>CM051238.1:199010415-201454581 GCA_027917425.1 Gastrophryne carolinensis | reverse complement strand
TCCTTAGCATGTAAACATTTATTTTCCCACACATCCATATAATTGCTATATTTTTTTAGACTTATGTCCTTTGTGAATTATATTTGGATTGTTGAACTTGAATCTTAATTTGTTGTAGGAGTTATTGTTTTAGTTGGTTACCTTTGCTTTGTGTAATTATTTTATATTTGGTTGCAGGAACTGCAAGATGTGCCACTCGCCCTTGCTCCTGATGCCCGTTCTTTGCCTGCAGAATGCGGGCCAGGGGTTCTCTAATCGGGCACTATGCAAAACCCAGTCAGTGGTGGCGAGGGCCCTCTGGCTTTTGAAGTCCAGATTTAGGTGTTTGGACCATACAGGGGGGGGGGGGGGGGCACTGCAGTATGACCCCAACAAGGTTATACCAATATTTTAATTTACGTTTTTTAACAGGGACCACACGTGCCAGAGTGGCACAACTGAGTGTCAGGGTCCTTCAGTTGGTGGGCGAGATGCAGGAGCTGCGCAACTCGTTGGGGACCACAGATGAAGAATAATGTTCAGTGGCCTGCCATTGCTATGTATTTTGTTTTTTATAGTTGTTAAAATTTGAAATTTTCAAATTTTTTTTACATTTTATATTTTACGATGGAATAAAAAAAAAAGTTACATTGTCATTTCATTTACAAAATACATTAACACAAAACTAATGGGCCCAGAAATATTTAAAGATTAATATTCAAATGACCAAGAAGTGATTTGGGTAAGTTTTAGGGGGCTAAAATGGAAGAAGAACCTAACCAAGAAGTGGTTTGGGTGAGCTTTAAGGGTCCAAAAGGGAAGATGGAGGACAGTGCTAAGTGGTTTGGGTGAGCTTTAAGGGTCCAAAAGGGAAGATGGAGGACAGTGCTAAGTGATTTAGCTAAACATTGTAGTAGAAGTGAGGGTGGCAAATATGTAGGCGACCACTTTAATGAGTTAAGTTTGTAGTGCGCAGGAGCAAGATCGTAAGGATTTCCGTCTGGACGAATATTTATTGAAAAAGGGAAACATAAACGTAAAGGATTCGTTGGAGGATACGATGGGAAAAGGGCAAAAACGAAAGCCTACGTTGTAACATGTGAAAATGAAACGGAAAAGTCTGGATGGGAAATTACATCCTCGTATTCGTAATCTGCCGTACGAATGGACGGAAACTTTACAGAAGGTTTTCAATGCATGCATAGAATCGCTCGTACACTCATACGAGAACGGAAACATTTCACAAAAATGTGAAAAAAGAATTCCTTGAAATCTTGTAATACATTTGTATATAATGCTAGTGTTTCCTATACACAATTCATGAGTTTCTTGGAGGCAAAAACTAAAGCCTTTAACTCAATAAAGATATGCCCAGGCAAACTCTATAGCTGGTTTTGGGAGGTTTGGGAATTTTCTGGTGCGGGAGTCAGGACATGGGTTGGAAACCAGAGAGTGGATTATCTAACTAGGAACATGGTAATGATACAACCCGACTGTGCCATCAGATAGGTAAGCCGTTGACCACTCAGGGCATAGTAGGTCTGGTACACCAATACAGGATTCAAGAAGTGCGTGAGCCCAAATACAGGATTCAAGATAAGATAGTACACACGAGGGTTGGAGGGCACAGCTACATTCAGAAGAGACACTGCAATGATCCAACATGAGGGCGGGGCCAGGCGAATCCATATATAGGAAAGCCAACAGGATGAAGAAATCCAGCTGAGGGAAAACAAGGGAGTTTTAGGGCCCAGGGGAGAACCACACAAATCCAGCAAACACACACCAGCACCACAGCAAGTAACAAAGAGGTTCTTCAAATGATTTTAAGTCTTAATATTTACAGCAGCCCTACAGGCCACTCTTATGTCCAAACATCTATATTTGTAAAATCATAGATGCAGTGGATTTGGTTTTTAAATAGAAGAAAATATTTTTTTACCCTATTTTGTGAGAAGTGAGAGAAACTCTAACTGGATCTCTCCAGTCTTAAATAACTCCCTATATTTAAACATCTGCATTATTGTCCAAGGGGGGTGGGCCTATAGACAAGACTTCCACTTTAACTGGATTTTGGAAAAAAAGCCTTTGAAAAGAATGGTACAAAGCTATATGTACATTTTGGTACATTATATAGGTGTTCATTGATGCATAGAATGAGCATTCCAAATCATGATGTCCCAGGTAGAGAGGAGGTAAAGCAGACTTTTTTTTAATTTTAGGACATCTTTCAATAATTTCCCCTTATAAATGCTGCAGTAAAGGCTCAGGCAATATAAATATTGAGTGTGTTTCTTTCAGATGTGAAAAGGGTTAACAAGGAGACAAGTTAAATAAAAGAGCATTGGTGAAGATGTATTTTAAAATAGTTCAAGGCCAAAAACGCCATATTCTGCAAACAGAATTATTCTAGAATAGTTGCTGTTGTCCTATGTCCATTATACATTTGGTATTATACAGATTTGCCATTCATTATTGTGATCACAATGGTACACTGATTAGTATAACTACTAGTTCAGATTTATAGGAAATATCTATATATATATTTTTGCTTGCTGTGCTTCCTCAAAGTTTATTATAAAATGATGTATTTAATCAAAAAGTTTTTGCAAATGCTTGCATTACTGAGATTGTTACCAAAAACATAGAAATTGTCACTAAAACATAAAGTATATTGTCATTCTTATTAGTTATATGTCTGAAACTACCGGTATATTAGCATTCACATTTGGACAGACCTAGTTAAATTTGACTTATACTATAGAGTTGGCTTTGCAACTGGGACCACTGTCTACTCCTTCCTTTTTCAGTCTCTTCCAGTTCCCCCAGCTAAAACACCCAGGCTCATGTTTTGCCAGCTGGGACACTGACCCAACTGGAGTTTTCATGGGCTGACCAGGAGCCAGTAAAATCCTGGGTAGTTTTTTGGCCTCCGGTCCAGCATAGTGTTGGCAGGGTAAGAGGTCTTGGCAACAACTATTATAGCAAGCTTCTTTTTATATGTCTTTTTTAGAACATATAGATTGTAAGCAGTGAACAGGGTTGGTCCTGGATGGGAGATATGCGCCACTGAGGTTGATACTTTCAGTGGCATAAGTCCTGGATAAAACTACTGGCTGCCAACTGTTAGGTGGGAGTGGCTGTAGAGTCTGGGTGGGATGGCCACTTTCATACTCCAGTCCAGGATCACAAACTGTTGGCTGAACACTCAGGTGTGCACCTGAGTTGATATTAAGGGAAAAGCTGCTGGACGTCAGAAAGACTAAAGAGATGTGAACTGAGCAGCAGAAGGGAGCTAACCCCACTGCTCTGCTGGAAGCTGGAGAGAACCAGCGTCTGCCTGAAAAGCCTGTTACTGTGTGAGCCCTGGAATTATATGTGTTATGTGACTTGTTGAACTGGAACTGGTGACTGTTCCTGAGAATAAAAAGTCTGTGTTTGCAAATCTACTCTGCCAGTGCCTGCCTCTGAGTTGTGGAGTCAGATTTGGAGCTAGTTTTAGCTGGAGTCGGAGTCAGAAAAAATGAAAAATAAAATCTCTTCCTAATATTGTAAATTTCATGTAACTTGCATAGGAAGTATAGAATCATTAATCATGAGTATATTTTATGTTTAAATCTAAGGTCCTTACTGATAACTATTAGTTACAAGCAGCAGCAGCCAGTGTGTTCTAGTGGTGATAGATAATGAGTTCTCCAATCTCCCCTGTCTCTTATGCTTGGTATCTTCATGCTGTCCCAGGGTCCCTTAGTTACAATGCCTGAAACTTTCAGGAACTTAAATATATTGTCCAGACAGAAAAAACTATACTGTTCTGTCCCTCACAGTTCCTCTGTGGAGGTCCAGTGTTCTCCCCGCAGCTCCTCCTTGTAGTGTCGGCATCTTCATAGTTACCAATGGCATGGGCGATGGATGTCAGTGATTCTGTCTTCCATCACCAGTGGCCTCTCATGGAGGTGTCCATGGAGCCTTGTTTATGACCCCCACAAGCCTACTGCATTTATTGCAATGGAGAGGGCATCCTAAAGGAGGGTCAGCACACCTGGCCTCAACATGCCCCCCTCTAATGCAAAAAAATAGCGTAAGAGTGTTAGGACTGAGAAAGAGGAGTCGGCAGGCAAGAGCAAGTTCAGCAAGTGATTTGTTCAGAAATTGTATTCCAAAACATGCTTTATGTTCTATATAAATAGCACTATGGTGAGGGATAAGCCTGATGTAACCATTTTTCTACAGGTCAGTGTTGGAGTCGAAGTCGTGCTTTGGCTTAGACACTTAGATGTATACTATTTCCAATCAGTTATACGAAACAACACCATTAGTATGTGTGATCCTATCAGGTGTTTTTTGCCAAAGCCGCAGACTGTCCTATACACCCCAACCTGATATGCTACCATCTATTGTTTATTCAAAACTGCTTTAACATGGTTTTAGGTGAAAGGCAACCCACGTGTGCTGGTACCCAGGTGGTACTTGAGATAATTATAAAATGGAAAGCGTGATTTGATGAAAAATTGGTTGGGAACCCCTGATCTAGACTTAATGCACTGGGGATATCTATCATTGTTGGGCTTTCACTTTTTACAATTTATTATGCTTAGTCCTGATGTAACATACAATATAAACCTCACATTGCAAATTGTTTCTATTTGAGCTACACCTATAAGGATGGAAGAGTCTCGAGCACTTGATCTGTGTGATATGTTAGGGATTTACTACCAGTCCATTACCAGGTAACATTTCCATAAAGAATGTGAGCCTTATCTTTAGAAAACATGATTTATCAAGCCATTTATTTGCCAGTTTTGATAGTAAGCCTCAAAGATAAGTATACTATATGTGGTTATCTAAAGGAATGTTTGACATTGTAGTTAAGTAATCACAAACACATAAGGTCAAAACATAGATTTATCATAAGCAGAGCACTTAGTGTTTGGATGAGCAAAAATTATGTTCGCTATTAGAGAAATGACAAAAGCAACTGTTGTGCTAATGTGCTGGGTATAATGCAGGAGTAAATTGAGCAATCACAATAAATAATCAGTAGATTGCTATTACCTTGACAGATGTAACCCATATATACTTGTATTCTCATTTCCTGTTCTTGAAAGGAATAGATAATTTCCCTATTACTTATTAATAAAATAATACATATTATTTTAGTTTACTTGTTTAGTTAAATTGGTACTGACAGTACTAGTTAAGCAGCCATCACTAGTTAAGCAGCCATCTAGACTAAAGTGTTGCAAATACTAAAACAATCTTCCTTTAGCTAAGCTAACACACAAGCCCAATTCCAACCTTTACATTTTTAAACAGAACTGGGAACTAAATCCACTGTAGTATTCTTGTTCTGGTCTACTACCCCATTAGTGATATCTAGCCTCATTTTCTGTTTTGTTGCTGGAGATGAGAACATCCTTTAAACAGAAAACCCAGTGATAAGATTTTTTCTTTAAATCGGACCAGCCTATTTTTTCTCTAATGGGTGTTGGTCCCACTGCCAGTACATAAAAACAAGCTCAAGTCTGTGCCGGAAATAGAGTCCTTGGACTGGCCGTTGGGTCCATGTGCGCGCCAGCAGCCAGTTGCAGGACTCATTTCCTGAACACAAAACACACCTGTGTGTGTACCATCCAGGGTGCTGTCCACTGCGTGTAACCACAATATAAAACCTCTATGGAAACAAACACAGCCTAATAACAGCACACCTCCAAAAATTCTAATAAAATGTAAACTTTATTCAATACACATATTACAGACAAAAGACTATTAAAAGATATTTCATTTAATTAACATATACACCAAGACAAACACTACACAAAACACAAATGAGGGCTCTCCAGCTACCCGAGCTAATAAGTAAAATAATAAAGTATTTCAACAAAGAATATACAGTATTCAATCCCCTATCTAATATTTGTTTCCCAGATCCGGATCTTCATTGAAAAAGTTCAAAAACTTATTTCAAACATGTGCAAATTGTGCAAATAACAAACAACCCTAAGAGTATCTAAACCATTCAAAAGTGCATAAGTGCTAATACTGTTGCCAAGTGTTCATATGATGAAACTGCAATAACTATAATTTATGTGAGAAGCAATTGGCAAACAGATTATAAAAAAGGACAAAAACCTATATTAGAAATATATATGATCCAAAGGAGGGGAAACAGCCAAACAGAGCCCCAGCTTGTGTTTTGTGTAGTGTTTGTCATGGTGTATATTTTTTTAAGACTGAATCTGTCTTTTGTCTGTAATATGTGTATTCAATCAAGTTTACATTTATTGAGTATTTTTGAGGTGTGCTGTTATTTGAAATTAAATACAAAATTATCACAAAAGCGAGCTACCAATATTGCCCCTTATATAACCACATTAAAATCACACTTACCTAGCCTCACATGATCCAGATTCCTGATTTACAATGTTATAACAAAAAAATCCATTAAAGAGAATGTTTACTCTCTATGATTCTTCCACCATACCATCAATTTCCACAACTATCTGTAATGTATCTCTACATGCTACCAATATACTGTACATGCTGACTGTCCTGAAAATATAGATCATATATTTATAGCCCTTTTCATATCAGTGCCATATCCTGTATCTTGTATCTCTAACCCATCTGCTGAGGCCGCAATTCATATAGACAAACTATTACCTTATTTTTGGACCAGAGATTTTAGCTGGGGTTCTGGTGGACCTATACAGGAGATTTCCCTCTTTATTGCTATCTGGGCTTGTTTTGGGACACTGCTGCCAATCAATGTCACAGTGTTCCTCCAATCCACTGCTGCCACCTCAGTTTTACAATGCCTCCCTCCTATGTCACACTACTTGCAACCTCCCAACCTTGCTGAGCCTCTATTTACACCCCTCTATATGTGTCACTTTTATCTACCTCTCCCACTTCCTCCACAGCAGTGTGCTTGTATCCTTCCTCGCATAATACTCCTATCTATGTTCCTCATTTATGTTTGAACAGAAACAGAATGAAAATTAAAGTATTAACATCCTCTCTTGATCAGAGGCACCCAGGATGGCATTTTTAAAGGCCATATGAGCAGGAGGATGGGTCAACAAGAAATTTGATTAAATCTTGTGCCCCCCTCTTCCAGTTTTTCCCTTTTTAAATTTTAGGTTTCTTACTTTTAGGGAACTTTCCTGTTACCCCAATAACTCAAAATTTGGACTGCAGCAGAATGGGGGGGGGGGGGGGGGTCTGACAAGCTGAACTTGAGATACAAGAGGCTATGAGACTCCAGGGCAGGCCTACTCCCTCCCATGGGGGCATCCTGAACTGGATAGTGAAAATCCTGGGTTTTGGACCACTAAGCAGAGCACTGAGGCAGTGGAGTGGCAGGTTACCTGATGGTGACATGCCCCTTTGGACTCTCGGCCCCACATTCTTCCACAGAAAATACCACTGAGGCAGCAGAGTGGCAAATATTTTCTGTATATTGCTGGAAATTGCTGTTCCCACTTTGAGATGTATTACATGTTTTCTCTGACCCATTCATCTCTGAAACCATTCCAATGTCTGCAAATGTTTTATTATATTTTATTTTGTGTTGAGTGGGAAAGTCTCTCAAAACTCAAAAATCCACAGTTATCTACTTTAATATGTTACAAATTACCTTTCAGGTGAAAAATTAATGTTTTAAGCATTTGTGTTGTAAATCTAGCCAAACGTACTAGAAGATCATTGATAGTTTTTTTAAGTTTATCATTTTAGGTTTACCAACCAGATCTTTTACCCATGGGACTTCGAGCAGCCCTTCTTTCTGTCATTAGGAGTGACAGGTTTTTTAATGTACCCTTGCAGGGGTGATCTGCTCCAATCCATGCCTGTCTCATCAGTCAGCGAGTGGGGAGCAGCTGCATTAACCAGTGTAAATATCTGCCCAAAGCATTGCGTGATGGGTAAAAGCATCTACACACATCTGGAGAACTGCAATACCAATAAGCAGTTCTTTCAGCAGAGGGTGGGCAAGGAGGTTTGGATTCTTGCTCTTGCTATCTAGCATCTTTATAAGAATTATTATTTTTGGATCATTTTTCTGCAATAGCAAATCTTTAAGTTTCTTACTTTACTTTTTCACGTTATCTAGGACAATGCAGCTGCTGAACACGTGAAAAAGGACTAGAGCTAAGACAGAATGGAAAGAAGAATCATGGCACTCTATGTTGCCTTCTCATAAATACATTCCTGATCCAATTAGAAGCATCACACAATAGGGTAGGGTTATTACCCTTTATGTTTAATACACATAAGCATGTAACATAACACTTGCTATAGGTCAAGAATACCCCCAGGCACTTTGTGTATGACATTTGTATTGAGCTAAATTGCTTAGTACAGATGGGAGCTCAATATAGCATATACATTGTCTGTCTCCTTCTGTGGCATATTTTAAATAGCTAAATAATAGCATTTTTTGTACGGAAACAAATGGTGTATTTATGAGCAATATAATGCATAATGCATAATTGTAATATCCCATTTTAATAAGTTGATTTTTACAATGGTCATTAAAATATAAATGGCTGGTCTCTTAATGCAATGTTCTTTTGAGCTTTGCACTTTATCTAAGCTGGTTCTTCAAGTTTTTCTTAACAAATATAAAAAAAACTAATTTCAGCAGCAGGACCACAGCTTCATTAGGGTTCTTTTATTGTTGGTTCCCAAGGGTGGACCAATTATTTGGTTTTAGCCACTAATACTGTATATATTGAAATTTTGTACCAATAATGCCACCTAAGTGGAGAGCCGCAAAACATGGCCTGTTGCTGGGCCTGGAGGAGAGGGTTGGGAAACACTGATGTAGATGCCTTTTCACAACCTTCAAGTGTTTGAGCTACTTAAACAGGACCCACATAGTGATAACAACACATTGGTTGTTGACCTAAATTTGTCATGGGATTCTCTGTTTACTTTTTTCTAATTTTTGGCAAAATATTTATTGTCTCTTTTGATATTTATTTTATTACTGGTTACTACATACCTCATTTTAAGTAGTATTGATCTTATTAAGATTACAGATCAGGGAAGCTTTAGGTATTCTAAGATTAACAGTATACATACATTCTTTTGTCACAAGCTGGGGTCTTTCTGAGTACAAACAAAGGCAAAAAAAAAGAAACGCAATTTGTTGAATATTTAATTACAATGTGCAGGTGCTTTTTTGGGGAAAAAAATAACAAAACTCAATTTTTGCACATGTATTTATTTGTATTTTATAACATCCAAAAAGCACACCCAGAGTTAAATTGTTAACAGGTATATGCAGCCACGGGTTGATATTGTAAACAGGTCAACCAATGACTGAATAGCAGGACTATCATCCAGGAGTTCTAGTGCTCCTGGGAGAGAAATGTGGCTGTCAGATCATCCTGTTTTTCAGATAGGAGATAATAATTTGTTCTTGTATCCCCTAAGATGTATTCCACTTCCAAATGAATCTTTGACAGTCATGATATGTTCTACTCATCCTTGGTTACCTGGGGAAGTGTACAGTAATTTGATGTAGAGCACATGTAAGCTAGTACATTATGCGTGTTCCTTTTCAATAGACAGTTGATGTGAATAGAAAACAAAATGCATATTTATAAAGATGTCATTACTGTAGATATAACACACAATTTTTTCTGCAAATTATCTGTTCAGATAAAAATTATAACTCTATGGTATAGATGCCCATCGGACCTTGTAAGATTCGGGGGGGCTGACACTGGGGAATGCTGGAGGTGCGCGGGGGCTCCGGGGACCATGTTACACATTTGGTGGGAACGTCTGATGGTGATGGCCTTTTGGAAGAGAGTGCTAGGAATGTATGAGTATTTGACGCTTGAAAGACTCCCGCACACGCCACAGGTAACCCTCTTATCGATGATCCCGGGGGCCGGTGTCGGCTAACAGGAAGGGGTTGCTGAGGCACTTACTCACTGCCGCCAGGTCGGTGATCCCCAGGCACTGGCGCACCAACGTTGTCCCGTCCCTGCTGGAGTGGTATGGGAAGGTCGAGAACATCAAGAGGATGGAGGGGGTTGAGGGGGGCACTCAGCGGTTTCTCCAGACCTGGACCCTTTGGGAGGTCTCACGGGTCTCTCCTGACTTCCAGGCACTATTAGAGCTTGGGTGATTTGGGAGTGCGGGTGTGGGGTTTTGTGGAAGGCCCGGCCCCCGGTTGATGTAGCAGGATCGGGTGGGACCAGGGGAGTCGGGAATGATGGACGCTGGGCCCCGGGGCTCCCTTTCTTCCCTTTGTTATTCCTTCCTTCTGTTCGTCCCCTCTCTGTTCGTCTTTTCCTTTTGTTCCCTCTATCTCTCTTTTCCTTTTTCTCTGCTCCCACCCTTCTCCTTTCCTTGTCTTCCTTTTCTTTCTTTCTACAACCACTTTGGTTTCTAGGATTGCTGGGGGGTATGGGCATGGTTGCTGACTACTGGAAAAGCCTGAGAGACGGGCCCGCACGTCGCATGACCGTGATCCCGGGGATGCTGTGAGTGTAGTTGGCTGATGTTCACTGATACCCCGTGTTTAATCCTTTAGTATGCTCCGAATGGAGCAGGGTACGCTCGAGCTCTCCTAGGCCAACCGAGAAAGTATTGTTTATTATTGGCTGCCGTGTCGTTCTTACCCTGTGATCCTCTTTGTTATTGTTGTTATTGTCTCTACACACCTTTCTTCATAAATTGTAAAATTCAATAAAGACATATTGAAACAAAAATTATAACGCTAACAAGATACAGTCACCTTTAGAATGAATGGTTTAAGATATAGTATCATTGATCATCTGATATATGAAATACTGCTTCTAAAAGCACTTGGTCTATTTTAGGACTGCTTTGCCTCTAAAGAAAATATAAGGACAGAAACTTTTATGGATGTCAAAGTTTATACAGATGGCGCAGATCAATCCCACAGCCATGTGTGGCTCACACATCAGTGCAATCCTCAATGGACCGGGGGCGATCTACCACATATTAGGATGACAAATAGTGGTTGAGGAAACCATTTGCTAAAGGACCTTGCCATTTGTAGTTACACCCCTATGTCAAAGGCCGATTGAGATTTAAAAAGTGCCCAAATTCCCAGTATTTTGTGTGGCCGCCATTATTTTCTTGTCCCAACGCTCTTGGTTATGGTGTTCACTATAGCTTTACAGGTTGCCACTGGAATCCTCTTCCATTCCTCCATGATGACATCACAGAGCTGGTGCTGGGCCTAGCAGTTCTTCACCTTCTGTTTAAAGATGCCCCACACATGCTCAATAGGATTTAGGTCAGGATACATGCTTGGCCAGTCTAGTGGTCATCCTAGAGGTGTGTTTGGGGTCATTATCATGTTGGAATACACTGACTAATTTACATCAAAGTGTTGTTACATGAAATATGAATACAATAACATATTTACATAAATGTGAGGGGTGTACTCACTTTTGTGAGATGATATATGCAAACATTTTTAAAAATAAAATAAATGATTGCAGTGAGCAGTCCTTGGACTGAGATGGTCTGAACTGATGACCAAATCTCCAGAAGCCATCTTAACTTTTTTTTTTACAGTGATCAGATCAACAATTAAAGAACAGAGGCAGTGGAAATAGCAGCTGCACATAGAGTAGCCTTCATATTTCTTGTTGCCAAACATCATGCTGAGTGCTTCTGTGTAACTCCCTGCCTGGCTGCGATAGAATATTTCTACTGATGCCTTCTTTCACAGGGAGCAAATATTGAGCTCTCTGAACTTTAGCAAACAAGATATTTCCAATTTCTAAGGCTCTGAAGAGAATAACTCTACACCCAGTATGTGATGGTTCTGGGATGCGCTGATAATAACATACACTATTTACTGTATTTTGTAAATGATATTACTGTTTTCTTGTTACATGCAATGCATCATATTATATACATGTTTAACATAAAAATAATAACAACACTACATATATAAATAACTATTTATATAAAGGAGGGTTTTACATTCAGTGATATGGCCTCTTTCTTCCCTATTAGAATCATGAGTTAGCCAATCAGCGCGCTCACTTTCACTCAGCTCCCTTCACCTCAGCTGATGGCTAAGCAGCCGAGAGGCGCCGATGGGTTTAACCCTTGGCAGTGCGCGTAGTAGTTGTATTTTATTTCAAAATTGCATAAGACGCTCGTTTCAGTTTGGGGGGTCTCCAGGACAGGAACAGTTGTCTACCAATACATATGTGGTACTGTTGTAATAGGGAGGAATGGGGGTTTTACATGCAATATGATTTTCTTGAAAAACAACAAATTGTTAAAAATCATATTATTTTACATATTTTACCGCAAAATATTTTAAAAAAAGGAATATTTCTGGAAATTTGTGTAAAAATCACAGTTAAACGTATATAGCGAAACATGGTGACAAGAATGCCTGGCATCTTTAGGCAGGCTGGCAGTTAAAGGGTTAAAGAAATACATAGGGGCCACATATCTTATCTGCTGCACTCAGAAACGCTTTGTAACATGGCTACATAAAGCAGCTGCTCAGACATTACTGAAATGACTATTCTTCCTACTTTTTATGAATATCCACTTCTGCTGTTTGAGTTAAATAGAGTTTGGAATCAAAGAAAAGGACATGGGAAAAGTGCCATGCTTTTACAGAACACAAACAGAACTGCTGCAAAATGAACAGTGAGAACACACAAGCATTGCATAATTTAAAGCAGGAGTGTTTCTGAATGGCCATAATGACTTTTTAGCACTGTACAAATAGATTAAGTGTAACAAAAGCCACATGGAATGGAATATGTTGGATCCAAGAAAGCAGCATGCTTTACAGATGGCACCATTTCTGTAGCAGATGCATGAAAATAAAACCTTTGTATGAACTCTGATTAATGTCTTTCTAGCTATAGACCTACATTAGGCCTATTGTCATTGTACACTAATGTCTGAAATCTCCTTTACAGTAATTAAGTAGAAGTTCAGTATGATGTTTGGCCACTGAAAGATAAAAAGTATAAGCTTAGTGGGTGGGATTTGTGATCAGTATTTAACCGGTAATCCAAGGTGGACTTTTGTGTAGTCTGTTGTTGCCTAGGCTTGGACATATCCTGAAGCTGTAGGCTCTTTTTTGTGATAATAAATTATACATTTTTTATTGTATTTCTAAGTATTTAAATGTTCTCTATAGCCCAGTATACCTGAGCCTAAATACTATGTTCCTCTTTCCAGGGTCTCAAGTCTTATAGGTCTCAAGCCAGCCTAATAAAATGTCTGATCTATAGGGTTGATTCATGACCTTGAGTAATTTTTTACTAACTTTTTGGAGAGTAAACACTTTTTCTTTAGATTTTTTCCCTAAGAGGGAAAAGGGGAACCTGGGAACTACAGACCGTTAAGTTTAACATCTGTAGTGGGCAAGCCATTTGAAGGTTTCTTAAGGGATATTTGGCTTGATGCAGAGCCTCCCCGTTCAACTATCCCGTGCGTTTTCCCGTTGGTTTTGGGCTTTGATCGGGTCAGGAAAGGGTGCTACGTTGATTTTAGTGTGCGTTTATGCGCTCAGGTGTGCGCTCAGCCGCCTTTCCGATTGTCGGCTCGCACGAGGCTGTTTCACGGCAAAACGGACTCCTCGTTCGTTGTTCCGTTTTTTTCAGTGATGCAGAGCCTTGTTTTCCGATTGAAATCAGCCTAATGAAACGGGGCCGCCGAGCCTTCACTTACGGCAAGTCAGAGCAGCCGTATTTGCACTCGGGCAATAATATGCAGTCCTCTGTTGGAGCACATCAGCGGCGCCAGCTCCGCGGTCTTGTCCTGCTGAGTATGGCAGAAACCAGGCTGCACCTATTTGAGCTCACCCGCCTTACTGGGTATGTGTATGAAACTTGTATTGTTTGCCCACCCTGTCTGACTTTGTTTTTTCCCTTAACACACTATTTGGTAATTTTTTTGTTAGTATATTTTTAGCCTAATTTTTTAACTTTAAATTAAATGGGTTAAGTGATAGAACCCTATTGCGTCATGTTCTTGCCCTCTTATGTAAGTAGTATTCCCCAGACTTTTTTAATGAGTGTACAGGTTGGATGTGCATGTATGCTCATTACAAATGTCCTTTCCTCCAACCCTACCCCGCTCACCTATTTGTCCCTCTTTTCTATTGTTGCAATGCACACCTTTTTTTATTTTTATTTTGTTTGTTTTTGTTTTTGGGCAGGAGACTCTGGCTATCCTTTGCTCCCCTGGCTGCTGACCCCAATCCTGCACCCATCTTCACAGGCAGAGGAGCCCTACAATACTGCCCCCAGGAGGACTCGCTCTGTGGTGGAGCGAGCCTTTGGTCTCTTGAAGATGAGGTTCCGTTGTCTGTATCAGACTGGTGGGGCACTACAATATACGCCTGCAAAGGTCATTAAACTAATCATGGCTTGTTCCGCTTTAAGAGAGGGAGTCTGCCATTTCTGAGTAAAGTCTCATTAAAAAGGGTTTCACACAGTGGGGCATCCCGATCTGGGATTTCCAGGGGGAAGACCAGTGGCCACTCTGGGTTTTGTTCTGCTTTATGTGAGGGAACCTGTGTTACTTTAAGAATAATGTAAAGGTGGGTTATTCCATCCTAACCTGATTTGGTCATGATGTTTTAAAGCAGGCCAAAACCCATGTAACCCAGCCCTTTGGAGTGTGAAGAAATCCAGGGCTGGGTTACAGGCATCATGTCTCTGGGGCATTCCAATTTGGGATGTCCTGCACGTCACTGCGGGGGAACGTCAGAGCTATACCAGGAGCTATGCCATCTTTACACAGGAGCAGGACGACATCATCATGGATGTGAGTATGCGAGCGTGCGTTTATGTGCGCGCACACATTCCTTATAATAAAAAAAAAAACAAAGCGCAAGAATAGTCTGAAACAACTTAGTTTGTCACGTTAAATACAAGCCCACCTTAGTTTAACCCATGTACGCAGCTATAAACTAGGCGACATGCAGATAGAAGAACTAGGGCAATGTGAGGCAGCAAAAGGTTAATAAAGTGACTTTAGTTAGGCCAGGAAACTTGGTAATGTATTTTGTGGATTAATGGTGGGTCCTTGTATCTTTTTTTTACAGATGATGCTGCGGAATCGTTTTTTTAGAGTTTGGGCTTTTCATTAAAGCACGCTGAAGGTCCGGTTTAAAAAGGGCCCCAAAAAAACAACGCCCAACCAAACCATAAAAACAATGCTAAACTAAGGTTGTTTGTCATTCACAGATCAAAGAAAAACACAGCCACAAGACCCCGAGGCCTAATTTTTAACATGTTTAATACAAATTTAAATTGTTTTTTACTTTTGTTTTATCAAAAAATAATCTCCAAACCACAAAAACCAAAAAAAAAGTTTGAGTAAAAAAAAATAAACAGATTTTGTGAGTTGTCTTTCCTGCAAATGTACAATCACACAACATCATCACACATTTACATGACACAAAAGGTTTAGATATGGGACAAAAAATCAGAAAAACTCACAACCAATTACGGTAAACATTAAAGGCAAGGAAGAAGGAACACCAAAGAGATTAAGGTATGCATTAATGGCAAGAAAGAAGGAACACCCAAAAATATATTTGACGATATATATATGTGTCAAATTGGCAGTTGGTGCCATATGCATATTCCAATGGAGGTTTAGGGATGTGCGCTTGCGTGGAGCCAGATTGGCAACTGAAGAGCCATGGAGATGTAAGTATACTTGGAAAAATCACCAAAATGGAAGGTCAAATACGACGGAAACCAAGCAGGTACGTTCAAAAACCAAGGAAAAAGCAGGGAAAAACGGGCCACCCGTGTGAATGGGAACGGAAGCCCCGATCAAATTGAAGGCACCCGAGAGAGCAAAAAACACTTCCCGAGTAAAGACAAATTGACGGATCAGTTAGGGAGCCATTCTGACGGAGGCTCTGCATCACATTTGTGCCACGATTCAAACGGGAGCCCCGGACAATCGGAAGGTTTTAAGCTCAGACCGGGGGAGGCTCTGCATCAGGCCCATTATCCTGGAGTATCGGAAGCGGGTATCAGGTGCTGTAACAGAGCGTCTCGGTTGCTGTAGTAACCTGGCCGTTATTGATGAATGTGATGTGTGTTGGGCACTGCAGCAAGTGCAGTATAACGCTGCAGCAAGTGAGAGGTAGCGCCAGCTCAGTGCGTCCGGCACTCGGCGATCCACACCATATTTAACAAGACACTAGACACACAGAGCGTCGGCGCTCTAAAGCTGGGTGCTCTAGCTGTGTGTTCAAAGTCTGATTTTAAACACATATCTACCAGTAACAAAGCGAAAACACATTGAATTACATTGTTTTAACACTGGGACAATAACACTTTAGTACCAGACCAGTAAATACAATTCTGCATAAAAATATAAAAAGTCCCAAAAAATTATAAAAGTGTTTGTTTGCAGCCAGGAGAGGTCACACAATGATTTGAGCAAAAAAATTGCCAAACAAGCTATTTATACACAATAATGAAGACCCATTGAAATGTATGGAAGTACAGAGCGACAGGTACTACATTGTGCTCCAGAGCCTAGAACACCAGCGCTATATGCTGAGCCATCTGGATTAATACATGTGATGCTACATGGTGCTGTTAGAGGCGCTCACCAGATTCGCTTTCTTAAATGTGGTTTGCGTTCTGCGCCCGGCGTTCATCAGACACTGTCTGCCACGATGAGGCAATACCTGGCGATATCTGTTCTTAAATAACCGCCTTAGTCAATTTTTTTTTAACTATTCGTCACAAATGCTAGCGTAATAGCTTACTGTTAAACCAGACCAACACCCGTTATTACTTTAATGGGCAACATTATGAATCAAAGTTTAGATTAAGGGTAGGATTACATTTAATGCTGAAGATAACTTTAAGAGTTTTGGACAAAAGTATGACTTAAATGTATAAATGTTAGACTGAACTAAATGCTCTAGTTAGATTTAAGGTTTAAGGCTGGGCTCTGAGTGCTCCGCAAATGCCCGAATGACACAAGCGGATACGGGGAGCTCGCCGAAAGCGCCAGCGCTCCACATCCACGCTGGTGTGAAGCCAGCCTAATCCTGGTTTCAGTGTCCAAGTTCAGTTTTTTAGTTGAGACCTATCACTGGCAAACAAGCAGAATTGGAATGTTTTTTTTTCTTATGGAGACATTGTTTACTAGGAATTGAATTTGTTCAAGGCAATAGTACAAGGATATAGGAAAAATATGCCAATGCCATAATACAATAATATTATAATAATAATATCAGTGGTGAATTTAGGCTGAACTTTAGAAGCTGAATGGCTAGTGAAAAGTGTAGAGTTGTGAATGAATGGCTGGCCATAGTAATAATAATATAATAATAATATTAACATGAATAGTGAATTTAAGTTAAATATATAACAAGCCTTTCACTTATTCATAAGCTGAATGGCTAGTGAAAATTGTTGAGTCCAGAAGATAACAACTGAATGAATGGGTGGACAGGTTGAGAGGGGTCTTTAATTTTTCTCAGCATGAGATTTAACTCTTCAGGCAGACAACCCTGTTTCAATGAAAATGGGAAGTCAATAATGAGTTTGCCATGCTTATCGCCTCACAAGCACACAAAAGATGTTGCTATATAAATAGACGATAATAATTTAAGTAATTGAGGAAGATCACCAGTTCCTGGGGCAGGCCATACTTTTTGAAATAAAGGAGGAAGAACACACTGTGCTAAACTTTATTCAGGATTTATTGGGACTCTGGGAAATAATAAAATGTGTAAATGAGAAATTGTGGGATGGGCAATCTTTTACTTATTTCACATATCTGTTGTGAAAACTTTCTGTTTCAAGCAAACTCTAGTGCAAAATACTCAGCTGGCTGTTTGTAACTGTACTCAGCAAGAATGCCACATACATGATTTCTGATGATAGTAATATAACCTAAATGTTGAAGAGAAGGGGTTACAAAGTAAATTCAGGGCCTCAGAAAAGGGCTTCCTGTCATGGGAGCCCAGGTTTGCATTATACCAAGGTGCTTGAAGTTGAAGTCCAGTTTCTATACTCCCTTGGAGCTTCCTTGGTGCTCAGGTAGCATGGGGGGCTTCCAAGAAAACAAAACTCAGCACCGTTATAGGGGGTCCATGCATCCGCCACACAGATAGACACAAAGTGTGTAAGCTTCCTCTTGGAATGGACAGGCAGGAACGTGCATGGAGCTGATGGGTGCTGCTCTGTGCTTTCTCCCAAGATGACCGTGCCCAAGAACTGGGGAGTTGGGAGAACGGCCCTGGACTGTAGGTGAGTTAAGAGTGTAATTGCTTTGTAACTCCCCCAGTTCAGCCTCAGTGCTAGGGGAGAGTCACAGGGTGGGTGGGTTAACCCATGACTGGAGGACATCCACTTTAAAGACATTCTGTTTTAGATGACATCCTGCACAGAAGGTGCATTTTAATTACTGTATTATACCATATAATTTTATATGAAAGGAATAACAAGTCATTCTGGATGTAATGGTTCTGTGATATGAAAGCACAGGTTATCCACTCAAATACAATATAGTTTGGCCTTAGTCCTAAAATTAAACCTTCAGAGTCAGCCCACAAACCCTCAGCCAGAGTGTATATAAAGGCACATCTATCCATGTTGGAAATCTTTTCTGACTTTCTTTATCTAGCTCTGCTTTCCAACAGTACCTAAACTACCGATTAAGAATTGTGCATCTGAACCTATAGGTCACTTAAAGTACAGAAATACAAATAAAGATACTGTAAAATGTCAGCACAACTAAAGCTTAGGGAGCCTGTATGGTTGCATCCCCGCAAATCGCATTCAGTGAAAAACCAAGCACTTGCAAAGGTCAGGTTATGAATAGCCACCCTCAGCCATTATTGGTTATGTTTAACTCTTGACAACTGTTGCATTGATACAGCAATTACATGTCACAGAAAAATAAACACTTATTAGGGTGACTGTAATTTTGTTAAATTGCATTGAAGGGCTTCATTTATAACTTTGAAAGGTAAGTAAAATGAAGAGAGAAAATGGATTGTAGGCCCAAGTCCCTTAAGACAAAGGTTTAGGAGATGGATGACAGGAGGAAAAAAATCAATGGTATCGCATTGAAACAAGTTTAAAGCTCATTAATGACAACAAAACAACTCAATTATAAACAATCTAATAAGCTTTTACGACGGCCTGGTGAAGATGAAGAGCAATTTCTGCTACTTCAAAGATTTTGTTATATATTTCAGTGTACTGGATTCAACACAATCGGCTAAAATGAAATGACAAATAAGTATACTGGCTGTATATTTCCAGCATATAACATGCAAGCTACACATTTAGAGCATTCTTAAAGTTTCTTTAGTGGTAATAATAAAAACAGCTGTGACCTCATCAGCGATGAGTGCCTCGTTACTTGTCTGGCGGTTTGGTCAGCTCTGTGACAAGTGAATTGTCTATTCAATTTTAACGTAGTTTAATAAACCCAAAAAAACTTTTGACTTTCTGACCCCAGTGGACATTAACTCCCACCTCTGTAGGATTTCATTGGCACATGCATTGCCAAATACAGCTGCCCAAGTGCAAATAAAGGACCAACAAAGCCCCCTGAGTCCCCAAAGCAGAAGAGCTCTATAAAGGCAATATTAGAACACTGTTCCAAGAGCAGGGAGAAGATCTAAAAAATACACCCTGGCTAAAAGTGGGAGAGGCTAGTTTATGATAGAATCACGAAAGAACTATAAGCAACAAAACACAATACAGTACAGTGTGCAGTAAATGCCTCAAATCTCTTCTGAATTGAAAGAGATTAAAACATTGATTCAGATTTTACCAGAATGCACTGAATCAGTGGAAAAGGAAATTCAATAGCTCATTGTGGGAAAAAAGCTAATCAAGAAAAATGAAAGAACAGAAAAGAGCCATGGCACAATATGAAACGAAAATTAGGCGTCCTGGAAAATCACTCCTGAAGGAAAAATCTGAGGCATACTATCAACAATCAGCCAGGAAAAATTAAAAGGGGTGCTTCAGGATATTTGTGTACAGATCTTAAGAAACGAAAACGACACTGCAATCAAGATCGATCGTGTACATCGATCAGGTCGAAAATATAAACATGACATGTGTGAGGTTCAAGATGTCACCTGCTACATACCTGACTTTTCGTTAAAAGAAGTAATTCTTCATGCGTGACTGAGACTACATTGCCCCATTCGTGGAAAAACTGGATCAGGGTGGGAGCGCACTAGATGTTTCATTCCTGCCAGGATGGTCCAGGGGCACAAAATGGGTGAGAAGGGCACCAGGGGGTGGGTAGAGGGGGGGATGGAGGGAGGGGGATCAGGAACACTGCAAGAAAAATAAAAAAAAAAACAAGAAAAAACGAAACACCCGAATAATTAAAGTATGGCTATTAAACTTTGTACCTACAACATTAGCAGCACCAATTTGCCTTCAAAGAGAAGGCACATTGTTGAAGAACTGAAAAGAATAACATTGATATTGCCTACTTGCAGGAGACCCACCTCAAAGATGGTCGAATATCCACTAACATTTTCTCTGAGTTTGGTACTGTCTATCTAAGCTCATACAGAGAGAAGAATACTAGGGAGTGGCAATCCTTATAAATTAATAAAATGCCCGTAGTTTAAAAACATGTATAAAGGTAGCTTCTCATCGAGGGGGAAATAGAGGATAATCTATGTACTGCTAAATATATACTGTCTAAATGTTAAACAATATGCTTTTCTGGTCAAGGTTCTATATATAGTAGAAACAAGGATTCATGGAATGGTGTTCTTGACTCATCTGGCCTCTCCCGTATCCAATCTATTTGTTTAGGCACTAGGAAAATCTTGAATAAATTCAAATCTTTGACTATATGGAAGGTATTATATATAAATGAACGTGAGTATACTCATTAATCATATTCACGTATATACTACCTCTATACTACCAATTAACTAACATACAGGAATGTCAAATTGGCGTGAGATCAGTGTCAGATCATGCCCCAGTGCTCTACACTGGGGCATGATCTGACACTGATCTCATGCCAAGATTCCCCCTGTGACACTGTGGGCTATGTTTAAATATGGTTTGCGAGGCATTTGCATGCAAATTGCAGCCCAGAAGTCCAAAAAGGAGCAAACCTTGATAGTAGCCTTAACAAATGAATTCCTCCAGTTTCATAAGGAAATGAATCATATCAGGGAACAAAGGAATAAAGTAATTACGAAGCCAGGCTTAGATGCCGAAAATAAACGTAGCCTTGTGGGGTAAGAGCTGAGTGTGATCATGGTGGAATGATCAGGAAGAGGAAGGGGAAAAATACATAGAAAAAACTAAACAAGGTGATGGCACTCTGACTTCCTGCAGGGTATAAAAAAGGAGTTCATCGCATTCTTTAAGAATATATATAATTCTGATCTCGGACTCCCCCCAATACTCGGCCTCCCTCACATATATGGTGATCTTAGCAGGTAACTGGAACAACCAATCTCCACAATAGAAAGGAAGCAACTGCCTGTCTCAAAAAAGGGAAGAGTTCAGGACCTGACGGTTTCCCAAATGAATATTATACTTTGCTTTCAAAAAGACAACACATTTTATTTGAGAAATGTCTTTAATGCTATTGACATTATTAATCCGATCCTGGAGGATAATAAGACAGCTAAAATATTACGTATTCCCAAACCTGGCAAGGATCATAGTGAATGCACTAATTACTACCCAATCTCCCTGATCGATTGCGGTCTCAAGCTATATGCAAAGATCATGGCCAAAAGGATTGAAAAAGCCCTCCCACTCTTGATTTCACCATTTCAGACTGGCGTCATGAGGCGTTGCAATATGGCACAGAATGTTTCTATAGCTAATTCATCACATCCAAACAACCAGTAAGTCTTCATCCTTAGTAACCTTAGATGCTGAAAAGGCATTCAACAGAGTTTCATGGAAGTATCTGCATGAAATGTTAAATGCTTTCAGATTTGGGCCCAATTTTATTGTTAAAATGATTATATTGTACATGAACTAATCTGCCACAATAGAAATTAATGGGTCAAAATCCTGACAGGGATGTCCGCTCTCCTCTCTGCTCTTTAACCTTCATCTCAAAACCTTGCTCCAATAAATCAGAGAGTCATCAAAGGCATAGAGCTGAATAACATGAACATCAAATATCTTGCCTACACCGATGATATCCTACTTTGCCTGTCTGACCACACAGTTTCCCTCCCTAGATGTGTAAAAATGATTGAAGAATATAGTTGACTCTACCAAAATTAATCTGGACTAAGTGCATTACCTATCTGGGTCTCCACATTCCTGAGAACCTGAAAAAAAAAATCATAAAAACTATATACCACTTTAACAACTCACTAAGGAATCTTAGACTAAATTTAATCAGCCGTATCAGTTTAATTAAAACAGCAATGCTCCCACATTTTATCTTTTTATTCCCCAAGCAATATTCCGCAAAACTTTTTTAAAGAGATAGACTCTAAATTAATGAGATTCTATAAGATGAATGACCGTGTCAAAACAATCTACAGGAACATATAGATGGGTGGGTGAGGACGCCATATTTGCTTCTTTACTATAAATCGAGTCTGATTAACAGGTCCTTTAAATGGCTTTGTGAATATAAAGAAATATGGGTACCATAAGAATTAGCCACTCCCCTTTCTTATATCCTTCATCTCTGGGCAGAAAAATGAAAAACTATAAACTACCCATTTACACGCACCATTGTTAAAACCTAAAATGATTAGACAGCCCTACCTAACATGGTTACCTAAACTCATGACTGCGATTAACAACAATCCTCTCTTCCCCCTGGCTTCTTCCCCATTTTCCTGATCAGGATTCTGAAGCTTTTGGATAACTCAGGCAACTTAGTGTGGGATAGACCCGAGGCACAAATATGAGGGAAAGCACTTTTTCCAACAAAAGCAGGGCAACTATCACAATTCACCTTGGGAAAAATATTCTACCAGCCCCTTCCCTCTACTCTTGCTCCATCTTACATGTATAATAATCTGCTGGATTCTCAACGCAGCCTTCCACTAAACATTTAGAAGAAGTGGAAAGACTACCACACGCTCTCCATGAATGACAAGCAATGGGCCAATATTTTTTGATCACATAATAAATTAAAGACTGGCCTTACATTTTTTATATATAAATGGTGACACATTTTGAGAGCATGTAGCACACTTAATCATAGCTATTTTTATGTGAAAACCACTCACCTTATATTACCCCCTGTAGCGACATGCATGAGGGAAGCTAGACCCCCTGGCCTAGTTGAGTAAATCCGGAAGCCGCTCCCTGAAGCCATGGGCACATGGTCGATAAGCAACCAATTCAGCACAATTGCACCACTGGAATTATGATCCAATCCCCGTCCCTCACACCAAAAAGGAAGGACCCAGCCATCCTCTAGAATCCACCTGTTTCTGCTGGAACATAAGCCTGTGCCACAGCATGGGTCAAGGGACACCACCCCACACAAGGCGGACGCTGTCTATAAACCCTTTGCAATACCTTGACATAGACAGGCTGGCCAGGGGGGACAGAAATCCACCACAAACAAGTTTCCCAAAAAGAAAAAAGGATGGGCGGGGGAATTACAAGAAGGGTGAGTCATAGATTTTTTGAAGCACATCATGAAACCAATTACCTAACATGAATAAATGTCTGTGAATATCATAATATATTGAATATTATTACATTTTGCATATTCATTTCAATTATTGTAAATTACTGCAATAAATGTGTAAATTGTCTCTACTAAACCTATATATGGAAAAGAATCAATGTCCAATTTAAGGAAATATTATTAAGAGCCTGATATATATATATATATATATATATATATATATATATATATATATATATATATATATATAAGTACTTATGCCATACAACGCCACATAGGTACAGAGTGGTGCAAAATAAAATTTAACACTTTCGCAGCAACATGCTGAGAAAATTAGAAACTATTCTATTCTTCACACTACTCTAATCTGCACCAATATGACATAGTCTGGCAGAAATGCTTGATAAATCAAGCCCTTAACAGTTAGCAATGTTCAAATGAGGAATATATCACAATATAAATAGAAGTAAAATCATCATAGATACAAAATCTATGTACAGTATGCAAATGCATAATTGTTAAACACATTTTGACTTGAAGCACCATTCAGTGCAGGCTTATGGAAAGATAACAGCACCCAAAAGAAAGAAGCAGACATACGAAGGCGGACACTAATGTCAGCAAAATCATGCCAAATGGCACACAATGGCAGACTTTATAAATCGGCCTCTTCATTTCCAACCTGGAATAAACATAACATTGACTATTGAAGTTAAACATCATGCACAGAAAATGAAATGACACTCACGGTATTCTTCAGGGATACTTTAGCTGGTGGCCACTAGAAACATACGACAGCAGCCCAAGAGCAGAAGACTCATGTTCTTCTTATATTAGGGTTGACTCAGCACCAAGTGAAAAAAGTGCGCTACCTTTGAGGAGAAAAAACTGCCTTTCACTTTAATTGTCTAGCTTGGGGGTGATTAAGCACCAGGTAAAAAACATGTTCTATTTATATATGGTGTTGAATCACCCCAAGATAGACAATGAGGCACACATTTTTCACCTGAATCTGAATCAACCCTATTGTTTTGAGACAAAACAATCTTAAGAACAAGAAAAGTACAATAAAATAGAATTTATTTTCTGTAGGATCGCTATGAAAATGTGGTAATTATAAAGCAGATATTGCATCATGCCTTGTTGATCTTTTAATGGTGGATATTTTGCGAGACAGAGAACTGTATCTTAACCTGGATGTGCTAAAATTCCCCTAAGTATTTAAGTTAAGTGATGAAGAATGTTCATTTCTTTTCTCTTCTGTATTGTTTTACGAAACAATATCAGTTATTTGTTAGGTAGAAAACATTGTTGTAGGTTACCTTTAAAGTTACCTAAGCCATTACATTGGCTCTAACTTCGTAAACTTTCGTATAGATTTTTCATAAAAGAAAGTTTCTCACACAAGCTCCCTAAGGAAGAATTCTGACTGTGAACTCGTGAGCCTTTGAACATTTTGCCGCAAGGCTCTTATCTTCCAAGCTCTGGGGATTTGTTAGGAAAGGGAGAGTAATATCACTAAGCAGGTAATACTGCATTATTTCTCTCTTCCATCAAGGTCCAACTTAACCTTCATTTGACCTAAACAGTTTCACTGCAGTTACATTGCGCACAAACCAACTTTCCTAACTGCTTGTAACATTTTTTTTTTATCACAAATGATACTGCAAACTTTGTATGTGGCATTGATGCAATGAAATACCTCATTATAGGTCATAAAAGAAACATACTCATAAAGTGCTACATATAATAATAGTTCTCCTACATGCTGTCCTGGGTTACTTACATCCCATCCCTTACATACAGATACTTAAAATGGGACCAAATCACACTAATCTCTGGAGAGTGCATGGGGAGACCACTGATAGTGCAGTCAAAGTTCCTCTTCTCTCCAGGCAGAGGGATTCTTCCTTTCCAGATGTTCTTACACTCCTTTCTAGGCGATTCCCATCCCTGCTTTTATACCCAGGGTTCGGGTCTCTTTTCCTCAGACCTCAGAGCTTGTTATATACGGGGGCTAAAGGGGGCCGCTATCCTGCCAAACCTGGAGACTCAACTTCAATAGATGTCGGGATAGGAGGAAAGAAGAAAGGGGGGGGGTGGCTACAATGCCTAACTTTCTGCTGCCATGATTTTAAAAAGCCCCTAATCTAATATACCTGTGTTTAACAGTTAATTTATGTGCATTACATTTTCAGCCCCACCATGAGAGTGGTCTCCTTCGCCTATCTGAGAGGAAAGTTCTGGAACTCCTACTGCCACTGGGACAATTTCTAGGCTAGATTGAATGTCTCGGGGGAGGGCTGGAAAACTGGTGGTACGAATGGGACATGATGCAGGGGTACCCCACCACCAATCTCCCTGAGTAGAGGTAGGGACCTGAGTCCTGCCCCTTTGACTGCTGTCAGATCCCATTAACTCTAGAAGGATATTATGTACTTCTTCCAGGAGCCCTGTACCATATTCCCCCTTAACTTAAATTAAAATAAGACATCCTCCCTGAGATTTTCTATTTTACTTCCTGTGTGGGCACTAGAGATGAGCGAACTTTTGAAAAATTCGATTCAACTGATTCGCCGAATTTTCCGACAAAAATCGTTTCGACCCGAATAAATTCGCGACGAATCGCTATTAAAAACAGCTATTTCTGAGCCTCCTAGAGCCTCAATAGGGTTGTAAACCATTCTGCCTTGCTGTAACACGCACAGGATGCGTGCTGGGTTAGTTAAATAATACTTTGAATAAATATCACATGCAGATCAGAGGCATCGCTAATAGAATCGCAGAGCGGCACAATTGCAGAGAGTTGAAGTGGCATCACTATGAGGGGCAGAAGGAGCCCAAACATTGCTTTAAAGAGACACTGGAGTTGGCAGCAGCAGGAGCCCAAAAATTGGATGAATCACACCCTGGAGTTGGCAGGAGTTGACAGCAGCAGCAGCAGCAGGAGCCCAAATATTACATTAAAGAGACCCTGGGGTTGGCCTCAGGAGCCCAAAAATTGGATGAATCACACCCTGGAGTTGGCAGCAGCAGCAGCAGGAGCCCAAAATATACACTGGAGTTGGCTTCAGGAGCCCAAAAATTGGATGAATCACACCCTGGAGTTGGCAGAAGTTGGCAGCAGCAGCAGCAGCAGCAGGAGCCCAAATATACACTGGAGTTGGCTTCAGGAGCCCAAAAATTGGATGAATCACACCCTGGAGTTGGCAGAAGTTGGCAGCAGCAGGAGCCCAAATATACACTGGAGTTGGCTTCAGGAGCCCAAAAATTGGATGAATCACACCCTGGAGTTGGCAGGAGTTGACAGTAGCAGCAGCAGGAGCCCAAATATACACTGGAGTTGGCTTCAGGAGCCCAAAAATTGGATGAATCACACCCTGGAGTTGGCAGCAGCAGCAGCAGGAGCCCAAATATACACTGGAGTTGGCTTCAGGAGCCCAAAAATTGGATGAATCACACCCTGGAGTTGGCAGAAGTTGGCAGCAGCAGCAGCAGGAGCCCAAATATACACTGGAGTTGGCTTCAGGAGCCCAAAAATTGGATGAATCACACCCTGGAGTTGGCAGGAGTTGGCAGCAGCAGCAGCAGGAGCCCAAATATACACTGGAGTTGGCTTCAGGAGCCCAAAAATTGGATGAATCACACCCTGGAGTTGGCAGAAGTTGGCAGCAGCAGCAGCAGGAGCCCAAATATACACTGGAGTTGGCTTCAGGAGCCCAAAAATTGGATGAATCACACCCTGGAGTTGGCAGGAGTTGACAGCAGCAGCAGCAGCAGGAGCCCAAATATACACTGGAGTTGGCTTCAGGAGCCCAAAAATTGGATGAATCACACCGTGGAGTTGGCAGCAGCAGCAGCAGGAGCCCAAATATTACTTTAAAGAGACCCTGGGGTTGGCTTCAGGAGCCCAAAAATTGGATGAATCACACCCTGGAGTTGGCAGCAGCAGCAGGAGCCCAAACATTACTTTAAAGAGACCCTGGGGTTGGCTTCAGGAGCCCAAAAATTGGATGAATCACACCCTGGAGTTGGCAGAAGTTGGCAGCAGCAGCAGCAGGAGCCCAAATATTACTTTAAAGAGACACTGGAGTTGACTTCAGGAGCCCAAAAATTGGATGAATCACACCCTGGAGTTGGCAGCAGCAGCAGGAGCCCAAATATTACTTTAAAGAGACCCTGGGGTTGGCTTCAGGAGCCCAAAAATTGGATGAATCACACCCTGGAGTTGGCAGCAGCAGCAGCAGGAGCCCAAATATTACTTTAAAGAGACACTGGGGTTGGCTTCAGGAGCCCAGAAAATTGGATGAATCACACCCTGTGGAGAGTCATGTGGAGAAAAAGTAGCTTAGTTAGTAATATCTACATAAAATTATGAATAAACAAATGCAAAAGTTTGCCAAAGTGAAGTTTTGTTTGAGGGTGTGTTTCCAACTTTTAATTAAATCAGAAACAAGAAGGTATCATTGCCTCTGACTAATTAGCCCTCAAAAATTCTTGGAATTTTTAATCTGGAATCATGTCTGATCCGTCTTATCCGAAGAATATTAATAAAAAGTAAGAGTAACGTAAAGGATTTTTTATCAATACTTACTTGTGGTCCGATGCGGAGGAATGTCTGTAACTGGAGAGCAGCGCCTTAAATCTGTTTTGCACGATCCATCTTTCTTGGTCTGGCCCCGTCATCAATCTACTGGAATACATCAGGCATTGTTGGGAGGAAAGCTTGGCTGATCCATGCGCCATTCATTTCCACGCAGGGCAGTCTCTGGAAAAAAAAAGTCTGTATAAACCAGGGTCTTTTTCATATAAAAACAAATGGTTATTCTTGCTTTTCAACCATATGTTCCACAGCTTTACCAGTCATTGTGTCAGCCAATGAAGCAACTTTGTCTCGAAGTGCTGCAAAAGCAGTCCACTGCATCACAAGTGGCATCTGACACCCCCAGTCAACTGTCTGTCTGTTATGCTTTGGGTTCAGCTCCACTATCCATTGATCTGATATCCAAGATCTGATAATCATAAAATTCAGCAGCTACTGCCCAGCCAAGAAGTGGAGGAGACACTCGCCTCTTCTTCCACTATCCGGCAATTAGTGATGAGGAGAGTGTCGTGGGAGGAGGTGTTGCAAGCCGAGGTAGTGGAAGAGGGTCCCTGGAGTCTGCGGCGGGGGCGGCGGAAGCAGCAGCGAATTATTGCGGACGGTTGGTAGGAAAAATCAGCTACTCAGCGATGTGGCAGTGTTCCATGCAGCATCCTGTGGAGAAAAAGTAGGTTAGTTAGTGTATATACATAAAATTATGAATAGACAAATGCAATAGTATTGCGAAAGTGAAGTTTTGTTTGAGGGTGTGTTTCCACCTTGCAATTAAATCAGAAACAACTAGCTATCATTTGCCTCTGAATAATTAGCCCTCAAAAATTCTTGGAATTTTTAATCTTGATGTCTGAGGGATTTCTCCTCTCAGACAGCGTCACCATAAGTCCAGCCTGCTGCATTACCCAGTGGTGGACCTTTCAGAGAACTGATGGCTTGTGCCGAGCCGAGGTGGAGAGTCACATGGCATGGTTGTTGAACAGAAGGTGGGCCAGTCCTTTAGCCTGTCAGTGTGTACCAAAGTGCACAGTGTTGTCTACGCCTGGAGCTGTAACTATAGACTCATGGTGGACAATATATATCCTTTTAGGCCCCCTTGGTGATTGTGGTTTCACGCTGTTCTTCACATGGTTTTCCTTGACCATCAGAGTCACACATGGGAGGAACTACTAAAAATGAGAACTCAATCCATGAAAGCATTGCTTAATCCACGAAAACTGCAAATTTGGACCCATGGTGACTGACACTTGGAAGAACATCTTGTTTGCGCTGCGACAAGGAAGCCAGAGTCATGCGTCCTGACATGGCACACGTGTTCAGTCTAGTTTTGAAGTCTTGCCCCCATCTGAAAGACATCCGAACAACAGGAAAGAAAGTTAGCATGCACTTCTGGCACTCCTACACCACCAAGCACAACCTTATTGAGCCTCAGCGTCACAACGGTGTACCCCACCATAGTCTGATTTGCGATGTTTCCACCCGTTGGAATTCCACCCTCCATATGCAGGATCCACTATAGCAGTGGTCCCCAACCCTGTCCTCAAGGCCCACCAACAGGCCAGGCTTTGCAGATCTCCACAAAGATGCTCAGGTGGAGTAATTAGTGCAGCTGCAGAGCAATAGAGCTGGCTATTTGGAGATCCAAAAAACATGACATGTTGGTGGGCCTTGAGGACAGGGTTGAGGACCACTGCACTATAGGAACAGAGAAAAGCCATCACGGATTTCTGGATGATCCAAACGGATAGGGGGACACCCCTGTGTAAATTCAATGTAAACCATTGGCAGCTCATACGTGACACCGACCGTTTGCTCAGGCCCTTTGAGGAAGCTACATTATTAGTCAGTTGCCAGGACTATGAGATGAACGATGAGATTCCACTGCTTCATGTACTACAACACATGTTGGAAAGCATGGCTGGTCAGGGCACTGGAGACATGGCACATACATTTCACAGCCACATGAAGCCTGTGGGGGCTGAAGTGGAGGAGGAGGAGGGGGTGGGGCACAGCAAACCACAGTTTAGGTTTCACAAAATGACCATTTTATCTAGTCATCTGACAGGAGAGGAGGTGCAGCCACAGGAGCTAGAGGGTTGTGAGGAAGGCGAGACAGAGGACCCAGACACACCGTGGCAGTTTACAGTGGAGATGGAGACAGGTAGTCCCTCCGAGTCACTTGCACAAATGGCACGATGCATGCTCACATGCTTGCGTACTAGTGAGCGCAGAATTGTCTCCATTTGTCAGCGGGAAGACTTCTGGCTCTCCAACTTATTGGACCCTCGCTTCCGGCACAAAATGGGGGCATTTTTTACGCCCACTGAGAGGGAGGAAAAACTGACCTACTACAGAGACATCCCACGTAGTCAGTTGGGCGATGTCTATCTGTGCCATGGCCCATACTCCCGCAGGTCTGACTCGGGGGGACCTCTGCGATCACCTTCCACTGCCATGGCTGCTGGGGGGGGGGTGGAAGGAGCAGCAGCAGCAGCAGCTCCATCAGCAGCAGCCTCAGTCTTCAGTCGCTAGTGAGTAGCTTTCTACACCCGCATAGTTAGTCTACTCATGAGCAGCAGGAAGACCTGGAGCTGGACCTCAAACAGCAGGTCATGTCATACCTTGACATGACCATGCCAACACACCTTCAGGATCCACTGGATTTGCTGGGAAGCCAAACTTGACTTATGTCCGCAACTAGCAGAGTTTGCCCTGGAAAAGCTGTACTGGCCGGACAGTAGTTTATTTCGATGGCAACTGGGCTGCTCTATATAATGAAGCAAAATGGCAAATTTACCTCACAATATAAGCTATTGCCCCTCAGATTTACACAGGGCCTGCTCCATATAATGGTGCAAAACCATGAATTTACCTCATAATATAAACTATTGCCCCTCAGATTTACACAGGGGCTGCTCTATATTATGCTGCAAAATGGCAAATTTACCTCACAATATAAGCTATTGCCCCTCAGATTTACACAGGGCCTGCTCTATATAACGAAGCAAAATGGCAAATTTACCTCACTATATAAGCTATTGCCCCTCAGACTTACACAGGGGCTGCTCTATATTATGCTGCAAAATGGCAAATTTACCTCACAAATTAATATAAGCTATTACAGCTCTATATAAATAAAAATAAATAAATAAAAAAAGGGCCTGTAGAAGCTTATTTTGTATAACAGATAGGGTGACATGTGCTGGTTTGGGATGCCCATATGGGCTAGTGTTTTGGCAGCAGTACAAAAACCAATGCAAAATGCAATAGCTTAATAAAGCTGATGCTGATCAACGCTTATTTAGTATAACAGATGGGGTGCAACATGCAGGTTTCGGATGCCCTGCGGCCTGGTGTATTTAAAGCAGTCCAAAACCAATTCAAAATGCAATAACGTAATAAAGCTGAGGCTGTAGATGCTTATTTAGTATAAACAGGTAGGGTGCAAGGTGCAGCTTTGGGGTGCCCTGCGGCCTGGTTAAATGAAAGCAGTCCAAAAGGAAGTGCAAACTGAAGTAGCTTAATGAAGTTGATCCTGATCAACGCTTATGTTGTATACCAGATAGGGTTAAAATAGCATGTGCCTTGGGATGCCCGTGTGGCCTGGTATATTTCAAGCTGAACAAAAAGTAACAATAATCCAAGTATGAGACATAATTTTGACCTTCTTTACAGCGCCATACTTTGAAAAAAAAACCTTAATTTCATGCCGATCAATCCAAAGGTCAATGCCCCTAACAAAAATAGTGTTCGGCATAAGTTTTCCTTCTGGAAGGACATAACCTTTAGTTTACATGGTTGGGGTAGGTTATCTTACAAATTGGGATACCCCAGGCAGCAGTGTCATTGAAAGAGACAGATTGTAATGCAGGCCATACGCAAGCAGAGAAACTCAGGCTGCAACAGGCCTATTTAGTTTACATGGTTGGGGTAGGTTATCTTACAAATTGGGATACCCCACTGTATATGAAACCGAATATAAATGCACACCCAAAAGTGGACAATCAGCCTCCAAGAGGCCTGCTTAGTTTAAATAAGAGAGCTGCTTAGTATGGTAGGTAGGTTATGTTATGTTACAGAATGGGATGCCCCAAAGCTGACTTGAGATCAGTATATATGCACACAGCAGCAGTGTGTTAGCAGGCTCATACAGGCCAAATTTCTTTAAATAACTGTGCAGCTTACAGTAAATGCAGAGGCTAATGGTATGTTACAGAATGGGATGCCCCAAAGCTGACTTGAGATCAGTATATATGCACACAGCAGCAGTGTGTTAGCAGGCTCATACAGGCCAAATTTCTTTAAATAACTGTGCAGCTTACAGTAAACGCAGAGGCTAATGGTATGTTACAGAATGGGATGCCCCAAAGATGACTTGAGATCAGTATATATGCACACAGCAGTAGTGTGTTAGCAGGCTCATACAGGCCAAATTTCTTTAAATAACTGTGCAGCTTACAGTTAATGCAGAGGCTAATGGTATGTTACAGAATGGGATGTCCCAAAAACCAGAGAACACCTGGCAGGCAGCAGTAAGACTATGCACAGCAAAAGTGTCTTTATCATGCCTAATTTCAATTAGAATAGGTGCAAATGGTTAGGTTCTTAAATAGAGGCTGGTGTAGTCACAGAATGGGATGCCCTAAAAACCAGCAGTAAGTACACCTGGCAGGGACAAGTAGTGCTATGCCCAGCAAAAGTGTCTTTATCAGGCCTAGTTTCAAATATAATAAGAGCAAATGGTTATATGATCTTAAACAGAGGCTGCTATAGTCACAGAATGGGATGCCCTGGCAGGATCCAGTAGTGCTATGCCCGTCAAAAGTGTCTTTATCAGGCCTAATTTCAAATATAATAAGAGCAAATGGTTATATGGTCTTAAACAGAGGCTGCTATAGTCACAGAATGGGATGCCCTTGCAGGGTCCAGAAGTACTATGCCGAGCAAAAGTGTCTTTATCAGGCTAATTTCAAATATAATAAGAGCAAATGGTTATATGGTCTTAAACAGAGGCTGCTTTAGTCACAGAATGGGATGCCCCCAAAAAAGATCCAGTAGTACTATGCCCAGCAAAAGTGTCTTTATCAGGCTAATTTCAAATATAATAAGAGCAAATGGTTATATGGTCTTAAACAGAGGCTGCTTTAGTCACAGAATGGGATGCCCTGGCAGGGACAAGTAGTGCTATGCCCAGCAAAAGTGTCTTTATCATGCTAATTTCAAATATAATAAGAGCAAATGGTTATATGGTCTTAAACAGAGGCTGCTTTAGTCACAGAATGGGATGCCCCCAAAAAAGATCCAGTAGTACTATGCCCAGCAAAAGTGTCTTTATCAGGCCTAATTTCAAATATGATAAGAGCAAATGCTTATATGGTCTTAAACAGAGGCTGCTTTAGTCACAGAATGGGATGCCCTGGCAGGGACAAGTAGTGCTATGCCCAGCAAAAGTGTCTTTATCAGGCTAATTTCAAATATGATAAGAGCAAATGCTTATATGGTCTTAAACAGAGGCTGTTTTAGTCACAGAATGGGATGCCCTGGCAGGGACAAGTAGTGCTATGCCCAGCAAAAGTGTCTTTATCAGGCTAATTTCAAATATGATAAGAGCAAATGCTTATATGGTCTTAAACAGAGGCTGCTTTAGTCACAGAATGGGATGCCCTGGCAGGGACAAGTAGTGCTATGCCCAGCAAAAGTGTCTTTATCAGGCCTAATTTCAAATATAATAAGAGCAAATGCTTATATGGTCTTAAACAGAGGCTGCTTTAGTCACAGAATGGGATGCCCCAAAAAAAGAAGTGGACCTGGCTGGGACCAGTAGTGCTATGCCCAGCAAAAGTGTCTTTATCAGGCCTGATTTCTATGAGAATAAGTGCAAATGGTTATTATGCTATTAAATAGAGGCTGGTGTTGTCACAGAATGGGATGCCACAAAAACCAGAGAGCATGCACAGCAAAAGTGTCTTTATCAGGCCTGATTTCTATGAAAATAAGTGCAAATGGTTATTATGCTATTAAATAGAGGCTGGTGTTGTCACAGAATGGGATGCCACAAAAACCAGAGAGCATGCACAGCAAAAGTGTCTTTATCAGGCCTGATTTCTATGAGAATAAGTGCAAATGGTTATTATGCTATTAAATAGAGGCTGGTGTTGTCACAGAATGGGATGCCACAAAAACCAGAGAGCATGCACAGCAAAAGTGTCTTTATCAGGCCTAATTTCTATGAGAATAAGTGCAAATGGTTATTATGCTATTAAATAGAGGCTGGTGTTGTCACAGAATGGGATGCCACAAAAACCAGAGAGCATGCACAGCAAAAGTGTCTTTATCAGGCCTGATTTCTATGAGAATAAGTGCAAATGGTTATTATGCTATTAAATAGAGGCTGGTGTTGTCACAGAATGGGATGCCACAAAAACCAGAGAGCATGCACAGCAAAAGTGTCTTTATCAGGCCTGATTTCTATGAGAATAAGTGCAAATGGTTATTATGCTATTAAATAGAGGCTGGTGTTGTCACAGGATTTGATGCCACAAAAACCAGAGAGCATGCACAGCAAAAGTGTCTTTATCAGGCCTAATTTCTATGAGAATAAGTGCAAATGGTTATTATGCTATTAAATAGAGGCTGGTGTTGTCACAGAATGGGATGCCACAAAAACCAGAGAGCATGCACAGCAAAAGTGTCTTTATCAGGCCTAATTTCTATGAGAATAAGTGCAAATGGTTATTATGCTATTAAATAGAGGCTGGTGTTGTCACAGAATGGGATGCCACAAAAACCAGAGAGCATGCACAGCAAAAGTGTCTTTATCAGGCCTGATTTCTATGAGAATAAGTGCAAATGGTTATTATGCTATTAAATAGAGGCTGGTGTTGTCACAGAATGGGATGCCACAAAAACCAGAGAGCATGCACAGCAAAAGTGTCTTTATCAGGCCTAATTTCTATGAGAATAAGTGCAAATGGTTATTATGCTATTAAATAGAGGCTGGTGTTGTCACAGAATGGGATGCCACAAAAACCAGAGAGCATGCACAGCAAAAGTGTCTTTATCAGGCCTGATTTCTATGAGAATAAGTGCAAATGGTTATTATGCTATTAAATAGAGGCTGGTGTTGTCACAGAATGGGATGCCACAAAAACCAGAGAGCATGCACAGCAAAAGTGTCTTTATCAGGCCTGATTTCTATGAGAATAAGTGCAAATGGTTATTATGCTATTAAATAGAGGCTGGTGTAGTCACAGAATGGGATGCCACAAAAACCAGAGAGCATGCACAGCAAAAGTGTCTTTATCAGGCCTGATTTCTATGAGAATAAGTGCAAATGGTTATTATGCTATTAAATAGAGGCTGGTGTAGTCACAGAATGGGATGCCACAAAAACCAGAGAGCATGCACAGCAAAAGTGTCTTTATCAGGCCTGATTTCTATGAGAATAAGTGCAAATGGTTATTATGCTATTAAATAGAGGCTGGTGTTGTCACAGAATGGGATGCCACAAAAACCAGAGAGCATGCACAGCAAAAGTGTCTTTACCAGGCCTAATTTCTATGAGAATAAGTGCAAATGGTTATTATGCTTTTAAATAGAGGCTGGTGTTGTCACAGAATGGGATGCCACAAAAACCAGAGAGCATGCACAGCAAAAGTGTCTTTATCAGGCCTGATTTCTATGAGAATAAGTGCAAATGGTTATTATGCTATTAAATAGAGGCTGGTGTTGTCACAGAATGGGATGCCACAAAAACCAGAGAGCATGCACAGCAAAAGTGTCTTTATCAGGCCTAATTTCTATGAGAATAAGTGCAAATGGTTATTATGCTATTAAATAGAGGCTGGTGTTGTCACAGAATGGGATGCCACAAAAACCAGAGAGCATGCACAGCAAAAGTGTCTTTATCAGGCCTGATTTCTATGAGAATAAGTGCAAATGGTTATTATGCTATCAAATAGAGGCTGGTGTTGTCACAGAATGGGATGCCACAAAAACCAGAGAGCATGCACAGCAAAAGTGTCTTTATCAGGCCTAATTTCTATGACAATAAGTGCAAATGGTTATTATGCTATTAAATAGAGGCTGGTGTTGTCACAGAATGGGATGCCACAAAAACCAGAGAGCATGCACAGCAAAAGTGTCTTTATCAGGCCTGATTTCTATGAGAATAAGTGCAAATGGTTATTATGCTATTAAATAGAGGCTGGTGTTGTCACAGAATGGGATGCCACAAAAACCAGAGAGCATGCACAGCAAAAGTGTCTTTATCAGGCCTGATTTCTATGAGAATAAGTGCAAATGGTTATTATGCTATTAAATAGAGGCTGGTGTTGTCACAGAATGGGATGCCACAAAAACCAGAGAGCATGCACAGCAAAAGTGTCTTTTTCAGGCCTAATTTCTATGAGAATAAGTGCAAATGGTTATTATGCTATTAAATAGAGGCTGGTGTTGTCACAGAATGGGATGCCACAAAAACCAGAGAGCATGCACAGCAAAAGTGTCTTTATCAGGCCTGATTTCTATGAGAATAAGTGCAAATGGTTATTATGCTATTAAATAGAGGCTGATGTTGTCACAGAATGGGATGCCACAAAAACCAGAGAGCATGCACAGCAAAAGTGTCTTTATCAGGCCTGATTTCTATGAGAATAAGTGCAAATGGTTATTATGCTATTAAATAGAGGCTGGTGTAGTCACAGAATGGGATGCCACAAAAACCAGAGAGCATGCACAGCAAAAGTGTCTTTATCAGGCCTGATTTCTATGAGAATAAGTGCAAATGGTTATTATGCTATTAAATAGAGGCTGGTGTAGTCACAGAATGGGATGCCACAAAAACCAGAGAGCATGCACAGCAAAAGTGTCTTTATCAGGCCTGATTTCTATGAGAATAAGTGCAAATGGTTATTATGCTATTAAATAGAGGCTGGTGTTGTCACAGAATGGGATGCCACAAAAACCAGAGAGCATGCACAGCAAAAGTGTCTTTATCAGGCCTAATTTCTATGAGAATAAGTGCAAATGGTTATTATGCTATTAAATAGAGCCTGGTGTTGTCACAGAATGGGATGCCACAAAAACCAGAGAGCATGCACAGCAAAAGTGTCTTTATCAGGCCTGATTTCTATGAGAATAAGTGCAAATGGTTATTATGCTATTAAATAGAGGCTGGTGTTGTCACAGAATGGGATGCCACAAAAACCAGAGAGCATGCACAGCAAAAGTGTCTTTATCAGGCCTGATTTCTATGAGAATAAGTGCAAATGGTTATTATGCTATTAAATAGAGGCTGGTGTAGTCACAGAATGGGATGCCACAAAAACCAGAGAGCATGCACAGCAAAAGTGTCTTTATCAGGCCTGATTTCTATGAGAATAAGTGCAAATGGTTATTATGCTATTAAATAGAGGCTGGTGTTGTCACAGAATGGGATGCCACAAAAACCAGAGAGCATGCACAGCAAAAGTGTCTTTATCAGGCCTAATTTCTATGAGAATAAGTGCAAATGGTTATTATGCTATTAAATAGAGGCTGGTGTTGTCACAGAATGGGATGCCACAAAAACCAGAGAGCATGCACAGCAAAAGTGTCTTTATCAGGCCTGATTTCTATGAGAATAAGTGCAAATGGTTATTATGCTATTAAATAGAGGCTGGTGTTGTCACAGAATGGGATGCCACAAAAACCAGAGAGCATGCACAGCAAAAGTGTCTTTATCAGGCCTGATTTCTATGAGAATAAGTGCAAATGGTTATTATGCTATTAAATAGAGGCTGGTGTAGTCACAGAATGGGATGCCACAAAAACCAGAGAGCATGCACAGCAAAAGTGTCTTTATCAGGCCTGATTTCTATGAGAATAAGTGCAAATGGTTATTATGCTATTAAATAGAGGCTGGTGTAGTCACAGAATGGGATGCCACAAAAACCAGAGAGCATGCACAGCAAAAGTGTCTTTATCAGGCCTGATTTCTATGAGAATAAGTGCAAATGGTTATTATGCTATTAAATAGAGGCTGGTGTAGTCACAGAATGGGATGCCACAAAAACCAGAGAGCATGCACAGCAAAAGTGTCTTTATCAGGCCTGATTTCTATGAGAATAAGTGCAAATGGTTATTATGCTATTAAATAGAGGCTGGTGTAGTCACAGAATGGGATGCCACAAAAACCAGAGAGCATGCACAGCAAAAGTGTCTTTATCAGGCCTGATTTCTATGAGAATAAGTGCAAATGGTTATTATGCTATTAAATAGAGGCTGGTGTTGTCACAGAATGGGATGCCACAAAAACCAGAGAGCATGCACAGCAAAAGTGTCTTTATCAGGCCTGATTTCTATGAGAATAAGTGCAAATGGTTATTATGCTATTAAATAGAGGCTGGTGTTGTCACAGAATGGGATGCCACAAAAACCAGAGAGCATGCACAGCAAAAGTGTCTTTATCAGGCCTGATTTCTATGAGAATAAGTGCAAATGGTTATTATGCTATTAAATAGAGGCTGGTGTAGTCACAGAATGGGATGCCACAAAAACCAGAGAGCATGCACAGCAAAAGTGTCTTTATCAGGCCTGATTTCTATGAGAATAAGTGCAAATGGTTATTATGCTATTAAATAGAGGCTGGTGTTGTCACAGAATGGTATGCCACAAAAACCAGAGAGCATGCACAGCAAAAGTGTCTTTATCAGGCCCAATTTCTATGAGAATTAGTGCAAATGGTTATTATGCTATTAAATAGAGGCTGGTGTAGTCACAGAATGGGATGCCACAAAAACCAGAGAGCATGCACAGCAAAAGTGTCTTTATCAGGCCTGATTTCTATGAGAATAAGTGCAAATGGTTATTATGCTATTAAATAGAGGCTGGTGTAGTCACAGAATGGGATGCCTCACAGCAGACTTAAGATCAGTTCAGTATATATGCACTGTTAGTTAGTGTAAGCAGCCTGAAAACGCTAACAAAGCAGGATGGATGAAAAAAAAAAAAAAAAACTGACAGCCTCCGATTTTCCCTTCCTTTCCCTGTTTTTCGCTTACTTTCTGTCTGTCTCCTGTCTGTCTCCTGCCTGTCTCCAGCCTGTCCCTGTCTGTCCCTGCCTGTCTAACTGTCTGTCTCTCCCTCAGCTACACAGCGTTCTGTCTCTCACGAATGCAATAGAGAAATGATGCTGGAAAGCAAGATGGCCGGCCTTAAATACCGCTGTGACGTCACCGGGCTTGCTGGCTGCTGATAGGCTGCATGTGACTGTCCCAGCTTGCACTGGCGCGGGGTTGATGTCTGGACATGTCCTGTCCGCCATCTTAGAATGCCTGTAATGTAAATGAATGGATGTTAAAGGAAAACCTCGAGCGATCGAATCGCGGGGAAATTCGGATTCGTTCCGAATCGAATTTTTCCTGAAATTCGGATCGAATCCGGGTTCGTCCGGATCGATTCGCTCATCCCTAGTGGGCACCTTTGATTGAAGTTAATAACGAGTCTCCAGCAACTAAGGGGTATTGTCAGGTAGAGGGGTCTGTCTAAGGGGCAGTTGACCTAAGAGAGAGGTCCCATATGTGCTGGGTGTAAGACAGCTGCTTCTTGTGTCCTACTTCAAACAGGTGATAGGATCTCCACTTTAGAGGGGAAACCTTGACTTCGGGGCCTGAAATAGGGACTTCATGGAGGACCACCCTGTTATCAGCAACCTAGCAGTATTTTATTTAGAAACTGAATGGTGACAGTTTAGTCCAGACAGGGCAGTTAGTTAGTGGGCTCATGTTTCGGCAGCCCCAACAAACAACAACAAAATAAAAAAAAAGTAACAGATAAGTTCAGCAAATTGAAGACACACAATTATGGAAACTTTAAAAAGTGCCAACGAAAGTGGAATTACCCATGAAATTCTCCTATATCTTTTATACAACACAAATCAGTCAATGTTTAAACTGTATGTTGTAGCACTATGTTTTGCTCATTTTTTAATTCAGGAACTGGGAAAATCACATGAATAAACTGCCACATTTCATTTTCTCAGATCACCAAATTAAAAAGTATACATCAGTTTATTTATAAAGATACAAAAACAAAACTGGACAAAATGTGGCTTCCGCCTAGTGTCGGAAACATTTCACAAAGAAATTTATTATAAAAGCTGAAAATGAAACTGCGACATCAAGCTGATAAATCCCACAAAATAGTCACAAAATGTAATTACACTTTCTGTCAAAATGTCTGCATATTTATTTAAAATACTGTGCCGTCTGGGCCAGTAATCATTTCTGTAATTTCTCATTGCTGCTTCTGCCAATAATAGAATGTAAGTTTTTGTGTTTATTTTAAAATGAATGAGTACATTTTTTATTATGTAGCATATCATAGAACTTAGTTTATGTATACTTGCCTTACTTTTTATTGTTGTAAAGAGCTGTGTATTGCTCTGCCTCCCATGCTGGTGGGGAGTGGGGGGCATGCTAATTAATTGATGAAGCAAGTTTAAAGTTGGGTTTATGAATTGCAACCCCCGTAAGAGTGAGCCTTTTTACTTTTACACACAAAAAAGTGCAAGAAAAAATGTTTGTTCTACTCTTTCCCACAAAAACCACCTGCACATGCTATGCAGAACAATTTGATGATTTTGCATACCCCATAGGGTGCTGTTTGCAAACTGAAAAGAAATCCTTACCTCATCAGAAAAGTTAGGCCCTTTGAGGCTGATTCATTACTAACGCCAGGTATCGGCAGATGAGCGTCTGTATAGCGGCGCTTAGAACGACTGCTAGTAGATGCTCATGTGTGGGTATCGAGCACTGTAACAGAGTGTCTCACTCGCTCTAGTAACTTGGCCGGCATCGATGAATGTGATGTGTGTTGGACGCTGTAACACCAGTACAGCGCTACAGGGAGCGAAAGGTAGCACCTGCTCAGTGCGACCGACTCTCAGCGACTCACACCATACTTATCAAAAAAGGACACACACACAGCGTTGGTGCTCTAAATAGCATAGAGTTAGCATATAAGTTTGTTTTTGAACACATAACCACCAGTAACAAAGCGAAAACACATGGAATTACATTGTTGTAACATTGTGACATTAACACTTTAGTGCCAGACCTGTAAATACAATTCTGCACAAAAAGGTTTTCAAAAATGACTATTTCTAGGCCAGGAGAGGTCACACAATTAATTGAGAGAAAAAAAAACCCTGTTTAAACAGAAGAAAAGGAACGTCCATTGAAATGTATGGGAGAGCGACAGTGAGCGAAAGGTAATACCTGGCGCTCTGGAAGCTAGAGTGCCGGCGCTATATGCTGAGGCGTCTGTAATAATACATCGGACGCTACATGGCGCTGTTAGAGTCACTCACCAGATTAGCTTTCATGAATGTGGTTTTGCATACAGCCCCCAGCGTTCACCAGATTCTGCCTGCCGCTACAAGGCACTACCTGTCAGTCCTTGTTTCTTTCCCCATTCTACCAGCAGGTGTCTCTGCACCTTGCTTCTCTCTCATTTGTTAAATACAGAGATCAGCAGTCCAATCTAAAACTGGACTCCACATGTCCTCCATTCTGGTTATATACCTGATTTGGGCATTTAAAGAAAAAGGTTTACCGCTAACCCTTTTTACTAAAAGCACTGCTCTCCATGCTCTCACTGCAGTCTCCACTGGAGCTCTCAGTGGGGGTTATGCTAATTATTATCATTTAGTACAGCTGGCTGAACATACACTTTAATAACTTTTTTTTCTTTTTTTTTTTATAATTAAATGTTTTTATTGAAAGGAAGCAATAGTTACAACGTTTGGCAACGCAGTGCCAAGAAAACTAAATGCAGATATTACAGCCATCTAACATGGTAGAATCATACAATGACAATTACCATCAACTAAAATCAGACACTAGGATGGCAAGATAAAGTATAAAATATAGGGCAACATGGAGCCCTGCGCCAGGCGTTGTAAACTGCAATTCTACACAACAACCTGTTACAGCGGCTGCAACCCATGCCTCCAACCATTTTATAAACAGGTAAAAGAACAGGGATAAAACCCACAAGCAAAACTATTGGGAAACAAATAACGTGTAGGGGAGAAGAGGGGGAGAAGAGACAAAACAGACACATCAAGGGGGAGACCATGGGAATGGAGAGACAGACAAGACAAGGACAAGGAAGAGGGAGGGAGGAAGGGGATGACCAATCCTTGAAAAGAGAACCCAAAAAAGCACTCTGGAAGGACCAGGCTATGTGTACTGAAGAAAGTCGGAGGAGAAGGTGAAACTATCCCAACTCTGCCAGGTTCTCCTATGCTTTTCCAGAGTCCCCCTCAGCGAGGCCGTAAGCTCCTCCATCCTACAAATGTCCCTCACGACGGCCAGCCACTGCGCGATTGTGGGGGGATCAGGGGACCTCCACCTAGCCGGGACGCAGGTTCTGGCAGCACTCAAGAGGGGGGCAAGCAGGGATCTACGCCTGGATCTCATAGAGACCGGTGCAAGGTTAAGTAGATAACATGCGGGGTCCTCACCCAAATCGACATCCGTCAATTTCTTTACAATCTCTCTCACGCCTGCCCAGAAACTAGACAGCTTCTCACATTCCCAGAAGATGTGTGTCATAGTCCCCCTCGCCCGCATGCACCTCCAGCAGAGGGGGGAGGAGGAGGGAAACATTTTTGCTGGCACTGCTGGGACCCGGTACCATCGTGATAAAATTTTGAAATTAGTCTCCTGATATTTGCAAGAGATAGAGCTCTCATGGACTAGCTGGACCATAGCCAGTCGTTGCTCCTTCGTAAAGGTCCTGCAGAGTTCCCTCTCCCATCCCCTCACGTAAGAGGGAACAAAGTCCCCCGGAGGTTCCATCAATAGCGAGTAAGAATATGACAAGGCCCCCCTAAAATGACCCGAGTCTAAACAGGTATGTTCAAATTGCGTTAACTGTCTAGGCGATGCGCATTCAACAGACCGCTGGTAATGCAGAAGTTGAAGGGTTTGTAACTGCGTGATTGGTCTGAGTGCAAGGTCAGAGACCAAAGTCTCCGGCCTCCTCCACTCACCGCCCACCTGCATATGGAGTCTCCTGTAGCAATTCTGCCTGATCCAGGCTCTGAAGGGTCCCCCCGCTATCTCCACTGGAAAATCAGGGTGCCCCAGAACTGGTGTCATAGGGGAAGGGGAAGGAGAGAGGCCCGACCCCGCCAGGAACCTGTCCACCACCCTTCTAGTCGGACCAACTGTGGGATGCGTATTCAGCCGTGGAAGTCCATGTATCGGGATCCAAGGCAGTCCAGGAAGAGGGCAGGGGGAAGCAGCCTGCTCCATCTGAACCCATTGCTTCTGGGCAGAATGCCGGCACCAGTCAATTACACGGCTTAGATGAGCCGCAGCGTGGTAACGCCTCCAATCCGGGAGACCCAATCCCCCCCCAGATTTGGAGACCGTCAGCATAGAAGCCGCCAGGCGGTGAGAGCGACCAGCCCAGACGAATCTAGTACAAATCCCAGTAAGCTGCTTAAAAAAGGTGGGGGGGGGGATGTCTATTGGAAGGGCCTGAAACAGATATAGCACCCTAGGGAGGATGTTCATCTTGATGACGCTGACCCTTCCAAACCAAGAGTAGACCCCTTTGTTCCACTTAAGGAGGTCCTCCTCCAACCTTTTCAATAGTGGGGGGAAGTTTAAAGCGTATGTTCCCTGCAGCCTGGAAGGGATGCGTGTGCCCAAGTATGTAACGGCCTCCCGCTCCCACTTAAAATGAAAGTTTTCCGTGACGTGTCTTAGGCGCTCCGCAGGAATGGAAATATTCAGGGCAGAGGACTTCTTATAGTTGATTTTATAATTACAGACCTCTTGAAAGTTTCGGAGCTCAGCAAGCAAATTCGGCAAGGTGATCTCAGGCTTTGCAACGAAAAACATTAGATCGTCGGTGTATGCTGCTACCTTGTGCTCAATCCCTCCCATCCTCACCCCCGAAACGTCAACGTTTTGCCTAATCAAACGTAGAAATGGCTCCAACGAGAGAATAAAGATGAGAGGGGAACGCGTCCCATTAGATAAATTAAATGCCCGAGAAGGTACGCCATTCACCACCACGGACGCCGAGGGACAAGTGTAGGAGGCCAGGATCCTGTTGAGCATCTTGTCACCCAGCCCAATGTAGAAGTTCCTAAAGGTTCTAGCTATATCCCCTATTTTGTAGTGCCTAGCACCTCCGGAGTCAAGGATGCTGGGAATAAAATTCCTAGAACGCTGGCCTCTCAGAGCTCTAGCAAGGGCCCTGCCACTTTTGTTGCTGAACTCATAAAAATACCTGCGACATCTCGCGATCTGTCCCCTAACCTTTACAAAGCTAATATCACGAAGGGCCTCGCGCGGATCCAAAGACTGTTTATGTCTGGTCTCCAGGGTCCGTAGCTCCTGAAGCAAGAGAGCTGTTTGTTTTTCCCTTTCTTTCTTAAGGTAGGCGCCCCGTCTGATTAATAGGCCCCAAATCACACATTTGTGAGCCTCCCACTGAGTCATACGTGACACGTCCGGAGTATTGTTCTCAGTGAAGAACTCGGTGATTGCCATCTGAATTTCCACCTTAAACGCAGGGTCCTGCAAGAGGGAACTATTGAGCCTCCAATGCCCCGAGGGGGGGGGGAGAATCCGGGACCGATAAGGTGACCGAGATAGGAGCGTGATCAGAGATTGAAATCGAGCCAATGGTAGGCCGCGAGATGAGGTGTGCGAACCTATGAGGGATCAGGAACCAGTCTATACGTGAGTAGGTGTTGTGGGGGGGGGGAAATAAGTATAATCCCTACCCCTGGGGTTGATCATCCTCCAAACATCGAGGAGTTGATGGTCAAACAGGAGAGCCTTAACCCTCCTGATAGCCGAATAAGGAATGCGAGAAGTCCCCCTAGAGGTATCAATTTGAGGGTCCAATACACAGTTAAAGTCCCCTCCCAGAAGGAGAATACCGGCAGTGAACTCCGCCAGCCTCTCCAAGGTAGGCCTCAAGAAGCCAGCTTGATTTGAGCTTGGGCAGTAGCAGGTCGCAAGCGTCACCCTCTGTGCGTAGAGAAAGCCCTTAACAAAAAGGTACCTACCCTCGCAGTCGTGAACCACCTCCTCCAATGTCCAAGGGAGATATCCTGCCAGGACGATGGCCACCCCCCTAGATTTAGAGTCAGGGGAAAGGCCATGATACTGGTGACGAAAGTGGCGGCTAGACAGGTTATGGACCCTCCCCTCCTTAAGATGAGTTTCCTGAAGAAAGGCAATCCCTGCTCCCAGGCGTTTCAACTCACCCAGAACAGAAGCTCGCTTTACAGGGGAGTTCAGGCCCTTAACATTCAGCGAAGTACATTGGACCCTAGACATGACGCGCAGGACTATCTCAAGGGCCAAAAGCACTGAGAGAAAGGAGTTCGCAAGCGCGCGAAGAGACGAGGGAGCAGGGTAAGAAAGATCAGTAATAGGGGGAAGGAGGAAAGGGCCGAAAGGGCACTAGACAACAAAAAAGACGACCACAGGAGGGGGAGGAGAATACAGAAGGGAAGAAAAGAAAACACACAAAGAACTAAACCTTACGGGGCAAAAACCTAGTGTATAAGGGAAAATCCAAACCCAGAGGGATCTAAACGGGGGAGGGATCTTCCTGTCCCCCAAAAAAGGGAAACCCCTAGGCGCCCGGGGCTAGCAAAAGACCAACCCAGAGGGCCACAGGGTCCCGGCCTACGGTGAGGGCGAGACGGTTCCGAGAGACAGAGGAGGTCCCCCCGACCGACCCACGGTTAGATTGTTTATAGGGCAACCACCAATGAGCTTACTAACAGAAGAAAACCCCTCCACGGGGTAACACCCACACGGACCCCAATGCAAAGAAATTAATGAAGAAGCCCCCCGCCTGCCGAACCTCCACGCAGCGAAGGGCCCCGCTGCGACCCCAAGGGCCCACAGACCAGAAGTCGATCAAAGCGCGCAGGCTGGCCGGCACCGAGGCCATGTGTATGAGCAGTGATCACTTTAAGCAATGACGCAAGGAGCTCGGGGGCCACCACGCTCACCCCCACGGTGCAGCCCCAGTGGCACCTAAAAGGCACACACCCAGAGCACGGGGTCAGGCACGGGGAGGCGGAGCGTCCGCGCATGGCGCAACGCTCCAGGCCCCCCCCCAAGGTGATCAAGAGTACAAAAGGAGGGGCGGCGACCCACCGAGCCCAAAGCGCAAACAGCCGAAGTAGGTAGTGCGGGCAACATCTTACAAAGTGAAATAAAAAAAATTATTATTAATATTAATATTGTGAGTGTCCATCTGTAAATAAACAATCAAAAGAAGTGCTATGTACAGTTAAGTAAGTGTGTAACAGGATTCAGAGCTCGTTGCGTGCCGATCCCGGGAGATAAGTCCCGTCGCGCACTAGTTAAGGCTCGTCGCGGAGGGCCAATCTACGAGAAAGGCGAGATGCACCCCAGGGGATGCCTCCGAAACACAGACTCAACCGGTAAACTAAGTGATGCAGGGGTGAATCAGCCCAACGAGCCCGAAACACAATCATCAAATGCGCATAGTTCAAAGAGCAATCAACATAGCTAAAACAGGATTCAGAGCTCGTCGCAGGCCGATCCCGGGAGACAGGCCCCCTCACGCACAAGCTAAGGCTCATCGCGGCGGGCCAGTCTACGAGAAAGGCGAGACGCACCCCAGGGGATGCCTCCGAGACACAGACCCAACCGGCAGGCCAAGTAGCGCAAGGGTGGATCAGCCTGACGAGCCCGAAACACAATCATCAAATGCACATAGTTCAAAGATCAGTCAACATAGCAAGAACAGTGAATGCTAACACCGCTGGTGGCAATGAAGCTCGTCTAGACCTCATTGGCCAGGCGACGGGGGGCTCTCGCCGCCCCACCGCCGGGTCCCCTGCGGGCCTCGGCGTCTTCCCTCGCCCAGCGGATCCGCTGCGGGCGACCCCCGGAGGGCCGAGAGGGGCCAAAGGAGAGGGAGGCGTCGCGCCAATCCGGGATCTCCACCGGTGGGGTGTCCAAGAAGGTAAAAAGATCTGGAAGGTCCGCTTGGGTTTTCACGGTGAAAGTACGCTGGTTCCGGCGGACCACAAGATGAAAGGGGTATCCCCAGCGATATGAACCACCGCACTCCCGGATCTTGGACAGCAGTGGCTTCAGAACCCGCCTCATCAAAAGCGACCTACGCGAGACATCAGGAAACAACTGCAGGGACGCTCCATCGAAGCAGATCTGGCCGTGTGCCCAGGCCTTTGCCAAGATGTCCTCTTTCACGGTGTAATAATGCAGACGGCAGACGACGTCACGCGGGCGAGCTGGGTCAGAAGGTCTGGGGCCAAGGGCCCTGTGGACCCGATCAATCACGATCTCTGTGTCCGGGGGGCGGCGGAGTAACTCGTTAAAAATGGCGACGACGGTAGGTCTAAGCTGCTCCGGACCCGTCGCCTCTGGGAGGCCCCTGATACGGATATTATTGCGGCGGCTCCTGTTTTCGAGGTCGTCCAGGTGCCAGACCGCCATTTGTGCCACAGCCTTCTGTTGGGTCAAGTCCCGCTCCAGCGCCTCCAACCTCTGGGTAGTTGTAGTGCGAAACTGCTCCAATGAGTCGACCCTGGCATCAAGACCGCCCACCGACTGTTGCAGATCAGAGATGTCCTTCTTGAACGTGCTTTCGACCCTGTTGATGAAGGATTCCAGGTCTTCCCTTGATGGCAACAATTTCAACTCAGCTTTGAGGGTTGCTAGGATGGGGTCAAGATGATAAAGCGTCGTCGTCGGGGGAGTGTGCAGGGTCTGCAAGGTGGTCGTGTATGATGTCAGTGCCCCCCCTCCTGCTGAAGGGCCGCATGGCGTCGGGTCTCGGGGGCATCCCGAACCCACGGGCGCGGGAGGCATGGCCGGGCGTGCAATATTATGGTCAGGGGCTGGCGCCCCAGTGCTGCAGGGCTCTGCCGCAACTCTCCTCTCCTCCACCAGAGTGCGGACACGGGGCCAAGTAGAGGAAGAAGAGTCATCTCGCTGTTGCCACGCAGGAGAAGGGGGCATCCCAGGTGAGGCCCCGCGCTCAAACCAGGCCCCGCTCGCAATTGGAGAGGCCGGTGCTGCAGGTGTTCCGGGTGAAGCACCTGTAGGGGCTGACACGCCCCGAAGCTGGGGGAACTCCAACAGGGACCCCCCATCTGGGCCGGGGCTGAACCCCATCTCCGGCCGCTCTTTCCATGACAGCGGGGAGGGGGCGACCATGGGTAAAGTACCGGGGGAGACGGCCATGAGATCTGATCCCTCCAGGTTCCCCCCATGTTGTGGGGAGGGCGGGCAGTCCGGGCTTGGGCAAGCAGGTGCAGACCGTTCTGTGTCAGAGTTCATGAGCTGCCTTTCAGCCCCTATGTGACCAGGTGGGGCTTGGCTCCTTTGCCCCTGATCCCCCGTATTTGCAGGCAGCGTAGGGGTTAATAGTGGGCGCCCCCCCCCCCCCGTGCCACCTGGCGGTCGAGGCTTCCAGGCCCAACTCCCCTCCCAGCCGGCAAGGGAGCGCAAATTACACCCGGGCTCTCCTGACCTGAGCAGCTGCTGCTGCCTGATGTGCTCCGTCCAGGCCGGCGCCGCTCCCGGATCTCATCTGCGGCTTCTGCTTCATCTTCGCGGCGGCCGCCGCCACCGCTCTCATCACGTGCGGGAGGCGGCTCAGACCAGCGCCTCGCTCCGGCTCCCATCCCCCCGCAGCCTGCGGCACCGTCGCGCGGATCGGGCCCCCTCGCCGAGGGCCGGGCTTCCACCTCCTCAGCCGGCACGCTCACCGGTACAGAAGCCGACGTTCTCCCCGCCCGCTCCCGAGGATCTCCCCGCGCGCTGCAGGCTTCAGCCCCTGCATACTCCGGCGCCGCCATCTTGGGAGTCCCAGCTCTGCCGCCTCTCCCGCGATCCGGAGCCAGGTAAGAGCTGATCTTCTTGTGGGAAGGGGATGGAGGTTTGTTCCTTTGCTTTTTACCCTTAGCCATGGCTCCTGGCATCGGGTATAGGTGGGTAGATAGCCCCAAAAGTGCTGATATATGGATCGGCCGGAGGGAGCTCAAAGGGTGTGCGACCTCACGCTCTCATCGCCGGCCACGCCCCCACTTTAATAACTTTTATATTCCTGTTTTTTGCCCCAGTGCATATCAATAGCACCACCTCTGATGTTCCCAACTACACCTCTTTCCAAAACAGTGAAATCCTCTACCAAAGGAAAAGTGTACAGAGGCAGTAAAAACAGCAGCCAGCTATCACACAGAGATTCACTGACTTGATGCAAGGTGCCCCGGGATAGCATATCATGGCAGAAGTACTTGAATTCCCTCTCAGGTGGCACTGTAAACTTGTGAGGTCTTTTATTTTCACTTTTGCTCATCTGAAGCGAAGCTTTAATATTTTCCAGTTAAATAAAAAGTTACAGCTCCCCTCCTGTGATTGATGTGGTGCAATGAACAGGAGATGGGACCCAAAACACAGAGCAAAAGGTAAAGGTCCAGCAGTAACAGGTCAAGTGGGATGTAATCTGTGAAATATGAATAAATCCATCTTCATCAAATCTATTTCAGTATCTCCATCAAAACAATGAAAAGATCAAGACAGGTCATATGGTTCTGGTTACACCCTTAAACACCCTTAAATGCAAACACTTTACATTCTTAGTGGCACATAATACCATTCCAGATCTTTGCTTGTTATAGCCCTGATCTAGGGGCACAGGCTGCCCTGAAACGTTGGATTGTATGAACAACGCACTTTTGCAATATTATACTTCTTTGCCAATATATTACTTGGAATTATTATAGAAGTGCTGGCTTTTTCTGTCTTTTTCTTAATCCAAATCTTTCCATTCTCTCCATTTAGAAAATTCAGCCTCAGAATCAAGATATATAGACATATACCCAGTAAAGAACCCTTTCTTGCCCGTGCTTAGTGATGTCCCTTTGATGGGCAGCCCTGCTTTGCCTTATAGCTCATAGGTATGTTTTACTATATTGATCAGTCAGCAGGTGTCCCTGTATAGCTAGGAACCCTAATGGCCTCATTAATCATAACTTGTGTTTATTCAGGGTCAGCATTTATCTGGGTTCTGCAGAAGGCTGATTTACGAGCATTGTTCCAAGATCTTGATGCAGCATTTGAATCTCTGTCACCCTGGACATTCACAGTTTAAGTCTGCTATATGTTGTATACCACTCTGGACACCACCTAACCTCCAGATTTTCAAGCCCCTTCATTGATTTGCCATAGCATTGGTGTATATGTATATACTCTTCTTACTAGTGTGCAGTATGTTTTACATTGTTTAGTTTAGTTCCTTTTGCATTTCGTTCCTTTGTGCTTTACTCATTGAGTGCCTTCTTGTTAGGTTACTTTTCATTGTGTGCTTTTTTTTCTTTGCCTTACCTAACTTGTTACACTAAAATGAGCCTTTGAGAATTTATTTGAAAACCCCTAGGGGTTTATACATTTGTAAAAAAAGAAAAAAGAAAATCTCTTGCTGCAACTGTCACTTTGCAAATGTCAGTCAAGTGCAGAGGATTTACATTTACATTTACATTTTATTTTTTAGTGTGTTGAGCTGGGCACTGCACATGAATTAATTGAATAGAATTACATACTCTCGCCAAACTTGTGGTTTATTTTCTTCTGGTAGGAATAAAATCCAGGGGTGACAGGTTTAGTGTATGAGGGGTGACAGAACCTGTCACCCCAGATGTCCATTTTCTTCGATTAAAATAAACACTTGATGCCAGTGTATAAGTGACCCCTTCATCCAGCAAATTTATATAAATTCTTATCCTTGGGCCATTTTTCACGATAGTGCTCCTTTTAATCATTTTTTTTTCTAAAATGTATTTATTTTGAAAGCTTGAATATTTGGGGGATTGGTTATTACTGGTTCAACATAAGGTAATGTAGAAAACCTTCACCTTATTTTAATGTCATTACATTTAATCTCCCAGTTTACCTTAGTACAGATGGAAGCCCAATAATTATGATTAAATGCTTAGTGTTAAGCTTAGGCTAATAGATAATATAAGTGTGCTTGGCATATTTAGTCAAACCCTGTCCTTTTCCAACTGTGACCATAATACCTAGAAAATGTTGCTTCCTTAATCTTTCACCCCTGTTCTTTACTGATCCCTTGTAGTGTGAGGAGAGGCTTAACGAGTCCTGGAAAAGCTCACCAAAGTTTCTGGCTATTTCAGAGGGTGCTATACATTTTTCTTTAAAATCAATCTATACCTAAAACAAAACACTTTGCTCTCAGCTGTAGAACTGCCCTAGTGTAGGTGCTTGCCTTAACATGTTTTGCACTTTCTTTGTTGTATGAGAAAGCCCATTGTACAGGTATTTTAAATATGTTATAAAAATGATGCTAGTTGATGTTAGCATAAGCTTCAGTGCTTCATTTCACTAAGTCTTCTGTCTTAGTGAATGCATTACTTTTGCTCTAACAAATAAACCCAAAGAGATTATATATTGATTTTTATTTTGTGCACAGAAGATGAGAGTAAATGTCAGAAGGGAGGTTGAGAAAATATTAACTGTCCATTTCATAATATCAGTGTAAATATTTCCAGAAGCACTTTAATTTTAGCAACAGTGTTTTCTGATTTGCTAAAGTTCCTTCAAGGTAAATCAATAGCTTTTTTCAACCAGGGAAATACATCTGCTGTTTCATAAAAGCTTTAATATGATTCTTGGAACCTGAGGACTTAACGCTTGCTTTGTGCTATTGAAGATGTGCCATACAAAAGGATTAATAAACTCCTATATACCTGTTTATTGTAGGTATGAATTTATCAAACTGTACACATAGAAACTAAGAAACATAAGCACAATGTTTCAGGATAAAGATGTTCCCGGCATTTCAAATGTCCAATTGGAGGCTGTTGGTTACTAATTTGTTGATTTGATATGCTATCTATTTTACTTTTGTACATTGCTGTGTGTTGAGTTAGAGAGGTTTTGGACATACAGGTATAAAATAACAATTTTAGAGAATCTTTAAATGTGATTAAAATACCCCGCCTACATATTTTTCTACGCTTGACTATAAAAATTCATGTTATTCTGCTTCAGTATGTGGAAGGTAAATGGACGATTTTGGGGGACCTTAAAATGGGACGGCCTATACCAGCTTATATAGGCATGGTCAGAATATGGTTTAGAGTTTTGACTTATTTACAGGCTTTTGAGGAACAAATATCCAGTGCATTCTATGCTACTTATGTCTGTAAGTAGGTGTAGCCCTGGTCACATGCTCCAGGGATCTTCGGTCCATAACAGATGTTGGTGATTGAGTCAATGCTCAGCCAGCCCATGTGCTCCACAACCACCATTTAGCCAAAGAGTCAGAGCAGCTGTGAACAGACCAGGCACGCTGTATTTGTTGCAACAGTTTTTCTCATAACGTCAGCAAAGTGGAACATTTAAGTGTCCCCGAGGTTTTAAGGGAAAAAATGCTTCAAAGCAAAACTGTCCCACCAGAAGTGAGATATCTGGTCAGTTTAATTGATGGTGATTTTCTTCCACATTCATCTACTGCTTAACCCTTTCAGTGCCAAGCACTTAGATTCTACGTGCTCGCTTCTACTCCACTTAAGTGCCAAGCACGTTGAATCTACGTGCCCGACTTTCCCCCCTGCTAGTTAAAAAAATAAATATAAAAAATACTCACCTGACCCCTCGTTGGATCCGGCTGTGTCTCCTCTTCAATTTGGTGCCATCCGATCCAAGAGAGCCCCTGGAATAGCCCCCCCCAACCCCCCCCCCCCAACCCGCTTCGGCAGCAGCAGCTGCTAACTGTAAAAAAAAAAAAATAATTAAAATGACATTTACTTACCTGTGATCGCGCTGCCTCCCGACAGGTCTCCTCTTCACTGGGGGGGGGGGCTCCGATCGCCCCCCCAGCCTCTTCCGTGGTGAGGAGAGGGCAGAAATCGCCCTCCCCCCCACATCCGGCATTGTGATGTCACCAGCAGCCGGCTTCTTCAGTCCAGCACCTGAGACTAAGAATCAGTCTGCTCAGGTGCCTGGAGGAGAGAGCAGGGGAGGGGGAGAGGGCTGAGATCGCCCCCCCTCCCCAGGCTCTCTCCTTCAAACACCCGAGCAGACTGTCATCGGAGATCGCCGGGGGACACAGGATCGGAGGTGAGTAAAGTAAAAAAAAAGTAAAGATCATTTTTTTTTCTTATGTGTGTCAGTGTTATTTATTTATTCTGTTAACCCCTTGTGAACTGGTAAGGGGTCCATGAGACCCCTTATACCAGTTCATAAGGCTGGGGGCTGGCAAGTCATCTGCTAGCCCCAGGTGACTTGCCATTAACCCCCGGCACCCCTATTACCTGCCTCCCCAAAGCCCGGGGGGGGCAGAAGAGCCTGGGCCCACATAGGCTATGTGGGCTTGTAGGCTGCAGGGTGGGGGGGGCCACAAAAGCTGGCCCCTCCACTCTGTTCCTAAAAGCCCCCATAGCTGGTCCTGGGCTGGTAATGCTGGGTAAGGGTGATTTTTAAGGGTTTTGGGAGGGGGGACCCTATGTAATTTTTTTAAAAATTAACCCCTTATGTTTATAGTGTGGTAGTAGTAGTATTTTATTTGTAAATGTTATAAAGTGCTATTTTCAGTTTGGGGGTCTCCTGGGCAAGAATGGGGGGCTACCGATACATATGTGGTACCGTTGTAATCGAGAGAAATTGGGCTTTCACGTGCAATATGGTTTTCTCTAATAAGGTAAATGTTTTATTTAAAATAAAGGAGACAATTGTCTAAAAAATATTTATTTATTTATTTATTTTTTACACAAAAATATAAAAAAAAAACAGTTGAAAAATTACAAACAAGACATTTCATGTTCAAGCCTAAACTCTGCTGCAAAATATATCAATAATTTTCCTGGAAATTCCGGCAAAAATCACGGTTAAACATGGCGCAGAATGGGGAAAAATGACCTGTCAACAGAGTGCGACAAAACTTCAAGGAGACTGGCAATTAAAAGGGTTAATATTGCCTATGCACGTTGGGTATTGTTCTGCTCGGTGGATCTTGCACTTTCAGATTTAGCTTGTTTTATCTTGTTTACATATTTATATTTTAGGAAAACATGTTATTTATTCAGTTTCTTAATTCATTTTTTTTAGGTAAACCCTGTGCAACCTAAGAATTCTTTGAGGGATTACTTCCAGAAAGGTGAGCCTACTACAACAAGCTGGGTACTCTTAGAAAGCTTAACATGTGTACTTTCAGGGAATATATGGTTTATGGGGGATTGTTTTGGTTGAACAATTGCAAGGTGCACATTTTGTCTGCAGAACTGAAATTTTCAAGTAAAATTACTGTTACACGCATGCTTTACTTTGGGGTGTTTGCCAACTCTTCCCTTGACAGTACTTATGCATGTTGGGTATCGTTCTGTTCGGGGCAGAGTGCTTTTTGAGAATCTACATGTTTTTTCTTGTTTGCATATCGTTTTTTTAGGAAAATGTGGCTTGATTCTTCCTTTTTATTCTTTTTTGGGAAACTTTGTGCAACCAAAGAATACATTGAGGGATTACTTTCAGAAAACTAAGGCCACATAAACAAGCTTGGTACACCTAGAAAGCTTGAGGTGTGTACTTCCAGAGAATATATAGTTTGTGGGGGGTATTTCAAAAGTAAAGGGTTGTTTTTCTGGAAAAACTGCAAGGTGCGCATAGCGCAGTTGTATTTTATCTGAAAATCTCATAAAGCTCTTTTTCAGTTTGGGGGAGTCTCCTGGGCAGGAAAGGGTGTATACCAATACATATGTGGTCCCGCCGTGACCAGGAGAAATTGGGGTTTCACACGCAATAAAATGTTATTGACAAACTTTTTTATTACAAAAAAACACTACAAATTGCAAAAAATAGATTTTTTTGTTTTTTTGCACATATAAAATCTGCTTGATACAGGGAGACAACCCACCGGAAACAGGTCGCCATTCGGACCATAAGGATTGCCTGGACCATCCTAATCAGGATTTGAGCGTTTAGCTGTATGGATTTAAAGCTATGTTTTACTGCACGTTTTATTGCCTTTGAAAGCGCTGAATTTTCCTTTCATTTTTTCAAAGTTACTGTTCAAGATGTATAGCAATCAAAGTAAGTTTGGCTCCAAATTGTTTGTGTAATAAAAAAGCAAATGTAAACCAGTAATTAGGGATGAGCGAATCGATCCGGACGAACCCGGATTCGATCCGAATTTCAGGAAAAATTCGATTCGGATCGAATCCGAATTTCCCCGCGATTCGATCACTCGAAGTTTTCCTTTAACATCCATTCATTTACATTACAGGCATTCTAAGATGGCGGGCGGGACATGTCTGGACATGTATCCCGCGCCAGTGCAAGCTGGGGCAGTCACATGCAGCCTATCAGCAGCCAGCAAGCCCGGTGACGTCACACAGCGGTATTTAACGGCGGCCATCTTGCTTTTCCTCATTTCTCTATTGCATTCGTGACAGACAGACAGAACGCTGTGTAGCTGAGGCAGTTAGACAGGCTGGAGACAGGCTGGAGACAGGGACAGACAGGGACAGACAGGGACAGGCTGGAGACAGGCAGGAGACAGGCAGGAGACAGACAGGAGACAGACAGAAAGCCAGGGAAAGGTAGGAAAAACGGAGCTGGCTGACAGGGAGATTTTTTTTTTTTCATCCAGCCTTTGTTAGCGTTTTCAGGCTGCTTATAGTAACTAACTGTGCATATATACTGAACTGATCTTAAGTCTGCTGTGAGGCATCCCATTCTGTGACTAAAGCAGCCTCTATTTAATAGCATAATAAACATTTGCACTTATTCTCATAGAAATCAGGCCTGATAAAGACACTTTTGCTGTGCATGCTCTCTGGTTTTTGTGGCACTGGCATCCCATTCTGTGACTAAAGCAGCCTCTATTTAATAGCATAATAAACATTTGCACTTATTCTCATAGAAATCAGGCCTGATAAAGACACTTTTGCTGTGCATGCTCTCTGGTTTTTGTGGCACTGGCATCCCATTCTGTGACTAAAGCAGCCTCTATTTAATAGCATAATAAACATTTGCACTTATTCTCATAGAAATCAGGCCTGATAAAGACACTTTTGCTGTGCATGCTCTCTGGTTTTTGTGGCACTGGCATCCCATTCTGTGACTAAAGCAGCCTCTATTTAATAGCATAATAAACATTTGCACTTATTCTCATAGAAATCAGGCCTGATAAAGACACTTTTGCTGTGCATGCTCTCTGGTTTTTGTGGCACTGGCATCCCATTCTGTGACTAAAGCAGCCTCTATTTAATAGCATAATAAACATTTGCACTTATTCTCATAGAAATCAGGCCTGATAAAGACACTTTTGCTGTGCATGCTCTCTGGTTTTTGTGGCACTGGCATCCCATTCTGTGACTAAAGCAGCCTCTATTTAATAGCATAATAAACATTTGCACTTATTCTCATAGAAATCAGGCCTGATAAAGACACTTTTGCTGTGCATGCTCTCTGGTTTTTGTGGCACTGGCATCCCATTCTGTGACTAAAGCAGCCTCTATTTAATAGCATAATAAACATTTGCACTTATTCTCATAGAAATCAGGCCTGATAAAGACACTTTTGCTGTGCATGCTCTCTGGTTTTTGTGGCACTGGCATCCCATTCTGTGACTAAAGCAGCCTCTATTTAATAGCATAATAAACATTTGCACTTATTCTCATAGAAATCAGGCCTGATAAAGACACTTTTGCTGTGCATGCTCTCTGGTTTTTGTGGCACTGGCATCCCATTCTGTGACTAAAGCAGCCTCTATTTAATAGCATAATAACCATTTGCACTTATTCTCATAGAAATCAGGCCTGATAAAGACACTTTTGCTGTGCATGCTCTCTGGTTTTTGTGGCACTGGCATCCCATTCTGTGACTAAAGCAGCCTCTATTTAATAGCATAATAAACATTTGCACTTATTCTCATAGAAATCAGGCCTGATAAAGACACTTTTGCTGTGCATGCTCTCTGGTTTTTGTGGCACTGGCATCCCATTCTGTGACTAAAGCAGCCTCTATTTAATAGCATAATAAACATTTGCACTTATTCTCATAGAAATCAGGCCTGATAAAGACACTTTTGCTGTGCATGCTCTCTGGTTTTTGTGGCACTGGCATCCCATTCTGTGACTAAAGCAGCCTCTATTTAATAGCATAATAAACATTTGCACTTATTCTCATAGAAATCAGGCCTGATAAAGACACTTTTGCTGTGCATGCTCTCTGGTTTTTGTGGCACTGGCATCCCATTCTGTGACTAAAGCAGCCTCTATTTAATAGCATAATAAACATTTGCACTTATTCTCATAGAAATCAGGCCTGATAAAGACACTTTTGCTGTGCATGCTCTCTGGTTTTTGTGGCACTGGCATCCCATTCTGTGACTAAAGCAGCCTCTATTTAATAGCATAATAAACATTTGCACTTATTCTCATAGAAATCAGGCCTGATAAAGACACTTTTGCTGTGCATGCTCTCTGGTTTTTGTGGCACTGGCATCCCATTCTGTGACTAAAGCAGCCTCTATTTAATAGCATAATAAACATTTGCACTTATTCTCATAGAAATCAGGCCTGATAAAGACACTTTTGCTGTGCATGCTCTCTGGTTTTTGTGGCACTGGCATCCCATTCTGTGACTAAAGCAGCCTCTATTTAATAGCATAATAAACATTTGCACTTATTCTCATAGAAATCAGGCCTGATAAAGACACTTTTGCTGTGCATGCTCTCTGGTTTTTGTGGCACTGGCATCCCATTCTGTGACTAAAGCAGCCTCTATTTAATAGCATAATAACCATTTGCACTTATTCTCATAGAAATCAGGCCTGATAAAGACACTTTTGCTGTGCATGCTCTCTGGTTTTTGTGGCACTGGCATCCCATTCTGTGACTAAAGCAGCCTCTATTTAATAGCATAATAAACATTTGCACTTATTCTCATAGAAATCAGGCCTGATAAAGACACTTTTGCTGTGCATGCTCTCTGGTTTTTGTGGCACTGGCATCCCATTCTGTGACTAAAGCAGCCTCTATTTAATAGCATAATAACCATTTGCACTTATTCTCATAGAAATCAGGCCTGATAAAGACACTTTTGCTGTGCATGCTCTCTGGTTTTTGTGGCACTGGCATCCCATTCTGTGACTAAAGCAGCCTCTATTTAATAGCATAATAACCATTTGCACTTATTCTCATAGAAATCAGGCCTGATAAAGACACTTTTGCTGTGCATGCTCTCTGGTTTTTGTGGCACTGGCATCCCATTCTGTGACTAAAGCAGCCTCTATTTAATAGCATAATAAACATTTGCACTTATTCTCATAGAAATCAGGCCTGATAAAGACACTTTTGCTGTGCATGCTCTCTGGTTTTTGTGGCACTGGCATCCCATTCTGTGACTAAAGCAGCCTCTATTTAATAGCATAATAAACATTTGCACTTATTCTCATAGAAATCAGGCCTGATAAAGACACTTTTGCTGTGCATGCTCTCTGGTTTTTGTGGCACTGGCATCCCATTCTGTGACTAAAGCAGCCTCTATTTAATAGCATAATAAACATTTGCACTTATTCTCATAGAAATCAGGCCTGATAAAGACACTTTTGCTGTGCATGCTCTCTGGTTTTTGTGGCACTGGCATCCCATTCTGTGACTAAAGCAGCCTCTATTTAATAGCATAATAAACATTTGCACTTATTCTCATAGAAATCAGGCCTGATAAAGACACTTTTGCTGTGCATGCTCTCTGGTTTTTGTGGCACTGGCATCCCATTCTGTGACTAAAGCAGCCTCTATTTAATAGCATAATAAACATTTGCACTTATTCTCATAGAAATCAGGCCTGATAAAGACACTTTTGCTGTGCATGCTCTCTGGTTTTTGTGGCACTGGCATCCCATTCTGTGACTAAAGCAGCCTCTATTTAATAGCATAATAACCATTTGCACTTATTCTCATAGAAATCAGGCCTGATAAAGACACTTTTGCTGTGCATGCTCTCTGGTTTTTGTGGCACTGGCATCCCATTCTGTGACTAAAGCAGCCTCTATTTAATAGCATAATAAACATTTGCACTTATTCTCATAGAAATCAGGCCTGATAAAGACACTTTTGCTGTGCATGCTCTCTGGTTTTTGTGGCACTGGCATCCCATTCTGTGACTAAAGCAGCCTCTATTTAATAGCATAATAACCATTTGCACTTATTCTCATAGAAATCAGGCCTGATAAAGACACTTTTGCTGTGCATGCTCTCTGGTTTTTGTGGCACTGGCATCCCATTCTGTGACTAAAGCAGCCTCTATTTAATAGCATAATAACCATTTGCACTTATTCTCATAGAAATCAGGCCTGATAAAGACACTTTTGCTGTGCATGCTCTCTGGTTTTTGTGGCACTGGCATCCCATTCTGTGACTAAAGCAGCCTCTATTTAATAGCATAATAACCATTTGCACTTATTCTCATAGAAATCAGGCCTGATAAAGACACTTTTGCTGTGCATGCTCTCTGGTTTTTGTGGCACTGGCATCCCATTCTGTGACTAAAGCAGCCTCTATTTAATAGCATAATAAACATTTGCACTTATTCTCATAGAAATCAGGCCTGATAAAGACACTTTTGCTGTGCATGCTCTCTGGTTTTTGTGGCACTGGCATCCCATTCTGTGACTAAAGCAGCCTCTATTTAATAGCATAATAACCATTTGCACTTATTCTCATAGAAATCAGGCCTGATAAAGACACTTTTGCTGTGCATGCTCTCTGGTTTTTGTGGCACTGGCATCCCATTCTGTGACTAAAGCAGCCTCTATTTAATAGCATAATAAACATTTGCACTTATTCTCATAGAAATCAGGCCTGATAAAGACACTTTTGCTGTGCATGCTCTCTGGTTTTTGTGGCACTGGCATCCCATTCTGTGACTAAAGCAGCCTCTATTTAATAGCATAATAAACATTTGCACTTATTCTCATAGAAATCAGGCCTGATAAAGACACTTTTGCTGTGCATGCTCTCTGGTTTTTGTGGCACTGGCATCCCATTCTGTGACTAAAGCAGCCTCTATTTAATAGCATAATAAACATTTGCACTTATTCTCATAGAAATCAGGCCTGATAAAGACACTTTTGCTGTGCATGCTCTCTGGTTTTTGTGGCACTGGCATCCCATTCTGTGACTAAAGCAGCCTCTATTTAATAGCATAATAAACATTTGCACTTATTCTCATAGAAATCAGGCCTGATAAAGACACTTTTGCTGTGCATGCTCTCTGGTTTTTGTGGCACTGGCATCCCATTCTGTGACTAAAGCAGCCTCTATTTAATAGCATAATAAACATTTGCACTTATTCTCATAGAAATCAGGCCTGATAAAGACACTTTTGCTGTGCATGCTCTCTGGTTTTTGTGGCACTGGCATCCCATTCTGTGACTAAAGCAGCCTCTATTTAATAGCATAATAAACATTTGCACTTATTCTCATAGAAATCAGGCCTGATAAAGACACTTTTGCTGTGCATGCTCTCTGGTTTTTGTGGCACTGGCATCCCATTCTGTGACTAAAGCAGCCTCTATTTAATAGCATAATAACCATTTGCACTTATTCTCATAGAAATCAGGCCTGATAAAGACACTTTTGCTGTGCATGCTCTCTGGTTTTTGTGGCACTGGCATCCCATTCTGTGACTAAAGCAGCCTCTATTTAATAGCATAATAAACATTTGCACTTATTCTCATAGAAATCAGGCCTGATAAAGACACTTTTGCTGTGCATGCTCTCTGATTTTTGTGGCACTGGCATCCCATTCTGTGACTAAAGCAGCCTCTATTTAATAGCATAATAAACATTTGCACTTATTCTCATAGAAATCAGGCCTGATAAAGACACTTTTGCTGTGCATGCTCTCTGGTTTTTGTGGCACTGGCATCCCATTCTGTGACTAAAGCAGCCTCTATTTAATAGCATAATAAACATTTGCACTTATTCTCATAGAAATCAGGCCTGATAAAGACACTTTTGCTGTGCATGCTCTCTGGTTTTTGTGGCACTGGCATCCCATTCTGTGACTAAAGCAGCCTCTATTTAATAGCATAATAAACATTTGCACTTATTCTCATAGAAATCAGGCCTGATAAAGACACTTTTGCTGTGCATGCTCTCTGGTTTTTGTGGCACTGGCATCCCATTCTGTGACTAAAGCAGCCTCTATTTAATAGCATAATAACCATTTGCACTTATTCTCATAGAAATCAGGCCTGATAAAGACACTTTTGCTGTGCATGCTCTCTGGTTTTTGTGGCACTGGCATCCCATTCTGTGACTAAAGCAGCCTCTATTTAATAGCATAATAAACATTTGCACTTATTCTCATAGAAATCAGGCCTGATAAAGACACTTTTGCTGTGCATGCTCTCTGGTTTTTGTGGCACTGGCATCCCATTCTGTGACTAAAGCAGCCTCTATTTAATAGCATAATAACCATTTGCACTTATTCTCATAGAAATCAGGCCTGATAAAGACACTTTTGCTGTGCATGCTCTCTGGTTTTTGTGGCACTGGCATCCCATTCTGTGACTAAAGCAGCCTCTATTTAATAGCATAATAAACATTTGCACTTATTCTCATAGAAATCAGGCCTGATAAAGACACTTTTGCTGTGCATGCTCTCTGGTTTTTGTGGCACTGGCATCCCATTCTGTGACTAAAGCAGCCTCTATTTAATAGCATAATAACCATTTGCACTTATTCTCATAGAAATCAGGCCTGATAAAGACACTTTTGCTGTGCATGCTCTCTGGTTTTTGTGGCACTGGCATCCCATTCTGTGACTAAAGCAGCCTCTATTTAATAGCATAATAAACATTTGCACTTATTCTCATAGAAATCAGGCCTGATAAAGACACTTTTGCTGTGCATGCTCTCTGGTTTTTGTGGCACTGGCATCCCATTCTGTGACTAAAGCAGCCTCTATTTAATAGCATAATAAACATTTGCACTTATTCTCATAGAAATCAGGCCTGATAAAGACACTTTTGCTGTGCATGCTCTCTGGTTTTTGTGGCACTGGCATCCCATTCTGTGACTAAAGCAGCCTCTATTTAATAGCATAATAAACATTTGCACTTATTCTCATAGAAATCAGGCCTGATAAAGACACTTTTGCTGTGCATGCTCTCTGGTTTTTGTGGCACTGGCATCCCATTCTGTGACTAAAGCAGCCTCTATTTAATAGCATAATAACCATTTGCACTTATTCTCATAGAAATCAGGCCTGATAAAGACACTTTTGCTGTGCATGCTCTCTGGTTTTTGTGGCACTGGCATCCCATTCTGTGACTAAAGCAGCCTCTATTTAATAGCATAATAACCATTTGCACTTATTCTCATAGAAATCAGGCCTGATAAAGACACTTTTGCTGGCCAAAGCCCTACTGGACCCTGCCAGGTCCATTCCTGCCCAGGGCATCCCATTCTGTGACTAAAGCAGCCTCTGTTTAAGACCATATAAGCATTTGCTCTTATTATATTTATATTATAAGACACTTTTGCTGGGCATAGGCTTACTGCTGCCTGCCAGGTGCACTTCTGTTGAGGCATCCCATTCTGTAACATAGCATACCCCTCTTTATTTACACTAAGCAGCTCTCTTATTTACACTAAGCAGGCCTGTTGGAGGCTGAGTGTTACTGCTCACTTTTGGTGTGCATTATATTCTGTTTTATATAGACCCACTGCTGCCTGGGGGTTCTTAAAATATCACCTACTACCACGCCAGTTAGACTATGTCGGGCAGACAAGTGCCTGGAAGTGAAAAGAGGAGTGGCAGAGGCCAAGATTCCGCAGGCAGAGCTTGCATCAGACTGGGGGCCAGTAGCAGCAGGAGTCACGCTGAGAGACCTAATCTGCCAGTATCTGCTAGCGGTCGGGTCTCCACCAGTAACGCATCTGCCGTGGTAGATTGGCTGACGCGCTCATCAACAACATCATCACAACTTACATCTGAGACCCCCAGTCTAGGGTCGGTAGGTTCCTCTGACACAACCCTGAGTTGGCATGCCCCGAGAGCAGTCCCTGTCCTCCCATTGCCTCTGTCCTACGCCGTTCCCTCCCCCAGCGACGTATCCTATGCTTTGGGTTCAGCTCCACTCTTTAGTGAGGAGGACGATCAGATACAGGAGGACAGTCAGCAGCTACTGCCCAGCCAAGAAATGGAGGTGGCTTCTTTAGCTAGGCAGACAAATAGTGATGTGGACAGTGTCGTGGGTGCTGCGAGCGTTCCAGCTCCTGCGCCAGACACTGTTGACGAATCCACGAACATCAGTGACGTACAGCCACAACCCGGTGATGATGATGATGATGACGATGAAGCCGATCGCACTTGGGAGCCGGGTGATGAAGGGGCTTCATCGTCATCATCAGGAGAAGAGGGGCGCAGGTTGCCCCGGAGTCAGCAGCTGAGGCAGCAAGGTGGTAGCAGTCAGCATGGGGGCACAATTCCAAAGGCTGGAGCCGGCCGGGGCCGGGGCCGGGGTAGAGCACCTGCTGTGCGGCAGTCTACCTTATCGGGAGGTAGTGGAGCAGGGGTTCCTGGAGTTGGCAACAGCAGCAGTGAATCAGTGAGGCCAGGGGGTGGGAAAAGTAGCTACTCGGCAGTGTGGCAGTTTTTCCTGAGGCATCCGCAGGAGGGTAACATGGCCACATGCAAGATATGTAGGCAAAAGGTGAAGCGTGGCCAGGGTCCAAATGTTGGCACCACGGCCCTGCGTCAACATATGATGCGTCACCATAAAACGACCTGGGAGAACCGAGGCTCCCAAGGGGTGGTCCAGTCTGCTTCCTCACCAAGTGAGCTCCCAATTTCTGCCAGCCAAGGCTCCAGCACCTCAGCCGAAGGCAGCTGTGCGTCACACCCATCCTCTGTCGCTCCTGCTCCTCCTCCTCCTCCTCCAAGTCATGCATCCCGCCAGCAATCCATCAGCGAAGCCATGTCCAAGAGACAGCAGTATGCGCCCACTCATCCTACGGCGCAGAAGCTGAATGTGCTCCTGTCCAAGTTGCTGGTGCTGCAGTCGCTCCCTTTTCAGGTGGTGGAATCTGCACCTTTCAGAGAACTGATGGCTTGTGCCGAGCCGAGGTGGAGAGTCCCAAGCCGTCATTTCTTTGCCAAGAAGGCAGTACCAGCGCTGCACACTTTTGTTGAACAGAAGGTGGGCCAGTCCTTGAGCCTGTCGGTGTGTAGCAAAATACATGGCAGCGCCGACATCTGGAGCTGTAACTACGGTCAGGGGCAGTACATGTCGTTTACGGCCCACTGGGTGAATGTGGTCCCTTTGCAGCAGCAACTTGGACAGGTCACGCCGCTTCGGCCTCCGCGCTCTCTGCCCATTGGGCCTGTGACACCGTGCGACTCGGCCTCCTCATCCTCCGCCATCTCCTCACCCTCCACTGTAGGCTCAAGTCTCAGTGCCCCTCCAGTCTACCATGTGTGCAGGGCACGGAGGTGTCACGCAGTGCTTCACATGGTTTGTCTTGGCGAACGGAGTCACACAGGGGAGGAACTGCTTAAATGTATTCATCAGGAAATCCAAACATGGCTTACTCCGAGAAAACTTAAAATGGGAATCATGGTTACCGACAATGGGAAGAACATTTTGTCTGCGCTGCGCCAAGGAAGCCTGACCCATGCCCCCTGCATGGCTCACGTCTTCAATCTGGTTGTCAAGCGGTTTCTGAAGTGTTCCCCCCATCTGCAGGACATCCTAACAACTTCACGGAAACTTTGCATGCACTTCAGCCACTCCTACACCGCCAAACACACCCTTCTTGAGCTACAGCGTCAGAATGGTATCCCCCAACATAGTCTGATTTGCGATGTTTCCACCCGTTGGAATTCCACCCTTCACATGTTGGACCGATTATATGAACAGAGAAAAGCCATCACGGATTTCCTGATGATCCAAGCAGATAGGGGGACTCCCCTGTGTAACTTCAATGTCAACCAGTGGCAGCTCATACGTGACACCTGCCGTTTGCTCAGGCCCTTTGAGGAAGCCACTTTATTTGTCAGTCGGCAGGATTACGGGATGAACGACGTGATTCCACTGCTTCATGTACTACAGCACATGTTGGAAACCATGGCTGGTCAGGGCACTGGAGACATGGCGTTTACATCTTACGGCCACATGAACCCCGTTGGAGCTGAACTGGAGGAGGAGGAGGAGGAAGAGGAGGAGGAGGAGTTGCCCAGCGAAACACAGTTTAGGCTTGGCGAAATGGCTGGTTTATCTAGTCAGCGGACAGGAGAGGAGGAGCAGGAGCAGCCAGAGGAGCTAGAGGTTTTTGAGGAAGGAGAGACAGAGGACCCGGGCACACCGTGGCAGTATGCAGTGGAGATGGAGACAGGTAGTCCATCCGAGTCACTTGCGCAAATGGCACGAAGCATGCTCACATGCTTGCGTAGTGACCCCAGAATTGTTTCCATCTGTCGGCGGGATGACTTCTGGCTGTCCACCTTATTGGACCCTCGCTTCCGGCACAAAATGGGGGCATTTTTTAAACCCACCGAGAGGGAGGACAAACTCAACTACTACAAAGACATTCTACGTAGGCAGTTGGCCGATGCCTATCTGCGCCATGGTCCATACTCTCGCAGGTCTGACTCGAGGGGACCTCTGCGCTCACCTTCCACTGCCATGGCCGCTGGGGGGGTTGGCAGCAGCAGCAGCAGAAGCTCCATCAGCAGCAGCAGCCTCAGTCTTCAGTCGCTAATGAGTAGCTTTCTACACCCGCATAGTGAGGCTACTCATGAGCAGCAGGAAGACCTGGAGCAGGACCTGAACCAGCAGGTCATGTCATACTTTGACATGACCATGCCAACACACCTTGAGGATCCGCTGGACTTCTGGGCAGCCAAACTTGATTTGTGGCCGCAACTAGCAGAGTTTGCCCTGGAAAAGCTGTCCTGCCCGGCAAGTAGCGTGCCATCTGAGCGGGTGTTTAGTGCGGCGGGGGCCATAGTTACGGCGAGGAGAACTCGTCTGTCAACTAAAAATGTGGAGAGACTCACCTTTGTCAAAATGAATCAGGGATGGATCAGCCAGGATTTCCACCCACCAATGCCTGATGCATGCGACTAGATTCAGCATGGTGCCACGTTTTACACTTTACAAATGGTGCAAAACATATTTATGTCTTTAGGCCATTTTTTGGGCTCCTGCTGCTGCTACTGCCAACTTCTGCCAACTCCAGGGTGTGATTCATCCAATTTTTGGGCTCCTGAGGCCAACTCCAGTGTATATTTGGGCTCCTGCTGCTGCTACTGTCAACTCCTGCCAACTCCAGGGTGTGATTCATCCAATTTTTGGGCTCCTGAAGCCAACTCCAGTGTATATTTGGGCTCCTGCTGCTGCTGCTGCTGCCAACTTCTGCCAACTCCAGGGTGTGATTCATCCAATTTTTGGGCTCCTGAAGCCAACTCCAGTGTATATTTGGGCTCCTGCTGCTGCTGCTGCTGCCAACTTCTGCCAACTCCAGGGTGTGATTCATCCAATTTTTGGGCTCCTGAAGCCAACTCCAGTGTATATTTGGGCTCCTGCTGCTACTACTGCCAACTTCTGCCAACTCCAGGGTGTGATTCATCCAATTTTTGGGCTCCTGAGGCCAACTCCAGTGTATATTTGGGCTCCTGCTGCTGCTGCTGCCAACTTCTGCCAACTCCAGGGTGTGATTCATCCAATTTTTGGGCTCCTGAAGCCAACTCCAGTGTATATTTGGGCTCCTGCTGCTACTACTGTCAACTCCTGCCAACTCCAGGGTGTGATTCATCCAATTTTTGGGCTCCTGAGGCCAACTCCAGTGTATATTTGGGCTCCTGCTGCTGCTGCTGCCAACTTCTGCCAACTCCAGGGTGTGATTCATCCAATTTTTGGGCTCCTGAGGCCAACTCCAGTGTATATTTGGGCTCCTGCTCCTGCTGCTGCCAACTTCTGCCAACTCCAGGGTGTGATTCATCCAATTTTTGGGCTCCTGAAGCCAACTCCAGTGTATATTTGGGCTCCTGCTGCTACTACTGTCAACTCCTGCCAACTCCAGGGTGTGATTCATCCAATTTTTGGGCTCCTGAGGCCAACTCCAGTGTATATTTGGGCTCCTGCTGCTGCTGCTGCCAACTTCTGCCAACTCCAGGGTGTGATTCATCCAATTTTTGGGCTCCTGAGGCCAACTCCAGTGTATATTTGGGCTCCTGCTCCTGCTGCTGCCAACTTCTGCCAACTCCAGGGTGTGATTCATCCAATTTTTGGGCTCCTGAAGCCAACTCCAGTGTATATTTGGGCTCCTGCTGCTGCTGCTGCTGCCAACTTCTGCCAACTCCAGGGTGTGATTCATCCAATTTTTGGGCTCCTGAAGCCAACTCCAGTGTATATTTGGGCTCCTGCTGCTACTACTGTCAACTCCTGCCAACTCCAGGGTGTGATTCATCCAATTTTTGGGCTCCTGAGGCCAACTCCAGTGTATATTTGGGCTCCTGCTCCTGCTGCTGCCAACTTCTGCCAACTCCAGGGTGTGATTCATCCAATTTTTGGGCTCCTGAAGCCAACTCCAGTGTATATTTGGGCTCCTGCTGCTGCTGCTGCTGCCAACTTCTGCCAACTCCAGGGTGTGATTCATCCAATTTTTGGGCTCCTGAAGCCAACTCCAGTGTATATTTGGGCTCCTGCTGCTACTACTGCCAACTTCTGCCAACTCCAGGGTGTGATTCATCCAATTTTTGGGCTCCTGAGGCCAACTCCAGTGTATATTTGGGCTCCTGCTGCTGCTGCTGCCAACTTCTGCCAACTCCAGGGTGTGATTCATCCAATTTTTGGGCTCCTGAAGCCAACTCCAGTGTATATTTGGGCTCCTGCTGCTACTACTGTCAACTCCTGCCAACTCCAGGGTGTGATTCATCCAATTTTTGGGCTCCTGAGGCCAACTCCAGTGTATATTTGGGCTCCTGCTGCTGCTGCTGCCAACTTCTGCCAACTCCAGGGTGTGATTCATCCAATTTTTGGGCTCCTGAGGCCAACTCCAGTGTATATTTGGGCTCCTGCTCCTGCTGCTGCCAACTTCTGCCAACTCCAGGGTGTGATTCATCCAATTTTTGGGCTCCTGAAGCCAACTCCAGTGTATATTTGGGCTCCTGCTGCTGCTGCCAACTTCTGCCAACTCCAGGGTGTGATTCATCCAATTTTTGGGCTCCTGAGGCCAACTCCAGTGTATATTTGGGCTCCTTCTGCCCCTCATAGTGATGCCACTTCAACTCTCTGCAATTGTGCCGCTCTGCGATTCTATTAGCGATGCCTCTGATCTGCATGTGATATTTCTTCAAAGTATTATTTAACAAACCCAGCACGCATCCTGTGCGTGTTACAGCAAGGCTGAATGGTTTACAACCCTATTGAGGCTGTAGGAGGCTCAGAAATAGCCGTTTTTAATAGCGATTCGTCGCGAATTTATTCGGGTCGAAACGATTTTTGTCGGAAAATTCGGCGAATCAGTCGAATCGAATTTTTCAAAAGTTCGCTCATCTCTACCAGTAATCATAGAGGGTATTTGTAAACCAGCATCCATACCTATTTCCTGAAGATAATGCAAACCCACGATCTGATTCACATCACCAGAAGTTTTGCACCTGTACTTTTACACCACTGTCAGCATACATACACCACCTTTATAACAGTTACACAAAACCGTGCCTGCAATATTTTGCAGGTCTTGCAATACCTTGTGTAATTCTGTATCTGCAGAGTTCCACCATTTTTCAAAGGAAGTCTAAAGATCCTAGTTCAAATGTGCTTTCCAGAAACTATGGTAAAACAAGGAAGATTGGTAAATCTAGACTGGTTCAAAAGCCTAATATACTGTATAACTGTGTAAAAGTGTATATATATACTAAATATGGTTCCATTTGAAAATATTCCAGCACAAGCACAATTATGAAATTAAGATTAAGTATATACGATCATATTTTTACAGTGGACCAATACCCAGTTTGAACAAAATGATTGTTGATTCAAGGTAAGGAGGGGAAGGTAAGGAGGGGCATCCAGATTACTAAAGATTACTAATGCCCCCCATGCTAACACCAGACATTAGTCCTCCTTACCTGCACCACTCCTCCGCCCGCGCTAACCAGAACTGTGATTGTTTGCCAGCCGTCACGTCGTCCGGAGTCCTCCTCCGGCCACTAAAGGAAACCCAGACAACGTGACCCAGATAATCAACTGAAGTAGATGAAAGCTTCCCAAAAATGTTTTTTTTGCAGAGTATTAGCCTTAAAGGAGGACTATTGTGAAAAAATGGCCGATTGATAAAAATCTATATAAATATGGAGATGGGGTCACATTTACACCCCGCATCAAAACATTTCCAGCCATGTTTGTTTCTTTCTTTCAATTGAAGAAATAGGACATTCGGGGGAACAGATTTTACCAGTACAACACCACAAGCTTGGCAGGAGTTTTGTAAAAGTGACCCCTTCTCTCATTAGCCAATTGTGTTATATTTGGATTTTTACTATCACACTATTACATGATACACCTCATTTAAGGATCAGTGTTCCCCCCTTATTGTTCCAGCTATTATAACTTTTTTATTCAGCATAGGAAGATGAGGCCTAGTATAAGCATGGGTGTCAGCATTTCATTTATATTTCCTACAGAATATAGAAGTTTGAAGGCCTTTGCTGTGTTTTTCAAACTACTGGCAAACAGTAGTGCACAATCCTTCCCTCAATCATAATAAATCAGACAGCAATTGCACAGAATGATCAAAGCTTATAAATAATATAAAAACACTGTCTTCAGTGGAAAAAGTATTTTTTGAAAAACCCTTAATTAATTAAATGACAAGCATAAATAAGACTATATAGGACCTGAAATGGACCAATATACCAATAACCAAATCTGTAAACCACTCAGGGATAGTCGCTGCTTTCTCCGTTTTTAATTTTTTTATTTTAATTTTACATTCGTTTGCTATTAATTAAAATTGCATATTTTTTAAATTTCTGAATAATTTATAATCATTTTCTTAACCATCTATATCTTTATGTACCAGGTTGATAATCACAGTCTAAATTTCTCATCATCCTTGACACTTTGTAATGACATTTAAAATATCCACCATATGAGTATGTGGATACTTATGCTGATTCGGTCATCTTTATTATGATTTTAAATACAGAGCAGGTTCCCTGATAAAGTCAATCGAAACATGTCGGAACATCGATTTTTCTGAACTTTAATATTAACATCCAGTAATAAACATCCGTTTGGGCTACGGATAAGAAATGTGGGCAGCACCAGTAAATATTTCTATAGGTGCACTGCTCTGTGGGTTAATACCCAAAAACCAAATGTATTAGTTTGGGGTGACCTCTACACCCCCTGCCAAAAAGCCCAACAGAGACTCACTATTGCACTCAAACAATCAATTTATAAATCCATTTTATTGTAGCATATTGTTTAAAACCAATTTAAAAACAATTTTACTGAACCATATGCATGGTAAGCCACCAGGGGGCGCACTCCCTCATTAACAATACAATCTCATATACATATAAATAATTTCAAAGTGATTCTGTGCTAATCTATCAATAAATTCATATATATACAACTATTCTAAAACTTAATATACAATTCACAATTAATATCCTCACCCTAATAAAGTGCCAGTGCTTCCATCACAAATAATCCCTTGTGCAAAATATTTAAACCCATTCACAGAGAGCAAGGGCACACAGACAACACACAACAAACAAGTGCTTACTGTTAGTATGGTGACAGGCAGGCCCCCCTCAGGCGCACAAGGGATTATTTGTGATGGAAGCACTGGCACTTTATTGCCAGTGTTGGGCTTTTTGGCAGGGGGTGTAGAGGTCACCCCAAACTAATACATTTAATATTAACATCAACGGAATAATGAAATACATCTACAGTGTTGATCTTTATTGGACATGGGACTGTGAATCATAGAGTTTGTTGTACTAGTTTTAATGGCTAAAAACCTGTGCATATTGTTCCTTTAAAATAATAAAATAAATTATTTTTGGTAAAAATGTGTTTTTATTATTGGTTATTGTTTTATTAATATTAATTATTATTTTAATTTATGTGCCTGTGGAGACCATTTAAGAAACAGAGAAAGCAGACACCATCCTTGGGTGGTCATAGCTTAAGCTAACCCAGTGTACTGCAAGCCATGTAAAATTTACGTGGCTGCCTCCCTGTCACTTAAACTCCAGCCATGTAAATTCTATGTGTCTGAATTTCCCGCCTGCTAGCAGACAAAATTTTTTTAAAAAGCCACTCACCTGACCCCTCGTTCGATCCGGCCGGGTCTCCTCTTCAACCGGCGGGACTCCGCTCCCCCGTTGGTGCTCCTCTGGATGCAGGAGAGTATCCAAAAAAGGGTGTCCCCCTGTATTAGCCGCTGCTGACTTTCCTGTAAAAGTTAAAATAAATAAAAATGACATTTACATTACACCTTCATGCCTGATCGCTCCCGCCGGCTCCCCTCTTCATGGGGGGGACCTCCGATCACAACCTGGCTCTTCCGACATCAGGAGAGGGCCTGACAGTCTCCTCCCTCCGTAGCGCCAATGGTCACCGCCATCTTTACTGCTAGGCCCGTCCCTTTGGGGGCAGGGTGGATGACGTCACCCGGCAGGCGTCGTCCTGGCACCGGGCGGTTCTGCTGTCAGATGCCAGGTGATGACTGGGCAGGGGAGGAGAGAGATAGGCGATCTCTGTTCACCCGCCTTCCGCCTCCTCTGGCTGGTTATCACCAGCATCTGTCATCGGATCAGCGAGGGACACAGGAGCTGACGATCGGAGGTGAGAAAAAAAATAATTGTGTAGTGTGTGTTTTTTTATACTGTTAACCCTTTGTGAACTGAGTTGCAAACAAAAAAAACGGCACACAGTAATAGGCACGGTTAAAAAATAATTGAATGTGGAATAACACTTTAATGTGACAATAAATAAATAAGATGCTATTGGGGGGCTAATTATGGTTCCATGGACTATATCTTTGAAATACAAGCAATATCTACATATGCAGCATAGTTTATATAATAATACCCTCCATATTAAATGTCTTTTAACTAAACAACATAATGGAATAAACTATAATTAGAATAACCTGTAAAGAAATCAAGCTTATCTAGATCCAAACACCCCCACCAATACCTTTTCCATAGTTCACTGTATTCCAAAAAGTCAGTTGGATTTTGGAAATCCAAGCTGAAAAAAGAGCTTGCATTGGATTTATTGATTTTCAGCTGGATTTAGCAAATCTGCTATGAAGTATGTCAAGCTCTGAATAAAATTTCACTGGTATTTAAATTGAAAAAAACATTTTCTTTACCATAGAAAAATGGATTTGCATCAGACTGAAGATCAACCTTGGTGAGGAAATCTTCCATAAGGTTTGCTGTTCTGGTTCCAATCTGCCTATAGCCTAAGAATAATCTAAGAGTATATTTTTCCTGAACTTGCGGTTCTTTAAAATGATTATGTATGCTAGTGATTTTATATCTGGGCAGACATGTTAGCTTTTCCTTATTTTCCTTTTTTGAAAGGACAGGTATACTCATGTGAAAAAAAAGATATGTTTCCATGTGCATACCTGGTTGATTGATCCTAACAAGAGTCATAAAATGCAGCATTTTATACAGCACATGCCTATATAGCCATGTCTGAATTCTCCATATCCGCATCATCACAGTCAGCAATGCATTTTAAAAGAATGTACAGAGAAAGTAATCCTAATCAGCCTTATTTTAGGCTCAAGTCCTTTTTTTTATCCACTATAGGCTGGTGTGAGACTGCTTAAAGTGAACCAAAACCCAGGATTTTGACTACCCTGGGTTTTGGTCCTTGCCCCCCGATCGGGGGTGCCCAGCTGGGTGAAACCCCCAGGTCTCTGAAACAAATTCACCTCTTCCCGGTCCTACGATGCATGTGTGGCCGCTCATCCAATCAGCGAGCTCGGATCTGCTGACGTCCCCTTATCTAAGGTAAGCAGCTGCGAGCACGCTGATGGCTACATCCCCCGCTACCCTCTAACAGGGAGCATGTCAGCGCCGGGCAATCCTCAAATGCCTGGCGCGGCCACGCACCCTGCTAGAGAGATATCGGGGACAGCTCGCGCATGCGCCATCGGACCGTAAAAGAAGGTAAGTATATGTGCGACCTGAAGGGGTTCACACAGCAGGGCATCATGATTTTGGATGCCCGGGAGGGAGGGAATCGATCAGCTATAAGATTCCTGGGCCGATCGCCGTAACTTTTGGTCCAGTTTAAGAGAAAGCACTTGCCTCCACTCGCATGAAGAAAATGTTTGTATGTCGGGTGATTCACAGAACACCCAAAGATTTTCTACATGTGAGAGATGGTGGGATTTTGCATGCAAGATGTTTACAACATCGCATTAGCAGGGTTAAAATTAATGTCAACATGCGAGTGAAAAAAGCCATGTTACAAATGTTTTTTTTTTCCATTGAAAAGACATGCTGTGATGTTTTATCCTTTTTAATTAACAAATTACAAATTGTAAAAAAGTGCCAACCCTCCCCCTCCCTGAGGCAACCAGCCGTGGTACCAGATATAGGGGCTGACGGCCCCATGCTTAGTTTGGCTTTTACACTGCAGGTGGAGCCTCTGTGGAATCTCCCCAATGACTATTGCATCACTGGAGGATGGGATACCCCAGTAAATCCCCCCTCCATACACCTCTCCCCAGTGAAGTATTTAGTTGTTACATGGGGGAGACTCCCCAGAGCTTCCATCTCTGACCTATGAAAACCTCCCTCCCCGGTTCCCGGCCATTACTCTCGGCTGGGGGCCAGGAAGGAAGGAGGAAAGACCTGTGTCCTCCGTTTAAGAGATGCTGGTGGCAGCATCTGCATTAGCGTTTGCCTCTAACATTGAAGACACCAGACACCAAGAAGCCTCAGACCCGACGAGGAGCAACACAACGCTGCTTGGCAAGAGAAAAAGGTTAGAAGCTGCAGCAGGGTAAGTTGTTTGATTTAAATTATTAATGTATTATTTTGAGTGGTGTTATTTATTTCAGTACACAGTATAAGCTGGAAAAATGTCCAGGGCTATAGTCTATGCCCAACCCTTCCAACCAGCCTCAGTGCTTACAATACTTCCCTGTGGGACCCCCCCCTCTATGGCTAGCCTGCCCTTGTTAGTGATCCTTAACCCTACTAATGCATAATTGGAGTAATAAAAGTACCGGCCCCCTGAAGATGAGACACAAATGAGGTTGGAGTCAAATTAGTTTAAAAGGTCCAAAAAAATATAAAAAATTAAGAAATACTTACTTCATCTCTCCAAAGCTGCTTTGCCAAGATCCAGCTCTGTAATAACAGTCCTTAAATCAGGTACCGCTACATCCAGTTGTGCTATTGTGGCATCATGCTGTTGCAGCTTTCAATAGTACAAATAGCCAGGGGTGGACTGGGACTAAAAAACGGCCCGGGACTTTTTGGGGCACACTGGCCCTGCTTTACTGTTCCTGGCCCAGTATAGTATATTAATGACACATAATTTTATATATATATATATATATATATATACATATATATATATATATATATATATATATATATATATATTATAGATATATATATATTAGATATAGATATATTTACACGCACAACTTATTTTGTTCCATGTTTTACCAGGGTTTAGGTGGACAAAAATAAGAATGAAAATATTATGAACAAAATGGTGTGCTAAAATCCCCCCTCCGAATCACCCCATTACAGACAGTGCGCAGAATCACCCCATTACAGCCAGTGAGCAGGTTCCCTCATTACAGCAGCATCCCACATTGGAGGCAGTGTGCAACATCTCCCATTACAGGCTGAGAGGGGCATCCCACTTTACAGGCTGAGAGGGGCATCCCACTTTACAGACAGAGGGGGCATCCCACTTTACAGGCAGAGGGGGGCATCCTACTTTACAGGCAGAGGGGGGCATCCCACTTTACAGACAGAGGGGGGCATCTCACTTTACAGGCTGAGAGGGGCATCCCACTTTACAGGCTGAGAGGGGCATCCCACTTTACAGGCTGAGAGGGACATCCAGCTTTACAGGCTGAGAGGGGCATCCCACTTTACAGGCTGAGAGGGGCATCCCACTCTACAGGATTAATTTTACAACTGTCCCTATTTCCCACACTGAAGGCACAGATGAGTCAGTAGTGGATAAAGCTGGGGCACAGAACAGTTAGCAGCACAATTTAGTTTAGTATATAGATCAGTTGGTGGCGGAGTAGATTCGGACACAGATCAGTCAGGGGCAGATCAGATTTGGACACAGATCGGTCGGGGGCAGATCAGATTTGGACACAGATCGGTCGGGGGCAGATCAGATTTGGACACAGATCAGTCGGGGGCAGATCAGATTTGGACACAGATCAGGGACAGATCAGATTTGGACACAGATCAGGGGCAGATCAGATTTGGACACAGATCAGGAGCAGATCAGATTTGGAGACACAGATCAGGAGCAGATCAGATTTGGACACAGATCAGGAGCAGATCAGATTTGGACACAGATCGCTCCGTGGGCAGTTTAGATAAGGACACAGATCAGGAACAGATCATATTTGGACACAGATCAGGGGCAGATCAGATTTGGACACAGATCAGGAGCAGATCAGATTTGGACACAGATCAGGAGCAGATCAGATTTGGAGACACAGATCAGGAGCAGATCAGATTTGGACACAGATCAGGAGCAGATCAGATTTGGACACAGATCAGGAGCAGATCAGATTTGGACACAGATCAGTAGCAGATCAGTTTTGGACACAGATCAGGAGCAAATCAGATTTGGACACATATCAAGAGCAAATAAGATTTGGACACATATCACGAGCAAATCAGATTTGGACACAGATCAGGAGCAGATCAGATTTGGACACAGATCAGGAGCAGATCAGATTTGGACACAGATAAGGAGGAGATCAGATTTGGGCACACAGATTGTGAGGTGGCTTTGTAGAAGTTTTCTCATTGGTCACACTGGCCACCCGGCCTTTCTCCTGTTACAGGGCTGTGAGAGGCTACATTTAGCAGACATACAGTATATGAAGGAGCCGAGAACACAGGAACAGGTTGCAGGCAACATGGAGCTCTGCACAGCCTATGAACAGTACATGGGACACTGCTTGTATTGTAAAGGGGGGGTTGAACAACTAAACTTTCCCTAATAAGCTGCCAGGAGGGAGGACACACAATCCCAAAATCTTTTGCCCGCAATCCCAAAGCAATTGTATGGGATGCAACCACATCGCCGCTCACCTCTATCTATACCTGCACCTGACATTTCTGGCTGGTGTGGGTATGCAGATAAGCGGGGAGCAGGGAAGTGACCAGTGGTATGCTGCTTTGAGGTAATTGTAAAGATAAATGCAAGCATGAGCCACTGATTGACTGGTGGTCTGCACATGTGCTATAGGATTGCAAGAAAGTATTTTTTAATTGGGGGATTTCACACAACAGGGCATCCCATAATGTAATGCCCCACTGGAGAAGAACAAAACCCAGCATCCAGGGTTATGTTGCTCTTGAAAAAGTATTTGTCCAGCCTCCCACCAAAAAAATACCCGACAGTCCACAGACTACATCCCATCCTGTGCTGCGGGCTGAGGTGGTTTGATTGTGGTCCTGTCAGCTCTGAAGCTACATCCCACAAGACTTCATGGAATCGAGCCTAGGCACTGTCAGGTAATGATTAGTATTTATTTGGTACAGCTAGAAACAGATCAGCCACACTCCTGTTCCACTCAGTTTTCTCTTTTAATCTATCCTATCATTTAATCTTTCTCTATCTAGTCTAGCCCTGCTAGGCTTTTTTCTTTTAATCCCCCAACCCCTGACAGTAGTTTACCATAGTAGTAACATCTCCTAGGCAGCCTGGCTTGTTTTTTCAGTTTCTCCGCAGTGACAGCCACACATGCCATAGATTTGCGGAATTATATGGTTGGGCCTAGTAATACTTGCATTTTTGGCAAAGAGAAAGATTGTTGGAGTTTGGGTATAGAGGCAAACCTCCCAAATTTCACCTTTCCATTTTTCAACATATCCAATCTAATGCTATTTGCCAATGGAAAGCACAGTGGCTGTGTGTGTGTGTGTATATATATATATATATATATATATATATATATATATATATCCTCCATGTTTCTTCTGTAGTCAGGATATATTATATCCATTTTCTTTTTTGCAAATTTCAAGGCATTAGTGAATGTACTGACAGTGACAGAGTGCCTTATATATAATAAGGCAACAAACCATGATATAATTAAAACATTGCATTGTCTTTAATGCTAGAGGCAACCTAAAGCGTATTCAATTATTTTTTTAGTTGCAGTGAATTCCAGCAATACCTACCTGAATTAATGGAGATGATGATATAAAGGCCAGCGCTCTGGGAGAACGGGTATGCCTATTCATTAGACACAATCTGATCTGCTTTGCATCTATTATTCACAATAGGTTGTAGGCCCCATTGCATATTTCATAGTAAGCTTTGCTAACCGCATTATAGGACAATTTGTATCATTTGTAGCAGTAAAATAATTGTGCATTGTGCTACAGAAGTCTGCAGCATATTGGTGGTCTAATTTGGCCTGGAAAGTCTTTGTTTCAATTAAATACACCTGAAATAGCATTAGCATAAGTATGCAAATTCATTATACAGTGCATTTCCATGTTTTATTTTTATAGAGCATTCAATCTTAGTAGTTTTCCATTTTGTTCACAGAAATCATAAAGCTAGTTAAATGAATTAATCAAAATGAAAAAATATTTGCATAATTATCAACCTTTTTAATATTGCACACCTAAAATATCCCTGGTGCAAACAAATTCAGATGAGTAAGAGATCACCTGTATGTAGTCAATAGAATAAATAGATAAATACACAAATCTAAAAGACCCAACTTATATTCAGCCAGAATCATGATATAATTTTTACCAAGACGGGGAGGCTGATTCATTAACAGCGGCAGGTAGCGACAGCTGAGCGACTGTAGCGGCATTTTCAGAGCGCCCGCTAGTAGTCGCTGTGCTTGGCCGTTGTTCAGTAGTTGATAGCGACTCAGTCGGTGTGCAGTAATGTTGAATATTGGGTGAGGAGTCACTATTTGACAGGTTCCGCGCTGTATAGGAGCACATGATAGCGACTGGCCATAGCGACCGGCTCCCACCATATTCATTAACAAATCACGCTCAAAAAATTCTCGCACTGTAAAATGCATATTTAAACCCCAGAGCGCTGGGGGCGATGGGTTAAAAGTAGTTTTTTAACCCCCAAACAACCATATTTTTGGAAACCAAAAAAAACAAGTTTTTTAAATAATTTTGAAATATGAATACATTAATATCAGACCTGTAATATCAATTCTGTACAATTTTCTTTTTTTTTTTTTACCTTAAAAAAATTATCTAAAATGGCAGAAGTGGTCACAGAATTTTTCACATTTAAAAAAAAAAAAAATCATAACAATTAATTATGAATATTTAAAGATTGTTCCATTGAAATGCATTGGAGAGCGCCAGGTAGCGAGAGGTCATACCTGTCGCTGTTCAAGGTCGGACACTGGCGCTGTGGGCTGAGGCTGGAATAATGATGAATGAGTGGCTATCTGGCGCTATCTCAGTCACTAAGAAGGATTGGCTTGATAAATGTGTGATTGTGGTGGGGAGCCGGCGTTCTCGTGGTGGGGGCCCGTCATTACCGGCCGCTCACCAGTCGCTACCTGTCGCTATCCCTTGTTAAATAAGGGCCAAAGAGCTTGTATTGGCAGTCAGGGCATTTCTCAATTAGCACACAATAAACTGGAAAAAGTATAGATTTCTTTAAATTTAAATTCAAAATGTTGCACATGTGCAACAGTGCAATTCTACAGGTGTGATGCAAATTATATCTAATGGTGTAGATATTTTATTTTACAAAATAACAACAGTCAATTGGAAATCCACATTTGGAGAGGTTAATTTTTTTTAAATAGAAGAAAACGTTTTGTTTTTACCTTATTTTGTGCTGAGTGAGACACGTCTCCTTACCTCTCAAATTTTAATCTCTCTAGAAAATTTGTATAACCTCCATTAGAACTCTTTTAGCCATTCTGTGAAAACAATTAAAGTGGATCCCCCTGAATTGCTCCCCTCATGACAAGTACCTTTTGCCAATTTTTACTGCTTCTGCTTCATTCTAATCCCAGATAATGGTGCTTGTTTTAGCTGTAAAGCCCCGCCTCTTCCATTCATTGCCACTGTTTTGTGTGGCAATGATGTCATTGCCACATGTTTGCAATTACTGATCGCCTGCCATCTTACAGAGAGGGACAGCCAAAAAAAATCAGTGTCCCAGGACAACTCTAAAAGCAAAAATATCTATTTCTAGATCTACACTCTAAGAAGAGAGTATTGGCAGAGGCTTTGGCCAAATGTATTTCACAAGTTCAGTGGGTTTTGTCTGCTTTAAATCAATTGCTAAAATATATAATAATCATACTGTGGCTTTAAAATGCTTTACATACCTCGATTCAGCACTATGAGTATATATTTTTTTTCTCATTTTTTTGGAGCGGAAATGCTTTTTCTCATGATTTTTTTCCTTGGTACATTGCACAGCTAAATATCTCTAAATATAAGCGAAACTTGTATTGAGAGAAAGCAATAACGATTGAAGTTTTCCTTTTGCTACTTATAACAATATCAAGCTTACTTGGTAACCAGAATCAGAGCATGATGTACTACACTCGTGACTGTTTACCAGTTTAGCACTCACGGGGTGTGCCATGTGTGCCTCAAGAGTAGGCGCTCTAAGCTATATTGCGGTAACGAACATGGGGAACAGCTGACTATATGCTGGCATTATGCTTTGTCCTCCCCGCAGTTCACCAATCAAAATGTGTGGTATTTACTAGTGAAAATGGTGCGATTGACAGTGGACAAACTGTGGCGGCACAATTTGCTTTGACAAAACAAGAAATGTGCTGAAACCTCACTTTACAGCTTATGGCAGCATGGAATGTATCTCAGAATATATGTTGGGTGTCTCTGGAGTGTCTGGGTTGTTTGGAAAGCCTCAAAAATAGTTTAAAAAAATGAAAAATCATGAGAAAACTATTTTTTATTTGTTTACCCAATACTAGTTTGCTATATGACCTTCATTCTTGATGTAATAGTGAAAGATGCAAAAATTACATAAAGAGAGATTCTCGATGAAAATAACATTGATTCCTATGGGGTTCGCTGCTAAAAGCTGGCACACTGAAAAGGTTTTCTACAGCAGTGTAATTAATTTATTAATTAGCCAAGTTCAGATAAGATTAATAATAGCATAAATAATTACCACTTTAGTTAACATTAAAGAGACTTTCCAGGCGAAAGAAAAAACAGCTATATTCATCTTCATCTTATTGTCCAGCCCAGCTATACCGCCAGGACCTGGTATTGTTTAACTTACCAAGAGCTGAGAAAGAATTATTCGTTGCTTGGTTTTGGTGCCCCAAAATGTGTTTGTTTGAGGTGATGTAGTGGTAAGGACCTAACTCGTCCCACCTTAGGATAAGTTTAATCATGAGAGGTTTATAAAAGCTTGGCCTGGACAAGGATAGGCTAAAAAAAGTAGCTGTAATGTAATGAAGATTTTTGTGAACTAGTGAACAAGGCCTTGTTAGGTCCACCCTAGTTGTAGAGATGAGCAGAATAATTTATTGTAATCTCAAGCTCCCAAATTTCCAGCGATGGGGCCCCTCTATGTGTCCTGTGGGTAAATTCCCTATTTCACTGAGGAGCAAAGAACCCCCTGGCACAAGGTCCTGCCTCCTACAATTTATAGGTGCCTGCTATAAATTATGGGTAAAGAGAGTAGGTGGGTTAAGTTTCTTGTTGCCAGAAGGGTTTAACTGGACAGACAAAATAAATGTTATATTAAAATATCCTGTTCTGTAAAGTCAGTAAAAATATAATAGAAAGCAAAGTTTTATTAATTCATGAAAAAAAGCTTGCATCCACTGAAATGTGATCACCAGTAGTTCTATACATACTCTAAAATGACCCACCAAGCTTCCATAATTAAAATAGAGGATGCTAGCCTTTGTATAGCCTTATAATGAAATTGTGTTAAATAATATCCTACAGGAAATGAGCATTCACCGGTGATGTGACTGTTGCCCATGGCCCTAACAGAATGGCAGAGAAAACACTATTACATCTGGGTGGTGTAAGTCATCTGATATTCCACTGATAACAAAATAATGTGACATGATAATGAAATAAATGGAAAAAATACAAGAGAGAGCAAAATGTGTCATACAAATTACCTTTCATATATAAGGGTAGCCAGAAATGACTTAATTTATGCAGACTAGGCAAACAATGATATCTTATCTGGACTCTCCATCATATCGTTTTTGGCCATATACATTTTTAACAAAGAGCTATAGAAATGTAGACAGGATTCTGCTTTTCACTGTTCCTATTTTAACGTGATATTCTTAGAAGTGACAATGGACTTACACAATAAACTAAAGGACGCCCATGTTGTTTCGAGTAAGCGGTTTACATAAATATCCTATTTAATATTTTAAAGCTGAGCTGATACTTTGATATACAAAACAACTGAAACGATCTAATGCTAATGTAGAATTATACATTAGCACAACATTTCTGCGGGCATACAAACATAGCCAACTAGTACTGCTATATATATTTTTTTATGCGTATTGAAATAGTGCAATAAACCATGGTGGTGCTAGGCAGATGAGCAAAATAGGTCCATTTTTCAGTAACATTTTCTGTATTGTGCTACTTATAAAGGATGATGTGTGTTTTGTATTTTTGATCAAACTATTGTCCAAAATACTAGAAGTGCTCTGAGACTGGCAACAGAACAAAAGAATATTCAGGGGTAAGATGAGTGTAGGTATTGTATGAGGCTGAGGTGGGGGAACGCCAGCGAAGAACTCCACCATTAGGCAAAGAGGGCTTGAGAGCCTCAACACATTGTTCTGGATTCTGTTGTTGAATACAAATTTATTTTTAAAAACTGTACCCCTGTTGAAAAATTCTGCACCGTATCTGTAAAATGAATCTATAAAATAAAGTGAATGGTTTTTTTAAATTATCTTCATGGTTGTTGAGTAAGAACAGTTCCTCAAACTAAGTGTACATAATGAAATGAGGGAGATAGTAGCAGAGTGACCCATTACTTCACCAGATCCTTCAGATTACCAACATTGATGCCCAAATAATTTTCTATCATGGGCTAAGAATGAGAATATGCTCTGCAGTTTTCACTTAAGGCCTAATTTATGATGTGAATCTCCTAGCAACTTTGGCACTGTAGCTGGTACCCATTGGTAGCTGTTTTTGTCCTAACCTCATGGATTAGATGGCGGCATTAGGGCACAAACCTCAGCCTTGAGGTTTCCAAGTGCGTTTGCAAATGTGTGCCACAATATTAAATAGAGTTAGGATGTGGTTAGACTTGTGTGCTTGTGAATAAGCGCCCTACCCATTGTGCACTATCAAAGCCAATTATACATTTTATGAGGTCACAATTACATCTTGGTACATACATACCTCAATGTATATCTAAAGGTCAATAGGGATTCATCGCAAAATTAAGTAATATTAAAGTATAGGGTAAAACGGCCTTGTTTTCATTTGGTAACGAAAGAATGTTTGATAGCATCTTCTGGAAGTATACTGTATGTTTAAAATGTTAAGATTTTATGGCTTTTAGGGCCAATTTATGAAATGACTTCAGGCCATTTATTATAAACAAGGTTTTTAATGCTACTATTGGGACATGTCTCTAGGAAATTTTCTGTATATGAAACACAACAGGAACCATTACCTCTCTTTCATTGTTTAGTTTAGTGATGCAACCTTTGACCTTAAAATAACAATTCTGAATGCATTACATTGAATACAAAATGAAAATTCTGCTTATAACATGTTTTAAGATAGTGGAAGAATGGAGCAAAAAATCTGTCTGGGATTTTACCGGCCCATGGCAAGACCATGAATGACATCCTCCCAGAGACCAAATGTGCTCCATAATTTAGGCTGAAGCATTGCAGGGACAGGTCGTGGTCTGGGATACATATGGCCACTTAAAGTGTTACTAAGGCTTTAGTATAGTAGGGGAGATAATGTGTCAGCTGTGTTTATTACCTCCACAGCCATGATTCTGAGCCAGAACATAGGCTGGGGGTTGTGGCTAAGGGGGCTAGCATGGGCTGGATACAGTGTGGGGACTAGGGTGGCAGGGACTGCATGAGTGTGTTAAAAGCAACAGCCCAGGTGGTCCCAAAGCAGTATGGGCCATTAGAAATTTCTATAGTCAAATACATTCTATTTCAGGGCTTTTGGTCGGTTGCCACCGACAAAAAAAAAGTTCAGTTTCAGTAAATCTTAATCAAGTTGAAAAGGCCCTAAAAAAGCTAAGAATTTCCCTGGCTAAATTAATGTTTCATGTTGAGATATGTAGATTGGGATTTAAATACATAGTGTTGCTCATTTTTAGACAGGAGAAAGCAATTATTACATTTTTAAATGCTTGGTTTTATAATGATCCTGTGATTGGATCTAAACCCAAAACAGCCCACAAGAAGATTTTGTTCATTTACCCACCATGCATCCTGATTTGGCAAGCCCCTTGCACTCTAGACCAATTAAATTGCTTATAAAATGGCATTCTACTCACCCTTCTGCATTTACTCAATCACTTTGACTCTGTGACCAATAGGGTCTGTTGAGTGGGCAATACCTGGCACACAATGCCATTACAGCAAATAGAGTCTCATGTTCCATTCACAGGATAGCAGCAGAAGGGCAAAGTACTGTCCACCTGTTTGCTGCAGGAATGGCCTCCAAAACAATTATAGAAAAAGTCAGTATGCCAGCTCTATACGCCTTTGTCTTCCCCTGTTTGCTGCAAATGTTTTAAACTGGAGAAATACATACCAGACTTCTTTCCAAGTGCATACTGCTTTTTTTTATATATGATTGGTCAGTACGAGGAGCTGGTAATGATGCCATGCACTAACCTATGGTTGAAGTGTTATTCATCTAAAAAAATAAATTACATTTATTCACCTATTGTGTGCTTGCACACACATAGGAATGTGTCATTTGCATTTAAACTATCCGTGCGGTTAGTACAAACACAGAGCTACCAGTGTGATGCACCAGTGAAAAGTGAGTACACACATGTGTCTAGAGCGGTGGCCTGCCACAAGTACAGAACCCAGCACTTTTTAAGTCTCCAAAACAATTAGTGTGCATGTGTATGCCACTGGACTAATTTAAAGAGATGGTTAAGTTGAGACAGAGTTATTAAAGTCTAGGTTTAGAAATTCCAGAAGGAACTGTTACATTCAAACCTAGAGATTAACAGAATAATAAGAAAATATACTACCTGGTCTGTGCTAGTGCTCCTTCCTCTTGCCTGCACTTCGATTGGCAGGTTATCTGGGGAAGAGTAGGGGGGGGGCGATGTCTGCATTCAACTCAGTCTTGGCGTCAGCTGTGGCTGCCATTTTCAGAAGAACAGGCCATTTTTTATAGTCAGATTAGGATTACTGATCAGTTTGGGTATGGGGGGGCAAGTTTCATTTTCAGAACAAATTCACAAACCATTTTATAACTGCCAAAGCGCGCATCAACTGCTTCAAAACAGTTGCTCAGATCTTTTTATTAAGTGTCACATATACGTGTGCGTCAACACATCTTGCGTAAGACGACAGAATTTCTTGAAATGTGGACATCTTGCAGAAGTTATAGTCTGTTAAATGAGCCTGAGAAGATTATTTTTATTGTAATGGTAAGCAAAATAGGTTTATGCTCATGGAGAAGGAGTGGTGCTTTTGATAAAAGTGCTGAGCCTGCACATAATAAAACTCAGCGCCAATGTTACTGCTAATTTGAACATAACAATTTAGGCTAGGGAATGTCCATTAGGAATGTTCATACTGCTGGAATGTTCAGCGAATAATGTTGCATAATTAAAGAGACGTGTCTGGGACAAAAAGTATCCTCTTACTGGAACAGCATATTTCCTTTGTCTCTGTTTCATCATATAAATGAAGATGTCTAGCTAAGGGTGCTGACAATTACAGCGATATTATTCAATGATCTCACATGTTCTCACAGTACTTTAAAAAGATCACAGAATTTATATACAGTATGAAGGTATCTCCTTTAATATGAATGTCGTAAAACAGACCTCAATTCTCCCTGGATACTTTGCACCAGGAAGGTGTATTCTAAGTTACAACAGGGGGCAGCATTACATCCACAAGCTTTGCTCTTAATAGTGTTGCTGTTCAGTTTCAGATTAAAGCAGACCAATAGCATCTTTACTACTTTAGCTCCCCTTCTCCTGCCCTGGTTACCTGCATGCTTGGTGTTTGCAGTTTATATTGGTCCTTTTCAAAAATGATGTGTCCCCAGGACTGCTGTAAAATCTTGCAGCACCATCTACTATTCACTAACCATGCACATACCTCCCACTGTAGCGCACTTTACTTCCTGAGTGAGTGTGTGCTTCCAGTAACAACGAACATAATTTGTGGGTGTGTAAGGGTGGCTTCACCCATGAATGGCTGCTCTGATTGGTGGCCTGCTTTTCTGACCCCTCCCATACAGTTTCTCCAATAGATTGGTGCATAAGGAAGACGTGCTATTTCAACAGACAAAAAAAAAAGCGGACTTTTACAACCCAATCTGGAAAACGCGCATGTGCAGGATTTAGGTCCATGGAGGAATGTCTTTGCCTCTCTTAATGAACAGCAGGGGCAGCATGTCACTATTTAAAAAAAAAACACACAAAAACAGCTTTTCAAGATAAAAATATTGTTCATCCAATGCACCAGAAAATAAGGCATCGTTAGGGTGACTGGCACCCAAATAAAAATTTGGCATTTCAACCCAAGTAAAACCGTAGAGATCACTGTGGCGCATGCCTATGGACTTGGTTGCCAAAAAGGTCTCACAAATTCTCCTTTTCCTGAGCTTTACAAATGTGCCCTTCTTTGAATGTTGCCCACAGTTTTTACACCACAACTGTAGTTTTGTTTTGTGCTCTTTATGTCTGGGGTGGCACAGTGGAGCATCCAAAAAGGACAAACTTAAATGAGCCCTATCGCAAAAAAATGGGCCAATAATAAAAATCTATATAAATATGCTGGATGGCCGGGGGAGGTGTCACTTATACACCCGACATCAAGAAATATCCAGCCAGGCGTGTTTTTTATTTTTATAAATGGAAGGAAGAGAAAATCGGGTGACAGGTTCTTTCACCTCTGATACACCAAACCTGTCACACCTGGGTTTTATTCCTACCAGGAGAAGAAAACCACAAGCTTGGCGGGAGTTTTATTCAGTTCGGGTGCATATGTGACCCCTTCTCTTATTAGCCAACGTGTTTATATGGGTTTTTAATATTACACAATTTTACAATAGTGCTCCTTTAACTAGGTATGATAAAATTAATCATTCAAAAACCATAATCACTACCGTATTATATGCAACTGGCTAAGTTCAATTAGTTATTTAAATCCTTTGACATGTGCTTCTTGGGCACCGTTATAATAGTTGATCTTTTCAGCCCTATAGGTACCAAATGAGATTAGTTAAAACATTAGTGAGAAATGGCGCCACATGTTCTGAGGAAGGTAGGAGTGATGCCATCCAGGCTAGATGCCTTCCTGGTGTTTAGTTCCAGTCACTTTTATTTCCTTGGTAAACAGATAGCAACAGTTCTTGTTCTGAAGGTTTTATGGGATGTTGTTGATAAGGAGAATATTTGCAGAGATTTCTCTGAGGGTCACCTGTAGGAGAACAGATCCAGTTTCCTCAAACCTACAATAGAATTATTCAGCTCCTCCAACATAATATGAAGACTGACATGAAATACTGACAGACATACTTCAAAACATCTTCCTAACGTGTTTCATCTCTGTCTTCATCAGAGGCCTTAGGAAAGAGATTCAAGTACATATTTCCATGTATACACAAAGTGTATACATACAATTATATCATATTTGTTAGTAGTATTACACACAGTAAATTACATTTGTGTGTACTTATAGACATGTATGTTCATCCAACAATATTTCACAAAGGTAGGTTGTTTGGAACATATGAACAAAGGGGGGTGGGAGCAGCTCAATCACTATTTATACAAAATTTTCAACATTATTATTCAGGGCCTGGGAACTAATTTACCGCCCAGTTTAACCCTCTCATCAACTAAATATCAAGCAACAAACATGTCTAGCCATGTGGAAAGACAGAGATTTGGTTGCATATATCTGCAGATACATGTGGAAGCCACACTGCCCCGGCAAGGCACTCTGTGTTTAGTGTGGTCCCTACTCTTAATTCTGAGTCCCCAAAGTTGGGACATGCAATGCAGACAAATATCTGAGAGCTACTCACCTGGGAAGCAGCCAGCCTCCCTTTAGAACACTTTACAGGGAGAAATCCATATTGACTGAATTCCTCCCTGCTTGTGCTCATGGCAATTCAAATGAACAAAGGGGGGTGGGAGCAGCTCAATCACTATTTATACAAAATTTTCAACATTATTATTCAGGGCCTGGGAACTAATTTACCGCCCAGTTTAACCCTCTCATCAACTAAATATCAAGCAACAAACATGTCTAGCTATGTGGAAAGACAGAGATTTGGTTGCATATATCTGCAGATACATGTGGAAGCCACACTGCCCCGGCAAGGCACTCTGTGTTTAGTGTGGTCCCTACTCTTAATTCTGAGTCCCCAAAGTTGGGACATGCAATGCAGCTTGGAACATAATATAATAATATATTAAATGAATTAAAAAATCCTATCAGTCTAGGAAAGTTTATTACAAATGATTTATAAAACAAATGCTCGGTTTTAGTCAATATCCAGTTTGGTCTACAAGGGCAGGCATTTTACCCATGTTATGTGTATACATGTTTTTTTTCTGTGGAGGTTGTGTAATATGTTATGAATAATAATAAAATAATGCATTTTAATAAGTGCTTAAAAACTATACCTGTGATCACTTTCCCCAAATAGAAAAGAACGTATGTAGAGGTTAAATTACTCTGTATACTAAGGCCCTTATTTATGAAGGAATAGCGACAGGTAGCGACTGGTGAGCGGCCGGTGATGACGGGCACCGCCACGAGTACGCCGGCTCCCCACCACAATCACACATTTATCAAGCCAATCCTGCTTAGCGACTGAGATAGCGCCAGATAGCCACTCATTCATCATTATTCCAGCCTCAGCCCACAGCGCCAGCGTCCGACCTTGAACAGCGGCAGGTATGACCTCTCGCTACCTGGCGCTCTCCAATGCATTTCAATGGAACAATCTTTAAATATTCATAATTAATTGTTATTAATGTTTTTTTTTTTTCAATGTGAAAAATTCTGTGACCACTTCTGCCATGTCAATTTGTGCAGAATTGATATTACAGGTCTGATATTATTGTATTCATATTACTAAATTCTTTAAAAAATTATTTTTTTTTTTGTTTCCAAAAATATGGTGGTTTGGGGGTTAAAAAACTACTTTTAACACATCGCCGCCAGCGCTCTGGGGTTTAAACAAGCATTTCACAGTGCTTGAATTTTTGGAGCGTGATTTTTTGATGAATATGGTAGGAGCCGGTCGCTCTGACCAGTCGCTATCATGCGCACCCATACATCGCGGAACCTGTCAAATAGCGACTCCTAACCCCGCTTTCAACATTACTGCACACCGACTGAGTCGCTATCAACAACCGAACAACGGCCAAGCACAGCGACTACTAGCGGGCGCTGTGAAAATACTGCTACAGTCGCTCAACTGTCGCTACCTGCCGCTATTAATGAATCGGCCTCCAAATTACTGTGTATACAGATTATGCCAGTCATGAATCTGTAGATAACAATATAGCTGTGACAGGTGTTTAGGAAATGACAAGCACCGCATTTAAAGTTATGATCGGTCAGGGCTTGTAATTTCAGTGTCTAAAGACTTGTGAGAACACACATGATGTCCCAACTCCACTTGTCAGGCTGCTCAACCATGAAAATGTCCGCTTTCTCTGGCATTTTTGAAAGTGTATATTTTCCTAAAGGTACTGAGCTAATCTAGTTTTTTTACTCCCTGCAATCTGTTGTATTTGTAACTGCTCATCAAGTCTGTACACAAAGATTTGAGGGAAGTGAGCCCTATACACCCATAATGCTGCTGAGCAGCATTAGTGAGCTCCCTCACTTCAGCAGTGGCCATAACAGCAGTGTTCTGTGTGTACAGGGTTCATTTATCTCTTCTTGCAGAACTTGGTGTACAGTTGCCAATAGCAACAGATAGCAGGCAGTGAAAAAACGACCTTCATAAAACACACATTTACTAAAATAATAAGAACATAATAGATAATCTCAGAACCTTGATGACATCTTTTTTGGCAGAAAATACTTTATACACACTTTCAAAAATGTCATTGAAAATGGACCTTCGCTTTAGGATAACTAGAAATGGAAAGTGGTACTTGATAAAAAAGAGACCATGCTGCATCTGTCAAACTACTTAATTCCACTGAAGGGAAGCATTAAAAATACAGCTTATGCACTTTTGACAACGTTTGTCAATGGGCCTTTACTTTTTCATCATTTACCCAGACCCATAAAGATATGTTTATGGATACTGGGATAGGAAAAAACTTTATCCTGCAGTCTGTGGTCATGTGGCCTTTAAACCCCTGAAATGTATTTTACAAAGCCTTTAACTTGATGTGGGTTATGAACCCTGTGTCCAGTTATGATAGGTTAAAACAAAATCTGTTGAGATAACTTTCAAGACCAGGAGTTTTCAACCTTTTTACATTGGATACCACTTTCCATTTTCTAATTATATCAAGTACCACTCAGCTGGAAGGTATGGGTAGTCAGTCACCTAAATTCGCCATTTATAGAGAATGAAATACACAAAAAATGTTCATAAATAGTTTTATCACCTTTTACACCAGCAGGTCAAGTTGGGGAACAGGTACAAATACAAATGTATTTTACAAAGCCTTTAACTTGATGTGGGCTATGAACCCTGTGTCCAGTTATGATAGGTTAAAACTAAATCTGTTGAGATAACTTTCGAGACCAGGAGTTTTCAACCTTTTTACATTGGGTACCACTTTCCATTTTCTAATTATATCAAGTACCACTCAGCTGGAAGGTATGGGTAGTCAGTCACCTAAATTCGCCATTTATAGAGAATGAAATACACAAAAAATGTTCATAAATAGTTTTATCACCTTTTACACCAGCAGGTCAAGTTGGGGAACAGGTCAGTCTGCAATCCTGTTGAGCACCACCTGATAGGATTTCGAGAACCACCGGTGATACTAGTACTGCTGGTTGGGAACCCCTGATCTAGACAAGTGTTTCCCAACATTTTTTCATCAAGTAGCACTTTCCACTTTAATTGTTTCAAGTACCACCTTAATGGTAGCTAAATATATATAATATATATATATATATATATATATATATATATATATATATATAACTTTCACTATATATAAACCCCACAAAAAGTACATGAAATGCACATAAATAGTTTTTATCACATTTTGGAGTAGTGATGTATTTATGTAGCAAATCAGTCTTGGGTAAAGTATAGATAGCAGCCGGTCAGGTTGGGGTACAGCTCCATTTGCAGTCCCACTGAGTACCACCTGATAGAATTCTAAGAACCAGTCATTGTGATCTTAAAGTGGACCAACACCCGATGCTGATCGGCCCGGGAATCTTTAAGATTCCCGGGCCGATCAGCATCGGGCCTGCGGGGCACCCCCCAGAAAGGCACGAAATCCCTACCTGCTCCTCGATCCAGCGGGCGCGCTCGCTTGTCCGGCGACGGACCTCGTTTGTCCGGCGGCGGGGATTGGCTGCAGCGGTCACGTGGGAGCGGGGACAGGTGAGTTTTTGGGGCTTTCTGGGGGGTTTCACACAGCGGGGCACCCCCGATCGGGGTGCCCCACCGAAGTGGACCAGAACCCAGGATAGTCAAAATCCTGGGTGTTGGTCCACTTTAAAACAGAAGGCCTATTTCCTTCCTCTTGAAACATGAAACATTTTACACAGCGCATAGTTCTAGAATCATGTGCACTTGGCTTCCACTTGAATGGGCCTAAAGGATGGCTGCCCGGACATTTGTTTCATAGAAAAAAGACATGGGGAGTGAAATAAAGATCACCAAAGAACAATAATAACACAGGGAATAAACTATAGACCTTCAGTTACCTTGAAATTTATAGCATCGCTTGAAGGAAAAAACAGCTTATCTTCTTTCACAGGAGAGTGTTTGCTGCTTTGAGCAAAGGAAGATTTTCTTTACCCAACAAAATGCTTACATTCTATTTCTTAAAGAGGGCAATAAAGGGTTTGTTTTTTGTTCCTCTCAGCTATATTGTCAGATGATAAAGCCTGGTGTAAAACAATGAAATAATCACTATCAATTATTGTCGGCATGTTGTAGTTTCATGCATAATTAAAGATGGACAAAGGCAGCCATAGACGGCAGTCAGCGGCATTACTCAGAGGCCAGAAGCTTGGCGTTGATAAACAGGATTTCTAAATATCTCATAAACATTTATCGTTGCGTTTTTCAATTAAAGGATTTACTAGTGTGTGCTCTTGCCATTCACCAACAATTGCTTACAATAAACGCTGCTTTAGGACAGAAATGAATGAGCTTTAAAAGTCAAAATGCTCGGTAAAATTCAGATGAATGGGGTCGAGCGATGTTTACAAAAAAGAAAAATGATTCATAATAATATTTGTCTAAAGATGCCACAATTAATCAAGTGGGTTTTTTGCGAGCACATCTGCTTTGTAGAATAGTCTTAAAGCAGGAGTACATTGTTTTCAGAATTCACATCCCACGTGGCATTTTAAATGTAGTTGTAACTATGATACATGGCTTGTTGTGTTGCTAAATCATGTGAAACATTTAGTAAGCCACTCACTTACTTGGCTGCACGTTTCAAGTTAGTGATTCTTTAGGCAGGTAAGATGAGAGTAGTGGCATTACTGCTAAGAATAAAGGAAGCCTGTTATGACAGATATTCAGTGGCTGCCATTGCAGAATGCCTTCTTTGTCTTGATTTCCCTCTCTGCACTAAATATTAAGTAAAATATGGGATTCCATTGCAAGAAGGGTTAGTGGTGTCTACCAGAAAAGAGAAGATCTGTCAGTGGCGATAATGAGAAGACAAAAAGGGGAAGCCTGATCTGTAGGGTTCTCTAGGAGTGCTAAAAGTGGTCAGTGATGGTTAGGCCCTGCAGTCTTTCACTATTGGAGCTAATGTAGTATGAACATAGTATACCTGCTGAAGGAGGGAAACACTACAACAAAGTAAAGGCCTGATGAAGTGCTGATTACTGATCAGTTATCAGTAACAGTAGCAGTTGGTGTAGCAGATCAGTAAGTGTAGCAGTTGTGCCAAGGTAAGTCAAACTAAGTGGAATGGAGGATATTTAAAACCTGAAACGGATATAGCAAAAGAGCCCAAGACAGAAAGTGGGTTAGAGATAGGATGTTTGGAATACTAATTAGGGTTCCTAATCACCATCTTAGCATACTGCAAACATGAACATAATCAGGAACATAATTAAGAGCTTATTAGAAGTCGAGGAAAAAAGTATGCAATTGTTTGGATTGTGGGAGTTGAGCTAATGCATGTTTGCAACCAGACACCATCCATCTTCAGGACCATTATTAAAGTGGCAACAACCCATGAAATGAAAGGTATTTTCCACTGCAAAGGCTACACCCACATGTGAAAATGCTGGCTATTGTGACTTGCCCACTGGCCACATGCCCGGGTTTTTCCTGTAGACCGGTAAGTGCTCCCACCCCCAGCCTATCCAAATGGCTGGGCACATGAATGTGGCTCAGCTACAGGGAATCCAGGGATGCAGCCACGGTAATGCAGTGGGAACTACTGGGAAATGTAAGTTTACTCTGTACCCCTGGGGTTTCACACAGCAGGGCATCATGAATTTAGAAGCCCTGGGGGCAGGCTAGTGGGTGACCCTGAAGTCTGTTTCACACACTGTTTCACTGTTTCACACAGGTTTGGGTCCACATTAAGGAAAGATATGGATTTTTTGCATATAAAGAAAACAGAACTGTTATACTAGGATTACCACCAGATATCTATGGACACGTTTCTCCTAAAATTAACCAGTCAATATCACTGTCATTCATATGATTCAGAGACACATTCATCTGGACTTTCGTAGCTGTCTGTGTATGTTTTTGTGTGTGTTTGTCATTTTTTTAGTTTTTTACGTCCCATTTTCCATTTGTACGTTCGTTTGCGCTTCTGCATATATGCGCTTTCGATGAACAAAACTAAATCGGATCATTTGCGTTAGTTCGGATCATTTTCCCATCAAAATCTGATATTTTGCGCTCGTTCAGATAACTTATGTTATTGGGATGGGCTTGCGTCTCATTCAGAGAGCTGATTGCCGAGGGACCAGCGCCCTATAAAATCGTTTCCTTTGCGATCCACTTACGGGACCTCGGATACCTTGCTTTCCCCATGTTTTGCGGCTTTGTGGAGGAATATGAGCGCCTTCAGCTACTGGGCATTGAATGTATCAGCAGGGCCGAGGCCAGATTGCACTGGCGACGTATGCATATCGATCGCATGCATGACGTTCAGCTGTTCGAGCTGACCAGACTTAATCGCGCTTCTCTCCATAAGTTGTATAGTGAGCTGCGGCCATGGTTAGCCCGCACCACAAGGAAGGGGCAAGCAATTTCAGGTATGACCAAGATGCTTGGCTGCCTGCAATTTTTGGCGAATGGCTCATTCCAGAGGCTGGGTGCCCTCTCCGTGGGGATCTCCCAGCCTACGCTGAGCCGTGCACTATCCAAGTTTTTGGAAGGCATGGCTTCCATTAATCAGAAATTTGTTTTATTTCCTGACGACATGGTAGCCTGGAACGCGCTTAAGATGGCATTTTATAATATCGCCGACATGCCCAACGTCATGGGTGTGATTGATTGCACCCACGTTGCATTGGTCCCTCCTGCAGCCGACGAGTACATCTATAGATAAATTCAATCGGTCATTTTGCTATATAGTTTAGACAAACTGTATTTTACCTATCTATTAATCCCTCCTTGTAAATTGTCCCTGTGAAACATCTTACAGTGTATAGCTTAATCCCTCCTTGTAATTTGTCCCTGTGAAAGAGCTTACAGTGTTTAGTTTAATCCCTCCTTGTAATTTGTCCCTGTGAAACAGCTTACAGTGTTTGGTTTAATCCCTCCTTGTAAATTGTCCCTGTGAAACAGTTTACAGTGTTTAGTTTAATCCCTCCTTGTAATTTGTCCCTGTGAAACAGCCTACAGTGTATAGCTTAATCCCTCCTTGTAATTTGTCCCTGTGAAACAGCTTACAGTGTATAGCTTAATCCCTCCTTTGTAAATTGTCCCTGTAAACAGTTTACAGTGTATAGCTTAATCCCTCCTTGCAATTTGTCCATGTGATCAATTTGACCGTCTTTAGCTTCATCAATGTTTTTAATGTCGACCAAAGCCAAACATTTTCATGTGGACCTTAATTAGTCATTCGAATGTGAATCTTTATTTGATCCAACATACATATCCTTTTTTGGCACAAAACTACTTATGTACTTAGTTAGTGTTATTTGTATTGGCCAACATGTTTTTTGGAGGGTGTTAGGAGTTAGTGTTTGAGTAGTTTACCTTGCCTTGCTAATTTTTTTTATTTTTCTTTTTTCCCAGGAACCGCAAAATGGGCCACTCACTGAATGTCCAAGCAGTGGTGGCCCTGGACATGCGGTTCCTTAGTGTCCTCGCCGGGTTTTCAGGCTCATCCCATGACGCGTACATCTTGCGAAGATCTGGATTATACCATCGGTTTGAGTCTGGAGAATTCTCAGGTGGATGGCTCCTTGGTAAGTTGATGCAAATAACATCATTCACTTTTCAGTGTATGCCTATGAATAGTTTATGACCCATGTCTGAACCGATGGCTGTTTTTACCCCTTGATGACATGTTAAACCAGACCTTAACCATCATCTTTAGCAAAGCACAAACCCTTAAAAACTGTTTTCCCAGCATTTAAAAATAATATATTTCTACTTTCTAGTAACTTACTTATTATTCTTCCCCACACTCCCCACGCTGCAATTCTGTTCTTAACTTTATGATAGTGTCTGCGTCATCTTTGCTCAGATGCATGACACTTACTGAGTAGAGGAGAGCGGGATAAAGTGCAGAGGGCGGGTTAGAGCTGTGCTTGGATCAGATAAAGCAGATCTGGGGTCCTGAAAAGGTAAGACATCCCAGAATGCTGAGCAGCACAGTCCTAAGCTAATTCCTGTTTGCAGGCTGCCTGATTTGCCCTTATCCGCCATCTTGTGTTTAAAGGCTCAGAACATGCAGTAGATGGCTGTTTTTTTAGGTGAGCAATCTGTATGTACAGGGTGTGTCTAAAATATAAGATAGGCTCTTAGTCAGGGTGAACGTTCCGGCTATCCGCTTCTTCCCTGGCTGATGACGCCCGTCCTTCGGCCACAGAATGCGGCCCAGGACGCCTACAATCGGGCGCACCGCAAAACCCGGGCCGTTGTGGAGAGGGCCTTTGGCCTCTTAAAAACTCGCTTCAGGTGTTTGGACCATACCAGGGGGGCACTCCAGTATGACCCCAACAAGGTCATCGATATCATACTGGCCTGCTGTGTCCTCCACAACTTTGCCATAATGCAGCGTGTCCCCCAGTATGTGGATCTGCCCCCCCTCTCCACCCAGCCAGGACCCAGAAGAGAACTACCGTGGCACACCTAGTGCTTCTGGCCAAGCTGTTCGGGCCAATTTGATTAACACCCATTTTGCCTAATTTTTTTTTTCCTGTGTTTGTTTGTTGCATGTAATTTTTTATTTTTACTATCATTTGGTTTTGTGAATGCTTTTGTATTGTTTTTTTTTTAAATAGTAATGAATTAATTACTAAAATATTGACACATGATCTGAGACTCATGCATGTTTTTTTGCCATGTTTGTTTAGAAAAACCTTCAGTAATCTCCAAAGAACCCAAACATTAATGCATCAACTTAGTCAACAACAGCTAAAGTCACATTCAATATATTTTATTGAAATATGAAAAATTGGAGTTGAAGGGCACTTGCAGACTTCATGTACATACATAGTACAACATAAATATACATTGGTGCAGACTCATGGCACATAGCAATTGGCCTCATCCAGGAGTTTTAAAGTAATGCACTCCAGGCCGAAGTTTCAATAACCAATAAAATAGACATAGGGAGCAACCATTTGGATGTGAATATTTGGCCAGTAATACATAGGGCCACATACACACCCTCTCCTGCTTGGCCACATTTGCCACAGGCACAGGTGGAAAGCAGCGATACCTATGCCACATCCACACCTGTAAGTCAGTGGCCCATCCAAACAATAATCCCCAGTCCGAATGCAAGTCCAGTCCAATCTTTGCCATGGTTCAAGGTAGTAGTTTGCCAGCCCAGAATGTCCCCCAATCTTGCCTACAAACAGGATGAGCCAGACACAATTTCATTAGGCCCAAGCCAGCGTGGCAGCTTGAGCGGCAGGTTCAGTGAGGCTTTAGCTCAGGCATTGGCTAGTGGGGTATCTCAGGAATGCCAACTCCCCCAACGGTCCAAGGTGACCTTCACTATGAATGTCATTATCTGGTATATGTAGGCCTCACCCTGTACATACACATTGGTCACCTTAAATAATACAAACATGCATGTACTGCATGGTATGAGGCTTCACACATACCTAAAGGGCCAATATGGACCCACACTCAGATTTCAAATAGCATTTGTCTTCAGAGTATGCTGGTGGGCATTCTTCCTATGTAGACCTATCCCTGACCCCAGATCAAGCATTTTAGACCAAAAGCACAGCTGAAACCCAAGTGGGATAAAGACAAAGAGTGTTGTATGTGATTGACTAGATTCACATAACAGGCAGTGCTTTGCTAATATAAATACTGTCCAAGGTCATGTATGGGCTGCAATATTTGAAAATGAACATTCCCCAGACATTAAACACCCAGCTAAAACTGTAACCTCCCCTACAAGCCACTCCCTAGGGGCATGTGGTCATATATGCCTGTGAGCCTCATTTCACGCATTTAAAACATTTCACATACACACTAACATTACTAAACTGCAGGAATGATAGGGATGTCCGTGTCCTGTCGGCCAGAGAAGCCCTCTAATGCCACGGGATGTATCAACGCCAGCACGTGTAAACTGTAATTTTGTGGGGAAGCCTTCGCCAGTTTGTAAGCTGAAAAATAAAGGTTTGCAAATTTAGGGAATTGTGGTCAATACAACAAGCAGACAAATGCGCAACTCAAATATGTACCTGTAATTGTGTCGTTTATTTTTTTCTTCCATGCTGCATACTTCAGTTCAGAAATTTTGCGCTGTATCTGCTCCACATCTTTAAGCTCCTCCCCCGCTGCATTGACCTGTCTGGTGAGCTCCTCCAAGATTTCTGTCTTTCTCATTTTGCTTGTAGTTTTTGATTTTCGTCCATATAGCTCGTCATAATGGATTGTGAGCCCACTTGCCAATGCAAGAGTTTGGGCCTCACCAAACCTGCCACTCAACAGTGCTCACCGCAATGTCCAGCCTATTGCTTGCTGTTCTGGCTCATCTCTGTATGTAGGCAATTCGGGGGACATTCTGGGCTCGCTCTGTTGTGTTGAAATGTGGGACGCGTGGCTTGAGAACGAATGGACTGGACTTGCAAACGGACTAGGGGTCCTTGCCAGGGGGCCACAGAACTTCCAGGCTTGGATGTGGCATATGGATAGTTGGTTGCCACTTGTGCCGGTGGCAAATGTGGCCAAGGAGGAGAGGGTGTGCATGAGGGTGTGGTGCTTCTGGCCCTGTGCCTCTTTGTGCCCTTGCCACTTGTGGTTACATGCCTCTGGGAGGTACTTGCACGTGGCTCAGGAGATGCAGAGCTGGCTGGGCTTGGGCTTCTGGGCCTGTGGCTCTTGGTGGCCTTGCCACTAGTGGTTCCATGCCCATGTGAGCGTTTACCACGTGGCTCAGGAAATGCAGAGCCGGCTGGGCTTGGGCTTCTGGGCCTGTGGCTCTTGGTGGCCTTGCCACTAGTTGTTCCATGCCCATGGGAGGGTTTACCACTTGGCTCAGGAGATGCCGAGCTGGCTGGGCTGGGGCTTCTGGGCCTGTGGCTCTTACTGACCTTGCCAGTGGAGCGTGCTTTATGAAGGGATGTGCTAGACCGGGGAGGAGGGGAGGGTGTTTTTTGGGCGCTGGGGGTTCTCCCCCTCTTAGTGGCCTTTCTTGCGGGCGTACCTGCCTGCTTTGTTGTTGGCTTCTTCTTAGCCGCTCCCTCCTTGGCTTTGCTGGTTGGTTTGTGTTTAGCGGACTTGGTGGGTAATGTCGCCTTTTTGCCACTGTGGCTGCGCGTTTCCCGCACCTTCGGAGTTGGTAGTTGTGACCAGTGGTCAGACGTGATGAAGGCTCCTCAGGCAGCTGTGGCCTTTTGCTGGTGGCCTCCTTGGCTGGTGTGGCCTTACCGAGGGCTTTTTTAGCTGACATGTTGAAACTCTCAAAGAGAATGAGCTGTGTGTCCAGGACCCTTTAAATACTACTGCGGGCAGGGAGTCGTACCAAACGACGGAGCCATTAGCCTCTGGTATGTGACTCTTAATGTAACCGCACACACATACATGCTATTTAAACAAAAGCTGATTCCCTTAATCTCATTTTCTAGATGATTCGGTAGCGGGTGAAGGATCTGGAGCAGGGACTGCAGCAGATCAGGCCCAGGAGGCACATGTAGAAGGTGGGTGATGTCACACACACATTCAAATTGGCATTTGCTTACTGTTGACTCAGACCCTATTTGACACGTCTCTACAGCCTCAACTTCCCAGCAGTGGCAGGTCCCAGAACCGAGGGTGGTCCCTGAAGCAGACGTCGGCCACCAACGAAGTAAGTTGTAATGTCTATATTATTTAGAGTATGTGGGAATTGACATGATCACCAACATACCTAAAGCCATAGTCAATGGCATTAGCATAATGACATATGCCCTCTTCCTTTGATTAATTCCTTAGCATAATGACATATGCCCTCTTCCTTTGATTAATTCCTTAGCATAATGACATATGCCCTCTTCCTTTGATTATTTCCTTAATTATATATGGCCTCATGAGTTAGCTTGCAACTTAATAAACATTCCATCCCCAGCTGATAAACATGTATTTGCCAACAAATAATGTTTTTTTCTTTTTTATATAGGGACCACACGTGCCAGAGTGGCACAACTGAGTGCAAGGGTCCTTGCATTGGTGGCCGACATGCAGGAGCTGCACGATTCGTTGGGGACCACAGATGAAGATGAATAATGTTCTGGGTCCTGCCATTGCTATGTATATATTTTTAATTTTTTTTAATTTTAAAAACATTTTAAGACATTTATAAAGTTTATTTTTTAAAACCAAAAAAATTACAGTTGTTAAATTTTTTTTTATCTATTTTTTTTTTAAAATAAGCCCAACATAAAGGGGCATTTGTTAGTGAAAAAAAAAACAAATACCTGTTTCTGTTTCATTTCCTTTTCGAAATACATTAATTAAGGGTTGGTTACCACAAAATGAATGGGTCAAGAAATCTTTAGAGATGAAGATTTGCACGACCGCGAAGTGATTTAGGTAAGTCTTAGGGATGTGAAATGGAAGAAAAATGAGACCGCAAAGTGATTTGGGTAAATTTTAGGGGTGTAAAATAGAAGAAGAATGAGACCGCAAAGTGATTTGGGTAAGTTTTAGGGTTGGGAAATGCAAGAATATACTGACCACGAAGGGATTTGGGTAAGTTTTAGGGGTGTGAAATGGAAGAAGAATGAGACCACAAAGTGATTTTGGTAAGTTTTAAGGGTGTGAAATGGAAGAAGAATGAGACCGTGAAGTGATTTGGGTAAGTATTAGGGGTGTGAAATGGAAGAAGAATGAGACAGCGAAGTGATTTGGGTAAGTTTTAGGGGTGGGAAATGCAAGACTATACTGACCGCGAAGTGATTTGGGTACGTTTTAGGGGTGTGGAATGGAAGAAGAATGAGACCGCAAAGTGATTTGGGTAAGTTTTAGGGGTGTGAAATGGAAGAAGAATGAGACCGCGAAGTGATTTAGGTAAGTTTTACGGGTGGGAAATGCAAGAATAAACTGAGCGGGAAGTGATTTAGGTAAGTTTTAGGGGTGGGAAATGGAAGAAGAATGAGGCCGCGAAGTGATTTAGCTCAGCATTATAGCCAAAGTTAGTGAACCAAATATGTAGGCGAGCACATTAATGAGTTAGGTTTGTAGTGCGCAGGCGTAAGGTCATAAGGATTTTTGTCTGGACGATTATTTATCGTAAAAGGAAAACAGAATCTAACGGGAAACGTAAAGGATTCGTGGGAGGAGACCATGGAAAAAGGGCAAAAACGAAAGCCTACGTTGTAACATGATTAACATAAACGGAAAACGGATGGTGGAAAATGACATTCTTGTTGGCATACGAACGGATGAAGACTTTACAGAAGGCTTTCGATGCATGCTTAGAATCACTCGTACACTGATACGAGAGTGGGAACACAGATCGACACAAAAAAGAAAGTCTTTTTTTTTCTCTCTGAATCAACCCTAATAACCTGTTACTCTAAGGTCAATTTATCAGCGATTTAGTCACTTAAGTGCATTTAAGAAAGGATGTTAACTGCTTTTGAATAATTCATACAGGCAAAGCCTACTAAATCAACATGACTTTTCAATGACAATCAACATTCTTGTATTCTTTTTTAAAGAAGGAATGCAACCCTGAATCCAGATTTCTATTGCTTGGCATGCCATGGCAATTAGCATGTAATAAAGTAACAGAATGGAAAAAAGTTTCTATTTATACATTTTCAGTTATAAAATATAACAGCTAGACAAAAGACATTCACAATCACTTACTGAAACTGCTGAGAAGGGTCAGTAGCCATTTGGAGAGAAAAATTAGGTTTGTCCATTATCACTCATTGGAGAGACAGAATCTGTGGCTGCGATTCAGGAGTTTCAAACTTTTTAGAAACAATGACACCCCTAAACATATACGTAATTTTGTAGTTAACCAAACTCTTATTTTTAATCTTTCTATGCTGCCAGGATAGGGCAGACACCGGGCTTTCAATTACTCAAGAGACACTTCCATGTGTATTAATAATATTAATAATATATTAATAATAATCAATAATTGCCATTATTGATCAAAGGCTCCACTACTCCAAGTAGACACAAAGGGACATCTTTCTTGAATAGGGATCCCAATTACATACAACAGAAGTCTGCCACCTCTTCCCAGAAACCTAATACTACAGGCCAGTCCCAAGTAACATGTGTGAGCATACTTGGGACCGATGAACATCTGGAGCATTCTTCCCACTCCCATTCTTCCCACTCAAGAATTCTGATGTGTCAGAGCCATACCAGGGTGTATTTGGTTGGCTGGTGTAGCCACTTTACTTGAATAAGTCTGTTTCTTGAGCTTACTACAAATGTGTACCAACGCTCTGAAACCTTCCTCCCAAACCTTGCCACTTGGCACCACATCTGATGGTAAGGGGAGACCCTTTTCATCTAATGTACCCACTAATAGGTTTACCTCAACCAACATACCAGACAAAGAAAGCTGATCAGCAGAACTTCACAAGCTTCCCAAAATATTGTGTTGGCACCTCAGTATTTAACACTATTCTAAATATTCCTCCCCATCATCATGCATGATGTGCTCAACTCCTTTAAATTATGGAATGTAGAGGGTTTGATCTCCTATCAGCGTGAACTCCAGCCTCAGGATAGGATTCTGCTCATCAAGGCAAACCCGCCATTGGGAACTTATCTTGTACATGGCAGGTCCCATGCCACCTCACTGCTCCTTGAGGGGAGCATGCAACTCCTGGCTTGGGTGCACTGTGGGCAGCTGTCTTATCTAAATGTTTTGATAAGATTAAGAGATTAAGTTTTCTAGCCCCTAAGTATTATGGGTGAGGTATAGGGCCAACAGCATGGGTGAGTGGTCAAATATTCCCCAAGGGTAAGCAGTCACACAACAGTAGTCACAGACACAGACCTTCCCTACATATTAAAATGGTCTAATTCTTTCCAGCATCATGTTAGAATTACCAGTTAACAGAATAGGGGTAGGTGATAACATAACTACCCAATCTATGACCTCCTGGAGTACCTAAATGTCATGATTCCTGGGTTGTACTTCTTCAGAATCTTGGAAACTGTTTCTATTATTTTTATCATTTAAGCCCCTGAGATTCCAGGGGACTATCTTACATTCCCTGCCACAAATATGTTAAAATCTTTAAGTATCAAGAGATTCCTGTTGAATCCTTAGAAGCAACCCGATAAAGACTGCAGGAGGAACCGTCACACACCTACCACATATACACCAACAACCACAAGAACAGTTAAATGCAACACCAGCTAAGCATAGCACTATATATTTAGCCAGCAGGATGTTAGGATTTCTGCTTGCCTTACAGAAAACAACCTGTCTCCACTTGACCATCCCTCAACTCTGCTGAGCATTAGCCCAACAATAAACAAAAATCAACAAAAGCTGCACGGGGAGTCAACATATGCTCAGCAGAAGGGCTAGCATTGAATTGGGTAAACCAGTGGCAGAGTAAGTATAACTCTAACATAAATAAGAGTAAACAATAAAAACTTTTTTTCAGAAGGAATTGGTAAAAGGAAGATCAACTGGAAAGGCAAGGAGAGGAGGGGTATAGGAAAGGGGGTTTAGGAAAAAAGGGTGGGGGACAAACAGGGGTTATGAGGGGATAAAATAATTATTCTTGGACCTCCACTGGGAGGAACTTCAAACTTCAGAACTTTGAACTTCAGTTGCAATCCAGAGCCAGAGGAACCCTCATAAGGCAAGCCACAGGGAACAGGCTTGCAACTTAAAGCACAGAAACAAGTATAAACAGAACTTTGGACAATAAATAGAACTGGAACCATTCCGTAGCTGGACTTAACCCTATGGGCTATAATGAGTGAGAGTAAAAAAAAAAAAAACAGGTAACCACCCTCTTCCATAGAAGAGTATCAATCTAGGAATTTGTTTCATTGGCCGAGGAGAAAAAAAACACAGATTCAATGGGTGAACACTTTTGTTTCTGGGCTGTAGTTCCTAATATGTATAATAAAAGATCACAGGGAAGGGAGGGAGCGAATCCTGTGCCCTTTCATTCAAAATCTTTCAACCTTTAAGGTCTGGACCCACAATTTTTTTCATGTTGTGTCTAAGAACATTCAATGCCCCTGATAGATTGTCGAACTTTGTCAAATGTGTGTTTTGACTGATCACTATTGTAGCTATGATAGCAGTAGTATCAAGGTTAGCTGATATGGCAGACTGAGGGATTCAATGTTCTTGGTGCATTTGTGCACAATTCCAGCCTTGGACTTTCTAATTCTACTCATAAAAATATATGTGGGCTAAGGCACTATGTCTTGGGATCCCCTAGAGAAGCTTTGAATTCTTCTCTGTCTATTGGGAAGAGAGTAATAATGGATCCAACAGCTAGAAGGCATTGTCTAGCAAAGCCCCCCCCCCCCGAGGGGATGGCTGCACAACAATTGATAACTTTTGTGTTTGGGGCTGGCAACTAGTGATGGGCTTCAGATCCGGGTCAATGCCACCCAGATCTTGCCAATTTGGTCAAGTTCACCTAATCCTCGATACCAGCAAGATCTGGATCAAATCATCTGATATGTCCCCCACCCGGCAACGTCCTCTATGTAAGTCCACCAGGTTGGGGACTATCTGGGCGAAGTGGTCCAAACTGGATTGTTCTGTACCTGCTCTGGCTCATCACTACAGGTAACTACACATAAAGATGTGACAGAGGGAGAGCTTGCAGTCAGGGCAGTGCAGGTGGAAGCTTTAACAGCATAGGAATAAGGTAGAATTGAAACATGGGGGGTTGGGCAGCATACAGTATAGTGACAGTAGGGCCCAATGCAGTCTACCCACCTCCAGCAATTTCCCCAATTAAGTAAAATATTTAACTAGAACACATCATATATGATATGAGTGTATAATATTGTCCAAAAGTTTGTGGCTTCTATTTCTATATTGCCAATTTGCTCTTCTCTATTATGTTAAAAAGCATGATGAGATAAATAGCCATAAATCGCAAAGCCATTCCTTGCCAGTAAGATGAACTTAATCACAAAGGCCCAATTTCAAATGAATTTTGTCCCTCCCAGAAAATTACATGCTAACATTAATACAGGGATCATCTTGTTAGCTCAGGAGAAAGTCTTACAAAGGCCAAGCCTGCTGATATCACTCTGTCATTCGGATTGAAATATAATAGCAGACAAATTGCAATAAAAGTGGAATGTTTCATTGCTTCTATTAAAAGGGCTCTCCAGACAAGGACACTGCTGCTAAATCAACCATTTAACTTCAAAAAGCGTAGTTGCTGTGAATGCAGTTTCAGGAATGTCCGGCAATGCCAGGGTCGTGTCCCAAAGAGTATTCAGCTTCAGAATCATAAGGTTATACCAGGAATAGCAGCAGGCAGGTGTCACACTGAAGCAGAGAACTTTGTGAACACCAATATTTGTGTCAGTCCCAAAACTTTTGCCCACAGCTAAACTAAAAAACATTTTCGAATAAAAAAAAGTTTTACTGCCTCCGGAAATGTCTGTGTTCTCATTCATCCAGGCCATGCTGATTTTCATCTTTACCTCCTTGATGGATTGCCTCTTATCATAATTGATTAGACTGATTGGAGCAATACACAACAATATTTAATGCTGATTTTTTTCCATTCTGAATTGAAAGAGTTATTTTTTTACTATTCTGGATTGAAAGAGTTGGTACAATGACTAGCAAAATGTCTTAAAAATGCAGCAACTCCGGTTACTTTGACCTTTTGCTACAGACTTTACCAAATTTGATACTGTTCGATCTTACCTGCTTTCATTTAATTTTAAAATAAGGAATATGCGATGAACTAGTAAATAAGGGGTTTATTTAAGAAACGTTAAGGCACATAGGGCCACGTAGTGCCAAATGAACATCTGGTCCCAGTGAAAAAGGTGTAAAGTCAAAAATCCACAGTTGCCTCTGACGGTGCCAGGTAGTGTCCCATCCATCTATCATCAGTGCCGGCACTGATGTTCCAGATAAGACCAGCCGCTCACCCTGCACTGTGTGGCCTTATCCTATACAGTTTGATCAGCTTGAATGGTTACAATTATTAAGGCATTTTATAATATTTTTTTGGGGGCTGGTGCATGTGCCACATGATCCCTGGGATGTTTGGGATTATTTTTGGATGCATTTTTTGCACTTTTGTGCAAACTTCGATCCGCGAGAAAGCTGTGTCAGATCTTTAAAGTGTCCCCAATGCTATTCCCATTAAAAAAAAAAAAACCTCTTTGACTACAACAGGCGCTGTGTACCTGGGATCCTATTTTTTAAGCGCCTCTGAGTGCACAATGTATTTTGTTTCTTCGTAAATTCTTACAACTTGGACGCTCCCAGCCAGTGCTAAGTGTCGCTAACGCATAGGCATATACAAGCCATGTGCTTCGAACACTGCCTGGCCAGAAGCGCTACAGCTGATAGCGCCGGCAGGTTGAAGCTGGCATTGCGGTGCGGACGCTGCCGAGCACCTCGGGCAAGGTGCTCAACTGCCGTACGCACCTTTTATAATAATGTCTTCACTGTTGGTAAAAATAACCTGCAGAAAAAGCTCCAAAGCAATATACAACCTTTCAACAAATGATTGTTTCTCAGGAATGGAGACATCACCCGTTTAGTGAACCACCAAATGCATTCACCTAAAATATATTTTTTATTGGTCAGATCAGCTGCGACCTGAAGAGTGTGTCATTGGATGATTTATGTGATAGGATTTTGCTCCGTAAACATTTGGACAAGCCAATACATCATAATGATCCTGAGTGAGATGATGATGTTAATTATGAAATTCATTACATTTAAACACTTGTTGGCGGCAGCCCTGCATTCTTCTGATCCATTGATGGGGCATGTAAGATTCAATTTGATCATTCCTTGGCTAAACAGAGATGTTAAGGACTTGTGACAGTCAAGAGAATAATAGTAGGATGTTGTTCAGGACCCTCACACATAAATTAAATTCATTTAGGGTGAGCTCACAAATATGATGTGACTGTTACAGTAATCTTTTTATTGTATAACCAGATCTCCAACGCTGATACTATACAAATTCAATTTGTTATGATAGAACCTAGAATTATCACTTCATTTCCATACTGGTGAAAAAGAAGAATAGGCTTTGTAATCAATATCACATCTTCAAAAGAACTTCTATAGCTACCAGGTATATGCCATTCCTGACAGTAAAGACATGAAAACAAAAAAGAAGCACTACTGTTTTTGACTGTTATTGAACATAGTTTTGCCTATAGTGGTAATGTTCTATTTGTTTGTAAATTTCCTTTTCATAATATCTCCATAATTGATATGCAAAAATGAAATGTCTAGGTTTATTGTACACATTATACAGTATATCCGTTTGATGGATATGCACTAGGCATGCAGCAATGCAAATTAGTGATACATTTTTTATGGATATAATAGTACAAAGAGCATAAAAGATGATGGACAGCTATGTATTTTCAACGTGAAAAATTACTAGTGCATAATATAGTGAAAATAATTTCCTGAAATGCAGTTACAATATGCACACAAATAAATAAAAAAGAAAATGGTGATGAGGCCTTTTGGCCTACCTTCGTGGGATCCCGTTCAGCATTTTGAATTCCCAATAATCACCCCCCTTACCACCATCCTCCATTTTTCATTTGAGAATGCTTCTTTTGTATGACTATATATTCTTTGTTGATGGTCTGCTCATCATTCAGTCTTCATCCCTACTCTCTACCTTACTTATAGTGTCTAGTGTTGAAGTGTTCAACACTTGTTGGCTGCTTTTCCTCGATATTTGGTCCACTCATTCCAAACCATCTCATCTGAGTTTGGTCGGATAAGTGTGGGGCCCATGTCATCTGGTGCAAAACTATTTTGGTCAAATAGACGTGACATGGAGGTGTATATTGGGACATTGTTCTGTTAAAATAAGATTGACATATAATATTGAATCTATCATTCAGACTGAATAGCAACCTGGTTTATAAATAAAAGTTTAATCTGGCCTCTCTGGCCAGTAATTTCTTATTTTAGCTCACCACCTCTCGGACCCAAAAGCACTTTTTCAGCTATTGATACTCCCAGAGAGTCAACGCCTGATGACATTTCGTTTAATTGCTTGGAATGGTGAATGGTGTGCCGTGGGTGAAATTACATTGCGTTTAGCGTGCTGTTTACTGAGGTAGGTTTTTGAGGTAAGTACAGGTAGTAATCACATGAGTCTCAGAATCAAAAGCTAGTATAATTTTAAATTTAGATTATTAGTGTTCAGGTATAGTAGAAAATCAGACAAAACATTTTAAGGTCCTGTCCATATGCAAATGAGGTTGTCAATAAAATGACCATACCAAAACAAATGTTGAATAAAAGAACCCTTGTCGATGCATTCATATTCCCACCAATCCATATATAGCACTGTGTCACACTACCTGAGAGGAGCACTGATGGTGGAGACTAACAGACAGCTCAACTCTCGACCAGGAAGCCTGGAATCTAGTTTTCGCTAGAGCCACTAATGGTGGGGATAGACTGGGCTACAGGAAGGACCCAGGTCAGGCAACCAAGGAGTGGGTATTGCCAATCTGGGTAATGGACAGACCACAGACCACCACTGGAGGTAGGCTGGCAAGAGCAGGAACCGGATGGAAGCAGAAGTCAGTGGTGGGTGGCACGGGATCATAGTCAAGGAACAGGCCAAGGTCAGAGGCAGACAGCACGGGATCGTCATCAAGGAGCAAGCCAAGGTCAGCAGGAGAGTGGAGCATAGTCAGGAAGAAGCCGGGTCATACACAGGAAATCATCAGGAACACAGGATACTTCAGGAGTGATGATAAATTGGTACTGACACCAGGGCTCACTGGGCTTTATAGAAATGACTGTTGCTTATTTTGACAATATTCCAATGAAGATTGGTTTCAGATTGCTACAGGTCACGGCATTCCATTGATCCCACAGAGTTTTCCATGATCTAAAAACTTCCTCTCAGATCCATATTTTTAAAAGCAGTACCAACATATTGGGAGCACGGACTTAGATAAGCAGATCTATAAATGTGGAAATATATAACCATATTGGTGGATTGTTGTACATATATTTGCAGTATTTACCATTTCAATGACTAGTAATAATTTTTTTTTTACCCTGTAACATTTGCCAACCAGTTTTAAAGCCTACAATGTTATATATAGCATTTTAAATAGAAAGGAAACAATACGAATCGCAAACTAATCAATAATATATTCTGACACCAACACTAAACAGGCGCACACTGACACTAAACTAAAACTTAACACACTGACACTGATAGGCAAGGACTGGTAGGCACTATATATAAAAATGTAAGCCTACTGTTTCGGATACTTCGATCTCCCCTTGCAATGAATTGAAATAGCATGATATCTTTATTTTGGAGAAAACTAAAGGCCAGATAAACTGTCATGGTATCAATTGCTATTTAACCCAGTGCTCTTATTAATATGTCAATCAGAACAAATTTTAAAAAAGCAATGGGAGTGTGGAGGCCTAAATAAAATGAAAACTATTATGCATCAGACATTTCTAATACTTTCTGTTGGTTTGCTTGCACAATGTATTCTATGATTTCTTCTTAGAAAAGTTCTGCTTCTAGCGTTCTTGACCCTGTGTTTGGCAAAGTGTGCCCTGTAGGCTTGTCTGCCTCAAGGTAATTACTAAATAATATAATCCTATAATCAACTAATATATACATTTTAGCTGTATGGCTCTTACTGTGAATACTAAAACAATCTAATAGAAAGAAATGCAGACAAATTAAAATAGATAAATCACATTGAAATGGCTATCCCCAGTAGAGCTTAACAATCTTGAACCAAAACAGGAAATGCATTAATGCTTCCAGACTACATCTTCACATCTCTAGCAGGCACTTTTCATTTGGCTTTATATTGCAGAAGTATATCACACACAATAATATTCTCTAGCTAAATAGTTTTGTCATGTTTTAGATGAGTAAATAATCAGAAATTGGTTTCTGGAGCCTCTTAAATAACATAGTAATAAGTATAATGTTAATATTATAAAATCTATAGTTCTGTTGTACAGAGCACAAGGGCATCCAAATTAAAAGGAAGGCATTGCTAAAACTCAAGGTTAGAATCTGCATTAAAAAGGATCGATGAATCAGTTCACATGGAAACTATTGCAAAAAACGTTCCCAATGTAAATTAACATTGTTGTTTGAGCATAGCCTTCTGTTTAAGTGATCTTATTGTAAGAGTATATTGACATTAAAGGTGACCTAAAGTTCACAGTACACTTCTTAAATGTAACTGTCCCACCCCTCCCCTTCAGTTAGGATTTTGGGAGTGAGCTGAAAAAGATACCTATTTGCTCCCTGTGAACCTCCTCCATTCATGCTAGGAGAAGAGCAATGTATGCTCCACTTAAAGGTTCCATGTAGTGCAGATGACCGTAAGTAACTCATTAGTCACCCAATCACAAATCAGGACCACTGCTAACAAGTCAAAGTCCTAGCCCCACAGCATCTGGTATACAGGGTCATGGTAAGTAAGTACATTTTTTTTAACTCACCTTTCAAATCTGATTAGTGAGTGGATAATTTAGGTGGATTATAAACAGACTGGAGGTCCACTCTAAGGGCCCAGATAAGTTATATTTATTGATTGTGACCCTGGTAAGATTTGTTGACTGTTCTGTTTAAAACAAAACTACAGAAGATAAAAGTGGCCAAGGGAGGGTGCAGACAGAATTATTCTAGCCACTGTTGTGCATCACAGAGAAATTAAGGAGAAACAGTGTACTCACTTTTCACAGTCCATACTTGCAATCCCGGTGTCCAACCCACTATCTACCACTGTGCATATTGCACCACATCTGTGAGTGTTGTAGAGCTTTCTTTAGGAGTTCCGTTCTGCATCAATGTAGAAACCACTGTGTTCTCTCTTGCAGTACCAACACTAAAGCCACTTCCAACGTAACCTGCACTACCCACAGTACCTACACTACCTGCACTACCAACACTACCTGCACTACCAACACTACCTGCACTACCAACACTACCTGCACTAACTGCACTACCAACAGTAGCTACAATAACATAGCAGTTATCATCATTTTAATGGTTTTTCAACTGCTGCAGTCGGATTTTAAACTTTATACCAGATTCTTACCTATGTTGGTTATGAGATACAAAGATTGTATGTGTAAGGTCGTATTTGGTGTTTGTGCTGCCCTAGGCATTGTAAGTGCTTGCACCCCTATCATTGAGTAAGGCTGTGGACTCCCATGTCTGCAAGTATAAAAGCAAAAAAAAAATCACAACACCCCTGGCTGCCCCACAGTCCCCCAAAATGAATATGCAGCCTCAGCATGTTTTTTCCCCAGAATTCAACTACCAATAAGAAGGGTACACACTGATCTTTCAGCCCCCAAAATGAAATATATTTTTAACTTTAAAGGGCTACAGAAGGCAGAGGCAATTGCTAGACCATTGCATCAGGCTACATTTGGCACTGTCCTAAACTGTTTTCCATTTTTAAATTGAAGAAGAAATGGCCGAGGTATCAAGGTTTACAGTTTCATCTTATGATTTATCTTTTGAAATATTTAGGCGTGGCCCTTGGCTCTGTAATGCCGCATAATAGTCAACATAATGGGTGGGGTCTATAAGACAGGTATTCTCATCACCCTGGCTGTTCTCCCTCTCTCCCAGTGTCCACAGTCTCATGATGTGAAGCTTTAGACCACTAGCTTAGCCCTATTATTGGTGGTCTATTGCAAAGGAATTTAGGGGGTGTGCCATTACTCTTTGCCTTGTTTCTACTTTAAAAAGCAGCTGTGTGCTCACAGGAAGGAAAAGGGCAGCCATGATGAGGTGAGCTGCTGAATGACAGTTTATCCTCTTTTCCTACACAGTCCCTTTAACATTGTGACTCCACCACTGGTCATCCTAGGCTCAAACCTAGGGTTGCCCAATCCTATGAAGTTAACAGGTTTTTACCAAATTTTGCACGATTATTACAATTGACACCTGTATCATACCTAATTCCAAAGAGAAAATCTGTGAATGGAAACTACCCCCACCACTTTATTTGTAGTAAATAATTCAATTACTTTGAACAGAAGGTGGTGTGTTAAGGTGGACCAACACCCAGGGGATCGGCATTCACAAATAGCCGGCGCGGGCACGTGTCCTGCTAGAGAGAAGCGTGAGATGCGGCCGCGGCCCGCGCATGCGCCATTGGACCGGGATTCAGGTAAGTACTGCGGGCGTTCTGGGGGGTTTTACACAGTTTCTGATGCCCTGCGGGGAGGGATTGGATCGGCCCGGGAATCTTATAGTGGGGCACCCCCGATTGGGGTGCCCTGGGGAAGTGGACCAAAACCAAGGATAGTCAAAATCCTGGGTGTTGGTCCACTTTAAGCACTGCCATGGTGCACCCATTCTGTTAGGAGCAGGAAGGAGTGTGTGGACACTAGGGAACTGATTTATGTAATTGTGCATGTGCGTGAAGCGCCACATGTAATTCACCCCAGAAACTCAGCATACGCTTGTTCTGACATACTTGAACTTGCATACTTGTTTCATAATTCTGTGTTGGACTTATCAGAGTACATGGGACCAATGCTCTGGCATCGTGTGGTCAAAGTCGTGACTAGGTGTACTTAACACACACACACACACACATCTTACACTGTTCCCTACGTGCCTCATACTGACATGTCCTGTTTGTTTGGTTCTGCAAATCATTAATACAAATCATTAATAACTTTTGTGTGCATCTTGTACTTTCGGTGCTTTTTGTGTGTGTGTGTTCTTCTGGTTGTGTTATTTTTTTTCTTGTTGCTTAGACAATCACAACAATAAGCCAGCGTAAACTATGTGAACGTTAAAAAACGCACTAACAGGACAACCAACACAAAGTATACCACACACACCAAAACAACATACCACCCAAAACAAACCCAATCCTAAATTTGATGTATGTAAGATGAGTGGAGACAAAGTAGGCCAAAATGGCATGTGAGGCCAAGCAGCACATTTAGCAATGCAGAAAAAATGGATGTGCTGCAGTTGTGCCACAAAATTCAAAGGCACATTTAAGATTTGCTGATGCGCAAGTACAGGGAAGCCACTGCGCCCATTTGGCAATGGCTGTGCTAGTCTGTGAGGTCAGCGCATTACCCAGATTTATGTGATTCTAAGCATGGGCGCATGTAAACATCCTGTAACAGACATCCGCCATGCGTATTTTCTCTGCTTCAAGCATAATAGACACTTTACAACAACCGTAGCACCACAAAAACCAAAATGACACGTTTAGTGAGATAAAGAGAGGAGAAATTGCCAAAAAATTAAAAACAAAACATACATAAAAGGAACATCTAAGACATGGGACAAGACATACAAACACAACCATGCCTTCATTAACTAAATTGTTAAAAAACCAGAAACAACATGTGTGCCAACTGCAAACGGCATATGATTACATAAATACACTTGTTCTCAATACGGTGCACATTTTGGGTGCAAAAACGGACATACACCCAAATTGAAAGACATAACCATTCATAAATCAGGACCCAGGACCCTGATGATAATCAATGGATGAATATATTTTTTTGTTTATTGCCCAGAAGACAAAATTATGAAACATAGCCCAGGGTTTTAATATATAATTTTATCTTGAGGCAGTTCAGTGCACCAAAATGTCACATGTCTTACCGACCTAAACACACATTTATTACTTCACTTTTGCATTAACAGAGGCAAAGTCTTCTCAACTTTACGTAATTGCAAATTCAAATGTATTGCATTGCCATTTGGTATTAGGGTTTTCCTGACTTTTTTGTATATTTATATAATTTTAAATGCTTTTTATATTTAAGAACTTTAAATGCAAAATCTGTTTTTTGAACAAACCATAGTCCAAGCTATAATAAAAGGTATGATTTGCACAGAAAGTGCCATGAAATTGTATTACACAGTTACATCATTACCTAATAAGCAGTAAATACCAGGAAACAATATTATCACCAAATTACATTAAACCAAGCAAATGTCTTTGATTTTACAGCTGGAAATAAGAAGGGACAGATAACAGATGTCTTTTTGTTGATCTGCCATTCAGGGGCAAATTCAATTTTCAGAAAACATAAAAGTGTTCTGGTCAGCCATCTTACCTATGGAAGCAAATGTATCGAAAACATGATGTACAACCAAAACTAATAAAGTTTGTGTGATAAACTAATGCCAAAAATAAGGAGAGCGATTGTCTTCCCAAGGACTAACTCACTGACAGTTGCAGAACCCAAAAAGAGTATATGTACTGTAATAAGAATAATAACTAACAATTTTATTATACATAAAAACTATAACAAAGGGGGAATGATAATATAATTAGTGTTGGCGTAGAGGTTCAGGTACAGCAAACTTAGCAGAACTTTGAATAAAAGTCAGGTTGGGGTACCTGAACTTGACCTGAACCCAAACCCGTTCCCTTACTGAGATTAAAGGAGACCTGAACTTTAGGGTAAGATTCTGCCGTTGCTCTGCCATTGCTCTGCCCCTGCTTTAAACAAATGTAGAGTGTACAGCAGGGAGGAGATGTACAACTTACCTGAGACTGCGATCTGGCCCGCAGTCCACGGTCACCATTACTTCCTTGTCAAATGGGCTACAGAAAGATGGGCAGCTGGCACTAGAAGTGCTGCTAGCTGATGCCAGTGTCTTCACTCATGGGAGCGGCGGCCATCTTTCTGCAGCCCCAGTCGTAGCCTATTTGACAGGAAAAGAATGGCAATCACAGACCAAATCGTGGGGTGCAAGTAAGTTACAGCTGCTTTGCGCTGCACACTCTGCATAGGCTGATGGTCTCAGCAGTCTATCAGCAAGCTTTTCCAGGTTCGGGACGAATTCCAAACTCGAACATGGACTTTGCGGTTCGGGTTCATCCAACACTAAATGTAATCATCACAAAAAATATTACATTGATAATAATTAGTACCCATAAACAATTAAAAAAATCAGTTAATGGTCAGAAAAATACAACTACTAGCTGTACAATACAACTATTAGTGCAACATGCAATCGGTGTTTCAGCAAAAAATAAGAGGAAGAAGGTATTAAAGCTCAACTTACCATGGTATCCCTCAACATAAAAAATCCCTCTTGTTCTGTGCCAAAGTTACAAGAGGCATAAGAGAGTACAGGGGCCCTTTTTACTCAACTAATATTTGTGTCCCCCCACAAGCAGTGTTTCCCATTCTCCACACAGGGCCAGAAATATATGTATGTCTAATGGGAGACAAGGGCAAAGTGTAAACACACAGCCACACCATAGCAGCATATAGGTGCCCAACATCTGCAGGAGAGGGGTGGTAAGAGATGCACCAGCAGCATTGCAACCGAGGTCTGCCCAACCAAGCAGCTACTGCCCAAATCTCATCAACCCCACCCAGCATCCCCCAAGTGACATGCATGGAAGACATTGTGGGGGCACAAGCCAAGGAAAGTGGACAGGTAAGTAGATAAAAACTTCACAATAAACACACAGCAAAAAACAAAGATTCTAAATTATAAGTTGTGTAAGGTATGTCAGCTACATGACTATAATGTGTAGTATAAAGGAGGCAAAACATCAGCAATGCAAATAACACACAAAAGTCATTGTCCACTCAAGTGTTAAAAAATGTCTATGAATTGTAATCTCACCTGCGGAAATATACTGAAGTGATTCTAGCTTATTAATAATATTAAGCGTAATTACTTGTACAAAACTTGCATTGGTGACTTTGTCAATAATGTAAAAGCAAGACTTAGATGTTGCCAAATGAACCTAAAAGTTGCCGGTACAGAGTGGCGGAACTTGGGCTGTTGTAATCCGAATAAGTAATTAATAGGCGCTGACACAGGCCGCTCAAAACCTAGTGTTCCAATCCAAGCAGATTAGCTAACATGGGATGTTGTGACTTGCAGCACCATTATGAAAAAATAGAGGCACCAATAATGAGATGCAGAAGCTTCAAAGCAGAATGGTATGCCTGCAAAATGACACTAAACAGAGCTCTTCATAAATAATGCCCTTTGTTTTGAAAAGTTAAATGTGGCCACTGGGTAACTATTATAATCTGCAGCAGGAAAGGTTCAAGAAGGAAGCAACAATTCAGAAACACAATTCAGAGTCAGTCCCTAACTCAGCAAAATCTATACAGCAAATGAACCATTGCGAGGAAAACCACGAATGTCCTGTTGCAGGAGAAGCAAGTAGCATGTTTTTCTATTACCATCACTGGTACCTCTCTTTTAAGATGGATTTGATAAGTTCATTCTATGACCTTGACCTTACTGCCGTTGAAAGAAGACCACAAAGTGAACCAGCTGGGGTCTAACGTCCATTTTTCACATCTAGCAAAGCATCTGTTATGTACTAGGGATAAGATATAAGGCTATTCATATGACACTATCCTTTGCAGATGCCGGCTGTGAGTTTCCTCTAAATGGTTATCTTGTACCTCGGGCTCATAGATTTATTTGTGAAACCTGTTGCACTTAAGGAAAGAGATGGTGCTGTAATGCCAGAGGGCTCCAGTGGAAGACCAGGTGCTGCTTGGTTGTCCAAAATCTTCCAGGAGCTGGTCAGCTATTACAAAATTGCCAGCAGGACACAACTGGCAGCATTTCAGTTATACACACTAGCAAGCAGTGTACCATGTCAATCAGTCAATCAAGATGTTGGCACCAAAGCCTACAAAGCCCTCCTTTCCACCTCTGGACCCTAGTCATATTTTTTCTGAGCTAGCAATGTTAAATGTATGCCAGCCAGCCATATCCTCTATAGCAGCTGATGTCACAGTGTTTTCTTGCTCCCCTTTGGCCATTTCATTCTATTTTGTCTTATCCTTCTCCTGCCATGTCTTGGCTAGAGATGAGCGAACTTTTGAAAAATTCGATTCGACTGATTCGCCGAATTTTCCGACAAAAATCGTTTCGACCCGAATAAATTCGCGACGAATCGCTATTAAAAACGGCTATTTCTGAGCCTCCTAGAGCCTCAATAGGGTTGTAAACCATTCTGCCTTGCTGTAACATGCACAGGATGCGTGCTGGGTTAGTTAAATAATACTTTGAATAAATATCACATGCAGATCAGAGGCATCGCTAATAGAATCGCAGAGCGGCACAATTGAATTCAAGAGAGTTGAAGTGGCATCACTATGAGGGGCAGGAACACAAACATTGCTTTAAAGAGACACTGGAGTTGGCAGCAGCAGGAGCCCAAAAATTGGATGAATCACACCCTGGAGTTGGCAGCAGCAGCAGCAGGAGCCCAAACATTGGCTGAAAGAGACACTGGGGTTGGCTTCAGGAGCCCAAAAATTGGATGAATCACACCCTGGAGTTGCAAGCAGCAGCAGGAGCCCAAATATTACTTTAAGGAGACACTGGAGTTGGCTTCAGGAGCCCAAAAATTGGATGAATCACACCCTGGAGTTGGCAGCAGCAGCAGGAGCCCAAAGATTACTTTATAGAGACACTGGAGTTGGCTTCAGGAGCCCAAAAATTGGATGAATCACACCCTGGAGTTGGCAGGAGTTGACAGCAGCAGCAGCAGGAGCCCAAATATTACTTTAAAGAGACCCTGTGGTTGGCTTCAGGAGCCCAAAAATTGGATGAATCACACCCTGGAGTTGGCAGCAGCAGGAGCCCAAATATTACTTTAAAGAGACACTGGGGTTGGCTTCAGGAGCCCAACAATTGGATGAATCACCCCCTGGAGTTGGCAGCAGCAGCAGCAGGAGCCCAAATATTACTTTAAAGAGACACTGGGGTTGGCTACAGGAGCCCAAAAATTGGATGAATCACACCCTGGAGTTGGCAGCAGCAGGAGCCCAAATATACACTGGAGTTGGCTTCAGGAGCCCAAAAATTGGATGAATCACACCCTGGAGTTGGCAGAAGTTGGCAGCAGCAGCAGCAGGAGCCCAAACATTACTTTAAAGAGACCCTGGGGTTGGCTTCAGGAGCCCAAAAATTGGATGAATCACACCCTGGAGTTGGCAGCAGCAGGAGCCCAAATATTACTTTAAAGAGACACTGGGGTTGGCTTCAGGAGCCCAAAATTGGATGAATCACACCCTGGAGTTGGCAGCAGCAGGAGCCCAAATATTACTTTAAAGAGACACTGGGGTTGGCTTCAGGAGCCCAAAAATTGGATGATTCACACCCTGGAGTTGGCAGCAGCAGCAGCAGGAGCCCAAATATACACTGGAGTTGGCTTCAGGAGCCCAAAAATTGGATGAATCACACCCTGGAGTTGGCAGAAGTTGGCAGCAGCAGCAGCAGGAGCCCAAACATTACTTTAAAGAGACACTGGGGTTGGCTTCAGGAGCCCAAAAATTGGATGATTCACACCCTGGAGTTGGCAGCAGCAGCAGCAGGAGCCCAAATATACACTGGAGTTGGCTTCAGGAGCCCAAAAATTGGATGAATCACACCCTGGAGTTGGCAGAAGTTGGCAGCAGCAGGAGCCCAAACATTACTTTAAAGAGACCCTGGGGTTGGCTTCAGGAGCCCAAAAATTGGATGAATCGCACCCTGGAGTTGGCAGAAGTTGGCAGCAGCAGCAGCAGGAGCCCAAACATTACTTTAAAGAGACACTGGGGTTGGCTTCAGGAGCCCAAAAATTGGATGATTCACACCCTGGAGTTGGCAGCAGCAGCAGCAGGAGCCCAAATATACACTGGAGTTGGCTTCAGGAGCCCAAAAATTGGATGAATCACACCCTGGAATTGGCAGAAGTTGGCAGCAGCAGCAGCAGGAGCCCAAACATTACTTTAAAGAGACACTGGGGTTGGCTTCAGGAGCCCAAAAATTGGATGAATCACACCCTGGAGTTGGCAGAAGTTGGCAGCAGCAGCAGGAGCCCAAACATTACTTTAAAGAGACACTGGGGTTGGCTTCAGGAGCCCAAAAATTGGATGATTCACACCCTGGAGTTGGCAGCAGCAGCAGCAGGAGCCCAAACATTACTTTAAAGAGACCCTGGGGTTGGCTTCAGGAGCCCAAAAATTGGATGAATCACACCCTGGAGTTGGCAGCAGCAGGAGCCCAAATATTACTTTAAAGAGACACTGGGGTTGGCTTCAGGAGCCCAAAATTGGATGAATCACACCCTGGAGTTGGCAGCAGCAGGAGCCCAAATATTACTTTAAAGAGACACTGGGGTTGGCTTCAGGAGCCCAAAAATTGGATGATTCACACCCTGGAGTTGGCAGCAGCAGCAGCAGGAGCCCAAATATACACTGGAGTTGGCTTCAGGAGCCCAAAAATTGGATGAATCACACCCTGGAGTTGGCAGAAGTTGGCAGCAGCAGCAGCAGGAGCCCAAACATTACTTTAAAGAGACACTGGGGTTGGCTTCAGGAGCCCAAAAATTGGATGATTCACACCCTGGAGTTGGCAGCAGCAGCAGCAGGAGCCCAAATATACACTGGAGTTGGCTTCAGGAGCCCAAAAATTGGATGAATCACACCCTGGAGTTGGCAGAAGTTGGCAGCAGCAGGAGCCCAAACATTACTTTAAAGAGACCCTGGGGTTGGCTTCAGGAGCCCAAAAATTGGATGAATCGCACCCTGGAGTTGGCAGAAGTTGGCAGCAGCAGCAGCAGGAGCCCAAACATTACTTTAAAGAGACACTGGGGTTGGCTTCAGGAGCCCAAAAATTGGATGATTCACACCCTGGAGTTGGCAGCAGCAGCAGCAGGAGCCCAAATATACACTGGAGTTGGCTTCAGGAGCCCAAAAATTGGATGAATCACACCCTGGAATTGGCAGAAGTTGGCAGCAGCAGCAGCAGGAGCCCAAACATTACTTTAAAGAGACACTGGGGTTGGCTTCAGGAGCCCAAAAATTGGATGAATCACACCCTGGAGTTGGCAGTAGTTGGCAGCAGCAGCAGGAGCCCAAACATTACTTTAAAGAGACACTGGGGTTGGCTTCAGGAGCCCAAAAATTGGATGATTCACACCCTGGAGTTGGCAGCAGCAGCAGCAGGAGCCCAAATATACACTGGAGTTGGCTTCAGGAGCCCAAAAATTGGATGAATCACACCCTGGAGTTGGCAGAAGTTGGCAGCAGCAGGAGCCCAAACATTACTTTAAAGAGACCCTGGGGTTGGCTTCAGGAGCCCAAAAATTGGATGAATCACACCCTGGAGTTGGCAGAAGTTGGCAGCAGCAGCAGCAGGAGCCCAAACATTACTTTAAAGAGACCCTGGGGTTGGCTTCAAGAGCCCAAAAATTGGATGAATCACACCCTGGAGTTGGCAGCAGCAGCAGCAGGAGCCCAAATATACACTGGAGTTGGCTTCAGGAGCCCAAAAATTGGATGAATCACACCCTGGAGTTGGCAGAAGTTGGCAGCAGCAGGAGCCCAAACATTACTTTAAAGAGACCCTGGGGTTGGCTTCAGGAGCCCAAAAATTGGATGAATCACACCCTGGAGTTGGCAGAAGTTGGCAGCAGCAGCAGCAGGAGCCCAAACATTACTTTAAAGAGACCCTGGGGTTGGCTTCAGGAGCCCAAAAATTGGATGAATCACACCCTGGAGTTGGCAGAAGTTGGCAGCAGCAGCAGCAGCAGGAGCCCAAACATTACTTTAAAGAGACACTGGGGTTGGCTTCAGGAGCCCAAAGATTGGATGAATCACACCCTGGAGTTGGCAGCAGCAGGAGCCCAAATATTACTTTAAAGAGACACTGGGGTTGGCTTCAGGAGCCCAAAAATTGGATGAATCACACCCTGGAGTTGGCAGCAGCAGGAGCCCAAATATTACTTTAAAGAGACACTGGGGTTGGCTTCAGGAGCCCAAAAATTGGATGATTCACACCCTGGAGTTGGCAGCAGCAGCAGCAGGAGCCCAAATATACACTGGAGTTGGCTTCAGGAGCCCAAAAATTGGATGAATCACACCCTGGAGTTGGCAGCAGCAGCAGCAGGAGCCCAAATATTACTTTAAAGAGACACTGGAGTTGGCTTCAGGAGCCCAAAAATTGGATGATTCACACCCTGGAGTTGGCAGCAGCAGCAGGAGCCCAAATATTACTTTAAAGAGACACTGGGGTTGGCTTTAGGAGGCCAAAAATTGGATGAATCACACCCTGGAGTTGGCAGCAGCAGCAGGAGGCCAAATATTACTTGAAAGAGACAATGGAGTTGGCTTCAGGAGCCCAAAAATTGGATGATTCACACCCTGGAGTTGGCAGCAGCAGCAGCAGCAGGAGCCCAAATATTACTTTAAAGAGACACTGGGGTTGGCTTCAGGAGCCCAAGAATTGGCTGATTCACACCCTGGAGTTGGCAGCAGCAGCAGCAGGAGCCCAAAAATTGGCCTAAAGACATAAATATGTTTTGCACCATTTGGAAAGTGTAAAACGTGGCACCATGCTGAATCTAGTCGCATGCATCAGGCATTGGTGGGGTGGAAATCCTGGCTGATCCATCCCTGATTCATTTTGACAAAGGTGAGTCTCTCCACATTTTTAGTTGACAGACGAGTTCTCCTCGCCGTAACTATGGCCCCCGCCGCACTAAACACCCGCTCAGATGGCACGCTACTTGCCGGGCAGGACAGCTTTTCCAGGGCAAACTCTGCTAGTTGCGGCCACAAATCAAGTTTGGCTGCCCAGAAGTCCAGCGGATCCTCAAGGTGTGTTGGCATGGTCATGTCAAAGTATGACATGACCTGCTGGTTGAGGTCCTGCTCCAGGTCTTCCTGCTGCTCATGAGTAGCCTCACTATGCGGGTGTAGAAAGCTACTCATTAGCGACTGAAGACTGAGGCTGCTGCTGCTGATGGAGCTGCTGCTGCTGCTGCTGCCAACCCCCCCAGCGGCCATGGCAGTGGAAGGTGAGCGCAGAGGTCCCCTCGAGTCAGACCTGCGAGAGTATGGACCATGGCGCAGATAGGCATCGGCCAACTGCCTACGTAGAATGTCTTTGTAGTAGTTGAGCTTGTCCTCCCTCTCGGTGGGTTTAAAAAATGCCCCCATTTTGTGCCGGAAGCGAGGGTCCAATAAGGTGGACAGCCAGAAGTCATCCCGCCGACAGATGGAAACAATTCTGGGGTCACTACGCAAGCACGTGAGCATGCTTCGTGCCATTTGCGCAAGTGACTCGGATGGACTACCTGTCTCCATCTCCACTGCATACTGCCACGGTGTGCCCGGGTCCTCTGTCTCGCCTTCCTCAAAAACCTCTAGCTCCTCTGGCTGCTCCTGCTCCTCCTCTCCTGTCCGCTGACTAGATAAACCAGCCATTTCGCCAAGCCTAAACTGTGTTTCGCTGGGCAACTCCTCCTCCTCCTCTTCCTCCTCCTCCTCCAGTTCAGCTCCAACGGGGTTCATGTGGCCGTAAGATGTAAACGCCATGTCTCCAGTGCCCTGACCAGCCATGGTTTCCAACATGTGCTGTAGTACATGAAGCAGTGGAATCACGTCGTTCATCCCGTAATCCTGCCGACTGACAAATAAAGTGGCTTCCTCAAAGGGCCTGAGCAAACGGCAGGTGTCACGTATGAGCTGCCACTGGTTGACATTGAAGTTACACAGGGGAGTCCCCCTATCTGCTTGGATCATCAGGAAATCCGTGATGGCTTTTCTCTGTTCATATAATCGGTCCAACATATGAAGGGTGGAATTCCAACGGATGGAAACATCGCAAATCTACTATGTTGGGGGATACCATTCTGACGCTGTAGCTCAAGAAGGGTGTGTTTGGCGGTGTAGGAGTGGCTGAAGTGCATGCAAAGTTTCCTTGAAGTTGTTAGGATGTCTTGCAGATGGGGGGAACACTTCAGAAACCGCTTGACAACCAGATTGAAGACGTGAGCCATGCAGGGGGCATGGGTCAGGCTTCCTTGGCGCAGCGCAGACAAAATGATCTTCCCATTGTTGGTAACCATGATTCCCATTTTAAGTTTTCTTGGAGTAAGCCATGTTTGGATTTCCTGATGAATACATTTAAGCAGTTCCTCCCCTGTGTGACTCCGTTCGCCAAGACAAACCATGTGAAGCACTGCGTGACACCTCCGTGCCCTGCACACATGGTAGACTGGAGGGGCACTGAGACTTGAGCCTACAGTGGAGGGTGAGGAGATGGCGGAGGATGAGGAGGCCGAGTCGCACGGTGTCACAGGCCCAACGGGCAGGGAGCGCGGAGGCCGAAGCGGCGTGACCTGTCCAAGTTGCTGCTGCTGCTGCAAAGGGACCACATTCACCCAGTGGGCCGTAAACGACATGTACTGTCCCTGACCGTAGTTACAGCTCCAGATGTCGGCGCTGCCATGCACTTTGCTACACACCGACAGGCTCAAGGACTGGCCCACCTTCTGTTCAACAAAAGTGTGCAGCGCTGGTACTGCCTTCTTGGCAAAGAAATGACGGCTTGGGACTCTCCACCTCGGCTCGGCACAAGCCATCAGTTCTCTGAAAGGTGCAGATTCCACCACCTGAAAAGGGAGCGACTGCAGCACCAGCAACTTGGACAGGAGCACATTCAGCTTCTGCGCCGTAGGATGAGTGGGCGCATACTGCTGTCTCTTGGACATGGCTTCGCTGATGGATTGCTGGCGGGATGCATGACTTGGAGGAGGAGGAGCAGGAGCGACAGAGGATGGGTATGACGCACAGCTGCCTTCGGCTGAGGTGCTGGAGCCTTGGCTGGCAGAAATTGGGAGCTCACTTGGTGAGGAAGCAGACTGGACCACCCCTTGGGAGCCTCGGTTCTCCCAGGTCGCTTTATGGTGACGCATCATATGTTGACGCAGGGCCGTGGTGCCAACATTTGGACCCTGGCCACGCTTCACCTTCTGCCTACATATCTTGCATGTGGCCATGTTACCCTCCTGCGGATGCTTCAGAAAAAACTGCCACACTGCCGAGTAGCTACTTTTCCCACCCCCTGGCCTCACTGATTCACTGCTGCTGTTGCCAACTCCAGGAACCCCTGCTCCACTACCTCCCGATAAGGTAGACTGCCGCACAGCAGGTGCTCTACCCCGGCCCCGGCCGGCTCCAGCCTTTGGAATTGTGCCCCCATGCTGACTGCTACCACCTTGCTGCCTCAGCTGCTTACTCCGGGGCAACCTGCGCCCCTCTTCTCCTGATGATGACGATGAAGCCCCTTCATCACCCGGCTCCCAAGTGCGATCGGCTTCATCGTCATCATCACCGAGTTGTGGCTGTACGTCACTGATGTTCGTGGATTCGTCAACAGTGTCTGGTGCAGGAGCTGGAACGCTCGCAGCACCCACGACACTGTCCACATCACTATTTGTCTGCCTAGCTAGAGAAGCCACCTCCATTTCTTGGCTGGGCAGTAGCTGCTGACTGTCCTCTATCTGATGGTCCTCCTCACGAAAGAGTGGAGCTGAACCCAAAGCATAGGATACGTCGCTGGGGGAGGGAACGGCGTAGGCCAGAGGCAATGGGAGGACAGGGACTGCTCTCGGGGCATGCCAACTCAGGGTTGTGTCAGAGGAACCTACCGACCCTAGACTGGGGGTCTCAGACGTAAGTTGTGATGATGTTGTTGATGAGCGCGTCTACCAATCTACCACGGCAGATGCGTTACTGGTGGAGACCCGACCGCCAGCAGATACTGGCAGATTAGGTCTCTCAGCGTGACTCCTGCTGCTACTGGCCCCCAGTCTGATGCGAGCTCTGCCTGCGGAATCTTGGCCTCTGCCACTCCTCTTTTCACTTCCAGGCACTTGTCTGCCCGACATAGTCTAATTGGCGTGGTAGTAGGTGATATTTTAAGAACCCCCAGGCAGCGGTGGGTCTATATGAAACAGAATATAATGCACACCAAAAGTGAGCAGTAACACTCAGCATCCAACAGGCCTGCTTAGTGTAAATAAGAGAGCTGCTTAGTGTAAATAAAGAGGGGTATGGTATGTTACAGAATGGGATGCCCCAACAGAAGTGCACCTGGCAGGCAGCAGTAAGTCTATGCACAGCAAAAGTGTCTTTATCAGGCCTATTTTCAATTAGAATAAGCGCAAATGGCTATATGGTCTTAAACAGAGGCTGCTGTAGTCACAGAATGGGATGCCCTAAAAACCCAGCAGTGAACCTGGGACAAGTAGTGCTATGCACAGCAAAAGTGTCTTTATCAGGCCTAATTTCAATTAGAATAAGTGCAAATGGTTATATGGTGTTAAACAGAGGCTGCTGTAGTCACAGAATGGGATGCCCTAAAAACCCAGCAGTGAACCTGGGACAAGTAGTGCTATGAACAGCAAAAGTGTCTTTATCAGGCCTAATTTCAATTATAATAAGTGCAAATGGTTATATGGTCTTAAACAGAGGCTGCTGTAGTCACAGAATGGGATGCCCTAAAAACCAGCAGTAAGTACACCTGGCAGGGTCCAGTAGTGCTATGAACAGCAAAAGTGTCTTTATCAGGCCTTATTTCAATTATAATAAGTGCAAATGGTTATATGGTCTTAAACAGAGGCTGCTGTAGTCACAGAATGGGATGCCCTAAAAACCAGCAGTAAGTACACCTGGCAGGGTCCAGTAGTGCTATGAACAGCAAAAGTGTCTTTATCAGGCCTAATTTCAATTACAATAAGTGCAAATGGTTATATGGTGTTAAACAGAGGCTGCTGTAGTCACAGAATGGGATGCCCTAAAAACCCAGCAGTGAACCTGGGACAAGTAGTGCTATGCACAGCAAAAGTGTCTTTATCAGGCCTAATTTCAATTATAATAAGTGCAAATGGTTATATGATGTTAAACAGAGGCTGCTGTAGTCACAGAATGGGATGCCCTAAAAACCCAGCAGTGAACATGGGACAAGTAGTGCTATGAACAGCAAAAGTGTCTTTATCAGGCCTAATTTCAATTATAATAAGTGCAAATGGTTATATGGTCTTAAACAGAGGCTGCTGTAGTCACAGAATGGGATGCCCTAAAAACCCAGCAGTGAACCTGGGACAAGTAGTGCTATGCACAGCAAAAGTGTCTTTATCAGGCCTAATTTCAATTATAATAAGTGCAAATGGTTATATGGTGTTAAACAGAGGCTGCTGTAGTCACAGAATGGGATGCCCTAAAAACCCAGCAGTGAACCTGGGACAAGTAGTGCTATGCACAGCAAAAGTGTCTTTATCAGGCCTAATTTCAATTATAATAAGTGCAAATGGTTATATGGTCTTAAACAGAGGCTGCTGTAGTAACAGAATGGGATGCCCTAAAAACCCAGCAGTGAACCTGGGACAAGTAGTGCTATGCACAGCAAAAGTGTCTTTATCAGGCCTAATTTCAATTAAAATAAGTGCAAATGGTTATATGGTCTTAAACAGAGGCTGCTGTAGTCACAGAATGGGATGCCCTAAAAACCCAGCAGTGAACCTGGGACAAGTAGTGCTATGAACAGCAAAAGTGTCTTTATCAGGCCTAATTTCAATTAGAATAAGTGCAAATGGTTATATGGTGTTAAACAGAGGCTGCTGTAGTCACAGAATGGGATGCCCTAAAAACCCAGCAGTGAACCTGGGACAAGTAGTTCTATGAACAGCAAAAGTGTCTTTATCAGGCCTAATTTCAATTATAATAAGTGCAAATGGTTATATGGTCTTAAACAGAGGCTGCTGTAGTCACAGAATGGGATGCCCTAAAAACCAGCAGTAAGTACACCTGGCAGGGTCCAGTAGTGCTATGAACAGCAAAAGTGTCTTTATCAGGCCTAATTTCAATTATAATAAGTGCAAATGGTTATATGGTGTTAAACAGAGGCTGCTGTAGTCACAGAATGGGATGCCCTAAAAACCCAGCAGTGAACCTGGGACAAGTAGTGCTATGCACAGCAAAAGTGTCTTTATCAGGCCTAATTTCAATTATAATAAGTGCAAATGGTTATATGGTGTTAAACAGAGGCTGCTGTAGTCACAGAATGGGATGCCCTAAAAACCCAGCAGTGAACCTGGGACAAGTAGTGCTATGCACAGCAAAAGTGTCTTTATCAGGCCTAATTTCAATTATAATAAGTGCAAATGGTTATATGGTCTTAAACAGAGGCTGCTGTAGTCACAGAATGGGATGCCCTAAAAACCCAGCAGTGAACCTGGGACAAGTAGTGCTATGAACAGCAAAAGTGTCTTTATCAGGCCTAATTTCAATTATAATAAGTGCAAATGGTTATATGGTCTTAAACAGAGGCTGCTGTAGTCACAGAATGGGATGCCCTAAAAACCAGCAGTAAGTACACCTGGCAGGGTCCAGTAGTGCTATGAACAGCAAAAGTGTCTTTATCAGGCCTAATTTCAATTATAATAAGTGCAAATGGTTATATGGTGTTAAACAGAGGCTGCTGTAGTCACAGAATGGGATGCCCTAAAAACCCAGCAGTGAACCTGGGACAAATAGTGCTATGCACAGCAAAAGTGTCTTTATCAGGCCTAATTTCAATTATAATAAGTGCAAATGGTTATATGGTGTTAAACAGAGGCTGCTGTAGTCACAGAATGGGATGCCCTAAAAACCCAGCAGTGAACCTGGGACAAGTAGTGCTATGCACAGCAAAAGTGTCTTTATCAGGCCTAATTTCAATTATAATAAGTGCAAATGGTTATATGGTCTTAAACAGAGGCTGCTGTAGTCACAGAATGGGATGCCCTAAAAACCCAGCAGTGAACCTGGGACAAGTAGTGCTATGAACAGCAAAAGTGTCTTTATCAGGCCTAATTTCAATTAGAATAAGTGCAAATGGTTATATGGTGTTAAACAGAGGCTGCTGTAGTCACAGAATGGGATGCCCTAAAAACCCAGCAGTGAACCTGGGACAAGTAGTGCTATGAACAGCAAAAGTGTCTTTATCAGGCCTAATTTCAATTAGAATAAGTGCAAATGGTTATATGGTGTTAAACAGAGGCTGCTGTAGTCACAGAATGGGATGCCCTAAAAACCCAGCAGTGAACCTGGGACAAGTAGTGCTATGCACAGCAAAAGTGTCTTTATCAGGCCTAATTTCAATTAAAATAAGTGCAAATGGTTATATGGTGTTAAACAGAGGCTGCTGTAGTCACAGAATGGGATGCCCTAAAAACCCAGCAGTGAACCTGGGACAAGTAGTGCTATGCACAGCAAAAGTGTCTTTATCAGGCCTAATTTCAATTATAATAAGTGCAAATGGTTATATGGTCTTAAACAGAGGCTGCTGTAGTCACAGAATGGGATGCCCTAAAAACCCAGCAGTGAACCTGGGACAAGTAGTGCTATGCACAGCAAAAGTGTCTTTATCAGGCCTAATTTCAATTAGAATAAGTGCAAATGGTTATATGGTGTTAAACAGAGGCTGCTGTAGTCACAGAATGGGATGCCCTAAAAACCCAGCAGTGAACCTGGGACAAGTAGTGCTATGAACAGCAAAAGTGTCTTTATCAGGCCTAATTTCAATTAGAATAAGTGCAAATGGTTATATGGTGTTAAACAGAGGCTGCTGTAGTCACAGAATGGGATGCCCTAAAAACCCAGCAGTGAACCTGGGACAAGTAGTGCTATGAACAGCAAAAGTGTCTTTATCAGGCCTAATTTCAATTACAATAAGTGCAAATGGTTATATGGTGTTAAACAGAGGCTGCTGTAGTCACAGAATGGGGTGCCCTAAAAACCCAGCAGTGAACCTGGGACAAGTAGTGCTATGCAAAGCAAAAGTGTCTTAATCAGGCCTAATTTCAATTAGAATAAGTGCAAATGGTTATATGGTGTTAAACAGAGGCTGCTGTAGTCACAGAATGGGATGCCCTAAAAACCCAGCAGTGAACCTGGGACAAGTAGTGCTATGAACAGCAAAAGTGTCTTTATCAGGCCTAATTTCAATTATAATAAGTGCAAATGGTTATATGGTCTTAAACAGAGGCTGCTGTAGTCACAGAATGGGATGCCCTAAAAACCCAGCAGTGAACCTGGGACAAGTAGTGCTATGCACAGCAAAAGTGTCTTTATCAGGCCTAATTTCAATTATAATAAGTGCAAATGGTTATATGGGGTTAAACAGAGGCTGCTGTAGTCACAGAATGGGATGCCCTAAAAACCCAGCAGTGAACCTGGGACAAGTAGTGCTATGAACAGCAAAAGTGTCTTTATCAGGCCTAATTTCAATTATAATAAGTGCAAATGGTTATATGGTGTTAAACAGAGGCTGCTGTAGTCACAGAATGGGATGCCCTAAAAACCCAGCAGTGAACCTGGGACAAGTAGTGCTATGCACAGCAAAAGTGTCTTTATCAGGCCTAATTTCAATTAGAATAAGTGCAAATGGTTATATGGTGTTAAACAGAGGCTGCTGTAGTCACAGAATGGGATGCCCTAAAAACCCAGCAGTGAACCTGGGACAAGTAGTGCTATGAACAGCAAAAGTGTCTTTATCAGGCCTAATTTCAATTATAATAAGTGCAAATGGTTATATGGTCTTAAACAGAGGCTGCTGTAGTCACAGAATGGGATGCCCTAAAAACCCAGCAGTGAACCTGGGACAAGTAGTGCTATGCACAGCAAAAGTGTCTTTATCAGGCCTAATTTCAATTAGAATAAGTGCAAATGGTTATATGGTGTTAAACAGAGGCTGCTGTAGTCACAGAATGGGATGCCCTAAAAACCCAGCAGTGAACCTGGGACAAGTAGTGCTATGAACAGCAAAAGTGTCTTTATCAGGCCTAATTTCAATTATAATAAGTGCAAATGGTTATATGGTCTTAAACAGAGGCTGGTGTAGTCACAGAATGGGATGCCTCACAGCAGACTTAAGATCAGTTCAGTATATATGCACAGTTAGTTAGTATAAGCAGCCTGAAAACGCTAACAAAGCCAGTCAGCCAGCTAGTAACACTCAGGCTGGATGAAAAAAAAAAAAATCTCCCTGTGACAGCCTCCGATTTTTCCTACCTTTCCCTGTTTTTCGCTGACTTTCTGTCTGTCTCCTGTCTGTCTCCTGCCTGTCTCCAGCCTGTCCCTGTCTGTCCCTGCCTGTCTAACTGCCTCTCTCCCTCACTACAACGTTCTGTCTCTCACGAATGCAATAGAGAAATGAGGAAGGAAAAGCAAGATGGCCGACTTAAATAGCGCTGTGACGTCACCGAGCTTGCTGGCTGCTGATAGGCTGCATGTGACTGCCCCAGCTTGCACTGGCGCGGGATAGATGTCCAGACATGTCCCGTCCGCCATCTTAGAATGCCTGTAAATGTAAATGAATGGATGTTAAAGGAAAACTTCGAGCGATCGAATCGCGGGGAAATTCGGATTCGATCCGAATCGAATTTTTCCTGAAATTCGGATCGAATCCGGGTTCGTCCGGATCGATTCGCTCATCCCTAGTCTTGGCTATTCTTGCCTGGCTCTTTAAAATGAACACTAGTTAAACAAATCACAGTCATAATTTGCTCTTCCTCACACTGCTATAACTTACAAGCTTCATGGCTGCCTATAAAGGAACACTGCATGATATTTAGCTAACACACATTTGGGAAGATGATCTTGAACATCTGCATCTTAAATATTAAAAAGAAAGTACCCATATCATCTTTATACTACATAAAGGCAACATGTCTTCTTTAATATGCTTTTACTCTTTACTTTTTAATTCATTTGATGGTTTACTGTAAAATACCACTGTGCATTTAATACATGCAAGGAATTTTTACTAGTTTCCCCCTACTAAACTAGGTAAGGAGAATACAGTCTTAAAATTATTATTCCCGGTGTCCAAGTTATAAACTACAGTTTAAATTGGTTTGAACCTAAGCTAAGAACATAGCAATGGCAGAAATAACAGGCAATAAAACGAATCATATGTTGTTCTCTCATTCCCTCATCCCATCAGTATCTATAATTTGTTCCATAGGGAAAAGCATGCATTGTTTGGTCTTTGTTTTTATGAGGCTTTCCCAGAAAGGAGAGATGTTTAGAGCTGAGTGGTGTTAAAGCAAAGGAGCCTGTTTCGTAATATTGCCTGCACATTAATGATAACAGTCTGATTTATGGGCACTTTCCAAGCAGACTGCACTTTTAAAGGAAGTCATTTAGAGAAAAAAACAATTACTTATTTAGTGCTTTAACATTTATTATGCATAATACAGTCTGATTACAGGATAACAAGTACAACATAACAACAGAAATGCAGCCTAACAAGATAGCATTGTTGGATATTACAAATGTTATTTAATTAAGGTATACAAACTGAAATATCTACAGTATATGCTTAGAATGGCAAAGAGAAGATAGGCAACTAAATGTCATGGGGTTTTCATATGTAATATGAATAGAGCATTTCTATGCACCTAAAATTTGAAGGACTGTTTCAGTCCCTTTGGTCAGGGAACATGATTGCTTCCTGCAAGACATAAGCATTACAAAAGTTTATCTGACTTCTGTGGACGATTTCTGGCTCATGGTCACTTAGGCAACCTCAAACCGCGTGGAATTTTGTCCACAAATCTGTACAAAAACAATACGGGCTGCTGTATTCTTGGTTAATCCAGGTAGTCGGTAATTGAGCAATGGTGTGACTGATAAGTAATGAGATGAGTAAATGCTCCAACCTACCAGACACAAGGGCTTGACAGAATTCCCATGGGGTGGAATTTTGGTTTGGTTCTTGATTGTCAGCATGAGGTGGCTACATCCCTGACACATATTGGTGGGCTGGTAAATGTTATCTTTCTAGTCCATTGGAACCAGACATGAATTGATTGTGCTTTCTCTCAGCTTTTTAAGCTGAAATGTGTAACATGGGTAATATGTGGCTAGAGCGCACTGGCCAATGGCTGAAGAACCCAAAAACAAAATTAGGTTGTGGCATAAGATTGAGTCTTGATTCTCTCACCGACCAAGGAAGGGCCGAGCAAGAAAGAGATATTTCCAAAAGTGTTACAAGTGAGTGGGCAAGGCTGGTTTCTTCATGAGGCAGGAGACTATTTCATGCTACTTCCCTGTATATGTTGTGGATATACTGTATATCTTTCATTTAAATGCTTTAATTTTGAGAGTGGATTAATTATTTAATAAAAGATAAGGGATTTTACAATATTTTACAATATGGAGCCTCATTTATCTTCTTTTACCTTTGTAATATAATGAGTAATATCAGCTGCTGATCGCTGACCTTAAATTGGCACTTAAATGTGTGATTTCTGAGAGGAGCTGATCATAGATTGAGATCTGGAACTCCTAAAGTGGTGTTAAGCAAGGCTATAAGTTATTGTAGTCAACAGTTTCGGTGAAGGGAAACCCGTATGGTGCATAATAAGTAATATAGACTTTTTAACACCACATCTGCAGGATTTGATTTTTTTAAATCAGGGAATGTAAAAATGTATATTTAATATTGGTATTGATCTTGGTATTTGCTATGTCTATAGACATCAGAGATCGCTGCTCCTCTATATGTCTCTATTATTTTTTCATATATGTACAAGGAATTAGAGAGCAGAGAATAAGGGGCATAGGGGGTGATAAACAGAATGAGCAGTTCAGTAAACAGTTTTTTATCTCTGATTCAGAGAGACAAAAAAACTTCCGTTTTAGTGCGATCTGTTTTTTTTGTGAAATGTTTCCGTTCTCGTATGAGCGTACGAGCGATTCTATGCATGCATTGAAAACCTTCTGTAAAGTTTCCGTCCATTCGTACGGCAGATTACGAATACGAGGATGTCATTTTCCAGCGTGACTTTTCCGTTTCATTTTCACATGTTACAATGTAGGCTTTCGTTTTTGCCCTTTTCCCATCGTATCCTCCAACGAATCCTTTACGTTTCCTGTTCGATTCTGTTTCCCTTTTTCAATAAATATTCGTCCAGACGGAAATCCTTACGATCTAGCGCCTGCGCACTACAAACTTAACTCATTAAAGTGCTCGCCTACATATTTGCCACCCTCACTTCTACTACAATGTTTAGCTAAATCACTTAGCACTATCCTCCATCTTCCCTTTTGGACCCTTAAAGCTCACCCAAATCACTTCTTGGTCATGTGAATATTCATCTTTAAATATTTATGGGCCCATTAGTTTTGTGTTAATGTATTTTGCAAATGAAATGACACTGTAACATTTTTTTTTTGGATTCCATCATAAAATATAAAATTTTTAAAAATTAAGAAAAATTCTAATTTTTACAACTATAAAAAACAAAATACATAGAAATGGCAGGCCACAGAAAATTATTCTTCATCTGTGGTCCCCAACGAGTTGCGCAGCTCCTGCATCTCGCCCACCAATTGAAGGACCCTGACACTCAGTTGTGCCACTCTGGCGCGTATGGTCCCTGTTAAATTAAAATATTGGTATAACCTTGTTGGGGTCATACTGCAGTGCCCCCCCCCCCCCCCCCCGTATGGTCCAAACACCTAAATCTGGACTTCAAAAGCCAGAGGGCCCTCGCCACCACGGGCCTGGTTTTGCATAGTGCCCGATTAGAGAACTCCTGGCCCGCATTCTGCAGGCAAAGAACCGGCATCAGGAGCAAGGGCAGGAATGGATATCCAGAATCCCCTGAAAGAATTTAAAAATAATAACATAAAATAAACATTCTAAGCTACAATATTGTTTAACATGTCATCAAGAGCTAAAAACAGCAATAGGTTAAGTCATGAATCATCAACTATATTCATTGCCATACAGTGAAAATGGATTGATGGAATGTGAGCAAACTTACCCAGGAGCCATCTACCAGATAATTCTCCTGACTCAAAATGACGAAATAAGCCGGAGCTCTGCAATATATAAGCATCATGGGACGACCCTGGATGCCCTGCAAAAACACTGAGGAATCGCATAGCTGGACCAAAGACTGCTTTTATGTTGTGTGAGTGGCACATCTTGCGGTTCCTGCAACCAAATATAAAGTAATTACACAAAGCAAAGGTAACCCGACTAAAACAATAACTCCTACAACAATTTAAGATTCAAGTTCAACAATCCAAATATAATTCACAAAGGACATAAGTCTAAAAAAATATAGCAATTATATGGATGCGTGGGAAAATAAATGTTTACATGCTAAGGACTAATTAAGGTCAGCATTAAAATGCTTCTATAAGGCATACATGAAATGTATTGATTTAGGTATGCATTGCTATACAATTTATGGCCTCGGCCATGCTGATACATGCATTGCCTTGGTGCTAAAGGCCCTCCACATAGCTGCAAAACATGTTCAACAATAGCAATCGGAGCCCTCAAAGGTCCCGTAAGTGGATCGGAAATTAAACGGATTTATAGGGAGGTGATCCGTCGGAAATCAGCTCTCTGAATCAGACGGAAACCCATCCCAACAACGGAAGTTATCTGAACGAACGAAAAATTTCCGATTTTGTTTGGAAAATGATCCGAACTAATGGAAATGTTCCGATTTACTTCCGTTCATCGAAAGCGCATATACGCATTTTCCCGAACGTTCGTGCGAATGAAGAATGAACAAAAAAAAGCAAAAAAAAGACTAACACCCACCCAAATATTCACAGACAGCTACGGGAAGTCTGGACGAATGTGTCTTTGAATCAAGGCTTTAGACCTAGAATGCATAATAGAGAATCGATCTCAATATTAATGTAAAAAATACACAAACTTGTAAATATTAGGTGTATCAGTTATGTACACCGTTGTCGCTAGTAATTTATGAAGTGGTTCAGAATGATTGTCAACTGTATTTATCAACTCATGAGTGAAATCCCATTTGATTTTTTAAGCATCCAACGATTGCAACATGAAGAGTGCTCCTGAAGCGGACGTGTTGTGCTACCTAAATGGAATAAATATATTTTTCATCCATGATTAAAGCTTGCAGCACTTCTTTTGGCTCCAATGAGTAATTAGATACCCGTAGAATTAGAATAGGTAACAAATAAGTGGTCATACATCAAAGTGTCAGAGCTGCAGGTGCACACAATGCTGTTCAGATTTATCAAAAGAAAAGGCAAGCAATGGAACTCATAGAAAGAACTGGAGCACATTGATTTAATGCATGTGTTGTATACCCTTCATCTTTACATGCCTTACATTATCATATTTCTAGCATTGTGTATTTAATGGACACAATATTCTCTCTAGGTGACATCCTTACCCCTAGGTAACACAACTATGTTACAGTATATGATATAGTTGTTGTATAGCTGTTGCTAAAATAAAAATAACATAGATGTGTGAAGTTGACTTAAAGCTAATGCATGGACAGGCAAGAAAAATATATATTATAAAACGCACATGTGATATTCTACATGCAGCAACACAGCAATGTAAAAATCCCAAATTATCCAATGTTTGTCAAAACAAAGAATTTAGAAAGCATGGTGGGAAATGTAAAAGCAGGGTATCTGATAACCATAAGGTTATACCTCTAGAGCCTATGTCTACTGGTAGGCCCAGGACACCCCAGTCTGACCATGGCCTACACCAGGGTTCCCCAACCTTCCACCTCAAGGCCTGCCAACAGGCCATGTTTTTTTTTAATCTGCAAGCTGATACTTAAATATAACTTAGATGTGTGAAGTTGACTTAAAGCTAAAGCATGGGCAGGCAAGAAAAATATATATTATAAAGCGCGTAAAGTAAACGTGCCACAGCAGAGGTATAGACAGCTATGTGGAGAGCAACAAAATATGATCTGTTGAGGAGGAGGGTTGGGGACCCCAAGCTACAACACATGGTCCTGCAGGCAAGTCATAATCTACAACACGTCTGCTTACCACTGCTAACACAATGCTTACCACTTCCTTTTTCATTGTATGGCAGCCAATCACATGATTTGTGGTCACCTGTGGTGTCTGAAAAGTGGGCTCGCACACCTGAATGGTTGCCAACAGTCACATGACTGGGTGCTACTTGCTGCCACACAAGTAAATAAGAAAGTGGTGACTTGACTTCTTCTGTTAGACACTAGTCAGGGCAAAGTAGTCAACAAAGATAAAAACAGACATAACACCCCTTAGATCTCCTTTTCTCTATATGCCTGCTCATTAGTACCTGAAAGCCTCTAAAGGAAAAAAAAACAATTATTATCATCAACATGAGGAGTTACAGAACTAGGGGCAATATTAAACCACATCAACACCCTTACAAGAAACAATGCTCATATGCATCATTTACCCAGGGCAATTCAAATTGCTGTGCATTATAAAAAATGTACTTTTTTGGAACTCCATAGTCAATTTTACCACCAAGGTGGCGTCCTTTGGAGCTACAGGTAGCCTGAAAACAGGAAGTGCTGCTGGGTTTCCTGCCATTGTGGGTTATGTTGGTTAAATCTAGGCAGTGGCACAGCTGAGATGCTGGAAAAGGGCATTTTCGGGGTGCTTAAAAGAATGTGATGTAAGGCAACATTTCAGCTATGCATGTGTGCAGGAGCAAATGTAAGTGCTGACAATGATTCAGTATCATGTATGCAGATGAGGCTAGGGAGTTTTGGGGAGTTTTTTTTTTCAACTGTGCAAGGCTGTTGGTCTGGGTTTAGCCATATCAGAACTATAACTGGGTCTTTTAGGGAGCCAAACTGTAATATGCTTGGGGAAAAAATGTATTTAGCTTTTCTTTTTACACAGAGAAAGACTTACTGCCAAAAAAGTGGCCTTAAAGCGGACCTTCACTCTGAATAAGAGTCTAACTTATATGTTTCCCACACCCTGTACATGCAGATTGCTCACGTTAAAAATCATCCTACCTGCATCTACTGCATGTTATGAGCCTTTAAACATCCAGGATGGGGGCTCATGGAGCATCAGGCTGCCTACAGACAGGAAGTGTCTTCTGACTGTGCCACTCTTCATTCTGGGATTGCTGTCCTTTCCCTGACCCCAGCTCTGCTCTGTCTGTGCAAAGCACAGCTATAACCACATCCCCTGTACTTTATCCCGCTCTCTTCTCCTCATCTGAGTCAAGATGGCTGTGTCCGTAGTCCTGAACAAAGTTGCAGCCCAGTGAGGGAAAGAATAATACGTAAGTGACTAAAAACTTAAAATATATTAATTTTAGATGCTGGGGAATATGTTTTTTAAGGATTTGGGCTTTTCCCAAATCACACTGAAGGTCCGGTTTAAGTACAGATAATTTGACTGCTTTTGCACTGTATTTCAGCTGTTGGGCAATTATACATTACAGATTGGAACATTACAAGGTACAGAGAATATATGCATTTGTCAGTGATAATCAGGTGCAGGGTGTGAAGAACTCTAAGCTTACAAATATATGTTACAATTGTTTTACTGTACAGAACCAGCAATATAGTAACATGGAATACTGCAAAGTTTGTGCAATTTGTCTGCACATTCCACTTTTGTTGCCACTTTTGTTTGTCAAAAAGACAAAAAAAGAAAAAAAGAGGCAGATAGCAGCTAGGGATGCTGGCAAAATGTGTGACACACAAATCCTTACCTCAACAAGTGATTTAATACATGCAGTTTGTCTGTGCGTGTGTGTATGTAGGGTGGTACTGGAACATATACACAATAAGCACAGAAATGAGCAGATTTACTGTAAATACTATATAAGTAATATTCATACTTACACGCAGAATAAGTAAGCAATTGTATTAAAATTCCTATTAAGTGGTTTATAGATGGTATAATTAATTATGCAGTGACATTTTAATCTAAGCACTGACATTTAGGAGCAGGGATAAGGCATAAGTGGGGTGGTGCCAGAAGAATAAGTATGCATTGATGGAAGTTTACAGCTGACTAGTGTAATTAAACTGGACTGATCATCTTCAAGCCGTCTTTTAATCAGGAAGCTAAAGCTTAGAAATATGCCTCTAAATCACCCCACAGCTGCCAAAAGCCACACACTGACAACTATGTATCAGAAAAAGAAAGAAAACAATAGGAGCAGATGATGCCTGTCACGGTGAACTTACCTGGGTTCTGGTCCCGCGGTGATTCTTCCTGTCTGTCGGCCACGCCGAGCGCCGGCTTGAGCGGCGCCGTGTGCGGCTGCCGCCTCCTCCTCTGCTTGCCCCCGCATTCTCGACTTCCATGCACGTGCTTGTGCACGCGAGCGCGTACCTCATATGAGTTAAAGGAACCAATCCCTCTAAACTATGTCCTGGGCGTAACGCCCCACAAAGTTCTATTGGGCATCCAGCCCAGAGAGTTGAATGTGCACCAATCACACACTCCCTTGTCCTATCCTATAGTACTCAGCCCTATAAAGTTTTTACCCCTCCAGTACATCAGTGCCTTGATAGTGTTTAGCTGAGTGTGCCTTTGATCCTGAATATTCCTGTTTTAATCCCATTGCCAACTTTGTTTTTTTGACCACACTGTGATTGCCGCCTGGACCGACTCTTGCTTGTACCCCGTGTACCTGTGACCTCCCAGATTGATCTTAGCTTGACCTCGACTCTTCTATTGTCCCTCCCTTGGTTCCGCGATATTTAAGGACCAACTTCCTGTGTATGACCCCGGCTTACCCAACTTTGCCCAGTTTGGCCTTTGGTTCACCCGCCATCACCCCCTGTAAGCTCACATCCTTTGTGCTACTAAGTCCTGAGGGCAACCGTGTCTGGCGAGGCATGTATAGTGCCTCCGGCAAACGGGGACTTGACTAAAGGTGAAGCTAGCAGCAGAGATTGGGGGTTGTGGGCTTACCTTGAAGGCGGGTGTCCCATGGGGCCTGAGAATGCCATGTTGGGGGCAAGGTATTATTCAGCAAGAACAAAATTCCCTCATGAAATAGAAACTTTGAAACGTGGAGGCTGATTCACTACTGACACCAGGTATCGGCAGATGAGTGTCTGTATAGTGGCGCTTAAAGTAGTAGGAGATGCTGTAAGCGGGTATCGGGTGCTGTGACAGAGCGCCTCTGTCGCTGTAGTAACTTGGAAAAAACTTTGAACTTCAGTCCCGCTGCAATGAATAAATGTTTCTTGATTGTCATAGAGGATTCTAACCACAAATATATGTAATATTAGGGTGATCTCTATAATAATAATCTCTATAATAATAATCTCAATTATTGGCTGTATCGGCAGATTAATCTGCCTTAGCAGCCCTGATAGGATCAGAAACAATAGAGAGTATCCTTTTATATATGTGATGAATATTGCATTCCTAGGTCTAGTGTAAGTTGCCAAAGATTAAAAAGAATGGGGCACTTACCGCCGCAGCCCGTGGGGTTAAAAAACCTTACCTGGGCCCTTGAGAGTTAACCACTTCTGAAGATGGACCTGAAGCTTGTTATCGGGTATGCACGCCGCTCGCCATGTATCCCGATGAAGTCAGGAGGTTATACTCTTTCAGTATGTAAACTCTTTTAATATGATAACAAAATAAAAACAAAAATAAAAGCAAACAAGATGGTAGACGAAGTAGTTAGTTGCCGTAGCTGTTGCGGTTAAATGTCCAATTTGTTTCCAGTCTTTGAGAGGAGGGAGAGAGTCTCCAGTACATCCACATTTCCTGCTGTTTCTGTAGAACAACACGCGTTTCGTCCTTTGACGTCCTCAGGTTCTGATTCGTCAAAGGACTAATATTACATATATTTGTGGTTAGAATCCTCTATGACAATCAAGAAACATTTATCCATTGCAGCGCGACTGAAGTTTTTTCCATCTACTTTGTCAACTTTCTTTAACCTTTGTTTTTAGTATTTGAGCTAGCCCCTCAAATCCAGTTGCTGCTCTGTTTATGTACTCTAGCGCTTCCCCATGACATAAAAAATGCTGTAGTAACTTGGCCCGCATTGATGAATGTGATGTATGTTGGGCGCTCTAACACCAGTACAGTGCTGCAGGGAGCGAAAGGTAGCGCCAGTTCAGTGCGACTGACTCTCAGCACTCCACACCATACTGATCAAAAAAGGGCACACACAGAGTCGGAGCTCTAAATCTGGTAGCTATAGCATAGAGCACCAGACGCTGTGTGATTAAAGTCTGTTTTTGAACACATATGCACCAGAAACAAAGTGAAAACACATGGAATGAGATTGCTTTAACACTGTGACATTAACACTTTAGTGCCAGACCTGTAATGACAATTCTGCATAAAAAGTCCAAAAAGTTTATAAAAGTGTTTGTTTGCAGCGAGGAGAGGTCACACAATGATTTGAGCAAAAAAACAAAAACACTAAATGTCAAACACGCTGTTTAAACACAAGCAAATGAACGGCCATTGAAATGTATGGGAGAGCGACAGTGAGCGCAAGGTAATACCTAGCGCTCTGGAAGCTAAAGTGACGGCGCTATATGCTGAGCCTCCTGTAATAATACATTGGACGCTACATGGCGCTGTGAGAGTCACTCACCAGATTCGATTTCATAAATGTGGTTTTGCGTACAGTGCCCAGCGTTGCCTGCCGCTATGAGGCACTACCTGTCGCTATCCCTTCTTAAATAACCCCCATAGTATAACTACTAGGGGTGTGAATTGGCAAGAATCTGGCAATCTGCTACAAATAGCGATACACGTATGAAAATACGATAAATCGTCTCAAAGACGATATATTGTGATTTTTTAATTACATTTTATTTTTAAAAATTACATATGGTCCCCCTTCCCTTCCCCCCTACCCACCAACTCCTGATGTCTGGAGGAGGTATAGCTGCTTCTGTTTTTTGCATCCAATGGGGTTCTGTTAGCAAGAAGGTAAGTATCTTTCTAATGCAGGGATTACTAATATTTGTGGATAGGTTAGTATCTAGTGTCCGGTCTGGCAAAGAGTTTCAAAGGAGAGTTTAGGTATTCTTTAAATAAGACAAGCATCAGTATTCTATCTAAAGCTTCTGAATATACCATGGCCTCCCTTCTGATGGAGTTTGGTATGTATTGCCTATTGAAACCTGCACCAAGGGCAAAGACGCCAAGCCTTTACTAGAGCCAGATTATCACTGGTACTATATAAAGCATCTACGCTGGGCCTTCACAGCTGGGCCCCTGCAACAAGCGGCTTATTTAATTTGGCGTTTAAGTGATTCAAAAAAGGGGCACAGCAGCACATTTGCTTTTTCCCCTTAAGCTTCCCAACTGTTCCTCTCCACACTAAGGCTTCAGTACTGATCTTCCTCTCTGCCAGGCTCTCATGTTGAGCTTCCTTTTCCCACCCAGACTCCTAGGCTGATCATTGCACCCCACCACCCCTAGGCTCCCAGGCTGATCCTCCCCTCCCCCCAGGCTTTAAGGCTGATTCTTCATTTCCCCGGGCTCCCAGGCTAGTTATCCTTTTACCCAGGGTTCCAGACTGATTCTCCACTCATAAGACTATCCTCCTCGCCCCCAGGCTCCCAGGCTAGTCCTTCTCCTGGTGGTTTATCCTTGGTGGATCATCCTCTCCCCTTACAAGTTCTCAGGCTGATCCTTCTCTCCACCAAGCTCCCAGGTTGACCCCCTCACCCCATCCTGCCCCCAGGTTGATTCCTATCTGCCAAGAAAGGCTCCCAGGTAGACCCTCCTCTCTGACTAGAATGATCTCCTAGACTGATCCTCCATTCTCCCAGAGCTTTCTATCCAAGCTCCCAGAAAGATCCTCTTCTATGCCAGTCACCCAGCCTGGTTCTCCTCCCTCCAGGCTCCAAGACTGGTCTTCCTCTCTACTAGGCTAGGTCCCCAAACTTTTCTACATTAAGAGCCACATTTAACACTAATAGATAGTCAGGATTCACAATTCACATTCAGAGTCACATTCAGAAGCCATAGAAAAACCATATAAAACACCAAAGTATGGATCCTCCACAGCCCCCAAAGACTAAAAAAGCAAAGTGTGTGTAGAACCCCCTCATTCTGAAAAGTGTGTGCATACTGGTCTTCAGGGGAACCAGAAAATCCCCTGCTCGGCCCCCGCAGCAATGCCACTGGTTCCATAATACCTCTTTCCCAGGGGGATCCTGCAGCATGGCAAGATTTTTTAATACATAGCGGTAGGTGGTGGGTGAGTGGTGCGTGTGTGTAAGGTGGGGGGCTGTGTTGTATAATGGTTTGCTATGAATCCTACCCTGGCTTCACTCCCTGTTACAATTCCACATATGAATGAGATTTAAAGTTGTCCATCCATTTCCTTTACATGTGCATTGCTAAATGTTCCTTTTCGTCTACCTAGTGCCATTACTATGTAGTTCTCCTACAGGCTGGGGGTTTGTGAGGCAATATGATATGTATTTGGGGGGGGGTCTACAACTCCTTATGCCACCTGCTAAAAAATGAAAACCTGACAATTTCAATGTACCCTTGCTGACAATATCCTTGTCTGCAAATTATTCATTTTACAAAACCATCTTGACAATTTGGAGATTATAGTTATAGAAAAGTATATATTATTTGGAAAGTAATTATACCATTACTTTAATCATGTTTCATCGGTTTGGATGCGTCAGAAATGTCTGTAAATGTTAATGCAATCAAGTGTTGTCGAATAATTGTACAATTTTTTTACCAATTACCATAACTAGTGCGCATCTTTTCCTGAACAGGAATGTTTTCAAATGTCGTTACTGGAACATTTTTTAACTAGAAAACCAGGTGACATTTTAAATAAAGAAGTCAACATATACTGTATGAACTCAGCATTACTGTGTATGCTCGTAAACAGAAATAACACCTAACCACCAGTTACCAACCTACTATTACAGGTAATTCTATTTAAATAAATCCACAAATGCCTTACAAAAATATAACAAAAATTGCACATAAGGTATTGCACACATTTACTAACACTGTTTGATTATTTGTTGTTGATCTACACAGAGATTAGCATTCATTTGAATGTATTACTTATACCATGTATGTGTGCAAAATAGTTTTGCCCTGCTTAAAGACCTATCTGTGCAAAGGAGAAAAAAAACTCAAAACGATGCCTGCTTCGGATTCAAAAGAACTGGACCCACTAAAAATGGTGCCCCCCACCTGCCATCTGGCAGTCCTGAACACTGCGAATAAAGTATGTAGCTTCATTCAGTGTAATTGGGGATTTGGCAAGCATTTCCATGGGAGACCTCCCCTGTACAAGCAAGTGTGCATGTTGACATCAGGATGCAGGTCTTCTGAACTGGTTAGAATAAAAGATCAGAAACAGGAAACATCTCAAAAGGGGATGCTAGGAGAGTATATTTTTGTCCCATGATAGGCTTTAAAGGCCAAGCTTTAGGTATAACCACTGCCGTGCCCCCTTCACTTAGACAGAATGGAGGGGGTTACAAAAAAAAGTGTTACCTTGCCAGCAATTCTGTGCTGTTCCCCCCATAGGCAGAGCTATCTTGGAGAGGTTGCACAGAGTTCCATCCACCGTTCTGCGTGCTCGTCTTTCCACGCCCATCCTACCTAAATGCCAGGTTAGGAGGATAAGGCAGGCTTACCTAAAGATTGGACATCCACTTTAGATAACTATCATTACAAACCTTTGAAAATGTTATGTTCTTATATAGAGAACTTATTAAAAAATGTGAGGTGATTTGCCAAATTTCCCCCCAAAATTTGGTTTTGTCCAAATTAATAATTTAATGAACTCGCTCGAAAATATATCATTATATATGAGGAGTGAGCTGACATCGGTATAAAAAGCCCCTCCCTGCAGTGACAAGTGAGATGTCAGGACGCAGGGACAATGCAGGACATCGGGACTGGCGATAGATCAGAGGTAAATATGGGGGAAAAAATAAACAATAATAAAACACCTTTTCAATGTGTGTGTGTGTGTGTGTTGTGTATGTGTGTGTGTGTGTTTTCTAACATTTAAACCGGACCTTCACTATGATTTATGGAAAAGCCGAAACCCTTAAAAAAGGATTCCCCAGCATCTAAAATTAATTTATTTTAAGTTTTTAGTCACTTATTATTCTTTCCCCCACTGGGCTGCAACTTTGTTCAGGACTTTAGGATACGGGCGCCGCCATCTTGACTCAGAAGCATCACACTTACTGAAGAGAGGAGAGTTGGATAAAGTACAGGAGGTGGGTTATAGCTGTGCTTTGCTCAGACAGAGCAGAGCTGGGGTCAGGAAAAGGTCAGCAATCCCAGAATGCAGAGCAGCACAGTCAGAAGGCACTTCCTGTTTGCAGGCTGCCTGATGTTCCATGAGCCGCCATCTTGGATGTTTAAAGGTTAATAACATGCAGTAGATGCAGGTAGGATGATTTTTAATGTGAGCAATCTGTATGTACAGGGTGTGGGAAACATATAAGATAGGCTCTTATTCAGAGTGAAGGACCGCTTTAACCCTTTGTGAACTGATAAAGGGTCTTTGAGACCCATATACCAGTTCACAGGGCAGGAGAGACTGGCAGGTCACATGCTAACAAGCAGATTTCAGAGAGAGATAATGACATGGGTTGCTAACTAACACGCCTGTGTGCTGCGGCTCCTTTAGTTACGTTTATTTAATTTGTTTTTATTGGTAAATTATGATGCCACAGGCCTAAACTTGATACTTTACATTTCTGGTCCTGCTGGCTCTAAGTGGGAAATTTTAAATTCATAAATAGCGATGAGCAGGTCGGTTAAAATTGGGGTTTGCCAAGTTCGGCCGTACTTGCCGCCAAAGTTCGGGTCTAGGCCCGAATCTGAACCCAAATCTCATTAACATCAAGAGGGACCCGAACATGGGGGCCCAAAAATGGCATAGTAAGGGCTGGATGGCTGAAAATCTAGGGGAACACCAGGGTGATTGCCCTGCACAAAATGAGATAAAAAAAGCAGCATTCAATAACAGAACAATAACAGAAAACTAAAAAATTAAAGGAATACACACAGAAAAATTTAAAAAATGAATCAAACAATATATACATATATACAAGAATATATACATAAATACATCAATAAATCAATTTATACATGCATACATCAATAAATAAATATATACATGTATACATCAATAAATAAATAAATACACAAAAAATATATAAATCTATACATTAGTAACTAAATATATACATCAATCTATGCATATATACATCAATAAATATATACACAAATAAATATACACATCAATCTATACATATATACATCAATAGATAAATATATTCATCAATCAATACATATATGCATCAATAAATAAAGATATACATAATAAATGTTGCATTTTTTCACAGGTGTCAGGTCAATACCTCAGAGGGGGATGGAGGTGGCGATTAAATCATAAGAGGTGAAGGAGGAGGTAGCAAACATCTTAACCAGTCATTCAGGTGCTGGCACAGATAAGTCCCGTGGGATCCACGCCTGGTTCATCTTAAGGAATGTAAGCATGTCCATGTTGGTTGTAGATAGGTGGATCCTCTTGTCAGTAATGACACCCCCTGCCGTGCTGAACACATGTTCTGATAGGACACCTGGCCCAGGGCAGACCAGCACCTCCAAGGCATAGCGGGCAAGCTCTGGCCATGTGTCCAATTTAGAAATTAAACCAGGAGTACCCATCGCTCAGTACCAGAAGACATGAGGACAGGTAATCATCCAGCATGGAATAAGTTGTTCCACATTGTGGCCATGCACCCCACCCATGAGATGCTGCCGGTGCTCCTGCTGCGTTATCGACTTGCTGCTCCTCCACCTTGTGTCCCAACTGAGCCCTCAAAGTCAGCTGGGAACTCTTCCAGTAGTGTGACCACCAGCATGTGTTTGTATTCTCTCATTTTTTTTATGCTGCTTCAGCGTTGGCATCAAGAAGGTGATGTTGTCCTTATAGCGGGGATCAAGCAGAGTGGACACCCAGTAATCATCACTGGTGACTATACGGGCAACTCTGCTGTCATTGTGCATGCACTGGAGCATGTAGTGGCTCATGTGAGCCAGGCTGCCCTGAGTCAAGGTCAAGGAGAAGCCGTCCTCAGTGTCCGCTGTCTCCTGCTCCTCTCTCCAGCCATTCTCCAGTGATGCCTGTGAGCTGCGCTGGGTGCTACCCTATTGTGAGATAAAGTAGTCCTCCTCCCCCTCTAAAGAGATGTAATGTCTCTGCCCATGCTTCCTTGGACACTGGAGGTGGACACTGGAACTAATGGCATTGCCCAGTGCACATTTTTTTCACAAGCTGTTGGTGTAGGGCAGGGATGGTGAGAAAAGTAGTGGCGGCTGGGAACATTGTGGGACAGCCACTGCCATGAGATCTTTAAAACTGTGTGTCTCCACCAGGCGGAATGGGAGCATTTCAAAAGTCAGCAACTTTGAAATACTTGCATTCAGAGCCAGGGCTTGAGGGTGAGTTGGGACCAACTTTTGTTTTCTCTCCAAAGTTTACTGGGTGGAAAGCTGAATGCTTCCCTGGGATGATGTGGACTGGCTTGGTGGTGGTGGTGGTGCTGCTTGTGCTGGAGGCGATGGGGTTCCCACCTTCTCCCTTTGGGGGAGACAGGTGGCATTGTTGTTGGGCAGGTGGAGCTGAAGGCTAAGACAAAGGGAGACTCTGGTGTTTGCAGGTCTTTCTGGTAGTTCTGCCACTGCAGCCCATGTTTTGCTTGCAGATGCCTGGTCATGCAGGAGGTGCAGAGATGATTAGCAGTTTCCCCTCACTTCAGCGGCACAGCCCTCTGCCCTGTCCGCTGTGGACTGCTTGAAAAAATGCCACGCTGGTGAGATCCTTTGAGACAGCTTTGGTGTGCTCAGTCCCTGGGCTTGGTGGTCAGTAGTCACAATGGGCTGCACCCTTCTCCTTTTCTGCCTGGATGCTGTGTGGCCACCACCTCTTCCTCCGAACTATGATGATCTTCAGTACACGTAGGGTCAAGGATGACAAGGTCCTTGACCCTACGTGGAATCCTCTTCCACCAACTTCTCCATTCTGCCTCCATCTCAGCCTCATCAATGCAGAAAGCTGTCCTGTGATAGTACGCTGGCCACATCTCACAGAAGCTCTTGGGCATCTGTGAGCCCTAAGTCTGCAACTGGGGTGGGGCAGATGGATGGCCCATGGTATTCCAGCCAGGCGTGTCATAATAAACCATTAGTGACTCCATGACCTCTGGCTGTCTTGCAGATTTTATGGAGGGTGAGGTGGCAGAATCTGCACTCTTGGCTGCAGTGGAGTGGGTGGAAGATCCCATATCCCATGGAACTGGAGCACTGCGTACCATATAATCTATAACTGCCTCAATTTGGCCTCACTGCTCTGCCAGCAGTATTGGGGCCTACAAAAATGTGCTCCAAACCCTGGTGCCTGCTTGCACCAGAGGAAGGTGTAGCAGGCAAGAATGACATTCTCTCCCTGTAGCACCAGCAACCTGACAAGCACCAGCTCCGTTACCAGCAGCAGCAGAAGTATACAGCCATGTCCCTGTCTGGCCCGAAATGGACAAATAAAAAAAAATTGCAGGAAAATTAAACTAAAGTGCCCAGAAAATTGTAGTATAACAGTGTACACCCCAGAACTTAGAGCAAGTTGTGGTATAACAGGGTACACCTCAGTGCTTACAGCAAGTTGTGGTATAACAGGGTGCACCCTAGTTCTTAGAGCAAGTTGTGGTATAACAGTGTACACACCAGTGCTTAGACCAAGTTGTGGTATAACAAGGTACACCCCAGTGCTTAGACCAAGTTGTGGTATAACAGCATACACTCACCCCAGTGCTTAGAGCAAGTTGTTGTAATACAGGGTACACCCCAGTGCTTAAAAAAAGATGTGGGGCACCCAGACCCCAGCTGAGACACGCCAGTGGTATTAGTGCAGTAGTAGTGAGTCCAATCCTATGCTAGCCCTCACTCCAGCCTCTATACCTCACTATAGTTTGCCTGAAAAGGGCAGTTTTTTTAACCAAATGCCCCTATCTGTCTCTCAACAGCAGCCAGTAACCTGTCCCTACCTATTGCAGAGCGCACAGCAAGATCGGCATGACGCAGACCCCACCTTTTATACGCAGGGTCACATGTCTCACTGGGCTATTGACGGGAGGGGAAGGAAGAAGGCTGATTGGCTGCTGTGCAATCTGTGTGAAATCTGAGTTTGGCTCCGGGCACATGAACCCACACGGTTTGCGGGTTGGATCCGCTCAACACTATTCATAAATGTAATGGCAACAGGCCATGTGACCTGTTAGCATCCTTTAAATAAAAAGGGACTAGACGTATCGTTATATGTACAGCTTCAGTGCTATATAGTTCTGCCATGGTTAATGATCCACACTATAATATATTGCATTTGAATGGTTCAATCACACAAGGAATATCACTTGTGTCTTGCAAGCAATGTACTATACTCATTAAAGCATTGTCATTTATTATGTTGGCAGAGGATTTAGTCGGAAACAGGGAAATATGGTGTCCTGGCATTGTTCATTTCTCTCTTGATTAATTAGCCCCAGGCATACTATGTCATGTAACACATGTACTCTGGCCTTTTCACACATTCTGATCCCCTGTGGGCTTAAACATTACTTATCATTTAAAAAACATCTTCGTACTGAACTCAATATGCCTGTAGGCATACTGCAGCTCAAAATAGATGCACTGACATATTGTAGCAACCTACAAAATATCCTTGTTAAACCCAAAAAATGTATTTAATATTTCCTGGCCGAAACACCATTTTTATATACATGTTTTTTACTTGTTAGAAATTAACAGTGATCAACTGCTAAGTGAAAAATGTGCATGGTTTAAGATTGTTTGGTCAACTGTGGCAAATTTTGCTATTAACAGACAGGAACGAAGTCCAGATTCCAAGCTATTATTTAAAGCATAACTTCAGCCCCGAAATCCTGCAGTGGGACTTGGGTCCATTGCGTCTACCACCCCCCAGGCATCTTGATTTGGGTTAATTTTTAACTCATTACTCCATAAAAAGATTGGGGCTAAAATAAACATCCAGCCTGGACTTCAGCATCAGGCAATGACGGGACCACCAATGGCATGTAGGATTCCCTGGGCAGGCCAGATGAACACATGGATGTGGCTAGTACCTACATTTTGCACTTAATACTGGCTCAAAGCTGACTGTGCTGGAGTACCACTACCCAACACCTCCCCTACCCCACTGTATGACAGCCCGCAACATGAAGCTTCCAATTTAAACGTGATTATAGTGATGATCTGGAGATGAGCTGGGTTATTCAAAAAGCAGCTCCTAGGTCAAAACATTTTTTTTTCTTCTAAGTAGATTTTATATTTGCTTATATCATGACAGCAGTGATAGCTGACATTGAACTTCCTTCTGGGGCACCTGCTGAATTGTATATTACCATTAAATCTGAGAGCTCCAGAAAAAGCTTTAATGTCAACACCCTGCTTATAATTTCAAACATAAATTTACATGTAATCAACGGATAGTGAAATATGTTGGTCACATGATCTACTGGCACAGTATACTGCAAAGAGAATGTCTTGTTTTATAACTTAGAAAGAAACCACTTATATAAACTTAGTACACTGTTAATGGCACTGTACAGGTTAGCTGTAAAATTAAAGGAAACATGTCATATCTCACGGTTTGCTTGTTTCTGTCAGTCTGCTGTGCTGCAAAGCGTTTTGTTGCTAAATTATAATCTTTTGTTGTAAAGCTATGGCTGCAAATGTTTCTACAGCAAGGATGAAAACTGCTAAATGTTAAATTTTAGTCTCTGAATCAAGGGGTGTGTCTGTCTCTATTCCTGTCTGCTTTTATTTCAGTTCCTACTCCCTATACAAGTGTTAAAAGTAAAATGCAAAAGGATTTTTGGATGCCAGTTTACTTTCAGGGTGACATAAACTGGACCAACACCTGTTTTTTCTTTAACGTGTGTTGGTTCCGCTGTCTGTTCACAACAAGCTTGGGGGGCATCCAGAATGTTGTAGCCCCCATCGCAGATAACCTCCCAGACCACCCATAATACTCACCTTCATTATGAGCCAGCACCGGGAAAGGAGTCCCGTGATTGGCCATCGGGCAGTCACGCGGGTAGGTCATGCCGGTGAACGGTACAAAGGATGCGTCTATGACCCACGTGACCGCGCAGCAGCCAATCGCTAAACTCTTTTCCTGGCTCTGGCTCGTAATTAAGGGGAGTATTACAGGGGTCTGGGAGATTATCTGTGAGGGGGGCTCCAGCATTCTGGATGCCCCCCCCCCCCCGAGCTTGTTGTGATGAACAGACAGTGGGACCAACACCCGTTAATGAAAAATTGGGTGTTGTTCCTGTTTAACTGTATTAAACATGTGCCATGTGGTGGGTAGATAAATGCTTAGTAGGAGGTTGGACATTCATACAGCTGGATGGTGCAGCACAATGCAAACAGATATTCTAATATATAGAAATAATTTAATCAGTATATTTACACTAGCATTAACGGCCTTATTTATCAAGGGCTAGCGCCAGGTAGTGTCTGACGAGCGCCAGGTACCAACAGCTAACGGCGGCTACCGAATCAAGTACGCCCGGCGGCGGTCACAATGACGCATTTATCACGCTAAATGAGGCTAGCGCCGGCGAGAGCTTCAGCTAGCGCGGGATTCATCATGTAGCCGACTGCAACGAACAGCGCCGCTGCTAATCCCATCACAGCGACAGGTATGACCTATGTCGCTCCCTGGCGTTGTCCAATGCATTTCAATGGAGCAATCTTTAAATAATCATAATTAATTGCTATTAATGTTTTTTTTTTTTTTTTTTTTTAATGTCAAAAAATCTGTGACCACTTCTGCAATGTTAGGAATTTTTTTTAAGTAAATAAAAAAAAAAAAAAAATTGTGCAGAATTGATATTACAGGTCTGATATTCATGTATTCATATTACAAAATGTTTAGAAAAACTTGTATAATTTTTACATATAAAAAAAATGGTTGTTTGGGGGTTAAAAACTACTTTACACACATCGCCGCCAGCGCTCTGGGGTTTAAACAAGGAATTCACAGCGCGAGAAATTGTTGAGCGTGATTTGTTAATGAATCTGCAGCAAGCCGTTCGCTCTGGCCATTCGCTGTCAGGCGCACCCATACAACGCGGAACCTGTGAAACAGCGACCCCTAACCCCGTATTCAACATTACCGCACACCGACTGAGTCGCTGTCAACAAGCAAACCCCGGGCAAGCACAGCGAATACTAGCTGGCGCTGTGAAAATCACGCTACTGGCGCTCATCTGTCGCTACCTGGCGCTATTAATGAATCGGCCTCCCCGTGTGGCATCAGATTTTACAAATACTAGATGGTCTGTATTATAGTATTTACTCAGAATTTCAATGCTCCAGCTCTTGCATTCATCTATGTGTTCAGTGACAGATGTTCAGTTGCATTTTTTTGCATAAGTACACAGATATTTAGGGTATATTATTGAGATTTCTATGTGTTAAAATTGGTCTTTCTTTGTTTCTGAAAAGAAGTTGTTACTTATATGGGTGAATGTTTGTCTGAGTGCTCATGGGGTTAAGCATTTTTTGGCAAAAAAAAAATAAATAAAGCAATAAAAGGTTGACATTGTATGAGAACCAGTCACACAATCTCCGTGCCACTATAAGCCTTTAACAGGCTATGGAATATTTTTTTCCTTAAAGAAAAAGTTCAGACAAAGGGTTAAATTGGCCTGCTTTATTCTCTCCCCATGCTGACTGTAATCGGCTGTATCTTTCAGCCATCACTCAGACTGCTTTTTGTTTCTTAAAGCAGACCCACTGACCTTTTGAAATAAATTTGGCCAAAGCCCCTGCTGATACTACCTTTTAGGGTGTAAAACTAGAAATTGATATTTTCGTTTTCTTGAATCATCCTGGAACGTTATTTTTTCTGTCCCCCTCTGTAACATGGCAGAGGACCAGTCATTGCATGGGTACGGCAATAACATCATTGCCACACACAACAATGGCAATGAATGGAGAAGGCGGAGCTTTACAGCTAAAACGAGCGGGATTAGCTGGAATTAAAGTGAAGCAGGAGCAGTGAAAATTCCCGAAAGGGGACATTCAGGGAATGGCTAGTGGTCAGCCTTGGAGTCTGTTAGATGCCAGGGCTGACACAGAAGGGTTTTGGTCTTCTTTATAGGAGCACTATTTTGAAATTATCTATTATAAACAATCTGCATAAACCAATTGTTTGAATTTCCTCTAGTGGTGGGAATAAATTCAGTGGTGACAGGGTTTTACATGTACCATTAAACTTTTCAGGGGAGGACTGCCCAACGCAGTATTAACTACTTTACCATCTGCCCAAAGCATCCGAACAGAAGAATGACAATAGCAATATGTTGTTTATATTGGATTAGGAGCTTTCTGACTGGTAGGTCTCAGAGGGTCAAATTGGGTCCCTTTGTTTTTTCTGCCAGGATCACAGACACTGGTGTACCTCAGGGATGTGTTCTGTCTCCCCTTCTCTTTTCATTATTTACTAATGACTTCACCTCCTCCTCATCAAATACGCAGATGATACTACCTTAGTAGGCCTCATTAATGACAACAATGAGACTGCTTACCGGACCCAAGTAGAAACCCTTGAATTTTGGAGCAAGGCAAACAATCTTATCATGAATACTCAGAAAACATTTGAACTTGTAAGTGACTTCAGGTGACTCCACCAAAAGCACCATCCCATTATAATTGATGAGGAGTAAGTCAAAGTCTTCGCCAATACAACATTTCTAGGAACCCAGATCCTGCAGGATTTGAAGTGCAACAAGCAAGCTATCATTATTATAAAGAAGGCCCAACAAAGGTTATACTTCTTGACACAATTGAAAAGGCACGGTAGAAAACTTTTTACAATGCTGCCATTGGATCGATCTTGACCACTTCATTTACAGTCTGGTACAGTGGGGTTACAGTCAAAGACGAGCATAGGCTGAATAGGATAACTTGAAGAGCTGAGCAAATAATTGGACCCCCCCTTACCTCTCCTCTTATACCTCTTATCTCTGGAAGAGCAATTCATGAACAAAACGTCCTCAAAGGATAAGAAATTAAGTGAGGACTCAACGCACCCAAGGCATTCCTTCTTCAGGCTCTTATGTTCTGGGTGCAGATTCATGGCTCATTCAACAAAAACCACAAAACAGTTTTTTCCCTTGGTCATTATGGCTCTAAACAAAACTCATGGCTCTTAAACGCAATCCCAATTATGCATTTGTTGCTAATACTATTTTTTTTTCAGCCAGATTGGTTGGGACAGTCTTGAACTCTACAACTCATACTGCTTATCTACTTAAATGAACTAAACCTACGTTTTCCACTAAACCCTCATTTACTTGTTACTACATATGTTATTTGTATGTAATTATTAATAGGTCTCCTGGTGTATCTCCTTGCCAAAAAGCATTCCTTGTATGCATCCTTTACTTACTTGGCGCAAAAAAGTCTAAAGTCTAGAAGGTGGGCCTTCAGAGATGAGCAGTCCTCCCCTTTAAGGCTGCATTGAGACCTAGAGATTGCGGGGCAATTGCACTTTCAAGGCAAGCAACCCACAATCGCTGGTGTTCAGCATGTGGAAAGCATTTGCAATAGTGATTTCCACCCCATCGCTATTGCAGCACCTTTCAAAACACCCTTCAAAACGCTGCAGGCATGGGTTCTTGGCGGCGATTGTGATCACCTCTATGAATGTACCCATAGTCCAACCTGGTCAGTGTTTCAAGGTGATTCCTGTTGCCTTGAAATGCGATCACCCTGCAATTATCTTGGTCTGAAAGGAGCCTAAAAATCAAATGGTACACTCAAAACTTGTCACCCCTGATTTTTTTTTCTTCCATGAAAGCTGGGTTTTTTGATGCAGGATTTATAAGTAGCCTCTCCCCTTGCCATTTAGAATATTTAAGTGGGTGTTTTTCCCATGCTAGGGCTCCTTTAACTCGTGTGCCAGTCACTCCAGTTATGTGAAATGATAGACACGGTCTACCTCTTCTGTTATCAGCTGCTCCAAAGGCCAACAGACCAACATCACCTAGACACCCAAGCTGGCTCTAGACACACTTTCCTGCCGCAAAATTAAAAAGGAAGCCAGCTCTTTTGGACTAAGGGCAAGAAAGCACATCCAAAGATGAAGTGGCAGGTCAGACCAGGTTGACCTCTTCTATACAGACTTTTGTTTAAGGCTCTATATGCAATTTTAAAATTCTTGTAAAAAATGTTTACACTGCTGTTAATGAGCACAACACTCACCTATCACATTTATTGCATAAACTGTGTATTAGAAAATGATGCACTCTACAAGCCTAGTTTGTGCCTTTAATATTTCTGCATATACAGCGTTTTCATTTCACAGTTTTTTTGATCACATCTCTGATGCAGTAACTCCATTCTAACATTTATTACAGATAACTGAGTCCTCATTGAAATATAAGTCACATACACAAAACTTGTGTACGCTTACTGGCGAGTTGTCCAGAATGGGAGCCTCTTTTAAGCATAATCTGTCAGCGGAAATTAATTATATGAGCCCTTTCTTTTTATTTATGAATGCAGCACAGCCTGAAACAACTGATACATATACTAATTACAATATAATTTCACTTAATTGGCAAGATAAATTATACTGTTTCATGGAATTCTAGTTGAAAAAAATATGTGTTGAATAACTATGTTAGTATTAGGTTTAAAGTATGTCATTTAATGCTAATTTATTTTTTTAAATGATGGTTAATTTTTGTAATCAGGCTGTGATTAATTATATATCGGGCATGCAAATGTGACATGTGCCTAAAATCAAAGAGCTTAGTCTCAGAAGGAATTTGTTTTTTCAGACAAGCGAAGGCCTACAAATCATAGAGGGAAGATTTATACTACTGTCTGTATGCCTTACTTATTCCAGGACCACATTTTATTTTCTTACACGTCATTAATAATTTCCCAGGATTGCGTACCTAGGAATAAATTGCCAAAGCAAAGGGAAATGCAACAAAACATGCTTTCCTATAAATCAAATGATATACAAAGCACAGTTATGTATTTGCACTACACCATTTCTGAAAATGCATACTAGTTAGAGAAAATATCTAAATACCCTTTAACAAAGTCAAAGGAGGCTACATACACATTTCATTTATAAGACAACATGGCTTCCACCTTTATTTCCTTTGTTAAAGCTTGTGGTTGTATATAAACTGGTATAATGATGCTGCCGGCTGCTATAGTGGCATACCTCCCAACTGTCCCTGATTTGGAGGGATGGTCCCTCTTTTGAGCCCATGTCCCCATGTCCCTTGTTGTTCTTCACTGTCCTTCTTTGAGGCTTAATATGCAGATCTGTATCAATAAATGATTTAATTAATGATTAATTTGCCTATTCAAATAGTTCATATTGTTGTAACTGTTACACCCTACCTCTATCCATTAATCTATGCGGGGGTGTGGCTTACTTCAACAAATGTCCCTCTTTCCCACCCTGAAAAGTTAGGAGGTATGTAGTGGTGCCAGAGCAGCTGAAAAGACAGGGGGTTGCCTAGAACAGAAGTCAGATGTGGAGGCAGGATTCTATCATCTTTTTATGCCTTTTGAGTCAAACCCCTTCTGCTGACCACTTGAAGGCTGCCCAGATCATTGCAAACCAAGCTGTGTATTTAAAGTGTACCAGGGCTCATATAAATGAGCTAGGGCTCTTTAACCCTCTCGCTGCCAGCCTACCTGCAGCTGTGTTTGGAGAAGAGAGCCTGGGGAGGGGGGGCGATCACAACCCTCTCCCCCTCCCCACCTCTTTCCTCCAACCACCCGAGCAGACTGATTCTTAGACTCGGGTGCTGGACTTAAAAAGCCGGCACAGTGATGTCACCTGGCCCCAGGGGGCGGGGCTAGCAGTCACGATCCAGGAAGTGGGGGGAGAGGGCGATTTCTGCCCTCTCCTCGCCATGGGAGAGGCTGGGGGGGGCAATCGGAGGCCCCCCCAGTGAAGAGGACACCCGTCAGGAGACAGCGTAAGCAAATGTCATTTTTATTTTTTATTTTTATTTACAGTTAGCAGCTGCTGCTGCCGAAGTGGGGGGGGGGGCCCTATTCCGGGGGCTCTCCTGGAGCCATCCGACCCTCCACGGGGGATCGGATGGCACTAAATTAAAGAGGAGACCCGGCCGGATCCAATGAGGGGTCAGGTGAGTATTTTTATTTTTTATTTTTTAACTAGCAGGGGGGGAAGTCAAGCACATAACACCTACGGGCTTGGCACTTAAGGCACAGACATGCGAGCACGTAGGTGTTACGTGCTTGGCACTGAAAGGGTTAAAGGATTTTTCCTGGGCCATCCCAAATTGGGATGTCCCACAATTTGGTCGATTTCTCACTCATTTTTAGGAGAGAAAACTGCCACTGACTTATATTGTCTACCTTGGGGCTGATTCAGAGCCACCTTTGCACCTGGTAGACAATGAAAGCCGATAGCAGTTTTCTCTGCAAAAAAAGAGCAAGAATTCTTACCTGGCTCTGAATCGACCCTAATGTGAGACCTACTAGCTCTGTAAACTGAACTTGATTCTTAAACCGGGGCAACAGCCTGGCACAGTTGGAAAAGAAAGGTAGCGGCCATTTTGGAGCTTCCTCTCCCAGCATCTCAGCCATGCTGCTTCCTGGATTCAACTGACAATGCACATTAACAGGAAGCCCAGCAGCACTTTCTGTTTGCAAGTGGCCTGCAAATGCACGAGCTACTATTTTGTTTCTAAAATTTGCTACAGCAGGTAAATGAATTTGTATGTGCAGAAATCTAAATTGCCCTGGGGAGGGATGCATATGAGCACTGATTGTTGTGTTGGTCTGGTTTAAATCATTTTTGATAAGTAGGTCGGCTTTAAAGTGCACCTATACACAGGGAAGTTTATGTGGTCACCAGTGCTCCAAAAAAGCCTGTATTTCTTTTTTACCTCAGCCTTTGCCCAATATTCATGATAACACAAACTGAATGCAATCGGCCATATTGCTTACCGGCCAAGCAGCCAGCCCCCAGCAATGAGGTGTTCAGTCACAGTACACACAGTCCAGCACTAGGGAGCACTTCAACCTAACTCACATCAAGACTTTCAGCACAGTGAAAAATGTTTTCCTCACTTATTTGTGAGAAAAAAATGTATCCACCTCAGAGCAATTCAGCGCCATGTTTAGCCATGCGAATGTCTAAAACATTTGCACAGCTAAAAAAGATGCTGTAGTGCACTGTGGAAAAAAGTATTTTTTTCTCACCTTTTTGTGAGATTTATTTTTGTTAATTATTTTTTTCCTTAGTGGAATTCAGCATTATTTTTAGCTGTGCAAATTAATTAAAAATGTGCAGTTAAACTAGTACCGAATTTCACTAAGGGAAAAAATCATTCGAAAAACATTTTTCTCACAGAGAAATATGAGGAAAAAAATCCTCATGTTGTTATATCCGCCCTAATGTAATATCAGTTGTACCTGAACTAATGAGCATATGGCTGCCATTCACCGTAATGCTACTTCCTGTTTTCATCAATATAGGGCAAAGGCTGAGGTAAATAAAAGAAGCACAGGCTGTTTTGGGGCACTGGGCTGGGGATGGAAGGTGACCACATAATTTTCCTTTCTGATTATAGGCGCACTTTAAGGCATTCCAGTCTGTATGGCCCTACCATTAAAGTCTGCCAGGCACGGCAAGCGTGCAAAAGGGTGATGCAGCCAATGTCCCATGAGTTTCACTCAGTTGTCAGACATTTTAAACCAGGATACAACTAAGGGAAGGATTTAACCCACATTAGAATTTTTTAGACTTTAGTCCAGATTTTGGTCCACTTTAACACCAAAAAACACCTGGGAATTTGACTTTGTAGAGTTTTGCTCAGTGCCCCCGAATGAGTATTTGGATACCTGGGGGGTATATTTATAATTTCAAGAATTTCCTTTTATTAAAAAACATATCTTTCTAACTAAATGTTATGTATATTGAGGCATATAGTGGATGCAACCATGGGGTGTTGTTGCCATCAAAAATGTCTATGCAGAACTGCCACTTTTTATTGGCTAGATTTCCATTTACCATGACCTACATTCATTTAATTTGCCGACATCTTTTTGAAGTACTAAAATGCTTCATAGAGATGACAACTCCCTCATTACCATGCAATATCAGTGGCCTTAGAGATGGAGGCTGAACTGAATAAATAAGTCAAAAGTAAGCATTTCTGGCATAAATGGCTAGAATGATATAGGAAGTTTATGATGTACTACCACATTATAAAATGTTAATGGTGACAGGTTCACATGAACAACCATGAATCTGCAAGAGCTGCTTCTGTAAGGTCAATTGTCTCCAAATGTTCTCAGTAAGACACCACCCTGCTGACTAAATATTACATACAGTCCAAACTATTAACCCTCTACTCTCCCCACAATCTAGACTCTATGGTCCACAATCCAGAGAATCATTCACAGAGCGCAAACGCTGCATTTTGAATTAGGGTCATGTCCTTTTACTATAATCAAAATCTATTAGTTATTCTTCTGGTTTACTAACCTTACAAGGAATCAATACGTTAACTGGATAAATAACATTAATAAATCTCATTCTCTCAGCGGACAATAGCTTAAGAACATTGCTTAGATAGTGGGGGAAAATTGCTGATATCATCATATCGTACAAGATCATTTCTAGGCAGAGTTAGAAGAGATACACTTAAATCATGTTTTAGACTCAGTAGAGCCAGGTCAATTCCCAAAATATGACAAAATGTCAACAACACAGGAGCCAATTATCTTAAAATGATAAATACAAGGCAGACGGCATACTGAGAGGCCGGACTTGTGCAAGAAGTGCTTTCTTTTCATGAGTCTGCTAGCCTCGAGAGGATGGCTAAAAATAAATGGGTTTTTAAGGAACACAGGTGGGGACAAGATCTACAAATATATTTCCTTTCCTGGCTATTGTACACAAATGGAGATGTCATTTCCTACCATGGTTACAAAGGTTTTTCCATTCAGTCATTACTTTTTCTTTATCTGGAGCAGCTCATTTGTGAAGAGGGTATTGAAAGGTTTGTGGATTCATAAAGACATTTTAACAATATTCCATTTTGCCTTTATTTTCCATTTCGAATATATTCAATTTAAAATTGCTTGGCCAGGGTCTAGTGCTTAGATTATTTCGTTCAATATGTATGCTTTACAATATGCAGGATTTATTGTTATATGTTTATGCCGATGACACTTACACCAGATGTTCACTGTATGTACAAGGGGTGTTCAATAAGTCATATATATGATTTTTTTACTTTTCAACATAATGTCCCTTGACTTTGGCATTATCATCAGGAAACCATTGCCCGTGCAGACATTTCTTAATGTTACAAAAGAGAAAACAATCGATGGGGGTCTGGTCAATAGGGTGGATGGTTAAGCACCATGAATCCACATTCCCGATAGCAGCTTGTGATTTGCAAGACTCACACTTGCTGACAAATTCCCATGGCATTTCTCTTTGACTGCTTCAGGTATTGCCTTCGTTGTTGGAGCATAGGTGTCTCCAGTAAGTGTTGTCTAGTGTGGCATGTAGTAATAAACTGTTGTCATGATCTTTCCAGCTGATTGCTGAATATCATTTATTTGGATTAAGTGACCTCTTGTGCTTTCATTGTTTGGTACCCGTGTTTCATCACAAATAACAATTGGAAGCCGGCAACATATTTTTTGCTCTGGCATCAACATTTGAAGGACCCACTGGGAACTGATCTTTGATATCATATATCAAAACATCATGAATGATACTGTAAATAATGCCAAATGGTTTAAATTAAGTTAAAGCACTAATTTTGACATGACGATCTTCCAAATTCTTGGCCTCCACTATACACCACATTTCCTCTGAAGATGTTTCAACAATTCACCCTAGGTGGGAGTCATCTTCAATTGATTTCCTACCCCAGCTTTAAACCAAATCTTTACTTGGTAGTAGAAAGGTGTAGGAAGGGGTAGTAAAAACTCTACATATCAGATTAATGTGTTTTTTTAGAATTCTTTAATTAGAGCTTTAACTTCATTTCTTTAAGGCAATATTTGTGTGAAGTTAATGTAACATTTTTGCTCCACACTATACCGTGTATCAGTTTTGAATAAAAACATGAATTGCATTCCTATACCCGTATATCATATATCACCTATTGTGCTGTTCATGTCTCTCGTTCATTCACCATATAAAAAAATAACATTCTATATTATCATTGTTATTTATTGTTATTGTTAGAAATAAAGCTCCATCATCTTCTGTGGCACTGTAAAAGGTAGAAAATTAAAGACAGGGTGAAAAATCAATAATATACTTATAATGAATAAGGTATAATGTAGCAGCAACTATACATTGATATAGGAGAACTTCACAAATGGAGACCCTGCCCTTGCAAGCTTACAATCTAAATGTAATTTAATAGAATTAACTAAAAATGAAATTTTATCAAAATGTGAAAACCACAAGCTTGAATGTAATAACATTTCTATATCATTTCTAATTTAGGTTTTAAAACTCAGACCTATTCCCATTCTGTAGGGAAACACATGGCAATGTTCTAATTGTTCTATTTGTTTTACTTTTTCAAAATAAAGCTACAGTATATTGCAAGAGTAGTTATAAATTAAAGTTTACCCCATGTTCTTAATGTCCTCTGTGATGGGAATGTCAGGGCTGATTAATGCAAACACACAGTGTGACTTTCATTGGAGCCCAAACATGGGCTTAAAGTGGACCAACACCCAGGATTTTGACCATCCTGGGTCTTGGTCCACTTCGGTGGGGCACCCCCGATCGGGGTGCCCCGCTGTGGGAAACCCCCCCGAACCCCCCGAAAAACTCACCTCTCCCCGCTCCCAGCGCCGACGGACAAGCCTTTTGACAGGTCCGGACAAGCGGCTCCTCCGCCGCCCCGCCTCCCGCGCGTCACTCATTCTAGAGGGGCGCGAGGGAGGCGGCGGAAGACAAGGTAAGGTTTTTGGGGTGTTTGGGGGGGTTTCACCCCGCGGGACATCCCAATCTCGGATGTCCCGTGGGGAGGGAGGTGATCGGCCCGGGAATCTTATAGATTCCCGGGCCGATCACGGGAGGGTGACGGTCCACTTTAAGTGTAAGCGTGGAGAGCTCCATTCTAGCCTCTATCACTAAGAGAGGGGGTGTCAACTTGATAGGAGCCTCTGGATTTGCTCTGTGGACAGGATCAGGGAGTCACCAGAAGCAGTAGAAGAAGAAATTCCTCTTCCTTTCTGTGACCAGAGCAAAGAGACAGCATAGGACTGAAACTGAATCAGGTAAGCTGCTGGCCAATTGATTTTAAAGCTTGACTGGTCGATCCTTTAACACTCCATGAACATCTGACCTTAGTCTTCACTCATAAAAGAGAATCTTGGCAGCTGAGTGTTGAACTAGGTGTATCCAGGCTCCCCTAAATCTTCTTGCTCTATGAAACTGAAGGTCTTGTCTGATCTACTTCAGCTCAAATAAAATAATAAAAAAACCTACAAAGGCAAAGTGAATGCACTGGTTACAAGGACACTAATCCACGTGTCTAATCAACACTTATGTTCCCAATGCATCTACAGTGCTGCTCATGCCTTCATTCAGTCATCAAGACTAAAATATTCTGTACATTCTGTACAATTTTATTAAATTTAAAACATTTTTTTTATTAAAACCTTGAATGTAAATGAATGTAACCTTTATAACACGAGGGGACAATATTATGTTTGCATGGTCTTTAGTTTCAGCTCTAAACACCTATTTTGGTATATTTAATATTTACAGCAGAGTGGTTATGTTAGCTGTATAGTACACACATGATATGATATTATGATATTGTTTGTTATCTCGAGTCTGCAGACATAGTTAGAAATGCACCTGGCGCCATTTCACTCTATTTCCCTAAGTCACCATAGGATCTCCTAGCTTAATTCAAACCCCCATATTATTGCACAAACTCCATGTTAAGAATGCCCTAACAAGATTCTTTAAATGCAGATGCCCCTAATGAGATCATTTGCACACAGAGTTCATTATGGCCATATTGGAATTTTTAACTACCAGTAAGAAACACATTTTGCTGAAAACTGTAGGCGAATAGAAGGCTTTGCTGGATTGGAATATAATTGTCTCACTCTGGAAAGCAGAGGCTGGTTTTGCAAAGTTAGCAAACAGCTGTATATTTCTCTAAATGTTCCCACAGAGAAATTAGAATGACTGCTGTGCCAGTCCCTGCCATCTACTTCAGGCACATTCTACACACATGGATACCCACGGTGCTTTGGCTCATTGATAAACAAAAGGAAAATGTCACCACTAAGACACAAAGAATACTAATCCCGACGCTATCATTATACTTTTCTAAGCCAACTGTCAGAAAAAATGTATTTGTACAGAAAATAGTCTGACTGTGTACAGTTCTTTTACACAATGCTTATTGATGTGTTTCCATCTAATGGAAGCTATGATTTTCGAGCCAATGCTTATTTGTTCCCATCTCACTTGCTTTTACATTTGTACAATGATATTATAAGGCAAGCAGCACATTTCTGGCACAAACAGATATCAAACATGAAGAGCAATATATTCCAGTCCTTTCTGCTAAATGCTACTGTAAGCCTTATGTATTTAAATGCAATTCACGGTTACCGTAAAGTGCCATTATACAGACTGTTTAACTTACAATTACGCGATTAGCTGTTTGGGTTGCTTGTAATTTAAACAATTGATTCTGCAGCTCAGTGCTCACATTGCTATTAACAAGCCTAGGAAAATGAATGGCGTTCGTTCCCAATGCCAAATCACCATTTCTGCTACAGCCATTGGCATATTGGATGGCATTAAATAAACAGCTATAACAATGTTAAATAACACTATTGTTTAAGGCTGGAGTTGGGCAGTTGATTGGTTATGTCTCAATCAATGGTGATTTCTCATTTCCTACAAAAGGTTTAAAAAGGTATAGCCATAAGCTAGATTGTTTGTAATATACAGTATAATAGCCACAATGTTACTGGGTTGATGCTCAAAATTGTGGTGGCTGTGACCAGGCTTGTCCCATTTAATATATGTTTTGCTCTGATAAGTGCCCTAGGAACACTTAAAGACATCAGGCCTCATGTGTTCAGTTACACAATGATAAAGCCCCACCTTCTTGCTGATTCATTTGGGCCGATTCAAAGCCTGGTGAGAAAACCCACTTCCTTTTTAGAAGAGAAAACTGCCATTCACTTTAATTGTCTACCTTGTGGTTGATTTAGAGCCAGGTGAAAATGTACACCTGGTAGACAATGAAAGTGAACGGCAGTTTTCTCTCCTATAAAAGAAAGAACAGGCTACGAATAGATCCCATTGACTAGCTTTTGTATGCTTAGATTGAGTCTTCTGCATCATGCAATAACTGATTGCCTGCCATCTTACAGAGATGGACAGCAAAAAAAAATCAGTGTTCTAGGCTGATTCAAAATGCGAATATATTTATTTTTAGTTGTTCTACCCCATAAGAAGGGAGGACTGGTAGGGGCTTTGGCCAAATGTATTTCACAAGTTTAGTGGGTTTTGTCCTGGGGAAACTTTGAAGAATGTCAGCCCACTAGGGGTTTTGTCACCCTCTGCTGCCAGACAAGTTTTCAGCATTTTGTGCTATATATGTTTAACTGTGGTTTTTACAAGAATTTTCAGGAAAATTATATATAGTTTTCTTTCAGCATTGTTTGGGCTTTAGCATGACATGTCTGGTTAGTAATTTTTTCAGTGCTTTTTCCATATTTTTGGGCGAAATAAAAAAAAATCATTTTTTTTAATTTTTAGCATTTTTTTAAATAATAAAAAATAAGCTTTTCAAGAAAATCATATTGCATGTAAATACCCTATTCCTCCCAATTACAACTGGAGACACTCCAAACTGGAAAGTGAGATTTTCAAAAAATACAACTGCTATGCAGGGATAAGGGATTAAACCTTAAAAAAAGAACAAAAAAAACAGGCTGGGCACCAGCTATGGGGGCTCATAGTCCACACAGGCACTGGGCTCTTCTGCACCACCCTGGCCTTTGGAGATGAAGGTTATTGGGTGGGAAGTTTTAGCCAGTAGGTGACTTGCAGGCCCCTCCTGCCCTTTGAACTGAAAAAGGGGTCCCAAGGATCCCTAACCAGTTCACAAAGAGTAAAGTGTAAAAATACACACACCTTAAAAAGTCCTGTAATATTTTCCACTACCTACCTCCTTCCATTGCATTCACTGCTGTCCCACGCCATCAGATCGCTGCTTCTGACATCTAGAATTGAGCAGTGGAACCTCCCTCTGGGCTTCTTCACTCACTCCCACTGCAAAGAGGAGCCTTTTATATGGGAGATGCAGGTTAGCGGCATCTCACTCACCAGTAAAATGGGAGGGAGATAACAGAAGCCAGCGCAGGGAAAAATAGTGTTCTTTGTCCCACTGGAGACCCCGGACCCTGGATCGGAGGCCCTGCAAGGGAAGCAGAATGGGGTCAGTATCAGCTGCTCAGCATATGGGGCATAGTGGAGCATCCCAAATCAGGATGTTCTAATGCTGTGGAGAATTGTGGAAGTAAATTATGTTGTGACCTTACTTTCTCTTTAAAGCAGACCAAAAGGCACACATTATTATTGATCCACATAACTTAAATTGATCCCAAATCAGGATGCACACCAAGAGTTAGGTTATGTGGATCAGAAGTCATTTGTGCTTTTGGTCTGCCTTGACAACAAACAGCTAAACCATAACAATGCCTCAGAAGTCTCCCTTACCCTTGGCAGCAAACACAATACCCCTCCTCCCTCAAACAACACTGGACATTTTTACTCTCTTCAGTCTATAGCATATGTCGACCCCCCCTTCCTGGAGTTTCAAGCAGACTGACCTTTGATGGCTTTCTTCTTTCCTTCTGGCTGGGATCTGCTCTCAGGCTGCTCCTGGTCCAGAGTGAAGCAGCAACACACCTCCACGTTTCCTGTGTGACCCCTCCTCTCCCCTGTGCAGCCAGAGAGCCAGGGGAGGGGGCAGAGCACATAGGCAGGACAGGCATGCCGAAAATAAAGAAAAGCTCAGCAGGGGCAGACAGGGTGGCTGGGGGTGTCTCTTCTGCTCTTTTCATGGCAGCAGATTTCTCAGCACTGTCAGTCTGCTACAGACCTCCTCACTCTCCATAGCAGTGCTGTGCTTTGCGGTACCTTGCTGAAGAGGAAGTCTGAGCCTTGGGGGCGGAGCTTATGCTCGCCTCACAGGCTGAGCAAATGCAGCCTCACAGCTCTCCCTCCACCTCTCCTTCCCCACGTGCCGATCAGCGGCTACTGCTTCCTCTCTCTGGGGGCTTCCCCAGCACCAACACCCGTGCCTGAGACACCCTCTTTTTGCGCCCCCCCCCCGCGCCGCGGCCACGTTCCCCACCTGCCCCCCTTAGCTACGCCCCTGTGCACTCCTGTGTGTATGTGCTCATGTGTGAGAGCGGCCGCAGCGGGGGGAACAGCGGCCTTTCCTGGTGCCGGCCTACCGGGATTTTGCCCAGTTTGCCTTATGGCCAGCCCGCCCCTGCCTATACCAGTTCACAAGGCTCCGGTCTGGCAAGTCACTTGCAGCTAGCGGGTGACTTGTCATTAACCGCCAGTCCCCCATTACCTGCCTCTCTAAAGCAGGTAATGGGCAGAAGAGAATGGGGCCATTTAGGCTGTGCGGGCTTCTAGCCTTTCAGGGTCGGGGGCCACCAAACCTGTTCTACAAGCCCTGCATAGCTGGTCCCCAGGCTGGTAAAGCCGGGTAGAGGGGGGTTCCACACCATTTTGGGGGATTTTTAGGAGGTTTGGGAACCCTATGTCATTTTTTTATTAATCCTTTATGCCCCATCACTCAGCAGTTATAAAAGACTTCCAGCAGCAGCAGCAGCAGGAGAACAGAAACAAGAGTGATCGGCATAGGGCACAGTTTTTGGGGATGGATCGTATTGTATTTAAGTATTAAAAAATAATAATATTGGCATTGTATGCTTGCACACACATATGAGGTTTTTCTCTGCATTTAACTCACCCATGTAGTGAGACAAACACAAGTGAGCAAGTGTACACATGACCAGAGTGATGGGCTGCCCTAGCAGTGGTGCCTGCGGAGCAATTGGGGGGGTTAGGTGCGTGGTCAAGAGCACTTCAGCCATCTCCTGGCCAGATATTGTACCTGCCACGCTCCGGTTACAATCAGCCACTAAGGCTCTGTTGACTCATGCAGAGCTCTATTTAAAAATACACCCTACTTAAAAGAAATAAAATGATTGTGCAGTCACCCGCCTAGATGTCTATTTTAACAAGGATGTTTAAAAAGTAAAAGATGACAAGCATTACAAAACTGGTAAATAATCCTAAAAATAATCCTAATGTGTATATATTTTTTGGAAGGGGGTGATTGTCGTAACTAGATGCTTTATTATGATTATTAGCAACAAGATTCCTCTGAAAATCCAGATCCAAGATTGAGTTTATTTTCTTTGTTAGTCAAATTTAGTACTTGGTTCAACTGTCATCCACCTTATTTTATTTCCATTGCAAATGCAAACCCAAATTTATTTTATCTCCATTGCAAATGCAAAGCTGATGTCAATTATAATTTTATTTTAGCTTTCATACTTTGTGATACAAAAATTACCATACTGAGTACAATCAGATAGAGAAGCCACAGTTCAAAGGGCAGGAGCAATCAGCAATCTATGTGCATGTGTATAATGAGACAGACCTGGAAGACAGCTACTATTTATACCTGAGAAAAGTTGTTAAACCTAGAAGGTTGGGGATGAGTTGGCATATCAATGAGAACTAAGAAATTGTTGCTTTCATTCTTCCATTATTTCCTGCAATATATTAGGGTTCCAAATTGATAAGCCTGAACTGCATATGGTCGTTTGCAACAGATAATGTAGAAATGGTGTTAAGATTCAGAATGCATACTGTACTTAGCAAAATTGGTTATGAATTGGGGTCTTTCTATCTAAACTGATTTAAAATAAATTATTGCCGCAGGGATTGTAAATTTCATCTATTTACTATTTAATATATTGATTATTCAAAATAAGTCACCGAGTTAAGGTAAGCTATGGCTAGCAAAGTCCAATAGTCTTAGTCATGTTCTTGGCAGAGAACCTTGCTAAATTTCCTCTGCAACATCAGAGAAAGTTCAAAAAGAGATACGACCTAATCATCATATGCTAGTACTGGAGCATGACTAAGGCAATACTTAAATTGCCCATGGCTTGATTCCAATATTCAGTAACCTTGTCATAACCCTTTGGTTCTGCAGTTTTATGAACAGTATGGCTATTTTGGAGAATTTGTAGGAAGTAAATAGATCACATGCTAGATATCACATGCTGAACCTAGATCACAAGTCATAGGTCAAAAATAGCTTTTGTCAATCAACAACTTTAGGCCTTTTTTTGAAGTCTAAGGCTTTCATAGGTTTCTCCTCATGTTCTTCAAAAACAATGGTATAATTGAAACAGCAAAGAAGTTGTTAGCCCTCACTGGCCCCTGCGTTCAGGGCCCAAGACGTGGAGACATGGGCAGGTACAATTTAAAAGCTTTATTAGAAGTCATCACACTCCAGTTCAACTCACTGAAGACAACACAAGAAAGTTTCTTTTACAGGGCACAAACAGGGCACCACACCCCATGAAATAGACAAACGAACAGCGTCAGCAGATACAAAATGTCTTATAACAAGTTCTTCTCCAGGGAGCCCGTCCACCACTAGGGGGCTTCTCCTCAGCCCCTGGGCACCACCCGACTTAAACAGGCTGGACAGCTTGAAGCTAGCCAGAAGCTTCCCAGTGTTTACTCCCACAGGCATGTGATCAGCACCCTCTTGGTGCACCATAGTCAGTACAGGGTGAGGCTGAAGAAGAGCCGGGCTTCTGCTTCCTCTTTATTGCTTCCTATGTAGAGCAAGCGGCCAGGGGTCCTTGCTTGCAGGGTTCAAGAGCTAGGAGCCGCTGCAGAGCTGTTGTTCTGCATTAGTGGCCGCCCGGAAGGCAGATGCAGGGTCCTTTCCTACCTAGCCCAGGCCTAGCTGGATGTTAGGCCATTCACTTTGCTCCTGGGCAACGTTTGGAGCCTCCGCTCGCTCCTCTTCCTTCAGCTTCCGTCCTCACGACTCTCGGGCTGAGCACCTTTTTTATCTTCCGAGACATGATTCCCTTTTCTTGCTGCTCCACACACTACTCGCCCTCCCCCTTCTTTTCTTGGCCTGTCCAACTCCCCGGGTCACCCCCTCAGCACCTTCCTCTCTCTTCCTCCCTCCCCTCCAAGAAGATGGAGCGACGCTAGCGCTCGGCTTCCCTTGACATCCTGCCAGCAGAAGCGGCCGGCGTCTCATCAACGCAGACTCTGAACAGGGCATCCTGTCCTCTGCTGCCCACCTCCAACCTTCTGTCATCTGCCAGGCTTACATCGGGACTCCCGGGAGCCCTCCAACCATCCCCCCCACTACATGTGGGGGTCTCTTTTCTTTTCTCTACATAATCAATGTAGACGTCTTGGCACTGGCAAATCAGGATCTAGAAAATATAAACAATGGACCAAGAGCTTATTTTAGAACTTTGGAACAACTTTGAATTGAATACTGGCACAGGCTGGACATAAGCTGGTGTGATCACTTGTATGCATGCACAGAATCCTCCTAAGGTGACGTTGTATGTGCATGTGATGATTATCTGGCTTACACTCTCTCCTAAAAATTGTTGGTTTCGTTTTCTGTCTCATGCTGTCCCTTTGAATCCTGATCATTCCTGTCATGTCTAAATTCAAATATTTCACTTCTAGACACTTTGTTTTGATTTTGTATATATATATATATATATATATATACCCCTGCCATAATACCTCAGCTATGTGTTACCCACCTCCTTGCCCTGTACCTTACTTTTAAACATCTGCTTCCCAGCCCATCCCTACTTTCAGAAGCATAAAGGATAGAGCCTCTGGGCTCTGGTCCCACTGTGTTTGCTTTCTCCCTCTGGCCAGTGTTCTCAGTATATCCAGATCTCATCCTGATGACCAGTTCATGACCAGGATCATTGACAATGCTTTCAGCTTTGTAAAGCATAGGCGGAAGCTTATTGTCCTGTCTTATAGACATAAATTTGGAATTGTAACTTTGGAAAATGCAGAAGATATAGAGTACGTGTCACAGAGATGCACTAATTATAGGGAAGATGTTGAAAAAGACATGGGCAACCATTAGGAGCTGACCATTAAGGACCAAAAGCAAAAAAGATGGGTGAAGAGAAATTGTTGTATAACCTCAAAAACAAGTAAGGTGGCAGACATCTGAATAGACATGTGGCTCATGGGGCTGCAGATGTTGTAGACATGGACTGTAGCACTCTCTAGACTAATTAAATATATTTACAGAATGTGGTAAGGAAGATTCTTCTGGGAATACAGATCACAAAGGTCAGCATACAGACCATATATCTTGCTTCTTAAATGAATTGAGACTTACAGACTAGTATTACCTTCTTAGAAGTTTTCTGTGTACACATTACCAGATCGTGAACTGTACTCCTTCCATCCAAAAGTAAAGAACTGAAAAGCCACAGAAGGTTAAGATGAAAAAACCCCAAGAGAGTTGCATTGTTTCCCCTGAGCTCCCCTCATTGTGTTTGTTTATTACGATGTCTGTGCTCCATGCAGCTCTCATTTATTGAATGCTCTCCCTTCAATGTTTTTCGGTAATATTGGCTCTACGCTACAATGGATGAATGGTCTCTCCATGAAATTACAGCTCCTCTTCACATGAGTTTATTGGATTCTTTTTTTAAGAGACACACTGCATTTCATGATTGCAGTTTAACATCTTGTTATAGCCTGGTTTATCTCTACACCACTGAAAACAAGGGTGATATTTGCAGCGAACATTTTTAGACAAGACAATCTTGATACACAGTTTAACACAAGGGCTATAACAAGTTCATGCAAACAATAACATCACTACTAAATAAGAAATGTTACCGTATTTGAGAGGTTTGATATATTGGATGAAAGTGGCTCCTAATCTCTTGGTGTCACAGTAGCAGTATGTGCACCTACACAATCCACACTGGTATCAGGTTAGGGCATGCAAAATCACCAGGCACTTGGGGGAGTTTGGGAATGTCTTGATTTAGATATGGGGAACAAAGGAAATAGAGGCAGCCTTTAGCCAAGAGAGTAATACGTCCTTGGATGAACAGTGGCCTTAGTCAGTAACAGTAAAACATATAATGATACTGTAGAAGAAAGCCACAGGGACTAGAGTTACATCACAGACAGGGAACAGGACTCAACTAGCAACTTATGCACAGACCAGGAACAGGGGAGTCATAGAATGTGAATTACAGACTGGGAAACGGTGAGCAGAGTCTGAAAAAGAGCACCTAGAATCACAGTTACAATCTGTCTGCACCACCATTGTGGTAAGTGGCCTGGTCGGTCTGATATCCCACTGTAAGAACATTACCACAAATGTGGTAGGGGGTGGCTCAGACTACAGCCTATCCTATATAGCATCTACGACCCACCCTCTGCATATAGGATTACGTCTGTATTTGTCAATTGATGATTTGTACCGCTGTTACCTTGGGCCATAAGGGTAGTTTTTATGTTTAAACCCCATTTTCGCCCTATTTTGTCTGCAAGAATTTTTGGGGGGACAATTTTTTAATGTGATTTTTCGTTTGGTTGAGAGAACTCCAAATGAAAAATGAGAACACTTTCGTGTGATTCAGGGTTTTTTTTGTGGAAAAGAACCTTTTATCGTACCAGCAGATCACGCCAACAAAATACTGGTGAGAGCTGTAGGTGTCAGTGGGCGAAATTGTTAAAAATCATGCCAATCGAGATGATTTTTAACAACTATAATGACATCTTGCATTAATAATTTTGGCTTTTATCATTAGATACAATCTAACAAATAAATGCCTTTCCTATTTTTTTTACAATTTAACATTGATAAAATTAGTGCTGCTAAAGCCGGCATTCATTTTCACAATGAAACTGACTTTTCACTTTTTTTTTTTTTTTTTTGGTAGAAATGTTGTTTTATATTGGGTCCCACCCAAAAAGGCAACTTGCCCAAGCACCAGCCATAAGGGCTTGAAACCCAGGGCTCAGAGATGGATGACATCACATGAGGGAAGGGGCCTAGAGGGGGATTACCAGAGGAAACCCCCTCTAGGCCCCTCCTCTTTTGTGACATTATCATTAGTGGTATGGGAGAGATTCACTCTCTACTGTGGCAGAATTCTCATACTATCACCCACTGTACTTTCTGCATGTCCTCCTCAGACAATTAGTGTGCTCGGTTTTGGTTGAGGGAATGACAGGAAGAAGTGAATCGGGCGACCTGGGAGGATACACATAGTGGGGCATCCCGATTCTGATGCCCTCCTGAGAGGAACAACACACAGGAAAGTGAAATTCCTGTGTGTTGTTCCTCTTTAAGAACTTTACTTTAAACGCAGGAGGTGAAACTACAGTAACTCTGCTGAACCGTACTGAATTCTAATATGGGAATGAGTCCTCTGCAGATAAATTAATAAACAGAACCATATGACTGAGAGGAGCTGAGTAGAGTGGTCAGACACTGAATGCTTTCAGAGAGGTGCTAGGTACAAGCTTTATTTTACAATGTACAGTAGGTGCACTGTAGCACATATAGCTTTTAACTTCTTTTTCCTATATAATTCCTTCCTCCAACCCACATTGTTGTGATATTAATATTCTGTGCTATAAATCAATTATTGGCATATAGATCAACAGTAGCCTTAACAAGAAGTAGCAGAACCAATACTTTGCAGAGCCATTGGCTTGTATAAACTATGATATTCCAATAAGCCAGGACAGGCATTTTCAGAAGTCAGGCCTTTTATTTGTAAGTCAAGATTATAACATTCATTCAGTTGGCATCCTTGGCCTATCTATATCTATCCTTATTCCAGCATTTCCTTCCTCGTCATTTATTTCTCTCTTTCTTTCTCTCCTGATAGTTAAAAACATCTTATATCTTATACAAAATATGCAGTTATCTTACATGGACAGTATGTGAGACTGATTGGCCAATTGGCGCTAACCAATTCGGAAAAGACACTTGATTCTGATTGGTTAATTGGTGCTGGCCAATCAGACTGAGAGGAGCTTGTAGCCTATTCATGTAAGGGATGAAAGGACAGAAACTCCTATTCAATTAATTTAATAAACAGGAGCAGACATTCAGACCTGAAACCAAAACATGTAGATTGTAAAACAGATGTAAGTTTGGATAAGACAATGGCCTCCTTCCAACAAAAAGCCAGTCTCCAGCACACATTTCTGTAATCAATGTAAATTGGGGGTCTTTTCATTTAAAGTTTTTAAAATAGAGACAAGAAAAATGAATATATATATATATATATATATATATATATATATATATATATATAATGGCTTCTCGCTAATAAACTTACTAAAGACATGACAGCTAGTTTGTTGTGAGCAGTTAATGAAAGTTAACTAAAAGTCAGATTACATATTACATGTCCCTTAAAAAGCTATTATGCATCACATGTCACAAAAAATATCCTTCAACATGGCTAATAGCTTCCTTCAGTCAATAATGCTTTCACATAGTGCTTCTTTAAAGCTTCCGCTCTCTGTAATAATGTATCACTAGTGCCAAAAAATAACTTACTTGAACTTTGTAAACTCAAGCTACGCATTGCTTTAGGTTACATTTCATCGGAAGCCAATAATTGAAACTGAGCAGCAAGGTTCAGCTTGTGTAAGAAAAATAAATGCTTTAATGCTAAAAACACCAAAAAGGTTGACACTGGACTCCAAAAATAAAGTTAGACAAAATAACAACACCTAAAACTGCTATAGATAAATGACACCTAAATATTTCTCCCCTTTCTTTACTGCTTACAGGTGGGGATTTGTCTCTCCAGCATCTGTGATTTGGGGAATCCCTATTCTACATTTCAGAGTGTATTCCCTGTCACCTCACCCATGAATCATGTGCCTAGGCGCATGCAGAATCGTTTTTTGCGCACGACCATGAATCAACCCTATAGTCTCCTAGAAAGAAGCATTACAGCAATATAGCCTCAGTCAGTGCTGACAACATCCACATCTAACTTGGAGCTGCCCTCTAGACCCCTTATCACTTCATCCAAAATTCAAAAACACACAAATAAAATGTAATACCTTACATTTCAGGCAATGTCCTCATCTGGTCTGACGGGGTGTTGTATTCTGTCTTCGGTCCATCTTCAGAGCACGTCAGGGGCCCCTCTGCCGTCTTCTTTAAATATTATATGCTCAATTTTTGGGTAAGGGAAAAAGGGGAAGGAAAAATGGGTGGCACCAACAACAGTGATCTTGTCTGTGGTGCACTGCCCTGTGGAGCACTACCCAAACCAAGAACGTAGGGGTTACCTCTCACACCCCCAACAGAGCCCACAGGGTTTAACAATTGTACTCACTCAATATTTAGTGTCAAAACAGTAATTTTTATTGTCACCTTATTAAAACCCATTAAAAACGCAATCCGTTTTTAACCTCCAGTGGGAGCTGTTGCTCACATAAGTGCATATACTATTGTCTAATACAGTAAATTAATCCTATCTCAATATGCAAATACCAAAATCGTTCCAAAAAGTGCAAGTGCTAAACAAAGTGCATCCATTTCAAATATCACATGTGCAAAGAATAATACTTAACCCAATACAGGATTTGAATAAGATAAGAGAAGACATACAACACATGAATTACTAACCAATCACCACAGTGTATGATCCAGAGCAGGCAGCGCCCCCCACAGTGCACCAACGCGTTTCTCAAGGCAAGATAAGGGTTTAGGGAGCCCAGAGCCCACCTTTTATACGCACCCGCCCAGCCGCTCCCACGAACGTTCGCCCGCCTGCATGCGGACAGGCGCACTCCAGCCGGAAGTGCGTCGGTCCGCCAAACTGGAAACGGAGGCCCGCGCTCCACACTGGAATGCAGCGTCTCCGATGGCACGTATCCAGTCACGTGGCAGCGCACCGCCGCTCCCCACATAGTGAGAGTGGCGGTCTCCGCCAGCCTGCAGGCAGCTCACCCAGCGCGGGACCGGCTCACTGGAAAGGTGCGTATCCCCCGTTGGCAACGAACAAAAACATTAAAATAATCACATGTAATCTATACCTAAATATATTATGATTTACTACTATATTATGTTTGAAAAAGTCAATAATATTTTCTATAGCTAATATTTACATTACAAAAAAGGCAACTACACCTAATTATGTTCACAATATGTACATTCAAATCTATACTATATACAAAACAGGCAAATCATTAATCTACAATAATGCTGGACAGTGAAGGCTACGCCATCCATTTTTCCTAGCTCTAAGCTATAGCGGGTCCACACCCCCACCAGTCTCAGGCATGCAAGTTTGGTAGCAGGATCCTCATCCCCACATTCATGACAGGTGGGGATGAGGATACCCCCATCATGTTACATATCCAGCCCTTGGACAAGAGTATTTTAATGTTTTTGTTCATTGCCAACGGGGGATACGCACCTTTCCAGTGAGCCGGTCCCGCGCCCGGTGAGCTGCCTGCAGGCTGGCGGCGACCGCCGCTCTCACTATGTGGGAAGCGGCGGTGCGCCGCCACGTGACTGGATACGTGCCATTGGAGACGCTGCATTCCAGTGTGGAGCGCGGGCCTCTGTTTCCGGTTTGGTGGACCTACGCACTTCCGACCGGAGTGCGCCGGTCTGCATGCAGGCGGGCGAACGTTCGTGGGAGCGGCTGGTCGGGTGCGTATAGAAGGTGGGCTCCGGGATCCCTAACCCCTTACCTTGCCTTGAGAAAGAGACCTGTTGGTCTCGAAACACGTTGGTGCACTGTGGGGGGCGCTGCCTGCTCTGGATCATACACTGTGGTGATTGGTTAGTAATTCATGTGTTGTATGTCTGCGCTTATCTTATTCAAATCCTGTATTGGGTCAAGTATTATTCTTTGCACATGTGATATTTGAAATGGATGCACTTTATTTAGCACTTGCACTTTTGGAACGATTCTGGTATTTGCATATTGAGATAGGATTAATTAACTGTATTAGACAATAGTATATGCACTTATGTGAGCAACAGCTCCCCCTGGAGGTTAAAAACGCCTATGGCATGGATTGTGTTTTTAATGGGTTTTAATAAGGTGACAATAAAAATTACTGTTTTGACACTAAATAATGAGTGAGTGCAATTGTTAGACCCTGTGGGCTCTGTTGGTGGGGTGTGAGAGGTAACCCCTACATTGTATAATTCTTTAAATATTAGAAAAATAAATATAAAAAAATTAAAGAATAAAATACGACTCCCCTGCCGCCATCTGTAGAATGGGGGGAACAGGTCCACCCACTTCCAGCCTGGCTAGCAGCCAGGGGTCTGAGTGACAGGCCAGGGAGTTAAGCATTTACACCTCAGAGGAGAATCCTCTAAGGATTCACCTCCATGTGACTTTGTGTAGTTCCTGTAAAATGCCAGTGTCACTTCTAGGGATATTTGGGGTTAACACCAGGGGGTTTCAAGTTCCTCCCTCTGAAAAACACTGTTCATTAGCCTAAGCTGGACTGACATCTGCCTTGGGCCTGGTTGCCCAGTGGCCATAAAAGACCTACCCTCTCCCAGATTCCCTTTTCTGTTAAAAACATTAAAGTGCACCTATACTCAGAGGGAAGTATATGTCGTCACCCTTTATCCCCAACCCAGTGCCCAAAAACAACCTGTGTTTTTTTACCTCAGCTTTTGCCCAATATTCATACCAACATGAACCGGATGCAGCCGGCCATATTGCTCCTTGGCAGAGCAGCCCTGAGTTGTTCAGTCACAGTACATACAGCTCAGCTATGGGAAAAACTTCCACCTAACTGTTCTTAGGGCTAATTCAGCACTGTGAGAATTTTTTTCCCTCATGTGTTTTGTGAGAAAAAATAATTTATCTTGCTTTTTTTCCTCGGTGCAATTCAGTACTATGTTTAGCTGTGCAAATGTTTTATAAATGTAAAAAATCAATTATGCTGAATTGCAGTGTGAATAAAAATCAAGATTTCATTTTTTTATTATTTTTTTCCTTAGTATAGGAAAAAATTCATTGTAAAAATGTTTTTCTCACAGAAATGAGGTTGAATCAGCCCTAGTATTATTCCTAAGTGAACCAATATGCCATTCACCATAATACTACTTCCTATAAGTCTTTTTATTAATATTGGGCAAAAACCTGGGGCACCGGGCTGGGGATAGAAGGTGACGACATAAACGTTATTTCTGAGTATAGGTGCACTTTAAGTTTCTTAGGCATGTTCATGCATGCTTACTTTTGCATATAGGCTGCTGAGGACTAACTTTCCTGACTTTAACCTGGACTGACCCCCTGAGTCCAATCCTGTTATCAGGCAGGCTGATTCATCACTAACGCCAGGTAGCGACAGATGAGCGTCTGTAGCAGGCATGTCATTTCTGAAGAAATATATAAAAAATAAAACAAATGTTAAAAAACTGCTTTTTCAATGCCAGGAGAGGTCACAGCATTATTTGAGATTTAAAAAAAAAAAAAAAAAAACCCTGTTTAAAGAGAAGGAAAGGTTTGTCCATTGAAATGTATGGGAGAGCGCCAGGTAGCGAGAGGTCATACCTGGTGCTGTGCAAGGCTGAATGCCGGCACTGTTCGCTGAGGCTGGGAAAATTATGAATCAGACGCTACATGGCGTTATCCCAGTCGCTAAATAGATTCTGCTTGATAAATGTATAAGTTTGTGCCGTGTCCGGCGTTCACCAGTCGCTACCTCTCATTAACCAGCCACTACCTGACGCTATCCCTTCATGAATAAGGCCCTCACTCAGAGAACTGACTTTGTGAGTAAAACTTCTGCTAACCTACTGATGATCCTGATCCCAGGCCTCAGCCATTTGTCTGCTCCTTCTAGTACCTGTTGGTTCTGGTTGCACTTTGAGCCTTTTGGGGCCTCAGGGGCCTGATTTATCATTTTTCCAAAAGTGCGCCGTTTTTCATACTATTGCCATTATAAAAACAGTGCGCTCATTTTTTGTCGCACTGTGTAGTGTAAAGTGGCTCAGCATGAAATTAAGTGACGTATGTGCCTAACTAGTAACAATGAAACGACCTCTACATAGGATGCGCCAATTTTGCGCCATTGTGTTTCTATACATCTATCTATATTTATTGGAAATGGACTGGCGCACACAAAACATGCACTTCTAATGAAAAAGTTGTTTATTTGTACAAAAAGTACATATACTCGAATATAAGCCGAGTTTTTCAGCCCACTTTTTGGGCTGAAAAAAGCCGCCTCGGTTTATACTCGAGGCAGTGGCCGCTCTCACACACACTGACACTTACTGGCTGTTGCGCACAGGTTGGTGGGAGGCGTCCATTGTTTCTATTGGACGCCGACCACATGGGGCACGCCCACCAACTGGCGCGCAACAACCAGGAAGTTCCTGAGCGCGTTTGTGAGATCGGCGGCGGAGGCAGTGGCGGCGGCAGAGGGAACGGAGGTGGCCAGCACGCAACAACAGGTAAGTGTGGGGGGGACCACTGGGTTTTTTTTATTTTTAATTGTTGTTAACTGTTAATGATGCCAAGTGAGCACACATATATCCAGGGCCAACCTGAGGAGAAGAAAAGATGGGAAAAAGAGTAATACTTCCAGAAGTTGGAACAAGAGATGGACAGAATGTGGAAAAGAGAATTTAAAAAGTAGTAAAGTAGTAAAGAGTGAATTTAGAAAAGGGAGAGAGGGGTAATGAGGAAACATGAAGGAAGAGAAGGTGATAGAAACCTATGTGTGACGGCTTGGCCCCTAGTTTGAATTGGGCCCCAGCGCAAACCAGCCTGGGGGGGGGAGGCAGGCACTCTCATTTATAAGCAACACCAGCAGTAATAGTGTGGCAACCTGCATGTCTCAGGTCAGAGTGGCCATTATTAGGGCCACCTAGCCGGGCCCCCTTTCATCCCTTGGACTCCTATACCTGAGTCCCTAATGGCTGCTGTCATGACATCCACAGCCTGCATTTCCCACCCTAGGCTTATACTCGAGTCAATAACTTTTTTCCAGTTTTTTGTGGTAAAATTAGGTGCCTCGGCTTATATTCGGGTTGACCTATACTCGAGTATATACGGTAACATAAAAACTGCAACATAAACTACATTTCTGTGCTGCTCTTATGTCCCAAATGTCATGGGCTAAATTTTATTAAAAGAAAACAAAAACTGGTAAAATAACATGTATAATGTATGGGAATGGCAAGCTATGTACCTCAAAAAACAGGTGCAGCAAAATGGTGAGTGTTTGTGCACTCGTGAAATAATAAAAGCCTATTTCACACTTGCACTGGCATGCACTGATGTGAAAAACATTGCTAAATGCAGTTTGCACACAAGAGAGGCGCACCATGTGCTCAAACTGGTGGAAAACCGGCGCAATGCTTTGATGAGCCAGGCCCCAGGTGTCATCCTTTGGTGTGTGTGTGGTACAAAACAGTAACAGTTCACTGATGAGGAGGTGAATACTGTCATATTTCCATGAACATATAGGGCCAAATTGGTGCAAATTAAAGTGGTGCAGAATATATTTTATAATTTTGAATGCAATAGTGCATGTTGTTAGACTACAAAAAACAAATTTGCTAAAATATTAGCGCACATGATGAAACAATTATTAGAGGCTAATTTATCATAAAAGGTTCAGATGCCATTTGAGCTCCTCGTCTGAGACACGCAGCAGCGCCCGCACTGCAACGTCGGCTTCAGGCTGCCAGCTGTAGCGCGCCGCTAGGCAGTGTTTGCAGCACACAGCTTGTATATGCCTATACGCTAACAACACCTAGCGCTGACCGGGAGAGCCGCAAGATGAATATATTTATAAAAATAAATACATAGCACTTCCAGAGGCGCTCAAAAAACGGGATTCCAGGCACACAACAGCTGTTGGAATCCCAATTTTTTAATTTTTAAGGTCATGGAATTCTTTTTGTTTTTAAATATGGAAATTGCATTGGGGACACGTGAAAACTTTATCACGGCTCAAATCACACGTTTGCAGGGCAACACAAAAGTGTCTAATATGCAAAATAATCCCAACCAGTCCAGGGATCCCGTGGCACATGAACTAGCCCCTCCAAAAAAAAAATATTATTATGAAATGCCTAAATAATTGTAACCATTCAAGCCCATTGAAAAGTATAGGATAAGGCCACAGGGTGAGCTTTCATTCACATATCGGTTTGTGTAAATGACCCATAAGAGTCCCTTGTGTGAGAGAAGCTGGTGGCTTTACAACCATCATAGAAGTAAAGTACTTGAACACAATGCAAATGCATGTGCTGTCTTGCCCAACGTAAAGCCATCTCTGGTCACAAGTAAAACATTGGTTAATTCCCCTACAACTGGATGTTGCCTCTCACTTTCTAAAGAAGAGCACAATATGGGGAAAATGCCATATAACAGGGGTGTCAACTCATTTTCATCGAGGGTCACATTGAAATTCTGGTTGCCTTCAAAAGGCTAATAACAGACAAAAGCACAAAATGCAAATATGACCATTCAAATAACACAGATACAGACTTATTTTGCCCAGGACAGATGCAGACAGGCACTGAAATAATTTGCCCAGGACATCCGCGGAATAATTTTTACCAGGAAAGATGCAGAATGAATTTGCCCAATGTTTTTACCCAAGGAAGATGCAGAGGCTAAATTATTTTGCCCAGGATAGCCACATAATTATTTTTCCCAGGAATGAAGCAGATGTAGAATTAGTGTGTTATTTTGCCCAGGACAGCCCAACTATCATTTTCTCCCCTCTAAACCATTAAAAATGCAAGTACCAGCTGCTTTTATAGGCACTGCACCTGGGTTTAAAGGCAATGCTGTGCTCCACAGTGGTGTGCAACATACCAGTGCATTACTGGTAGCACCTCACATAGGCACAAGGAGGGGCTGCTGGTATCAGACCGATTAGATGGGCCACCACTGTCTGGTACTTTTCAGAGGGCCACATAAAAAGGCTTGGAGGGCCACATCAGGCCTCTGGGCCTTGAGTTTGACACATGTGTCATATAGAATTGTTTCAGGATAGCCCACATATTTGTAATTAATGAACTAGTATCACCTAGTGATAGTAAGTTGTTACCGTGTTAGCCATCAATGTAAGCAGAAAATCCAAGGTTAAAGTAATACCATTTATGAGTTAGCCAATAAATGGTAATACCTTGACCTTGTATTACCTAGTGATAAAACATTGTTAGGCCAGCTGCATGTTACTAATTTGTTAAGGTGGAGCCTTGCTGTCTATTTACTGTTTCTAATATGGGGGAACTATATTGACCATTTTCAAAAAATGTGTTAGCTATAAACAACAACCAGTATAGACATAGTTGGCCAAACGGATTTATTGACACATATGTGACAGTTCATTTCTACTGATTATGGCTTTTAATACCATTTGTTATCATCCAAGCCATTAATTACCTGCTGTGCCAGGCAGACTGTCTGTCTGTTGTAATCTAATATCATATGTAGAATTTATGACACATGTGACAACAACAATCCCCCAGAAATCATGAGTCACACAAAACAATTACACTATGTATAACAGTTATCAGTCACATGCAGTTATATATTTAATGTGAATGTGAAACAAGAAATGATCTGCCAAGATCTCCTTTCAGTAAAAATTAAACCTTAATAAAAATTGCACGTCAAAAACACAGATAGGATAAAGAGGACACATCAAACTGGGGGATGTCAAAGGTATCAACCTCCCTCCAATGCAGCTCAGCTGCTTTTCTTTCTCAGCTCCACGTCCTGCTAGGCAATGGAAAGGTCTATGTGGGAACAAGACATACATTTACCTCTTGAAACTACTCTATGAAATGAAAGGAATGGGATATATTGAGATATGGAGATGATATGACTAAAACATTTTAAATCCTCAAGCTCTTCTTGGCATAGAACAGCAAAGTGCACTTCCATTTTGGACTTTCTTGCCCAATGTGCCCCATGGCAGTATCTGTTGTCCCCCCCCCCATGAGTGGTGGCCTCTGTATCTGTTGGAGACACACATGGCAGGGGTAGGACAGTCAGTTCTATTGGTGGTTCCAAGGCATCCCAGTCTGACTCCACACACACCCATCCACAAGATTATGATAAAATCATCTTCAGAGTCTACAGTACAGCTTATTTGCTTTAAACTTTTGTTTAATGTTATTGTGTACATTTTTTTATTTATTTATGTCTTGCATCTTCTCCACTGGATCAACATCAAAAAGTTCCCTCCAACAGAGTAATTAATTGACATGCCATAACACAAGTCCCACATTCCTGTTTTTTCATAGTCAATAACCAATACTTTTTTTAGCAACTCTAGTTGACAGCAAGCGCAGATAAAAGAGAACTTTTTTCATTAAAATGAAAACTCTGTCTTGCAAAAAGTAATATACCTATAAAACAATTGTTTGTCTTGCCATCTTGACATACTGCCATTTTCCAGTTCAGGTCAATCCACTCAGCAATGACCAGACAAGCTGCCAGTCACACTGCAATGGAAAGTACTGCTGATGCTCTGTAATGGAAGGGTTCATGTTGATAGAAAGTAACAATTATATTTAATAATAATTAAAGGATCATGTCATGCAATATCATGCAGCAATAAAATGATATACTCACTAATAAATATTAGCATACAGGGGTGGTAGACATTATCATATTTATAAAAAATCATCATTGCCATAAACTGGAGACTAATCTGATAGAATGTGTGATCAATCATTTGTGGCTTTCAGGGCAAAATCATTTTACTCATCAAAGGTGATGTACAGGTTCTGCTTGCTCCCCATTTTGTGTATCTATATATGTCTTTATGGGTTCATTTGCTAAAGCAGTTTATAACAATAACTGATTCAGGCTAACCATGAACAATTCCATGGCATAGATATAATTCACATTTAAATCATCATGATTGCTGTTCACTGTTTGTGTATTAGCCGATTAGTCCTCCACAGCCCCAGTCTGCAAATAAAATGTGGGGCCTCTATACACAGAAGTTTACTGAATACAGAGGCTCCCATTGTTTACAATGTGAACCAGCCATACATAGGCCACATCCACCCACTAGACAGAACTTGGAAGTACAGTCTCGGCTTCACAAACCAGGACTGCTGGATACCGATTGGTAAGCTAAGTGGATCTTCATCAGTGAATGGTGGTACAATAAGTTACATTTATATTGCTCACAGTAATTGGATTCCTTATGCATTTGACCCAACAGTTCATACAGCAAACCAAAATTACAGACTACAGCACTGATGGAGCAGATCATGAAGGAGCAGATATTGTGGCAAGGGTGGAAACTGGGAGGGGAGGGGTTGGAGTGAGATGTGAGCAGAGGGAGGTCAAGGGGGTGTTTTAAGAGCCTTGAGTGAATTCTGACACATATTCTGGGTGTGGTGTTGGCCCAGTTGCCTCCAAAGCAATGCGGCCCACCGGGCCCCCGGGAATACTCACTGTGCTCCCTATGGCCATGAGACATCCTTGACTTTGCTCTTCATCATTTGGCCCCAATCTTACACTTCTCATGCTCATCTCTTTTCCTGTTTTCACTTGTGGTTTCCACAACCAGTCTCTCCCTGTTAACCTTTCCCTCCAATTCTCTGTCGTCAGTCTCTGGTTCCTGTTATCATGCAGGTCCTGCGTGTAATCTCCACCCCTTTTATCTTTAATCTTTGAAGCAGTTTATATATCGTGTATATTTTAATACAGTATTTAAGTAAGTGTTTGTGGTATCGTTATTGGACTATTACCGTATTTTTTGCCCATAAGACGCACCTAGGATTTGAAGGAGGGAAAAAAAGAAAAATTATTCTAAACCAAATGTTGTGCTAAAACACCCCATTACAGGCATTGTGGCAAATCCCATAGGTAGTGTGGCATATTCTCATCCCATTCCCAATATAGGCAGTGTGGGATGCCCCCATCCCATTCCCCATATAGGCAGTGTGGCACCCCCCACTCCTATTCCCCATAGGCAGTGTAGCATTCCCCTCATCCCATCCCCATAAGTAGTGTGGCATTCCCCCTCCCATTGGCAGTGTGGCACCCCCATCCCATTCCCTATATAGGCAGTATGGGATGCCCCCATCCCATTCCCCATATAGGCAGTGTGGTACCTCCCCACTCCTATTCCCCATCGGCAGTGTAGCATTCCCCTCATCCCATCCCCATAAGTAGTGTGGCATTCCCCCTCCCATTGGCAGTGTGGCACCCCCATCCCATTCCCTATATAGGCAGTGTGGGATGCCCCCATCCCATTCCCCATATAGGCAGTGTGGTACCCCCCCACTCCTATTCCCCATAGGCAGTGTAGCATTCCCCTCATCCCATCCCTATAATTAGTGTGGCATTCCCGCATCCCATATGCCGTGTGGCATTCCCTCTCCCATTGGCAGTGTGGCACCCCCATCCCATTCCCTATATAGGCAGTGTGAGATGCCCCCATCCCATTCCCCATATAGGCAGTGTGGCACCCCCCACTCCTATTCCCCATAGGCAGTGTAGCATTCCCTCATCCCATTCCTATAAGTAGTGTGGCATTCCCGCATCCCATATGCAGTGTGGCATTCCCCCTCCCATAGGCAGTGTGGCATTCCCCTTATCCCATCTCCATATGCAGTGTGGCAATCCCCCTTCAATTGGCAGTGTGGCATTTCCCCCATCCCATAGGCAGTGTGGCAGCCCCTTATCCCATCTCCATATGCAGTGTGGCAATCCCCCTTCCATTGGCAGTGTGGCATTCCCCCCATCCCATAGGCAGAGTGGCACCCCCCATCCCATTCCCCATATGCAGTGTGGCAATCCCCCTCCCATTGGCAGAGTGGCACCCCCATCCCATTCCCCATATGCAGTGTTGCAATACCCCTCCCATTGGCAGTGTGGCACCCCCCATCCCATTCCCCATATGCAGTGTGGCAATCCCCCTCCCATTGGCAGTGTGGCAGCCCCCTATCCCATTCCCCATATGCAGTGTGGCAATCCAGTGTGGCACCCCCATCCCATTCCCCATATGCAGTGTGGCAATCCCCCTCCCATTGGCAGTGTGGCACCCCCCATCCCATCCCCCATATGCAGTGTGGCAATCCAGTGTGGCACCCCCATCCCATTCCCCATATGCAGTGTGGCAATCCCCCTCCCATTGGCAGTGTGGCACCCCCCTATCCCATTCCCCATATGCAGTGTGGCAATCCAGTGTGGCACCCCCATCCCATTCCCCATATGCAGTGTGGCAATCCCCCTCCCATTGGCAGTGTGGCACCCCCCTATCCCATTCCCCATATGCAGTGTGGCACCCCCTATCCCATTCCCCATATGCAGCGTGGCAATCCCCCTCCCATTGGCAGTGTGGCACCCCCCTATCCCATTCCCCATATGCAGTGTGGCACCCCCTATTCCATTCCCCATATGCAGTGTGGCAATCCCCCTCCCATTGGCAGTGTGGCACCCCCCTATCCCATTCCCCATATGCAGTGTGGCACCCCCTATCCCATTCCCCATATGCAGCGTGGCAATCCCCCTCCCATTGGCAGTGTGGCATTCCCCCATCCCATTGCCCATATGCAGTGTGGCTAAATTAAAAAAAATAAATAAAAAACATATACTTACATGAGCCTCACGCTGCGGCCACCAGCCAATAAAGGAGCGGTGGGCCGGGAGAGGGCAGGGTAATGAAACCCCGCCCACTGTCCCCGCTCCGGCCACTGTTAGCACCGCCGGCGTGCGCACAACTGATCCATGCAGCCGGTGGGCGTGGCCTGTGCTCGCATCCCAGCTGCATGAACCGGGTGTGTGCGCACGCTGGCCCGTGAAAAAGCAGCGGTGCTAGCAGTGGCCGGAGCGTGGACAGTGGGCGGGGTTTAGTTACCCCGCTCTCTCCCCACCCATCGCTCCTTCATCAGCCTCGCGCTGCCGCCCCCTGGGACTCCAGCTGATGAGAGATCCGCTCTTTCATCAGCTGGCGCCCCAGGGGTGGCAGCGCAAGGTTAATGTAAGTATATATATATATTTAAATATATATATATATTTTTGCATTTGCCCAATAAGACGTACTGACATTTTACCCCCATTTTTGGGGTAAATTTAGTGTGTCTTATAGGGCGAAAAATACGGTAAGTAAAGGTTCTGGTTTGCAGTATTGCTGTAATTTTCACAATGAATCACATTCATACATACACATATACAGACATCTCTCTCTCTTTCTATATATATATATATATATATATATATATATATATATATAATCTCATGGTCTGGGTGCAGTCTCACCTGGCCATTGAGTGATGGAATGATTAACACTGACACAACCCCAGTGTATATTTCTATTGCTGAGAATAGACTTCAGATGTAAACCATGCTAATTATTTTAAGATGTACATTTTAAACCATAGTTCAGCAAGAATCATTTCATGCCTGGTGTTTATTCAAGTACAACAATATAGAGTCGCATTTAATTTTCAACAATTTAGGAATTAAGCTAAATCTTGTTGAATAAGAACTGCTCATTTAATCTAAAGCAGGTATTGCCAAAAACTTTGTCACCCAGAATCTGTATAATAAATCATTTAAATTAGGTATTAAGCGTATACGCATCTTGCCCATCACTGTTAGTAAACACCATTATTCTACTTTTAATATCAAAACACACTGAGTGTGCGATGTGTAATCCATCTGTAATGATAATCTAATTAAAATGTCCATCATTTACACATAGTTGTAATAGCTAACCATGTATTTTTATGAAAAAAGTACGCCTTGTCTACTCCCCAGACCTAATCTCCTACTTTCACTTTCCATAATCCTGACTGCGGTTGCTGTCATTGGTAATCCTTTTAATGTATTAAAGTTCTAATCCGACACAGTGAGCCATTAATGAGATAACGTAGGCAGCAGTTGTGAAGCCTTTCTTTCATTAATATGATATGAAATTCCCTAATGAGAAGCTTTCATACAGTCAGGCCATCAAATCAATTTAGAATCCAAATTGTATTACAGACAAAGTTAATGTCCACAGTGTTTTACGTAATTGTTTTAAGGGGATACTAACATGTTGTCATGTTGTATTTGGATCATGCTTTTACTTAATTAGTCATTGATTAGACTTTTATTTAAGCAGATTGTACATTGGGTTATCAGTGATTTATAATGGTAACCATACCAACTCAACTTTTTTAGATGGGAAATGGGAATTTTCTGCTGAAACAAAATTAGGAACAGATAACTGCTTTTCACACTGGTGTTCTTGTAGACCATAATGAATACATAAACTCCTTTAAAGGAACACAGCGTACATCTAAATGTTACAACAGTTAGGAAGCTGAACCATGTACTTGATATGATAGGCCTCTTTGTCTGGGTGCTCATGAAAAAAAGATATTCTACCAAACTGCAGACTCTCATCTTTAATGCGGAAGTCCAATGTCCTGTAACCTATGCACCCCCCCCCGTGCAGGATGCAGGGTTACAAAAGCCTCACCTCGCCCAAGATCCAGCACCATTCTTCTTAAAGAAGAACATCTGAACTAAACCTAAATGTGGCCAATCCTCCCTCGCACAATCGTGCCTTGCTTACCTTTTGGATGTTCAATCCTCTGTGCCCCGCTGGCTTAGCCATCTGTAAAGGACAGCTGTGCTCTTTAAAGTCCCACACTGCTCAGTGAAGTCTCACTGCTTTTTGTGGTCTCCCCTTGCATCCTATTTATGTGTACTGCGCAGGCAAAATGGCGCTGCCCATCTAGAGGTCACCAGACTCCGAGGGACCCAGAAGATGGATGCCCTGGCGAGCTGAGTAAAAATTGCCCAAATGTAAACCCGGAGGGGGGGGCAGCAGATCTGTGAGGTTTGGGGGGAGGTTCCTCCGCCAATGTTTCTCTTAAAGGCAGAAATACCCACAAACAAGCAACAACTTAAGACGGCTACAGTAAGGGCCTGGCAAAGCATTAACATGAATTTAGTGATGTCCATGGGTTTTAGACTTCAGGGAGATTTCTGCCTGCAAAGGATTCTCTCTAGTATTAAAAATAAACATTTTAGGCATGATAGTGTTATTTTGTCCAATTACTTTTGGTCCCCTAAATTGAGAAGGCTTTGTAGAAAAATGGTTGCAGTTCTTTTTAGAGGATATATGTATTTTTTCAACTATTTTTAATTAAACCTGAAAGTCTAAAATTTCAATGCATCGTTGGTTCATTTCAAATCCAATGTGGTAGCATGCATGCCAGGATGGAATGACAACAAGTAACTATTTTACTCCATCAAGGACAGAGGGCTTTGCTAATAAATATTTAGCTTAAAGTGGACCAACACCCACAAAAATAACATTGCTTTAAACGAACAAACATAATAAAACACTTACGTTTTGATGATCCAGGCAGCCCTCTGTCCCTCGCAGAATCTGCTTTCTGGATTCACCTTCGCCGGAAGTCCCGCCCTCCAGCGCTTGTACGTGTCCTTTGACTGGCATCTGCACTGCTAATACGTGCATACCAGTCTCCAGGCATCGCGTGAATTCAGTTTCTGTTTCTTTAGGAGTGATGTCATCTTGGTGGGCGTGGCCTCTGTCTTGCAGTCGTCTTCTCGGGAGCGTGCACGTCCGCCTTTCAGTCTTTCCTCTGCTATGCAGAGCGTGCTCGCCCGCTCACGTAGAGACAAAAAAAAAGAAGCGTGCATGCGCAATAGCGCCGCTAGGTAAAGTGAAGCGCCGCTTGCTCCGGGAGCGAGCAGCGCTTCACTTTACCTACTGCGGCGCTACTGCGCATGCGCGAGGTTTAAAATAGGAAGAGGTCAAAGGATCTCTTCCTCTTAGATGTAAATCAAAGATGGCGGCGCGAAATATAAATTGATGCGACGCCGCGCAGGATCATCTAAGGTACTTGGATTATTAAGGGTAACGGGTCCTGGGGAATGGTATGGGATATTAAATGAAGGGGAAAAAAAAAAGAAAAACTTAAGGGTGTTGGTCCACAAAAACCCTAGAATGACAATCCCCACTATTTGGGGATCATTTCCTCTCAGTGTTGTGTGTTAAACCACTTGGCTTGCCAGATACTCCCCTTGATCCTGGATCCCAAGACTCACACAAGGCCCACATCCATCATCTCTGCTGTGCACACATACAGGATGGGGCAGAAAAGCAGCAGGTTGTGTAGAACTTTGCCAGTATTACAGCTATATAAGGTATCAGGTTTTGTGTTAGGAATTATCAATTTCTGACCAAAGGCTGACTCATGGATATCCTGGGATGACGTCTTCAGACCCTTATGTCGAGTTATGTAGTCTTATTTAATCTTACACTGCTTTTTCATCCTCTTTTCAAATTAATTTGGATCTGCTCAATGAACAGCACTTATCGCCCTTTCAAATTAAATTAATTACTTATTTATTATTACTTATTACTATTTAATAGGAGGTAGACATTTTTCTGTGTATTCACCGCTGGTTATTAGCACAGCATACATTTGGGTCTGACCATCCAAATTCACCTATTCAAAGCCAGTCAGCATTTGATACATGTTTTCTTCTTTCTTCTTTTATGATACCATTCACTGTATGTATAGGTCTTCACTACCCATGTTATTTTTGGCCCCACAGGCATAGAGGCTGGGATTTCCATGGCCTATAAGCTGGCCTTTGAGGACATTGATTACAGCCCCTATGCTCTCCAACATTGTGCCAGTACTCCACTAGGAGTGCTCCAAAAATGAAAATCCTTTCATTAGCATTTTTAAAAGTTCCCATTATTGTATGGCAAAATGATGTCTTCAATATGCTGAGCTTATCTGTTATTTTTTGTTCTATTTGTTTGCAACTGAGTTAAAAAAGAAAACAGTTTTCCATGGCAACAATGTATTTGCCTTAGCTATGTACACCAAAGTGGTGATTTCGAGTACATATAGACTCTTGCTTGCTAATCATCTGATTGGCTAAGGCATGGGTGATTTAACCCATTGTGTTTCAACCCATTCTGCTGAAATTCAACTACTTCCGTTTGGAGCAATCACAGTCTTGGGTTCCAGTAGCAAGGGTGACCGGGTTCTCAGCTGGATAGGTCATTAGGCTGCTTAGACATAGCCAAAGCTGCTAAAGTATGATGGAAACAGTAAGCTGATAAGTAAATCAAAGGTATGAGGGCACAACACAACACCAACACAAATGTTTATTTTGCAGTTTTCCTTTAAAGAACATTAGCAAATGCTAATCCATGCCCATGATTACCAAGAAGGCGTTCCAGGAAATAAGAAAGGATATTGTAGAGCCGCCTGGTCACCATGACTGGTTGGTCATTGTGACCCTTTACCAATTCACCAAATAGGAAACAAAAAACAACCCCCCATTTATTCCCTATTCTTAGTCTTCTCCAACCATCTATGCAGATTGAAGGCTTCCCTTGGGCTTTTTGGCTTGATCACAGTGGTCTTGCTTGCAGCAGTGTTATTTCTCCTGCTCCTTGATCCCATACCTGCAGATCCATCTGTTCAAAAGAAGGTGTTTCCCCCAGTGCCACATGGTGTCCCACTAATGTCAATGTGACCTCTGGTGTATAAATGTCCCACCCTGTCATAGCTTTCAGGCTCTGGCTGGGACAGACTCATTTGATCAAGAATTTCCAGAGATGATGACACATCAAACAAGCAAGGAGCCCAAGATCAAGTCAAGAAGTCACAGGAAAGTATTTAATCAACAGGGACATTGGGAAAAGAGATTGGGATAAGTTAAGAAAATGCAGAGGCCTTCAATCAAGACACTGGAAGAAGACACCATGCTGAATTAGAAAAGCAACAGACGTATTTATTTCATATTAATTTATTAAAGCAGTGATCCTGCACAGGGTCCCAAGAATCATTATACCAGTTCAGAGGGGGCGACAATCCAATTATTTTTCATTCAGATTTGTGGCTGCAAGAGAAAATGCTTTAGTAAGATCCTGAGGAATCAGACACGATGTTCTTTTAAGACTGATGTACCTGGACGCCCCTGTGGATTTGTCAGAAGGGTTTACTGACCAATCTTTTTCTATTTCAGCTTTGTTCTTCTTGGTCTTAATACATTTTAGGGGATGTGGCAATTTAAATAAAGCACATTAGCACAGTGACACAGCTCATTTAAAACATAATCTCGTAATCACATATTAGCTGAGGAAAAGGCAGTTATTTTGCATTACATTACATTACTGGCGCTATTTTGCCTTAAAAATATTTATCATGTTCCCAGCATGACACCAGCACATAAAGAGAAGCTTATTTCCTTATACTTTTACGCAATAGCACACGGGGAGGCATATGACACACACATGGAGCTGTTTACAACAATGTAATGTAACAACATTAGCTTTATACAGGCTGCTTACTGTACATCAAATACACACAGAACATCCAGTGTTTAGCTAAATAGCCTAGAGACTAGGGGTCGATTCAGAGCCTGGTGAGAAAACTCACTTCTTTTTTAGGAGAGAAAATTGCCATTCACTTACATTGACCTCAATTCACAAAGAGTTGAAAAAAACTCTCATGGTAGTAAAAAATTCAATTAATGAGAAAAACGCCTGAGAAGTTAGTGAATCACCAGATAGGAAGACAATGAAAATCAATGGCACTTTTTACTACAGGTAAAAAGGGGTAAAAAGTTCAATACTTTTTTCAGGAGTAAAAAAGTACTATTGACTCGACTATCATTGTCTTCCTGTCTGGTGATTCACTAAGTGACATTCTCAGGCTTTTTTTCTCATGAACTGAATTTACTACAATGAGAATTTTTTTCAACTCCTAGTGAATCAAGGTCATTAGGCTCGATTCAGAGGCACATTTGTCTGCACTTCTGTAGCTGTCTGTGAAAGTTTTAGTGGGTGTTTGTCATTTTTTTGATTTTTCTTCGTTCATTTTTCATTTGTACGAACGTTCGGGCAAATGCGTATATGCGCTTTCGATGAACGAAAGCAAATCTGAACCTTTCCATTAGTTCGGATAATTTTCCAAACCAAATCTGATATTTTTCGTTCGTTCAGATAACTTACGTTATTGCTATGGGCTTGCGTCTCATTCAGACAGCTGATTGCCGACGGACCACCACCCTATAAATCCGTTCCCTTTGCGATCCCCTTACGGGACCATTTTGACCTCGAGACTAGCATCTATGGACGACTCTAGTGCATTTGAAGAGTATGAGGATCTGCAGCTCATGGGCATTGAAATTGTCCGGAGGGCTGAGACCAGATTGCACCGGCGGCGACGCATGCATATCGATGGCATGCATGACGTTGAGCTGTTAGAGCTCACCAGACTTAATTGTGCTTCCCTCCATAAATTGTATAGTGAGCTGCGGCCATGGTTAGCCCGCACCACAAGGAAGGGGCAAGCAATTTCAGGTATGACCAAGATGCTTGGCTGCCTGCAATTTTTGGCGAACGGCTCGTTCCAGAGGCTGGGTGCCCTCTCCGTGGGGATCTCCCAGCCTACGCTGAGCCGCGCGCTATCCAAGTTTTTGGAAGGCATGGCTACCATTTCTTGGAAATATACTTGTTTTCCTGACGACATGGTAGCCAGAAACGCGATTAAGCTGGCATTTTATAACAGCACCGACATGCCCAACGTCATGGGTGCAATTGACTGCACCCACGTTGCCCTGGTCCCTCCAGCAGTCGACGAGTATATCTACAGGCAGGTTCAATCAGTCCTTGTTTTTTTTTTTTGTTTTAATGTCCTTAAAAATTCCAAAATACCCTCCTTGTTAAATGTCCCTTCTTCGAATTAGTCCCTCCTTGTAATTAATCCCTCCTTGTACGTTATCCATCGTGGCAAATACTTCCCTTATTTTAATTATTCCCTCCGTGTAATTTATCCCTCCTTTAAATTTATCCCTCCTTTTACATAATCACTCCTTGCAATTAATCCCTCCTTGGAATTATTTAAGTTAGGCCACATTTTAATGTATCCCTCCTTTTAAGTATTCCCTCCTTTTAAAGAGTCCCTGTGGAACCATGGACCGTATTTAGTTGCATATAAATGTCACATGTGTTCACCAAGGAAAAATTTTAATGTGTACCTGAAATAGACCCGGGAAAGTTAATCTTTCCTTTTTCAAACATACATATTCTTTTTTGGCAAGACAAAATACTTATGTACTTGTTTATTGCTAATTTAATTGGCCCACAGTATTTGCTTAGGGTGTGATTAGTTAGTGTTCCCCTAGTTTTCGTCCCCTTTATAATGTTTTTGTTGTTTTTTTTTTATCCCAGGAACCGCAAAATGGGCCACTCAATGTATGTCCAAGCAGTGGTGGCCCCGGACATGCGGTTCCTTAGTCTGCTCGCGGGGTTCCCAGGCTCATCCCATGATGCCTACATTCTTCACAGATCTGGATTGTACGGTCGGTTTGAGTCTGGGGAATTTTCCGGTGGATGGCTCCTTGGTAAGTTGCCGCCAATAACGTCCTTTTTTTTGGATATGTATGGTTAGGAATTTAATTTGTGTTCCATGTATGAAACTATGCCTATTTGAACACCTTTTTTACCTGTGAAACACAACCTTAACAATTAGATTTTTCAAGCAACAAAGCCTTGCCAAATGTTAGTCTTGCATTAGCAAAATGTTGAAATAGAATTTAGAGTAAAGTAATAATTAGCCTTCCACACACTCTGCTTAAATTATGTACTTGAATTTATCCTAGGGTCTGCGGCATCTTTGATTAGATGCATTACACTTACTGAGTAGAAGAGAGTGGGATAAAGTGCAGGGTGCGGGTTAGAGCTGGTTTGTACTCACACAAAGCAGCTACAGGGTCCTGAAAAGTTAAGGCATCCAAGAATGCGGAGCAGCACAGTCCTAAGCCAATACCTGTTAGCAGTCTGGCTGATTGGCCCTCATCCACCATCTTGGATGTTTAATTTTTTCCCACATATATTTGATGTTTTTTATTTTTTTAAAGGGCCTGTACACTATGTATGCTCATGCTGTGTAGCCAATGTGACCAAGGCTCTTAGTAATGTTGATGGCCCATTTAGGGGATTCCATTTATTGAGTAATGTGTAATTTATGTTTTTCATAATACATTTTGGCAGGTGATTCCGGCTATCCACTCCTTCCGTGGCTGTTGACGCCCATCCTGCGGCCCCATAATGCAGCCGAGGAGGCATATAATAGGGCTGTGGTGGAGAGGACGTTTGGCCTGTTGAAGACCCGCTTCCGATGCTTGGACCATACCGGGGGAGCACTTCAGTATGACCCCAAAAAGGTCATAGATATTTTAATGGCCTGTGCAGTGTTGCATAATTTTGCTATATTGCAACGTGTCCCCCGGTATGTGGATGTGCCCCCCTCTCCACCCACCGATGACCCAGACGAGGACTATCGTGGCCCACCGAGTGCCCACCAAGCATTGCCATGTCCACATTGTGCAGAAAACAAATAGGCCCACACACACACCCTCTCCTGCTTGGCCACATTTGCCACAGGCACAGGTGTAAAGCAACCAAACCTATGCCACATCTACACCTGTTACTCAGTGGGCCACCCAAACAAGAACCCCTAGTCCCAATCCAAGTCCAGTTCAATCTCAGCCAAGGGTCAAGGTAGTAGTTTGCCAGCCCAGAATGTCCCCCAATCATGCCTACAAACAGGAGGAGCCAGAACCAATGTCATTCGCCATATGCATGCAGCGCAACAGCTTGAGTGGCAGGTTCATTGAGGCTTCACCTCCGGCATTGGCTAGTGGGCTACCTCAGCACTCTAATGAGCTATATGGGCGCAAATCCAAAGCAAACAAGCAAAGCCATACCAAAAGGGTATATTGGTAGGGCTCACCAGACAGGTCAATACAGTGGGATGTAGATCAAAGATGTGGAGCAGATACAGGCCAAATAGGCCTTAAAATGGGGGATGCCCATAAAACCCAGGTTGGGGCCCTTGGAGGTGGGCCCTCACCTGGGCCTGTGTGGCATCCAGAATCTGCAACTGTTCCGACATGTTTCTATTAGAAGTTCGAAATTCAGCCATCATGGCACTGAGATTGTTAGTTAAGGTGGCCACGTGGCTGTTGCTGTTTCGAACTTCCTCAAGCATGCCACTGTAATAATTGGATAAGGTGGCCATGTGGCTGTTGTTGGACCTAAATTCAGTCAGCATGGAGTTTAAGGTGTTGTTTAAGGTTTCTAATTGGCCATGAAGATGTTCGTGGTTTCGTTGATTTTGGAGGCGAAATAGCCGCCTCTCATGGTGCCATGCTGACTCCATCATCGGCGCACCCCTCTCCTGGGCAACTGGGCGATGTAGTCGACTACGCCTCCCAATTCCCCGGGTTGGGGGGCGTGCAGATGATGTGCCTCTAGGTCCACCAACAGCCACAGGTCTGCTTGGCAAATCCTCAGCAGCAGAGCTAACACTGGGGACTGTCGGCTCAGTCTCTGCATGCTGGCCACGATGGGCTGGCAGCATGCAGCCAGCTTCACTCTGCTGCTGAGCATTTGGTGTAGAAACATGTTGGGACAGTTGCAGATTCTGTCCCAGGGGGAGCTGTTCTGAAGGTTCAATGAAGGCTCCATCTTCCTCCAGCTCCTGGATTTCCTCCATCAGTGTGTGGGTCTGTTGGGACATGTAAAAAAAAAAAGGTTCAGTTTAGGGAATACATATGTAATTCCGCAAAAAGAAACATGGCAAGGCACATGCATAAGCAACATCATAAAAAGACACTTACCGTATATATCGGATCCTGGGTCCGAGGCAGCACGGAAGTAGACGGCATGGTAAAACTGGCAGAGGATTCCCCACTAGCTGAGGGATGATGCTGGGCTGCATTGGGGAAAAGAAGGCATGTTAACACACAACTAGGCATTGGTGATGTGTATTAACACATATGGTTTCCTAAAACACGGGCCCATGCATGAATGGCAACTCCCCCAACGGACCAAGTTAAACTTGACTATGAATGTCATTATCTGTTAGATGTATTAGTCAACAAGTACATACACATTGGTCTCCTTAACCAAAATAAACATGCATGGGACCACATTCAGCTTGCAAATAGCATTTGCCATTAGATTAGGCTGTTTGACATTCTTTCTAGGTCAAATGTTCAAGCACCCCAGATCAAGTCTTTCTGAGCAAAGCACAGCTCAAACCCAAATTGGCTACAGATGGAAGTGTTGTATGTAATTGACTCTAAATACATAACAGCCAGCCCTTTGCTAATCTCAATAGTGTTCCTCAAGACTCTCCAAAATAATCTATGAGGAAGTAAACAAGCAAATAATGGGTCACCACACATAACACACCCTGTTTAAATTGTTACTTCCACTACAAGGCGCACCCTAGGGGCATGTGTTAATATAGGGGTTTGTACGTAATTTTACACGTAGATCACATTTCACATACACAGTAACATTACTAACCGGCAGGAATATTAGGGTGTTAGGCGCCGGACACCCTTCTCTCTTAAGCCAGATAATCCCCAATCTCCACCGCCTCTTCTGCCTTTAGACAAGTCCCCACTCGCAGGAGACGCGGATTGTGCCTCTCCAGACTCGGTTACCCCCAGGACTTAGTTGGCGCAAAGATTACCGGCTTAAGGTGGAGACGGGTGAACGGCGGGGTATCCCGAGTATGGATGCCGGGATGTAAATGGGATTACAAACGGAGAGTCAATCAGAGAGGTCCAGAAACAAGCCAAGGTCAAGCCAGGTGGTCACAGAGCGCGGTATCCAAGGGGTCAAGCGAAGAATAGTCAAAAACGAGCCGAGGTCAAACCAGGTGATCACCAAAACGCAGTAACAGAGGGATCAGGCACAAGCGGAGTCAGGACAGGCGAAAAGGTCAGGACGGGCAGCAGACTAGGATGGTCAGAGACGAAGCCGAGTTGAACACAGTAAACGCAGACTATAACGCACACCCTATTAACCAGAGGCTATAACGGGCACTGGACAATGGGGCAGCATGGTAATAAAGGGAAGACTGGCCAATGGGAAGGGGAAAAGGAAAGGAGAGGGAAATGTGCTGATTGGTGCGACTGTAACTACCCAATGGGAGCGGTCCCAGGAACTGGACCTGCCCAGGCCAGACGGGCTGTCCAGTCCCTGGGCCCGTCTCCCATCAGGACAGCAGAACAATTAACTTGACACTTGCCTCCGGCGGATGCGCTGGGAGCAGCGCCGCCTGGGGCATATACAGAGCGTGCTCGCGCGCGTGCGCGAGCACGTGAATGGCCGGGCGCGCTCCCGGCCGGGAGAAGCACAGCCGCGCCGGCAGAGGACACCACGGGGCCGCCTGCCCCCGCCGCACGGCCCGCAGCGAGGCCGCCACACCATGCCACCGCCACGCTGGCCCCAGAGCGGCACAGAGAACCAGCAGCAGGACGGGGCCGTGACGCGCTGCGGGACCGGGGCCGGGAGGCAGGTAAGATCCTAACATTACCCCCCCCTGAGGAGGGGCCACCGGACCCTCCAAGCTAGGTTTCTGAGGATTCTCCCTATGGAATTTTCTCACCACTCTCTGTGCATGAACTTCCCTAGCCGGAACCCATGACCTTTCCTCAGGACCGTAACCCTTCCAATCAATCAAATACTGAAGGGAATTACGAAAAAAGCGAGAGTCCAAATCCTGAGCAACCTCAAATTCCTGTTGCCCGTCAACTAGAATGGGATCCGGAAGATTATCGGGTTCAAAGTTTCTGGCAGGTTTCAAAAGGGAGACGTGGAATGAGTTACAAATCCTCATAGAAGGCGGGAGATTCAGGCGATAGGTAACCCGATTGATTCTCTGCAGTATGGGGAAAGGACCAATAAATCTCGGACCCAACTTGGCAGATGGCTGGCGTAAGGCCAGATTTTTGGTCGAAAGCCACACCAAATCGCCGACCAAATAATCAGGATTATTATATCGCCTACGATCAGCAAAATTTTTTTGTTGGATCACAGCCTTAGACAGGTGTTGCTGAATTTTATCCCATAACTTTGGCCACTGAGACATCCATTCATCTAGAGAAGGTACTCTAGAAGGCTGGTCCGATAAGGCCGAAAATTTCAAATCTTTACCGTAAACACAACGAAACGGAGATACCCCGGTGGAGGAATGTGTGGCATTATTAAGGGCAAATTCAGCAAATGGAAGAAACAACACCCAATCCGTCTGGACATCAGAAATGAAACAGCGTAAATATTGCTCCAAGGATTGGTTCGTTCTTTCCGTTTGCCCGTTGGACTGAGGATGAAACGCAGATGATAGGGAGACAGTGAAGCCCAACTTGACACAAAAAGCCCTCCAAAAACGGGAAACAAACTGGACCCCCCTATCTGAAACAACATCCTCCGGGATACCATGGATTTTAAATATGTGTGTCACAAAAAGTTGGGCCAGGACCTGAGCAGTAGGTAGCTTTTTTAATGGGATGAAATGAGCCATCTTACTAAACCGATCTACCACCACCCAGACGACAGTGCACCCTTGGGAAGGTGGAAGATCGGTGATAAAATCCATGGCCAGATGGGTCCAGGGGCGGGAGGGAATGGGCAATGGAAGTAGAGGACCCTCAGGAGAGTGTCTTAATGATTTACTGCGGGCACAAATCTTACAGGCTCGCACGTACTCTTGTGCGTCTTTTCTAAGGGACGGCCACCAAACCTGGCGAGACAGCAAGGAGATGGTTTTCTTGACACCAGGATGACCTGCCAACTTAGAGTCATGGAACTGGTGCAAAACCGCAGCCCGATAGGCAGCAGGCACAAATTGGGCATAACTGGGTTTTTCGGGCGGGGCTTCAGACTGGAACCGGGTTAAATCAGGAAGCTCTGGCTGGATAGCAGCTACTACCAGAGCCTGGGACAAAATGGGTAAATTTTTCCCTTCTGGTACAGTAGAAGAAGAAAAACTACGTGACAAGGCATCAGCCTTCACGTTCTTGGATCCCGGTTTATAAGTAATAGAAAAATTGAACCGGGAGAAGAACAGAGACCAGCGAGCCTGCCTTGGGGTCAATCTTTTAGCGGACTGAATGTACTTATGTTCTTATGGTCGGTAAAGACAGTAACGGGAAATTGAGCCCCTTCCAGCCAATGTCTCCATTCGTGAAACGCCAGTTTAATTGCCAATAGTTCTCGATTCCCAATATCGTAATTTCTCTCGGCAGGGGTCTCTGCCATTGACAACACACCCATTGCGGGGGGGCTCATTCAATATAGAACCTCACCAGTCCTGCTTAGAGTGGGAGCGGGGCATTCTGAATTAATTTCCCTTTTAGTTCTAAAAATGCCTTCTACTCCTCTAGTTCTTGGGTTACCTTGGCTACAGAAACATAATCCCCAAATCGATTGGGTAACTAGGCAAATTGTTAAATGGGGCCCTCTGTGCTTTCATTCCTGTCTGGAACTTCCAGTGCGAACCACTGAGTTATCCCCTGAAGAAGTGCCTAGCCCATATCTAGATTTTTCTGATGTATTCTCTGAAAAAGCGGCTGATAAACTTCCCCCTCATAGACCTTGGGATTGCCCCATCGAGCTTCTCCCGGGTACTATGCCGCCTAGGGGGAAAATCTTCAATTTAACACGAGCCGAAAATCTTGCTATGCGGGAGTATATCGCAGAAAACCTAAAGAAGGGTTTTATACGGGCGTCCTCTTCTCCGGCAGGGGCAGGGTTTTTCTTTGTCGAGAAAAAAGATGGGGGGCTCCGGCCCTGTATCGATTACCGGGGTTTAAACAAAATAACGGTTAAGAATAAGTATCCCCTGCCTTTAATTGATGGGCTGTTCACTCAGGTGGTTGGGGCCCAAGTGTTCTCCAAATTAGATCTCCTATATAATCTTATTAGGATTCGGCAGGGAGATGAATGGAAAACAGCTTTTAATACCCATGAAGGGCATTATGAGTACCTGGTAATGCCATTCGGCTTGTGTAATGCTCCCGCAGTCTTTCAGGATTTTGTGAATGAAATCTTTAGGGAATACTTGGGCCGTTTTGTTGTAGTGTATTTGGATGATATTCTGATTTTCTCTTCCTCGCTATCAGAACATCGTAAACATGTTCGTCTGGTTTTACAGAAGCTCAGGGAGAATCATTTATTTGCCAAACTGAAAAAATGCCAATTTGAGGTTACTGAAGTTCCCTTCTTGGGTTACATCATTTCTAATACCGGCCTTTCCATGGACCAATCCAAGGTTAAAGCGGTACTAGAGTGGGAACAACCCAAAGATCTTAAGGGTTTACAAAGATTTTTGGGGTTTGCCAACTTCTATAGGAGATTCATTAAAAATGTTTCCACCCTGGTAGCCCCCCTCACTAATCTCACCAAGAAAGGGGAGTATCCTGCTGTTTGGCCAGAGCAATCCGTCTTGGCTTTCAGGGAATTAAAATAAGTTTTTAGTTCCGCCCCTGTGTTAGTGCACCCGGATTGCCAATTACCCTTTATTGTGGAAGTGGATGCCTCCGAACTCGGTGTAGGAGCAGTGCTTTCGCAATATAGCGGTTCCCCTGAGCGCCTCCATCCCTGTGCCTTCTTCTCCAAAAAATTTACCCCTGCCGAGAGAAATTACGATATTGGGAATCGAGAACTATTGGCAATTAAACTGGCGTTTCAAGAATGGAGACATTGGCTGGAAGGGGCTCAATTTCCCGTTACTGTCTTTACCGACCATAAGAACATAAGTACTAGAGATGAGCGAACTTTTGAAAAATTCGATTCGACTGATTCGCCGAATTTTCCGACAAAAATCGTTTCGACCCGAATAAATTCGCGACGAATCGCTATTAAAAACGGCTATTTCTGAGCCTCCTACAGCCTCAATAGGGTTGTAAACCATTCAGCCTTGCTGTAACACGCACAGGATGCGTGCTGGGTTAGTTAAATAATACTTTGAAGAAATATCACATGCAGATCAGAGGCATCGCTAATAGAATCGCAGAGCGGCACAATTGCAGAGAGTTGAAGTGGCATCACTATGAGGGGCAGAAGGAGCCCAAATATACACTGGAGTTGGCCTCAGGAGCCCAAAAATTGGATGAATCACACCCTGGAGTTGGCAGGAGTTGGCAGCAGCAGCAGCAGGAGCCCAAATATACACTGGAGTTGGCTTCAGGAGCCCAAAAATTGGATGAATCACACCCTGGAGTTGGCAGGAGTTGGCAGCAGCAGCAGCAGGAGCCCAAATATACACTGGAGTTGGCTTCAGGAGCCCAAAAATTGGATGAATCACACCCTGGAGTTGGCAGGAGTTGACAGCAGCAGCAGCAGGAGCCCAAATATACACTGGAGTTGGCTTCAGGAGCCCAAAAATTGGATGAATCACACCCTGGAGTTGGCAGGAGTTGACAGTAGCAGCAGCAGGAGCCCAAATATACACTGGAGTTGGCCTCAGGAGCCCAAAAATTGGATGAATCACACCCTGGAGTTGGCAGAAGTTGGCAGCAGCAGCAGCAGGAGCCCAAATATACACTGGAGTTGGCTTCAGGAGCCCAAAAATTGGATGAATCACACCCTGGAGTTGGCAGGAGTTGACAGTAGCAGCAGCAGGAGCCCAAATATACACTGGAGTTGGCTTCAGGAGCCCAAAAATTGGATGAATCACACCCTGGAGTTGGCAGGAGTTGACAGTAGCAGCAGCAGGAGCCCAAATATACACTGGAGTTGGCCTCAGGAGCCCAAAAATTGGATGAATCACACCCTGGAGTTGGCAGGAGTTGACAGTAGCAGCAGCAGGAGCCCAAATATACACTGGAGTTGGCCTCAGGAGCCCAAAAATTGGATGAATCACACCCTGGAGTTGGCAGGAGTTGACAGTAGCAGCAGCAGGAGCCCAAATATACACTGGAGTTGGCCTCAGGAGCCCAAAAATTGGATGAATCACACCCTGGAGTTGGCAGAAGTTGGCAGCAGCAGCAGCAGGAGCCCAAATATACACTGGAGTTGGCTTCAGGAGCCCAAAAATTGGATGAATCACACCCTGGAGTTGGCAGGAGTTGACAGTAGCAGCAGCAGGAGCCCAAATATACACTGGAGTTGGCCTCAGGAGCCCAAAAATTGGATGAATCACACCCTGGAGTTGGCAGGAGTTGACAGTAGCAGCAGCAGGAGCCCAAATATACACTGGAGTTGGCTTCAGGAGCCCAAAAATTGGATGAATCACACCCTGGAGTTGGCAGGAGTTGACAGTAGCAGCAGCAGGAGCCCAAATATACACTGGAGTTGGCCTCAGGAGCCCAAAAATTGGATGAATCACACCCTGGAGTTGGCAGGAGTTGGCAGCAGCAGCAGCAGGAGCCCAAATATACACTGGAGTTGGCTTCAGGAGCCCAAAAATTGGATGAATCACACCCTGGAGTTGGCAGAAGTTGGCAGCAGCAGCAGCAGGAGCCCAAATATACACTGGAGTTGGCTTCAGGAGCCCAAAAATTGGATGAATCATACCCTGGAGTTGGCAGGAGTTGGCAGCAGCAGCAGCAGGAGCCCAAATATACACTGTAGTTGGCTTCAGGAGCCCAAAAATTGGATGAATCACACCCTGGAGTTGGCAGGAGTTGACAGCAGCAGCAGCAGGAGCCCAAATATACACTGGAGTTGGCTTCAGGAGCCCAAAAATTGGATGAATCACACCCTGGAGTTGGCAGGAGTTGACAGCAGCAGCAGCAGGAGCCCAAATATACACTGGAGTTGGCTTCAGGAGCCCAAAAATTGGATGAATCACACCCTGGAGTTGGCAGAAGTTGGCAGCAGCAGCAGCAGGAGCCCAAATATACACTGGAGTTGGCTTCAGGAGCCCAAAAATTGGATGAATCACACCCTGGAGTTGGCAGGAGTTGACAGTAGCAGCAGCAGGAGCCCAAATATACACTGGAGTTGGCCTCAGGAGCCCAAAAATTGGATGAATCACACCCTGGAGTTGGCAGGAGTTGACAGTAGCAGCAGCAGGAGCCCAAATATACACTGGAGTTGGCTTCAGGAGCCCAAAAATTGGATGAATCACACCCTGGAGTTGGCAGAAGTTGACAGTAGCAGCAGCAGGAGCCCAAATATACACTGGAGTTGGCCTCAGGAACCCAAAAATTGGATGAATCACACCCTGGAGTTGGCAGAAGTTGGCAGCAGCAGCAGCAGGAGCCCAAATATACACTGGAGTTGGCTTCAGGAGCCCAAAAATTGGATGAATCACACCCTGGAGTTGGCAGAAGTTGGCAGCAGCAGCAGCAGGAGCCCAAATATACACTGGAGTTGGCTTCAGGAGCCCAAAAATTGGATGAATCACACCCTGGAGTTGGCAGGAGTTGACAGTAGCAGCAGCAGGAGCCCAAATATACACTGGAGTTGGCCTCAGGAGCCCAAAAATTGGATGAATCACACCCTGGAGTTGGCAGGAGTTGACAGTAGCAGCAGCAGGAGCCCAAATATACACTGGAGTTGGCCTCAGGAGCCCAAAAATTGGATGAATCACACCCTGGAGTTGGCAGGAGTTGACAGTAGCAGCAGCAGGAGCCCAAATATACACTGGAGTTGGCTTCAGGAGCCCAAAAATTGGATGAATCACACCCTGGAGTTGGCAGAAGTTGACAGTAGCAGCAGCAGGAGCCCAAATATACACTGGAGTTGGCCTCAGGAGCCCAAAAATTGGATGAATCACACCCTGGAGTTGGCAGAAGTTGGCAGCAGCAGCAGCAGGAGCCCAAATATACACTGGAGTTGGCCTCAGGAGCCCAAAAATTGGATGAATCACACCCTGGAGTTGGCAGGAGTTGGCAGCAGCAGCAGCAGGAGCCCAAATATACACTGGAGTTGGCTTCAGGAGCCCAAAAATTGGATGAATCACACCCTGGAGTTGGCAGAAGTTGGCAGCAGCAGCAGCAGGAGCCCAAATATACACTGGAGTTGGCTTCAGGAGCCCAAAAATTGGATGAATCACACCCTGGAGTTGGCAGGAGTTGACAGTAGCAGCAGCAGGAGCCCAAATATACACTGGAGTTGGCCTCAGGAGCCCAAAAATTGGATGAATCACACCCTGGAGTTGGCAGAAGTTGGCAGCAGCAGCAGCAGGAGCCCAAATATACACTGGAGTTGGCTTCAGGAGCCCAAAAATTGGATGAATCACACCCTGGAGTTGGCAGGAGTTGACAGCAGCAGCAGCAGGAGCCCAAATATACACTGGAGTTGGCTTCAGGAGCCCAAAAATTGGATGAATCACACCCTGGAGTTGGCAGGAGTTGACAGTAGCAGCAGCAGGAGCCCAAATATACACTGGAGTTGGCTTCAGGAGCCCAAAAATTGGATGAATCACACCCTGGAGTTGGCAGAAGTTGGCAGCAGCAGCAGCAGGAGCCCAAATATACACTGGAGTTGGCTTCAGGAGCCCAAAAATTGGATGAATCACACCCTGGAGTTGGCAGGAGTTGACAGTAGCAGCAGCAGGAGCCCAAATATACACTGGAGTTGGCCTCAGGAGCCCAAAAATTGGATGAATCACACCCTGGAGTTGGCAGGAGTTGACAGTAGCAGCAGCAGGAGCCCAAATATACACTGGAGTTGGCCTCAGGAGCCCAAAAATTGGATGAATCACACCCTGGAGTTGGCAGAAGTTGGCAGCAGCAGCAGCAGGAGCCCAAATATACACTGGAGTTGGCCTCAGGAGCCCAAAAATTGGATGAATCACACCCTGGAGTTGGCAGGAGTTGACAGTAGCAGCAGCAGGAGCCCAAAAAATGGCCTAAAGACATAAATATGTTTTGCACCATTTGGAAAGTGTAAAACGTGGCACCATGCTGAATCTAGTCGCATGCATCAGGCATTGGTGGGTGGAAATCCTGGCTGATCCATCCCTGATTCATTTTGACAAAGGTGAGTCTCTCCACATTTTTAGTTGACAGACGAGTTCTCCTCGCCGTAACTATGGCCCCCGCCGCACTAAACACCCGCTCAGATGGCACGCTACTTGCCGGGCAGGACAGCTTTTCCAGGGCAAACTCTGCTAGTTGCGGCCACAAATCAAGTTTGGCTGCCCAGAAGTCCAGCGGATCCTCAAGGTGTGTTGGCATGGTCATGTCAAAGTATGACATGACCTGCTGGTTCAGGTCCTGCTCCAGGTCTTCCTGCTGCTCATGAGTAGCCTCACTATGCGGGTGTAGAAAGCTACTCATTAGCGACTGAAGACTGAGGCTGCTGCTGCTGATGGAGCTTCTGCTGCTGCTGCTGCCAACCCCCCCAGCGGCCATGGCAGTGGAAGGTGAGCGCAGAGGTCCCCTCGAGTCAGACCTGCGAGAGTATGGACCATGGCGCAGATAGGCATCGGCCAACTGCCTACGTAGAATGTCTTTGTAGTAGTTGAGTTTGTCCTCCCTCTCGGTGGGTTTAAAAAATGCCCCCATTTTGTGCCGGAAGCGAGGGTCCAATAAGGTGGACAGCCAGAAGTCATCCCGCCGACAGATGGAAACAATTCTGGGGTCACTACGCAAGCACGTGAGCATGCTTCGTGCCATTTGCGCAAGTGACTCGGATGGACTACCTGTCTCCATCTCCACTGCATACTGCCACGGTGTGCCCGGGTCCTCTGTCTCTCCTTCCTCAAAAACCTCTAGCTCCTCTGGCTGCTCCTGCTCCTCCTCTCCTGTCCGCTGACTAGATAAACCAGCCATTTCGCCAAGCCTAAACTGTGTTTCGCTGGGCAACTCCTCCTCCTCCTCTTCCTCCTCCTCCTCCTCCAGTTCAGCTCCAAGGGGGTTCATGTGGCCGTAAGATGTAAACGCCATGTCTCCAGTGCCCTGACCAGCCATGGTTTCCAACATGTGCTGTAGTACATGAAGCAGTGGAATCACGTCGTTCATCCCGTAATCCTGCCGACTGACAAATAAAGTGGCTTCCTCAAAGGGCCTGAGCAAACGGCAGGTGTCACGTATGAGCTGCCACTGGTTGACATTGAAGTTACACAGGGGAGTCCCCCTATCTGCTTGGATCATCAGGAAATCCGTGATGGCTTTTCTCTGTTCATATAATCGGTCCAACATGTGAAGGGTGGAATTCCAACGGGTGGAAACATCGCAAATCAGACTATGTTGGGGGATACCATTCTGACGCTGTAGCTCAAGAAGGGTGTGTTTGGCGGTGTAGGAGTGGCTGAAGTGCATGCAAAGTTTCCGTGAAGTTGTTAGGATGTCCTGCAGATGGGGGGAACACTTCAGAAACCGCTTGACAACCAGATTGAAGACGTGAGCCATGCAGGGGGCATGGGTCAGGCTTCCTTGGCGCAGCGCAGACAAAATGTTCTTCCCATTGTCGGTAACCATGATTCCCATTTTAAGTTTTCTCGGAGTAAGCCATGTTTGGATTTCCTGATGAATACATTTAAGCAGTTCCTCCCCTGTGTGACTCCGTTCGCCAAGACAAACCATGTGAAGCACTGCGTGACACCTCCGTGCCCTGCACACATGGTAGACTGGAGGGGCACTGAGACTTGAGCCTACAGTGGAGGGTGAGGAGATGGCGGAGGATGAGGAGGCCGAGTCGCACGGTGTCACAGGCCCAATGGGCAGAGAGCGCGGAGGCCGAAGCGGCGTGACCTGTCCAAGTTGCTGCTGCAAAGGGACCACATTCACCCAGTGGGCCGTAAACGACATGTACTGCCCCTGACCGTAGTTACAGCTCCAGATGTCGGCGCTGCCATGTATTTTGCTACACACCGACAGGCTCAAGGACTGGCCCACCTTCTGTTCAACAAAAGTGTGCAGCGCTGGTACTGCCTTCTTGGCAAAGAAATGACGGCTTGGGACTCTCCACCTCGGCTCGGCACAAGCCATCAGTTCTCTGAAAGGTGCAGATTCCACCACCTGAAAAGGGAGCGACTGCAGCACCAGCAACTTGGACAGGAGCACATTCAGCTTCTGCGCCGTAGGATGAGTGGGCGCATACTGCTGTCTCTTGGACATGGCTTCGCTGATGGATTGCTGGCGGGATGCATGACTTGGAGGAGGAGGAGGAGGAGCAGGAGCGACAGAGGATGGGTGTGACGCACAGCTGCCTTCGGCTGAGGTGCTGGAGCCTTGGCTGGCAGAAATTGGGAGCTCACTTGGTGAGGAAGCAGACTGGACCACCCCTTGGGAGCCTCGGTTCTCCCAGGTCGTTTTATGGTGACGCATCATATGTTGACGCAGGGCCGTGGTGCCAACATTTGGACCCTGGCCACGCTTCACCTTTTGCCTACATATCTTGCATGTGGCCATGTTACTCTCCTGCGGATGCCTCAGGAAAAACTGCCACACTGCCGAGTAGCTACTTTTCCCACCCCCTGGCCTCACTGATTCACTGCTGCTGTTGCCAACTCCAGGAACCCCTGCTCCACTACCTCCCGATAAGGTAGACTGCCGCACAGCAGGTGCTCTACCCCGGCCCCGGCCCCGGCCGGCTCCAGCCTTTGGAATTGTGCCCCCATGCTGACTGCTACCACCTTGCTGCCTCAGCTGCTGACTCCGGGGCAACCTGCGCCCCTCTTCTCCTGATGATGACGATGAAGCCCCTTCATCACCCGGCTCCCAAGTGCGATCGGCTTCATCGTCATCATCATCATCATCACCGGGTTGTGGCTGTACGTCACTGATGTTCGTGGATTCGTCAACAGTGTCTGGCGCAGGAGCTGGAACGCTCGCAGCACCCACGACACTGTCCACATCACTATTTGTCTGCCTAGCTAAAGAAGCCACCTCCATTTCTTGGCTGGGCAGTAGCTGCTGACTGTCCTCCTGTATCTGATCGTCCTCCTCACTAAAGAGTGGAGCTGAACCCAAAGCATAGGATACGTCGCTGGGGGAGGGAACGGCGTAGGACAGAGGAAATGGGAGGACAGGGACTGCTCTCGGGGCATGCCAACTCAGGGTTGTGTCAGAGGAACCTACCGACCCTAGACTGGGGGTCTCAGATGTAAGTTGTGATGATGTTGTTGATGAGCGCGTCAGCCAATCTACCACGGCAGATGCGTTACTGGTGGAGACCCGACCGCTAGCAGATACTGGCAGATTAGGTCTCTCAGCGTGACTCCTGCTGCTACTGGCCCCCAGTCTGATGCGAGCTCTGCCTGCGGAATCTTGGCCTCTGCCACTCCTCTTTTCACTTCCAGGCACTTGTCTGCCCGACATAGTCTAACTGGCATGGTAGTAGGTGATATTTTAAGAACCCCCAGGCAGCAGTGGGTCTATATAAAACAGAATATAATGCACACCAAAAGTGAGCAGTAACACTCAGCCTCCAACAGGCCTGCTTAGTGTAAATAAGAGAGCTGCTTAGTGTAAATAAAGAGGGGTATGCTATGTTACAGAATGGGATGCCTCAACAGAAGTGCACCTGGCAGGCAGCAGTAAGCCTATGCCCAGCAAAAGTGTCTTATAATATAAATATGATAAGAGCAAATGCTTATATGGTCTTAAACAGAGGCTGCTTTAGTCACAGAATGGGATGCCCTGGGCAGGAATGGACCTGGCAGGGTCCAGTAGGGCTTTGGCCAGCAAAAGTGTCTTTATCAGGCTAATTTCAAATATGATAAGAGCAAATGCTTATATGGTCTTAAACAGAGGCTGCTGTAGTCACAGAATGGGATGCCCCGGGCAGGAATCGAGCTGGCAGGGTCCAGTAGTGCTTTGGCCAGCAAAAGTGTCTTTATCAGGCCTAATTTCAAATATGATAAGAGCAAATGCTTATATGGTCTTAAACAGAGGCTGCTTTAGTCACAGAATGGGATGCCCCGGGCAGGAATCGAGCTGGCAGGGTCCAGTAGTGCTTTGGCCAGCAAAAGTGTCTTTATCAGGCTAATTTCAAATATGATAAGAGCAAATGCTTATATGGTCTTAAACAGAGGCTGCTGTAGTCACAGAATGGGATGCCCCGGGCAGGAATCGAGCTGGCAGGGTCCAGTAGGGCTTTGGCCAGCAAAAGTGTCTTTATCAGGCCTAATTTCAAATATGATAAGAGCAAATGCTTATATGGTCTTAAACAGAGGCTGCTTTAGTCACAGAATGGGATGCCCTGGGCAGGAATCGACCTGGCAGGGTCCAGTAGGGCTTTGGCCAGCAAAAGTGTCTTTATCAGGCTAATTTCAAATATGATAAGAGCAAATGCTTATATGGTCTTAAACAGAGGCTGCTTTAGTCACAGAATGGGATGCCCCGGGCAGGAATCGAGCTGGCAGGGTCCAGTAGTGCTTTGGCCAGCAAAAGTGTCTTTATCAGGCTAATTTCAAATATGATAAGAGCAAATGCTTATATGGTCTTAAACAGAGGCTGCTGTAGTCACAGAATGGGATGCCCCGGGCAGGAATCGAGCTGGCAGGGTCCAGTAGTGCTTTGGCCAGCAAAAGTGTCTTTATCAGGCCTAATTTCAAATATGATAAGAGCAAATGCCTATATGGTCTTAAACAGAGGCTGCTTTAGTCACAGAATGGGATGCCCCGGGCAGGAATCGAGCTGGCAGGGTCCAGTAGTGCTTTGGCCAGCAAAAGTGTCTTTATCAGGCTAATTTCAAATATGATAAGAGCAAATGCTTATATGGTCTTAAACAGAGGCTGCTGTAGTCACAGAATGGGATGCCCCGGGCAGGAATCGAGCTGGCAGGGTCCAGTAGGGCTTTGGCCAGCAAAAGTGTCTTTATCAGGCCTAATTTCAAATATGATAAGAGCAAATGCTTATATGGTCTTAAACAGAGGCTGCTTTAGTCACAGAATGGGATGCCCCGGGCAGGAATCGAGCTGGCAGGGTCCAGTAGTGCTTTGGCCAGCAAAAGTGTCTTTATCAGGCTAATTTCAAATATGATAAGAGCAAATGCTTATATGGTCTTAAACAGAGGCTGCTGTAGTCACAGAATGGGATGCCCCGGGCAGGAATCGAGCTGGCAGGGTCCAGTAGGGCTTTGGCCAGCAAAAGTGTCTTTATCAGGCCTAATTTCAAATATGATAAGAGCAAATGCTTATATGGTCTTAAACAGAGGCTGCTTTAGTCACAGAATGGGATGCCCCGGGCAGGAATCGAGCTGGCAGGGTCCAGTAGTGCTTTGGCCAGCAAAAGTGTCTTTATCAGGCCTAATTTCAAATATGATAAGAGCAAATGCTTATATGGTCTTAAACAGAGGCTGCTTTAGTCACAGAATGGGATGCCCTGGGCAGGAATCGACCTGGCAGGGTCCAGTAGGGCTTTGGCCAGCAAAAGTGTCTTTATCAGGCCTAATTTCAAATATGATAAGAGCAAATGCTTATATGGTCTTAAACAGAGGCTGCTTTAGTCACAGAATGGGATGCCCCGGGCAGGAATCGAGCTGGCAGGGTCCAGTAGTGCTTTGGCCAGCAAAAGTGTCTTTATCAGGCCTAATTTCAAATATGATAAGAGCAAATGCTTATATGGTCTTAAACAGAGGCTGCTTTAGTCACAGAATGGGATGCCCTGGGCAGGAATCGACCTGGCAGGGTCCAGTAGGGCTTTGGCCAGCAAAAGTGTCTTTATCAGGCCTAATTTCAAATATGATAAGAGCAAATGCTTATATGGTCTTAAACAGAGGCTGCTTTAGTCACAGAATGGGATGCCCCGGGCAGGAATCGAGCTGGCAGGGTCCAGTAGTGCTTTGGCCAGCAAAAGTGTCTTTATCAGGCCTAATTTCAAATATGATAAGAGCAAATGCTTATATGGTCTTAAACAGAGGCTGCTTTAGTCACAGAATGGGATGCCCTGGGCAGGAATCGACCTGGCAGGGTCCAGTAGGGCTTTGGCCAGCAAAAGTGTCTTTATCAGGCCTAATTTCAAATATGATAAGAGCAAATGCTTATATGGTCTTAAACAGAGGCTGCTTTAGTCACAGAATGGGATGCCCTGGGCAGGAATCGACCTGGCAGGGTCCAGTAGTGCTTTGGCCAGCAAAAGTGTCTTTATCAGGCCTAATTTCAAATATGATAAGAGCAAATGCTTATATGGTCTTAAACAGAGGCTGCTTTAGTCACAGAATGGGATGCCCTGGGCAGGAATCGACCTGGCAGGGTCCAGTAGGGCTTTGGCCAGCAAAAGTGTCTTTATCAGGCCTAATTTCAAATATGATAAGAGCAAATGCTTATATGGTCTTAAACAGAGGCTGCTTTAGTCACAGAATGGGATGCCCTGGGCAGGAATCGACCTGGCAGGGTCCAGTAGTGCTTTGGCCAGCAAAAGTGTCTTTATCAGGCCTAATTTCAAATATGATAAGAGCAAATGCTTATATGGTCTTAAACAGAGGCTGCTTTAGTCACAGAATGGGATGCCCTGGGCAGGAATCGACCTGGCAGGGTCCAGTAGGGCTTTGGCCAGCAAAAGTGTCTTTATCAGGCCTAATTTCAAATATGATAAGAGCAAATGCTTATATGGTCTTAAACAGAGGCTGCTTTAGTCACAGAATGGGATGCCCCGGGCAGGAATCGAGCTGGCAGGGTCCAGTAGTGCTTTGGCCAGCAAAAGTGTCTTTATCAGGCCTAATTTCAAATATGATAAGAGCAAATGCTTATATGGTCTTAAACAGAGGCTGCTTTAGTCACAGAATGGGATGCCCTGGGCAGGAATCGACCTGGCAGGGTCCAGTAGGGCTTTGGCCAGCAAAAGTGTCTTTATCAGGCCTAATTTCAAATATGATAAGAGCAAATGCTTATATGGTCTTAAACAGAGGCTGCTTTAGTCACAGAATGGGATGCCCTGGGCAGGAATCGACCTGGCAGGGTCCAGTAGTGCTTTGGCCAGCAAAAGTGTCTTTATCAGGCCTAATTTCAAATATGATAAGAGCAAATGCTTATATGGTCTTAAACAGAGGCTGCTTTAGTCACAGAATGGGATGCCCTGGGCAGGAATCGACCTGGCAGGGTCCAGTAGGGCTTTGGCCAGCAAAAGTGTCTTTATCAGGCCTAATTTCAAATATGATAAGAGCAAATGCTTATATGGTCTTAAACAGAGGCTGCTGTAGTCACAGAATGGGATGCCCCGGGCAGGAATCGAGCTGGCAGGGTCCAGTAGGGCTTTGGCCAGCAAAAGTGTCTTTATCAGGCCTAATTTCAAATATGATAAGAGCAAATGCTTATATGGTCTTAAACAGAGGCTGCTTTAGTCACAGAATGGGATGCCCTGGGCAGGAATCGACCTGGCAGGGTCCAGTAGGGCTTTGGCCAGCAAAAGTGTCTTTATCAGGCTAATTTCAAATATGATAAGAGCAAATGCTTATATGGTCTTAAACAGAGGCTGCTTTAGTCACAGAATGGGATGCCCCGGGCAGGAATCGAGCTGGCAGGGTCCAGTAGTGCTTTGGCCAGCAAAAGTGTCTTTATCAGGCTAATTTCAAATATGATAAGAGCAAATGCTTATATGGTCTTAAACAGATGCTGCTGTAGTCACAGAATGGGATGCCCCGGGCAGGAATCGAGCTGGCAGGGTCCAGTAGTGCTTTGGCCAGCAAAAGTGTCTTTATCAGGCCTAATTTCAAATATGATAAGAGCAAATGCTTATATGGTCTTAAACAGAGGCTGCTTTAGTCACAGAATGGGATGCCCCGGGCAGGAATCGAGCTGGCAGGGTCCAGTAGTGCTTTGGCCAGCAAAAGTGTCTTTATCAGGCTAATTTCAAATATGATAAGAGCAAATGCTTATATGGTCTTAAACAGAGGCTGCTGTAGTCACAGAATGGGATGCCCCGGGCAGGAATCGAGCTGGCAGGGTCCAGTAGGGCTTTGGCCAGCAAAAGTGTCTTTATCAGGCCTAATTTCAAATATGATAAGAGCAAATGCTTATATGGTCTTAAACAGAGGCTGCTTTAGTCACAGAATGGGATGCCCTGGGCAGGAATCGACCTGGCAGGGTCCAGTAGGGCTTTGGCCAGCAAAAGTGTCTTTATCAGGCCTAATTTCAAATATGATAAGAGCAAATGCTTATATGGTCTTAAACAGAGGCTGCTTTAGTCACAGAATGGGATGCCTCACAGCAGACTTAAGATCAGTTCAGTATATATGCACAGTTAGTTACTATAAGCAGCCTGAAAACGCTAACAAAGGCTGGATGAAAAAAAAAAAATCTCCCTGTCAGCCAGCTCCGTTTTTCCTACCTTTCCCTGGCTTTCTGTCTGTCTCCTGTCTGTCTCCTGCCTGTCTCCTGCCTGTCTCCTGCCTGTCTCCAGCCTGTCCCTGTCTGTCCCTGTCTCCAGCCTGTCTAACTGCCTCAGCTACACAGCGTTCTGTCTGTCTGTCACGAATGCAATAGAGAAATGAGGAAAAGCAAGATGGCCGCCGTTAAATACCGCTGTGTGACGTCACCGGGCTTGCTGGCTGCTGATAGGCTGCATGTGACTGCCCCAGCTTGCACTGGCGCGGGATACATGTCCAGACATGTCCCGTCCGCCATCTTAGAATGCCTGTAATGTAAATGAATGGATGTTAAAGGAAAACTTCGAGTGATCGAATCGCGGGGAAATTCGGATTCGATCCGAATCGAATTTTTCCTGAAATTCGGATCGAATCCGGGTTCGTCCGGATCGATTCGCTCATCCCTAATAAGTACATTCAGTCCGCTAAAAGATTGACCCCAAGGCAGGCTCGCTGGTCTCTGTTCTTCTCCCGGTTCAATTTTTCTATTACTTATAAACCGGGATCCAAGAACGTGAAGGCTGATGCCTTGTCACGTAGTTTTTCTTCTTCTACTGTACCAGAAGGGAAAAATTTACCCATTTTGTCCCAGGCTCTGGTAGTAGCTGCTATCCAGCCAGAGCTTCCTGATTTAACCCGGTTCCAGTCTGAAGCCCCGCCCGAAAAACCCAGTTATGCCCAATTTGTGCCCGCTGCCTATCGGGCTGCGGTTTTGCACCAGTTCCATGACTCTAAGTTGGCAGGTCATCCTGGTGTCAAGAAAACCATCTCCTTGCTGTCTCGCCAGGTTTGGTGGCCGTCCCTTAGAAAAGACGCACAAGAGTACGTGCGAGCCTGTAAGATTTGTGCCCGCAGTAAATCATTAAGACACTCTCCTGAGGGTCCTCTACTTCCATTGCCCATTCCCTCCCGCCCCTGGACCCATCTGGCCATGGATTTTATCACCGATCTTCCACCTTCCCAAGGGTGCACTGTCGTCTGGGTGGTGGTAGATCGGTTTAGTAAGATGGCTCATTTCATCCCATTAAAAAAGCTACCTACTGCTCAGGTCCTGGCCCAACTTTTTGTGACACACATATTTAAAATCCATGGTATCCCGGAGGATGTTGTTTCAGATAGGGGGGTCCAGTTTGTTTCCCGTTTTTGGAGGGCTTTTTGTGTCAAGTTGGGCTTCACTGTCTCCCTATCATCTGCGTTTCATCCTCAGTCCAACGGGCAAACGGAAAGAACGAACCAATCCTTGGAGCAATATTTACGCTGTTTCATTTCTGATGTCCAGACGGATTGGGTGTTGTTTCTTCCATTTGCTGAATTTGCCCTTAATAATGCCACACATTCCTCCACCGGGGTATCTCCGTTTCGTTGTGTTTACGGTAAAGATTTGAAATTTTCGGCCTTGTCGGACCAGCCTTCTAGAGTACCTTCTCTAGATGAATGGATGTCTCAGTGGCCAAAGTTATGGGATAAAATTCAGCAACACCTGTCTAAGGCTGTGATCCAACAAAAAAATTTTGCTGATCGTAGGCGATATAATAATCCTGATTATTTGGTCGGCGATTTGGTGTGGCTTTCGACCAAAAATCTGGCCTTACGCCAGCCATCTGCCAAGTTGGGTCCGAGATTTATTGGTCCTTTCCCCATACTGCAGAGAATCAATCGGGTTACCTATCGCCTGAATCTCCCGCCTTCTATGAGGATTTGTAACTCATTCCACGTCTCCCTTTTGAAACCTGCCAGAAACTTTGAACCCAATAATCTTCCGGATCCCATTCTAGTTGACGGGCAACAGGAATTTGAGGTTGCTCGGGATTTGGACTCTCGCTTTTTTCGTAATTCCCTTCAGTATTTGATTGATTGGAAGGGTTACGGTCCTGAGGAAAGGTCATGGGTTCCGGCTAGGGAAGTTCATGCACAGAGAGTGGTGAGAAAATTCCATAGGGAGAATCCTCAGAAACCTAGCTTGGAGGGTCCGGTGGCCCCTCCTCAGGGGGGGGTAATGTTAGGATCTTACCTGCCTCCCGGCCCCGGTCCCGCAGCGCGTCACGGCCCCGTCCTGCTGCTGGTTCTCTGTGCCGCTCTGGGGCCAGCGTGGCGGTGGCATGGTGTGGCGGCCTCGCTGCGGGCCGTGCGGCGGGGGCAGGCGGCCCCGTGGTGTCCTCTGCCGGCGCGGCTGTGCTTCTCCCGGCCGGGAGCGCGCCCGGCCATTCACGTGCTCGCGCACGCGCACGAGCACGCTCTGTATATGCCCCCAGGCGGCGCTGCTCCCAGTGCATCCGCCGGAGGCAAGTGTCAAGTTAATTGTTCTGCTGTCCTGATGGGAGACGGGCCCAGGGACTGGACAGCCCGTCTGGCCTGGGCAGGTCCAGTTCCTGGGACCGCTCCCATTGGGTAGTTACAGTCGCACCAATCAGCACATTTCCCTCTCCTTTCCTTTTCCCCTTCCCATTGGCCAGTCTTCCCTTTATTACCATGCTGCCCCATTGTCCAGTGCCCGTTATAGCCTCTGGTTAATAGGGTGTGCGTTATAGTCTGCGTTTACTGTGTTCAACTCGGCTTCGTCTCTGACCATCCTAGTCTGCTGCCCGTCCTGACCTTTTCGCCTGTCCTGACTCCGCTTGTGCCTGATCCCTCTGTTACTGCGTTTTGGTGATCACCTGGTTTGACCTCGGCTCGTTTTTGACTATTCTTCGCTTGACCCCTTGGATACCGCGCTCTGTGACCACCTGGCTTGACCTTGGCTTGTTTCTGGACCTCTCTGATTGACTCTCCGTTTGTAATCCCATTTACATCCCGGCATCCATACTCGGGATACCCCGCCGTTCACCCGTCTCCACCTTAAGCCGGTAATCTTTGCGCCAACTAAGTCCTGGGGGTAACCGAGTCTGGAGAGGCACAATCCGCGTCTCCTGCGAGTGGGGACTTGTCTAAAGGCAGAAGAGGCGGTGGAGATTGGGGATTATCTGGCTTAAGAGAGAAGGGTGTCCGGCGCCTAACACCCTAATATTCCTGCCGGTTAGTAATGTTACTGTGTATGTGAAATGTGATCTACGTGTAAAATTACGTACAAACCCCTATATTAACACATGCCCCTAGGGTGCGCCTTGTAGTGGAAGTAACAATTTAAACAGGGTGTGTTATGTGTGGTGACCCATTATTTGCTTGTTTACTTCCTCATAGATTATTTTGGAGAGTCTTGAGGAACACTATTGAGATTAGCAAAGGGCTGGCTGTTATGTATTTAGAGTCAATTACATACAACACTTCCATCTGTAGCCAATTTGGGTTTGAGCTGTGCTTTGCTCAGAAAGACTTGATCTGGGGTGCTTGAACATTTGACCTAGAAAGAATGTCAAACAGCCTAATCTAATGGCAAATGCTATTTGCAAGCTGAATGTGGTCCCATGCATGTTTATTTTGGTTAAGGAGACCAATGTGTATGTACTTGTTGACTAATACATCTAACAGATAATGACATTCATAGTCAAGTTTAACTTGGTCCGTTGGGGGAGTTGCCATTCATGCATGGGCCCGTGTTTTAGGAAACCATATGTGTTAATACACATCACCAATGCCTAGTTGTGTGTTAACATGCCTTCTTTTCCCCAATGCAGCCCAGCATCATCCCTCAGCTAGTGGGGAATCCTCTGCCAGTTTTACCATGCCGTCTACTTCCGTGCTGCCTCGGACCCAGGATCCGATATATACGGTAAGTGTCTTTTTATGATGTTGCTTATGCATGTGCCTTGCCATGTTTCTTTTTGCGGAATTACATATGTATTCCCTAAACTGAACCTTTTTTTTTTACATGTCCCAACAGACCCACACACTGATGGAGGAAATCCAGGAGCTGGAGGAAGATGGAGCCTTCATTGAACCTTCAGAACAGCTCCCCCTGGGACAGAATCTGCAACTGTCCCAACATGTTTCTACACCAAATGCTCAGCAGCAGAGTGAAGCTGGCTGCATGCTGCCAGCCCATCGTGGCCAGCATGCAGAGACTGAGCCGACAGTCCCCAGTGTTAGCTCTGCTGCTGAGGATTTGCCAAGCAGACCTGGAAATTAATTCAGAATGCCCCGCTCCCACTCTAAGCAGGACTGGTGAGGTTCTATATTGAATGAGCCCCCCCGCAATGGGTGTGTTGTCAATGGCAGAGACCCGAATGGCTACAGGAAGGGACTGGAGCGGAATTCCTAGGCTTTGAGCTAAATCAAAGTCAAGGAAGTTCCCCGCTGCACCACAATCTAAGAGAGCTTCCAGACTGATACATTCTAGGTCAAGTTTTACCTGGACCGAAATCATAAATGGAGACAATACACGAGGAGATACCTTACAGCCTAGGTGGGTCCCCTCGATTCCCCCTAGGCTCTGAAGTTTCCCGACGGCTTCTTGGGGCAGGCTCTGACCATGTGACCTATTCCGCCACAGTAAAGGCAGAGACCTTCTGACAAGCGCCGACGTCTCTCAGCTTCAGTGAGCCTGGTGGCGCCCAGCTGCATGGGCTCCTCTGAGGAAGGCAAGGCTGGAACTTCGGCTCTCAAGCTGGAGTCGGGATGTGACCCTTTTTCCAGGCGTCTCTCCCGCAGACGTCGGTCAATGCGAATGGCCAAATGCATGGTTTCGTCCAAGGTCTGAGGAACTGGATAATTCACAAGAATGTCCTTGATGGAGTCAGACAAGCCTAGCCTGAACTGACCGCATAGCGCTGGATCGTTCCAATGTGAATCGACCGCCCATCGTCGAAACTCTGAGCAGTATTCTTCAGCTGGCTGTCGTCCTTGGCGTAAGGTACGAAGCTTTGCGTCTGCTGTGGCCCCTCTGTCAGGATCATCATATAAAATCTCCATAGCTGAGAAGAAACTATCCACAGAAAGACGAGCTGGATCCTGGGGCGACAGACTGAAGGCCCATGATTGTGGATCCCCTTGGAGGAGGGAGATAACGAGACCCACGCGCTGCTCCTGTGACCCGGACGAGGTTGGTCGAAGATGAAAGTAGAGCTTACACGAGTCCCGAAAATTTGCAAATTTGTCTCCAGAGAACTTATCTGGAAGTGGAATTTTGGGTTCCACTGATGATGCGGCCAAAGCCCCTTGAGGGCTGGTGTTAATCGGAGCTGGACGGTTCTCCTGGGCCGCCACGCGATGGGCCAGGTGCTCAACGGCCACGGTTAAGGCCTGCACCTGCTCCAATATCTGGTCCATTCTTTTGGCCCGTTATACTGTTAGGCGCCGGACACCCTTCTCTCTTAAGCCAGATAATCCCCAATCTCCACCGCCTCTTCTGCCTTTAGACAAGTCCCCGCTCGCAGGAGACGCAGATTGTGCCTCTCCAGACTCGGTTACCCCCAGGACTTAGTTGGCGCAAAGATTACCGGCTTAAGGTGGAGACGGGTGAACGGCGGGGTATCCCGAATATGGATGCCGGGATGTAAATGGGATTACAAACGGAGAGTCAATCAGAGAGGTCCAGAAACAAGCCAAGGTCAAGCCGGGTGGTCACAGAGCGCGGTATCCAAGGGGTCAAGCGAAGAATAGTCAAAAACGAGCCGAGGTCAAACCAGGTGATCACCAAAACGCAGTAACAGAGGGATCAGGCACAAGCGGAGTCAGGACAGGCGAAAAGGTCAGGACGGGCAGCAGACTAGGATGGTCAGAGACGAAGCCAAGTTGAACACAGTAAACGCAGACTATAACGCACACCCTATTAACCAGAGGCTATAACGGGCACTGGACAATGGGGCAGCATGGTAATAAAGGGAAGACTGGTCAATGGGAAGGGGAAAAGGAAAGGAGAGGGAAGTGTGCTGATTGGTGCGACTGTAACTACCCAATGGGAGCGGTCCCAGGAACTGGACCTGCCCAGGCCAGACGGGCTGTCCAGTCCCTGGGCCCGTCTCCCATCAGGACAGCAGAACAATTAACTTGACACTTGCCCCCGGCGGATGCGCTGGGAGCAGCGCCGCCTGGGGGCATATACAGAGCGTGCTCGCGCGCGCGTGCGCGAGCACGTGAATGGCCGGGCGCGCTCCCGGCCGGGAGAAGCACAGCCGCGCCGGCAGAGGACACCACGGGGCCGCCTGCCCCCGCCGCACGGCCCGCAGCGAGGCCGCCGCACCCCGCCGCCGCCACGCTGGCCCCAGAGCGGCACAGAGAACCAGCAGCAGGACGGGGCCGTGACGCGCCGCGGGACCGGGGCCGGGAGGCAGGTAAGATCCTAACATAGGGATGTCCGTGTCCTGTCGGGCCGAGTGTCCCTCTAAGGCCACAGGATGTAGCAGGTCCAGCACCATCTCCTCAGCTTGGGTAAATTGCAGTTTGGTGGGGAATCCGCCGCCAGTTTGTAAGCTGAAAAAGAGAGTTGCACACATTTAGATAAATGTTTCTAATACAAGACGAAGCCAAATCCACAAAGTATATATGTACCTGTAATTACGCCGTTTATTTTCTTTCTTCCGTGCTGCATACTTTAGGTCCGATATTTTCCTTTGTATCTGCTCCACATCTTTGAGCTCTTCCCCCGCTGCATTGACCTGTCTGGTGAGCTCCTCCAAAATCTCGGCTTTGCGTTGCTTGCTTGTAGCTTTGGATCTGCGCCCATATTGCTCATCATAATACAAGGTGAGGCCACTAGCCAATGCCAGAGTTTGGGCCTCACCAAACCTGCCACTCAAGTGGCCTCGGCGCAATGTGCGCCCTGTTGCTTGACGTTCTGGCCCATCAGTGGTTGGCGGCAAATGGGGGGACATTCTGGCCTGGCTGTGTTGGGGAGAAATGTAGGACAGGTGGCTGGCTTCTGATTGGACTGGACTTGGATATGGACTTGGAGTTCTTGGCTGGGTGGCCACTGAACTAGCAGGCGTAGCTGTGGCATATTCAGCCTGCCTTTCCACCTGTGTCGGTGCCAAATGTGGGCGAGGAGGAGAGGGTGTGGTGGATGATGTTGGGCTTCTTGGCCTGTGCCCCTGTGGCCCCTTCACACTTTCATGCCCCTGGGAGGTTGATGCACGTGGGTGGGGTGATGGTGAACTGTGGCTGCTGGGGCTTCGGGCCCGGTGTCTTGGCCTCTTAGCATGAGAGCTTTTCCCACGTGGCTGGGGTGATGCTGAGCTCTGGCTGCTGGGGTTTCGGGCCCGGTGTCTTGGCCTCTTGGCCTGTGAGCTTTTCCCGCGTGGGTGGGGTGATGTTGAGCTCGGGCTGCTGGGGGGGGGGGCTTCGGGCCCGGTGTCTTGGCCTCTTTGCATGAGAGCTTTTCCCACGAGGCTGGGGTGATGCTGAGCTCTGGCTGCTTGGGCTTCAGGCCCGGTGGCTTGGGCTCTTTGCATGAGAGCTTTTCCCACGTGGGTGGGGTGATGGTGACCTTTGAGGGCTGGGGCTTCTCACCCTCCTGGTGTGCTTTTTAGGGGCCATACCTGTGTGCTTGCTGGGCTGGGCCTTCTTCTTTGGCGCTGGCTCCTTGGTTTTTGGGCTTGTGGGTGTCTTTGTGGTCGCCTTCGCCTGGCCACTGCGGGTTCCCAGCTGCTTCGCCTTCGCAATTTTTGAGCGAGTGGTGGGGCCTGCTGAAGCCTCCTCACACTTCTCTGCCTTTTTCCTGCTGGATTCCTTGGCTGCTTTGGCCTTAGCGGCGGATTTTTTGGGTGGCATAATGATGAGACTCTGAAAGAGAATGAGCTATGGCTCCAGGCCCCTTTAAATACTAATGCCGGGGTCTGATGTTTACGCGTTCGCGTACGCGTGCGTCCGGCCGCGCGGAACCCGGAAACCGCAGGGGCATTACTTATCTGCTGCAGACAAGAGGCAAGATGGCGCCCACAATCTTCACCCGCCAACAAGAAGAGATCATCATGCTTGTAAGTGTCTTTTAATGGCTTTGATTTGCCATCTAAATGCATGCCTAGCCCTTAAGGAAGTCTAAAACTCCGTGCCAAACAGAGGTTAGGGCCCACACGTGCGAACAATGACTTATGGCAGCTACAAGGATTGGATTAGGCTACAAATGTGTCTGTTAATGTCATTTAGGCAAATGATCGATTGTTGACAGATGCTGAGCTCTGGCTGCTGGGGCTTCGGGCCCGGTGGCTTGGGCTCTTTGCATGCTGTTTTAACTAAAACCTTGTTTTTTTTGTGTTTTGTAGACCACGCTGGAGCGCAGGTACGACTACCTGCCCAACTCTTTTGAGAAGCGCACCGTCGCCCTGGAGATCATTGGCAAAATCCAACATCAAACGGACACCACCTTCACCCACACGCAGATCATGCAGCATTGGTCGGACCTGAAACGACTGCACATGCCCCGGAGGTTTTTCGGAATCCATTTCCCAAGTAAGTACATAGCGATTGCATGCAAGATGTAACTAAGACAGAAGGTAGGCCTTTAGTTATAATGCCTTTTCTTTGGTAGTATTGGAAATGGATTACCGCATTTGCCGCACCCGGAGGTGCACAGGCCGACCAGTGCTGCATGAATCAGCAGCTGGAAGTGAAGGTGGTGGATCTCCAGTGCGAAGGTCCTACTCCTCCTCTGTTGGGTCCTCCGACCAGCCCCTGGACCTTTCCACAGAGGAGGGGCGGCACGGCGTGGGCAGGGAGTCGTACCCAGTGACGCATGCGGGAGCCTCTGGTATGTGGCTCTTCATGTAACCGCACACACATATCCATGCTATTTCCACCCAAGCTGATTCCCTTAATCTGTTTTTGTAGATGCTTCTGGAGCGGGTGAAGATGCGCAGGCTGCAGCAGATCTCGCCCAGGAGGCACAGGGAGAAGGTGAGTGATGTGACACACACATTGAAAATTACATTTGATTACTGTTGACTACTCTACTTCACAACAGTGGCAGGGCCCAGGACGTAGGGTTGCCCCCAACGAGGCATCCGTCGGCCACCAACCAAGTAAGTTGTAATGTCATTCTTTGCATTATGTGTTAAGTGACATGATCACCCAGATTCATAAAGCCAGAGTCAATGGCATTAGCAGAATGACCTGTGCCCACTTGCTTTTAGTAATTACCAGACTGACCTGTGCCCACTTGCTTTGAGTAATTACTTACCAGAATGACCTCTGCCCACTTGCTTAGAGTAATTACTTACCAGAATGACCTCTGCCCACTTCCTTAGAGTAATTACTTACCAGAATGACCTCTGCCCACTTCCTTAGAGTAATTACTTACCAGAATGACCTCTGCCCACTTGCTTAGAGTAATTGCTTACCAGAATGACCTCTGGACACTTCCTTAGAGTAATGACTTAGCAGACTGACATATGTTGTGATTATTTAGGTTGGCAACTAACAAACATTCCATCCACAGGTGAGAAACATGTATTTGTCGCCAAATAACGTTTTTGTCTCAATTTTATACAGGGACCACACGGGCAAGAGTTGAAGAAATGAATCGAAGGGTCCTTGAGTTGGTGGCCGATATGCAGCAGCTGGTTGACTCGTTGGGGACAACAGAAGAAGAATAGTGTTCTGGGTCCTGTCACTAACCGCGAAGTGGTTTGGTTAAGTTTTAGGGGCCAAAAATGGAAGAAGAACGTAACTGCGAAGTGGTTTGGGTAAGTTTTAGGGGCCTAAAATGGAAGAAGAACCTAACCGCGAGAGCGGGGAAATTTGAAAATAATACGAAATCGGCACAAAATGAAAGTCTTTTTTTGTCTCTCTGAATCGAGCCTATTGTCTAAATTGTCACCAGGCTCTGAATCGACCTCATAGTATCTCTGATGATAACTTTTACTTGACTTTTGCACTTGACAGCCAAACCAACTACTTAAAGTCTCTGAAAAATAAATGAAAGTCTGTTGTTATTGTGATAATGAGAGTGAATTGCAGTTGTATTATATACAGCAGCTCTGAACTGTGTATAGCTTATTTGTGACTTCCAAAGTGTGCATACAGACAATACAGTTTGGCAAGATGTCTTGTGTGTATGAGCCAGAAATAAAACCGGTAATATTTACTCCTAGGTTTGGCGTGGGCCCCCAGAGTCAGTTCCACTGGTAGGTAGACACCCTAGTCTGACATTGGAAGCATGCACTGGAATGTAGGTTGAGATGCCAGGTGGGAAATGTGAGATAAAATGGGTAACTTGTCAAGAGGTTGTTTCTGTAATACAGAAATTAGATGGGAGTTACATCTATGATGAGACCTAGGAAGGCAAAGATGTCTGGTTTCTATTTTAATCAGTGCATTAATACAATGTTGTTAAGAAAAATGGTTGAAAAATGTAAGCCAGGATATGAAAAAGAAGTAAGAGGTTATTCAGCATAACCTCTGTATCTGAAAAAAGTTTGCAATTTAAATAAATGCTACTTGGAATTCACCAAATATAGTGTCAGGCACCTCACTCAAATCCTTGTTTTGAAGTTATATGCAGAGCGTACAGCAGGCTGACAGAAGAAGGAGTTTTAGAAAAAGGAAGGAGGGATACACAGAACAAAAGGGGCAAAGTGGAGTCAGTTCCATTGGTAGGCCCATGACGCCTCAGTCCGACACTTCTGTCTATCTACCTATCTATTTGATCTAGTTAAAAACTGGTCTGGGTTGCACATATTTGCAAACGCATGTGGAAGAGACACACCATGCCAGAGTATCTCAATGTAAGTGTGGTCCTACTCTAATCTATGAGAGGCTAATATCTGAGGCATACACAGCACAAAAAGTGTAGGAAAATGTAAGATAAGCTATTTCCCTAATTATTTATATGCAAATGTGGAGCTCCATCTTGTGTGGATAGGTATATGTACATTGGTATATACCCTACTGGGAGGGAGGGGAGGGTTTACAATATTTTTCGCCCTATAACACAAACTTTTTTTGTCTAAAAGTAGTGGGTGTTGGTGCGTGTTATGGGGTGAATGCTAAAAGTGTTATGACTTTACAGCGAATAGTGAATACAATAAAGTAAAGGTAGAGGAATTTTGATGTCTTGAGCTGTGTTATCCACTTGGGCAGTGGTCCTCAACCCCCGGGCTGCGGACCGCTACCGGTCCGTGGCTCAAATGGTACCAGGCCCTGAGGCGGGATCCCCCCCATGTCCCGCAGTCCTGCCCCTTTAAGAGAAGTCCCGGCTGCCCCCGCTGTGGAGTGGTGTGCCCGGGGCCAGGGTAATAACGCGCTGTGCGGCGGCATCAGCAGAACTGGAGGAGGTGCTTTGTAGAGGCTGAGGGAGGCCCAATCACGGCTGGGCCGATGATGGAGGAGTGGGCGAGGCACAATTGCGGTGTGCCCGGGCTCTGCCGAAAACAGGGAAGATAAGGTAAAAATAAAAAAGCTTCAGAGCTCCCACCAGCCGTCGGAGACTTTTGTTTAATCATCTTTGGCTGGCCGGGAGCTGATTGACCTCTACCTGCCCCAACCCCCCCCCCCCTCCCCTGACTGTCAGTTCCACAAGACTGCAGAGGAGAGGGGGCTTGCCGAGTGAGGCTGTTCTCGCGCCCCCCCCCCCCCCCCCGCTCTGTGATCATCAGTGTCCTGGAGGTGTCAGATTGTAAAGGAGAGAAAAGGCAAGTCCCACCCATGATGTATTAGTTGTGGCCAGTCTGCCTCATTCTCTTCTATTCTGTGTTTCCTTTCCATTCTCTGTCTTTTTCTCCCTCTCTCACTTTATCACTGTCATTTTTTTTCTCCCTTCCTTCCCTATCTCTCTCTTTCTTTCTCCCTGCTTTAATTTTTTGTTGTCTCTTGCTTCTTTTATTTGTCCCTTCCTTCCCTTTTTCTCTTCCTCTATCTTTCTCCCTGTGTCCTTCTCTTTTTCTTTTTTTCCCTTCTTCCCTGCCTCTCTTTCTCTCTCTCTCCACCACAGGTTATTCCATCTCTTTCTTAACTTTCCTTCTCTCTTTCTCTTGTTCTCTTTCCTTTCCCTCACTCCTTCCTTTCATCCTTCCCTCTCTCCCCTCCTTAATGCATTTCCTCTCTTTTTTCTTCCACACTCCTTCCTTCCATCCTCTCTTTTTCTCACCTTTTCTTTCTTCCTTAAATTCTTCCCTTTCTGCCTTTCACTCTCTTTCTTCCTCACTCCCATACTGCCTTCTTCCTTCCTTTTGCTCTTTCACTCCCCCTTCCTCTTTCTTATTTTCTATCCTTGCTCTTCTCTCTCTCCCTTTCTTCAGTTCTCACTTCCTTCTCACCCTCCTTCCCTTCCCTCCCTGTTTCTCTTACTCCATTCCTCCTCTCCTCTTTCCATCATGTCTTCTTCCAGTCTCTTTACTCTCTCTCTTTTTTATTTATTTATTCTTCACTCCCCCTTTCCCTCCCCCTCTTTTTTCCTTTCTTCTTCCTTTTCTCTTTTCTTTCACTCACTATTGCTATACATTCTTTCTCTCTTTTTTTCATTACCTCCCCCACTTCTGTTTTCCCTCTCTTCCTTGCTTCACTCACTTCCTTCTTTTTATTTTCCCTTCTCTCTATTTCTCACCATTTTTTTTCTCCTTTTCTTTCTTTACTCTTCTTCCCAACCTCCTAACTTTCTCCTTTTTTCTCTTACTTTCTTTTTCTTTTTCTCTGTTCCCCACCCTATGTTCCCTCTCTTTTTTTCTCCTTGCACCGTCCCCAGCCCCGCCCCCAGTCAGCCCCCCCCCCTCCCAGTGCCCCACCGGGCCGCGGTAAAATTACCAAATCCTGAACTGGTCCACGGTGAAAAAAAGGTTGGGGACCACTGCACTAGGGGATGACTAGCCTCTAGGTATATAGCAATCTACAGTACCTTAGAGCAATATAATGTACCTGTTGGTACAAATAGATGTGTAATAGCTACTTATAGCAAACGAGATGGTGAGCTGTACTGTTCTGTAAACAGTTTTGCTGTAGATACAGTAACTGTAATACAAAAACTGTCTTATATCAAAGGAATTATATCGCAAGGTAGCAAGGATAATTTGTAGCAAGAACAGTTTTATAGCCAAATATCGTTGTAGCATTTAGGTATAGGAACAACACAATTAATTTAAATTTATAACAGAGGTAATGTAATAGATCCAGTTTTGTTTTAACAGAGCTGCTTAATACAGATACTGATCTTGTGAAGGGGGACGAAGGGTTAAAGGGTAATTGCACTTTCGGGGGCATTTTAAATGGCTATTTTTTTTTGTGTTTCCTATTTGTTTGCAACTCTGTCTTATAATAGAAAATAGTTCTCCCTAGCGAAGTACATTCAAAGTGGTGTGTTAAAGTGAGCCCGGAATTTCTCTTCTATGTGACTAGGGAGATGGTCTGCTATACCCTAGCACAAATCCTTAATACTGTTAAAAGTACAGATCCGGCACTTCCTCAGACTAGCTTGCTAATCATCTGATTGACCGAGACAGAGACAAGAGTATTAACCCCTTCTGCTCTAATTCAACCTCTTCAGCTGCGAGGAAACAATGTGTTTCGGTAGCTAAAAGGGTTACTGGCAGAATTCTCAGTTGGAGAGATGATAGCTGCTGTGCAATTTAGCCAAAGCTTCTAATGAGTTCACCTGCTACAGTGGAAGGATTGGGGGAATTGGCGTCAGAAAGGGTACTAAGAGTTTTGCTATAGGGCAAGAAAGCCTTGTTTTACCAAGACAAGTACTGCTGATAAATAAATCACAGGTATGGAGGCACAATCCGAACACAAATGTTTATTTTACATTCCAGAAGGAGAAAATAATAAGACAGAACACCAAAAAACTGACAAAAAGGGAGTTTTCCTTTAATATGGTTTTTCAACAGGAGAAAATAATGCACTCACTAGCAGCTGCCAGTAACTAAGCTCAATTTGGAACAAGGATGGTTTTGTGACCAGAGCATAACGATAGTAGATTGTACCCCAATAACTAGTTAACCAGAGTTATAGTCATACTGTAAAATGTATACTGCTGTACTCATATCCATTATGTCTGGTCATCTGTCAATATTGAACTGTAAACAGTATGTATAATTCTTATTGTCAGTGTCACAGAATCTCTATTTTAGCAAACTATTTGGTTCAAAATATTGTTCTCTTATTTTCCTCCTCCAAATCCTAGGTGCGTCTCATGAGCAGGTGCATCTTATAAAATATAGGGTATATGTTAATTTGTGAAGGTATGAGTGATTTAGAAAAAAAGTCAAAGTAAAATAAATCAAGCAAATTAAGTACTTTACTTTCCAGGAAAAGAGGAGGGAAAAAAATTAAAAAGAAAACTTACATAACCATCGCTCCCGTGCCGCTGCCAGACGATGAGGAGCAGGGGAAGGGCAGAGTAAATGAACCCTGCCCACTGTCCCCACTCTGCACACTGCCTACACTGTTGTTGCTCAGATGTGGCACGTGGACAGACATCCATAGTAATGGGTTGATGTGGCCTGCAGCAAGCCTCCATTGAGGACAATGGATGCAGATGCAGGCCACGCCAGCCCGCTACACATACCCGAGTGTGTATGCGAGTGTGCCAGGCCAGAAAAGCCGCAGTGGTGGCGACACTTTTTGCACTGCCCATCTGCCGCTCCTCCATCGTCTAGCTGTGGTGGCTGTGGCGTGGGAGTGATGGTTATGTAAGTTTACTTTAGGTTTTTATTTTGTTTTTTTACATTCGCCCGATAAGAAGCACCTACATTTTCCCTCCACTTTTGGGTCTTATAGGGTATAAAATATGGTACATGTTGCAAACAGGATATAATCTGCCATAAAGAGAACTGTGCAGGAGGCTGGAGTAAACAGACAGGCAGAGGGAGAGGCCACTCTTTCTTTTAGCAGAGATGCAGCTGGGGGTATGGCTATAAAACTGGAAATAAGCAACTAGACCTGGAGGCTCCCATCCCAAGCTATATATTGGCTGGGGGCGGTAGTGCACGGGGATGCACCCGTTGTGCTTCCAATTGCCAGAGGTCTGCATGTACACAATCCTGCAAATGTCTCAGGTTGGACAAGAGCCCGCACATGTGCTGTAGGTCCAGGGAAATGTAAGTTTGGGCATTCTGGGGGGGTTCACAGAGTGGGGCATCCCAATTCGGGCATGAAACAAAACCCGGGATAGTAAAAATCACAGGTTTTGTTCCACTTAAAAAGAATTCTCATGACCCTATAGACGTCTTGTAAAATGCCATGGGACACTTGCATGTCCTGGAATGCTCTAATAGCAGGACAGAGTATGGACTTGTGTTAGCTGTTTATACTCCACAGCGGCCCTTTTTGTCTATAATTTCAGCTCAATATTGCATCATTTTCAGGTGGTTTTGCAAGCACAGCCATTGCATTATTCTCCTTTATTGTGTATGTTTTAAGACATTTCTCTAATAACTATGAACTAATGCATTCAGACAATATCTCATAGAAGCCTAAGCTTTGAACCTCTGTCAGTGTCCACAGACCCACCATAATCTGATATATTAGTAACATCACTTTTACTAATGTAGTGTAAAAAGCACTGACATGAATAACAACATTACGGTAATAAATACCATCTAATCACATTTGCATTTCAATCGCATTAGCAACTTTCTAGTAAAATATGATCTTTCTCTGGTAAGAGTCTGATGACACAAGACTCATCCCTGTAATACAAATTCAATTATGATCAGACTTTTACTCACCTTTCTAGGTGAAGTCTTGTAAGAATAAATTAGGCTAATCATTTTGAATATATCAAGATCATAGTCTTACTAAAAGTCATTTGTCCTGTCACATTATGTTTGAAATAGTATCTAATGCAATTGGTAAAGATTTTATTGTAACAAATGTGCTAATTTAAGATGAATTAATTTACTAACACTTGATTCAATATAATATATTTTTTGGAGTGCATGGCTGGTAAGCTTTAAAGAAGGGGGGCAACCCCCCAGTAAAAAGACAGAAAAGTGTGCCCCCTCCCTTAGAGCTTAATAGCCTGGCACAAAAAGCAAAGGGCTGATAACCCAGGGCTGAACTGCTAGCCCCTGGTCTTATGTCTTACCATGCCAGGGGGCACCGGGCTCTTCAACACCCCTAATGCCATTGCTGGTAATGTGGCAGGGGGTTAAGCAAGCTACCCATCGGCATGTCGGGCAGGTGGCTTGCCATTCACTAGCCCTTTGAACTGATATTGGGGTGCTTTGGTCCCAATACCAATTCAAAAGAAGTAAAAACATAAATAAACAGACCACCAAAAAATATTTTATTAATCTTAAAGTAACTATACTTACCTATCCCTGAAATCTGCCCTGCACAGGGTATCATAATATAATGGCAGCACGGTGTCTCTCTCAGATGCCCCACAGGCATCTGGAGTGAAGGGGGGACACAGATCTTCCGCCTCCAGTCTTGGCATCTACTCAAGGGTAATGATCGCTGCCAAAGGAGCAATGTTTTTATACTAGAGAGGCAGAGTCTCTCTGGAATCTTCCCTATGTGACTTTGACATCACTGGAGGGGAGGAACATGAATAGGCTATACCCCAGGAAATTCCCCCCATACCCCTTTCAGTGATTTAGTCACATGGGGTGGAAAAATCAGATGCTCCACCTCTGAGGTAAAAAAAAGCCCAGCTCCCAGCCATTACATCCCCTGTTCAGGTGATGGTGGCAGTGAAGAAGACCTGTTGAGGTACCCTAAAGATCTGCCAGACCTAAAGGAGGATGCCACCCGACAGGTGATAAAAGGTAGAAGACACTGATCCGTAAGCAGTCAATGTAACATTTATTTTTGTGTGTTTTTTTTTTATTCTGCTTGGGGAACTGGAAAGGGGTCACATGGTATGGGGGGCCAGCATGATACCTGCAAAGACATGCGCGTGACATGCCAATACTGCTGCCCAATTACCTGCACACACTCTTAGGGCACCGAGACATATTACCTCCACCAGGGCATCATCAGGGGTGCGGAAGAGCACGGTGCCTATAGGTATGGAAGAGCCCCAGGCCCATAACAAAGGGCTTGTAACTTGTAGTGCCAGGGACTGCATGATACAGTCCTTGGTCACAAGGCCTTATGCCTGGTGCACAGGCTGGTTTCCTTTTGGGGGGGGTCATGCATTTCAAAAAATAATAATAATATTTAGAGACTGATTCATTAATAGCGGCAGGTAGCGACAGTTGAGCGACTGTAGCGGCATTTTCAGAGCGCCCGCTAGTAGTCACTGTGCTTGGCCGTTGTTCGGTAGTTGATAGCGACTCAGTCGGTTTGCCGTAATGTTGAATATTAGATGAGGAGTCGCTATTTGACAGGTTCCGCGCTGTATGGGAGCGCATGATAGCGACTGGCCCTAGCGACCGGCTCCCACCATATTCATTAAAAAATCACGCTCAAAGAATTCTCACGCTGTAAAATGCATGTTTAAACCCCAGAGCGCTGGAGGCGATGGGTTAAAAGTAGTTTTTTAACCCCCAAACAACCATATTTTTGAAATCCCCCCCAAAAAATGTTTTTTAAATAATTTAGTAATATGAATACATTAATATCAGATCTGTAATATCAATTCTGTACAATTTTTCTTTTCCCTTAAAAAAATTATCTAAAATGGCAGAAGTGGTCACAGAATTTTTCACATTTAAAAAAAAAAAAACATAACATTAATAACAATTAATTATTAATATTTAAAGATTGTTCCATTGAAATGCATTGGAGAGCGCCAGGTAGCGAGAGGTCATACCTGTCGCTGTTCAAGGTCGGACGCTGGCGCTGTGGGCTGAGGCTGGAATAATGATGAATGAGTCGCTATATGGCGCTATCTCAGTCGCTAAGCAGGATTGGCTTGATAAATGTGTGATTGTGGTGGGGAGCCGGCATTCTCGTGGCAGTGCCCGTCATTACCGGCCGCTCACCAGTCGCTACCTGTCGCTATCCCTTCATAAATAAGGGCCTTAGTATTAGAAAAAAAACAAGCCCGCTGTTTTATTGTTAAAAAGATGTCGGATGTAGCGGCGTTCCTTTTATCAATGAAAACAAGTACAACTCGCTGACAGTAATTGTTTCATACGAGTTGTAGAATTATGTATTGAAGCGAGAATTCTCACCATGAATTCTCGCTTCTATTACACCCAAATGAAAAAAAATCTCGGAAGGGACTTTGAATCAGCCGAGATTGTAAGAATTCATACTGGTGAGTTGCCTTTCAGAAGAAAATGAGAGTTTAAACAAGGGCTCTGAATCAACCCCATATTCATCTTGTCCTAGAAAAGCTTAATTTGATGGGGACAGGAAACTACTGCACACACATGCGGTAGCCACACCTCTTCCTGCAATGACTTCCTGTGCCCATCATACAGCGCTCCATGAAAAATGTTAGGGGTTAAGGATGGCATTAAGTAAATGCAGAGTCATTTGGTTACATCATCAAATTGAAATACAAGATTACCTGTCAGTGTAATGCATCAGTAAACAACTGACAGTGTAACTCTATGCCGATGTCTTTGATTGGCTTCATCCAATAGATTCTGAACACATTTTTCATTTTGCAGGAAAAGAATCGTAGGTGAATAGTCAATGGAAATCCACGTGTGGTATGTTTTCCTTTATAATAATGTACTATATTATCTTTTCACACAGTCCCCATTTTCTCTATACAGTCCATTCAGTCTTCAATGTTAAATAATTCATCAGTTGTGTAGTGGTCTGTCGATAGACCTGGAGCCAGGAACATTTAACATGTATACACTACAGCCATGGCTGGGGTTACTAATGAAAACGCATAGAAGTCCTTCCTTAATTTTTCTCAGGCCCTGAGACAGCGCAAAAGGAGAAGTCCCAAAAGATTATAATTGCAGTTAATTGAAATGTCCCAAGTACTGTGCGCAACACCCAGGTAAAGGGCAATTACTACATGAGCTAATGTAGACTTCACTCTACCTGCTGGCTGCTCATTTAAAATGCACAATAAGTATTTACTTGCCAGACTAAAAACAAACTAAAATAACTCATTTAGTACTGAACTAAACGTAGGAACGACTGTTCCATAATATAATTTTTCGGTCCACTGAAGTTTGATTGAAGGATCAGAGAGATTTCCTCACTAAGGGCCTTATTTATCACGGGCTAGCGCCAGGTAGTGTCTGACGAGCGCCAGGTACCACCAGCTATCGGCGGCTACCGACTCAAGTACGCCCGGCGGCGGTCACAATGACGCATTTATCAAGCAAAATGAGGCTAGCGCCGGCGAGAGCGACGGCTAGCGCGGGATTCATCATGTAGCCGACTGCAACGAACAGCGCCGCTGCAAATTCCTTCACAGCGCCAGGTATGAGCTGTCGCTCCCTGGCGATGTCCAATGCATTTCAATGGAGCAATCTATAATTAATCATAATTAATTGGTATTAATTTTTTTTTTTGTTTTTTTTTTAATGTCAAAAATTCGGAGACCACTTCTGCAATGTTAGGATTTATTTTTAAGTAAAAAAAAATGTAAAAAAAAATTTGTGCAGAATTGATCTAACAGGTCTGATATTAATGTATTCATATTACAAAATGATTCTAAAAACATGTATAATGTTACAATCAAAAAATATGGTTGTTTAGGGGTTAAAAACTAGTTAACACCCATCACCGCCAGCGCACTGGGGTTTAAACAAGGAATGGACAGCGCCAGCAAATTCGGAGCGTGATTTTTTAATGAATATGAAGCAAGCCGTTCGCTCTGGCCATTCGTTGTCAGGCGCTCACATACAACGCTGAACCTGTGAAACAGCGACCCCCCAGCCCGTATTCAACATTACCGCACACCGACTGAGTCGCTGTCATCAAGCAAACGCCGGCCAAGCACAGCGAATACTGGCTGGCGCTGAAAAAATCACGCTACAGTCGCTCATCTGTCGCTACCTGGCGCTATTAATGAATCGGCCTCTAAGTAAACCCACATAGCAGGAAGGAGAGTACTGGAGGGACTCAATGTAGGGTAAGCTACTGATATTTATTTTGTAACTTTTGACTTGCTACTTACCTTAACAATAAAATAGTCCTTGGGCCAAATTTAGAATAAAAATGGTTTGCTAGACCTAAGGGGTTAACAGGCCAGCCAGCCCACTTCTCTATTAGTATTATGAGCTTTTATGATTTAGAATACCTCGAAAACACAAGAGGGAAGCACTCCAACTCAGAATCAAAAATTAATATAAAAAATTATTAAATGTTTACAACCACAACATATACAATGGACATATTAAAAACACATTAAAAATGAACATATGTTAATCCATATAGTGATTTGATCGGATGATAGTGCTTTGATACTGCTGTTTCTGTCTGAGGGACAGCCTTTGTGCTGTTGTGGTTTCTGACTTTGAGACCGGCTATATGAGAGCTGGTTTATATTATTGCCACTATTGCACTTTAAATAGATATCCATTATATTATCCCTGCACATTTTTGCACTCTATCTTGCACCTTTCACTTTTTGCACAAACAGTTATTAAATTAATTTAGTATATTGATTTCATGCTTGCTGTATTAAGGTTATGATGAGGCATCAATTTTTCCCCACCGCTTACACATACAGTATGTTTGTATGTCCTGTGTGGTATTGTCTTATGTTTTTTAATGTGTTTTTAATGTCCATTGTATAGGTTGAGGTTAAAGTTGTGGTTGTAATAAAGTTTGATATACATTTATGATTCTGAGTTGGAGTGCCCCCCATGTTGTAGTTTTGAGGTATCCTATATATGGCCGTTTTAGCCAGGGAGTAGCACCCTTTATTATACTTTGTTGTGCAAGCCCCCCTTTTTGGATTTTATGATTTAGAAGACACAAAGATATTACGTAACTATAAATATAAAGCCCTACTAAATTGCTGGGCATTGTGGTGTTTAGTTGGGAACATAAAATGTAATCCAGCACTATTACAGCGTACCTGTACCTAATAACAGAACTGCTAGTTCACATAAAAATAAGGGCATGGGGGACATCAGAAGAACCTGAAAACAATAAAAGCTAACAAGTTTTAACCAACCACTGCTATACCTTTAAAATATGCTATACTCACAATACTAACCTACTGCCATTATACTATAACTTACAAACCCAGTGCTCATATCCACCCCCCAGTCCTGAGGAGTGAATCCACAGGGAGCTAGGCACTGCTAAACCAGAGCCTAACTCACCTTGCTACAACCAGAGGTGTACCCTCTAGCTACAAACTGAGGGAGAACTCCCCACTACAAACTGGGGGAAACCAACCCACTTTAAAGCCAACTTTATCAAGGTATGATCTAATCCTACTCTTACTCATGAATGCAATACACATCACCAAACAACTAATGAGATATTCAATTCCATATATTTTCACCAGGACTCATACCTCCTCCCCAGGTAGCCACTCTATCACCAGGCAAGCATACTCTCAATAGCTTTGAACCATACAGGTATGTCTCCCTGAAACAGGTGAACTTAGTACCTTGTGAGGGTAACAAGTATCACAGTCTAACATGATTCTGTAATATAAGCACAGATCCATCAGCCCTCTATACTCACCATCCTACTTCAGTCCTGAAGAAGCCCATGCCTTTGGCTAGGGCAAAACTCATCAAATCAATAAGCTTAAAATTTTAACAGAAAAAGTATGTTTTTTGGATGTGAAAATATATCATTTAGGCATACTGAAACTGCAACTGGTCCAGACCATTTTTAATCTTTTGAGATTTTCTAACATATTTAGGTGGGACCCGTGGCATATCTTCTATCCTTAGATATCTATCCTTAGATACACCACCAATATTTTTGCACCTCTGGGTACCCCATGAAAATAAGCATATCTGCCCTCAATATGGTAATTACCTCCTAAGCTGAGAATGCTTCCAGTGACTCTTTGGCTAAAGAAACACAAGACTATGACCCCCCCATCTGAAGAGGTTGAAATAATGCAGATGGGGTTAAACCTATCATCTCTGTTTCAGCCAAGATTATTATCAAGCCAGAGTCAGGAATTTTTTGAAATGTACACCAGAACACCACTGTGGTGTACATTGCTAAGGTAAACACACAGAGTTGCAAAAACATAGAAAATAAATAAACAGATAAGCTCAGCACCTTGAGCACATCATATTAGCACACAATAATATTCGAAAGTGGAATTGCCCTTTAATTGACAAGTATATACATTGCATACAAACAGTTCATTCTTTTGGCAAAGTCAGATTGATGGGACATGAAGGAATGGAGTATTATAACTATGGAGAAAAATACACAAACAATAACTTTGGATACAATAACCCTTTACCTCTGTTAACTATACACATGAAAGTGCTGGGAGGAATGACTGAAAGTTCAAAATAACAAAAAGTGCATAGGTTATTATTGCCAGAGTGTCCCACTGTTCCTATATAAAGAGTTCAGTCATTGGATGGCCAGGGGGAAGAAGCTGCTTTTGTGACATATGGTCTTTAGGTTAGTAGCTCAGTAGCGGCTAACTTATGGAAGCCGTTGTAATAAGGGTTGTCCCAGGTGCATTGAGTCATGGATAATTTTTACGGCACAATATCTTTTATAGAAAGTAGTGATGTCCCAATGCTCTTTTTCACATTCCTTACAGTTCTCATTTTTTTTGGTAGCGCTGTTAGATCAGAAAAGGCAAACACAGTATAACTGTTGCCAAACCTACGTCTGTGCCTGCTATTGTACACCCATTAGCATGCTGTTCTCCTTTGGATCAGGCTCTCTATGTGTGAGTCCAGGAGTCCACTAGTTACATAGGTGTTTTATGCCTTTCAATAAGTGAGCTGAACCAGAGGTGCTGGAGTCTAAAAGTAGAAAGAAAAAGCAAGCCATCTAGCCACCACTTTACTGTTGTCGTGCACAGTTCAAGGAACAATTATACTGCAAATGTAACAGTTAAACCTACCCCCTGACCATTTGGCTCCACTTTCCATGGGCTACAGAAGTCCTACACAGCCAGAAAGCACAGGCTCCAGTACTTTCGGGGGCTCTCTTGGGAGAACTACAGCAGGGGCGAACTGGGGACAATAAGCAGCCCAGGAATTTACTGGCCACTACCAGCCTGTTTTTGAGCCCCACCCCTAGAGTGCTTCTGAGTCTACAGTACTGCAGAGGCAGATTATACACAGGGGTAGCAATAGGGGGACACTCTTAAAGAAATTGTAATGAGCCTTTAATATTGCAGGTGCAGATACCATGCCAGGAGTGGCTATGGGCTCTACAGCCATGACGCTGGGGCTATAAGCCTTGCAGGGGCAACACTTGGGCTGGGGGTTCAATGGTTTGCGGGGGTGAATTGGGAGACAGGGACACGGGGGATTAGAATAGGACTGTGTAAATTCAGGCCCAGTGTCTGAGTGAGGTGCCTTCCCAGCTGGTTCCAAAGCAGTGCAGCCCAATGGGAATTCTCCCTATGCTCCCTATGGCCACTCTGCCCTGATCATCAATGCTACAAAGGAGGGGTGGCAGCCGCTCAGACCATTTTATAACTAACCTGGGAGGTGCAAGTCAGCAGGGCAATTAGGATACAAAAGTCTTAAAGGAGCCACAGCACTCAACCCTGTTAGCTTGCAGACCAGCCTATAATCTGTCTCTAAACTTGGTTAAAAACAGAGGCTCGGTCACACACATCTGCAGAAGTATGCTTAAGCTGCACCACTACGCCAAAGTGCCTCTGTGGGGTGCAGTCCTAACTCTAATCTCTGAGAGCCCCATTTGGGACATACAATGCAAGAGATAAAATGGGAGCAGCTTACCTGAGGTTGCCCTAAAACCTTGAGTGCAAGCCATGGGGTGGAAGGGTCAAAGACCTTGCAATACAGCCTAGACCCCACACACCATGTGCTTGCACAAATTAAAGAAAGGAGAGGTGGCAGCTGCTCAGATTATTTTATAACTAACCTGGGAGGTGCACGTTAGCAGGGCAATTAGGATACAAAAGTCTTAAAGGAGCCACAGCACTCAACCCTGTTAGCTTGCAAACCAACCTAAAATCTGTCTCTAAATCCGGTTAAAAACAGAGGCTCGGTCACACACATCTGCAGTAGTATGCTTAAGTGTGACCGAGCCCTCTGTTTCTAATCAGATTTAGAGACAGATTTTAGGCTGGCCTGCAAGCTAACAGGGCTGTGGCTCCTTTAGGACTCCGGATCATCAATGCTGAAAGGTCAAGGATCAGGCACCTCCGGAAAGGGTGAGTTTATCTGGGGGCACCTTCTGTATTTTTATAACCTCAACCTTAAGTTTTACATGTATTTCTTAGATTTATGTTTTCTTGATACATTTCCAATGTCTACTTAATATAAATGTCAGTAGAAATATTAATATAAAATGCTTGCTTTTTAAAAGAAAAAGTTGGTGTTGCTATTTTCAAAAGCTTATATTTAAGCTTTATACCGGCAACAGTAGAACACCACACAGATTTTTAGAAAAAGGACTTGGAACAGAAGATCTAAGCGTTAATGAAAAGGGGAATAATAGCGCCATCTACAGCTGAGTCTATAAAAAGGATGCCAGCTGTATGGCTAAATGACACGCCGAACACATTCAGATGGACAGAACTACAAAAACAATAAAAGGTATTTTGCTGCACAGTATGCTATTATCATTGGTTTCAGCATTTGAAGCTAAACTCCAGCCAAATAGAGGGATTGCCGGCATAATCCTCTTAATATATTAAAAATCATCAAATCAATCATTGATTTGCTTGTTTTTTAGTTTATTTTAGTTGGTTTTTGTAGTTCATCTGTTGACATGAAAATGTCTGGAAATGGATTTAATACCATTTAAATAGTTGCAAATGCTCCCTCCCAACAACGCAATGTAAGTGTGGAATAAGTATGAAAAAAGAAACATCTGACCATATTCGCCGGTGCAGGCTGCATGGAGGAAGATACTGCAGACTCCAAGGCAAATTCAATGAGAGAAAATCCAGCAGGCACATCAAGCAGCTACTATGAATCTAAAACATAGGCATTTAATCGTTCATTGAAACTGCATGGTATCCAGAGTGAGTGCAGGTGCGAACTCAGCTACGTGTTTTGGGGGTGTAGGTCTCCCTCTTAGTTGTGCCTGCTGGATTTTCTCTCTTTAAATGTGGAATAACCCGGTGCAATCAACATCAGACTTTAGTGCTCTGTCACCGGTGCCTATTTTTTTCTAGTGGGACTGTTCTTAGGGAAATTTCCAATTCTTAGGGGCAAACAAGGTGGTATCAGCATCCTAGGGAGCCCATTGGCAGCCTCTTATCATAAGGATACAATCACTAAGAGACACTACCTGCTCCCTTGAATCAGTCAAGCAAAAAAAAATTTCTTGCATGCAAGTCCAATGTTATTTTGATTTTTAACCTCAGTTTGCAAATGTATCTTGGATGTCTCCATATAGGAATTCAATCCAAAAGATGGCACAGGAACTTCATATTTTAAGCTAGTGACACATACAGATTATCTGGGGACCAAATAGGCATGACTCCAGCATCTGTAGCCAGGGCCGGATTATGAGGGGGGGCGCAAGGGGCACACGCCCTGGAGCCTCCACCACTTGCTCTGCAAAGGGGGCCTCCATTAACCTTTGGGTTATGGTATGGTCCAGGAGGCTTTTCAGTCTTCAGGCCGTGGGGCCAGCAACAAAGCTATTGGCAGTGGGGTCCCCCACGCCTGGGCAAGCCTTTTTGTGTTTCTGCAAACATGCAGCTAAAGCCACCACAGGGCCCTGTCTGTAGCGATGAGTGAAGTTCTGTGACACTGTGATGTGATGAATGAGACCGGTGGAAATCAACAGTTGCCATTAAATGACACACTTATTTTTCCTAAAGTAAATGCTTATAAATAAAGTTAAAATGGTAAATGTTCCCCCCCCCCCCCATGTATCTGATTGCAGTGCTTGCAGTTACATTTTTTGTATTAGGCCCTGCTTATATAGGTTGCAAACAACAAAAAAAGTTTCACACAATGAAGCTCCTTCCAGCAGAAGCAATTCCTTATCTTCTCTGCATCAGAATTAGGAACTTGACTTCCTCATACTGCTACTGAAAAAGCAGAAAATCGCAGAGAATTTTACATTGTAATTTTACTTACCATGAAGTTCTAGCCTACAGCAGCTTCAACAGACTTATTGGTAGCAGAGGGGAATCTGTGGAGGCCTTGTGAGCAATTTGGCTGCTCCTTACAACCTTTTTCTAGTAATGAAAATAGACTTTTACTTGTTTCTTTTTCAGTACCAAAGCATACCAAAAGTCTAAATAGACTCCAGCACCATCTGCTGCTGTTGTATGTGGGAACCTGGAAGAATGTGAGTATGTTCAACAGCACCAAGATTTTCTGTAACAAGTGCCACTGGAGGGGCATCCCAAATCAGCCCCCCCCCCTCCCACAGAATATTGACAATAGACCACAGTCTAATAAGACTTTTGGTCCACTATAAGGAGCAGATTGTTAGGGGATTGTGGACACAGTCACAAAATATTGTGGGGTATTGGGTATTGTGATCAGTCACAAAGGCACCTCCTAACCTCATGGGTCCTGGTGAGGTTGCTACTTCTACACCCACACAAAGCTATGTCTTTTTAGGTGGATATGGTATACAGAAACCTCAACATGTTATACTGCAAATCGTTAACCCTGAATAAAATCCATGGCAAGTCAAGTTTGCTACATACACATTCGCACATAGTATGTTATGCAGTGAAATGTTCCTTTCGGCTGCTCAAGAATGCAAGTGGGAATTTGTTTAGCGGTACAATATATTATAATACAATAAGATAAAACAGTGCAATGTAACAAACCCTAATACAAGCAAGCAAACAAGTGTATAGCTGTAAAACTGTATAGTTGTAAACCTGCATGCCTAGGTTCAACCCAACACCCATGTACCTTGCTCTACCCTCCAAGTCAAGAAACCCAACCCCACTCTACCCTCCAAGCCCAGAAACTCCTCAGCATCGAAGCGGATTGGTCATATGCTGACTGGGCCAGTAAAATCACGGGCTGATTTTTTACCCCAGTCCACCAATGGCTGAAAATAATTTAACATTCAAGTATGCAAATCTTTACAGTATGTTTCCTAGAGTCCTGGACAATGGGGTTGAATCAGAGCTTGGTGAAAAAACTCACTTCTTTATAGGAGAGAAAATTGCCTGTCCTAGAGTGCAGTGGGCTGAAGACTGCCCTAGTCTGTAGTGATGGTTTTAGTGATGAGAGTGTTAAGAGTAGTGTTCTCCAGCTAATGGTCATTCAGTTACACACAAAGAAAGAAGCACAAGCTGTTTTGGGTCTGGGGATAGAAGGTGATAACATAAACATTTATGGGTATAGGATCACCTGGTGTGGCTTTTTCACCACAGTGTCCATGTGGCAGGACCTTGAGAGGTCCAGTGGGAGATGTATGCTTAGATATTTGAACTCACACATGTTCTCCTCACTTCCAATCCATTCACAGGCTGTTGTGAACACTGTTCCCGCTAAGGTGCGCGCGTGTGCGGCCGCGCACCCACGCCTGCCCCCCCGCGCAGCCCCGCCTGCCGTCCGCGCATGGTCGCCGTCGGCAGTGAGGATGTTCAAGATGCTGGAGCAGTGCGGGCATGTGGTCCTCTTGTGTCCCCCTCATCAGATAGGTGTGTGTGTGTGTGCCACACAGAGGTGGCGGGTGACTTACCTGTGTGCGGCGGTTCCTGTATCAGTTGCTGCCATAGACGGCCTCACATCGCTTCAGGTTGCCGCAAGCCGAGTGCCGCCACAGTTCAAACCCGGAGCCAGTGTGGGGCGGCGGCAAAAGCCGGAACTGGAGCACAGCGCCGCGGAGTCTCCTCACACAGCGCTGCCGTGTCCCCTTCCCCAGAGCCAGGCCACAGCTTCCCCACCTGTAGCTCAGTCACACTGCCCCTGCCGCCCCTGGGGTTTGACCCAGGGGTTTGACTATGCAGGGATTTGGTCCTTGCCCCCACGTCACCCTAATTGGGGGTGCCTCGCACTGTTCACATGGTCGCTGTTGGCAGTGAGGATTTTCAAGATGCTGACGATGGAGCGACGTGTGCCCATGCTTTGTGTGTTGAGGGCATGGCTGCCTCTTCCTCACAGGCGTTTTTTGCACAAAGCAGAGCTATGGCAGTGAGTGGTGGCCATTTTATCGTAGCCCGGCTCAGGCATGGTCAGAGGGAAGCGTCCGCAGTAGCGGCTGCAGCCATGATGCTGTAGCCATGATGCTGTAGACCACAACCCTGCCCTTTCTGGAGGTAAGCCGGCTTATCTCTGAAGACATAGTGTGACCTAGTTCTACAGAGGTCCCTACATTGCGCCCCTGCCACACACTGTTTATACTGAATCCATGTTGCAGCAGCCAGCAGTAGTCAGAGCAGCAGCCAGCAGCCAGCAGCCAGCAGCAGCAGTCAGAGCAGCAGCCAGCAGCAGTCAGAGCAGCAGCCAGCAGCAGTCAGAGCAGCCAGCAGCAGTCAGAGCAGTATCCAAAGCAGCAGCCAGCAGTAGTCAGAGCAGTCAGCAGCAGCAGTCAGAGTAGCAGCCAGCAGCAGTCAGAGCAGTATCCAAAGCAGCAGTAGTCAGAGGTCAGAGTAGCAGCCAGCAGCAGTCAGAGTAGCAGCCAGCAGCAGTCAGAGCAGTATCCAAAGCAGCAGTCAGAGCAGTATCCAAAGCAGCAGTAGTCAGAGGTCAGAGTAGCAGCCAGCAGCAGTCAGAGTAGCAGCCAGCAGCAGTCAGAGTAGCAGCCAGCAGCAGTCAGAGTAGCAGCCAGCAGCAGTCAGAGCAGTATCCAAAGCAGCAGTCAGAGCAGTATCCAAAGCAGCAGTCAGAGCAGTATCCAAAGCAGCAGTCAGCGCAGTAGCCAAAGCAGCAGTCAGAGCAGTAGCCAAAGCAGCAGTCAGAGTAGCAGCCAGCAGCAGTCAGAGTAGCAGCCAGCAGCAGTCAGAGCAGTATCCAAAGCAGCAGTCAGAGCAGCAGTCAGAGTAGCAGCCAGCAGCAGTCAGAGCAGTATCCAAAGCAGCAGTCAGAGCAGTAGCCAAAGCAGCAGTCAGAGTAGCAGCCAGCAGCAGTCAGAGTAGCAGCCAGCAGCAGTCAGAGCAGTATCCAAAGCAGCAGTCAGAGCAGTATCCAAAGCAGCAGTCAGAGCAGTAGCCAAAGCAGCAGTCAGAGTAGCAGCCAGCAGCAGTCAGAGCAGCAGCCAGCAGCAGTCAGAGCAGCAGCCAGCATCAGTCAGAGCAGCAGTCAGAGCAGCCAGCAGCAGTCAGAGCAGTATCCAAAGCAGCAGCCAGCAGTAGTCAGAGCAGTCAGCAGCAGCAGTCAGAGTAGCAGCCAGCAGCAGTCAGAGCAGTATCCAAAGCAGCAGCCAGCAGTAGTCAGAGGTCAGAGTAGCAGCCAGCAGCAGTCAGAGTAGCAGCCAGCAGCAGTCAGAGTAGCAGCCAGCAGCAGTCAGAGCAGCAGCCAGCAGCAGTCAGAGCAGTATCCAAAGCAGCAGCCAGCAGTAGTCAGAGCAGTCAGCAGCAGCAGTCAGAGTAGCAGCCAGCAGCAGTCAGAGCAGTATCCAAAGCAGCAGCCAGCAGTAGTCAGAGGTCAGAGTAGCAGCCAGCAGCAGTCAGAGTAGCAGCCAGCAGCAGTCAGAGCAGCAGCCAGCAGCAGTCAGAGTAGCAGCCAGCAGCAGTCAGAGCAGCAGCCAGCAGCAGTCAGAGCAGCAGCCAGCAGCAGTCAGAGTAGCAGCCAGCATTAGGCAGAGCAGCAGCCAGCAGCAGTCAGAGCAGCAGCCAGCAGCAGTCAGAGCAGCAGCCAGCAGCAGTCAGAGCAGCAGCCAGCAGCAGTCAGAGCAGCAGCCCATGCATGTACTGTGGGAACTAAGCGCCAGTAAGATTAGATCATCTAATGTGGAATAAACCTCCCAGCCTAGCCCGGGGCATCCCAGATGTAAACATGGGGTGGCCGCATCTTTGGGCTGTGCACGTGCTCCCATCGCCAGCCATTCAGATATAAATAGCATATATCTTTTTGTTTACTGTGTTTTGCTTTTTTTAGTTGATGTACCACTGTTTTTATCTTTTTTCTGATTGGCCACCTTTCATCGGGCATCGCCCAGCTCCCTCGCTACTCCGCACAGCCGCTGCTCCAGCTTAGAGGGAACATTGGTTGTGAATAGAAGAAGCAATGCTACGCAGGGCAGGATTAAGTGTGGAGGCCCCTGGGTACAAAATTTGGTGGAGGTACAGTATTTTTTTTCGTTAAAATAATAGTCCAGCCAAGTAACTGATTGGTGGTTGTCTGGCACCCGCATCTTGAAACGTCAGATCGAATGCCACTCGAGTACCTTGTGTGATGCGTGCTGCGGGGAAACTCCTGCTTTGTCATGCTGGGCGGGGGGTAGTGTAGTTGCGCAGCTGCTCCAGCAGTAAACAGTTCCCTGCATTGTGCTGCCAGCAGCTGAGCTTGGTGGCTTATGTGTAGTGAGCACTCGCCCACTGACAGCTCTGTACCCACTCAGCCACCCATCACTTTAGCGTTGCTGACGGTGGCTTTGCTGCTCTAGACTCTCTGTCCTGCCCTGTGTTGGCTTGGGCTACAGTTTTGCAAAAACAAAAAAAGGCTTGCCCAGGGTTGGGGGCCCACTCTGCCGCTGATAGCTTTGTTCCTGGCCCTGCTGCCCATCAGACCTAAGACTGAAAAGCCTCCTGGACCAGACCATAACCCAAAGGTTGGTGGACGCCCCCTTTACAGGGCAAGTGGTGGAGGCCCCGGGGCATGAGCCCCTTGTGCCCCCCTCATAATCCGGCCCTGATGCTATATAATGGTAGACATGGCCCTGTCCCATTTTTTTTAGATGTGCTGCTGCTATTAACTTCAAAATGAGGTAATTTCTTTAAAGGAAACGTAAAGAGGTTTAACTTTCAACTTCTGATACATTTTCTATTGGGAACTGGGGTTGCATTAAATTATAGCAGACCAAAACACACTGCCCCCAGCCCATTCACTGTTACAGAGTGACCATGCCAAAACTGTCTCACCACCCTCTGTACAAGGTGATGGTGGGAGCATGTCAAGGAACCTGTTCTCAGAGACGTTTTTAACAACTGGACACCTCAGCAGCTGATACAGGGGATTACAGGTGAGTACAGGCTTCTCATGACTTTCAAGGCACTTTAGGTATGCTAGGCAACTGACTATAGTAAACATGTCCATCACAGTAATTCTGTCATTGTGGCCCTAGGAGACTACAGCACAGCCCCACAGAAAATATTACGGAATTCAGGCCCCTTCCATTAGATATACATATATGTAATGTATTTTGATATTAAACTATTTGGGGTTTATTGTGAGGGGTGTGCAGGGGATTAAAAGCAGAGTTGGCAGGGCAAACCTTGTTAAACTTCATACCAGATATCGACTTCCTGGCTCGGTCCTTTGTTTGCCTTGTTCCCCATTATATGAGGGTGGAGGATGGGAAAATCTACAGTTGTTTCTGTTTTCTCTGCACCCTAGGCTCAGAATATGCCTCCCATCCTGCACTGTAAAGCTGCTGTCCAGAGAGCATACAAAGTGGACGACTCCTTACCAAATTCACATCCATTCCTCCACAGCTGGGATCAAACAGCATGCAGCTAAGCATACCAGGAAAAGTAGTCCTGGACTCTCTGCCTGTGTTTGGCTGTATACGTCACTGGCCACACAACGCCCAGTATTGAGGACCCTAAGAAAGTGATGGAGGCCCCAGGGTAGAACCACCTAATCTCATCTATGACTAAGGACCCATAAAGCGTCCAAAACGCGTCAGAGGATTCTGCAATTTTTCTATCTGCTCGGGTCCGGTGTGATTGTTTTTATAGCTGCACTATCACTGTTTGGAGATGTTTTTAACAGTTATTGAATAAAGTTATGGACTTTTAAGGAGTGGGGACCCTCTCCCAATTTTCTTGGTGTGGGGTCAGAAGACTGCCCCAGGTTGAGCACCCTGTGACTACTTACCTTGCCATTGTTCATTAATCCTTCTATTAGATTCAGGACCACCTAATGCCCTGTGGTAAATATGTCCATATGGATATCATGTTCATTTAGGAAGCAGCTTTATACTTGGGTGACATAAGAAAGGTGCAGTTTGGAGTTGTCACAGGCCAGACAGTGCACTGTCCATTCAGCGTAACATTGATGGGTGAAAGTAATTGCAAATTAATAGCAGGACACTTACCATATGCACTATGTAATTCAACTTTGTATTTCCTTTTTTCAATAATGCTTTTCTTTCTTTGTTTCCTCTTCAGGGTTTTCTCTTCATTTAAGAACAATTCCACTCGCGCTACTGCCTACATTATCAGTATGGCAAGCACAATTTACCGTCATTTCTCATCTGTCGCTATTAATGATTTCATGCACTGTGTGTTTTATGGGTTTTTCCACAGTCCTCTGAGGAAGGTGACAAAAGTCCTTCAAATACTAAAATAAATATGTCTGTACATAGTTGTCTGTCAATGTGCAACTTCTGGAGAAGTACCATATTGATTTTTGCGTGAATATTGTGTGGAGCTAAAAGAAAAATGCAACTCAGAGCAGGAAATATTGATTTAAGAGCATTGATTTAGAACTGTGGGCTCCCTGCTTATTACTTACTTTCTGAACAACTCTCACAGGTGACTTCTCAACATTTCTCTATCAACCTCCATAGACATGGAAGATTCCTCACTCACATCCGTGTTGCCAAAATCACATTACAGGGGAAAGAAGGGTATTTATTTGGATAGAATGCTGCGAGTTAAGAAATTCTATAGTAAATACCCAAAATTCATCTTGTTCAGTGTCTAGACAGATTTTAATTTTAGAAAGAAAAGAAAGTCTTATGAAAAGCACATAAAAAAGTTAATTTACTATGTGAAAAATTGGCAAACAATAATATAAAAAATGACCTTTATCTCCTGTCATGTCCCCATTCTGACAGACCGTAGTATTCGTGCTGGCAGGCACGTAACCTGTAATAGTGGCAGACGAGGCCTTGCATCGCTCCTTCGCCTGTCTTGCATGCTCTGGATCTTCTGCGACTGCTGCTCACACCACCTAATCCAATGCCTTGTAATGGAGGTGCATGGATAGACAGCAGCATGGGAATTGGTTTCCAGGCATCAAGGGGACAGAAGACAGGTTACTTGAGGTGACAGAAAGGGGTTATTATTGCTGTCTGGATGGGAAAAGCTTCTCTTAGTGACTGGAGGTCCACTTTAAAATATATGGCTTCTTGAAAAGAGAGAAGAAGGATCCAGCAACACATTCAGTGATAGACCAGTTGGTGATTGGTGTCACTCTAACCGTAATATACCCTGACAAATGATGACACTAATCCACCTAGGAATGTCTATCTATCTATCTATCTATCTATCTATCTATCTATCTATCTATCTGTAGTGTACTAATCATGCCATATACTTTGCTTTATTGGCAGTTACATATGATGAGGTTTATAAATATTATATATGCCATTGTTTGATATTTCATTCATGTATCATTTATCTTTTGTATTCACAAGATTTTATTTATCAGACTGTAGCTTTGCTTCCTTGGCTACAGGGGGGTGGTATGAGTCCTGTCCCCCTGGTCTTGTCTCTGCATCATGGTGGCTGAGTGGTAGTGGCATTTGGAGGAGTGGTAGGTGGGGATGAAGGGATTCGTCTAGTTTGTGAAGGCATCAGCCAATGACTGCCTATATAGGAGCAGATGATCTGCTCTACTACTGGGTAGACCTCATTCCCCATCTTCTCCCACCACTCTTTGTCCAGGCTTTGCCGGTGGTTCCCTGGCAGTGCTGGGACATACCTCAATGAAGGAGGGTCAGTTCACCCAAAACTTTAGGAACAGGCAGAGATAAGTATATTTGCAAAACTATTATCTGACTCTAGTTGTACTCGCCCTTCCTGGGTCTAAGCAGCATACACCATCTCCTGTACCTTGTGTGGTGTGCATCCTTCATTTTTTTTTGTGATTGTATATTGTCTCCCCAGTTGTTGTTTCATATATATCTTACCCCATGTATTACCACTCCTGCAAAAAGATTTCCAGTATATGTGTGTGTATTGTCTTGTGTTTTTCATGTTGCCATCTGTTCTACAGATCTGGTTAAACCTGACCTTTACCCTGAATAAAAGCATATCTTATATGTTTCCCCCACCCTCCACATACAGATTGCCCACGTTAAAAAATTATCCTACCTGCGTCTACTCCATTTTATGAGCCCTTTAAACATCTAAGTTGGTGGCACATGGAGTCTCAGGAAGTGTCTTCTGACTGTGCCGCTCTGCATTCTGGGATTGCTGTCCTTTTCCTGACTCCAGCTCTGCTCTGTTTGTGCAAAGCACAGCTAGAACCCACCTCCTGCACCCTAGATTCCTGACCCTGTTGCAGCACAGTGACAGAAAAAATAAAAAGTTACTAAAATATGGGGGGGGCGTGGCTTGACATGGCGGTGTGAAGGAGCAAGCACTGGGAGCTCCACACGCCACAACACAGGCAATTACACCCAGGTGCCACAAAACAACTCCCTGACCTGATGCCCAGAAGGGGGAAGGGAGGCAGAACAAAGCAGAGAGGGCAGGAGCGCTCCATCCCTTCTTATTTTGCGGCGGGTGGGAGAGAAGAATCTGCGGCCGCACTACACAAGATGGCGGCGGCGGGGGACGCGGCGCGATGGCGAGAGAGCAGACCCCCGGAGTGACTCACCTCACCGGCGATCCAGAGCGGCGGCGGGAGCCGAGACGAGGACGCTGCGACTGAGCAGAGGTGAGGAGGAGGTGGAGGAGTCCCAAACCGCTGATCGGCACCTCCGCACTGTCATAGCGGAGGTGCACCAGGCGGCAGGTGGCGGAACACCCAGCGGGCCACGGTTCGGTCCCGACCCCCAACCCCACCTGAAAATACCCCCCAAATGGCACAATAAAGAAGGGGACCCCCCCTAGAGTGCCTACATACAGAGGGGGCCCAGACAGACCTCAAGGAGGGAAAAAAGAGCCAAGCCTGGCTAAAGAGCAACAACCTGAGGAGCGAGATGGGGCCCATCCCAGCAAGAGGCTCAATGGAGGGCATGTGTTCAAGCGTTGGAAGTGCACTCAGCCCAGACTCCCCGCCACGAGCCCCAGCAAGCGGGGACCCATCTCCGCAACAGAGTCCGCTGATTGGGTCCCCAGATGGCGCATTATCACGCTCGCCATTACCCAGTAGAGTTATGTGCAACCCCCCCCGGTGAGCCCTGAACCCTCCTGGGAGAACCAGAGTGAATCCACCCCCAGCCGCCTGACGAAAGGAACACTAGCTCACGGCACAGAATTTGACAGGCAGGGGAGGGACCCGGGGCGAAAACCCCGCAGCTCGACCGATTTTTAGATGGAGCCCCTCGGAAGAGGACTTGTGTATGGAACCGCCTCGGGAGACGATGCGTACCTCGAGGTACATCAGCAGTCCTGCTTCTTAATCAGAAGCTTCTCCAGTAGTGCCTTTAGATCTACTGTCCCGCACCATAGCGGAAGCAGTGAAAATCAATATCAACGATGCCTTACGGGGCCTGCCAACGCGGGGTGACTTTGACGGATATGTTTCCAGGATGGAAGGCACCATAAAGAGAGAGCTGGCATCCCTGCAGGGGGCAGTAGCTCAGGTCACACAGAGAATGGATTTGGCGGAAGCCTCCCACACCCTAGAAACGCGTATGACGGCACTAGAGCAACAGCAAGCAGGGAATAAACGCCTTCTCTCAGATCTGTTCCTGGCCCAAGATGACATAGAGAACCGCAACCGCAGAAATAACTTGCGCCTTCGAGGAGTCCCGGAGTTGGTGGAACCGAAAGATCTTCAAGCAACAGTCACCTCTATCTTCAACGAGCTTCTTGGCCTCCCGGATACAAACCGTATTGAGGTAGACCGAGTGCATAGGGCTCTCGTCCCCTGACCTGCCGACGCTGGGAGGCAGAGAGATATAGTCTGCAGGGTTCACTTTTTCAAGATCAAAGAAGATGTGCTCCAGAAGGCGTGGGAGAGGGGCCCAATAGAGTTCAGAGGGGCCCAGATCAGCATTCTTCAAGATCTTTCGCTTAGGGCTCTGCACATGCGGAGACTACTAAAGCCGCTACTCGAGACCATTCAGAGGCAGGGCGCCTCATATCGCTGGGGCTATCCCTTTCAACTTCTGGTCCAAGGGAACGGGGGCTCTTTTTCCTCAGATCCCCAAGTCAACTCCCGGACTTGTTCCACTTCTTGGAGGCCGCCTCAGTGGACATCCCAGATTGGGCAACGCCCGACCTAGCAGTCTATACCAGGCAATAGCGCTTCGGCGGAGCCCCCCGCGGCGCTGGGAGGGGAGCGAGGGGGCGCAGAAGGTAGATGCAAGAAGCCCCTGTTACGCCACGCCGGCCCTCACTACCGCTTGCCCTGCGCTAAACAGTCCCTAGTCTTCTCTTGCCCACACTGGTGTGGCGCTGCGAGGGGCGGCGGTCCGGGGAGTACCGGTAAGGCGACTTTTTAAGGTCACATTGTTCTTGATGAGGTTCTTTCCTCGGTCGCAGGCTCATTGGCCCAGAACTGCAAGGGGCGTTCTTGCCCCTGCTGGGGCTCATTGGCCCTTTAACAGTAAAGGGGGCGTTCCCCTCAGGCTCTCTTCCTCTGGCGGCCGCACCGATTCTACCTGGATTCTACCGCCCATCGGCGGAATTCTGCGCAATTGTTGGTCTGGGTCAGCATACAATACACCCATTGCAATGAAGAAGGCCATAACCGAGTGTAGGGCGGCATCATTAGGAGGCAAACTAAAGGCCCAAGACTGAGGGTCCCTTGTAATAAAGAAATTACCAAGCCCACTCGCGGGGTCTCAGTGCCCGAGGAAAGGGGCCTCAGCTTAAAATAAAGTTCGCAAGAATTCCTAAAGTTGGAAAACTTGGCACGGTCTCAAAAAAATGTTTCCGGTAACGGAACCTTCGGCTCTGATACGTGAGGTGGTACAGAGGATGCAGGAGTCTGTCTGGATTCTTGAGTGGCCACTCTTTGAGCAAGTTGATTAATAGCAGTGGCCATAGCCTGCACTTGCTGTACCAGGTCATCCATGTTGTTGGCCTGTGATAATGTCATGCTCAGGTAACTCCAGCCCTGCAGGTAAGCCCTCAACCCCCAATCTCCGCAGCCAGCTTCACCTGTAGGAGCCCTCGCTTGCCGGGACGCAGAAAACGCCTGCCCGGGATCGGTTGCCCCCAGGACTTCAATGGCTCAAAGGATGAGAGCTTACTGGTTGGAGGTCTGAAAAACCAATGACTAAGAGCGAGTTAGCGGAAGTCCAGAGACAGGCCAGAGGTCGGCAACAGGAGATCAGAGATCGCAGCGGTACAGGAGGATGAGGCAGCTTGAGGTCAGGGTACAAAGCAGAGGTCGGCAACAGAGATCAGACGGAGAATGGTCGGTTCAGGCAGCGTTCGGCAACAGAGATCAGATGGAGAATGGTCGGTTCAGGCAGGGGTCGGCAACAGAGATCAGACGGAGAATGGTCAGTTCAGCCAGGGGTCGGCAACAGAGATCAGACGGAGAATGGTCGGTTCAGGCAGGGGTCGGCAACAGAGATCAGACGGAGAATGGTCGGTTCAAGCAAGGGTCGGCAACGAGGATCAATTGAGGCAATAACACAAGACAAAGCAAGGTACAAGGCGCTATCACAGGCACTGAGCAAGTGATGGAGGGAAACCTTTATAGGGACCAGATATGATAGGGGATGGGGGAGCTGGGTGTGTGATTGGTGCTGACTAGGATTCCACAGGCAATTGGAAGATAGGGCGTACAGCCCAGCAACTCCTTTGGACTCATTGGCCCAGAACTGCAAGGGGCGTTCTTGCCCCTGCTGGGGCTCATTGGCCCTTTAACCCTTTAAATGCCAAGCACGTAGTTTCTACGTGGTTGCCTCTCCTACCGTTAAGTGCCAAGCACGTAGAAACTACGTGCCTGGCATTTCCCACAAACAGTTAAAAAGATAGAAAAAAAAAACACTTACCTCCGGTATCCCCGTGAAGCTTGGGGTCCCCTCTTCCCGCGGGGGGCATCCGATCGCCCCCCCGTCGTCCTCCGTCTTCAGGGGGGGGCCCGAAACCAGCCGCCCCCCCCGTTTCCAGCGCTGACATCGGCGCTGTAAAAAAAAAAAAAAAAACAAACTGTCATTTACTCACCTCCGCGCCCGAGCCTTCTGTCCGGGTCTCCTCTTCACCAGGGGGGGGTCCGATCCCCCCCCTGGGCTGCGCAGTCTTCAGGTGAGGACCCTCTTCCGGGTCCTCACCTCTTGTAATGGCGGCGATGGCCGCCGCCGCTTAGCTCCGCCCATTGTGGGAGGAGCGGGATGACGTCATCCCGCTCCTCCTATACCCCCTCCGAGCTCCGGCATCTGTCAGATGCCGGTGGTGATCGGAGCAGGGCGGATGTCAGGTGAGGAGGCTCCGATCGGAGCCCCCTCACCTGTCACCCGCCCTGCGCCGATCACCACCGGCATCTGTCAGTGACAGCGGCGCGGGACAGACAGCGGCGAGGGACGTCGGATCGGAGGTGAGTACAGTGTAAAAAAAAGAAAAATAAAGTTTTTTTTTTCTCTGTGTCTGTGTGATTTTTTACTATTAACCCCTTGTGAACTGGTAAGGGGTCCATGACCCCTATACCAGTTCACAAGGCTGGGGAGATGGCAAGCCACCTGCGCTAGCGGGTGGCTTGCCATTAACCCCTGGCACCCCCATTACCTGCCTCCCCAAAGGCCAGGGGGGGGCAGAAGAGCCCGGGCCCACATGGGCTATGTGGGCTCGTAGGCTGCAGGGTGGGGGGGCCACATAAGCTGGCCCCCCCACTCTGTGCCTACAAGCCCCCATAGCTGGTCCCGGGCTGGTTACTGTGGGTAAGGGGGACCCCACGTCAATTTTTTTTTTGATTTTTAAGGGTTTTTAACCCTTAAAAATCAAAAAAAAAATGGGGTCCCCCCCCCCTGGGAGGGGGGACCCTATGTCATTTTTTTTTTTGATTAACCCTTTGTGTTCTGTCATCCAGCAGCTATAAAAGGCTTCTAGCAAGTGAGCAGAAGCCAGTGATCGCCGAGGGACAGAGGGCTCCAGGATGGATGGGAGGTGAGTACAGTGTAAAAAAAAAAAAAAAAAAAAAATAATAAAATATTTTTTCTATGCTTGTGTCTGTGTGATTATTTACATTTAACCCCTTGTGAACTGGTAAGGGGTCCATGACCCCTATACCAGTTCACAAGGCTGGGGGGATGGCAAGCCACCTGCGCTAGCGGGTGGCTTGCCATTAACCCCCGGCACCCCCATTACCTGCCTCCCCAAAGGCCAGGGGGGGGCAGAAGAGCCCGGGCCCACATGGGCTATGTGGGCTCGTAGGCTGCAGGGTGGGGGGGCCACAAAAGCTGGCCCCCCCACTCTGTGCCTACAAGCCCCCATAGCTGGTCCCGGGCTGGTTACTTTGGGTAAGGGGGACCCCACGTCAATTTTTTTTTTGATTTTTAAGGGTTTTAACCCTTAAAAATCAAAAAAAAAATGGGGTCTCCCTCCCCTGGGAGGGGGGACCCTATGTCATTTTTTTTCTCGATTTAACCCTTTGTAGTGTGGATGGTAGTTGTATTTTTTTTGTGAATGTTATAAAATACTTGTTTCAGTTAGGGGGGTCTCCTGGGCAAGAATGGGGGGGCTACCGATAAATATGTGGTACCGTTCTAATCGGTAGAAATGGGGCTTTCACATGCAATATGATTTTCCTTAATAAAATACATTTTTTATTTAAAATAAAGGAGTCAATTTTTTTAAAACATTTTTTATTTATTTATTTATTTTTACTTAATAATATTGTAAAAAAAAAAAAAAAAATTTACAAACAAGACATTTCATGTTAAAGCCTAAACTCTGCTGCAAAAAAATATATATATAATTTTCCTGAAAGTTCCAGCAAAAATGGCGCAAAACATGACGCAAAATGGGGAAAAATGGCCTGTCAACAGAGGGTGACAAAATCTCAAGTAGGCTGGCAATTAAAAGGGTTAATAGTACCTATGCATGTTGGGTATTGTTCTGTTCGGGGGACCTTGCGCTTTCAGACTTAGCTTGTTTTTTCTGGTTTGCATATTTATATTTTAGGAAAAGGTGTTTTTTATTCAGCTTTTTTATAAATTTTTTAAGGAAACCCTGCGCAAACAAAGAATTCTTTGAGGGATTACTTCCAGAAAGATGAGCCCACTACAACAAGCTGGGTACCCTTAGAAAGCTTAACGTGTGTACTTTCAGGGAATATATGGTTTATGGGGGATATTCCAAATGTCAAGGGTTGTTTTGGTTGAAAAATCGCAAGGTGCGCACTTTGTCTGCAGAGCTGAAATTTTCAAGTAAAATTACCGTTACGCACATCCTTTACTTTGGGGTGTTTGGCAACTCTTCCCTTGACAGAACCTATGCATGTTGGGTATTGTTCTGTTCGGAGGATGTTGCGTTTCCAGATTAAACTTGTTTTTTCTTGTTTGTATATAGTTTTTTAAGGAAAATGTGGCTTTGATTCTGCTTTTTTATCCTTTTTTTAGGGAAACTCTTTGCAACCAAAGAATCCATTGAGGGATTACTTCCAGAAAACTATGGCCACATCAACAAGCCTGGTACGCCTAGAAAGCCTGAGGTGTGTACTTCCAGAGAATATATAGTTTGTTGGGGGTATTTCAAATGTAAAGGGTTGTTTTTCTGGAAAAACTGCAAGGTGCGCATATTGCGTAGCACAGTTGTATTTTATCTGAAAATCCCCTAAAGCGTTGTTTCAGTTTGGGGGAGTCTCCTGGGCAGGAAAGGGTGTCTACCTATACATATGTGGTACCGCTGTAACCGGGAGAAATTGGGATTTCACACGCAATAAGATTTCATTGACAAACTTACATTTTTTATTACAAAAAAAACTACAATATGTAAAAATTTTTTTTTTTTTTTTTTTTTTGCACATATTTAACCAAAAATATTGAGAATACACCTAAAAAATGACAAACAAGACATTTCATGTTAAAGCCCAGACTCTGCTGAAAAAAACAATATATCATTTTCCTGGGAAATCCCTGGAAATCCCTTCAAAAATCACATTTGAACATGGGGAGCGCAAAATAGTGCAAAATGGTCTGGCAACAGAGTGTGACAAAAACTCCAGGTAGGCTGGCACTTAAAGGGTTAACAGTAAAGGGGGCGTTCCCCTCAGCTGAGCCTCAGGCTCTCCTCCTCTGGCGGCCGCGGCGAGAGCAGCGCCGCCGGAGGGCATAGAAGGGACGTGCTCGCGTGCATGCGCGAGCACGTGTGCTGATACCGGGGACACCGGCAGAAGAGGAGGAGGAGGGCGCGCTCACGGAGGAGCGAGCAGCCGCCCGGCGTGGCCAGCGCCTGAACGAGGAGGCGGCGGGGACACCGCTGGACCGGGGGTCAGGTAAGGGAATCCTGACAGGCGCCAGGAGGAGGGCGAGGGGGCACCGGTGGTGGCCGCGAAGCGCCCCGGCTGGGTTGCAGCGGCCCCGTTGCCGTTTGTCCTGAGCTACAGTTGACCTCGTTCTCTGATGTCCACTCTAGTGGTGCGAGACAGAGAGTGGCGGCTGGGGAGCGCCGGTGAGGTGACATTTGGAGTTTTCAGTTGTTCCTAAAAGAAGTTGCTCTCTCGGCCGCTGAACTCCCGGGATGCGGCTCGCGACTGGGAGGCTGGCACCCTGTCCCTTGATTGCAATGTTTGATATTTGAGGTTTGATATATGTTTTTATTGTAGTGTTGTCCGTGGCGCGGGGTGCCCGACCCCTCCCTAGGGCTGACACAGTGTATATCCCCCGAGATGCTGATTGACCTATACTTTGGCATGCCTGCACTGTCTCCCCCCCCCCCCACTACTTTATTAACAATGCCCTGTGGTGTACCATTAGGTGGCAGTAGATATGGTGCGTCTCCCTCTTTGCTGTCCCTACTTTTGTTCCTCCACCTCCCCGCAGTATTTGGTGCACCCCTCTGTGGAAGCCTACTTGCCTCCCCAGAGGGAAAGGATAGTTCCAGGCTGACTCAGCCCATAGGAGGCTCGGAGGAGGCGAGAGGGAAAGTAAAACAACACCAGTTACAATGGTCCCTTCATAAGGAGACCTCCGGTTGACTACTCGGTAGTCCTACAGTTAAACATTTTTCTTGTTTCCCCCTTCTGTGTTTATTCCCCCTTTATCCTTCCCCAAACCATACATTAGAACCTTCACCTATCCCCCTCCCCCCTCCTGCTGGCGTGTGGGACCAGGCACGAGACACATAGCAGTAATCAATCGACGAAACTTCCAAAGCTTCCCCCCCTCATCTTGTGAGCTCAGATCACCATGGGCCCAATAAAAATAGTCTCCCTAAATGTCAAGGGACTTAACATACGGGAAAAAAGAACAATCCTTGGACAGGAACGCAGTAAGGTGAAGATAGTCTTCCTACAGGAGACGCATTTTAAAAGAAGTGCGGCCCCTAAGCTCTGCAGTAGGCGATTTCCCCAGGCATTCACCAGCTGCGCGGCAGACGCCAAAAAAAAGGAGTAGCTATTTTGTTGGGGAGAGACCTTCCCTTTATATTAAAGGAGTCCTGAGCAGACGAATCGGGGAGGGTGATATTAATTAAGGGGTTAATCAACCAGAGGATGTACACTCTCGCTTCAATTTATGCGCCCAACCAAGGCCAGATACACTTCTTAAAGAGCACACTAGACAGATTAGAAAAATTCAGAGAAGGAGAGATAATATTGGGGGAAGATTTTAACTTAACCTCTGCTAGACTCCTCGGCTGGCAGATCAGCGATTTCCCAACTGGCCCTGAGATCCCTGAAGAAAAAACGACAAAGTCTGCAGCTGGTGGATGCATGGCGTGCCAGGAACCCGGGGGCAAGAGATTATTCATTTTATTCTAAGGTACATGGGACCTACTCCAGATTGGACTACATATGGGTCTCACATGGCCTAATGGGACAGGTCACAGGGGATGGAATATACCCAACTTCCTTCTCAGACCATGCCCCGGTATTTCTTGACCTAGATCCAATGGGCAGACCCCCACCCCCTTCTACATGGATGCTGAACAAGTCACTCCTCCAAAATACAGTAGTAATGGCGGACGTGAAAGAGGGGCTGGAGACGTATTTTGGAATTAACGACAATGGAGAGGTCTTGCCCCTGACACTGTGGGAGGCACATAAGGGAGTAATAAGGGGAATCCTGATCAGCCATGGAGCAAGGCTTAAAAGGGAAAGGGTTGCCCAAATCGAGAAACTCACTGAGAAGCTTAGGCTCCTGGAACTGTCCCATAAACATTCCGGGGCGGTAAGGGTGCTCAGGGAACTGACCCAGGTGAGGGAGGCCCTCAACGCGCTACTGAGACAAAAGGCCAAATATGTAATCAAGAGATGCAAATGTACATACTATGAATACAACAATAAGAGTAGCACGCTGCTGGCTAGGGAACTTAAGCAACAGCAAGCTCAGAATTTCATATCCGATATACGGGATACCTCCTCCCAGACGCTACGCACCACAGAGGGAATAGCAGACATGTTCCGGCAGTACTACTCGGGCCTGTATGGTCTGGGAGGGGGCCCAGCGGCACTCGTGCACCCCGGCAAGTTAGAGGAATATATAGGTCACTCAGGATCTGATTGGGGTAGAGGAACTGCTAGAAACGATTAAGCAAACTCCCTCAGGAAAGGCCCCGGGCCCGGACAGTTATTCCGTCAAGTACTATAAAACTTTTGCCTCAATATTGGGCCCTCAAATGATTAAAGCATGGAACTTGATAGTGGACCCTGAGGCTCCGGGCTCGTTCTCATGCAGAGACCTAGAGGCACACATTTCCGTCCTGCATAAACCGGGAAAGGACCCCCTATCGTGCAGAAGCTATCGCCCCATCTACCTCCTCAATGCGGACATGAAATTATATGCAAAGACCTTAGCTAACAGGTTGGCCCCGGTAGAGGCTCAGGTGGTTCACCTGGACCAAACAGGTTTCGTGTTGGGGAGGGAGGCTAGGGACAATGTTGTGAGAGCACTTAGCGCCGTATATGCAGCGCAGAGTTCTGATGCGCCATTGATGCTTTTATCCACAGACGCAGAAAAGGCCTTTGATAGGGTGAGCTGGCCTTTCCTGAGGGAAACACTTAAGCACATAGGCCTAGGGGACAACATGAGAAAGTTTATTGGCGCCCTCTACACAATACCCTCTGCCAGGGTTAAGGTTAATGGCCTCCTCTCAGCCACAGTTCAGATTTGTAACGGTACACGACAGGGCTACCTCTTGTCGCTCCTGCTGTTCACCCTATCCTTAGAGCCATTCCTATGTAGAATAAGGGAGAACGCTGATATAGGGGGCTTGAAAATCAGAGGTGATATCCACAAGGTCGCGGCTTAAGCCGACGACCTCCTGTTCTTCATTACAAACCCCGTTATCACTGTGCCGGTCCTGATGAAGGAGTTTGAGGTCTATGGTAGGCTTTCTTTCTTTAAAATTAATTTTGAAAAATCAGAAGCCTTAAACATATCACTCCCATGAGACGCGGCCAGGAATCTCCAGCAAACATTCCCATTCAAGTGGGCAAAGACCTTGATAAAGTATTTGGGATACTAGAGGATACTAGAGCTAAACTTCCTCCCCTTATCCCGGAGAATAAAAGCTAACTTAGACAGATGGGATTCTCCCACCTTTTCATGGATGGGCAGGGTAAACATAATCAAAATGTCGATCCTGCCAAAGCTCCTATTCCTGTTCCAGGCACTTCCAATATCTATCCCTGCACACTTCTTCAAGAAACTAGACAAGATCCTGATGGACTTTGTCTGGCAGAAAAAGAAAGCCAGGCTTAGACGCCAGTTATTAGGGGGTATGGCGTTACCAAACGTCCAATCCTATTGAATGGCGTCCCATCTGCAGAGAATCTGTGAATGGAACACATGTAAAAATACGAAGCGATGCTCCCCAGGCATTTCTGCAAATCAATTCAAGCAGAGTTCCTGAAATTCATCTGGGGCTCGTGGAGGCCACGCATCAGATTCAATATACTGGTCAGACCAAAGAGTGCAGGTGGAGTCGGGGCCCCGGACCTAAGGCTTTACCAAGCTGCGGCTATCATTACAAGGATGGCAGATTGGACGTACAGGAGAGAGGACAAACTATGGGTCCAATTGGAGCAGGATATCCTGGGATTCAGCCCGCGCTCCCTCCCGTGGATACCCACCGCGGGGAGTGCAAACAGAAAGGAGTTCCCTTACCTGGCACAGCATTTTCTCTCCAGCTGGGACGGACTGCAGCGGCGGGGGGAGTTGGTTAACAGGCCTGGACCTCTCACCCCGCTGTTCAACAACCCGGAGTTCCCCCCGGGACAGGGCACCTCCCGTTTCCTGATCTGGAGAGAGACAGAGGACACTAGGCTACGTGACATCCTGTCAGGAGGGAGGCTGCCTTCCCTAGCTGAAATTAGAGCGCGGTATGGGGGTGGCCACCTGTCCTGGTTGCATCATTGGCAGCTCGGGGCGTTTTTGGCCAAGAGAGGGCGAATTGGCCACGCCTCTCTACCCCTGACACCTCTGGAGGAATGCCTCACACAGCCGCAGCCGCTGGAACATGTGATATCAGTTTTCTACGGCATACTAGTCGCCACCAGGCATACATCAGAGCTGGAATTCATGTCCAAATGGGAAAGGGACCTGGGGACCCCGATTACGGGGGACGAAACCCGGAAGATATTCACGCTGACGCATAAGCTTATGGGGGCCAGTTCAGCGCAGGAAAAAAACTACAAAGTCCTCACAAGATGGTACAGATGCCCAACGGACATTGCCTTATTTGCGCCAGGGGGATCGGATGCCTGATTTTACACATTTGGTGGGAATGCCCTCCGATAAAGAGGCTCTGGGATACAGTTCTCGAGATTCATACAGAGGTGGAGGGCTCTGTAGTCCCGAACACTCCGAGAGTCGCCCTGCTCTCCCTGATCCCTGGTTCCGTGACCAAGGCCAAGAAAGGAGTTCTCAAATACTTTCTGGCGGCTGCGAGATCAATCATCCCCAGACATTGGAAGTCCCCTGTTCCGCCAAGTATGGCAGAATGGTTTGCTGAAATGGACCATATCTTGAGGATGGAGGAATTGGTGGCGGAGAGCGGAGAGGGAACCGAGACGCACTGGACGACGTGGGCAAATTGGATCAGATTCAGGGAGTCGGACGAGGCAAAGGCCTTCGCGGCGAGGGATGTGGGCCGGAGATGATGAGTCTTGCGGTTGGGATTGCGGCGATCCGTCGGCGGGAGGCCCCTCTGGCAACACTTTCCCCCCCCCCATCCCGCCCCTTCGCATGCCCGCATGCCCCGAGCCCCCTTGCCGCCCTGGTGGCTGGCGGGGGGGAGAAGCCTTGGACCCTGACTTGGGCTCTGGGAGGACGAGCTTGGTTCGACATGATGCAGTTCAGATGACTCGCCCATACACGCCCAATGGGACGAGGGGCACATCCCCTGTTGTTGACCCACGCCTTTCTATGAGTGATGCCTGGTCAATTCGCTCCTTAGAAACTCTAACTCTCGCCTTCAGGGGTATGAGATGCAAACACAGTGTGCCGTTAATTTCTACAATGTCGGACGGGGGTGGCGGGGGGGCGGAGGGTTTGACTGGGCTCCAGCTGTGCCTGGAGGCGGGAGCCTGGATTGTTTCTTTGTCTGTATTGCCTACTCTCTTATACTTGTATTATGTCTTTATATTTGAAAAGCTTAATAAACAAGAGATTAAACTAAAATACGAAGCGGTGGGTCCAGCTTGAGCTTTCCCTAGCACAGGCCCCATTAGACATACCAGTCTGGAACAAGGAAACATATAGGTCAGGATTGAGAGCCCACCCAGCCGTGGCAGCCACGCTAGAGGTCTTTCGGCGTCATAGGAAACATCCAGATATCTCTCCCTGGCCCACCCCCTTGATTGCACTGATGGATAACCCTCCACTCTTACAGGTCATCTCTAGAGCAACCCTCAGGGAGTGGGGGAGGGTGAGCCAACTAAGGGGCAGCGACCTGCTAACGGGAAGAGGTTGGGTGGACATAAGAGTCCTAAGAGTTAGCTTGGAGAACGGGAACCTTGGCCCCTGGACACTCCTCTGATTTCAGTCAATTTTGTCACGGATGGGCTACAAGAGAGAAAACGCCAGGGGCCCCACTGAGTTTGAGAGGATTTGCCTAGATAAACAGCCGTATCCCCACCTGATCTCTAGACTATATACACTCCTCATAGGCGGACAGGAACCCCCCCCCCTTCATTCTGGAGAGATTGGGAAGTAGACTTGGGCAGGGCAATAGATGATAACGAAAGGAATATAATAGCAACTCTGGCTCACAAATCCTCGGTGACCACGAGAATCCAAGAGGCCAACTAAAAGCTGCTGATGCGATGGCATTACGCCCCTGATAGACTGGGGAAGAGGCGTGGTACATTGTTCCCCATTCTCTGGACATGCCCCAAGATCCAGGAATATTGGGGGGCAGTTCTGCCCATTATCTCACAACTCACGGGGGCCCAGGTGCAGGGGGACCCAGCCCAAGTCCTCTTACACTCAACAAAGATTCCAGCAGGGAAATATAAAAAAACTTTGCTAGTCTACCTCCTAAATGCTGCCAAGCAAACGATACCCAGATTCTGAAAGCGAAAAAAAAAACCCTCTGTAATAGACTGGCAGAGGGAAGTTACGAGCATCAAAGAAAGACCTAACTCTTTCCTTACATGACAGAGATGAGCAATACAGATCCACATGGCTGCCCTGGTTGATATACGAAGAATCGGCAGAGTTCAGGGATCTATTTGTGTGGCTATACAGACCCCTTGGCCGTTCCGCTGTTTCCCCATGCCCCATTCAGACTAAACGAAGATGCAACAAACTCTTGCGTCATTTATCAGGGGAAAAAACTATTGGATCCCAATCAGGAGTCGGGTCCCGCACGCCACACCCCATTCTACTCATAGTTTACTTCCCACATACCTACACCTTAGCCTCCCTCCTCCCTTTTACCCTCAGCCCCCCTTAAGTCCCAATGTTTTCCCCCACCCCCCTTGAGCGAGACGAACGAGCACACTTAACTCTGGAAAACCCTGCCCCCTCAAGGAAATAGCAAGATAGCTGACACCAGCCTAAAGTGTGGGGGGCATCGTTAACCTCGAATTAATCAGAAGGCTACAGCATCTGGCAGAGGATTCTAGAACCGGTCGCGTAGGTACCCTGTCCCCCTGGACAGGGACTGTAATCGGACCCTCCTCACCACGTAAAGTGTGGCAGAGATAGATGGTGATCTATAATTGTGATGATTTCCATGCCTTGAATATGGTTCCCCCGGATGCCTTCCCCTTTCCCTCATGTCTAACACTGTATGTTTACATGTATTTATTGTTTTATAAAACTGTAAAATCTTTAAAAAAAGAATTAAAAAAAAATAAAATATATTAATTTTAGATGCTGGGGAATAGTTTTTGAAGTGTTTGGGCTTTTCATTAAATGATCTGGTTTAACTTTGCCAAACACTTTTGTGTTTTCTATCCTTATCTCACCTATTTCATCTGTGTGTTTGCCAATTAAGCTAACCCCACTGCAGTTGCTGGTTTATTGTGTGTTATTCACTCTGCAGTAGGCTGTGGTTTTTCTGCTGCTCATCAAGCCCACTATTTCTGGGTCTTTTGCCTTCTCAATCTCACCCCACAGTTCATGTCTGGGCCACTTGCACTCTAAATCTTGATTCCCAGATCTCTGTCTGGTCCTGTGGCCTTCCAAGCCTTAAGTTACTTAAGTTCTGTTTCAATAGTATGTGAGGTGGGATACCATCTGGAAAAGACAACTAATTTTATGTTGCCTGGGGTATCTATACCTAGGCACATGGGGCAATACAGAAATGATTGCTTACCTCTTGTCACCTTGTTAATAAACAATGTCAGATCTGTGAAGAGAAAACATTGTTAAGGGGCTTAGCTTTGGATTTGTCCCCTATTCTTGTAGTACTTTTGTAAAAATATTTTAGGTTTTTATTTAATACAATTTATATTCCCTAGGAAGTTTATGCATGCTCTGTTTTTTCAAATGGTCAGATTCAGTGACCGATGAACTTCACAGAACCACTTCCTGAGAAAGACCAACAACATATTCAAAACAAAATTGTAATATGTTAAATTAATAAATAAGTTAAGACTTAGCTGATATGTTGTTGGAAACTCACAAAAATCTGACAAACCTCAAATATCTGCATAATTATTATTTTAATATAAACAAGCATTACACTTTAATTTTCTTAAATCTACAAGATAAAAAATTACTGAACTTCTGCTCATGCAATGTCAATGTCTTGGGTCCCTAGATTTCAAAATAATAAGCAGGGTCTAATTAAGAATAGACACATGGCACATTTTTGCCTGGATTTCTTTCTTTATAATTGTCTTTTTTTCATGACAGCTGCTAAAGATGCAGTCAAGTGCCACTTCAAACTCATACTCTATTCTCCGAAAATGTCGGTGCCTTTAACCCTAATACAGAAAATGACATGTAGAAACCAATACATATCTACTGAAGACAAGTACACTTGTAAAGTGCATTCATCTGAGACCCTGTGTAATTTTGTTAAGTAGGTTAGTGACCCCTGTGTACTGTGTACCTTGTGTCTACTGATCTCGTCATTGATCTACTGTAGGTTACTTCTTCCCGGTTTCTTGATACTGCGTTGGAGTATAAGCCATTGTGTTCACAGAATAAAAAGTGACTACATTCATTCTAATCTCTTCCTAACATTGACCACAAGCCAAGGCCATGAAGATCAGCCAAGTGGGAGATCACTGATATCCATCCAAACAACATGCTTATAATTATAACTACAGTGTATGGACAACCATAAAAATACAATTCTGTGATTACTCACCTGTAAAATTGGTATTATATGTATACAGCACATCCTGTTCCAGAATATTCCTTACTCCTGGGTATTACATCCACAAGATGGCACTGGACTGCAGAAAACAGCTTGTGGCTCCTCCCGGCCCTATATAAGTCAGGGACCTCCCACAAATTCCCCAGAAATGACAAGCAGTAAACAAGAAGCCGGGAGAACAATAATAACCAGAATTCAAAAATGAACATATGAACAATCACCATACAGAGGTAACTAAAAATAATGATAACAAGGGTGGGATGGAACAGGACGTGCTGTATACATATAATACCAATTCTACAGGTAAGTATTCACAGAATTGTATTATTTTAAGTATACAGCACGTCCTGTTCCAGAATATTCCTTACTCCTGGGACATCCAATAGCAGTGTCTGTAAGGTAGGGTGGGATCCCTCAAAAGGTAACAGTGGGCAGTTTAAACCACTGCCGCCTGCAGAACTTTGCGACCAAAAACAGCATCAGCTGAGGCCCTAACATCAACCTTGTAAAACTTAGAAAAAGTATGAACGGAAGAGCAAGTGGCGACCTTGCAAACTTGTTCAACAGAAGCTTGGTGCTGAAAGGCCCAGAAGGCACCAATAGCACGAGTAGAATGAGCAGTAAGGTGGAAGGGAGGCTCCTTCCCCTTAGCAGAATAGGCCTGTACCACAGCCTGACGGATTCACTTGCTGATAGTGGACTTAGTCGGAGCCAGACACTTCTTAGGTCCAGACGGGAGCACAAAAAGAGCATCAGTCCTACTGAACGAATCAGTATCCGCCAAATAGAACTTCAGAGTCCTGACCACATCTAGAGAGTGCAAAACCCGCTCCTTAGGGTTACTAGGATTAGGGCATAGAGAAGGCAAAACAATGTCCTGATTGAGATGAAAAGTAGACACAACCTTAGGCAGAAAATCTGGCTTAAAACAAAACACCACCTTGTCCTGGTGTCTTTCAAAGTAAGGGGGTTTGGTGGAAAGCGCCGCCAACTCAGAAACACGCCTAACAGAAGTGATAGCCACCAAAAAGACTACCTTAAGAGTCAAAATGGACAAAGGGGCCTCACGCAAAGGTTCAAAGGGAGACCCCTGCAAGGCAGATAAGACCAAGTTCTAATCCCAGACTGGTAACATAGGCTTACGTGGAGGACGCACGTGAGTAACCCCCTGGAAGAAGGTCTTAACCAGACGATGGTGAGCAAAGGATCTTTGGAAGAAAATGGCCAAAGCAGAAACATGACCTTTAAGGGTACTAAGTTGAAGACCCAAATCCAAACCATGTTGCAGGAATTCCAGAATTCTAGGGATAGAAAACACCCGACAGGGAAGCGACTTAGACTCACACCAGTCAATGTAAGCATGCCAGACCCTATAGTAGATGGATGACGAGGACTTCTTCCTAGCCCGAATCATGGTATCAACAACAGAGGCAGGCGGCCCCTTTGCCATCAAGATGGACGTTTCAGCAGCCATGCCATTAAAGCCAGCGTTTGTATATTGGGATGGCGTAGTTGCCCCTGAGTGAGCAGGTCTGGATCCTTGGGCAGAGCATACTGATCTACTGCCAACTGCACGACGTCTGCGAACCACACCCTTCTTGGCCAACAGGGGGCCACCAGAATGGTTGGCACCCCTTCCTGAGCAATCTTGCGCAGCACCTTGCCCAGCAGAGGGAAAGGAGGAACACATAGAGAAGCTGAAAGCTGAAAGCTTCCAAGACATTGCTAGTGCATCCATGGCCAAGGCCAGAAGATCCTGGGACTGAGAGACAAAGACTGGAAGCTTGTGATTGTGACGGGACGCAAACAGATCCACATCTGGCTGACCCCAGCGGTGGCACAAACAGCGAAACACCCTGCTGCTGAGGGACCATTCTCCCAGACGAGAGGTCCCCCTGCTGAGGGAGTCTGCCTCCAGATTCTCCACCCCCGGGATGTACACAGCTTAGATGCAGGGAACATTCTCTTCTGCCCAAGACAGTATCAGGGACACTTCCTTGAGGGCCCTCTTGCTCCGGGTCATTCCCTGATGATTGATGTAGACAATCACCGTCTGGTTGTCCGAGCGGACCAGAACCGCCAGACCCCGAAGGTGTGGAGTCAATTGGGCGAGAACCAACCTTATCGCCCTCAATTCCAGAATGTTGATAGGGGTAGGGGCCTCCTGAGGGCCCCACTGACCCTGGAAGACTGGCATCTGTGGTGACTGTCTCCCAGCACGGGGCCAGAAAGGATCGGCCCACCAACAGGTTTCTTGAGTCCAGCCACCATGAGAGAGACCATCTGGCCAGAGAGGACAGGACCAACACCTGATCCAGGAACCGAGGGGCCCGATCCCAAACTGACAAGAGGTGAATTTGAAGAGGTCTCATGTGAAAATGAGCGTATGGACCCGCCTCGAAGCAGGACACCATCAGGAGGAATGAGAGCAAAACAAAAGGAACCTGGCTTGGGCCTGAAGACTCCTTCTGCTGAGGGAGAAAAATCTTGACCTGAGATGTATCCAGAGTCATACCCAGAAAGGACCTCACTATTGACGGTGACAGGAAAGACTTGGGATGGTTAATCACCCAGCCGAAGGACTCCAGTGTGGACACCACCAGCTGAGTATCCAGCTCGGCCTGCTGGAGGGGCTGAGATGTGATGAGAATGTCATCTAAGTAAGGAAGGATGCGAATGCCCTGAGATCTCAGCAGAGCCAGTACACCCGCCAGAACCTTGGTGAATACCCTGGGAGCTGAGGTGATACCGAAAGGCAAGGCCACAAATTGATAGTGCTGATCCTCCAGAGCGAACCTGAGGAATCACTGATGACCTTGAAAGATTGGTACATGAAGGTAAGCATCCTTGATGTCTACAGAGGTCATGAAGTCCCCTAGGCGTAGTGAATTGACAGCTGAGCGCAGAGTCTCCATGCGAAAGTGTTTGAATCTGACAAATCTGTTGAGGCACTTTAAATCCAGGATAGGTCTGATGGACCCGTCTTTTTTGGGAACAGTGAAAAGATTGGAATAGTAGCCTCTGCCCCTTTCCCTCAAAGGCACCTGGCAGATTACCCCCAACTCCAGAAGGTTTTGGACAGCAAGGCACAGACCCTGAGCTAACAAGGGGTTTTGAGCCATCCGGGATTTGACGAATCTTGGGGGCGGCCAGGCTGCAAACTCTATCTTGTAACCGGAGGACACTACTTCCTGAATCCACCGGTTTGAGACGTGAAGCCCCCACCCGGATGGGTGAGGGCGCCCCTTCATGCCTGAGGAGGCTTGGGTGAGGATTTTGGCTTGGGACCCCAGGAGATGCCAGGACGGCCACATCCTCTGCCCCTTCCCCAGTGATCTCCGCGGGCCCCAGTAAAGGACACTCCTCGGCTAGTTCTGGAACCACGGAAGGATGGGAGAAAGGCACCCATCCCCCGAAAGGACCAGGACTGCCTCCTACGTTGAGGCAACCTACCGCCCCTGGCAAACAAATCCAAGCGTTCACCAAAGAGGCGCAGGCCCTTGAAAGAAAAACCAGTGAGAGCCTTCTTAGCAGCATTATCAGCTACCCACTGACATAGCCAGACAGAACGGCGTATAGCCACCAACAGGGCAGACGTCCTACCACACATTCTGATGGCATCATCCATGGCAAACAGAACATATGCAACAAATTCATAGCAAAGCAGGAGAGATCTATACTCCTCTCCTCCCACATCGTCAAAGGCCCCCTCTAGGAGACTCTTTAGCAAACCCTTAATATCAATAGCTGTAATGGCAGAGGCACAAACTGGGCGTAGCGCGGTCCCCACAAAGGCGAAGGCATGGCAAGCCAGTTGGTCCATGCGCCGGCCCTCACCATCCCTCAGGGTAGTAGTGTCAGGAGAATGCATAACAGATGTATTGGACAGCCCCAGAACGGGCGCGTCCACCTCGGGAGGACATGACCAACGCTTAATCACATCAGCAGGAAAGGGATACCTCTTGTCCCAACTCTTGGGCACTCCTGGCAGCTTGCTAGGCTGCTCCCATTCTTTGAGCACCAGATTATTAAAGTGAGACTGCTCCGGGAATTCCAAACATGGTTTAACCGTATGAAAAAGCTCACCCTGCTGCTGCGGAGCCACGGCAGGAGGAGAGATACAGAGGACTTCAAAAATATGAGCCAAAAGCCTGTCAGTGTCATCTGAGGACCAAGGATCTTCCCCAAAGGGATACCCTGTACCACCGTAAACCCTAGACTGCTCCTCAGATGATTCTGAATCAGAGAACAATTCCTCCTCCTCCAGGGGGGAATAACCAGTAGGGTCAAAAATTTCCTCAGCTTCCATAGGAAAGAGGGAAACGGCAGGAGATAAATGCCGCTTCTTAGGCTTACGCAAGGCAGACCCAGCAATATGTTTTTCAATGCTGGCCACCCGTGCAGCCAAATCAGGTTGAGACTCCCCGCTAGTATACTCCTCGCGGGGGGTCAGATGTAAGCATGGGGGGGTAGGTGAAGCCAGAGGGGGCGCAGGCCCAGCAACAGGTAACCCAGACTGCAGTGCAAGTACCTGCTGGGCGCAGGATACACATACCCTGACATCATCACCAATTAGGGACACCCCACACGCAACACATAGCCGGGCTAGCAGTAGGCCAGTAAGGGTTAACGCTAAGTAGCTACCCAGGATGCTCCAATAAACCGCTAGGGAAGTGGGAGATAATGAGGGGGGAAGGCCAGGAGAAACCACAGGACCGAAGCTTTAACCCGCCTGAAAGACATAATTAAACATTCCCATGAGAATAAGGCATAAGAAAAAAACAGACAAAGATCACCCCACTGGGGATACTCACAGACCGCAAGGAGCCAGCAGCAACAGCAAAAAGACAAAATGGCGTCCGCAACCTCGAGGGGCGGGCCGTGGAGACATGAGGTAAAATGCATCATCCACAGAGCCCGCCCCCCCGAAGAGCGCGAAGCGCGCCCACGTGATCCGGCCGGCCAGTAGGAGCCCCAGCAGCTCTGAGGTGAATGGGGCTGCCAGCCGCGGAGCGCAGTACAAAAGTGGAAATGCACAACACATGTCAACAGTTTTAAACCACTATAAACCCCCCCCCCCCCCCCCCCCCCCGGAGATCTCCCAAGGGGAGAGTGAGGGAGGATAACGGCAGAATTCCCTGGGGGAAACGGCGCCCAGGGACTAAAATGAGGAGTGATGGTGGAGGGGGAAAATGGGAATAGGGTTTAACTGCACAGGATAAACCTGGCAAAACCCATGAGGCAGTGGGGGTATCCCAAAAGGCTCACCATTAGCCTAAACCGCCTACCATGTTAGAGCAGGGACTGCGGTAGGAGCCTAGCTCCTCAGCACCATAGTGCTTCAATCGCCTACCTTCACCCGAACCTTATCAGCCGAGGCTGGGAGGCAGTCAATGGGACGGAACGGGTGGGAATAGCCAATAAGCCCCGCTCACCTGCGCCACAAGAGAGTTATCTTCTATCTTCTCAGCGCAGCCTGCAGAAAGAAACTGGGGAATTTGTGGGAGGTCCCTGACTTATATAGGCCCGGGAGGAGCCACAAGCTGTTTTCTGCAGTCCAGCACCATCTTGTGGATGTATTACCCAGGAGTAAGGAATATTCTGGAACAGGACGTGCTGTATACTTAGAATGTCTATATTATGCCACATACCTTAGGGCCTCAGCTTTGATTAACTGTTAGGTCACTGTTATGCCTTATACTGATGTATTGAGTTAAAGAAAAGTACACTTTCACTGTCAGGCCTGCAGTGGTCCTAGTTGATAAGAAGCTTCAGTGGGAGAAGGGGTTCCATACCAACAGAAGTAAGCTGTATCTTATACTTTGTATAGCGTGTCCCACCAACAGGCCATGTTTTGTGGCTCTCCACACGGCAGATGTATAACTCTGTCTAAGCTCAAAATACTTCAACAGTGTGTCTGCTTGGAGATCTGCAAAACATGGCCTGTTACAGATCCTTAAAGTAGAACTCCATGCCACGGCTCTGTGAATGGACAGCGAGAGCCTGCTCAGTCCTGGGGGATGTCGCTTTGTGTCAATCTCAGTGGGGTCCGCAAAAAGACCTGGAGAGCATCCCTGGTGCACGGATCAGGTAAGGGTTTTATTTTCTTTGTAACCAGAATCAGAAGGTACCTGCCTCAGCACTAGGGTAGGGTTTCAGCGCAGGTACCTTCTGACTGAAGTTCCACTTTAAGGGGAGAGTTGGTGAACAATTTTCCCTTTACAGGGTCATCCAGTGATTGCTCATTACTGGCCTGGCAACATCAAAGTGGACAATAGTTAAAAAACTACTAAAGTAGTGCGAGAACTTTTGATTGGTAGGACACAACTCAAAGCAGCAATTCTCAAAGTGGCCGGTACTGTTCCTCTGGGTGCATTTGGTCAGCAGTTGGGGTGGAGGCTGTTAAAGGGATATTTATACCATATATAGTTACAGATATTCCCCTAGATTATTATAAATCACCATAATCTTTCATGGTGCTGAACAATGTGAGTCTCCTCAATTCATAATTACACCCAAATAGGAGAATCCTGCCATTTGTCTATAGTAAACAGGCCCCACCCAGGAATACAATAGATTGGGCTGCATGGTAATGAGTTTTTATATTCCTGTGTGTGTGATGGCTAATAGATTGTATGTGCAAGGCATCTGAGGGAACATCGTGTCTTGAAGCACATCAGTGAATGTGTGAGGAGATCCTCAGCGACCATTGGTTTGTATCAGATCGATGGCTGTTGGGCTGATATGATTATTGGTATTTGCGATATCACAATATTGATCTCTAATACCGGTAGAAATATTGGAGATAGATGAGCAGCAGATATTAATACATCATATTTTTCTCTTAAAGGGACTGTACTTCCCTAGGGCATAATAAAGACATAAGCATAAAGCAGCTACATGCACTAAATAGAAAGTATACACACTGGGTAATTTATACTGGCTTAATCCTAAATTAGTATGTGTTCATCATCGCAAAAGAACCATAACTACATATATATTTACATTACATTAATAAGCCAATAACATATTGGGCAGGGATACGCTGATCAGCCAGAATATGGACAATAACTACAGTGATTGTCTGTTTTATGGTCATGACTACAAATATTCTAAATATTAGTCATGCTATTGACTACACTTTTTTGCTCTTTTATTATCTTTTTGAGATTTCCTGTGTCTACAATGATGACTGCCAGGAAATGTTCACAGCCGGTAACAATTATGGGTAAAAAATGTGCTAATCTTTCCTTCTTGAAAGATCATCCAGATCTGTGCCAACTGCTTAAATAGGCCGGACTCCAAACATGCTTCCTTGTGGGCCCAGCATGCAATCTTTTCAACAATCACAAGCAAGCAAGCTCCTGTGCTGATCGCAGAGACTGAGTGACTGCACTGAATCCATTTTTAAATGAGTTTCCCTAAAACTCGGCCAAGCATAGCAAACCGGGCAATGAGGAGATTTTTTTCTTTGTCCTTTAAACTGTGAGAATAAAACACTGGAATAAAAAAAATCAGCCTCTCTTATAACTCTTTTGACAGGTATCTCATGTTAGGAGCCACAACAATTTGATAATTAAATAATACAATGGGAATCCATCATTTTACCTGGCTTTTTATGTCTTTTGTCTGATTTGTATGTGATGGAAATATACTAAAAACATAATAGATAAACTTCCGAAAACAAATAATAATTAGAACACATTTCTTAACACAAGAGTTGTGGGCCACATTTGACATGATGTAGAAGCCATAAAACAGGAAACAACTATAGCCTTGATTCAAAGACACATTCGTCCGGATTTCCGTAGCTGTCTGTGAAAGTTTTGGTGGGTGTTTGTCATTTTTTTGCTTTTTTTCGTTCATTTTTCATTCGTACGAACGTTCGGGAATGCGCTTTCGATGAACGGAAGCAAACCGGAACATTTCCGTTAGTTCGGATCATTTTCCAAACGAAATTTTCCGTTCGTTCAGAAAACTTCCGTTGTTGGGATGGGTTTCTGTCTGATTCAGAGAGCTGATTTCAGACGGATCACCACCCTATAAATCCGTTTCATTTCCGATCCACTTACGAGACTTTTGAGGGCTCGGATTGCTATTGTTGAACATGTTTTGCGGCTATGTGGAGGAGTCTGCGCGCCTTTAGCACCAAGGCATTGCATGTATCAGCATGGCCGAGGCCATAAATTGTTTAGCAATGCATACCTGAATCAATACATTTCATGTATGCCTTATAGAAGCATTTTAATGCTGACCTTAATTAGTCCTTAGCATGTAAACATTTATTTTCCCACACATCCATATAATTGCTATAAATTTTTTAGACTTATGTCCTTTGTGAATTATATTTGGATTGTTGAACTTGAATCTTAATTTGTTGTAGGAGTTCTTGTTTTAGTCGGTTACCTTTGCTTTGTGTAATTATTTTATATTTGGTTGCAGGAACCGCAAGATGTGCCACTCACACAACATAAAAGCAGTGATTGGTCCAGCTATGCGATTCCTCAGTGTTCTTGCAGGGCATCCAGGATCGTCCCATGATGCTTATACATTGCGGAGCTCCGGCTTATTTCGTCAGTTTGAGTCAGGAGAATTATCTGGTGGATGGCTCCTGGGTAAGTTTGCTCACATTCCATCAATCCATTTTCACTGTATGGCAATGAATATAGTTGATGACTCATGACTTAACCTATTGCTGTTTTTAGCCCTTGATGACATGTTAAACAATATTGTAGCTTAGAATGTGTATTTTATGTTATTTTTTTTTAATTCTTTCAGGGGATTCTGGATATCCACTCCTGCCCTTGCTCCTGATGCCCGTTCTTTGCCTGCAGGATGCGGGCCAGGGGTTCTCTAATCGGGCACTATGCAAAACCCGGCCCGTGGTGGCGAGGGCCCTCTGGCTTTTGAAGTCCAGATTTAGGTGTTTGGACCATACAGGGGGGTGCACTGCAGTATGACCCCAACAAGGTTATACCAATATTTTAATTTAAGTTTTTTAACAGGGACCACACGTGCCATAGTGGCACAACTGAGTGTCAGGGTCCTTCAGTTGGTGGGCGAGATGCAGGAGCTGCGCAACTCGTTGGGGACCACAGATGAAGAATAATGTTCTGTGGGCTGCCATTGCTATGTATTTTTTTTATTTAAAGTTGTAAAAATTATACATTTTCTAAATTTTAAAAAATGTTATATTTTTTGATGGAATCCCAAAAAAAATGTTACAGTGTCATTTCATTTACAAAATACATTAACACAAAACTAATGGGCCCAGAAATATTTAAAGATGAATATTCACATGACCGAGAAGTGATTTGGGTGAGCTTTAAGGGTCCAAAAGTGAAGATGGAGGATAGTGCTAAGTGATTTAGCTAAACATTGTAGTAGAAGTGAGGGTGGCAAATATGTAGGCGAGCACTTTAATGAGCTAAGTTTGTAGTGCACAGGCGCAAGATAGTAAGGATTTCCGTCTGGACTAATATTTATTGAAAAAGAGAAACAGAATCGAACTGGAAACGTAAAGGATTCGTTGGCGGATACGATGGGAAAAGGGCAAAAACGAAAGCCTACCTTGTAACATGTGAAAATGAAACGGAAAAGTCTGGATGGAAACTGACATCCTCGTATTCGTAATCTGCCGTACGAACGGACGGTTTTCAATGCATGCATAGAATCTCTCGCACGCTCATACGAGAACGAAAGCATTTCACAAAAAAAAACAGATCGGCACGAAAACTGAAGTTTTTTTTTTGTCTCTCTGAATCGAGCCTTATAACTGAGTTCTAAATAATATGGCAGCGAAGTACTTATATGCATTAAATGTAATAGTTCAGTTTACATGCGGATCCTCCCCAGACCCCAAAATATAATAAATAGAATGTATGTGGATCCCTCTGCTCCATTAAATATTTTTCCCCAGCTCCAAAGAAGTTAAATGGCAAATGGTTTGGTGCTGGAAGCTGTCGATTTAAGTCAGCATGCTTCTCTGCCTTTATATGACTTTGCATTAATCCAATGCATGGCAACAATGATGCCCAACTCTGGCCACCAAGTACTCTCCAGCCTTAAAAGTTTGCTAGTCCTTCGCAAGTGAGAGACACACAATAGGTGTCTGTGAGCTACATGTGGCTCCCAAGCTACAGGTTGGGGACCCCTGATCTAAAAAAACAGATCTTGCATTTGCATTTGTCTGCTTTGTTTTTATAATGCATTTACACCACCTTGGAGAAAACAGAATCACAAAAGCTAATTATAAAAAAATAAAGTATAACCCCTTTACCCTCTTATAATCAATATAATGAAGTATAACAACAAAATCACAGATACAAATGTGTCAGGGCAACTACAACTGAGCACCAAGGGAAATGAGGGGTGAAAATGAATCATCTCAATAAAATCTATTAAAAGGCTAAACAATTTATACAGTAACAATACATTATTGAAATGTGACACCAGATATGTAATATTATATAAGCTTGAGATTATTTCTGGTTTTTAACCTATCCCTTGTGGTTCTTTTTAGTTTTTAACCTACCATGGACCTACAACCAATCAAAACACAAAGATTATTCAATTACCGAGTTGGCCCAATTGCCTTTTATTTGTCTTTAAAGTAGAGAAACCAACACTGCCATTCCATTTTACTTCTCCGTATTCTGACAACCTACATTAACACAAAAATAAGTGCCATGCATTTATGTGCAAAAAACAAAGTTCACTCTAAAGGAAGAGCATAAAAAAGCAGAACCTTTGGCTGCATAATACGATCATGGCTAAAAACTGCATTTTACAATGTCACTGGAAAAAGGATTTTGAGAGAAAACACTTCTATATCTGCAGGTTATACAGAAATAATTTGAGAGCTTTTTGATTTTTATCAAAAGTGCACTTCAAACAAGGCATTGAATTCACAGGGGAATATGAAGAGCTCCTGCTTTTAAACACTAGGTTTCCAGGCAACGTTAATATATTTTTCGGGAAGTCAAGACCACCAGCATCTGCTAAATAAAAGAATAAGCTATTAACAAACTGACTGAAAGAAATGAAGTCCCAACACACAAACACACAAGGAAATAATGGTTGTGGGCACAGTAGTGGGACATCCTTCCATCCATCATGACAAAGAAGTTGAGATTACCTGCACATTCCTGCAAAATCAATTTAGTACATCAGCACTGACTTGGAAATATTGAGTTGCTTGTAGCCAGCTGTCTTCAGTGATGTACTGGAAAATATCCGATTGGATAGAGAGGAAAATGAAAGCTAAGCTCTTTCCCTAACTGCTGGCAAGACTTTGCCCATGTGCACTAATAATATGCTAAAAAGGATAAGGGCACCAACCTTTCATGTCTGATAGCACAGATTTGCTCCCTGGCTAGCTGGGATCCTTGGTTATAAAACATCCATCATCAAATATAACTTGGTTAGGAATACTGATGACATCTGTTCACAGAGCTTATAATGTTATATGTATAAACCAATAGCTCTGCATTTGCATGTATTAGCATAAAAGATCCAGAACAGCTTGCAGTGTCATAGCTTGGGGAGCGAGAGCGGCCGCATTCCCGCATTCTCAGCTGTGCGCATGTTCTTGTCGCTTAGATTGGGTGGGGCGAGAGGGCGGGGCAGCAGTGGATGTGGCTGCTATCGCTCCTCATTCACTTTAATTAGAGCTGCTCACCAAATTATGTCATTTCAGTGAGTGGCTCTGATTGGACGGGAGCCTGAATGGGGCAATGGCGGGGGTTTCACACAGTGGAGCATCCCAATGCGGGATGCCTGGGGGCACGGAACAAAACCCAGGAAATTGAAAATCCCGGGTTTTGTTCCACTTTAAAAGAGCTCCAGGAATATGTTGCAAGTTGGTTGTGTACTGCATGCAACTGCATGTGGGAAACACGAAAAGGCCTGACCAAGGTTGAATTAAAAAATATTGTATGTTTGGTGCAAAACCAACAATGTGCATTGTCAGAAATAAAGCTTGGGAGAGGCAAAATTATGTTTTTATGCCATTTTTATGCAGCTAGAACAAGCTTTCAGGTTTCTGCTAAAAAGCTGAAGATCATGAGATATTTCACCTCCTTTAAAAACAAAGCCTACCTCTACATCAACAAAAGAATGGCTTCACCAGAAGAAGCCACCAGAGGGTATGGGGGCCTCCATTGGAGAGCAGTCTGTTTTGTCTTGGGGGACCACCAACCTGCAATCCTGCATGGGGGTGCCTTCCAACATAAATACCCAGAAGGACTAAGGCTAAGTTCACACCTGTTCTAATGCATTTGTGTTGCTGAGTTTTGCAGAAAAAGTCAAGTAATGTATCCTTTATGACCCCGTTCACAATCCGTCACTCTCTGTTTTGATACAGTGTGGTTAAAACGTGTCTGTGTCTATGCTATGGAACTATACAACAAAAAATGAAAAACACCCCTGCTCTGCAACTGCATAGCGTGAACGTAGCCTTAAAAGTTATACTAAAGGCAAGCCAGATTGTTGTCCCATTGTCTCGGGCTACATGGTGCACTGTCCTAAACTTCAATCCATTTCAAAAAGACCCTTTAGTTCCTAAGTTATTGGTTAAATTGTAAAGCATTGGAAATGCATGGAAAAAATGAAGAGAAACAGTAGGTGTGGAGAAAAATACAACTCTGTGAAGTACTCACCTGTAGAAATGATATTATTTGCATACAGCACGTCCTGCTCCAGACATAGTCATAACGTGTGGGTAATCCTCCGCCTTCAGCGCCGTGCACTGCAGAACATGAAGAAAACAAGCTCTTCCCGGCCCTACATATACCGGAGGACCTCCCACAAAGCCCCAGCATTGAAAAGCAGTGAGAAGAGAAGCCGGGAGAAACAACCACCCAGAACTGGCAATAATATCAAGTGAAAACAATCACCATACAGGGGATCCAGAACAAGTGAAACCAGGGTGGGGTGGAGCAGGACGTGCTGTATGCATATAATATCAACTCTACAGGTGAGTACTTCACAGAGTTGTATTATTCTAAGCATACAGCACGTCCTGCTCCAGACATAGTCATAACTTGTGGGACATCCAATAGCAGTGTCCATAAGTAGGGTGGGATCCCCAAGAGAAGGGCACAGCCAGCAGTAAAGCGCTGTCACCCCCAACCATGCTACCAGGGCAACGAGAGCAATGCTCTAACCTCAACCTTTGAACCTTGTAAAGGGAGAACTGAACCCAAGCAGTGGACTAGCCAACTTGCTCACCAGAACTTAGTGCTAAGAGACACTAGACCAATCACAAGTGGTGAGAGAACAGAAAACAGTAGAGAAGAAGAATCTTCCCATAACAGAATAGGCCAGAATGGTGACCTCACCATGCTACTGCAAGGAATGCAGCCATGGAAACATCAAAACTTTCCCTGACAGGGAATATGAAACCTGGTCTCAGTCAGGACCAGCAGGAACGCTAACAACAACACTTCAACAGAAGCCGAAGGTATACTTCTCGGTACAGCAGGTCAAAACTAGCCAAGTAAGACCCATCCAAGGGCACCTCCCCCGTGGAGGTAATTAGAGCCGGTACTTCATAATAGGACCGAACCCCTTAACGCTTTAAACGCCAGCCACGTAAATTTTACGTGGCTGCCTCTCCAACAGTTAAACGCCAGCCACGTAAAATTTACGTGCCTGACTTTCCCCACAAATAAAAAAAAAAGTAAAAATAAAAGACACTTACCTGACCCCTCGTTCGATCCGGTCGGGTCTCCTCTTCAGCCAGAAGGGCTCCGATCGCCCATCGGGGCTCCTCCGGCTGCAGGGGAGGGCCCGGACCGGGTGCCCCCCCCCCCGTTTCAGCAGCCGCCTGGTTTCCTGTAATAAAAAAAAAAAAATGACAGTTACCAACCTTTGTCCCCGCCGGCTCCCGCAGGCTCTCCTCTTCACGGGGGGGGGGGGGGCTCCGATCCCCCCTCCCCGCTCTTCTGTCTTCTGGAGGGGGCATAACAGCCCTCCTCCCTTAGCAGCGTCTTCCGATGGCGGCCGCCATCTTGGATTCTGGCCCCGCCTCTTTGGGGCGGGGCCGGTGACGTCACCGCCGGGTGTCATCGGGGCACCCGGCGGTTCAGCTGTCAGATGCCAGTGACGGCTGGGCAGGGAAGGAGGGAGGTAGGCGATCCTCCGATCGCCTGCCTCCCCCCTCCTCTGCCCAGCCGTCACTGACAGCAGATCGCCGCGGGACACAGAAGATGAAGATCGGAGGTGAGTAAAGTAAAAATTTTTTTTTTTTTTAAATAAAGTATTTGCAAAAAAAGTGTCTGTCTTTTTTTTTTTACTTTAACCCTTTGTGAACTGGTAAGGGGTCCATGTGACCCCTTATACCAGTTCACAGGGCTCGGGGGTCTGGCAAGTCACCTGCGCTAGCGGGTGACTTGCCATTAACCCCTGGCCCCCCAAATTACGTGCCTCCCCAAAGCCCAGGGGGGGGGCAGAAGAGCCGTGGCCCTAGGCTATGACGGCTTGTAGCCGCAGGGCCAGGGGCCACTAAAGCTGGCCCCTGTGCCCTGTTCTACAAGCCCCCATAGCTGGTCACAGGCTGGTTACGCTGGGTAGGGGGGACCTCACGCCATTTTTGGGGGGGATTTTTAAGGGTTTTAACCCTTAAAAATCCCCCCAAAAAATGGGGTCCCCCTCCCTTCGAGGGGGGACCCTATGTCATTTTTTTTTTAATTAACCCTTTGTTACCTGTAGCCCAGTAGGTATAAAAGGCTTCCAGCAGCAGCAGGAGAGCAGAAGCCTAAGTGATCAGCGTGGGACACAGGGATGGATGGGAGGTAAGTATTAAAAAAAAATATTAAAAAAACATTTATTTTTTTTTAATAAAGATATTTTTTAAAAAGTGTGTCTGTGTGTTTTTTTTTTACTTTTAACCCTTTGTGAACTGGTAAGGGGTCCATGTGACCCCTATACCAGTTCACAGGGCTCGGGGGTCTGGCAAGTCACCTGTGGCTAGTTTGGCCCCATTTACCTGCCTCCCAAAAAAACCTTAAAATTCCCCCAAGAAATGGTGCCCCCCCCCCGTAAAGGGGGATCCCACACCATTTTTTTTTTATTTAACCCTTTATTATGTGGATAGTAGTTGTATTTTATTTGTAAATGTTATGAAGTGCTCTTTTCAGTTTATGGGATCACCTGGACAGGAACGGGGGGCTACCGATACATATGTGGTATCATTGTAATCGGGAGAAATGGAACTTTCACATGCAATATGGCTTTCTTTAATAAAATAAATGTTTTTGTTTAAAATAAAGGAGACAATTTAAAAAATATATATTTATTTATTTGAAAATATTTAAAAAAGTAGAAAAAATACAAACAAGACATTTCATGTTAAAGCCTAAACTCTGCCACAAAAAGAAAATATGTCATTTTCTTGGAAATTCCTGCAAAAATCACAGTTAAACATCACGCAAAATGGTGAAAAATATCCTGTCAGGAGAGGGTGACAAAATCTCAAGTAGACTGGCAGTCAAAAGGTTACAGGTACCGATGCATGTTGGGTATTGTTCTGCTCGGGGGACCTTGCGCTTTCAGATTTAGCTTGTTTTTTCTTATTTGCATATTGATATTTTAGGAAAATGTGTTTTTTATTCTGCTTTTTTATACATTTTTTTGTGAAATCCTGTGCAACCTATGAATTCTTCGAGATATTACTTCCAGAAAGATGAGCCCACTACAACAAGCTGGGTACGCTTAGAAAGCTTAACATGTGTACTTTCAGGGAATATATGGTTTATGGGGGATATTCCAAATGTAAAGGGTTGGTTTGGTAGAAAAAGCACAAGGTGCGCACTTTGTCTGCAGAGCTGAATATCTGAAGTAAAATTACCGTTATGCGCAAGCTTTACTTTGGTGTGTTTGGCAACTCTTTCCTTGACAGGACCTATGCATGTTGGGTATCATTCTGTTTGGGGGATGTTGCTTTTTCAGATTTTCTGTTTTTTTCTGGTTTGCATATAGGCTTTTTTAGGAAAATGTGGTTTTGATTCTGCTTTTTTATTCATTTTTAGGGAAACCCTGTGCAACCAAAGAATACATTGAGGGATTACTTCCAGAAAACTGCACCCATGTCAACAAGCCTGGTACGCCTAGAAAGCTTGAGGTGTGTACTTCTAGGGAATATATAGTTTGTGGGGGGTATTTCAAATGTAAAGGGTTGTTTTTCTTGAAAAACTGCAAGGTGCGCATATTGCATAGCACAGCTGTATTTTATCTGAAAATCTCCTAAAGCGTTGTTTCAGTTTGGGGGAGTCTCCTGGGCAGGACAGGGTATCTACCTATACATATGTGGTACCGCTGTAACCGGGAGAAATTAGGATTTCACACGCAATAAGATTTTATTGACAAACTTACATTTTTTATTACAAAAAAACACTACAAATTGTAAAAAATAGTTTTTTTTTATTTTTTTGCACAATTGTCACCCAAAAATATTGAGAATACACTTAGAAAATGACAAACAAGACATTTTATGTTAAAGCCCAGGCTCCGCTGAAAAAAACAATATATCACCTTCCTGGGAAATCCCTGGAAATCCCTTCAAAAATCACAGTTGAACATGGGGAGCGCAAAATAGTGCAAAATGGTCTGGCAACAAAGGGTGACAAAATCTCAAGGTAGGCTGGCGGTTAAAGGGTTAAAAGGCAAAATCCCTCCAGGGACAAAAGGCCATTCAGAAAGATCTCCAACTCTGTAGAGAGATGCAAGTCCCTTATCTAATAATACGCAGGACAACATCCCAGGGACCAGAGAATCTGGCATAAAGAAGGTAAGGACCCTCGCCTGGAATAGAGCTAGACCCAGGAATTCCACGGGGAACAAGGAACATGCCACTGTCCTACAATGGACCAAGGGTCCCCAATTGGGCAGGTACTGAAAGGGAGTAGTCCAGCAAACTAGAACCCACCGAAGCTCATTGTGACAAAAAGAACCCATAGGTAACAGGATCCCTCAAGGTCCCTACCTAGGAACCACCGGGGGTTTCGGAAGACAAGCCCCCTTTGTCAACCTGCCAGATTTGGTACCATGGTAACCAACAACAGGGAGAAACAGAGAGGTAGGGAAGATCCCTAACGGTTTCCTCGAGTAACCAGCGGAAGAATAACTGCCTCCACCAGAAGGAAGGTAAACAGACCTAGATCCAGGGTGCTGAACCCTCATCCAGGACTAATAGCTAAAATGCCTCAGAGCCCAAAGGCACAGAGAAAAAAAGGGATGTCAACAGACCAGCCACCAACAGCCACACCAGGTGCAATTCTGCCTGGAGATAAAAACGAGACAGGACGGAGGACCAGAGACCTCGTTTCCGGAAATTCCCTTATAGTCAAGAGAAAAGGCACTAGCCGAAACCCAATCCAGATACAACCTGGACCTGGAGGATGGAACAGAGTAATGCGTGAGTCAACTAAGATCCATCCAAACGACTCCCTCTTGTAAGTAAAAGGGAGGACCTGATAGGTCCCCTGGTAGCTGCCCTCTGGTGTCGTGCGAGACATCACACCCATCCAGTGCCTAGCGGGCACATGAACGCAACAGGGGACCCAGCCAATGCCACAACGGTGGCGATGACCGCCAATACCCAGCAGTAGTGGGCTCAGTATCCAGAAGTTACCTTGGGATCAGAATAAACATCTCAGCACGCCACGGGCGGCCAGAGGACCCCTAGTGTGTAGGGTGCCAACGGCCCATTCAGAAGCGTCAAGCCTGGATGCCTATGGATACAGATGCTAAACCCCCCAAGGGGTTGGAAGATAGATTCCCTCATCCTCAAGGGAAGGGAGGAGCAACTGGCGCAGAGGCCCCAGTGTCTATATGATAATGGTGTTCTGGCAAGGAAGCCATACCTGACAGGCCCAGGAAGCCTGCCCCCCATACCTGAAGAAAAACAGGGGACCGTAGTCCTCCTGACCGACTCAGGGAAAGACCACCCAGCTAACACTGTCCCATATCCGGAGGAACTACCTCCTAAGCCACTAGAACAAGGCAGGATGCCTCCTGATAGGAGTAAGGTGCTGTGGCCATCCCCTCACCCAGGTGGATCAGGGCGTCCCATCATGCTTGAGGGTTTTCGGTGAATGATACGGGCTTAGCCCGGCCAGAAGGCCCCGGGCGTTGAATGTCACTCCTGGGACAGGATACCAAACCAGACCCTGCAAGGGGCATCCCCGGTTCCTGCTTAACGCTATGATATGGAGGTGGAGGGGTATCCCTGCTCCGAGGGGGCCGAGGCGGCCGCCCCTGATTGGGTGGACTGTCCTGTTTTCCAAATAGGTCCAGACGGGCCCCAAACAGGCGATGCCCTCTAAATGGGAGCCCCGTCAGGGTCCTTTTAGTGTCATCGTCTGCCCCCCCACTGATGCAGCCAGAGCAGGCGACGTATAGCTACCACTTGGGCAGAAGTCCTCGCACACATTTTGATGGTGTCATCCAGAGCTAAAAGGATAAATTTAACAAAAATATCACAGCTGGAGAGTGTGTAAAATACTTCCCAGGGTAAATTTTCAGGTTGATGCTCCAGCATCTTTCTTATGAGAGCCTTAGCGGCCACTGCTGTGATGGCCGCGGCACAGACAGGGTGTAGCGCCGTACCTACACAGGCAAAGGCTTGGGAAGCCAGCCTATCAATGCGCCGATCCTCGGCGTCCCGCAAGGAGCTGTAAGCCGGAGCTGTAAGGAAGGGGGGGTTAGGAACCCCAATAATCGGTGTGTCTACCACTGGGGACGAAGACCAAATATCAACCATCTCGGGGGAAAAGGGTATTTCCAAACCCAATTCTCTGGGGGCCTTTGAAGTGCAGTGGGGCATTCCCACTCTTTAAGTACAAGAGCATGGAAGTGAGCCTGCTCGAGAAATTCCAAGCGCGCAGGCGCAGTATGGAAGCGCCCCCCTCTCGGCCTGGAGACCGTACCGGGAGGCGAAATGGACAGGGCATTAAAGATCCTGAGTAACATACCACTAATATCAAGCTGGTCACAGTCATCTTGACCAGCATCATCCTGACACCTCGGCCTCTCGCCAGAGGAACCTAGGTCAGAGAACAGGTCCCCATCTTCCGACGTGGGAGTCCAAGGCCGTTGTCTATCAGGACCCACCCGGCCGGACAACCCTTTAACAATCTGGACAAGCGTGGGCCGTCTAGGAGAGGTGTCTATTTGCAATTCCCCACTTGTACAAGACTCAACAGGAGTGAGATTTAGGGAAGAGGAAAGGGGAGAGAAGGAGCGAGGTGCAACCACAGGCGCCGCTCGCAATTCCAGCGTCTGTTTAGAACATGACGCGCAGACCCGTGTCCCGTCAGCCCCAGCATGGGGGAGACCACACGCTACGCAAAGCCGGTCCTGTTCCAGAGGGACCCCGGTAACACAATCCTGAGATGCCTCCATATGGTGATTGTTTAAACACAATATGTCAATAGGGATTTATGCAAAAGGCAACCCTGGATGCCCCAACAACCCGCTGATTAATGTGGGAGATTTTAGGAAGGCCCGCTAATATCCTTATACGTATAAGTATAAATATGTATATGTATATATAAATATATATATGAATATGAGGCTGGGGGAAGCCACCGGGAACTCAGCGTCTGAAAGACATAATGGGAAAGAGATGTCAGGGCCATGCGCAGCTGGACAGACAAAAAGCAGAGGGATTCGCCCGTGAGGGCACTTACAGCTCAAGTGGAGGAGGAGGAGACCGTCACCACGCACGAGCGCGAAGCTTAACAAAAATGGCGCCCAGCGAACCTCGAAGGGGGGCTAAATGCTCTGCCATGACGCGGAGCGCGCCGAACTAAGGCCCCGCCCACTCCAACCACAAGCCTAAGGTTCAATAGAACGGTTACAGATAATAAGTACGGGCACCGCAGCATCAAGACTATGCGGCAAGCAATGTAAAAACACACGGCGGCAGCCGAAATAAGGAGCAAGCAGCGCGGCTCTGACATCTCTGAGTTAATAAAAGGCAGAATAAAGGCCACGACCATGACACACCGGTACACTGGGACCGCCACACACAAACCCCCCCCCCTTTCTTTTCCCCCTAAGTAGTTGGGGAAATGAGGGAGAATGGCGACCCGTTAATAGGGTACAGCACTACGCGGGTACGGGGCAATAATGCGGGAGGGGCATCCACTAGAGGCTCACCATCGGCCTAAACCGCCTACCCTATGGTGGGGGATTGCGGTGGAGCATGGCTCCGTTAAGCACACACAGTGCTACCTACCTTCACCCGACCAACGCAGCCCAGGCTGGGAGGCATATTCTGATCACAAGAAGGACGGGTGGAAATAGTCCCGCAGGGCCTCGGGCTGTAAGCCCCGCTCGCCTGCGAGAGCGTGATACTTCATGTCTTCGCAGTTCGAGCACTGCAGAGAAATCTGGGGGATTTGTGGGAGGTCCTCCAGTATATGTAGGGCCGGGAGGAGCTTGTTTTCTTCATGTTCTGCAGTGCACGGCGCTGAAGGCGGAGGATTACCCACATGTTATGACTATGTCTGGAGCAGGACGTGCTGTATGCTTAGAATAAGCAATATGATGTAAGCACACTGAAATTGTCTTCAGATCATGAGGGTGAGAGACATAAGCCTCGATTCAGAGACACATTGGTCCGGACTTCCGTAGCTGTCTGTGAAAGTTTTGGTGGGTGTTTGTCATTTCTTTGCTTTTTTTCGTCCATTTTCTACTCGCACGAACGTTCGGGAAAATGTGTATATGCTCTTTCGATGAGCGGAACAAAATCGGAAATTTTCCGTTCGTTCAGATAACTTCCGTTGTTGGGATGGTTTCTGTCTGATTCAGAGAGCTCATTTCCGACGGATCACCACCCTATAAATCCGTTTCACTTCTGTTTTTCTATTGTTGAACATGTTTTGCGGCTATGTGGAGGAGTCTGCGTGCCTTTAGCACCAAGGCATTGCATGTATCAGCATGGCCGAGGCCATAAATTGTATAGCAATGCATACCTGAATCAGTACATTTCATGTATGCCTTATAGATGGATTTTAATGCTGACCTAAATTAGTCCTTAGCATGTAAACATTTATTTTTCCACACATCCATATAATTGCTATATTTTTTTAGACTTATGTCCTTTGTGAATTATATTTGGATTGTTGAACTTGAATCTTAATGTGTTGTAGGAGTTATTGTTTTAGTTGGTTACCTTTGCTTTGTGTAATTATTTTATATTTGGTCGCAGGAACTGCAAGATGTGCCACTCGCCCTTGCTCCTGATGCCCGTTCTTTGCCTGCAGAATGCGGGCCAGGGGTTCTCTAATCGGGCACTATGCAAAACCCGGGCCGTAGTGGCGAGGGCCCTCTGGCTTTAGAAGTCCAGAGTTAGGTGTTTGGACCATACGGGGGGGGGGGGGGGAACTGCAGTATGACCCCAACAAGGTTATACCAATATTTTAATTTATGTTTTTAACAGGGACCTGACGTGCCAGAGTGGCACAACTGAGTGTCAGGGTCCTTCAGTTGGTGGGCGAGATGCAGGAGCTGCGCAACTCGTTGGGGACCACAGATGAAGAATAATGTTCTGTGGCCTGCCATTGCTATGTATTTTGTTTTTTATAGTTGTAAAAATGTAAAATTTACAAAATTTCATTTCATTTACAAAATACATTAACACAAAACTAATGGGCCCAGAAATATTTAAAGATGAATATTCACATGACCGAGAAGTGGTTTGGGTGAGCTTTAAGGTTCCAAAAGGGAATATGGAGGATAGTGCTAAGTGATTTAGCTAAACATTGTAGTAGAAGTCAGGGTGGCAAATATGTAGGCAAGCACTTTAATGAGTTAAGTTTGTAGTGCGCAGGCGCAAGATCATAAGGATTCCGTCTGGACGATTATTTTTTGTAAAATGGAAACAGAATCTATCGGGAAACGTAAAGGATTCGTTGGAGGATACAATGGGAAAAGGAAAAAAAACGAAAGCCTACGTTGTAACATGTGGAAATGAAATGGAAAAGTCTGGATGGAAAATGACATCCTCGTAATTCGTAATCTGCCGTACGAACTGACGGAAACTTTACAGAAGGTTTTCAATGCATGCATAGAATCACTCGTGCGCTCATACGAGAACGGAAACATTTCACAAAAAAAACAGATCAGCACAAAAAGGGAAGTTTTTTTGTATCTCTCTGAATCGAGGCTATAGTGCAGAATGAGATTGTATGCAGCCTGTGTAGTGTGACCGGATAATTGCTGCTACAGGGTGGGTGTCTGACTTGTGGCAAGGCTGGCAAACAGAGGCATATGCAGGAATACAGAGTGGCAGACATGAGCAGGCTGCTGATTGCTGGCAGCCTAATCAAAGACTGGAGCCAGACGTCTGAACATTGAGATCTGTGCACATTCACAAGGAAGAAGAGAGAGGAGGGCATAGTTTCAGAGCTGCATAGAGAGGCAGCCAATCAGGATGTCTGGGGAACGAGGGGGGTGATTCAGCTCGTATGACTTTCCTACATACGATGCAATGCAGGATAGAAGCTATAGCAGGTCTCTAAAGTTTGCCCCTCCTGTCTCAGACCACAACAGAGAATGCAACATGACATGCTCTTTCCAGCCCAGCCACGATAATGAAACTTGGAATATATAGGCTATTTACATATAATCAAAGATTTTTAGATGCTTTAAAATGGCTTATATTATACTGTTCCCAGATAGGATAAGGTGGGAAGAAATTAGTGCGTACCGGGCCTTTAACTCTCTCTTTTGCTGTCCTCTGAGAGAGATTGGAGAGATTATGCCAAACCAGACCTGAAAAGTAAACCATGGCATTTCTGTGCCAGGGACAACTCCTTGGCCCCTATGAAATCCATAGTCCTCGGTTAGATTAACATTCAGTTCTTCACTAAAGAAACAGGTAGGGCCACTGACAGTAAAGATAATAATATACTACTTCTAGAAAACAAAATGGCTCAAGTTTGGTTTTAATTATTAAAAATACTTTACATAGAAAAACTGTAAAAAGAAAGGAACATCAGCTACTACTCCGAATAATCAGAAAGTTATTTTGCCTAATTGCACCCTAAACAGCTGTATAAACTGCAGTGAGACAATTATGGCCCACTGTGAAATTGTATACCTAGCACCGCACATCTCTTCCAAGAGGCACAAGTGATCATAGCAGAGACATCAGGTGGTTGATTTTACAGGATGTTTTTCAAAATTGAGATTCATCATGTTGTTGTCACAGCCTCCTGCCATGAGGCTGCACAGAGCTGACCAAAAGAACAATATTTCTCATTCCAGGGGGGTGATCTTGTAAAATGAAAGAATCTAAATGAAAGGAACTATTACAAATGATCCATAGGCATCCAATCAGCAACTTAGTGTGTAAAGGTTAAGGTTTATTGAAACACTGAAGTTTATTTAGCATGCAAGAATTGAAGTTGCATATGCACACCTGCAAGCGAGTTGGCACATGCAAATATATTACATGGGGAGCATTCAAATTTTGTTAGGAAATTAGCTTGGTGTTACAACTAATCTGTAAACCAATATAAATGTAAACATGTTTTCTAATGCTTGCAGGACGATGGTCTTTCCATTTGCAGCAGTAAAGTCATCTGACACGGTCATTCCTATAGAAATAGAATTTAGGTGCTCCATGTTCTTTATCAGCAGAGCTAAAACATGCAGATCACTCCCTACAAGCCAGCTTTGTAGTTCCTCTGCTTCTTAGACTAGGTTCACACCTATTCACCAAGCTTCCATTATGCCAAGCAATGCGCTTAAAGCTGAACCGAGCTGGCCTTCCCAGATCAGGTGTCCCAATGTGTGACTCCCCTCAGGGTGCCACAACACTCGTCTGCTTCTGCGGCTCCCTTGGTAATAGAAAAAGCGTGGGCGCTTCCATGTATCTTTGGGCTGTGCAAGTGCTCCTGCTCCCAGCCATTCAGATAAGCTAGCGCACACTCTAGTGGAAGCGTCCACTCTTGCTCCTTTTGCCGAAGCCCTGCATGTAAACAGTTGCCGAGCATTACATATGCACAGCAAATAGCCCTGATTGCAGGAGAGCCAGTGCATGCAAAGGAAAAAGGGGAGTTCGTATGGGCATTCGGGGGGGGGGGGATGTCCCCTTGGCATGTAACAAAACCAGGTAGTCAAAATATTGCGTTTTGCTCCACTTAAAAACGCTGCAAATGTTTTCTAGCGCATTGAACGTGCATATATGTAATCTGGCATCTTCGCCTGCACTATAACTGCACTACACAATGCAGCACAACAGATAGGTCTGAACAGAGCCTTAACATTACTAGATAAGGACATAACCAAGCTTTAAAGAGATTCGGCAGGCAACAAAACAAAAAGGTAGTGACCTTTTGTTCCCTGCCGCTGAACGGTGCTAGTCTGGCGACCAGCAACTAACCTGGTTCTAACCCGTGCTGAAGCCTGTCATCTCACAGAACACAGAGACCAAACATGGGGTCAGAATTCATGACGTGCTGGGTTTGTGACTCGCCATAAATCAAAGGCGTGCTTCCACTCACTGTTCATTTATTACAGTTGAGCTAGTGTCCCAAGGCCCGATACTCCCCCCTTCCTTGTAGTGAACCGAGAGGGCGTGGAGAGTTTGAGGCCTGTGACGACAAGGGATCGCTTGCTAATAGGGGCAAGGGGAAAAAAATGAGTCAGGAAGATCCTGAGAGTAGTCATGTGCAAATGGGTCTCTTAAACCTTCTCTCCAGCAGCAAAACAGTCAGGGCCTCCAGCAATGATTAGCCTATGTCAGGTTGGTGGGCCCTGACAGCAGGAGAAAGTGTTGATGCAGGATAAGGATGCAGGCCACTGGTCCATTGGTCTCGTCAGGTGGTTCTGTGGCGCTGCTCCTGGGGTGGCTCCATTCAGGGAGAGGAGCTGGCAGGCGCGGTAAGACCAAGGCGGTCCAACAGTTCAGAAGCTTACTCGGGGGTTGTGACTGCGTAGGGGCGGACCATGTGGGTAAAAGATAGTTTAAACGGGAAGCCCCATTTATAGGCTATTTAAGAACGAGAAAATACAATTCGGTGATTACTCACCTGTAGAATTGGTATTATGAGTATACAGTATGTCCTGCTCCAAATCTAATACTTACAGTTGGGATATACTCCGCCAGATGGCGCTGGACTGCAGAGACATCGAAAATAGGCTCCTCCCGGCCCCTCAAATACCCAGGGACCTCCCACAAATCCCCAGCACTGAAAAGCAGTTAAGGAGAAGCAGGGAGAATTAAACAATCCAAACTATCAACTATAACAATGATAACAATCACCATACAGGGGATCCAAGAAAATGCAAACCAAGGGTGGGTTGGAGCAGGACGTACTGTATACTCATAATACCAATTCTACAGGTGAGTAATCACAGAATTGTATTATTCTTAGTATACAGTACGTCCTGCTCCAAATCTAATACTTACAGTTGGGACATCCAATAGCAGTGTCCATAAAGTAGGGTGGGATCCCCAAGAAAAATCAGCAGCAGGCAGTTTAAACCACTGCCGCCTGCAGAACCTTTCAGCCAAAAACAGCGTCAGCAAACTTGTTCAACAGAAGCCTGGTGCTGAAAAGCCCAAGAGGCACCAATAGCACGAGTGGAATGAGCAGTAAGGCGGAAGGGAGAATTCTTCCCTTTAGCAGAGTAGGCCTGAATCACAGCCTGACGAATCCACTGATAGTAGACTTGGCAGGAGCCAAACCCTTCCTAGGACCAGAAGGGACCACAAAAAGAGCATCAGGTTTCCTGAAAGGTGCAGTAGCCACCAGATAGTACTTCAGACACCTAACCACATCCAAAGAGTGCAAAACTCTCTCCTTAGCATTGCTAGGATTAGGGCACAGAAGGAAGAACAATATCTTGATTCAAATGAAAGGCAGACACTACCTTAGGCAGAAAATCAGGTTTGAAACGAAACACCACCTTGTCCTGGTGCCTCTCATAGTAGGGGGGCTGAATGGACAGCGCCGCCAACTCAGACACACGCCTGACAGAAGTGATGGCCACCAGAAACACAACCTTGAGCGTAAGAATGGCCAAGGCAGCATCCTGCACAGGTTCAAAGGGAGTATCCTGCAAGGCTGACAGAACCAAGTTCAAATCCCAAACAGGCACCATAGGCTTACGTGGGGGACGCACATGAGTGACCCCCTGGAAAAAAGTCCTGATCAGAGTGTGCTGAGCAAAGGAAAAAAATAGCCAGGGCAGAAACCTGACCCTTCAGAGTACTGAGTTGGAGCCCCATCTCCAACCCATGCAGCAGGAACTCCAGAATCCTGGGAATAGAGAACACACGACAGGGAAGAGACTCACACCAGTCAATGTAGGCACGCCAAACTCTGTAATAAATGGAAGACGAAGGCTTTAATCAAAGTATCCACAACTGAGGCAGACAGCCCCTTCTCCATCAAGATGGAGGTTTCAGCAGCCAAGCCGTCAAAACCAGAGTTTGTAAATTGGGATGGCGTAGTGAGCCCTGAGTGATCAGATCTGGCACCAAGAGCAGAGCGTACTGATCTACTGCCAGCTGTACCACGTCTGTGAACCACACTCTTCTTGGCCACCTGGGGGCCACCAGAATTGCTGGCACCCCTTCCAGAGCAATCTTGCGCAGAACCCTGCCCAGCAGGGGAATTGGGGGGAAGATATACAGGAACTGAAAGTCCTTCCATGACATTGCTAGCGCATCCGAGGTCAGGGTCAGAGGATCCCTGGACAGAGAGACAAAAGCTGGAAGCTTGTGATTGTGGCGGGACGCAAACAGATCCACATCTGGTTGGCCCCAACGGTGACACAGAGATTGAAACACCCTGCTGCATAGGGACCATTCTCCCTGGCAAGAGGTCCCCCTGCTCAGAGAGTCCGCCAGGTGATTTTCCACCCCCGGGATGTACACAGCTGAAATGAAGGGGACATTGGCCTCCGCCCAAGTCAGGATCAGAGACGCTTCCTGGAGGGCCCCCGTGCTCCGGGTCCCTCCCTGATGATTAATGTAGGCAACTGCTGTCTGGTTGTCTGAGCGCACCTGAACAGGCAGGCCCTGAGGATGAGTAGTCAAGCGGGCCAGAACTAACCTGATCGCTCGCAGCTCCAAGACATTGATAGGTGTGTGGGCCTCCTGAGGGCCCCTCCTCCCCTGGAACTTCAAGAAACCCCCCCCCCCCCCCAACCTGACAGACTGGCATCCGTGGTGACCATCTCCCAGGAAGGGGCAAGAAAGGATCTGCCCCCCAACAGCTTCCTTGAGTCCATCCACCACAAGAGGGACCTCCTGACCAGGGGGGAGAGCACACAGACCCCGTCCAGGGACGCTGGGTCCTTGTCCCATACAGACAATAGGTGAAGTTGCAGAGGCCTCAAGTGGAACTGAGCATAAGGGACCGCTTCGAAGCACGCCACCATCAGGCCCACCAGCTGCATCCCCTGCCTGATGGAGGGATGGGGACAAGCTAGGAGGGACTGAGCCTGTGCAATCAGACTGTCCACCTTATGCTGAGGAAGGAAGATCCTTGCCTGAACTGTATCCAGATTCATTCCTAGGAATGGAGTTACCAAGGAAGGGACAGTGAGGACTTGGGGTTGATCACCCATCCAAATGACTCCAGAGTGGACACCACCAGCTGAGTATCCAACTCTGCCTGATGTAGAGACTGGGAAGTGATGAGGATGTCGTCCAGAAAGGGAAGCACACGGACGCCCTGACATCTGAGCAGAGACATCACGCCAGCCAGCACCTTGGTGAACACCCTGGGAACTGAAGTGAGGCCGACGGGCAAGGCCACAAATTAGTAGTGTTGATCCATCAGAGCGAACCTGAGGAACCTTTGATGACCTGGGAACACAGGAATATGAAGGTAAGCATCTTTGATGTCCACAGAAGTCATGAAATCCCCTTGGTGCAGGGAACTGATGGCAGAGCGCAGAGTCTCCATGCGAAAGCGCCTGCCCCTGACAAACTTGTTGAGAATCTTTAAGTCCAGGATGGGCCTGACAGAACCATCCTTTTTGGGTACTGTGAATAGGTTGGAATAAAAGCCCTTGCCTTTTTCTCTTAAAGGGACCTGGCAGATGACCCCCAGCTTCAGGAGGCCTTGCACTAGCTCCTGAGCTGACACAGGGTCCTGAGGAATCCGGGATCTGATGAGTCTTGGAGGGGGATCAGTAGCAAACTCCAACTTGTAACCGGAGGACACTACTTCCTGTATCCACCGGTCTGAGACATGAAGCCTCCAGACGTGAGCGAAGTGCTGCAGCCGTCCCCCCACCTGGATGGGTGAGGGCGCCCCATCATACCTGAGGGGGCTTGGGGCTGGGAAAGATACCCCCCTTCCATGTCTTGCACCACAGTAAGGGGAGGAGAAGGAACCCTGACCCCGAAAGGGCCGAGGTTGCCGCCTGCGCTGAGGTAACCTGCCTCCCTTAGCAAAAAGGTCCAGGCGGTCTCCAAACAGACGCAGACCTTTAAAGGGAAACCCAGTGAGGGCCTTCTTGGCAGCATTGTCAGCATTGTCAGCAGCCCACTGGCGCAGCCAAACCGAGCGGCGTATAGCCACCACGAGGGCAGAAGTTCTGGCACACATTGTGATGGTGTCATCCAATGCTGATAGTACAAAGTTTACAAAAACATCACAACTGGAGAGTGCATTAAACACCTCACAAGGCAAATCATCAAGGGCAATATCAAGCATATTTCTGATAAGGGTTCTAGTGGCCACAGCAGTAATGGCAGAGGCACAGACGGGCACAGCGCCGTCCCCGCACATGCAAAGGCGTGGGATGCCAGCTGATCAATACGCCGGCATCCCGCAGGGTAGTAGAATCAGGGGAATGCATGACAGAGGTGTTAGATCGGGGCATCCACCTCGGGGGGGGGGGGGGGGATGACCAACATTTAACCATCTCAGCAGGAAAGGGATACATCCTATCCCAACTCTTTGGAACCCCGGGAAGTTTACTGGGGCGTTTCCATTCCTTGAGCACAAGGTTATGGAAATGTGCCTGCTCTGGAAAATCCAAACGTGATTTTGCTGTATGGAAAAGCTCCCATCTTTGCCTGGGAGTCTCAACAGGGAGAGAGATAGACAGAACCTCAAAAATCTGGGTCAATAATCTGTCAGTGTCATCCGAGGCCCAGGGGTCAGAGCCAGAATCGTCATGACCCCTTGGTCCCTCATCAGATGAGCCTGAATCAGAAAAGAGCTCCCCTTCATCAGATGGGGTATAGCCACACAGATTCCAAAACTCCTCATTTCCCATAGGGAAAACAGTAACATTAGGTGTCAAGTGCCGCTTCTTAGCAGGGGCCTTACGCGCTAAAGACTTCGCAATAATCTGTTCAACAGTAGCCAGTCTAGAAGACACATCAGGCTGAGAATCCCCACTAGTATGCAACTCAACGGGAGTGAGATTTAAGCTTGGGGGAGTAGGTGAAGTGAAACGAGGTGCAGCCACTGGCAGGCCAGATTGCAATGCAAGCACCTGCTCAGCACAGGGTACACAGACCCGCGCCTTGTCAGCGTCAGCATGAGGCTGCCCACACGCTACACACAGCCGGTCTTGTCCCAAAGGGACCCCGATAACATTATCCTGGGATGCCTCCATATGGTGATTATAGCGGTGCTATACGCCGATAGGGAATAACGCTATATAGCAACCCTGGATGCCCAATAACCCGCTAGGGACGTGGGAGTATAATTTGTACAAGACCTACAAGCAATATACTAAAAACAGGGCCGGGAGAAGCCAAGAAGGGTTCGTCCCGCCTGAAAGACATAAGCAGACAAGACCTTAAGTACATTGTAACAAAAGTGAAGCAGATAAAGCCGCCCGCGAGGGCACTTACGGACCGAGGTAGGTAGGAGTCCATCGCGCATAGGCCAACCAAGTCAGAAAAGATGGCTTCGGTATATCTCGAGGGGCGGGCCAGTAATAGCGATGACGCAGAACGCACCAAAGACGGGCCCCCAACCCCCCCCCCCCCTCGAAGCGTGCGAAGCCAGAAAGGCCAACAGCCAATGATGGCGCACCAGCGCCTGAGGTAATGCCACGGCCAAGCGCAGAACAAAGTCAGCGCGCAGCGGCGGTAAATTTAAAAGCAATAAAGACAAGTCAGCGTGGCGGCTGACACAAGAATAAAGACATGTGAAAAGTGAAAGCACAGACTGCATAACATACATATCTATACACATACACCCCCCCCCCTCTTTTCCCCTGAAGACTACAAGGAGGATGAGGGAGGACGGCGGCAACTTAAATAGGGCCCACCGGTAGGCAGGGGCAAGGGGCAATAGTGCGGGAGGCACTGGAATCCCATAGAGGCTCACCATAAGCCTGAACCACCTATCTTTTGGTGGGGGATTGCGGTGGAGCTGCGCTCCTAAGCACCAACGGCGGTGCTGCCTACCTTCACCTGACCAGCGCAGCCAAGGCTGGGAGGCATATTACTAGTGGAACGGGTGGGAATAGTCCTACAGGGCCGCAGGTTAATAACCCCGCTCACCTGCGAATAGAGAGCCAATTTCTCGTCCTTCGCAGCCAGACTGCAGAGAAATTCTGGGGATTTGTGGGAGGTCCCTGGGTATTTGAGGGGCCGGGAGGAGCCTATTTTCGATGTCTCTGCAGTCCAGCGCCATCTGGCGGAGTATATCCCAACTGTAAGTATTAGATTTGGAGCAGGACGTACTGTATACTAAGAATAGCATGGTTTTAGCTGTAGTGTCATGGGGGCTAGATCCGAGTAAACTTTGTATTTGTTATTGGTATTAGTATTTGGAAAACCAAATTGTTGTGTGCCCAAGCAGCATGGGCTATCGTTTCTTTGGTGTTGTAAAATGTAAATTTGACAATAATGTCTGGGCTGTCCATCCATCCTAGGTGGATCTAAAGCTCGATGGAATCTATCTCCAGGTGTTCGAAGGGGATTGCTGGGATTCATTCCTGAATTAGGGCTGTGATGGTGGATTCAAGGTCAGTTGTGGATTCTGGCAGCCCCCTGAATTGCAGGTTATTGCGTCTGGACCGGTTATCTAGATCCTCTATCTTCTGGTGGGCTGAAGACAGTTCAGCTTTATTTGCTGATATCTGGACTAGAACCGATCAGCAGTGGGGGTTAGAAAGTAATTACCCTTTTATTTTTATTGCCTGCTGATTGAATTTAAGTCATTTAAATGTAGATGTTAGCTCTGACTTAAAAGCAAGAGCAAAAAAAAAAAAAAACCTGGCTCATTAAATAGACCCACCCTGCAAGGCTGACCTTGCCATTTAGTAAGAATATGAGGATATATTGCCATATTGAAAGCAGAATACCCACATGTCCTGCGAATAGCCTAACTTTGCACTTCCTAACAGTTGATATTGTAACTCGCAGGACATCAAGTGAGTTTGCTACATAGTAGATTAATGAGACACTAAAAACAGTACCCACCCGCCCCCTCAGTGTGCCGTGGGAACAAGCGCTTTGCTGGGACCAGCTAAGTGTCTTTGTCTGATTTAATCTCTTCAGGTGACCGAGCTCTGGGAAAGCACTTTTTACCTTCAGGGTCTCTTTAGTAAGCATGAACATTTTCAAACAGAATAATTTATGTTATATTGGAACCCAGGATCACCTGTAAATTTACCTCGTTTCTTGATCCAACAGCACATGTATGGGACTCATTCCCAGCATCCCTTCATTTGAGGTGCATATCCCTGCCAGGCAGTAGGAAAACCATTTATTCAGTATTCATTGCTGTGCCTTAAAAGGGAATCCATGCTGATAGTAGGAGAACCACACATGAAACAAGGGAGTGGGGATCCAGATAGGGTTTCGGGCTATTCATATAGTGTGGCATCCCACTCATCCCGCGGAATGTAAATGGACCAAATTGGTAAAAATGTGGGGTTTTGATCTACTTTAAAACATACACTGAACTGGGGGGGGTGACTCAAGCAGGGCAAATCAATCATCAATAAAAATACAATTCTGTGATTACTCACCTGTAAAATTCTTATCATGGGTATACAGTACGTCCTGCTCCAGATAAGAATCATCACTCTTGGGTATTACTCCGCCAGATGGCGCTGGACTGAAGAGGCTGGGAAATAGGCTCCTCCCGGCCCCTCAAATACCCAGTACCTCCCACAAATCCACAGCATTGAAAAGCAGTTAACGAGTTAACAGTTAACGAGAAGCCGGGAGAATAACAGAACCAACTAGTAACTAAAAAACAAAGATAACAATCACCATACAGGGGATCAAAGGATAATGCAAATCAAGGGTGGGGTGGAGCAGGACGTACTGTATACCCATAATAACAATTCTACAGGTGAGTAATCACAGAATTGTATTATTCTTAGTATACAGTACGTCTTGCTCCAGATAAGATTCATTACTCTTGGGACATCCAATAGCAGTGTCCATAAAGTAGGGCGGGATCCCCAAAGGTAACAATAGACAGGTCAGACCACTGCCGCCTGCAGAACCTTGCAGCCAAAAGCAGCATCAGCCGAGGCCCTAACATCAACCTTGTAAAACTTTGAAAAGGTATGAACAGAAGACCAAGTAGTGGCCTTGCAAACTTGTTCAACAGAAGCCTGGTGCTGAAAAGCCCAAGAGGCATCAATAGCACGAGTGGAATGAGCAGTAAGGCGGAAGGGAGGATTCTTCCCCTTAGCAGAGTAGGCCTGAATCACAGTCCGACGGATCCATTTGCTGATAGTAGATTTAGCAGGAGCCAAACCCTTCCTAGGACCAGAAGGGAACACAAAAAGAGCATCAGTTTTTCTGAAAGGTGCAGTAGCCACCAGATAGTACTTCAGACACCTAACCACGTCCAAGGAATGCAAAACCCTCTCCTTAGCGTTACTAGGATTAGGGCACAAGGAAGGAAGAACAATGTCCTGATTCAGATGAAAGGCAGACACGACCTTAGGCAGAAAATCTGGCTTGAAGCGAAAAATACAATTCTGTGAAATACTCACCTGTAGAATTGATATTATTTGTATACAGTATGTCCTGCTCCAGATCTAATACTTACACTTGGGTTATCCTCCGCCAGATGGCGCTGCACTGCAGAGACATGGAAAAACAGGCTCCTCCCAGCCCTTCAAATACCCAGGGACCTCCCACAAATCCCCAGCATTGAAAAGCAGTGAACAAGAAGCCGGGAGAATTAAACCACCCAGAACAACTGGTAATGATAACAATCACCATACAGGGGATCCAGAATAATGCAAAAACAGGGTGGGGTGGAGCAGGACGTACTGTATACAAATAATATCAATTCTACAGGTGAGTATTTCACAGAATTGTATTATTCTTAGTATACAGTACGTCCTGCTCCAGATCTAATACTTACACTTGGGACATCCAAGAGCAGTGTCCATAAAGTAGGGTGGGATCCCCAACAAAAAACGACAACAGCAGACAGTTTAAAACCACTGTCACCTGCAGAACCATACGGCCAAGACAGCATGAGCTGAGGCCCTAACATCAACATTGTAAAAAACCTTGCAAAAGGTATGAGCAGAAGGCCAATGGTAGTGGCCTAGCCAACCAGTTCAACAGAAAACCCGGTGCTGAAAGGCCCAAGAGGCATCAAGCACGCGTAGAAAAAAGAATCAAGGCGACAAGGAAGATTCTTCCCCTTGCTGGAATAGGACTGAGTAACAGCCTGACGAATCCAATCGATACAATAGATTTGGCAGAAGCCAAAGGCCGAACAAAGTACCAGGAGTAACATCCATTAAGGTAATAACCAGGACCAACTCCCTATAGCAGACGAGATCGGGCACATTCACGATGTAATAACCACAAGCCCCAAGGAACCTCAGTTCCCTTAAGGGACACAGTGACTCCCAAGGAAAAACTGCCAACACCTGTATAAGGAATGCAGAACCCTTTCCTCAGCGTTGCTATGAAAAAAGGGCACAGCCGTGGATAACAATATCTCGAATCAATGAACATAAGACACCTCCAGATGTAGAGAATCCGGATTCATGGCGGAACTCCACCTTAACCTGGTGTATCTCAAGGAAAGAGGGCTAGGTAGACAGAGCCGCCCGCTAACACGCGCCTGACCAAGGTAACAGTCACCAGAAGGACAACCTTGAGGGTAAGGACAGCCAGACAGCATCCTGAATAGGACCAAGGGACAAATCCTGCAAGCAGACAGAATGGATTCAATTTCAATCCCAACAGGGACCATAGGATTACATGGAGGACGCACATGAGTACCCCCTGAAGGAAGTCTTAACCAAGGAAGACTGAACCAGAGACTGCTAAGGCAAGGTGGACAGGGCAGAGCCTGACCCAGCAGAGTCTTGAGTTGGGGAACCAACTCCAATTCATGCTGAAAACCACACTAGAACTCTGGGAACCAAGAACGCCCACCAGGTAAGAGAGCTAGACTCGCCCCAATCAACGTGGGTATGCCATACCCTACAGCAAATAGAAGAAGACGAGGAAGAGGCTTACTCATAGCCTTCCCATAATCACAAACACCGAGACAGATAAACCTGTCTCCATTATGTATGTTTCAGCAGTCAGGCCGACTAGGCCAGGGACTGAAGATTGGAGTGACGTAAAGGGGGCCCTGAGTGATCAAGCTGGCACTCCTGGCAAGGTACAGAAAACTACTGACCACAGTACCATGTCTGCAAACCACACTCTACTAGGGCACCTGGGGGCCACCAGAATCACTGGTCCCCTTACCAGAGCAATCTTACGCAGAACCCTGCCTAGCAGAGGGAATGGAGAAGGACATACAGAACCGAACGTCCTGTCAAGACGGTACTAAAGGCATCCGGACCACTGATATAGGATCCTGGAACAGGGAAACAAAGGCCGATAGCCTGTGAAGGTGACGGAACCCAACAGATCCACGACTGGTTGGACTCCATAGCGACACGGGGATTAGCACATCCTGTCGCAGAGGGGCTCCGCCGGAGCTAATATCACTAACATGCAGGGAGCATTGTCTCCACCCAGAAAAGGAACATAGACACTCCCTGGAAGGTCCGCCAACTCCAGGCCCCTTCCAATGATTAATGTAGGACATCTGTCGTCAGACAGACCGAGCACCCCCAGACTGGCAAGCCCAGAAGGGAAGTGGTCAAGCGAGATAGAGCCAACTGAAAAATGCTCACTGTTTAGAATTCAATAGGCGTAAGGACCTTCTAAGGGCCCCACCACCACCAGAATCGCAGGGGGTTTCAGAAGAAAACCTCCCCCTTCAACCTGATAGGTTGGCATCCATGGCGACCGTTTCCAGGAAGGGGCAAGAAGGAACTGCCCCCAGACAGGTCCCTTGAGTTCATCCACTTCCAAGAGAAAACCGTCATACAGGTGGGAAGGCCCACGGACCCTGATCCAGGGGTGCTGGATCCCTGTCCTGTGTTACCAATAGAAGACGCAGAAGGGCTCAAGGGGAACTGAGCATAAGGGACCTCTTCCGAGCAAGTCACAAACGGGCCCACCAGTTGCATCCCTGCTTGGTGTTAAGAGACCGGGACAGCAATGAGGGACTGAGCCCATGTGACCAGATTGCCCACCTAATTGCTGAGAAGGGGAGAATCTGGTTTGAACCTAATCCAGAATCATTCCTATTAATGGAGTTACCACTTAAGGGGACAGTGAGGACTCAGGGTGATTGATCACCCATCCAAATGACTCCCAATGGACCCACCAGCCGGGTACCCAACTATCCTGACGCAGAGACAGGGAAGTGAGAAAGGGCGCCCGGGTAGTCATCACGTGGACGCCTCTTGGTCTCATCAGAGACATCACCATCGTCAGCACCTGAGTGAACACTCTGGGAGTTGAAGAGAGGCCAGATAACAAGGCCACAATTAACAGTGTTGGACTTCCAACACAAACCTGAAGAGCCTCAGAGACCTGAGGGCACAGGGATGTAAACATAAGCATTTTGGAGTTCCCCAGACGGCAAGAAGCCCACCGGGCGCAAGGTGCTGATGGCCCAACTCAGAGTTTCCATGCAGGAAAATTGCCTGTAATTAGAGAATTGCTGTGAATCCAGAATGGGCCAACCCGACCCATCCTTTGGGGGACTGTGGAAAGGTTGGTATAGCTGCCCCTGCCTCTGCCTATTACGGGCAATCTGCAAGAGACCCTCAGACCTTGCAGGCCTAGCATGGCCTGTGCCAGCAACTGAACAGCGGCAGGGACCAGGAGTACCTGGGACCTGATAAAAACTAGGGAAGGCCATGCAGCAAACGCTATCCTGTATCTGGAGGACACAACCTCCTGAATCCACCAGAATGAGGCGAGATGCCTCCTGATAAGAGCAAGGTGCTGCAGCCATCCCCTCACCCAGACGGGCGAGGGCGCCCCATCATGCTTGAGGGGGTTTGGTGGAAGATTTGGGCTTAGCCCCACCGGAGGGGCCAGGACGTTGTCTGCTGCTCGTGGGGCAGGAGTCTGCACGAAAAATCCGGAAGGACACCCCTGGTTCTTGTTTAACACTAAGGTAGGGAGGAGGGGTGCCCCTGCCCCGAGGGGGCCGAGACGGCCGTCTGCGAAGGGGTGATTTGCCCTTTTTACCGAACAGGTCTAGATGGGCCCCAAATAGGCGTTGCCCTCTAAAGGGGAGCCCAGTAAGAGTCTTTTTAGTAGCATCGTCAGCACCCCACTGTCGCAGCCAGACCAAGCGACGCATAGCCACCGCAAGGGCAGAAGGTCTTGCACACATTCTAATAGCGTCATCCAGCGCTAATAGAATACATTTTACAAATACATCACAATTGGAGAGTGCATTAAACACCTCCCAGGGGAGATCCTCGGGGTGATGATCAAGCAATTTTCTGATGAGGGTTCTAGCGGCCACTGCAGTAATAGCTGCGGCACAGACCGGGCGCAGCGCCGTCCCAGCACAAGAAAAGGCATGGGAGGCCAGCAGCTCAATGCGCCGGTCCTCAGCATCCCAAAGGGTACTATAAGCAGGGGTTGTAATAAAGGGGGGATTAGGGACCCCTATGATCGGCGCATCCACCACAGGGGTGATGACCAACAATTAACCACCTCAGGGGGGGAAAGGGTATTTCCAATCCCAGTCCCCTGGAACCCCTGGAAGTTTGAGCACAAGGGCATGGAAATGAGCCTGCTCTAGAAATTCCAAACGTGCAGTCGCAGTATGGAAACGCTCCCCTCTAGGCTTGGGGACCTGACCGGTGGGAGAGATAGACAGTGCCTTAAAGGCCTTAATCAACAAGTCGTCAGTGTCACACTGGCCCCAGAATCGTCATGACTCCTCGGCCTCTCATCAGATGAGCCTGAGTCAGAGAACAACTCCCCCTCATCAGAAGGGGTATAGTCACACGGAGTAGCAAACCCCTCGGTTCTCATAGAACATACAGAAACATGAGGCGACAGCTGCCGCTTCTTACCAGGGCCCATTCGCCCTGACAACCTAGCAATAATCTGTTCAGCCGTAGGCAGTCTGGAAGGGCCAGCAGGCTGCAATTCCCCACTTGTAGGCGACTCAGCAGGAGAGAGATTTAAGCCTGGGGAGGTAGGTGAATTGAAGCTAGGTGTAGCCACTGGCCGACCAGATTGCAGGGCCAGGGCTTGCTCGGCACAGGGTAAGCAGACCCGTGCCCTGTCAGCATCAGCATGGGGTTGTCCACACGCTATACACCGCCGGTCTTGTCCCAGAGGGACCCCGGTCACATAATTCTGAGATGCCTCCATATGGTGATATATTGTGCCATATTCAAGGCACAATATGCCAGTAGGGATTTGCACTATAAGTAATCCTGGATGCCCCAAAGGCTAGGGAAGTGGGAGAATATTACAAGGCCCGCTATAATTTTACACCGGGCCGGGAGAAGCCAATGGTGTTCACCAGTCTGAAAGACATAATGGGAATAAAGGGTGTCAGAACCATGCGCAGTAATCAAGGATCATGAAAATCGCCCGCGAGGGTACTTACAGACCAAGGGAGGAGGAGGATCGCTACCACGCGTGCGTGCGACCAGCATCAAAATGGCGCCAAGCGAACCTCGAAGGGCGGGCCAGAGCGGGCTGTGACGCAGAGCGCGCCAAATCAGGTCCCCGCCCCCCCCCCGAAGAGCATGAAGCTCTGAGATAGTTACAAGTTGTCATGAGGAGCGAAGTGTATGGCACACTTAGAAAAAAAGATTTGACAATGAAGACGCCGCAGCGTCTGAGGAGACGTCGTCGCCCGGCGCAGCACATCCAGTAAAGGAAGAGGTGCACGCGGCGGCAACAAATACACAGTAAAATGCAAACAGCGCGGCTCTGACACCAGGAATACCAGTCCGGGGCAAGACTAAGGCCATAACGTGTAAACATACACTAAGACCACCACACACACCCCCCCTTTCTTTCCCCCCAGGCTACGGCGGGAACAAGGGAGGATGGCGACCCTTTGTACAGGGCCCACCGCTACACGGGGCATGGGGCAATAGTGCGGGATCCCCTAGAGGCTCACCATCAGCCTAAACTGCCTACCCTTTGGTGGGGGACTGCGGTGGAGCATGGCTCCGTTAAGCACGCATGGTGCTGCCTACCTTCACCCGACCAGCGCAGCCCAGGCTGGGAGGCACATCACAGGGAGGACGGGTGGGAATAGTCCAACAGGGCCCCAGGCTTTGGTAGCCCCGCTCACCTGCGAGAGAGTGATACTTCATGTCTTCGCAGTCAGCACTGCCGAGAAATCTGGGGATTTGTGGGAGGTCCCTGGGTATTTGAAGGGCCGGGAGGAGCCTTTTTTTCCATGTCTCTGCAGTGCAGCGCCATCTGGCGGAGGATAACCCAAGTGTAAATATTAGATCTGGAGCAGGACGTACTGTATACTAAGAATAACAACTTTGTCCTGGTGTCTCTCAAAGTAGGGGGGCTGAATGGAAAGCGCCGCCAACTCAGAAACACGCCTAACAGAAGTGATAGCCACCAAAAAGACAACCTTGAGAGTAAGAATGGCCAGGGCAGCCTCCTGCACAGGTTCAAAAGGAGCACCCTGCAAGGCAGACAAGACGAAATTCAAATCCCAAACAGGCAACATAGGCTTACGTGGGGAACGCACATGAGTAACCCCCTGGAAAAAAGTCCTGATCAGAGAATGCTGGGCAAAGGACCTCTGGAAGAAAACAGCCAGGGCAGAGACATGACCCTTCAGAGTACTGAGTTGAAGTCCCAGCTCCAACCCATGCTGTAGGAACTCCAGGATCCTGGGAATAGAGATAACGCGACAGGGAAGAGACCTAGACTCACAGTCAATGTAGGCATGCCAAACCCTATAGTAAATAGAAGAAGACTTCTTCCTAGCCTTTTTCATGGTATCAACAACAGAGGCAGACAGCCCCTTCTCCATCAAGATGGAGGTTTCAGCAGCCAGGCCGTCAAAGCCAGAGTTTGTAAATTGGTATGGCGTAAATGACCCTGAGTGAGCAGGTCTGGAACCCTGGGCAGAGCGTACTGATCTACTGCCAGCTGCACCACGTCTGCGAACCACACTCTTCTTGGCCATCTGGCGGCCTCCAGGATTGCTTCTGAGCTATCTTGCGCATAACCCTGCCCAACAGGGGGAATGGGGGAAAGACATACAGGAGCTGAAAGTCCTGCCATGACATTGCTAGAGCATCTGTGGCCAAGGCCAGAGGGTCCTGGGACAGGGAGACAAAGGCCGGGAGCTTGTGATTGTGACGGGATGCGAACAGATCCACATCTGGTTGGCCCCAACGGTGACACAGAGAGTGAAACACCCTGTCGCAGAGGAACCATTCTCCCAGGCGAGAGGTCCCCCTGCTCAGAGAGTCTGCCTGCAGATTCTCCACCCCCGGAATGTATAAAGCTGGTATGCAGGGAACATTGTTCTCCGCCCAGGCCAGGATCAGAGACACTTCCTTGAGGGCCCCCTTGCTCCGGGTCCCTCGCTGATGATTGATGTAGGCAACCGCCGTCTGATTGTCCAAACGTACCTGAACAGGTCGGCCCCCCCCAACCTGTCAGACTGGCATCCGTGGTGACCGTCTCCCAGCAGGGGGCCAGAAAGGATCTGCCCACCAACAGGTTCCTGGAATCCAGCCACCACGAGAGGGAACGTCTGACTAAGGGGAACAGAGCAAGGACCTGGTCCAGGGACGCAGGATCCTTGTCCCACACTGACAAGAGGTGGAGTTGCAGAGGCCTCATGTGAAACTGGGCATAAGGAACCGTCTCGAAGCACGACACCATCAAGCCCACCAGCTGCATTCCTTGCCTGATGGAGGGGTGAGGGCAAGAGAGCAGGGACTGAATCTGCACCAGCAGACTGTCCACCTTCTGCTGAGGAAGAAAAATCCTTGCCTGAACTGTATCCAGATTCATTCCCAGGAAGGGTGTCACCAATGAGGGAGACAGGGAAGACTTGGGATGGTTGATCACCCAGCCAAACGACTCAAGAGTGGACACTACTCGCTGAGTATCCAGCTCTGCCTGTTGGAGGGACTGAGAAGTGATGAGAATGTTGTCCAAATAGGACAGCACGCGAATGCCCTGAGACCTGAGCAGAGCCATCACTCCTGCAGCACCTTGGTGAACACTCTAGGAGCTAAAGTGAGACCGAAGGGCAATGCCACAAATTGGTAGTGCTGATCCTCCAGAGCGAACCTGAGGAATCTTTGATGACCTGGAAAAACAGCAATATGAAGGTAAGCATCCTTGATGTTCACAGAGGTCATGAAGTCCCCTGGACGCAGGGAACTGATGGCAGAGCGCCAAGGTTCCATGCGAAAGCGCCTGCACCTGACAAATTTGTTGAGGATCTTCAAGTCCAGGATGGGCATGACTGACCCATCTCTTTTGGGCACGGTGAAAAGGTTGGAATAGAACCCTTTGCCCCTTTCTCGTAAGGGGACCTGACAGATGACCCCCAGCTCCAGAAGGCTTTGCACCGCCAGAATTAGAGCCTGAGCTGACATGGGGTCCTGAGACATCCGGGATCTGAGTGTCAGTCTCCTCGCTTACCTTGCCCTTTAAAGCATCGAAAGCGTGCTAGACCACTGACTGCATGCAGCAGCAGACATGCTCGCCTGGGTGTTTTTGCAGAGCAGGCTGTTCACCTGTCACATGCTCCACAGCGACACCCTAGTGTTCAGCCCATTGGAAGTACACAAAAGCCTAGAGTGTAAGCTCTTGGGCTTGATTTCACTTCCTGGTCTCCTGAGTCTGAATGGACAGGAAGTGACCTCACCCAGACCCTGACTCATCCCTCCCTGTTCTAATTGATAGCCCTATTTAAGAAGACTGCTGGCCTGCAGCCATTGCTGTGTTATCAGCTTACTTCCTGGACTCTGTTTCCCTGACTCCTGAATATCTGACCTGAATACCTGGATTTACACTTGTTTTGACGCAAATTTCTCAGTGGACTATGCTTGTTTTCTGCCAGCTTCTGACCTCGGATTCATCCTTGAACTCTGCCCAGACTTTTATTTGCTCTTGGGATTATTTTGCTTCACTTCGCCCCACACCTGGAGCTCAGCTCAGCTCTTCCCATGGTTATAGCCAGGAGGCGTGACAGTATAACACAGCCATAATATGAGCTCCGGTGGGGAACCTCGTCCTTTTGATGTTTTGGTGCAACAAATCTCTGCTCTGGCTGAAGCCGTCCAGGACTTACAGGGTGGCTTTGCTCAGCTCATGGGCCGGCTGAACCGGATACAGGGACAGATGACACCTATTCCCGACTCTCCTCCCCGAGCTGTGCCCCCTGTATCATCTGCTGCTGAAGTTTCCTCCACCGCACAGGGGACAGCTTCTGGGAGTACCCCTGAACCCCGTGTTCCGCTCCCGGAATTTTTCTCAGGAAATCGCCAGAAGTTTTGTGCTTTCCGGAACAGTTATTTGCTATTATTTTCCCTGCAACCACGAACCTATGCTTCTGAGGAAGTCCGGGTCAGAGTCATTATTTCCCTTCTGCAAGGGCCTCCCCAAACATGGGCCCATCGTCTTCTGGAGCATAACCATCCCTGTTTGGCCTCTGTTGATCCAGGCCAAGTTGCATCTGCAGAGGCAGCATTGCACAAGTTGCATCAGGGTCGCCGCCCCGTTGAGGACTATGTTGCTGATTTCCATTGCTGGAGTTCTGACACTCAGTGGAATGAGCCAGCTTTAAAACATCAGTTCCGCTTGGGGCTCTCTGAACAGATTAAGGATGAACTGGCCCACTTTGATACTCCTGAAACCCTGAATGAACTCATCCTTGCGGCCATTCAGGTGGATCGCCGGCTGCGGGAACGCCTTGGAGAGCGCGCAGCCTCTGCTCAATGGTTTGCTCCTCGGTCCTTGTCTGTAGCACCAGACTCTTCGTTGTCGGATTCGGGGGGCGCCGAGCCTATGCAATTGGGAACCATTCGGGCCGCCTTGTCCCAGGAGGAGAGACTGCGCCGGAGGCAGCTTAACCTTTGCATGTACTGTGGTAACCCTGGACATTTTCAGGCAAACTGACCCATCAGACCAGCAGGTATAAAGAAATCTACACCCCTAGGTAAGGGAACCCCACATCCTTTGCCCGGCTCTCACATCTCTGTGCATTTTACTTTACAGCTTCCCGGAAGAAGGATTGAAACTAGTGCCATGATTGATTCGGGTGCCTGCAGTTGTTTCATGGACTTAGAGTTCGCTAAGATGCATAATATTCCATTTGAAGTTCGCCCTACTCCTCTGCTTCTCACTTTGGCCGATGGAACCAATGTCAAGTCTGGACCTGTGTCCTGCAGAACGAAATCTCTCTACTGCTCTACCCCAGACGGAGGCTCTGAATTAATACATTTTGATTTAATGCATTCTCCTTTGTACCCTGTTATCCTGGGTTTTCCATGGCTCACAATACATAACCCCATTATTGATTGGTCTTTCGGTTCAGTTTCTTTATTTTCTCCCTATTGTAACCAATTTTGCAGACAGAAGGAGTGTAACCTCTCTTTAGTAACCCTCAATCCACCAGATTCTCTTCCTCTGCCTTATCGAGAGTTTCAAGATGTTTTTAACAAGAAAGGGGCAGACCGGCTACCTCCTCATCGCTCTTATGACTGTCCGATAGACCTTCTTCCAGGATCGGCCATTCCTTTTGGGCGTATGTATCCGTTGTCTGAAGTAGAGTTACAAACTCTCTGTGAATATATTGATGAAAACCTGGCTAAGGGTTTTATTAGACATTCCACTTCACCTGCAGGAGCAGGGATATTCTTTGTGGAGAAAAAGGATGGGACTCTGAGACCCTGTATAGATTACCGGGCCCTCAATCAGGTTACAGTCAAGAACCGATACCCATTGCCCCTGATCTCTGAACTCTTCCAGCGTTTGGGATCCGCTCGGATCTTTACTAAGTTAGACTTGAGGGGAGCATACAACTTAATCCGGATTCGTCAGGGTGATGAATGGAAGACGGCCTTCCGCACACGTTATGGCCACTTTGAATACCTGGTCATGCCGTTCGGACTCTGTAATGCCCCTGCAACATTCCAGCACTTTGTAAATGATGTGTTCAGGGATTAACTTGATATTTTCGTCATCATCTACCTGGACGATATATTAATCTTCTCTTCCTCCCCTTCCTCCCTCCATCGGGAACATGTCCGTCGTGTCCTTCTGCGTCTTCGAGAGCATCAATTATACGCAAAACTGGAGAAATGTCAGTTTGAACAACCTTCAATTCAGTTCTTGGGGTTACTTATCACCAGTACCAGCATTGTGATGGATCCTGAGAAGGTGGCCGCCGTCTTGGACTGGCCACAACCCGTGAATCGAAAGGAAGTACAGCGTTTCATTGGCTTCGCCAACTTTTACAAACGTTTTATTAAAGATTTCTCATGGATAGTTCGCCCAATCACTGATCTTACTCGTAAGAATACTCCATTTGTCTGGTCTAAAGCTGCTGAAGAGGCCTTCTCTCATCTCAAGGAGCGTTTCACTTCTGCCCCTATCTTGAGACATGCCGACCCTGAGCTCCCTTTTGTACTTGAAGTAGATGCCTCCGTCAATGCTGTAGGGGCAGTACTCTCTCAACAAGAATCTGAGCAAGGAGAACTCCATCCCGTAGTCTTCTTTTCCAGAAAACTGTCTTCAGCAGAACAAAACTACGATGTTTGTGACCGAGAACTTCTTGCTATCAAACTTGCCCTGGAGTAATGGCGTTATCTATTGGAAGCCGCCAGACATCCAATTTTGATCCTCACGGACCACAAGAACCTGGAGTACCTAAGGTCTGCAAAAAGACTCCGGCCACATCAGGCAAGGTGGTCACTATTCTTTTCCAGATTCTCCTTTCATATATCTTACCGTCCAGGAAACAAGAATACCAAACCTGATGCACTCTCCCGTCTTCATCCTTCTGACCAAGATCCTGAACCTGCTGAGCCCACTATTTTGCAACCGAACCATTTCTTGTTACTGGAATCCGAACTCATTGCTGAGATTCGACGAGCATCCGATTCTATCCCAGAGAACCTACAATCTGAACTATCACGAGTAGATGGAATTCTTGCCCATCAAGGAAAGATTTTTGTTCCCGAATCTTTACGTTCCAGGGTTCTGGACGAATTCCATGATCACCCCTTGGCAGGCCATTTCGGGTTCAGGAAGGCGCTACATCTGATCCAACGTCACTTCTGGTGGCCCACCTTAAGAGCAGACTGTATATCATATGTTTCCTTTTGTGGGACGTGCGCCCAGAACAAACACCTAACCACCAAACCTGCTGGTCTTCTCATGCCTCTCCCGGTGCCAGAACGTCCCTGGGAACAGATTTCTATGGACTTTATTGTGGAACTTCCACCTTCGGACAACAACAACACTATTTTGGTGGTCGTAGACTATCTAACCAAGTATGCTAATTTTATAGCTCTCCCCAGTCTTCCTTCGGCCTCGAAATTAGCACAAGTTTTTGTGAAAGAAATTGTCCGCTTACACGGCCTGCCCTCTAAGATCGTGTCTGACCGTGGTTCCCAATTCACCGCCCGGTTCTGGACTGCGCTCTGTAGGAGTTTACATATCACTTTGGCTCATTCATCAGCCTATGGTCCTCAGACCAACGGGCAGACTGAACGGGTGAATCAATCACTGGAACAGTACATACAATGTTATTCTTCAGCCCTGCAGGACAACTGGTCACAGATACTTCCATTAGCTGAACTGGCTTACAATAACTCTGTCCATTCTTCTACCCGCCTCACTCCATTTGCTGCAAATTATGGATTTGATGCCAAGACCTTGCCTGTTACCTGCATTTCAGTGAATGTACCGGCAGCTGCAGATTTAGGAGCCCATCTAGCTGCTACTCATCAGATGCTCCGAAAAACCCTTCGTGCTGTCCAAGAACGTTACAAACGGACAGCAGACACCCATCGGTCTTCAGCTAACAATTTCGAGGTAGGAGATCAAGTCCTGCTCTCTACCACTCATCTTAGGCTTCATCTTCCCTCAAAGAAGTTGGGTCCTAAGTTTATAGGGCCTTTTAAGATCAAGAGAGCTATTAACGAAGTTGCCTTTGAATTGGAATTACCTACTCGCCTGAAAATACATCCAGTTTTTCACGTGTCCCTTTTAAAGAAAGGAACTTTTAGAGATTCCCAAGATAGACCTCCTGATCCGATTATTGTGGATGGTGAAGAGGAATATGAGGTCGAACAGATCCTGGATTCACGGAAGAAAGGTGCCTCCATTCAGTATCTTGTTCGTTGGAAAGGTTACGGCCCAGAGGAAGATTCCTGGGAGCCATCTAGTAATCTCAATACTCCACGATTAATCAGAGCTTTTCTGCAAAAACACTCTAGGTTGGCGACCCAGAGGCGTCCTTTAAGGGGGGGGGGGGCAATGTCAGTCTCCTCGCTTACCTTGCCCTTTAAAGCATTCGAAAGCGTGCTAGGCCACTGACTGCATGCAGCAGCAGACATGCTCCCCTGGGTGTTTGTTGCAGAGCAGGCTGTTCCCCTGTCGCATGCTCCACAGCGACACCTAACCCATTGGAAGACAAAAGCCTAGAGTGTAAGCTCTTGGGCTTGATTTCACTTCCTGGTCTCCTGAGTCTGAATGGACAGGAAGTGACCTCACCCAGACTCTGACTCATCCCTCCCTGTTCTAATTGATAGCCCTATTTAAGAAGACTGCTGGCCTGCAGCCATTGCTGTGTTATCAGCTTACTTCCTGGACTCTGTTTCCCTGACTCCTGAATATCTGATCTGAATACCTGGATTTACACTTGTTTTGACGCGAATTTCTCAGTGGACTTTGCTTGTTTTCTGCCAGCCTCTGACCTCGGATTCATCCTTGAACTCTGCCCAGACTTTTTATTTGCTCTTGGGATTATTTTGCTTCACTTCGCCCCACACCTGGAGCTCAGCTCAGCTCTTCCCATGGTTGTAGCCAGGAGGCGTGACACTGAGGAATCTTGGGGGCGGCCAGGCAGCAAACTCTATCTTGTAACGGGAGGACACTACCTCCTGAATCCACCGGTCGGAGACATAAAGCCTCCAGACGTGAGCAAAATGCTGAAGCCGTCCCCCCACCCGGATAGATGAGGGCGCCCCTTCATGCCTGAGGGGGCTTGGGAGAAGACTTAGGCTTGGAGCCCCAGGATGAGCCAGGGCGTCCACGTCCTCTGCCTCTACCCCAGAATTCTCCTCGGGCCCCAGTAAAGGAGACCCGCCACCCCTGTCTGGATCCACTGTAGGGGGAAGAAAAGGAGCCTTGGCCCCGAAAGGGCCGAGACTGCCTTCTGTGCTGGGGTAACCTGCCTCCCTTAGCAAACAGGTCCAGGCGGTCCCCAAACAGGCGTAGTCCTTTGAAGGGAAAACCAGTGAGAGCCTTCTTGGCAGCGTTGTCAGCCGGCCACTGGCGCAGCCAAACCGAGCGGCGTATAGCTACCACTAGGGCAGAGGCTCTGCCACACATCCTAATAGTATCATCCAAGGCAGAGAGGACATAAGTCACAGAAACCTCACAACGAGAGAGTGCATTAAACTCTTCACTAGACACATCATCAGGAGCACCATCCAGGACACTCTTAAGCAGGGTCTTAATAGCCACCGCTGTAATGGCAGAGGCACAAACCGGGTGCAGCACCGTCCCCACACAGGCAAAGGCATGGGACGCCAGCTGATCAATACGCCGGTCCTCACCATCCCGCAGCGTAGTAGAGTCAGGGGAATGCATGACAGAGGTGTTAGATAACCCTAGGACCGGAGCATCCACCTCTGGAGGGGATGACCAACACTTCACCACATCAGCAGGAAAGGGATACCTCTTATCCCAACTCTTAGGGACTCCGGGGAGCCTGCTAGGTAGCTCCCATTCCTTGAGCACAAGATTATTAAAATGAGCCTGCTCAGGAAACTCTAAACAGGGCTTAGCAGTATGAAACAATTCCCCCTGCTGCCTAGGGGCCGCAACCGGGGGAGAGATAGACAGAACCTCAAAAATCTGAGCCAACAGCCTATCAGTATCATCTGGGGCCCAGGGGTCAGAGCCAGAATCGTCATGACCCCTGGGCCTCTCATCAGATGACTCCAAGTCAGAGAACAACTCCCCCTCTTCCAAGGGGGTGCAACCGGACAGTTCAAAGAACTCTTCAGCCTCCATAGGGAAAGAGTGACATCAGGCGTCAAGTGCCGCTTTTTAGCAGAGGCCTTACGCGCCATGGTATTAGCAAGCAACTTCTCAACACTAGCCAGTCTAGCAGACACATCAGGCTGAGAATCCCCACTGGTATGCAACTCAATGGGAGTCAAATTCAAGCTTGGGGGAGTTGATGAAGCCATATGTGGCGCAGGTCCAGCCGCTGGTAAACCAGGCTGCAGCGCAATCACCTGCTGGGCACAAGTTATACAGACCCGCACATTGTCAGCACTAGTAGGGGACACCCCACAAGCTACACACAGCCGGGCTTCTCCCGAAGGAACCCCGAGCACATTATCCTGAGACGCCTCCATATGGCAATTATAGCGGCACAATAGGCCAATAGAGATTCACGCTATAACAGCAACCCGGGATGCCCCAATAGCCCGCTAGGGAAGTGGGAGTAATTAGCACACTAGGCCTCACAAAGTTTAGTAACTAAAAGAGGGGTAGGGCCGGGAGAAACCAATGGAGTTCGACCTGCCTGAAAGACATAAGCAATGAGGACCCCATAAGCGACATGTATAATGACATAATGACATAGGGTAAATAAAACCGCCCGCGAGGGCACTCACGGACCGCGGTAGGTAGATGCCAGCCACGCAGCAGACGGAATCCAGAGAAAAAATGACGCCGAGCATACCTCGAGGGGCGGGCAGCGGAGACAGTGACGCGCAACGCGCCATCCGCGTGAAGCAGCACACGTGACAAGCAGCCAATGAAGGCGCATCAGCGCCTGAGGTAATGCTGCCACTGCCGACCGCAGAACGCAGTGAAAGCGCGCGGCGGCGGCATATTCAAACTGCAACTAGTGCAACCAAGTCAGTGCGGAGACTGAACAAAGTCAACAAGCACACCATCCAAGTGAAGCACAACGCATACCACACCCCCCCTTCCCCGAGAGCTACAAGGGAGAGCGAGGGAGGGCAGCGGCCACTTAACGTAGGGCCCACCGATAGACAGGGGCAAGGGGCAAAGTGCGGGAGGGGCATCACATAGCCGGGAGGAGCCTATTTCGCGGTCTGTGCAGTCCAGCGCCATCTGGCAGAGTAATACCCAAGAGTAATGATTCTTATCTGGAGCAGGACGTACTCTATACTAAGAATAAATAGTATTCACGTACTAAGACCAGTAGAGAATGGTAGATAATAGTTTTGATTATTTTACATGTTGATGAATCATGACCAGTTTAGTTCCCAAACGTTCACATTCTTGAAAAAAATACAATTCTGTGATTACACACCTGTAGAATTGGTATTATGAGTATACAGTACGTCCTTCTCCAGATGAGATTCTTTACTCTTGGGTATTACTCCGCCAGATGGCGCTGGACTGCAGAGACCGCGAAATTGCAGAGACCGTCCTGCTCCAGATAAGATTCTTTACTCTTGGGACATCCAATAGCAGTGTCCGTAAAGTAGGGTGGGGTCCCCAAAGGTAACAGCAGACAGGTCTGACCACTGCCGCCTGCAGAACCTTGCGGCCAAAAGCAGCATCAGCTGAGGCCCTAACGTCAACCTTGTAAAACTGTATGAACAGAAGACCAAGTAGCGGCCTTGCAAACTTGTTCAACAGAAGCCTGGTGCTGAAAAGCCCAAGAGGCACCAATAGCACGAGTAGAATGAGCAGTAAGGCGGAAGGGAAGATTCTTCCCCTTAGCAGTGTAGGCCTGAATCACAGCCTTATCCTGGTGTTTCTCAAAATAGGGGGGCTGGATGGAAAGCGCCAACTCAGACACACGCCTAACAGAAGTGAGACCAGTCAATGTAGGCACGCCAAACCCTATAGTAAATGGAAGAAGACGACTTCTTCCTATCCCTGATCATGGTGTTAACGACAGAGGCAGACAGCCCCTTTTCCATCAAGATGGAGGTTTCAGCAGCCAGGCCATCAAAGCCAGTGCTTGTAAATTGGGGTGGCGTAAATGTCCCTGACTGAGCAGATCTGGAACCTTGGGCAGAGCGTACTGATCTACTGCCAGCTGCACTAGGTCTGCGAACCACACTCTTCTTGCCCACCTGGGAGCCACCAGGATTGCTGGCACCCCCTCCTGAGCTATCTTGCGCAGAACCCTGCCCAACAGGGGGAATGGGGGAAAGACATACAGAAGCTGAAAATCCTGCCATGACATTGTCAGAGCATCTGTGGCCCAGGCCAGAGGATCCTGGGACAGGGAGACAAAGGCTGGTAGCTTGTGACTGTGACGGGACGCAAACAGATCCACATCTGGCTGACCCCAACGGTGACACAGAGAGTGAAACACCCTGTCGCAGAGGGACCATTCTCCCAGGCGAGAGGTCCCCCTGCTCAGAGAGTCTGCCTGCAGTCTCCACCCCCGGAATGTACAAAGCTGAAATGCAGGGAACATTGTCCTCCGCACAGGACAGGATCAGACGCTTCTTTGAGGGCCCCCTTGCTCCGGGTTCCTCCCTGATGATTGATGTAGGCAACCACCGTCTGGTTGTCCGAGTGTACCTGAACAGGTCGGCCCCGAAGGTGTTGCATCAAGTGAGCCAGAACAAACCTGATCGCCCTCAATTCCAGAATGTTGATGTGTGGGCCTTCTGACCGCCCTTGGAACTGTAGGGACTTCCAGAAGCCCCCCCAACCTGTCAGGCTGGCATCTGTGGTGACAGTCTCCCAGCAGGGGGCCAGAAAGGATCTGCCCACCAACAGGTTCCTGGGGTCCAGCCACCACGAGAGGGACCGCCTGACTAGGGGGGACAAAACAAGGACCTGGTCCAGGGACGCAGGATCCTTGTCCCATACTGACAAGAGGTGGAGTTGCAGAGGCCTCATGTGAAACTGGGCATAAGGGCACGACACCATCAGGCCCACCAGCTGCATTCCCTGCCTGATGGAGGGATGAGGGCAAGATAGCAGGAACTGAACCTGCGCTAGCAGACTGTCCACCTTCCGCTGAGGAAGAAAAATCTTTGCCTGAACTGTATCCAGATTCATTCCCAGGAAGGGTGTCACCAAGGAGGGAGACAGGGAAGACTTGGGATGGTTGATCACCCAGCCAAATGACTCCAGAGTGGACACTACTCGCCGAGTATCCAGCTCTGCCTGTTGGAGGGACTGAGAATGAGAATGTCATCCAAATAGGGCAGAATGCGAATGCCCTGAGACCTGAGCAGAGCCATCACTCCTGCCAGCACCTCAGTGAACACTCTGGGAGCTGAAGTGAGACCGAAGGGTAACGCTTCAAATTGGTAGTGCTGATCCTCCAGGGCCAATATGAGGAATCTTTGATGACCTGGAAAGACAGGAATATGAAGGTAAGCATCCTTGATGTCCACAGAAGTCATGAAGTCCCCTGGACGCAGGGAACTGATAGCAGAGCGCAGAGTTTCCATGCGAAAGCGCCTGCATCTGACAAATTTGTTGAGGATCTTCAAGTCCAGGATGGGCCTGACTGACCCATCTCTTTTGGGTACGGTGAAAAGGTTGGAATAATACCATTTTGTGAGTACTCACCTTTAAAACGGGTATTATGAGTGTGCCATACACTCCACTTCGATCTTCATGACATGTGGGTAATCTCCAGTAGAGGGTGAACTTCTGCAGAGATGAATATGCAAAAAAAGAAAGCACCTCCCGGCCCATATATACCTGGGACCTCCCACCAATTCCCCAGTGTATAAAAGCAGTAAGGGGACCAGGAAGAACCAATTATAACCTTATCAAAACCAATGGTTCACCATATAAAAGCCCCAGAATACCTGAAAAAGGGGTGGGACGAAGTGGAGTGTAGGGCACACTCATAATACCGTTTTGTGAGTACTCACCTTTAAAACGGGTATTATTCTAAGTGTGCCATACACTCCACTTTGATCTTCATGACAGTTGGGACATCCAATAGCAGTGTCCGTCATGGGTGGGAACCAGAAACAGTAAAGAATGTACCAGCTCAAACCACTGCAGCTTGTAGAACCTTGCGGCCAAAAACAGCATCCGCTGAAGCCCGCACATCAACCTTGTAAAACTTGGAAAAGTATGAACGGAAGACCAAGTAGCAGCCTTACAAACTTGTTCAACAGAAGCCTGGTGCTGAAAAACCCAGGATGCACCAACAGCACGAGTAGAGTGCGCAGTGACCATAAAAGGGGGATTCCTCCCCTTAGCAGAATAGGCCCCAACAATGGCCTGACGAATCCATTAGCTAATCGCAGACTTAGCAGGCGCCAACCCTTTCCTGGGCCTGCAGGGCACCACGAAAAAAGCGTCCGTCTTGCGGAAGGAAGTAGTAGTCACCAAATAGTACTTCACACAGCGAACAACATCCAAATTGTGCAGAACCCTCTCCTTGTCATTGTTAGGCTTAGGACACAAGTAAGGGAGAACAATATCTTGACTGAGGTGGAAAGCAGAAACCACCTTAGGAAGGAAATCCGGCTTAAAACGAAAAAAACACCTTATCCTGGTGTCTCTCAAAGTAAGGGGCCAAGGCCGCCAACTCAAAGACACGCCGAACCGAGGTAATAGCAACCAAGAAAGCAACCTTCTGAGTGAGAACCGAAAGAGCAATATCCTGTAACGGCTCAAAAGGAGGACCCTGCAGAGCCGAAAGAACCAAATTCAAATCCCAAACAGGAACTACAGCCTTCCGAGGGGGCCGCACATGCGCGACCCCTTGGAAAAAGGTCTTAACCAGCGGGTGTACAGCAAAAGACCTCTGGAAGAAAAAACGACAGAGCAGAAACCTGTCCTTTCAAAGTACTAAACTGGAACCCAAGATCCAGATTATGCTGAAGAAACTCCAAAATCCTGGGTATAGAAAAAACCCTGCAAGGCAAGGCCCTGGCCTCACACCAATCAATATAGGACCTCAAAGTCCTATAATAAATGCCAGAAGAGGACCGCTTCCTAGCCCTAATCAGGGTCTGAACAACAGCCTCAGACAAACCTTCCTCTTTCAAGATGAAGGTTTCAGCAGCCAAGTTGTCAAAGCCAGCGTTTGAAAAATTGGGGTAAAGTAGATGACCCTGAGATAGCAGGTCCGGCAACAAGGGAAGCCGGTACTGGTCTACGGCCATCCTTACGACGTCTGCGTAGCAAACCCTTCTTGGCCACCTTGGAGCCACCAGAATGGCTGGTGCCCCTTCTAGAACCAGTTTGCAAACTACCTTGCCCAGCATGGAGACGGGTGGAAACAGGTACAGAAAATCCAACTCCTTCCAAACCAGTGACAAGGCATCCACTGCCAGAGACAGAGGATCCTGAGAAAGACACAAAGGCCGGAGGTTTGTGATTGTGCTTCGAAGCAAAGAGATCCACCTCCGGAGTCCCCCACTTGCGGCAAAGATCCAGAAAAACCTCAGGGTTGAGAGACCACTCTCCGTGGCGAGAGGATCCCCTGCTCAGGGAATCCGCCTCCGTGTTCTCCACTCCCAGAATGTAGACTGCCGAAAGGCAAGGAATATTGCTCTCCGCCCAGTGCAGGATCAGAGAGACTTCCCTGAGGGCACTCCTGCTGCGAGTCCCTCCTTGGTGATTGATGTAAGCTACCGCCGTTCGATTGTCCGAGCGAACCTGAACCGGTAGACCCCGTAAATGTAAGGTCAGCCGAGCCAGAACCAGTCGGATGGCTCCAAAACATTGATGGGGGTGTGAGCCTCTTGGGAACCCCACACCCCACTGAACTGATGACTTTTCCACTAACCTCCCCAGCCCGACAGGCTGACATCCGTGGTAACCGTCTCCCAACAAGGGACCAGAAAGGATCTGCCCTTCAACAGATTGCTCGAGTCCAGCCACCACCGAAAGGACTGCCGAACCCTGGGAGACATCCTGAAAGGTTGATCCAATGACTGCGGGCACCTGTCCAAATGCGTCAATAGGTGAAGTTGAAGAGATCTCATGTGAAACTGTGCAAACAGTACCGCCTCGAAGGAGGATACCATCAAACCCACCAGTTTCATCCCCTGTCGCATAGAGGGACAAGGATCAGGCCCTGAAGACCCTCGGCGCCGAGGTCAGACCGAAGGGAAGAGCTACAAACTGATAATGATGATCCTCCACCGCAAACCGGAGGAATCTCTGATGTGCCTGAAAAATCGGAACATGCAGATACGCATCCTTGAGGTCTATGGATGTCATAAAATCCCCTTGGCGAAGGGAATTGATAGCTGAGCGCAGAGTCTCCATGCGGAACGTTTTGGCTCTGATAAACCCGTTGAGAACCTTGAGATCTAGAATGGGTCTCATCGAACCCTCCTTTTTGGGAACCGTGAAAACGTTGGAGTAGTAACCCCTGCCTCTCTCCGACAGAGGCACCGGGCATATAACCCCCATGTCCAGAAGGTTTTTTACTGCTAACAGGAGCCCCTGTGCAGCCTGAGGGTCCGAGGGCACCCGAGACCTTAAGAATCTTGGGGGCGGCCAGTACTCGAACTCCAGTTTGTACCCGGAGGAGACCACTTCCAAGATCCAATTGTCTGTGACCTCCCGGGCCCGGACCTGGAAGAAGAGCCGCAGCCGTCCCCCCACCCTTGCGGGTGAGGGTGCCCCTTCATTGCTGAGCCGGTTTAACGGCAGGCTCGGGCTTGGAACCCCAGGCAGGCGCGGGACGTGCCCAACCTCTGCCTCTGTTCCAGGACGAGCCCCTGACACCCGAGAAGGCCAAACCCCTAGACGCTCTGGCCCCTCGAAAGGAAGGAGTGAAGGGGCGGCGCTGTTTCCTCCGCTGAGGTAACTTACCTCCTTTAGCAACAGCATCCAATTTATCTCCAAACAGCCATGAACCCAAGAAGGGAAGAGCTGTGAGCGACTTCTTGGCCCCAACATCCGCTGTCCACTGGCGGAGCCAGACCAATCTGCGCATAGCCACCAGTAAGGCTGAAGTCCTACTACACACGATAATAGAAGCTCCATCGCAGCCATGACAAAATCCATAAACAATTTCGCATTTCTTAAGGATAGCGAACTCAGCGCCAGCTGGATCAAACTGAGCGTTATTCAACCAGTCCCTGATAAGAGACCTGGTAGCAAGCGACACCAGGGCAGATGCACTAACAGGCCGCCGGGCCGAGCCCACGTTGGCAAATGCGTGGCACGCCATCCTTAAGGGAAGTGGCGTCAGGGGTGTTCAGCACAGAAGAGTTGGTCAAACCTAAAACTGGCGCGTCGACCTCGGGAGGAGAAGACCAGCGCTTAACCGCCTCCACTGGAATAGGATACTTCTTATCCCATCCCTGAGGCAGACCAGGAAGCCGACTGGGCCTCTCCCATTCCCTAAGGATCAGCGCATCAAAATGACCCTGGGTAAGGAATTCCAGACGGGGCTTGCAGGCCCCAAAAAATCCCCCCTTCTTGAGAGGGGGCGCCTCAGGCGGTTCAATATTCAACACCTCCAATAAATGAGACAAAACAGTGGCCGTATCTACGGCATCCCCCAGCGCCTGCCCGACATTGGCATTCCCAGACTGAACATAGTCAGCCTCTGTTTCCTGATACAATTCCCCCTCCTCTAACGGGGAATAATCTGACAAATCAGCGGAATCGTCGTCAACATCCCACAAGGGCTGGGCCGACGACAAATGTCTCTTTTTAGCCTGGGCCTTCTTGCCCACCGTGCTAGCATTAATTTTCTCGATGCTTGCCAACCTAGCCCCAACATCAGAAAGCGACTCCCCACTGGTACCAATGTCACTTGGGGTACGGATAAGGTGGGGAGGGGAAGGCGATGAAGCGGGAGGAGCCGACCCAGAAGGCTGGGTACCAGACTGCCGTGTTATGGCCTTTTGTGCGCATGGTATAGATTAGCACATTCTCCCCCATAAGGGATACCCCACACATGGCCCGGATTGTCCCAGAGGGAGCCCGAGCCCAGTATCCTGCAGAGCCTCCATATGGTGAATTTTTGTGGTCAGTCGCAAGACCGCAGGGAATTTACGTCTAAGCAACCCGGTATGCTCCTTAAAAGTCCACGTGGGTGGATTTGAGGTGAACAATTTTACACTAGGGACCCCAGGACAAGGAGGAACCCCTTAATATGCACATATACAGGGCAATCTGTAACACACAAAACAGGCAACATAAGTGCAATGCTAGAACACAGTATATGCATATTAAAAAAAAAAAAAAAAAATTATATATATATATCTGTATCCCAGCCAGACATGCGAAAACCACACACACATGCCCGCGACCAGTGGGGGCCCCCCGCTAGAGAGGAGCCCCCATATAAGCTTAGGAAGTGGCCATCCGGCCCTTACCACACGGAACGCAGCTCAGATCCTGTATGAAAATGGCCTCCATGAAGTGCTTCATACACGAAGAGGGAGAGCAGGGGGAGGGCGGGCCAGCGCAGAACGCACGCTCACCGAGGCCACGCCCCCCTCCCAGCAACGCGGATCCCCTAGAACCGAGCAACAGAAATCGCGCCAAAGAAGGGGGTGGGGCTACCGTGGCCGCGCCGAGAGCACGGCCCCGCCCCCTTCCCGAACACAACCTGAGGGGGAGAAGCTCCCCCAGGCTGCCACAGACATGGCCTGAATAAAACACTCCCTGTCTGCCACACGCATACACATACAGTGAATCACACACCAACACCCACAGGGTCATATGTGGGAAAAACAAAATAACGGCCAGGCCAGGCAACCCCCCCCCCCCCCCGGAGGGGAATAAGGGACCCGGAAGGGGGGGAACCCTGCCAGAATCTGGCCATAAGCATAGAGGGACGGGCCATCCCACACCAGGATCACCAAAAAACCCGGATAACAGCCTACCCCATATTGAGGTCTCACGGTGGAGCAGTGCTCCTTCTGCACCCATAGGGTGCTCGTACCTTCACCAGGACCCGCGGCCTAAGCTGGGAGGCTCAATATAGGGGCAATTTAGAAAGGGTCCTGGCAGTAATAGGGACAATAGACGGCCGGGCGCGAGCCCGGCTCACCTGTAAGTAAAGAAGTCTTCATCTTCTGTCTTGTCGCCTTCCCTGCAGAGAAGGAACTGGGGGATTGGTGGGAGGTCCCAGGTATATATGGACCGGGAGGGGCTTTCTTTTTTTGCATATTCATCTCTGCAGAAGTTCGCCCTCTACTGGAGATTACCCATAAGTCACGAAGATCGGAGTGTATGGCACACTTAGAATAAAAACCCTTGACCCTTTCTCGTAAGGGGACCTGACAGATGACCCCCAGCTCCAGAAGGCTTTGCACCGCCAGAACAAGAGCTTGAGCTGACATAGGGTCCTGAGCCATCCGGGATCTGATGAATCTTGGGGGCGGCCAGGCAGCAAACACTATCTTGTAACCGGAGGTAACACTACCTCCTGAATCCACCGGTCTGACACATGAAGCCTCCAGACGTGAGCAAAGCACTGAAGCCGTCCCCCCACCCGGATGGGTGAGGGCGCCCCTTCATGCCTGAGGGGGCTTGGGGGAAGGCTTAGGCTTGGAGCCCCAGGATGAGCCAGGGCGTCCACGTCCTTTGCCCCTTCCCCAGAAATCTCCTCGGGCCCCCGAAAAGGAGACCCCCCTCCCCGGTCTGGATCCATGGTAGGGGGAAGAAAAGGAGCCCGAGCCCAGAAAGGGCCGAGACTGCCTCCTGCGCTGGGGTAACCTGCCTCCCTTAGCAAACAGGTCGAGGCAGTCCCCAAATAGGCGTAGAAATTTGAAGGGAAAACCAGTGAGAACCTTCTTGGCAGCGTTGTCAGCTGCCCACTGGCGCAGCCAAACCGAGCGGCGTATAGCCACCACCAAGGCAGAGGCTCTGCCACACATCCTAATGGTATCATCCAAGGCAGAGAAGACATAAGCAACAAATACCTCACAGCGCGAGAGTACATTATACTCTTCACTAGACACATCATCAGGAGCACCATCCAGGACACTCTTAAGCAGGGTCCAAATAGCCACAGCTGTAATGGCAGAGGCACAAACCAGGCGCAGCGCCGTCCCCACACAGGCAAAGGCATGGGATGCCAGCTGATCAATACGTCAGTCCTCACTATCCCTCAGAGTAGTAGATTCAGGGGAATGCATGACAGAGGTGTTAGACAAACCTAGGATTGGGGCATCCACTTCTGGAGGGGATGACCAATGCTTTACCACATCAGCAGGAAAGGGATATCTCTTATCCCAACTCTTAGGGACCCCGGGGAGCCTGCTAGGACGCTCCCATTCCTTGAGCACGCGATTATTAAAATGGGCCTGCTCAGGAAACTCATTGTTCAGGGAACTCTAAACGTGGCTTAGCAATATGGAACAATTCCCCCTGCTGCTTAGGAGCCGCGATCGGGGGAGAGATAGCAAGCGCCTCAAATATCTGAGCCAAAAGCCTATCAGTATCATCTGGGGCCCAGGGATCAGAGCCAGAATCATCATAACCCTTGGGCCGCTCATCAGATGACTCCGAGTCAGAGAGCAACTCCCTCTCTTCCAGGGGAGTATAACCAGACAGTTCCAAGAACTCTTCCGCCTCCATAGGGAAAAATACCATTTTGTGAATACTCACCTGTAAAATGGGTATTATAAGTATGTCACACACCCCACTTCAAACATTAATAATTACAATAGGGTTAACTCACCGCTAGGTGGCAGCATTGCAGAGAATCTCCAAAAATTCAACAGGCCCCTCCCGGTCTATACATACCTGGTACCTCCCAACAATCACCCAGTATTAGAACAGCAGTAAGACAAGGTACCAGGAACAAACAATGTAACCCTCAAACGTAAAGAACTAAACTTCACCATATAAAGAGCCAGGATACCAAAAAGGGCGGGTGAAGTGGGGTGTGTGACATACTTATAATACCCATTTTACAGGTGAGTATTCACAAAATGGTATTATTCTAAGTATGTCACACACCCCACTTCAAACATTAATAATTACAATAGGGACATCCAACAGCAGTGTCCAGGAAAGGGTGGGTATCCGACCAGGCAATAATGCAGAAAAAAAACTCAAACCACTGCAGCCTGCAAAACCTTGCGGCCAAAAACAGCATCCGCTGAGGCCCGCACATCAACCTTATAGAACTTCAACCGAAGCCTGGTGCTGAAAAGCCCAGGACGCACCAACCGCACGAGTAGAATGAGCAGTAACGCGAAAAGGGGGATCCTTCCCCTTAGCCGAATAAGCTCCAACAATGGCCTGACGAATCCATTTACTAATGGAAGACTTGGCCGGAGCCAAACCCTTCCTAGGCCCACAGGGCACAACGAAAAAGGCATCAGTCTTACGAAAAGAAGACGTAGCACGTAGATAGTACCTAACACAACGTACAACATCCAAGCAGTGCAAAGCACTCTCCTTGACATTCCTAGGCTTAGGACACAAGGAAGGAAGAACAATGTCCTGGTGAAAAGCAGAGACCACTTTAGGGAGAAAGTCTGACTTGAAGCGAAAAACCACTTTGTCCTGATGATCCTCGAAATAAGGAGCCTGAATAGACAAAGCTGCCAACTCTGAAACACGCCGAACCGAAGTGATAGCCACCAGAAAGGCAACCTTCTGAGTAAGAGTGGACAGAGCAATATCCCGCAAAGGCTCAAAAGGAGGAGCCCGAAGAGTAGAAAGAACCAAATTCAAATCCCAAACTGGGAGCAAAGGCTTCCTAGGAGGCCGCACATGCGTAACCCCCTGGAAAAAGGTCTTGACCAAGGAATGGCTAGCAAAAGACTTCTGGAAAAAAATTGACAAAGCAGAAACCTGCCCCTTCAAGGTACTCAGCTGAAGACCGGAGTCCAGCCCCGACTGAAGAAACTCCAAAATCCTAGACACAGAAAAGACCCGGCAAGGCAAAGACCTAGCCTCATACCAATCAATATAAGATCTCCAATACCTGTAATAGATGGAAGAAGAAGATCTCTTCCTGGCACTAATAAGAGTCCGAATGACCGCATCCGAAAGACCCTCCTCCTTTAAGATGGAGGTTTCAGCAGCCAAGCCGTCAAAGCCAGCGTTTGTAAACTGGGGTAACATAGTTGGCCCTGTGTGAGAAGATCCGGCCGAAGAGGCAGATCGAACTGATCTACGGCCAGACGAACGATGTCTGCGAACCACACCCGCCTTGGCCACCTTGGAGCCACGAGAATGGCGGGGACTCCCTCCAGAACCAACTTTCGCAGAACCCTGCCTAGCATGGGAATTGGAGGAAACAGATAAAGAAACCCCAGGTCCCTCCAGCTCAGGGCCATGGCATCCACCGCCAGAGCCAGAGGGTCCCGGGACAGAGACACAAAGGACGGAAGTTTGTGATTGTGACGAGAGGCAAACGGATCCACCTCCGGCGTCCCCCATCGGAGACAAAGCGACCGAAACACCTGGGGATGGAGAGACCACTCCCCCCGACGGGACGCACACCGGCTCAGAAAGTCCGCCTCTGTGTTTTCCACTCCCGGAATGTAAACTGCCGAGATGCAAGGGACATGAGTCTCCGCCCAGACTAAAATCAGAGACACCTCCCTGTGGGCACCCAGACTGCGAGTCCCTCCTTGGTGATTGATGTAAGCAACCGCCGTCTGATTGTCTGACCGAACCTGAACCGGCAGACCCTGTAAATGATGCGTCAAGTGAGACAGAACCAACCTGATGGCTCGCAATTCCAGAACATTGATGGGCAAGTGGGCCTCCTGAGGGTCCCACTGCCCCTGAAACTGAAGATCCTTCCAAAAACCTCCCCAGCCGGACAAACTGGCATCCGTGGTGACAGTTTCCCAAAGCGGGGTCAGAAACGACCTGCCCTTCAAAAGGTTGTCCGAGACCAACCACCACAGAAGGGACCGCCGAACCCGAGGGGACAACCGGAAGGACCGATCCAACGACCCCGGACGCCGGTCCCAAGACGCCAAAAGATGAAGTTGAAGAGTCCTCGCATGAAACTGTGCAAAGGGAACTGCCTCGAACGAGGCCACCATCAACCCCACCAGTCTCATCCCCAGACGAATGGACGGATGAGGATGGGAGAGAAGCAACTGGGCCAATTCCTGAATCAGCAGAACCTTGGCCTGAGGGAGAAACACTCTGTGCTGGCAGGAGTCCAACGACATCCCCAGAAAGGTCACCACCCTGGCCGGAACCAGAGAAGACTTGGGGTAATTGATCACCCAGCCGAACTTCTCCAGCACAGACACCACCATGCTGGTGTCCCCTTCTGCTTGACCGAAGGAGGGCGCCATGATGAGAAGATCGTCCAGATAAGGCACAATGCGAATCCCCTGAGCTCTGAGCAGAGCCATCACCCCCGCCAACACCTTGGTGAACACTCTCGGAGCAGAGGTGAGGCCGAATGGAAGAGCCACAAACTGAAAATGCCGACGATCCTCCACCACGAAACGAAGGAACCTCTGATGAGCTGGGAAAATCGGAATGTGCAGGTACGCATCCTTGATGTCTATGGACGTCATAAAGTCCCCCTGCCGAAGCGAACCGATCACAGACCGCAGAGTTTCCATGCGGAAACGAATAAACCTGTTGAGAAACTTCAAATCCAGAATAGGATGGAAGGACCCGTCCTTTTTGGGGACAGTGAAGAGATTGGAATAAAACCCGAGGAACCGGGCAAACGACAGCTAGTCTAGAAGATTCCTTACCGCCGCCAGGAGCCCCTGCGCGGCCAAAGGATCCAAAGACACCCGAGACCTGAAGAACCTTGGAGGACGGGAATCCCGCTATGCCCCGCAATGAAGGGTCGAGCGGAGGAGCTAATCTCCTAGGCACCAAAGGTGCCGGCTACCTTTTGCCTGGCCTACAGCCGAGGCTGGGAGGCTGCCAGTTAACAAGTATGTTACAAAACAAGAGCCGGGCAGAAATAGACCACAGGGGGGGGGGGGCGGGGGGATACCCCGGCTACCTGCAAGCAGGAGACTTCTTTCTTCTGTCTTGTCGCCACCTTGCAGAGAATAACACTGGGTGATTGTTGGGAGGTACCAGGTATGTATAGACCGGGAGGGGCCTGTTGAATTTTTGGAGATTCTCTGCAATGTTGCCACCTAGCGGTGAGTTAACCCTATTGTAATTATTAATGTTTGAAGTGGGGTGTGTGACATACTTAGAATAGAGTGACCTCAGGCGTCAAATGGCGCCTGTTAGCAGAGGCCTTACGCGCCATGGTATTAGCAAGCAACTTTTCAACACCAGCCAGTCTAGTACACACATCAGGCTGAGATTCCCCACTGGTATGCAGCTCACTAGGAGTCAAATTTAAGCTTGGGACAGTAGGCGAAGCCATACGTGGCGCAGGCCCAGCTGCTGGTAAACCAGGCTGCAGCGCAAGCACCTGCTGGGCACAAGTGAATGTACAAAGCACACTCACACCCCCCCCCCCCCCCGAGAACTACAAGGGAGAGCGAGGGAGCGCAGCGGCCACCTAATGTAGGGCCCACCGATAGACAGGGGCAACAACGCGGGAGGGGCATCCCATAAGGCTCACCATATGCCTATACCGCCTACCTTTTGGTGGGGGATTGCGGTGGAGCAGCGGTCCTAAGCACCTGACAGCGGTGCTGCCTACCATCTCCCGCACTAGCGAAGCCAAAGCTGAGAGGCACATTAACACTGGTACGGGTGGGAATAGTCCTACAGGGCCGCAGGCTAATAGCCCACTCACCTGCGAGAAGAGAGAGACAACTTTTAGTCCTTCGCAGTCCAGACTGCAGAGAAAATCTGGTGATTTGTGGGAGGTTTGAGGGGCCGGGAGGAGCTAATTTCGCGGCCTCTGCAGTCCAGCGCCATCTGGCGAAGTAATACCCAAGAGTAAAGAATCTTATCTGGAGCAGGACGTACTGTATACTAAGAATATATATCCAAATTTAGGCTTTTCGGATGTTTTTATGTTACAACTAAACAAGTTACTCCTTAACTAGTTGTGTAAGTTAGAACAAACATGCCACTGGGTAAGAAGGGACAGAGCACAGACTATATTTTAATAAACATATAAAAAATTTTATTTCCAGAAGCCCAGGAGAGAATTCAAGTACTGAACAGTTGTAAGATGGGTAAAGTTGACGTCCCCATAAATAGAGACACAAATATGGTGACATTTTAGGTCACAAATATCCAAGCTGGAAAAAGAAAACAATCATGGAAAATGGGCATCTGCACATATATAAGAATATAAAAAGTTACAATGATTGTCAAAACATACAAACATTAAAAATCAATTGCATACAATAAGGCACAGGCTTGTTATGAGGAGAGGAAGAACACATGTAAACACTTTTCTCACATTAAAAATCATTCAGTTAGCAGACTCACAATGGGAGAAGAGAACTAGGAGGCTTCTATACTGTGAGCTCTAGTTGGCTGCTCAGGCTGATTCAGTCTTGATACATTTGAACCCCTGTGGTGGGTCCGCTAGATAACCGTGGTTTTTTTTTTATATTTCTTTATCTTACAACCAGCTCTGAAAGACATTACATTAACCGGAAACTAGAAACACAGACCACTTCTCCCAATGAAAGGAATGGGCAAACAACTTCATTGCTGCATATCCAAATTGGTTTTTTATCTAGAAGTTTGAGAGTATAGGTGAATGATGATTAATATTCATCCAGAATAGCATTACCTAAATGGGAAAGGCACCAACCACAAAAACAGTACTGACCCTTCAGTTGCAGGTTTAGAAGTGGTAGCTACAGTGGGTGCTTCCAGGTCACAGTATATATCTTCAGTAACGCAGTATATTTTAGGATGCGGCTTTGTTAAGCTCATAGTGCCCCTTGTACAGAAGTTAGCCGGCTTTGCCATTTCTCCATAAACCCCAGCTCTGCAAGCAACAATGCCACAGTAAAACACCACTTACTGGTGGCTGTGATTTTTACCAACCATTATGTGGCACTAATTAATATGGTAGAGAAAAAAAATTGGAATATGTGAGCTATTAAACCGGACCAGCGCCCATGGGTGTTTGTCCTGCTGTCAGCTAATCAAAACAAGCTCAGGGGCATCCAGACTGCTGGAGTCCCCCCTGCACATAACCCCCCAGAACGCCCATAATCCTCCTTGGCCAGTGGGTGCTCAAGTGGGCCATGGTCGCGTCCTCGACGCCGGCCACCGGAACAAACTGCCCCCACGACCGCCCACTAGCCAGTCACGGGACTCCTTTCCAGGCGCTGGCTCATAGTGAAGGCGGTGTTACTCCAGCAATCTGGATGCCCCTGAGCTTGTTTTGATTAGCTGACAGCAGGACAGCGGTTTAAGTGGATACATTAAAAAAAAGACCCGTGTCCTCTTTAAAGGAGCACTATTGCGAAAAATGGCCTAATGATAAAAATCCACATAAATATGCTGGATGGCGGGGGTCACTTATACACCCAGCATCAAGAAATACACAGCCAGACTTGTTTTTCTTTCTTTTAATGGAAGTTAAAGGACATCCAGGGTGACTAAACCGGTCACTCCTGGATTTTCTTCCTACCATGAGAGAACTACAAGCTTGGCGGGAGTTTTATTCAGTTTGGGTATATAAGTGACCCCTCTTCTCATTAGCCAATGTGTTTATATGTATTTTTAATATTACACAATTTTGCGATTGTGCTCCTTTAACAATTGCCTCAAGGGCATTTGTGATGCCCTTCCGGATAAAGCCGAAAAGCAGACACTGAGCTCTGTTCAAACCTCTCAGTTGCGTTTAGAGCAAAAAATATGTTGCGCATTTCATGCATTAGCTATGCATTTGCAGTGCGTTTTTTAAAAGAAACATTTTTTGCACAATAAGTAAATGGTAAAGTCTATGACAATGCAAATGCAACACTTGTACGCTGCATTATGCTATTCTATTGAGCTGAGCTTTTACTACGTGCTCAGCACAGTAATGAACTAACCCATCTAGAAGTATATGCAGCGTTTACACAGTGCAACGCAGCGCAGCAACACACAGTAAGGGCAGAGGTGTGAACAAAAACAGGGAACCTTCCCCTGTCAGATGTGGCTCTGTTAAGGAAAAGGCTCACAATTGGCGTAGGGGGCAGGTTGGGTTCCCTTCATGTCTCTGTAAACCAGAACTTCCTCTGGCACAGAGAGTTTAGGTCCATTTTAAGGTAATCCGCAAAGCTGGAAAGGAAATCGGTGTGGACACAGAATCTGGTCTCCAGCAGATAGAGACCTGCCACTAGATGCATTGAGAGAATCAAACCTGGCTGGCAAAGATGTATTAAGAAACAGACTCCAACGCCAACAGCTATATATATAAAAAGACATGCAAAAAGCTATGAAGGTATTGTAAACAAATTGGTCTGTTAAAAAATCAAAAAAGGCTGCAAACAGGACAGGCTGCACCCCAAGAAGGGGCATAGAAAGATGCAAGAGGGTAGATTTTTCCTTCTGCTGCCATTAATATCTCCAGAGCTGGTCAGTCTTAGCTCTCTGCTGTATACTGCAATCCAACACAATCATGCCTCTCGCTTAGTGTCCTCACCACACCACTAACCATGATCAACACACACACACACACACACACACACACACACACACACACACACACGTCCTTTCAGACAGGTTTGGAGAGATGTTTAGTTACAAAAACTAGGTAAAAATACAATTCTGTGAAATACTCACCTGTAGAATTGGTATTATACGCATACAGTACGTCCTGCTCCATATATAATACTTACACGTGGGTAATCCTCCCCCAGAGGGCGCTGTTCACTGCAGACATGCAAAAACAGGCTCCTCCCGGCCCTTCATATACCCAGGGACCTCCCACAAATCCCCAGCATTGAAAAGCAGTGAGAAAAGAAGCCGGGAGAAACCAACCACCAACTGGTAACAAAAGTAATGATAACAATCACCATACAGGGGATCCAGAAAAATGTAAAACCAGGGTGGGGTGGAGCAGGACGTACTGTATGCGTATAATACCAATTCTACAGGTGAGTATTTCACAGAATTGTATTATTCTAAGCATACAGTACGTCCTGCTCCATATATAATACTTACACGTGGGACATCCAATAGCAGTGTCCATAAAGTAGGGTGGGATCCCCAACAAAAAAGGCACAGCAGACAGTAAAAGGCGCTGTCACCTGCAAAACTTTGCTACCAAGTACGACATGAGCAAAGGCTCTAACGTCAATCCCATAACAAAACCTTTGAAAAGGTATGAACAGAAACAAGCAGCGGTCTAGCAACTTATTCAACAAAAAAACCAAGGTACCCAAACACCAATAGAACGGAATAAAAAGAGAGAGGGAGATTCTTCCCCCTTAAAGGAATAGGCCAGTGTAACGGCCAAACCAGCCCAAAGGCAACAGAAGCTTCAGTAAAACTTTCCCCAACAGGGAAATGAAAACTGGTCTGCCGCCAGACAGGCGGAGATAGTGACCCCTTCGGTAACAAGGATCAGCAAGAAGCCGAAACCTTTACTCAGGACCAGGAAGGCAAAACATCCAAGTAAGATCAGTCCAACGAGCGCATAGGCCCTGGAAGAAAACGAGATCAGGCGCATACATATGGAGGCGCCCGCAGACCCCAAAGTGCATCAGTCCCCCTAAAGGGACAATAAACAACCAGGAAAAGTTCAACAACTGTTGAGGGAACGTAGACCCTTTACTTCATCGTTACAAAGAATAAGGCCCATGGGCAGACTGAAAGGACTCAATACAGATCATAAAACACCACCTTGGACTAAAGGGTCTGGCGCAAGGCGGAATACCACCACATCATAGTGTGTATATATATATATAAGTATATATATATATATATATATATATATAATGAGCGAGGGCTAAGTAATCAGAGCCACCTTCTCAGTCACACGTCTGACTGAAGAAACAGCCCCCGGAGGGGCGACTTGAACTACAAAACAGCTCAGACAGCATCCAGAATAAGTCCCAAAGGAACAATCCGCAGGGCAACAGAATGAAAAATTGATCCCCACAGGGACCATAGAACTACTTGGGAGATGCCCCTGAGCAATCCCCAAGAGAACTCCTAACAAGGAAGACTGAACCAGACTTCTACAGGAAGGCCGAAAGGACAGAACCTGAACCTTCAGAGTACCTAGATGGGGAGCCAACCCCAACCTATGCTGTAACAGCTCTAGAACCCTGGGAACCGAGAATGTCCCAACAGGGGAGAGATCAAGACTCATGCCAATCAATATGGGTATGCCATAAGGAAGCTTGCTCCTAGCCCCCCAGATACCAAGTCACCCAGAAGATAAGCCCGTCTCCAAGTGGTGAATGAATCAGCTGTCAAGCCCCAGACTAGATTCTGTAGATTGGGACGACATAAGAAGGAGCCTGACAAGGCCAGGACCGCACTCCTGAGAGAGCGTACAGGTCCGCTGACCTCAGCAGAAGCATCTGCGAACCACAGTTCACTAGGCACCCCAGGGGCCATCAATCTCATGGGTCTCTTTATCAGCACGACCGTGCGCAGAACCCCACATAGCAGGGTGAATGAAGAGAAGACATATACAATAGAAAGTCTATACACAATTTTACTAAGCCCCCATGACCAGAGTCAGAAAATTCTGGGACAGTAGAAACAAGGGCAGAGCCCCTGTGATATAGGCGAGACCCAACAGAGCCACCCTAGTTGGCTCTCAGAGGGACACCAGGATAGCACAACCTGCCACTGAAAGACATCTATTGGAGCGAAAACCACTGAGGAGCAGGGGACGTAGACCCCCGCCCAGATCAGGATCAGGAACCTTCCAGCGGAATCATCCTGCTTCAAGCTCCAGACCAATAATAAAACAGGCCATTGTCTTGCAACAGGCAAAGAATCCCCAAATAGACAGGTCCTAAAGAGGAGAAGTCCAGCAGTATAGAGTCAACTGAAGGCTCATTGTTTTAACAAAGCCAGTAGGTAAGATGGACCCTCTAAGGGACCCTACCCAGGAACCACAGGGGTTTTGGAAGAAATCCCCCCCCCCCACCAACCTGTGAGACTTGGTACACAAGGTGACCATTCACAGGAAGATGCAAGCAAAGAAGGGGGTGCCCCCTGACAGGGTCCTTAAATATAATCAGCTCAAGAGGAACCACCGTACCAAGGGCGAATGAGCACAGACCTAGCTCCAGGGGTGCTGGAACCCCATGTAGGATCAATAACCTACTGTGCCGAAGAGCCCAAGGGCTCGGTATATAAGGGACATCATCTGATACGCCACCAATGGGCCCACCAGCTGCAATCCTGCCTGGTGAAAGTAAGATGTCAGCAAAGGGGGACAGAACCCCCGTAACCCGGAGTCCACTTGTTGCCAAGGAAGGCTCAAGCCTGAACCGAATCCAAGGAATGGAGATAGCAGATAAGGGACCATGAAGGATTGAGGTGACTGAGCACCCATCCAGTAACTCCCAGGGGACACCGCCGACCGACTAATCCACTCGGCCTGACGTAGAGATTGGGGAGTAAGGAAAGACGACCCGGTAGGTCCTAGTGCGGACGCCCCACGGGCATGTCCGAGACATCACCCCCATTCGCGCCATGGTGAGTAGCCTAGGAGCGAAAGAGAGGCCAAAAACAAGGCCTCCATCCGCAGGGTTGGTCCTGCAAAACTGACTAGTAACGGGCTTGGTGTCCAGAAGACACCGGGGGAACTAATAAGATCTAGAACTCCACAGGAGGCTGGAAGCCCCCCTTGCACAGGGCGCCTGTGTCCCAAGACAGAGATATCATATATGGACTACCTGTGAGAGTAGAATTGCCAGGCCTACCATAGGCCAGCGTGGCCCAGACTGCCTCATCATTTTGAGGGAAGGAGGAAGGTTAATATAGAGGCCATAGCCCCATTCTGTTAAGGGCAACCTGTAAGTAAGCCCAGACTCGGTAGGCCTAGTACGACCTGCACCAATTCCTGAGGGGAAAACAGGGGCTAGAAGCACCCTGACAACCTCTGAGAGGGACCGCCCAGCAAATGCTATCCTGTGTCCAGGAGAACTACCTCCTGGAACCACCAGAAGGAGAAGATACATTCCTAGATAGGAGTCAGATGCTGTAGCAGTCCCCTCGCCCAGAAGGGCGAGGGTGTCCCTTCATGCTTGGGAAGTCTTGGCAGATTTGGACAGAGGGCACAGGGCGTTGCCTGCCCACCCCGTGGTGGAAATCCACACCGAACAGTTGGAAGCACACCTCAGGTTCGCGTTTGACACTAACGTAGGGAGGGGGAGGGGTGTCCCTGCCCCGAGGAGGCCGGGATGGCCTTCTGCGTAGGGGTGCCTTACCCTTTTTTCCAAAAAGGTCCAAACGGGCCCCAAATAGACGCCGTCCTCTGAAGGGAAGGCCAGTGAGAGCCTTTTTCGTAGCATCGTCAGCACCCCACTGTCGCAGCCAGACCAGGCGGCGAATAGCTACCACAAGGGCAGAGGTTCTAGCACACATCTTAATGGTGTCATCCAGCGCTGAGAGGATAAACCTCACAAACACATCACAGTCTGAGAGCGCATTAAATACCCCCCAGGGGAGGTCCTCAGGTCGGTGGTCAAGGACTTTTCTAATAAGAGTCCTGGCGGCCACCGCAGTGATGGCCGCGGCACAGACCGGGCGCAGAGCCGTCCCTGCACACGAAAAGGCGTGGGAAGCCAGTCTGTCAATGCGCCGGTCCTCAGCATCCCGAAGGGCATGGTAATAAGGAGCCGTCATGAAGGGGGGGTTAGTAACCCCTATAATCGGTGCATCCACCACAAGAGGTGCTGACCAAAAGTTAACCACATCAGGAGGGACCCCCGGGACCCCTTTAAGATTACAAGGCGATTCCCATTCTTGAGATATAAGATTCTGGAAATGCTCCTGTTCCAGGAATTCCAAGCGCGGCGGCGCTGTGTGGAAACTCTCCTTTTTAGGCTTGGAAGCCTCTCTAGGAGGGGAGATAGACAAAGCCTCAAAGATCTTAAGTAGTTCATCTGTGTCACACAGGCCCCAAGAACCGGGCCCAGAATCATCACGGCTCCCGGCATCTCATCCGAGAAGCCCGAATCGGAGAATAGCTCACCTTCCTCAGAAGGATCAAGATCCTGCATAGCAGCAGAGTCATCAGTATCGTTAGGAACCGGAGAGCCAGGAAGCGTCAGTGACCGCTTCTTTCCAGGGCCCAAGCGCTCCGCCAAACTAGACAGCACCTGCTCAGCCGTAGGCAGCCTGCGCGGCACGACTTGCTGGTCATCCCCGCTCGAGTGAGACTCATCAGGAGTGAGATTTAGGTCCGGGGAGACAGGTGTATTGAAGGGAGGTGCAGCCACTGGCAAACCTGATTGCAGGGTCAGTGCCTGTTCAGCACACGGTCCGCAGACCCGTGCTCTGTCAGCATCAGCATGAGGCTGACCACACACTGTACACAGCCGGTCATGTCCCCGAGGGACCCCGGGTACATAATTCTGAGATGCTTCCATATGGTGATTATCTGAGCAGTATGCCCGCAGGGATTTACGCAATAGGCAACCCTGGATGCCCCAAGACCCGCTAGGAAAGTGGGAGAATTTGTTATGTGGACCCGCTATAATATATGTCAGGCCGGGAGAAGCCACCGGAATCCTGGCATCTGAAAGACATAATGGGATAAGAGGGGGGTGTCAGTGCCATGCACAGCTGAATAAAAAAATCATAGGAACAAATACCGCCCCGGAGGGCACTTACATGACCAAGGGAGGAGGCGGATCGCAACCACGCACGCGCGAAGACCGTCAAAATGGCGCCAAGCGAACCTCGAGGGGCGGGCCTGATCTGGCTGTGACGCAGGGCACGTCATGCCGAGTCCCCGCCTCCCCCAAAGAGCGCGAAGCTCTAACCAGCGCAACGTGAATGACAGTAGTGGATAGTACACACATACATAATGTAATTAAGGAGATTGCTCTCACTAGAGAATGATGCTGCCGCCCGGGCTGCACACTAATGTAATGAAAGGACAAACATGCGCGCAACCAGAAGGCTTATGTGGAGCAAGGAGCGCGGCACTGACACCCAAGTTCAAATGAAAGATCAACGTCCTTAAACGTGTTACATTACACTAGGACTGCCACACATACCCCCCCCCCCCCCTTTCTTTTCCCCCCGAGCTACGGGAGGAAGGGAGGGAGAAGCGGACCTGCACCCAGGGATTATCGCTATGAGGGGCACGGGCAACAATGCAGGAGGGGCATCTAATGGAGGCTCACCGTCGGCCTAAACCGCCTACCCTATGGTGGGGGATTGCGGTGGAGCGTAGCTCCGTGAGCACACGAGGTGCTGCCTACCTTCACCCGACCAGCGCAGCCCTGGCTGGGAAGCACATCTTTATCGAAGAGGACGGGTGGAAATAGTCCCGCAGGGCCGCAGGCTGTAATAGCCCCGCTCACCTGCGAGAGAGTTGATACTTCATGTCTTCGCAGTCAGCACTGCAGAGAAATCTGGGGATTTGTGGGAGGTCCCTGGGTATATGAAGGACCGGGAGGAGCCTGTTTTTGCATGTCTGCAGTGAACAGCGCCCTCTGGCGGAGGATTACCCACGTGTAAGTATTATATATGGAGCAGGACGTACTGTATGCTTAGAATAAAAAATGATACAGCACCGCTGTACAAATGGGGATAAGGTATTAAATATCAAGGGTAAAGTTTGTTACAAGTCAACTCTTCCCTCTTTGCCTCCCCCAGATATTTATTCAGCTTGAATACAAGCTACATAGAAAATGGAAAAGAAAAATCCTTTACACCTTCTGTAACATATCTGTTACTAAGCTCTATATTATGCAAACGCCATAGAATACGATGAAAGCATTTTTTCCTTTGAAAGGCCTCACACAATAGTTTCCAGTAAAATTGTACACAGCGTGCAGCGCTTCCAGAATGGCCGGCGTCGTCCTCTTTGTGCAATTGCGCTAAGTCCACATGCGGCGGAGCTCTGGAAAAAGCATCACCTTACGTTTGATCGCTGTGTGTAAAAGTCATCAATGCTTTTTGTCAGCTGCTTGGTGAACACTTCATGTATGCGGCCACAGTATGTGTGGCTTGTTTTCTGTAATCTCATTTCTAAAGGAGATAATAAAGAGTGGATGAGGTCATCTCCAAAAGAGTACTGTGAAGGAAGGGGAAAAAACGGATTAGGATTTTCAGTCATCCTAACTTCATTTTAATAACATCATAACTTTACTCTAAGCTCCTCATATCATGCAGCGCCATAAGAAGCATCATTTCTAGTACAGACTTTTTTGTTTTCTCAATAGAACTTTTTGTCTTGCTTCTATTTTCATTTTTTTTGTGATTAAGCAAACTGCAGCTTGACCAGACAGGCTAGATCTTACCATTGAGGTCTAACCCTTCCCATTAGGTCCCATTTAAAGTGGACCTATCACCAGCCTAGTTACTGATCCACTTATCTGGGGCATCCTGATTTTTTAAACCCCTCAGAACTCACCTTTTCCTCAATCCCAATGGCACATGACCGGGCTCTTGTCCAATCAGTGCTCTATGTTGTGTATATTAATGCACAACATACAGCTATGTTCACACACAGAGCACAGCATTGAGACAGGGAAGCGGATGCATCCCTGGTCTTCCTGCGGGACACTTCCGTCTGCAGCCTGACTAGCTGGGTGCGGGAGTGTGTGCAGCTGCAGGGAGGAGGTCATCAGAAAGGAAAGCTGTGTGGGCATTTGGTTGGGGATCACACAGGGGGAGGTAATTGGCCAGCACTGGAGTCTTTCAGGTTCTCTTTAACAAACACCCCAGGGCATTCTGATTCCCCCCTAGATGTAAGATGGGGCCAGGAAATACCTGTCAAATGTAGTGAGGCCCATTTTCTCTTGGAGGAGGTGCGGCTAATGTGGAAAAAAAATATTCTAGTAGCTTAGGTTTGTTTAGTGCCCCTATCTGTTACATAGTTGCTAGGGAGGGTTTAAGCCCCTTTAAAAAGAACAGTCCAGAAAACAAAATTCACCCACATAGCTGCTCCATCTGCGCCTCTTGAAATGATGGGCATGACCAGCCCCTGCTTCTGTCGCAAAGGACTGCAGCATTCCTAGCTCCATTCACTGGAGCACTGCCTCAGCACACACCCTCTGTAGGACGCAGCAGGAGAGCTCCAGGATGCTGAAGGATTCAGAGCCTCAGATTTTTTAAGCACCAGATTGGGAGAGAGGGGCTTATGGGGAGTACAGGTGAGTTTTAAATGCCTGGACAGTCCTTTTCACCACAATGCTGAGCTTTGTGTAGCAATGTGCAGCAGAAAGACAAGTTTACTATAACCATTTGTTATCTTTACTTCTGGGTTCTGTATACATTTGGCTCCATTGGTTGGATTGTGGAAAAAAGTAAATATATATTATATACATAAACTAAATATGTTCTCAATGGACACCGAGCACCTTAGTATAAATGCTTGCTCTATAAATAAAAAAATTGAATTGAATCTAGATAGAAAAGGTGCCTGTACGATGCATTTTAAAGTGTCAAGCTACAAGACGGAGATAATGAGAAGGACAGATCTATATACACGAGAGGAAGAAAGAGAAGGATTTTATGAGATCAATTTGAGTCAGCACGGAGCAATCTCACATCCCCAAAGTCCTTTCTTTCATTTTTACCTCCACCTGACAGCTGGTTATATAGCACCATTAATATATAGTATTGATTTCTGAAGGTTATATACAAGTCAGTCTCTTATTACAATCAGCTCCAACACATTTTACAACTCTTTGGTGGATTTACAAGTAATAAATTGTTTATTAGAAGGCTTATTTGTAGCCTGAAAGAAAGAAATTAGATCTGCTTGCCTGGCAACCATGCATACAACCAAGGTAATAAAAGTTGGCAAATACCCAGGCTAAGCTAGGAGGGTACTGCCAAACTGCTAGTCCACATGAAACAACTAAGAAAGTTCCTCTAGGGAACAATAGTGCACAGGAGTCAGCTCACCGTGTATATATAGCTAGTTCTGAGAGAATGTGGAAAAACTAACAGTCCCAAAGAGGCGGCATCTGTGCATCATATTTATAAACCACTTTGTACAGCTGCATAGAAAATAAATGAAGCTGCATTGGATTCTACATACAATCCAAAACCAATACATGCTTTCTACTTGTACTGGAGCAGCTTAAAAACTGCTTTTTCCTCCAACACATTCAAAGAAACTGCTGCTATGTTGCATGAGAAATCCCTGATCCTAAATCACAAATAATTTTGTCCAGGCTTAACCAAAATGACTAAAATACAGAGGACTAGAATGGTGCTCACTTCTTTATACCCCTTTCCAACATCTATGCTAGTTCCCCGCCATCGAAGTGCAGTCAGCCATAAGCTACAGTGCTAGGTGTATGTTGTCATTCAAAGTGAACCCGAGTAGTGCAAAGAAGAAGTTTTAAAGTGGAAAAGCTTAAGTGAAAGGCCCTGAAGCCTTCCCCCAGGAGATCCCAAGTCCCGCTGTGTAAAACCCCTCAGATCGCTCATATTAACTAACCTCTTATGTGAGCTCTCGTCCAATCAGAGCTGTTTTCCGTGACTAAGTCATTCGGCAAACGCCTCTGACGGTTTTCAATGGGGAGCACAATCAGATTCCTTCCCTACATGTTTGGGCTGTGCGCACGCGCCGTTGGGGGTGTACCCGCTTGCGCTCTCCATTGAAGCAAATCAGAACAATTTGCTGAACGACACAGCAACTGGCGCTTATTGAATGAGAGCCCACGCATGCGCAAAAATACAATTCTGTGATTACTCACCTGTAGAATTGTTTTTACGGTGTACAGCACGGTTTGCTTCATTTCAATTCTTCACATTTAGGTAATCCGCCACAAGGTGGCGCAGTTGACTGCAGAAGACTTGTGGCTCCTCCCGGCCCATAAAAAGGGCAGGAATTACCCAGAGACCCCAGTGTCTGAAAAGCAGCCGGGAGGCAAGACCATGTTAACAAAAAACACAGCCCCACTAAAAAATAACTCTCTCAAGAAAAATCACCATAACAAGGCAAAAAAGGATAACGATAACAAGGGAGGGATGAAGCAAGCCGTGCTGTACACCGTAAAAACAAGCACGGCTTGCTTCATTTCAATTCTATACATTTGGAACATCCAACAGCAGTGTCCATGAAGAAGGGTGGGATCCCCAGTGAGCAACAGCAGGCAGTTTAAGACACTACCGCCTGAAGCACCTTGTGACCAAAAACAGCGTCAGCTGAGGCTCTAACATCAATCTTGTAAAACTTAGAAAAAGTATGAACGGAAGACCAAGTAGCGGCCTTACAAACTTGTTCAACAGAAGCCTGGTGCTGAAAAGCCCAAGAGGCACCAATAGCCCAAGTGGAATGAGCCATAACACGAAAAGGGGGTTCCTTCCCTTTAGCAGAGTATGCTTGACCCACCGCCTGTCGGATCCACTTGCTGATAGTGGTTTGGTTGGAGGCAAACCCTTTCTAGGCCAACAGGAAGGACAAACAGAGAATCCGACTTCCGAAAAGACGCAGTGGCGGTCAAATAGAATTTGAGCACCCTGACCACATCCAGAGAATGAAGACTTTGTTCCTTAGAATTAGAAGGGGCAGGACACAAGGAAGGCAAGACAATGTCCCCATTCAGATGAAAGGCAGAAACAACCTTAGGCAAAACTTCAGGTTTAAGACGGAATACCACCTTATCCTGATGCCGTTCAAAATAAGGAGGCTTAATAGAAAATGGCGCCAGCTCAGAGACACGACGCACCGAAGTGATAGCCACCAAAAAGGCCACCTTAAGAGGCATAATGGACAGCGCAGCACTGCACAAGGGCTCAAAGGGAGGACCTGGAGAGCAGAAAGCACCAAGTTCAAATCCCACACCGGTAGCAGGGGCTTACGCGGTGGATGTACATGAGTCACTCCTTGGAAAAAAAGTCTTGACAAGCCTATGATTGGCGAAAGATCGTTGGAAAAAGATTGCTAAGGCCGAAACCTGGCCTTTGAGGGTACTCAGTTGTACACCCGACTCCAGACCATGTTGTAAAAACTCCAAAATCCTAGAAATGGAGAAAGTTCGACAAGGAAAAGACTTCGTCTCGCACCAGACAATGTCAGAAATAAATCAAATAGGAAGATTTCTTCCGAGCCTGAATCATAGTACTGACCACCGAAGCTGGCAATCCCTTATCCGTCAGGATGGAGGTTTCAGCAGCCAAGACGTCAAAGCCATCACTTGTAAATTGGGATGGCGCAACTGTCCGAGTGAGAAGCCCTGGATCGTCGGGCATGACGAATTGATCCACCGCCATCTGGACGACGTCTGTGACTCTCTCCTCGGCCAGGGGGGGCCACCAGAATGGTCGGTACCCCCTCCTGGGCCATCTTGCGCAGCACCCGCCCCAGGAGAGGAAATGGGGGAAATGCATAGAGGAGCCAGAAATCCGTCCAGGGAATGGCTAGAGCGTCCGCGGCGAAGGCCAGTGGATCTCTTGACAGGGAGACGAATCTTGGAAGCTTGCGATTGTGACGGGACGCAAACAGGTCCACGTCCAGCTGACCCCAGGGCATGAAATATCTTTATGTCGAGGGACCATTCCCCCAGACGAGACGTCCCCCTGCTCAGGGAGTCCGCCTCCTGGTTCTCCACCCCTGGAATGTAAACCGCTGAGATGCAGGGAACATTCTCCTCTGCCCAAGACAATATCAGGGACACCTCCTTGAGGGCTCGTATGCTCCGAGTCCCGCCATGATGATTGATGTAAGGGACCGCCGTCGGATTGTCCGAGCGGATCTGGACCGCACGACCCCGAAGGTGGGGAGTCAACTGGAAGAGAACCAACCTGAAAGCCCTCAGCTCCAGGAGATTGATTGGCGTGTGGGCCTCCTGTGGGCCCCACTGGCCCTGGAACTTCAGTGAGTGCCAAAACCCTCCCCAACCGGTCAGACTGGCATCCGTGGTGACAATCTCCAAGCACGGTGGTAGAAAAGACCTGCCCGCTAGAAGATTCCTCGAATCCAAGCACCACGAGAGGGACTGTCTGGCCAGAGGGGACAGAACGAATTCCTGCTCCAGGGATTCCTGTTTCTGATCCCAAACGGTCAAGAGATTCAACTGAAGAGGTCTCATGTGGAACTGGGCGAAGGGCACAGCCTCGAAGCAAGACACCATTAGTCCCACCAACTGCATCCCCAGACGGATGGAGGGATGAGGACACGACAGCAGGGCTCGCGCCTGCATCTGAGGGCCTTCCACCTTCTGCTGAGGAATAAACACCTTGACCTGAGAAGTATCCAGCGTCATGCCCAGGAAGGACCTCACCAATGACGGAGTGAGTGAAGACTTGGGATAATTGAGCACCCAACCGAAGGACTCTAGGGTGGACACAACCACCTGAGTATCCCTCTCGGCCTGATGAAAGGATGGAGCAGCAATCAGCAGGTCGTCCAGGTAAGGAAGAATGCGAATGCCCTGGCTCCTCAGGAGGGCCATGACACCCGCCAGCACCTTGGTGAACACTCGAGGGGCCGAAGTGATACCGAACAGCAAGGTCACTAACTGGTAGTGCTGATCCCCCAGAGCTAACCTCAGAAACTTCAGATGCCCTAGGAATATAAGAACGTGCAGGTAGGCATCCTTGATGTCCACAGTGGTCATAAAGTCGCCTGGCTGAAGAGAGCTCACCGCCGACCAGAAGGTCTCCATGCGGAAGTGTTTGAACCTGACAAATTTGTTGAGACCCTTCAAATCCAGGATGGGTCTCAGGGAGCCGTCCTTCTTGGGCACCGTGAACAGATTGGAATAGAACCCCCAACCCCGTTCCTGAAGAGGCACCGGGCAAACCACTCCGGATGACAGAAGATGTTGGACGGCCAACCTCAGGCCCTGTGCCGTCACGGGATTTTGGGAGATCCGGGACCGGAGGAATCTTGGGGGTGGTCAAGCTGCTAGCTCTATCTTGTAACCAGAGGACACCACCTCCTGAATCCACCGATCCGAGACATGTTGTCTCCAGACGTGAGCAAAGAGTCGAAGCCGTCCCCCCACCCGGATGGGTGAGGGCGCCCCCTCAAGCCTGAGGGGCCTTGGAGGGGGGCTTGGAACCCCAGGAGGGACCAGGGCGACTGCGGGATCTACCTCGTCCCCCAAGAGTCTCTGCGGCTACCTGTGAAGGAAGATCCGCGCCCCCCACGGGAAGGGCGAAATGAGGAGGACCCCCGAAAGGGCCGAGAATGCTTTCTACGATGAGGGAGCCGACCATCCTTGGTCAAAACATCAAGATGCTCCCCAAAAAGGGGGAAGCCCGGCCACTGACGCAGCCAGACAGACCTACGCGTGGCAACCAACAGGGCAGAGGCCCTACTACCAAGTCGGACGGCATCATCCATGGCAGACAGCACAAAAGCAATAAAGTCAGAGCAAAGCAAAAGGTCCTTGTAGTCATCCTCTCGCTTGCGAGATCTGGCAGCCTCGGCAAGGACGCTTAACCGTCTTCGTAAGTGCAACGGCAACAATAGTCGCAGCACAGACCGGGCGTAAGCCCATTCCCATAAAGGTGAAGGCATGACAAGCTAGTTGATCCATACGCAGGTCGGCATCATCTCGCAAGGTAGTGGTGTCAGGAGACGGCATAACGGAAGTATTGGACAGCCCCAGGACAGGGGCGTCCACCTCGGGTGGACAAGACCAACGGGGAACCAAGTCGGCCGAGAAGGGATACCTTCTATCCAGTCCCTTGGGCACCGAGGGCAACCTGTTGGGCCGTTCCCATTCTTTGAGAACCATATTGGAAAAATGTCCCTGCTCCGGGAATTCTAAGCGTTGCTTGTCAGGGCGGAAGAGCTCATCCCGCTTCTTCTTTGACGCCTTAGGGGGATCGATGTGTAAAGTATCAAAAACGGCCGACAAAAGCCTATCGGTATCATCCAGAAGCCCAGAATCCTCGTCTGAGGAGGACCCTGGTTCGCTATCAGACTCGCCATGACGATCCCCAGAGGAATCGGAATCACGGAACAATTCCCCCTCCTCCAAGGATTCACGGCCGCCATAGGTATCATAAACCTCATCATCATCGGCAAAGAGGGACAAACCCGAATCCAGGTGCCTCTTTTTACTAGAGGCCTTGTCGGCGGCCGGACGGGTCAGCTGCCGCTCAATGCTGGCCACGCGCAGCGCCAGGTCCGAATGAGACTCCCTGCTGGATTCCCCTTCGCTGGGAGCTAAACGCAGGCGTGGGGGAGTAGGTGATGCTGCGGGCAGGATGGGACTGGGAAGAGAAGCGCTTAGCCCAGCCTGGTCCGCAATGACACTCTGAGCGCAGGGAACACAGACCACACTGCGACCGCTCACAGGGGGTGCCCCGCACATGAGACACAGCTGAGCCGGCCCCGAAGGGCCCCCAAGCTCGCTATCCCCAGTAGCCTCCATATGGTGATTACAGAAATCGCAAAAATAGCAAACAATTAAGCCAGGCACAAGCACTCGGGGCTAGGAGACCCCACCCGGGATGCCCCCAATTATACCTTAACAAGAAAGGGGGAGGGGGGGGACTGGCTCGGGAGAAACCACAAGTGCAATAAGTAGGCCCGTCTGAAAAACATAATAAGAGCCAATGAGCATCCCACAGCACATGCACCGAGAATTAAAACGCAAATGACATGAAGGAGCGGACTCACGGACCAGTAATGGAGTAGTCAGCAGCCGCCTCAACCAGGACCAGACCGGGTCACTGCAGGAAGAGAGGGATCCGTAGACCCCCGCACCCGAGCAGCCTGCCCTCTTGGGCTGAAGCGGAGATGGAGAGAAGAGGAGGAGGCCAGAAAATGGCGGCGAAGGCAAGGATCCTCGAGGTGCGGGCTGCGAGGTGATGACGCGATCCGTCATCTCGCAGCTCCGCCCCTCGGCAGCGCGAGAAACTCCGGGCGCCAACAGTGACAAAATGGCGCCCAGAGGCAGAAGAGGGCGCCATTTTGTGACAAATAGCTCACGCTAAACGGGCGCAGCGTGCCCACAGCGAAATGGCGGCAACAGGCGCAGCAGTAATGTCGCCAGCGCGCGGCCAGTCCCAGCCGCCCCCCCCCCCCCCCGGGGAGCAGAGAAACCCCGCTCCCATGAAGGAGGGGGGGGGGAACCCACAAGAAAAGTCAAAAAAGTTCAGCAAGTAGTAAAAGTGACAGTGACACAAGCACACCAATAAAGCATGTGGGATATATACAAAAAGAGTGGTTTCTCCCTTTCCCCATCCAGGCTCACCATAAGCCTATGGCCAGTTACCCTTTGGTTACAGGGTCTGCAGCCCGGAGCATAGCTCTCTGAACACCCGACCCCAGGTGTTCCCCTACCTTCACCTGATCCGTCAGCCGGGGCTGGGAGGCAGAAGGGTCCGGAAACAGGTGGGAATAGGCTTGCAGGGCCGACGGGCTTGGGACGCTCCGCTCACCTGCGAATAACCAGAGAGAAATTCTTCTGTCTTCGCAGTCAGGACTGCAGAAAAAACTCTGGGGGGGGGGGGGCTCTCTGGCTAATTCCTGCCCTTTTCAACTGCGCCACCTTGTGGCGGATTACCCAAATGTGAAGAATTGAAATGAAGCAAGCCATGCTGTACACCAGGAAAAGTAAGTTACTATAGGCAATCTGGGGGGGGTCCCAAAATAGGATGCCCCTGGGGCACAGAACAGAAACTGGGATGGTTAAAATGTTTTTTTCTGCTAAAGCCTCCCTTACAAATCTGTCATGGAGCCTGGTCCACAAGGACACTAAGCTAAGCTTTACAACATTGGTGAGCTCTGCATTAGAAAGAGTCCCTCTTTGTTCTTAGGGAGCATCGACCAATTGGGGGAAAGGAACCCCACACATGCAGTACCTCTCCAATAGTTCCATGAGAAAAAGGTGAGCAACTCCTGAAATCAGGGTTCTTGGGCAGTGGGAATAGGTGAGCTAGGGTATTTGTAGCCCTTAAAGCAGACCAAAACCCACATTTTTAATTAGTATCCCCTGAATTGCAACCCCCATGAAGAGCACCTTTTGCCAATTTTCACAGCCTCTACTTCACTCCAATCCCAGATAAAGGCGCCTGTTTTAGCTGTAAAGCTTCGCCTCCTCCATTCATTGCCACACCGATGTACTGACTGATCACCTTCCATCTTACAGAGAGGGACAGAAAAAAATGTGTTCCAGGACGTTCCAAAAAGTGAATATATATATTTCTAGTTCTACACACACTCTAAGAGGGGAATATTAGCAGGGGCTTTGGCCAAATGTATTTTACAAGTTCAGTGGATTTTGGTCCTCTTTAACTCGAGTTGCAAGGAGTGTTTAGGTGCACATTAGACTGCTACCTTTTACCCATAAACTAATAAACACAACACTGTTTACAGAAGCCCGGTGGCCCCCACCCCCCAAAAAAAGAATCAAGCAACATACCCAGCATATTCACTTCAATGTTTTGCATTTTATATGGCCCATAAGGGCATCCTATATGGCATATGTACAGTAAACCCACCCAAAAAGTATATAGCACATCTGCACTATATTTGACAGGTTGAGGTATATTTACAAAAAGCATGAGCTGCTGATAAATGGTCTTGTCAGAATGTGTATGTACAATCCATAAACAATGCAGTTACACAGGGCTGGGTCTCATTTATCAAGGAGTCTTTCATAAGATGCAGGTATGGTGCACCAACTAGATTCATTTATCCACTTGCTTTCCACTGCAGGTTTCAATCTGATTTGCTGCTTAGAGGGAATGCTGCCAGTTCTTATAAATACACAATGATAAATTAGACCCCATCTCTATGGCTCACCTTGTATGTGTTATATCATACTCCAGTTTATTGCTGACAAAATGTAGAATACATACATTAGAATGAAATTATATATATATATATATATATATATATATATATATATATATATATATATATTTTTTTTTTTTTTTTCCCATACAGATTTCCAATTATTATGCAAAATGTATTTACAACGAACAAACAGCCTGGTACAGTTGGAAAACAATGGTAGCTGCCATTTTAAAGCTTTCTCTCGCAGCATCCTAGCCATTATGCTGCCTGTATTCAACTGACATAACTGACAATGCACAGTAACAGGAAACCCAGCAGCACTTCCTGTTAGTCAGCGGATCCGAGCGGTCGCGAATGCGCCGTAGGACCGGGAAGAGGCGAGTTGGTTTCGGTGAACTGGGGGGTTTCACACAGCAGGGCAAAGCCCAAAACCCAGGATAGTGAAAATCCTGAGTTTTGGTCCGCTGATGACCTTTTAATGTCTTCCAGTAAAAATCATGGATGGCATTGTGGAGGCTCTTTGGATCACTGAAATAAATAAATTATTTTGCCAGGTGAGGCCAATTAAAGGGAAACCACTTAAAAAGGGCCTACAGCCAAAAAAATTAAAGCTTAGTAAATTGCTCCCCTAACGCCCCTCTGTGGCAATCCTTGATATGAGCTTATTGAGAGGGATTAACACCATGCAGATGTTTGGAATAGCAGGCAGATTCTGCACTCTTAAACATGCATGGCAGTGGCCATCTTGCCACACACAGGAAGAAGGAGCGGATTCTGAAAAACAGTCTCTCAGTCGAAATTGCCTCATGGCTCAGTGCAATCATCTCTTATTTTTACCCAGAAGTAGTAAGCCTTCAGCTGTAATGACTCATCATTAAATAAAAATACAATTCTGTGATTACTCACCTGTAGAATTGGTATTATGAGTATACAGTACGTCCTGCTCCAGATCTAATACTTACAGTTGGGACATACTCCGCCAGATGGCGCTGGACTGCAGAGACATCAAAAATAGGCTCCTCCCGGACCCTCAAATACCCAGGGACCTCCCACAAATCCCCAGCATTGAAAAGCAGTTAATGAGAAGCCGGGAGAATTAAACAATCCAAACTATCAACTATAACAAAGGATAACAATCACCATACAGGGGATCCAAGATAATGCAACCAACAGTGGGTTGGAGCAGGACGTACTGTATACTCATAATACCAATACTACAGGTGAGTAATCACAGAATTGTATTATTCTTAGTATACAGTACGTCCTGCTCCAAATCTAATACTTACAGTTGGGACATCCAATAGCAGTGTCCATAAAGTAGGGTGGGATCCCCAAGAAAAATCAGCAGCAGACAGTTTAAACCACTGCCGCCTGCAGAACCTTTCGGCCAAAAGCAGCATCAGCTGAGGCCCTAACATCAACCTTGTAAAACTTTGAAAAGGTATGAACAGAAGACCAAGTAGCGGCCTTGCAAACTTGTTCAACAGAAGCCTGGTGCTGAAAAGCCCAAGAGGCACCAATAGCACGAGTGGAATGAGCAGTAAGGCGGAAGGGAGGATTCTTCCCCTTAGCAGAGTAGGCCTGAATCACAGCCTGATGAATCCACTTGCTGATAGTAGACTTGGCAGGAGCAAAACCCTTCCTAGGACCAGAAGGGACCACAAAAAGAGCATCAGTTTTTCTGAAAGGTGCAGTAGCCACCAGATAGTACTTCAGATACCTAACCACATCCAAAGAGTGCAAAACCCTCTCCTTAGCATTGCTAGGATTAGGGCACAAAGAAGGAAGAACAATATCCTGATTCAAATGAAAGCAGACACTACCTTAGGCAGAAAGTCAGGTTTGAAACGAAACACCACCTTGTCCTGGTGTGTCTCATAGTAGGGGGACTGAATGGAAAGCGCCGCCAACTCAGACACACGCCTGACAGAAGTGATAGCCACCAGAAATACAACCTTGAGCGTAAGAATGGCCAAGGCAGCATCCTGCACAGGTTCAAAGGGAGCACCCTGCAAGGCTGACAGAACCAAGTTCAGATCCCAAACAGGCACCATAGGCTTATGTGGGGGGAGCACATGAGTGACCCCCTGGAAAAAAGTCCTGATCAGAGGGTGCTGAGCAAAGGACTTCTGGAAGAAAATAGCCAGGGCAGAAACCTGACCCTTCAGAGTACTGAGTTGAAGCCCCATCTCCAACCCATGCTGCAGGAACTCCAGAATCCTGGGAATAGAGAACACACGACAGGGAAGAGACTTAGACTCACACCAGTCAATGTAGGCACGCCAAACCCTGTATTAAATGGAAGAGGAATACTTCTTCCTAGCTTTAATCAAAGTATCCACAACCGAGGAAGACAGCCCCTTCTCCATCAAGATGGAGGTTTCAGCAGCCAAGCCGTCAAAACTAGAGTTTGTAAATTGGGATGGCGTAGTGAGCCCTGAGTGAGCAGATCTGGCACCAAGGGCAGAGTGTACTGATCTACCGCCAGCTGTACCATGTCTGCGAACCACACTCTTCTTGGCCACCTGGGGGCCACCAGAATTGCTGGCACCCTTTCCAGAGCAATCTTGCGCAGAACCCTGCCCAGCAGGGGGATTGGAGGGAAGACATACAGGAACTGAAAGTCCTGCCATGACATTGCTAGCGCTTCCGAGGTCAAGGCCAGAGGATCCTGGGACAGAGAGACAAAGGCTGGGAGCTTGTGATTGTGGCGGGACGCAAACAGATCCACATCTGGTTGGCCCCAACGGAGACAGAGAGATTGAAACCCTGCAGCATAGGGACCATTCTCCCTGGCGAGAGGTCCCCCTGCTCAGAGAGTCCGCCAGGTGAATTTCCACCCCCGGGATGTACACAGCTGATATGCAGGAGACATTGGCCTCCGCCCAAGTCAGGATCAGAGACGCTTCCTGGAGGGCCCCCTTGGTCCGGGTCCCTCCCTGATGATTGATGTAGGCAACTGCCGTCTGGTTGTCCGAGGGCACCTGAACAGGCAGGCCCCGAAGGTGAGTAATTAAGTGAGCCAGAACTAGCCTGATCGCCCGCAGTTCCAAGACATTGATAGGTGTGTGGGCCTCCTGAGGGCCCCACCTCCCCTGGAACCACAGGGACTTCCAAAAACCCCCCCAACCTGACAGACTGGCATCCGTGGTGACCGTCTCCCAGGAAGGGGCAAGAAAGGATCTGCCCCCCAACAGGTTCCTTGAGTCCATCCACCACGAGAGGGACCTCCTGACCCGGGGGGAGACCACACAGACCCTGTCCAGGGACGCTGGGTCCTTGTCCCATACTGATAATAGGTGAAGTTGAAAGGCCTCAAGTGGAACTGAGCATAAGGGACCGCTTCGAAGCATGCCACCATCAGGCCCACCAGCTGCATCCCCTGACTGATGGAGGGATGGGGACAAGCTAGGAGGGACTGAGCCTGTGCAATCAGACTGTCCACCTTTTGTTGAGGAAGGAAGATCCTTGCCTGAACTGTATCCAGATTCATTCCTAGGAATGGAGTTACCAAGGAAGGGGACAGTGAGGACTTGGGGTGGTTGATCACCCATCCAAATGACTCCAGAGTGGACACCACCAGCTGAGTATCCAACTCTGCCTGATGTAGAGACTGGGAAGTGATGAGAATGTCGTCCAGATAGGGAAGCACGCGGACGCCCTGACATCTGAGCAGAGACATCACGCCAGCCAGCACCTTGGTGAAAACCCTGGGAGCTGAAGTGAGGCCAAAGGGCAAGGCCACAAACTGGTAGTGTTGATCCATCAGAGCGAACCTGAGGAACCTTTGATGACCTGGGAACACAGGAATATGAAGATAAGCATCTTTGATGTTCACAGAAGTCATGAAATCCCCTTGGCGCAGGGAACTGATGGCAGAGCGCAGAGTTTCCATGCGAAAGCGCCTGCCCCTGACAAACTTGTTGAGGATCTTCAAGTCCAGGATGGGCCTGACTGAACCATCTTTTTTGGGTACTGTGAATAGGTTGGAATAAAAGCCCTTGCCTTTTTCTCTTAAGGGGACCTGGCAGATGACCCCCAGCTCCAGGAGGCCTTGCACTGCTTGCACTAGCTCCTGAGCTGACACAGGGTCCTGAGGAATCCGGGATCTGATGAATCTTGGAGGGGGATCGGCAGCAAACTCCAACTTGTAACCGGAGGACACTACCTCCTGAATCCACCGGTCTGAGACATGAAGCCTCCAGACGTGAGCGAAGTGCTGCAGCCGTCCCCCCACCCGGTGGGTGAGGGCGCCCCATCATGCCCGAGGGGGCTTGGGAGAGGATTTTGCTTTGGGACCCCAGGAGGAGCCAGGATGTTCACGTCCTCTGCCTCTACCCCAGAAATCTCCCCGGGCCCCAGGAAAGGAAACCCCCCTTCCTTGTCTTGCACCACGGTAAGTGGAGAAGGAACCCTGACCCAGAAAGGGCCGAGATTGCCGCCTGTGCTGGAGTAATCTGCCTCCCTTAGCAAAAAGGTCCAGGCAGTCCCCAAACAGGCGCAGTCCTTTAAAGGGAAACTAAAGACTTAAAGGAGCCGCAGCACTCAACCCTGTTAGCTTGCAGACCTATAATCTCTCTAAATCTGGTAAAAACAGAGGCTCGGTCACACACATATGCAGAAGTCTGCTAAGCTGCACCACCACGCCAAGGTGCCTCTATGGGTGCAGTCCTAACTCTAATCTATGAGAGCCCCACAATGCAAGAGATAAAATGGGAGCAGCTTACCTGAAGTTGCCCTAAACCTCATGTGCAAGCCATGGGGTGGAAGGGTCAAGACCTTGCAATACAGCCTAGACCCCACACCCCATGTGCTTGCACAAATTCAAAGTGGGGCTCTCATAGATTAGAGTTAGGACTGCACCCATAGAGGCACCTTGGCGTGGTGGTGCAGCTTAGCATACTTCTGCAGATGTGTGTGACAGAGCCTCTGGTTTTACCAGATTTAGAAACAGATTATAGCTTGGTCTGCAAGCTAACAGGGTTGAGTGCTGCGGCTCCTTTAAGTCCTTAGTAACCTAATTGCCCTGCTGACTTGCACCTCCCAGGTTAGTTATAAAACGGTCTGAGCAGCTGCCACTCCCCTTTTGTCCCCTTTAAAGGGAAACTCAGTGAGGGCCTTCTTGGCACTGGTGCAGCCAAACCGAGCGGCGTATAGCCACCACAAGGGCAGAAGTTCTGGCACACATTCTGATGGTGTCATCCAATGCTGAGAGGACAAAATTTACAAAACACCTCACAAGGCAAATCATCAGGGGCACTATCAAGCATATTTTTGATAAGGGTTCTAGTGGGCACAGCAGTAACTGGGCGCAGCACCGTACCTGCACATGCAAAGGCGTGGGATGCCAGCTGGTCAATGCGCCGGTCCTCAGCATCCCGCAGGGTAGTAGAGTCAGGGGAATGCATGACAGAGGTGTTAGATAGCCCTAGAATCGGGGCATCCACCTCGGGGGGGGGGGGGGGGGGGGGGGATGACCAACATTTAACCACCTCAGCAGGAAAGGGATACTTCCTATCCCAACTTTTTGGAACCCCGGGAAGTTTACTGGGGCGCTCCCATTCCTTGAGCACAAGGTTATGGAAATGTGCCTGCTCGGGAAATTCCAAACGTGATTTTGCTGTATGGAAAAGCTCCCATCTTTGCCTGGGAGCCGCAACAGGGAGAGAGATGGACAGAACCTCAAAAATCTGGGTCAATAATCTGTCAGTGTCATCCGGGGCCCAGGGGTCAGAGCCAGAATCGTCATGACCCCATGGTCTCTCATCAGATGAGCCTGAATCAGAAAAGAGTTCCGCTTCATCAGACAGGGTATAGCCACAAAGATTCCAAAACTCCTCAGTTCCCATAGGGAAGACAGTGACATTAGGCGTCAAGTGCCGCTTCTTAGCAGGGGCCTTACGTGCTAAGGACTTAGCAATCAACTGCTCAACAGTAGCCAGTCTAGAAGACACATCAGGCTGAGAATCCCCACTAGTATGCAACTCAGCAGGAGTGAGGTTTAAGCTTGGGGGAGTAGGTGAAGTGAAACGAGGTGCAGCCACTGGCAGGCCAGATTGCAATGCAAGCACCTGCTCAGCATGAGGCTTCCCACATGCTACACACAGCCGGTCTTGTCCCGAAGGGACCGCGGTCACAATATCCTGGGATGCCTCCATATGGTGATTATAGCGGTGCTATACGCCTATAGGGAATAACGCTATATAGCAACCCCGGATGCCCCAATAACCCGCTAGGGAAGTGGGAGTATTATTTTTACAAAGCCTACAAGTTATATACTAATACAGGGCCGGGAGAAGCCAAAAAGGTTTGCCCCACCTGAAAGACATAAGCAGACAAGACCTGTAAGCACACAGTAACAAAAGTGATAGATATAAAGCCGCCCGTGAGGCACTTATGGACCACGGTAGGTAGGGGTCCGTCACAGATGGACCAACCAAGCAGGATAAAGATGGCGTCGGTATACCTCGAGGGGCGGGCCGGTATCAGCGATGACGCAGAGCGCGCCATAGATGGGCCCCGCCCCCCCGAAGAGCGCAAAGCCAAGAACGTGCAAGCAGCCAATGATGGCACACCAGCGCCTGAGGTAATGCTGCCGCCAAGCGCAGAACCAAGTCAGCGCGCGGCGGCGGCGGCAATTTTACAAGACAGTAAAGACAAGCCAGCACGGTGGCTGACACAAGACTAACAGAATGGAAAAAAAGGTGTAAAACACAGAACGCATAGCATACATATTTACATCCCCCCCTCTTTTCCCCCCGATGACTACAAGGAGGATGAGGGAGGACAGCGGCCACTTAAACAGGGCCCACCGATGGGCAGGGGCAAGGGGGGCACTAGTGCGGGAGGGGCATCCCATAGAGGCTCACCATAAGGAACCGTCTACCCTTTGGTGGGGGATAGCGGTGGTGCAGCGCTCCTAAGCACCTAACACAGGTGCTGCCTACCTTCACCCGACCAGCGCAGCCAAGGCTGGGAGGCATATTACTAGGGGAACGGGTGGGAATAGTCCTACAAGGCCGCAAGCTAATAGCCCCGCTCACCTGCGAGTAGAGAGCCATTTATCGTCCTTCGCAGCCAGACTGCAGAGAAATTCTAGGGATTTGTGGGAGGTCCCCGGGTATTTGAGGGGCCGGGAGGAGCCTATTTTCGATGTCTCTGCAGTCCAGCGCCATCTGGCGGAGTCTATCCCAACTGTAAGTATTAGATTTGGAGCAGGACGTACTGTATACTAAGAATATACATTGTATACATTGTATCCCCTGCTTTTGCAGCCACAGCGGCCATAGAGATACATTGTAACAGCTTCCCTCACACAGATTTCCTTTTGCTACATTAGCTGTTTATTCAGTGTCTGCATGTGTGAAAAATGACTGGCAAGCTTCTCCCTGTTCCTGAGACACATCTCTCTCAACTTGGTGTAAATTGCTGCTGGCACAGCCCCCCCTAATTCTCATTTGTAAGCAGGACTATCAGGTGTGTGGCAAGGTGCCCCCCCCCCCTATGTAATTCAAGAGGGATTAAACTTTATGCCATTCCACAACATCTGCATGGGGTTAACCCTTCTTAAACTGCTTATGCCAATGATCATAAGAGGGGAAGCCATTTACTAAACTTTCTTTTTTTTGACTGGAGGTCAGCTTTAAGGAGCCTTTAAAGCAGATGTTCTTTTAACATGCAATCCCCATGCCCTGCCAGTCTCCTAGCGCTTAGGCAGGGGTTACAAAAATCCAGTTTTGTGATTACTCACTTTTAAAACGGATATTATAAGTGTGACATACACTCCGCTTCAATAAGTCTTGACAGTTGGGTTATTCTCCAGTAGAGGGCGAACTTCTGCAGAGATGAATGCAAAAAAAGAAGCCCCTCCCGGTCCATAACTACCTGGGACCTCCCACCAATTCCCCAGTGTAAGATAGCAGTAAAGGGACCAGGAAGAACCAAATAATATTAACAAAAAACAATGGTTCACCATATAAAGGATCCAGAATTCCAAACAGGGTGGGTTAAGCGGAGTGTAAGTCACACTTATAATATCTGTTTTAAAGGTGAGTAATCACAAAACGGTATTATTCCAAGTGTGACATACACTCCGCTTCAATAAGTCTTGACAGTTGGGACATCCAATAGCAGTGTCCGTCAAGGGTGGGAACCATAAACAGTAAAGAATGCACCAACTCAAACCACTGCAGCTTGCAGAACCTTGCGGCCAAAAACAGCATCCGCTGAAGCCCGCACATCAACCTTGTAAAACTTGGAAAAAGTATGAACAGAAGACCAAGTAGCAGCCTTACAAACTTGTTCAACAGAAGCCTGGTGCTGAAAAGCCCAGGATGCACCCACAGCACGAGTAGAGTGCGCAGTGACCCTAAACGGGGGGAGTCCTCCCCTTCGCAGAATAGGCCCCAACAATGGCCTGACGAACCCATTTGCTAATCGTAGATTTAGCAGGTGCCAAACCTTTCCTGGGCCCGCAGGGCACCACGAAAAAGGCGTCCGTCTTGCAGAAGGAAGAAGTAGTCACCAAATAGTACTTCACACAGCGAACAACATCCAAATTGTGCAGAACCCTCTCCTTGTCATTGTTAGGCTTAGGACACAAGGAAGGGAGAACAATATCCTGATTGAGGTGGAAAGCAGACACCACCTTAGGAAGGAAGTACGGTTTAAAATGAAAAACCACCTTATCCTGGTGTCTCTCAAAGTAAGGGGCCTGAATCGACAGAGCCGCCAACTCAGAGACCTTCTGAGTGAGAACCGAAAGAGCAATATCATGTAGCGGCTCAAAAGGCGGACCCTGCAGAGCCGAAAGAACCAAATTCAAATCCCAAACAGGAACTACAGCTTTTCGAGGGGGGCCGCACAAGCGCCACCCCTTGGAAAAAAGTCTTAACCAGCGGGTGTACAGCAAAAGACCTCTGGAAGAAAACCGACAGAGCAGAAACCTGTCCTTTCAAAGTACTAAGCTGGAACCCCAGGTCCAGATTATGCTGAAGAAACTCCAAAATCCTGGGTACAGAAAAAACCCTGCAAGGCAAGGCCCTAGCCTCACACCAATCAATATAGGACCTCCAAGTCCTATAGTAAATGCCAGAAGAGGACCGCTTCCTAGCCCTAATCAGAGTCTGAACGACTGCCTCAGACAAACCTTCCTTTTTCAAGATGAAGGTTTCAGCTACCAGGCCGTCAAAGCCAGCGTTTGTAAATTGGGGTAAAGTAGATGACCCTGGGATAGCAGGTCCGGTATCAAGGGAAGCCGGCACTGGTCTACGGCCATCCTTACAACGTCTGCGTACAAAGCCCTTCTTGGCCACCTTGGAGCCACCAGAATCGCTGGTGCCCCTTCTAGAACCAGTTTGCGAACCACCCTGCCCAGCATGGAGACAGGTGGAAACAGGTACAGAAAACCCAGGTCCTTCCACGCCAGAGACAAGGCATCCACTGCCAAGGCCTCGAGGCAAAGAGATCCACCTCCGGAGTCCCCCACTTACGCTCAGGGAATCCGCCTCCGTATTCTCCACCCCCGGAATGTAGACTGCCGAAAGGCAAGGAACAATGCTCTCCGCCCAGCGCAGGATCAGAGAGACTTCCCTGAGGGCACTCCTGCTGCGAGTCCCTCCTTGGTGATTTATGTAGGCCACTGCCATTCGGTTGCCACTGCCAAGGCCTCGAGGCAAAGAGATCCACCTCCGGAGTCCCCCACTTACGGCAAAGATCCAGAAAGACTTCGGGTTTGAGAGACCACGCTCCGTGGCGAGAGGACCCCCTGCTCAGGGAATCCGCCTCCGTATTCTCCACCCCCGGAATGTAGACTGCCGAAAGGCAAGGAACAATGCTCTCCGCCCAGCGCAGGATCAGAGAGACTTCCCTGAGGGCACTCCTGCTGCGAGTCCCTCCTTGGTGATTTATGTAGGCCACTGCCATTCGGTTGTCCGAACGCACCTGAACCGGAAGACCCCGTAACTGTGGGGTTAACCGAGCCAGAACCAGACGAATGGCTGGGAGCTCCAATACATTGATGGGGGTGTGAGCCTCCAGGGGACCCCACAACCCGCTGAACTGAGGACTCTTCCAATAACCTCCCCAGCCCGACAGGCTGGCATCCGTGGTAACCGTCTCCCAACAAGGGACCAGAAAGGATCTGCCCTTCACCAGATTGCTCGAGTCCAGCCACCACCGAAGTGACTGCCGAACCCAGGGAGACATCCTGAAAGGTTGATCCAAAGACTGGGGGGGCCTCTCCCAATACGTCAATAGGAGAAGTTGAAGAGGTCTCATGTGAAATTGTGCAAATGGCACCGACTCGAAGGAGGACACCATCAGGCCCACCAGCTTCATCCCCTGTCGGATAGAGGGGCAAGGGCTGGCCAGAAGAAGACGGATCAGGTCCTGAATCCCCTGCACCTTGGTCTGGGGCAGAAACACTCTGGCCCGACTGGTATCCAGATTCATGCTCAGAAATGAAATCACTTGAGACGGGGAGAGAGAAGACTTGGTGCGGTTGATCACCCACCCGAATCTCTCCGGGGTCGACACCACCTGGAGGGTGTCCAGTTCTGCCTGCTGAAGGGAAGAAGCAGAAATCAACAGATCGTCCAGATAAGGCACAATGCGAATGCCCTGAGATCTGAGCAGAGCCATTACGCCCGCCAAAACCTTGGTGAAGACCCTCGGTGCCGAGGTCAGACTGAAGGGAAAAGCTACGAATTGATAATGCTGATCCCCACCGCAAACCGCAGGAATCTCTGATGTGCCTGAAAAATCGGAACATGCAGATACGCATCCTTGATGTCTATGGATGTCATAAAATCCCCTTGGCGAAGGGAATTGATAGCCGAGTGCAGAGTCTCCATTCGGAACTTTTTGGCTCGGATAAACCTGACCTTGAGGTCTAGAATGGGTCTCACCGAACCCTCCTTTTTGGGGACCGTGAAAAGGTTGGAGTAGTAACCCTTGCCTCATTCCAACGGAGGCACCGGGCATATAACCCCCATATCCAGAAGGCTTTTCACTGCCAACAGGAGCCCCTGCGCAGCCTGAGGGTCCGAGGGCACCCGAGACCTTAAGAATCTTGGGGGCGGCCAGTACTCGAACTCCAGCTTGTACCCGGAGGAGACCGCTTCCAAGATCCAATTGTCTGTGACCTCCCGGGCCCAGACCCGGAAGAGGAGTCGCAGCCATCCCCCCATCCTTACGGGTGAGGGCACCACTTCATTGCTGAGCCGGTTTAACGGCAGGCTTGGGCTTGGATCCCCAGGCAGCCGCGGGACGTGCCCGACCTCTGCCTCTGTTCCAGGACGAGCCCCTGACCCCGAGAAGGCCAGACCCCTAGACGCTCCGGCCCGTCGAAAGGAAGGAGTGAATGAGCCCGCCCCCCGAAAGGGACGGTGCTGCTTCCTTCGCTGAGGTAACTTACCGCCTTTAGCAACAGCATCCAATTTATCTCACCGCTAGCTGGATCAGCCAGTCCCTGATAAGAGACCTGGTAGCAAGCGACACCATGGCAGATGCACTAACCGTTCGCAGGGCCGAGCCCACGTTGGCAAATGCATGGCACGCCATCTGATCAAGGCGCTTGTCCTCGCCATCCTTAAGGGAAGAGGCGTCAGGTGTGTTCAGTACAGAAGAGTTGGTCAACCCTAACACAGGCGCGTCAACCTCGGGAGGAGAAGACCAGCCTTTGACCGCCTCCACCGGAAAGGGATACTTCTTATCCCATCCCTGAGGCACACCAGGGAGCCTACAGGGCCTCTCCCATTCCCTAAGTATCAGAGCATCAAAGTGACCCTGGGTAGGGAATTCCAGACGGGGCTTGTAGGCCCCAAAAAATCCCCCTTCTTAAGAGGGGGCGCCTCAGGTGGATCAATATCCAACACCTTCAATAAATGTGACAAAACAGTGGCCGTATCAACGGCATCCCCCAGCGCCTGCCCGGCATTGGAATTCCCAGGCTGACCATAGTCAGCCTCTGAATCCTGATATAATTCCCCCTCCTCAAGCGGGGAATAATCGGACAATTCAGCGGATTCATCGTCAGTGTCCCACAAGGGCTGGGCCGACGACAACTGTCTCTTTTTAGCCTGGGGCTTCTTGCCCACCGTCCTAGCAATCATTTTCTCTATGCTGGCCAACTTAACCCAAACATGAGAAAGCGACTCCCCACTAGTACCAATGTCACTTGGGGTCCGGATCAGGTGGGGAGGGGAAGGCGATGAGGCGGGAGGAGCCGACCCAGAAGGCTGGGTACCAGACTGCCGCGTTATGGCCTTTTGTGCGCATGGTATACAGATCAGCACATTCTCCTCCGTAAGGGATACCCCACACCCCACACATGGCCCGGGTTGTCCCGAAGGGATCCCGGGCCTGGTATCCTGCAGAGCCTCCATATGGTGAATTCTTGTGGTCAGTCGCAAGACCGTAGGGAATTACGCATAAGCAACCCGGGATGCCCCTTAAAAGTCCCGGTGGGAGGATTTTAGGGATGGGCAATATTTATATCTAGGGGATCCCAGGACCGGGAGAGACCCCTTAAAATGCACTTATACGGGGACACCTGAAACACACAAAATAGGTCACATAAGAGTAGAGCATAGTAAGGGATGCCCTAGCATAGATATTACAGTCACACAGCCGAAATACTCATATACAGGCATATGACTGTGTATATATATATATATATATATATATATATATATATATATATATATACAGTCAGGGCCAGAAATATTTGGACAGTGACACAATTTTCGCAAGTTGGGCTCTGCATGCCACCGCATTGGATTTGAAATGAAACCTCTACAACAGAATTCAAGTGCAGATTGTAACGTTTAATTTGAAGGGTTGAACAAAAATACCTGATAGAATATTTAGGAATTGTACACATTTCTTTACAAACACTCCACATTTTAGGAGCTCAAAAGTAATTGGACAAATAAACATAACCCAAACAAAATATTTATTTTCTCAATATTTTGTTGCAAATCCTTTGGAGGCAATCACTGCCTTAAGTCTGGAACCCATGGACATCACCAAACTCTGGGTTTCCTCCTTCTTAATGCTTTGCCAGGCCTTTCCAGCCGCAGCCTTCAGGTCTTGCTTGTTTGTGGGTCTTTCCGTCTTAAGTCTGGATTTGAGCAAGTGAAATGCATGCTCAATTGGGTTAAAATCTGGTGATTGACTTGGCCATTGCAGAATGTTCCACTTTTTTGCACTCATGAACTCCTGGGTAGCTTTGGCTGTATGCTTGGGGTCATTGTCCATCTGTACTATGAAGCGCCGTCCATCATTTGGCTGAATCTGGGCTGAAAGTATATCCCGGTACACTTCAGAATTCATCCGGCTACTCTTGTCTGCTGTTATGTCATCAATAAACACAAGTGACCCAGTGCCATTGAAAGCCACGCATGCCCATGCCATCACGTTGCCTCCACCATGTTTTACAGAGGATGTGATGAGCCTTGGATCATGTGCCGTTCCCTTTCTTCTCCAAACTTTTTTCTTCCCATCATTCTGGTACAGGTTGATCTTTGTCTCATCTGTCCATAGAATACTTTTCCAGAACTGAGCTGGCTTGTTGAGGTGTTTTTGGGCAAATTTAACTCTGGCCTGTCTATTTTTGGAATTGATGAATGGTTTGCATCTAGATGTGAACCCTTTGTATTTACTTTCATGGAGTCTTCTCTTTACTGTTGACTTAGAGACAGATACACCTACTTCCCTGAGAGTGTTCTGGACTTCAGTTAATGTTGTGAACGGGTTCTTCTTCACCAAAGAAAGTATGCGGCGATCATCCACCACTGTTGTCTTCCGTGGATGCCCAGCCCTTTTTGAGTTCCCAAGCTCACCAGTCAATTCCTTTTTTCTCAGAATGTACCCGACTGTTGATTTTGCTAATCCAAGCATGTATGCTATCTCTCTGATGGATTTTTTCTTTTTTTTCAGCCTCAGGATGTTCTGCTTCACCCCAATTGAGAGTTCCTTTGACCGCATGTTGTCTGGTCACAGCAACAGCTTCCAAATGCAAAACCACACACCTGGAATCAACCCCAGACCTTTTAACTACTTCATTGATTACAGGTTAACGAGGGAGACGCCTGCAGAGTTAATTGCAGCCCTTAGAGTCCATTGTCCAATTACTTTTGGTCCCTTGAAAAATAGGAGGCTATGCATTACAGAGCTATGATTCCTAAACCCTTTCTCCGATTTGTATGTGGAAACTCTCATATTGCAGCTGGGAGTGTGCACTTTCAGCCCATATTATATATATAATTGTATTTCTGAACATGTTTTTGTAAACAGCTAAAATAACAAAACTTGTGTCACTGTCCAAATATTTCTGGCCCTGACTGTATATATATACACACAATTATCACCCATGCATAGCAATTAAAAAGGCATATAGGCACACACACCATAGTTCTATAATATATATATATATATATATATATATATATATATATATATATATGTACAAAGAATGTATCCATATAACATATATGCCCCCGATGTATGTAGCCCGCGGGCACAATAATGCCCGGCGACATGTACCGCAAATAAAGTATAAGATCAGGTTATCAGCTAAAGGAGCCCGTATGGGGCACTCACAAGAAGATGGCGTCCATACGAGGAGAGGTAGAGAGAGAGAGGGAGAGGGGGGCGGGCCAGCGCGGGGCACGCCAGCACATGGCCGACGCAACGCGGGCGAGCGCCAGGCCCCGCCCCCCCCACTGAGGAAGGCAGAAGGTCGCGCTCCCCGGCCCATATGGCCGCGGAGCCGACCAGTAGAGAACCGGCCCGCCGCCGCAAGAGAGTGTGCGCGCGGGCCGAACATAAAAGCACACACACATACACCTGTAACAAACACACACTGCAAATAAAGGACAGGGAGTCCCCCTGGAGGAGAGTAAGGGACCCGGAAGGGGGAGTGGGAACCCTGCCATTATGAGGCCATAGGCATGTAGGGACGGGGCATCCCATACCAGGATCACCGAAAACCTGGATCACCGACTACCCCGTGGTGGGGTCTCACGGTGGAGCAGCGCTCCTACAGCACCCGGAGGGTGCTCCTACCTTTACCAAGGACCCGCAGCCGAAGCTGGGAGGCTCACTACAGGGACAATTTTGGAGGGTCCTGGTAGCAATAGGGACAAAAAAGGGGGCCGGGCGCGAGCCCGGCTTACCTGCAAGTAAGAGAAGCTTCATCTTCTGTCTTGCTCGCTCCCTGCAGAGAAGACAACTGGGGAATTGGTGGGAGGTCCCAGGTAGTTATGGACCGGGAGGGGCTTCTTTTTTTGCATTCATCTCTGCAGAAGTTCGCCCTCTACTGGAGAATAACCCAACTGTCAAGACTTATTGAAGCGGAGTGTATGTCACACTTGGAATACAACAGCAACTCCAACTTCACCCAGGATACAGCATTGTTCCCCTTGCTTCGGGACATGCATACAGCCATCTTGGAGAGGCTGCACAGAGTGGCATCCCCTGCTCTGTGCAAGCACACATGGTGAAATTCCAGATGACTGGAGAATGGCCAATAATGTGCCTACTCAGGAAGGGTGTAAAGAGGAAGCAAGTAACTACAGACCAGTTAGCTTAAAGTTGACCAAAACCCAGGGTTTTCACTATCCTGGGTTGAGGTCCTTGCCCCCTGGGAACCCCGATCGTGGGGTGCCCTGCTGTGTGAAACCCCCCAGGTCGCACAATCTGACTTACCCTTCCTGGTCCTACAGCGCCTGCGTGGCCTCTTGTCCAATCAGCGTGCTTGCATATGCCCCGCCCCCTTCATCTAAGCTATTGTCTAAAGAAGCCGACATGAACGTGTCGGCGGCCGTATCCTGCTTCCTTCTGACTTGTGAATGGCACACGTCCTGCTAAAGGGATAACAGGGATGCAGCCGCTGTTTGCGCATGCACAGTTGGACGTTATAGATTCCAAGGCCGTTGGAACTGTGGATTTTGGTCCACTTTGATATCTGTAGTGGTGATACTAATGGCAACTTTTGAACTTTTTGTAAAAACAGATAATTATCTAAAAAATTGGGCCTGAGACAGCACAGTTTTACGAAGGTCAGACTAATTTTTTTGGATTTCACCTATCACTAAAGTGTTGGATAAAGGTGGGAAACCCCCCAGTTCGCCCATAAAAACTCCCCTTGCCACGCTCCAACAGCGCATGTACAGGCTCTCGTCCAGTGACAGCCGCCTACTGTGACTACATCATTCGGCAGCCAGCTCTCATTGGGATCCCATCTCAGCCTAATCTAAATGGATGGGCCGGGAGCGTGCACACAGTGTTGGGGATGCGGCAGCATGTGTTCCCCATGGAAAATATTCAGAGCCGTCTGCCGAATGACATAGTGACAGCAGATTGCTCTCATTGGACAAGAGCCCACAAATGCCCACTGGAGCTCAATATTGTATGGGCAGAGAGATTTGGGAATACTGATTACTGAAAGCTGCAAGATGAGTGGACAATGTAGAGCGGCAGTGGTGAAGGCTAGCAGCATGCTCAGCTGCATAGCTCGGGGCATCACCAGTAAAAAGATGGAGGTTGTGATCCTGCTGTATAGAGTCCTGGTGAGGCCAAAGCTGAAATACAGTGTTCTGGAGACCTTACTGGAAGGTGGACAGACTTACATTTAGTACTTAATTTGAACAATATGAAGGAAAGAAGGGAAAGACGATATATGATAATGTGAAAGGATTGAATGAGGCTCAGGAGGGGAGCATTTTTTAGGAAGAAACTTAAAGGGACTGTAAACCCACATAAAAAAAGAGCAGTTACCTCCTCCTCCTATGCATCCGCTGCCCGGTCCACAGCTTCCCCACAAGCTGCTGTGGGGGAGAGAAGGTGGATAATTGTATTTTTTTATTTGGGATCACAGTCCCTTTAATTATAAAACAAGAAGGGCAGAACTTGAATCAAGTTAGAGGGAAGACCAAAAACAATGTTAGATAATATTATTTTACAGAAAGAGTAGTAGATACTTGGAACAAACTTCCAGCAAAGGTAGTTGAAAAATCAACAGTAAGTAAATGTAAACATACATGGGATAAGCCACCATCCATGTGGTCTCTTTCTGCGTCAACCTATGTACCCATGACTTTCCACATCATAAAGCAGGACACAGGTTTCAATCAATACGGGGAACAAAAATACAATTCTGTGAAATACTCACCTGTAGAATTGGTATTATAAGTATACAGTACGTCCTGCTCCAGATAGATTACTTACACTTGGGTTATCCTCCGCCAGATGGCGCTGCACTGCAGAGACATGCAAAACAGGCTCCTCCCGGCCCCTCAAATACCCGGGGACCTCCCACAAATCCCCAGCATTGAAAAGCAGTAAACAAGAAGCCGGGAGAATTTAACCACCCAAAAACTGGTAACTATAACAATAACAATCACCATACAGGGGATCCAGAATAATGCAAAAACCAGGGTGGGGTGGAGCAGGGCGTACTGTATACTTATAATACCAATTCTACAGGTGAGTATTTCACAGAATTGTATTATTCTTAGTATACAGTACGTCCTGCTCCAGATAGATTACTTACACTTGGGACATCCAATAGCAGTGTCCATAAAGTAGAGTGGGATCCCCCAACAAAAGGTAACAGCGGACAGTTTAAACCACTGCCGCCTGCAAAACCTTGCGGCCAAAAACAGCATCAGCTGAGGCCCTAACATCAACCTTGTAAAACTTTGAAAAGGTATGAACAGAAGACCAAGTAGCGGCCTTGCAAACTTGTTCAACAGAAGCCTGATGCTGAAAAGCCCAAGAGGCACCAATAGTACGAGTAGAATGAGCAGTAAGGCGGAAGGGAGGACTCTTCCCCTTAGCAGAACAGGCCTGAATCACAGCCTGACGAATCCATTTGCTAATAGTAGACTTGGCAGGAGCCAAACCCTTCCTAGGACCAGAAGGGACCACAAAAAGAGCATCAGTCGTCCTGAAAGCCGCAATGACTACCAGGTAATACTTCAGACACCTGACCACATCCAATGAATGCAAAACCCTTTCCTTAGCGTTGCTAGGATTAGGACACAAGGAAGGAAGAACAATATCCTGGTTTAAGTGAAAAGCAGACACCACCTTAGGCAGTAAATCCGGCTTAAAGCGGGACACCACCTTATTCTGGTGTCTCTCAAAGTATGGGGGCTGGATAGACAGAGCCGCCAGCTCAGACACACGCCTGACCGAAGTAATAGCCACCAGAAAGACAACCTTGAGCGTAAGTACAGCCAGAGCAGCATCCTGAATAGGCTCAAAGGGAGCACCCTGCAAGGCGGACAAAACCAAGTTCAAGTCCCAAACAGGGACCATAAGTTTACGTGGGGGACGCACATGAGTGACCCCCTGAAAGAAGGTCTTAACCAAGGGATGCTGAGCAAAAGACTTCTGAAAGAAGACAGGGCAGAAACCTGACCCTTCAGAGTACTGAGTTTTAGACCCAACTCCAAACCATGCTGTAAAAACTCCAGAACCCTAGGGACTAAGAACTCCCTACAGGGGAGAGACCTAGACTCACACCAATCAATGTAGGTACGCCATACCCTATAATAGATGGCAGCAGAATTCTTCTTCCTAGCCTGCACCATGGTATCCACCACCGAGGCAGACAAGCCTTTCTCCATCAAGATGGAGGTTTCAGCAGCCAGGCTGTCAAAGCCAGAGTTTGTAAATTGGGATGGCATAAGGAGCCCTGAGTGAGCAGATCTGGCGCCCCCGGCAGGACGTACTGGTCTACTGCCATTTGCACCACGTCTGCGAACCACACTCTTCTTGGCCACCTGGGGGCCACCAGAATCACTGGCACCCCTTCCAGAGCAATCTTGCGCAGGACCCTGCCCACCAGGGGGAACGGAGGAAAGACATACAGGAGCCAAAATTCCTTCCATGACATTGACAGAGCGTGGCCAAGGCCAGAGGATCCTGAGACAGGGTGACAAAGGCCGGGAGCTTGTGATTGTGACGGGATGCGAACAGATCCACATCCGGTAGACCCCAACGGTGACACAGGGACTGGAATACCCTGTTGCAGAGGGACCACTCCCCCTGACGGGAAGTCCCCCTGCTCAGAGAGTCTGCCAGTAGATTCTCTGCCCCCGGGATATACACAGCCGAGATGCATTGAACATTGGCCTCCGCCCATGTCAGAATCCGCCACACTTCCTGGAGGGCACTTCTGCTCCGGGTCCCTCCCTGATGGTTGATGTAGGCAACCGCCGTCCTCTTGTCTGAGCGCACCTGCACAGACATTCCCTGCAGGTGATCGGTCAACTGCTCCAGTACCAACCTGATTGCCCGTAGTTCCAGAATGTTGATGGGTAAGTGGGCCTCCTGAGGGCCCCACCTCCCCTGGAACCGCAGGGACTTCCAGAATCCCCCCCAACCTGACAGACTGGCATCCGTGGTGACCGTCTCCCAGGAGGGGGGCCAGAAAGGACCTGCCCTTTAGTAAGTTCTTGTGGTCCAGTCACCAAGAGAGGGACCCTCTGACCAAGGGGGGAAGCACACAAACCCCGTCCAAGGACGTGGGGTCCTTGTCCCATACTGACAGAAGGTGAAGCTGCAGAGGCCTCAAATGGAACTGAGCAAAGGGCACCGCCGCGAAGCTCGCCACCATTAGGCTCACCAGCTGCATTCCCTGCCGGAGGGAGGGCTGGGGGCACGAGAGCAGGAACCTCACCTGCGCAGTCAGAGCTTCCACCTTCTGTTGAGGAAGGAATATCCGTGACTGGACCGACGAAGGGGACAGAGAGGACTTGGGGTGATTGATCACCCAGCCGAAGGACTCCAAGGTGGACACCACCAACTGAGTGTCCAGCTCTGCCTGCTGTAGAGACCGCGATGTGATGAGAATGTCGTCCAGGTAGGGCAGCACGCGTATGCCCCCTGCCCTTAACAGAGACATCACCCCCGCCAGCACCTTGGTGAACACTCTGGGGGCTGAAGTGAGGCCGAATGGTAAGGCCACAAATTGGTAATGTTGATCTTTCAACGCGAATCTGAGAAACCTTTGATGTCCCGGGAACACAGGGATGTGAAGGTAAGCATCTTTGATGTCCACAGACGTCATAAAATCCCCTGGGCGCAGAGAGCCGATGGCCGAGTGCAGAGTTTCCATGCGAAAGCGCCTGTTCTTGACAAACTTGTTGAGGATCTTTAAATCCAGAATGGGCCTGACTGAACCATCTTTTTTGGGCACCGTGAAAAGGTTGGAATAGAACACCTTGCCCAATTCTCTTAAAGGGACCCTGCAAATGACCCCCAGATCTAGCAGTCCTTGCACGGCCTGCATCAAGACCTGAGCTGATACAGGGTCCTGGGGGACCCAGGACCTGATGAATCTTGTGGGGGGGCGCACAGCAAACTCTATCTTGTAACCAGAGGACACTACCTCCTGAATCCACCAGTCTGAGACTTGGCGCCTCCAGACGTGCGCGAAGTGCTGTAGCCGTCCCCCCACCCTGACGAGCGAGGGCGCCCCATCATGCCTGAGGGGTCTTGGGAGGGGCTTTGGGTTTGGACCCCCAGGAGGAGCCAGGAAGTCGTCCTCTGCTCCTATGCCAGGACACCCCTTTCCCCTGCTTAGCGCCTCGGTAGGGGACTGAAAGGGGGTCCTGGCTCCGAAAGGGCTGTGACTGCCGCTTGCGCTGGGGTAACTTACCTCCTTTAGCAAAGAGGTCTAGGCGGTCCCCAAACAGGCGTAGCCCCTTAAATGGAAGCCCAGTAAGGGCTTTCTTAGCAGCATTGTCGGCAGCCCACTGGCGCAGCCATACCGCGCGGCGTATAGCTACCGCCAAGGCGGAGGATCTGGCACACATCCTAATAGCATCATCCGATGCAGGCAGGATAAAGTTTACAAATACATCACAGTTAGACAGTGCATTAATCGTATCAGGTGGCAATTCGTCTGGGCCATCAAGTGCATTTCTGACCATGGCCCTGAGCGCCACCGAAGTAATGGCCAAAGCGCAGACCGGGCGCAACGCCGCCCCCTCAAATGCAAAGGCATGGCATGCCAATTGGTCAATGCGCCGGTCCTCAGAGTCCCGCAGCGTAGTAGTGTTGGGAGAGTGCATAAAAGAGGTGTTAGACAGCCCCAGAATAGGAGCATCGACCTCGGGGGGCGATGACCAGCACTTGACAATATCAGCAGGAAAAGGATACTTCCTGTCCAAACTCTTAGGCATCCCGGGGAGTCTACTGGGATGTTCCCACTCCCTAAACACGAGGTTATTGAAATGGGTTTGCTCAGGAAATTCCAATCGAGCCTTAGCAGTATGAAATAGCTCACCCCTTTGCCTGGGAGCCGCAACAGGGGGAGAGATGGACAAAACCTCAAAAATCTGAACCAGCAGTTTGTCAGTATCCTCCGGGGTCCAGTGATCAGAGCCAGAATCGTCATGACCCCTTGACTTCTCGTCAGATGACCCTGAGTCAGAGAACAGTTCCCCTTCGTCCGAGGGGGTATAGCCATATAGATGCAACAACTCATCAGCCTCTGTAGGGAAAAGAGTGGCATCAGGGGTTAAGTGCCGCTTTTTTGTGGTGGCCTTACACGCTAAGGTATTAGCAAGCAATTTTTCAACACTGGCCAGTCTAGCAGCCACATCAGGATGAGAATCCCCGCTTGTATTGGGGGTTAGACTCAGGCTTGGGGGAGTAGGTGAAGTGAGGCGAGGTGCAGGCCCAGCCACCGGGGGGGGGGGGGGGGGGGGCGGGAAGTACCATTAGCGCATGCTGTGCACAAGGAACACAGACCCGTGCATTGTCACCGCTGATAGGTGAGACCCCACAAGCTACACACAGCCGGGCTTGTCCCGAAGGAACCCCGGTCACAATATCCTGGGATGCCTCCATATGGTGATTAATAGGCACAATAGGCCAGTAGGGATTGACGCTGAAGCTACCCTGGATGCCCCAATGAACCTGAGGGAAGTGGGAGTAATTATACTAGGCCCAACTGGCAATTACACCGGGCCGGGAGAAGCCACTGGATTCAACCGTCTGAAAGACATAATGAGAATAAGGGGTGTCAGAACCATGCACAGTAAGCAAGGAGCATAAAAATCGCCCGCACTTACAGACCAACGAAAGGAGAGGGACCGTTACCACACGCGCGACTACACCTCAAACTGGCGCCAAGCGAACCTCGAAGGGCGGGCCAGACGTGGAGCGCGCCAAGCCAGGTCCCCACCCCCCCCGAAGAGCGCGAAGCTCTAAGACAGCCGTCAATGTTGTCATGAGGAGCGAAGTGTATGACACACTTAAAATAGATGACTTGCCAAGGATGGCGACGCCGCCCGCCCGGCGCAGCACGTCCATGAAGGAAAAATGGCGCGTGCGGCGGCGGCGGCAGTTACACAAGTAAAAAAATACAATTCTGTGAAATACTCACCTGTAGAATTGGTATTATACGCATACAGCACGTCCTGCTCCATCTATAATACTTACACATGGGTAATCCTCCGCCAGAGGGCGCTGTTCACTGCAGACATGCAAAAACATGCTCCTCCCGGCCCTTCATATACCCAGGGACCTCCCACAAATCCCCAGTATTGAAAAGCAGTGAGAAAAGAAGCCGGGAGAAACCAATCACCAACTGGTAACAAAAGTAATGATAACAATCACCATACAGGGGATCCAGAAAAATTTAAAACCAGGGTGGGTTGGAGCAGGACATGCTGTATGCGTATAATACCAATTCTACAGGTGAGTATTTCACAGAATTGTATTATTCTAAGCATACAGCACGTCCTGCTCCATCTATAATACTTACACATGGGACATCCAATAGCAGTGTCCATAAAGTAGGGTGGGATCCCCAAAAACAAGGCACAGCAGACAGTAAAGGCGCTGTCACCTGCAAAACTTTGCAACCAGGTATGACATGAGCAGAGGCTCTAAAGTCAATCTCATAACAAAACCTTTGAAAGGTATGAACAGAGACAAGCAACAGTCTAGTAACTTATTCAACAGAAAAACCTGGTGCTGAAGGGCCAAAGGTACCCAAACACCAATATAACGGAATAAAATGAGAAAGGGAGATTCTTCCCCCTTAAAGGAATAAGCCAGTGTAACGGCCCAACCAGCCCACAGGCAACAGAAGCCTCGTGGAAAACTTAGAACTCTCTCCAAGGGGAATGAGAACTGGTCTCCCGTCAGACAGGCGGGAATACTGACCCCTTCATTAGCAAGAAGCCGAAACCTTTACTCAGGACCAGGAAGGCATCCAAGTAAGATCAATCCAAAGGGCGCAGTGGCCCTGGAAGCAAGCGTTATCAGGCGCATATATAAGGAGGCGCCCGCAGACCCCAAGGGCATCAGTCCCCCTAAGGGACAAGAAACCACCAGGAAAAATTGCAACACCTGAAATGTAGACCCTTTACTTCAGCATTATTAAGAATAAGGTCCATAGTTAGACTAAAAGGACTTAAACAATGATCATAAAACACCACTTGGACAAAGGGGTCCGGCGTAAGACGGAATACCACCACGTCATGGTGTGCATATAGATAGATAGATATATATATCTATATATATATCTATCTAACACGAGCTAAGGCTAAGTAATCAGATCCACCTTCTCAGGCACACATCTGACTGAAGCAGCATCCAGCATAAGTCCCAAGGGAACAATCCGCAGGGCAAACAGAATGAAAACGGATCCCAACAGGAACCACAGAACTACTTGGGAGATGCCCTTGAGCAATCCCCAAGAGAGCTACTCACAAGGAAGAGTGAACTAGACTTCTACAGGAAGACAGACAGGACAGAACCTGAACCTTCAGAGTACCGAGACGGGGAGCCAACCCCAACCTATGCTGTAACGACTCTAGAACCCTGGGAACCGAGAACGTCTAACAGGGAAGAGACCAAGACTCACGCCAATCAATATGGGTACACAATAACCCACAATAGACGGAGGAAGAGGAAGCCAAGGAAGCTTGCTCCTAGCCCCCCATATACCAGGTCACCCAGAAGATAAGCCCGTCTCCAAGGGGTGAATGAATCAGCTGTCAAGCCCCAGACTAGAGTCTGTAGATTGGGACGACAAAGAAGGGGCCTGACAAGGGCAGAACCGCACTCCTGAGAGAGCGAACAGGTCAGCTGACCTTAGCAGAAGCATCTGCGAACCACGGTTCACTAGGTCACCCGGGGGTCAACAAACTCACGGGTCTCTTAATCGGCACAACAGTGCGCAGAACCCCACATAGTAGGGTGAATGAAGAGAAGGCATATAAGATAGAAAATCCATGCATAATTTTACTAAACCCCCATGACCAGAGTCAGAATATTCTGAGACAGTAAACACAAGGGCGGAGCCCCTGTGGTATAAGCGAGACCCAACAGAGCCACCCTAGTTGGCTCTCAGAGTGACACCAGGATAGCAAAACCTGCCACTGAGAAACATCCATTGGAGCGAATACCGTTGAGGAGCAGGGGGCGTAGACCCCTGCCCAGATCAGGAACCCTCCAGAGGGATCATCCTGCTTCAAGCTCCAGACCAGTAATAAAACAGGCCATTGTCTTCCAACAGGCCAAGAATCCCCAAATAGACAGGTCCTAAAATAGGAGAAGTCCAGCCATATAGAGTCAACGGAAGGCTCATGTTTTAACAAACCAGTAGGTAAGATGGACCCTCTAAGGGACCCTACCCAGGAGCCACAGGGGGTTTTTGGAAGAAATCCCCCCCCCCCGCCAACCTGCGAGGCTTGGTACCCAAGGCGACCATTCACAGGAAGATGCAAGCAAGGAAGGGGGTGCCCCTTAACAGGGTCCTTGGATATAATCAGCTCAAGAGGAGCCACCGTACCAAGGGGGAATGAGCACAGACCTAGTTCCAGGGGTGCTGGAACCCCAAGTAGGATCAGTAACCTACTGTGCAAAACAGCCCAAGGGCTCTGTATATAAGGGACATCATCTGATACGCCACCAACGGGCCCACCAGCTGCAATCCTGCCTGGTGAAAGTAAGATGTCAGTAAAGGGGGGACAGAGCCCCCGTGACCAGGAGTCCACTTGTTGCCAAGGGAGAAGGCTCAAGCCTGAACCGAATCCAAGGAATGGAGATAGCGAATAAGGGACCATGAGGGATTGAGGTGACTGAGCACCTATCCAGTAACTCCCAGGGGACACTGCCTGCCAACTAATTCACTCGGCCTGACGTAGAGATTGGGGAGTAAGAAAAGACGACCCGGTAGGTCCTAGTGCGGACGCCCCCCAGGGCATGTCCGAGACATCACCCCCCTTTGCGCCATGGCGAGCAGCTTGGGAGCGAAAGAGAGGCCAAAAACAAAGCCTCCATCCGCAGGGTTGGTCCTGCAACACAGACTAGTAACGGTCTTGGTGCCCAGCAGACACAGGGGGAGCTAATAAGATCTAGAACTGCACAGGAGGCCGGAGGCCCCCCTTGCCCAGGGCGCCTGTGTCCCAAGACAGAGATGTCATATAGGGACTACCTGTGAGAGTAGAATTGCCAGGCCTACCATAGGCCAGCATGGTCCAGACTGCCTCATACTGTTGAGGAAAGGAAGAAAGTAAGCCCAAACTCCGTAGGCCTAGCACGGCCTGCACCAAATCCTGAGGGGAAAACAGGGGCTAGAGGCACCCTGACAACATCTGAGAGGGACTGCCCAGCAAATGCTATCCTGTGTCCAGGGGAACTACCTCCTAGAACCACCAGAAGGAGAAGGTACATTCCTAGATAGGAGTCAGCTGCTGCAGCAGTACCCTCGCCCAGAAGGGCGAGGGCGCCCCTTCATGCTTGGGAGGTCTTGGCAGATTTGGACTTAGTCCTGCCAGAGGGCCCAGGGCATTGCCTGCCCACCCCATGGTGGAAATCCACACCGAACAGTTGGAAGCACACCTCAGGTTTGTGTTTGACACTAACGTAGGGAGGTGGAGGGGTGGCCCTGCCCCGAGGAGGCCGGGACGGCCTTCTGCATAGGGGTGCCTTACCCTTTTTTCCAAAAAGGTCCAAACGGGCCCCAAATAGTCGCCGTCCTCTGAAGGGAAGGCCAGTGAGCGCCTTTTTCGTAGCATTGTCAGCACCCCATTGTCGCAGCCAGACCAGGCGGCGAATAGCTACCACAAGGGCAGAGGTTCTAGCACACATCTTAATGGTGTCATCCAGCGCTGAGAGGAGGAACCTTACAAACACATCACAGTCTGATAGCGCATTAAACACCCCCCAGGGGAGGTCCTCAGGTCGGTGGTCAAGTACTTTTCTAACGAGAGTCCTGGCAGCCACCGCCGTGATGGTCACGGCACAGACCAGGCGCAGAGCTGTCCCTGCACACGAAAAGGCGTGGGAAGCCAGTCTGTCAATGCGCCGGTCCTCAGCATCCCGAAGGGTACGGTAATAAGGAGCCGTCATGAAGGGGGGGTTAGTAACCCCTATAATCGGTGCATCCACCACAAGAGGTGCTGACCAAAAGTTAACCACATCAGGAGGGAAAGGGTACTTCCAATCCCAGACCCCTGGGACCCCTTTAAGTTTACAAGGCGATTCCCATTCTTGGGATATAAGATTCTGGAAATGATCCTGTTCCAGGAACTCCAAGCGCGGCGGCGCTGTGTGGAAACTCTCCTTCTTAGGCTTGGGAGCCTCTCCAGGAGGGGAGATTGACAAAACCTCAAAGATCTTAATAAGAAGTTCATCTGTGTCGCACAGGCCCCAAGAACCGGGCCCAGAATCATCACGGCTCCCAGGCATCTCATCCGAGGAGCCCGAATCTGAGAATAGCTCACCTTCCTTAGAAGGATCAAGGTCCTGCATATCAGCAGAGTCATTGGTATCGTTAGGAACCGGAGAGCCAGGAGGCGTCAGGGACCGCTTCTTTCCAGGGCCCAAGCGCTCCGCCAAACCAGACAGCACCTGCTCCGCCGTAGGCAGCCTGCGCGGCACGGCTTGCTGGTCATCCCCGCTTGAGTGAGACTCATCCGGAGTGATATTTAGGTATGGGGAGACGGGTGTATTGAAGGGAGGTGCAGCCACTGGCAAACCTGATTGCAGGGTCAGTGCCTGTTCAGCACACGGTCCGCAGACCCGTGCTCTGTCAGCATTAGCATGGGGCTGACCACACACTGCACACAGCCGGTCATGTCCCAGAGGGACCCCGGGTACATAATTCTGAGATGCCTCCATATGGTGATTATCTGAGCAGTATGCCTGCAGGGATTTATGCAATAGGCAACCCTGGATGCCCCAAGACCCGCTAGGAAGTGGGAGAATTTGTTATGTGGACCCGCTATAATATATGTTAGGCCGGGAGAAGCCACCGAAGTCCTGGCGTCTGAAAGACATAATGGTATAAGAGGGGGGGGGGGGTGTCAGTGGCTCCATAAGCACGCATGGTGCTGCCTACCTTCACCCGACCAGCGCAGCCCAGGCTCAGGCACATTGCATGGGAGTAGTCCAACAGGGTCGCAGGCTTTAATAGCCCCGCTCACCTGCGAGAGAGTGATACTTCATGTCATCGCAGTCGGCACTGCAAAGAAATCTGGGGATTTGTGGGAGGTCCCCAGGTATTTGAGGGGCCGGGAGGAGCCTGTTTTGCATGTCTCTGCAGTGCAGGACCATCTGGCGGAGGATAACCCAAGTGTAAGTAATCTATCTGGAGCAGGACGTACTGTACATTACAAAGCAGCTAACAGTTATTTGAAGTGGCTGGTGCCTCTGGATCACTGGGAACCTCAAGGGGTAGGGTGCTCCAGAGGCTTGCAGTTGTGCACAAACCCACTATTCAGCCACTACTAACCAATGCTTACACAAGGCTGCACTGGGTCTAAACATACATAAAGTCTAATATTAAGTCTTGTTTACCAGTGCGTGCCATGCAACACTGAATGGTCCCAATGGATAGAAGTAGGGGACGGCACCCCCCTGCCACATTATCTGAACCTACAATACTAAAACTTCAGCACCATTTAGTTGGCAATCTTCACCCCTGTTCATGGCCTGGCCCTGCAATGCTATAGCCTCAGCCTTGCAGGGAAATCCAGCTCAGCTGGTAAGCAGGCTTGTCATGGGTTGGCATGCTAGTAAAATCTGGTGTAGATTCAATTATCTTACATTTTGTAGTGCTTCATAGACGGCTCTAAATGCAGGTTGCTTGTCATCATGGTATACTCCTCTGTTCCCATGAAGGATGAAGACACCATTTTCAGCTTCTTTACAATTGCTTCCATAAATACAATGATCGGGACGATAGTTCCACTGGCATGGGAAAACGTAAAGGCTTTCTGTTGAAGATGAGCAAAAACAAGAGAAACGTTCAAGACTATTCAATAAGCATAGCAGTATAAAGATATTAACCCTTTCGCTGCCAGGCTACCTGGAGTTTTTGTCACCCTTTGTTGCCAGACCATTTTGCACTATTTTGCGCTCCACATGTTCAACTGTGATTTTTTAAGGGATTTCCCAGGGAATTATATATTCTTGTTTTCAGCAGAATCTGGGTTTTAACATGAAATGTCTTTTTTGTCATTTTTTAGGTGTATTCTCAATATTTTGGGATGAAATATGTGCAAAAAAAAAAAATCTATTTTTCTACAATTTGTAGAATTTTTTGTAATAAAAAAAGTAATTTTGTCAATAAAATCTTATTGCATGTGAAATCCTAATTTCTCCCGGTTACAGAGGTACCACATATGTATTGATAGACACCCTTTCCTGCCCAGGAGACTCCCCCAAACTGAAACAGCGCTTTAGGAGATTTTCAGATAAAATACAAATATGCTAAGCGCACCTTGCAGTTTTTCAAGAAAAACAACCCTTTACATTTGAAATACCCCCCCACAAACTATATATTTCCTGAAAGTATACACCTCAGGCTTTCTAGGTGTACCAGGCTTCTTTACATAGGTGCAGTTTTCTGGAAGTAATTCCTCAATGAATTCAATGAAGTGCGCACGTTGTACTTTTTCTACCAAAACAACCCTTTACATTTGGTATACCCCCCAGAAACCATATATTCCCTGAAAGTACATATGTTAAGCTTTCTAAGCATACCCAGCTTGTTGTAGTGGGCTCATCATTTTAGAAGTAATCCCTTGAAGAATTCTTAGGTTGCACGAGGTCTCCCTCAAAAAATTATGAAAAAACAGAATATTTTCTATTTTTCTATTTTCTATCTATATAATTTTCTTAAAAAAATCAATATGCAAACAAGAAAACCCAAAACAAGCTAAATCTGAAAGAGCAAGGACCCCCGAGCAGAACAATACCCCACAGACACATGTACTATTAACCCTTTTAATTGCCCGTCTACTTGAAATTTCTTCACCCTCTGTTGACAGGTAATTTTTCACCATTTTGCACCATGTTTAACCGTGATTTTTGGAGGAATTTCGAGAAAAATTATAGATATATTTTTGCAGCAGGGTTAACATGAAATGTCTTGTTTGTAATTTTTCTACTGTTTTTTAAAATATTTTTGCGTAAAAAATAAAAAAAAAATAATTTTTTAGAAAATTGTCTCCTTTATTTTAAATAAAGCATTTACTTTATTGGAGAAAACCATATTGCATGTGAAAGCCCCATTTCTTCCGATTACAACGGTACCACATATGTATCGGTAGCCCCCACATTCTTGCCCAGGAGACCCCCCAAACTGAAAATAGCACTTTATAACATTTACAAATAAAATACTACTACTATCCACACTATAAACATAAGGGGTTAATTTAAAAAAAATGACAGGGGTCCCCTCTCCCGGGGGGGAACCCCATTTTTGGGGGAATTTTAAGGGTTAAAAACCCTTAAAAATCCAAGAAAAAAAAATGAAATGGGGTCCCCCCTACCCAGCATTACCAGCCCGGGACCAGCTATTGGGGCTTGTAGGCACAGAGTGGAGGGGGCCAGCTTTTGTGGCTCCCCCACCCTGCAGCCTACGAGCCCACATAGCCTATGTGGGCCCGGGATCTTCTGCACCCCCCCCCAGCCTTGTGAACTGGTATAAGGGGTCTCATGGACCCCTTACCAGTTCACAAGGGGTTAACAGTAAAAAAAAAAAACACACTGACACACATTAAAAAATAAAAACTTTTTTTACTTTACTTACCTCCGATCGTCAGCTCCTTTGTCCCTCGATGTGATGACAGATGCGATCATGCTGGCTGCAGTAGCAGAGGGGCAGGTGATCTGATCACCTGCCCCTCTGCTCCTGTGCCCAGCATGATCGCATCTACATGTAGAGCAGCAGGGAACCAGGACGATACCCGGTGAGTGACATCATAAGCCCCCGCCCCCAAAGGGAGCCATCCGTGCCCCCACTGTTTGCAAATCATAATCTACCAAATCTTCCTGGAATACCCAAGACTGGACGTTTCCACTTTAGCGAGGATAGTCTAAAAGTCTGGAAATCCACCAATTTTTTCTTTTTATTTTACTTTCAGTTTTAAATTCTTATTTGTTTTCTTTAGAAGATAGCTGTGTGTCACACTTCTGGGAAATGCTTATATTGAAAAACAACATTGTGTAGAATGTGCAATTGTTTTGATGTTCATTTACAATATAACAAGGAATATATATTACTAAATTTCAGGGGTGCTCAACCTTTGGACAAGCGTAGGACACTTAAATTATTTGGAACCTGGTCGTGGACCACAATAAATAGGTTCAGAATTTTTTTCATTTGTAATAGCAAAAAAAGAAGGTTTTTAGTACTCACCGTGACATTATTTTATTCTGGAACTGTGGAGGACACGACCATGAGTGTATTCATCACTTCTTGGTTTTAGGGGTACCCGCAGGAGATGAACACTCAATGTCAATAATGTTTATTGAAAGTCGGTATATCCTAGCAACCCGCAACCTAACTTGTCAGTTTGTAAAAAGCAGTAATGGAGATTGACCTTGGAAAACACTAGAACCCTCTTGACTGGAAATAAACAACAAACCTGAGTTCTACCGCAGTGAGGATCACTTTTTTTTGGTGGGGTGCCGCGTCCTACACAGTTGCAGAAGAAAGGACCTTTACGGTAAAGTACTAAAACTTTTTCTTCTGGAACATGTGGAGGACGCTGCCTTGATTGTATTCATCACTTCTGGGACGTCCCAAGCAGTAACTAACTGGGTGGGGGAACAGCAACTCACTACAACCCTAAATGCCAACGAAGTAATAACTATGTCCAGTAACCAAGGACATAACAAAATAATAAACATAAATCCTATACTGTTACTGCCCAGTGCTGTGTCCGCAGACGACAGTATTTAATTTTTATAAAAATTCCGTAAAAGGTGAGGAAGGATGACCATGTAGTCTTACATACCAGTTCCAGTGAGGCCTGTTGATGGGAGACCCAGAATGAACCAACCATGTAGGACAATGAGCTACAGAATAATACTTACAGATGTCTATTTTCCCTTTGACTTGTAAAATCTGACAAGAGTCATCTTGGTCTGTTTACAAATGTCCTTAGGAAGAACTGGTTATTCATTTTACATGACTATCCAGAGTAATGAACAATTAATATTTTTCCGATATCTTTTGTTCTATGAATATAGAATTGTACAATTCTAACTGCATCAAGTTGATGTAATATTTCCTAAGCCTTTGAAGAAGGATTTGAACATTAATGTGAGGTATTGTAATGCAAGGTGTACTTTAAGTAAAATTTCTAAAAAAAAAAAAAATCAAGAAAGGTTACTTTTTTGAGAAAATTAGATTCCTGGCACGAAATTTGAAGGTTCAAAAATACAATTCTGTGAAATACTCACCTGTAGAATTGGTATTATACACATACAGCACGTCCTGCTCCAATATAATACTTACACGTGGGTAATCCTCCGCCAGAGGGCGCTGTTCACTGCAGACATGCAAAAACAGGCTCCTCCCCGGCCCCTCATATACCCAGGGACTTCCCACAAATCCCCAGTATTGAAAAGCAGTGAGAAAAAAAACCCAGGAGAAACCAACCACCAAACTGGTAACAATAGCAATGATAACAATCACCATACAGGGGATCCAGAAAATGTAAAACCAGGGTGGGGTGGAGCAGGACGTACTGTATGCGTATAATACCAATTCTACAGGTGAGTATTTCACAGAATTGTATTATTCTAAGCATACAGTACGTCCTGCTCCAATATAATACTTACACGTGGGACATCCAATAGCAGTGTCCATAAAGTAGGGTGGGATCCCCAACAAAAAAGGCACAGCAGACAGTAAAGGCGCTGTCACCTGCAAAACTTTGCTACCAAGTACGACATGAGCAAAGGCTCTAACGTCAATCTCATAACAAAACCTTTGAAAAGGTATGAACAGAAACAAGCAGCGGTCTAGCAACTTATTCAACAGAAAACCAGGTGCTGAAGGGCCAAAGGTACCCAAACACCAATAGAACGGAATAAAAAGAGAGAGGGAGATTCTTCCCCCTTAAAGGAATAGGCCAGTGTAACGGCCTAACCAGAACAGAAGCCTCGGTAAAACTTAGAACTCTCCCCAACGGGTAATTGAAAACTGGTCTCCCGCCAGACAGGCGGGGATACTGACCCCTTCACTAACAAGGATCAGCAAGAAGCCGAAACCTTTACTCAGGACCAGGAAGGCAAACCATCCAAGTAAGATCAGTCCAAAGGGCGCATAGGCTCTGGAAGCAAACGAGATCAGGCGCATACCTATGGAGGCGCCCGCAGACCCCAAAGGGCATCAGTCTCCCTAAGGGACAAGAAACAACCAGGAAATTTTGAGACCTGTTGAGGGAATGTAGACCCCTTACTTCAGCATTACTAAGAATAAGGCCCATAGGCAGACTAAAAGGACCTAAATAATGATCATAAAACACCACCGTGGACAAAAGGGTCCGGCGTAGGGCGGAATACCACCGCATCATGGTGTGCATATATCCACATATAATGAACGAGGGCTAAGTAATCAGAGCCACCTTCTCGGGCACACGTCTGACTGAAGCAACAGCCCCCGGAGGGGCGACTTGAACTACAAAACAGCTCAGACAGCATCCAGAATAAGTCCCAAGGGAACAATCCGCAGGGAAAACAGAATGAAAATTGATCCCAACAGGGACCATAGAACTACTTGGGAGATGCCCCTGAGCAATCCCCAAGAGAACTCCTAACAAAGAAGACTAAACCAGACTTCTACAGGAAGGCAGACAGGACAGAACCTGAACCTACAGAGTACCTAGATGGGGAGCCAACCCCAACCTATGCTGTAACAACTCTAGAACCCTGGGAACCGAGAACATCCCACAGGAGAGAGACCAAGACTCACGCCAATCAATATGGGTACACCATAACCCACAATAGACAGAGGAAGAAGAAGCCAAAGAAGCTTGCTCCTAGCCCCCCATAGACCAAGTCACCCAGAAGATAAACCCGTCTCCAAAGGGGTGAATGAATCAGCCGTCAAGCCCTTAGACTAGAGTCTGTAGATTGGGACGACATAAGAAGGAGCCTGACAAGGCCAGGACCGCACTCCTGAGAGAGCGTACAGGTCCGCTGACCTCAGCAGAAGCATCTGCGAACCACAGTTCACTAGGCCACCCAGGGGCCATCAATCTCACGGGTCTCTTTATCAGCACGACCATGCGCAGAACCCCACATAGCAGGGTGAATGAAGAGAAGACATATAAAATAGAAAGACTATACATAACTTTACTAAGCCCCCATGACCAGAGTCAGAATATTTTGGGGCAGTAAACACAAGGGCATAGCCCCTGTGATATTAGCGAGACCCAACAGAGCCACCCTAGTTGGCTCTCAGAGGGACACCAGGATAGCACAACCTGCCACTGAAAGACATCCATTGGAGCAAATACCACTGAGGAGCAGGGGACGTAGACCCCCACCCAGATCAGGAACCTTCCTGGAGAATCATCCTGCTTCAAGCTCCAGACCAATAATAAAACAGGCCATTGTCTTCCAACAGGCCAAGAGTCCCCAACTAGACAGGTCCTGAAGAGGAGAAGTCCAGCAAGATAGAGCCAACTGAAGGCTCACTGTTTTAACAAAATCAGTAGGTAAGATGGACCCTCTAAGGGACCCTACCTAGGAACCGCGGGGGTTTTTTGGAAGAAAATCCCCCCCCCCCCCCGCCAACCTGCGAGACTTGGCACCAAGGTGACCAATCACAGGAAGATGCAAGCAAAGAAGGGGGTGCCCCCTGACAGGGTCCTTGAATGTAACCAGCTCAAGAGGAGCCACCGTACCAAGGGGGAATGAGCAAAGACCTAGCTCCAGGGGTGCTGGAACCCCATCTAGGATCAATAACCTACTGTGCCGAAGAGCCCAAGGGCTCTGTATATAAGGGACATCATCTGATACGCCACCAACGGGCCCACCAGCTGCAATCCTGCCTGGTGAAAGTAAGGTGTCAGCAAAGAGGGACAGAGCCCACTTATTGCCAAGGAAGAAGGCTCAAGCCTGAACCGAATCCAAGGAATGGAGATAGCGAATAAGGGACCATGAGGGATTGAGGTGACTGAGCACCCATCCAAATAACTCCCAGAGGACACCGCCGGCAGACTAACCCACTCAGCCTGACGTAGAGATTGGGAAGTAAGGAAGGACGATCCGGTAGGTCCTAGTGCGGACGCCCCACAGGCATGTTCGAGACATCACCCCCATCCACGCCATGGCGAGTAGCCTGGGAGCGGAAGAGGGCCAAAAACAAGGCCCCAATCCGCAGGGTTGGTCCTGCAACACCGCCTAGTAACGGTCTTGGTGTCCAGAAGACACAGGGGGAACTAAAAGTATCTAGAACTCCACAGGAGGCCAGAAGCCCCCCTTGCACAGGGCGCATGTGTCCCAAGACCGAGATATCATACAGGGACTACCTGTGAGTGTAGAATTGCCAAGCCTACCATAGGCCAGCATGGCCCAGACTGCCTCATCATTTTGAGGGAAAGGGAAAGGTTAACATAGAGGCCATCGCCCCATTCTGTTAAGGGCAACCTGCAAGTAAGCCCAGACCCTGCAGGCCGAGTACGGCCTGCACCAACTCCTGAGGGGAAAACAGGGGCTAGAAGCACCCCGACAACCTCTGAGAGGGACTGCCCAGCAAATTCTATCCTGTGTCCAGGGGAACTACCTCCTGGAACCACCAGAAGGAGAAGATAAGCTCCCAGATAGGAGCCAGGTGCTGTGGCAGTCCCCTCGCCCAGAAGGGCGAGGGTGTCCCTTCATGCTTGGGAAGTCTTGGCAGATTGCGTTGCCTGCCCACGCCGTGGTGGAAATCCACTCCGAAAAGTTAACATAGCTAACGTAGGGACCCCAAATAGACGCCGTCCTCTGAAAGGAAGGCCAGCAAGAGCCTTTTTCGTATCATCGTCAGCACCCCACTGTCGCAGCCAGACCAGGTGGTGAATAGCTACCACAAGGGCAGAGGTTCTAGCACACATCTTAATGGTGTCATCCAGCACTGAGAGGATAAACCTCACAAACACATCACAGTCTGAGAGCGCATTAAATACCTCCCAGGGGAGGTCCTCAGGTAGGTGATCAAGTAGTTTTCTAATGAGAGTCCTGGCGGCCACCGCAGTGATGGCCGCGGCGCAGACCGGGCGCAGAGCCGTCCCTGCACACGAAAAGGCGTGGGAAGCCAGTCTGTCAATGCGCCGGTCCTCAACATCCCGAAGGGTACAATAACAGGGAGCCGTCATGAAGGGGGGGGGTTAGTCACCCCTATAATCGGTGCATCCACCACAGGAGGTGCTGACCAAAAGTTAACCACATCAGGAGGGAAAGGGTACTTCCCATCCCAGACCCCTTTAAGTTTACAAGGCGATTCCCATTCTTGGGATATAAGATTCTGGAAATGCTCCTGTTCCAGGAATTCCAAGCGCGGCGGCGCTGTGTGGAAACTCTCCTTCTTAGGCTTGGGAGCCTCTCCAGGAGGGGAGATTGACAAAACCTCAATGATCTTAATAAGAAGTTCATCTGTGTCGCACAGGCCCCAAGAACCGGGCCCAGAATCATCACGGCTCCCAGGCATTTCATCCGAGGAGCCCGAATCTGAGAATAGCTCACCTTCATCAGAAGGATCAAGGTCCTGCATAGCAGCAGATTCATCCGTATCATTAGGAACCGGAGAACCAGGAGGCGTCAGGGACCGCTTCTCTCCAGGGCCCAAGCACTCCGCCAAACTAGACAGCACCTGCTCAGCCGTAGGCAGCCTGCGCGGCACGACTTGCTGGTCATCCCCGCTCGAGTGAGACTCATCAGGAGTGAGATTTAGGTCCGGGGAGACAGGTGTATTGAAGGGAGGTGCAGCCACTGGCAAACCTGATTGCAGGGTCAGTGCCTGTTCAGCACACGGTCCGCAGACCCGTGCTCTGTCAGCATCAGCATGGGGCTGACCACACACTGTACACAGCCGGTCTTGTCCCCGAGGGACCCCGGGTCCATAATTCTGAGATGCCTCCATATGGCGATTGTCTGAGCAGCATGCCCGCAGGGATTTAGGCAATAGGCAACCCTGGATGCCCCAAAACCCGCTAGGAATGTGGGATAATGTTTCATGTGAACCCGCTATAATATATGTCAGGCCGGGAGAAGCCACCGAAATCTTGGCGTCTGAAAGACATAAGGGGATAAGAGGGGAGTGTCAGTGCCATGCGCAGCTGAATAAAAAATCATAGGAACAAAAACCGCCCAGGAGGGCACTTACATGACCAAGGGAGGAGGCGGATCGCAACCACGCGCGCGAAGACCGTCAAAATGGCGCCAAGCGAACCTCGAGGGGCGGGCCTGATCTGGCCGTGACGCGGGGCGCGTCATGTCAAGTCCCCGCCTCCCCCAAAGAGCGCGAAGCTCTAACCAGCGCAACGTCAATGACAGTAGTGGATAGGACACACATACAGAGTGTAATCAAGGAGATTGCTCTCAACACTAGAGAATGATGCTGCCTCCCGGGCTGCACACTTATGTAATGGAAAGACACACACGCGCGCAACCAGACAAGGTTTATGTGGAGCAAGGAGCGCGGCACTGACACCCAAGTTTAAATAAACGGCCATAAACGTGTTAACATTACACTGGGACCGCCACACACATACCCCCCCCACCTTTCTTTTCCCCCGAGCTACGGGAGGAAGCGGACCTGCACCCAGGGTTCATCGCTATGAGGGGCACGGGCAACAATGCGGGAGGGGCATATATTGGAGGCTCACCATCGGCCTAAACCACCTACCCTATGGTGTGGGATTGCGGTGGAGCGTAGCTCCGTGAGCACACGAGGTGCTGCCTACCTTCACCCGACCAGCGCAGCCCAGGCTGGGAGGCACATCCTTATCGAAGAGGATGGGTGGTAATAGTCCCACAGGGCCGCAGGCTGTAATAGCCCCGCTCACCTGCGAGAGAGTTGATACTTCATGTCTTCGCAGTCAGCACTGCAGAGAAATCTGGGGATTTGTGGGAGGTCCCTGGGTATATGAAGGGCCGGGAGGAACCTGTTTTTGCATGTCTGCAGTGAACAGCGCCCTCTGGCGGAGGATTACCCACATGTAAGTATTATATTGGAGCAGGACGTACTGTATGCTTAGAATAGGATGATGTTAAATATCCAATAGTACCATATTAAGATTACATGACTCACTCAAGTCACTTACTTACTTATTCTTTCCCCTACCAGGCTAAAACTCTGTTTGGGACCCTAGGATACGGACTCTGCCATCTTGCCTCAGAAGTATCACATACTGAGGGGGGGGGGGGGGGGGGGGGAGTGCAGGGGATCGGGTTATAGCTGTGCTTTAGATTTAGATCAGCTAGAATCATAGTTATCTACATTGACCACAGACAACATAGAAGGTGAGTAGCAGCGTAAGTGTAGGTTACGTTCTGTACACCATGATAAACAGAGACGGAAGTGTAATTAGGGTATCCTTACGTTTCCCACAAAGTTCATTACTTTTCTGTTGAATCTGGAAGGAACAGATTCAAATCCAAAGTGCCCCAATGATCACATGTGGAGTTGAATTTCTCTTGGTTCAGATCCCACTTCTCCTGACATACCTCTTCACAACTTACAAAGCCTGCAGAAGAATTAGTTCTCTATTCCTGGAATATGTACAGTCAATTTTGCTGGTACATGAGCTTCTGCCCAACGTAGAAGCAGCTCTGCTACCACCATGGCTGTAGAACTGGTCACTCCCACCTGATGATTTATGTAAGCTAACAACGTTACATTATACCACTGGACAGCCACCTGGGAGAAGGAAGGAATACCAAAGAGACCCCACGTTTAGCTGGAAAAAGGGAGACCTATAATATCTCCTTACTCCTGAAAATGCCATGCTGAAAATCAAACCTCAGTTCACCACCGCTTGTAATACTTTTCAACCAAACGCGGTGTCCGCTGAGCCTCTTACGCCTACCTTATAAAACTTGGTGTAATGTTTGAACAGAAGACCAGGTAGCGGCTTTGCACACCGGTTTCACTGAAGCCTGGTGCTGAAAGGCCAAGGACATTCTGATAGCCCTGGTAGAATGGGCAGTGACCCGAAAGGGAGGATTTTTGCCCTTGGAAACGTAAGCTCTTATCACTGCCTGTGTAATCCATTGTCTGATGACTTAGCTAGAAGCCTATTGCAGAAAATCGGCTTATAAGGACGTTTATGCAGGGGGTTTCCCATGTGCGTCCATCTCTCTTGCCTGTTTGGGATCCAAATCTAGTCATATCGGCCCTTCAGGGTCCTCCATTTTGAACCGTCAGAGACACTTAAAGTCATCTTTTTGATGGCAATAACTTCTGTCTGGCGGGTTTCTGAATAAGCTGTCTTATCAGTCAAGCCTCCTTACTTGGTGCTACACTAGGCCAAGATGGTTTTCTGCTTTATATAGTGCTTTCCTGCTACTCAGACCTTCCGCAAGACTGACGCCCTGTTCGTCATTTTTGAGGGGCCAAGGAAAGGTCTAGTAGCAGAAGGGTCTGTCCTTGTTCTGGGTCTTAGTTTTATTCCAAAACGCCTCTCGGCGTCTAGAGGTAAAGGAACCTCTGCCATCTCGAAATGGCCGGGAACTTGAAGATTTACGAAAAGAAGGATTAAACTACCTTCTTTTCGGAAGTCTAGTAGACTTGCTCCCCGTGGCTTTCTTCACAATATCATCCAAAAGTTCACCAAAAAGATGACCTCCCAGAAAAGGAAGTCCCAGCATCAGACCACCGTTTTAACCACAGTGAACACATCTGAGCCACCAATAGGGATAAACCCCTGGCATTCAGTCTAACAATGTCATCTATAGTAGCAATGACGTACTTGAAGACATCCGTGCTGGATTTTATCAACTGATTGCATAAATTATGGAAGTGGCATGCCCATAATTGAGAACTCAATTGCCACTTTAAAAAAAAATGGCATCTCCTATCAGCACCACGCCTCAATTAACAGGCGCGGTGGCTGAGGAGAACAGAATACATGAAGTGTAATCATCCTCTGAATGGAAGGAATGATAAACATGGCTGTCCCTACAGAACCACATGTTTACAAGTATCCTCAGCCCATTAAAATTGCAGCAAAGGTAAATGATGCTGAATAACAGCAAGTTATACACTAAGCATGATGAAGTCTGCTCATGGTCTGGTTCAATGTTAAGGTGTAAATACCTAGAAACAAGTTTTAAATGTGTACTCACTGACCCATTATTTGCCCACATATGGGAACCTCACACAGCGTGAGGACCTTCCCCTACAAACCTTTTGGGGGGGGGGATTGTCAGTGGAATCTTCACTCTTAGTCAGGGACTGTGGTGGAAATAGCTGAATAAACGTAAACATATGAATACATTTTGAAAAAATAATATTAATATAAATGCAGAGCTAGCCCTGCTTGCGTTCAATTTTCTCAGGACATTCTTTGAAAACTGACAAGCTGTGCTGAGGGTTGCTAGTATATACCAACTTTTAATCATTTATTATTGACAAGTGTCCATCTCCTGCGGATACCTCTACAACCGAGAAGTGATTAATATAATCAAGGCAGTGTCCTCCAGACGTTCCAGAAAGAAAGCGTTTTCTGTCTCAAAAAAAAAAAAAAAATACAAAATAGAAAAAATACACATGGTGATGAATCAACCCCCCCTTGTCTGCGGGACCAACTCCCATTAAAGAAATAACGGGTGCTGGTATAGCTTAAGCACAACTGTCACTTAGGTCTACATCTGCCCCCCCCCCCCCCCCCCACGTAATCAGGGAAGTATTTCAGCGATCAGGTGCAAAGTTTTATTATTTTAAAGCACAAATTGAGCACAGGGGGGAGGGAGGGGTGGCTGCAAGGTTACAAAATGCTTGGGAGTTCCTCTTTAACTTGACAAAAAGTTTGTTTATAGCAGGGGTTCCCAACTATTTTTGCTCAAGTAACACTTTCTAATTATCTCAAGGACCACCTGGGTGGTATGTATGGGTTGTCAATCACTTAAAGTAAACCAATCATCAGGATTCTGACTATCCTGGGTCCCTGCCCTGGGGCCATCCCGATGTAGGATGCAAATCCCCGCACCCCCCCCCCCCCAAAGTACAACCACCAGATCGCCCACTTTCACTCCACCGCTCCCACAGCACATGCACGGGCACTAGTCCAATCAATGCTTAATGCTGCACATACTAATGCAAGGCATTAACCCGCCAATTTGAACTTCACATCCAGCATAGGTGCAGTGCTGGCCGCATCCCAGGCACCGCGGGGAGTGCTCAGCCACAGGGAAACTAGGGATACAACTGCCGGTGGAGAAAATGTTGCGGGACCTGCCAGGATCAGGTAAGATTACTTGCGTCTTGAGCGGTTTCACAGTGGGGCATCCGGTATAGAATGCGCCGGGGGCAGGATATCCTTGGAATCTTTTAGAGCAGTGGGGGGCTGATTGTTCCACTTTAAAACTGGGTTGAAAGCACACAAAACCACTATTAAATGTGCACAAAATATTCATAACCATTGGGTAAAGCATAGGGAGCATCAGATCGGGTTGGAGGTATAGTTCTGCAGCCTCACGAATACCATCAATTGAGAACCCTCAATCTATAATATTATACGGATAGTTTACAAGCATAAACTGGCTGAATTACAGAAAATTACCTGGGTTGTGAGAAAATATTATATTAAGAAGATCCTGATCCCCCCAAGTGATATTTAACTTGTATTTTTTCAGCAGAGGCATTAGGAGTTCTCCCCAACGCAGATGATTTGATGTCATGTCATTCTATAAATAAATAAAAATAATGTTAGATATATATATTTATATATCATACATTTAGTTATACAATTATAATGGACATGGTGTAGGTATATTTATTTTAAAGCATGTAAAAGTATACTGAATTACAATTGCAAAGTTCAGTGTTACCAGCAGTTACTTTCAATATAATAGGAGAGCTGCTGGCAAGGACAAACCATGATGTGCTCAGAGCACCATTCAGTGGCCACTTCCATGTACTGCAAAAAATATTAGTCACCAGGCTTTATTACTAGATTCTTTTTTTTTTTTTTTTTTAAGGCAGTAAAGCAGAATCACCTAAAAAATAGAATTCTCAATTGATATTTTCACTTGCCTTGAAGTGTTTCTGTCGTATGCGAGTCATGTTCATTAGCATAACCCCAGAGTTAACTCCAGTCTTTCCATAATACGGGTGCCGAGCAAAGCGGTTATACCATCCTATTCGAGGCTCTTCATGTTCCGGGGCCATAGCAGCAATCTGAGTTAAATTGAACTCATGCAGGAAAGACCAAATATCATCAACTGGCCTTAAAAATAGTATGTCTGTGTCGACATACAATAAAGAGTCCACATTTTTGAGTATTAGCTACAAGGAGAAATAATAAATGCCCTTTAAAAAAGGAAAATGTACGCTTCCAAATTAAAATTATGAATTATCTAAACAATAAGATAACACCTACATATGTGCGACAACTACTCTGACCTTTTTTCACCATCTGAACAAAAGCATAATGTATAGCCAATAATAGCAGCAAGACGCCTCTATTACGGTTGTCACATAGACCCCTTTTGACCAACTGTATACTACCATGACACCCAGCAGATGAACTTGAACTGCTGTAGGCAAAGATAGCTGTGGACATCTTACAAGGAATCCATATATAACTTCCCTTCCAAGGGTGAACATGGGATACATGTGTCTATTTTATTTTTAAAATGATTTCTCTAGTTCTGGTTTAGATCTAAAATCTTAGCAGTTCAAGTTCATCTTCTGGGTATCATGGTGGTATACAGTTGGTCAAAAGGGGCCTATGTGACAACCGTAATAGGGGCCTTTGACCGTTTTCTAACTCCTGCCAAGGTAGTGGAATTAGAATGGGAAACACCAGCAATTCTGAAGCAAAGAGCGCAGTTCTAGGGCCTGAATTTTAGTCAGACAATAAAAATAAGTGTCTCTTTTTCAGAAGTCAATTTTTTCAATTTTTTCTGTTTTCTATGTTTTCTATTTATTTACCGGCAAGAACAGCCTTTGTGATGCACAGGGCTTGAAAAGCTTCCGCCATTCAGCAGCGTTGTCAGGTGGGAAAGATATAGGGTACAAGGTATATTTGAATTTCTCATGAAATCTCCAGTTGTTGATCTGTAAGAAAAAGTAGTCTGGAATTAAATGGAACAAGAGAGGAGAAACTTCAGAATGGCAACAACAGGGATGATAATGTGAAAATCATATAAAAATTTTAGTTTACTAAAGACATATACATAGTTTTCCTTCAGGGATAAAAGTATCATCAAGGAAAGTTAGGTACAAGCTTTAAAGCAGAACACTGGACAATTTAAGTCTGGTCTGAATCCTTCTGCCAAATGGGAAAGCAGCGATTCTAAATCATTTAGCTACTTAGTGGTGTAAAAGTTTTAGCTCTGCTAAACTGGCCTTCTTATCAGGCAGCCTAATAGACTGCAGGTGTTGGCCCTAAAAGTGTAGCAAATCAGATCAGGCAATGGAAAACTTAAGTTAGGTACCTGGTAACTTTTTTTCTAAACATCCGAAAGGGCAGCATACGCCTGAGACCTCCGGGCTCCTCCCATCGAGGGGAACACATGACCACCAGCCAAAATAAAGTCTTGACTCCTCCCTCTCTTCCCCAGTTGTTGTAGAGATCTGAAAGAGAGAAAAAAAGATACAGACTCACAACTCCACATATCATAATATATAATGCAATACAATAAGGGAGGGAAGCCAGCATATGCTGCCCTTTCGGATGTTTAGAAAAAAAGTTACCAGGTACCTAACTTAGTTTTCTCAAAACATCCTTCGGGCAGCATACGCCTGAGAGATAGGCAAAGACTACCTCATTGGGTGGGAAGAACCGCACAAAGCACACTTCTGCCAAAAGACTGATCCTTCTGAGACAGGAGATAGTGTCTTGCGAAGGTTTTAGCTGAAGACCAGGTGGTTGCCTTACAAATCTGTTTCATGGAGACCCCAGCTTGCTCTGCCCAAGATGTAGATACACTCCTTGTAGAGTGGGCCGTTACCCCACTTGGCAAATTGACATCTCTATAAGCCAGCTTAATGGTACCCTTCATCCATCTTGCCAACGTAGTCTTTGATACTCTTAGACCCTTCCTAGGGCCTGAAAAGGAGATAAACAAGCTGTCAGCTTTCCTGAAATCTTTGGTCTGTTGAAGATAGTTCAACAGTTGAGATCTGACATCCAAAGCAATAAGTTCTGGATCCTCCTGTGCGATGGAAGTAATAACGATTTCCTGAGATCTGTGGAAATCTGAAGCAACCTTAGGAAGGTAGCAAGGGTCCACCTTCATCAAAATGCGATCCAGAAATACCTGGAGGAATGGCTGACGACACAACAAGGCCTGAATGTCACTAATCCTGAGGGCCGAGGTAATGGCTACTAAAAACAAGATCTTCCAGGTGAGTGATTTGATGTCCAGATTGTTGTTGGGAAAAAAAAGGAGGAGAACTTAGCATAGACAAAACTTTAGCCAAGTCCCACTGCGGAACCACCTTGGATGGTGCCGGCTTAGAGCGCTTGACAGCCAGCAAGAACCTCTTGATAATAGAAATGGATGAAAGCCTCCTATCCAAAAAAAAACTGACAAGGCTGCCAGTTGAACCCTCAAGGTATTAACACTAAGTCCCATGTCGACTCCATGCTGTAAAAAATCCAGTATCACCGGTATCTTGAATGAAATTTTCCCATTTTGAGTCTTCCAAGACTTAAATGTCTTCCATACTTTAAGATAAATCTTCCTGGTTACAACCTTCCTGCTTGAAAGAAGAGTATTTATGACCGGCCCTGAATATCCTCTCTTTTGCAGTAAGGAGACCATACCGTCAACCTCCACCATTGCGGGTTCGGACAAAACACCGGACCTTGGGATAAGAGATGAGTGCTCACAGGAATCTCAAGGGTCCTGAACTGATAGTTCCACCAGAGTCGAAAACCAAGATCTCTTGGGCCACCATGGAGCCCCCAGGAGAACCGTAGCTGATTCCCTGATGAGCTTCTTTAGTACCATCAAAATCAAACGTACCGGAGGGAAGGCATAGGCCAGATTGAAATGCCATGCTTGTGCCAACGCATCCACTCCCAACGCCTGATCCCTCAGATTCAACAAGAAATAACTGTCCACCTTGTAGTTCTTTGGTGACGCAAATAGATCTACTTCCGGGACGCCTCTTAAATCGCAAATTCTCTTGAACACTTCTGGATCCAGAGACCAATCCGATTCTCTGATCTGTGACCGGCTCAGAAAATCCGCCACCTGATTTAAGGTTCCTTTCAGGTGAACTGCTGTCAGGGACTTCAAACTGATTTCTGCCCATAACAAAATTTCTGCTGCTATGGTCATCAATCTCGAGGATCTTGTTCCTCCTTGATGACTTATGTAAGCTACAGATGTAGCGTTGTCCGTCCTAATTTGCATATGCTTTCCCTGTAGGTGTGTCTTCAGGGCCCATAATGCTTCTTTTATTGCAATGAATTCTCTCAGATTGGATGAGGACTGACTCAAGGCCCTCGATCATTTTCCCTGAACCGTCAACGTCTTGCAATGTGCTCCCCAGCCCCAGGCTGAAGCATCCGTAGTTACAATCACTTCCTTGGGATCTCCCCAAGGCAATCCCTCCGAGAACCGATTTTCTTCTAACCACCAATTCAGAGAATTCTTTACTTCCCCTGGAATTGGGAGCTGTTGTTCCAGTCCGTGCTGGGTTCCGTCCCAGTTCTTCAGAATATGCCCCTGGAGGAATCTGGAGTGAAGCTGACCCCCATCTTACTGCCAGAAATGATGAAGTCAGAAACCCGAGCACTCTCATCGCTTGTCTTATTGAAGGGACTGTGTCCGAGCAGATACATCGAACTGCCTCTTGAAGAGCCACAACTTTTTGATGAGGCAGAATAAGGACCTGGCGGACCGAATTGATCTTGAAACCAAAGTATGTCATAATTTGTGAGGGCACCAGGGTTGATTTGTTGAAATTCACAATCCAACCTAGACGGGATAACAGATTCATGGTGTAATTAAGATTTGCCAACAACCTGTCCCTTGAATGGGCAAACAGTAAGAGGTCGTTTAAATAAGTGACCACACCAATCCCTCTGCGTCTCAGATATGCCAAAGGATCTGCCAGAACCTTGGTAAAAATCCTCAGAGCTGACGCTAGACCGAAGGGAAGACAGACAAACTGGAAATGCAAGATCTGGTCTCTGTCTTTTATTGCAAATCTCATAAAAGACTGAGCCAGGGGACTCATTGGAACTTGCCAATAAGCGTCCTTCAAATCTATTGATGCCATGAAGGCACCCCTGAGAAGCATATTCTTTACCGAAATTGTTTCCATCCTGAAATGTCTGTACTGGACAAATAAATTGAGACTCTAAGTTCAGAATAAACCTGAACCCCCCTGAGCTCTTTTTTACCAAGAAAATGCTGGAGTAGAACCCTGTCCCCTGCATAGGCAGGGGCACTGGAACAATAATTCCCCTTGACCTCATGTCCGTCAGACTCAGGAGGGCTTTGAGAAAAATCTATGTGGAAGCCCGCCTTCCGCAGCGAGGTAAGCCGAATGCGGAAGGCGGGGAAGAGAGTGAGAGAACGCGTCAATCCCCTCTCTTCCCCGCCTCTTAAAGGTACAAGACCGAAAAAAAAAAAAAAGAAAAAAGGTACCAGTGCAACCAAAACATTGGGGGACTTCCTGATCCCAAATAAATTAGATCCCAAAAAATGGGGTCCGGTTACCCCGGCTTCCTCCTAACAATCATCCTCAGAGGGAAATAATCTTACTTACCCCCCCTTTGATATTATCAAAGAATGGGATCTGCCCAAATAATCCCATAGGGTATCCCGGGCCCTAGGCAGGAGAATAGCCTTCGGGACTGAGAAATGGACCCCCTGCTACAACAGGCCCATAGTACCTGAACCAATCGGTCCAGGAGCTAGTGGTCTGGCTCCTACCTCACTGAGGAACACGGAAACAACTGGGGAAGAGAGGGAGGAGTCAAGAAGACTTTATTTTGGATGGTGGTCATGTGTTCCCCTCGATGGGAGGAGCCCGGAGGTCTCAGGCGTATGCTGCCCGAAGGATGTTCTTAGAAAAATGTGTTTGGGCAGGAATTCAGGGTAAATATCCACCAGGTAATTTCAAAGGAATGACTACATCCCTAGCAAGAAGCACCGTGGGTCTAGCTAGCCCTGCTACAGTGTAATATAGTTGGGGACCTTTCCACCAGAAAAACAGGACTGTCAAATTTTGGAAATCATTGGTAGTGTCATGCCTGGAGTTCCTCCTTAGCCTTCGCCTGTGTCTCTGTAGTATGCAGCTTGACCACCAGGTGGTGCTGTGCTGCAGAGCTCCTGGAGATCAGCCAGCACCTGTGCTAATTACCTGCTGGCCTTTATATACCGAGTCTGCCATGTAGTCACTGCTCAGCATTTTACTCTGTCTTTTGGAGCCTGAACTCTGTACCAAGAGCCTTTGAACCTGATTCCTGAAACCCGAACTCTGAACCCTAAACCCAGGACTTCCTTGTCAGTCATTGCTTTCCCTCCTGTTTGCTGTTTTCCCTTTTTGGACTTCCTTGGACTGGACGTCATGCATGTCTGTTTTTCCTCACTGCACATTGTGTATATATAGCAATCGGAGTGTGAATGTTTTCTTGTGTCTCACAATAAACACAGTTTGCTGCATAATCCTAATCTCTCTGCCTTGCAGTACTCAAATTATTGGTCATTCTTTATTAGTGGATTTCTCCCTTGAGAGATTTGTGACAGGTAGCCTCTCCAGATTGCTCTATTCCAAAAATGGTAGCGGCCCCGATCATATTCCAACTAGACTAGTGCAACACTCCCCTTTGTGGTCTACCGGTAAACAGACTGGCTCCCCTCCAATCCATTCCAAATTCTGAGACTGATGCACTTCTTCCACTGGCTGCTAACTTTTGAGAGAATTCAGTTTGAAATTCGAACCTTAACTTATAAAGCACCCTGCAACCAGGCCCCCTTCAAAATTTCTTCACTTAACCCAAAAGCAACCTCCGCTCTAGCCAGAGCCTTCCCCTGTCTTCCTGTCCTTTGGAGCACTTGCCAACATGCTTAGTACATACTACTAGTGACCAACTTTTGTCCAGTCCTAAAGACATTCTCCACTCAAGAGTTAAATTACAAGTTTATACAGGAGATGCAGACAGCTGGGTTTAAATTTAGCTTTTTGTCATCAACTGTAATTTTTTTTAAACTTACCTATGCTTCCTCCCCCTTGAAGGTCTAAGCATGCTGTGCATTGCTGTGTACCCTAGACCGCCCACACAATTTCTATAAGCAGTTCAGTACACTCCTCCGTGCCTCAGTCACATCCCCTTTCAGTCATGATCCCTTTCCACCCTGCCCTCCCATGCCTGGACCCGGCACTAATCTTTTTCATGCTTGTTCTGTTCCATTCTTTCCTTTTCTGGGACTTGCTAAAGTCTTATATACATCTATAAACAGAAACATATCATAAATATATGAAGATTATTATTAGGGTAGGGGTAGGTGGATTTCCACATTAAGAAGAGATAGAAGAGGATAGTGGTTTCAGTGAGGAAATACTTGTTAGTCAGATGGCAGCCCAAGTGTGTGTAAAGCAGAAATGCCATAAGTGCTCCAGAACCTTTGGGCTACATAAGGCAGTGAAGCTCCTTCTGGGGCGTCAGGTGTTTGACAGCAGAGCCAGAAGCCACGCCCACCGATGGGGACCTCAGCTAGGTAAAAAAAAAAAACAAAGGATAGATAAAAAGTAAGCTTTCTCGTGAATAACAGCACGGTTTTAAAAAATGTAAAGGGGCAGTGCACGCAAGTGCCCCTGGGGCCATGTAACAGCCAGCAATTCCTATGCGTGGATAAATGTAGACCAAGTAAGGAACAGCTTTGTAGTGTCTAACCTCCAAATGGGACATTCAAAAAACCTGGACAGCACAATGCAGGCCAAGTAAGGCAGCACAACACCACTAGTTAAAAAAAAAGACATTAGTATTCCTAGGAAGCTAAATAGTACAAAAGACAAGACAATTAAAAAGAGCAAGGGAGCCCTCTTCTGGCGAGTACATGGAATAACAGTATGAATTTCATGAGGCTGCAAAATACCATTAATTAAAAATCAGTAAAGCTTGGCATCATGCCTAATCTGGTAATTACTGAAGTCTAAAAAATAAAACGTATCCAGCCACGATAAAGATCTTGTAAGAAGCAGACATAAAGCATCCCGTGCAGTGGCACAATAAACTACCCCCCCCCATGCCATCAGTGAGCCCTGCACTGCTAAAATTAAAGCAGTGATATGCTAAGCTGGGCTGTAGTGTCTGTAAGTCCCTACTCGTGTATTTTATATTGTCTGTAAGTCCCTACTCGTGTATTTTATCAGGGTCAGACTCCTTCATAAATGGTCGATACCAGGTAATATATTTACGGTAGGTAGTAAAATGGAAACACCAGGCTTTTTCTCACCATTAAAAATGTTCAGGCTATTTAGATAGCACATATAGCATATTTATTGGACTACAATTTCTAAACAAATAACTAACTCCCCTGGCCAGGCAGCATAAAAAGTCTATTCTAACCTTTTGTCCCCCACAGCTCCCCCGTGAAGTGCTGGCATCATCATACTTACATATAAGGGAGATTGGGCAATCCCATCCTCCATCTCCAGCAAGAAATGTGGGTGTCCATAAATATGGCTTTACGTCCCCTAACACACTTAATCTATTCATTGCATTAGAGGGTGGAGCGAGAACTGCCAAACCCACCTTGAACGCCCCCTCAGTTGCAATTAATGGAGTAGGCAATTGGGGGCATAAACAAGGCTACATGGACACCTGGGGGGGCAGAAGGTGCAGGAAGATGGAAATGCTGCCCCCCAATGGGTATGAAAATGCTGACACTACATGGGTACACCAGACCTGCATGGAAGAGCTGCAGGGGACAAAAGGTAAATGTAGCATTTTTTTTTGTTTCTGCATGGACAATGCCCTTAAATTCCTATTTTAAGTTCCAAGCATTGTAACTAAGAACCTCAGGGCAGCATTTGATATCAAATTTAAGGAACAGGGGAGATTGGAGATCTCATCTATCAGCACTAGAACACCCTGCTGCTTCTTATCACTGATTTATAGAAACAAGATTGAGAGAAAATAAAATATATTTATGGTTAAGGATTCTAAATTTCCTAATAAAGTTACATTCATTATACAATGATTCAACACCATTTTCTTTTTATGCTGGAATCTGAACATTCAAAATCCATCCAAAACTAGCTCCAGCTCCGCAGCCCTGAGGGAGATACTCACTTTTTCTTAGAAGAGCTCCAACCAATGAGGGCAAGAAACCACTGCACCTTATATAATGTGAGGCATGCTTTACTGAGATGTGCAGCTATTTCCTGACCTGCATCAGAGACATTTCCTGAAGGATCTTGACTGGTTACCAAAATGTAATGGCCAGAAGCCATTGTTATTAGAGTCCTATCATTAGGGGTTTTTTTTTAGCATAATTTGTTTTATTATTTCCTAATTTACATAGAGACATAGAAGGGTGACGGCAGGAGGAGACCATACGGTCCATCTAGTCTGCCCTTATGTGTATACTGTATTTGCTTATCTTAGGATAGATGTGTGCTTATCCCAGGTATGTTTAAATTCACTGACTGTTGATCTTTCAAATATCTCTGCTGGAAGTTTGCTCCTGATCTTCCCCCCCGACTAGCTTCAGGTTGTGCCCCTTTGTTCTATCATTAAGTTCCTTCTTAAAAACACTTCCCTCCTGAACCTTATTCAATCCTTTCACATATTTAAAGGTCTCAGTCAGGGCTCTATGCAGTGGCATCTATGCAGTGGCATCACAAACTCCCTCTTCCTACTGGTGATGCCTCGAGCTATGCAGCAGAGCATCCTGCTTGCTTTTCCCACTGCCTGGCTACACTGGCCACTCATCTTGCAGCTATCAGTAATCAGTACCCCTAAATCTCTTTCCTCCGAGGTCCTGGCTAACACAGTACTGCTTATACGGTACTCAGAACAGGGATTCTAACACAAGAATGGATGTGAACAAGTCCATCAGACCTTAGTAGGGCTAGAGCATACTTACAATGTTACTGAAGTTGCTGTGCAAATGGTCCTCTGCAAAAATGTGAAAATGCAGAGGCTTTCTACCAAACAAAAGTGCAGATTTCAGCATTGTAACAGTTTCCTCCAGTCGATCCCCACAAGCCACAACAGCCAAGTGCATGCTATCCAGGCCATGTTTTCCAGGAAGACTGTATCTGTAAAAGAGGGCACAAGCTAGACATAACATTGGGTCTAAAGACACATCTGAACTATAAACAGAGATAGAGCAGAGCAGCAATGCGCACTCTCACACCTGGCCATTTGGATAGGCTGGGGAGCATGCACTCCACAGGGAAACTGGGGACGCCACTGCCATCCCTGCACTCTAAGCAGAGGCTCAGTCAAAACAGATTTATGCCGTGCATTAGTATTTACTGGACTTCCACTTTATGGAGGTCGTTCTCACATATTGACAGTCAATATCGCTCCCCACTGTAAAAGTCTCTCTTGTCTACAAATTTCAATCACACCCTTATATGTCACCTGTGCATTCTTCTCATATACTCTTCTGCCACCTATTAAACTTAACTCATAAAATAAAGAGTAAAAATGTAACAAATAAGAATTCTCGCATTATGAATGTTTTCGAATGTTTTCTCGCATTATCTCCTCACACTCCACTCCGATTCTTTTTCCTGAATGCACCTCATGTTTTCCTGATCTTCCTCTAAGCTTCGCATTGATCCAGACCCAATCCACTTGATTCAAAAATAATATCCAACCTATCTGTGGTTGTTTCCAGGATCTGGAGATTGAAAATACAATTCTGTGAAATACTCACCTGCAGAATTGCTATTATAAGTATACAGTACGTCCTGCTCCAGATAGATTACTTACACTTGGGTTATCCTCCGCCAGATGGAGACATGCAAAACAGGCTCCTCCCAGCCCCTCAAATACCCGGGGACCTCCCACAAATCCCCAGCAATGAAAAGCAGTGAACAAGAAAGCGGGAGAATTTAACCACCCAAAAACTGGTAACTATAACAATGATGACAATCACCATACAGGGGATCCAGGATAATGCAACAACAGGGTGGGGTGGAGCAGGAAGTAATGTATACAAATAATACCAATTCTACAGGTGAGTATTTCACAGAATTGTATTATTCTTAGTATACAGTATGTCCTGCTCCAGATAGATTACTTACACTTGGGACATCCAATAGCAGTGTCCATAAAGCAGGGTGGGATCCCCAACAAAAAAAGGTAACAGCAGGCAGTTTAAACCACTGCCGCCTGCAAAACCTTGCGGCCAAAAACAGCATCAGCTGAGGCCTTAACGTCAACCTTGTAAAACTTTGAAAAGGTATGAACGGAAGACCAAGTAGCGGCCTTGCAAACTTGTTCAACAGAAGCCTGGTGCTGGAAGGCCCAAGAGGCACCAATAGCACGAGTAGCATGAGCAGTAAGACGGAAGGGAGGACTCTTCCCCTTAGCAGAATAGGCCTGAATCACAGTCTGACGAATCCATTTGCTGATAGTAGACTTGGCAGGAGCAAAACCCTTCCTAGGACCAGAAGGGACCACAAAAAGAGCATCAGTCTTCCTGAAGGGCGCAGTGACTACTAGGTAATACTTCAGACACCTGACCACATCCAAGGAATGCAAAACCCTTTCCTTAGCATTGCTAGGATTAGGGCACAAGGAAGGAAGAACAATATCCTGGTTCAAATGAAAAGCAGACACCACCTTAGGCAGGAAATCCGGCTTAAAGCGGAACATCACCTTATCCTGGTGTCTCTCCTGGGGGCCGGATAGACAGAGCCGCCAGCTCAGACACACGCCTGACCGAAGTAATAGCCACCAGAAAGACAACCTGTAAGTACAGCCAGAGCAGCATCCTGAATAGGTTCAAAGGGAGCATCCTGCAAGGCAGACAAGACCAAATTCAAATCCCAAACAGGGACCATAGGTTTTCGTGGGGGACGCACATGAGTAACCCCCTGAAAGAAAGTCTTGACCAAGGAATGTTGAGCAAAAGACTTCTGAAAAAAGACAGACAGGACAGAAACCTGACCCTTCAAAGTACTGAGTTGGAGACCCGACTCCAACCCTTGCTGTAAAAACTCAAGAACCCTGGGAACTGAGAACACGCGACAGGGAAGAGACCTAGACTCACACCAGTCAATGTAAGCACGCCAAACCCTATAATAGATGGAAGAGGAAGTTTTCTTCCTAGCCTTCACCATGGTCTCAACCACCGAGGCAGACAAGCCTTTCTCCATCAAGATGGAGGTTTCAGCAGCCAGGCCGTCAAAGCCAGAGTTTGTAAATTGGGATGGCGTAAGGGGCCTGAGTGAGCAGATCTGGCACTCCTGGCAGGACGTACTGATCTACTGCCATCTGCACCACGTCTGTGAACCACACTCTTCTTGGCCACCTGGGGGCCACCAGAATCACTGGCACCCCTTCCAGAGCAATCTTGCGCAGGACCCTGCCAGCAGGGGGAATGGAGGAAAGACATACAGGAGCCGAAATTCCTGCCATGACATGGACAGAGCATCTGTGGCCAAGGCCAGAGGATCCTGAGACAGGGAGACAAAAGCCTGGAGCTTGTGATTGTGACGGGATGCAAACAGATCCACATCCGGTAGACCCCAACGGTGACACAGGGACTGGAATACCCTGTTGCAGAGGGACCACTCTCCCTGACGAGAGGTCCCCCTGCTCAGAGTCTGCCAGTAGATTCTATGCCCCCGGGATGTACACAGCCGAAATGCATTGAACATTGGCCTCTGCCCATGTCAGAATCCGCGACACCTCCTGGAGGGCCCTCCTTCTCTGGGTCCCTCCCTGATGGTTGATGTAGGCAACCGCCGTCCTATTGTCTGAGCGCACCTGCACAGACAGACCCCTCAGGTGATTGGTCAACTGCTCCAGTACCAACCTGATTGCCCGCAGTTCCAGAATGTTGATGGGTAAGTGGGCCTCCTGAGGGCCCCACCTCCCATGGAACCGCAGGGGCTTCCAGAATCCCCCCCATCCTGACAGACTGGCATCCGTGGTGACCGTCTCCCAGGAGGGGGCCAGAAAGGACCTGCCCCCCAGCAAGTTCCTGTGGTCCAGCCACCACGAAAGGGACCGTCTGACCAAGGGGGGAAGCACACAGATCCCGTCCTAGGACGTTGGATGCTTGTCCCATACTGACAGAAGGTGAAGTTGTAGAGGCCCCAAATGGAACTGAGCAAAGGGCACCGCCTCGAAGCACGCCACCATCAGGCCCACCAACTGCATTCCCTGCCTGAGGGAGGGCTGGGGCACGATAGCAGGAACCTCACCTGCGCAGTTAGAGCTTCCACCTTCTGTTGAGGAAGAATATCCTTGACTGAATCGTATCCAGAAATCATTCCCAGGAATGGGGTCACCGAGGAAGGGGACAGAGAGGACTTGGGGTGATTGATCACCCAGCCGAAGGACTCCAGGGTGGACACCACCAGCTGAGTGTCCAACTCTGCCTGCTGCAGAGACCGAGAGGTGATGAGTATGTCTTCCAGGTAGGGCAGCACGCGTATGCCCCTTGACCTTACCAGAGACATCACCCCCGCCAGCACCTTGGTGAACACTCTGGGAGCTGAGGTGAGGCCAAATGGCAGGGCCACAAATTGGTAATGTTGATCTTCCAACACGAATCTGAGAAACCTTTGGTGTCCTGGGAACACAGGGATGTGAAGGTAAGCATCTTTGATGTCCACCGACGTCATGAGATCCCCTGGGCGCAGGGAGCCAATGGCTGAGCGCAGAGTTTCCAGGCGAAAGCGCCTGTTTCTGACAAATTTGTTGAGGATCTTTAAATCCAGAACGGGCCTGACTGACCCATCTTTTTTGGGGACTGTGAAAAGGTTGGAATAGAACCCCTTGCCTATTTCTCTTAAGGGGACCATGCAAATGACCCCCAGATCCAGAAGGCCTTGCACGGCCTGCATCAAGACCTGAGCTGAGACAGGGTCCTGGAGGATCCGGGACTTGATGAATCTTGGGGGCGCACAGCAAACTCTATCTTGTAACCAGGAGGACACTACCTCCTGAATCCACCTGTCTGAGACGTGATGCCTCCAGACGTGCGCAAAGTGCTGTAGCCGTCCCCCCACTCTGATGGGCGAGGGCGCCCCATCATGCCTGAGGGGGCTTGGGAGAGGGTTTTGGCCCCCCAGGAAGAGCCAGGACGTCGTTCTCTGCTCCTGTGCCAGGAATCTGCACGAGCCCCCGCGAAGGACACCCCTTTTCCCTGCTTAGCACCGCGGTAGGGGAGTGAAGGGGGGCCCTGGCCCCGAAAGGGCCGAGACTGCCACCTGCGCTAGGGTAACTTACCTCCTTTAGCAAAAAGGTCTAGGCGGTCACCAAATAGGTGTAGCCCCTTAAATGGAAGCCCAGTAAGGGCCCTCTTAGCAGCATTGTCAGCAGCCCACTGGCGCAGCCAAACCACGCGGCTTATAGCTACCGCCAAGGCAGAGGTTCTGGCACACATCCTAATGGCATCATCCAAGGCAGATAAGATAAAGTTTACAAACACATCACAGTTAGACAGTGCATTAAACGTATCAGGTGGCGCTTCATCAGAACCTTCAAGTACACTTCTGATCAGGGCCCTGAGCGCCACAGACGTAATGGCCGAGCCGCAAACCGGACGCAGCGCTGCCCCCACAAATGCAAAGGCATGACACGCCAATTGGTCAATGCGTCGGTCCTCAGCGTCCCGCAGCGTAGTAGTGTCAGGGGAGTGCATAATAGAGGTGTTAGACAACCTTAGAATAGGAGCATCGACCTCAGGGGGCGATGACCAGCACTTGACCATATCAGCAGGAAAGGGATACTTTCTGTCCCAACTCTTAGGTATGCCGGGAAGTCTACTGGGACGTTCCCACTCCTTAAGCACAAGGTTATTGAAATGGGTTTGCTCAGGAAATTCCAAACGAGCTTTAGCAGTATGAAAAAGCTCACCCCTTTGCCTGGGAGCGGCAACAGGGGGAGAGATGGACAAAACCTCAAATATCTGGACCAGCAGTCTGTCAGTATCATCCAGGGTCCAGGGGTCAGAGCCAGAATCGTCATGACCCCTGAGTCTCTCGTCAGATGACCCTGAGTCATAAAACAGCTCCCCTTCGTCCGATGGGGTGTAGCCATACAGATGCAACAACTCATCAGATTCCATAGGAGACGGAGTGGCATCAGGAGTTAAATGACGCTTTTTAGCGGAGGCCTTACGCGCTAAGGTATTAGCAATCAATTTTTCAACACTGGCCAGTCTAGCAGACACATCAGGTTGAGAATCCCCGCTTGTATGTAATTCAATGGGGGTGAGACTCAAGCTTGGGGAGTAGGTGAAGTGAGACGAGGTGCAGGCCCAGCCACCGGAGGGGCGGGTTGCAACGTTAGCGCCTGCTGTGCGCAAGGAACACAGACCAGTGCGCTGTCACCGCTGATAGGCGAGACCCAACAAGCTACACACAGCCGGGCTTGTCCCTAAGGAACCCCGGTCCCATTATCCTGGGATGCCTCCATATGGTGATTATTAGGCACAATATGCCAGTAGGGATTGATGCTATAAAGCAACCCTGGATGCCCCAATGACCCGCTAGGGAAGTGGGAGTAATTATACTAGGCCCAACTACAATTACACCGGGCCGGGAGAAGCCACTGGATTCACCCGTCTGAAAGACACAATGAGAAGAAGGGGCGTCAGAGCCATACACAGTAAATAATGAGAATTAAAGTCGCCCGCGAGGGCGCTTACAGACCGCGGGAGGGGGGACTGTTACACACGCCCGCGCGCAACTGTACAGGGAAATGGCGCCAAACGAACCTCTAAGAGCGGCCAGAGCGAGCCGTGACGCAGGGCGCGCCAGGCCAGGCCCCGCCCCCCTGAAGAGCGTGAAGTCCACCAGACAAGCAGCCAATGAGGACGCGGGAGCATCTGAGGTGACGCCGCCGCCCGGCACATCCAAATGAAGGAAAAGGCGCGCACGGCGGTGGCATTTGCAATAGTAAAAAGACAAGCCAGCGCTGCGGTTGACACCACATATACTAATCCCAACACACATGCCAACAGGCGGTATGCACGAATCACGATACATGCTCACCCACACCCCCCCCCCCTTCTTTCCCTCCCGAAGGCTACGGGGAGAATGAGGGAGGATGGCGGAGGGCCCAGCGCTACCGGGGCATGGGACAATAATGCGGGAGGGGCATCCCATAAAGGCTCACCATCAGCCTATACCGCCTACCCTTTGGTGGGGGACTGCGGTGGAGCAGCGCTCCTTAAGCACACATGGTGCTGCCAACCTTCACCCGACCAGCGCAGTCCAGGCTGGGAGGCACATCACACGAAGGACGGGTGGGAATAGTCCAACAGGGCTGCAGGCTTTAATATCCCCGCTCACCTGCGACAGTGATAATTTCATGTCTTCGCAGTAAGCACTGCAGAGAAATCTGGGGATTTGTGGGAGGTCCCCGGGTATTTGAGGGGCTGGGAGGAGCCTGTTTTGCATGTCTCTGCAGTGCAGCGCCATCTGGCGGAGGATAACCCAAGTGTAAGTAATCTATCTGGAGCAGGACGTACTGTATACTAAGAATATTTTGTCCGCTATTATAAAGTACGCAACCTTGTAGGGAGTTCCCCAACCCTTCTCTCTATTAAAGCAGATCAAAACCCTATTTGGCTGACCCTGGATTCTATAACAATATAATAGCCAGACACTACCTTATCACCGGGGCACCGCCCAGAAATTCAGACAGTAGGGAAATGGGGGGGGGGGGGGGGGGGGGTGCATGTTTACTTTAAAAGTCTAAGAAGTTTTGAGGAGCAACCACTGGCTAAAAAAAAGTATTTGGTCTCCCTCTTTGTGGGGCATTCTGATTTGGGATGCCCCGCTGCATGAAGCCCCCCTCGATCACCCAGTGTACCCACCTTGCGGCAATCCCGCTGCGCATGTGTGGGCCACATCCTCGCTCATTATTATTGAATGGCAGGTACAAGTATGAGGACTTGGTTAGTTTCAGACACCCAGACAAGGACAAACGTTATTGATTGTTACTTGTAAAACAAATTTTCTTAACCTCAACCTTAAAGCAGAACAAAACCCAACCTGGCCAGCCCTGGAATCTATAAAATTCCAAGGCCAGCTACTGGCCTTCCACCTGGGGAGTGCCAAATAGGGATGCCCTGTTGTGTGTTACCCCCCCCTCGGGTTGCCAAATAACTCAACTCTACTGTCTAGAAGACTCCAGAGTTGGCCACTAGCCTGTACCTGGAGCAATAAAATTGGGATGTCCTGCTGTGTGAAACCCCTGGGGTAAATGTGATTTCACCAGCATCTCCCACAGCGCTGTGTTCGCCTGTGGCTTCCCTGTAGCCGAGAAGTACTCCCACACCCAGCCATTCAGATGCGCGCTCCCCAGTCTACAGAGAAGTAGCCATCAAAGCCGCCGGTAAAGGCGAGTTTACCAGCGAACTCGGGGGTTTCACATAACAAGGTATCCCGATTTTGCATGTCTCAGGGACAGGCTAGTGGCTGGCCCTGGAGACTTATAGACTCCAGGACTGTGAGGTCAGCATTCTGGGTCACATCAGCTGGCATTATTGAGATCCGCCAGCTGGAGATCTCAAAAATGGCATGTGGTGGACAGCTAGGCAGTAGAGAAAACTGTTTTTTTTTTTTTTTTTTTAATTTACCAGGACACCACCAAGCTGGGTGGGTGAGGGGTTGGGGTGGTCGCTGGGGAAGGTTTTCTGTTTTTGTGTTACTATTAAAGAGGATAATCAGACCTTTTCGCTCCCCCCTCCCTTGCTGCCATTTGGATGTTGTCTAAAATGACGACATCCGTCAGTATTTCTGGCCCCTTTCCACCCCCCTTAGCCATCGCTGAGTGAAGGCTGTAGGCTTAGATGTCCTTACCTCTAGCCGTCCTCTCTTTAAATGTCCCGGGCTGCTCCTCAGATCTCATGTGGGAGATCTGAGGGGCAGCGCAGTGCATGCTGGGACGGCAAGATGGCACTGCCCAATGGAGACAGTGCGGGACTGAGACATGCTGGAGCACGATGTGACCAGACAGGTAAGTCAAAAGTTCTATAATGTCAAACCGGAGTGCCGGGGGGTGAGCAAGCGAGGTTGAGGGAGTTTTTATTAACTCCCCAATACCTTCTACATATCTTTAAAGTGGAAAATGATGCAAGCAAGAACAAGAAAATGTGTGTTGTTCTTTTGCTAATTAGAAAGGTTAGTGATCATGACAGGATTTTGAGAAAAGAAATAATTATTTAATGGGGGTCATGCTATAAGATTTGGTGCAACAAGTGTAAACTTTGAGTATGCTTTTGGGTGTTAACTGTAACCTACATCTGAGTGAGCTTTTTAACTTGAACACACTACAAAAATCTATAAAAAAAATGTTCTTCTAAATTTGTCCCAATAAATCACATACCTCATTTTTAGAGGTGCTGTGCATCATTGTTCCCACGAGGTTTTATTTTACAGTTTTTGAAACAACAGCAGCCTATGGGATAGGCATAAAAATGTGGCATTTTTTAGCATAGCCCATAGGGTGATGTTGCATGACATGAGCAAGCCTGTCAGCAATATGTTGTTGGCAGCTGGCAGAGAGGGGTGTGCAAGAGTAGTGTCATATTTTACATTCAGTATGGTGGCCACAGTGAAGGATTGGGAAATAGCCAGTTGCTGATAGGGGACACAGGAAGCCAAACATGAATCTGAGTGCTGGAGGCAGTGCTACATCATGTGGTCTGCTGTGTGCTGTGGTTACCTGTGTTCCCACATTGGCAGCATGGAGCGTGAAATTAGATTTAAGGCAGCAGACCTTGGATAACTGGGGGAGCCCCATAGCCTGAAATTTTTCTTTTAAAGTGAACCAACTGATTTGGGAACCCTCACCGTGTGAAACCCCGCCAGTTGCCCAATATTCAAACCTCAGTAATCCACAGCAGACAAACAACAGCAGACATGCGGCATCTCTTGTATCTTTATACTTTAGGCCTGTATGAAGCCGTGCACAGCCATGGAGAGATGCAGGGGGCACGGTGCACTGCCACCTTCCCCTGGCACTGAGGCAGTGCAGGGGGTTACAACAATAAAAAAAAACTCCTTACCGTGTCTGGGTTTCAATGCTGTCACCAGCGGCCACTGAATTCCTGGAAAGCTAAGGAGTTTTTTGGTTTTAACCTCCCCCCGTTCTGCATCATTGTCAGGGGAGGGTGTCAGGGCAGGACATCCACGTCAGATGGACATCCACGTCAGATGGACATCCACGTCAGATGGACATCCACGTCAGATGGACATCCACGTCAGATGGACATCCACGTCAGATGGACATCCACTTCAGATGGACATCCGCGTCAGATGGACATCCGCGTCAGATGGACATCCACTTCAGATGGACATCCGCGTCAGATGGACATCCGCGTCAGATGGACATCCACTTCAGATGGACATCCACTTCAGATGGACATCCGCGTCAGATGGACATCCGCGTCAGATGGACATCCGCGTCAGATGGACATCCGCGTCAGATGGACATCCGCGTCAGATGGACATCCGCGTCAGATGGACATCCGCGTCAGATGGACATCCGCGTCAGATGGACATCCGCGTCAGATGGACATCCGCGTCAGATGGACATCCGCGTCAGATGGACATCCGCGTCAGATGGACATCCGCGTCAGATGGACATCCGCGTCAGATGGACATCCGCGTCAGATGGACATCCACGTCAGATGGACATCCACGTCAGATGGACATCCACGTCAATACGCGCGTCCAAAGAGGACGGATGAAGCAAAGCCAGGCCATGGCAAGGTAGGCATATTGGGCGACTAGTGGGGTTTCACACAAATTAGGATTCCCCAAGGGTACAGACCAAAACCCAGGATAGTGATCCAATTCAGAGATGAACAATGGCCTCCCTGGATTCTAAAAGATTACCTCCTCCCTGGGGCAACCCCCTTGATAAGTCAAAAAAAAAAAAAAAACTCACCTTCCGGTGATCCCAAAGCCGCATCCATGCTGTCCTAGGGCATGTACCCACAGACGACATCACTGAATGGCTGGTGCAAGTATATGAAGGGGCAGAGGATTCATCAGATTAAGGTGTAAGATGCGGATTAGCTGGTGCCCCACACATGCGCCGTGGGATCACCAGAAGGTACGTTTTTTTTTTTGTTTTTTTTTTTTATAATTAAATGTTTTTATTGAAGGGAAGCAATGGTTACAGCGCTTGGCAACGCAGTGCCAGGAAAACAAAATACAGATATTACAGCCATCTAACAAGTTAGCATCATATAATGTCAATTATCATCATCCAAAATCAAACACGAGGATGACAGGATAAAACATGAAATATAGGGCAACGTTGAGCCCTGCGCCAGGTGTTGTGAACTGCAATTCCTCTCAATTACCTGATACAGCGGCTGCAACCCATGCCTCCAACCATTTTATGAAAAGGTGAAAGAACAGGGAGAAACTAATAGCACAGGGGGGGGGGGGAAGAGGGGGAGGAGAGACAAAACAGACACATCTAGGGAAAAAATATGGGAAAGACAAACAAAGACAAAGAAGCAAAGGAAAAGACCAATCCTCTAAAAGAAGCACCCTGGGAGGAGCATGCTATGTGTACTGAAGGAAGTCAGGGGAAAAGGTGAAACTGTCCCAGATCTGCCAGGTTCTCCTGTGCTTTTCCATAGTCCCCCTCAGCGAGGCCGTAAGCTCCTCCATCCTACAAATGTCCTTCACGACAGCCAGCCACTGCGCAATTGTGGGGGGATCAGGGGACCTCCACCTAGCCGGAACGCAGGTTCTGGCAGCACTCAAGAGGGGGGCAAGCAGGGATCTACGCCTGGATCTCATAGAGACCGGCGCAAGGTTAAGTAGATAGCAAGCGGGGTCCTCCCCTAAATCAACATCCGTCAATTTCTTAACAATCTCTCTCACGCCTGCCCAAAAGCTAGAAAGCTTCTCACATTCCCAGAAAATGTGTGTCATAGTCCCCCTCGCCCGCATGCACCTCCAGCAAAGGGGGGAGGAAGAGGGAAACATTTTTGCTAACACCGCTGGGACCCGATACCAGCGAGATAAAATTTTGAAGTTAGTCTCTTGATACTTGCAAGAGACAGAGCTCTTATGGGCCAGCTGGACCATAGCTATTCGTTGTTCCTCCGTAAAGGTCCTGCGAAGTTCCCTCTCCCAACCCCTCACGTAAGAGGGAACAAAGTCCCCTGGAGGCTCCGTCAGCAGCGAGTAGGAATATGATAGGGCCCCCCTAAAATGACCCGAATCTAAACAGGTGTGTTCAAATTGCGTTAACTGTCTAGGCGCTGCGCATTCAACAGACCGCTGGTAATGCAGAAGTTGAAGAGTTTGTAACTGCGCAATTGGTCTAAGTGCAAGGTCAGCGACCAAAGTCTCCGGCCTCCTCCAAGCACCGTCCACCTGCATATGGAGTCTCCTGTAACAATTCTGTCTGATCCAGGCTCTGAAGGGACCTCCCGCTATCTCTACCGGGAAATCAGGGTGCCCCAGAACTGGTGTCATAGGGGAAGGGGAAGGAGAGAGGCCCGACCCAACTAGGAACCTGTCCACCACCCTTCTAGTCGGACCTACTGTAGGGTGGGTGCTCAGCTGTGAAAGGCCATGCAACGGGATCCAAGGCAGACCAGGAAGAGGGCAGGGGGAGGCAACCTGCTCCATCTGGACCCACTGCTTCAGGGCAGAATGGCGGCACCAGTCAATCACACGGCTTAAATGAGCCGCAGCATGGTAACGCCTCCAGTCCGGGAGGCCTAATCCCCCCCTAGATTTAGAGACCGTCAGCAGAGAGGCCGCCAAACGGTGTGAGCGACCAGCCCATACAAATCTCGTACATATCCCAGTAAGCTGTTTAAAGAAGGAGGGAGGGATGTCTATTGGAAGGGCCTGAAACAGATAAAGCACCCTAGGGAGGATGTTCATTTTGATGACGCTGACCCTTCCAAACCAAGAGTAAACACCTTTGTTCCACTTACGGAGGTCCTCCTCCAGCCTTTTTAATAGTGGTGGAAAGTTTAAGGCATATGTCCCCTGCAGCCTGGAAGGGATGCGTGTGCCCAAGTATGTGACGGCCTCCCGCTCCCATTTAAAATGAAAGTTTTCCGTGACGTGTCTTAGGCGCTCCGCGGGGATGGAGATGTTCAAGGCAGAGGATTTCTTGTAATTGATTTTGTAATTAGAGACCTCCTGAAAGCTTCGGAGCTCGGCAAGCAGATTCGGCAAAGTGATCTCCGGCTTTGCGACGAAAAACATGAGGTCGTCGGCATATGCCGCTACCTTGTGCTCAGTCCCTCCCACCCTCACCCCCGAAACGTCGGCGTTTTGCCTAATCAAACGTAGAAATGGCTCCAACGAAAGAATGAAAATGAGGGGAGAGAGCGGGCAGCCCTGACGCGTCCCATTAGACAAATTAAAGGCCTGAGAAGGTACGCCATTCACCACCACGGACGCCGAGGGACAAGTGTAGGAGGCCAGGATCCTGTTGAGCATCCTGTCGCCCACTCCAATGTGACGCAAAGTCTCCTCTAGGAAGACCCAGCTTACCCGGTCAAAAGCCTTTTCGGCGTCCGTGGAGAGAAGCAGCACGGCCTCCCCAGTCCGTCGAACGTGATGAATCACATTCAAAACTCTAGTGGTATTGTCCCTTCCCTCGCGGTCGGGAACGAAACCCACCTGATCCCAGTGAATGAGGTCCGGAAGGAGTGGGGCCAGCCTATCCGCCAGAATTTTATTGTAGATCTTAAAGAGGACCAACACCCAGGGGTGATCGGCCCGGAAATCTATAAGATTCCCGGGCCGATCACCTCCCACCCCGCGGGACATCCGAGATCGGGATGTCCCGCGGGGTGAAACCCCCCAGAAACCCCAAAAACACCTTACCTGATCCGCCGCCGCTTCCGCCGCCGCCGCCTCCCGCGCGCCCCTCCAGACGTGCGCGCGCCCGCGCCGGCCCTCTGTGAATGGCCGGCGGGGGCGCGCGCGCGCCGAGAGTGACGCGCGGGAGGCGGCGGCGGCGGAAGCGTCTTGGACGTTCCTGATCCCCGCCTGGACGTTGGCGGGGATTGGCTGCGGCGCTCACGTGGGAGCGCTGAGAGGTGAGTTTTTTGGGGTTTCTGGGGGGTTTCACACAGCGGGGCACCCCCGATCGGGGTGCCCCGCCGAAGTGGACCAAAACCCAGGATAGTCAAAATCCTGGGTGTTGGTCCACTTTAAGGTCGCAATTCAGCAAAGAAATGGGTCTGTAGCTACCACACTGCGCTGGATCCTTACCCGGCTTAGGGATCACGGTAATTCCAGCCCGCAGGGTATCTCGAGGGGGGGGAAGGCCATCACTCAAAGAGCCGAAAGAGGAAATAAAGTGTGGGCCTAAAGTGCCCGCCAGTTCCTTATAATATTCCAGACTGTATCCATCTGGACCAGGTGCTTTTCCAGGTTTCATGCTCCTGATGGCCTTTGTGAACTCCCCCGCATCTATCTCCCCCTCAAGGGCCTCCACCACGCTCTGCCCAAGCCGGGGCAGGTCCGAGTTCTGTATGTACGCCCTCACCTTCTGCCGATGCGCCAAAGACTCATTTTGCGGCAGGTTGTATAGGTCATCGTAGAAGTCCCGAAAGGTTCTAGCAATATCCCCTATTTTGTGGTGCCTAGCACCTCCGGGATCAAGGATGCTGGGAATAAAATTTCTAGAGCGCTGACCTCTCAGAGCCCTAGCAAGGGCCCTGCCACTTTTGTTGCTGAACTCATAAAAATACCTGCGACATCTCGCAATCTGACCCCTAACCTTTACAAAGCTAATATCTCTAAGGGCCTCGCGCAACTTAATCAATTTGGCGGACAACACAGGGTCCAAGGACTGTTTATGTCTGGTCTCCAGGGTCCGTAGCTCCTGAAGCAAGAGAACGGTTTGTTTTTCCCTTTCCCTCTTAAGATAGGCGCCCCGTCTAATTAATAGGCCCCGAATCACACATTTGTGAGCCTCCCATTGAGTCATACGCGACACGTCCGGGGTATTGTTCTTAGTGAAGAACTCGGTGATTGCCGCCTGAATTTCAGCCTTAAACGCAGGGTCCTGCAAGAGGGAGCTATTAAGCCTCCAATGCCCCGAGGGGGGGGGAGAATCCGGGACCGATAAGGTGACTGAGATAGGGGCGTGATCGGAGATTGAAATCGAGCCAATAGTAGGCCGCGAGATAAGATGTGCATACCTTTGAGGGACCAGGAACCAGTCTATACGCGAATATATGTTGTGAGGGGGGGAGAAATAGGTATAATCCCTTCCTCTGGGGTTAACCATCCTCCACACATCAAGGAGTTGATGGTCAAACAAGAGAGCCTTAACCCTCCTGATAGCCGAATAAGGAGTACTAGAAGTCCCCCTAGAGGTATCTATTTGAGGGTCTAATACGCAGTTAAAATCCCCTCCCAGAAGGAGAATACCGGTAGTGAATTCCGCCAGCCTCTCAAGGGTCGATCTCAGGAAGCTAGCTTGATTTGAGCTTGGGCAGTAGCAAGTCGCGAGCGTCACCCTCTGTGCATAGAGAAGGCCCTTAACAAAAAGGTACCTACCCTCGCAATCGTGAACCACCTCCTCCAACGTCCAAGGGAGGTATCCTGCCAGGACAATGGCCACCCCCCTGGACTTAGAGTCAGGAGAAAGGCCATGATACTGGTGACGAAAGTGACGGCTAGACAGGTTATGCACCCTCCCCTCTTTAAGATGAGTTTCCTGTAGAAAGGCAATCCCTGCCCCCAGGCGCTTCAACTCACCCAGAACGGAAGCTCGCTTTACGGGGGAGTTCAGGCCCTTAACGTTTAGTGAAGTACATTGGACCTTGGACATGGCGGTGCAGGGCTGGCACCCCCTATCTCAAGGGCCAGAAAAGTCTGAGGGAGCTCGCAAGCGAACGAAGAGATGAGAGGATAGGGCGAGAAAGACCAGCAAAAGAGGAAGGAGAGGGGTGGGCCGAGAGGGCACCGGACAACAGGAGAAGATGACCACAGGAGGGGAAGGGGAATACAAAAGGAAAAACAAAAAAAAAACACGCAATGAACTAAGACTTACGGAGCAAAAACCTAATGTGTAAGGGAAAATTCAAACCCAGAGGGAACTAAACGGGGAGGGATCTTCCTGTCCCAGAAAAAGGAAACCCCTAGGCGCCCGGGGCTAGCAAAAAGCCAGCCCAGAAGGCCACAGGGTCCTGACCTACGGTAAAGGCGAGACGGGTCCGAGAGACAGAGGAGGTCCCTCCGACCGACCCGCGGTTAGATTATCTATAGGGCAACCACCACAAGGTACACTAATGGAGGAGAACCCCGCCACAGGGCGACGCCCCTATGAATCCCAATGTAAAGAAATTAATGAAGAACTCCCGCCCGCCGAACCGCCACGCAGTGGCCCCAAGGGTCCACATAACAAGGGTCAATTGAAGCGGGCAGAGACCACGTATATGACCAATGAACGCCTCAATCATCAACGCGAGAGGCACGGGAGTCGCCACCCCCACCCCCCCCAGTGCAGCCCCAGCGGCGCCAAAGGGGCACAACCAGAGCACGAGGATAGGCACGGGAAGACGGACCGCCACGCATGGCGCTCCGCTCCATGCCCCCCAGCAGGGAGGTCTGGGGGGGGGGGGGGCGGCGACCCGCCAAGCCCAGCGCGCAGACAACCAGAATAGGTAGTGCGGGCAACATCCTGCAAAGTGAAAAAATCAATATTAATATTATTATGAATGTCCATCTGAAAACATACAATCAAAAGGGATGAGATGCTATAAACAGTTAAGTAAATGTATAACAGGATTCAGAGCTCGTCGCAGGCCGATCCCAGGAGACAAGTGCCATCACGCACGAGTTGGGGCTCGGCGCGGGGGGACCATTCAAAGAGAAAGGCATAACACATCCCAGGAGGTGCCGCCGGGACACAAAGTCAACCGGCGGATCGGGTGTTGCGAGGGGGAGGTCAACCCGACGAGCCCGAAAACGCAGTCATCAAGTGCGTACAGTGCAATGAGCATTCAACATAGCTAGAACAGTGAATGTTAACGTTAACACTGCTGGTGGCAGTGAAGCTCGCCTAGGCCTCACTGGCCAGGCGACGGGGAGTTCTCACCGTCCCGCCGCCACGTCCCCCGCGGGCCTCGGCACCTTCCCTCGCCCGGCGGATCCGCTGCGGCCGGCCTCCGGTGGGCCGAGGGGGACCAAAGGAAAGGGAGACATCACGCCAGTCCGGGATCTCCACCGGGGAAGTGTCCAAGAAGATGAAAAGGTCCGGAAGGTCCGCTTGGGTCTTCACAGTGAAGGTACGTTGATTCCGGCGAACCACGAGATGAAAAGGGTATCCCCAGCGATATGAACCGCCGCACTCCCGGATCTTGGACAGCAGTGGCTTCAGAACCCGCCTCATCAGAAGAGACCTACGCGAGACGTCAGGGAACAGCTGCAGAGACGCTCCATCGAAGCAAATCTGACCATGTGTCCAAGCCTTTGCCAGGATGTCCTCCTTCATGGTGTAATAATGCAGACGGCAAACAACGTCGCGCGGGCGGGCCGGGTCCGGGGATCTAGGGCCGAGGGCCCTGTGAACCCGATCAATCACAATCTCGGTGTCAGGAGGGCGGCATAGTAACTCGTTGAAAATGCCGATGACGGTAGGTCTAAGCTGCTCCGGTCCCGTCGCCTCCGGGAGACCCCGGATACGGATATTATTGCGACGGCTCCTGTTTTCGAGATCGTCCAGATGCAAGACCGCCATCTGTGCCACTGCCTTCTGCTGGGTCACGTCCCGCTCCAATGCCTCCAACCTCTGAGTAGTTGTGGTGCGAAATTGTTCCAATGAGTCGACTCTGGCGTCAAGACCGCCCACCGACTGCTGCAGATCAGAGATGTCCTTCTTAAACGTGTTCTCGACCCTGTTGATGAAGGATTCCAGGTCCTCCTTTGTTGGCAACAGTTTCAACTCGGCCTTGAGGGTTGCTAGGATGGGGTCAAGGTGAGAAAGCGTCGTCGTCGGGGGAGCATGCATGGTCTGCAAGGTGGTCGCCGATGATGGAGACTGGGTCCGGCGTGCCGTATCATGGTAAGGCGCTGGTGCCCTAGTGCTGCAAGGCTCCAGTACTACTTTTCCACCCTCCATCGTAGCACGGCCACGGGGCCAAGTAGAGGAGGAGGAATCATTCCGTTGCCGCCATGCAGGAGAAGGGGGCATCCCGGGTGAGGCTCCACGCTCGAACCAGGCCCCACTCACTATCAGAGAGGTCAGTGCTGCAGGGGTTCCCGGCGAAGCAACCGCAGGGGCTGACGTGCCCCGAAGCTGGGGAAACTCCAACTGGGAGCCTCCCTCCGGGCCGGGGCTGAATCTCATCTCCGGCTGCTCTGTCCATGACAGCGGGGAGGGGGCATCAATGGGTGAGGCACCCGGGGAAGCGGCCAAGGGGTCTGTTGCAGCCATGGGTCCCCTGTGTTGAGGCGAGAGCGGGCAGTCAGGGCTTGGGCAGGTAGATGCAGGCCGGTCTATGGGAGTGTTCTGTGACTGCACTGCAGCTGCTATGTGGCCAGATGGGGCCTGGCTCCTCTGCCCCTGATCCCCCGTAGTTGCAGGCGGCTTTAGGGTTAATGGTGGGCTCCCCCCCCTCTGAGCCTGGCGGTCATGACTTCCAGCTCCCCTTCCAGCAGGTGAGGGAGCGTAGAAGACACCAGCGCCCTCCCGATCCGAGCAGCTACTACTGTCTGGCGGGCTCCGTACAGACCAACGCCGCTCCCCGACCCCGTCTGCGGCTTCTGCTGCTTCTTCATCACCGCCGCCGCCACCGCCGCCTTCACTATGCGCGGGATGCGGTTCAGGCCAGTGCGGCGTTCCGGCTCCCATCCCCCCGCGGCCGTCGGCACCGTCTCGCGGGCTGAGCCCCCCCGCCGAGGGCTGAGCTTCCCCCTCTTCAGCCGGCACACTCACCGGCACAGGAGCCGACAACCTCCTCGTCCGCTCCGGAGGATCTCCCCTTGTGCTGCCTGCGTCGGCCCCCTCGTTCTCAGGCGCCGCCATCTTGGGAGTCCCAGCTCTGCCGCCTCTCCCGCGATCTGGAGCAAGGTAAGCGCTGATCTTCCTGTGGGAAGGGGATGGGGATTTGGTCTTGAGCTTCCTACCCTTAGCCATGGGTCCTGGCACCAGGTACAGGTGGATGGAAAGCCCGGAAATCGCAGCTAAATGGGTCGGTCGGAGGGAGCTCAGAAGATGTGCGACCTCACGCTCTCATCGCCGGCCACGCCCCCCTAGAAGGTACGTTTTTAATAAGAAATCCAGGAACTAATCAGGAGGCTCAGCTACAGAGGAACAATACCGAGTGAAAATCCCAGGTGTTGCTCCTACTTAAATCGGACCTTCAGCATAATTTAATGAAAAGCCCAAACCCTTAAAAAAACTATTCCCCAGCATCTACAATTAATATATTAAAATACGTTTTTAGTCATTTATTGTTCTTTTCCCCACCCGGCTGAAACTCTGTTCAGGATTCTAGGATACGGGCGCCGCCATCTTGACTCAGAAGCATCACACATACCGAGGAGAGGGGGATAAAGTACAGGGGGTGGGGATATAGCTGTGCTTAGCACAGACAGAGCAGAGCTGGGGTCAGGCAAAGGACAGCAATCCCAGAATGCAGAGCAACACAGTCAGAAGACACTTCCTGTTCGCAGGCTGCCTGAAGCTCCATGAGCCATCATCTTGGATGTTTAAAGGCTCATAACATGCAGTGGATGCAGGTAGGATAATGTGAGCAATCTATATGTACAGGGTGTGGGAAACATATAATATAGGCTCTTATTCAGCGTGGACAGCTTTAAAGTGGACCAACACCCAGGGGTGATCGGCCCGGGAATCCCCCCCCCCCAAAAAAACCTTACCTTATCGGCGACGGATCAGCCGCCTCCCGCGCGCCCCTCTAGCAGTGCGTGCGCCCGCGCCGGTCGTTTGAGAATGGCCGGCGCGGGCGCGCGCCCTGTAAGAGGGATGCGCGGGGGGCGGCGGCTTGTCCGTCGCCGAAAAAGTACGTTTTTGGGGGCTTTTGGGGGGGTTTCACACAGTGGGGCATCCTGATCTCGGATGCCCCGCTGAAGTGGACCAACACCCAGGATAGTGAAAATTCTGGGTGTTGGTCAACTTTAAGACACCGACTGGAAGCTGTCAACAGGACCAAGAATATGCTTGTCTACTGTATGTGACTGATAGCTGCTCCCTGGCTGCTCTGGACAGGCAGTGCTAATCACCTTGCACAATAAAAACAATCAGTGTTCAATGGATGGGAGGGGGGTTCCTTAAATAATGCTCTTAGAAATGTACACACTCCACATAGAAACTGACTTTTTACACAAACTGAAAAGAAAAAAAAAAAAAAAAAAAAAAAAGATTTTCCCTCAAGAAGTTTCTATTAGCTGTTAGCTCCCCCCCCCCCCCCCCAACCAGATCCAGTCCATAGAATCAAAAAGTCCTACCTAAAAGAAGCTTCCCAAAAGCAGTCCTTTCCACACACACCAGTGGGCAGCATCCAATAGGGATTCCAGAAAGACACAGACACACACCTGACAGAACAAGACATAAACGTTTCCAGCCATTAGAGGACATTAGAGGCTTTAAAAGCAGAAAAAAAGAACAGTAGGTTTGGTTGCGCTGCAGAGAGTTTACAGCATTTAAATGTTTTCTAGATTTTCAATCCTAGCTATTTCAAAGAGGACCATTTCCCTGGCCCCCGCTACATGGGGAAATGCACCCCATCTGGGTCTCCCTCTGTTGCAAGCCGGGGACCGAGCACCCCTGTACTTGTCCTTCTGCATTCCATAGGATTTGCCAATGGGAGGGGTGCACTGCACCCGTCACCGACAGTCAGGTGGTGCGGCAGACTGACAGCCTGCTATGACTAGAGAGTAAAAGTAGAGAGACAAACAGGCATGCAATAAACATGAAGGACATATATATAGAAAAAAATGATAAAATAGTGTATGAAAAATGGAGTATGGAATAAAAGTGTGTAAACAGGAACATTAAGAAGTGTCGAGAAGAAGTCGCTTGCACATAGGGCGTCAGTAGAAAGGGATGCTACGTGGTGCTACGGCATAGAGCTTGCTCCGCTGTTTACTGCAATCCTCACCATATGTGGCCACAGAGGGTTTTGTTCTGCTTTAATTTCAGCAGCCACTAGCACATAGGGCGAGGGTAGAAGGGCATGCCATGAGGTGCTACGACATAGAGCGTGCTCCGCTGTTTACTGCTGTACGTCGCAGCAACCGCTGCTACACTCACCATACGTGGCCACAGAGGGTTTTGTTCTGCTTTAATTTCAGCAGCCTCTAGCACTCAAGTCTGCCAGGTACTGTACATAGATAGGAAGCCATGCATGTGCTATGGGACTGAGGTACAGCCGTTTCAAGTCCCCTGTCACATAGAGTGTGGCTAAAAAATAGTATATCACAGGCAGTGGGTGTACCTGTACTAACCTGAGTTGCCAGGAGGGTTTAAGCCCGCTTTAAGTGGAAAAGCAAATACTATGTGTTACTCCTGAAGGTGGAGAAAATAAGCCAGCCCCAGTATTTACTTAGAGAGCGCCCTCTGACCCCCAACAAACGGCCGCAGCGTCTACGCGTTTGCCCCTGAAACCCCTCAGGTGATTTGCTGGCGAGCAAAGGGTTAAGCCATCACATGACCAGCCTAAGCCATACCCGAGTCCGTGCGTGTCCAGGCGCCAGCGTGCGGGTGAGAGAAGGAGCTCCCGCTGTGGCCGCTCCGTGTCTCCGTTTCCAGTGTGGGTGAGGGCGTAGAGCAGCGAGCATAGGGCGCACACCAAGCACAGCAGCGCCAGCCGGGCCACCGAGCGCCGCATTACACAGGCCCGCTGCCGCCGCTTCCTTCCGCCACCTCGCTGCTGAGCCTACAAGATCCGGGGCACTGACTGGGCGGGGAGGGGCTAGCGGTAACCATAGCAACCCCTCCCTTAGCCCATGTTTTGCCAAGAGTGTGGTGGCATTCCGAGTTCCATGTTCAGCCAAAGCATTGTGCGAGAAGCTATTTTCCAAATTCTCTCTCTCTCATTTCCATCTTTTCTCTTTGTGTTCCACTTTCCCTCCTTTTTCCTTTCCCACTCTCTTTTCCAAATTCTCAATCCTTTCCACATTCCCTCTTCGTCTCTCCACGTCCTCTCCTCTGTTTTCACATTCACTCCACCTTTCTCTTTTCCACATACCATCATGTTCCCTCTAGCTGTATATTCTTTCCATATCTCTCTTTTCCACATCCTCTCATTTTCTCTCTTTCTCCATATCCACTCCATCACTCTATTTTTCACATCCTCTTACTCTCTTTTCCACATCCCCTTCTTCTCTCCTTTCCACATCCCCTCCCTCTCTCTTTTCCACATTCATCTCCGTATCTCCATTCTCTCTTTTTCCACATCCCATCATGTTCTCCCTTTCTGCGTATTTATTCTGTATCTTTCTCTTTGCCATATCCTCTCCGCTCTTTTTTACATGCCCCTCCTTCTCTCGCTCGCTCTCATTTCCACATCCCCTCTTTTTCTCCATATCCACTCCATCCCTCGCTTTTTCACATCCCCCTCTCTCTCTCTTCACATCCTATCCTTATCTCTCTCGCTCTCTTATCCACATCCCCTAATTTTTTCTCTCTCTCTATATCCACTCCATCTCTCTTTTCTACATCCCCTCTTTCTCTTCTCCATACACCTCCTTCTCTCTCACACTTTTCCACATCTCATTTTCTTTCTCCACATCCCCTCATTCTCTCTTTTCCATATCCGCTCCTTGTCTCACTTAACCACATTTCATCTTTCACTCTCAGTTTTCCACATTTTCCCCATCTCTCTGTGTTCCATATTTCCCCCATTTCTCGCTCTTTTTCCACATCCCCTCAATTTCTTTTTTTACCAAAATTCCCTGCGTCTCCCTCATTTTGCCCACACATTATTCTCCATTTGCTCCTGTTCCAAAATCCATGGTTCTGTCTGCCATCAATGCCTAGCTTTCTCTAATGGTGGCTGTAAGGCAGGGGTCCCCAAACCCTCCCCCCAGAACCCTCCCATCAAGCAACCTGGGGGTGCAACCAGGGTGCATGGGGAAAAGACCAAAACCAGGATAGTCAAAATCATGGGTTTTGGTCCACTTTAAAGCACCTCCTCCGATCCCCAAATATCCTCTGGAAAAACAGTACATATCATTTAAGGTTACTATTTCTGCTAACTTTTTTCCAAATGAGGCTCCACTCCAAGTAAACTTGTATAAATCTCAAGCTGTGGTACCCACGTACCCCAGAGGGGGTGCCTGGAGGGTCTGGTATATTATTTCAACAGCGTTATTCAATCTTCCTTATTTTATCCATATCTATAAAGGATTCCCCCCTTGGGGGCACTTGATCGTAACATCCAGTTGCTAGGTGGTATTTGGCATTAAAAGGTTGAGAACCACTGGTATAAATATCCCAACCAGCACATTAATTTCCAAAAGGGCTGAACAGCTGCCACATGCACCAAAGTATGTAACTGCCACCCTGGTGACAGATTTACTTTAAAGAGGACCAAAACCCCTGAAGACCAGTTCCCTCTCCCTGGGATATTCCAAATCCCCAATGTACCAAAATCCAAATGTGTGAAATCCCCTAGGTCACTGAAAACTACCTTTGTTGGCACAGCAGGACAGAGCATCCAGCAGGAGACACTCCAGTAATCCATTCATTGAGAATAAATAGCCAGGAGTTAATATCTACTGCAATCTATTCTGATTGGCTGGAAGTCTGCACATAAGGAAAGATGTAGTGATTCACACACCCAATGGCATCCCAAATCAGGTGCAGTATGCATACCCCAGAGGGGTAATGTTGCAGGTTGGAGGGGTATGCAGAGATATTCAGGGGTGCACCAACAGGAGGGGGGGGGGGGGGGTCTGACTAGTTTGGTTTATTATGTTGACAGTAAAAGGTTATTCCTCCCTTGCCTCTGGTTTACCCATTTTGATGACCTTTATAATTGATCCCGGTCCTTGGGGGTACTCAGTTGGGATGTCTTGGTTGGAAAAATACAATTCTGTGATTACTCACCTGTAGAATTGGTATTATGAGTATACAGTACGTCCTGCTCCAAATCTAATACTTACAGTTGGGATATACTCCTATACTCCGCCAGATGGCGCTGGACTGCAGAGACATCGAAAATAGGCTCCTCGCGGCCCCTCAAATATCCAGGGACCTCCCACAAATCCCCAGCATTGAAAAGCAGTTAAGGAGAAGCTGGGAGAATTAAACAAACCAAACTATCAACTATAACAATGACCATACAGGGGATCCAAGAAAATGCAAACCAAGGGTGGGTTGGAGCAGGACGTACTGTATACTCATAATACCAATACTACAGGTGAGTAATCACAGAATTGTATTATTCTTAGTATACAGTACGTCCTGCTCCAAATCTAATACTTACAGTTGGGACATCCAATAGCAGTGTCCATAAAGTAGGGTGGGATCCCCAAGAAAAAACAGCAGACAGTTTAAACCACTGCCGCCTGCAGAACCTTTCGGCCAAAAACAGCGTCAGCTGAGGCCCTAACATCAACCTTTGAAAAGGTATGAACAGAAGACCAAGTAGCGGCCTTGCAAACTTGTTCAACAGAAGCCTGGTGCTGAAAAGCCCAAGAGGCACCAATAGCACGAGTGGAATGAGCAGTAAAGCGGAAGGGAGGATTCTTCCCCTTAGCAGAGTAGGCCTGAATCACAACCTGACAAATCCACTTGCGGATAGTAGACTTGGCAGGAGCCAAACTCTTACTAGGACCAGAAGGGACCACAAAAATACCATTTTGTGAATACTCACCTGTAAAATGGGTATTATAAGTATGTCACACACCCCGCTTCAGATAGTCATTACACTTGGGTTATACTGACCTGTAGATGCCGATCTTGCAGAGATGTCAATAAAAAAAGGAAGGCCCTCCCAGTCCATAAATACCTGGTACCTCCCACTCATTCCCCAGTATTAGAACAGCAGTAAGGAAACAAAGGGACCAGGAAGAGCCAAAATAACCAGTAGCAGTAAAAAGGTTCACCATATAAAGGATCCAGAATACCAAAGGGCGGGGTGTGTGACATACTTATAATACCCATTTTACAGGTGAGTATTCACAAAATGGTATTATTCTAAGTATGTCACACACCCCGCTTCAGAATAGGCATTACACTTGGGACATCCAATAGCAGTGTCCATAAAGGGCGGGGATCCAAAAAACAAGGCAACAATGCACAACTTAAACCACTGCAGCTTGCAGAACTTTACAGCCAAACACAGCATCCGCTGAAGCCCGCACATCAACCTTGTAAAACTTGGAAAAAGTGTGAACAGAAGACCAAGTAGCAGCCTTACAAACTTGCTCAACAGAGGCCTGGTGCTGAAAAGCCCAGGACGCCCCAACAGCACGAGTAGAATGAGCAGTAACACGAAAAGGAGGAACCTTCCCCTTGGCAGAATAGGCCCCAACAATGGCCTGGCGAATCCATTTACTAATGGAAGACTTGGCGGGAGCCAAACCTTTCCTAGGCCCAGAGGGCACCACAAAAAAGGGCGTCAGTCCTACGAAAAGAGGAAGTAGCCACCAAATAGTACTTCACACAGCGAACCACATCCAAAGAATGCAAAACCCTCTCCTTGTCATTGCTGGGCTTAGGACACAAGGAGGGTAGAACAATGTCCTGATTAAGATGAAAAGCAGAGACCACCTTAGGAAGGAAAATCTGGCTTGAAGCGGAAAACAACCTTGTCCTGATGCCTCTCAAAGTAAGGGGCCTTAATGGACAAAGCCGCCAACTCCGATACACGCCTAACAGAAGTGATGCCAACCAGAAACGCAACCTTCTGAGTAAGCGTAGAAAGTGCAATATCATGCAAAGGTTCAAAAGGAGGACCCTGCAAAGCAGAAAGAACCAAATTCAAATCCCAAACTGGGAGCAAAGGCTTCCTAGGAGGCCGCACATGCGTAACCCCCTGGAAAAAGGTCTTAACCAGAGGATGAAGAGCAAAAGACTTTTGAAAGAAAACCGCCAGGGCAGAAACATGCCCTTTCAACGTACTAAGCTGCAAACACAGGTCCAGACCATGTTGCAGAAATTCCAAAACCCTAGGGATATAAAACGCCCTGCAAGGCAAGGCCCGGACCTCACACCAATAAATATAAGACCTCCAAATCCTATAGTAGATGGCAGAGGAAGACCTCTTCTTAGCAATAACAGAGTCTGAATCACAGCATCAGAAAGACCTTCCTCCTTCAAGATGGAGGTTTCAGCAGCCACGCCGTCAAAGCCAGCATTGGTAAATTGGGGTACAACAGTGGACCCTGAGTGAGCAGATCCGGCAGAAGGGGCAGATCTAACTGATCCGCTGCCAACCGCACCACGTCTATGAACCAAACCTGTCTTGGCCATCTTGGAGCCACCAGGATTGCTGACGCGCCCTCTAAGGCCAGCTTGCGCACCACTTTGCCCACCATGGGAAACGGAGGGAACAGGTACAGAAACCCCAGTTCCCTCCAGTTCAGAGACATGGCATCCGCTGCCAGAGCCAGCGGATCCCACGAGAGAGACACAAATGCCGGAAGCTTGTGATTGTGACGAGAGGCAAAGAAGTCCACCTCCGGAGTCCCCCACCGGTGGCAAAGCGACCGAAACACCTTGGGGCTGAGCGACCATTCCCCCCGGCGAGATGAGCACCTGCTCAGGGAGTCTGCCTCAGTGTTCTCCACTCCCGGAATGTACACCGCCGAGATGCATAGGACATTGCTCTCTGCCCAAGCCAGGATCAAAGACACTTCCCTGAGGGCACACCTGCTGCGAGTCCCTCCCTGGTGATTGATGTAGGCGAACGCGTCCGATTGTCCGAACTTGAACCGGTAGGCCCCGCAACTGATGAGTCAAGTGAGCCAGAACCAACCTGATGGCTCTCAGCTCCAGAACATTGATGGGATCGTGAGTCTCCTGAGGCCCGCACAGTCCCTGATCCTTCCAAAATCCCCCCCAACCTGACAGGCAGGCGTCCGTGGTGACCGTCTCCCAACGAGGGGTCAGAAAGGATCTGCCCCTCGCCAGATTGCTTGGTGTCAGCCACCACCGAAGGGAACGACGCATCCGGGGGGACATCAGAAAAGACTGATCCAATGACAGCGGGGACCTGTCCCAGGCTGCCAAGATATGAAGCTGGAGCATCCTTGTGTGAAACTGGGCAAAGGGAACCGCCTCGAACGATGCCACCATCAATCCCACCAGTCGCATCCCCAGCCGGATGGACGGGCGAAGGATGGATAGGAGACGCTGAGTCAACTCCTGAATCAGAAGAACCTTGGGCCGGGGAGGAACACCCTGGCCTGAGAAGTATCCAGAGGCATTCCCAGGAACTCCACCACCCTGGAGGGAGAGAGGCAGGACTTGGGATAGTTGATCACCCAGCCGAATCTCTCCAGGGTGGCTACCACAGTCCTGGTATCTAGCTCCGCCTGGCTGAGAGAAGAAGCCACAATAAGAAGATCGTCCAGATAAGGCACGATGCGGATACCCTGGGCTCTGAGAAGGTCCATCACCCCCGCCAGCACCTTGGTGAAAACCCGTGGAGCCGAGGTGAGGCCAAACGGAAGAGCCACAAACTGGAAATGACGATTTTCTACAAAGAACCTGGTGTGCCGGAAAGATTGGGATATGCAGGTAAGCATCCTTGATGTCTATGGACGTCATGAAGTCCCCTTGACGAAGTGAGTAGATGGCTGAACGCAGAGTTTCCATGCGGAACTTCCGGGGACGGACGAACCTGTTGAGTAACTTCAGATCCAGAATGGGACGAACGGAACCGTCCTTCTTGGGCACCGTGAAGAGATTGGAATAGTAGCCCAGGCCCCGGTCTGAGGGGGGCACCGGGCAAATGACAGCCATGTCCAGAAGATTTGCCACTGCCGCCCGGAGCCCCTGCGTGGCCAGAGGATCTGACGGCACCCGAGACCTGAAGAATCTGGGAGGGGGCCGGAACTCGAACTCCAGTTTGTAACCGGAAGACACCACTTCCCGAATCCATCTGTCCATCTGCTTCACCACGTCCACCGGAAAGGGATATTTTTTGTCCCAACCCGGAGGAACACCCGGAAGCCGAGTAGGCCTCTCCCATTCCTTGAGAATAATGCCATGAAAATGCTTTTGATAAGGAAATTCCAAGTGCGGCTTGGTCACCTCAAAGAACTCCCCCTTCAGCGGAGGAGCCGCCTCAGGGGGAGAAATAGCCAGGACCTCAAACATATGAGCCAGGACCTTAGAAGTATCCAGGGAATCACCCTGGCCCTGCTCGGTATCAGCACCCACAAACTGCTGATCGGAGCCCTCAGACTCCTCAAACAGCTCCCCTTCCTCAAACGGGGAGCAATCAGACCAATCCAGGAAGTCAAACTCCTCCATATCAAAGGCCTGCGTGGCTGTATACAAATGTTTTCGCTTTGCCGTGGCCTTTTTGGCAACAGCACTGTAAAACAATTTTTCAAGATTGGCCAATCTGGCACACACCTCAGATTGCGACTCCCCACCCATGACCGCATCACATGGGGTACGTATCAAGCGAGGGGGAGACGGAGAAGAGACTGGCGGAGCAGAACCAGACGCCTGAGATTCAGACTGCCGCGTAATCGACCGCTGCGCACAGGGTACACAAAGAAATACATCATCCCCCGCAAGGGATACCCCACACCCCAAACACAGCCTGGATCGGGGGGGGGTAGACGAATTGGGGGGGGGGGGGAAGACATACAGGAAGTGAAAGTCCTTCCATGACATTGCTAGCGCATCCGAGGTCAGAGCCAGAGGACCCCTGGACAGAGAGACAAAAGCTGGAAGCTTGTGATGGGACGCAAACTGATCCACATCTGGTTGGCCCCAACGGTGACACAGAGATTGAAACACCCTGCTGCATAGGGACCATTCTCCCTGGCGAGAGGTCCCCCTGCTCAGAGAGTCCGCCAGGTGATTTTCTACCCCCGGGATGCACACAGCTGAAATGCAGGGGACATTGGCCTCCGCCCAAGTCAGGATCAGAGACGCTTCCTGGAGGGCCCCCTTGCTCCGGGTCCCTCCCTGATGATTGATGTAGGCAACTGCCGTCTGGTTGTCCGAGCGCACCTGAACAGGCAGGCCCTGAAGATGAGTAGTCAAGCGAGCCAGAACTAACCTGATCGCTCGCAGCTCCAAGACATTGATAGGTGTGTGGGCCTCCAGAGGGCCCCACCTCCCCTGGAACCGCAGGGACTTCCAGAAACCCCCCCAACAGGTTCCTTGAGTCCATCCACCACAAGAGGGACATCCTGACCAGGGGGGAGAGCACACAGACCCTGTCCAGGGACGCTGGGTCCTTGTCCCATACAGACAATAGGTGAAGTTTGTTAAGTTCGTACCCCAATTGGGCACGGCTTCTACTTCTGTTGTCAGAGTCCAAATCATTCTAAGAGTGAATAAGACACAGAGAGACCGCTGTGTAGTAAAGACTCCAAGGGCATCTGGAGCAAATGCGCCCTTTTGATTTTATTTTCAGTTGCTAATATACAATGATATGGGTGGGTGTTGCCACACATATACAGATACAAATTCAAGCATTTTCATTGGTCATCTGACACACCCCTTTCCCAGTATATACCCCATAGGGAGTGTCAGACTTTTTCTTGTAATTTTATTGTTTGTCTGACACTCTCCAGGTCATGACCTGGGACAAGTACAAAATATGAAAACATTTCTTGGGATGATATGAGTTATGGCGTCACAAGCTGTATTTTGGCTAATAATGCTGTGAAGGCTAAAACCTTGAAGAGAAGAAGTGGTGTTCACACATAATAGACATTCTTCAGAAAATCACCAGATGCTTGTTTATTCAAAAGTGTTCATGTTAATTGCAGTCAGGTTAACCCTAGGTTTAACCCTATCAATTTGCAGAGGCCTCAAGTGGAACTGAGCATAAGGGACCGCTTCGAAGCACGCCGCCATCAGGCCCACCAGCTGCATCCTCTGCATGATGGAGGGATGGGGACAAGCTAGGAGGGACTGAGCCTGTGCAATCAGACTGTCCACCTTCTGCTGAGGAAGGAAGATCCTTGCCTCAACTGTATCCAGATTCATTACTAGGAATGGGGTTACCAAGGAAGGGGACAGTGAGGACTTGGGGTGGTTGATCACCCATCCAAATGACTCCAGAGTGGACACCACCAGCTGAGTATCCAACTCTGCCTGATGTAGAGACTAGGAAGTGATGAGGATGTCGTCCAGATAGGGAAGCACGCGGACGCCCTGACATCTGAGCAGAGACATCATGCCAGCCAGCACCTTGGTGAACACCCTGGGAGCTGAAGTGAGGCCGAAGGGCAAGGCCACAAATTGGTAGTGTTGATCCATCAGAGCGAACCTGAGGAACCTTTGATGACCTGGGAACACAGGAATATGAAGGTAAGCATCTTTGATGTCCACAGAAGTCATGAAATCCCCTTGACGCAGGGAACTGATGGCAGAGCGCAGAGTCTCCATGCGAAAGCGCCTGCCCCTGACAAACTTGTTGAGAATCTTTACGTCCAGGATGGGCCTGACAGAACCATCCCTTTTGGGTACTGTGAATAGGTTGGAATAAAAGCCCTTGCCTTTTTCTCTTAAAGGGACCTGGCAGATGACCCCCCAGCTCCAGGAGGCCTTGCACTGCTTGCACTAGCTCCTGAGCTGACACAGGGTCCTGAGGAATCCAGGATCTGATGAATCATGGAGGGGGATTGGCAGCAAACTCCAACTTGTAACCGGAGGACACTACCTCCTGAATCCACCGGTCTGAGACATGAAGCCTCCAGACGTGAGCGAAGTGCTGCAGCCGTCCCCCCACCCGGATGGGTGAGGGCGCCCCATCATGCCTGAGGGGGCTTGGGAGAGGATTTAGCTTTGGGACCCCAGGAGGAGCCAGGACGTCCACGTCCTCTGCCTCTACCCCAGAAATCTCCCCGGGCCCCAGGGAAAGAAACCCCCCTTCCCTGTCTTGCACCACGGTAAGGGGAGGAGAAGGAACCCTGACCCCGAAAGGGCGGAGGTTGCCGCCTGCGCTGGGGTAACCTGCCTCCCTTAGCAAAAAGGTCCAGGCGGTCTCCAAACAGACGCAGACCTTTAAAGGGAAACGCAGTGAGGGCCTTCTTGGCAGCGTTGTCAGCAGCCCACTGGCGCAGCCAAACCGAGCGGCGTATAGCCACCACGAGGGCAGAAGTTCTGGCACACATTCTGATGGTGTCATCCAATGCTGATAGGACAAAATTTACAAAAACATCACAACTGGAGAGTGCATTAAGCACCTCACAAGGCAAATCATCAGGGGCACTATTAAGCATATTTCTGATAAGGGTTCTAGTGGCCACAGCAGTAATGGCAGAGGCACAGACCGGGCGCAGCGCCGTCCCCGCACATGCAAAGGCGTGGGATGCCAGCTGATCAATACGCCGGTCTTCGGCATCCCGCAGGGTAGTAGAATCAGGGGAATGCATGACAGAGGTGTTAGATAGCCCTAGGATCGGGGCATCCACCTCGGGGGGGGGGATGACCAACATTTAACCACCTCAGCAGGAAAGGGATACTTCCTATCCCATCTCTTTGGCACCCCGGGAAGTTTACTGGGGCACTCCCATTCCTTGAGCACAAGGTTATGGAAATGTGCCTGCTCTGGAAATTCCAAACGTGATTTTGCTGTATGGAAAAGCTCCCCTCTTTGCCTGGGAGTGTCAACAGGGAGAGAGATAGACAGAACCTCAAAAATCTGGGTCAATAATCTGTCAGTGTCATCCGGGGCCCAGGGGTCAGAGCCAGAATCGTCATGACCCCTTGGTCTCTCATCAGATGAGCCTGAATCAGAAAAGAGCTCCCCTTCATCAGACGGGGTATAGCCACACAGATTCCAAAACTCCTCAGTTCCCATAGGGAAAACCGTAACATTAGGCATTAAGTGCCGTTTCTTAGCAGGGGCCTTACGCGATAAAGACTTCGCAATAATCTGTTCAACAGTAGCCAGTCTAGAAGACACATCAGGCTGAGAATCCCCACTAGTATGCAACTCAGCAGGAGTGAGATTTAAGCTTGGGGGAGTAGGTGAAGTGAAACGAGGTGCAGCCACTGGCAGGCCAGATTGCAATGCAAGAACCTGCTGAGCACAGGGTACACAGACCCGCGCCTTGTCAGCGTCAGCATGAGGCTGCCCACACGCTACACACAGCCGTTCTTGTCCCAAAGGGACCCCGGTAACATTGTCCTGGGATGCCTCCATATGGTGATTATAGCGGCGCTATACGCCGATAGGGAATAAGACTATATAGCAACCCTGGATGCCCCAATAACCCGCTAGGGACGTGGGAGTATAATTTTTACAAGGCCTACAAGTAATATACTAAAAACAGGGCCGGGAGAAGCCAAGAAGAGTTCGTCCCGCCTGAAAGACATAAGCAGACAAGACCTTAAGTACATCGTAACAAAAGTGAAGCAGATAAAGCCGCCCGCGAGAGCACTTACGGACCGTGGTAGGTAGGAGTCCATCGCGCATAGCCCAACCAAGTCAGAAAAGATGGCGTCGGTATACCTCGAGGGGCGGGCCATTAATAGCGATGACGCGGAACGCGCCAAAGACGGGCCCCGCACCCCCCCCAAAGAGCGCGAAGCCAGAAGGCCAACAGCCAATGATGGCGCACCAGCGCCTGAGGTAATCGCCGCCAAGCGCGGAACCAAGTCAGCGCACGGCGGCGGGAGGGGCATCCCATAGAGGCTCACCATAAGCCTGAACCGCCTACCCTTTGGTGGGGGATTGCGGTGGAGCAGCGCTCCTAAGCACCAACGGCGGATCTGCCTACCTTCACCAGACCAGCGCAGCCAAGGCTGGGAGGCATATTACTAGTGGAACGGGTGGGAATAGTCCTACAGGGCCGGGGGCTAATAACCCCGCTCACCTGCGAGTAGAGAGCCAATTTCTTGTCCTTCGCAGCCAGACTGCAGAGAAATTCTGGGGATTTGTGGGAGGTCCCTGGATATTTGAGGGGCCGGGAGGAGCCTATTTTCGATGTCTCTGCAGTCCAGCGCCATCTGGCGGAGTATAGGAGTATATCCCAACTGGATTAGATTTGGAGCAGGACGTACGGTATACTAAGAATAGGCTTAAAACTACGGGATTAATGTGAAGAGGAACATCAGACCTTTTTTGAAGTTCCTCTTTAAATATCCCTCCCCTCCCTCACTGCCTTTTGAATGCCGGCATTATCTAAAACGCTGACATCTGGCAGTATTCCCGGCCCATCTACACCCCCCCCCCCTTAGCCACCCCAGAGTGAAGGTTTAGCCAGCCTTACCTCTTCATATGTCCCGCGCCGCTCCTCAGATCTTGTGCTGAGTGTCACTGCAACCTATGCAATGACACTGCGCATGCGTGAAATCTGAGGGGTGGCGCAGTGCATGTCGGGATTCCAAGATGGCGCTGCCTGGAGGACGACATGGGAGTGGAGGAATGCCGAGCATGATGGGACTGGTGAGGTAAGTTAACACTAACCGCTTTGTAAACTAGAGGGGCAGGGCAAGCCATGTCTGGGAGTTTTTACTAATTACCCAAGATGGAGGCAACAGATGTCTTTCTTTTGGCCCTCGCTTGTGGTCTTTTTTATCTAGCAACTTGTCTACCATTATAATAGCTGAAAAGATTGAAACATAATTGTGGGTATTTCATTTCAATATGCAATAGACCAAAAAGATTACAAATATCAGAAAAATAAAAATTCACTGGATAAATTTAACCTTTTTATTTGAGGTGGTTGTAAACAAAAATGCAAAACCAGTATACATAAAAATATTTTAATCGGTACATGTACAGGATACTAGCTTGATTTTTTTTCACACTGGCAAACAATGAAATGAAAAGTGGAAATGAGCTTTTAAATTTAACATTTAAATGGCTGATGATATCAGAGCCGATCAGTACAAGGCAACACTGGCCCTTCCGTTTCTGCATAGGGCTGGGGGGGCAGAGGAAATATGGTGGGTTAACAATGTGTATCATAGTAGTTACACTAAATTCACAAAACAGTGGCAAAAAATAGTATGTAAACAAAATATTGGTTAGCAATTACTGTACATTCAAATTGAACCATCTTTGATTTCCTTGAATAGCAAGCATAACGCAATGAAGGGAAGCACAAATTATGTATTGGTAATTCATATTCTACAGAAAACAAACATTTGCCCAATTTCAAATGTGCTATCATGGAAGGAACTTCAAAAGAAAACAAATAACATGTTTTCAGTAGTGCTGGGGGCAGCACACAAGTGGAGGGAAAGAAATCTCTCTTCAAACACAGCCCTTTGAAAAAGAAACCAGATAACCCAATGAAAATACCATTTTGTGATTACTCACCTGTAAAATGGGTATTATAATGTCACACACCCCGCTTCAGAATAGTCATTACACTTGGGTTATTCCGACATGTAGAGAGCGATCTTGCAGAGATGTCATGAAAAAAAGGGGGCCCCTCCCGGTCCATAAATACCTGGGACCTCCCACTCATTCCCCAGTATTAAGACAGCAGTAAAGGGACCAGGAAGAACCAAAATAACCAGTAACAGTAAAAATGGTTCACCATATAAAGGATCCAGAAGGGCGGGGTGAAGCGGGGTGTGTGACATACTTATAATCCCCATTTTACACGTGAGTAATCACAAAATGGTATTATTCTAAGTATGTCACACACCCCGCTTCAGAATAGTCATTACACTTGGGACATCCAATAGCAGTGTCCATAAAGGGCGGGGATCCAAAACAAGGCAATAATTCACAAACTTAAACCACTGCAGCTTGCAGAACTTTGCGGCCAAAAACAGCATCCGCTGAGGCCCGCACATCAACCTTGTAAAACTTGGAAAAAGTGTGAACGGAAGACCAAGTAGCAGCCTTACAAACTTGCTCAACAGAGGCCTGATGCTGGAAAGCCCAGGACGCCCCAACAGCACGAGTAGAATGAGCAGTAACACGAAAAGGGGGAATCTTCCCCTTGGCAGAATAGGCCCCAACAATGGCCTGGCAAATCCATTTACTAATGGAAGACTTAGCGGGAGCCAAACCTTTCCTAGGCCTGGAGGGCACCACGAAAAGGGCGTCAGTCTTACGAAAAGAAGAAGTAGCCACCAAATAGTACTTCACACAGCGAACCACATCCAGAGAATGCAAGACCCTCTCCTTGTCATTGCTGGGCTTAGGACACAAAGGAGGGTAGAACAATGTCCTGATTAAGATGAAAGGCAGAAACCACCTTAGGAAGGAAATCTGGCTTGAAGCGGAAAACAACCTTGTCCTAATGCCTCTCAAAGTACGGGGCCTTAATGGACAAAGTCGCCAACTCCGATACACGCCGAACGGAAGTGATGGCAACCAAAAACGCAACCTTCTGAGTAAAACGTAGAAAGAGCAATATCCTGCAAAGGCTCAAAAGGAGGACCCTGGAAAGCAAAGAACCAAATTCAAATCCCAAACTGGGAGCAAAGGCTTCCTAGGAGGCCGCACATGCGTAACCCCCTGGAAAAAGGTCTTAACCAGAGGATGAAGAGCAAAAGACCTTTGAAAGAAAACAGCCAGGGCAGAAACGTGTCCTTTCAACGCACTAAGCTGCAAACCCAAGTCCAGACCATGTGGCAGAAATTCCAAAACCCTAGGGATAGAACCCTGCAAGGCAAGGCCCGGACCTCACACCAATCAATATAAGACCTCCAAATCCTATAGTAGATGGCAGAGGAAGACCTCTTCTTAGCAATAACAAGAGTCTGAATCACAGCATCAGAAAGACCTTCCTCCAAGATGGAGGTTTCAGCAGCCACGCCGTCAAAGCCAGCGTTGGTAAATTGGGGTAGAGTAGTTGACCCTGAGTGAGCAGATCCGGCAGAAGGGGCAGATCGAACTGATCCGCTGCCAACCGCACCACGTCTGCGAACCAAACCTGTCTTGGCCATCTTGGAGCCACCAAGATTGCTGACACACCCTCTAGAGCCAGCTTGCGCACCACCTTGCCCACCATGGGAAACGGAGGGAACAGGTACAGAAACCCCAGATCCCTCCAGTTCAGAGACATCGCATCCACTGCCAGAGCCAGCGGATCCCGCGAGAGAGACACAAATGCCAGAAGCTTGTGATTGTGACGAGAGGCAAAGAGGTCCACCTCCGGAGTCCCCCACCGGTGACTGAAACACCTTGGGGCTGAGAGACCATTCCCCCCGGCGAGATGAGCACCTGCTCAGGGAGTCCGCCTCAGTGTTCTCCACTCCCGGAATGTACACCGCCGAGATGCATGGGACATTGCTCTCTGCCCAAGCCAGGATCAAGGACACTTCCCTGAGGGCACGCCTGCTGCGAGTCCCTCCCTGGTGATTGATGTAGGCGACCGCCGTCCGATTGTCCGACCGAACTTGAACCGGCAAACCCTGTAACTGATGAGTCAAGCGAACCAGAACCAACCTGATGGCTCTCAGCTCCAGAACATTGATGGGATCGTGAGCCTCCTGAGGCCCCCACAGTCCCTGAAACTGAAGATCCTTCCAAACCCCCCCCCCAACCTGACAGGCTGGCATCCGTGGTGACCGTCTCCCAACAAGGGGTCAGAAAGGATCTGCCCCTCATCAGATTGCTTGGTTCCAGCCACCACCGAAGGGAATGCCGAACCCGGGGGGACATCAGAAAAGACTGATCCAATGACAACGGAGACCTGTCCCAGGCCGCCAAGAGATGGAGCTGGAGTGTCCTTGTGTGAAACTGAGCAAAGGGAACCGCCTCGAAAGAAGCCACCATCAATCCCACCAGTCTCATCCCCAGTCGGATGGACGGACGAGGGATGGACAGAAGAAGCTGAGTCAATTCCTGAATCAAAAGAACCTTGGGCCGAGGAAGGAACACCTTGGACTAAGAAGTATCCAGAGACATTCCCAGAAACGACACCACCCTGGACGGAGAGAGGAAGGACTTGGGATAGTTGATCACCCAGCCGAATCTCTCAAGAGTGGATACCACAGTCCTGGTATCTAGCTCCGCCTGGCTGAGAGAGGATGCCATAATGAAAAGATTGTCAGGCAGAATGTGGATACCCTGGGCTCTGAGGAGGGCCATCACCCCTGCCAGCACCTTGGTGAAAACCCTTGGAGCCGAGGTAAGGCCAAACGGAAGAGCCACAAACTGAAAATGCCGATCTTCCACCACAAACCTGAGAAATCTCTGATGTGCCGGGAAGATTGAACATAAGATAAGCATCCTTGATGTCTATGGACGTCATGAAGTCCTCCTGACGAAGCGAATTTATGGCTGAACGCAGAGTTTCCATGCGAAACTTCCTGGGATGGATAAACCTGTTGAGAAGCTTCAGATCCCGGATGGGACGAACGGAGCCATCCTTCTTGGGCACCGTGAACAGATTGGAATAGTATCCCAGGCCCCGGTCCGAGGAAGGCACCGGGCAGATGACAGCCATGTCCAGGAGATCTTATATTGCCGCCCAGAGCCCCTGCGCGGCCAGAGGATCCAAGGGCACCCGAGACCTGAAGAATCTGGGAGGAGGCCGGATCTCGAACTCCAGCTTGTAACCGGAAGACACCACTTCCCGAATCCATCTGTCCGAGACCTCCTGGTCCCAGACCTGGGAGAAGTGTCGCAGCCGTCCCCCCCCCCGCAAGGGTGAGGGCGCCCCCTCATTGCTGAGCCGGCTTGGCAGCGGCTTTGGGCTTAGAGCCCCAGCTGTGTCCTGGACAGGCACGTCCTCTTCCCCTGTTCCAGGAATCACCTCTGGAGGAGAAGACAGACAATGCCCTTCCAGCTCTGGCCCCACAAAAGGAAGGGGTAAAGGAAGCCGCCCCCCAAGAGGGACAACTTTGCTTCTTTCGCTGAGGTAACCTACCTCCTTTTGCGACCGAATCCAATTTTTCTCCAAAGAGCCGCAATCCCAGAAAGGGAAGAGCCGTAAGCGACTTTTTGGACACAAAATCAGCCGCCCACTGGCGCAACCAAACCGACCGCCGAAGAGCCACAAGCAAGGCCGAAGTTCTACTACACATCACCATGGTGTCATCCAGGGCGGCTAGCACAAATGACAAAAACAATTCGCACCGCTTAAGGGCGAGCAAGGCCGACCCAACACTGGCAAAACCGTGACAAGCCATCTGGTCAATGCATTTGTCCTCACCATCCTTGAGGACCCAACCCAGAGGAACACCTGGAAGCCGAGTAGGCCTCTCCCATTCCTTAAGAATAATGACATCAAAATTTTTTTTTTTTTGATTCGGGAATTCCAAGCACTGCTTAGCCTCCTCAAAGAACTCCCCCTTCTGCGGAAGAGCCACTTCAGGAGGAGAAATTGCCAGAACCTCAAACATATGAGCCAGGACCTTAGGGGTATCCAAAGAATCCCCCTGACCCCGCTCGGCATCAGTGCCAACAAACTGCTGACCGTCAGCACCATCTGACTCCTCAAATAGCTCCCCTTCCTCTAGCGGGGGGTAATCAGACCAGTCCAGTGAATCAAACCCCTCAAAATCAGAAGCCGGCGTGGCTGGGGACAAGTGCTTTCTCTTAGCCGGGGCCTTTCTGGCAACAGCGCTAGAAAAGAATTTTTCAAGATTGGCCAATCTGGCACACACCTCAGATTGCGACTCCCCACCCATGATAACATCACATGGGGTACGGCTCAGACGGGGAGGGGTAGGCGAAGGGACCGGCGGCGCAGAACCAGACGCATGGGATCCGGACTGCCGCGTAATAGTCTGCTGTGCACATGGTAGGCAAAGGAATACATCATCCCCAGTAAGGGATACCCCACACCCCAAACACTGCCGGGATTGCCCCAAGGGGAGCCCAAGCCCGGTATCCTGGGAAGCCTCCATATGGTGATTTTATTGGTAGCCGCAATACCCAAGGGAATTACGCAATATAAGCGACCCGGGATGCCCCTTCTGTGTTTCCTGAGTGGGAGGATTTAGAGGGAGTTCTTAAACTAAACCAGGGACCCTAGGACCGGGAGGATCCTTTAAGATCCAACAAGGGTCCGCCTGGAATACAAAAAGAGGAACTATCACACACATCACACAAATGCTGTGCACATGAACAGAAGGGCCAAGGCACACATACATATAAAATAGAAATATATAAATCTCGCGCTAACAAGCAGAATCACAGCCAAGAAGAGAATGAAGCCCACTGGGCGCTTACAGTAATGGCGTCCTGCACGAGGCGAAGGGAACTTGGCAGCAAGGATGAAGAAGGGCGGGCTGGCGTGGACCGTGCGCTGCGCCCGACCCCGCCCCTCTCCCCTGACACAACGCGGCTCCCGGACAGTGACCGAGCTCCGCAGCGGCACGGGGGCGCAGGGTCGCGCCCGGACCCGCGCCCCCCCCCCCCCGAAACCGGTGCCGCCGGCCAAGGGAAACGTATCAATCTCACGTACCACATACACACAATATGTTGCACAAAAGCATGCACTTGAAGGAAAAACTAAACTAAGCGGGAATAAGCGCCCCCCCTAGCTGTAGGGAACAATGGGTGACCGGGCTACCTGCAAGGAGGAGACATCCATCTTCTGACTTGCTCGCCGTCTGCAGAGATGAAAGACTGGGGAATGAGTGGGAGGTCCCAGGTATTTATGGACCGGGAGGGGCTCCCTTTTTTTCATGACATCTCTGCAAGATCGCCCTCTACAGGTCAGTATAACCCAAGTGTAATGACTATTCTGAAGCGGGGTGTGTGACATACTTAGAATAACATAAATACACAGGTCATCAGGGAGGGGGGTTTATGAATTTCATTTCACGGCTGTGTGCAGCTTTCCACTGTCCTGTTCTGCTGCCTGAACAAATTAGTAGCATTTACTAAATATATATTTATCACAGAGAACTTTGAGGAAATCAGAAGTTCGTGCACTTAAATAGCACCATTCATTTTAGATCCAATGGCCTAAAAAATTACTCCTGTAGAAGCAAAAACCTGACTGAAATCAAACCGGCTTGGTTAAAAGCAGGCACTATTGGGTAATCACCCACTTGCAATGGTGCAAGGGGTCTTCAATTCTCCATAACCACTCAGCCTTCTCTTATTGGAGCCCTCTAGAAGCTGCACTCCCTGGTTGTGTGGGCATAATGGCAAGTCCATTTTTGTAGACTTTTCTATCAGGCCCAAGACCAGAAGTGACACTGCTACATGAGGCTCACCTGTCTACCTGCATCCGCTCCCACAGCATCAATGGTGCTTCCAAGATCAGAATTAGCAGAATTTGGCCATTTCCAGGGTGCATGAGCAGAGTATGAGCCCAGGCTGAGGTGGCCAATATTCTTTGTGGGTAAGCCGGGTCTTATACACATCCAGCAAGCCTGAAGGCAGTTGTACGGAAAAGATCTGCAAAGCGTGAGAGAGGCTGCAGGAGCACCTACAGGGGTGTGATTTTGGGGGGGGGGTCCATAAAACTGTCCACTTTCCATTTAAATAAAAATGGTTACTGCCCCCAAATAAAATGTTTATAGGAAAGGGCTACTATATTTTCATAGTAGCCTTTAAAAAGAAACTTTGTAGCCTAAAATTCATTTTTCAGAATTACACTGATGCAATTCATTACAAATTTGCCCTGCGTACAACAGTCAACAAAATGGAAGAATAAAAGATGAAAAGGGAAAAATTATCTTCTCCCTGGTGTGTCACGGTCCAGAAAGTAATGAAAGAGCCGACAAAATAGAAAGCAAAGGTTCACAGGACAACAGTACAGAATAAGGGGTTCTGAATCGCTCATTGACAGTAATTATTTTGAAATGAAGGCCTTAGGTTTTGGACCAAACACACAATAAAAAAAGTTAACACTAAAATCAACCAGCGTTTTTCATCCAGCCATCCGCATAACCCCAAAGTAACAGCTGTTCAAATTACACATATAAAAAAAGAAAATAAATGGCAACATTTCATACAAATTTATTTATAGTTTTCCTATTTAAATGACACCAAGTACCAGCAGGTGTATTTAAAATAGTTACTTTGAGATTTCTGTAGCGGTAAAAGGTAACTAAAATTCATCTGTTGAGCTGTATACATAAACTATGCGGCACAATTACCCAAACAAATAATACATATTTAGGCAGCTTGAACTATACTGGGTCTCAAAACATGCCTTTAAAAATCTATTGAAGATGCGTTAGTACTTCCTAACCTAAAAGTGACGATGGAATTACTAATAACACTGCGAAACAAAATGATCAACCACATCTCCATGGCACTTCAACATTACATGTAAGACTACAAATGTGTGCTCAACCCTTTTGTGCCCAAAATGTACTCGGGTGGCCACCATCAAGCTCAGGGTGGGCTCCTGCAATCGGCACATCAGAAAAAATACACAGTTCTTTTACTTCTAAAGCAGATTAGTTTATATGTTCATTTGGTGAACGGAATATGAGGCATATGCACATGGGATACTACAGTCTAACAAATGGACTGCAGCCCCTGGAGTCCCCCCCCCCCCCCCCCCACAAAACATAGCATACACAGGCATTTCTTCTCTGCTGGATTAAGGGCTTTATGATTAGGACTCATGCAGATTTCTTCATTTACATCTCCTAATAACGCTGTTTTTTATTTTGGAGTGAAAGGGAGCAAGAGGAGACAGCAGTGCATTAGAAGTGTTCTCTGGGAAGGCCTGCTGCCAGCAGCATCCGCTGGTGCCTGTATACACCTCTAGTTTATTCATCAGTGATGCAACAATTGCCTGTGCATAGGAGAGCATTTTATTATCAAAATCTGACTTCATAAAACTAAGAAAAACAAAAAATAGCCGTTAATCATGTACTTAAATTGATCAATGGCTTGACACATATGAAATGTGACTGATAAATCACTGTATGCTCCATTTAAGCCCAATTCAGATTAATCTGAAGGGTAGGGCTAATCTGTGATGACCAATTTATTTTTTTATAAAGGGCTAATTTTGATCTATAGCTCCATATTTAGATGGGTTACATCCTACAGAGAAACCCCCCTGCATTCACCATCCCCTAGAAATAGTGCCACCCAGAAGTGCACGAAGATTAGAACAGGACAGGTGGTAGGGGCAGCTGAGGGGACACCCAGGGATCTAATGGAAAACTCCATCTTTAAATAAGTATATTAAGCAAATTCAGACAGACGCATGGCATATAAATAAGGCTTTTCTCAATATGAATGCTGTAAAGAAATATCCTATCATATAAGACATGGGATACCCCACTGTGCATTCTCACCACAAACAAAAAAGCGCACAATTAAAACAGTTTCTTTATTTTAAAAAAATCTTGTATGTGTATGCTATGTTTGTCTGCATTTGGTTTAAAGAGGACCAACACCCAGGGGTGATCGGCCCGGAAATCTATAAGATTCCCGGGCCGATCACCTCCCACCCCGCGGGACATCCGAGATCGGGATGTCCCGCGGGGTGAAACCCCCCAGAAACCCCAAAAACACCTTACCTGATCCGCCGCCGCTTCCGCCGCCGCCGCCTCCCGCGCACCCCTCCAGACGTGCGCGCGCCCGCGCCGGCCCTCTGTGAATGGCCGGCGGGGGCGCGCGCGCGCCGAGAGTGACGCGCGGGAGGCGGCGGCGGCGGAAGCGGCCTGGACGTTCCTGATCCCCGCCTGGACGTTGGCGGGGATTGGCTGCGGCGCTCACGTGGGAGCGTTGAGAGGTGAGTTTTTTGGGGTTTCTGGGGGGTTTCACACAGCGGGGCACCCCCGATCGGGGTGCCCCGCCGAAGTGGACCAGAACCCAGGATAGTCAAAATCCTGGGTGTTGGTCCACTTTAATATATATATATATATATCTATATCTCCAACACGGTATGTTCCATGTTAATTGCCAGTTAACCACCTATAAAGTTGGAGATGGTACCCCCACCCACTTGTCATCTGTGCATTCACAATCTGAAAAGAGATACAGTATCAGCAAACCTAGACCTGCAGGCTAGTTAAACAACTTGCTGGCAGTTATCAGGAGCCCATTTAGACAATAGTGTAAATGGCCTATTAATAGGATTACAGTACAAATATAAACTTAGTACTTTACCTTGCACCCTAAATGTTTTTCCTGTGGCCCACACCCCATATGCCATGTTACAAGCTCTATTTCTTACTTCTGCCAGAGGGTGCACTCCTCTTCCTTGGCCTGGCTGAGTAGAGATTTCACTGTGGGCGACTCCATCATGCAATTCATACAGTGGGCATCAATGATGTTGTAAGAACATCGACCTGGCTGAGGAAGAAATGTGCCGTCTGCTGAGACAGGCAGGTATGCCAGGGTGAAGCAAGTCAATTCACATGTGGGGTGGATAAAGCTTTGCAACATCTAGGTTTTGCTTTCAATTGTTAAAGCAGTTTCATGAAAAAAATCCTCATTTCAGGGTATCAGAGCAGTGTCAGGATTCAGCAATGAGACGGCTGCAGTGTCAGCCTTTCAAATACATTTATATGTATGACACAAACAAATTAATATAGATGTTAACGTGGTTGTTTTTTTAGGATCTAAAATTTATGGATTGGAATCATTCATTCAAGAAAGAGTTTACAGTGTATATAGACAACCTGCATATGCCATCTACCTCAGTTACCTTGCATTTAAGCCAGCAGTGCTAAGTCTGATTTGGGCGTTAAAGGGTTAACTAAAGGTGCTATCTTGTTATCAGGTTTATGTCAGGGGCTGTATTAATAATCAATCATTGTCTGCCCTTTTAAAGCCAAGAAGGTCTGGCATCGCCCCCGAGTCATTCACTGAAATGCATTTGTCTTAATGCTTTTCAATGAGTGTCGTTCAGCGATCAAATGCATAGCGCTGTCAGGAAGATATCACTGAATAAAAAAAATTTGAAAAAAATCATTGCAGCCCCTAACACAAACATGTTAGCATGCTTAGTCAAAAAGGGACTAACCTGCTAGGTACCTAGATCTCCCAGCAGCTGCCACCAGGGTTCCTGTCACACTGCCAAAATCGGGCTCATTGCGGGGGGAGGCCTGAGAGTCTTATTTATTTATCCTGGACTTCTCCTCCCACTGGTGCCCTGTTCCAAGTCCAACCAGCAGAGCTCCAGCAGGTTCATGCCCTCACCCTATGGCAATGTGAGCCTCGCTGTTCCTAGAGCAGTCTATTTCAGACACAGAGAAAAGGGGGGCACCGCTGGATTGTATTGCTACAAGCACATATTGGTGCTCAGTTTTTTACCTCACTGGTCACCATAAGCACCTGTATCCCTCCACAAATTTGTTCCAAGGCTATTTATGAGCTCCCAGTCTACAATGACCCAGCTCCTTAAATACTCTTCCGACAATGAAGTCAATGGGTAGCCCCCAGATAGCAAAAAAAAAAAAAAAAAAAAAAAACTTCCTGTGGTGAATAAGTTTACTAACAGAACTGCAGCACAGCTGGCAGGCACAAGATGGAAGCCTAAACATCTGTCTTCTACACTATAAGCTAGCCACAGATATCTAGCTTATTACTTACACACATTTATGGTTTACAGAAAATTGTTGAGAATACCATTGTGCAAAAGGTTGCCTATAGATTTTCCAGCTTGTATTGCCAACAGTGGGCTCCTGGCTATGGCATCCAGTGCTCTAGTAATATGCGGTTGAATACAAGTGTATTTCAAGTTGATTACAAGGTAGGCATACATGCTTGTTTAGTTTTCAGGAACCCGTTTTATATTGTGATGTCACTTACCTGAAAGCTGCATTTTTCACCGTGCACTAACAAATGTAGACTTAAAAAAAATAAGTTTCATACCTAACCAATTTTTGTTTTCTTCAGAAAAATACATGATTAGCATTTAGATTTTTCTCCATGTAAATGTGGTGGCTATTGGCAGACTTTTGTCACAATATCAGTTAAAGACTAGAAAGGGTGACGAAAACTTTAATGCGATTCCCCATTTAATGATGATGTCTCTCCTCTGGGTGAAGATGACCTGGATATGCCCCTCTCTGTGTTTTCAGAGCCAGAGCCACTCTGACTGTGCTGGTCCACTGACGTGGTACTGGATGTGGGTGGCGATTTGATTTTTTCCTTAAAGTCTGTAATAATCACCGTTAGGTCCCCCACAGTAACCTCCAAATGCTGGGCACTACTTCTGTCCACATTTTTCAGCCGTGGCCTAGCAAACAAAAAAATGCAAAGCCTTTACAAATTGCTGAATACAGAATATTTTGGGTTCAGAAAAAAAAAAAAAGTGTGAAAAATAAATCTTAAATAAATAGGATCACCTTTCTTAAAACGGATCAAAACCCATGTAGCCAGGCCCTGGAATCTTAAAGGCCCCAGGGCTGGCTGCTAGTCTGCCCCTGGGAGATCCAATAGCAGGATGCCCCGCCGTGTGAAACTCACTTTTCTGCGGCTCTGGCTCCACTGTGTTCATCAGCTTCTTGCTGCTGTGCTCACTCCTGTGAGAGCGTGCACCCCACAGGTAACCGGTGATAGGCCCAGCCGAGTGGGACAATCAGCAAACTCAAAACTGGTGGAAAAACCCATTCTTTTTAAAACAGGGTAACCGCCAAACTGGCAGCATCGCTCGAGGTACTCGGGACAGGTGGGGAGAAGAAATGGGCTTTGATCCGCTATAAAGAAAAAGGTAGCTTACCTTGCTTTTTTATTACTGGTCTTTTTAATAGGTGCTTCCTTTTCACTCTTTTCCTTCTCTACTTTATCTTTTTTTTCCTTCTTTGCCAGCATGGGTGGTGGTACAAACTGCGGGGTGACTTGCTGTGAAACCAACTGTGAAACAGGTCGAGGCTTTCTGTATGAAGAAAATAAATTAAATATGAACATATGAAATATATATTTTTTTCATCAAAAGGTAACCTGTCCAGAGAGGAATATGGGGGCCTGCCTCATTCTGGGAGTTAGGGAATTGGTATTTTATGGGGAATCACTATTTCAGGTAAAATCCTTTCTAAATATAGGAGGGCACTCCCTTCAACTGGAAAAAAAGAAATTCAGTCTCAGGAGGCGACAATCATTTTTTACCAAAAGAACTATATTATACAATAAACAGTTACCATTAGCTGTTATCAGTAAAAAAAAATAAACGAAAACAGAAAATGCAGACATGTACTATATTGGTTTTAAGGGCCTTGGCATCTATGATCAGTTTATCTGTTTGATAGAATGCGGCCATATTTCAGTGCTAAATGTGACTCTCCTGGCCTAGGATAACAAATTCTGTTTTGTATAAATAACTATTCTTAAGGTGGACGGACAAAAGTGACTTAAACCAGACCGACAAAGCAAACAGTGTTCATATGCATCCCTCCCCAGGACAATTCAGATTTCTGCACATAAAAATTAATTTACCTTTGTCTAACTCCTTCTGTGTTAAATATAAAAACAAAATGGCGGCTCTTGTATCTGTAGTCCGCCTGCAAACAGGAAGTGCTGCTGGGTTTCCTGTTACTGTACATTGTCAGATGTGTCAGTTGAATCTAGGCAGCAGAACGGTAAGGATGCTGGGAAAGGAATCTCCAAATTGGCCGCTACCACTAGAAAATTGGCGACATGTGGGTGCAGGAGCAAATGTAAGTGCCGACAATGCTTCAGTATCATGCATGGAGATGGGGCAAGTGAGTTTTGGGGAGTTTTCTTGGCCAACTGTGTGAGGCTGTTGGTCCGGTTTAGTAGTGAGGGGTATTCAAAACTACCTTCCAGAAGTGCTAAGTAAAAGGTGATCCTTCTATTCGGGAGGGGCGGTATGCTAGTTTCAGATGAAGAGCTAGCAGGACTATTGTCAGACACACACAGAAAGCAGACAGACCGTAGGTGTAAGGAATCTCTGGTTGTATGTACCATTTGTGCAAGCAGGAGGCATTTTTCATTAGGTCAGCTTCAAGCACTAAACATCTAGTGTCACTGCTTAGTCACACACCTTGACTAAGCATGAAACTTCAGAGGACCAATAAGACTTTAGGGCATTTCCTGCTCCTTAACGAGGAAATCCCCATCGCAAAGGGATTGTGAGAGTAGCCTGAGGAAAGGGTTGGGGGAACACTAATGTAAAGTATGCCAAGGGCTGTTTCACGCCTCGATTTTGATATGATGTGGTTGAAATAATCCCTGCTTGCTGCATTCAACTCTCTTCCTTTTCCTGGACCCCTCAAGCACAGTTGAGTCACCGCCTGCTGCCATTTGGCTGTGAATCCTTTAAGGGGACTGATGAGTCAGCAGAAGGGAGTTCTATATGGTTAATCAAGGAATGCGAAGTAAAGCTGAATGAAACCTGCAGTCATAACAGCCAGCATGGGGCAAGCAGAAAGCAGGCTAATTGAACCCTTGGCCTGGAATGTCCCTAGCATACTTCAGTATACAGATTTTAAACAACTGTATGCTTGTGGGAATTTTTGTTTTGGGTTGGGGGGAGGCTTTTCTCACATGGTTAGCCGAGGTGGTTAGGGGTCCTGGTGGCTGGTTACACACCAGAGCGATTGCAAGCACAGGCCTTAAACTCATCGAAAATCTTGAGGATGAACTATCATAGAGAATCAGAAGAAGGCCAAACATAGGTGCCCGACGCTACAAATGCTCTCCTGAAAGACACTGGCTGCTTTAAAGAGGAACAACAGCATCCCTGAAGTCATAACGATTCCAAGGATGCAGATTTCCTCATTCCCAGGACATCCCACTGAGTAAAACCCCAGGTTTCTCAAGTTAAGGTGGACCAAAACCCACACCGATTGGCCCGAGAATCTATAAGATTCCCAGGTAGAATGATTCCCTCCCGCCAGGGCATCCAAAATCGGTATGCCCCACAGTGTGGAACCCCCCAGGTCGCCCCATACACTTACCTTGATTCCCGGTCCAACGACACATGCGCGACCTGCGGCCACATTTCCGCTATCCCTCTAGCAGGGCACGTGCCTTTGCCAGGCATTTGTGAAGGCAACGCTCGCTGTTAGAGGGAAGCGGGGGCTGCGGCCGCCAGCACGCTCGGAGCTGGCCTCTTTAACTGCCCCCCCCCCCCCCCCCCAATGGCAGTAGCTCTGCTAGGTAAAAGTCAGTATGTCTCTAATGCAGGACTCACTGATGGTGTGAGGGGGATATTTAGGTTAGTGTTGCCGTAAACCCGGACACACCCTGGCACAAACAAGGAAGGGTTTAGGTTTGCTTGAAAGAAAATATATAGCTCACATTTTCAGATTTAGACAAGACTTATGTCCTGGTGAACAAACCTCCCTTTTCCCCCATTTACATTTTTTTTCACTGCTGGGTCTTCCTGACATGATTGACCAGAAGCCACAACGCACTGTTGGCAGCTGGCACCTCTTTAAAGTGGACCAACACCCAGGGGGGATCGGCCCGGAAATCTATAAGATTCCCGGACCGATCAGATCCCTGCCCGCGGGGCATCCGAAATCGGGATGTCCCGCGGGGAGGAACCCCCCAGGAGGCCCACAATCCTCACCTTACCGGCGATCCAATGGCGCATGCGCGAGACGCGGCCGCGTCTCTCGCTTCCCTCTAGCAGGGTGCGCTCCCGCACCGGCCGTTTTGTGAATGGCCGGCGCAGGAGCGCTCCCTGTTAGAGGGAAGCAAGAGACGCGGCCAATGACAGCGCTCTGGTATGCGCGTCCAAGCAGCTTTGGACGCGCATACCAGAGCTGCTCTGAGCGCTGTCATTGGCCGGACGAGGTCACGTGGGAGCGGGGAGAGGTGAGTTTTTGCGGCGATCGGGGGGGTTTCAGACAGCGGGGCACCCCCGATCGGGGTGCCCCACCTAAGTGGACTAACACCCAGGATAGTCAAAATCCTGGGTGTTGGTCCACTTTAAGTAGGAAAAATTACAAGGTCCCAGGGGAAGAACTGGAGAGCGGGGGGGGGGGGGGGTCATCTACAGGGGGGTACAGAGGCAGACACATGGAAGGGGGACAGCCACTACTTTTAGCACAAAGGGGAAACGCACAATGAAACATGTTGGTGAAGTCATCCCTAAAACACCATGTATAACGCCATGTCTCAGCACAATTACATATTTGGGGTTTCGTTCCTCTTTATGGCCAGCTACGAGTCCCAAGCCAGACGATTGTGGCCAAGATATACAGTGAACAAACATGGGGGCCCATTGGAGTGAGGAATAGGTTTGAGATCAGCACTTTGTAACTTGTGGGCAGCCGTCAGTGGCAGGCTTAAAGTGGAACAAAACCCTTGCGGCACAGACAGGCTGGGGGCAAGAGGGCACGTGCTGCTGGGGATGCTCCTGCTGGGCTCCCGACTCCCGAAGATCTGCATGGAAATGGAGCAGTTTGCCAGGCATTACATATGCACAGCAAACTGCTCCGATTGGACGAGAGCCCATGCATGCACCGAAGGACCGGGAAGAGGAGAGTTGTTCTGGACGTACTGCGGCGCTTCACCCAGTTCCGGATGCCCCAGGGGTGAATAGCAAAACCCTGGAATGTCAAAGTCTTGGGTTTTGTTCCGCTTTAAAAGATAGTTCCACTTCCGATGGCATTTTTTAAGTTTCCATTATTGTGTGCTAATATAATGTGCTCAAGTTGCTAAGCTTATCTGTTTTTTTTTATTTGTTTGCAACTTCATGTTATACAGTTTTCCCTAGCAGCAATGTGCTTATCTTAGCAATGTACATCAAAGTGTTCTTCTGAAGTACACTTCAGAAACTTTCTGACTCTGGCTTGCTAATCATCTGATTGGCTGAGGCAGAGATGGCAGACTTAACCCCATCTGCATTATTTCAACAGCTTCAGATGGGGGGGGTGCAGTGCCTTGTGTTCCAGTAGCTAAAATGTTACTGGCAGTGTTCTAGCCTGGGAAGATCCTTACTGCCAATGAGCTCAGCTGTTACAGTAAAAGGATTCTGGGACTTGTAGCTAGTAGTTTTTACTAAAGGCCTGGAAAGCCGCTGCAACCTTACCAAGACACAGGAATATAGGAAACCTAGAAGCAGCATGCTGCAAGTAAATCACAGATATCCTAACACAAATGTTTATTTTAAATCCCCAAAGAGGAAAACAATAAGGCAGAACCCTAAAAAAAAAACGGACAAAAAAGTTTTCCTTTAAAGCGGTCCCACACCCTACTGCATGGTGTGGAACCACTGAATGTGTGATTGGTGATACCCTTCATCCCCAAGGACTGGCTCTATCAGTGGCTGGTCCAGGTCCCACGTGACTGTCAGTAGCCAATTGCTATGACCCCGCCAGGGACAGCATTTGGCCGCCCGTGGTCACATGGGTATGGAGCAATGAATAGGGGAGTACCGGGGTGCGGGTTGTATCACCAATTGGGATACCACCTCTACAGACAAGAGCAGCGGCAGTTTCCCACACTGGTGATTGCTTTTAGCTTTGCTGTGGTTAGACAGCTGTGGGGCCAATGTGGGTGCTCCAAGGGACAGAGGGGATGGTGGAACAATTTGTTGTGGTCCTTGAGGAATAGAATTGAAAGGAGGACAAACTTGGAGCCCTGCTATGGCTTCTACCCAGTCTAAAGGGAACTGGGGAATGCAGCTGCTAAACAGAGCTGTATGCCAGGCATTAAAGAGGAACATCGGAGGAACATGTTCCTCTTGGGGTAAAACCCCCCAGAAGCCCTGTTTCACTCAACTTGTCCCAGAGCCCTCGCCACGGCCGCATCCCAGCTCACCTCTAGCCGTGCGTGCACCCATGCCTGGCCTTTCTCAATAGGCAGCCGGGCACGCGGCTGGCAGCAAACCTGGCTTCTTATTAGTTGAGCGGGCTCAGCCAATCATCGCACTTGTTCTTGCGTCATGGGAGCGACAGGAAGGTGAGTGACCTAGGAGCATACACACAGCGATGCATCCCAATTCGAGATTCGTGTGAAAATTGTGTGCGTTGCTCCTCTTTAATATGCATGGCATACAGCAACAATTGGGCGGGAGCCTGTACATACTACATAGGACAAGGAAAGAGTACACTTTCATGGGCAATCTGGGGGGTTTCAAATCAGGACGCCCTCAGGGGCAAGGATCAAATCCTGGTATAGAGGAAATTCTAGCTTTTGTTCTGCTTTAAAGTGCACAAATCATTAGGATTTTGACTATTCTGGTAATTGGTCTTTGCCACATGGGCATCCTGAATTGGGATACCCAGCTGTGTGAAACCTCCCAGATCGCCCACTGTACTCACCTTTACGCCGTTACAGAGCATGTGCTAGTGCTTGTCCAATCACTGCCTTATGCCGTGCATTTACTAGTGTTTTGAACAACACGTCGGCAAAGGGAGCGGAAGCACGCGCATCCCAGGTTCCCCTGTCGAATGTGTGCTACTGCGCGCCCAGCCTATTTGAATGACTGGGTGCGGGAGTGCGCACAGCTGCAGCAATGGCGGGAATGCGACAGGCAATTGTGGCGAGGGCCCAGGGAAAGGTAAGGCTCTCGAAGGCGATATGGGGGGTGGGTGTCTTACAAGGTGGGGCATCTAATCAGCTGGGCAGCCCTGGAATCTTTTAGGCATATGGAGCGATTGGTTGACTTTATGTAGCAGCAACACCTCATTCAGCTTTCTTAGCTGGTCATTAAAGCGCAGCAAAACCTGGGATTTTTACTACCCCAAGTTTTTACTCCCTTTCCCGATGTGAAACACCGCAGATCGCCCAGAAAAAAAAAAATTATCTTTTCCCCAGTCTCATCCAATCAGAGTTGTTAATGCTTGCCAAATGGCTCTGTTTAAAGTGGACCAACACCCAGGATTTTGACTATCCTGGGTCTTGGTCCACTTCGGTGGGGCACCCCCGATCGGGGTGCCCCGCTGTGTGAAACCCCCCGAACTCACCTCTGTCCGCGGCGACGGACAAGCCGCGGACAAGCGGCTCCTCCGCCGCCGCCGCCTCCCTGTTGACTCGCGCGTGCCCGCGCCGGCCATTCACAGACGGCCGGCGCGGGCGGGCGCACGACTAGAGGGGCGCGAGGGAGGCGGCGGCGGCCAGCCGCCGCCGAAACTAAGGTAAGGAGTTTAGGGGGTTTGGGGGGGTTTCACCCCGCGGGACATCCCGATCTCGGATGTCCCGCGGGGAGGGAGGTGATCGGCCCGGGAATCTTATAGATTCCTGGGCCGATCACCGGTGGGTGTTGGTCCACTTTAAGGCAATCGGAGTCCCCAGCCTATCTGAAATGGGGGGGGGGGGCACACGCTCACCCTAAAGGAGTTGGAAAGGTTTTATGGCCTCCAGCTGCGCGGTGGAAGCGGGGCACCCCGAATTGGGATGGCCATCAGCTGACCCCAGGAATCTTTTTGATTGAGCCTGCCCCCTTGGGATTTCTTCCGCTTGAATATATACGACAGGAACAAAGATTGAAGGTAAGGTCAAGCATGAGCTATGAGAGGTAAGAAAACCAGCAATGGGGGGGGGGGGGGGGGGGGTGATGGGTTGGCAAGTTCAAAGCAGGGCATCCTAAAACCTGATAGACCCGGCAGTCTTAAAGTGCACCTATACTCAGAAAAGAAGTGGTCACCTTCCATCCCCAGCCCAGTGCCCCAAAACAGCCCGTTTTTTTTTTTTTTCACCTCAGCCTTGCTCAGTTACAACCAAACAGTCACATAATGGCAGTTAGGTTGAAGTGCTCCCCATTGCTGAGCGTGTACAGTGGGGGTGGGGCAGCTTGGCCAGGGAGCAATATAGCGACTGCATCCTGTTTGTGTTACGAATATTAGGCAAAAGCGGAGATAAAGAAAACACAGGCTGTTTTGGGGCACAGGTATTGGGATAGAAGGTGACTACATATACTGCCCTATGTGTGAAACCCCCCAGGTCGCCCAAACAAACTCACCTCTTCCCAGTCCTATGACATGTGTGGGCGCTCGTCCAATCAGGGCGCTCGGATCCGCTCAAGCCCCTTCATTCAGGAGCTTGTCTATTGTGAGCGTGCCAGCGTCCGCTTACCTCGCTACCCTCTAACAGGGAGCGAGCCCAAGCCGGCCATTCATAAATGCCTGGCACGGACACGTGCCCTGCTAAAGGGATAGCGGAGATGCGGCACTGCTCGCATATGCAGACCGGGGACGAAGGCAAGTTTTGTGGCGACCTGCTTTTTGCACAGCGGGGTACCCCCGATCGGAGTGCCCCGGGGGGGAGGGTCTCACATACTCCAGGGTGGGTTTTGGCTTCCAGGATTTTGGTCCTTTCCCCTGGGGCACCCCTCTGTGTGAAACCCCCCAGATCGCCGAGTGCAACTCACTTCTTCCCGGTCCTACAGTGCATGCACGTTCGTCCAATCAGGGTGCTCGGAGCCGCTGACGTCACGTTGTCTAAACTTTCGTCTAAGGCCAGTGGCTCCCGGCCGCATCCCCTGCTTTCCTCTAGAAAGCGTGCCCGCGTCGGCCATTCACAAATGCCTGCCATGAGCCCTGCTAGAGGGATAGCGGGGACGCGGCCGGGGCTAGAGCATGTCCTGTTGGACTGGGAAGCAAGGTAAGTGAATGGGGTGACCTGGGGGGTTTCACACAGGGGGGAGGGAACCCCCCCCATGTGTGTGAATTGGGTGGAAATGCCATATGTCAATCCCATGTGCATGAGTGGCTGGCCTGTGGCATTCTTAGCACTCTGCAGACATGTATTTGTGTGGGCACAAGCACGGAGGAAGCCAATACTCACTGGCACCCCCAGACATTCAAGCCTGCTAGACACACAGATGCACACCAAGGAATCTGGGGACAAGTCAAAGCCCTGAGGTGACTCCACCAGCTGGGGGTCCTATAAACAGCAGCATGCTGGTCAGGCAGCCCCCATGTTTTACCAGTGCCTTGGCTGCATTACTAAAGCCCGGTGCCCTGCAGCTGGCCACAAAGTCGGGGGGAGGGGGGCAATATGAGCGGCCCAGGGATGGCGGGCTGTGTGAGGACAGCAGCTTACCGGGTAGAGGTTCCCTTGCGTACATCACACATGAGGCACTTGAAGGCCTCGGCGCTGTTCTTGAAGGTGCACACGCTGCAGTCCCAGTAGCCCTCGTCTGAAGATGGTTTCGGCTGCCGCTTCGGCCTACCGGGAGACACAGAGAGCGTTATAGTAGCACAGCACAGAACAAGGCCCAGTCAGCTCGCCGCGCCCCGGCCCTCTCCCCCGGTGCCGCTTACCTGGTAGGGCTCTTCTTGTCGCCCATACTGTGGAGGCGGCGGCAGCAGCGGGAATCCGGAGGCCCGGGCGGCGAGGCGGGAGCAGGCGGCCGTACCGACCGCGATAAGCCGCAGCCAGCTGTCCGCCGCTGCACGTGACCCAGTGCGGCCAATCACAGGGCGCCCATCGGCGAGCCCGGACAGCGGGAGAGGCGTCTGCTCGTCATCCGGCTGATAATGGAGAACGGGGACCGGGGGGGCTCCGTGCCGCCTGCTGCTGGGGGAGGAGAGCCCTCACCTCAACTATGCCAACCCGCTGCCGCAATGCTGCCATACACACGCCTCAGCTAAGCTCCCATTGCCTGCTATGGCGCCTTCCTTTCCAGGGGCGCTGTACAAAGCACTGGGGAGTACACACTGCAATAAAATGTGTGCAGCACAGATCACCTTGCCTCTCAGCCATCTAAAGCGGACCTCTATTCACCAATGTCACTCACTGACTTTAGGTCCCCTTTAATAATTGCTTAAGACTCCATTATGGGGCCCAGGGTGAAGAGAGGGATCCTGGACACCGCAGGCAGTGGAGTGCTTAAAGTGGACCAAACACAGGATTTTGACTATTCTGTGTTGTTTAGTTCTTGCCCTTGGGGCACCCCGAGCGGAGGTTTGTGAAGCCCCCATGTTTCCCGAACAAACTTACCTCTTCCCGGTCCTATGACGCATGCGCGGCTGCTCGTCCAATCCGCTCGAACCCCTTCGTCCAGGAGCTTGTCTAATGCGAGCGGATCCGAGCGTGCTGATGGCTGCATCCCCGCTACCCTCTAACGGAGTGTGCCCACGCTGGCCAATCACAAATGCCTGGTGCGGGCATGCGTTCTGCTTGAGGGGATGCGCCATTGGACCAGGAAAGAAGGTGAGTTTATGGGCGACCTGATTCTGGATTCCCCGGGGAAGGAAATCGATCGGCCTGAGAATCTTATAGATTCCTGGGCCGATCACTGTGGGTTTTGGTTCACTTTAACCACCACGCAAACCAAGCAAATGCTTGAGGCCCCCACCTGCTAGGGGGCCCCCAGAGGCAGGGTCAGAACACAAACTTTTTTAAATAAATAATGGCACTGAGCCTGTGAGGAATGCCATGTGACAATGCAGAGCGTGCAGCTCCATTCAGTTATGCAAGATGCTCATCACAGCAGCTAGCGAGCTATATGGTGCAGAGCGGGCCACTGTTTGCATTCTCGCTCACCTCCAGCTGGGGGCAGACCCCGGCCGGCCAATCACAAATGGCTGCCCCGGGTATGCATCTAGCTAAATGTTAGATACACCAAAATCTACATCCCCAAACATATTGGATCCAAAAATGTGAAGGAGGATGTCAGGACACTGAAATACGTGGCCCCCGACGTCATCACTTCTCAACCACATAAAACCTTTATGAGATGGATGTGCATTAGCGTCAGGGAAGCCAGGGATCATCTGCTTCTCTCTGTGTGCACCTAGTCAGTGGGGGACTGGAGACAAAATTTAGCCCTGAATTTAACAAACCCCCAGTACAGACAACGGTGGGCACAGACCCCAGTTTAGACTACCAGACAACCTCTGAGTGTGTGGATAATCCAGCGGAACCATAGGCTGTAGTTCGTAGTGGGGGGGGGGGGGGGGGGTGTTGTCAGTTGAAGCTGAGGCCTTTAAGAAAGGTCCTGAAGGTGGACTTTTTATTTCAAGCAGACCAAAACCTACATTTTTAATTTGCATGCACGGAATAGCTCCCCCTACAAGCTTTTGCCAATTTTCACTGCTCATGCTTTATTCTAATCCCAGATAATTTCGCCTGTTTTAGCTGGTAAAGCTCCACCTTCTGCATTACTTTCCAATGTTGTGTGCAGCAATGAGGCGATTGGTAATTGCATAGATATGACAATCGCCTGCCATCTTACAGAGAAGGACCCAAAAAAAAAAAAAAAGTGTTCCAGGACAATTCGAAAACCGAAAGTGCCCATTTCTAGTTCTACACCCTGAGAAGGGAGAATCATCAGGGGCGCCGGCCAAATGTATTTCACAGGCTCAGGTGGTTTTGGTGAGATTTAAGAGATTTAAATATATATAACATTATGTCTTATTACTAAGGCATCCTTAAACCGGACCAAAAGTCATATCTGACTTTAGGTGTGGTATCAGATTCCTAAAGAGCATCCTAATTTAGGATGCTCCATGGGCAAAATCACTGCTGAACCCCTACCTGAGCCCCCGCACTTACCAAGCCACAAACCGGCGCTGTATTAAAGTAAATTAAATGAATGTATTGTCCTGCAGCTGTGCCATAGTCTGCCAGGCGGGAGCATGCACAGCAGAGAAGCATTGGACAGGGCTTCAGCCGATATTACAACTGTGGGGCATTCCAAATCGCCTTAAGAAATTTCCTTAGAAATCTTTAACACCAGACCAAAAATAAAATACGACCTTTGGTCCAGCTTAATGAAGTCAGAAGGACAAATCAAGTTACGGTCATCCCTAGTAATGCGGTATTATGTTTCTCAAATTCTACATGTAAAAACCAGTATGGTACATTATAATAGCAACAGATTGGAAAAATACCCCAAATATTTGTGCAACACTGTTTTTATTTACAAAGGAAATCTGCACTATATTTTGCTAAGAGATGCTCAGAGGTGGGGGGGGGGGGGCATTAACAGGGTGCAGGGCCACTTTAACATGAATGGAATTCTTTTACAGTAAAAAATAAACATTTATACAATAAAAACACATTGATCTTTTCAGTCACTAAGTTCCTCCTCGTCACTGAAATATGCGCTCTTTTTTATTCGGGGTCTTCTCGAGTCTGCAGAAGTGCCTGGTTCATGGTTTGTCTGTCTGTGTTTCTTTTCTTCATCGATTTTTGCTTGCTGTAATAGAGTCAAAATAAAACATTGGCTACAGATGCCCCTAGATACATAACTGTAACATCTAACCTGCCCTACAAGAGAATAAAAGGGATTGACCACCCATATAACAAAACAAAAGGGCGCTCACATTTTGTCCCCCCGTAGCGGATCGGCGGTCAGCAACTCACCTAATCACTGTATTGCATCACACCCCGCTGGGGCCTGAAAAGCAGTCTGTGGTGAATCCACTATCCGCTATCAGTCACAGGAAGGCTCCCACGTCCTCTCCATTCACTACAATGGAGGCATGTCAGGCCTTGGTACATCCCCAATTCTTTTCCCACTGCTGGAGTCTGACACCAATTCTTTTCCCACTGCTGTTCGGGGTCACGGGATGCAATCCAGCGAGTTGATAATCTCCGGAATAAGACCAATCAGGTGCAGGAGGACAAAGGGCGACTAACTTTTTCTTTCAGAATTACTGTGAGGTGAGTTTTCTTGGCTATTTTACACATCAGATTTCCCCAGGGATTTGAAAATAGTTTGCTTTTTTTTTTTTACCTCCAGGGGCCAAGTTTCCTGATGTTTGGCTGCTGAATCACTTTATGGTTTAGTTTAAATACTTAACTTATATCATTTGCAGCTTATGACAGACACATGAACTTATTCTAAGTATGTCACACACCCCACTTCAAACATTAATAATTACAATAGGTTAACGCACCGCTAGGTGGCAGCATTGCAGAAAATCTCCAAAAACTTCAACAGGCCCCTCCCGGTCTATACATACCTGGTACCTCCCAAGAACCTCCCAGTGTTGTTCTCTGCAAGGTGGCGACAAGACAGAAGAAAGAAGTCTCCTGCTTGCAGGTAGCCGGGGTATCCCCCCGGCCCCCCCCCCGTGGTCTATTTCTGCCCGGCTCTTGTTTGGTAGTATATCTGTTTACTGGCAGCCTCCCAGCTTCGGCTGTAGGCCGGGCAAAAGGTAGCCGGCACCCTTGGTGCCTAGGAGATTAGCTCCTCCGCTCGACCCTTCATTGCGGGGCATAGCGGGATTCCCGGAGTGGTGATCCGGATGTGGGATGCCCCCATTTAATAGTAGGTTAGCGGTCAGGATGTGCCTAGCCCTGGGACTTTAGTTATTCAACGCTCCGGGGTGTGTGGCGCGCTTTGGGACCGGTGACATGGTGTGTGAGTGTGGCTGCTGCGCTGCTGTATTGTGAGGGCTTATGCGCTGTTTACTGTGGCGATTTTTTATTGAGGATCTGCCTTGTGTGTCTTTGTTTTTTGTCACTGCTGTTGGCGTGAATGGCGTCTCTCCCCTCAGGAGCCGGGGGGGGCGGGGCCTCGCGGCGCGCTGCGCCGCGGTCCTGCCTGTGGCTGAGCGCCGTGCTCGGCGCTTGCAGCCTGGCGTGTCCGGTCTGCACAGGGGGGAACGGAGTGATGTGCGTGTGTGTCCTGTTGTGTGCGCACTTGGGACCGGCTGGTTGCTCCGCCGGTCCCGTCTTGAGACTGAGCGCGGTCTCCGTCTCTGGCGCTGACGCTGCAGGGGGGCGGGACCGCGCGCTGATTGGTTGTTCCGGAGGGGCGGGGCCTTCTCGGCTCCCGCGCTCCCGGGGCTCGTCTTCCCCTCCCTCACTTCTTGGAGCGGTGTTCGGGCCGCCATCTTCTGCGGTGCCTCTCTGCGCTGGTGCTCTCTCTCAGGTAGGCGTTTTCTGATATCTTGCGGGGGATGTTCACATAAGGTTGTGGCCTGGCCCCCCGTATTACGTCCCCTCCTTCTCCCGCCTCCTCGCTCCTGCGCGTCTTTTAAAGTGCGGGTTGTGTGTTTTAACCATCTCTTTTTGTCTATGGTTAATGGGGGGGGGGGGGGAGGGGGGTTGTATGTTATGCTTGTATGCTTGTATAGGTATTTTTGGGCCTGGATTGACTCTTGTCCCTCTTCTTTTGTGTCTTTCAGATCCTGGGATCCCGTCTGGCAGGGCTCTCCCGGTCTTATATACCTGGCTTGTGGGGGGTGTTTTCATTAAACTATATATATTTATATATAAGGGTTTTTATGCTATTCCCCTGGGTCAGGATCTTTTGACAATCTTTAGACAATTGTTAGGTTATTAAGGGGCATCCCGGGTCGCGTACCGCATAAATCCCTGGGTTCTTCGAATACCATAAATTTCACCACATGGAGGCTGCCACAGATACCGGGAATGGTTCTTCGGGACAATCCAAGGTGTGCGGGGGTTGTGGGACTCCGCTCCAGGGAGATGATGTCATTTTGTGTATCCCTTGTGCACAGCAGAACATTGCACGGCAGTCCAGTACTCCGGTGCCTAGCACTTCGTCAGCCGCGCCATCTCCCTCTCCCCCTCGCTTATTCCAGACCCCGTGTGACGTTGTCCTGGGCGGGGATTCGCAGTCTGAGGTATGTGCCCGTTTGACCAGCCTTGAGAAGCGGTTTTCTGCTATGGCCGCTCAGAAGGCTCCAGCTAAGCGAAGCATCTGTCTCCGCCTCCGCCGGATTCAGATGAGGAAGTTGTGGGAGATCTGGATTGGTCGGATCGTCCCCTTGAAGATGGTGAGCTCATTGAGGAAGAAGATTCTGATGTTCAGCAGTTGCTGGGTTCTGAGGGGGATCAGGCTGACGGCCTCCCTCTCGATTCCTCTACCATTCTGAGCCAGATGTTTGAGGTTTTGGATTTGGATCCTCCGGTGGTTGCTCCTAGGCCTAAGGGTCAGCTTTTTGGGGTGTCCATGCAGCGTTTGGAGTTTCCCAGCCAACAGCATTTTGAAGAAATTGTTTTCAAGCAATGGGAGCAACCTACACGTCTTGTTGGTGTGCCGTCTAGCTGGGATAAGAAGTATCCCTTCCCGGCGGACTTGATGAAGCGTTGGTCTGTCCCCCCGGAGGTAGATACTCCGGTCTTGGGACTGTCCAACACGGCGGTCGTGCATTCCCCTGACACGACTTCGCTCAGGGACGGCGAGGATCGCCGGGTTGATCAGCTTGCCCGTCATGGTTTTGCATGTGCGGCTTCGGTGTTAAGGCCTGTCTGTGCTTCGGCTCTTTTGACTTTTGCTGTCAGGTCTATTGTCAGGGACTTGGGTGTGGATCTCGAGCCCACCAGTGATGAGTCCCTTGCGCTTAAGCGCTGCGATTCTTTCTTGTCTTTTATCCTGGCCGCTCAAGAGGATGCCATGTTGATGTGTGGCAGAGCTACTGCCTTGCTGGTGGCTATCCGGCGCTGTGTGTGGTTGAGACAGTGGACGGCTGATTTTAATTCTAAAAGATCGCTCACGGCTCTGCCCTTTTTGGGTTTGAGGCTTTTTGGTGAGAGGCTGGATTCTGTTGCCAAGGGAGGTAAGTTACCTCAGCGCAAGAAATTTCGCCGTTTCCTTTCGGGGGACGGTCTCCTTCAATCCGTCCTTTCGGGGAGCCGGAGCCGGTAGGGGTGCGGGCTCCTCGGCCCCCAGGGGCGCCAGTTGGAATAGGGGTAGAGGCCGTGGCCGCCCCGCTCGCGTCTGGGGTGCCAAGCCCAAGCCGGTTGCCAAGCCCACCCAGCAATGAGGGGGCGCCCTCACCCGTTCGGGTGGGGGGACGGTTGCAACTTTTCTCCCGGGTGTGGGACCAGGAGGTCTAGGACAGATGGATCCGGGAGGTGGTTTCGGCCGGTTACAAGTGGGAGTTCGAGTCCCGTCCTCCTCCACGGTTCTTCAGGTCTCGGGTGTCTTTGGATCCTTTGGCCGCGCAGGGGCTCCTGGCGGCGGTAAGGAATCTTCTAGACTTAGCTGTCGTTTGCCCGGTTCCTTCTTCAGAGGTAGGGCGCGGGTTTTACTCCAATCTCTTCACGGTTCCCAAAAAGGACGGGTCCTTCCGTCCTATTTTGGATTTGAAGTTTCTCAACAGGTTTATTCGCCCCCGGAAGTTCCGCATGGAAACCCTGCGGTCTGCGATCGGTTCGCTTCGGCAGGGGGACTTTATGACGTCCATAGACATCAAGGATGCGTACCTGCACGTTCCGATCTTTCCAGCTCATCAGCGGTTCCTTAGTTTCGTGGTGGAGGATCGGCACTTTCAGTTTGTGGCTCTTCCATTCGGCTTCACCTCTGCTCCGAGAGTGTTCACCAAGGTGTTGGCGGGGGTGATGGCCCTGCTCAGAGCTCAGGGGATTCGCATTGTGCCTTACCTGGACGATCTTCTCATCATGGCACCTTCCTTCAGTCAAGCAGAGGGGGACACCAGCACGGTGGTGTCTATGTTGGAGAGGTTCGGCTGGGTGATCAATTACCCCAAGTCCTCGCTGGTTCCGGCCAGGGTGGTGACCTTTCTGGGGATGTCGTTGGACTCCTGCCAGCACAGAGTGTTTCTCCCTCGGGCCAAGGTTCTGATGATTCAGGAATTGGTCCAGCTGCTCCTCTCCCATCCTCATCCGTCCATTCGTCTGGGGATGAGACTGGTGGGGTTGATGGTGGCCTCGTTCGAGGCAGTTCCCTTTGCTCAGTTTCAAACGAGGACTCTTCAACTTCATCTTTTGGCGTCTTGGAACCGGTGTCAGGGGTCGTTGGATCGGTCCTTCCGGTTGTCCCCTCGGGTTCGGCAGTCCCTTCTGTGGTGGTTGGTCTCGGACAACCTTCTGAAGGGCAGGTCGTTTCTGACCCCGCTTTGGGAAACTGTCACCACGGATGCCAGTTTGTCAGGCTGGGGAGGTTTTTGGAAGGATCTTCGGTTTCAGGGGCAGTGGGACCCTCAGGAGGCCCACTTGCCCATCAATGTTCTGGAATTGCGAGCCATCAGGTTGGTTCTGTCTCGCTTGACGCATCATTTACAAGGTCTGCCGGTTCAGGTTCGTTCAGACGGCGGTTGCTTACATCAATCACCAAGGAGGGACTCGCAGTCTGGGTGCCCACAGGGAGGTGTCTCTGATTTTGGTCTGGGCGGAGACTCATGTCCCTTGCATCTCGGCAGTTTACATTCCGGGAGTGGAAAACACAGAGGTGGATTTTCTGAGCCGGTGTGCGTCCCGTCGGGGGGAGTGGTCTCTCCATCCCCAGGTGTTTCGGTCACTTTGTCTCCGGTGGGGGACGCCGGAGGTGGATCTGTTTGCCTCTCGTCACAATCACAAGCTTCCGTCCTTTGTGTCCCTGTCCCGGGACCCTCTGGCTCTGGCGGTGGATGCCATGACCCTGAGCTGGAGGGACCTGGGGTTTCTTTATCTGTTTCCTCCGATTCCCATGCTAGGCAGGGTTCTGCGAAAGTTGGTTCTGGAGGGAGTTCCCGCCATTCTCGTGGCTCCAAGGTGGCCAAGGCGGGTGTGGTTCGCGGACATCGTTCGTCTGGCCATAGATCAGTTCGATCTGCCGCTTCGGCCAGATCTTCTCACTCAGGGTCAACTTTGTTACCCCAGTTTACAAACGCTGGCTTTGACAGCTTGGCTGCTGAAACCTCCATCTTAAAGGAGGAGGGTCTTTCGGATGCGGTCATTCGGACTCTTATTAGTGCCAGGAAGAGATCTTCTTCTTCCATCTATTACAGGTATTGGAGATCTTATATTGATTGGTGTGAGGCTAGCTCTTTGCCTTGCCGGGTCTTTTCTGTGTCTAGGATTTTGGAGTTTCTTCAGTCGGGGCTGGACTCCGGTCTTCAGCTGAGTACCTTGAAGGGGCAGGTTTCTGCTTTGTCTATTTTTTTTTTTTTTCCAGAAGTCTTTTGCTAGTCATCCCTTGGTCAAGACCTTTTTCCAGGGGGTTTCGCATGTGCGGCCTCCTAGGAAGCCTTTGCTCCCAGTGTGGGATTTGAATTTGGTTCTTTCTGCTCTTAAGGCTCCTCCTTTTGAGCCTTTGCGGGATGTTGCTTTGTCCATTCTTACTCAGAAGGTTGCCTTTCTGGTGGCCATCACTTCGGTTCGGCGTGTTTCAGAGTTGGCAGCTTTGTCTATTCAGGCTCCTTATTTTGAGGATCATCAGGACAAAGTGGTTTTTCTATACAAGTCAGACTTTCTACCTAAAGTGGTCTCTGCTTTTCATCTTAACCAGGATATTGTTCTTCCTTCCTTGTGTCCTAAGCCTAAGAATGTCAAGGAGAGTGCTTTGCACTGCTTGGATGTGGTACGTTGTGTCAGGTACTATCTACGTGCTACGTCTTCTTTTCGTAAGACGGATGCCTTTTTCGTTGTGCCATGTGGACCTAGGAAGGGTTTGGCTCCGGCCAAATCTTCCATTAGTAAATGGATTCGTCAGGCCATTGTTGGTGCTTATTCGGCTAAAGGGAAGGATCCTCCTTTCCGCGTTACTGCTCACTCTACTCGTGCGGTTGGTGCGTCCTGGGCTTTTCAGCACCAGGCTTCGGTTGAACAAGTGTGTAAGGCTGCAACTTGGTCTTCTGTTCATACTTTTTCTAAGTTTTATAAGGTTGATGTGCGGGCCTCAGCGGATGCTGTTTTTGGCCGCAAGGTTTTGCAGGCTGCAGTGGTTTGAGTTTTTTCTGCGTTATTGCCTGATTCGGATACCCACCCTTTTCTGGACACTGCTGTTGGATGTCCCTATTGTAATTATTAATGTTTGAAGTGGGGTGTGTGACATACTTAGAATAATACCATTTTGTGAATACTCACCTGTAAAATGGGTATTATAAGTATGTCACACACCCCACTTCACCCGCCCTTTTCGGTATCCTGGCTCTTTATTTGGTGAAGTTTAGTTCTTTACGTTGAGGGTTACATTGTTTGGTTCTGGTACCTTGTCTTACTGCTGTTCTAATACTGGGAGGTACCAGGTATGTATAGACCGGGAGGGGCCTGTTGAAGTTTTTGGAGATTCTCTGCAATGCTGCCACCTAGCGGTGCGTTAACCTATTGTAATTATTAATGTTTGAAGTGGGGTGTGTGACATACTTATAATACCCATTTTACAGGTGAGTATTCACAAAATGGTATTTTTGCCGCCCACCCCTCATTAGTACAGCTTAAAAGGAAAACTTCCTTTTTGTCAGGTTTTTGGTGTTCAGCCGTATTGTTTTCTCATTCTAGGATGTAAAATAAGGATTGTGCTCCCAGAGCTTTAATTTACTTATCAGCATGCTGTTTCCACGTTTCTTATATCCCAGTTGCTCTGTCTTGGTAAAGTAGGAGCGGCTTTCTTGCCCTTTAGTAACGCTTTTAGTATACCTTGTGACTACAAATCCCAAAATCCTTCCACTGTAACAGGTGAGCTCATTGTCAGCTTTGGCTAAAAAAAAGAAGCATTAACAACATCCCCAGCTGAGAACATGCAGAACCCTTTAGCTGCTGGAACACCAGATTGTACTCCACCCTAAGGGTGAATTAATGCAGATGGGGTTAAACCTGTCATCTCTGCCTCAGCCAATCTGATGATTAGCAAGCTAGAGTCAGAAAGTTCTTGATCTGTAAATCATAACACCACTTTGATGCACTTTGCTAAGGTAAACGCATTGTTGCTAGGGAATACTGTTTTCTTATAAAACATGCAAATAGAAAAGAAAAAAAAACAGATAATGTATTGGAATACTGGAAAATTCGGCAGATGGCTCATTGTTTTGAATGGGGAGCTGGTTCAGATAGGCTGGGACGGGAGTCAGGGGGTTCAAAGGATGCAGCAGTGCGCGCTCCCCATTCCAGTCAATGAGAACCTTTGCCAAAAAAGGCACTCATTGGCTGAGCGCCAATTTTACTGGGGGTTTCACACAGTGGGGCATACCAAATCAGAATGCCCCCAGGGAACGGGAACAAAACATGGCAAAGTCAAATTCCCAGGTTCTGTTCCGCTTTAAAAATGCCATTAAAAGTGGAATTACCCTTTTAAAAGACAGTCCAGGTAATGCCAACAATAGGTCTGCAAGGAGCAAGCTTACCTGTCCCATGTGCCTCCATTTCCTGCTGTAGCAAATGTGGTCACACATCCACCTCTGTCCTGTAGTGATGATGGGATGGGAGTCAGCAAATGCGACCCACTGTGGCCGTATGACCAGATTTGTATGTGGTTGTGGAAAAAATGAAAAAGAAAGAAGGCGCAAAGAGAGGCACATGGTACAGGCTTCAGGCAAGCTCCTTGCTGTCTTAATATTGCCATTGCCTGGACTGTCCCTTTAAGCTGTACTGATGATTGGGGAGGAAAGCAAGCATTCAAATGGTCCTAAATTCCCATCATCTTACTGTTGTATATTGGGTGATGATCACGGCCCATCTTTTGTTAAAAATAATTTTGTTGTATAAAGTACTACAGTATAAAAAAAAAAGTAAACAGTTTGAACCTGGAAGGAAATTGTAACCCTAGATCAAACCTGATATTTTGGGGTGTATGCTGGGAAATAGTGACAATGACTATCACAGCGGGTCCTCAAGCCTAAAGTCTTGATTTTATACTGGACTCATCTCTCCCCTTTCAGTCACTAGCCACCTCCTGCCGGCTCCCAACATCTCCCACATCCGTCCTTTCCTCGCTCATGAAGCCATAAAAAGTCTAGTGCATGACATGATCTTCTCCCGATTTGACTGCTGCAACACCTTCCTCTGTGGCCTACCGACTAACAGACTGGCACCTCTCCACTAGCTTTTCCAGTGCTGCCCCTCTCAATCCCTAAACTGTCTGCTGCCAATATCTAAAAGAATTCCGTTCAAAACATTAACCCTAACCTACGAAGCCCTCTACAGCCAAGCCAAGATACCAATCCAGATGTAGTCTCTGATCAGCCCGGGCCTCTCCCTGACCTCATCCCTGATCACCTCCTCCCACATGCCGCTCTGTTCCTCTGGAATGCCTCTCCCCATACAATAAGACACTCTCCAACTCCTCTATTTAGACAAGCTTACCATCTGGCCTAACCACTTTACAACTACCATGCTTAGTAAATACTATTTGAGACCAACCTCTTGTCTCCACCCTCATCCTTTAGATTGTAAGCTCGCAAGGGCAGGGCCCTATTTCCAAATGTATTCCTGTATCAATGTGTTATGTTGCATTTGACTCATAATACTATATGTATTATATACATTTATTGTCCTCTTTTATATATGACCCAAAATGCCCTGTGTACTATAAGTCCTGTCATTTGTACAGCACAACGTAATACAATGGCGCTCTATAATTAAACAATAATAATTCACAACTGGTAAACCGCTATATAGAAATGCCAGTGCTTTCACACTTCGCAGTTTCATATAAGACGCTACTAATGTAGCTGCACCTGAAGCAGCAGTTACTGTATAACAGGGGTACTCAACCACTTCTTGTAAAGGTCCATTTTTTTTGCCCCACAGACCCTACAGCACTGACCTGAGGAACACTGCTTTACCCCCCACCCCTTGCATTCTGTGCAGGCCATGTACAGGGGCAGACTAAGGCCCAAAATGTTACTGGTAATAAGATCTGGTAACAAGGATGGATACAGCTCGGGAAGAGGGATGACTGGTAGAGAAGCTGTAAGGTAGAGGGAAGGATAGACAGAACAGGAAAGGCTGGGATGGATGGAGAGAGATCTGGGAGAAGGAATGGATGGGCAGAACTAGAAGGGCAGGAATGGATAGACAGAGCTGGGGGGGGGGGGTAGATGGCCAGAGCTGGAAGAAAGAGTAATGGATTGGCAAAGCTGGGAGAGGACAGGAATGGATGGGGCAGAGAGACTGGGCTGGATGGGGCAGATCTGTGGGGGACAGGGGTGGATGGGGCAGAGCTGTGGGGGACAGGGATGGATGGGACAAAGCTGTCGGGACAGGGATAGATGGGGATGGGATGGATGGGGCTGAGCTGGGGGGACAAGATGGTGGGCGGGGGGAAAGGATTGGATTGGGCAGAGCCCAAGAAACAAGTTTGTGTGTGCCTTGCAATGCCACATCCCAACCGTACTTTATATTGCAATGCTAGGTGGCAGGGAGCCATGACACTGGCAGGGAGACTAAGCACTACATCGCCAATGAAGGGGGCAGCTCTGAGCATGGCAACACGGAAGAAACTGAGTGCAGGGCCGTCAGTTGAGTATTGCTGCTGTGTATTCAATAGAAACATATCAATGACAAACTTACTACACTGCCACACACACAGGAAAGTGTGAAACATACCTGGAAAGCTATTGCTTGACTAAGGCTGTCTAGAGCGGGATCTTCACCTTGGTCTTCCTCCTCACTCAGCTCTTCTTCGGGACTGAAATGCAACATCATTGGTTAGTAAAGATCAGAATTAAAAGCACCAACACAGAAAAAATAAAATGCTTACGGTTCTTCATCCATTTTTTTCCTCCTCTTCTTCTCCTTCTTCTGGGGTGGCTCCCGATCACCCAGCATATTTTTGGGACAAGCATAGCTCAAGTGACCTGTATCCTGAAACACAAGTGAAGCCTGTGAGCATGACTAGAGCCTGCAGTGTAGAATAAACGTGTAGTGGTTTATCCACAGTTTCACTCACCCCACATTCATAACATCTGGACTTGTCGGTGTAATTGCGCCTCCGGATAAACTCGGCTGCTCTACCGTTGTCTATAGCAATACTTGCTTTCAGCATCCGTCCAAACAGCTGCATGACAAGCACATATTTACCATGCAGTCCTATGTCACAAGGAAGCCACGTGTACAGTCATTCTACACGGGTACCTGCTTGTTGTTTAATGCTCGAGCACAGTTTTGGGCCCCTTCCTTATTTAGGTATAACACAAAAGCAACCCCTTTACTTTTTCGAGTTTCCTTGTCTCTCAAAACGGTAACTCTAGAAGAAAGCAAAGGAAAAACAAATGAGATGAACCCATCGCTAATGGCGCCAACGCTGAAGACCTACTCTATGCGGCTGACACGTTCTGCATCACTGTTTCCGCGGCCTGCCCCTCGAGGTATATGGGGGCACCATTTTAGTTCTCTGCTACGTGTGCCTGGCGTCTCCCTATCGCGGTCCGTAAGTGCCCCTGCGGGCTGATTTATTTTGTATTTATCTGTATTGCATACTTGCTTATGGGATCTTTTTGCTTATGTCTTGCAGGCGGGTCAAACTTTGTGGTTTCTCCCGGTCCTATCCCCTCTATTTAGTGTTAATCTTATTGGAGGGCTATTATATTCCCTTACTCCCACTTCCCTAGCGGGCTATTGGGGCATCCCAGGGTTGCTATTATTAGCATCAATCCCTCTTGGCCTGTTGTGCCGTGATAATCACCATATGGAGGCTTCTCAGGATAATGTGCTTGGGGTTCCTTCGGGACAAGCCCGGCTGTGTGTGGTGTGTGGGGTATCCCCTATAAGTGATGATAGCAGGGTGTGTGTACCCTGCGCCCAGCAGACGCTTGCGCTGCAGTCTGGGTTACCTGTGGCTGGGCCTAGTGCTGCGCCCCCTCTGGCTTCGACTACCCCCCCACGCTTACATCCGACTCCCAGTGAAGTGCATACCAGTGGGGAGTCTCAACCTGATTTGGCTGCCCGGGTAGCCAGCATTGAAAGGCATATTGCCGGGTCATCTGCCGGGTGCCCTTGAAGGAAAGGGGCAAAGGCTGTTATTCCAATCTTTTCATTGTGCCCAAAAAGGATGGGTCCATCAGACCTATCCTGGATTTAAAGCTTCTCAACAAATTTGTCAGATTCAGACACTTTCACATGGAGACTCTGCGCTCAGCTGTGACTTTCCTACGCCCAGGGGACTTCATGACCTCTGTAGACATCAAGGATGCTTACCTTCACGTACCTATCTTTCCAGGTCATCAGAGATTCCTTAGGTTCGCTCTGGAGGATCAGCACTACCAATTTGTGGCCTTGCCCTTCAGTCTCACCTCGGCTCCCAGGGTATTCACCAAGGTGATGGCCCTGCTGAGATCTCAGGGCATTCGCATTCTTCCCTACCTGGACGACGTGCTTATCGCTTCTCAGTCTTTCCATCAGGCAGAGCTGGACACTCAGCGGGTGGTGTCCACACTGGAATCATTCGGCTGGGTGATCAATCACCCCAAATCTTCCCTGTCTCCTTCCATGGTGAAGTCTTTTTTGGCCGATTCTGGATTCAGCTCAGGTCAAGATCTTTCTTCCTCAGCAGAAGTTGGAGGTCCTTCAAGAGAAAGCTCAGCTCCTGCTGTCTTGTCCTCATCCCTCCATCAGGCAGGGCATGTAGCTGGTGGACCTGATGGTGTCCTGCCTCGAGGCGGTTCCATATGCTCAGTTCCACATGAGGCCTCTTCAGCTTCACCTCTTGTCAGTATGGGATCGGGACCCTGTGTCCCTGGATCGGGTGTTTGTCTTATCCCCTCTGGTCAGGCGGTCTCTAGTGTAGTGGCTGGACTCAAGGAACCTGCTGGGGAGGGGGGGGGGGGAAGGTCCTTTCTGGCCCCCTGCTGGGAGACTGTCACCACGGATGCCAGTCTGACAGGTTGGGGGGGATTCTGGAAGTCCCTGAAGTTCCAGGGTCAGTGGGGCCCTCAGGAGGCCCATGCCCCTATCAACATTCTGGAATTGAGGGCGATCAGGTTGGTTCTCGCTCACTTAACCCCACACCTGCGGGGTCGGGCTGTTCAGGTCCGCTCGGACAACCAGACGGCGGTTGCCTACATCAATCATCAGGGAGGGACCTGGAGCAAGAGGGCCCTCAAGGAAGTGTCCCTGATAATGTCCTGGGCGGAGGAAAATGTTCCCTGCATCTCAGCTGTGTACATCCCGGGGATGGAGAATCTGGAGGCAGACTCTCTGAGCAGGGGGACCTCAAGTCTGGGAGAATGGTCCCTCAGCAGGGTGTTTCGCTCCCTGTGCCACCGCTGTGGTCAGCTGGATGTGGATCTGTTTGCGTCCCGTAACAATCATAAGCTTCCAGTCTTTGTCTCTCTGTCCCAGGATCCTCTGGCCTTGGCCACGGATGCCCTGGCAATGTCTTGGACGAGGTTCCAGCTCCTGTATGTGTTTCCCCCGTTTCCACTGCTGGGCAGGGTGCTGCGCAAGATAGTTCAGGAAGGGGTGCCAACCATCCTGGTGGCCCCCTGTTGGCCCGGGAGAGTGTGGTTCGCAGACATCGTGTAGTTGGCAGTAGATCAGTACGCCCTGCCACGGGTTCCAGATCTGCTCACTCATGGACACCTACGCCACCCCGATTTGTTGAAACCTCCATCTTGATGGAAAAAAGGCTGCCTGCCTCGGTGGTGAATACCATGATCAGGGCTAGGAAGAGATCCTCTTCTTCCATCTATTACAGGGTTTGGCGTACTTACATTGACTGGTGCAAGTCTCACTCGCTTCCCTGTCATGTGTTTTCTATTCCTAGGATTCTGGAGTTTCTCCAACATGGTTTCGATCTGGGTCTTCAGCTCAGTACTCTGAAAGGCCATGTTTCTGCTTTGGCTATTTTTTTCCAAAGATCCTTTGCTCAGTATCCCCTGGTCAAGACCTTTTTCCAGGGAGTTACTCACGTGCGTCCCCCATGTAAGCCTATGTTACCAGTCTAGGACTTGAACTTGGTCTTATCTGCCCTGCAGGGGTCTCCCTTTGAGCCCTTGCAAGGGGCTCCTTTGTCCATTCTCACGCTTAAGGTGGTCTTTTTGGTGGCTATCACTTCTGTTAGGCGTGTTTCTGAGTTGGCGGTGCTTTCCATCAAGCCTTCTTATTTTGAGAGACACCAGGACAAGGTGGTGTTTCGTTTTAAGCCAGATTTTCTGCCTAAGGTTGTTTCTGCCTTTCATCTCAATCAGGACATTGTTTTGCCGTCTCTGTGTCCTAATCCCAGTAACCCTAAGGAGAGGGTTTTACATTCTTTGGACGTAGTCAGAACTCTGAAATTCTATTTGGTGGCTACTGAATCCTTCAGGAAGACTGATGCTCTTTTTGTGCTTCCGTCTTGACCTAAGAAAGGTCTGGCTCCAGCTAAGTCCACTATCAGCAAGTGGATACGTCAGGCTGTGATACAGGCCTACTCTGCTAAGGGGAAGGAGCCTCCCTTTCGCCTTACTGCTCATTCTACTCGTGCTAAGTTTTACAAGGTTGATGTTAGGGCCTCAGCTGATGCTGCTTTTGGCTGCAAGGTTTTGCAGGCGGCAGTGGTTTAAACTGTCTGCTGTTACTTTTGGGGATCCCACCCTACCTTACGGACACTGCTATTGGATGTCCCAAGTGTAAGGAATATCTTCTGGAACAGGACGTGCTGTATACTTAGAATAATACAATTCTGTGATTACTCACCTGTAGAATTGGTATTATATGTATACAGCATGTCCTGTTCCACCCCACCCTTGTTATCATTAGCTTTAGTTACCTCTTTATGGTGATTGTTCTTATGTTCATATATTTTCATATAATGGTTATAGTTCTCCCGGTCTCATTTTAACTGCTTTTCAATTCTTGGGATTTTGTGGGAGGTCCCTGGTATATGTGGGGCCAGGAGGAGCCACTTTTCTGTTTCTGCAGTCCAGCGCCATCTACTGGATGTATAACCCAAGTGTAAGGAATATCTTCTGGAACACGACGTGCTGTATACATATAATACCAATTCTACAGGTGAGTAATCACAGAATTGTATTTTTTTCCCTTCAGTGTCCAAGGGGGGTGGGGGGCTGTCACGTTGATTTTCCCACACTGCCCTTTAATAGGGAATGGGAGGGTGGAATGCCACACTGCCTATAATAAGGAATGGCAGGGTGGAATGCCTTACTGCCTATAATGGGGAATGGGAGGGGGGATGCCACACTGCCTATAATGGGGAAATGAGAGGGGGGATGCCACACTGCCTATAATGGGGAATGGGAGGGGGGATGCCACACTGCCTATAATGGGGAAATGAGAGGGGGGATGCCACACTGCCTATAATGGGGAAATGAGAGGGGGGGTGCCACAGTGCCTATAATGGGGAATGGGAGGGGGGATGCCACAGTGCCTATAATGGGGAAATGAGAGGGGGGATGCCACAGTGCCTATAATGGGGAAATGAGAGGGGGGGTGCCACAGTGCCTATAATGGGGAATGGGAGGGGGGATGCCACAGTGCCTATAATGGGGAATGGAAAGGTGGATGCCACACTGCCTGTAATAAAGAATGGGAGGGGGATGCCACACTGCCTATAATGGGGAATGTGAGGATGCCACAATGCCTATTGGATCCTCATTGGATGAGAGCCCGCACATGTGTCGTTGGAGCCTAAATAGGTGAGTTTTTTCTGGCTTCCTGGGGGTTTCACACAGTGAAGGATGACCCAGTTGCACAGTACAAAACCCGGAAAAGCCAAATTCATGGGTATGTTCCACTTTAAATGCACTTACTGTTGATTTTCTAAACCCGCTTGTCAGAAAAATCCTTGCCCCCATGCAAAATCTAGGTGCAATCACAGTGATCTTTTTTCTTTGCCAACTGGCACACCCATGGATCAGAGGCCGAATGGACAGCCTCTAGCCATGGCAGAACACCAGCCTCAATGCCCTTCTGCATTGGTCTGATTCTCCCCCAGGGGTGAAAATCGAGCCTGTGCCAATGGGCACTGGGCTCTTCCTTACCCCACTGACTATTGGGGTATGGGAAACTGAGTGATGTAATGGTAACTTACCGCTGCCCCACACTTTGAACTAGTATAGGGAACCCTTAGTAGTCCAGAGTAGTAAAAGTAAAAAGAAAATGTATAATATTAAACTCTACTAATCTCTGCCATCTTCATCCGGCATCCTCCTGCTGTCTGGCACTTATGCCAGCCTCCATAGGTTCATTATCTCCTGGCAGAAGGGGTCAAAATAACCCCTCTGCTGCTGTTTGGATGTAGGGAGGACAAGGGTCCCTCTTCCTGGCATTTTACCAGGCTCCGTTTGCTCTCTGACGAAGGGTGTGGCTTTCCTGGAAATCTCCTCCTGCCCCCTGTACAATGATGCTAATCCAAGGGAAGCCATGTCCTGCGGTATAAACACCCCCTGCTTTGATGAGGACTCCTGGCATCCATTTTGACCACTTCTGTAGACAGAAAAGAAGTCCCAGAAGTGCAGGACAGTTTAATTGTAGATCATTAAAATACTTTTGTGTGATGTTTTAATTTACTTTCTCTACAGGGGCTTAAGGGACCACTGCACCTGTTTAAAGGGGAAGGTAGCTGCTGGCATGACAGAAGGTGACCTACTGTTACAACCACCCCATTACCTGTACCCCAAAATCCAGGGAGGGTTTGGAAGTGCCGATGCTCATCGGCGCTGGCTGGCTGGGTGTTCACTTCTGGAGGAGTGGACCAGCATCGAAGGGCATAGGGGCAGGTGTTCAGGCATGACAGGAGGTTTCAAACAGTGCGGTGCCGCATACCGAGAGGGCACCCCGACGCCCTCGGTTAGTGGGAGGGGTGGGGAGAACAACCCTGGCAGCTTCAGGCCATGCGCCTGAAACTGCCAACAGCGCGGCCCGCCAATGGCGGCCGCATCCGAGAGCGGAGCCTAAAACAACCCTGGCAGTTCAGGCCGTGCCTGAAACTGCCAACAGCGCGGCCCGCACAATGGCGGTGCCACAACAGAGAGGGCGCCCTGACGCCCTCGATCAGTGGGGGGGGAAAACACATGTACACAATAAAAAAGTGTTAGCAGGTCAGGCCGCGTGCCCGCATCCCGCGGCGCTGACCTGAAACTGTCAATGGTTATATACACAAGTAAAAACACCACATGCATATATACATCCCCCAAAACTACCCCCCCCCCAAGTGAAGGGAGAAGGGACCGTAACGGGAGAGTAAGGGGCTACGGGGACCCTCGGGACAGGGGCATCCCAAATCCAGATCACCATGCCGGATAGCCGCATTGCCCCACGCATGAGGTCGAGCGGAGGAGATAAGCTCCTAGGCACCTATAGTGCCATCTACCATTTGCCCAGTGAGCAGCCTGGGCTGGGAGGCTTCCATTAACCATAAAGGTGAACAAACAATCAAACTGGGCAGAAATAGACCCAAAGGGGGTGCCGGGGTAAAACCCCGGCTACCTGCAAGCAGGAGACTTCTTTCTTCTGTCTTGTCGCCATGCAGAGAGAAAAACACTGGTGTTAAGTGGGAGGTACCAGGTATATATGGGCCGGAAGGGGGCTCGTTACAAGACTTCCTCTCTGCAACTGCGTCACCTGGCGGTGAGTAACCCAATCGTAAGAATTAAAGGGGAAGCGGGGTGTGTGGCACACTGAGAATAGTAAGCTACTGACAACCGGCTTTCTTCATATGCCTGGCCAATCCCTTTGAGGAAATCCCCATTGGGGCAATTATTTCCATACTTCTAAAATAAATTATTTAATTTATTGTAAACAATCTTCGCCCCATTGCAGTTGATTTTAATTGTAAAGAGAATGAAACAAATGTTTCCACTTTGATGTACAGGGATGGTCTTGTCCATAGAGAAATCTTCCCCACCTCTTGCTGTAACCGTGACCAGGCATCTCCTGCTTTAGGTCATCAATGTGACAATGGCCATAAACCTTTGCTGGAAATTGTGCCATAAGAAGATACAAAATAATAGCGAAAATAAACAACAATATTAGAAAAGATACTTACTTCACTACTTTTCCATATTTTGAAAATATCTAGGGAAAAATAAGAAAAAAATTAGACCTCTGTGTCTTGTGACGTTGTACAGCCTAAGACTGCAATCTTACCCTATGGAGATCATTGTTTGTGAGCGAGAAGGACAGGTTGGAGACATACACAGTACTCTTACTTGGAGCAAGACCCCCACTCATTGTTCCTGGAAAGAGAGAAAATATATACAATAAAACACAGTCACATGATCACAGTAACTCCTGGATTAAAAGTCAGATTGTATAAATACTTTGATTTGTTTATTCAGGGCCAGCTTCAGGTTTATGCGGGCCCTTGGAAGATAGAGACTCAGTGGGCCCCTTGCAGTGTGGTATGATACTCCATATCTATACATGCTGATAAGTTGCATGTATGGTGAATACTGCTAAAGAATAGAAATAGAAAAGTAATAGAAGTAATGAAAAAGTATAGAAGGACAGAAAGAAAGAGAAATAAAGAACAAAATATTAGAAGGAATGACAGGGGAAAAATGAAAGCAGGAAAGAAAGCAAAAAACAAAAGCATAGAATGAATGACAGAAACAAACAGGATGAATGACAGCAACAAAGAAAGAATAAAAGGAATGACAAAAAAATAGAAGGAAAGTAGAAAGAAAGAAAAGCAATGACAGAACGAACAGATGAAAGAAAGAAACAAGGAATAAATAGAAAGAAAAAAAAGAATAGAAGGAAAGAAACAAAGAATAGAAGGACTGACAGAAAGAAAAGCTCTCCCAATGGCCAACTTGCCCCTGGCTGACAGGCCTTAGTCCTGGTTACTGCACGGGCCCTGCATCCTGCATAGGGGTTGCCTGGAGTAGAGGGAATGAGGTGGGCCCTGGCAATTGCCCAGTGTTTAATACAGTATGTTGGAGCAACTCCCCACCCATTATTCAGTCAGTGCTAGATTGGCTGGCTCTAGGGTAAGGCAGGTATAGGCTGTTTACCCTAGACCTGTTTTACCCAAAGACCTCAGATCAGGTGAGCCATGAGGATCCTTGCTTACCTTTTACCTAAATCAGTGGCATTGATTGTGCTGCTGCTGCTGCGCTGATATCTGCACCATCAACACGCAGCAGTGTATGAGGCCAGCCGAGCTACACTGACCTACACCTCTAGCAAATCAGAAGCTTGGCACTCTGCATCAGATGCCAGGTCTGTGAGAGCACGATGACCACCGCAGGAACAGTGACAGGTAGGCTACATTCACACCTGTCTGGTCGTGTTTGTGGCAGGAATTCCATTTTGCGGTCTCGTTTTTTTCTGCGTTTGTGTTTATGCCTGCTTTTAATAGATCGCCCCATTAAACAGGGCTTGTTTGCAGCCAGGAAGCAGCTGGCCGGACTTTTTATGGCCACGTTTTTCTCTTCTCTGCTGAATCGGTGTCATAGAGGTACCATGATGGATTTTTTTTTTGCAGTACCACTGCGTCTGCCGCAAACAGATAAACGCATGTAGTACCAGACAGGAGTGAATGAGGGTGTAAGCAGTGGATCCTCATGATCCTATGGCCCCCCGATCTGAGGTCTGAGGATTAAGCCATGAACACACTAGCCAGCCAGAGCTTTTATAACACAAGGGTTAGGTAAGACTATATGGAGATTGGTCATAAAAGATTGTAAGGCGTGTGGGGAACAGGAATGCTACAATTGAGGCTGAGGGATTAACATAACCAGCATTTCCACAGAAGGGTAATAATCCCACTCTCTCAGTTTTTCAACATATATCCAACCAAGGAGACATGGAAGGCTGTTTGCTCTATTAATTAAAACAGATCTCTCATAGCGGCATAACAAAGCACAGTCTGTGAAGATCACTTACCGGGTGTGTTTAATAAACAATTTTCACTACAGAAATAGTTGCATTCTCCCCCTCTTCCTGCAACACGATCTTTCTTTCAGCCGGGTTACAAGAGGTAAACAAGTCTATTCACTTCCGACTATACCACTATGGAGTCCTTTCACAGACAAGTGTAGCACTTTGGTCTCCGAGAAAATGGCCGCTCGTGTATAAACGCAGATTGTCTTACTGTGTGTGTCACGTGACTTTCATGGCGATCTGTAGCATAGAGCTGTAATGTTTTGCATTTACACGGACCACTGTTTATTAATCAGACTACATCTTATTGCGGACTGGAATAAAAAGTGAGGATTGTAACCTGGTTGACAATGGGGGTAATGCTAAATGCACCTGTCTGCTTTTACATGCATCCCAAGTGTCCCTGATTTGGAGAGACTGTCCCTCTTGAGTCAATGTCCCCCCTTGTCCTCATTTGTCCCTCTTTGAGGTGTAACATGCTGATCTGCAGCAATAAATGACTAATTTGCCTATTTAAAGTGGACCAACACCCAGGATTTTGACTATCCTGGGTCTTGGTCCACTTCGGTGGGGCACCCCCGATCGGGGTGCCCCGCTGTGTGAAACCCCCCCCCCCCCCGATCACCCGGAAAACTCACCTCTCCCCGCTCCCACATGGCCGCGGACAAGCGATCTGAAAGCAACAAACAGGCGGCTCCTCCGCCGAGGGAGGCAGCGGCGGCCGGCCGCCGCCAAAGACGAGGTAAGGGGATTTGGGGCGTTTGGGGGGGGGGGGGAAGGTGATCTTATAGATTCCCGGGCCGATCACGGGAGGGTGATGGTCCACTAGTGTTTATATTGTTATAACTGATCTCCTATCCATCCCTATTTGAGGGGATGTGGCCTAAATTAACAAATGTCACTCTTTTCCACCCTGAAAAGTTGGTAGGTATGGCTTTTATTCAACATGCCTGAATTTGGCAACAAGTAATTCAGGCTTGTCCCGATTAAAAAGGAACATTGGAGGCCCTGGAGTCTGAGTGCCACCCCTTGGGGCATCCGGAATTGGGTTTCCCACGATGTGTGAACCCCTACCCCGATCGGCAGTTACACCTTCTCCTGAAGTGTCTGTGAGCTCCAGCCACATCCCCGCTCACCTCTAGCCATGCACGCACGCATCCGGCCATTCTGAATGGGCACTGTGGGCGCGCCACGACTGCAAAGTGGGCTGGGGGTGCAGCTGGCCGCGCCACTCAGCAGCTTAGCCAACAACTGCGCCGAAGAGAGCCGAGTAACCGCAAGCGTACTGAGTACTCGCTATTGCCCAAATCTGCACTGTGGGGGTGGGTCCTATAGCCATCTACCCTGAGTGTGGCTGCCACCATAACTGAATAAAGGAGATTTTCAAATGCACTGTGAGATCGCCGGCTAGGTAGCGTTTCACAGCAGGGCATCCCAAATCCTAGCCCAGAATCCTCGCTGGTTCTGCTTACCTTATCTGATATCCCACGCCGCATACGGATGCTGTCCTAATCAGCGCACTATGCTATGCATATTAATGAGCAGCAAAGAACACGAAATAAATGTGGCAAGCATCTCTTCGGCCAATCCTCCTCCTAGCAGAGGCGGACTGGGACCAAGAATCAGCCTAGGAACTGACTTGCTCCAGCCAGCCCATATACATGCAACAAGCAACTAAGCCCTTAAAGCGGACCTTCACCCTGAATAAGAGCATATATATCTTCCCACACCCTGTACATACAGATTGCCCACAATAAAAATCATCCTACCTGCATCTACTGCATGTTATGAGCCTTTAAACATCCAAGATGGCGGCTCATGGAACATCAGGCAGCCTGCAAACAGTCTTCTGACTGTGCTGCTCTGCATTCTGGGATTGCTGACCTTTTCCTGACCCCAGCTCTGCTCTGTCTGTGCAAAGCACCTCCCCTCTCCTCAGTATGTGATGCGCTTGAGACAAGATGGCAGCGCTCGTATGCTAGAGTCCTGAACAGAGTTGCAGCTCAGTGAGGGAAAAGTGACTAAAAACGCCAAATGTAATAATTTTAGATGCTGGGGAATAGTATTTGAGGGGTTTGTACCTTTCATTTCAAGGTCCGGTTGAAGAGGAACAATACCTGGGGGAATAAAATTCCTGGGCGTTGTTCCTCCCTGTTGGATAAGAACCTGCGCACACGTTGCTGGACTGGAGTAAGTTGAGTTATTCGTGTTGATTTGGGAGGTTTCACACAGCGGGGCATCCCAAATAGGGATGCTTTCGGGGGAACATGCATAGCTGTTATTAGTTTGTACATACTCTGAATAGGTTAATTAGGTTAATAAATATATATATATATATATATATATATATATATATATATATATATATATATTATTTTTGTCGACTAACATTTCTGAAACAGAATGGGAAGTGAATTAGCATTCACAGCTAGTCACTATGGGAACCACTGTAGGCGTTCGAGTTTTCAGGAAGTATGGCCCAAAGAGCGCCCTGTAGTACGTGACGTCGGCAGTCACATGACCCACCGGAGGGACGGGAGCGTGGCTTGATCCGGAAGCATTGAAGAGAGGCGAAGAGGGGGCTACTTCACCTGTATGTATGTAAGTGTGAGCTCTGTGACCCCGCCATTGTTCCTGTATTCCCGCCACTGTTCCCCGCTTTGTGGTGCAGCCATGTGCTGGCTGGAGGATGCTCCCGTCCGTAGAGGGCCCCCTGTGCTTCCCTGCAGCAGCCTCCCTCCATAGGTCACATGTGCAGGGAAAGCTGTGATGAGAGGGAGCCGGGCTGCCGTTGTTGCAGCTCCAGGCTGGATAGCGGCTCGTTCCTCACAGTGAGTGGTGCTGCTGCCAGGCCAGCGCCATTGTCGCCCTCTCATGGCAGCTTTCCCCTTTCATATTGGATAAAGAGAGTCTGGCTGGAAGAAATGTGTCTCCGCCTTGTTAAAGCATCAGATTTTCATTAGACCAGGTTTTGTGTCTCCTCCCCGGGGCATCCCAGATCTCCATTAAATCCACCTTATAAACCTTTCCAGTGGATCCCCTTGGTGCATGTGTGGGCCACCAGCCATTCAGCTGGCTGCTCCTCTGCAAACCCTGCTGCCTATTCAGAAATGCCTGCCATGGGCTATGCTTGTCAGCCGAGGAAAGCCAGGGATGCACATGGGCCATGGGTTTACTGACCATGTAAAATAACAGCCGTTCTGGCAGATATCACACATCAAGGCAGCACAAAGGAGGAGATCACCAATCCTAGAGTAGAATCTAGGCCGGGGTCTGGTCCATACCCCCCCCGGGGAATCCTGGTTTGGGATGCCCCGATGCATGAAACACCCCCAGATTGACCCTTTTTCTTACCTATCAAACAAGCCCACAGCACATGCGTGGCTGGCATCGGCATTTCTCACATCTTTCTCAGGCTCTGCATGGACCAAAACCCACACCGATCGGCCCAGGAATCTTATAGATTGTTTCTCCCCCCCCCCCCCCCCGGGCATCCAAAATCGGGATGCACCACTGTGTGAAACCCCCCAGGTTGCCCCATACACTTACCTTGTTTCTCGGTTCAACAGCGTATGCACGAGCCGTGGCAGCATCCTTGCTATCCCTCTATTTGTGAATGGCTGGCGCGGGCATGCTTCCTTTTAGAGGGAAGCGGGGGATGCAGCCACCAACACACTCGTTGGCCTTAGACGAAGGCTTAAACGACGTGACGTCAGTGGCTCAGAGCCCGCTGGTTGGACGAGCGGCTGCACATGCGCCGTAGGACCGGGAAGAGGGGAGTTGGCATCAGCGATCTGGGGGGTTTCACACAGCAGGGCATACCAAATTGGGATCCCCTCATGGAACGGAACAAACATTCCAGGTTTTTTCCCCGCTTTAACTGAATGGCTGGCATGGCTGCACGCATCGGAATGATGATGGGGGTGCCTTGAGCCGATCACGTGTGTGCCTAGGATTTTGTTCAGATTCTACACATTAATATGCATGGCTGGAGAAGCTGATTGGCTGAGAGCTGTACCTGCACTGTGGGATTATTGGAGGAATAAGAAAGGTAAGGTGATCTGGGGGGGGGGGTTCACGCAGTGGAAATATCCCAAATCAGGATGCCTCAGGGTGAGGTCCGCTCAGGGTGCGTCCGCTTGGAGCCGTTGTCTTAGACGAAGTGATGCCAGCATGTCGATTGGACGAGATGACTTGGGTTTGGTGATCTGGGGAGGGGGGGGGGGTCACACAGCGTGGCACCCCCGATCGGGGGCAAGGATCAAAATCCAGGATAGTCCAAATCTGGGGTTTTGGTCCACTTTAACAGTGAGTGGGATACCCTGCACCTTTCAGGTGTTTTTACGGCACAGGTAGCGGCCAGTCGGCCAGGCTCGGCTACATTCAGCTTCATTTGCTGCACTGACATCTGTGTTGCAAAGAAATGGAGTGAGTGTGAAGCTAGCTGCATTTTCACTCGCATCTAGCTGGGTGACATATCTGGCGTGGATATACACCTAGCTAAAGGTATAGCACATCCAGCACATGCGTCTAGGTGCGTTAATGCAGTAATTCCCCGGGATTCACACAGTGCAGCATACCCAAACCAGGTTTATAATCTTTAAAGGGGAACAACACCCAGGAAATTGACTTTCTTGGGTTTTGTTCCTCTCTGGCAACGTATCCTGATCTGGGATGCCCTGCTGTGTGTATCCCTGGGCTCACTGATATTGGTCCTTTCAGATTTCCAATTAAATCTGAACAGAGCATGGCCCCGTTGGCCATTCAGAAAGGGATGTGCTGGGGCTGCAGTAAGGCGATGAGGTGGATTGGGCAATCCAGGGGGTTCACACAGTGGGGCATCCCAGTTCAGGATTCCCTAAGAGTTATAGACTTAAAGGCAATAGAAAACCCATTTCTGGGTCCACCACTCATTCTTCGCCCCCCCCCCCTCCGCCCCAGCAGCTGGATACTGCTGTTGGCCCAGCAGTGGCCCGGTTTTCATAGAAAACTGGGCTTTTCCACCACTGAAGCCACCCCCTGTGAGAGCCGCTGCGATAAGGTGCAGCCGGCTGGCCGCAACCCAGGCATGCTGTTTGTGCTCACGCTCCTGTGTCCAGCCATACAGACAGAGAAGAGAAGCAGGAGATGCGGTGCCAGTGGCGATCACATCGTGGACCCGCTGGGGTCAGGTAAGTTCACTGGCACTCCGGGGGGTTTCACACAGCGTGGCATCAGGTGTAGGATTCCAGGCTGGCCACAGGGGGGTTTCACACAGCGTGGCATCCGGTGTAGGATTCCAGGCTGGCCACAGGGTTTTCATCCGGTATAAGGGGAGTGTTGCTCCTCTTAAACACTCTGGTCCCAATACTATTGAATTGGTTGAATGATTTTTTGTAGTGTAAAGAAGCAGAGCAATGCTACCTGGTCTCAGCCTAGCTCAGGAAATATCAGGAGCAGACTATCCTGTTGGAGAGCTTAGGGGCTATGTAAAGGATCAAAACTCCGTAGGCTGGGTATTAGTAGTTTTGATTTGATCCTCTGTCCTTTAGGGCAGCTGCATCTCCCATATATTGGGCTTCCGGAGATGGCTGTCCCCATCTTAGAATTGGAAATTGACACTCTCCAGGCTCCTTGTGATGGTGTTCAACAGGCAGGGGTGCACAAGTGTGAAGCTTGTTGGTTACAACTGATTTTGGGAGCAGTCTGTGCATCTGCTGCAGAGGTGCCACTTTCTGGGGGTTTAACAACAGAGAGTCAGTCAAAATCAGGATGCCTGGTGGCAGAGAGGTGACTTAGTGGTCTTGAAAGCTGCTGTGTGGGGTATAAGTTAACTTGAAATAGTTTAGAATGTAACATTCATTGGGGTTAATCTGCAGTAACCAAGCCACCAAATGGTAGATTTCTTTATTCTGATAACTGGGGAACCCAAAACTATTGGGCCTTTGAATTTAAGTTGTGTTGAATATGTGTGTTTTATGTTTCCTTTATAGGATTCTGATTTGAATGTGGATCATTCCTGGTGACTAATACAAAGCGGAAAAAGTAAGTTTCTGTGCTTTGTGCCCTATGTGAATGCGGCTGTTGTCTTGTTCAAGAAAATATGAACTCTCCTTATTGCAATAATACTCAATGAAAACCTTCTTTTTGTATGTTTCCTTTCATTAAAAAAGAGGGAGACCTCGGCCTTTTACACTGGGGGGGGGGGGGGGGGGGGGTGCTTCTATCTGTGCAAAAACCAACAGCATCTACTCATCTACTTTGCGATCCAGCTGTATCGCCTGTGAGTTTGGGTCCAGTTTTCTGGCAGAGACGGGAGGCATCCCAGAGCTTCGCCTCTGTATGAGAAAGTGGAGGTTTGCCAGGACTTTGCTGGACCTGGTAAGCTGTACATTGCTAGAAACAGCTGCGGGGAGAAAAGGATACTTTTATTAGTTGTTTTAGTTTTTGCCCACACATGGATTTTAAAACAAAACAAATAAAAAACAGTGTTGCTTTAAAACCTGTGGCCTGAACGGTTCAAAATGCAGAGCAACCATTATCAGGTAGGCACCTATTACAAATTGGAGGCCAGTTAGTTTTTAATCGTCAAAACATATATATGCTGGATGGTTATTATTATTATTGTATATTTATATAGCGCCATCATCTTCCGTAGCGCTTTACAAAGTAGTAATTACAGACAGGGTAGACACATACGGTGCATATACTATTTCAAATGCAGTTTTACAGATTTGACAGTGGATATTCTGAGTACAAGATACAATAGGGGAGAGAGCCCTGCCCTTGCGAGCTTACAGTCTAAAGGAAGAGGGGTGAAGACGAGGGGGAAGGTTGTCGGTCGACGTTTCGGGGTGCGCTTGGCCCCCTTCCTCAGGACCAACCACATACAAACAGAGATGCACAATATAGCCATACATATATACACCAAAAGAAGGCCAGTCGTGTGGGAGGAGCTACGAAATTCGCGCCTGACGTAATTGGTGACGTCATGGGCGCTATATCAGTATATTTGAAATTTAAATTAAGGCTCTAATGTGGGTGCAGCATGTCCCAATAAACCCCCCAAAAAACACCACTCACCTCGCGGTCGTGGGGCACCGCCGCACTGTCAGTCTGGGGGTTGCTAATAGGAAGGAAAGGATGACGGGGGGGAGGAGGAGAGGGAGGAAGGAGAAGAAAGGGAAGGGAAGAATAAGAGAAGGGACCAAGGGTTGTGGAGGAAAAAGGGAAAGTGGCAAGCGGGATCGTTTATCTACTGTCCAGAAAACTTCCAAATCCAAAGGATGTGTTTAGTGGGTTCACAGTATCCAGTCGATGTATCCAGAACGTCTCTCTCTGAAGCAATCGTCGATTTCTATCACCACCCCGCGGTGGTTTGGGGACTTGCTCGATAACCATTCCCCTGAGTTCATGTGTTTGATGTCCATATCTATGGAAGTGAACCGCAATCAGGGAATTGCAGATGTTACAATTAAAACATTTAAAGCACCCCGTCTTGGAGGAAAGCTCCCGTCTCTGTGGTGTATATTTCTCTACCGGATCCGCTCTAATCAGTAAGTCCCTGAGATAGAGCGGATCCGGTAGAGAAATATACACCACAGAGACGGGAGCTTTCCTCCAAGACGGGGTGCTATAAATGTTTTAATTGTAACATCTGCAATTCCCTGATTACGGGAACACAGTTTAATCATCCGCATAGTGGATCCCCCATAAAACTGAGAGGTTACTTTAAATGTAACACAGATTATTGTGTATACATCCTTAAATGCCCCTGTGGCCTCGTATATGTGGGCAAAACCATAGGCCCTTTTAAGAAGAGATTTCAAAAGCATAAAAGTGATGTAAGAGTCTATCAGGAGAGAGTGAAAAATGGAGAACAAGGGGACATGGATAAACCCGTGGCGGTTCACTTCCATAGATATGGACATCAAACACATGAACTCAGGGGAATGGTTATCGAGCAAGTCCCCAAACCACCGCGGGGTGGTGATAGAAATCGACGATTGCTCCAGAGAGAGACGTTCTGGATACATCGACTGGATACTGTGAACCCACGAGGACTAAACACATCCTTTGGATTTGGAAGTTTTCTGGACAGTAGATAAACGATCCGCTTGCCACTTTCCCTTTTTCCTCCACAACCCTTGGTCCCTTCTCTTATTCTTCCCTTTCTTCCCTCTCCTCTCCCCTTTTCTCCCCCCCCTCCCTTCCCCCCCTCCTGTCATCCTTTCTTCTCCCCCCCTTCCCCCCCCCCCCCTCCTGTCATCCTTTTTTCTCTTCCCACTCCTCCCTCTTTCCTTCTGGTGTTTTTCTTCCTTACCCTATTGCGGAACTGATTCACCTTGATAATCTAGACACTCACAATTTTTCAATTGTTCCGTCCCTCTTTCTTTTCTTTTTTGCCAATTTTTTACCAATTTCTATCGTTATATATTAATCATAGTTTTTTGCAATTATAATGTTGATAGGTGAGGTGATAACTATAACCATAGATTCCTTCCATGCGATGTGTTAACTTAAATAGGTGGCGACTTATAAACTCCTATTAAGGGCTTCCCTTAATAGGAGACACTCCCCTAAAATTAGCCCGTCATCAGGTGACTGTAGTTACATCTCCCTGATGACCCTAGCAACTGGCCATTTCAATTATTCAATTAATATTTATTCAATTAACATTTCTGGTATGCCACCCCGTTCTTAGCTATGTGCCCCTCCCTATATGGCGTTATCATTCTTCCCTGCAATTGTCTTGTCACCCTTAATTGTCCCTGCCATCCTCCCTTTTTGTTACCTACAATGGCTCTTCCCGTGTGGTTGACCTCCCACCCTTCAGCCCCTACCCCGGGTGAACGTTCTTCCATATAGCACAGGGCCGGGTCTAGTGAGAGCGGGCGCCCGTCCCCGGCCTGTCATCGTCCGGGGATGGATCGCTAGCTCTGCTTCGCCCAGGCGCCAATTGGAATGCGCCTAGGTTACCCGGGACTGATGACTCAAGTCCCGACCTTCCCCTATCAGGTGACAGCTGGGGGTTGCTTAGCAACCCCCAGACTGACAGTGCGGCGGTGCCCCGCGACCTTTGGATGCCGCGGGGACGCTCTCCCGAGGTGAGTAGTGTTTTTTGGGGGGTTTATTGGGACATGCTGCACCCACATTAGAGCCTTAATTTAAATTTCAAATATACTGATATAGCGCCCATGACGTCACCAATTACGTCAGGCGCGAATTTCGTAGCTCCTCCCACACGACTGGCCTTCTTTTGGTGTATATATGTATGGCTATATTGTGCATCTCTGTTTGTATGTGGTTGGTCCTGAGGAAGGGGGCCAAGCACACCCCGAAACGTCGACCGACAACCATTCTTGTCTGCATATGATTTATACCTGGAATAATACAAAGTGACTTATTATGAACTTCTGGGGTGCTGGTTCTTTGTAAGAATTTGGATTTCTGCGGCATCTCCTCGAACCGTGCACCCGTACTTGTGGATTTATATTAGGTAAGAGTGTGGCAGTCACCCAAACGTTCTGGACGAGGGGGAAGGATCACAAACAGTCAGTATTGAGCTTTGTGGCATGTGCCCTTTAGAAGATTGGTTAGGCCAGATTATATGCTTGTCTGAATAAGTGAGTTTTAAGGGCGCCTTTGAAGGTCTTGAGGGTTGTGGAGTGGCGGATTGGGTGCGGGAGGGCATTCCAGAAGATTGAAGTTGCACGTGAGAGGAGGTGACCAGGGTGGAGGACAGGAGAAGGTCAGCAGCAGAGCAAGGGCTGCGTCTAGGTTGATATTGTTGGATTAGAGATGAGATGTAGGGAGGGGCCTGGTTGGAGAGAGCTTTGTATGCGAGAGTTAGAGTTTTTACAGGGCTGTGGAGTCGGTAAGCCAATGTTCCGTCTAACATGGGTCTTGGATTGATAGAATATAAAATATATCTATAAATAACATTTTACGCTTCTTATGAAAGCTTCATTAATTATACAATACTATTTAGAGATTGTCTTTCTTATGCTGGAGTTGACACATTTCTACCGACTCCACAGCCCTGGTTTTGAACAGGATTCGCTGTGGGACTGGCAGCCAGTGTAGAGATTGGCAGAGAGGCGCAGAACTGGAGGAGCGAGAGGAGAGATGGATGAGGCGAGCAGCAGAGTTCAGGATAGATTGGAGGGGTGCCAGTCTGTTAGTTGCTAAGCCACAGTATGTTGCAGTAATCCAGGGCATGCACTAGCATTTTAGTGGTGTCAGGTGAGAGGAAAGGACGGATGCGGGAGATGTTTTTAAGTTGGAGGCGACAGGAGGTGGCCAGGGAGTGAATATGTGGTTTGAAAGAGAGGGCAGAGTCCAGAATGACTCCCAGGCACCGAGCTTGGGGAGTTGCTGTTATTCTGTAATTGTTGACAGAAATAGACGTGTTAGAGAGGGGAGGGGAGTTAGAGGGTGGGAAAATGACCAGTTCTGTCTTGTCCATGTTTAGCTTGAGGTAGCGAGATGACATGAATGAAGAAATAGCTGAAAGGCAGTTGGGGAGGCGAGATAGGAGAGAGGAGAGATTGGGGCCTGAGAGATATATCTGAGTGTCATCCACATAGAAGTGGTATTGGAAGCCTAGTGAAGTTATACGTTTGCCAAGGCCATGGGTGTAGACTGAGAAAAGTAGGGGGCCTAGGACAGAACCTTGTGGCACACCGACAGAAAGAGAACGGGAGGAAGAAATGGTGTTAGAATAGGATACACTGAATGATCTGTCAGAGAGGTAAGAGGTGAGCCAAGAGAGTGCAAGACCTTGAACCCCGAGAGAGGAGAGAATATCAAGAACCAGAGAGTGGTCGACAGTGTCAAAGGCTGAGGAGAGGTCAAGAAGGATGAGGATGGAGTAGTGACCAATGCTTTTGGCAGTGAGCAGATCATTGGTGACTGGTGAGGGCAGTTTCAGTGGAGTGGTTGTGGCAGAATCCTGATTGTAAGGGGTCAAATAAGTTGTTAGTGGATAAGTATTGTGACAGTTCTGAGTGGACATGTTGTTCAAGAAGTTTGGAGGAGAAAGGAAGTAGTGAGCGCGATAGCTAGAGAGGGCAGAGGGGTCGAGAGAGGGTTTCTTGATTATCGGAGTAATTGCATGTTTGCAGGAAGAAGGAAAGGTTCCAGTGGAGAGAGAAAGGATGGTTAGGGGTTACTTGGCACAAGCAAAAATATAAAATATGCTAATGCTGTTAATTCAGGGGCTCTGGTTATATCGTAACCTGTTCAAATAGGCATAAGAGTGCAACTGTGGCCCGATCAAAAAAAGGGGTTCCAGTTGGCTTGGTAGAAGTTCACCTGAATGGGCGAACAGGAGCCCCCGCTCCCAGTGGCCAGCGCTGGCCAAAGCAAAGATGGCTCCGGGGGCAGACGGAAGTTTCAATCGCCCGATGATTGGCGCAGTAGTATGGGCTAGGTAGTTTTTTTTTTTTATTATTATGTAACGTCCCCGCCCTGCTTTAGCGCTAGGAGTGTGGGGGGGGGGGGCAAAGAAAACAAAATGGGCTGATTGCCTGGACTGGACCGTTAGACACAGAATCTTGCAATGCCACATCCCAACCGTACTTTATATTGCAATGCTAGGTGGCAGGGAGCCATGACACTGGTAGGGAGACTAAGCACTACATCGCCAATGAAGGGGGCAGCTCTGAGCATGGCAACACAGAAGAAACTGAGTGCAGGGCTGTCAGTTGAGTATTGCTGCTGTGTATTCAATAGAAACATATCAATGACAAACTTACTACGCTGCCACACACACAGGAAAGTGTGAAACATACCTGGAAAGCTATTGCTTGACTAAGGCTGTCTAGAGCGGGATCTTCACCTTGGTCTTCCTCCTCACTCAGCTCTTCTTCGGGACTGAAATGCAACATCATTGGTTAGTAAAGATCAGAATTAAAAGCACCAACACAGAAAAAATAAAATGCTTACGGTTCTTCATCCATTTTTTTCCTCCTCTTCTTTTCCTCTTCTGGGGTGGCTCCCGATCACCCAGCATATTTTTGGGACAAGCATAGCTCAAGTGACCTGTATCCTGAAACACAAATGAAGCCTGTGAGCATGACTAGAGCCTGCAGTGTAGAATAAACGTGTAGTGGTTTATCCACAGTTTCACTCACCCCACATTCATAACATCTGGACTTGTCGGTGTAATAAACTCGGATAAACGGATAAACTCGGCTGCTCTACCGTTGTCTATAGCAATACTTGCTTTCAGCATCCGTCCAAACAGCTGCACGACAAGCACATATTTACCATGCAGTCCTATGTCACAAGGAAGCCACGTGTACAATCATTCTACACAGGTACCTGCTTGTTGTTTAATGCTCGAGCACAGTTTTGGGCCCCTTCCTTATTTAGGTATAACACAAAAGCAACCCCTTTACTTTTTTGAGTTTCCTTGTCTCTCAAAACGGTAACTCTAGAAGAAAGCAAAGGAAAAACAAATGAGATGAACCCATCGCTAATGGCGCCAACGCTGAAGACCTACTCTATCATTTTAGTTTTTTACAAATCAATGCATCCGGGAAAGTCATAGATCATTTTGTTGTTGGATCAATGAAGTTGCACTGTAAATAGTTACTGTATTTTTTGCCACTGCCCATCCCTGCTGATCCTCCCATCGCCTGGCCCCCCGGTGGCGGCGGCAGCCCGACCAGCTGTGCAGGAGCGACGGTTATGTCTTTTTTTCCCTTCAGTGTCCAAGGGGGTTGGGGGGCTGTCAGGTTGATTTTGCCACACTGCCCTTTAATAGGGAATGGGAGGGTGGAATGCCACACTGCCTATGATAAGGAATGGCAGGGTGGAATGCCACACTGCCTATAATGGGGAATGGGAGGGGGGATGCCACAGTGCCTATAATGGGGAATGGGAGGGGGGATGCCACAGTCCCTATAATGGGGAATGGGAGGGGGATGCCACACTGCCTATAATGGGGAAATGAGAGGGGGGATGCCACACTGCCTATAATGGGGAATGAGAGGATGCCACAATGCCTATTGGATCCTCATTTGGATAAGAGCCCGCACATGTGTCGTTGGAGCCTAGTGAGGTGAGTTTTTTCTGGCTTCCTGGGGGTTTCACACAGCAAAGCGTCCTGCTTATGGATGACCCAGTTGCACAGTACAAAACCCGGGAAAGACAAATTCATGGGTATGTTCCACTTTAAATGCACTTACTGTTGATTTTCTAAACCCTTGCCCCCATGCAAAATCTAGGTGCAATCACAGTAATCTTGTTCTTAGTATACAGTATGTCCTTCTCCAGATAAGAATCATTACTCTTGGGTATTACTCCGCCAGATGGCGCTGGACTGCAGAGACATTGAAAATAGGCTCCTCCCGGCCCTTCAAATACCTGGGACCTCCCACAAATCCCCAGAATTTCTCAGCAGTCTGGACTGCGAAGGACAAGAAGATGGCTCTCTCTCTCTTCTCACAAGTGAGCGGGGCTATTAGCCTGTGGCCCTGTAGGACTATTCCCACCCGTTCCATTATTACTGTGCCTCCCAGCCTTGGCTGCGCTGGTCCGGGTAATGGTAGGCAGCACCGTTGTCAGGTGCTTAGGAGCGCTGCTCTACCGCAATCCCCCACCAAAGGGTAGGCGGTATAGACATGTGGTGAGCCTCTATGGGATGCCCCTCCCGCACTTTGCCCCTTGCCCCGTCTATTGGTGGGCCCTACATTAAGTGGCCGCTGCCCTCCCTCGCTCTCCCTTGTAGCTCTCGGGGGGGGTGTTATGCGTTGGTGCTTCACTTGGATGGTGTGCTTGTTGACTTTGTTCAGTCTCCACACTGACCTGGTTGCGGTTTAAAATATGCCGCCGCCGCACGCGCTTCCACTGAGTTCCGCGGTCGGCGGCGGCATTACCTCAGATGCTGATGCGCCTTCATTGGCTGCTTGTCAAGTGTGCTGGGGCCAACCAGATGTGGATCTGTTTGCGTCCCGTCACAATCACAAGCTCCTGGCCTTTGTCTCCCTGTCCCAGGATCCTCTGGCCTTGGCCTCAGATGCTCTAGCAATATCATGGCAGGACTTTCAGCTCCTGTATGTACTTCCCCCATTCCCCCTGTTGGGCAGGGTTCTGCACAAGATAGCTCAGGAGGGGGTGCCAGCAATCCTGGTGGCCCCCAGGTGGTAAAGAAGAGTGTGGTTCACAGACATGGTGCAGCTGGCAGTAGATCAGTACTCTCTGCCCAGGGTTCCAGACCTGCTCACTCAGGGTCATTTACGCCATCCCAATTTACAAACTCTGGCTTTGACGGCCTGTTAGGCGTGTTTCTGGGCGCTTTCCATCCAGCCCCCCTACTTTGAGAGACACCAGGACAAGGTGTTTTTTCGCTTCAAGACAGATTTTCTGCCTAAGGTCGTGTCTGCCTTTCATCTGAATCAGGACATTGTTCTTCCTTCCTTGTGCCCTAATCCTAGTAATGCTAAGGAGAGGGTTTTGCATTCCTTGGATGTGGTTAGGTGTCTGAAGTACTATCTGGTGGCTACTGCACCTTTCAGGAAAACTGATGCTCTATTCCTAGTATGTCACACACCCCGCTTCCAACATTCATGACACTTGGGATACCGGCCTGTAGAGGGCGATCTTGCAGAGATGACATGAGAAAAAGGAGCCTCTCCTGGTCCATAAATACCCGGGACCTCCCACTATTCCTCAGTCTTTTCGTCTCTGCAGTCGGCGAAGCATTCTGAAGACGACTCTCCTTCCTGCAGGTAGCCGGGTTACGCCCGGCCTTTTTCTATTTCTGCCTGAAGCCACATTTTTGTATTGTGATATGTATGTTATGCCTTCCAGCCTTGGCTGATGGGCTCGGCCAAAGGTAGATACACCCTTGGGTGTATATGGGAGCTTGCTCCCTCCGTGAGACCTCAAATAAGGGGTAGGCGGAATCCGGGTTGGTGTCCCCCGGCATGGGATGCCCCGTCCCTTTAAATCTCCTTGTGCCTATTGGGTGCTTATTGTTTTCCCCCCTTTTGGCCCTCCTGGACCCTGCTGGGGTGAAAGGGGGGGAATCTTTATTTAGGGAGTATCTTTTGGCCTATGCATTTGTTTTTAAAAAAAAAAAAAGGAAAAGATAAGAAAGTGACATACCTGTTTTAGGTTTTTTAAATTTCCCTCTCTTTTTTTCGTTCGGCCCCGTTCTATGTCATGCTATTGTCTTTGACTGACCCGCCCTCTGCTCTCTGAGCAGTGCTAGGTGGTGGGCGGGGCTTCGAGTCGGCGTCGCATTTCTGCTTCCTCTTCCTGTTTGACATGTGGTTTGCTGGTTCCTGTTCTGGTGCTGGCCTCCACTGTTCCTGGCTGCTGCGTTGGTGCCGCTGCTGGGCTTTTCTTATATCGATTGGTCCCAGGGCTGTCGCTGGGCCGTTGTGGTCCTGTGAGTACCCTTTAGTTATACTAAAGGGAAATCTTTTTTATTTACTGTCATTTCTTTCTTGCATATGCATAAGGCTCATTGTGTTTTCTCTATCTTCCAGGGGGAAACTCTCTTAATAGGGGTTTCTCCTGGTCCTTGTTTAAAATCCTCCCACCTAGGGACTATTAAGGGGCATCCCGGGTAGCTTCAGCTGTAAAAATCCCATAAACTTGGCGACTATAAAAAAATTAAGTATTTTAATAAACACCATATGGAGGCATCTCAGGATACTGGCTTTTCAGTACCTGCGGGACAGACTCGGCAGTGTTTGCGATGTGGGGCATCCCTTGTTGGGGATAACACATTTTTTTTTTTGTGTATCTTGTGTTCAATTGGTTATAATGCAGCAGTAAGGGGCCCAAGCCTCAGGGTAGGTGGCTCCTGCCTCTTCCCCCACACCGCCTTGTCTTGTTCATACCCCCAGTGATATTGTCATGGGTAGAGAGTCGCTTTCTGATGTATGTGCCTGATTGGCTCACATTGAAAAAATAAATGTCTAGCTCTGTGGCCAAGAGGGCCTCAGCTAAAAGAAAACATTTAGCTCTGGCCGTTGAGGCAAATGAGCTTGATTGTAGCGAGCATTTTTGATTGTTCTCCGTTTGAAGAAGGAGAATTCTTTGAAGAATCTGATGTTTCAGATGTTCAGCAATTGTGGGTATTGACGGTGAACAAGGTGAAGGGGAGAATTTTTTCACCCCTAAAGCTCTTGCTCAATTATATGAGGTCTTGGCTATCGATTTTCCAGAAGCAGTCCCTCCTCAGAAAGGGGAGTTCTTTGGAGCCTCCAAGCTTCGTTTTGAATTTCCTAATCAGAAACATTTTGAAGATATCATTGTTAAGGAATGGGAAAAGCCTGCGCGGCTTCCTGGCATTCCTTTGGGCTGGGATATAAAAAAAAAAAATATCCCTTTCCTGCAGACACTGCAAAAAGGATGGGGACGACAAACGTATTTAACAAATGGCTTGCCATGCATTTGCTAGCGTTGGCTCGCCTTGCACTTATGGCAGTCGCTATTAGGTCTGTTATTAGAGACCTATTGAATACCTCAGGGCTTGATCCAGCATCTGATGAGTTTTCCGCTCTCAAGCGATGTAATTTATTTGTGTCTTTTGTACTTTCTGCCTTAGATGACTCCATGGTCTTGTGTAGCAGAACTTCTGCCTTGCTTGTTGCGATTCGGCGGTATATTTGGCTACGCCAGTGGGCGGCTGACACGGTGGCAAAGAAGTCGCTTACAGCGCTTCCCTTTGGGGGATTACGCCTCTTTGGTGAGAAGTTGGATTCTGTCATTAAAGGAGGCAAATTGCCTCAGCGTAGGAAGCAGCGTCGTTCCTTGCGGGGATCGGCTTCCTTTTGACCCTTCCTTTCGTGGTTCCAGAACGGGCAGAGGATCAGCCCTTTTCAGCCCCAAGGGGGACTGCATGGAACAGAGGAAGAGGACTTGGCCGTCCAGGTCAGAGTTGGGGATCTAAGCCCAAGTCCACTTCCAAGCCTGCCCAGCAATGAGGAGGCGCCCTCACCCGTACGGCTGGGGGGACAGCTGCGATTCATTTTTCCAGGCTTGGGTCAAGAGGTATCAGACAGATGGATTCTGGAAGTTGTGTCCTCCGGTTACAAGCTGGAATTCGAGGTTCGCCCTGCTCCCAGATTTTTCAGGTCTCGGATGCCCGCAGATCCGGTGATCGCACAGGGGCTCCGGGCAGCTGTGGCGAACTTTTTAAACATGGATGTTATCCGCCAGGTTCCTCCAGCGGAAAGAGGTCTGGGGTTTTACTCCAACCTATTTACGGTTTCCAAAAAAGGACGGCTCTGTTCGGCCTATTCTAGATTTGAGACGACTCAATCAGTTTATGCGTTTTCGAAGGTTCCGCATGGAGTCGTAGCGTTCAACGATCAACGCTCTCCGCCAGGGGGACTTTATGATGTCCATAGACATCAAGGATGCTTATCTGCACATTCCTATTTTTGCCGCTCACCAAAGGTTTCTCAGATTCACAGTAGAGGACCACCATTTTCAGTTTGCGGCTCTTCCATTCGGTCTCACTCCATCCCCAAGAGTGTTTACCAGGGTCCTGGCAGGAGTAATGGCTATTCTCAGGGTCCAGGGCATTCACATCGTGCCATTGCTGGACGACTTGCTCATCACAGCGTCATCTTTCAACATCTTTCAACACCAGAACAGTGGTGACTACACTAGAGAGGTTTGGTTGGGTGATAAACCATGCCAAATCCTCTCTTTATCCCGTAAGGGAGATTCCCTTTCTGGGCTTGATTCTGGATACCCTTTAGGCCAGGGTATTTCTTCCTCAGTCCAAGATTGTTCTGATTCAGGATTTAATTAATCTGTTCCTGTTTAATCCTCATCAGCCTATTCGCTTGGGGATGAGATTAGTGGGGTTGATGGTGGCCACGCTCGATGTGGTTCCTTTTGCTCAGTTCCACATGAGGACGCTTCAGCTCTTTCTCCTGGCGAAGTGGGACAAGCGCCCGTTGTCTTTGAATCGGACTTGTCTGTTGTCTCCCCTCGTCCTGCAGTCCCTCCAGTGGTGGCTGATTTCGAGCAATCTCAGGGATGGCAAATCATTTCTGACCCCTTGTTGGGAGTTGGTCACCACAGATGCCAGCCTTACAGGCTGGAGGGGGCATCTGGAGGAGACACCGGTTTCAGGGGTTGTGAGGGCCTCTGGAGGCTCATTCCCCAATCAATTTATTGGAACTTCGGGCCATTCGTCTTGTGCTGCTCCGACTGACTCATCTCTTGCAGGGTTTGCCGGTTCAGATTCAGTCAGACAACCGAACAGCAGTTGCATACATCAATCACCAGGGAGGGACTCACAGTTGGGGTGCCCTCCAGGAAGCGTCTCTGATCCTTCAGTGGGCAGAGATCAATGTTCCCTGCATAGCGGCAGTTTACATTCCGGGGATAGAGAAGGTGGAGGCAGACTCCCTGAGCAGAGCATGCGCTCGCCAGGGAGAATGGTCTCTCAACCCCGAGGTCTTTCAGTTCCTTTGTCATAAGTGGGGGACACCGCGGTTGGACCTGTTTGCGTCTCACCACAACCACAAGCTTCCAGCCTTTGTGTCTCTATCCCAGGGTCCTCTGGCAGTGACAGTGGATGCCATGTCTCTTGCCTGGAAAGGATCTGGGGTTCCTGTATCCTTTTCCCCCATTCTTCATGATAAGCAAGGTGGTGCGCAAGTTGGTTCTGGAAGGGGCACCAGCAATTCTGGTGGCTCCAAAGTGGCCAAGACGCCTGTGATTCGCAGAGGTCACAAGGCTGGCAGAAGATCTGTTGCCTCTGCCTCTTCTTCCAGAACTCGGGGTCAACTTTGTTACCCCAATTCACCAATGCTGGCTGTGACGGCGAGGCTGCTGAAATTTCCATCTTAAAGGAGGAAGGCCTTTCTGATGCTGTCATTCTGACTCTTGTTAGAGCTAGAAAGAAGTCTTTCTCTGTGGTTTATTACAGGACTTGGAGATCCTATATTGACTGGTGTGAGTCTAGGTCCCTGCCTTGCAGGGTATTTTCTATCCCTAGGATTTTGGAGTTTCTGCAACGGGGTCTGGATTTGGGCTTCCAGATTAGTACTTTGAAAGGGCAGGTTTCTGCTTTGGCTGTTTTCTTTCAAAGATCATTTGCTCTTCACCCTTTTGGTTAAGATTTTTTTTCCAGGGGGTCACGCATGTGCGGCCTCCTAGAAAGCTCCTACTTCCAGTTTGGGATATTAGTCTGGTGCTCTCTGCTATGCAGGCGGCTCCTTTTGAACATTTACAGGAGGTTCCTCTTCATATTCTCACTCAGAAAGTTGCCTTTTTGGTTGCTATTACCTCTGTCCGTCGGGTTTCTGAATTGGCGGCCCTGTCAATACAGGCTCCTTACTATGAGAGGCATCAGGATAAGGTGGTTTTCTGTTTTAAACCAGATTTTCTTCCTAAAGTGGTGTCTTCCTTCCACTTAAATCAGGATATAGTTCTTCCTTCATTGCTAATCCTAGTAATAACAAGGAAAGGGTTTTACATTCTTTGGATGTTGTTCGTTGTGTTGTGCCTTCTGGGACTAGAAAGGGTTTTGCACCCGCCAAATCTCCCATTAGTAGATGGATTCGTCAGCCATTGTTGGGGCCTATTCTGCTAAGGGGAAGGTTCTCCCTTTTCGTGTTACTTCTCATTCTACTCGTGCTGTTGGTGCGTCCTGGGGTTTTCAGCACCAAGCTTCTGTTGAACAAGTTTGTAAGGCTGCTACTTGGTTTTCGGTTCACACTTTTTCTAAGTTTTACAAGGTTGATGTGCGGGCCTCAGCGGTTGCTGCTTTTGGTCGCAAGGTTCTGCAAGCTGCAGTAATTTAAGTTATGCCTTATTTTCCTTGTGGGATCCCCGCCCATTATAGACACTGCTATTGGATGTCCCAAGTGTCATGAATGTTGGAAGCGGGGTGTGTGACATACTAGGAATAATACCATTTTGTGAGTACTCACCTGTAAAATGGGTATTACGAGTATGTCACACACCCCGCTTCCCCCGCCTTTTTTGTTCTGGGATCCTTTATATGGTGTTTCTTATTATTTTTCACTATATAATTTGCTCTTCCTAGTTCTTCACTGCTTTTTTAAAAGACTGAGGAATAGTGGGTATTTATGGACCAGGAGGGGATCCTTTTTCTCATGTCATCTCTGCAAGATCGCCCTCTACAGGCCGGTATCCCAAGTGTCATGAATGTTGGAAGCGGGGTGTGTGACATACATGTGGGGTGTGTGACTCGTAATACCCATTTTACAGGTGAGTACTCACAAAATGGTATTTTTTGTGGTCCCTTCTGGTCCTAGGAAGGTTTTGGCTCCTGCTAAATCTACTATCAGCACTACTCTGCTAAGGGGAAGAATCTTCCCTTCCGCCTTACTGCTCATTCTACTCGTGCTATTGGTGCCTCTTGGGCTTTTCAGCACCTGGCTTCTGTTGAACAAGTTTGCAAGGCTGCTACTTGGTCTTCTGTTCATACCTTTTCAAAGTTTTACAAGGTTGATGTTAGGGCCTCAGCTGATGCTGCTTTTGGCCGCAAGGTTCTGCAGGCGGCAGTGGTCTGACCTGTCTGTTGTTACCTTTGGGGATGCTACCCTACTTTATGGACACTGCTATTGGATGTCCCAAGAGGAATGATTCTTATCTGGAGCAGGACGTACTGTATATTAAGAATAATACAATTCTGTGATTACTCACCTGTAGAATTGTTATTATGGGTATACAGTACGTCCTGCTCCACCCCACCCTTGGTTTGCATTATCCTTGGATCCCCTGTATGGTGATTATCTTTGTTTTGTAGTTATTAGTTGGTTCTGTTATCTTTCTCCCGGCTTCTCGTTAACTGCTTTTCAATGCTGGGGATTTGTGGGAGGTCCCGGGTATTTGAGGGGCCGGGAAGAGCTAATTTCGCGGTCTCTGCAGTCCAGCGCCATCTGGCGGAGTAATACCCAAGAGTAATGATTCTTATCTGGAGCAGGATGTACTGTATACTCATAATAACAATTCTACAGGTGAGTAATCACAGAATTGTATTTTTTCTTTGCCAACTGGCGCACCATGGATCAGAGGCCGAATGGACAGCCTCTAGCCATGGCAGAACCCCAGCCTCAATGCCCTTCTGCATTGGTCTGATTCTCCCCCAGGGGTGAAAATCGAGCCTGTGCCAATGGGCACTGGGCTCTTCCTTACCCCACTGACTATTGGGGTATGGGAAACTGAGTGATGTAACTTACTGCTGCCCCACACTTTGAACTAGTATAGGGAACCCTTAGTAGTCCAGAGTAGTAAAAGTAAAAAGAAAATGTATAATATTAAACTCTACTAATCTCTGCCATCTTCATCCGGCATCCTCCTGCTGTCTGGCACCAGCCTCCATAGGTTCATTATCTCCTGGCAGAAGGGGTTAAAATAACCCCTCTGCTGCTGTTTGGATGTAGGGAGGACAAGGGTCCCTCTTCCTGGCATTTTACCAGGCTCTGTTTGCTCTCTGACGAAGGGTGTGGCTTTCCTGGAAATCTCCTCCTGCCCCCTGTACAATGATGCTAATCCAAGGGAAGCCATGTCCTGTGGTATAAACACCCCCTGCTTTGATGAGGACGCCTGGCATCCATTTTGACCACTTCTGTAGACAGAAAAGAAGCCCCAGAAGTGCAGGACAGTTTAATTGTAGATCATTAAAATACTTTTGTGTGATGTTTTAATTTACTTTCTCTACAAGGGCTTAAGGGACCACTGTACCTGTTTAAAGGGGAGGGAAGCTGCTGGCATGACAGAAGGTGACTTGCTGTTACAACCACCCCATTACCTGTACCCCAAAATCCAGGGAGGGTTTGGAAGTGCCGATCATCGGCGCTGGCTGGGTGTTCACCTCTGGAGGAGCGGACCAGCATCGAAGGGCATAGGGGCAGGTGTTCAGGCATGACAGGAGGTCATCAGTTAGGCCTTTAAACCTCTATGCTTAATGTGCTGGCTGGTAGCCTTGGGAGGGAGGGGGACTGCACATCATTTTTTTAACTAATGAAACCTAAAGAGAAGGCAGGTGATTGACAGTGGGGAGGGCGCACTGTATAAATGGGAATGAAGGAGGGAGGTGGTCCTGTTGGAAGCCCCAGGCTGCCATTGGTGGATGAGATTGTAAATGGGAGGTGCCTTTTCAGGAGAAGAGGAGAATTATTTCTCATTCCTTTGGCGCTGTGTTCAAAATTGGCACAGCAGCAGGAGGAAGTAAGCTACTGACAACCGGCTTTCTTCATATGCCTGGCCAATCCCTTTGATGAAATCCCCATTGGGGCAATTATTTCCATACTTTAGATAAATTATCTAATTTAGTGTAAACAATCTTCGCCCTATTGCAGGTGATTTTAATTGTAAACAGAATGAAACAATTGTTTCCACTTTGATGTACAGGGAGGCTCTTGTCCATAGAGAAATCTTCCCCACCACTCGCTGTAACCGTGAACCTGAGACAGGTGAACAGGCATCTCCTGCGTTAGGTCATCAATGTGACAATGGCCATAAACCTTTGCTGGAAATTGTGCCGTAAGAAGATACAAAATAATAGCGAAAGAGAAAAAAAAAACAAAAGCATAGAATGACAGAAACAAACATAGGATGAATGACAGAAACAAAGAATAAAAGGAATGACAGAAACAAAGAAAGAATAAAAGGAATGACAAAAAAATAGAAGGAAAGTAGAAAGAAAGAAAAGGAATGGCAGAACGAACAGATGAAAGAAAGAAACAAGGAATAGAAGGAAAGAAACAAAGAATAGAAGGACTGACAGAAAGAAAAGCTCTCCCAATGGCCAACTTGCCCCTGGCTGACAGGCCTTAGTCCTGGTTACTGCACGGGCCCTGCATCCTGCATAGGGGTTGCCTGGAGTAGAGGGAATGAGGTGGGCCCTGGCAATTGCCCAGTGTTTAATACAGTATGTTGGAGCAACTCCCCACCCATTATTCAGTCAGTGCTAGATTGGCTGGCTCTAGGGTAAGGCAGGTATAGGCTGTTTACCCTAGACCTGTTTTACCCAAAGACCTCAGATCAGGTGAGCCATGAGGATCCTTGCTTACCTTTTACCTAAATCAGTGGCATTGATTGTGCTGCTGCGCTGATATCTGCACCACCAACACGCAGCAGTGTATGAGGCCAGCCGAGCTACACTGACCTACACCTCTAGCAAATCAGAAGCTTGGCACTCTGCATCAGATACCAGGTCTGTGAGAGCACGATGACCACCGCAGGAACAGTGACAGGTAGGCTACATTCACACCTGTCTGGTCGTGTTTGTGGCAGGAATTCCATTTTGCGGTCTCGTTTTTTTTCTGCGTTTGTGTTTATGCCTGCTTCTAATAGATCGCCCTGTTTAATGGGGCTTGTTTGCAGCCAGGAAGCAGCTGGCCGGACTTTTTATGGCCACGTTTTTCTCTTCTCTGCTGAATCGGTGTCATAGAGGTACCATGATGGATTTTTTTTTTTTTTGCAGTACCACTGCGTCTTCTGCAAACAGATAAACGCATGTAGTACCGGACAGGAGTGAATGAGGGTGTAAGCAGGGGATCCTCATGATTCTATGGCCCCCCGATCTGAGGTCTGAGGATTAAGCCATGAACACACTAGCCAGCCAGAGCTTTTATAACACAAGGGTTAGGTAAGACTATATGGAGATTGGTCATAAAAGATTGTAAGGTGTGTGGGGAACAGGAATGCTACAAGTGAGGCTGAGGGATTAACATAACCCGCATTTCCACAGAAGGGTAATAATCCCACTCTCTCAGTTTTTCAACATATATCCAACCAAGGAGACATGGAAGGCTGTTTGCTCTATTAATTAAAACAGATCTCTCATAGCGGCATAACAAAGCACAGTCTGTGAAGATCACTTACCGGGTGTGTTAAATAAACAATTTTCACTACAGAAATAGTTGCATTCTCCCCCTCTTCCTGCAACACGATCTTTCTTTCAGCCGGGTTACAAGAGGTAAACAAGTCTATTCACTTCCGACTATACCACTATGGAGTCCTTTCACAGACTACTGTAGCACTTTGGTCTCCAAGAAAATGGCCGCTCGTGTATAAACGCAGACAGATTGTCTTACTGTGTGTGTCACGTGACTTTCATGGCGATCTGTAGCATAGAGCTTTAATGTTTTGCATTTACACGGACCACTGTTTATTAATCAGACTACAGCTTATTGCGGACTGGAATAGAAAGTGAGGATTGTGACCTGGTTGACAATGGGGGTAATGCTAAATGCACCTGTCTGCTTTTACATGCATCCCAAGTGTCCCTGATTTGGAGAGACTGTCCCTCTTGAGTCAATGTCCCCCTGTCCCTCGTTGTCCTCATTTGTCCCTCTTTGAGGTGTAACATGCTGATCTGCAGCAATAAATGACTAATTTGCCTATTTAAAGTGTTTATATTGTTATAACTGATCTCCTACCCATCCCTATTTGAGAGGATGTGGCCTAAATTAACAAACGTCACTCTTTTCCACCCTGAAAAGTTGGTAGGTATGGCTTTTATTCAACATGCCTGAATTTGGCAACAAGTAATTCAGGCTGGTCCCGATTAAAAAGGAACATTGGAGGCCCTGGAGTCTGAGTGCCACCCCTTGGGGCATCCGGAATTGGGTTTCCCACGATGTGTGAACCCCTACCCCGATCGCCAGTTACACCTTCCCCTGAAGTGTCTGTGAGCTCCGGCCACATCCCCGCTCACCTCTAGCCATGCACGCACGCATCCGGCCATTCTGAATGGGCACTGTGGGCGCGCCACGACTGCAAAGTGGGCTGGGGGTGCAGCTGGGCGCGCCACTCAGCAGCTTAGCCAACAACTGCGCCGAAGAGAGCCGAGTAACCGCAAGCGTACTGAGTACTCGCTATTGCCCAAATCTGCACTGTGGGGGTGGAAGGAAGGTGAGTGAAATAAGGCAACCTGGGGGGGGGGGGGTTACCCACAGTGGGGAATCCCAATTCGGGATGCTGCCTTACAGAGGAACAAAACACGGAAACGTGAAATTCCTGTGTGCGGTTTCTCTTTAAAGTGGACTAAAACCAACCCTCAAGTCTATGAGACTCCAGGGCCAGCTGATTCCCTCCCCCCAGGGCATACCAAAATGAAACTCCCCAATCTGTGAAACCCTTGAGACGCCCGCAAATCTTAACTTTCCAACTTGCCCATGGTGCATGCGCGCCCCCGCCAGGCTGTGTGTGACCACGCCTGCCGCAACTGAAGCCAAAGGAGGTTTGCGGCTGGATTTACTTTCAGCTTCTCCAACCACACATTAATATGTGCAGTCGGAGAAGCTGATTGGATGAGCAGCCATGCATACGTCACTGGACCTAGGACAGGTAAGCTTACTGCCAACTGCAAGGTTTTGGACAGTGGGGCATCCCAAACTGGGATAGTAGAAGAAAAACTGGTTTTCAGCCCACTTTAACATTTGCTCTAGGGAGGACCCCATAGCTAGGGGCAGATAAAACCTGACACACACACACACACACACACACACACACACAGGTTTTCATCTGCCTTACATAAGCTGACTATTTTTTAGAGGGACAAATTTGGGGCAAACAACAAAACCCAAGAGGACTGGCCATGAAATCTAAAGGATTCCCGGGCAGGACACTGGCCTTCCCCCTGAGGCATCTCAAATCAAGATGCCCCGCTGTGTGGAATCAACCCCCCCCCACCCCCGATCGGGGGTGCCCCGCTGTGTGAAACCTCACAGGTTGCCGAAAGCAACTAACCTCTTCCCGGTCCTACGGCACATGCGCGGCCAATCAGTGTGCTCGGATCCGCTGATGTCACATTGTCTAGGGCAAGGGGCTCCGTGCTGATGACCGCAGCATATAGCAGTGATGCGCCCGCAGCTGACGCATGCGGCATTGGACCGAGAAAGAAGGTGAGCATATGGGCGACTTGGGGGGTTTCACAAAGCGGGGCATCCCGATTTTGGATGCCCCGAGGGGAGGGAATCGATCTAGCAAAGATAGAGCTTTGATAGATCATTACTTGAGTACCTCTTTAATGCAGGGCCCACCAATAGCATGATGGGTAGGTTAAGATGAGTGTTAACCAGGACCCTGATATTTGTAGGTCTGCTTTAAGATTAGCATCTCGACCCTCATTACCATGGCTGTGGCAAAGCTTTACCACACTCCACCAACAATGCAGCATCCTCACTTCCTCCGGCCTGCGGGATTGAGGATCAAAATGAGTATATGGGGAAACCAGGGGCCACTGCAAAGCAGGGCATCTCAAAGCAGGATGCCCTTAGAGCATCTTTAAAGTGGCATGTCCCACTGAGTGAAACCCCTCTGGTAGCTCATTGTAATACCACACGGCGATCTCACAGCAGCATCTCCTATAGCCATCTACCCTGAGTGTGGCCGCCACCATAACTGAATAAAGGAGATTTTCAAATGCACTGTGAGATCGCCGGCTAGGTAGCGTTTCACAGCAGGGCATCCCAAATCCTAGCCCAGAATCCTCGCTGGTTCTGCTTACCTTATCTGATATCCCACGCCGCATACGGATGCTGTCCTAATCAGCGCACTATGCTATGCATATTAATGAGCAGCAAAGAACACTAAATAAATGTGGCAAGCATCTCTTCGGCCAATCCTCCTCCTAGCAGAGGCGGACTGGGACCAAGAATCAGCCTAGGAACTGACTTGCTCCAGCAAGCCCATATACATGCAACAAGCAACTAAGCCCTTAAAGCGGTCCTTCACTCTGAATAAGAGCATATCTTATATATATCTTCCCACACCCTGTACATACAGATTGCCCACAATAAAAATCATCCTACCTGCATCTACTGCATGTTATGAGCCTTTAAACATCCAAGATGGTGGCTCATGGAACATCTTCTGACTGTGCTGCCCTGCATTCTGGGATTGCTGACCTTTTCCTGACCCCAGCTCTGCTCTGTCTGTGCAAAGCACCTCCCCTCTCCTCAGTATGTGATGCGCTTGAGGCAAGATGGCAGCGCTCGTATGCTAGAGTCCTGAACAGAGTTGCAGCTCAGTGAGAGAATAAAAAGTGACTAAAAACGCCAAATGTAATAATTTTAGATGCTGGGGAATAGTATTTGAGGGGTTTGTACCTTTCATTTCAAGGTCCGGTTGAAGAGGAACAATACCTGGAGGAATAAAATTCCTGGGCGTTGTTCCTCCCTATTGGATAAGAACCTGCGCACACGTTGCTGGACTGAGGTAAGTTGAGTTATTCGTGTTGATTTGGGAGGTTTCACACAGCGGGGCATCCCAAATAGGGATGCTTTCGGGGGAACATGCATAGCTGTTATTAGTTTGTGCATACCCTGAATAGGTTAATAAATATATATATATATATATATATATATATATATATATATATAATATATTATTTTTGTCGACTAACATTTCTGAAACAGAATGGGAAGTGAATTAGCATTCACAGCTACCTTTGCAAACTAGTCACTATGGGAACCACTGTAGGCGTTCGAGTTTTCAGGAAGTATGGCCCAAAGAGCGCCCTGTAGTGCGTGACGTCGGCAGTCACATGACCCACCGGAGAAACGGGAGCGTGGCTTGATCCGGAAGCATTGAAGAGAGGCGAAGAGGGGGCTACTTCACCTGTATGTATGTAAGTGTGAGCTCTGTGACCCCGCCATTGTTCCTGTATTCCCGCCACTGTTCCCCGCTTTGTGGTGCAGCCATGTGCTGGCTGGAGGCTGCTCCCGTCCGTAGAGGGCCCCCTGTGCTTCCCTGCAGCAGCCTCCCTCCATAGGTCACATGTGCAGGGAAAGCTGTGATGAGAGGGAGCCGGGCTGCCGTTGTTGCAGCTCCAGGCTGGATAGCGGCTCGTTCCTCACAGTGAGTGGTGCTGCTGCCAGGGCAGCGCCATTATCGCCCTCTCATGGCAGCTTTCCCCTTTCATATTGGATCATCTTATAAATCTTTCCAGTGGATCCCCTTGGTGCATGTGTGGGCCACCAGCCATTCAGCTGGCTGCTCCTCTGCAAACCCTGCTGCCTATTCAGAAATGCCTGCCATGGGCTATGCTTGTCAGCCGAGGAAAGCCAGGGATGCACATGGGCCATGGGTTTACTGACCATGTAAAATAACAGCCGTTCTGGCAGATATCACACATCAAGGCATCACAAAGGAGGAGATCACCAATCCTAGAGTAGAATCTAGGCCGGGGTCTGGTCCATACCCCCCCCCCCCCCCCGGGAATCCTGGTTTGGGATGCCCCGATGCATAAAACACCCCCAGATTGACCCTTTTTCTTACCTATCAAACGAGCCCACAGCACATGCGTGGCTGGCATCGGCATTTCTCACATCTTTCTCGGGCTCTGCATGGACCAAAACCCACGCTGATCGGCCCAGGAATCTTATAGATTGTTTCTTCCCCCCCCCCCCCCCGGGCATCCAAAATCGGGATGCACCACTGTGTGAAACCCCCCAGGTTGCCCTTGCATCCTTGCTATCCCTCTATTTGTGAATGGCTGGCGCGGGCATGCTTCCTTTTAGAGGGAAGCGGGGGATGCAGCCACCAACACACTCGTTGGCCTTAGACGAAGGCTTAAACGACGTGACGTCAGTGGCTCAGGGCGCGCTGGTTGGACGAGCGGCTGCACATGCGCCGTAGGACCGGGAAGAGGGGAGTTGGCATCAGCGATCTGGGGGGTTTCACACAGCAGGGCATACCAAATTGGGATCCCCTCATGGAACGGAACAAAACTTCCAGGTTTTTTCCCCGCTTTAACTGAATGGCTGGCATGGCTGCACGCATCAGAATGATGATGGGGGTGCCTTGAGCCGATCACGTGTGTGCCTAGGATTTTGTTCAGATTCTACACATTAATATGCATGGCTGGAGAAGCTGATTGGATGAGAGCTGTACCTGCACTGTGGGATTATTGGAGGAGTAAGAAAGGTAGGTGATCTGGGGGGGGGGGGGGGGGGGGTAGGCGGGGTTTCACACAGCGTGGCACCCCCGATCGGGGGCAAGGATCAAAATCCAGGATAGTCCAAATCCTGGGTTTTGGTCCACTTTAACAGTGAGTGGGATACCCTGCACCTTTCAGGTGTTTTTACGGCACAGGTAGCGGCCAGTCGGCCAGGCTCGGCTACATTCAGCTTCATTTGCTGCACTGACATCTGTGTTGCAAAGAAATGGAGTGAGTGTGAAGCTAGCTGCATTTTCACTCGCATCTAGCTGGGTGACATATCTGGCGTGGATATACACCTAGCTAAAGGTATAGCACATCCAGCACATGCGTCTAGGTGCGTTAATGCAGTAATTCCCGGGGATTCACACAGTGCAGCATACCCAAACCAGGTTTATAATCTTTAAAGGGGAACAACACCAAGGAAATTGACTTTCTTGGGTTTTGTTCCTCTCTGGCAACGTATCCTGATCTGGGATGCCCTGCTGTGTGTATCCCTGGGATCACCGATATTGGTCCTTTCAGATTTCCAATTAAATCTGAACAGAGCATGGCCCCGTTGGCCATTCAGAAAGGGATGTGCTGGGGCTGCAGTAAGGCGATGAGGTGGATTGGGCAATCCAGGGGGTTCACACAGTGGGGCATCCCAGTTCAGGATTCCCTAAGAGTTATAGACTTAAAGGCAATAGAAAACCCATTTCTGGGTCCACCACTCATTCTTCGGTCTTCCCCCCGCAGTGGCCCGGTTTTCATAGAAAACTGGGCTTTTCCACCACTGAAGCCACCCCCTGTGAGAGCCGCTGTGATAAGGTGCAGCCGGCTGGCCGCAACCCAGGCATGCTGTTTGTGCTCACGCTCCTGTGTCCAGCCATACAGACAGAGAAGAGAAGCAGGAGATGCGGTGCCAGTGGAGATCGCATCGCGGACCCGCTGGGGTCAGGTAAGTTCACTGGCACTCCGGGGTGTTTCACACAGCGTGGCATCAGGTGTAGGATTCCAGGCTGGCCACAGGGGGGTTTCACACAGCGTGGCATCCGGTGTAGGATTCCAGGCTGGCCACAGGGTTTTCATCCGGTATAAGGGGAGTGTTGCTCCTCTTAAACACTCTGGTCCTAACACTACTATTGAATTGGTTGAATGATTTTTTTGTAGTGTAAAGATGCAATGCTACCTGGTCTCAGCCTAGCTCAGGAAATATCAGGAGCAGACTATCCTGTTGGAGAGCTTAGGGGCTATGTAAAGGACCAAAACTCTGTAGGCTGGGTATTAGTAGTTTTGATTTGATCCTCTGTCCTTTAGGGCAGCTGCATCTCCCATATATTGGGCTTCCGGAGATGGCTGTCCCCATCTTAGAATTGGAAATTGACACTCTCCAGGCTCCTTGTGATGGTGTTCAACAGGCAGGGGTGCACAAGTGTGAAGCTTGTTGGTTACAACTGATTTTGGGAGCAGTCTGTGCATCTGCTGCAGAGGTGCCACTTTCTGGGGGTTTAACAACAGAGAGTCAGTCAAAATCAGGATGCCTGGTGGCAGAGAGGTGACTTAGTGGTCTTGAAAGCTGCTGTGTGGGGTATAAGTTAACTTGAAATAGTTTAGAATGTAACATTCATTGGGGTTAATCTGCAGTAACCAAGCCACCAAATGGTAGATTTCTTTATTCTGATAACTGGGGAACCCAAAACTATTGGGCCTTTGAATTTAAAGTGGACCAACACCTAGGATTTTCACTATCCTGGGTGTTGGTCCACTTCAGCGGGGCATCCGAGATCAGGATGCCCCGCTGTGTGAAACCCCCCCCAAAAGCCCCAAAAAACGTACCTTTTTGGCGACGGACAAGCCGCCGCCGCCTCCCGCGCGTCCCTCTTACAGGGTGCATGTCCGCGCGCTGGCCATTCACAAATTCTAGCGGTGCGTGCGGGAGGCGGCGGCGGCTGATCCGTCGCCGATAAGGTAAGGTTTTTTTGGGCTTTTGGGGGGGGGGGTTTCACCCCGCGGTGTGGGAGCTGATCGGCCCGGGAATCTTATAGATTCCCGGGCCGATCACCCCTGGGTGTTGGTCCACTTTAAGTTGTGTTCAATATGTGTGTTTTATGTTTCCTTTATAGGATTCTGATTTGAATGTGGATCATTCCTGGTGACTAATACAAAGCGGAAAAAGTAAGTTTCTGTGCTTTGTGCCCTATGTGAATGCGGCTGTTGTCTTGTTCAAGAAAATATGAACTCTCCTTCTTGCAATAATACTCAATGAAAACCTTCTTTTTGTATGTTTCCTTTCATTAAAAAAGAGGGAGACCTCGGCCTTTTACACTAGGGGGGGGGGGGGGGATTGCTCCTATCTGTGCAAAAACCAACCGCATCTACTCATCTACTTTGCGATCCAGCTGTATCGCCTGTGAGTTTGGGTCCAGTTTTCTGGCAGAGACGGGAGGCATCCCAGAGCTTCGCCTCTGTATGAGAAAGTGGAGGTTTGCCAGGACTTTGCTGGACCTGGTAAGCTGTACATTGCTAGAAACAGCTGCGGGGAGAAAAGGATACTTTTATTAGTTGTTGGGATTTTAGGATTTTAAAACAAAACAAATAAAAAACTGTTGCTTTAAAACCTGTGGCCTGAAGGGCTCAATATGCAGAGCAACCATTATCAGGTAGGCACCTATTACAAATTGGAGGCCAGGGTTTTTTTTAATCGTCAAAAGATATATATGCTGGATGGTTAGGGGTTACTTGGCACAAGCAAAAATAAAAAATATGCTAATGCTGTTAATTCAGGGGCTCTGGTTATATCGTAACCTGTTCTAATAGGCATAAGAGTGCAACTGTGGGCCGATCAAAAAAAGGGGCGAACAGGAGCCCCCGCTCCCAGTGGCCAGCGCTGGCCAAAGCAAAGATGGCTGCGGGAGCAGACGGAAGTTTCAATCGCCCGATGATTGGCGCAGTAGTATGGACTAGGTCGTTTTTTTTTAATATGTAACGTCCCCGCCCTGCTTTAGCGCTAGGAGTGTGGAGGCATGGGGGGGGGCGGGACAAAGAAAAAAAATGGGCTGTCTGCCTGGACTGTAACGTTAGACACAGAATCTTACCATTTTATTTTATGTATTGTATTTTTAACCCCAGCAGGCAGCTTTACTTTACTTTAGGCCTTACCTCCACAGGACAGTGTACCTGTGACCTGTGATAGTCCGCTGGAGCGCCATCTCCCTCCTTCTGCTGGGGCCCCAGAAGTATCCCTCATGGATCCTGGCTTGGGGGACCCAGTGTATATACGGCGATACCTCCAACACAAGCTCTGGACAGCTTCCTCATTGGAGGTGGTTGGTCCAAAACGGTTCTAGGTGCCTCTGGTTTGCCTATACCCAATTGGGACAGGCGACAAAACTGATGCATTTCTGGTTTGTGCATTCTGGCTTGATGGAGGACACAGCCATCTAGGCTTGTCGCCACTCTGCCAGGGTTTTTAACCCTTAAAAATCCCCAAAAAAATGGGGCCCCCCCACCCTGGGAGAGGGGGCTCTGTCATTTTTTTCTCAATTTAACCCTTTGTAGTGTGGATGGTAGTTTTTATTTTATTTGTAAATGTTATAAAGTACTTGTTTCAGTTAGGGGGGTCTCCTGGGCAGGAACGGGGGGCTACCGATAAATATGTGGTACTGTTCTAATCGGTAGAAATGAGGCTTTCACATGCAATATGATTTTCTTTAATAAAATACATTTTTTATTTAAAATAAAGGAGACAATTTTCTAAAACATTTTTTTTTATTTTTTTTTTACTTAATAATAATATTGTAAAAAACAGAATAAAAGTTACAAACAAGACATTTTATGTTAAAGCCTAAACTCTGCTGCAAAAAAATATATATACATTTTCCTGTAAATTCCATCAAAATGTCGCGAAACATGGCGAAAAATGACCTGTCAACAGAGGGTGACAAAATCTCAAGTAGGCTGTCAATTAAAAGGGTTAATAGTACCTATGCATGTTGGGTATTGTTCTGTTCGGGGGACCTTGCGCTTTCAGATTTAGCTTGTTTTTTCTTGTTTGCGTATTTATATTTTAGGAAAAGGTGTTTTTTATTCAGCTTTTTTATACATTTTTTTTGCGCAAACAAAGAATTCTTTGAGGTGTTAATTCCAGAAAGATGAGCCCACTACAACAAGCTGGGTACACTTAGAAAGCTTAACGTGTACTTTCAGGGAATATATGGTTTATGGGGGATATTCCAGATGTAAAGGGTGCGCACTTTGTCTGCAGAGCTGAAATTTTCAGGTAAAATTGCTGTTATGCGCATGCTTTACTTTGGGGTGTTTGGCAACTCTTCCCTTGACAGTAGCAATGCATGTTGGGTATTGCTGTGTTCGGGGGATGTTGTTTTTTCAGATTAAACTTGTTTTTTCTTGTTTGTAAATAGTTTTTTTTTAGGAAAATGTGGCTTTGATTCTGCTTTTTTATCCTTTTTTTAGGGAAACTCTTTGCAACCAAAGAATACATTGAGGGATTACTTCAGAAAACTATGGCCACATCAACAAGCCTGGTACACCTAGAAAGCTTGATATGTGTACTTCCAGAGAATATATAGTTTGTTGGGGGTATTTCAAATGTAAAGGGTTGTTTTTCTGGAAAAACTGCAAGGTGCGCATAGCATAGTTGTATTTTTTCTGAAAATCCCCTAAAGAGCTGTTTCAGTTTGGGGGAGTCTCCTGGGCAGATATCCGCTGTAAACGGGAGAAATTGGGATTTCACACGCAATAAGATTTTATTGACAAACTTACATTTTTAATTACAAAAAAACACTACAAATTGTAAAAAAAATAGATTTTTTTGCACATATTTCACCCAAAAATATTGAGAATACACCTTAAAAATGACAAACAAGACATTTCATATTAAAGCCTAGACTGAAAAAAAAGAATATATCACTTTCCTGGGAAATCCCTTCAAAAATCACAGTTGAACAAGGGGAGCGCAAAATAGTGCAAAATGGTCTGGCAACAAAGGGTGACAAAAACTCCAGGTAGGCTGGCGGTTAAAGGGTTAAGCAATAAATACCAGTTGATCCACAAAGTAAGCAGACTGAGACCAAGAAGCATTTGGGACAGGCTAAGGGTATACGCATGACTAGTCTTATCTATAACCCACATCCCCAGTCAGACAAACATTGATCCTGATGCTGGGCGACTGGTCAGAGGGAGCTTGATTTTTTTGATAGCTTAAAGCGAACCAACAGTCAAAAATGAATTAAATCAGACCAACACAACAAACGGTCATGCATCCCTAACTAGGGTAATTTACATTGCTGCACATAAAAAATAATTTACCTTTTTCTAACACCTGCTGAGGTAAATTTTGAAAAAAAGATGGTTGTTCATGGGCTTGCAGGCCACCTGCAAACAGGAAGTCATGTTCGGGCTTCCTGTTACTGTGCATTTCAGTTATATCAGTTGTGAGAGGTAGCTCCAAAATGGCAGCTACCTTTCTTTTCCAACTGTGCCAGGCTGTTGGTCCGGTTTAATGTGTAGAACCCTTTTGTGCTGCAAAACATATCTCATGGCTCTTGCCTGGATTTTCTGACAAACCCACTGGAAACATTTCTAAAAAGAAATTACCTCAGGATTCTGGGAAGAGGCTTGCTTTTCCACATGTAATACACATGGTTTAGGACAAAAAGGTAGTCAAATTGGAAAAAACAATAATTTGATAGATTTTTTGATTAGCCTGTTTGTGGCCATCCCTACCAGTAACAGTGTGTCTGGGAGTCCTTAGTACCTTCCTTTTTTTATGTCCTGTGGTTGCATGTTTCTTACCATGTACTAAGGACTAGAGGAAAAGGATGGGGCATTTGAAATTGCCCCAGTGGAGGCCCTTCTCTGTGGCGGTAGCAATATTGTTAACAGTAAGTCTAACAAGGATTTTTGTTGTCTTCAGCTTTCAGAATAGACAGAATGTAGTAAAATCAGTCGCTACATAACATACAATACATAACAAACATCTTAAAAACACTGCATAGCACCCCAAATTTCATCCAGTGCTGTATAACACAGCATAAAAAATTCCTGGGATAACTCCTAATGTAAACACGTATACAAACCCCTGATACTAAACAATCTATTGTGCCGGCACAAATAACCCCTATATGTTACACTAATCAATATATACAAATAAAGTGACAATGCATAAATAACGCAATAATATACACCATATAGAAATAGCAGCAATCAATGTCATATGAACATTTACAGTGTAGGATAAAAAGTGACTATGTGCATATAAAGTGGATAATGAACCTGCAGAAATGGTCATAGACACCTGTGAAAACACAAACCAGGGCTGACAATCAAACCCCACTAATAAAGTGTAGCACAAATACAAATACAAACTGAGGCAAACAATGGCAACATGAAAAAATAATAAGGGTAAAGTCACGTGAAATAGAGGAGTGGGGCCTAGCAGAGGGGCCACCTACGTTTGCGGCCGCGAATGTAGGTGGCCCCTCTGCTAGGCCCCACTCCTCTATTTCACGTGACTTTACCCTTATTATTTTTTCATGTTGCCATTGTTTGCCTCAGTTTGTATTTGTATTTGTGCTACACTTTATTAGTGGGGTTTGATTGTCAGCCCTGGTTTGTGTTTTCACAGGTGTCTATGACCATTTCTGCAGGTTCATTATCCACTTTATATGCACATAGTCACTTTTTATCCTACACTGTAAATGTTCATATGACATTGATTGCTGCTATTTCTATATGGTGTATATTATTGCGTTATTTATGCATTGTCACTTTATTTGTATATATTGATTAGTGTAACATATAGGGGTTATTTGTGCTGGCACAATATATTGTTTAGTATCAGGGGTTTGTATACGTGTTTACATTTTTTATGCTGTATTATACAGCACTGGATGAAATTTGGGGTGCTATGCAGTGTTTTTAAGATGTTTGTTATGTATTGTATGTTATGTAGTGTATGTTTTATGTTGATCTTTATTAAATAAATGACATTGCTTTAAAATGATGATTGTTTGGTGCTCCTGTCTTTAGACCCATGGGACATTTTCCATGAGCCTAGTTGTGTTTTGGTACTCTTATTATTGCAGTGTAGCACATTCTTACTATTATATGTGGTGCACCACTTTGGTTAAAGTGGACCAACACCCAGGATTTTGACTATCCTGGGTTTTGGTCCACTTCGGCGGGGCACCCCGATCGGGGGTGCCCCACTGTGTGAAACCCCCCAGAAAGCCCCAAAATCTTACCTGTCCCCGCTCCCACGTGACTGGACGGTCCAATCCCCGCCAACGTCCAGGCGGGGATCAGGAACGTCCAAGCGGCTGCCGCCGCCGCCGCCGCCGACTCCCTCGCGTCACTTTCGGCGCGCGCGCGCCCCCGCCGGCCATTCGCAGACGGCCGGCGCGGGCGCGAGCACGCCTACAGGGGCGCGAGGGAGGCGGCGGTGGCCGGCCGCCGCCGAAGATCAGGTAAGGTGTTTGGGTTTTTTTGGGGGGGTTTCACCCCGCGGGACATCCCGATCTCGGATGTCCCGCGGGAGGTGATCGGCCCGGGAATCTTATAGATTTCTGGGCCGATCACCTCTCGGTGTTGGTCCACTTTAATCTCTAGTAAAATCAGTCGAATACAAAACAAATTTGCCTTAATAGTCTCTTCTGTTATTTAGTGGACTACAGAAAAGATGACATGTGGACTGATGGGAGATATGATTATGAGCGGATTGCTAGACACCGCCTGCCTCCACGTGACTTGCCTTCAGATGTAAGTACTGTATGTGTGTGTTTTTATGTTGAGGGGCAGTATGGTGGCTGGGTAAACTGTATTGCTTTTCTTTTGCTTTAGGTTCTATTCCTCTTACATACCTACATTCATAACCTTGTTATGCTCCTTGTTTGTGGGATTTTACTTACCATAAGTGTACATAATGTAACTAGACCATAAAATAGTGAGCACAAATAAAATATAGAAAATAGCCTTAGTGAAAGTAATATCTTGGATACTGTGGGTAACTTATTTAATATGGCCTGTTACCCCACTGCGGATTCTGTCTTTGCCTCCTGTGCCAGTTCCTTCAATAAATGTAAGCAGAATATGCTGTAAATCTACAAATACACTTGCATTGTGGGAGAAGGAAACAAAGGAAGAGCATGCAGACTTAGCGCAGATAATCTCCATTTGCATATTATACTTGCTGAATCTATACACTTTCATGCCTGCTTGTTAATTTTGTTTTGGTTATCAATTTTTAAATTTCTTTTATTTATATTATTTAAAGGGCGTTGGTGTTTTGCTTTTTGAGATTTGCTGGTTTGCATTAATATCATGTCTTTTCTTCTTCACCAATTTGCTTAGGGTGACTATCAGCGGGTAGTAAATGTGGTTAGAAGGCCAGATGATGAAGGCTATCATCGATATGACGATTACCATGATCCTGATTACAGAGACTATGAGGAAGGCCATGGATATGAAAGAAGAGGTGGATCATATAGGGGGGTATGTGTGTTTTCTGAATAGAAAAAGAAAGGTTGTAGGAAAAGGCTAAAATCATTAAATAAAGCAGCAACTGTTTTTGTGGGGCTAGCTCAAAAGGATTGAAGGCAAATAAAAAGTGAAACATTTTTTTCTATATTTTAGTCATGCTAGAGTGTGGGTATGTCTTAGAGGTTTTGGACCTCTAGTACATAAGTTTACTGAGGTGTTGTTCTGTCTTTACAGTCTTATAGGGGATATGGTAGGATTATAATAATGATCAACATGTGCAAGTTGCCTATTTGGTAAAACGTAGAAAGATACTTACCGCTGCGGCCGGGGGTGAAAACCCGCCCTGGGCCTTTGAGAGTCAACCTCCTCTGGAAGCCGGTGTGATGTTCTTTGTCGAGTAAGCGTGCCCCTCGCTATAAACCCAGATGAAGCTTTGAAGCCACAGGAGCCGCGGCAGTGCTGGGAACTATAGTCTTTTATGTTATATCTACTTTTATTTGATCAAAAGTTTTTATAGTGAGACCATCACAATAAATTAGATTAAAAAGACTTTCTGGCCTCATCTAAGTTTATAGCGAGCGGCACGCTTACCGGACAACATCACACACACCGGCTTCCAGGAGCGGTTCACTCTCAAAGGCCCATGGCCGTTTTTTAATCCCTGGGCCCCGGCAGTAAATGTTTTCTGAATAGTCTTCATTTAAATGCACTGTTTCATCACTTACTCTTAGAGCATGCTGATTTTGGATACCTGTCTACTTTGTAGTCCCTGGAAATGTCTGACAATCAGTGTTTATATTGACTTTTCATGTGGATGCAGCTTCCGTGAAATGACTTAAAGTGGACCTTCACCCTGAATAAGAGCATATCTTATATGTTTCCCCCACCCAGTACATACAGATTGCTCACATTAGAAATCATACCTGCATCTACTGCATGTTATGAGCCTTTAAACATCCAAGATGGCGGCTCATGGGGCATCAGGCAGCCTGCAAACAGGAAGGACCCCAGCTCTGCTCTGTCAGTGCAAAGCACAGCTATAACCCCGCCCCCTGCACTTTATACCGCTCTCCTCTCCTCCGTATGTTTGATGCTTCTGAGTCAAGATGGCGGCACCTGTATCCTAGAGTCCTAAAGAGATTTGCAGCCCGGTGGGGGAAAGACTAATAAGTAAGTGACTAAAAACGTAAAATATATTAATTTTTGATGCTGGGGAATAGTTTTTTAATGGTTTGGGCTCTTCATTAAATCATGGTGAAGGTCCGGTTTAAAGCCTATTTTAGGGTTAGGTACTTTTTAATGTAATTGTGGCTACTTCCTGGCCTCGTGAGAGTCCTGTTATGCCTGCCATATCTGAATTTTATTTAAGGTATAATGTCAGAAATGTGGTGTAGGCAACTTACTAATCTTGCCAACATTTATTTCTATAAATTAGAAAAAAACAGTGGGATTATATAGCAATTTTTCACACATGGAGAACGTATCCACATAAAAACTGGATTAAGTGTTTAAAGTGGACCAACACCCACCCCTGATCTTATAGATTCCCGGGCCGTTCAGCTCCCTCCCCGTGGGGCATCCGAAATCGGGATGCCCCGCTGTGTGAAACCCCCAGAAAGCCCCTAAAAACTTACCTTATCGGCGACGGACAAGCCGCCGCCTCCCGCGCGTCCCTCTAGCAGGGCGCGCACCCGCGCCGGCCGTTTGTGAATGGCCGGCGAGAGGCGGCAGCGGCGGCTTATCGGTCGCTTGTCCGTCGCTGATAAGGTAAATTTTTACCGATTTGGGGTGCCCCACGGAAGTGGACCAACACCCAGGATAGTGAAAATCCTGGGTGTTGGTCCACTTTAAGTGAAGAGCTCTTTGTGTATAATTTGGCCCCAAACATTTTTGGCTCTTAAACTCAAGGGGCTTCCGATTCCCTTTCTTCATTGGAACCCTATTTGTGCATACTTGCCAATATCGGGCTATTTCATGTGCAGGCCCTCTGGCTGCTGTGCGCTCCTGCGTCAGACATATCTGAATGCGTGGTGCGGGCATGCACAACTGTAGGGGAATGCCCAGTGCTCATAAGGTTCCACCCCCTTTACTTTGACATTATGGCGACAAATGACCGTAGTCCCCCTTTAATATGCAGGTAGGGCTGCCCCACTGTACATTGCACCACTAAAAGAACTGGGCCATCCGGATACTCGCCTCTTCTGAGATCCTTCTACGGCCATCGTGGCGCAGCCTGTCAGCTTGCACAGCCAGTGCCAGCCGTGCTGATAGTCTGTTTGCGTTCCTGTGGAACACACTACCCAGAATAGGTAAGTATACGGGAGGCCGGTTCTTTCCTTTAGCGGCTTGTTGCACAGCAGGGCAGCCCATGTCGGGCTGTTTCTTCTTAAAAAGGGACTATGGTCATTTCTGATCATAGTTCCTCTTTAATGCTTGGTTCAGCAGAAGAGGAGTGGTGGGCATGTCAGTTGCTTCCCATAATACTGAATGAAAATATGAAAATTCTATACACAACTTTGCTCTGTACTAGAAATGTAAATTAATATTTTGGTTGTGTAATTATCACTATTTCTCTCTACAACACCTATAACCAGATAGCGGGGCCAACTTTTATCACTCCATTAATTTAACCCTTTGTCTGGAATGTCCCCATAAATATGCCTGATGTTCTAGATAAGTAGCCTGAGTTGCTGAGAAAAAAAAAACATATTATTTTACTAGAGTAAATGTATTACTACTTATTGTCCATATATGAAGGCGTTGGGAATGATAAAAGTAGTTGGAATAGGGCTTTGGTTTGCTGGCTTCGCATCCCTGATCCTAATGTTTTTAGCAGAAATTATTGATATTTTTTATCAAAAATTGTGACTTATTCCCATGTTTACTACTTGCCCCCTGGGGCATCCCGATTTGGGACGCCTCACTGTTTGAACCCACCCCTGGTCCGCTTAAATAACTCAACCTTCGCCGGTCCTACGGCGCATGCATGGGCTCTCGTGCAATCAGCGTGGATTCCATTCGCCATTTTCTGCTAAGAATTGGTTAAAGTGGACCAACACCCAGGGGTGATCGGCCCGGAAATCTATAAGATTCCCGGGCCGATCACCTCCCACCCCGCGGGACATCCGAGATCGGGATGTCCCGCGGGGTGAAACCCTCCAGAAACCCCAAAAAGATCTTACCTGATCCGCCGCCGCTGCCTCCCGCGCACCGAGAGTGATGCGCGGGAGGCGGCGGCGGAAGAGGCTTGTACGTTCCTGTCCCCCGCCTAGACGTTGGCGGGGATTGGCTGCGGCGTTCATGTGGGAGCGGGGAGAGGTGAGTTTTTTGGGGTTTCTGGGGGGTTTCACACAGCGGGGCACCCCCGATCGGGGTGCCCCACCGAAGTGGACCAAAACCCAGGATAGTCAAAATCCTGGGTATTGGTCCACTTTAAGGGCCGAATAGAGATGAATGCAGCCGGGCGTGCTGATGACTACATCCCAGCCAGCCTCTAGTAAGAGGGTGTGCCCGCACTGGCCATTTACGAATGCTTGGCATGGCTACGCATCGGGCTAAAGGTATATTATAACGTAGCGCAGCTATAGTTATTAAAAATAATCCTTTGTACTTTGTAGGATGATCCTGGATATAGATGGACGAGAGGTGATCCCCAAATAAGTCGACATCCTGAATACAGGTACTTTTCACACAATTGACATTTATTTTCATATTATCTAAATTGTGAATATTAGAGAGTGCAATTCCCGAAACATAATAAAACTGAAACTGACCGTTTATCTTAACTCGGACTAAGATGTATCCATGAAACATAGCCTCCCTGCCTGTAATGGCTCGATGGGCCATAAACATAAGCATAAACTGACCAGCAAGGTGGAGTTCAGAATCCCACCCCTGCAAGCTTTAGCAAGTGCAAGCTTTTAGGAAATATTACCCTCCTCGTTAGGCAAGTGATGCATGAAAAACCTTTGCACTCAGGATAAATCTTTCATACAACACATTTATAGGCACATCTGGCGCTGCGCGTGGCCAGCATTGAGCGGCAATTGGCCCGACCGGTGGCGGGCAAGGCCTCTAGCAAGAAGCGATACCTTGACGCTGCGTTGTCCCTATTTGCCGTGGAGGATGTGGGCCTTGATGTGTATGGCGGCCGTGACTCCCCGGATGAGGAGGAGCGTTTCCGTGACTCGGACTCCTCTGGGGATTGCCAGGACGGTTACGATAGTGACCTAGGGTCCTGCTCTGATGAGGATACTTGGCTCCCGGATGATACCGATAGCCTCTTGTCGGTGGTTTTTGATACATTAAACATTGCCCCGCCTAAGGCGGCGAAGAAGAAGCAGGGCGAGCTCTTCCGCCCTGGCAAGCAACGCTTGGAGTTCCCGGACCAGGGCCATTTCTCAAATATGGTTCTGAAGGAGTGGGAACGTCCTAATAGGTAACCTTAGGTGCCCAAGGGGTTGGATATAAGGTATCCGTTTTCGGCAGATTTGGTTAAGCGCTGGTCGTGCCCTCCTGAGGTGGACGCTCCAGTCCTGGGGCTATCTAACACTTCGGTCATGCCATCTCCCGACACTACCACGCTGCGTGATAGCGTGGACCGGCGTATGGATCAGTTGGCTTGTCATGCCTTTACCTTTCTGAGGGCCGGTTTGTGCCCGGTCTGCGCCGTGGCCATCGCCATTAAAAAGGTCAGACGTCTTGCTGAGGCCACCTGGTCTGGTAAGAATAGGGAGGATTATAAGGACCCTTTGCTTTGCTCTGATTTTATTGCGTTTGTGCTGGCTGCCATGGACGATGCCATCCGGCTTGGCGGTAGGGCCTCGGTCCTGTTGGTTGCTTTGCGTCGGTCAGTTTGGTTGCGGCAGTGGGCTGCTGACACTGCCGCTAAGAAGGCTCTCACTGGGCTTCCCTTCACGGGTCTCCGTCTTCTTGGTGAGCGTCTGGATGCTCTGGCCAAGGATGGTAGGCTCCCCAGCGTAGAAAGCAGGCTCGGTCCTTTCGGGGCTCTTCCTCCTTCCGTCCTCAAGGGGAGGTCGTGGCCCACCTTTCTCAGGTAGTCGCAGAGACTCTTGGGGCCAAGGCAGATCCCACGGTTGCCCCGGTCTCTCTTGGGGGACCAAGCCCAAACCCCCTCCCAAGGCCCCTCAGGCATGAGGAGGCGCCCTCGCCCGACCGGGTGGGGGGGACGGCTTCGGCTTTTTGCTCACGTCTGGAGGCTTCGCGCCTCAGAATGGTGGATTCAGGCGGTGGTGTCCTCTGGTTACAAGATAGTTTGCAGCCTGGCCGCACCCAAGATTCCCCTGATCCCGGATATCCTAAAACCCTGTGTCGGCTCGGGTACTGCGTATGGCCATCCAATGTCTTCTGGCATCAGGTGTCATTTGTCAGGTACCTCTTCTGGAACAGGGTCGGGGGTACTACTCCAACCTGTTCACGGTGCCCAAAAAGGACGGCTCCCTGAGACCCATTCTGGATTTAAAGGGTCTCAACAAGTTTGTCAGGTTCAAGCACTTTTGCATGGAGACTTTACGCTCAGCCGTAAGTTCTCTTCTGGGGGATCAACACTACCAGTTTGTGGCTTTGTGCTGTGCATGTGCCGTAGGACCGGGGAAGGGTAAGTGAGATCGGGCGAAATGGGGGGCTTCACAAAGTGGGGTGCCCCGGGGGCAAAGACCAAAATCCTGGGTTTTGGTTCACTTTAACACAGCGGGGCACACTGGTTTGGGGTGCCCCAGACAGACAGATCTTTTTTTTTATAATCACCTTTTTGTTCTCAATAAAAAAAAAATATTGAAACCTATAAACAGCATCAGAATCTATTGAATTGTAAAGAACAAATGCCAATGTGTTATACCCACTCACCACTTGTACACTCTGCACACTCGGCACACTCGGCAGCCACACACCTACTCCAACATAAGTAACCATTTCCTGTCCCCCTTGTGACAGGGCAGCAGGGAGAAGGTAAGTAGGTAATGCAAAGCTGTGGGAGAGGGGAGGTGGCTGTTATTTATTTAGTTAGATAAGATGCGTAAGCTATCCAGCACTGACAGGTTTTCCTGTTGCACCTAACCCTGTAAGATAAATTACTTGGAGGTAAGCGCAAATGTTTCCTGGATAACATTAGCAGTAAACAGATTCATTCCACTGCTTGAATTGTTGCACTGAAAATGCACCATAGTTACCAAGATAGAGTGTAGATATTTACAGAGCTGTTTACACATAATATCCTATTTTTACATTTGCAGTCTGTTAAAATATGTCCAGTATGTGGGAACCCAGTAAGTATTTATGAAACCAGTTTATAGGTGGCTGTTTTGTTGTATGGTGTATAGTTTCAGATCGGGTTTATTTCTCTTCCCCCCTCTACATCTAAACTTGCTGTAAAGCAGAACCTTCCATTCAAGAAACCTGTCATGGGGCTGCCTTAGCCGAGTGATCCAGTAGTAAATCTGCTGCTAGCCTGGCTGTGTTGCTGCGCCTCCTGCTGCAATAATTACAGCATGGCTTACCTGGATTTGCTGAACATTTTTGTTTTCGCTTTGTTTTCACTCCAAGTCTGTGGCTATGAGCTTTGCTGGGGGAGGAATTGCATTAATCTGGACCTTCACCCTAAATATGAGCCTATCTTGTATGTTTCCCACACCCTGTACAGATTGCTCACATTAAAAATCATCCTACCTGCATCTAGTGCCTTTTCTGAGCTTTTAAACATCCAAGATGGCTGCCTATGGAGTCTCAGGCTGCCTGCAGACAGGAAGTGTCTCCTGACTATACCACTCTGCATTTTGGGATTGCTGTCCTTTGCCTGACTTCAGCTCTGCTCTGCCTATGCAAAGCACAGTTAATACCCCCCGCACTCTCCTCACTATGTGATACGGCGCCCGTATCCTTGAACAGAGTTGCATCCCAGCGGGAGAAAAGAATAATAAGTAAGGGACTTAAAATTTATTAATTTTAGATGCTGGGGAATAGTTTTTGAAGGGTTTGGGCTTTTACATTAAATCATGTTGAAAGTCCGGTTTAAATTGGACCAAAACCCACCCTGGAGTCTGAGACTCCAGGTCAGGCATACTCCCCCCGCACAACCTCGGGGGTTTTACACAGAGGGGCATCCCGACTCTAGATGCCCCACTATGTAAAACCCCCAGGGTTGTCCAGAAATTCACCTTCTTTCCCGGTCCAGCGGCGTATGCGCGAACAGTGGCCGCATCCCCGCTATCCACGGGCACGCCCCCTGTTAAAGGGTAGTGGGAGATGCCTTAGATGAGCTCTTGGACGAAGGGGGAGGAGCAGGTCCGAGTGCGCTGACTGGACGAGAGGCTGCACATGTGCCGTAGGATCAGGGAAGGGTGAATGAGATCAGGCGACCTGGGGGGTTTCACACAGTGGGGCTACCTGGATCGGGGTGACCCGGGGGCAATGACCAAAACTCAGAATAGTCCACTTTAAGACTTGTCGGCTAACTTGTACCCTCCTGTCAGGTTCCCTTAAATGAATGATCTGAATACTTTCTAATTGTTTAAGATATACATATGTTGTTAACATGCACTGGCTTTTAAATCATGAAACCATGAAAATCAGAGAAACCTGCTGAAATGATTCCCCCCTTTCCCCTCTATTCTTTCAGAGCTTTATTAGAGTCGATAGAAATTTTGCAAATGTTGTTTTTGATCCGAAGTCTAAAAGCAGGTCTCTAATCCTATCCTGTATGCCATCAGTGAGCCAGGCATTAGAAAGATACACCTCCGTTGCCCAGTGGGGCACCATCCACTGGGGACAGAAAAAGGCTGTACACAAGTGTCAGCCACACCTTGACTGCAGTATTCAGTTGGTTTCTGTCCCCTGCCATATGGAGCTCCATGCCCAGTTTTAGCTTCTAGGGGTCTTGATGGGCATTTCAATTTGGGATGCCTCAGGGGGTGATGGGCTTATTTTTTACTTTAGGTCTTTTAAGAGGTGTATAGCAATACTTTAGACTGTTTAGTTTATTTTGGGTCTTCTGTTGAGCAGAGACATGCCTGCATAATTCTCGCCTGTTGAAAGCTCCCAAATGAAATACTAGCATGCATAATGGCAAAAACTAGATTTTTATGATGATTTTAGTGCTCGTTAAAGGAAAACTCCACTTTTACACAGGTGTTGGGTGTTTTACCTTATTCCTTATTCATGTTTCAGGATTGTAAAATAAACTTGTTAGGATTAGGATTGTGCCCCCATGCCTGTGATTTACTTATCCGCATTTGGTTTCCAAGTTTCTTATATTCCTGTGGCTCTGTGTTGCTAAAGTATTAGTGGCTTTCCTAACCTTTAGTAACAGGTGAGCTTATCAGCAGCTTTGGCAAGATCCAGCAGCAGTATTGACCTCTCCAGGTGAGAACGCTGCCTTGTAACCCTTTAGATATTGGTGCACAAGATTGTGATCCTCTCATATGAAAGTGCTGAATCCTAGCAGGAGTTGGTTAAGCGTGAGCTCAGGAATGTGGAGGGTTGTCTCTGAATCGGCCCCAAGGTAGGCCATGAATGCAAATGGCAGTTTTCTCTCCTAAAAACAGAAGTGCGTTTTCTCATCTGGCTCTTAATTGAGCCTATTGTAGCTAGCATTTTATAACACCGAGTTGCAAACGTATAGAAAATAAAATAAAGATAAGCTTAGCACATTGAAGACATAATTTTGGCACACAATAATCGAAACTTTTAAAAATGCCATCAAAAGTGGAATTACCCTTTAAGTTTGATAAAACTGTCAATTGGAATTGTATATGTTGTCTTTAAAGAGACCTAATTGGGGCTTGTTGATGGACGGAGACATTATTTTTGTCCTAAATTCTCCATAGATAACCCAAATGGACAGTGATTCCTATAGTATATAGTAGAGTTAAACAACCCGGATTGTTTTAGGAATATGTATTGTTGATCCTGGGTGATCCACAAACCACTTTATTGATTGCTCACTTATCATTTAAATTAATTTAAATGATAGTCCAGGCAACTGCAAAAATACGGCAGCAAGCAGCTGACAAGATGCCTGTCCCATGTGCCTTTCCTCTATTTCCTGCAGGGCCCCAAAGTTTCCTTTCCTTTCTATTCTATTCCTTCATGACCACAAAAGAGTGGTATAACAACACTCTGTCCCATGAAATCCTGTGTGAGGGTGCACAGCAAGCCACAGTGGTCCTGCAGCTGTCTCTAACCACAGCAAACCATACTTGTGACTCATAAAGTTACGCCATGACACTTCCTTCACTGGTCACCCATGGCCAGAAATTAAAACCTAGACAGCAGCTCCTGGTATAATACATAAGGCATTTAAATATAGTAAAGAGGCTTTTTACACTGTTCCCACAGGGGTTAAAATTGGACTAAGTTAGCGTGTGTCTGGACAGTGCCATTAAAATGTATGAAAAGTGTTACTAGTTATTGATCACTGATAAATGTACTGATACCAGTACTAAATACTAAAGTTGTTTTAGGACTCATTCTTTGATAAAGCTGAGATCCTAGGCAGCATAGACAAAGCTGAGCTTCAGTCAGAAATGGCTTTTTAACAACTGCCCCCAGGGCATCCTGATGATGCTAGTACAGTTTTATAGCGGACCAACTGTCAAAATAACCTAACCACACCAACACAACAAACGGTGTGTGTTATAAATATATATATATATATATATATATATATATATATATATATATATATTCTAAGTATGTCACACACCCCGATTCAAGACATTCATTACACTTGGGGTATACTGACCTGTAGATGGCGATCTTGCAGAGATAACAAAAAAAGGGTCAGACCCTCCCGGCCCATAAATACCTGGGACCCCCCACTCATTACCCAGTTTTCCGTCAGAAGATGATGTCTGGTCCGGGCAAAGGTAGTTGGCACCCCTGGTGCTTAGGAGCCGTGAGACCCCATAACAAGGGGTAGGCGGCTATCCGGGTTGGTGATGCCCCGTCCCTTGGCCCTTCCCTGGCATGGATTCCCCCTCTCCCAGGTACCCTTAGAAGGGTGGGGGGCGGGTCCCTTATGGATTCCTGTATTCCTGTGTGTGTGTGTGTGTGTGTGTGTTTGTTTACGTGTGTGTGCTTTACTTTATATTCTAAGCATATAGCACGTCCTGCTCCAGATGTAGTAATTACATGTGGGTAATCCTCCGCCTCAGGCGCTGTTCACTGCAGACATGTAGAAAACAGGCTCCTCCCGGCCCTACATATACCGAGGGACCTCACTGCAAAGACATGAAGTATCGCGCTCTCACAGGCGAGCGGCGATTTACAGCCCGAGGTCCTGCGGGACTATTTCCACCCGTCCTCTTATGAAGACTATGCCTCCCAGCCTGGGCTGCGTTGGTCGGGTGAAGGTAGGCAGCACCTTGTGTGCTTACGGAGCTAGGCTCCACCACAATCCCCCACCATAGGGTAGGCGGTTAAGGCTAGTGGTGAGCCTTCAGAGCATGCCCCTCCCGCATCAGTGCCCCACACCCCGTGTAGCGGTGAACCCCGAGTATTGGGTCACCTTCCTTCCTAGTTCCCCCCGCTATTGGGGGGAAAGAGGGGGGGTGTTGTGTGTATGACGGATTAACCTTGCCCTATTACACTTGTAAGCTTATAGCCCTTGACGGTTACCGGGTGTCAGAGCAGCATTTCACATTGATCTTAACTTTAGCCGCAGCGCCCTTAATGTATTTTACTTGGCGCGTACGGCGGCTCTGATCGCGCACGCTACGGGTTTATTTCTGTATTCTATCCTGTCATGTTTAGTCCCTGAGGTGATTCACTCGGTCTGGGTTCAGTTTCTAACTACTTTTTTCTGATTGGCTACGCGCTCCGAGCTTCGCGCTCTCCGGGGGGGGGGGGGAAGTGGTCTGATGTGGCGCGTTCCGCGTCATCTTCAGCTCTGGCCCGCCCTTCGAGGTTCGCTGGCGCCATTTCCTTCTCACGTGTAGCGTGGTGAAGACTATCCTCCCCCTCACGGGCGACCTTTCTTTGGCTTTTGCTTCTCCTCGCTTGGCTCTGACATCCCTGTTCCCCTTGTGTCTTTCAGACCGTGAACTTCGGTGGCTTCTCCCGGCCCGTTGTAGCGCCCGGTCCAGACTTTTAAAAAAATCACTCCCACTTCCCAGCGGGTCATTGGGGCATCCGGGGTTGCTTTATAGCGTCAATCCCTACTGGCATATTGCACATAATAATCACCATATGGAGGCATCTCAGGATATTGTGAACGGGGTTCCCTTGGGACAAGCCCGTCTGTGTATAGCTTGTGGGGTCTTACCTAGCAGCGGTGATAATGCACGGGTCTGCGTCCCTTGTGCACAGCAGGCGCTAACCGGTCTTCCCACCTCTTCCGAGGCTGGGCCCGCACCTCGCCTCGCTTCACCTACTCCCCCAAGTCTGAGCCTAACCCCCAATACCAGTGGGGATTCTCATTCTGATTTGGCCACTAGGTTGGCTAGTGTGGAAAACTTAATTGCTGGCTCCTTGGCGCGCAAGGCCACTGCCAAGAGGCGACATTTGAATCCTGAATCTACTATATTTCCTATAGAATCTGATGATTTACTTCTTTCTTATGCACATCCCCCCTCAGACGAAGGGGAACTGTTCTCTGACTCGGGGTCATACGACGAAGAGTCCAGGGGACAGGAAGAGTCTGGTTCTGATCATTGGTCCTCGGATGACATTGATAGACTGTTGACCCAGATCTTTGACGTATTGTCCCTCTCTCCCCCTGCCGTGGCTCCCCGGCAAAGGGGTGATCTGTTTCACACCGCTAGGGCGCGGTGTGATGTGGTCATTAGCGGGTAGTCGCAATCTGAGGTGTGTGCCAGATTGGCCAATCTTGAAAAATAGTTTTCTAGTGCCGTCGCCAAAAAGGCCACGGCAAAGAGAAAACATTTGTATTCGGCTGCGCAGGCCTTTGATAGGGAGGACTTTGACTCCCTGGATTGGTCTGATTGCTCCCCGCGTGAGGAAGGGGAGCTGTATGAGGGGTCTGAGGACTCCGACGATCAGCAGTTTGTGGGCGCCGATGCCGAGCAGGGCCAGGGGGATTCCTCGGATACTTCCAGGGTCCTGGCTCAGGTGTTCGAGGTCCTGGCTATTTCTCCCCCCGAGGCAGCTCCTCCGCTGAAGGGGGAGTTCTTTGAAGAGACGAAGCCCTGCTTGGAATTTCCTTATCAAAAGCATTTTGATGGTATCATTCGCAAGGAATGGGAGAGACCGACGCGGCTTCCGGGTGTGACAAGAAATATCCCTTTCCGGCGGACGCAGTGAAGCACTGGTCTTCTCCCCCCGAGGTGGATGCTCCTGTTTTGGAGTTGTCCAGCTCCTCAGTCCTCCATTCTCCAGAGTGCACTACTCTCAAGGATGGTGAGGATAAACGCATTGACCAGATGGCTTGTCATGGTTTTGCCAGTGTTGGATCGGCCTTGCGGCGGGTTTGTGCTTCTGCGCTTGTACTGGTTGCGGCCAGGTTGGTTATTAGAGGATTGTTGATCTCGTCCGGGCTTGACCCGGCTAGTGAGGAGTTTGCCGACCTTAAGCGCTGTGAGTTATTCTTATCCTTATCCGCCCTGGACGACACCTTGGTGATGTGTAGCAGAGCTACGGCTCTGCTTGTGGCCATCCGCCAGTCGGTTTGGTTATGCCAGTGGGCGGCTGATTTTGTGTCCAAAAAGTCGCTCACGGCCCTTCCCTTGGGGTTGCGGCTCTTTGGAGAAAAATTGGATTCTGTGGCAAAGGGAAGTAAGTTACCTCAGCGTAAGAAGCAGCCTCGCCCCTTTCGGGGGGCGGCTTCCTTTCGTGGGGCTAGAGTCGGCAGGGGTTTGGCTTTCCCCTTGTCCAGAAGTGATTCCTGGACCAGGGGCAGGGGTCGGGCCCGTCCAGGAAACAGTTGGGGCTCCAAGCCTAGAGTCGCTGCAAAGCCGGCTCAGCAATGAGGGTGCGCCCTCACCCTTGCGGGTGGAGGGGCGGCTGCTACTCTTCCCCCGGGTTTGGGTTCAAGAGGTCTCGGACAGGCGGATTCAGGAAGTGGTGTCTTCCGGTTACAAGCTGGAGTTCGAGTTGCGGCCCCCTCCCAGATTCTTCAGTTCTCGGGTGCCGTCAGATCCTCTGGCCGCCCAGGGGCTTCGGGTGGCAGTAGCAAGTCTCTTGGACATGGCTGTCATCTGCCCGGTGCCCCACTCAGACCGGGGCCTGGGCTTCTATTCCAATTTGTTCACGGTGCCCAAGAAGGACGGATCCGTTCGTCCCATTCTGGATCTGAAGTTGCTCAACAGGTTTGTTCATCCCCGAAAGTTCCGTATGGAAACTCTGCGCTCAGCCATCCATTCACTTCGTCAGGGGGACTTCGTGACGTCCATAGACATCAAGGATGCTTACCTGCATATTCCAATATTTCCGGCACATCAGAGATTCCTCAGGTTTGTCGTGGACAATCGACATTTTCAGTTTGTGGCTCTTCCGTTTGGCCTTACCTCGGCTCCAAGGGTTTTTACCAAGGTGTTGGCAGGAGTAATGACCATACTCACAGCCAGGGGTATCCGCATCGTGTCCTATCTGGACGATCTTCTCATCATGGCGTCTTCCCTCAGTCAGGGGCAGCTGGATACCAGGAATGTGGTGTCCACTCTGGAGAGTTTCAGTTAGGTGATCAACTATCCCAAGTCCTGCCTCACTCCCTCCAGGGTGGTGGAGTTCCTGGGAATGTCGCTGGATACTTCTCAGGCCAGGGTGTTTCTCCCCCGGGCCAAGGTTCTTCTGATTCAGGAATTGACTCAGCGTCTTCTATCCTCTCCCCGTCCGTCCATCCGGCTAGGGATGCGACTCGTGGGATTGATGGTGGCGTCGTTTGAGGCGGTTCCCTTTGCCCAGTTTCACACAAGGACGCTCCAGCTCCATCTCTTGGCAGCCTGGGACGGGTCCCCACTGTCATTGGATCAGTCCTTTCTAATGTCCCCCCGGGTGCGGCGTTCCCTTCGGTGGTGGCTGAAACCAAGCAATCTGACAAGGGGCAGGTCCTTTCTGACCCCTCGTTGGGAGACGGTCACCACGGATGCCAGCCTGTCAGGTTGGGGGGGATTTTGGAAGGATCTTCAGTTTCAGGGACTGTGGGGGCCTCTGGAGGCTCAAGATCCCATCAATGTTCTGGAGTTGAGAGCCATCAGGCTGGTTCTGGCTCACTTGACTCTTCAGTTGCGGGGCCTACCGGTCCAAGTTCGGTTGGACAATCGGACGGCAGTCGCCTACATCAATCACCAGGGAGGGACTCGCAGCAGGCGTGCCCTCAGGGAAGTGTCCTTGATCCTTGCCTGGGCAGAGAGCAATGTTCCATGCATCTCGGCGGTGTACATTCCGGGAGTGGAGAACACTGAGGCGGACTCCCTGAGCACTGGGTCATCTCGTGGGAGGGGGGGGGATGGTTGCTCTGCCCCAAGGTGTTTCGGTCGATTTGCCAACGGTGGGGGTCTCCGGAGGTGGACCTCTTTGCCTCTCGTCACAATCACAAGCTTCCGGCATTTGTGTCTCTCTCGTGGGATCCACTGGCTCTGGTAGTGGATGCCATGTCTCTGAACTGAAGGGATCTGGGGTTTCTGTACCTGTTCCCTCCGTTTCCCATGGTGGGCAGAGTGGTGCGCAAGCTGGCCCTAGAGGGCGCGTCAGCAATCCTGGTGGTTCCAAGGTGGCCAAGACAGGTGTGGTTCGCAGACGTGGTAAGGTTGGCGGAGGATCAGTTAGACCTGCCCCTTCTGCCGGATCTGCTCACTCAGGGGCCACTGCTCTACCCCAATTTACCAACGCTGGCTTTGACGGCGTGGTTGCCGAAACCTCCATCTTGAGGGAGGAAGGTCTTTCTGATGCTGTCATTTAGACTCTGGTTAGGGCTAGGAAGCAGTCTTCCTCTGCCATCTATTATAGGACTTGAGGTCTTATATTGATTGGTGTGAGGTCAGGGCCTTGCCTTGCAGGGCGTTCTCTATCCCTAGGGTTTTGGAATTTCTGCAACATGGTCTTGACCAAGGTTTGCAGCTTAGTACGCTGAAGGGGCAGGTTTCTGCCCTGGCGGTTTTCTTTCAAAAGTCCTTTGCCCTTCATCCTCTGGTTAAGACCTTTTTCCAGGGGGTTACGCATGTGCGGCCTCCTAGGAAGCCTTTGCTCCCAGTTTGGGATTTGAATTTGGTTTTGTCTGCTTTGCAGGGTCCTCCATTTGAACCTTTGCAGGATATTGCACTTTCTACCCTTAATCAGAAGGTTTTTTTTCTGGTTGCCATCACTTCTGTTCGGCGTGTTTCGGAGTTGGCAGCCTTGTCTATTAAGGCTCCTTACTTTGAGAGGCATCAGGACAAGGTTGTTTTCCGCTTCAAGCCAGATTTCCTTCCTAAGGTGGTCTCTGCTTTTCATTTGAATCAGGATATTGTTCTTCCCTCCTTGTGTCCTAAGCCCAGCAATGACAAGGAGAGGGTTTTGCATTCTTTGGATGTGGTTCGCTGTGTGAAGTACTATTTGGTGGCTACTTCTCCTTTTCGTAGGACTGGCTCCCTTTTTGTGGTGCCCTCTGGGCCTAGGAAGGGTTTGGCTCCTGCCAAGTCTTCCATTAGTAAATGGATTCGCCAGGCCATTGTTGGGGCCTATTCTGCCAAGGGGAAGGTTCCCCCTTTTTGTGTTACTGCTCATTCTACTCGTGCTGTTGGGGCGTCCTGGGCCTTCCAGCACCAGGCCTCTGTTGAGCAGGTTTGTAAGGCTGTTACTTGGTCTTCGGTTCACACTTTTTCCAAGTTTTACAAGGTTGATGTTAGGGCCTCAGCGGATGCTGTTTTTGGCCGCAAAGTTCTGCAAGCTGCAGTGGTTTAAGTTTGTGCCTTGTTTTTGGATCCCCGCCCTTTATGGACACTGCTGTTTGATGTCCCAAGTGTAATGAATGTCTTGAAGCGGGGTGTGTGACATACTTAAAATACTCACCTGTAAAATGGGTATTGTAAGTATGTCACACACCCCGCTTCACCCTGCCCTTTTGTATTCTGGATCCTTTATATGGTGAACCTTTGTTAGTTTTAATTGGCTTTCCTTGATCTTACTGCTATCTTTATACTGGGTAATGAGAAGGAGGTCCCAGGTATTTATGGGCCGGGAGGGTCTGACCTTTTTTTTTGTTATCATCTCTGCAAGATCGCCATCTACAGGTCAGTATACCCCAAGTGTAATGAATGTCTTATTCACAAAATGGTATTATATATATACACCCAGGGCAATTTAGATTGCTGCACATAAAAATGTATATTCTAAGCATACAGTACGTCCTGCTCCATATATAATACTTACACGTGGGTAATCCTCCGCCAGATGGCGCTGTTCACTGCAGACATGCAAAATCAGGCTCCTCCCGGCCCTTCATATACCCAGGGACCTCCCACAAATCCCCAGATTTCTCTGCAGTGCTGACTGCGAAGACATGAATTTTCACTCTCTCGCAGGTGAGCGGGGCTATTACAGCCTGCGGCCCTGTGGGACTATTTCCACCCGTCCTTCTTGTGATGTGCCTCCCAGCCTGGGCTGCGCTGGTCGGGTGAAGGTAGGCAGCACCATGTGTGCTTACGGAGCCATGCTCCACCGCAGTCCCCCACCATAGGGTAGGCGGTTAGGCTGATGGTGAGCCTCTTGTGGATGCCCCTCCCGCATTATTACCCCGCGTAGCGGTGGACCCTACGCGAAGGGTCGCCGTCCTCCCTCGTTTTCCCCCAGTAGTTAGGGGGAAAAGAAAAGGGGGGGGGGATATGTGTGTGGCGGTTCCAGTGTACGCTAATGTCACGCTTATGGCCATAGTATTGCCCCTTATTTACATCTGGGTGTCAGGGTCGCGCCTTTCGCTCCTTATCATGGAGCCGTACGTATGTCCCTCCTTGGCTGAATAGTATGCCGCGCGGGCGGCAGTTTCGTACAGACGCTGCAGCGTTTTTTCTTTTGCAAGACTTCTTTTAAGTGGTTTTATCCGTGCACATTTGGCGACTACCGCAGAGCTTCGCGCTCTTCGGGGTGGGCGGGGACTTGGCTTGCCGCACTCCGCGTCATGGCCGAGCATTGAGCCCGCCCTTCGAGGTTCGCTGGGCGCCATTTTGATGATCTTCGCGCGCACGTGGTGGCGGCTCCCCTCCTCCTTGGTCTGTAAGTGCCCTCGTGGGCGATTCTTTATTACATTTTTTTAATAGCTGCGCATGGCCCTGACACGCCAAGTCTCCGGTGGCTTCTCCCGGATATATATATATATATATATATATATATATATATATATTAGCGGGTTCCCTTACTAGTCTCCCATATTGATCAGCGGGTCCGGGGGCATCCAGGGTCGCCTATTGCGTAAATCCCTACGGACATATTGTGTCTAGATAATCACCATATGGAGGCATCTCAGAATTATGTGACCGGGGTCCCTCGGGGACAAGACCAGCTGTGTTCAGCGTGTGGACAACCTCATGCTGATGCTGACAGAGCACAGGTCTGCGGACCCTGTGCTGAACAAGCACTGGCCCTGCAATTAGGGTTGCCAGTGGCTGCTCCTCGGTTTAATACACCTGTCTCCCCGTGCTTAAATCTCACACCTGATGAGTCGCACTCGAGCGGGGATGACCAGCAAGTCGTGCCGCGCAGACTGCCTACGGCTGATCAGCTCATTTCGAGGGTGGCAGAGTGCTTGGGACCTGGAAGGAAGCGGTCCCTGACGCCTCCGGTTTCACCCCTTCCTACCGAGACTGAGGAGTTTGCGGCTCCGCTGGGTTTTGCTCCTTCTGATGAAGGTGAGCTGTTCTCCGACTCGGACTTCCCTGACGAGGAGCCGAGGAGTCACGATGATACTGGCCCTGATTCCTGGGGCCTGTGTGACACTGATGAATTGCTGATAAAAATTTTTGAGGTATTGTCTATCTCTCCCTCTGGTGAGGTTCCCAGGCCTTGAGGAGCGAGTTTCCATACAGCGACACCGCGCTTGGAATTTCTGGAGCAGGATAATTTCCAGGCTCTCATACTAGTAAACTTACAGGGGTTCCAGGGGACTGGGATTGATAATACCCTTTTCCCCCTGATGTGGTTAACAGTTGGTCATCTCCTCCCGTGGTGGATGCACCTATCATAGGGGTTCTTAACCCCCCCTTCATTACAGCTCCTTCTTATCGTACCCTTCGGGATGCTGAGGACCGGCGCATTGATAGGCTGGCTTCCCATGCCTTGTCTTGTGCAGGGACGGCGTTGCGCCCGGTCTGTACCGCGGCTATCACTGCTGTGGCCGCTAGAACCCTCATCCGAAAGATGATTGACCATCAACCTGAGGATCTTCCCTGGGAGGTGTTTAACGTACTCTCCAGTTGTGATGTATTTGTAAGGTTTATCCTTTTAGCCCTGGATGACACCATTAGGATGTATGCAAGAACTTACGTCGCTTGCTCTGGCTGCGACAGTGGGGTGTTGACGATGCTACAAAGAAGACTCTTACTGGGCTTCCCTTTAAAGGGCGGCGCCTATTTGGGGCCCGTCTGGACCTTTTCGGAAAAAAGGGCAAAACACCTCTACGCAGAAGGCTGTCTCGGCCTCCTCGGGGCAGGAGCACCCCTCCTCCCCCCTATGTTAGTGTCAAACAGGAACCATGGGTGTGCTTCCAGCTATTTGGTGTAGATTCCTGTCCCAGGGTTGGCAGACAACGGCCTGGCCCCTCCTGCAGGACTAAGTCCAAATCCTTCACCAAAACTCCCCAAGCTTGATGGGACGCCCTCGCCCTTCTGGGTGAGGGGATGCCCGCAGCACCTCGGCCTGCAGGGTCTGGGGCCACTTGCAGGTTGCCCTTAACAGGCAGAGGCAAGGGTTTTTACTTCTACCTTTTTTTTTCCACATTTCTCTTCTGCTCCCAGAGTGCTCGCCAAGGCACTGACGGGGGTGATGTCTCTGCTGAGACCCAGGGGCGTCCGCCTGACTAACTACCCGGTCGTCCTTCCTTGTCTCCCAATTTCTACGTCGGGCCCAGTTGGTTACTCGGCTGGTGGTGTCCTTTGGGAGTCCTTGGTTGGGTGCTTTATCACCTAATTTCCTTCCTTTTTCACCTAATAAGTTCCCTTATTGGTATTTCCATTCTGGGATTGAATTTAGATTTGGTTCAGGCTAGAACCGTCTTCATTGACATTCAAGTGGACAATCTGGTTATATGTTCTATTGGTGCCCTGGTTCTTGGACCCTTCAGCGCCAGGTTTTGGTTGAACGAGTTGCTGGTCCACTACTTGTTTTCTGTTTATACCTTCTCCAAGGTTTTATGTGGTTGCCGTTGGAGCCTTTGCTCACGTAGCTCTTGGTAGCAAGGTTGCAGGTGACTGTGCTTTGACTGTCTGCTGTGCTTTTTTTGTTGGGGATCCCACCCTACTTTATGGACACTGCTATTGGATGTCCCACGTGTAAGTATTATATATGGAGCAGGACGTACTGTATGCTTAGAATAATACAATTCTGTGAAATACTCACCTGTAGAATTGGTATTATATGCATACAGTACGTCCTGCTCCACCCCACCCTGGTTTTACATTATTCTGGATCCCCTGTATGGTGTCCATTGAATCCAGGCAGCAGCATGGCTGGGATGCAGGATCAAATGTAAGTGCTGACAATGCTTCAGTATCATGCATGCATTTGGGGCACGTGAGTTTGGGAGAGTTTTTATCCGAATGTGCCAGGCTGTTGGTCTGATTTAGCCGAAGAGCCTTAGGAAGCCAAAAAACAGACATGGAGCGTTTTATAAATGTGGCCGTGAAATAGCTGTGCACTGCCATTATGAACTCTGATAGGAATAGGTGATTATCTCTCTAATGCATGGTGCACTGATTGCATGAGAGGGTAGGTCAGGCTGGTTGTCCCTGTAAACACACAGACTTAGAGGAGAGGGTTTAGGGCCATTTGAGGTAGTTCCTGGCTTCCCTTTGTTACTTTACTCCATGCCATGTGGCAGTGCCTCCATAAGCTAAAGCCTGCATTGTAAGTTGCTTGCTGCTTTCAGGCTAAAATAGCCTGGCATAGGACATTACTTGAGCTGTCAGGTTTGTTCATGCAAATACATGTCACTAGAGGGCAGTATTGTTTGCCTTATAAACATGGAAGTCTGTGAAGCTCTACTTGTTCTAAGTAAATACCTTCAAGAAAAATACAGCAAGCACAGTTTCTTTATTGTGACAGATATAAAATATCATGAAGCTTAGTGCCTGAAGGTGCTCATCCATCCCTGGTAAATCTGTAGAAGTTGAGTTATTTCTACTTATACTTCTAATTTTCTGAGCTCCTCTATTCAAAAATTGTTGGGAGCCAGAAGGATGACTAGAATATGTCTTCTAGAAAAATACAGCAAGTTCAGTTGCCTAAGAATTAATTTTATAATCAAGGCTTATATTACTTTCACCTATATATTACTTTCATAATAGCTTAATGATATGTCTGGCTGGTCAGCTGGAATAAGATTTTTAAAGATAAGGATTTTATACATTTTGGATATGCTCTAACTTCTTTACTCATACATCATTCAACCATAGTTTACCATTACTTTCATTTAAATGTGTAATGATGAGCCTTATCAGCAGACTTGTAATGTTATGGCTCTCAAGAGATTTTTCACGCCCCCAGTCAATGACACGCTGCCGCCTTGTGTTGAGACTGAATGAGCCCTTCTAGCCCGGGGCAAATTCCAACTTGCTGTGCAAAGGACTTTGAAAGCTTAGTGGCTGTGAATAGTCACATGCTGTTTCATTTGATTTAATTTGTTCGCTATGGAATGTCATATTGAGAAGGAAGCGGAGGGTTCTCATGACACAAGTAGTATGGTTACTACCCACAGCAGAGTTTCAGTGAGCCATAGTAATGTAATAACTGTGCTGAATACTCCATTGTTGTGTCCTTACAGCTGTCATTTACTCTGACATTACTTTTAGGGTTATGCACACTTAACTGTCTACATTAGGTATACTCCACTAATTGCTTCTAACCCTCACCTCACAATTAACTAGAATTGTTTTTCCCTCATGTTGAAAAGACACGTTAGCTGCAAAAAAATCAATTTTGTTTATTTTGTTCTGTTTTTCACTTTATCCATTGAAAAGTTATTAGTGAGTGAGTTAGTGATAGATCGTAGGGAAGATCAGGAGCAATGTTAGAAAATATCATATTCCAAGTATGTCTCACACCCTGCTTCGGAAGTATTAATTACACTGGTTATGGTCCAGTAGAGGGCGAACTTCTGCAGAGATGACTAGAAAAAAAAGCCCCTCCTGGTCCATAAATACCTGGGACCTCCCACACATTCCCCAGATAAGTCTCAGCAGGCGGCGAAGCAAGTCAAGAAGATGGCTGTCTCTTTCTTTTACAGGTAAGCCGGGTGTACACCCGGCCACTTTTTTCCTATTTCCACCTGGACTATTTATTAATGTCCCTATGCCTCCCAGCCTCGGCTGTAGGACCGGGTGAGGGTAGGGCACACCTTTGAGGTGTTTGAACAGGAGCCATGCTCCACCGCAAATCCCCCACCAAGGGGTAGGCGGTCGTCAGGTTAGTGATCCTGACGTGGGATGCCCTGTCCGCATCAATGCCGTCGCTACATTATTATAGGTAGCTTTCGGCTTCCCCTCCATTACTCCCCGTTCCCGGATAGTAGGGGGGGGGGGCTGACCCTCCATCTTGTCCCATTATAGTTACTGTCATGTGCTGTTGTTACTTCACGTGCTGGCTACTGCCAGCGCGCGTGTGTGTGTGTATGTATATATGTGTTTCACTGTGATCTGCGGCCCGCACGCTCGCTGTATTGTGCATCAGCGGCGGGCCGGTTGTCTCATGGCCAGCTCCGCTGCATGGCTGGGGAGCGCTTCTCTCTCTCTCTCTGTTTCCTCAGTCAGAGGAGGGGGCGGGGCCTGGCGCTCTGCACGCTGGTTACGGCCCGCCCCTCTCCTCCGACGCATTTTGTGGCTCTCAGCCATTGGCTGGGAACCGCTTGTCAGTTCCCGGGCTGGGAGGGGGCGGGGCCACACGCCGCGCGCGATCCGCGCTGGCTCGCACTTCTTCCTGAGGATCTCCTGGCTAATAGATGCCATTCCTGTCTGCCGGATACTGTGAGTGCCCTTCGGGGCCTTGGTTTTTATTATTGTCGTTATATTTATATGTACATTATCATTATATGTACATTATATGCGTTATCACAGCGCCTGGGGATACTGTCTTAATTACTGCATTTAATGCCTTATGCTGCATATGTTGGTGCTTGGTTTTCTGTGTGCATATGTGATTTTTATGGGGTCCCTTATTGTGTCCTTCAGGTGGGACTATCAAGCCTTTAATAAAAAGGGGGTTCTCCCAGTCCTTAGGTCCCTTGTTCAAATTGGGGTTCCCTTTGGTCATTATTAAATCCTCCCACTAATGGACGCTAAAGGGCATCCCGGGTAGCTTCATAGCGTAATTCCCATTGATTTTTGCGACTATCAAAAAACCACCATATGGAGGCTCCCCAGGATATTGGACTCGGGGTCCCTTCGGGACAACCCCGGTCGTGTGTGATATGTGGGGCATCCCTTTTTGGGAGATAATGTGCAAATTTGTATACCATGTGCACAACAGGCGCTTGTGCGGCAAGCCGGGCCCCGTGCCAGCCCCGCTGGCCTCATCAGCTACACCCCCACACCTGGGTATGACCCCAAGTGACGTCACCAGTGGGGAGTCGCAATCTGATGTATGCGCAAGACTGGCCATTATTGAGAGACTGATTGCTAGCTGGTTGAGATAAATCCTCAACCAGCATTGTTTCAACTAGTCATTTTCTGCTAGAAAACAGCCAATAAAAGCTAGTTAAATGCATCTCCAAGCCGCTTTGATTAAAGCACATTTCTTCATAGACCAATGCATATATACTTGAGAAGCCTTAGTAAGGGCTCCAATTTTTGTAAGATGTTTAGAATACACAAAACACGGCCCTAGTGCTAGCTCTTTATCTGAACTTGTAGGCCAAGCCAGACATTCCGCACCATGGCCGGCAGAGTTAATTGATTCATTGGTTAATAAGTTTGTGCTGCTATTTTAGTTTTATAGCACAAATAACCAGGGAGCGAGAATTTAACAAGACCTGGTGAAATTCCAAACGTACGGGTCAGCAAAGACATGTAAGCTGCTTGTGGGAAGTTTATGACGCTTTTTTGTGTTACTGTCTTGCTCACCTCCCAAAATAACACAGCCCCCTTTATGACACTCTGATTTCTTAGTTTTGTTTTATGACTCTGGAAAGGAACTAGTAAATCTTGGGGGGAATCCTCTTTCTGCCAGTAAATATATAACATTACTGGATTGCAGTGATCTTTGATGGGTTATTTAGGAAGGCTCTGTGAAGAGCGGTGACCTTTTTTCCAAGATGTAGTGTCTGTGGCAATAGTCTGGATGAGTAACATTAAAATGTACATTTATTGCCATGTGTGACACTGATGTAAAGGCAGGACTGGCCTTAGGGTAAGCATCACCCTGTGCAGGATCTCAGGATGGTGAACAAGGAGAAAGAGATAGAGGGAATAGAAAAACAAGGAGAAATAAGATAACACGAGATGCAGGGTACAAGAGAATGGGGTGGGTGGGGGACAAGAAAAACGGTGAGATGGTAAAAATGAGAGAGAAATGGGGAGAGCCAGGGGTGGACTGGCCATATGGAGACCCGGGACAATGCCCGGTGGGCTGCACTGCTTTTGGGCCACTTGGGCTGCTGCTTTTAACACCCACATCCAATCCCCGTCTCCCTGTCAGCCCCCTGTACCCACAAGCTTAGGAACCCCAGCCCCCAAAGCTATAGCCCTGGTTGGCCGGGGGGGCTTAGCAAGGATGTCTCAGCCAGCCAAGCGCTGGTAAAATCCTGGGCTGATTTTTGTCCCCACTTCTCTCACCTTTTCTTTTGCCCTCCGCAGTGGCGAACGATTGACAGAACAAGTCAAATAGAAACAGATAGAACAAGCTAAAAGTAAAGAGATAAGACAAAAATAGAGCTGGAGAGAACAAAGAAAAAAAGATGAAGAAAGGAAAAAAGAGAAGTAGAGAGGTAAACAAAAAACAAACAGGGATATGGAGAGCGCAAGAATATCCAGAGAAGAGAGAGAGAGAACAGAGAAGAGAGAGAACAAGACAAAGAGCAATAGAGGCAACAAAGAAAACAGAGATAACGAGAACAAAATAAAAAATAGAAAACAAGAGAAGAGAGACAGAGAGAGAGTTAGAGTATAACAAAGGCAAAAGAGAGACCCTGCGGAAAGGGAGTCTGAAAGGGGTTGCTTGGTGCACACCCCAAAGGCCGGCCATGTGTACAGGTCCAGTAGAATTCAGAGAGCCTTTTGTAAGAATGAAACATGAAATGTAGATGGAGCAGACAATGAACAGATCCAGTTCAGCCTGTTAGACAGAGGTAGCTGCAATGGTCTGGGCTACTGAAGCAAACCAAAGACTGACAGGTGTATCCAAAGGTGAAAAGTCCCTTTTGGGCTCCTGCATAATGGAGCCATTCATGTTACCTTGAGACCATTCTGTCTAATTTAAACCTACCCTGGCTCCTGGGATCGGTGGACTGTGAACATTCATTTTGAACACTGGGTGGGCCTTAGATTCAGCATGCCCTGGAGCCTTTATTTTGTCCACTGTTTGAATGCTGCAGTAATCCTTTATATTTGACCTGCAAGTACTTTCCTCGGGGATCAATAACCTCTTTTTCAGCTAGTAAAAAATAATCATCCAATAAAAATCAAACATTTGGTCAGTCTCCAAATGATCACAGAGCACGGCACAAATGAGGCAAACCTTTTTTTTTCTGTGGGTTTTCTGGGCGGACAGATTCCAGATCTTATCTGGAACGTTTTTTTGGCCCCATGTCTGAGAAAGCGTCTACAAGATAATAATGTTGCTCGTTTCATTATAGCTATGCAAGTGTACAATAGAGTGTGAGGTATAAAGGATTTCAGCATATATGTAGGATCTATCTGATGGGCATAAATTAACTATTTGGACATATCGTATTCAGTGCATAGTCCTGTGTATTCAATTCAATTTATTGGTTTGCCAAGGCCATCAGAAATGAACAAGCAGTAGCAGACTGACACCACTCAGGGCCCCCGAACCAAAAAAAGCAAGGGCCCCCCAGCGAGACCCCGCCCCTGGTCCCACCTCTGTCCCGCCCAGTTAGCTATGGTGTACTTCAACGGATGGCAATGCCAATCACGTTAACTACACCAAACGCTTCAACACACTGAACTATCCTCCTCCTTTTTATGCCAACTTGGATCTCAGTCTGTGATACCCAGTCCAACTTGGCTTCAGCCACCACTCACCTCAATTACTAAAGCTGGCTGCTTAGACAAACTGGCTGCTTTGGCTGGCTGGCAGATTGCTAAGGCTGGCTGGCAGACAGGAAGGCTGTTATGGAATAACACAGTATGTTTAAGAATAGTTGCCAATGCTAAAGGTAATGAGGGTAGGTAGACAATGGGGGGGGGGGCAGATACGCTGAAAAGAGCATCTGCTTGAGGTTATGGGGTTAGGTAGGCATTAGGGAGGGCAGCTGCCAGACATAAGGGGGGGCAGAAGGTAGACCTTGGGGGGAATACAGATGACAGAGGTAAAAAAGGGTTAGGTGGGTAGGTGAAAGAGGTAATACGGGGTAGTTAGACACTGGGAGGGGGGCAGATGGCAGAGGTTATAGGGGTAGGTAGACATTGTAGGGGAAGGGCAGATGGCAGAGGTTGAGGTGTATTTGGGCAGATGGCAGAGGTTATGGGGGTAGGTAGACATTGTGGGTGAAAGGGCAGATGGGGGGGATACAGATGACAGAGGTAACAAGGGGTAGGTGGGCAGGTGGAAGAGGTAATCAGGGGTATTTAGACACTGGTAGGGGACAGATGACAGAAGTATTGAGGGGTAGGTGAGCAGATGGCAGAGGTAATGTGGGGTAGGTGGGCAGATGGCAGAGGTAGCGAGGGGAGATGACAGTAATGAAGGGCAGAGGTAATGAGGGGCAGGTAGACATTTGTGGCAGTGGGCAGATGGCAGAGGTAATGAGGGGCAGGTAGACATTGTGGCAGGGGGCAGATGGCAGAGGTAATGAGGGAATAGGTGGGCAGATGGCCGAGGTAATGAGGGGCAGGTAGACATTTGTGGCAGGGGGCAGATGACAGAGGTAATGAGGGGCATGTAGACATCGTGGGGTAGGTGGGCAGATGACAGAGGTAATGAGGGGCAAATGACAGAGGTAATGAGGGGCAGATGGCAGAGGTAATGAGGGGCAGGTGGGCAGATGACAGAGGTAATGAGGGGCAGGTAGACATTGTGGTGGGGGGCAGATGACACGGGTAATGAGGGGTAGGTAGACATTGTGGTGGGGGGCAGATGACACAGGTAATGAGGGGTAGGTAGACATTGTGGTGGGGGCAGATGACACAGGTAATGAGGGGCAGGTAGACATTGCGGTGGGGGCAGATTACACCGGTAATGAGAGGTAGGTAGACATTGTGGCAGGGGGCAGACGACAGAGGTAATAAGGAGTAGGTGGGCAGATGGCAGAGGTAATGAGGGGCAGGTAGACATTGTGGCAGGGGTCAGATGACAGAGGTAATGAGGGGTAGGTAGACATTGTGGTGGGGGGCAGATGACAGAGGTAATGTGGGGTAGGTAGACATTGTGGCAGAGGGCAGATGGCAGAGGACATGGAAGGTAGGTGGGCAGCAGGTAGACTATTCTGGGCAGGGGTGACAGCCAGGTAAGTGTGAGGAGGTAGGTGGGTGGGTGGCCACTTACCTGCCGGGTGATGCTGTCTCCTGTGTGTGTCGGCTCCAGGTGGGCTCTGGCTGCAGGAAGCCTCGGGTTCTCCCCCCTCCTCCCTCCTGTCACACCTGTCCTGTCCCCTCCCAGCAGCTGCAGCACCCTCCTCACCTGTCCCCCTGGATACAGCTACCACCAGCAGCAGCACCCTGCCACTTCCTGCCCCTCCCCCCACCCCACCTGCCACAGGTTGCCCGGGCCCCCCTGTCACTGGCCCCTCCCTGCCACCTTTAAACTCTGCCCAGCTGCCATCCTCACGGGGGGACCACCTTTAACTGACAACCAGGAAGTGCTGCGTGCCTAGGGCGCCTCCGATTGGCTGGAGAAGGGGGGCGGGACCAGGCGACTCCCGGCTGCGGATTGGCCGAGCGCGAGAGCTGTCAGGCTGGAGGGGGCGGGGCCGCCAGACCGGTGACGCCAAGTCTGCTGCAGGCTCTTAAAGCGGCAACTGTTAGGTGGGGTCCGCATGCTTCCCGCCGCCCCTCCCGTGGTAACCAAGCAACATGGGGCATTATTATTATTAGTAACCGCCATCACCCCCTATGTACTATCCTACATGCCGTGTCATCCCAGACAGACGACGCCCTATGGCCAGTCCATCCCTGCTGGTGGCGGACTGCGGGCCCTTTCCCAGGCCCGGGCCTTAGGACGACGTCCGATTGGACCTGCCTGTCAGTCACCCCCTGTGAACAAGGAATTCTTTTTGGCATAAACACTGTGCAACAATTCACATACAATAGACGTAGAAAGAACTTGATTAAAAGAGACTACAGTATTTTGAGTTTCGCTGGTCTAGGCCTACAATGCCTTGCTTTCGTTTTGCGGGGACAGCCAAAAGGAAGAAGCCAAAGTATGCATGCTTATGGCTATAAATGTATAGCCTTGGTTTTATATCTAAAAAGTTATTTTAGAGTTATCGATTCCACAAAAACTAGCTTAAAAAAAAGATCCGTATGGCCTCACAAATTTCCATAAATTCTTTCTCAGCTATTACCCAGCACTTCCGATTTTGAAAGACAACTGTAAACCATTCACCAGGTGTAGATGATCAAAGATTCAGAAAGATTTTTTTCGTCATAAATGTAGGATGTGGCTGATAGATGCAATTTATCTGGCTGAATAGTATTCTGTGTCAGGGCTGCTGTCGGCACTGGCCTTACCTGGCTCTTGCACCTTGGGAGGACCCACCTCATTCCCTCTACCCTCTAGTCATGGTGAAGGTCCGCTTTAATTTTCTGCCATTCCTTTTATTCTTTTCTTTGCCATTCATTTCCTTTATTTATTTATTTATATGCTTTTGTTCTATCTTTCTTAGTTTCTTTTCTTTTTTATATTTCTTTCCATTTATTGTTTCTGTCTTTTTTTTGTCATGTTCCCTATTTCTTTATCCTTTCTTTCTGCCATTGCTTCTGTTCTTTATTTCTATCTATCTGTCATTCTTTTCTTTCTCTCTGTTATTGCTTCTATTACATTCTTTATTTCTTCTATACTTTTACTGTCATTCTTTTTTTTTTTATTTCAATTATTTATCGATATTCACCATACATGCAACTTTACTGCCATGTATGTGGTGTAATATCAAACTACAAGGGCCCCACGTAAACCTGGAGCCAGCCCTGTTCAGTGTGGTTGCAATATTTCGGATGTTCCTGTGCATGACAGGCTTATGGAAATATTGGCTGAATAATAATCTTTACTGTTCTGCCTTTTAGACACTTTTGAATATAATCACATGGCAGATGTCCCTCTGCAGATTCTTTCCTACACGTCGGGTTTTTAGGTGGACTGATTATGTGTTCACTCCTGATTCGGAGCTTTCTGATCATATATACCTGTCTGTCCAGATATTTGGCCTAAAGAAATGTTTGGGTGGCATGTAGGTAGTGGTTAGATTACTGTCTATGTTTTTGGGTGCAGAAAAGTAGCTCATGCATAATCCATGCAGATAAGGCCCAAGATGGGATTATTTTTATTGTATATCTATAAAGTAACATCGTATTATGTGGCACTGTAGTAAGTGTAAGTTACAGGAGGGTGGGACAAGTAACAAATATATAATACATAGGAAATTATGAGTTGTATAACAGAGATTTGACAATGAATGCATATAATACATACAGAATTATGGGTCAAATGCAATACAACTCATTAGAGCAATATCTTACAATCTACAGGATGAGTATTCAAAATTTACACTCTGTTAAAGCGGACCTTCACCCTGAATAAGAGTCTATTTTCTATGTTTCCCTCACCCCCTACATACAGATTTCCCACATTAAAAATCATCCTACCTGCACCTATAGAGTTTTTTTAACCTGTGGAGTTTCAGGCTGCCTGCAGACAGGAAGGGTCTTCTGACTGTGCCTCTCTGCATTCTGGGATTGCTGACCTTTTCCTGACCCCAGCTCTGCTCTGTCTCAGCTATAACCCCACCCCCTGCACTTGCCCAACCGTCTTCCTCTCCTCAGTATGTGATGCTTCTTAGGCAAGATGGTGGTGCCCAGTGGGGGAGAGAATAAGTGGCTAAAAAACATAAAATATATTAATCTTAGATGCTGGGGAATAGTTTTTTTGAGGGTTTGGGCCTATCATTAAATGATGCTGGAAGTCCAGTTTAAAGCAGGTGTGCAAAGCACTCTGCAAAAATCATCCACTTCAAAACACTATATAATAAACACAAACAACCTACTTTAGTAGTAATCGTTAAAAAATGTTTCCCATCAGAGCTGTATATATGAGATACCTTCTCAAAGTTTGCTTTTTTGCAGCATTGGTTCGTGTTTGAAAGTAAATATCTGTGATTGATTAGATTGTTTATACTATCCAAGCAGGATTATTTTTTATTTCTCGTGTATACATTCTTTAATCTGCATATCTGGCCTGTGTTATAGGCCTTCCTATCATAAAACAATGTCAGATTTCACTTGGCTTTTGTTTCCTCTTACTTCCCCTTGAAACATGTTTCTGCCAAACATTGTAATTAAAAAGAGGCGGCTTTGTTTTTTTTCTTGCAGCAAAATACATTGGTTTGATTTGTTACTGTTGTATTGCTCACATACACATACACACACAAATAGTCAAAATACAAAAGCAAAATGGTTGTTATTCTGTTTGTACAATGCATGAGAGAAATAAACAACAACTTGGGATCCCATAATCTCCTCATCAGGCCTACAAGTCCCTGAATATGAAGTGTTGATCTTTCTGGCGCCAATGATGATGAGACTATATATTTTCTTTTTAATTTTTTTTTTTTTTTTTTTGCGGAAATGCTTTAGTTAGGTTGGCAATTGATATGCTGATGCTAAGATTTATTGTATGTATACTCGTCAAATAATATTTGTCATATGTTTGTGTGAAACAAATACTGGCAAATCTTTGTTATATTAGATTATACTTCTTTGTAAACCAAGATACATATATATATATATATATATATATATATATATGTGTGTAACAAAGCTATATATGTTTTTTTTAATCACATGATCTGTTGGCTTCAGGTCAGCTCCTTGCAGCATCAAGCCAGTCCCTTCTTAATATATCTGTAATACCTGTTAGGACATAGTGTATTTGCCCTGCAAAATAGCCTGGAGCAACAGACCACAAAGGGAAGTATAATCTAACCACCCTCCTATCCCCAGCATCTGATAGCCCCCTGACTTATACTTGCTATGGTGGGGGAGTAATATCCCTGGCCAGCTCAAGCAAAGCAGCAGTAATTTCTGGGATTGTATTCATTTGAGAAAACATGCCTTCTTGAATTGGTTGGGAGGAGGGGTGGAGGACCGCCTCAAACTGGCTCTAAAATGTGTATAAATTTGGCATCAATTAAAAACATCTGTTTGAGTAGTAATGGCTTCTAGGCAAAGTGCACTCATCACTAAATCTAATCCTCTGAAATAACATCACTTACATAAACCTTGTAAGTCTAGTCTTTCGGTCCTTCTATATGGTGCATGTATATGATGGGGTCAGCGACAGAGAAGCCCAAACAGATATAGATATAAAATATATATATGTGTGTAAAATATATATATATATATATATATATATATATATATATATATATATATATATTATCCTAGTGTAAGTTTGTAATGGGGTTTACCCACAAGCGTGCAGTTGGTTTGCCTTGGTAAAATAACACTTGGGTTAACCTCCGCCAGATGGCGCTGCACTGCAGAGACATGCAAAACGGGCTCCTCCCGGCCCCTCAAATACCCGGGGACCTCCCACAAATCCCCAGATTTCTCTGCAGTGCTGACTGCGAAGACATGAAGTGTCACTCTCTCGCAGGTGAGCGGGGCTATTAAAGCCTGCGGCCCTGTCGGACTATTCCCACCCGTCCTCGTTGTGTTGCGCCTCTCAGCCTGGGCTGCGCTGGTCGGGTGAAGGTAGGCAGCACCACGCGTGCTTATGGAGCGCTGCTCCTCCGCAGTCCCCCACCAAAGGGTAGGCGGTGTAGGCTGATGGTGAGCCTCTATGGGATGCCCCTCCCGCATTACTGCCCTGTGTAGCGGTGGGCCGCCATCCTCCCTCGTTCCCCCTGTAGTCGGGGGGGGGGGGGGGAGGTGCCTGTGTGGTCTGTATTGGTTCCGTGCACGTGTATGGCCTTTGTCTGTCTTTGGACTCATAGATATGGTGTCAGCCGCCGCGCCCTTTCTATGTATTTACTTGCATGACTGCCGCCGCCGCACGCGCTTCTTTCCTTAGTTGAAGGTTCCGCGCCGGGCGGCGGCGTTACCTCAGACACCTACGTGTCCTCATTGGCTGTTGTTGGACTTCGCGCTCTTCGGGAGGGCGGGGTCTGTTTTGGCGCGCTCCGCGTCATGGAACGCTGGCCCACCCTTCGAGATACACGGCGCCATTCTGTCTGTTCGCGTGGGACGCTCCTGCTTACCGTGGTACTGTAAGTGCCCTCGCGGGCGGCTTATTCTCATTATAGTTTTCTTGGTTCTGACACCATTTTCTTCTCTTTGTGTCTTTCAGACCGGTGAACACCATTGGCTTCTCCCGGCCCGATGTAAATTTATAGCGGGCCTTGTAAAATTCTCCCCACTTCCCTAGCGGCTCTTTGGGGCATCCAGGGTTGCTTAAAGTGTAAATCCCTACTGGCATATTGTGCCTTAAATAATCACCATATGGAGGCATCTCAGAATTATGTGACCTGGGTCCCTCTGGGTCAAGACCGGCTGTGTATAGCGTGTGGACAACCCCATGCTGATGCTGACAGGGCACGGGTCTGCGGACCCTGTGCCGAGCAAGCACTGGCTCTGCAATCAGGCCTGCCAGTGGCTGCACCTCGCTTCATTTCACCTATTTCCCCATGCTTAAATCTCACTCCTGCTGAGTCGCATACAAAGGGGGATTTGCAGCCTGTTGCATCCTCCAGACTGCCTACGGCTAAACAGATCATTGCGAGGTTGTCAGAGCGTAAGGGCCCTGGTAAGAAGCGGCACTTGACGTCTCCTGTTTCTGTTTTTCCTAGGGGAACTGAGGAGTTTTCTACTCCGTGTGAATATTCTCCTTCTGATGGAGAACTATTCTCTGACTCAGGCTCATCTGATGAGAGGCCGAGGAGTCATGACGATTCTGGACCTGAACACTGGGCCCAGTATGACACTGCCGATTTGTTGATTAAGGTCTTTAAGGCTCTGTCTATCTCTCTCCCTTCCAAGCCGAGAGGGGAGCGTTTCCATACAGCAACAGCACGTTTGGAATTCCTAGAACAGGCTCACTTCCATGCTCTTGTCCTCAAGGAATGGGAATGCCCCAGTAAACTCTCAGGGGTCCCAGGGGACTGGGATAGGAAATACCCCTTTCCCCCTGACGTGGTTAATTGCTGGTCATGGCCCCCCCCCCCCCCCCCCCCCCCCCCGTGGTGGATGCCCCTCATAGGGGTTCCTAACCGCCTCCCTTTATTACAGCCCCTGCTCATAATACCCTTCGGGATGCTGAGGACCGGCGCATTGAGCTGCTAGCCTCCCACGCCTTTTCTTGTGCAGGGATGGCGTTGTGCCCGGTCTGTGCCGCGGATAATACTGCAGTGGCCGCTAGAACCCTCCTCAGAAAGATGATTGATCATCAACCTGATAATCTCCACTGGGAGGTGTAACGCACTCTCCAGCTGTGATCTGTTTTTAAAATTTATCCTATTAGCGTTGGACGACACCATTAGAATGTGTGCAAGAACTTCTGCCCTTGCGGTGGCTATACGTCGCTTGGTTTGGCTGCGACAGTGGGGTGCTGACGATGCTACTAAAAAGACTCTTACTGGGCTTCCCTTTAGAGGGCTACGCTTGTTTGGGGCCCGTCTAGACCTGTTTGGTATAAAGGTGTAAGTCACCCCAACGCAGGCGCTGTCTAGGCCCCCTTGGGGCAGGGGCACCCCTATTTCCCCCTTCCTTACTGTTAAACAAGAACCAGGGGTGTCCTTCGTGGGGGCTCGCGCAGACTCCGGCCCTGGGAGCAGCAGACAACGCTCTGGCCCCTCCGGCGGGGCTAAGCCTAAATCTTAGGCATGATGGGGTGCCTTCGCCCGTCTGGGTGAGGGGATGGCTGCGGCACTTTGCTCTTGTCAGGAGGCTTTACGCCTCATACTGGTGGATTCAGGAGGTTGTGTCCTCCGGATACAAGATAGAGTTTGCTGCGCGGCCTTCCCCAGTTTTATCAGGTCCCAGGTACTCCTGGTCCCTGCCTCTGTTCAGTTGCTGGCACAGGCCATGCAAGTCCTGCGAGGTCTGAGGGTCACTTGCAGATTGCCTTTAACAGGCAGAGGCAGGGGCCGCTACACCAACTTTTCCACAGTCCCCCAAAAAGGATGGGTCAGGCTGGCCCATTCTGGATTCACAGCAATTCTCCAATTACAGGCAGTTTCTGCATGGAAACTCTGAGATGGGCCATCAGCGCCCTGCATCCAGGGGGCTTCTTGCCATCTGTGGAGCTCTAAGATGCTTATGTTCACATCCCTGTGCCTTCAGGACAACGAGGCTCTTCAGGTTCGTGTTGGAAGTCCAACACTGCTAATTGTGGCCTTGTTATCTGGACTCTCTTCAGCTCCCAGAGTGCTCAAACAGGTGCTGACGAGGGTGATGTCTCTGATGAGACCAAGGGGCGTCCGCGCGATGACCTACCTGGACGTCCTTTTTCACTTTCCAGTCTCTACGTCAGGCTAAGTTGGATACCCGGCTGATGGTGTCCATTGGGAGTCATTTGGATGGGTGATCATTCACCCCAAGTCCTCATTGTCCCCTTAATTGGTAACTCCATTACTAGGAATGAATCTGGATTAGGTTCAAACGAGAATCTTCCCTTCTCAGCAATAAAGTGGACAATCTGGTCACATGGGCTCAGTCCCTCATTGCTGTCCCGGTCCCTTCACCAGGCAGGGATGCAGCTGGTGGGCCGTTGGTGGCTTGCTCGGAAGAGGTCCCTTATGCTCAGTTCCCCTTGGGCCCTTCTGCGACTTCTATTGTTAATACAGGACAGGGATCCAGCATCCCTGGAGCAGGGTCTGTGGGCCTTCCCACCTGGTAAGAAGTTTTCTCTTGGAGTGGATGAACTCAAGGAACCTGTCTGGGGGCAGTTCCTTCTTGCTCCTTCCTGGAAACGGTCACCATGGATGCCAACCTATCTGGTTGAAGGGGGAGGGTTTCTTCTGAAACTCCCTGCGATTCTGGGGGAGGTGGGGCCCTTAGAAGGTCCTTACGCCTATTGATGTTTGAAAACAGTGAGCGTTTTCAGTTGGTTCTATCTCGCTTGACTACTTCCCTTCTGGGCCTGCCAGTTTGGGGGCACTCGGTCTGTCTGACGACGGTGTCCTACATTAATCATTGGGAGGGGCCTGGAGTTGTTTCAGCATGAGTTAGAGTTGGTTCTCCAACTCTGTACTCTGATGGGTCAGGTTCTGCCCTGTCCACCTTGCCTTAGTAGTCTCTTGTTCAGTCTTCCTTGGTTAAGACTTCTTTCAGGGGGTACTCATGTGCGTTCCCCATGTAATCCTATGGTCCCTGCTGGGATTTGAATTTTCATTCTGTCTGCTTGCAGGGTTTTTTCCCTTTGGTCCTATTCAGGATGCTGTCTGGCTGTTCTTACCCTCAAGGTTGTCCTTCTGGTGACTGTTACCTTGGTCAGGCATGTGTTAGCGGGCGGCTCTGTCTACCTAGCCCCCATTCTTTGAGATACACCAGGATAAGGTGGTGTTCCGCCTGAAGCCGGACTCTCCGCGTCAGGTGGTGTCTTATGTTCATTGATTCGAGATATTGTTCTTCCTGCTGTGCCTTATTCCTAGCAACGCTGAGGAAAGGGTTCTGCATTCCTTGTTGGAAGTTTTTTCCTTGGTAGTCACTGTGTCCGTTAGGAGAACTGATGTTCCTTGGGGCCTATGGTCACTACATCCTGAATGTGCCCGATCTCGTCTGCTCTCGGGGAGTTGGGCGGCTTTGGCCCTGGTTATTACTGGAATGGATGTTCCTTCTGGTCCTTGGAAGGGTTTTTTGGCTTCTTCCAAGTCTACTGTTAGCGATTGGATTCGTCAGGCTGTTACTCAGGCCTATTCCAACAAGGGGAAGAATCTTCCTTTTCGCTTTGATTCTTATTCTACTCGTGCTTTGATGCCTCTTGGGCTTTTCAGCACCAAGCTTCTGTTGAACTGGTTTGCTAGGCCACTACCTTGGCCTTCTGTTCATACCTTTGCAAAGTTTTACAAGGTTGATGTTAGGGCCTCAGCTCATGCTGTTTTGGCCGTATGGTTATGCAGGTGACAGTGGTTTTAAACTGTCTGCTGTTGTCGTTTTTGTTGGGGATCCCACCCTACTTTATGGACAATGCTATTGGATGTCCCAAGTGTAAGTACTATAGCTGGAGCAGGACGTACTGTATACTAAGAATAATACAATTCTGTGAAATACTCACCTGTAGAATTGATATTATTTGTATACAGTACGTCCTGCTCCACCCCACCCTGGTTTTTGCATTATTCTGGATCCCCTGTATGGTGATTGTTACCATTGTTAGTTACCAGTTTTAGTGGTTAATTCTCCCGGCTTCTTGTTCACTGCTTTCAATGCTGGGGATTTGTGGGAGGTCCCCGGGTATTTGAGGGGCCGGGAGGAGCCTGTTTTGCATGTCTCTGCAGTGCAGCGCCATCTGGTGGAGGATAACCCAAGTGTAAGTACTATAGCTGGAGCAGGACGTACTGTATACAAATAATATTAATTCTACAGGTGTGCATTTCACAGAATTGTATTAGGAAAATGTAATGGTTTGAGAACCAGAACTGATATACATTGTAACTGTGCTAAAACCAAAATAGCTGTTCATCCAGAAGAGGGTACACAATTCTTTCCTCGAAAGCCACCATCAGGTTATGTTTTGTGGATCTCCACATAGCCAGCTTTATTGTGCTGCTGCACTGATTGCCTCACCTGTGTGGAGATCCAGGAAAACCTGATGCGTTGGTGGCTCCGGGCGAGGTTTGGGAAACGCTGTTCTAGAGTAATCAGTCTCTCACTGTCATTTAGGAGTAGCATATGAGTTTAAAATTTAAAGCGGTCCTTCACTCTGAATAAGAGTCTATCTTATATGTTTCCCCCACCCTGTACAGATTGCTCACATTAAAAATCATCCTACCTGCATCTAGTGCATGTTATGAGCCTTTAAACATCCAAGATGATGGTGGCTCATGAAACATCAGGCAGCCTGCAAACAGGAAATGCCTTCTGACTATGCTGCTCTGCATTCTGGGATTGCTGACCTTTTCCTGACCCCAGCTCTGCTCTGTCTGAGCAAAGCACAGCTATAACCCACCCCCCTGTACTTTATCCCGCTCTCCTCTCCTCAGTATGTGATGCTTCTGGGTCAAGATGGCAGCGCCCGTATCCTAAAGTCCTGAACAGAGTTGCAGCCCAGTGGGGGAAAGAATAATAAGTGACTAAAAACGTAAAATATATTAATTTTAGATGCTGGGGAAACGTTTTATAAGGGTTTGGGCTTTTCAGTAAATCATGGTGAAGGTCCGGTTTAAGTCCAGTCTAGTGAATGTCCCTTGCCCTGGTTGTGACATGATGAGAGGGTTAAAAAAAGCATGAAGAAAAAGCTACTTGTTAAAAGAATGCCATTGAAAGTGGACTTTCCTTTTTAAGCAGCTTTGATGTAGCTTATAATCTGGAAGGTTTAGGATAACCATTAAAGGATTCAGTGCATGTGGCAACAGGTAGACTAGAAAAGCAGGAAGACTTTAGACATAAAAGTGCCGTATCCATTTAAAGACCACTAGAGTGGTGGGGTGAGTGTTACCTTTCAGAATATTGCTTCCAAACTAAAACAGCTTGACTGTGCTTTTCAGCTTTTTTAATATTCACAAGGAAGCTGTTGCACCTAACCGTAGTAAATACTGTCCAATGGCTGTACACAGCTTGAATGTATTTGGAAGTTTAAATCTGACCTTCACACTATATAAGAGCATATCTTATAGATATCCCCCACCCTGTACATACATATTTTCCACATTAAAAAATCATCCTACCTGCATCTACTGCATGTTATAGGCCTTTAAACATCTGAGATGGTGGTCTGTGGAGTCTTATGCTGTGGAGTCTTAAGTGCCTTCTAACTGGGATTGCTATCCTTTTCCTGACCCCAGCTCTGCTCTGTCTGTGCAAAGCACAGCTATAACCCACCCACCTGCACCCCCCCCCCCCCCCGTCCTCAGTATGCGATGCTTCTGAGGCAAAATGGCGGTGCCTGTATCCTAGAGTCCCAAACAGAGTTGCAGCCCAGTGGGGGGAAAGAATAAGAAGTGACTAAAAACATAAAGAATATTAATTTTAGATGCTGGGGAATAGATATTACAAGTATGTCACACACCCCGCTTCCAATATACATATATACATGACATATGGGTTATAGCCAGTAGAGGGCGAACTTCTGCAGAGATGACAGGAAAAAGGAAGCCCCTCCCGGTCCATAAATACCTGAGACCTCCCACACATTACCCAGTAATCGTCTCTGCAGTTGGCGAGCAAGTCAGAAGATGACGTCTCCTCCTTGCAGGTAAGCCGGGTTCACACCCGACCATTTTTATCCACTATTTCTGTCCGGACCTAGTTATGCTTAAGTCCCCTAATGCCTCCCAGTCTTGGCTGTAGGTCTGGGTGAGGGTAGGATTCACCTTAACGGGTGTACTGATAGGAGCCATGCTCCTCTGTGAGACCCCATTACAAGGGGTAGGCGGCTACCAGGTTGGTGACACTGGTTTGGGATACCCTGCCCGTTTTCCCCTGTTCTACTACCGTAGTTGGGGATCCCTCCCCGCTTAGTTTACTCCTTTTATTCGCAATGGGGGGGGGGGGGGGGGCTGTGCCTTCTTTTTATATGTGTTGCCACGCTCTTTGTACATTTCTGCATGTATGAGTGCTTGTCTATGGTGTACCTTACTTACGGGGCCCCCTTTTTTTTATTGTGTCCTGGGGTCCCTTGGCCAAATAATTGGGGCATTGCAAATCCTCCCACTAACAGACTTAAGGGGCATCCCGGGTAGCTTTCTAGCGTAATTCCCTCTGGTCATTGCGACTACCATAAAAATCACCATATGGAGGCTCCCCAGGATACCGGGCTCGGGCTCCCTTCGGGGCAATCGGCAGTGTGTGGGTTATCCCTTACGGGGGATAATGTGCTGATTTGCATACCATGTGCTCAGCAGGCCATAACGCGGCAGTCGGGGTCCCAGGCGTCTGGGTCCACGCCGCCGGCCTCATCACCTACTCCACCCCGCCTGATCCGTACCCCAAGTGACACTGTCAGTAGTGGGGAGTCGCAATCTGATGTATGTGCTATATTGGCCAACATCGAGACACTGATTTCTAGCTCTGCGGCCAGAAAGGTCCCAGCTAAGAAGAGACATTTATCACTGGCCGCACCGGTTCTGGATTTTGATGATTGTGATATCCTTGACTGGTCTGATTATTCCCCACTTGAGGAGGGGGACTTGTTTGATGAGTCTGATGGATCTGAGGATCAGCAGTTTTTGGATGCTGATGCTGGGCAGGAGCATGGGGATGCCGTGGATACCCCCAGGATTCTGGCCCCTTTGTTTGAGGTGCTAGCTATTTCTTCTCCGGCGGAGTCCCCTCCGCAGAAGGGGGAATTTTTTTGGGACCTCTAAGCTTCGTTGGGAGTTCCCAAATCAGACGCATTTTGAAAATCTGATTCTTCAGGAATGGGAAAGACCTAGCCGGCTTCCTGGTGTCCCTCAGGGATGGGATAGGAAGTATCCCTTTCCGGTGGACGCGGTGAAGCACTGATCAATTCCTCCAGAGGTCGATGCACCCGTCCTGGGATTGTCCAACACATCTGTTGTGCATTCTCCAGACGCCACCACGATTAAGGATGGTGAGGACCGACGTATTGACCAAATGGCTTGTCATGCCTTTGCTAGCATGGGTTCAGCCTTGCGGCCTGTTTGTGCTTCTGCGCTCACGGCTGTGGCTACCAGGTCTGTGGTTAAGGGGCCTGTTGAGTGGTTCCCAGCTTAACCCGGCCAGTGATGAATTTGCAGCGCTTGTGCGGTGTGAATTGTTCATGACCTTTTTCCTGTCTGCCCCTTGGATGACACAATATGTATGTGTAGCAGAACCTCGGCGTTGCTTGTGGCTATACAACGCTCTGTCTGGTTGCGCCAGTGGGCAGCTGACATTGCGGCTAAGAAGTCACTTACAGGGCTACCCTTTCTGGGTATGCGGCTGTTTGGAGATAAATTGGATGCAGTAGCGAAAGGAGGAAAGCTACCACAACGCAAGAAGCAGCGTCGCTCCTTTCGGGGGGCGGGCTCCTTTAATCCTTCCTTTTGCGGTGCCAGAGCAGGCAGAGGAGCTGCCTTCTCTACCTTCAGAGGTGATTCCTGGAGCAGAGGCAGAGGACGGGCCCGTCCAGGACCTGTCTGGGGTTCCAAGCCAGCTCAGCAATGAGGGGGCGCCCTCACCCTTGCGGGTGGGGGGACGGCTGCGGCACTTCTTCCAGGTCTGGGCCCGGGAGGTCACAGACAAGCAGATCTTGGAAGTGGTCTTTTCCGGGTACAAGCTGGAGTTCGAGTACCCGCCTCCTCCCAGATTCCTTAGATCTCGGGTCCCCTCGGACCCACGGGCTGCGCAGGGGCTCCTGTTGGCAGTGCAAAATCTTCTGGACATGGAAGTCATATGCCCAGTGCCTTAATCAGAGAGAGGCTGGGGCTATTATTCCAACCTCTTCATGGTGCCCAAAAAGGATGGATCCATAAGACCCATTCTGGATTTGAAGCTTCTCAACAGGTTCATCAGAGCTAAGAAGTTCCGCATGGAGACTTTGCGCTCAGCCATCCTTTCTCTTTGTCAGGTGAACTTCATGACGTCCATGGACATCAAGGATGCTTACCTTCATGTGCCGATTTTCCCAGCTCACCAGAGGTTTCTCAGGTTTGTGGTGGGAGATCGGCATTTTCAGTTTGTGGTCCTCCCGTTTGGGCTGACCTCGGCCACCAAGGTGCTGGCAGTTATACCCTTCTCAGAGCCCAGGGCATTCGCATTGTGCTGTATCTGGACGACCTTCTCATTACGGCATCCTCTCTCAGACAGGTGGAGCTAGACACCAGGGCGGTGGTGTCCAAGCTGGAGCGGTTCGGCTGGGTGATCAACCATCCCAAGTCTTCTCTCTCCCCGTCAAGAGAGGTTGCATTTCTGGGCGTGAATCTGGATGCCATTCAGACCAGGGTGTTCCTACCTCAGTCAAAGGTGCAGATGGTTCAAGATCTGATACGTCTTCTTCTGTCCAACCCTCGCCCGTCTATCCGGTTAGGGATGAGACTGGTGGGGTTGATGGTGGCTTCCTTCGAGGCAGTCCCTTTTGCTCAGTTCCACATGAGGTCGCTCCAGCTCCATCTACTGTTGGCCTGGGACAGATGTCCGCTGTCATTGGATCAGTCATTTCGGATGTCTCCCCTGGTTCGGGAGTCTTTTCAGTGGTGGCTGGAACCAAGGAATCTTCTGAGGGGCAGGTCTTTTCTGACCCCTTGTTGGGGGACGGTCACCACGGATTCCAGCCTGTCGGGCGGGGGGGGGGGTCTCTGGAAGGAGCGTCCGTTCCAGGGGTTGTGGGGTCCTCGGGAGGCCCACACCCTCATCATTGTCTTGGAGCTGAGAGCTATTCAGTTGGTACTGTCACGCTTGACGCATCACCTCCAGGGTCTACCGGTTCAGGTTCGATCAGACAATCGGACTGCGGTCGCTTACATCACTCACCAAGGAGGGACTCGCAGCAGGAGTGCCCTCAGGGAAGTTTCTCTGATTTTTGCATGGGCGGAGAGCAATGTCCCATGCATCTCAGCAGTGTACATTTGTCACAAGTGGTGGATTCTGGAGGTGGATCTCTTTGCCTCACGTCACAATCATAAGCTTCCTGCATTTGTGTCTCTGTCTCAGGATCCTCTGGTCCTGGCAGTGGACGCCTTGTCTCTTGCCTGGAGGGATCTGGGTTTCCTGTACCTGTTTCTCCCCTTCTCCATTGTGGGCAAGGTGGTGCGCAAGCTGGCTCAAGAGGGTGCGCCAGTAATTCTGGTGGCCCCAAGGTGGCCAAGACAGGTTTGGTTCGCAGACGACATACGGCTGGCGGTAGATCAGTACAGGTTGCCCCTATTTCCGGATCTGATCACTCAAGGTCAACTTTGTTACCCCAATTTACAAGCGCTGGCTTTGACGGTGTGGCTGCTGAAACATCCATCTTAAAAGAAGGTTTGTCTGCTGCTGTGATTCAGACACTTGTTAGGGATAGGAAGAGATTTTCCTCTAACATCTACTACAGGACTTGGAGGTCCTATATTGATTGGTGTGAGGCTATGGCCTTGTTTTGCAGGGTGTTTTCAATCCCTAGGATTTTGGATTTTCTTCAACACGGTCTGGACCTGGGGTTCCAGCTTAGTACCTTGAAAGGACAGGTCTCTGCCCTGGCAGTCTTCTTTCAAAGGTCCTTTGCTTTTCATCCTTTGGTTAAAACTTTTTTCCAGGGGGCCACTCATGTGCGGCCCCCTCGAAAGCCTTTGTTGCCTGTTTGGGATTTGATTTTGGTTCTGTCGACCCTCCAGGGGCCTCCTTTGAGCCGGTGCAGGATGTTGCACTTTCTATGCTCACACAAAAGGTTGCCTTTTTTGGTGGCTATCACCTCTGTTCGTGTCTCTGAATTGGCGGCTCTTTCCTTTCAGGCCCCTTACTTTGAAAGACACCAGGATAAGGTGGTCTTTCGCTTTAAGCCAGATTTCCTTCCTAAGGTGGTTTCTGCCTTCCATCTCAATCAGGATGTGGTTCTTCCTTCCTAGTGTCCTAAGCCTAGCAATGACAAGGAGAGGGTCCTGCACTCTTTGGATGTAGTTCGTTGTGTGAAGTACTATTTGGTGGCTACTTCTCCCTTTCGTAAGACGGACGCCTTGTTCGTGGTGCCCTCCGGGCCCAGGAAAGGTTTGGCGCCTGCCAAGTCTACCATTAGTAAATGGATGCGTCAGGCCATTGTTGAGGCCTATTCTGCCAAAGGGAGGGTTCCCCCTTTTCAGATCACTGCTCATTCTACTCTGTTGAACAAGTTTGTAAGTCTGCTACTTGGTCTTCTGTTCATACTTTTTCCAAGTTTTATAAGGTTGATGTGCGGGCCTCAGTGGATGCTGTTTTTGGCCGCAAGGCTCTGCAAGCTGCAGTGGTTTAAATTTTGTGCATTATTGCCTTTTTTGGGATCCCCGCCCATGTTGGACACTGCTATAGGATGTCCCTTATGTCATGTATATTGGAAGCGGGGTGTGTGACATACTTGGAATAATACCATTTTGTGATTACTCACCTGTAAAATGGGTATTATAAGTATGTCACACCCCCCGCTTCATCCCGCCCTTTTTGTATTCTGGATCCTTTATATGGTGAACCTTATATTGTTAAGATTTTTGGATTTGGCTCTTCCTGGTCCCCTTACTGCTTTCCTATACTGGGTAATGTGTGGGAGGTCCCAAGTATTTATGGACCGGGAGGGGCTTCTTTTTTCCTGTCATATCTGCAGAAGTTCGCCCTCTACTGGCTATAACCCATATGTCATGTATATTGAAAGCGGGGTGTGTGACATACTTATAATACCCATTTTACAGGTGAGTAATCACAAAATGGTATTTTTTATGGCTCATTTTCCACTGTAAGGAGGAATAAGGTAGGATAAAGTTAGTGTAGACCTGGTTCTTTCTAGCAAGACTTATTGTTTCTTCGGTCTTCAGGCGAGACCCCGACAGGCGCTCTCCCCCTGCCTTCACGACGGGCACTGCCATCTTTACGAGTAGCCCCTTTGGGGGCCAGGCAGATGGCGTCACTCCTTCCGGCTCGCTGCGGCTCAGCTGTCAGATGGGGTGATCGGTGGGCAGAGGAGAGAGACAGGAATCATCTCATCTCCTGCCTCCCCCCCCTCCTCTGGCCGGCTATCACCGCATCTGTCATCGGATCGGATCGTTGAGGGACACAGGAGCTGACATTTTTTTTTTTTTAATAGACATTTTCTCTGTGTGTGGTGTTTTTTTTTTAGGGATCTATGAGACCCCTATAGCAGTTCACAAGGCTCTGGGCTTTGCAAGTCACCTGCAGCTAGCGGGTGACTTGCTATTAACCCCGAGCCCCCCATTACCTGCCTCCCTAAAGGCTGGGGGGGGGGGCAAAATTCCCCAAAAATGGGGTCTCACGCCCCGGAAAGAGGGGACCCTATGTAATTATTTATTTATTTTTTTATTGAAATTGAAATTAAAATTAAATATTCTAATGTAAGTGCGCCATGCACTCCACTTCGATCCTCATGACATGTGGGTAATCTCCAGTAGAGGGCGAACTTCTGCAGAGATGAATATGCAAAAAAAGAATGCCCCTCCCGGCCCATATATACCTGGGACCTCCCACCAATTTCCCAGTTCCCTTCTCTGCAGGGAAGGCGACAAGACAGAAGATGAAGACTTCTTTTACTTGCAGGTAAGCCGGGCCCGCGCCCGGCCGTTTATTATCCCTATTACTGCCAGGACCCTTTTTAAATTGCCCCTATTTGAGCCTCCCAGCTTAGGCTGCGGGTCCTGGTGAGGGTAGGAGCACCCTATGGGTGCGGAAGGAGCCTTGCTCCACCGTGAGGCCTCATTATGGGGTAGGCGGTTATCCAGGTTTTTGGTGATCCTGGTGCGGGATGCCCCTTCCCTACATGCCTGTGGCCTTATTATGGCCGGGTTCCCACCCCCCCTTCCGGGTCCCTTACTTCCCTCTGGTCTCTCCCTTTTCATTTGTTAAGATTTATATATGAGTGTATGTGTGTGTTGGTGTTTCACTTTACTTTGTGTTGTGTGTGAGTGTGGATCTCCTGGAAGTATCCCTGGATGAATTGGTGCATGGTGCTTTACTAGCCGTTGTGGCTTTCCTGTTAGCCTGGGGAGCTTCTCTCCCTCAGGCTGTGTTAAGAAAAGGGGGCGGGGCTGGCTGCTCTATGTGGCCATGGTAGCCCCGCCCCTTCGTTTGGCGCGTTTTGTGGGGGCTTCACTGGCCAGATCTGCGCTGCTGGGAGGGGGTGGGGCCGGAAAAGCGCACCTTCGGCACTGGCCTGCCCCCCTTCTCTTCCTGCTTCTCGGCTTCTCCTCAGATCGGGGGCCATTTTTGTTGCCTTGCTGCGGTTGCTGCTGCCATTCTTGGGGACAGGTAGGGGCCTGTTGGCCACCTCTTTGTCACTTGGGGTCCCTCTCTGGTGGGGGGCCCCCCTGTGATGCTGTTTTTTTGCAGGTTCTGCCATTTAATTAATTAAAATTGTATATATATATATATATATATATATATATATATATATATATACTGTATAGTAATTGATATGCCTTATTGTGTGTTGCAGATTGCTTCATTATTGTGCATGTTAAGGGGTTCCTCCTGGTCCTGGGGTCCCTAGTGTAAATTTGATCACCTCAAATCCTCCCACCGGGGACTTTTAAGTGGCATCCCGGGTTGCTTAGGCGTAAATTCCCTGCGGTCTTGCGACTGACCACAAAAATCACCATATGGAGGCTACGCAGGATACTGGGCTTGGGCTCCTTATGGGACAATCCGGGCCATGTGTGGGGTGTGGGGTATCCCTTACGGGGGAGAATGTGCTGATCCGTATACCATGTGCACAAAAGGCCATAATGCGGCAGTCTGGTACCCACCCTTCTGGGTCGGCTCCTCCCGCTTCATCGCCTTCCCCTCCCCACCTTACCCGTACCCCAAGTGACATTGGTGCCAGCGGGGAGTGGCACTCTGAAGTTTGTGCTAGGTTGGCCAGCATCGAGAAATTTATTGGTAGCATGGTGGGCAAGAAGGCCTAGGCTAAAAAGAGACATTTGTCGTCGGCCCAGCCCTTGTGGGATGTTGACGACGATTCCATTGATTTGTCGGATTATTCCCCATTAGTGGAGGTTACTTTGAGAGACACCAGGATAAGGTGGTTTTTCACTTTAAGCCAGATTTCCTTCCTAAGGTGGTGTCTGCCTTCCACCTCAATCAGGATATTGTTCTCCCTTCCTTGTGTCCTAAGCCTAACAATGACAAGGAGTGGGTTCTGCACAATTTGGATGTTGTTCGCTGCGTGAAGTTCTATTTGGTGACTACTTCTTTTTTCCGCAAGACGGATGTTTTTTTTTTTTTTTTTCGTGGTGCCCTGCGGGCCCAGGAGAGGATTGGTGTCCGCCAAGTCTACCATTAGTAAATGGATTCGTCAGGCCGTTGTTGGGGCCTATTCTGCTAAGGGGAGGACTCCCCCTTTTAGGGTCACGGCGCACTCTACTCGTGCTGTTAGTGCATCCTGGACTTTTCAGCACCAGGCTTCGGTTGAACAAGTTTGTAAGGCTGCTACTTGGTCTTCCGTTCATACTTTTTCCAAGTTTTCCAAGGTTGATGTGCAGGTTTCAGCGGATGCTGTTTTTGGCCGCAAGGTTCTGCAAGCTGCAGTGGTTTGAGTTGGTACATTCTTTACCGTTTCTGGTTCCCACCCATGACGGACACTGCTTTTGGATGTCCCACATGTCATGAAGATCGAAGTGGCGTGTATAGCACACTTAGAATAATACCGTTTTGTGAGTACTCGCCTTTAAAACGGGTATTATGAGTGTGCCATACACTCCACTTCGCCCCACCCCTTTTTTTCAGGTATTCTGGAGTTTATTTGGTGAACCATTGGTTTTGATTAAGGTTATAATTGGTTCTTCCTGGTCCCCTTACTGCTTTTTTACACTGGGAAATTGGTGGGAGGTCCCAGGTATATATGGGCCGGGAGGGGCTTTCTTTTTTTACATATTCATCTCTGCAGAAGTTCTCCCTCTACTGGAGATTACCCACATGTCATGAAGATCGAAGTAGAGTGTATGGCACACTCATAATACCCGTTTTAAAGGTGAGTACTCACAATATATCGTCTTTGAGACATGTTGGGATATTGGGATATATCGTATTGTCATACGTGTATTGCGATTTATCGTATCGCCAGATTCCTGCCAATTCACACCCATATGTAACACTGGCACATAATTCTGTAGTTAGCATAGACTTCTGCAACCAAGAGAGAGCTTTAAAAACACTGCATCCACTGACTCAGCACTGCACAACAGCCAAAAACTTATCAATGGCTGCAGTTACCTTTATCAATAAAGGCATCTAGCAGAGCCATGTAACTACTGCTTTCTTAACCAGTGTTTCGGAACTGTAGATGTGCCTCAGATATGCGGTCAGGAAGAAAAGGGCAAATAGTCACTGGATTGTGTAATCTCAGTTAAGCAACATCAGTGTATCAGTAATTGAAAGCTGCTCATCCATGCGGCCTGTCCGTGCTGCATTTAAAATGCAGCAAATGTTCTGTTAATTACTATTTATTTTAAAACTGCATGGTACAACAAAAGAGTGCAGATCCCAACTACTACATCTAGATACAGCCTGTCTGGAACATGCTGGGGCTTCCTTAGTTCTCTTTTATACAGCCGCCTACTTGTATTTGGGCTATAGCATGTAGTTGCACATGGAAATCGTGTACTGGCAGTTTTTCTGCAGTGTCTTGGATTTAGGAGCAGCAGAAGTAAATCTAAAAAACGTATTTCACTCATTCTCCACTGATTATGTATAGAATAGACCTTGTTTGGCACTCGAGTATTTGAAAGTTACTGCTCCCAATCCTAGGGCGCACACATACCTATTATCATTTATTAGTTTTATTTCTATGAACCATAAGGCAAAAGCAAATTGGCATGGCATGCCTACTGCTAAGAATTATGGGAGAATCCTGTTATTCCTAGTCTGTATGTGCCATGTACTTTGAGATCGCTGATTGAATGAACTCAAAGGTGCCAGGTGACGTGCGCCAGCCTGCTCGCTGCATCCCTGGCTTTCACGCCGGCTGCACCCAGCCAAACAGCTAGGCTGGGCACGGGAACATACACAGCTACAGGGAAGCCGGGGATGTGGCGGCCAACGATTGCAGTGTGGTGGGAGCAGCCGGTAAAGGCGAGTATACCGGCAACCTTTCACACAGTGGGGCATCCTGCTATAGTGGTCAGCCCTGGGTGCAGGCTACTGGTCAGCCCTGGGACCTTTTAGATTCCAAGGCCAGCCACGGTGGGTTTTAAAGTGGACTATAACCCTGGATTTTCACTATCCAGGGTTTTGGTCTGTCCCTGTGGGGCACCCTGGTTTGGGAGGCCCCGCTGTGTGAAACCCCACCATTTGCCAGTCTTTCTTACCTTTCCTCGAGCCCACAGCTTCTCTGGCTGCACTGCATACATTTGGAAACTTCCGAACTTTTCTCCTGGACAGCAACCCTGTCCTGTTTTCATTCTTTTTGGGAAAAAGTCCTACAAGACCATTATGCAGTGAATGTTGTTCAATTCTGCTAGAACTTGCCCTTGGGTTTGATGTTTGTAGTCTTTCTGCCTCGTCTGTCTATTTGGACCTCTGGGCTCCACAGGGTGACATAAGGTATCAGACAGCACTAAAAGATCAGTCCTACCAAGGATGGATGCACCTGTGTAAAGTGCTGCTGTGTTTTGTTGCATTTTCATACCTTAATGTCCTGTACAATGTTCTAGCGTCCAGTTAGCAGTATTACATTTTGCATAATGTCTTTTATCATCTGTATGTGGTAATTCGTGAAATGTAATATGGTTTCTGTAAAGCTGTTCACACTGGTCACAGATTGCTACCATAAAGGCCACACAATAGCTAGCTCGTCTGATAAAGTCAACAAATAAGGCTGACTACAGCATGGTCACTTTAAATACTCTAAACATTCTACTGGCCATAAAACTTTGTGAGGGCCAATTGCCACATGAAGTCTGTCTTTGTTTGCAGCTTGCTGAGAGTTCACCTGAAGGTCGGTCTAACCAGGTGCATATTTTATGCCCTAACTGATAATTAGTTATCAATGCATTCTGTTTGTCAACATTTAGTTAATTAGTTCTTACTAGATTATTTTTATGGTGGAGCCAAGACATTTGCATCAAGTGTCCACAACTTTCCCTTCCAGCACAGTGGATCTCTTAAGCCGACTATTCACAGGAGTATTATTCATAGTCATTTGCTAAAAATAATTTCCTATATTATCATTAACAAGGGCCTTTTTTATTCATAATACAGTTTTTGTGTAATATGTGCCAGTGAGGTAAAACGCTTGCCAAGTTCAGTCAGTCTAGTAAAAAAACAGATCTTAAAGTGGATCTTAAAGTGGGCCGATCCAATCCCTCCCCGCGGGGCATCCAAAATCAGGATGCCCCGCTGGGTGAAACCCCCCAAGACGCCCGCTGCACTTACCTGATTGCCGGTCCAACGGCGCATGTGCGGGCTGCATCTAGCGCTTCTCTCCAGCAGGGCGCTTGCCCGTGCCAGCCATTTATTCTAAGTATACAGCACGTCCTGTTCCAGAAGATATTCCTTACTCTTGGGTTATACATCCAGTAGATGGATTGCAGAGACAGAAAAGTGGCTCCTCCTGGCCCCATATATACCAGGGACCCCCCCACAAATTCCCCAGTTCTTCTCTGCAGTCTGGGCTGTGATGACTAGAAGATGGCTCTCTCTACTCGCAGGTGAGCGGGGCTATTAGCCTGCGGCCCTGTAGGACTATTCCCACCCGTTTCCTTTTACTGCCTCCTGGCTTAGGCTGCACTGGTTCGCGGGTGTAGGTAGATCTCGGGGGGGGGGGGGGGGGGGTGCATGTCTTGTCTATATTATGATCCCTTTGAATGGTGGCACTGATTTCTTTTGCCGCCGCCGCACGCTTGTACTCCGCTCCGCGGTTGGCGACGACATCGCCTCAGGTGCTGCTGCGCCATCATTGGCTGGCCTTGTCATGTGGGTGCGTTTTCGCGCTCTTCTGGGGGGGTATATGCGGGCGTCATCTTTGTTCCCTGCTGCGTGTGTCTGGCGTCTCCCTATTGCGGTCCGTAAGTGCCCCTGCGGGCTGATTTATTTTGTATTTTCTGTATTGCATACTTGCTTATGGGATCTTTTTGCCTATGTCTTGCAGGCGGGTCAAACTTTAGTGGTTTCTCCCTGTCCTATCCCCTCTATTTAGTGTTAACTTCCTATTGGAGGGCTATTGTATTTTATATCTCCCACTTCCCTAGCGGGCTATTGGGGCATCCCGGGTAGCCTTATTGGTGTCAATCCCAATTGGCCTATTGTGCCACAATAATCACCATATGCTTCTCAGGATAATGTGCTTGGGATTCCTTCGGGACAAGCCCGGCTGTGTGTGGCGTGTGGGGTATCCCCTATAAGTGATGATGTCAGGGTGTGTGTACCCTGCGCCAAGCAGACGCTTGCTCTGCAGTCTGGGCCTGCGCCCCCTCGGGCTTTGCCTACCCCCCCACGCTTACATCTGACTCCCAGTGAGGTGCATACCAGTGGGGAGTCTCAACCTGATTGGCTGCTCGGGTGGCCAGCATGAGAGACATATTGCTGGCTCCGGCCCGCGTAAGGCTTCTGCTAAGAAGCGGCATTTATCACCTGGTGTTTCCCTCTTTCCTATGGAGGCTGAGGATTATTCTAAGCATACAGCACGTCCTGCTCCAGATATAGTAATAACATGTGGGTAATCTTCCGCCTCCGGCGCGGTGCACTGCAGACATGTAGAAAACAAGCTCCTCCCGGCCCTACATATACCGAGGGACCTCCCACAAATCCCCATATTTCTCTGCAGTGCTGGAACTGCGAAGACATGAAGTATCACGCTCTCACAGGCGAGCGGGGCTTACAGCCCGAGGCCCTGCGGGACTATTTCCACCCGTCCTCTTGTCTGAAAATATGCCTCCCAGCCTGGGCTGCGTTGGTCGGGTGAAGGTAGGCAGCACCTTGGTGCTTAACGGAGCCATGCTCCACCGCAATCCCCCACCATAGGGTAGGCGGTTTAGGCCGATGGTGAGCCTCTTGTGGATGCCCCTCCCGCATTTTTGCCCCTACCCCGAGTAGCGCTGGACCCTGTGTGAGGGTCGCCATCCTTCCTCATTTCCCCATCTAGTAGGGGGAAAAGAAAGGGGGGGGATATGTGTGTGACGGTCCCAGTGTACCGGTATGTCATGCTTATGGCCTTATTCTGCCCTTTATTAACCGAGATGTCAGAGCCGCGCTCCTTGCTCCGTTTTCCTCGGCCGCCGCTGTATGCTTGTATGTAGTTTGCTACGTCGTCTAGATGCTGTGGTTCCATCACTTTATTGGATGAAATGGTTCTCTTCGAATCCATAAGCGTGTGGTTGTATCCTTGCTTTTACTTTTACCTCAGAGCTTCGCGCTCTTTGGAGTGGGCGCGGCAGAGCATATAGCCCGCCCTTCGAGGTTTGCTGGGCGCCATTTTGCTGAGCTTCGCGCGCGCGTGGTGGTGGTCTCCTCCTCTCCACTTGATCTGTAAGTGCCCTCGCGGGCGACTCCCCGTGTTTATATGTTCTGGCCAGCTGCGCATGGCCCTGACATCTCTTTCCCATTTATGTCTTTCAGACGCTGAGCACCGGTGGCCTTTCCCGGATATATATATATATATATATATATATATATATATATATATATATATATATAAATATTAATATAAGGATTTAGCGGGCCCTACTACAGATCTCCCACATTGATCAGCGGGTCGTTGGGGCATCCAGGGTTGCTTATAGCATAAATCCCTACGGGCATACTGTGTCTTGCCAATCACCATATGGAGGCATCTCAGGATTGTGTTACCGGGGTCCCGTTGGGACAAGACCGGCTGTGTGTAGCATGTGGTCTCCCCCATGCTGATGCTGACGGGGCACGGGTCTGTGCGCCATGTGCCGAACAGACGCTGGACCTGCGAGCGGCGCCTACGGTTGCACCTTGCTCCCTCTCTCCCCTTTCCTCTTGCCTAAACCTCACTCCCGTTGAGTCATGTACAAGCGGGGAGTTACAAATAGACGTCTCTTCTAGACGACCCACGCTTACCCAGATTGCTGAAGGGTTGTCCGGGCATGTGGGTCCTGACAGACAACGGCCCTGGACTCCCCCGGCTTCGGCCTGTGCTATGGGCTCGAAGGAGTCCTCTTCTCTGTGTGATAGTGCTCCTTCTGAAGATGGAGACCTGTTCTCTGACCCGGGTTCCTCTGTTGAGAGGCAGAGGTGTCAGGATGACTGGGACCAGCTTGACGTCGGTGGTATGTTGCTCAAGATTTTTGAGGCCCTATCTATTTCGCCCCCGGGTGCGCTCCCCAGACCGAGAGGGGAGCGCTTCCATACGGCGCCTGCACGCTTGCAATTTCTCGAGCAGGCCCACTTTCATGCTCTTGTACTTAAGGAATGGGATTGCCCCACTAAACTTCAAGGGGCCCCAGAGGATTGGGTTTGGAAATACCCTTTTCCCCCTGAAATGGTTGATTGTTGGGCTTCGTCTCCAGTGGTAGACGCCCCGATTATTGGGGTTCCTAACCCCCCCTTCCTTACAGCTCCGGCCTACAGCATCCTGCAGGACGCCGAGGACCGGCGCATTGATAGGCTGGCTTCCCACGCCTTGGCTTGTGCAGGATCGGCGCTACGCCCTGTCTGTGCCGCGGCCATTACTGCAGTGGCCGCTAGGACCCTCATAAGTAAGATGCTTGACCATCAACCGGAAGATTTACCCTGGGAGGTGTTTAACGCGCTCTCCAGCTGCCACATTTTTGTTAAATTTATCCTCTTAGCTCTGGATGACACCATCAAAATGTGTGCAAGGACCTCAGCCCAAATGATAGCTATTCGCCGCCTGCTCTGGCTGCGACAGTGGGGGGCAGACGATGACGCTAAAAGGACTCTGACGGGGCTCCCCTTTAGAGGGCATCACCTGTTTGGGGCCCGTCTGGACCTATTCGGGAAAGAGGACAATTCTCCCAATCAGGATCGAATACCCCTCCACCTCCATACCATAGTGTTAAGCAGGAACCAGGGACGCCCTTTGCGGGGTCTGGTTCAGTCTCCTGCCCAGGGAGTGGCAGACAACGCCCGGGACCTTCCGGCCGGGCCAAGTCCAAATCCTTCATCAAAAACCCACAAGCATGATGGGGCGCCCTCACCCGCTTGGGTGAGGGGATGGCCACAGCACTTTGCTCCTATCGGGAGGCTTCTTGCCTCGTTCTGGTGGAGTTGGGAGGTAGTTCCTCTGGATGTGGGACAGTGTTTGCTGGGTGTCCGTCCCTGAGTCGGTCAGGGGGCCTCCGGTCCCCTGTTTTTCTTCATGTATGGGTGCAGGCCTTCCTTGGTCTGCTAGGCCTGGGCTCCTTGGCTGGACGCCCTTAACAGATAGAGGCAGAGGCCTCCACACCAGTTCGCCCCCCATTCCCCCTGAGAATGAGGGGGTCGCCCATTCTAACCCTTCTTGGGTTCGGCAATCTATAGGCATTCAGGCTTGATCCGAGTTGGACCGTCGGCACCCTATTAACCGCGGGGCCTATGGCCGTCCGTGGATTGTTAAGATGCTTAATTGGGCTCCCAGGTTTCTTCGGACACTCTGGCCTTTACAGCTTGGTGTTGGTAGTCTTCACTGCTGATTGTGGCCGGGTTACTGGGCCCCTCTCACACTCCTGGTCTTTCGCTAGCTCGGTTTGGAAGTGCTGTCTCGGACGAGACCAAGGGGCAGCCACAAAGGGTCCCTTTGGGTTCCTTATATCTCCCGAGAGGGAGTTGTTTGGATAGGCTTAGTGGCCTCAGATCCTACCTTTTTTTGTTCCATCCTCTAGTTTCCTAGGATGGCATTAGAATTGGGTCGGCTAGCGCCCCCTTTTTTGCTTGGCGTTTAAGGCTTTTTTGGGGCACGTAACCCTGACTTTATATTGCTTTCTCCTTACTGTCTCCTGGCAGTATTGCTCCTGGGATGGCCGTTGGTGGCTGTGCAGATGACGTCCCTTATTCTCAGTGCCCTTAGGTTCTGCAGCACCTTAGGTTGTTATTCTGGACAGGGGTCCAGCAGCGTGGACCTAAGTCTGTGCACCTTCCTCCTAGTCGAGGCGGCTGATCTTCTGAGAGTTATTTAAAAAAAAAAAAACGCCCCTATGGGGGCATTCCCTCCTTTCTTGCTGCTCACCTGTTGGTGGTCACCTTGGGTACCAAATCGTGCAGGTTGACTGGGGGGGGGGGGGGGGGGGGCTTGTTGCTTCTGAAACCCCCAGTGGTTCCTAGGTAGGCCCCTAAAAAGGGGGTCCATTTACCTATTGTGTTGTTGCCACATCGAGCCTTCAGCGGGCTCTATCTTGCTGGATTTCTCCGTTTCTGGGCCTATACATTTGGGGATTCGTGGTCTGCCGTAGGACAGTGGCCTGTCCCCTTCTTCCTGGTAAAGTCTCAGGACTAGTGGTTACTTCCAGGAAGGCTCTGATTCTGATCTATGTGGGAATTAACATTCCTTGCTTTTTATTGCTTTAGTCTCTGATGGACGCCCTCCTTTGGTAGGAGGTAATCTATTGGCCCTCTGAGTTCCTACTGGTATGGACCTGTTGGGCTCTGTCACTATTACAGGGGCTCTGCTCTTTAGTATTGGCCTAGATGGGCCTAACCTTGTCCTTGGGGCCTAGTAGGCTCTGGCTGGACATTATACTTGATATGGCTTATTTTCTTCGGGGAGCAGTCATGCCGGGGGCCTGGGTTGCCCAGGGGGGTGTCGTCCGCGGAGGCTCCTGCTCAGGACGGTGGGCCTGTACCCTCTCTCACGAGGTTTGTTCCGCATAGTCGGGCTCTTTTCCATTTCGCCCCTATCTTCAGGGTTTAATTGGAGTTAGACCAGTTTGGTTCCTCGCCCTGCTGAAGATGGTATATCTCTGGGTGTCTTGTTTCCAGGAGAGCTAGGATTTAGCTTCCTCCTCTTCCTCTTCTTCTATTCCTGCCTTCTATCTTAAGGTATTTGTACCTGTATTGCTTGGCGGGGTCTAGCGCTCTCCCCTGTTGGAAGTTCTCTGCTTCCGGGGTTCTTGACTTATTACAGCATGGTTGGTGTTGGCTCCCCAACTTAGTTCTGTGAAGGTTCAGGGCTAGCCCTGTTGGCCTACTACAGAGGTATATTCCATCCTTCTGTGTTGAGCATTCATCAGGGTTTGCTCAGGTACACTCCTTGAGGAATTCTGGCCTCCCCTAAGGGGTTTACTTAATCTGATGCCCTGCTAAGGGTTGCCTTGGGTTTTATTCAGGTTCTTCTGACCTGTTCCTTAAACCATATCGCTCTTCTGGGGCGGTTGCTCCAGTCATAAAGGGGCCATAATGGATGACTCTGTTATCGGTTATGGTCAATAAATATAAATATATATATATATATATATATATATATATATATATATATATATATTGTTTACATATCTGTTCTCCATGAAAGGGGGATGATCCGCACTACGCCGAGTTCGGCTTCAGGTGGTGTTTTTGATTCTCCCTTATTCCGGGTCCTCCGGTAGGGGCTACTGTCTTGATATACTTTGAGCTAAGGGGATCTGTCTTCCTCTTCCAGGTGTTGGAAATTCCTGGTCCGTTTCTTGTCCCTGGCAGGGATTATTCCCTTGGGGCTTATGGGTCTCCATCCTTAGTATTGGATCTGATTGCCTCCACGGGTATAGGTGTCCTCGGATAGGTATCGCTTGGTTGGTTTGTCCTTCTGAGCCTAGAGTAAACTTTTCGGCTCGTGCTGAGTGTTGTCCTTTCAGGATTCCTGCAGGTCTCGCTTGAGACCAGGGTTCATATTCCCCGCTGGGGAGACTTTTAAGGTTGCCACAGCTACTCTCCTTGCATGAGCGTGGTTAGGCCTTTTCTTTGGCCTGTTCTTTCAAGGGAAGATTACTCTTCTTTCTCGGTTGTTTTACCTTCCTAATACTTGTGCTTGGCCTGGGCCTTTCAGCACTAACTTTGGTTGAGCATGCTGGCTTGTCCGCTGCTTGTGTTCAGTTCTCCCTTTACAGGTTCAAAGGTTGAGGTTAGAGCCTTGCTCTCGTTGCTCTTGGTAGCATGGTTGCGGGTGACAGCGCTTTACTGTTGGCTGTGCCCTTTTTTCACGGGGATCCCACCCTACTTATGGACACTGCTATTGGATGTCCCACATGTTATTACAATATCTGGAGCAGGACGTGCTGTATGCTTAGAATAATACAATTCTGTGAAGTACTCACCTGTAGAATTGGTATTACACGCATACAGCACGTCCTGCTCCACCCCACCCTGGTTTCTCTTGTTCTGGATCCCCTGTATGGTGATTATTATCATTGACATTATTGCCTGTTTCTGGGTGGCTGGTTCCTCCTGGCTTATCCTTCTTACTGCTTTTCAATGCTGGGGATTTGTGGGAGGTCCCTCGGTATATGTAGGGCCAGGAGGAGCTTGTTTTCTACATGTCTGCAGTGCACCGCGGCGGAGGATTACCCACATGTTATTACTATATCTGGAGCAGGACGTGCTGTATGCGTATAATACCAATTCTACAGGTACTTCACAGAATTGTATTTTTTTGATGTTACTGGTTATACCCCCCTAGAAGAGGGGGAATTATTTTCTGATTCAGAATCATCTGAGGAACATTCTAGGGTGTATGGTGCCGATTCTGTGCCTGACCCATGGGCTTCAGATGATACTGACAGCAGAGGGAGCTGTTTCATACTGTTAAACCACGCTTGGAGTTTCCTGTTCAAGCTCATTTTAATAATCTGGTGCTCAAGGAGTGGGAACGGCCTAGCCGGCTCCCCGGGGTGCCACAGAGTTGGGAGAAACGGTATCCCTTTCCTGCGGAAAACGGTGGTCATGTCATCCCGAAGTGGATGCACCAGTTCTGGGGTTGTCTAACACATCCGTCATGCATTCCCCTGACTCTACTACACTGAGGGATGGGGAGGACAGGCGCATAGATCAGCTGGCTTGCCATGCCTTTGCCTGTGTGGGGGCCGCGCTGCGTCCGGTCTGTGCCATTACGGCTGTTGCTATTAAAAGCCTGCTCAGGGATCTCTTAGATGGGGCCCCTGATGATGCAGGTAGTGAAGAGTATAGAGCTATATTGCATATGTTCTCTCTGCCTTGGATGACGCCATTAGAATGTGTGGCAGGGCTTCTGCCTTGTTGGTGGCGATACGCCGCTCGGTCTGGCTGCGCCAGTGGGCAGCTGACAACGCTGCTAAGAAGGCTCTCACTGGGTTTCCTTTCAAGGGGCTGCGTCTCTTTAGTGAACGTCTGGATTTGTTTGCTAAGGGAGGCAAGTTACCTCAGCGTAGAAGGCAGCCCCGGTCCTTTCGGGGTTCAGGTGCCTTTTCTCCTTCCTTCAGGGGCTCCAGAATTGGATGGGGAGCTTCCTTTACTGGAGCCCATGGAGATTTTTGGGGCAGGGGCAAAGGACGTGGCCGCCCTGGCCCCCCCTGGGGTCCCAAGTCATCCCCCAAGCCCCCTCGGGCATGAAGGGGCACGCTCGCCTATCCGGGTGGGGGCATGGCTTTGGCTCATGTCGGGAGGCTTCACGTCTCAGACCGGTGGGTTCAGGAGGTAGTGTCCTCCGGTTACAAGATAGAGTTTACAGCCTGGCCGCCCCCAAGATTCATCAAATCCCAGTTAGCTCAAAACCCCTTGTCAGCTCAGGGTCTGCCCCTGGCTGTCCAAGGCCTTCTGGAACTGGGTGTCATCTGCCAGGTGCCCTTGAGGGAAAGGGGCAAAGGCTATTATTCCAATCTGTTCATTGTTCCCAAGAAAGACGGGTCCATCAGACCCATCCTGGATTTGAATCTCCTCAACAAATTTGTCAGATTCAGACACTTTCGCATGGAGTCAGCTGTGACTTTCCTACGCCCAGGGGACTTCATGACCTCTGTAGACATCAAGGATGCTTACCTTCACGTACCCATCTTTCCAGGTCATCAGAGATTCCTCAGGTTCGCTCTGGAGGATAAGCACTACCAATTTGTGGCCTTGCCCTTCGGCCTCACCTCGGCTCCCAGGGTATTCACCAAGGTGCTGGCAGGAGTGATGGCTCTGCTCAGATCTCAGGGCATTCGCATTCTACCCTACTTGGACGACATGCTTATCGCTTCTCAGTCCTTCCATCAGGCAGAGCTAGACACTCAGCGGGTGGTGTCCAGACTAGAGTCATTCGGCTGGGTGATCAACCACCCCAAATCTTCCCTGTCTCCTTCCATGGTGAAGTCCTTTCTGGGCATGATTCTGGATTCAGCTCAGGTCTTTCTTCCTCAGCAGAAGGTGGAGAGTCTTCAAGAGAAAGCTCAGCTCCTTCTGTCTTGTCCTCATCCATCCATCGGTCAGGGAATGCAGCTGGTGGGCCTGATGGTGTCCTGCTTCGAGGCGGTTCCATATGCTCAGTCTCACGTGAGGCATCTTCAGCTTCACCTCTTGTCAGTATGGGATCGGGACCCTGTGTCCTTGGATCAGGCGTTTGTCCTGTCCCCTCTGGTCAGGCGGTCTCTATCGTGGTGGCTGGACTCAAGGAACCTGCTGGGGAGCAGATCCTTTCTGGCCCCCTGCTGGGAGACTGTCACCACGGACGCCAGTCTGACAGGTTGGGGGGCTTTTGGAAATCCCTGAAGTTCTAGGGTCAGTGGGGCCCTCAGGAGGCCCATGCCCTTATCAACATTCTGGAATTGAGGGCGATCAGGTTGGTTCTTGCCCACTTAACCCCCCGGGGTCGGGCTGTTCAGGTCCGCTCGGAGAACCAGAGGGCGGTTGCCCACATCAATCAGGGAGGGACCCGGAGCAAGAGGGCCCTCAAGGAAGTATGTCCGATTCTGTCCTGGGCGGAGGAGAATGTTCCCTGCATCCCGGGGGGGGGGGGGGGGGGGAATCTGGAGGCAGACTCTCTGAGCAGGGGGAACTCTCGTCTGGGAGAATGGTCCCTCAGCAGGGTGTTTCACTCCCTGTGCCACCGCTGGGGTCAGCCGGATGGGGATCTTTTTGCGTCCCGTCACAAGCCTTGGCCATGGATGCCCTGGCAATGCCTTAGACGGGGTTTCAGCTCCTGTATGTGTTACCCCCTTTTCCCTGCTGGGCAGGGTGCTGCGCAAGATAGCTCAGGAAAGGGTCCCAGCCATACTGGTGGCCCCCTGTTGACCAAGAAGAGTGCGGTTCGCAGACATCGTGCATCTGGCAGTAGATCAGTACGCCCTTCCCCGGGTTCCAGATCTGCTCACCCAATTTACAAACGCTGGCTTTGACGGCCTGGCTGTTGAAACCTCCATCTTAATGGAAAAAGGGCTGCCTGCCTCCATTGTAAATACCATGATCAGGGGCTAGGAAAAGGTCCTCTTCTTCCATCTACTACTACTTACATTGACTGGTGCGAGTCTAACTTGCTTCCCTGTTGTGTGTTTTCTATTTCTAGGATTCTGGAGTTTCTGCAACATGGTTTGGATCTGGGTCTTCAGCTCAGTACTCTGAAAGGTCATGTTTCTGCCTTGGCCATTTTTTTCCAAAGATCTTTTGCTCAGCATCCCCTGGTCAAGACCGTCTTCCAGGGGGTCCATTTGTCCATTCTTACGGTTAAGGTGGTCTTTTTGGTGGCTATCACTTCTGTGAGGCGTGTTTCTGAGTTGGCGGTGCTTTCCATCAAGCCCCCCTACTTTGAGAGACACCAGGACAAGGTGGTGTTTCGTTTGAAGCCAGATTTTCTGCCTAAGGTTGTTTCTTTTTTTTTTATAATTGGTTTTATTGAAGGAAGCATAAATTACAGTGCTCGGCAACGCAGTGACTGCCACATGACTGCAATTTCCATGGACGGGAAGCACGAGATAATGTGCAGGGCTACACTGAGCCCCGCTCCATGTATTCTAGGCTGCAATCCTGTATGTTGATATGCTATAGCATCTGCAACCCATGCCCCCGACCTTCTTTTTATTGGGTTAAGCAGGGTATGTTAAAACTATTGGGGGGGCAAGTAACAGAGGGGGATAGGGGAGGAAAGACAAGACAGAAACATCCGGGGGAAAAGCGGAGGGGGAAGGGTAAAGGGGGGTTAAGGGGATAAAAGAGAGAACCATCCCTCGAGAATCCCATCAAGGCCATGTTACGTATAGAGAAGAAAGTCGGAAGAAAAAGTGAATCGGTCCCATTCCTGCCAGGTCTTCCTATGTTTTTCCAGGTTCCCCCTGAGCGAGGCAGTGAGTTCCTCCATCCTGCAAATATCTTGCACAGTGGCCAGCCACTGCGCGGTTGTGGGAGGCTCAGAGGACTTCCACTTAGCAGGAATGCAAGTTCTGGCAGCGTTAAGGAGGGGAGCGAGAAGGGACTTGCACCTGGATCTCATGGAGGCCGGGGCCAGGTTAAGCAGGTAACAGGCGGGGTCCTCACCCAGGTCGACATCCGTCAATTTCCAGACGACCTCTCTTACCCCTCCCCAGAAACCAGACAGCTTCTCGCACTCCCAAAAGACGTGTCCTAGTCCCCCTGGAACGCGAACACCTCCAACAGAGGGGAGAGGAAGAGGGAAACATTCACCAGTAACGCTGGGACCCGGTACAATCGAGAGAGAATTTTTGAATGTAGTCTCCTTTTACTTACAGGAAATAGAGCTCTTATGTGCCAGATGAATCATAGCTAGCCTTTGCTCATCCCTAAAGGTTCTGTTCAATTCCCTCTCCCATCCCCTCACGTACGAAGGAGCAAAGTCACGGGCCGCTGATAATGCAAAAGCTGGAGGGTCTGCAACTGCCTGATGGGCCTGAGGGCGAGGTCACCAACCAGGGCCTCCAGCCTCTTCCAACCACCGTCCGCCAGCATGTGGAGTCTCCTAAAGCAGTTCTGCTTGGTTCATGCCCTGAAGGGACCGCCAGCTATCTCCACTGGAAAGTCAGGGTGCCCCAAAACAGGTGTTAGGGGGGATGGAGAGGGGGAGAGACCAGGCCTAGGAAAAAATCTGTCCACCACTCTCCTGGGCGGGCCAATTGTAGGGTGCCTGTTCAGCTGCGTGAGTCTATGCAGTGGAACCCACGGTAGGCCCGGGAGAGGGCAAGAAGAGGCATCTTGTTCCATCTGAACCCACCAGTCAATAACCCAGCTAAGGTGAGCCGCTGCGTGATAGCACCTCCAGTCTGGCAGGCCCAGTCCGCCCCTAGATTTAGGAATCGTCAGAAGAGAAGCCGCTAAACGATGGGAGCGACCAGCCCAAACAAACCTAGTGCACATTACTGTAAGCTGCTTGAAGAAGGTAGTGGGTATATCTATTGGGAGGGTTTGGAATAGATATAGCACCCTGGGAAGGACGTTCATCTTGATGACACTAACCCTCCCGAACCAAGAGAAAACTCCCTTGTTCCATTTCAGGAGGTCTTCCTCCACCCTCTTTAACAGAGGAGGGAAATTTAATGCATACGTGTCTTGCAATTTGGAAGGGATGCGTATACCCAGATAAGTAACAGCCTCCTGCTCCCACTTAAAATGAAAGTTTTCTGCAATGTGGCGCAGTCTCGCCGCAGGGACACTAATGTTTAGGGCAGATGACTTCTGGTAGTTGATCTTATAATTGGAGACGACCTGGAAAGTCCTAAGCTCGACAAGAAGGTTAGGTAAGGTGATCTCCGGTTTCGAGACAAAGAACATCAAGTCGTCGGCATAAGCCGCGACCTTGTGCTCAGTCCCGCCCACCCTCACTCCCGAGATGTCTAAGTTTTGTCTAATCGAGCATAAGAATGGTTCCAGTGAGAGGATGAAGATAAGCGGGGAAAGTGGGCAGCCCTGCCGCGTCCCATTAAAATGAAAAGTCTGGGAAGGCAGGCCGTTCACCACCACGGATGCCGAGGGGCATGTATACGAAGCCAAGATTCTGCTAAGCATCTTATCGCCCAGCCCCATGTATTTAAGGGTCTCCTCTAGGAAAGCCCAGCTCACCCTGTCAAAAGCCTTCTCGGCATCCGTGGAGAGAACTAGCGCAGCCTCCCCCGTCCGTCTTTCATGGATCACGCCCATAACTCCTATAGTATTATCTCTCCCCTCGCGATTAGGAATGAGGTCCGGGAGAAGGGGGGCAACTCTGCCAGTATTTTATTGAATATCTTAAGGTCACAGTTTAATAGGGAGATGGGCCTATAGCTGCCACACTGAGCTGGGTCTTTGCCCAGCTTAGGGACAACGGCAATGCTAGCTCAAAGAGTGTCCCGGGGGGGGGGGGGCAGTACTCAAAGAACCGAAAGATGAAATAAAGTGGGGGCCCAAAGTGCTTGCCAGTTCCTTATAGTATTCCAGGCTATAGCCATCTGGGCCAGGAGCCTTTCCAGGTTGCATGTTCTTAATGGCCTTAAAAAACTCCCCCATGTCAATCTCCTCCTCAAGAGCCTCCGCCACCCTCTGCCTGATCCGGGGAAGGCCCGATTTCTGGATGTAGGCCCTTATTTTTTGCTGATGAGCAAGTGACTTATTTTGAGGCAGATTGTACAAGCCATCATAAAAGCTCCTAAAGGTTTTGGCTATATCACCTATTTTATAGTGCCTGTTACCCTCTGAGTCAAATATGCTGGGAATGAAGTTTCTGGACCGCTGCCCCCGCAAAGCTCTAGCCAGAGCCCTTCCACTTTTATTGCTGAATTCGTAGAAATACCTACGACACCCAGCGATCTGGCCCCTCACCTTCACAAAGCTTATATCCCGAAGGGTTTCCCGTAATTTAGTCAATTTTGCACTCGTGCGGGATCTAAAGATTATTGTTTATGACATTGTTTATGTCGAGTCTCCAGACTCTGAATCTCCTGCAGCAGGTGAGTTGTTTGTTTCTCTCTCTTCTTTTTAAGCCCAAAATTGAGCCCTTGGCGCCCAAGGTGAGCAAAACGCCAACCCAGGGAACCTCAGGGCTCCGGCCTACGGTGGGGGCGAAACGGGTCCGGGAGACAGAAGAGGTCCCCCCGGCCGCCCCTGTTCTAACCTATTGGGGCATCCTCCCGTAGATTATACTGCCAATGGAAATCCCCTTCTCAGGACATTACCCACCAGAATGCAAAGAAATTAGTGAAAGCTAAACTCAGCCGCCAACAGCACAACGGGGGGGTTCGGCAGCGGCCAAGAGGGCTATCAAAACTGGGACCAATCAAAACTAACAGACAAGTAAGCAACAGAGAATTTACGTGTATAAGAACCGTTATAAACAGATAGGAAGCAGGTTCGAGGCTCGCCAGGACTGACCCCATGGGATGAACCACGACACGTCCGGGAGGGCACCCGACGCGGTGAGTCAGCCAAGAGGAGAGGTGCGCAACACCTAAGTGTGCACTACCAAACCACTCACTTTACAAACAAGTTGAGTAGGTGGAGGAACAGCCCAACAAGCCCGAAGCACTGCGAACAAGCCCGAAGCTGGTGAAGGTGCGCTGATTTTTACGGACCAAAAGATGAAAGGGATAGCCCCATCGATATGAGCCTCCGCAGTCCCGTATCTTGGACAACAAAGGTTTCAGGACACGTCTCATCATAAGGGACCTGCGCGATACATCTAGGAACAGCTGCAGGGGGGCTCCATCAAAGCAGATCCGGCCTTGTGCCCGAGCCTTCGTCAAGATGTCCTCCTTCACGGAATAGTAATGAAGGCGACATATAACATCGCGGTGACGAGTGAGATCGGAAGATCTGGGACCAAGGGCTCTGTGGACGCGCTCTATCACTATCTCGGCGTTAGGTGGACATCAGAGTATTTCTTTGAAAATGCCAATGATGGTAGGCCGAAGCTGGTCTGGGCCCGTCGCCTCTGGGAGACCTCTGACGCGAATATTATTGCGATGGCTCCTATTTTCAAGGTCATCCAGGTGTAAGGTCGCTGCCTGTGAGACAGCTCGTTGAAGGGTCAAATCCCTCTCAGCGCCTCCAACCTCTGGGTAGTTGCGGTTTGGAAATGCTCCAGCGAGTCGACTCTGGTGTCAAGGTTGCCCACTGACTGCTGCAGATCCGAGATGTCCTTCTTAAATGTGCTTTCCACCCTCTGAATGAAGGATTCAAGGTCATCTCTAGTGGGCATAATTTTAAGCTCCGCCTTCAGGGCTCCAAGGATAGGGTCAAGAGGGGGCTGCATCAGCGTCGGGGAAGCCCAGGTGGCTTGAGGGGCACCATCCGGAAGCATGGGCGCAGCTCCCACAGCAAAGGGACTGTGGAGTGTCGGACCCCCGGGGCAGCCCAGGCAGAGGAGGCCGGCCCTAGTAGGTGTCAATGTAGACGTCTGAGGGCGCACCGCCACCCCGGGATGTCGCTGCGGGCCCCTCCCTCTCCACCAAAAGCCGGTCACGAGGCCAAGTGGGGGCTGATGAATTGCTCCTTTGCTGCCCCAAGGGGGAAGGTGGCATCCCCTGCCAAGCTCTGCCCACACACCAGTCACCCGACGAGCTAGGGGGTAAGGATACTGCAGCTAGGTCCGAGGGAACACAGGGGGGGGGGCTAATGCAACCCGCAGCTGGGGAAATTCCTCCAATGATCTCAGATCTGGACCAGGGCTGAACACCTGGACGGCCGACTCCCGCCAGGATGGAGGGGAGGGGGTGATGATAGAAGAGCGGGAGGGGGATTCAGCTGGGGACCCCGATCTGCAAGGGCGTCCCCCACTCTGAGGCGAAGGAGGGCTATCGGGGCTGGGGCAGCTCAGCTGGGACATACCTGAGCTCGTCGGCGGCCCCGCCGCAGCCGCCCAGGACCGGCCCTCGTGCGTTCTTCCCCCGGGGTGGGCTTCTCCCCCCGCCTCTTACCTCTGCAAGTGTTGGAGCGGCAGAGCTTCCCCGCTCCGGTCCAGGAGGCAGCTCACATCGGGCGACGTGGAGACTCCTCCTGCGCCGGCAGCGCAAGTGTCCCGGCAGACCCGTCTGCCGCCGCTCTCAGGGCTCCGACGTCGCCAGATGAAGGAGGGCAGCTTCTGGCCCTGACATCACCCGACATCACGGGGGCCCCCGACGGCGAGAGCGATCTCGCGTCTATGCGCTCCCGACCCCCCGACGGCAGGGGGAGGGTCCAGCAGCAGCCTCAGAGGTCGGCACCATTTTGGGCGAGGTGCCCTCCCGGCCAGCCGAGCCGCTCCTCTCCATGAAGACGCTGATTTTGCGGTGAGATGCTGCTGCAGGCATCTTGGCACCTCTCCGCTTCTTCACCATGGTCAGGCTTAAGAAATTCAGGTGGGTAGATCCGCTGATTGCTTGAATTATTGGGACGGCCAGAGGGAGCCTAACTAGAACACGTTCTCACACTCCCATAGCCAGCCACGCCCCCCGCCTAAGGTTGTTTCTGCCTTTCAACTCAATCAGGACATTGTTTTGCCTTCTCTGTGTCCTAATCCTAGTACTTCTAAGGAGAGGGTTTTACACTCTCTGGAAGTGGTCAGGACTCCTGAAGTTCTACCTGGTGGCTACTGAACCCTTCATGAAGACTGATGTTCTTTTTGTGCTCTCGTCTGGACCTAAGAAGGGTCTGGCTCCAGCTAAGTCCACTATCAGCAAGTGGATCTGTCAGGCTGTGATACAGGCCTACTCTGCTAAGGGGAAAGAGCCTCCCTTCCGCCTTACTGCTCATTCTACTCGTGCTATTGGTGCCTCTTGGGCCTTTCAGCACCAAGCTTCTGTTGAACAAGTTTGCAAGGCCACTACTTGGTCTTCTGTTCATACTTTTTCTAAGTTTTACAAGGTTGATGTTAGGTCCTCAGGTGATGCTGCTTTTGGTCGCAAAGTTCTGCAGGCGGCAGTGGTTTAAACTGTCTGCTGTTACTTTTGGGGATCCCACCCTACCTTACGGACACTGCTATTGGATGTCCCAAGAGTAAGGAATATCTTCTGGAACAGGACGTGCTGTATACTTAGAATAATACAATTCTGTGATTACTCACCTGTAGAATTGGTATTATACGTATACAGCATGTCCTGTTCCACCCCAGCCTTGTTATCATTTTTCTTAGTTACCTCTGTATGGTGATTTTTAAATTTTTGTAATGGTTATAGTTCTCCCGGTTCCATTTTAACTGCTTTTCAATACTGGGGAATTTGTGGGAGGTCCCTGGTATATATGGGGCCAGGAGGAGCCACTTTTCTGTCTCTGCCGTCCAGCGCCATCTACTGAATGTATAACCCAAGAGTAAGGAATATCTTCTGGAACAGGACGTGCTGTATACGTATAATACCAGTTAAAGGGAAGCACGAGATGCGGTCACCAGCGCGCTTGGAGCTGCTGCCGTAAGACGTCTCATTGACGCGCATACCACAGCGGCTCCGAGCGTGCTGATTGGATGAGCGGCCACGCATGCACCGTAGGAGCGGGGTGAGGTGAGTTGTAACTTGCGATCTGGGAGGTTTCACATAGCAGGGCACCCCCGATCGGGGTGTCCCGGGGAAGTGGATCAGAAGTCAATTCATTTTGAGGAACCTGAGAAATGAGTTAGCAGAAGGGAAAACATACTTTAGGGTTTATCGGCGCATGAAAAGTGCTGGTGAATGAAAGATGCTGCCCCTGACAGCCAGCATGGGGCAAGCAGAAAGCAGGCTAATTTAACACTCTGACTGTTTTTCCCTTTGTGGGAACATTCTAGGCAAACTATAAATTCATTTCCCTGGCAGCTTTCTTGATGCAGTGTCCTCCCCATGCTGTCTCTTTATTCTGGTCACAGAAAGGAAGGGACATCTCTCCTTCCTCTGCCTCCAGCACCTCCCCTCTGATACTAACCACCATCCAATACTGAGGCTTGTGTCAGGTTGACACGCCCCTCTGTTAGCAATATGATAAATTGACACGTCCCTCTGTTAGCAATATGATAAATTGGAGCTTTATACGCCATCTTACAGCTCAGTCTAATGTGGTGCACACAGCCCTTTCACTCCCATCATGGAGGACACAAAAGCTGAAATTTCAAATTACTCTTGTAATAAAGCTTCATTTAAAAAAAGAGAACATTGTACATGTACTTATGTAGCCCCTAGACCAGCGATACTCAGCTGGTGGACCAGAGTCCGAATGCGGACCTCTGTGCCAATTATGGACCCCTGCCCTAACAGCCCGGCACTCAGTTGATTTTGTGTTGCTGTCCTCAGTGCTGCTCCCTTATAGACATAACATTTTGGGCCCCAGACCACCCCTGTACACGGCCTGCACAGAATGCAAGGAGAGGGGTTAAAGCAGTGGCCCGTGGGCCAGAGCTCTTGTTTTTTTCCCAGTGCTCAATAGGATTTTTGGGGTGGGGGGGGGCAAGCAGGTTTTTTTTTTAGTTTTGCTGGGGAATCTATAGCCCCTCCCCCAATGTGCTGAATTTTAACTCCCCCCCCCCCCCTCCCCCGACAGCCCTCTGCCCGGTCCTTCACCTCTCACTGGATTTTAAATGGACCTTTACAAGAAGTAGTTGAGTATGCCGGCCCCAGACAATCACTTTAACCAATCTACTTTCCATACTGTCCATCCCCATCACCGCGTTTCTACCAGGCGACAGTGGAAGATATTTTTGACTACTCCCCCCCCCCCCCAGCCTATGTTTCTGGACAGCAAGCAACTTTCTCAAGACAGCAATAGTGATAAGGCTTACCTTCCTTTAGATATAAAAACAAAACCGCGCCTCCCCCTGTCAGCCCAGCGTGGCCAGTGCTCCGCCAGCAACTCTTGATTCAACACTTCCGGTGACATGGTCCTGACCTGAAGCCAAGGCGGGGCTCGTTGGCGTTTTCTGCCAACCAGCCGCGTCAGGTGTATGGGGCCAGCGTCTTCCCGGAGCTCTTGTAGTACAAAACTCATGCAAGGTATGAAAAAAATAGGAATTCTCTAAGTCTATTATGGCTATGACTACAGAGAGAATTGCAGGCATGGCTTTATAACAGGAGAGAATAATTTGAAACTAAACACTTTTGGTGCTGCAGTTTAACAGACATCTGCTACCTGAGAAAAAGGACGTTTATTCTTTTGATTTTAAACCTAGCCTGGACATGTTTTCTAAAGATATAATGTTGAGGTTACTAGTCAGGAGAAGTTAACTGTGAGGTTCAAATTAAAACACACCCATGGTCAAAAATATTGATGTCATTTCTTAAAGCTCTTCTCTGCACAAATAGGTGTCCTCTTATATTCGTTAATTACTCTTGCGTGTATTCCCATCTTTTGGGCAGTTTGGCGCTCTAGGGACCCATAACTCTTTCCAGTGGGTGTAACCTCTCACTCTTGGTTTGCTGCTAGTGTCAAAAGTAGAGAGCACGTGCTGCAGATTGATCTGATTTTATTCTTAGTATACAGTACGTCCTGCTCCAAATCTAATACTTACAGTTGGGATATACTCCGCCAGATGGCGCTGGACTGCAGAGACATGGAAAATAGGCTCCTCCCGGCCCCTCAAATACCCAGGGACCTCCCACAAATCCCCAGAATTTCTCTGCAGTCTGGCTGCGAAGGACGAGAAATTGGCTATCTACTCGCAGGTGAGCGGGATTATTAACCTGCGGCCCTGTAGGACTATTCCCACCCGTTCCACTAGTAATATGCCTCCAAACCTTGGCTGCGCTGGTCGAGTGAAGGTAGGCAGCACCGCTGTCAGGTGCTTAGGAGCGCTGCTCCACCGCAATCCCCCACCAAAGGGTAGGCGATTCAGGCTTATGGTGAGCCTCTATGGATGCCCCTCCCGCACTATTGCCCCTTGCCCCTGTCTATCGGTGGACCCTATTTAGGTGGCCGCCGTCCTCCCTCATCCTCCTTATAGTCTTAGGGGGAAAAGAGGGGGGGGTGTATGTGTATAGATATGTAGGTTATGAAGTCTGTGCTTTCACCTTTCACATGTCTTTATTCTTGTGTCAGCCGCCGCGCTGACTTATCTTTAGTGCTTTTAAATTTACCGCCGCCACGCACTGACTTGGTTCTGCGCTTGGCGGCGGCATTACCTCAGGCGCTGGTGCGCCATCATTTGCCTTCTGGCTTCACGCTCTTCGGGGGGGCGGGACCCCTCTGGCGCCTTCCGCGTCATCGCTGTTACTGGCCCGCCCCTCGAGGTATACCGACGCCATCTTTTCTGACTTGGTTGGCCTATGCGCGACGGACTCCTACCTACCGCGGTCCGTAAGTGCCTTCGCGGGCGGCTTTATCTGCTTCACTTTTGTTACGATGTACTTAAGGTCTTGTCTGCTTATGTCTTTCAGGCGGGACGAACCCTTCTTGGCTTCTCCCGGCCCTGTTTTTAGTATATTACTTGTAGGCCTTGTAAAAATTATACTCCCACGTCCCTAGCGGGTTATTGGGGCATCCAGGGTTGCTATATAGCGTTATTCCCTATCGGCGTATAGCGCCGCTATAATCACCATATGGAGGCATCTCAGGATAATGTTGCCGGGGTCCCTTGGGGACAAGACCGGCTGTGTGTAGCGTGTGGGCAGCCTCATGCTGACGCTGACAAGGCACGGGTCTGTGTACCCTGTGCTGAGCAGGTGCTTGCATTGCAATCTGGCCTGCCAGTGGCTGCACCTCATTTCACTTCACCTACTCCCCCAAGCTTAAATCTCACTCCTACTGAGTTGCATATTAGTGGGGATTCTCAGCCTGATGTGTCTTCTAGACTGGCTACTGTTGAACAGATTATTGCTAAGTCCTTAGCGCGTAAGGCCCCTGCTAAGAAGCGGCACTTGACGCCTAATGTCACTGTTTTCCCTATGGGAACTGAGGAGTTTATGAATCTGTGTGGCTATACCCCGTCTGACGAAGGGGAGATCTTTTCTGATTCAGGCTCATCTGATGAGAGACCAAGGGGTCATGACGATTCTGGCTCTGACCCCTGGGCCCCGGATGACACTGACAGAACCTCAAAAATCTGGGTCAATAATCTGTCTATCTCTCTCCCTGTTGAGGCTCCCAGGCAAAGAGGGGAGCTTTTCCATACAGCAAAATCACGTTTGGAATTTCCAGAGCAGGCACATTTCCATAACCTTGTGCTCAAGGAATGGGAGCGCCCCAGTAAACTTCCCTGGGTTCCAAAGAGTTGGGATAGGAAGTATCCCTTTCCTGCTGAGGTGGTTAAATGTTGGTCAGATCCCCCCCCCCCCCCCCCCCTATCAGCATTGGATGACACCATCAGAATGTGTGCCAGAACTTCTGCCCTCGTGGTGGCTATACGCCTCTTGGTTTGGCTGCGCCAGTGGGCGGCTGACAATGCTGCCAAGAAGGCCCTCACTGGGTTTCCCTTTAAAGGACTGCGTCTGTTTGGAGACCGGCTGGACCTTTTTGCTAAGGGAGGCAGGTTACCCCAGCGCAGGCGGCAACCTTGGCCCTTTCGGGGTCAGGGTTCCTTCTCCTCCCCTTACCGTGGTGCAAGACAGGGAAGGGGGGTATCTGTCCCTGGGGCCCGGGGAGATTTCTGGGGTAGAGGCAGAGGACGTGGATGTCCTGGCTCCTCCTGGGGTCCCAAAGCTAAATCCTCTCCCAAGCCCCCTCAGGCATGATGGGGCGCCCTCACCCATCTGGGTGGGGGGACGGCTGCAGCACTTTGCTCACGTCTGGAGGCTTCATGTCTCAGACCGGTGGATTCAGAAGGTAGTGTCCTCCGGTTACAAGCTGGAGTTTGCTGCCGATCCCCCTCCAAGATTCATCAGATCCCGGATTCCTCAGGACCCTGTGTCAGCTCAGGAGCTAGTGCAAGCAGTGCAAGGCCTCCTGGAGCTGAGGGTCATCTGCCAGGTCCCTTTAAGAGAAAAAGGCAAGGGCTTTTATTCCAACCTATTCACAGTACCCAAAAAGGATGGTTCTGTCAGGCCCATCCTGGACTTGAAGATCCTCAACAAGTTTGTCAGGGGCAGGCGCTTTCGCATGGAGACTCTGTGCTCTGCCATCAGTTCTTTGCGCCAAGGGGATTTCATGACTTCTGTGGACATCAAAGATGCTTACCTTCATATTCCTGTGTTACTAGGTCATCAAAGTTTCCTCAGGTTCGCTCTGATGGATCAACATTACCAATTTGTGGCCTTGCCCTTCGGCCTCACTTCAGCTCCCAGGGTGTTCACCAAGGTGCTGGCTGGTGTGATGTCTCTACTCAGATGTCAGGGCATCCGCATGCTTCCCTATCTGGACGACATCCTCATCACTTCCCAGTCTCTACATCAGGCAGAGTTGGATACTCAGCTGGTGGTGTCCACTCTGGAGTCATTTGGATGGGTGATCAACCACCCCAAGTCCTCACTGTCCCCTTCCTTGGTAACTCCATTCCTATGAATCTGGATACAGTTCAGGCAAGGATCTTCCTTCCTCAGCAGAAGGTGGACAATCTGATTGCACAGGCTCAATCCCTCCATCACGCAGGGGATGCAGCTGGTGGGCCTGATGGTGGCGTGCTTCGAAGTGGTCCCTTATGCTCTGTTCCACTTGAGGCCTCTGCAACTTCACCTATTGTCTGTATGGGACAAGGACCCAGCGTCCCTGGACAGGGTCTGTGTGCTCTCCCCCCTGGTCAGGAGGTCCCTCTTGTGGTGGATGGACCCAAGGAACCTGTTGGGGGGCAGATCCTTTCTTGCCCCTTCCTGGGAGACGGTCACCACGGATGCCAGTCTGTCAGGTTGGGGGGGTTTCTGGAAGTCCCTGCGGTTCCAGGGGAGGTGGGGCCCTCAGGAGGCCCACACTCCTATCAATGTCTTGGAGCTGCGAGCGATCAGGTTAGTTCTGGCTCGCTTGACTACTCATCTTCAGGGCCTGCCTGTTCAGGTGCGCTCGGACAACCAGACGGCAGTTGCCTACATCAATCATCAGGGAGGGACCCGGAGCAAGGGGGCCCTCCAGGAAGCGTCTCTGATCCTGACTTGGGCGGAGGCCAATGTCCCCTGCATTTCAGCTGTGTACATCCCGGGGGTGGAAAATCGCCTGGCGGACTCTCTGAGCAGGGGGACCTCTCACCAGGGAGAATGGTCCCTTTGCAGCAGGGTGTTTCAATCTCTGTGTCACCGTTGGGGCCAACCAGATGTGGATCTGTTTGCGTCCCGCCACAATCACAAGCTTCCAGCTTTTGTCTCTCTGTCCAGGGATCCTCTGGCCCTGACCTCGGATGCGCTAGCAATGTCATGGAAGGACTTTCAGTTCCTGTATGTCTTCCCCCCCAATTCCCCTGCTGGGCAGGGTTCTGCGCAAGATTGCTCTGGAAGGGGTGCCAGCAATTCTGGTGGCCCCTAGGTGGCCAAGAAGAGTGTGGTTCGCAGACGTGGTACAGCTGGCAGTAGATCAGTACGCTCTGCCCTTGGTGCCAGATCTAATCACTCAGGGCTCACTGCGCCATCCCAATTTACAAACTCTGGCTTTGACGGCTTGGCTGCTGAAACCTCCATCTTGATGGAGAAGGGGCTGTCTTCCTCAGTTGTGGATACTTTGATTAAAGCTAGGAAGAAGTCTTCCTCTTCCATTTATTACAGGGTTTGGCGCGCCTACATTGACCGGTGTGAGTCTCTTCCCTGTCCCAGGATTCTGGAGTTCCTGCAGCATGGGTTGGAGATGGGGCTCCAACTCGGTACTCTGAAGGGTCAGGTTTCTGCCCTGGCTATTTTTTTCCAGTCCTTTGCTCAGCACCCTCTGATCAGGACTTTTTTTTCCAGAGGGGCACTCATGTGCGTCCCCCACTTAATCCTATGGTGCCTGTTTGGGATTTGATCTTGGCTCTGTCAGCCTTGCAGGGTGCTCCCTTTGAACCTGTGCAGGATGCTGCCTTGGCCATTCTTACGCTCAAGGTTGTGTTTCTGGTGGCTATCACTTCTGTCAGGCGTGTGTCTGAGTTGGCGGCGCTGTCCATTCAGCCCCCCTACTATGAGAGGCACCAGGACAAGGTGGTGTTTCGTTTCAAACCTGATTTTCTGCCTAAGGTAGTGTCTGCCTTTCATTTGAATCAGGATATTGTTCTTCCTTCTTTGTGCCCTAATCCTAGCAATGCTAAGGAGAGGGTTTTGCACTCTTTGGATGTGGTTAGGTGTCTTAAGTACTATCTGGTGGCTACTGCACCTTTCAGGAAAACTGATGCTCTTTTTGTGGTCCCTTCTGGTCCTAGGAAGGGTTTGGCTCCTGCCAAGTCTACTATCAGCAAGTGGATTCGTCAGGCTGTGATTCAGGCCTACTCTGCTAAGGGGAAGAATCCTCCCTTCCGCCTTACTGCTCATTCCACCAGTGCTATTGGTGCCTCTTGGGCTTTTCAGTACCAGGCTTCTGTTGAACAAGTTTGCAAGGCTGCTACTTGGTCTTCTGTTCATCCCTTTTCAAAGTTTTACAAGGTTGATGTTAGGGCCTCAGCTGATGCTGTTTTTGGCCGAAAGGTTCTGCAGGCGGCAGTGGTTTAAACTGCCTGCTGCTGGTTTTTCTTGGGGATCCCACCCTACTTTATGGACACTGCTATTGGATGTCCCAACTGTAAGTATTAGATTTGGAGCAGGACGTACTGTATACTAAGAATAATACAATTCTGTGATTACTCACCTGTAGAATTGGTATTATGAGTATACAGTGCGTCCTGCTGCAACCCACCCTTGGTTTGCATTTTCCTGGATCCCCTGTATGGTGATTGTTATCATTGTTATAGTTGATCATTTGAATTGTTTAATGCTCTCGGCTTCTCCTTAACTGCTTTTCAATGCTGGGGATTTGTGGGAGGTCCCTGGGTATTTGAGGGGCCGGGAGGAGCCTATTTTCGATGTCTCTGCAGTCCAGCGCCATCTGGCGAAGTATATCCCAACTGTATGTATTAGATTTGGAGCAGGACGAACTGTATACTCATAATACCAATTCTACAGGTGAGTAATCACAGAATTGTATTTTTTTTTCCTTTCTGCCTTTGCTTGTCCAAGCTGGGTAACACATCATTCCCAATGTGATTCTTTCCATCTCTGTTTATGCAACATGTTGGCGATTTATGTGTATTAAAAAAAATAGCAGTTGATACAGAGATACTACAGCACCACCTCAAGTTATTTATCTCACAGCTGAAGAAGCTACTGTACCTGTACCCTTTTTGTTTTCTGAATTATTCATTGTAAAATAATTGTATAGTATCCTATACATGCTGCACCTTTAAAAAGTGTTATTTCTTCTAAAGGTAACTTTGCTCATTTCCTTACTCCTCCAAACTCTAATCGTTCTGCCATTTCTGCCTGTGCTTTAAAACACTGGTGGGTGGTATACATGCTAATGAATTCCAGCTTGACTAAGTGAGTCACATATGCCTTGGAGTGCTGTCAAAATAGCTTCTCCGACATAGGCTGAACTATAGTGGTCCATTTTAGAAATAGGTCATATCATTTGTAAAACCATATATTAAAAGTGTTTTTTGTATTTATTTTTTTTTTTTAATCTGATGGCAAAATAAGCGAATTTGACAAAGTTTTACTGCCATCAAGCTAAAAGAAGATATAATAACACAGCTAACTAGAATGTAATTAATACAGTTCTGCATGCATCTTTTAGCAGGTGAAGAGACAAGTCCCTGAAAAAAGTTGAAGAAAATGCCAAAATGAAAATTGGGATATGGGGGTGGAGGAGGTGGATAGATTAGATAATGAAAGATTGGAAAAGTAAAATTAGGCAAGTGCTGCAAGGCACATAAAGGCTTCTTGTGACTAAAATAGTTAACACAGAATATCGAAGGTTGCCTTATTGTTAGAAATTTGTTTTTGTTTCTCCTACAAATACATACAGTAATAATAAAATTATTTTTGGCCTAAAGTGAAAAAATAGAAAATACACTCACCCCCACAGCATGGATGCCTTGTCCTTTGTTCTTCCTTTTTTTTTTCTTTCTTCCTTCTCTTTTTCTTCATTCAGTTTCCCCACTGGTGTGTCTGGTTTCCCTAATTGGTATCCACCACCTCAAATATAGTCCTGCATACATCATATAGGGCACTACAAAAGTGCCCCTACCACCCTCACGCGCAGTGACCTTTTCCCACTCACTTGACCAAAGGCAGCGAATTGCGTTTGGAGGAGGAGCTTGCACATCACTGTTTAGCTGTCCAGCTAGCGAATATGTTTGGCTGCTGGTGGTCACATGGGGCCAGGAGGCAGGACCAACACCTTTTTAGGTAATGTTTTAAGTCCTGTTTTGAGACTAAAACATAGTAGCCAGGCTAGAAAGAGACCCATATTAGGCCATATTCTACCCCTTTACTCTTCCCACCCACTCCTGATCTTGGTCGTCCTCTGCAGCAGAGGCTCCTCCCCAATTGCTGCCTGCCTCTCAGGGCTGTCCCATCTGAAAGTGTTACAGCAGGCAAAGGTAATTGTTACACCATTGTGTCGGGCTACATTTGGCACTGTCCTTAACTATTTTCAGTTTTTAAATTGAAGAAGAAATGGCAAGATATCGAGGTTTAAAGGTTTTCTTTTATTATTTCTCTTCTGAAGAAATTGGGTGTGGCCTTGGATCTATGATGCTGCATAATAATCCTCATAATGGGCGTGCTCTTCTCTGACAACAATGTGATGAATCTGAAGGAGGAGACGGAGGGAGGGACCAACAATCCTGTCCTGCTCTGCTGAGATGATTAGGGGGGTGGGATGAAAAAGAGAGTGTCATTGTCAGAACCCGTAAATGTCAATATCTCTGCCATTTCTGCTCCATTTTAAAAACGGGAAACAGTTTAGGACAGTGCCAAATGTAGCCTGACCCAATGATGTGACAATTGCCTTTACCTGCAGTATCACTTTAAGCGCCAGTGTTACGCTGCTCCTCTAGCCTTTTGGCATAGTCCTGGCAGGTAAAAATGATAGTTATTAATATTACAGCTTTTGATAGAACTATATATTCTTGGCAGGTTACACGTTGCATCATAAGATTTAAATATATAAAGTGTAAAAGTCTGGTATTGACACGTTAAACCATGTAATCAAGTCAGCACTCTGCTGCTTTCTTCGAGAAGTACTCGGATACATAGTCGCTGAAGCCGTGGCCCTGTCTACCTATGTTTCTCCACATATGGTTCATATACTTCATTTAGTCTCAAATAACTGCAGAATTCTGTGACTGAATATGACAACCATAGCTGATTTTTAAGTCTGCCTTGGGTGTGGGCCCACATTATGACAGGCTGGGATGGGTTTGAGTGGTAACTGGGAAAGAAAAAGTGACCGCCGGTAGCCTGAGGTTCAGGACTGCGGGGGGTCTCTGGATCTGGATGTTCCCCCGAACATGTCACAATGTGACCCCAAACGCATTAAGTAGAAAATGGCTGTGAGACTGCTTTAAAATAAACCTGTTATTAGGATGACAGATCAGGATAATAGTCCCAGCCTTTCGACAAGCACCTATTGGGTATAGAAGACTAGTCTAACTCTTTTCTGGGAAAAAAAAAAGACATTTATACAAACAGTCCAGGCAGATATAATTTCATATGAGAAAAAAATGCAAATAGTACCTATAAAAATATTTATCTGTCACTGATGCAAAGGGTCTGTGGTGGCAACTCCAGTTTAAATGTTATTTTTTTAATTAAATGGGGAAACATTAGAACGTGGTTTCTTTTTGCTAATTTCTTGCCTGCCACTTTATCCATCTGAAACCAGTATGAATATCACTGGGGATAAGAGTCATGTCAATGATACAAGAACTTGTCTTTTTGTTGGTTGCCACTATTTTGCCCCAAGAAAAATTTTCAGATATATACCTTAAAATTGTGGCAGGCTAAGGTATTCACTGTGGCGTTACCAACTGCAAAAGCAAACATTGTTTTTTTTTGCTTCCCTCCATTTTCCAAAACTAAAATTTTGGCTGGAGGTGGACATTAGATTAATACTTTTCCTTATTGGCAGCTTTGTGATTATTCTTTAAAGCTGACCTTCACCCTGAATAAGAGCATATTTTATATGTTTCCCCCACCCTGTACATACAGATTGCTCATATTAAAAATCATCCTACCTGCATCTACTGCATGTTGTGAGCCTTTAAACATCCAAGATGGTGGCTCATGGAACATCAGGCAGCCTGCAGACAAGAATTGCTGTTCTTTTCCTGACCCCAGCTCTGCTCTGTCTGTGCAAAGCACAGCTATAACCCCACCCCCTGCAATTTATGCTGCTCTCCTCTCCTCAGTATGTGATGTTACTGAGTCAAGATGGCGGTGCCCGTCCTGAACAGAGTTACAGCCCGGTGAGGGAAAGAATAAAAAATGACAAAAAACTTAAAATATATTTATTTTAGATGCTGGGGATAGTTTAAGGGTTTGAGCTTTTCATTAAATCGTGCAGAAGGTCCGGTTTAGGCCTTCTAGGATGTTAATCTAGTCACAGTCACTAGTATATTTCCCCGAAAGAATGCTGCTGTATATATTGATTTTAGATTGTTTTCTGCTTGTGGAAGTGACACTGCCCTGCTAATGAGATCTCACTAGACTAATTGGAGGTAAAATAGGCACATAGTTGTGAAAACACAATTTTATCATTAACACATTTTCAGTTAACTGGTTTATTGAAGGGAGTTTTCAGCTTCCTTTTTGGCATCACTTTGGCAATTTTATTGGCATTTTATAGCCCTAGGATTATAGTCCTCTGCACACAAGTGTTAGTGAATCAATATCTGCACAGTTAAACTGATAAGCTTAGTAAGATCAGAGGCAGAGCATAAACAAGACTGCCATGACGTTGGCTGCTCCATTTATATGTTAAATCCCTGAACTTTCCATTCCATCTGCTCATTTTACTCTATCAGGCTAAATTATTTTGTGTAATTCTAAAGTACCGACATATTCTCTCGAATTGGTCTGATAACTGACTATATTGGCTTTATATTGACTTTTCATTGTAAAATTGTGATCAAGAAGTGATGGAAAACCAGTTGTAGTAGTCGGTAAACCTGCAATTTATTCTGGCAAAACCAGGTAGACGTCTACTGGTAATGATAGGCTCATCTTCCTTTTGTCAGAGCATTAATAGGAACTTTCCAGGTTAGGGGGTGCCACCTTTTTTCAAATATACCACATGGAGGCCACAAATGTGTCCGCTCCTTTATGCCAAGCTCTGTGTCTAAACAGGGCTGTATGCCATGTATTAATATGCTTTAATAACTGGGCAAAACCCTTGCATGTATTGTGGGATCAAGGAAAGGTGAGTTTCCATTTCTTCTTCCATTATGGGAACTTGGAGACTGCTCCTCCACCGTGCAGGACAGGAGTCACTTGAGAACACTCGGTGTTTCCTTAAATCTTCCATGATGGTCTACCATAATTCCTGCTCCTATCATCCTGGTAAGTAATCTGTAAGTACTGAGGTGAGTGTGTGTTTTTATAGTCATCTCTTCCTCCTCTGGAGGGTGGGAGGAGCGGTCTCCAGGGCCCCCTCACAGAAGAATCACGGAAACAACATTTTGTAGGTAGGCGTAATGAAATGTTCTGGGGGCATTCACACAACGGGGCATCCCAAGTCAGCCCCCATATCAATGACCAAAATCTTGTATGTAAGAAATCCAGGGTTTTGGTCCACTTTAAATCAGGTGTCATGCACTCTTGGGGAGATTGAGCCACAATCTCTCAGCTACTGAACGTCTTCAGTACAGAATCCTTATTCACCAGGTATATACCGTATATATTCGAGCATAGGTCGACCCGAATATAAGCCGAGGCACCTAATTTTACCCCCAAAAAATGGAAAAGTAATTGACTCGAGTATAAGCCGAGGCGGCTTTTTTCAATTGGAATTGGAGTTGATTTGAGGAATCAACGGGTTGATACAGAATTTGGTCTGCTTTACCATGTGCCTTTGCTTGCAGTCATAACCGCGCTTCCTCAACCATTAGGGCACAGAACTCTACCCTTATGCTTCTGAGCCACTGATGCTTAGCCGTAATAGACGGCACAGACTCATACCTCCCAACTTTTGGAAACAGTAAACAGGGACATTTTTTGTCATTAAACCACGCCCAAAGTGTCTGGAAAGACCCATCTTTAGCCTCAAGGTGCCCGATTTCCCTATGTCTAAACGAAGGAAGAGCCGGGTGTCAGCGGGGAGCACCCAGAGTGTCAAGATCCGCCACTACTTCCCCCCTGAGGGACCTTCTAGCGCTGGAGGGAGAGGCAGCAACATGGCGCCTGTAAAGCAGAAGCCGGCGACACGTGCGGCAGCGGGGGCCGGTGGAGAAAGGAGGCGGAGAGAAGCGGCGCCGCCGGAGAGTTACCTGCCGCAGGAGGAGGTAAGTGGTGAACTGACAGCCCCGGCCCCGATCTCCGATGTGGCAACCTGTCGAGGAGTAGAGGGGCGGGAGCCTAAAGTAGCGGTGCAGCCGACGGAGGTGGCAGGAGCGGCGAAGGATCGCCGCTGCTCTGCAGTTATACCGATAATGACAGCGGCTCACGTGGCGGGGCAGGAGAGGGGGGAGAGGCGCCCTGCCAGTAGGCGATCCACCGCGGAGTACACGCCTGCACTTTCCCAGGCAGCAGGCACCAGCAGAAGCCCCGGGAAGTGACAGAGGGTGAGTGCGGGAGCCGGCACGGGGGCGGGAAATGAATGGGCATGTCTCCTCCATTTCACTGACTCGAGTATAAGCCGAGGCGGCTTTTTTCAGCCCAAAAAGTGGGCTGAAAAACTAGGCTTATACTCGAGTATATACGGTATGTACATGCATACTAGAGATTACTAAGGGGTAGTGTACATACACACATAATGAACGACAGCCACTAGATATAAGTAAATGACACCATTTTTACTACTTTTACACTGATATTATGTACAGCAATGAACTACAAAAAGCAAAAAAGAAAGTTATCCCTCTGCACACTCATACTAAAAACTGAAAAACCTAGCTAACACTTGTTAAGAACATGGACTGTTAGTTAACATAGATTGCAATGAATGTAAAAGCGAGGTAGCCACGTCAAGGCCGTCCAATTAGTACCCCGTCCCTAACATTACTAAGTTTAAAAGTTTGTGCAGGCATTGCTACTTCTTTACTTGTGTGTGCACAAGCAATGCAATACATGAATCAGCCTGTCTAAAGACATTGCAATAACTTAACTTACTTGCACACACACAATGAAAAATACTTTACTTGCCTGCACAGTGTTACAGTTCAAAAAGGGGGTTTAGGTAGAGGCCAATTGGACTCCCTGTTACATTGGGAGAGCTACAATCCAGCAGATCTGGCCACTGACCTGCAAATGCAACAGCAAAAAGGAAGGTAGGATGTGCTCATCCAGTCAATATATAGCAGTCAAGAGGTGCTAGAGGGGTGTGACCACACACACTAAGCAAAAAAGAAAGTTATCCCTCTGCACACTCATACTAAAAACTGAAAAACCTAGCTAACACTTGTTAAGAACATGGACTGTTAGTTAACATAGATTGCAATGAATGTAAAAGCGAGGTAGCCACGTCAAGGCCGTCCAATTAGTACCCCGTCCCTAACATTACTAAGTTTAAAAGTTTGTGCAGGCATTGCTACTTCTTTACTTGTGTGTGCTACCTCGCTTTTACATTCATTGCAATCTATGTTAACTAACAGTCCATGTTCTTAACAAGTGTTAGCTAGGTTTTTCAGTTTTTAGTATGAGTGTGCAGAGGGATAACTTTCTTTTTTGCTTAGTGTGTGTGGTCACACCCCTCTAGCACCTCTTGACTGCTATATATTGACTGGATGAGCACATCCTACCTTCCTTTTTGCTGTTGCATTTGCAGGTCAGTGGCCAGATCTGCTGGATTGTAGCTCTCCCAATGTAACAGGGAGTCCAATTGGCCTCTACCTAAACCCCCTTTTTGAACTGTAACACTGTGCAGGCAAGTAAAGTATTTTTCATTGTGTGTGTGCAAGTAAGTTAAGTTATTGCAATGTCTTTAGACAGGCTGATTCATGTATTGCATTGCTTGTGCACACACAAGTAAAGAAGTAGCAATGCCTGCACAAACTTTTAAACTTAGTAATGTTAGGGACGGGGTACTAATTGGACGGCCTTGACGTGGCTACCTCGCTTTTACATTCATTGCAATCTATGTTAACTAACAGTCCATGTTCTTAACAAGTGTTAGCTAGGTTTTTCAGTTTTTAGTATGAGTGTGCAGAGGGATAACTTTCTTTTTTGCTTAGTGTGTGTGGTCACACCCCTCTAGCACCTCTTGACTGCTATATATTGACTGGATGAGCACATCCTACCTTCCTTTTTGCTGCAGCAATGAACTACAAGAAATCTCATATGAGAGAATAAACACTTACTACACACTATTAGGAGACTGATGGCCTTCTGAAAGCTCTGGTGTCTAGCAGTCCTGATCGGTGCAATACTATACCTACGTCTTGATGGTAGCAGCTTAATATGGAGGCCGGTTTTAAACAACAAATACATTGCATAAGCTACAGCTTTGACCTACATCTTAGTAACATTTTTGCTGTATGATTATTTTCGATGAGCTTGTGCTTTGAGAAAAATAAATTGAATGCAGATGCTTCATTTGGCCATACTGCACCTGTTCAGAATGGGAACTTTACCCATGCGGCTGGACATATAGAGGTGGCGATTTTAACACCAGGGTGAAGCAGCCACCTGTCTAACGAAGCAGCTCCCAGTGTTGTCACCCTTTTTTGTATGAGTTTTACTGTGTGGGGACATTAACAGGTGTGTTTATTTTTGGCACACTAGCTCCGTAGTAGACAAGCAATTGTTCCCGCTAAACAGTACACCTGTATGGTCTAAATGTAACTACTGCCTTGTTTGTCACAAGTGATAAAACGACTGAGCCAATAAACATGACACTGTGGACGTAACCTGCAGCATGTTTGGCATCTGCTCAAATCTAATCAAGGATTGCTGCAACTAAGCTGGCCAGGCCAGCTGTATGAATGTCTCATCTTTGGGGTTTCCTGGCCCTCCAGAGGTTATAACATTGACCAGCGACAGCAAGAGGAGTCATCCAGCTCCTTAATTTCATATAATATAATAAAAATAACATACATTGAGTAAGACCTCATTGTGAAAGTCAAGCATTTGAAAAAAAAAAAAGTACACCGATCATATTGAGTCCCAAAGTGCTGTAAGAAGCCAATAGGCCTCTCAGTCTACTGACACTAAGCCAGCAATGAAATGTAATTGGGCTGGAGTGAGGATCTTCCAAGGGTCATGTCTTTTGTGAGAGAACAAGCAAGATCCAGTATAATAAGCAGAAGTTTGGTATAAATCAAAGCTATAGGAATGTATATGAAGTGCAATCAAATCCCTCAAGTACACCAATGTCCTGTTGTTGTTTTTTTTTAATAAATGTTATAGAATAATTCCTGCCACAATGGATGACTGTAATGCAGCCTTTGCAATCTGTGACCCTACTGGGAGATCTGTTCCTAGTCATTTTTTGGTTTAGGCATTTTGTCACCTGAGAGAGATACCTGGCTAATATCAGCAGAAAATATGGGCTTCTGTGGGAATTACCTTCCTTTTAGAAAAAGGCTTTTTTATAATGCAGGTTACTGAAGCTAAGACGTGATTCTACACTCCCACTGCAAAAGAGAAATACAGAGCCCTAAATGATTTTACACGCTTTCCAAAATTAATAAATTGGCAGACAATGGGCTAAATTTCTAACCTGTATATAAATCAATGCGTGTTTTGCATCTGTATAGTCCTAAAACTATATATTCTCTCTCTCCCTCCATTTTAGAGACAACCGGGAAGGCTTAAGAAGAAAATCTGTATATCAAGGTCCATATGTAAGAGACCGATCACCTCACAGACGAGAGTCTCCCTATTTTCGGGAGTCTCCAGTCACCAGGAAAGACTCTCCACACAGCAGATCTGGCTCCAGCGTCAGTAGCAGAAGCTATTCTCCAGAGCGGAGCAAGACCTTTCCTGGGCACCAACAAAGAAGTATATGCTTTTCTTAGTTGTCTTTTTATATGCTATGTGTTTATGAAGAAAAGCATTGGAAAATGTTGGTCAGTTTCTAACATTTTAAGCTTTGTTTTCATTAGAGCAGGCTACTAACCTTCCTATTAGCGGCGGTGTCCGTTCAGACCTAAACTCATAGACATATTAAAGCGGGGAGTGGGGTGTTGTACTCTCAAGGGGGGAAAAAACCTTACCTTGCCCAAAACCCAGTACAATTCTCACTCTGTTTCTGTCCCTGGGCTCAGCCATCTTGGTGAGGTAATCCCCCCACTATTAACGCAGGCCCATCAACTTAAATGAGCAGGGAGGGAGATGCAAGGCTGTCAGAAGGGAATTAGGAGAAGGCTGGTGGTGGGTTGCGCAACCTCTTTAGATCAGAGGTCTGGCTGTGGGAAGTTTAACCCACAACCAGCCTTCTCCTAATTCCCTTCTGATACCTTTCTCGAGTGTGGCCACACAATTAGGTTGCTGCAGTACACAAATCCTCCAGCGCTAACCCTATACCATCCAATCTGTGCATCCTCTATGCTACTACCTCCCAAACGACGATGGCAGCACAGGACTCTGGGTAAGGTATTTGTGGACCAAAGTGGGCCAAAACCCAGGGTTTTGACTATATTGGGTTTTGGTCCTTTCTCCCGGGACACCCCGATTGGGGGTGCCCCGCTGTGTGAAACCCCCCAGATCGCCGCATCCAACACGCATGTGCGGCCACTCGTCCAGTCAGCGCTCTCGGAGCCAGTTTAATAAGTTCTCTGTATCTTTTTATATATTGTAACTTTGAGTAATGCAGATTAAGTGGCTTGTATGAGGGCTGGTAACTTGTATTAAAGAAGGACTCTGGAATCTGGAAATGTTGCACCCCTCCTATCATGCTAACTATTCAGCATTACTACTTGCTATAGTAATTGCAACCTCTGCGTTCCTCAGCCACACACAGACACATATAACATTTAGTATTGTAGATTTCTACATGACTCCTGTAATATGGCATCCCATTAAATATAGGAAGAATGCAGAATGTCACTTGTATACTGGACTATTAATTAAATGTTTCTAATGAGCCATAGCTAAACATTTAGTTTCAGGGGACTGTTTTATTCTTATTACATATATTATGGTAAAAGATTGTAAACCATGTCCGACTGGGAACAATCAGATCCCATGTGGATGGCTAACTTTAGAGTTCAGACAGTTAAAAAGAAAAAAAAACAAATACTCTAGGCTAGTCTATCTGCCCACACACACACACTTTAATCCTTTGTCACTTTCTCCCCCTCTGTACTGCGGCTTGGAAATGTATACTGTATTTGTTCAAAATCCTATTAGTGCTTCTGAGACTTTTAAGATTAAAATCCTGCCCTTTAATGTGAAACAACTAATGTCCCTATATCGGGGTCTTTCAACTGAGTTTTTGCTATAAAACTACAATGTTAACATTTGCATATAAATGCTGTGATATACATAACACTGAATATATATACATGTCTTCTGAAGAGCACATGTAAAGTACATCTAAACCTGCATCATTACAGTAAATTAATGGGGGAGGGATTAATTATATACCCTGCATGCGAAAAAACTATTCATTGTTTTTTTGTGGCCATTATGACTAATTGCTGTAATGTATGAAAAGTAAAACCTTCACCCACATTAGATCTGCAATAAGAAGGTGTTGTTACCATACAGGCTGGGGCAAGGTCAGCATATAGTCCTACAATAGTAAAAGTGATTGCTGTGTTAAAAAAAAATAACAAAACATCCTTTTCTTTCTTTCAGTAAAATAAACAACCACCTTGGTGTAAATATTCTTCAGGGTTTATAAGTAACTACTCCTCTATGGGGGATTTTTTAATATTTGCCCATTTTGATGATGGCTTTCTGTAAAAGTGAACCAAAATCCGGGATTTTCATGTTCCCGGGGTTTTGGTCTGTCACCCTGGGCATATTCAGTCTCTCGTCCAATCAACTTCTCTAGCAGCGCATATTAATTAGATTCCAGGGCCATTCTTCAAGGGTTTTGCTCCGCTTTACCATTGGTTCTGTTCAGGGGTTAAAAAGGCAGACCTTCCTTCTATTTTTCCATTTATACATCTGCTCAGGGTGCCTGTTCTGTGATGTACAGTATGTATAAAAATGTTTGACCGTGAGTAGTCTGAATAGGATCTATCTGGACTGGAAACTGCTCTGTGGGGGTGCTTTTTATTTTTAGTCTTAAGATCAGTGTGTTAGTGTTCACGTGTCCAGAAGAACATTGGAAAGATAATTATTTTGTCACAGATTTCTGTTTTGTTCCATTCAGTGCATGAGTCACCTATTACTCATTATTTAATATTCCTTGCTTTTTATTGGCATTATCCCATCAAATGCATCAAGCCATTGCAAACACGATAAAAAGACCGAAAGAAGAATATCTCTATAAAATACTTTTTCATGGTTTTATTAACTATTTGCAAGATGTGGAGCTGTTGTACATATTGTAACTATCGCATTTATATCGTGCAATTTTTCATGCAGGTAAAGAAAGATCCAGCGCACATCCTTTGAGGTCCTCCAAAGACCCTTCTCCTTCAAGCTCAGCAGCAGTTCCTAACACAAAGGTGTTTGTTAAATGCTCTTATAGTGCATGTCTAATTAAAACAAATCGCGACCTGTGGTTAAAGCAAACCTTGATTCAAAAGTTACTGGAGTTCCAAACTGGCGGGGGCATCCCATTTTGAATTATCCTAATGTGCATACTTTAATAGCGAGGTCAAAGCTGGACAAATCTTGCGTAGCGTTTTCACATTTCCTCCCTGGCGGCTTTTTATTCCGGCACCCCACGGAAACCAGTGGGGTTCGCCAGCCCCAGGTGCAATGCAAGACAGCACATAAGCTCAATCTTGGGCTTGCTTCTATGGTATGTGCAGTAGGGCATTCTAAATGGGATTTTTATTTAGAAAAAATTAATCGGACCATCAGCTAGCTTGAGCCCACACAGGCGTGGTCTGTATCAAAGCTGTGTGGGATTTGCAATGCTTGAATTCAGGTGAGTATATTTATTTATATATAAAGTTTTAGTCCCTTTTAAAGGTGAATGATGGTCGCCGACCTTCTATCCTTTTTCCTGAACTGCTCCACACAATGGTTTCCTTTCTGCCACCTTATAGCAATCTCTAGACAGCAGCTAGTATTAATAACTTCTAGCTTGTAGATTGGCATCCTGATGCTTTCTGGAACTGTGTACCTTTAAGCTGATGTGATGTTGGCTAATTACATTCATTTTTTTACATACTTCATAAAATATTCCTTTTGCTTTTTAGAGCTTAGACCTAGAAAAAGCTAACCGTCTGGCAGAGAGTGCATTTTTGGATGCTGCCTGCAAATGGATTACTGAGAAAATGGAGAAGGTGTCAGAAAGCAGTTTACCCGAAGTCACAGAAGAGTTTGTCAAAGTACATATTTCAGTCAAATCTTTAGCGGAATGCAAAATTCCTTAAAGGCCATCTATAGACAAAAATAATATTAATAATAATAAAAATGCTGAGGGTTTTAAGCTGACATCACACTCTCCTGCCCATGCCTCTCTCTACCAGTAAGCCATTTTTTCTCACTGATTGGAGGCAGGGCTGGGAACTCCAACCAGCCACCAAGAGATCCAGTGGTGGTCAGACTGGGAGCCTGCCGGGGAGTGTGCTGTCAGCAAAAAGGTAGGTTATCAACTCAATGGCTGTGTAAAACCTAGTGATGTCTGCATTCACTTTTCAGGTATAGTAAACACCTTTGTTTATAACATGTCGAGATTCAACTCTTAACCCTGTAGATGCCAGCTGGCATGTAAAACTACACTTCCCTCCCCATCCACAGGCTTGGCCTGTCAACTTGAGTTTTGATTATACACAGCCCCTGCTGGCTGTGGGTGCACTGGTGCTGCCAGTCATGACTGAGCAGGCTCCATCACTGATTGACTACAGGGAGCACATCACACGAGCATCCCCACTAATAGTATATTATGGGGCATCCTTATGTGCGTGTTGGAGGGCATTAAGACAGTAACACACTTTTAGCTTCCAAGCTGATGTCTCTGGAATGAAATCTCAGCAACCCACTGGGACATGGAGGTAAGTGTAGTTTGTTTTTTTTGTATATCTTTATGGTCCCTTTTAAAGACTACCTATCCCCCAAAATATCCATCCCTCTGCAAAAGCAGCACAAGCATTAACTTTGTGTACGTGTTTGGGCCCCATGGCATGTACATGTTTTTTACTTTTTTTTATAATCCGATTTTATTAATTTTAGGTCCAAAAGTTTATATGTATATTTTTAATTAGAGTTATTACAAATATTTATGTAACTGTAAATATACAGTTGATAGCATACATACTGGCATTGAAATGTTAAAGGGAATGTCCAGGCAACTACCATTTTCTTCTTTGAATAACCCCCCCTCTCCCACAAAAGCATAGTAAACTTTATTTGAAATTTTCGTTCATTTTTTACATTTCCAGCGAATGGGGGTGGCTACACTTCAGGAAGATAGCAGGGAGTGTATATCGGCATACATTGAAACCTAATCACAAAGCTGCAATACACAGGCAGCCACTTGGGGCAGAGTTATAGACTACCAGTCGAACCCTATGTTTGGTGGTCTGCTAGTAGAATCGGGAGAAGAGTGCCAGAAGTCAGCGCCAAGTTTCTGCTTCTGGGTGTTGCTTACAAGAAAGGAAAGGGCAGCTATGACGAGGTTAGCTGCTGAATCATGTTTTTTACATTTTAGCTGGACAATCCCTTTTAATGTTCAGTTATGCATTGTGGCATTATACTACACTTACTAACCAAGTGTGTGTTTTTGTTTTTAAAGGCTGGCTCATCGGCAGCACTGTATGGGGACCAACCAGCAGACGCTGAGGCAAACATTTCTGTGAATTCAGACACCTATGAATCAAATCCACTTAGTAGCCGGTCAAAGGCCATTGCAGCAAAGACCAAAGAAATCGAAGAAGTAAGTAGCAATGAAGCAATATCAATAAATACAGTCCAATCAGGGCTTGTCTTCCATGTGTCCATCCAGTGGACATCCAGTGTCCATCCAGTGAAAAGCCAAACTCCACTGCAGCGCACACCACGTCCACCAGTGGCACCTAATGCATTTCAGTCTCTTATTGAACAGGAATAGCTCACCCCTCTACCATCCAATGTTATAGGTAGGGTGCTGCCATCTCTAGTAATACTAGTCGGATTGTGGGGGTTCCACTAGTTGAAACAGGGAACCTGATACTATGACCCCAAGTATCGACTAAACACCCTTTGTGATGTCACCCCGTTCTGAGTCACACTGGAGACTCTGCCCAATGTGTTTCGTCCTAAGGGACTTCACTAGGGGGATTCACGTGTAGTTTCTAGCGAAACCCGGAATGGAGTGACATCACACAGGACGTTTTTGTGTTTTTTATGGTGAGTGCAAGCCTATAAAAATAAGGAGCTGCATCCCCATTTTAATAAAATAATACTATATTAACCCTTTGATGACATATATTGTCCCTTGAACATACTCTTTAACCCTTTCTAGCCACATGAAAGTGCCAGCCTTGTAAATTTCACGCCGCTGGCATTTCCCCCCTCTTTAGAGCCGTACAAAGATTCTCTGTGCTGTGTTCAGCTTCTGACAGCTCGATCCCTGCCACAGGGAGATTTTTATACCAGCGAGTTTAAAAGGCCCCTCCCTGCAGCCAGAGTGATCAGCAGAACCCGGGGGCGCAGCAGAGGACACAGTTCTTCTGCCGCTCACTTCCGGCTGAGATCAGACGACGTGGGACAGCACCCGGTGATCGAAGGAACTTTACCAGTTCAAAATGCAGGAGGGGCCATCAAGGGGCCTGCTGACCAGCGGGTGACTTACCAAAACCCCCGCCCCCATTATTTGCATCCCCAGCTGCCAGCAAGGATGCAGAAGAGCCTGGTGCCTTGGGGGCTATGTTGACTGGCCTGGTGCTGGGTCGCTCGGCCTCTGACCCCTGGTACACCAGGCTACATGGCTGGTACTTGGGCTGGTTTTGCTAGAGAAGGGAGACTCCATGAAGTTTTTTTTATTTGTAAGGGTTTAACCCACATATGTCAAGCTCCCTCCTGAAAAGCCAGCAACAGATGCACAGGTAGAGAAATGAGTGCTCATATAGAGCTATAGAGACAGTTAATGTGGCAGTCCACAAAACTTGGCCTGTTACTGCCCCTCTAGGAGTGAGTTTGACACCCCTGGTTTAATCCTTCATAGTTATTTCAAGTTAACTGAAAGGGGCTCCTTCAGTTTACTGAAACATATGTGGTACTTAGCAAGGCGGCAAGAGTTGACATCTTTAGGTAGGCTGGGGCTGGAAGGGTTAACAAGGAGGAGGAGGCTCCTTATAGTACATTCCCAAGAAATTGAGTCAGAAGTCATTTTAAATTTAAAGGGCCAGTCCAGCCCAGGATGTCTACTTTTTAAATCCCCTCCTCTGTTGTTGAAGCTTGGCAGGGGGTTACTTAAATAAAAAACACTTACCTGCCTCGAAATCGTCAGATTTTTGCGGCGCCCACATCTTTGCTAGTCCCTGGCCTGCCACTTGGTGCTTTGGACAGAGGTGGTGACGAGCAGTGCTGGATTCCAGGGCAGATAAGTGTTTTTTATTTATGTAACCCCTGCCCTGCTTTAGCGATAAGGGAGCGTTGCAGGAATGGGGGGGAGGGGGTATTTAAAAAATGGCCAGGCTCGGCTGGTGGTAAGTAGTGAACTTACACATGGTGAAGAGGAGTAAAGCATTTTAATCTAGTTTTGCAGAAGATCGATTCACACCATAGTTGGGACTTCTGGTGCTTTTATATTCTATCTTTGCAGTGTCCTTACTTTTATGACCCCTAGTATAACAGCAGCCACTTCCGAACTTAAGCACACTTCTTGATTTAGTCATGGTGATGTCAGTTTACAAATGAGCCTTATAATATGGAGGTCTTGTGAAGTTCCTTATTGCAATTTTGAATAATGATGGAAAGAGTAAATGAACGTCACTGCTTTCATGTTAACGTTGACTTCAGAGACTGTGCGTTCAGCCTCATCTCAGAGCTGTCACATCTTAGAATTACTGCTTAATTCTTGTGGCTGAAGCATTGCCTGCCCAACATTTTCCATGGAGGCCGAACCATTCCAGATGCAGGACGAGTGCTTTAAATTAAGATTAAAAGTAAACATTGGAACATTCTGCTTAACACACTTTACTAGAAAAGTATTTGTGAATGAGAGTTTTAAAGAAGGTGAGCACTTGTTACCTTTTGGTTAAAGCAAAAATCCTGACAAAATTACAATGGAATCATTAGTAATTTATTTTCTCTACCTACCACTTGCACAAGTTTGATTCTCTGGACTAGCAGTGCGCTCCTTAACACCCCACTATTTGCAGTTTTTAAATTGTCCCCGCAGTCCTCTTAATCGTTTTTTTTTCCATATATCTTTGAGATTTTTTTTAACAAAACCTAGATAGAGAAAAAGTACAGCATATAGACAAAGTATAGCATATAGGGCGAACATGACAGTGAAAAAAAATTCACCATAGGCTCTCCTCCAGGCCATGGGGTTAGATCTTCTACCCACCGTGACCCTGGAGTTACTCCCAGACCTTAAGTACTAAAACCCATCCACAGAGTCACTGCCAGAGATGTTATAGACCATCCGGGCCCCCCACTAATCTGTTGATCCTCTTGTTTACCTCATACTTGTCCCAATATACTACCCATTAAAGCCTGCACTGCAGCATCCGCCCCGCCCGCCCCTCCTATAGAGAAAGAGGAAGGGCAGGAAAAAGAAAGAAACTAAGGAAATAGAGGGAAAAGATGGAAAAGAAAAAGAAGAAACCGAGGGTCCCGGAACACCGCACTCCAGGCTCGGACCCGAGAGCATTTACACTCAACTCCCCCTGCCCCGCTAGTCCTTTTCTAGGAGCGCCTGGAAACCCGGGGTTCCCCGTGAGACCTTCCACAAGGCCCATGTTCTGGAGTATCCCTGAGACCCACCCTCGACCCTCTCCAATGCCATCTCCTCCATCCTCCTGATGTTCTGTACTTCTCCCAGCCATTTGAGCAGAGAGGGGGTAGCACTAGTTTGCCAATAATGGGGAATCACCAACCTAGCAGCTGTAAGTAGGTGCCTAAGCAATCCCCTCTTACCTGCTGCCACGACCCGGGGATCATGGATAGAAGAGTCACCTGGGCTGTATTGGGGAAACTCTCAAGAGTCAGGAATTTGTAGATTCCCAACACCCCCTCTCAAAAAGTCATCTTTATCTTCACAGTGGACATAAATGACTTGCATGATCCCAGTGGTTACATCTTGTCTAAAAAGTTCCCTACAGTTTCAAAATTGTGAACTGCACACGTCCTTACAGTTGGACAAATCCGCTTCACCCATCCAGTCTCCATCTCTGAATCTAAACGTATGAATATGTTAGAAGTTTGTGTCTTACCACCCAATTGATTTCTGCCAGTCTGCTTTCTCAGAAGAGTATTGTTGGGAGGATTTCTTTCGTTGGGTGGATTCAGCTTTCTGTGTGCCACTTCAGCCCCTTCCTTCAAAATAAACATAAACCCTGCCCTGCCCCCTCCAAATAGCAATTATACTAATAAAAGAAAGAAAAAAGACCCTCACCTTCACCCCAAATTCAGCCCCCGAAGTCGCTGCTGCGGCACTGAACGTTCGCTGCAATATTCCTGGAAGTCCCGGCCGACCACTCGGAGTGGCGCTCTCCGCATCGTGCACACTCCCGCCGAGAGTGTTGGCTTCCAGCACCGCCCGGGACTTCAAGGAAGATGACAGCGGGGTCTTTTCTTTGTGAATTTAAAATTGCTGAGCAGCAACATACCTCCAGAAAAAGAGTAGTTGTTTGCTGTCTGTTACCTTTTGTAGTTTATATGAAAGCAACAGACAAGCAGAGGAAGGCGCTGCATCCCTTTCCTACACACACACACACACACACACACACACACACACACACACACACACACGGACAGATTATGAGGGAGGAACAAGGGGCGCGTGTCTCGGGGCCTCCTCCACCAACTTTTGGTCTTGTCCAGGAGGCCTTTCAGTCTTTGGTCTGATGGGCCATGGGGCCAGCAACAAAGCTATCGGCAGCAGTGGGGACTCCCTGCGTCACCACAGGGCAGGACAGCCACCAAGCACAGCCACTGGCAGCTCAATGTAGGGAACTGTTTTCTGCTGGAGCAGCTTGGCGACTACACTACAGTTACTTGGCTGGACTATTATTTTACAGGAAAAAAAATAATGTATCTGGGGCCTCTACCAGACTTTATGCTATTTCAGGTTGTGTTAGAGTAATGGTTTAATTCTATTGAAATTCTTCTGATATGTTTATATGTCTACCCATCATGCAATACGTTGGTCCCATCTGCCCATCCAGTTGCTGCTTTGTGCATACATTCAGTGACTGCCCCGCTGTGCAGCTGGGATATGTCTGCTTAAAGTGGACCAACACCCAGGATTTTGACTATCCTGGGTCTTGGTCCACTTCGGTGGGGCACCCCCGACCGGGGTGCCCCGCTGTGTGAACCCCCCCCCCCCCCGATCACCCGGAAAACTCACCTCTCCCTGCTCCCACATGGCCGCACCGTCCAATCAGCGCGGACGGACAAGTGATCTGACAGCAACGGACAAGCGGCGCCGCCTGCCGCGCGTCAAGAGTGATTCACAGACGGCCATTCACAGACGGCTGGCGCGGGCGCACGCACGTCTAGGGGGGACAAGGTAAGGGGATTTGGGGCGTTTGGGGGGGTTTCACCCCGCGGGACATCCCGATCTCGGGAGGGGATTCCCGGCCCGATCACGGGAGGGTGATGGTCCACTTTAAAGTAGTGCTGTAAAAGGCATTTTGAGAAACTGCCAGAATTTTTGCATGTGCACGGAACAGCATGTTTATTGCATTTTGGCTGTACACATTCTGGGGGTAGACAACAACTGTGCAGATTTTGTCAGCAGGGAGAGTGGGCTCTCTGTCTGGAGGTGTTCCTCATATTTTGCGACAGATGGGGGGGGGGGGGGGTGCCTAGGTGAACCTGATTGCGTACAAACACAACCGGAAGATGGCATGTTTTGTAGCTCTCTCCCAGGACCCTAGAGAGAGTGAGTCTCTCCCCATGAATAGTAGTCACTGATTTGGCAAATGTCTAGTACTAAACAAGTATTAAACTTTGCTCTGCAAGTCACATTCACAGTGTTTTGCCAAACCCAGTATTAGCTGTGGGCTCAGGAAGGCTGTTTCTCAAACCTATTCTGCATGGCGTACAGAAAACCCCCTTTCTCATAAGAGCTGTCAGACTGTAGCAGTGATTAAGGCTATGGTTGCAAGGGAAGGAAGGCCCCTTCCGTATCACTGCCCATTCTGCCCGCTATTGGATCATCCTGGGCATTTTAGCATCAATCTTCAGTAGAGCAGGTACGTAAAACCTACTACCAGGTCTCCTGTTCACACCTTTTCTAATTTGAACAAGATAAGCATACGCCTGTGCTGCCTTTGGGCGTAAGGTGGTGGATTCCTTGCTAGGTCTGACTTTATTCTAAGTATGCAGCACGTCCTGCTCCAGATAATTCAGAACAGATGGGATTACCTCCGCCAGAGGGCGCTGGACTGCAGAGATGGCAGAAAGAGGCCCCTCCCGGTCCCATATATACCCGGGACCTCCCACAAATTCCCCAGTTTCTTCTCTGCAGTCAGCTGCGAAGGACAAGAATGATGGCTTCTCTGTTCGCAGGTGAGCAGGGCTTATCAGCCCGTGGCCCTGTAGAACTATTCCCACCCGTTCCATTTCTTCATGTATGCCTCCCAGCTTTGGCTGCGCTGGTCGGGTGATGGTAGGCTGCACCTTTTACAGGTGTTTTAGGAGCCTTGCTCCAACCGCAATCCCCCACCAAAGGGTAGGCGGTGCAGGCTTATGGTGAGCCTTATTTGGGATGCCCCTTTCGCCCCTCGCCCCCTCCCTGGTCCTTGGTGGGCCTTTCCTAGCTGGTCGCCACCGCCGGGGGGGTATGTGTGTGTGTTTAGTATAGTGTGTATAGTATAGTGTTTAGTATAGTGTGTATTTGTGCTGTCACTATTCTGGGCTCCACGCCCGGGCTTTTACTCTGTCAGTTTACTGTTTTAAATCTGCCACCGCTGACGCGCGCACCTTTCGTTGTTTCCGCGGTCAGCGGTGACGTCACTGCAGGCGCTGCTGCGCCCCTATTGGCTGGTCACGCGTTAGGCCTTCACGCCTTCTTGGGGGCGGAGCTTATGGGGCAGCACGCTCTGCATCGTTCTTCCTGCGGCCCGCCCCTTGAGGTACCCAGCGCCATTTTGGGCTCTTCCTCCGGCATGACCTGTGACTCTCCACCGTGGTCCGTGAGTGCCCCTGCGGGCTTATGTATTTGTCAAGTGTTTATTGCTGATGGGGTGTCATCTTTTGTGTCTTTCAGGCGGGAAAAACTGTATAGAGGTTTCTCCCAGTCCTACCCCCCTCTATTAGTTGCTAAAACTTTATTAGAGGCCTGATTAGTAAAATCCTCCCACTTCCCTAGCGGACCTTTGGGGCATCCCGGGTTGCTTTTACAGCGTAATTCCTATTGGCCAATTGGCCCACTATAATCCCCATATGGAGGCTTCACAAGATATTGTGCTCGGGGTCCCCTCGGGACAAGCCCGTCTGTGTGTGGCGTGTGGGGCATCCCCTATAAGTGATGATGTGTGGGTCTGTGTGCCTTGCGCCCAGCAGTCGCTTGCGCTGCATTCTGGGCTATCGGTGACTGGGCCTGCGCCCACTATGTCTTTACCTACGCCCCCTCGCCTGAATTTAACTCCCAGTGAGCTGAACACTAGTGGGGAGTCTCAACCTGATGTGTCTTCTAGGCTAGCTAACATTGAGAGGTTGATTGCTAGCTCTGCGGGCCATAAGGCCCTGGCTAAGAGGCGGCATGTGGCGCCTGGTGCGTCTGTTTTCCCTATGGAAACTGAGGATTTTCTGGACATGACTGACTATACACCCCTTGAAGAGGGGGAATTGTTCTCGGATTCAGAGCTGTCTGATGATCAGCATTACAGTGGTGCTGACCCTGGCTCTGATCCCTGGGATGCTGATGACACCAATAGTCTTTTGACTCAGATTTTCAGGACTCTCCTCAAGAGTCTGGTGGAAAGTGCCCCTGATGATGCTTCTAGTGCCGAATTCAGGGCCTTGTCACATTGTGAGATATTCCAAGTGTGACATACACTCCGCTTCAACTCTTCATGACATTTGGGTTATTCTCCAGTAGAGGGTGAACTTCTGCAGAGATGAATGCAAAAAAAGGAGCTCCTCCCAGTCCATAAATACCTGGGACCTCCCACCAATTCCCAGTTTCTTCTCTGCAGGAAGGCGAGCAAGACAGAAGATGAAGACTTCTCTTCCTTGCAGGTAAGCGGGGCTCACGCCCGGCCATTTTTGTCCCTATTGCTGCCAGGACCTTTCCTAAATTATCCCTATTTGAGCCTCCCAGCCTTGGCTGCGGTCCTGGTGAGGGTAGGTAGCACCTTATGGGTGTGCAAGGAGCATCGCTCCACCGTGAGACCCCATCACAAGGGGTAGGCGGTTGCCCGGTTTTGGTGAGCCCGGTGTGGGATGCCCTGTCCCTTTCATTCCTATGACCAGATTCTGGCTGGGATTCCCCCCTTCCGGGTCCCTTACTTCCCTCTGGGGGGGGGTGTTTTTTTTTTGGTCTTACGTGTGTGTGACACTGTGTGTGAGTGTTTTCACTTGTGTCTTTACTGTGACAGGTGTTGTACAGCTTCTACATGGGGCCTTAACTGTGCTGGCCTCCTTCGTTCAGGCCGGGGAGCTTCTACCACCTCAGGCTTTGTCCAGCGCAGAATGCGCGCTCGCCAGGCTCCGCCCCCCTCCCAGCAACGCGGATCCCAGCCATGGGCTAGCCCGCAGCATCGCGCCAAACGAGGGGGCGGGGCTACTCCTCCTCTTCCTCCTTTTCTCATAAGGCTCTTCTCCGGGGGCTATCTTGGTGCTGCTGTGGCTGATCCTGCGTGCTCCTGGCCGGTAAGGGCCTGTTGGCCACTTCCTTAGCTTATGCGGAGGCCCCTCTTTAGCAGGGGGGCCTCCTTTTCTCTTGCATGTGTGAATTTAGATTTATATGGATATATGTGATAATAAATATATATATAAAAAAAAAAATATATATATATATATATATATATATATATATATATATATATATATATATATATATATATATATATGCATGATAAGGGGATCCTCCTAGTCCTGGGGTCCCTAGTCTTAAAATAGATCACCACAAATCCTCCCACTGGGACTTTTAAGGGGCATCCCGGGTTGCTTATTGCTTAAATTCCCTGCAGTCTTGCGACTGACCACAAGAATCACCATATGGAGGCTCCGCAGGATACCGGGCTCGGGCTCCCTCTGGGACAATCCCGGCCATGTGTGGATTGTGGGGCATCCCTTACGGGTGAGAATGTGCTTATTTGTATACCATGTGCAGAAAAGGCCATATCGCGGCAGTCGGGTGCCTAGCCTTCTGGGTCGGCGCCCCCCGCTTCATTGCCTTCCCCTTCCCGCCTTATCCGTACCCCAAGTGACATTGGTGCCAGCGGGGAGTCGCATTCCGATGTTTGTGCTAGGTTGGCCAGCATCGAGAAATTTATGGTTAGCGTGGTGGGCAAGGAGGCCCAGGCTAAAAAGAGACATTTGTCGTTGTTCCAGGCGACTTGGGATATTGATGATGATTCATGCGATATGTGGGATTATTCCCCGTTAGAGGAGGGGGAATTGTATGAGGAGTCAGAGGCTGACGATGTACAGTTTGGCGAGGCTGATGTTGGGCAGGCGCTGGGGGATGCTGTTGACACGGCCACGGTCATCTCTTGGAGGTTTTGGATATTGCGCCGCCTGAGCCGCCCCCTCTCAAGGAGGGGGAATTTTTTGGGGCCCACAAGCCCCATTTGGAGTTCCCTACCCAGGGTCATTTTGATGCATTGATCCTTAGGGAATGGGAGAAACCTAGTCGGCTTCCGGGTGTTCCGCAGGGATGGGATAAGAAGTATCCTTTCCCGGTGGAAGCGGTTAAGCGCTGGGCTTCTCCCGAGGTCGATGCGCCAGTTTTGGGGTTGACCAACTCCTTCGTGCTTCACACCCCAGACGCCACTTCCCTAAAGGATGGTGAGGATAGGCGCCTTGATCAGATGGCATGCCATGCCTTTGCTTGTGTTGGTTCGGCCTTGCGGCCTGTTTGTGCATCTGCGCTAGTGTCGGTGGGTGCTAGATCTCTGATTAGGGACTGGTTAAATGACGCTCACCTTGATCCGGCCAGCGCTGAGTTCACTACGCTTAAAAGATTTGAATTGTTCATGGATTTTGTCTTGGCTGCTATGGAAGACACTATTGTTATGTGTAGTAGGACTTTAGCCTTATTGGTGGCCATGCGCCGATCGGTATGGCTCCGTCAGTGGACGGCGGACTTTGCGGCCAAGAAATCGCTCACAGCACTTCCCTTCTTGGGTACGCGGCTGTTTGGAGATAAGTTGGAGGCTGTGGCAAAGGGAGGTAAGTTACCTCAGCGGAAGAAACAGCGCCGTCCCTTTCGGGGGGCAGACTCTTTCAATCCTTCCTTTCGGGGTGCCAGAGCTGGTAGAGGTTTGGCCTTCTCGGGGGTCAGAGGCTCTTCCTGGAACAGGGGCAGAGGTTGGGCCCGTCCCACTTCTGCCTGGGGTTCCAAGCCCAAGCCTGCGGGTAAACCAGCTCAGCAATGAAGGGGCGCCCTCACCCGCACGGGTAGAGGGGCGGCTGCGGCTTTTCTTCCAGGTCTGGGCCCAGGAGGTCACAGACAAATGGATCTTGGAGGTGGTCTCCTCCGGGTACAAACTGGAGTTCGAGTACTGACCTCCTCCAAGATTTTTAAGGTCTCGGGTGCCCTTGGACCCTCAGGCTGCACAGGGGCTCCTGTTAGCAGTAAGAAACCTTCTGGACATGGGAGTTGTATGCCCGGTGCCTCCGTCGGAGAGAGGCAGGGGTTTCTACTCCAATCTTTTCACGGTTCTCAAGAAAGAAGGTTCTGTAAGACCCATTCCGGACCTCAAGGTCCTCAACAGATTCATCAGAACCAAGAAGTTCCGCATGGAGACTCTGCGCTCGGCCATCAATTCCCTTCGTCAAGGGGATTTCATGACATCCATAGACATCAAGGATGCGTATTTGCATTTTCCAATTTTTCCAGCGCATCAGAGATTCCTCAGATTTGAGGTGGACGATCAACATTTTCAGTTTGTAGCCCTTCCCTTCGGGTTGACCTCGGCGCCGAGGGTCTTCACCAAGGTTCTGGCGGGCATAATGGCCTTATTCAGAGCTCAGGGAATTCGCATTGTGCCGTATCTGGACGACCTATTGATTCCAGCTTCTTGGACACCCACCAGGTGGTGTCGACCCTGGAGAGGTTCGGGTGGGTGATCAACCGCCCCAAGTCCTCTCTCTCGCCATCACGGGTGATTTCATTCCTGGGCATGAATCTGGATACCATTCTGGCCAGAGTGTTTCTACCCCAGACCAAGGTGCAGGGGATTCAGGATCTGATCCGCCTTCTTCTGGCCAATCCTTGCCCTTCTATCCGACAGGGGATGAAACTGGTGGGATTGATGGTGGCCTCCTTCGAGGCGGTCCCGTTTGCGCAGTTTCACATGAGATCTCTTCAACTTCATCTATTGACTCATTGGGACAGGTGTCCCTGTCATTGGATCAACCGTTCAGGATGTCTCCCAGGGTTCGGCAGTCCCTTCGGTGGTTGCTGGAGTCGAGCAACCTGTTGAGGGGCAGATCCTTTCTGGGTCCTCGCTGGGAGAAGGTTACCACGGATGCCAGCCTATCGGGCTGGGGAGGTTTCTGGAAAAGACATCAGTTCAGCAGGGTGTGGGGTCCTCAGGAGGCTCACAACCCCATCAATGTCTTAGAGCTCAGAGCCATCCGGCTTGTCCTGTCACGGCTGACGTCGCACTTACTGGATCTTCCGGTTCAGATTCGTTCAGACAATCGGACGGCGGTAGCCTACATCAATCACCAAGGAGGGACTCGCAGCAGGAGTGCCCTCAGGGAAGTCTCTCTGATCCTGCATTGGGCGGAGAGCAATGTTCCTTGCATTTCGGCAATCTACATTCTGGGAGTGGAGAACATGGAGGCGGACTCCCTGAGCGGGGGGTTCTCTCGCCAAGGAGAGTGGTCTCTCAACCCCGGGGTTTTTCGGTTTCTTTGTCGCAAGTGGGGGACTCCGGAGGTGGATCTCTTTGCCTCACGGCGCAATCACAAACTCCCGGCCTTTGTGTCTCTATCTCAGGATCCTCTAGCTCTGGCAGTGGATGCCTTGTCCCTTGCTTGGAAGGATCTGGGGTTTCTGTACCTGTTTCCTCCCTTCTCCATACTGGGCAAGGTAGTTTGCAAACTGGCTCTGGAAGGGGCACCAGCAATTCTGGTGGCTCCAAGGTGGCCAAGAAGGCTTTGGTACGCAGACGTTGTAAGGCTGGCGGTAGATCAGTACCGGCTTCCCATGTTTCCGGATCTGTTATCTCAGGGTCAGCTACTTTATCCCAATTTTCCAACGCTGGCTTTGACTGTTTGGCTGCTGAAACCTTCATTCTGAAGGAGGAAGGTTTGTCTGAGGCTGTTGTTCAGACTTTGATTAGAGCTAGGAAGCGGTCCTCTTCTGGCATTTACTATAGGACTTGGCGGTCCTATATTGACTGGTGTGAGGCTAGGGCCTTGCCTTGAAGGGTGTTTTCGATCCCTAGGATTTTGGAGTTTCTTCAGCACGGTCTGGATCTTGGGTTCCAGCTTAGTACCTTGAAAGGGCAGGTCTCGGCTCTGTCTGTTTTCTTCCAAAGATCTTTTGCCTTACACCCGCTGGTTAAGACTTTTTTCCAGGGGGTCGCTCATGTTCGACCCCCTCGGAAGGCTATGGTTCCTGGTTGGGATTTGAATTTGGTTCTTTCGGCTCTCCATGGTCCTCCTTTTGAGCCGTTACAGGATATTGCTCTTTCTGTTTTCACTCAAAAGGTTGCCTTCTTGGTGGCTATTACCTCTGTTCAGCGTGTCTCTGAGTTGGGGGCTCTGTCGATTCAGGCCCCTTACTTTGAAAGACACCAGGACAAGGTGGTCTTTCGCTTTAAGCCAGATTTCCTTCCTAAGGTGGTTTCTGCCTTCCATCTCAATCAGGATATTGTTCTCCCTTCCTTGTGTCCTAAGCCTAGCAATGACAAGTAGAGGGTTTTGCACAATTTGGATGTGGTTCGCTGTGTTAAGTTCTATTTGGTGACTACTTCTTCTTTCCGCAAGACGGGTGTCTTTTTCGTGGTGCCCTGCGGGCCCAGGAAAGGTTTGGCGCCCGCCAAGTCTACCATTAGCAATTGGATTCGTCAGGCCATTGTTGGGGCCTATTCTGCTAAGGGGAGGACTCCCCCTTTTAGGGTCACTGCGCATTCTACTCGTGCTGTCGGTGCGTCCTGGGCTTTTCAGCACCAGGCTTCTGTTGAACAAGTTTGTAAGGCTGCTACTTGGTCTTCCGTTCATACTTTTTCCAAGTTTTACAAGGTTGATGTGCGGGCTTCAGCGGACGCCGTTTTTGGCCGCAAGGTTCTGCAAGCTGCAGTGGTTTAAGTTGGTGCATTCTTTACTGTTTATGGTTCCCTCCCATGACGGACACTGCTATTGGATGTCCCAAATGTCATGAAGAGTTGAAGCGGAGTGTATGTCAAACTTGGAATAATACCGTTTTGTGAGTACTCACCTTTAAAACGGGTATTATAAGTGTGACATACACTCCACTTCACCCCACCCTTTTGGTATTTTGGATCCTTTATATGGTAAACCTTTGTTTCTTGGTTGTTAGTATTGTTATATTTTGTTCTTCCTGGTCCCCTTACTGCTATTTTACACTGGGGAATTGGTGGGAGGTCCCAGGTATTTATGGACTGGGAGGAGCTCCTTTTTTTGCATTCATCTCTGCAGAAGTTCGCCCTCTACTGGAGAATAACCCAAATGTCTGCCCTCTACTGGAGAATAACCCAAATGTCATGAAGAGTTGAAACGGGGTGTATGTCACACTTATAATATCCGTTTTAAAGGTGAGTACTCGCAAAACGGTATTTTTTATTGCTTATATCCTTTCTGCTCTAGATGACACCATTAGGATGTGTAGTAGAACCTCAGCCTTGGTGGTTTCTATACGCCGCTCTGTTTGGCTGCGCCAGTGGGCAGCTGACAACGCTGCTAAGAAGGCTCTCACGGGGCTCCCCTTTAAGGGGCTGCGCCTATTTGGTGATCGCTTGGACCTGTTTGCTAAGGGAGGTAAGTTGCCCCAGCGTAAGAAACAGCCGCGGCCCTTTCGGGGTTCAGGCACCTTTACCCCCTCCTTCCGCGGATCCAGGTCTGGGAGAGGGGTATCCTTTGCGGGGCACAGGGGTGACTTCTGGAGCAGAGGCAGAGGACGTGCCCGCCCAGGAGCCTCCTGGGGCTCTAAGCCCAAGTCTGCCACCAAGCCCGTTCATCCATGAAGGGGCGTCCTCACCCACCCGGGTGGGGGGACGACTGAGGCTCTTTGCTCATGTCTGGCGAAAACAGGTCTCAGACCGGTGGATTCTGGAGGTGGTGTCCTCCGGCTACAAGTTAGAGTTCGCTGCCTGGCCGCCCCCAAGATTCCTCAGGTCCCGGATCCCTCAAAATCCCCTGGCAGCTCAGGGTCTGTTTCTGGCTGTGCAAAACCTTCTGGACATGGGGGTCATCTGTCAGGTCCCTCTTTGGGAAAGGGCTATTACTCCAATCTTTTCACTGTGCCCAAAAGGGATGGCTCAATCAGGCCCATCTTGGACTTCTCAACAAATTTGTCAGAACCAGGCACTTTCGCATGGAGACCCTGCGCTCAGCTGCCGGCTCTTTGTGCACGGGGGACTTCATGACCTCCATAGACATCAAGGACGCGTACCTTCATGTTCCAGTCTTCCCAGGGCATCAGAAATTTCTCAGGGTCGTGCTGGAAGACCAGCATTACCAAGTTGTAGCTCTGCCCTTCGGTCTCACCTCGGCTCCCAGAGTCTTCACCAAGGTGCTGGCAGGTGTTATGGCTCTCCTCAGAGCATTCGCATTCTTCCATATTTGGACGACCTTCTCATCACTTGTCGGTCTCTCCATCAGGCAGAACGGGATACCCAGCGGGTGGTGACCATTCTGGAGACGTTCGGCTGGGCGTTCAATCACGCCAAATCTTCCCTATCCCCATCTCTGGTGACTTCCTCTCTGCAAGCTCTAGTTCACTCCCTTCTTTCATGCCCTCACCCTTCCATCCGGCAGGGGCCGCAGCTAGTGTGGCAGATGGTGTCCTGCTTTGCGGTGGTTCCCTATGCGCAGTTTCACATGAGACCTCTTCAACTCCATCTCCTATCAGTCTGGGACAAGAGTCCCCTGTCTCTGGATCAGGCTTTCGTTCTGTCTCCTCTGGTCCGCTGGTCCCTCTTGTGGTGGCTGGACTCGAGGAACCTGTTGGGGGGCAGATCCTTCCTGTCCCCCTGTTGGGAGACAGTCACCACGGATGCCAGTCTGACAGGTTGGGGGGGCTTCTGGAAAAGCCTACAATTCCAGGGGCTGTGGGGCCCATGCTCCTATCAACACCCTGGAACTAAGAGCGGTCAGGTTGGTTCTGGCCCATTTGACTCCTCACCTTCAGGGCCGGCTGGTCCAAGTTCACTCAGACAACCAGACGGCGGTTGCCTACATCAATCATCAGGGAGGGACTCGGAGCAAGAGTGCCTTCAGGGAAGTGTCCATGATTCTCTCTTGGGCGGAGGACAATGTCCCTTGCATTTCAGCTGTATACATTCTGGGGGAATGGTCTCTCAGCAGCGAGGTCTTCCAATCCCTGTGTCTCCGTTGGGGGGTGCCGGACCTGGATCTGTTTGCATCTCGCCACAACCACAAGCTCCCAGTCTTTGTCTCTCTGTCCCAGGATCCCCTGGCCGTGGCCGTGGATGCTCTGACTCTATCCTGGCAGGGGTTCTGTCTCCTGTATCTGTTTACTCCATTCCCCCTGCTGGGCAGGGTTCTGCGCAAGTTGGTTCAAGAAAGGGTGCCAGCAATTCTGGTGGCCCCCCGCTGGCCAAGACAGGTGTGGTTCGCAGACATCGTACAGCTAGCAGTAGAGCAGTACGCTCTGGCCATTGTCCCGGACCCTCTCACTCAGGCACGGCTTTGCCATCCCAATTTACAAACGCTGGCTTTGATGGCCTGGCTGCTGAAACCTCCATCTTGATGGAAGAAGGGCTTTCTGTCTCTGTAGTCAATACCTTGATCAGGGCTAGGAAGAAATCCTCCTCCTCCAATTGCTTTGGGATTTGGCGGGCCTACATTGACTGGTGTGAGTCTAAGCTCCTTCCCTGTCGTGTGTTTTCCATCCCTAGGATCCTGGAGTTCCTTCAACATGGTTTGGATCTGGGACTTCAGCTCAGCACTCAGGTCTTTCACTCAACATCCTCTTGTCAAGACCTTCTTCCAGGGGGTTGCTCATGTGCGTCCCCCCCGTAAGCCTCTGTTGCCAGTCTGGGATTTGAATTTGGTTTTGTCTGCCCTTCAGGGCCCTCCGTTTGAGCCTGTGCATGAGGCTGCTCTGTCTATTTTTACTTTTAAGGTTGCCTTATTCTAAGCATACAGCACGTCCTGCTCCATCTATAATAATTACACATGGGTAATACTCTGCCAGAGGGCGCCGTTCACTGCAGACATGCCAAAACAGGCTCCTCCCGGCCCTTCATATACCCAGGGACCTCCCACAAATCCCCAGATTTCTCTGCAGTGCTGAACTGTGAAGACATGAAGTATCACGCTCTTGCAGGCGAGCGGGGCTTTACAGCCCGTGGCCCTGTGGGACTATTTACACCCGTCCTCTTTATGAAGAATATGCCTCCCAGCCTGGGCTGCATTGGTCGAGTGAAGGTAGGCAGCACCTTGTGTGCTTAACGGAGCCATGCTCTACCGCAATCCCCCACCATAGGGTAGGCGGTTAGGCTGATGGTGAGCCTCTAGTGGATGCCCCTCCCGCATTGTTGCCCGTGCCCCTTACATAGTTAATCCCTGGACGCAGGTCCGCTTCTCCCTCGCTTCCTCCCGTAGCTCGGGGGGAAAAGGAAGGGGGGGGGGTATGTGTGGCAGTCCTAGTGTAATGTAACACGTTTAAGGCCTTTTGAACTTTCATTGTACTTGGGTGTCAGTGTCGCGGGGACTCGGCATGACGAGCCAGATCAGGCTCGCTCCTCGAGGTTCGCTTGGCGCCATTTTGACGGTCGTCGCGCGCGCATGGTTGCGATCCGCCTCCGCCCTTGGTCATGTAAGTGCCCTCCGGGGCGGTTTTTGTTCCTATGATTCTTTTATTCGAGCTGCGCATGGCACTGACAACCCCCCCCCCCTCTTATCCCATTATGTCTTTCAGACACCAGGATTTCGGTGGCTTCTCCCACTTCCTAGCGGGTCTTGGGGCATCCAGGGTTGCCTATTGCGTAAATCCCTGCGGGCATACTGCTCAGATAATCACCATATGGAGGCATCTCAGAATTATGTACCCGGGGGGTCCCTCGGGGACATGACCGGCTGTGTACTGTGTGTGGTCAGCCCCATGCCGATGCTGATAGAGCACGGGTCTGCGGACCGTGTGCTGAACAGGCACTGACCCTGCAATCAGGTTTGCCAGTGGCTACACCTCCCTTCAATACACCTGTCTCCCCGGACCTAAATCTCCTGATGAGTCTCACTCGAGCGGGGATGACCAGCAAGTCGTGCCGTGCAGGCTGCCTACGCCTGAGCAGGTGCTGTCTAGTTTAGCGGAGCGCATGGGCCCTGGAAAGCAGCGGTCCCTGACGCCTCCTGGCTCTCCTGTTCCTAACGAAACCGATGAATCTGCTGCTATGCAGGACCTGGATCCTTCTGATGAAGGTGAGCTATTCTCCGATTCGGGCTCCTCAGATGGGATGCCCTGGAGCCGTGATGATTCTGGCCCCGGTTCTTGGGGCCTGTGGGACACTGATGAACTACTTATAGGAGAGGCTCCCAAGCCTAAGAGGGAGAGTTTCCACACAGCGACACCGCGCTTGGAATTTCTGGAACAGGAGCATTTCCAGGCTCTTATATCCAAAGAATGGGATTCGCCTTGTAAACTTACAGGGGTTCCAGGGGTCTGGGATTGGAAGTACCCTTTTCCCCCTGATGTGGTTAACTTTTGGTCAGCACCTCCCGTGGTGGATGCACCAATTATAGGGGTTACTAACCCCCCCTTCATGACTGCCCCTCATTATCGTACCCTTCGGGATGCTGAGGACCGGCGCATTGACAGACTGGCTTCCCACGCCTTTTCGTGTGCAGGGATGGTTTTTGCGCCCGGTCTGTGCCGTGGCCGCCAGGAATCTCATTAGAAAACTACTTGATCACCGACCTGAGGACCTCCCCTGGGAGGTATTTAATGCGCTCTCAGACTGTGATGTGTTTGTAAGGTTTATCCTCTCAGCGCTGGATGACACCATTAAGATGTGTGCTAGAACCTCTGCCCTTGTGGTAGCTATCCGCCGCCTGGTCTGGCTGCGACAGTGGGGTGCTGACGATGATATGAAAAAGGCTATTACTGGCCTTCCTTTCAGAGGACGGCGTCTATTTGGGGCCCGTCTGGACCTTTTTGGAAAAAAGGGCAAGGCACCCCTACACAGAAGGCCGTCTCGGCCTCCTCGGGGCAGGGACACCCCTCCCCCTCCCTACGTTAGTGTCAAACACGAACCTGAGGTGTGCTTCCAACTTTTCGGAGTGGATTTCCACCACGGGGTGGGCAGGCAACGCCCTGGGCCCTCTGGCAGGACTAAGTCCAAATCTGCCAAGACTTCCCAAACATGAAGGGATGCCCTCGCCCTTCTGGGCGAGGGGACTGCTACAGCAGCTGACTCCTATCTAGGAATGTATCTTCTCCTTCTGGTGGTTCCAGGAGGTAGTTCCCCTGGACACAGGAGAGCATTTGCTGGGCGGCCCCCCTCAGTGGTTGTCAGGGTGCTTCTAGCCCCTGTTTTCCCCTCAGGAATTGGTGCAGGCCGTACTAGGCCTACAGAATTTGGGCTTACTTACAGATTGCCCTTAACAGGATGGGGCTATGGCCTCTATATTAACCTTCCTCTTTCCCTCAACAGTATGAGGCAGTCTGGGCCACGCTGGCCTATGGTAGGCCTGGCAATTCTACTCTCACAGGTAGTCCCTATATGACATCTCTGTCTTGGGACACAGGCGCCCTGTGCAAGGGGGGCTTCCGGCCTCCTGTGGAGTTCTAGATCTTCTTAGTTCCCCCTGTGTCTGCTGGACACCAAGACCGTTACTAGGCGGTGTTGCAGGACCAACCCTGCGGATTGAGGCATTGTTTGTGGCCTCTCTTTCGCTCCCAGGCTACTCGCCATGGCGCGAATGGGGGTGATGTCTCGGACATGCCTGGGGGGGGGCGTCCGCATTAGGATCTACCGGGTCGTCTTTCCTTACTCCCCAATCTCTGTCAGGCCGAGCGGATTGGTCGGCCGGCGGTGTCCCCTGGGAGTTACTGGATGGGTGCTCAGTCACCTCAATCCCTCACGGTCCCTTATCCGCTATCTCCATTTCTTGGATTCGGTTCAGGCTTGAGCCTTCTTCCTTGGCAACAAGTGTACTCCTGGTTACGGGGGCTCTGTCCCCCTTTGCTGACATCTTACTTTCACCAGGCAGGATTGCAGCTGGTGGGCCCATTGGTGGCGTATCAGATGATGTCTCTTATATACCGAGCCCTTGGGCTCTTCGGCACAGTAGGTTATTGATCCTACATGGGGTTCCAGCACCCCTGGGGCTTGGTCTGTGCTCATTCCCCCTTGGTAAGGTGGTTCCTCTTGAGCTGATCATATTCAAGGGCCCTGTCAGGGGGCACCCCTTCTTTGCTTGCATCTTCCTGTGAATGGTCACCTTGGGTACCAAGTCTCGGGGGGGGGGGGGGGGGGGTCCGTAAGAGGGTCCATCTTACCTACTGGTTTGTTGAAACGGTGATCCTTCCGTTGACTCTGTACAGCTGGACTTCTCCTCTTTTAGGACCTGTCTATTTGGGGACTCTTGGCCTGTTGGAAGACAATGGCCTGTTTTATTATTGGTCTGGAGCTTGAAGCAGGATGATCCCTCTGGAGGGTTCATGATCCTGATTTGGGCGGGGGTCTGCGCCCCCTGCTTCTCAGCGGTATTCGCTCCAATGGATGCCTTCAGTGGCAGGTTATGCTATCCTGGTGTCGCTCTGAGAGCCAACTAGGGTAGCTCTGTTGGGTCTCGCTAATACCACAGGGGCTCCGCCCTTGTTTTTACTGTCCCAGAATATTCTGACTCTGGTCATGGGGGCTTAGTAAAATTATGCATAGACTTTCTATTTTATATGCCTTCTCTTTGTTCACCCTACTATGTGGGGTTATGTGCACGGTTGTGCTGATAAGGAGACAGTGAAATTGATGGCCCCTGGGTGGCCTAGTGAACTGTGGTTTGCAGATGCTTCTGCTGAGGTCTGCTGACCTGTACGCTCTCTCAGGAGTGCGGTTCTGCCCTTGTCAGGCCCCTTCTTTTGTCGTCCCAATATACAGACTCTAGTCGGGGGCTTGACAGCTGATTCATTCACCCTTTGGAGACGGGCTTATCTTCTGGGTGACTTGGTATATGGGGGGCTAGTAGCAAGCTTCCTCTTCCTCCGTCTATTGTGGTTTATGGTATACCCATATTGATTGGCATGAGTCTTGGTCTCTTCCCTGTTGGACATTCTCGGTTCCCAGGGTTCTAGAGTCATTACAGCATAGGTTGGGGTTGGCTCCCCGTCTGGTTCTGTCTTCCTTGTGAGGAGTTCTCTTGGGGATTGCTTAGGTGCATCTCCCAAGTAGTTCTATGGTCCCTGTTGGGATCAATTTTCATTCTGTTTGCCCTGCGGATTGTTCCCTTGGGACTTATTCTGGATGCTGTCTGAGCTGTTTTGTAGTCCAAGTCGCTTCTCCGGGGGCTCTTGCTTCAGTCAGATGTGTGCCTGAGAAGGTGGATCTGATTACTTAGCCTTCGCTCGTTATATATATATATATATATATATATCTATATACACACCATGACGTGGTGGTATTCCGCCTTACGCCGGACGCCTTGTCCAGGTGGTGTTTTATGATCATTATTTAAGTCCTTTTAGTCTGCCTATGGGCCTTATTCTTAATAATGCTGAAGTAAGGGGGTCTACATTCCCTCAACAGGTGTTTACATTTTCCTGGTTGTTTTCTTGTCCCTTAGGGGGACTGATGCCCTTTGGGGTCTGCGGGCGCTTCCTTATGTATGCGCCTGATCTCGTTTGCTTCCAGGGCCAATGCGCCCTTTGGACTGATCTTACTTGGATGGTTGCCTTCCTGGTCCTGAGTAAAGGTTTCGGCTTCTTGCTGATCCTTGTTAATGAAGGGATCAGTATCCCCGCCTGCCTGACGGGAGACCAGTTTTCATTTCCTCGTTGGGGAAAGTTTTACCGAGGCTTCTGTTGCCCGTGGGCTGGTTGGGCCGTTACACTGGCCTATTACTTTTAGGGGGAAGATTCTCCCTCTCTCGTTTATTCCGTTATATTGGTGTCTGGGTACCTTTGGCCCTTCAGCACCAGGTTTTCTGTTGAATAAGTTGCTAGACCGCTGCTTGTCTCTGTTCATACCTTTTCAAAGGTTTTGTTATGGGATTGACGTTAGAGCCTTTGCTCATGTCGTACTTGGTAGCAAAGTTTTGCAGGTGACAGCGCCTTTACTGTCTGCTGTGCCTTTTTTGGGGCACTTTATGGACTTTATGGACACTGCTATTGGATGTCCCATGTGTAATTATTATAGATGGAGCAGGACGTGCTGTATGCTTAGAATAATACAATTCTGTGAAGTACTCACCTGTAGAATTGGTATTATACGCATACAGCACGTCCTGCTCCACCCCACCCTGGTTTTACATTTTTCTGGATCCCCTGTATGGTGATTGTTATCATTACTATTGTTACCAGTTGGTGGTTGGTTTCTCCCTGCTTTTCAATACTGGGGATTTGTGGGAGGTCCCTGGGTATATGAAGTTCCGGGAGGATCCTGTTTTTGCATGTCTGCAGTGAACGGCGCCCTCTGGCGGAGTATTACCCATGTGTAATTATTATAGATGGAGCAGGACGTGCTGTATGCGTATAATACCAATTCTACAGGTGAGTACTTCACAGAATTGTATTTTTAGTGGCTATCACCTCTGTCAGGCGGGTTTCGGAGTTGGCGGCCCTTTCTATTCAGGCCCCCTACTTTGAGAGACATCAGGACAAGGTGGTTTTCAGATTTAAACCGGATTTCTTGCCTAAGGTTGTCTCTGCCTTCCATCTTAATCAGGACATTGTGCTTCCTTCCTTGTGCCCTAATCCTAGTAACTCCAAGGAGAGGGCCTTGCATTCCCTGGACGTGGTCAGGAATTTGAAGTTCTGCAGGCGGCAGTGGTTTGAACTGCGCGTTGTTGCTTTTGGGTTATCCCACCCTATGTACGGATACTGCTATTGGATGTCCCATCTGTTATGAATCATTATCTGGAGCAGGACGTGCTGCATACTTAGAATAATACAATTCTGTGATTACTCACCTTGTAGAATTGGTATTATAAGTATGCAGCACGTCCTGCTCCACCCCACCCTCATTGCCTTATCTTGGATCCTCTGTACGGTGATTGTTATCCTTGTTAAGTTGTTACTGGTTATTTGCCCTTCCTGGTTCTCCTTACTGCTTTTCAAAACTGGCGAATTTGTTGGAGGTCCCGGGTATATATGGGACCGGGAGGGGCCTCTTTTTGCCATCTCTGCAGTCCAGCGCCCTCTGGCCGAGGTAATCCCATCTGTTATGAATCATTATCTGGAGCAGGACGTGCTGCATACTTATAATACCAATTCTACAAGGTGAGTAATCACAGAATTGTATTTTTTTTTCTAACTTTTTTTTCCTAGGCTAAGGTATCATGGAGTTTAGTGATCCTACACTCTAAATGATAAATGTTTTGGGACATCCTTTAACCATTATCCTTTTGGTGTATTTTTGTAGTCATGAAGCAAACCCAGTCTGTGTAAACTATAGGCAGAATCAGAATTAGGGTACAGGTCTGTTTGCATCCCCTTGGTGTACCACCAGGCAGGACCCCACGTATACGAAGCAATAAGCAGCAAGTGCTCTGTAGTGTAGCAGTTGTTGGCAGCATATATACATTTACTTACCTTCTCCCACCCACAGGGTACAGAGGACCATTAATTTACAGCAAAACACATCAAATTAACGCAGGAAATGCTGACTGATGCATAATTATGTTTTTTTAGTGTTTAATGAAGCCCCTGAGTACTCTGCGGTTTATATTTGTTTCTTTGCACCTACGCCATATGTCTGTTCCTTCTACAAGTGCCTATATATTGTGTACCCATTTTACAGTCTTGTTTTTTCAGAGTGGCATTTTGAAATGTGTGCTTCATTTTCCTACTGGCATTTGATGTAAATGGCGGCATAAACCTGGACATGAAATAACTGTGTGGAAGGCTAGCTCTGGGCCCGGTAACGGCTTCTTTGTTTGTTTTGGTTGCGATCCATGCAGTAAATTTCTGCTTCACCGATTTCACCACCGACTTTAAAGCTTATTTTTGATTCTAGAGCATAAATGATACCCACTGAACAGAATAATCCTTGTTCTACTTGAAAAATAATGTATGCAACATGATTTCAACCTATAAACCTTATTTTTAAGTCTCTTCTAGTAAACACAGTCTTGAGAAATACTTTTTTCTTTATTTTCTTTCTTTTTTTTTCTCTAACTGGCATCTGTGTGACATCTAACACATTTTTAGTCTTGAAAGATCAAAGATTTGATTTCACTGTGGAAAGCGGGGGTTAATTTCATGTATAATCACCTTGGCCAGGGAATAATATACTTCATCTTTGCAACTATTCATGCAGTACAAAGCATGTGCGGAAGCCACTAGTTAGCATTTCTGGTCAACTAGTCATTTTCTGTCCTGTTTTTTTTTAGGGATGCTTGTGCTTCTCTGTCACTTACAATATCTTATACTATTCGTTGTGGTAGAATATTGTGATGGCTGTTTGTTAAAGCCCCGATAGCCCCAGGGGAGATGACTAGAGCTACGATTCTGTGCAAGTGGCTCATTTGTTGCTTTACATTACTTTAGCACAGTGTTATTCCTGTTCTATATATACCTATTTTTCCCCAAATGCTGGGGGAAAATGCATGTGAATCTTATAGGGTGAACGTGGCAGGTCTGTCCAATCCCCAACCGACCCTGAGGAAGTTAGATAAAAAAAAATGTCCTACCTCGGCAGAGATCCGGAAGAAACCGCCACTCTCTCTCTGTGCAACCAGCAGCGTTGATGCATCAAGGACATCAGAGTGATGCCATTGATGAATCGGCGCACTGCCAGCTGCACTTACTGCAGAATGACTGCTTTTATGGATCAAACTGCCTCAACTTTGGTTGGGGTGGGTCATCCTTACTGCCTGTTATGGTGGGTTGGGGGTATTCTGCAAACTACCTGTTATATGAGGGAGGGGGATTCTACACACTGCTTGTTTTTAGGGATGGTGTGGGGGGATCTGCCCTACTACCTGTAATGGGTTGTTGGGGGTATTTTGTGCACTGTCTGTTATATGGGGACAGGGGTTCTTCATGCTGCTTGTCTTTGGGGATGGGGGAACTGCCACACTACCTGTTGTTATAGGGGACTTTTGCGCACACATTTTTGGGGTGATTGGGGGGATTCTGCCATGTCCTATAGGTTCTGGGGGTAGGCTATGTTTGCTCGCTATTTGGTTCAGAATATTTTTTTTCTCCTCCAAATCCTAGGTGCGTCTAATACGTGTGCGTCTTAACACTTAATGGAATTATAGCTATACAGGATGGATTCAAACTGATATGACAAGAATGAAGGTTTTCTAAGGCCCATTTTCCGTCATGATTTTGATTTCCCCAGAAATTCAGTTGTGTTTTGGCATATCCTGCTTAATTCACTGCAGATCACTTTCTGATATATGATTGTGTTGATTAAACAGAATGCTGAAAAAGGCTTTAGTTGCACATTTCCTCGCCTTGCCCGCAATCAATCTACACATAGAGTACAGTTTCTTCTTCAGGTGCAGACGTCCTCACTGAGACTCCTTCAGATATCCCTCAGTTGCCGTTACAGAAAGCTTACCCTGGCTGTCTCCAGGCCATAATTAAAACAAGATTTAGGAAGGATTGTTGCCAAATCCACATTTCACATTTCTAGACCTGCTGGAAAATACTGCAGCTCTTTAGAGAAGAAAATCTGTTTAAACTTTCTATTCAGTTAATAAGATTTTTTTCCCTTCATTTGAAACGCATCCTGTTTTATGATGAAGGTGCCTTTTTTTTTTTTTTTTTTAAGTGCAGTTGAGCTGTGTTTCTAATGGGTTGTCATATATGTTTTCTTCAGTCCCAGCTTCAGATTCATTTAAAGTATACCCACCCCATACTATTCCTGTGGTGGCTTTCTGGGCACCAGCATCCGTTTTACAAGGAAAGTACCTTGTTAGGCTATGTTAAGCATGGTTTCCATAATCGGTTTATAATTCTCGAGGTTCGGTTAAATACCTGCAACTGGGGCATCCTGGTTTGGTATGTCCCACTGTGTGGAACTGCCAGTTGTCTGTAATACGATATCACAGCCTTAGAGCTATGCAGGGGATGCTGCCACCAATTGTGAGAGCAGCTAAGCGCTAATTTATATGCATGGCCACTAAAGTTAGCGGGGTTTCACACCATGGGGCTTTCCAAATCATGTTGGCCCAGGGGTATGGACCAAAACACTGAATTCTGGTCTATTTTAACTAAACCAGTGTCTGACGTGGATGTCTGTATGAATGTATAACTGCACTGAAGCATGCCTCCTATTGGAGAAGCTGCATCTGCTGTACAGTTATTTCTTTTCCCCAGTCGGATGGAGCTTTGCTAGGAGAAAGGTGCTGAGCTCACTCATGAGGGAGTGAATTAGGTTAGTCTACTGGCCCTATAGACCAGGGCCTGTGACATTCATAGGACATGGCTACCGTTAAATGGGGCTCTCCTCGTGGCAGTGTGTGGATAGATGTGTGGCAGATATCAGCAATAGTAATGTCCAGCAACCCATCCTGAACGCATCTACTCAACAAACTGAATTGGCTACATAGACCATGTGTACTGCTGCAGGGAGAAATGGAATTTCAGGCTTCCTTTTAACTGGTGGGACATTGCAAAGCAGGATGCCCCATACGTAATGCTTAACATTTAGTTTTAGTTCTTTACGTTTTTCTTATCTTCTTGAAGAATTGGTAAATTGAGGTGTTGGGTACAAATGTCAGACAGGACCTCCCAACTACCTCTATGTAACACTAAAAATGATTAGTCCCACCGGTATGACATGGAAAGGTTGTCTGCTGCCCCAGTAGAGACTGATTAACCAATATGTGCCTTTTAGCCCCCCTCCGTGCAGCTCTGTTATCTGTGATGAATGGACGGAGCTATTTCCTGGCACTTGAGAAAGTAAAAGGGGAAGAAAGTGTATGTGATATTCCCTCATGCATGACTAATTCTGCTGTCTTTGGCTGCAAACTTGCTTCAACTGGAAAACTAGGCTGAAGATTATCATCACCAATGTGTTGCTATTAGACACTCAGGTTGTTTTTTGGGACAAAGTGAAATGAAGCCATATTGGTGTTTTAATATAAAGTATTTGAAGGTAACCTTTCGCATATTGATTTTTTTCTATTTTCTTTCACACTGCCACACAAGCAAAATGAGACTGTAATCACCCATGATTCTAGTTTTAGCTACTCTCTTGCTGTGCACTACATTGGGAGAAGTTTTTTCTGTGTGGTTTTGCCCTCCATTCATTCAATTCAGTGAAAAAATACTAAGATGTATATGATGGGTGTTGTAACCAAACTGCAACCTCATTTGGTTTTAACAAAGCCTCCATGTACTTATCGCTATCCATCTGTCTTGTACGTGGCATAGGAAGCTCTTTAATGTGCCCAGTGTGTAGTAACCACTTGTTCCCACTTTTACAGGCTGGGCTGTTTCATGTGTCAACAGTGGTATGCAGCTTTCTAGCCTGAACTTTAAAGTGGACCAAACTATTTTTGACTAATATCCCCCACATTCCTCAACCCACATGAAGTACCTTTTGGATGCAGAAATAGATTTGTCAATTCCTTCCAAATTCCCAGATTGCCGGGGCTTCAGTGACAGGCCTAAGGATAGCTGGATTGCATGCTGTTGATCCGCTCTCACAGTGCTGGGTCCTGGGCTCGACCCCCGAACCACAATCTAATGACATGGGAGTCCAGTAATAGAATGCCAAAAATAGGGTTTACAATATGTCAGCATTAGAGAAAATGGTAATCTTTGCTTCCCATGGAGAGGACTATCAGCAAGGAGATTGTTGATCCCTGTCCCATCTCCTGCCAGCACTCCGCTTAAGTTGCCAGCAGTTTACTAACCTGCTCCATTCCCCCGAAAGCTTTTTTCCGATTTCCACCCTATCCCCATTGTGCTTTTGTTCCCCTACCTCAGTTAGCTAATCAGAGGTGGCTAAACAGCAAGAATGTTGTTCTATAGATAAATAGAAATCCATTCTAGTTCCGTGCCGAACAGAGCACTGATAAAATAGGACTATTTTGGTTTAGGGCTTGTGTGGACTAGGGTTTAAACCTATTTGTCTTATCCAAAAATCCTGACTGAGTTTGTTTTGTACGTTTTGTAAGCAAGTCAGGGGTGCATGTGTTTTGGGATGCCCTTCAGTTTGAAATCTAGCAAACTACTCTTTCCTGCATTGGGTATCCAGACGTCATAGAATTATTATTATTATTTCAGTTTAGTTATATAGCACCATCTTTAGCACTGTACAAAATAGCAATTACAGATCAGTACACAGACTATTACGACCAACATGCTATAAAGTTCAAAATGAATGCTATGAAAACAGGTCAAAATAGGAGTAAGGATCCTGAATTCTTACAGTCTAAAGGATATGCAGGTTTGAATGAGATATGTTGTCTGACGCAGCCCGTCTCTCCAGCAGTTTTCTACATCAGTCCCCCAATCCATTCCAGACCCTCCTTACACTTGGGATTACCTCCTTGCCGATTGGATGCGACTGCAAGACAAAAAGGGCGTGGCCCCTCCTGGCCCCATAAGTAGCAGCTGCCTCCTAACCTAGATCAGTTTCTTTCTTGCAGTTGCAAGTGACTGTGAAGGTTGTTCAGGATTAGCTCTCAAGGATTGGCAGCAAGCGGGGGAAGGCACCCTGTCCGCTGCCTGCTTAGCCTTATTTCCACAGATCTCCCCTAGACCCGATTGTGCCTCCCACAGCGTCTGGCTGGTTTGGGGTTCGTGAGGTAAGGTGGAAGTGCCGGGGTCTTGGGGCGCTTACAGAGCTCTTGCGCTCTGGGCTGCAGGCTTCTTGAAAAGCACGTCAGCCGCAGGTTTCTTTCTGGTGTACCTGCTGAGGAACGTTTTTATATATCCTTAGTATACAGTACATCCTGCTCCAGATAAGAATCATTACACTTGGGTATTACTCCGCCAGATGGCGCTGGACTGCAGAGACCGCGAAATTGGCTCCTCCCGGCCCCTCAAATACCCGGGACCTCCCACAAATCCCCAGAATTTCTCTGCAGTCTGGACTGCGAAGGACAAGAAGATGGCTCTCTCTTCTCGCAGGTGAGCGGGGCTATTAGCCTGCGGCCCTGTAGGACTATTCCCACCCATTTTTAATGTGCCTCCCAGCCTTGGCTGCGCTGATCCGGGTGATGGTAGGCAGCACCGCTGTCAGGTGCTTAGGAGCGCTGCTCCACTGCAGTCCCCCACCAAAGGGTAGGTGGTATAGGCATATGGTGAGCCTCTATGGGATGCCCCTCCCGCACTATTGCCCCTTGCCCCTGTCTATCGGTGGGCCCTATGTCAAGTGGCTGCTGCCCTCCCTCGCTCTCCCCAGGTGCTTGCGCTGCAGCCTGGTTTACCAGTAGCTGGGCCTGCGCCACGTATGGCTTCACCTACTCCCCCAAGCTTAAATTTGACTCCCATTGAGTTGCATACCAGTGGGGATTCTCAGCCTGATGTGTCTTCTAGACTCGCTAGTGTTGAGAAGTTGCTTGCTAATACCTTGGCACGTGAAGCCTCTGCTAAGAAGCGGCACTTGACGCCTGATGTCACTCTTTTCCCTATGGAGGCTGATGAGTTCTTGGAACTGTCTGGTTATACCCCCTTGGAGGAAGGGGAGTTATTCTCTGACTCGGAATCATCTGATGAGAGGCCCAGAGGTCATGATGATTCTGGCTCTGACCCCTGGGCCCCAGATGATACTTATAGGCTGTTGGCTCAGATTTTTGAGGTACTGTCTATTTCTCCCCCGGTTGCGGCCCCCAGGCAGCAGGGGGAATTGTTTCATACTGCTAAGCCACGTTTAGAGTTTCCTCAGCAAGCCCATTTTAATAATCTCGTGCTCAAGGAATGGGAGTGTCCCAGCAGGCTCCCTGGAGTCCCTAAGAGTTGGGATAAGAGGTATCCCTTTCCTGCTGATGTGGTGAAGCGTTGGTCATCCCCTCCAGAGGTGGATGCTCCGGTCCTAGGGTTATCTAACACCTCTGTCATGCATTCCCGACTCTACTACGCTGCAGGATAGTGAGGACCTGCGTATTGATCAGCTGGCGTCCCATGCCTTTGCCTGTGTGGGGACGGCGCTGCGCCCGATCTGTGCCTCTGCCATTACAGCTGTGGCTATTAGGACCCTGCTTAGAAGTGTCTTAGAGGGTGCTCCTGATGATGTGTCTAGTGAGGAGTTTCATGCTCTCTCTCGTTGTGAGGTTTTTGTGACTTATGTCCTTTCTGCCTTGGATGATACCATTAGGATGTGTGGCCTAGCCTCTGCCCTACTGGTGGCTATACGCCGCTCGGTTTGGCTGCGCCAGTGGGCTGCTGACAACGCTGCCAAGATAGCTTTCACTGGGTTTCCCTTCAAAGGACTACGCCTGTTTGGGGACCGCCTGGACCTGTTTGCTAAGAGAGGCAGGTTACCCCAGCGCAGGCGGCAGTCTTGGCCCTTTCGGGGCCAGAGCTCCTTTTCTTCCCCCTACCGTGGAGCCAGACAGGGGAGGGGGGCCTCCCTTACCGGGGCCCGAGGAGATTTCTTGGGTAGGGGCAGAGGACGTGGACGCTCTGGCTCATCCTGGGGCTCCAAGCCTAAGTCTTCTCCCTAGCCCCCTCAAGCATGAAGGGGCGCCCTCACCCATCCGGGTGGTGGGACGGCTTCAGCACGCTGCTCACTTCTGGAGGCTTCATGTCTCAGACCGGTGGATTCAGGAGGTAGTGTCCTCCGGTTACAAGATAGAGTTTGCTGCCTGGCCGCCCTCAAGATTCATCAGATCCCGGGTGTCTCAGGACCCTATGTCAGCTCAGGCTCTAATTCTGGCGGTGCAAAGCCGTCTGGAGCTGGGGGTCATCTGTCAGGTCCCCTTACGAGAAAGGGGCAAGGGTTTCTATTCCAACCTTTTCACCGTGCCCAAAAGAGATGGGTCAGTCAGGCCCATCCTGGACTTGTAGATTCTCAACAAATTTGTCAGGTGCAGGCGCTTTCGCATGGAAACTTTGCGCTCTGCCATCAGTTCCCTGCGTCCAGGGGACTTCATGACTTCTGTGGACATCAAAGATGCTTACCTTCATATTTCTGTTTTTCCAGGTCATCAAAGATTCCTCAAGTTCGCTCTGGAGGATCAGCACTACCAATTTGTGGCATTGCCCTTTGGTCTCACTTCAGCTCCCAGAGTGTTCACCAAGGTGCTGGCAGGAGTGATGTCTCTGCTCAGGTCTCAGGGCATTTGCGTGCTGCCCTATTTGGACGACATTCTCATCAATTCTCAGTCCCTCCAACAGGCAGAGCTGGATACTCAGCTGGTAGTGTCCACTCTGGAGTCATTTGGCTGGGTGATCAACCATCCCAAGTCTTCCCTGTCTCCCTCTTTGGTGACACCCTTCCTGGGAATGAATCTGGATTCAGTTCAGGCAAGGATTTTTCTTCCTCAGCAGATGGTGGACAGTCTGCTAGCGCAGGTTCAGTTCCTGCTATCTTGTCCTCATCCCTCCATCAGGCAGGGAATGCAGCTGGTGGGCCTGATGGTGTTGTGCTTCGAGGCGGTCCCTTATGCCCAGTTTCACATGAGGCCTCTGCAACTCCACCTCTTGTCAGTATGGGACAAGGATCCTGCGTCCCTGGACCAGGTCCTTGTTCTGTCCCCCCTAGTCAGGCGGTCCCTCTCATGGTGGCTGGACTCCAGGAACCTGTTGGTGGGCAGATCCTTTCTGGCCCCCTGCTGGGAGACGGTCACCACGGATGCCAGTCTGACAGGTTGGGGGGGCTTCTGGAAGTCCCTGCAGTTCCAAGGGTGGTGGGGCCCTCAGGAGGCCCACACACCTATCAACATTCTGGAACTGAGGGCGATCAGGTTGGTTCTGGCTCACTTGACCCAACACCTTCGGGGCTGGCCTGTTCAGGTACGCTCGGACAACCAGACAGCGGTTGCCTACATCAATCATCAGGGAGAGACCCGGAGCAAGGGGGCCCTCAAGGAAGTGTGTCTGATCCTGGCCTGGGCGGAGGACAATGTTCCCTGCATATCAGCTGTGTACATTCCGGGGATGGAGAATCTGCAGGCAGACTATCTGAGCAGGGGGACCTCTCGCCTGGGAGAATGGTCCTTCTGCGACAGGGTGTTTCAATCTCTGTGTCACCGTTGGGACCAACCAGATGTGGATCTGTTTGCGTCCCGTCACAATCACAAGCTCCCGGCCTTTGTCTCCCTGTCCCAGGATCCTCTGGCCTTGGCCACAGATGCCCTAGCAATGTCATGGCAGGACTTTCAGCTCCTGTATGTCTTTCCCCCATTCCCCCTGTTGGGCAGGGTTCTGCGCAAGATAGCTCAGGAGGGGGTGCCAGCGATACTGGTGGCCCCCAGGTGGCCAAGAAGAGTGTAGTTCGCAGACGTGGTGCAGCTGGCAGTAGATCAGTACGCTTTACTATAGGGTTTGGCGTGCCTACATTGACTGGTGTGAGGCTAGGTCTCTTCCCTGTCGTGTGTTCTCTATTCCCAGGATCCTGGAGTTCCTGCAGCATGGATTGGAGCTGGGGTTTCAACTCAGTACTCTGAAGGGTCATGTCTCTGCCCTGGCTGTTTTCTTCCAGAGGTCCTTTGCCCAGAATTCTCTGATCAGGACCTTTTTCCAGGGGGTTACTCATGTGCGTCCCCCACGTAAGCCTATGTTGCCTGTTTGGGATTTGAACTTGGTCTTGTCTGCCTTGCAGGGTGCTCCCTTTAAACCTGTGCAGGATGTTGCCCTGGCCATTCTTACTCTCAAGGTTGTCTTTTTGGTGGCTATCACTTCTGTTAGGCGTGTTTCTGAGTTGGCGGCGCTTTCCATCCAACCCCCCTACTTTGAGAGACACCAGGACAAGGTGGTGTTTCGCTTCAAGACAGATTTTCTGCCTAAGGTCGTTTCTGCCTTTCATCTGAATCAGGACATTGTTCTTCCCTCCTTGTGCCCTAATCCTAGTAACGCTAAGGAGAGGGTTTTGCATTCCTTGGATGTGGTTAGGTGCCTGAAGTACTATCTGGTGGCTACTGCACCTTTCAGTAAAAATGATGCTCTTTTTGTGGTCCCTTCTGGTCCTAGGAAGGGTTTGGCGCCTGCCAAATCTACTATCAGCAAATGGATCCGTCAGGCTGTGATTCAGGCCTTACTGCTCATTCCACTTGTGCTATTGGTGCCTCTTGGGCTTTTCAGCACCAGGCTTCTGTTGAACAAGTCATTGTGGGCCAGGCCGCTATCCAGGGGGACCCAGGTTCTTTTGAGCCTAGAAGGGCTCTCTTGCTGGGCAGTGCGGCTGCGACGGTGGCGGCGACCATTGCGGGCCAGGCCAATTTCCATTCCTGGGGACCTAAGCGCTTCTGAGCCTAGATGGGCTCATAGCAGGGCATTGCGGGCTGGTCCCGCTGTCTTTTTCATTTAAGATCCAGCTAACATTTTAAAAGACCAATGAATAGCTGTGTTTATTTCTTTAGGATTCAGTTAGGCAGCATAATACATTTAAGCATTTAGACATAGTTTCTGGTTTTCTTTGCCTAGGCTATTGTGTGAAGGGCTGCTGTGGTAAGTAGACGTCGACATTTTTATCATTATTTTTATTATTATTTAATGTATTAATTATTAATCATATTTCCAAGATATTTTTATATCTATTTTTTATAAATATTTTGCTTAGATTTTTTCTATTAGATTATATTTTATTTTATTAAATGTTTATATTAAAGATTTATGCATTAAAGGGGAAATGGCTTTTCTTTTTTTTCTAATAGGATTCTTTCTCCTGTTTATTTTTAGATATTGGGAAGAAGGATAAAAAGGGTTTTGGCTCCTCCCAGTCCCCTTGGGATTGGTTTAGGCTTAGGGCCTTAAGTCTTTTTGCCAATTTTGAAAAAAAAAACACCATGAGGGAGGCATCAGGGGACAGTGATTTGAGCATCCCACTTGAGCAGGGCGGGCTCTGCCCCTTATGTAAGCAGGATCCCCTGGGTAGCTTCAGCACGGTTTGTTCCGCTTGCGCCATGGGAATTGGCTTAGACCATAATAGAGCGGTGGCTCAGGTTTCTAGCCCAGCTATTGCTGCAGGGAGTGTGACGGCTCAACCATCCCTTACATCCCCTGGTGAGGGGGAAGGCAGCGAGGCGCAGGCGTGTGTGGTGCACAGGTTGGATAACTTAGAGAAACAGTTATCCTTGGTCATTCCTAGGAAAGCCACCTATAAGAGAAGGCATTTGGAGCCTTTTTCTGAGGAAGGAGATTTATTGCGCCTCTTTTGGGTCTGAGGAGGAGGAAGAGTATATAGACGAGCAGCTCTCAGAGGGCGAGTTACGCTCTGGTGAGGAGGATAGTTATTCTATTTTATTCTCTTCTGATGAGGATCCCCTTCTCTCAGACGAATCAGAGTGTTTGCTTTCATCAGTTTTTGAAACTTTGAATATTACCCCTCCTGAGGTGGCAAAAAGAGGGAAGGACGACCTGTTTCAGCCAGTTAGGCAAAGGCAGGTGTTCCTGGAACAGCCGCATTTTTCCAAGATGGTGTTAAAGGAGTGGGAAAATCCTAACAAGCTACCGGCTGTTCCCAGGATCCTAGACGCTAGGTATCCCTTTCCGGCGATATAATTAAGCTTTGGTCTTATCCACCCGAGGTGTATTCTCCAGTATCAGGCTTGTCTAATACTTCTATCATGCCGTCTGCTACTATGGGATCTTTAAGAGATCCCACAGAATGGACGAATGGATTTCGCTATCACTGCTATGGATGATGCGGTCAGGCTAGCTGATAGAACGGCTCTTTTTGTTGCCTTGCGCTGTTCCTTATGGCTAAGACAATGGTCGGTGGATGCCGCCGCTAAGAAAGCTCTTACGGATCTTCCTTTTTTAGGGGGCAGACTCTTTGGAGAGCGGCTGGACCGCATGGTCAAGGATGGCAAACTTCCTCAGAGGAAGAGGGCGATTCGGTCTTTTCAGAGGCCTTCATCATATCGGCCCTTTCGGGGTGGCAGATGTGCCTTCCTTTAAGGCTCCCGTAGAGATTTTTGGGGCAGAGGCAGAGCTCGTAATAGGACAAGAGGGGCCTGGAGAAGTAGGCCCAAGCCTCCAGCCAAGCCCACTCCAGCATGAGGGGGCGCCCTCACCCGAGCGGGGGGGGGGGGGGGCGGCTCTTGCATTTTGCTCCTATCTGGAGACGCCACATGGCGGATCTTGGTGGTGTCATCAGGCTACAAGATCGAGTTTGCAGCCAGACCGCCCACAAGGTTCCTTTGGTCAGGGGCATCCCGGAACCAGGTAAAGGCAGATGCCCTGAGAGCCTCTGTTCAGCATCTACTTCAAAGAGGGGTAATTTGTCAGGTACCCCTTCAGGGGTAAGGTTGGGGGTTTTACTCCAACCTGTTCACTATCCCCAAAAAGGACGGGTCGATTCGTCCCATTTTAGACTTGAGTCTCAACAGGCATATCCGGGTGAAGCATTTCCACATGGAGACACTAAGGTCAGCGGTAAGATCAATTCAGCCCAGGGATCTTATGACTACAATAGACATAAGGGACGCTATCTTCACGTTCCGATTTTTCCAGGGCATCAGAAGTTCTTGAGGTTTGCCCTGGAAGGCCAGCACTTCCAGTTTGTGGCACTTCCATTCGGGATATTCTCAGCTCCAAGAGTATTTACCAAGGTCTTGGCAGGTCTCATGGCCATTTTCAGAGGCCAGGGGATATGCATCATTCCATATTTGGACGATCTCTTAATTTTAGCCGGGTCTCCTCAGCAGATCATGAAGGATACGCAGACGGTCCTATCAACTCCGGAAGAGTTCGGCTGGGTGATTATCCGAAGTCCCATATCACTCCGGCACCAGTAAGGAATTTCTTAGGAATGATTCTGGACACAGTTCAGGTCAAGGTGTTTCTGCCAGAGCGGAAGGCTCTGCTAATTCGGAATCAAATAGAGTCCTTACTGGCCTGCCGGCAGCCGACCATTCGACTAGGGATGAATCTAGTGGTGGCCTGCTTCGAGGCCGTGCCTTTTGCCCAGTTTCACATGAGGCCAATTCAGTTAAATTTGTTGGCAAGCTGGGATCGAGCCCCGCAGTCATTGGATCAAGTGTTCTGACACCCTCGGCCAGGTAATCTCTCCTGTGGTGGATGGGCCCTCTGCATCTCTCTGTAGGCAGGTCTTTTCTGACACCGCAGTGGCAGATCGTTGCCACGGATGCCAGTCTCACAGGCTTGGGGGGGGGGGGTATCTGGCAGACCCAGAAGATCCAGGGACAGTGGGGGCCGAAGGAGAATCAGCTTCCCATAAATATTTTGGAATTAAGAGCAATCCAGCTAGTGCTTCAGCATCTGACCCCCAGTTTAAAGGGACAGGCTGTCTAAGTCCAGTCAGACAATCGGACGGCAGTAGCCTATATCAATCATCAGGGGGGTACAAGGAGCAAGAGTGCTCTAGAAGAGGTAAGCCGGATTCTGATTTGGGCAGAGGAGAATGTTCCCTGCATCTCGGCAGTTTACATCCCGGGGGTAGAAAACCAGGAGGCAGACGCTTTGAGCAGGAAGGCACTGCGTGGGGGAGAATGGTCCCTCAGTCAGAAGATCTTTCAAGCCCTTTGCCTTCACTGGGGGTTGTCTGGAGGTGGATCTCTTTGCATCCAGGCACAATCACAAGCGGCCGAAATTCATGTCCCTGTCAAGGGACCCTCTGGCCATTGCAACGGACGCCCTGTCAGTTTCTTAGGTAAGGTTCAAGCTTCTGTATGTTTTTCCCCCTCTCCCGCTCCTGAGCCGTGTACTAAGAAAGATAGCCCAGGAGGGGGTACCAACCATTCTGGTGGCTCCTCGCTGGCCAAGGAGAAGTTGGTTTTCAGACTTAACAAAGATGCCGGTAGACCATTGGCGCCTACCGGACGAGCCAGATCTTCTCACACAGGGGGCTCTGCGGCACCCGAATTTACAGATGCTGGTTTTGACGGCCTGGGTAGTGAGACCTCGATCTTCTATTCATACCATGATTCAGGCCCGGAAGAAGTCATCTTCCATGATATACTACAGGGTCTGGCGGTCGTTCATATCCTGGTGTGAGACTAGGAAGTTTTCATGCAGAAAGTATTCAATTTCTAGAATTTTAGAATTTCTACAAGATGGCTTAGAAATGGGCCTACAATTAAGCACCCTAAAAGGGCATGTGTCGGCCTTAACTATTTTTTTCCAGAAGTCTTTCACCAGCAATAGGCTCATTAAGACTTTTTTCAGGGAGTCACTCATGTCCGTCCACCACGCAAGTCTATTTTACCGGTGTGGGACTTGAATTTGGTATTGTCGGCTCTTCAGGGTGCTCCCTTTTGAACCTATGATTGTCGCTCCATTGAGCATGTTAAGGTGATATTTTTGGTGGCAATCACCTCTGTGCGGCGAGTTTCTGAATTAGCCGCCTTATACATGAAGTCTCCTTATTTTGAGTTACACAGAGACAAGGTAGTTTTTCAGTTTAAGCCTGATTTTTTACCTAAGGTCGTCTCTCCTTTTCACCTTAATCAGGAGGTAATTCTACCTTCTTTATGCCCAGTCCCGGCTAATGCTAAGGAAAGGGCGCTCAATTCTTTAGATGTAGTCAGAGCCATAAGATATTACATGGCAGCTACAGATTCCTTCCGCAAGATGGATTTTCTTTTTGTTATATCGGAAGGGCCGAGGAAGGGGCTTCCGCCAGCTAAAGCCACTGTCAGTAAGTGGATTAGGCAGGCAGTAGAAAGAGCCTACTTGGCCAAGGGGAAGGAACCCCCTTTTCGGGTCACGGCCAATTCTACTAGGGCTATTGATGCTTCCTGGGCCTTTCAGCATCAGGCTTCGGTGGAACAGATTTGCAAAGCTGCCACCTGGTCTTCGGTTCATACATTCACCAAGTTTTACAAGGTGGATGTTAGAGCCTCAGCTGACGCTGTTGTTGGTCGAAAGATTCTTCAGGTGGTAGTGAAATGAACTACCTGCTGTTCTCCGCCCATAGATGGCACTGCTTTTGGAGATCCCAAGTGTAAGGAGGATCTGGAATGGATTGGAAGAAAAACGCAATTCTGTGAGTACTCACCTGTAGAATTGTTTTTTCTGGGAATCCGTTCCAGACCCTCCGGCCCACCCGCTTTGGGTCATGATCTATCTTTTGATGCTTTTTTAATGGTGTTTAGTAACATGGACTCCTATATAGGGCCTCCCGGCCTGCCTCTGATTTATGTTTTACTGCTTTTTAAGTACTGATCTAGGTTAGGAGGCAGCTGCTACTTATGGGGCCAGGAGAGGCCACGCCTTTTTTGTCTTGCAGTCACATCCAATCGGCAAGGAGGTAATCCCAAGTGTAAGGAGGGTCTGGAATGGATTCCCAGAAAAAACAATTCTACAGGTGAGTACTCACAGAATTGCGTTTTTCCTACTTGATATTTAAGATCACACCAGGGAACACGCCTTGTGCTCCTCAAAAGAGAGTGATCTCAGTATGAAGCCCTAGAACCATACCAGACTGTTTTCTATTTGACTATGGTCTCCTTCCTCCTAGTCTCCCATTCAGAGTGGAATGGGTTTCTAATGACTTGTATTTAGTTTCATAGTGTTGCATGAGCTATAAACTATAAACCCTTCAGCGTGATGCCCTCATTTGTATATGCCATGAAAATGAACCCATTTATTCACAAATCTAGCGGCTTGCTACCATACATATACTCAATGAATAGACAAGTTGCATTTTTGAGGATTCATTTCATCATGGGACAACTACATTGCTCCCAGTCAATCCAAAATATGAACAAACCTCAAAGCTGAATAATTCAGAAAGTAATAGTGCAGGTTTGTCTTCTTAGTTTTGGGAAAATGCCTGTGCATTTTATGGAGTGAATGCGTTGGGAAAACAGGTAGTGGGGGAGTACTGATTGCTGATTGGGGGGGGAAGTCCTGGGAAAGACAGCCTGTACTCTCATGCCATCTGAAGCCAGTGTGTTGCTCTCTGTCCTTACTTTGGTGTGACAATTTAGTCATGTGACAGGAAAGCGGGGCAGGGAACTACGTGATGACTACCGGCATAGGATGTGAGCACCTCTTCTTCACACTGCTGCATATACTCTGCATAACATCACAGGCTGTAGACCTCACCTGTCCTGGACTCTTTTAGAGGCACCAAAAAGCCTTTTGGTTTGCTTTATAGGCCCTGCAAACTTGTTTTGGCAACTAAACCAAGGCTACTGAAGGAAAGGGGGGTTAAAGGTGATTTCTGTAAAGCTCACCCACCGCTTGCCTAGAAATCATGGTTTTATTGAAAGATGCAGACTTTTTCCTGAACCACTGCACAAAGAAAGTTGTCTTCTAAAAACAGGCAGTATGTTTGAGAGTTGGTTTTGAGTCAGCCTTCAACTTGAAAAGGTCCAACCAGCTCCTATTTAATATTACAAGCCCATAAAGCCCATCATTCTAATAGAGGGTTCCTGGCTGATTCATGTTTAATATTTCTTGAATCTTTGGCAGTTAAAGCGGACCTGTCTCCTCCCCCATCTTTTAGACTGTAGGCTTGCAAGGACAGGGCTCTCCTTCCTATTGTCTCACACCTGGTTTGAACCTTGTGGCATCTAGTTTTGTATTGTTCCCTGTACTATATGTTTTACCTTGTCTGTAATCATACCTTGTAAAGCACCATGGAAGATGATGGTGCTATATAAATAAATAAAATAAATACAAATATAAATAAACATTAATAATAATAGTTGAGTCACACATTTCCCAGCCTCTATAGTATGTTCTTGCCTTGCCCCAGATTTATTTGGCACTGTTTAGGTTAGGTTGGCCATTTGCGCACTGTAAGGTAATCTGTTTTCCTGCTGGCCTTGCAGCACTGGGGGTTCTTGGCCACGGATAATGACTATTGATGTATTTTGCCAGCGATGGGACAACCGTTAGCTTTGACTGACAGAGTGCAAGTTACAAACTGAATGCAAATGACTGCTTTAGCATCTCTGTGCTTTGTTAGTAAATATCCCCCAGTGAGACTTTAATGGGTTTCCTTTCCTAATACAGCTTCAGGGATTTCACCTAATCTGCCTGAAACATCGCGCTCTTGTGTTGTGATACCTGGAACCAAATTATTTTCCAACTTTGACAGTTTCAAGCTGATTCGCCTAAATGTTATTGAGCAGCTGTTATATGTTGTCATTTAAGTGAAAGTTTACAGCTTGTCCCCTTATGATACTTTCTTCTGTTTATGAACAAACATGTGATTGGTTTTCCTGGCTTTTTACAAAAAAGAAGCCACTGATATGTACTAAAAGGGGACTTCTGACCACTGATAATTGTCTGGGGACGACTTGAGCCATTTCCTGCTGTTGCTAAATGCTCATAGAATGAATTGCCGACCACCATCCATAGATAAAGTATCACTGAAAACATTTGTTTAGAAAAGTAGCTGCACTGGCATTATTGGGAAACAGCAGTGATACACGACTGCAGCCACAGATAGGAGAGTGTCAGAGGAAAAAGGCTGTAGTAAGCTTTTCACTGCTCCTGGTTTGAATAGGTTATGTAGATATTTCTCAACCATCTTAGCTTCTCAGACTTAAAGCGGACCTTCACCCTGAAGCCTTCAGATGAAGACCTTCAGATACAAATGGGTTAACTCTCATCCGAGGGCAGTACTGCAAGATAAAAGGTGTGGTTCCTCCCGGCTACTCTCACCGCTAGGTTGTGGTCCACCCCACATGTGATTATCAAGATTCCTTGTATACTTCGGTCTTAGGCCCTCGGGGGTAATAGACTGATTTCACCATGACGGAGGCATCTGAGGCGTCCGGGTCTGGTATACTAGCAGAGTGTGTCCCCCCATGTCCCCTGTGCCTGCAGAGGCCTCCAGGAGAGGACAACTCCATCTGTTCTGAATGCACCGCTGCGGTGGTACTTTTCTAGGCAGCTGCCACCCTCGGATGTATTTCCATCTATGGGAGCCTCATGGTCCGCTTCCTCAAGGCTTAGGGCTCCTACGGGGGCTCCACATCAACTGATATTTCAGGTTTTCATTTCCAGCTGAAATTGGCAGAGTGGAAAGCCACTGCTTCCAACCTAAGGATCCTGGAGATCATCCGGTTTCAAGATTTTAAAAGGTATCTCAAAAACAGATGCATTTACTTCCTATGAAGTCTTCCGAATCCAAAGAAGATTTTTATGCTGCCATAGAATCGAGGAAGATTCTTCAGAAGGGGAAGAGAGTAATTCAGATTTGGGTTTTTCTTTGGAACAGGGGTCTTCTATGTTCAGGGAACAATTGGATAACCTGACTTCCTCTATTCTAGAGGTTTTGGACATCCCAGCTCCTAGAGTGCCCCCAAGATGCAGAAGGGGAACCATACAGATCCGAAAAACAGAGGCAGCTCTTCCCCATGCAGTCTCATTTTATTAAGCTTATATGGAAAGTATGGAAACAACCTGACAAGCTCCCAATCTTTCCTAGAATCCTTAATATTAAATATCCTTTTCCTACGGACTTAAAGTGGACCAACACCCAGGATTTTCACTATCCTGTGTTTTGGTCCACTTCGTGCCCCGCTGCCTGGAACCCCCCAGAAAGCCCGATTTAACTCACCTCACCCCGCTCCTACGGCGCATGTGCGGCCGCTCATCCAATCAGCGCGCTCGGAGCAATCAAGCGGCGTCCAACCACAGTGGCTTTGAGCAAGCTGGTGGCCGCATCTCGCGCTTCCCTCTAACAGGGAGCGCGCCTGCGCCGGCCTTTCACAAATTGCAGGCGCGGGCACACGCCCTGCTAGAGAGAAGTGCGAGATGTGGCCACGCATGCGCTGTTGGATCGGAATCCAGGTAAGGTTTCTGGGCATCTGGGGGTTTTCACACGGGGGCATCCCAATTTTGGATGCCCTGCGGGGAAGGATCGGATCGGCCTGGGATCCTCTTGGGTGTTGGTCCACTTCAAAGCAGACCAAAACCCATATTTTTAATTAGCATCCCTTAAATTGCTTCCCTCATGGAGAGCACCTGTTGCCAATTTTCTCTACTCCTGCTTTACTCTAATCCCAGATAATGGCGTCTCCTCCTTTCATTGCCACTGTTATGTGTAAAAACCAGAAGGATGAAATCCGCATGGCAGAAAGTGGTGCAGATTATGGGATGGGAGAAGTGCCGTGGTTTGAAGTGGCTGAGATATTTAGGAAGCTAAAAGAGTATTGTGGAATCTATTAAATGTGACCTGTGTTGTCTATAATGAATATATGTAAGCAGATACTTAAAAGTGTAATGTGCAAATATTGAAACTTCTGCACTCCAAACATTAGTCACTTCTCATGTTGATAGGAAATAATTGAGTGTGATTTCTCAGCTGACTCAGCTGGGGCTCCCCGAGAGCCTCTGACTTCTCGGTAATCATTCGCAGTTTGTGCCCCCGAGCTCTGAGGACTGGGAATGGAATTCACCGCCCAGTGCTGGAGAGGCGCTTAATCTTAATAACGCGGCCTGTCTAGGACTGCTCAGCTGGAAGCTGGAAATGCCTGCAGGAAAACATGGGGCAGCTCCTATGGTGCTAGCTGTGGGAAACCTACACCAACTTTCATATATGCTGTGCCTTTTTTTTTTTTTACCTTCAAAGACAGAAAAAACAGTACAAGGACTGAAAGAAACGGACATCAGGATGCTTGCCAATGGTTCTATTTAATCATCTGTAATGGTGCTGAAGAACAAAGGTAAAACCTGGAAATGCCAAACCTAGAACTAAAAATCATATTCTTAAAGCGGAGCAAAGCCCAAGATTATACCCCCCTCTCCCCGCCTCTCCTCCATGCTCCAACAGTGCATTCAAGCCTGCCCTTGGTCCTTATTACACCAGGCAATTTTTAATGTCTCTGCTTTCACCTGGCTGTAGGACAAGGGGAAGAAGGGTTTTAGTCTGCGTTAAGCCAACTTTACCCTTACCAGCTGTTGTCAGTAACTGATAACCTTGCAAAATACTGGTGGTTTCTTAGATACTGAGAATACTGGTGGTTTCTTAGATCAAACCGGAAATAAGTAGTTTGGAGTCAGGAGTGCTACAGTATATCCTGCCCACACCCATTCTAGAAGACATACAGGTCTGCCAGCAGGGAGCGTGCATAGTGTGGAGATGTTGCAGCTAATCCTCTTCTAGTGGATGGGTTACCTGGCTAAGACCCTGTCCTATCTGTACGTGCAATGTGCATATCTGTTGGGGCACATTTTTGGAAGAAATGGCATATACAGTATATGTTATGTGAAGGCTGCTTATGTTATGAGGGGTGACATGTACTGCATGGCTTATTTTAATTTGGCCAAGATGGACAACCTGTGGGCAGCCATAAATTCTTCCCTCGACACGTTAGACTATGGTGACCAACGTTGATTCAACTCTGCCTGACAAAATCTGCACCATGCCACAATTTTATGTCTAGAACTCGTGAGTCAAAATATGTACCAACCAATAAAGGATGGAAGATTAATATAGGTGTTGGCTTATATGCAACACATACCCACCACAGGATAAATAGAGAACATCTAAAATACATTTAGCTCATTTACAGTATTCATAAGGGGACGGGGGTTAGGGAACTGATTTAATGACTGGAGGGTTGCAGGTCTGTTTCCTGGTGGGGACATGACTGAAGTGCTTTCGAGCCAAGGCACCTAAGCCCCTAACGTGATGTGAGGGCAGCCCACCGCTTCAGGCACGTGTGTGCACTCACTGGTGTTCAAATTCCTATGTATGTGCTAGCACCCAATGGCGATAAAAGCACACTATCATTATTTATTTTATCTGTATAGTGTTAATGTTGTCTGTAGCTTAACTGTGTGTGGCCTTGATGTGTCTCTCGCTTCAGCAGATGCATTGGATAAAGGTAGAGTTACAACACGGAGGCATCTTCTGGCATTATCGCTAATCCGAGCCCCTTGCATCTCTAATCCTGTGTAGAGAGAAGTAACTAGAACCTGTGTTCTTGACGAATTCTTGTTTATATACTGTAAAAGGTAGAGTCTCAAAGCAGTGCCCCAGTGCATATGAACACAAGCCAGTTAGGAATATCCCAGTTTAGACATTGGTTCTTGGACTGCTGTATCTATTTCGAACATCAGTGATGATACTTGGGAGGAGGGGCAAATGGTTTTGTGCCAATTTAATGTTATCACCATCTCTCTGGTCTGACTTCCCTTTCAAAATTCAACCCTTTCCACCTGCCGCTATTGTGTCATACAACACCGTTGGACTGTCAGGTTTCTATGTGCTAGGGGACCAGAACCAGTAGGCACTCGCTGTGGAGTCCTGTCTCCAGTACACACAGAAAGTAATAGGAAATAGTCCAAAGAGGAAGCCTGTCCCTCTGCTTTTACCAGGGGGTGGGTTTACTTTGTGTTGCTCATTCTAAAAATATATACTACCGTATTTCCCCCCAAAACAAAAGACACGTCTTAAATTAATTTTTGGTCCAAAAATAGGTGCTAGACTTATTTGTGTGACTTGATGTGTCCTCACCCTCCTTTACAGCTGTTATGTGTCCTCGCCCTCCTCTACAGCCAGTCCCGGATTATGAATTGTAACTAGGGCTTATTTTTGCATTTACGTATTAGCAAAAAAAAATCTTACTAGGGCTTCTATTCTCAGTGTGTCACACACCCCGCTTCCCCTTTAATTCTGACGATAGGGTTATCCTCCAGCAGGAGGCGACGTTGCAGAGAGAAGTCTTGAAAACAAGCCCCTTCCGGCCTATATATACCTGGGACCTCCCACTTAACACCCAGTGTTTTCTCTCTGCAAGATGCGACAAGACAGAAGAAAGAAGTCTCCTGCTTGCAGGTAGCCGGGGTCAAACCCCGGCATCCCCCCATGGTCTATTTCTGCCTAGCTACTTGTTTTGTTTACTTAGTTGATATTGGAAGCCTCCCAGCCTAGGCTGCTGGCTGGGCAATGGTAGACGGCTCCTCATGGTGCCTAGGAGCTTATCTCCTCCGCTCGTCCCCACGCGTGGGGCAATGCGGTTATCCGGCTGCTGATCCGGATTTGGGATGCCCCGTCCCGGTTCCCCCTTTAGCCTGCCTTCTCCCGCCTGGTCCCTTCTCCCTTAGCGGGTTCTGCAGACTGCAGTCGTTTAAGTTATGCTTCATTTTGCTGTCGGATACCCACCCCTTGTGGACACTGCTTTTGGATGTCCCTATCGTCAGAATTAAAGGGGAAGCGGGGTGTGTGACACACTGAGAATAATACCATTTTGTGAGTACTCACCTGTAAAATGGATATTGTCAGTGTGTCACACACCCCGCTTCACCCGCCCTTTTTTGGTATCCTGGATCCTCTATATGGTGAAGCTTTCCTTTATTTTATTTTGAGGTTACCGTTGGATTTCTTGGTACCTTGTCTTACTGCTGTTTGAATTCACTGGGTGTTAAGTGGGAGGTCCCAGGTATATATAGGCCGGAAGGGGCTTGTTTTCAAGACTTCTCTCTGCAACGTCGCCTCCTGCTGGAGGATAACCCTATCGTCAGAATTAAAGGGGAAGCGGGGTGTGTGACACACTGACAATATCCATTTTACAGGTGAGTACTCACAAAATGGTATTTTTTGGGATAGGTCTTATTTTGGGGGAAAACGGGGTAGTTCAGCAGACAAAGCTGTCCAAGGCACAAGTATATACACTTCTTGCCTGTGTAAGGTATCCTCATGATGTGTCTGTAAAGGGCAGCTGCTGTTAAGCATGTTAAGGACACGTGCAGCGCCCTTCATAATTTCCACCGCAGCCTGCTGCATCAGCGTGAATATTTTAGGATAGCTCCTATATATCTCTGCATGTCACAGAGCTATTGCGCAAGGACAGAGAGCATTTGTATTCATAATTAAGTCTAAATCCTCATATGTCACATGTTTTATGGGATGACACCATCTTTGATGTGTTGGCTATAAAGGCTAACTCAGTTGAATGCAAAGCTGTATGAACCAGGATGGACAGTATCCCATAGGCGAATCACCTGTAACGCTGTGGTCTGTGGGAAAAATACCGTCCTGGCCCATATGCTAACAGCCTTAATAATATAACAGTAATAACAAAATTCTGACAACAGGCAAAATATTTACCCTTACTTGGCAGACACCACACATGGTGCACGCTCCCACACCCACATGGTGTCCTGCTCCACCAGTGATCAGTGGAGTTTTTGACTAGCATCCCCGAATTGTACTATGTGTGGCAATTATGTCATTGCCACACCAATGCCAACGCCTGCCATCTTACAGAGAGGCACAGCCAAAAAACAGCATTACAAGTCTATTCAAGAAGAGAAAATAACCCTTTCTAGTTCTACACCCTAAAAAGGGGGTGGGGTCAAATGTATTTCACAAGTCCAGTGGGTTTTGGTCTGCTTTAATTCTTACCCTTCCTAAATCTTCTGTTGTGAAAGCCATCATCATCATCACCATCAGCAACCGATCCTGGTGGTCACATGGGAGCTTGGACTGGGTGAATAATTCTGCCTTTTTTTAATGTTTTTACATTTTTTGGCTTCCCGGCACCTGTAAACAAGCGAGGCATCCCACATCAGGATGCCCCAGGAGGGTTGATTTTATGAACCTAAAGCCTATCTTTTATTCTAGGCCCACTCACTGTAGGTGAAAATCTACTATAGAAAAAAAACCTGCCATGCAGTTCAGCATTATGGACCTTTGAGCAAGAGGCTCTACATGTGTCAGGAGCTTTATATATGGCAGGCTGTAGGTTTGTAGTAAGTGTCTATTTCACCTTTGCATACATTTATTTTCTCTCATTTAGAGTGAAGCGCAACATGATACATATTTATTTTTTTTTTTCGATCTCTACGGGAGAAAGGAAGACACGTTTACACCATTTAAACCCTTTATTTATGTTCAGTGTATTTGTCTCACCACCATCTGTTAATAATCATTAAACATTCCTTTGGCGTCGATGTCGATCTTTGTGGGCTTCTTTTTAGAGAAAAAAAGTTTCTGTTTAAAATATGAAAGAGGCTTGTGGGCGAAGGGCGCAATCTGTTATTTGCTAGAGAACAGCAGATTACACCGAGATGAAGAATTAGTATAACCTGACTCAAGCAGCCATGAAAATCTCATGACTCACAGGAACTTCATGGCATGGCCCCCTCTGCCCTCTAATTCGCCCTTTACATTGTTTGCAACAATTGAAGCTCAGTCCTGTGAAGATGAAATGGAGTGTGGTGGAGACAATTTCCTTTATGCACAGACGTGTTACTTGCTCCTCTGTTCCTAATGAAGGTAACAAGTGCCCTGTGTCTAGCAGCCCAGGCCACAGAGATGTGATGGAGTGTCGAAATGTTAATAATCAGGTGCCTTCACCTGCTCTGTAAAAGATGCCTACAGCAACCTTCTTAAGTGGCTGGAGATGGGCCTGATAAGCATAAAAGGCAGTTCATTTCCTGTGCCCGCAGCTGTATTCTGGAGCTGGGAGCAGCACAGGCCCTGGTCCTGCTGTGTGACACTTTGCATGGGCCTTTGTTCCCCCAGATTCTGAGTGTGCACAGCTGTCACTGCGAAAACTTTTACAGCTCAGTCTGCTCTGCTCATAAACAGGCCCTGGAGTTACCAGATTGTTAGAGCGCCACCTAACTTTACACCCACCCACAAGAATCCTAACATGAGATTATAGTATAGGAAATGCTTATTCAATATATACATTGATGCAGCCGCAGTGGATTTGATTTGCTCAGCTCTTGTGTAGCAGTTTGGTGTGTGAGTTGCCCATATATTAGTAGGAGTAGCACTTTTTTTTTTTTTTTTTTTTATTATTAAAGAAATAAGTGGATAAAAGTCATGCCCCACCCAACCCCATTATATAGTGTATCCTATATAAGTCCCAAAATTCCAGACCAATCCACTAATTCCAGGCCAATCACTTGTGAATCCTCCTGCTAATACAATACCTTCTTCCATATTGTTTTAATGTCTTTACACTCCCAAATCTCCCCTGTGATATCTTAATTATTCCTTTATTCCCTCTATTATTCTTTTCCCTCTTGTCTATCTTACTTCATGTGATACCTCCCTATATATATCTTATGGTAAGTCCAAATCAATCCACCGTTACCCTCTCTCTTCCCTATATCTTATATATTTCTGTATTCTGTTTTAACTATCAACATATAACAATAATGCATGACCCAATTTCTCCCTCACCTCCCCCACCAACCCGTGAGTTAAGAAAAAAAAATGAAATCTCCTGCCATTACGTAAATTCATTATCTTCTGGGTTCCTAGATCAACGCTTTTCTTTTATCTAGGGGTGGGAAAGTAACATTGTGCATCTTGCCAGTTCCCCACATCAATTTTAGGAGTTCCGAAACACCTTTTATGATTTAACATATTAAACCAGACCAATAGCCTGGCACAGTTGGAAAAGGAAGGTAGCGGACATTTTTGGGACTTCCCCTCCTAGCTGACATAACTGAAATGCACAGTAACAGAAAGTCCAGCACGACTTCCTGTTTGCAGGTGGCCTGCAAGCCCATGAGCGGCCATCTTGTTTTTAAAATGTATCCCAGTAGGCGTTAGAAAAGGGTAAATTATTTTTCATGTGCAGCAATCTAAATTGCCCTAGAGAGGAATGCGTGAGGACTGTTTATTGTGTTGGTCTGATTTCATTCCTTTTTGACTGTTGGTCTGCTTTAAATAAGGGGAAGGAAAAAAGAGGAAAGCCCCATTTTTAACCCTGGAATCCAAGTTTAAGGAGTCTTCAGCTAGCAGTTCTGAATTAGGTTGCAGGCCAGGATTCTGTACCATGCCGCTTTTAGGCCAGAATTAGGATTGGGCTTGGTGCTCATCAAGGAAATTACTCAGCAATCTACAATCTGTTGCTCAGCAGTAACGAGAACACTGCTGCCCATCTTACTCTGTTTTCATACAGGTGATGGGCAAAAGTGGTTGTGATTTTGATTCATGGGGGTATTATAAGCAGTGTCTACAGTATCGGAACAATGGTCATAACAAAATGGGTATTGTCCCTGCATGCGGGGCCCCCATGCCCACCCAGCGCTGTAACAAAAAATATTACCTTTCAAATGGCTGCAGCGGAGATGGGGAGAGTAGAGGATACCTGCTGCTGACCATGGCAGTTTGTGGAGCTTGATTATGTGGAGGGAGCAAATTGAAAGATTTTGTGTTTCACCAGTCATTAAGATGTGGGGGGCATTGGCAATCCGTTACCCCCCAGATATGCACATTTTGTTAAAAAATGTGTGTTGGTGTTTTAATCAATCTTTTTAAAGTCCTTGTCCTGCACATACTTTCTCCCCCCTTATATCCCTTGTGAACAGTGGCAAATGAGCCATTTCTAAGCATCCCAGAATCATATGTAAAAGCTGTATGTATTCTAAGCCATGCCGCTTTGTTTGCATGAGCATGCTCAGCTCTGCTGAGATAACTGTTGGACCACTATGACTTGCCATGCTCTCTCATTCTAAGAGCACCAAGGGATAGAGTGGCTGTAGGCAACTTCACGGAGGAAGAAAATAAAAAGGAAGGTGAACTTTGGATCCCTGATACAGCTTCTACCCAGCACTGCAAGAAATGGAAGAGAGGCACATGGGACAGGCATTAGGTGACCTGCTTGCTGTCTTATTATTGTCGTTGGGTCTACAGGCCAGTGGTTGCTCCTCTTTAAGTTGATGTTCTGGCAAGACCACTGCTTAGGCTCCCGGTGGGGAACATATGTGATTTGGTGAAAGGCAGGTATCTCCTTGTCTGTCAGCTCTTAGGCTGAGCATACAAAACTCACTTTATGGAAATGTGTTTTTTGTTTGTCTTTCTCTCCTGCTGAGTCTCTCCTGTTAAACAGTCTAGGTTGTGTACTTTGCGGGGGGGGGGGGGGGGGTGCAATGCATGCTAGTGTCACATTGTACAGTAGACCAAGCACTGCTGCTTTCTGGAATGTAGAGATCTTTAATGAGGATTCTTGTAAACCTCTGTATCAATGTATTGGCAATAGACATAACATGGGAATTAAAAAAAAAATATACTAGCCTTTGGTGGTAGACATGAGACACTTATGCTGCCCAGGCTTCCAGCAACCCAGTTTAATGTTTAGCGTGTAACCCAGTGTTGTGCCCGTCTTCGGGGCATCCAATGGGATCTGCTAGAATTACATTAGGACTAAAGGCTTCTAGGGTGGGGATGGTTGATGGGGAGCATTTGGTTCATGAGGATAGATCATCTGCTCTCCCCATTGAGCTGCTCACTTTCTAGTTTCAGTGCTATTGGCTTACAGTCCTAACCTTTGTATAACTCTCCCATTGCTTATGTTTACACAGGTATACAGACAGGACTGTGAGACTTTTGGCATGGTTGTGAAGATGCTAATTGACAAGGATCCATCCCTGGAGAAGCAAGTCCAGTTTGCACTACGACAGAACTTAAGCGAGATTGGCGAGAGATGTATCGAAGAGCTGAAACTTTACATCACAGAATACGATGCAGCTCAGCAGGAAGTGGTATAGCACATCCAATATGACCATAGTACTGATTCATCCACACGCTGTTTCTGTTAGGAGGGTTTTTTTTCTACAGCCACCAATTCCATAAAATGGACCTAAACTATCTATGCTCTAGGAAGGGTTCCGTTTCTCAGGGACACTTACCCAGCCCCTGCACACCGTTGGCGACATATATAAAGAGATGTTCAGCTTTATCTAGAGGAGCTTCATACGTTGGGGGGCAAAAACGGCTACACAGCTGTAAAGCTAAGTATCTATCTCTCTTAATAGCAGCCACACGTCTGCCACACAGTGTGCTGCTGTTTCTTGTTCCCCTGTCATACAGAGTGTCATACACAAGTGTCCTCTAAACCCGGGACCCATGGAGAGCAGGAGTAAGTGGGTTAGGGTCTGGATCTGGTCTTCTGGATCCCTACTTGCCAGGGAGGGTTTAGGTCTGCTTACCTCTTCATTTAGTACTGCATTGAATAATGACGCTGTATGGTAACACTGGTAAATGTATTTTACTCTTTTCAGAGCTTCAGATAATGTGGTAAATAATAGGTTGTAAGTGTCAGACAAAAGTGTCTGCAGTCAGAAAGAAGAGGAGAAGCTTTTGCTCTGCCTGTAGGTCTAGCTTTAAAATGTAAGCTCCCATAAAGCTACATCTCTGTAGACATGTCTTCAATCTAGTGGTTGTTAGTGGTTGTAGGCTAAAAGCCCTATATGTGGATGACGGCAATTTTCATTATTTTCTAGATTTAAATGCCATGATTTACAAAGATGAGTGCAGGGACCCCTTGAGCATTACTGATGGCCAGGGCAAACAGGATGTTGGTATAAGCATGAGGGGGGACATCCTGATAGCTGATGCCACTCTATGCCTGCACTGTTTTTTTTTCACCTTTACACCATTCTCCCAGAGAAAATTCCATTCCCCATGATCACCCGCCGGCAGTCACATGGTGTGCACTGCTTTTGGCCGCCGTGAAGTAATTGTGGGCTGGATCCAGCCAGGAGAGATCACTGCAGTTAAGGTGTTTTTCCTGCACTGGTCTTAATAAATCTGGCACAATGTTTATACGAGAAATGCTGTGCTTTGTGGAGATTGCGGTACCCTATTTTGTGGACCCCATTACAGCTAGAGGGTGGCATAATGGGGCAATAGCCCATCTGCGCCGCAGCACAACTAGTACAACTTTCATGTTTTTTAATTTGAAAATTGTTGTAGAATTTCATGTAAATATCATATCATACAAAGCTGTCATACTGTATTTTACTGATAGGAATTCCTTTTTCTTGAGGGAAAGGTTATTGTTTTAGCCGCATTATTCTGTAACATCACCCCTGTGTTCTGTGTGTACTCGGTAAGGTGAAGCCTCTCTCCATTTCTGTTCTGACCTTGCTCCTCAAGATAGAAACCACAAACTAAAGTATCCTTTTCTTTTATTTTTGTAATGCCCAGGACATTTTCCATTTTATTGCTTCCAAAACAAAGTTTTTTTTCTTCTTTTTAATGTATTAACTTTTCATCTGTAAGTAAATGTCCAAAAATGTCATAAAAACAAATGAAACCTGACCTAGTATAACTGGAAAAATAAATATTGTATGGACTTTACACTACAACTTGGCTGCTTGTGGTTATTTCCAGAAAACAGTTCAACTATTTGTTTAACCCTTTTCATTTTGTCTCATGTAATACTGTGTAAACCTAGAGGAACCCCTAAAAATGTGAAGAGAAACGCAACCCTCATTGGAAGACCTTTTCTCCTCAATTGCCTATTATTATTATTAGCCTGAGTTTCCGAAAACATTGATTTAATCCCCTGCACCCAATTACATTTTGGGGTATTTTTGGATAATAGGGATTTTTTCCAAAAAAAGTTGAGGCACAACCCACTATGGAGTGTATGTTACGTCATTTTTTGCACCACATTGTAGCTGATTAATACACAACCCCAATTCTATGTGAGTGGCTGGGTTTCATTACACTCACTGGTCTTTCTTTTTTTAAATATGGAATGATTCTTCCAGAACAGCTGTTCATTTTGTTTTAGGCAAGTTTCCTACAGGACTGTGGTTTACATTACAGATTGGAGGTTTAACCTTTTCCTGAACCTCCCTTTTGTGTCACTGCTGCCTATGGTTATTTCACACATTATTTAGGGGTTTGGTTGTAAAAGCACGTGTACAAATGTGGCCTTTTCTGATTTGGTTATCTCAGAAGACAGACAAAGCAGTTGGCTTTCTTGCCGTGTAGTGTTGGGTTCTTTCTTGCCTCCCACTTAGAACTTTGTTTGGGTATTCTTAGTATACAGTACGTCCTGCTCCAGATATAATACTTACACTTGGGTTATCCTCCGCCAGATGGCGCTGCACTGCAGAGACATGGAAAAACAGGCTCCTCCCGGCCCTTCAAATACCCGGGGACCTCCCACAAATCCCCAGATTTCTCTGCAGGGCTGACTGCGAAGACATGGGGCTACCAAAGCCTGCGGCCCTGTTGGACTATTCCCACCCGTCCTCCCTGTGATGTGCCTCCCAGCCTGGGCTGCGCTGGCCGGGTGAAGGTAGGCAGCACCTTGCGTTCTTAACGGAGCCATGCTCCACTGCAGTCCCCCACCAAAGGGTAGGTGGTTTAGGCTGATGGTGAGCCTCTAGGGGATGCCCCTCCCGCACTATTGCCCCATGCCCCGTGTAGCGGTGGGCCCTGTACCAAGGGTCGCCATCCTCCCTCATTCCCCCCGTAGCCGGGGGGAAAGAAAGGGGGGGGGTGTGTGTGTAGTGGTCTTAGTGTATGTTTTACACGTTATGGCCTTAGTCTTGCCCCGGACTGGTATTCCTGGCGTCAGAGCCGTGCTGTTTGCTCTTTACTGTGTATTGTCGCCGCCACGCGCACCTCTTCCTTTACTGGGTGGGCTGCGCCGGGCGGCGACGTCGCCTCAGACGCTGCGGCGTCTTCATTGGCAAATAATTTTTTTCTAAGTGTGCCATACACTTCGCTCCTCATGACAACTTTGTAACTATCTCAGAACTTCGCGCTCTTCGGGGGGGCGGCGACCTGGTTGGCGCGCTCCGCGTCACAGCCCGCTCTGGCCCGCCCTTCGAGGTTCGCTTGGCGCCATTTTGATGCTGGTCGCACGCACGCGTGGTAGTGGTCCTCCTCCTCCCTTGGTCTGTAAGTGCCCTCGCAGGCGATTTTCATGATCCTTGATTACTGCGCATGGTTCTGACACCCTTTATTCCCATTATGTCTTTCAGACTGGTGAACACCATTGGCTTCTCCCGGCCCGGTGTAAAATTATAGCGGGCCTTGTAATATTCTCCTTCCCTAGCGGGTCTTTGGGGCATCCAGGGTTACTTATAGTGTAAATCCCTACTGGCATATTGTGCCTTGATTAATCACCATATGGAGGCATCTCAGAATTATGTGACCAGGGTCCCTCTGGGACAAGACCGGCGGTGTATAGCGTGTGGACAACCCCATGCTGACAGGACACGGGTCTGCGTACCCTGTGCCGAGCAAGCCCTGGCCCTGCAATCTGGTCGGCCAGTGGCTACACCTAGCTTCAATTGAAACACACTTTTGTTATATACACGTGCTACATTTGCCAGTAATGGCCTTTATTATGGTGACAAATGTTGCCAGCAGTCTGATACAATGTAGCTTGGATTCATATGTCTCGCTCACGCCAGCTTCCTCCCTCTTTACTGGCTACGTCATTATTTAGTATCAGGTGCAGCCTAGGACATGATTTCCCGGTGCACGCCTACTGCATGGTCAGTGAATCTGAAGGAGCTGTTGCAATTAAGGTTAGCCAATGTGTTTTTATCATCCACAGATGTATGATATTATACAATTATACCATTGTCAAATATTGTATTTAAATGTATGTCCTACAACCTATCCTTTGTCATGATTAAGGGTGAGAACCCGAAACGCGTTGACGTGTAAGGATACCCTATATGCTGCTCTTATCTATACCACTGTGATGGATTTTAACCAGTTTTGAAATAAATGGATTTTTAAATTTGCTCTACTACTATGTGGCTGGCTTTTCCATGGCTTTTGGACATTACCAACTTTCGAGGTGAGCACTCTAGCCCTGCCTGAGTGGAGAGCTGTATTTCCTGGTGATAAGCTGGCATCCCCGTTGTCTAAACCTAGCTTCAATTCACCTATCTCCCCAGGCTTAAATCTCTCTCCTGCTGAGTCGCCTACAAGTGGGGAATTGCAGCCCGCTGGGCCTTCCAGACTGCCTACGGCTGAACAGATTATTGCTAGGTTGTCAGAGCGAATGGGCCCTGGTAGAAAGCGGCACCTGTCGCCTCATGTTTCTGTATGTTCTATGAGAACTGAGGGGTTTGCTACTCCGTGTGACTATACCCCTTCTGATGAAGGGGGGGAGTTCTCTGACTCAGGCTCATCTGATGAGAGGCCGAGGAGTCATGACGATTCTGGCCCTGAATACTGGGGCCAGTGTGACACTGACGACTTGTTGATTAAGGTCTTTAAGGCTCTGTCTATCTCTCCCCCCGGTCAGGTCCCCAAGCCTAGAGGGGAGCGTTTCCATACTGCGACTGCACATTTGGAATTTCTAGAGCAGGCCCATTTCCATGCCCTTGTACTCAAGGAATGGGAATGCCCAGTAAACTTCCAGGGGACTGGGATAGGAAATACCCTTATTCTAAGTATGTCACACACCCCGCTTCAAGATATCCATAACATGTGGGTAATACCGACCTGTAGAGGGCGATCTGCAGAGATGATAGGAAAAAGCCCCTCCCGGTCCATATACCCCAATGCCTGGGACCTCCCACTCATTCCCCAGCCTTTCATCTCTGCAGACGGCGAGCAAGTCAGAAGATGATGCCTCCTCCTTGCACAGGGGGTTTCAGGTAGCCGGGATGACTCCCGGCCTGATTATTTACCTATTTCCGCCCGGATCCCTTGATAATTCCCACACATGCCTCCCAGCCTAGGCTGCGGTCCAGGTGAGGGTAGAATGGCACCTTTTGGTGCTCAGGAGCTAACGCTCCACCATGAGACCCTGTACTAGAGGGTAGGCGGTTATCCGGGCTGGTGACCCCGGTTTGGGATGCCCTGTCCCTCGGCCATTTTCCCCTAGGTGGTGTTCCCCTCTCCGGATGCCCTTCTCCTCAGGGGGGGGGGGGAGTAGGGGGTCTTTATTTATGGGTTAGCAGGTGTGTTTGGTGCACTTTACTTCATGGCTGAGGGGAACTTTTCCCCTCAGAAATGGTGAGTAGGGGGCGGGGCCAGGCGGCGTCGCCATGGTCCCCCCCCTGTCTTTATTCTTTCTTTACCGGCGCCGCGGGCATTAGTGCGCTATCGCCGCGGCGCCAGTCCCTGTCATGGCGGCGGTGCAGTTGTGAGGGGACATCTCCCCTCACGCGCTGGGTACCAGGGGCGGGGCCGGGCATTGCCGCGGCCCGCCTCCTGTCCTCGTTTATAACCGTTATATAACCGTTTATAACCGCAAGCGACAGCCGCGGCGCCGGTTTGTGTAATGACATTATTGCGGCGGTGAGGGGAGATCTCCCCTCACGCTCAGGAAACAGGAGGCGGGGCCGGGCTTTCGGCGGGACACCGCGGCAGGCGCCACTGTGGAGCCTGGTCTCCGTCCTGGAAGGGGGGCGGAGCTATGGTCATCGCGCGCTTCGCGCTGGCCACGTTCCCCTTCTCCTCTCTGCCTCAGTAGGCTGCTGCTGCTGCTCTGAGGTGGCGGACGCCATTTTCCTTGGCAACGGTGGACACAGTGAGTGGCCCTATGGGCTATATATATATATATATATATATATATCCTATTGTGCTGTCATTTCCCAAACTTATGCTGTTTTTTTTTGTTTTTTTTGTTTTTTTTCTGTCTTCCAGGTAGACCTACCTTAGGTTTTAGGGGGTTTCTCCCGGTCCTAGGGTCCCTGGGTTGTAATTGACTTTTTCTAAATCCTCCCACTTGGGACATTAAGGGGGCATCCCGGGTTGCTTATATGCGTAAGTTCACCATATGGAGGCATCACCGGATACTGGGCTCGGGCTCCCCTCGGGGCAATCCCGGAAGTGTATGGGGTGTGGGGCATCCCTTATTGGGGATGATGTACTTCTGTGTATACCATGTGCACAGCAGACTATTTCACGGCAGTCCGAACCCCAAACGTCTGGGTCAGCACCGCCGGTCGCTGCTCCTCTCCCTCCCAGCTTGATACGCATCCCGTGTGACGTAGTCATGGGTGGGGAGTTGCAATCTGAGATGTGCGCCAGATTGGCCAACTTGGAAAAATTATTCTCCAGCGCGGTCGCCCGAAAGGCTCCGGCTAAGAGAAAGCATTTGTCGCCGGCCTCGCCAGTGGTTGACCTTGATGATGTTGATAACCTGGATTGGTCTGATTACTCTCCACTTGAGGAAGGGGAGGTATATGAGGAATCGGATAATTCAGACGATCAGCAGTTTGTGGGCGCTGATACCGAGCGGGACTTGGGGAGATCCTCGGATACTCCTAACGTTCTGGCTCAGATTTTGAGGTTTTGGCTATTTCTCCTCCTGAGGCAGTCCCACAGCAAAAGGGGGAGTTTTTCGAGGAATCCAGGCCGCGCTTGGAATTCCCTAATCAAAAGCATTTTGATGGAATTATTGCTAATGAATGGGATAGGCCTGCTCGGCTCCCAGGTATTCCTCAGGGTTGGGACAAAAAATATCCCTTCCCTTCGGATACGGTTAAGCGTTGGGCATCCCCTCCCGAGGTGTATGCACCGATTCTGGGGTTGTCCAACACCGCGGTTTTAAATACCCCTGATTGTTCCACTCTTAAGGATGGTGAGGATAAACGCATTGACCAGATGGCTTGTCATGGTTTTGCCAGTGTTGGGTCAGCCATGCGGCCTGTTTGTGCTTCGGCGCTGATGGTGGTGGCTACCAGGTCAGTGGTCGGGGACCTGTTGACCTCTTCCGGACTTGATCCGGCTAGTGACGAGTTCCTTGGCCTAAAAAGGTGTGAATTGTTTTTGTCATTTGTGCTAGCCGCCTTGGATGACATTCTGATGATGTGTGGCAGAACGTCGGCTCTGCTAGTGACTATTCGGCGTTCGGTTTGGTTGCGCCTGTGGGAGGCCGATTTTGTATCAAAAAAGTCGCTGACGGCTCTCCCTTTTGTAGGCTTAAGGCTCTTTGGGGAGAAATTGGACTTCGTCGCCAAAGGCGGTAAGTTACCTCAGCGCAAGAAACAACGCCGTCCCTTTCGGGGGGCGGTTTCGTTTGCTCCTTCCTTTCGTGGGGCCAGAGCTGGAAGGGGTTTTGCCTTCCCGTCATCCAGAGGAGATTCCGGGACCAGGGGCAGAGGACGTGCCTGTCCAGGATACAGCTGGGGGTCTAAACCCAAACCAGCTGCTAAACCAGCTCAGCAATGAGGGGGCGCCCTCACCCAGGTGGGTGGGGCGACGGCTGCAACACTTCGCTTAGGTCTGGGATCGGGAGGTCTCGGACAGATGGATCTGGGAAGTGGTGACTTCCGGCTACAAGCTGGAGTTCGAGCTCCGGCCCCCTCCCAGATTCTTCAGGTCTCAGGTGCCTTCGGACCCTCTGGCCGCGCAGGGGCTTCAGGCGGCAGTAAAGAGTCTTCTGGATATGGCTGTCATTTGCCCAGTGCCCCCCCCCCCCCAGACTAGGGCCGGGGCTTTTCCAATCTCTTCACGGTACCCAAGAAGGACGGCTCGGTTTGTCCCATCCTGGATCTGAAGATACTCAACAGGTTCGTTCGTCCGTCCGCGGAAATTCCGCATGGAAACGCTGCGTTCAGCTATCTACTCTCTTCGTCAGGGGGATTTTCTGACGTCCATAGACATCAAGGACGCTTACCTGCATGTTCCGATTTTTCCAGCGCACCAGAGGTTTCTCAGGTTCGTGGTGGAGGATCGGCATTTTCAGTTTGTGGCACTCCCTTTCGGTCTTACCTCGGCTCCACAGGTTTTTACCAAAGTGCTGGCTGGGGTAATGGCTCTACTCGGAGCCCGGGGTATATGAATTGTGCCTTATCTGGACGATCTTCTCATTATGGCGTCTTCCTTCAACCAAGCAGAGTTGGACACCAGGACGGTGGTATCCACTCTGGAGAGATTCGGCTGGGTGATCAACTATCCCAAGTCCTCTTTCTCCGTCCAGGGTACTGACCTTTCTGGGAATGTCTCTGGATACTTCCCAGGCCAAGGTGTTCCTTCCTCAGTCCAAGGTTCTTTTGATTCAGGAGTTGGTTCGGCTTCTCTTGTACATCCCTCGTCCGGTCATCCGACTAGGGATGAGACTGGTGGGGTTGATGGTGGCCTCATTCGAGGCAGTTCCCTTTGCTCAGTTTCACACAAGGACACTCCAGCTACATCTGTTGGCGGTTTGGGACAGGTCTCCACTATCGTTGGATCAGTCCTTCCTATGACCCCCCGGGGTCGGCCCTCCCTTCACTGGTGGCTGAATTCAGTCAACCTGCTGAAGGGCAGATCCTTTCTGACTCCTTGTTGGGAGACGGTCACCACGGATGCCAGTCTATCAGGATGGGGGGGTTTCTGGAAGGATCTTCAGTTTCAGGGACTGTGGGGGCCTCAGGAGGCTCACGAGCCCATCAATGTACTGGAATTGAGAGCCATCAGGTTGGTTCTGTTTCGCTTGACTCATCAGTTGCAGGGTTTGCCAGTTCAGGTTCGATCGGACAATCGGACGGCAGTTGCATACATCAATCACCAGGGAGGGACTCGCAGCAGGAGTGCCCTCAGGGAAGTGTAGTTGATTCTGGACTGGGCGGAGAGCCACGTCCCGTGCATCTCGGCAGTTTACATTCCGGGAGTGGAGAACACGGAGGTGGACTCTCTGAGCAGGTCCTCATCGCGCCAGGGGGAATGGTCTCTCAGTCCCAAGGTGTTTCACTTGATTTGCATCAGGTGGGAGTCACCGGTGGTGGACCTCTTTGCCTCTCGCCACAATCACAAACTTCCGGTATTCGTGTCTCTCTCGAAGGATCCACTGGCTCTAGCAGTGGATGCCATGTCCCTGAACTGGAGGGATCTGGGGTTTCTGTACCCGTTTCCTCCGTTCCCAATGGTAGCCAGAGTGGTGCGCAAGCTGGCCCTGGAGGGCGCGTTAGCGATTCTGGTGGCTCCAAGGTGGCCAAGACAGGTTTGGTTCGCAGACGTGGTAAGGTTGGCAGAGGATCAGTTCGTTCTGCCCCTGCTGCCGGACCTGCTCACCCAGGGTCGGCTACGTTACCCCAATTTACCATCGCTGGCTTTGACGGCGTGGCTGCTGAGACCTCCATCTTGAAGGAGGAAGGTCTTTCTGATGCGGTAATTCGAACTCTTATTAGCGCTAGGAAGCGGTCTTCCTCTACCGTTATTATAGGACCTGGAGGTCTTATATTGACTGGTGTGAGGTCAGGGCTTTCCCTTGCAGGGAATTTTCTATTCCAGAATCCTGGAGTTTCTTCAACATGGTCTGGATCTGGGGCTCCAGCTTAGTACTCTGAAGAGGCAGGTTTCTGCCCTGGCGGTGTTCTTTCAAAGGTCCTTTGCGCTTCATCTTTTGGTCAAGACCTTTTTCCAGGGGGTTACGCATGTTCGGCCTCCCAGGAAGCCTTTGGTTCCAGTTTGGGATTTGAACTTGGTTCTTTCTGCTCTTCAGGGTCCTCTGTTTGAGCCCTTGCATGATATTGCCTTGTCTTCGCTTACGCAGAAGGTGGCCTTTTTGGTAGCTATCACTTCTGTTCGTCGTGTCTCTGAGTTGGCGGCCCTGTCCATTAAAGCTCCGTACTTCGAGAGGCATCAGGACAAGGTGGTTTTTCGTTTTAAGCCTGATTTCCTTCCTAAAGTGGTTTCTGCTTTTCATCTTAATCAGGACATTGTTCTGCCCTCTCTGTGTCCTAATCCCAGCAACGACAAGGAGAGGGCTCTACATTCTTTGGATGTGGTTTGCGTTGTGAAGTACTATTTGGTGGTAACATCTTCCTTTCGTAAGACTGATGCTTTTTTTGTGGTGCCCTTTGGGCCTAGGAAGGGCTTGGCGCCCGCCAGGTCTTCCATTAGTAAATGGATTCGTCAGGCCATTGTTGGGGCCTATTCGACTAAGGGGAGGAGTCCCCCTTTTCGTGTTACTGCTCATTCTACTCGTGCAGTTGGGGCGTCCTGGGCCTTCCAGCACCAGGCCTCTGTTAAGCAAGTTTGTAAGGCCGCTACTTGGTCTTCTGTTCACACTTTTTCCAAGTTTTACAAGGTTGATGTTCGGGCCTCAGCGGATGCTGTGTTTGGCCGCAAAGTTCTGCAAGCTGCAGTGGTTTAAGTTGTGCTTTATTGCCTTGTTTGCATCCCCGCCCTTTATGGACACTGCTATTGGATGTCCCACATGTTATGGATATCTTGAAGCGGGGTGTGTGACATACTTAGAATAATACCATTTTGTGAATACTCACCTGTAAAATGGGTATTATAAGTATGTCGCACACCCCGCTTCACCCCACCCTTCTTGTATTCTGGATCCTTTGTATTGTGAACTTTGCATTGTTATGACTTATATTTGGCTCTTCCTGGTCCCTTTCCTTACTGCTATATTTATACTGAGGAATGAGTGGGAGGTCCCAGGTATTTATGGACCGGGAGGGGCTTTCTTTTTCCTATCATCTCTGCAGATCGCCCTCTACAGGTCGGTATTACCCACATGTTATGGATATCTTGAAGTGGGGTGTGTGACTTATAATACCCATTTTACAGGTGAGTATTCACAAAATGGTTAGTTCCCCCCCTGAGGTGGTTAATTGTTGGTCATCACCCCCCGTGGTGGATGCGCCGATCATAGGGGTCCCTAACCCCCCCCTTTATTACAACCCCTGCTTATAGTACCCTTCGGGATGCTGAGGACCGGCGCATTGAGCTGCTGGCCTGTGCCGCAGCCATTACTGCAGTGGCCGCTAGAACCCTCATCAAAAAATTGCTTGATCATCACCCCGAGGATCTCCCCTGGGAGGTGTTTAATGCACTCTCCAATTGTGATGTATTTGTGAAATGTATTCTATTAGCGCTGGATGACGCGATTAGAATGTGTGCAAGAACTTCCGCCCTTGCGGTGGCTATTTGTCGCTTGGTCTGGCTGCGACAGTGGGGTGCTGATGATGCTACTAAAAAGACTCTTACTGGGCTCCCCTTTAGAGGGCAACGCCTATTTGGGGCCCGTCTAGACCTGTTCGGTAAAAAGGGCAAATCACCCCTTCGCAGACGCCGGTCCCGGCCCCCTCGGGGCAGGGGAACCCCTCCTTCCCCCTACCCTCCGGCGGGGCTAAGCCCAAATCTTCCACCAAACCCCCTCAAGCATGATGGGGCGCCCTCGCCCGTCTAGGGGAGGGGGTGGCTGCAGCACCTTGCTCTTATCAGGAGGCATCTTGCCTCATTCTGGTGGATTCAGGAGGTTGTGTCCTCCAGATACAGGATAGCGTTTGCTGCACGGCCTTCCCCAGTTTTTATCAGGTCCCAGGTACTCCTGGTCCCTGCCATTGTTCAGTTGCTGGCACAGGCCATGCTAGGCCTGCAAGGTCTGAGGGTCTCTTGCAGATTGGCCGTAATAGGCAGAGGCAAGGGCCGCTATACCACCTTCCACAGTCCCCCAAAGGATGGGTCGGGTTGGCCCATTCTGGACTCACAGCAATTCTCTAATTACAGGCAGTTTCCTGCATGGAAACTCTGAGTTGGGCCATCAGCACCTTGCGCCCAGTGGGCTTCTTGCCGTTTGGGGAGCTCCAAAATGCTTATGTTTACATCCCTGTGCCCTCAGGTCTCTGAGGCTCTTCAGGTTCGTGTTGGAAGTCCAACACTGTTAATTGTGGCCTTGTTATCTGGCCTCTCTTCAACTCCCAGAGTGTTCACTCAGGTGCTGACGATGGTGATGTCTCTGATGAGACCAAGGGGCGTCCGCGCGCTGTCTACCCGGACGCCCTTCCTCACTTCCCTGTCTCTGCGTCAGGATTGTTGGATACCCGGCTGGTGGGTCCATTGGGAGTCATTTGGATGGGTGTTCAATCACCCCGAGTCCTCGCTGTTCCCTTAAAGTGGTAACTTCATTAATAGGAATGATTCTGGATTAGGTTCAAATCAGATTCTCCCCTTCTCAGCAATTAGGTGGGCAATCTGGTCTCATGGGCTCAGTCCCTCATTGCTGTCCCGGTCTCTTAACACCAGGCAGGAATGCAACTGGTGGGCCCGTTGTTAACTTGCTCGGAAGGGATCCCTTATGCTCAGTTCCCCTTGAGCCCTTCTGCGACTTCTATTGGTAACACAGGACAGGGATCCAGCACCCCTGGAGCAGGGTCTGTGGGCCTTCCCACCTGTTTGACGTTTTTTTCTCTTGAAAGTGGATGAACTCGAGGGACCTGTCTGGGGGCAGTTCCTTCTTGCCCCTTCCTGGAAACGGTCACCATGGATGCCAACCTTTCAGGTTGAAGGGGAAGGTTTCTTCTGAAACCCCCTGCGATTCTGGTGGTGGTGGGGCCCTTAGAAGGTCCTTACGCCTATTGAATTCTAAACATTGAGCATTTTTCAGTTGGCTCTATCTCGCTTGACCACTCCCCTTCTGGATTTGCCAGTCTGGGGGTGCTCTGTCTGTCTGACGACAGATGTCCTACATTAATCATTGGAAGGGGCCTGGAGCTGGTGGACCTTCCAGGGAGTGTCTATGTTCCCTTTCTGGGTGGAGACAATGCTCCCTGCATGTTAGTGATATTAGCTCCGGCGGAGCCCCTCTGCGACAGGATGTGCTAATCCCAGTGTCGCTATGGAGTCCAACCAGTCGTGGATCTGTTGGGTTCCGTCACCTTCACAGGCTATCGGCCTTTGTTTCCCTGTCCCAGGATCCTATGTCAGTGGTCCGGATGCCTTTAGTACTGTCTTGACAGGACGTTCGGTTCTGTATGTCCTTCTCCATTCCCTCTGCGTAATATTACTCTGGTATGGGGACCAGTGATTCTGGTGGCCCCCAGGTGACCTAGTAGAGTGTGGTTGCAGACATGGTACTGTGGTCAGTAGTTGTGTACCTTGCCAGGAGTGCCAGTTTGATCACTCAGGGCCCCCTTTACGTCACTCCAATCTACAGTCCCTGGCCTAGTCGGCCTGACTGCTGAACCATACATCTTGATGGAGACAGGTTTATCTGTCTCGGTGTTTGTGACTATGGGAAGGCTAGGAGTAAGCCTCTTCCTCGTCTTCTTCTATTTGTTGTAGGGTATGGCATACCCACATTGATTGGGGCGAGTCTAGTTCTCTTACCTTTTGGGCGTTCTCGGTTCCCAGGGTTCTAGTGTGGTTTTCAGCATGAATTGGAGTTGGTTCCCCAGCTCAGTTCTCTGATGGGTCAGGCTCTACCCTGTCCACCTTGCCTTAGCAGTCTCTGGTTCAGTCTTCCTTGGTTAAGACTTCCTTCAGGGGGTGCTCATGTGCGTCCACCATGTAATCCTATGGTCCCTGTTGGGATTGAAATTGAATTCATTCTGTCTGCTTGCAGGATTGCCCCTTGGTCCTATTCAGGATGCTGTCTGGCTGTCCTTACCCTCAAGGTTGTCCTTCTGGTGACTGTTACCTTGGTCAGGCATGTGTTAGCGGGCGGCTCTGTCTACCTAGCCCTCATTCCTTGAGATACACCAGGATAAGGTGGAGTTCCGCCTGAAGCTGGACTCTCTACATCTGTAGGTGTCTTATGTTCATTATTCGAGATATTGTTATCCACGGCTATTTCCTTTTCCTAGCAACGCTGAGGAAGTGGTTCTGCATTCCTTATACAGGTGTTGGCAGTTTTTCCTTGGGAGTCACTGTGTCCTTTAGAGGAACTGAGGTTCCTTGGGGCTTGTGGTCATTACATCCTGAATGTGCCCGATCTCGTCTGCTCTCGGGAGTTGGGCGGTTTGGTCCTGGTTGTTACCTTAATGGATGTTACTCCTGGTACCTTGTTCGGCCTTTGGCTTCTGCCGAATCTATTGTAGCGATCAGATTCGTCAGGCTGTTACTCAGGCCTATTCCAGCAAGGGGAAGAATCTCCCTTGTTGCCTTGATTCCTTTTCTACGCGTACTTGATGCCTCTTGGGCCTTTCAGCACCGGGTTTCTGTTGAACTGGTTGGCTAGGCCACTACCATTGGCCTTCTGCTCATACCTTTTTGCAAGGTTTTTACAATGTTGATGTTAAGGCCTCAGCTCATGCTGTCTTGGCCGTATGGTTCTGCAGGTGACAGTGGTTTAAACTGTCTGCTGTTGTCGTTTTTTTGTTCAATATGTTTTTATTAGGAGGTAGCAAAACACAAGGCACAAAATTACACAAATGACAATCTCAGAATATAACATATGAGCAAAGAACACACATGAGGAATGACCAACTCGTAGCACCCACACCGCCTCTCCCCGCCCCCAAGACCACAGAAGCATAAAACGAGATTAAATCAAGTCTCCCCCTCGGACCCCAAGCGGACATCTCCAGCCCATATACTTCTACGCCCGGGAAGCCCGGTTGGGGGAGACTCTCGGGGAGGTTATCCCCCATGAGAGCCTGGGGTACTGTATCTAGGGGGGGGGCGATCCAGGGCAAACCCATACATGCTCTCCACGCTACCATGGCCCGGTGCTCTGCCCCCCTTTATTAACTTTTTATTTGAAGATGTAACAAGAGCTACATAGGAAAAGAGAAGAAGAAGAAAGAGAAAAGACCTAGGAAAGGGACACATAGTGGAAAGAAGGGGGGTAAAGAGCCAAGCCTGTTGAAAGGGTTCCCCCCCCATCCATCCTCCGGTGATGGACGAGAGGCGGACCAACCCCACTCTGAGGAGGGGATCATGAGCGGCTGACGAAACATGGTCCAGGGAGGGCCCGACGGCCCCAGGCATAAAAGTCCTCTGTGCGGCTATAAGGTGGAGAGCAGGGCCGCAAACTCTGGCGTTTCCCGGGCCATAATCCAGATCATCCATGTCTTGTTAAACTTCTCTCTCCCACCCTCCACTCCCTCAAGCATCATCTCCTCCATCCTCTTAATTCCCTCCACCTCCCTCAGCCACTCCCAAATGTCCGGTGCGTGCTGGGACCGCCAATGCTGGGGTATCACTGATCTGGCCGCAGTCAAGAGGTGCCGGAGTATCCCTTTCTTTGCTGTAGATATCGAGCCAGGCACCATAGATAATAAAGCTACTTGTGGCTCCCCCGGTACACCCTCTATAGTCAGAAATTTGTACTGTTGTCGTTTTTTGTTGGGGATCCCACCCTACTTTATGGACACTGCTTTTGGATGTCCCAAGTGTAAGTATTATATCTGGAGCAGGACGTACTGTATACTAAGAATAATACAATTCTGTGAAATACTCACCTGTAGAATTGATATTATTTGTATACAGTACATCCTGCTCCACCCCACCCTGTTTTTTTTGCATTTTTCTGGATCCCCTGTATGGTAATTATCATTGTTATCTTTACCAGTTGTTCTGGGTGGTTTAATTCTCCCGGCTTCTTGTTCACTGCTTTTCAATGCTGGGGATTTGTGGGAGGTCCCTGGATATTTGAAGGGCCGGGAGGAGCCTGTTTTTCCATGTCTCTGCAGTGCAGCGCCATCTGGCGGAGGATAACCCAAGTGTAAGTATTATATCTGGAGCAGGACGTACTGTATACAAATAATATCAATTCTACAGGTGAGTATTTCACAGAATTGTATTTTTTTCTTCCCAGCCTCTAAATACATGTGTTTTTTGTTTTTGTTTTTTAACCTTACACTGCAAATGATGATGTGTGGGGCAAGTCAGTGTTGGAATAGTAGGAAACCCTGCCTCAGACCCATTGCAAAAAAAAAAGGTTCCTCATCAGCCAGTAGGTACTCTGGTGTCTTCTTTTTTCTTCCATTTTACTTCAGGCCATCAGAAGAATTCAGAGACGAATGGGTTAACCTTTCCCGAAGGGTGTGGTCTGCAATAACAAAAGTGTGTCTCCACCTCCCGGGCCTATAACCACCTGGCTGACTTGATGCACTTCAGTTTTCTTTCTTGCAGTGGAACTGCAAGGACTTATCTGAACTCCTCTCCCATTTACTTTTTGTTTTAAAGGAATTATGCCTTGGAAGCAGGGGTAATGGAAACCTGACTATTCCTTGGCCCTTATACTCCTTGGATCTGAATGGACACACTTTGCCTCCTCAGCTAAGTTGCATTCGGATCAGGATGGTAAGGTAAGCACCAGGGCCTTGGGCCGCTGTGGGGTGTCGCCTTTTTGTTTTTTAAAAGAAGAGTGACACTCCTGGCTGAGAATTCCACCACAGGAAAAAGCAGCCATAAGGCTTTTGTCTGGTGAGCCTGATTGAGGGGAACCAGGGCAAATAATTTCCTCTTTATTGCTCTTCTCATGTGTTTTTTTACTAGTTGAAAAATTCAAAGTTTGCGCCAGCCGCTAAGGAAACATTTTCAGCTTAGGATAGCAGCGAGCACCGGTGTGCGGCTCTTTTCTTACCTCTCTCTCACTAGAAGATTTTCGGCTGGGCAAAGCGGCAAGTACCACTAACATTGCGGTTCCCCCGACCGCTCTCACTGCAACATTTACGACCAGGACTAAGCGGCAAGTACCACTAACATCACGGTTCTCCTCCGGCTGCTCTCACTGGAAGATTATTCCAAGTATGTCTCACACCCTGCTTCGGAAGATTAATTACACATGGGTTATAGCCAGTAGAGGGCGAACTTCTGCAGAGATGACTAGAAAAAAAGAAGCCCCTCCCAGTCCATAAATACCTGGGACCTCCCATACATTCCCCAGTAATCGTGTCTGCAGACGGCAAGCAAGTCAGAAGATGGCTGTCTCCTTCCTTACAGGTAAGCCGGGTTCACAGGTTACAGGTAAGGTCCGGATGAGGGTGGGTAACACCCTAGGGGTGCTCATTTGGAGCTACGCTCCCCCGTGAGACTCCAATTAGGGGGTAGGCGGTTACCAGGTTCGGGGTCCTGGTTTGGGATGCCCCGTCCGTTTCCCCTGTGCCGCATTATGTGGCTGGGGTTCCCTTCCTCATCCGTTACCCTAGGTCCCTGGATCGGGGGGGGCCCTCTCTTCCTTTATTTCTGCTTGTTTTTTCGGCAGGCACAATATGTGATAGAAAGGATTCCTTTCCTTCCACCAGCAGTGTGTTTATACCTTGGTGTGTGTGTGCGGTGCTTGGTGTTTACTTTGCCAGGCCGCCCTTGAGGACGCAGGCGGCCTGGTGTCTGGGCCGGCTCCCCCACTGTCTCGGGAGCTCGGCCATTGTTCTTTCCCCTCTCTGAGGGGTGGGGGCGGGGCCGCTAGCTCGGCGCGTCGCTGCGGCCCGCCCCCCTCTCCTTGGCGCCGATGGAGGTTCCCAGCCAATGGCTGGGAACCGCGGGGCCACACGCGGCGCGTGTTCCGCACCGGCCCGCCTTCCTTTTTGGCCGCGTCTGCTGTGGCTGCTCCTGCCTTCGGTCGCCATCTTGTCCCGGCAGCGTGAGTGCCCTGCGGGGCCCATTCTTCTTATGTTGTGTGTGTGTCCTTTTGGCTTTTGTACCCTACAGCGTGAATAGCCGCAGACTTGGTCAGTGCTACATACATGAGCATTTCTGGGGTTCTGCAACGCTCAATGTGCATTCAGTAGTGTGAAATTGGGCACCCTAGAGAGTATTATTAGTGGGTCAAAAGCCTATTTTGCTTTTTTATTGTGAATTTGTCACTAGGTATATTTTAGGTGTGTCTGTTTGTGACTGTATGCATTTTGCCTAGGTGCTTGCTTATGCCCCCTCCTATTCTTTATGTCTTACAGGAAGATCTCCTTCAGTATAGTAAAAAAAAAAAAAACATTTGGGGGGTTCTCCTGGTCCTTAGGTCCCTCACTCTAAATTTGGGGCTTTACTAATCCTCCCACTAACGGACGTTAAGGGGCATCCCGGGTAGCTTACTAGCGTAATTCCCACTGGTCATTGCGACTACCATAAAAAATCACCATATGGAGGCTTCCTAGGATACCGGGCTCGGGCTCCCTTCAGGGCAACCCCGGCAGTGTGTGGTTGTGGGGCATCCCTTGCGTCGGATAATCTGCTTATTTGCATTCAATTTGCACAGCAGGCCATTACGCGGCAGTCGGGGTCCCAGGCGTCTGGGTCAGCGCCGCCGGCCTCATCACCTACACCCCCACACCTGGCTTTGACCCCAAGTGATGTTGTCATTAGCGGGGGGTCGCAATCTGATGTCTGTGCTAGATTGGCCAACATTGAGAAATTGATTGCTAGCTCTGCGGCCGGAAAGGCCCCAGCTCAGAGAAGGCATGTGGCAGCGGCTGCGCCGGGTTTTGATTTTGAGGAATATGACTCCTTTGGCTGGTCTGATTATTCCCCGCTGGAAGAAGGGGAATTGTTTTCAGAATCTGATGGTTCTGACGATCAGCAGTACCAGGGTGCTGATGCTGGGCAGGAGCGTGGGGATAACGTGGATCCCCCCAGACTTCTGGCCCATATTTTTGAGGTTCTTGCTATTTCCCCACCTGTGGAGGCCCCTCCGCAAGAGGGGGAATTTTTTTTTGGGGCCACTAAGCTGCGCTTTCAGATCAGAAACATTTTGACAAGTTGATTCTTAAGGAATGGGAAAGGCCCAGCCGGCTTCCCGGCGTCCCTCAGGCGTGGGATAGGAAATATCCCTTCCCGGTAGACACGGTCGTCACCCCCCAGAAGTCGACCCTCCGAGTCTGGGGTTGTCCAACACATTTGTTGTGCACTCACCTGTCTCCACCACGCTGAAGGATGGTGAGGACCGTCGTCTGGATCAAATGGTGTCACACGCCTTTGCTTGTGTGGGTTCGGCCCTGCATCCCGCTTGTGCTTCCGCACTCTCGGCCGTGGCTACCGGATCTGTAATTAGGGGCTTGTTGAACGGTCCCCTTCTTAACCCTGCTAGTGTTGAATTTGCAGCACTTACGCGGTGTGATCTGTTCATGACCTTTGTCTTATCAGCCTTGGACGATACAATATGCTTGTGTAGTGGAACATCGGATTTGCTTGTGGCTATACGCGCTCGGTTTGGTTGCGCCAATGGGCGGCTGATATGGAGGCTAACAAGGCGCTTACAGGGCTACCCTTCTTGGGTAGGCGCCTGTTTGGAGATAAATTGGACTCGGTGGCGAAAGGAGGAAAGTTGCCACAGCGCAGGAAGCAGCGCCGGTCCTTTCGGGGGGCAGGCTCCTTTAATCCTTCCTTTTGTGGCTCTCGAGCAAGCAGGGGAGTTGCTTACTCTGCGTTCAGAGGTGACTCCTGGGGTAGGGGCAGTGGACGTGCCCGCCCCGGCACTGCCTGGGGTACCAAACCCGAGGCTGCTGCCAAACCCTCTCAGCAATGAGGGGGCGCCCTCACCCATGCGCGTGGGGGGACGGCTAAGGCTCTTCACCCAGATCTGGACCGGGGAGGTCACAGACAACTGGATCCTGGAAGTGGTTTCTTCCGGGTACAAGCTGGAGTTCGAGTACCGGCCTCCTCCCAGATTTCTCAGGTCTCGGGTTCCTTCGGGCCCCTGGGCCGCGCAGGGGCTGTTATTGGCAATACAAAACCTTCTGGACAGGGGGGTCGTTTGCCCGGTGCCCTCCTCAGGGAGAGGCCCGGGCTATTACTCCAACCTTTTTTACAGTGCCCAAAAAGGATGGCTCCATAAGACCCATTCTGGATCTCAGGATTCTCAACAGGTTCATCAGAACCAGGAAATTTCGCATGGAGACTCTGCGCTCAGCCATCAACTCTCTTCGTCCAGGTGTCTTCGTGACGTCCATAGACATCAAGGAAGCTTACCCTTCCCGTTTGTGGCTCTCCCTTTCGGGCGGACCTCAGCACCAAGGTGTCGGCGGGCATGATGGCCCTTCTCAAAGTGCCGTATCTGGACAACCTTCTCATTACGGCATCCTCTCTCAGTCAAGCGGAGCTGGACACCAGGTTGGTGGTGACTATGCTGGAGGGTTTTGGTTGGGTGATCAACAACCCCAAGTCTTCTCTCTCCCCGTCAAGGGAGATTTTCTTTTCTGGGCATGAATCTGGATACCATTCAGTCCAGGGTGTTCTTACCTCAGTCGAAGGTGCAGATGGTTCAAGATCTGATACGTCTTCTTCTGTCCCATCCTCGCCCGTCCATCCGGCAAGGGATGAGGCTGGTGGGGTTGATGGTGGCCTCCTTCGAGGCGGTTCCTTTTGCTCAGTTTTCACAAGAGATCTCTTCAAATCTATCTGTTATCGGCTTGGGACAGATGTCCTCTGGCCTTGGATCAGTCCTTTGCGATGTCTCCCTTGGTCCGGCAGTCTCTTCAGTGGTGGCTGGAACTGAGAAGTCTTCTGAGGGGCAGATCCTTTCTGGCTCCTTGTTGGGAGACGGTCACCCCGGATGCCAGCCTGTTGGGCTGGAGGGGGGTTTCTGGAAGAAACATCAGTTCCAGGGGCTGTGGTGTCTTGGAGGCGCACATCCCCACCAACGTCTTGGAGCTGAGGGCTATTCGGTTGGTGCTGTCGCACTTGACGCATCATCTCCAAGGATTTCAGATTCGATCAGACTATCGGACTGCGGTCGCTTACATCAGTCACCAAGGAGGGACTCGCAGCAGGAGTGCCCTCAGGGAAGTTTCTATGTTTCTTGCATGGGCTGAGAGCGATGTTCCATGTTTCTCGGCGGTGTACATTCCAGGAGTGGAGAACATGGAAGCGGACTCCCTGAGCAGGGGGTCCTCTCGCCGAGGGGAATGGTCCCTCAACAACAAGATGTTTCTATCCATTTGTCACAAGTGGGGGTTCCCGGAGGTGGATCTCTTTGTCTCCCGTCACAACCACAAGCTCCCTGCTTTTGTGTCTGTCTCAGGATCCTCTGTCTCTGGCAGTGGATGCCATGTCTCTTGCCTGGCGGGATCTGGGTCTCCTATATCTGTTTCCCCCTTCTCCATGGTAGGCAGGGTGGTTCGCAAGCTGGTTCAAGAGGGTGTGCCAGCTATACTGGTGGCTTCAAGGTGGCCAAGACAGGTGTGGTTCGCAGCCGTCGTGCGGCTGGCGGTCGATCAGTCCCGTTTCCGGATCTGGTCACTCAAGGTCAGCTATGTTACCCCAATTTACAAACGCTGACTTTGACGGCGTGGCTGCTGAGACCTCCATCCTAAAAGAGGAAGGTTTGTCTGATGCTGTGATCTAGATGCTTGTTAGGGCTAGTAAGAAGCTTTTCTTCTAACATCTACTGCAGGACCTGGCGGTCCTATATTGGTTGGTGTGAGGCGAGGGCCTTGCCTTGTAGGGTTTTTTGATTCCCAGAATTTTGGAGTTTCTCCAGCACGGTTTGGACCTGGGTTTTCAGCTTAGTACTTTATAAGGGCAGGTCTCCGCCCTGGTGGTTTTCTATCAAGGGTGTTTTGCCCTTCATCCTTTGGTTAAGACTTTTTTCCAGGGGGTCACTCATGTGCGGCCCCCTCGCAAGACCTTGTTGACTGTTTGGGTCTTGAATTTGGTTTTCTCGGTCCTCCAGGGTCCTCCTTTTGAGTCGGTGCAGGATGTTGCACTTTCTATTTTCACACAAAAGGTTGACTTTTTGGTGGCTATTACCTCTGTTCGATGTATTTCTGAGTTGGCGGCTCTGTCTATTCAGGCCCCTTGCTTTGAAAGACACCAGGACAAGGTGGTCTTCCGCTTTAAGCCAGACTTCCTACCTAAGGTGGTTTCTGCCTTACATCTCAATCAGGATGTGGTTTTCCCTTCCTTGTGTCCTAAGCCTAGCAATGACAAGGGGAGGGCCCTACACTCTTTGGATGTTGTGCGTTGTGTGAAGTACTATTTGGTGGCTACTTCTCTTTTCTGTAGGACGGACGTCTTGTTTGTGGTGTCCTCTGGGCCCAAGAAGGGTTTGGCGCCCGTCAAGTCTACCATTAGTAAATGGATACGTCAGGATACGTCAGGCCATTGTTGGGGCCTATACTGCCAAGGGGAGGGATCCCCCTTTCCAAATCACTGCTCAATCTACTCGTGCTGTTGGGGCTTCCTGGGAGTTTCAGCACCAGGCCTCTGTTGAACAAGTTTGTAAGGCTGCTACTTGGTCTTCTGTTCATACTTTTTCCAAGTTTTATAAGGTTGATGTGCGGGCCTCAGCGGATGCTGTTTTTGGCCGCAAAGTTCTGCAAGCTGCAGTTGTTTAATTTGTGCACTATTGCCTGTTGGGATCCCCACCCTTTTTGGACACTGCTATTGGATGTCCCATGTGAAATTAATCTTCCGAAGCAGGGTGTGAGACATACTTGGAATAATACCATTTTGTGATTACTCACCTGTAAAATGGGTTTTATAAGTATGTCTCACACCCTGCTTCGTCCCACCCTGAGTTTTATCTTGGATCCTCTTTATGGTGAAACTTTTTTCTCTTAGATTTATTGGCTCTTCCTGGTCCCCTTACTGCTTTCTTATAGTGAGGGGCTTCTTTTTTTCTAGTCATCTCTGCACAAGTTCGCCCTCTACTGGCTATAACCCACGTGTAATTAATCTTCCGAAGCAGGATGTGAGACATACTTATAATACCCATTTTACAGGTGAGTAATCACATATTTTTGGCCGGACGAAGTGCCAAGTATCACTAACATCGCGGTTCTTCTCCAGCCGCCTTCAATGGAAGATTTTCGGCCGGGCAAAGCGCAGAGTACCTTCACAGGAAGATTTTTGGCTGGGGGAAGCTCAAAAGTACCGCCAACTTCTGGGTTCTTCTCCGGCAGCGCTTGATACTGAGGTTGTTGGCCGGCAAAAAGGGCTGCTTCTGAGCCGCTGCACAACCACCCTCAAGCGGACCTAAATCTTTAGGTAGGTCATTTTTTTATGATTATGTGTATTAATATGATATTTATTTATATAAATATTAATGTTTTTTAATTCTTGTTTTTAAAGATGTATATGATTGTGGGATAAGACTGGCAATATATTGATGTGGTTCACCCTCTGAGCTCTCAGAATAGTCTTGAGACTATCGGAAACTGTTTCTATACTAGGTTTTAGACCCCCCTGGGAGGTAATCTAGTATTAATTACCATGACGGAGTCATCTGGGGTAATCGGATCTGGTCCTTTAGCAGATAGATTCACCCCATGTCCAGTATGCAAACAGACACTGGACAAGGATAGCACGGTGTGCAGGGTTATGCTACGGTAGTAGTGGATATGGAAGACAATTGTCTCCTCCCAGCAAGGGCTCTGACCCTTGTTGCCGGTGCCCTCTGAGCTTAAACCCCCCCCCTGGCAGCATTCAAGCAGACCTAAAACCTTTAAGTCATATTGGCTACTAAGAAGGTTTTGAAAAAAATACAAAACATTTTCCCTTGAGTTTTGAAGAGGATATTGTGGCTGCCATAGCCTCCTTCTGAGTCTTTAAACTCTGTCAGCAGCCCTCAAGTGGTCCTAAACCTTTGGAAAGTCATTTAGAAGGATTGGCTACTAAAAAGTTTTTTAAAGAAAAGATTTATCCTCTAAGTTGAAGAGGATATTGTAGCTGCCATAGTCTCCCAGGAAGTTATCCGTTGGGGAGGATTTATCCAGTAGGGACTCATATTCATAGTCCTCTACACAAAGGGGGTGCTCAGTTAAGATGTAGGATGTTGCAGAGCATACACATTATTCTAATCTGATCAATAGGGAATGGCAGAAGTCAGGTTGTCTTCCGCCCATTCCTAAAGTGCTAGATACTATGTATCCCTTTCCTCCAGATCAGATTGAATTATGGTCTCACCCTCCTGTGGTGGACGCTTTGGGGCCAGGTCTTTTTTAAGATTTTGGTTATGCCATCCTCGGGATAGTGCTTCTCCAAAGGATCCAGCGGATAAGCGCATGGATCAGGTGGTATGTCATGTTTATTCTATTATGGGGTCGACCTGGCTGGGCTACATCCTTAGCATTTTTTGGGGAGCAGGAGGTTGTTAAAACAACTGGACTCGAAGACTCGTATGGAAGTCATACTCTTTCATGGAAGTCATGCTCCTAGGTGATCAAGACCAGTTTGGCTACAACAGGTATATGGGCTATGGAGGATTGAGTAGGAGAAGGGCCAGAGGCCTAGCTCTGGTGTTAGGCGTGCTTTATGGCTTAAAGTGGACCAACACCCAGGATTTTGACTATCCTGGGTATTGGTCCACTTCCCCAGGGCACCCCGATCGGGGGTGCCCCGCTGTGTGAAACCCCCCAGAAAGCCCCCAAAACTCACCTCTCCCCGCTCCCACGTGGCCGCGCCGTCCAATCGGCGCCGACGGACAAGCTGATTGACAGCAACGTACAAGCAGCTTGCCTGTCTGCGCCTCCCGCGCGTCACTCTTGACGTGTGCGCGCCCGCGCCAGCCATTCAGAGACGGCCGGCGCGGGCACGCGCACGCCTAGAGGGGCGTGAGGGAGGCGGCGGCGGCCGGCCGCCGCCGAAGACCAGGTAGGTGGATTTGGGGTGTTCAGGGGGGGTTCACCCCGCGGGACATCCCGATCTCGGATGTCCCGCGGTGTGTGAGGTGATCGGCCCGGGAATCTTATAGATTCCCGGGCCGATCACCTCAGGGTGTTGGTCCACTTTAAGCAATGGCCAGCTGACATAGCCTCCAAAAAAGAATGACAGGACACCCCTTTAAGGTGGGGTGTCTGTTTGGGGAGTGCTTGGTTTACATGGTAAAGCATGCTACTAGTGGTAAATCATCCAATCTGTCACAGAAGCCGAAGTCTAATACTGCTTCCGCAGAGCCTCTAATACTCCTGGGTTCCAGCTAGAGGTTCGGCCTCCTCGGGATACCGAAGAGATTTGTGGAATAAGACAAAGTTCCAAATTAAGGCAACAGGTGTCTGGCAGAATAAAGTCAGACCCCCTTCAAAGCCTGTTCAGGCATGAAGGGATGCCCCCGCTCTTGCAGGTGGGGGGACCGCTTCTGCATTTTGCTCATATTTGGAGGCTTCATGTAACAGATATTTGGATACAGGAAGTTGTATCCTCAGGTTACAAGATCAAATTAGGAGCCAGACCCCCTTGGAGATTCTCTTGGTCAGGGGTATCCCGAATTCCGCAGAAAGCAGAAGCATTGAGATCTGCCGTATCTCGCCTTTTCAGAGATTGGAGTTCTTGATCCACAGTGAAGTTACTCCAGCCGGGCAGTGTATATATAAGGATACATACCTACATTTATGTAGGTGGCCTACATCTTCAGTTTGTGGTGTTACCCTTCAGTCTATCTTCAGCAGTTGATATGGGCCCCATCATGTCGGGGCCCAGAGGGATACACAGACTCTCTGATCGACATTGGATAATTGACTATCCAGTCGAATTCTTAAAGTGGACCAACACCCACCGGTGATCGGCCCGGGAATCTATAAGATTCCCGGGCCGATCACCTCCCTCCCCGCGGGACATCCGAGATCGGGATGTCCCGCGGGGTGAAACCCCCCCAAACACCCCAAACTCCTTACCTTATCTTCGACGGCGGCCGGCCGCCGCCACCTCCCTCGCGCCCCTCTAGACGTGCGCGCGCCGGCCGTCTGTGAATGGCCGGCGCGGGCACGCGCGCGTCAAGAGGGACGCGCGGGAGGCGGCGGCGGAGGAGCCGCTTGTCCGCGGCTTGTCCGTCGGCACGGGGAGAGGGGGGTTCGGGGGGGTTTCACACAGCGGGGCACCCCGATCGGGGGTGCCCCACCGAAGTGGACCAAGACCCAGGATAGTCAAAATCCTGGGTGTTGGTCCACTTTAAGTCAAATATCATATCATATAGCTTCGTGAGTTATTCTTTTCTGGGACTGTCATTAGACATGTCTCAGGCAAAAGTGTTTTTTCCAACACAGAAGTGACTCTTACTTCAGGCCAGGGTACAGGGTCTCTTGTCTTGCCCTCACCCGACGATTCATCAAGGAATATGTCTGTTGGGCCTGATGGTATCTTGCTTTGAGTCAGTACCTTTTGCACTGTTCACACAAGACCCCTGCAGATGGAATTGCTCACAATCTGTGATCGAGACCCACACACTCTGGATCACTTTTTGCATGACACCGTCAACAAGGCAGTCTCTAGCCTGGTCCTCAGCCTCTTCAGACTGGCAAATCCTCCTATCCAGTACAGTGGAAGATCATCACCATGGATTCCAGTCTATCTGGTTAGGGGAGTGTCATGGAGTCACCAACGCTCCAGGGACAGTGGAGTCCGAAGGAGGGCAAACTCTCCATAAATATCCTGGAACTGAGAGAGATTCTATTGTATCTCAGACATTGGACATACCATCTGAAGGGGCATCCCGTCCGGATTCCAACAGACAATCAGACGGCGGTGGTATATATCAACCACCATGGGGCACCTGAAGCAGTGGAGCCTCATGGAAGTGAGCTGGTTTTTACTTTAGGCCGAGGAACAGGTTTCATGCATTTCGGCTGTACACATACCTGGAGTGGACAACTTGCAGGCCGATCATCTCAGCAGAACGGTCCTGCATCAGAGGGAATGGTCTCTTAGTCAAAGGGTTTTTTCAATCCCTATGCATGCGCTGGGGGATTCCGCACATAGATCTTTTGTGCATCACGACACAATCGGAAGGTTACAAAGTTTGTGTCTCGGTCCAGGGATCCTCTACTATAGCAACAGATGTCCTGACTCTTCAGGGGTCAGCATTCAAGCTTCTTTATGCATTCCCTCCGATTCCACTCCTGGGTCAAGTGCAAAGAAAGGTTACCTCACAAGGGATTTCCAACCATTCTGGTGGCTCCTCGGTGGCCAAGAAGCTGGTTCTCAGACATAGTAAGGATATCCAAGGGCAACTCGTGGAGGTTACCCGACGATCTAGATCTTCTCACACAGTGGCCTATAAGGCATCCCAATTCACATGTTCTGGCTTGGACGGCCTGGCTATTGAATCCTTTATCTTGGCAGAAAGGGGGTTCTTCTGACATAGTCATGCACACTATGATTCAGGCCTGGAAGAAGCCTTCATTAATGATCTACTATAGAGTCTGGCAAGCATTATCACTTGGTGCGAATCCAGAAGGTTCACTGGTAGAATTTTTTCTGTTCCCAGAATATTTGATTTTTTGGCAGAAAGGTCTTGAAGGTTTTCAATTGAGTACTTTAAAGGGACAGATATCTGCTTTATCTATCTATTCTAAGTATGTCACACACCCCGCTTCAGAATAGTTATTACACTTGGGTTATGTCCAGTAGGGGGCGAACTTCTGCAGAGATGACCAGAAAAAAAGAAGCCCCTCCCGGTCCATAAATACCCGGGACCTCCCACACACTCCCCCAGTCCATAAATACCCGGGACCTCCCACACACTTCCCAGTAATTGTCTCTGCAGACGGCGAGCAAGTCAGAAGATGGCTGTCTCCTTCCTTACAGGTAAGCCGGTGTCACACCCGGCACTTTATTGCCCTATTTCTTCCCGGACCGGATTGAATTTTAAACCCCTATGCCTCCCAGCCTTGGCTGCAGGTCCGGGTAAGTGTAGGCTGCACCCGAGCTGGGGTACTTTAGGAGCCATGCTCCACCGTGAGACCCCATATCAAGGGGTAGGCGGTTTACCAGGTTGGTGACCCTGGTTTGGGATGCCCCTCCCATTATCCCTTTACTTCTGTTTCGTATGGGATCCCCCCTTTTTTCCGTGTCTCCCTGTTCCCCTCGGGTAGGGGGGAGGGGTCGGGGCTGGCCGGTCCCGTTTTTCTGTTTGTCTGTCTTTTATTTATTTTATTAGCGTGTGTGTGTGCTCTTACTGCTTGCCCAGGATGCTTCATTGGCCGCTTGTGGGATGCCCTTGCGGCGGGGAGAGCTTCTCCCCCTCTCTTCTGTTTGAGCAGGGGGCGGGCGATCGGCACTTCCGCGGCCAGCCCGCCCCCCTGTCTATGGCGCCTATTGTGGCGCCCAGCTATTGGCTGGGATCCGCGTTGCTTGGGCTGATTGAGAAGGGGGCGGAGCCAGGCGCGCGATCCGCGCTGGTCCGCCCTTCTTCCTCCTCCCGTCTTTCCTCCTCGGTGTGCCATCGCCATTTCCTGGTTTGTGAGTGCCCTGTGGGGTTTTCGTGCCTTTAATTATGCCCTGTACCCCATTATAGCATTCAACGCATTGTTATCCAAAAAGCATGCATGATGTGTATATATATATTTATATATGTTACATGGATATATATAATTTGTTATATAGCAAGTCTTATTAGCTTGTGTGTTGTGTGTGACTTTGTGTTTGACCTGTGTTTTTCTTCTGGGGCCCTTCCTTTTTTCTCGTGGTGTCTTTCAGGAGGACTCCCTGTTCACATTAAAAAAGTGGGTTCTCCCGGTCCTAGGGTCCCTTGGATAAATTGGGTTTTTACAAAATCCTCCCACTAGTGGACTTAAGGGGCATCCCGGGTAGCTTAATAGCGTAATTCCCGTTGGTCATTGCGACTACCATAAAAATCACCATATGGAGGCTTCTCAGGATACCGGGCTCGGGCTCCCTTCGGGGAAATCCCGGCAGTGTGTGGGTTGTGGGGTATCCCTTGCGGGGGATAATGTACTGGTTTGCATACCATGTGCTCAGCAGGCCATAACGCGGCAGTATGGGTCCCAGGCGTCTGGGTCAGTGCCGCCGGTCTCACCACCTACTCCACCCCGCCTGATCCGTACCCCAAGTGACACCGTCATTAGCGGGGAGTCGCAATCTGATGTATGTGCTTGTTTGGCCAACATCGAGAAATTGATTTTTAGCTCTGCGGCCGGAAAGGCCCCGGCTAAGAGGAGACATTTGTCACTGGCCGCGCCGGTTCTGGGCCTTGAGGATTATGATTATTCCCCTCTTGCGGAGGGGGAATTGTGTGCTGAGTCTGATGGCTCTGAGGATCAGCAGTTTTTGGATGCTGATGCTGGGCAGAAGCATGGGGATGCTGTGTATACCCCCAGGACTCTGGCCCATTTATTGAGGTGCTGGCTATTTCTCCTCCGGCGGAGCCCCTCCGCAGAAAGGGAAATTTTTTTTTTCGGACCTCTAAGCTTTGATTGGAGTTCCCAAATCAGAAGCACTTTGACAATCTGGTTCTTATAGAATGGGAAAGGCCTAGCCGGCTTCCCGGTGTTCCTCGGGGATGGGATAGAAGGTATCCCTTTCTGGTGGACGCGGTCAAGCGCTGGTCGTCTCCTCCCGAAGTCGATGCACCCGTCTTGGGATCGTCCAACACATCTGTTGGGCACTCTCCGGATGCCACCACGCTAAAGGATGGTGAGGACCGACGTATTGATCAATGGCATGTCATGCCTTTGCCAGCGTAGGTTCGGTCTTGTGTCCTGTTTGGCTGTGGCGCTCTTTGCTGTGGCTATCAGGTTTGTGGCTAGTGGCTATTCGCCGATTGGTCTGGCCGCGCCAGTGGGCGGCTGACGTTGCGGTTAAGAAGTCATTTACAGGGCTACCCTTCCTGGGTATGTGGCTGTTTGGAGATAAATGGGATTTGGTGGCGAAAGGAGGGAAGCTACCACAACGCAAGAGGCAGCGTCGCTCCTTTCGGGGGGCAGGCTCCTTTTATCTTTCCTTTCACGGTGCCAGAACAGGCAGTGGAGCTGCCTGCTCTACTTTCAGTGGTGACTCTTGGGGCAGAGGCAGAGGACGCGCCCGTCCTGGACCTGCCTGGGGTTCCAAGCCCGCGGCCAAGCCAGCTCAGCGATGAGGGGGCGCCCTCACTCTTGCGGGTGGGGGGACTGCTGCGCACTTCACCCAGGTCTGGGCCTGGAAGGTCAAAGACAACTAGGCCTTGGAAGTGGTCTCTTCCGGGTACAAACTGGAGTCCGGGTTCCGGCCTCCTCCTAGATTCCCCAGATCTCGGGTCCCCTCGGACCCCCGGGCTGCGCAGGGGCTCCGGTTGGCAGTGCAAATCTTCTGGACATGGAAGTCATATGCCCGGTGCCTCTCTCAGTGGGAGGCCGGGGCTATTTTTCCAACCTTTTCACGGTGCCCCAAAAGGATGGGTCCATATGACCCATTCTGGTTTTGAAGCTTCTCAACAGGTTCATCAGAACCAAGAAGTTCCGCATGGAGACTTTGTGCTCAGCCATCAATTTTCTTCGTCAGGGGGTCTTCATGACATCCATAGACATCAAGGATTCTTACCTTCATGTACCGATCTTTCCAGCACACCAGAGATTTCTTAGGTTGGTGGTGGGAGATCAGCATTGTCAGTCTGTGGACCTCCCGTTCGGGCTGTCTTCGGCACCAAGGGTGTTCACCAAGGTGCTGGTGGCTGTAATGGCCCTTCTCAGAGCCCAGGGCATTCGTATTGTGCCGGTTCTGGACGACCTTATCATTACGGCATCTCTCTCAGATAGGCGGCGCCAGACACCGGGACGGTGGTGACTACGCGGGAGAGGTTTGGATGGGTGGTCGACCACCCCAAGTCCTTTCTCTCCCCTTCTAGGGAGTTTTCATTTCTGGGCATGAATCCGGATACCATTCAGACCAGGGTGTTCTTGCCTCCGCCAAGGGTGCAGATGTTCTGGACCTGATCCGCCTTCTTTTGTCCAAACCCGCGGCCGTCTATCCAGCTAGGGATGAGACTGGTGGGATTGATGGTGGCTTCTTTCAAGGCAGTTCCCTTTGCTCAGTTTGGCATGAGTTAGCTCCAGCTCCATCTACTGTTGGCTTGGGACAGATACCTGCTGTCATTGGATCAGTCTTTCATTCTTAGGCAGGTCTTTTCTGACCCCTTGTTGGGGACGGTCTCCACGGATGCCAGCCTGTCGGCTGGGGGGGGGGTTTCTGGAAGGTACATCAGTTCCAGGGGCTGTAGGGTCCTCAGGTGGCCCACACCCCCATCAATGTCTTGGAGTTGTGAGCCATTCGGTTGGTACTGTCACGCTTAACGCATCTCCTCCAGGGTTTACCGGTTTGGGTTTGATCAGATAATCGGACTGCGGTCGCTTACATCAATCACCAAGGAGGGACTCGCAGTAGGAGTGCCCTCGGGGAAGTTTCTCTGATTCTTGCATGGGCAGAGAGCAATGTCCCATGCATCTCAGCTGCGTACATTCCGGGAGTGGAAAACATGGAGGCGGACTCCCTGAGCAGGGGATCCTCTCGCTGAGGGGAATGGTCGCTCAACCACATGGTATTACGGTCCCTCTGTCGCAAGTGGGGGATTCTGGAGGTAGATCTCTTTGCCTCGCGTTACAATCACAAGCTCCCAACGTTTGTGTCTCTGTCTCAGGATCCTCTGGCCCTGGCAGTGCACATCATTTCTCTTGCCTGGAGGGATCTGGGGTTTCTGTATCCCCCCTATTTCCCCCCTTCTCCACGGTAGGCAAGGTGCTGTGCAGGCTGGCCCAGAGGGTGCGCCAGCAATTCTGGTGGCCAAGGTGGCCACGGCAGCTGTGGTTTGCAGCCGTCGTACGGCTGGCGGTGGATTAGTACAGGTTGCCCCTGTTTCCGGGTCTATCACTCAAGGTCAACTTCGTTACCCCAATTTACTAATGCTGGCTTTGACGGCGTGGCTGCTGAAACCTCCATTCTACAGGAAGGTTTGTCTGTTGACGGTGATTCAGACACTGGTTAGAGCTGGGTAGAGGTCTTCCTCTAACATCTAATACAGGACTTGGAGGTCCTATATTGCTTGGTGTAAGGCTAGGGCCTTGCCTTGCAGGATGTTTCGTTTCCTAGGATTTTGGATTTTCTTTTGCACGGCCGGGACCTGGGGTTCCAGCTTAGTACCTTGAAAGGGCAGGTCTCTGCCCTGGCGGTTTTCTTTCAAATGTCCTTTGATCTTCGTCCTTTGGTTAAGACTTTCTTCCAGGGGGTCACTCATGTGCGACTCCCTCGAAAGCCTTTGTTGCCTGTTTGGGATTTGAATTTGGTTCTGTCGGCCCTTCTGGGGCCTCCTTTTGAGCCGGTGCAGGATGTTGCACTTTCTATGCTCTCACAGAGGGTTGCCATTTTTGGGGCGTGTCTGAGTTGGTGGATCTGTCCATTCCGGCCCCTTACTTTGAAAGACACCAGGACAAGGTGGTCTTTTGCTTTAAGCCAGATTTCCTTCCTAAGGTGGTTTTCTGCCTTCCTTCTCAATCAGGAGATGGTTCTTCATTCCTTGTGTCCTAAGCCTAGCAATGACAAGGAGAGGGTCCTGCACTCTTTGGATGAGGTTCGTTGTGTGCAGTTCTGTTTGGTGGCTACTTTTCCCTTTCGTAGGACGGACGCCTTGTTCGTGGTGCCCTTTGGGCCCAGGAAGGGGTTGGCGCCCGCCAAGTCTACCATTAGTAATTGGATACGTCAGGCTATTGTTGGGGCCTATACTGCCGAGGGGAGGGTTCCCTCTTTTCAGATCACTGCTCACTCCGCTCGTGCTGTTGGGGCTTCCTGAGCTTTTCAGCTCCAGGCTTCTGTTGAACAAGTTTGTAAGGCTGTTATTTGGTCTTCTGTTCATACTTTTTTCAGGTATTATAAAGTTGATGTGCAGGCCTCAGCGGATGCTGTTTTTGGCTGCAAAGTTCTGCAAGCTGCGGTGGTTTAAGTTTGTGCATTATTGCCTTGTTTTGGATCCCCGCCCTTTATGGACACTGCTATTGGATGTCCCAAGTGTAATGACTATTCTGAAGCGGGGTGTGTGACATACTTAGAATAATACCATTTTGTGATTACTCACCTGTAAAATGGGTATTATAAGTATGTCACACACCCCGCTTAATCCCGCCCTTATTTTATTCTGGATCCTCTATAGGGTGTCCCAGGTTAGTTATAAAATGGTCTGAGCGGCTGCCACCCCCCTTTGTTTCTTTTGAATTTGTGCAAGCACATGGTGTGTGGGGTCTAGGCTGTACTGCAAGGTCTTTGACCCTTCCACCCCATGGCTTGCACTTGAGAGGTTTAGGGCAACCTCAGGTAAGCCTGCTCCCAATTTATCTATTGCACTGTATGTCCCAGATGGGCTCTCAGAGATTAGAGTTAGGACTGCACCCCACAGAGGCACTTTGGCGTAGTGGTGCAGCTTAAGCATACTTCTGCAGATGTGTGTGACCGAGTCCTCTGTTTTTAACCAAGTTTAGAGACAGATTATAGGCTGGCCTGCAAGCTATCAGGGTTGAGTGTTGTGGCTCCTTTAAGACTTGTGTCCTCTATAGGGTGTACCTTGTTTTGGTTAATAGGTTTTTATTGGCTCTTCCTGGTCCCCTTACTGAATTCCTATACTGGGGAGTGTGTGGGAGGTCCCGGGTATTTATGGACCGGGAGGGGCTTCTTTTTTTTCTGGTCATCTCTGCAGAAGTTCGTCCTCTACTGGACATAACCCAAATGTAATGACTATTCTGAAGCGGGATGTGTGACATACTTATAATACCCATTTTACAGGTGAGTAATCACAAAATGGTATTTTTTATTCAGAAACCCATTGCTGTGAATAAATGTATCAAAACTTTTTGTATAGGGAGTCGCTCATGTGCGGCCTCCTCGTAAGCTACTTCTGCCGGTTTGGGACCTGAACTTAGTTTTATCAGCTCTTTATCAGCATCCTCCTTTTGAACTATTGGCAGATGCATCATTACGTTTATTGACTCTTAAGGTTATCTTTTTTTTGTGGCAATAACCTCAGTAAGGAAGGTTTCTGAATTAGCAGCTTATCATTTAAGTCTCCTTATTTAGTGTTACATAATGACAAGGTCGTCTTCTGCTTTAAACAGGATGTTTTTCCTAAGGTGGTTTCCATGTTAATGAAGAGGTGAATTGCCTTCCTTATGTCCTACTCCAATGTCCGATAAAGAAAGGATTCTTCATTGCTGGATGTAGGGAAAAGCACTAAGATACTATCTCACTGCTACACAATCTTTCCGTAGGTCGGACTCCTTATTTTGTCATACCTGAGGGTCCACGGAAAGGTCTTCCACCATCTAAGTCTACCATCAACGATGGATTAGACAGGCAGTTGTAAGAGCCTATATTCCCTAAGGGGAAGGATTCTTCTGTTAGGACTACTGCTCATTTGACAAGAGCTATTGGAGCTTCTTGGGCTTTTTAGCATCAAGCTTCAATAGAACAAGTATGCAAAGCCGCTACTTGGTTTTCAGCTCATACATTTAACAAATTCTATAAGGTAGAGCCTTTGGTAGGAAGGAATTACATACTGTGATAATTAGATGGTTTTGGAATGTCTTATTCCTGAAAGCAATAAGGGTTTTTGGAATGTCTTGTTCCTGAAAGGAATAAGGGTTTTTGGAGTGTTTTATTCCTGAAAGGAATAAGGTTTGGGTATCCCATCCGAATTAGGATACTGCTTTTGGAGGTCCCATTCGTCTCTGAATTCTTCTGATGGCCTGAAGTAAAATGGAAAAGAAAATTCTGTGAGTACTCACCTAAAGAATTAATTTATTTTCCATTATTACTTCAGGACATCAGACCCTCCCTGTCTGCTAGGTTACTATGTCCATGTCTTGGATGCCTAATTTTAGTGGAGTGGTAAATATGTAAAAAGTTTCTGCAAATAATGATCAGTATAAAAAAAAAAAATTAAACGGAGAGAGGAGTCTTGTATTTTGTCTCCTGCCTTTTGTTTCCAACAGGATATGTATGCCTCCCAGGTGGCTGGTTCTACTGCTTTTCAATTAAACTGAAGTGCATCAAGTCAGCCAGGTGGAGATACAACTTTGTTCTTGCAGACCACACCCTTCGGGAAAGGTTAATCCATTCGTCTCTGAATTCTTCTGATGTCCTGAAGTAATAATGGAAGAGAAATTAATTCTACAGGTGAGTACTCACAGCATTTTCTTATTCTTCACCGTTGGGTTTTTAGGCAGCTTCAACAGGTTAACTCGCTATAGAATACTTTGTTGGAGGACATCCAGTTTTCTCTTACAGACATGGTAAGCTCGGGTCGTAAGGGCCTCCATGCATGCTAGCAAAGCTGCCACCACGACTTTCACAAAATGGGTATTGTAACGCGTACAAGGAGGCATCCAGATTGCAGATGCCCCCCTACACATTAACATTGCAGAATGGGAGAAATCGTACCCTTCTCCTCGGCCCCCTGGAGAAATTCAGCACACTGTGGTTGCCGAGACTCAGCTGGCCGCCAACTGTGTGATACGACCTTTTGCTTCAGGCCTATTCATGTGATTAAATGTTGGGAGTTTCTTAGAAAAAACTTAAAACATGTCCTGCCAGTGGCTACCCTAATAAAGCTTTCTTCCTGGTGTCCATGCTCTTCAGATCACAGTCCCTGGACTCCAATTATTGCAGAATTCAAGAGGGAGTCTTTACCCTCAATCTTACCCTGAGACTTTTCTAGAATATCCAGACCAGGGGGAGATGGTTGATGGGTAGAATTTGGTTCATGAGGCTAGATCATCTGCTCTCCCCTGGATGAGAGGGATTCAGCTTTCTGATAAAATGAGTTGTACTGCTAATGGGTCATATGATCATCAGCCTGAACTGTGATGATAGCAGAACAAATGATATCTATGTATTTCTAGCGGTCACTCCAGTATTGCACTTAGTACACCGTCACCTTTAGGTCCGCTAAACTTCATCTTAGATTCCAGTAGGGAAGATTTTGTCCAGACTTTCGTTTGATCTGAATGATTCCTGTCATTCTATGCACCTCATAGTAAATTAGTCTACCCAGCATGCCCCAGGCTATATCTCTTTCTTATATGATGCTGCACTGTAAAATGTGTTTAGTAGCAGACACGTCTGCTGCAGCCTGAAGTGCTTCAGTGACTCTATAAAAGATGTATGGAAGCAACATGTAGGGGCCATATATGGAAGAAGGATGTGGGCCTTTAAGTAAACATTTGACTTCATTTAATGTAAATTATCTGTCACCAGTTTTCAGGACTGATCCTTTCAGCTGAGCTTTAAACGATTCAATGGATATTGAACTTTTCAATAACAGGTTTTCTTACAACTCTATAGCTGTAAAGTATGTTTATGTAATGTGAAAGATTTGCCGCGTCCTTCTGCATTCAGCCTCCCAGATTGTGCCCCACCACCAGGCCAAAGCATGAACGGAAACCTGATCACCTAATGTACAGAAATGTTTTATTTAAATCGCTTATCTGTCACTTATGTTCAAGACTCGCACCAGAAATCCCATATTTACTATCAGATTTCTTATATTTGTGGCCCCATGTGCTATTTGCAATGAACATACCTGTTCCTTACTATACCTTCTTACACTAGAAATCTCTATTCCCATATAAAGCTAAGCCTGGAACTACCAAAAAGGACTGCAGGAAAAGACAGAACTATGAGATGATAGAACATTTATGATCAGGATGATGTTGATTTGTTTGTCACTGCCTGGTGGGTCCTCTAGGCCAGTGGAACCCAACCTCTCAGAACTACTTGGGTCTCTGTTTAGGACAGGGATGGCGTCAGCAAGGCGGGACAGCTGCCGGGCCAGCCTTTGAGGTGTGCAATGGCGCTTGACCGGTGGCAGACTGGGAGGGCACCGCCACAGCTGGTGCCCACATATCCTTGAATGGTGGGGTTCCACACAACGGGGCATCTCGATTTAGATTCCAGAGGAGGAAGTGCTGGGTTTTGTTCTGCTTTTAAGATGCCCACCCCAGCTGATTTCCTGGAGCATCCAAATCTGTGATACCCTACTGTGTGAAATCCCCTGGGATTGCTGGCATACCCACTATGCCCCTGTTTGAGTTAGTAGCCAAACCAGGGGGGTTCTTTCACAAACTGGCGATCTCATATTGCATTCAACAGTCATGGAAATTAATGAACAAAGGGGTGTCACACACAGGGGTATCCAAAATCAGGAGAATCTAGATATGTTTAGACTCAGGTCAGGTTAAAAAGAATTTGGTGCGCTACAAGGTAGACCAAATAGCATAATTCTTAGGGGGCATCCAGATTTGGGACATCCCTCGGTGATGTGACCTGACTCTTCACCACAAAGGGGCCCACTGAGACCATGCCGCCCAGGGGCCCACATAAACCTGGAGCCGGCCCTGGTTTAGGACATTGGTCAACGCACCTGTCATTGCTTTCTGCCTTTTACTGCAGTACAGATAGCTTCGGAATTGAAACCACTAGTCAAATCAGCCCTGATTCTACACAGGACCAAATTATTTTCTGTTTTTCTTCTACTGTTGGGCCTTGATATTAATAATGAGATTGTTCTAATATTCTCTTCCGATTCATACCATTGGTGGAAAAGACAACAGCTTTGGGTGTGGCATGGATTCTAAAGCATTACCTGTTGCGCTTTAGAAAACAACAATCTTTGTGATTCCAAATGGTTCACAAAAGGTTCACAAAAGGCCATTGTAGCTTCTGAGGCTGCCAGTCTGAAACAGGTCTCCTATAGTCAGGGCCTACATGTAAAAAAACAAAAAAAATTTAAATCACAGCCCACAGTAAGTGCCGTTATTTTCCATAAGGCCTTGGTGGAATAGTTCCTCCAGCCTTTGTTCTGACTTCATGTTCTCTACTTTTGGAGGTTATTGGTAAATATGCTGCAACTGCATTTGCTTTCCTTTATGGATATATAATATATAGGTCTGCCCTAGTGGGGAATAGCTGTGTATAGTGTCTAAATTCCTTCTAGGCAGAGACATCCATAAATTAACCCCAGATGTACTTTGGGAAAATTATTTTGTGATGAGTTTACCAAGATCTACATTCTCTACAACACAACAAGCCTGCGTTTACTGTATCTAAAACTGTGAGGGCTTGAAATGATTTATTAGAAATCTGTGGAGCGATAGTCCCTGGAATCTTACTCACTGTATGATAAATAAGAAAGCATGTTCATAATTTCCTGCAAATATCTTGATTTCTGGGTGGATAGAGAGCTAAACCTAAGAGAAAGGTAAAAATAATTTTCTGGCCTCTCCGAAAGTCCTTTAATGTGGTTTCTAAGGGGAATCTAGATGCTCACATACTAATAAAGATTTTTATAGTTACATTTCTGAATCCTCCCATGATTCTACAGATAATTGTACATCACAGCCATATTAAGAATGCTGTATTCATTGACAATGATCATACATTCCTATTCAGCTTTTAGATGGAGTGTGAGGACTTCAAAGAATTTTCCTTTTCATTGTGGTAAGCAAATGTTCCCCACGTTGTCAGCTCATACTGTTTCAGCAAGTGTTGGTGGCCAGTTACAAGTGTGCATAACGAGAAACCGAGATTAGCACAAGGCAGTTCTGTAAATCAGCGGCATCGTGCTGCTTTCAGCTGTACTCGGTTTTCCCCTCTTGGGTGAAGAGATTTCCCAGCTGTTGTGGCCACATCACTGACCTAGAGTCACTCTTATTCCCCATCTATTCTTAGCTGACTCTACCATCATTGAAAGCATGTTCATGGTCTAAAAATTTGGCACAGCCCACACTGGTCTGGAGCAATGTATGAGCTAACAATAAGGGTGATTTGATTTCCAAACATTATGAAAAATGCACGGATACCTTGAAACCAAAGTCCTAGTACTTTCTGTAGGGCCATGTCCCTTTAAAGTGTTTAGTGCCAAATCAGAATCCAACATAGAATGAAATCTAAAATCCTGGGAAGGGAGTAGAAATTGGGAGAAGTCCCCAGCTTACAGCAACCATTTTCTGACAGTGAAGATGTACATTGACCAAAGAGGCTTTTAGCTGGTGCAGATAGGCCTCCCTCTGCTAGGAACCCTGATTTAACAGCCATGATGGCAAAGCTAATAACTGTAGTTTGTGGCGCAAAAGTGGTCCTATCAGCCGTAGATCAAGGTCGTTTGTTAGCCTCTGAAAATATCAATGGCCTTGTTGACCATGCCAGCATGCATAGGACTTTTATGGCTGCAATGGGATGTGAAGTACATGAATGAATCGAAACAAGTTTTTCATAATGGCCTCTCTTCTTCTAGTGCAAGCCCAGGAAAGTCACTGGTCAGTGTATAAGGTAGATTTTATCCAATGATTTCTTTGTGGCAGGGCATGACCCAGTAGGGGAAGCACAGAACCTTGGGGAGAAGTTTGAGCTACCTACCTGACAGCTCATATACCTTGATTTATTTCTCGGTCACAAATGCCTGCCCCTGAGCTACAGAATACTGGAGGATCCTGCATTGTTCTGGTTTGTGCACTAGCCTGTCAGGCTGGCATTTGTGGTGATCACCACCTACTTAACAGGACAGATCCATCTGCTGTTGTAGGGCCTCCAACTACCACACAGGGACCACCTGGGGGGGCAACATACAAGGAACATCCAGAGCTTGACGAGACCCGTTTCACCTGGGAAAAATGATCCGCTGTGAAGCTGGGCAAAGGGCACTGCCCTAGCTGTCATCAGTCACAGTATTCTCTCACACTGCCTGAGCATCAAGACATCGATGATGGCTCTGTGAATTCTGTGGCGAAAGGCTTCTGAAGTGGGACACCATTTTTTTTTCTTTACTCTTTTTTTTTTTTTATTTTATAACCCAAATTGGAATCCCAACTTTTCTGGCGCAGAGAGTGTGATGATGGGTGTAGCGACAGTTGCATAGAGAGGAGTTCCAATAGTGGCTTCTTGAAAAGGATGCGGCTACAGGTAGAACCGTGGCAGTAGGAAGTAGATGCTGTAGGGACCTTCTCACCCCAGGGCTTCATTGGTGCAGAGGTGAGCAGTAGATTACTCTAGTAAAAAGCTGGGGTTGCAATGGTGTGAGCTGCAGTGATGGAGGCAGCTTGAGTTTATGTTTAAGAAGTGGAGCTGCCAGGTAAACTAATAGAAACCACCTACCAACCCTACTTCACCTAATACAGGGTCATCACATACTTTCTCTCACCTGTAATGTATGTTAGTAAACCGCCCCAAGCTAAGTTCTCTCCTATGGCAGAAATATTCTGCATGCCCCATTTCCAGGAAGGAGGTGGTTTTGATCGGTATCAGGGAGATATTCTGACAATTTATTAACCAGCAGACCCACACTATTTACTGCAACTCCAGAGAGAGTCCTGGCTAATGAGGACACTAAACACACCTAACCCACCCCCTCTTGCCATCAGTGGTCACTTTTTTCTACAAATACTGATTTTGTGGTTGCAACACTGAGGAGCAGGAAAACAAACAAAGGTGACATTTAAAGATGGTTTCCAATTACCTGACATGGGGGTTACAGAGGGCCCTGATCATGTGTGAAGTGAGTGATCCTGAAAGTCTGATATTTCCTGACCCTGACGTGGTGCAGGTATATTGAATACTTGCTATTCACAAGAGCTGATCCCACAGGAGCCAGATTTGCTTGGCTGAGCACATTGCGGTGTAAAGAGCTGCTGATGTTTACCAAATAGCCAGCAATGGTTTTCAAGGACATGAAAGCACCAAAAACTGGCCTGATGAGGGGCATCATCACATGGAGGATGGGCCTTTGTGCACAGAATATGAATCCATAAGATTGCTTAGGTAGACTTTCAAATGACAATATTTTGGGAAGATTGCCCAGTAACTGTCTAAAGAGGACCAAAAACAGTCCGAGTCTCTAATACTCTAGGGGCTGGCTAACTCCTTGCCCATGAGGCATTCCGATTTGGAGTTCCCCTAGGATTCTCCCGGAATTTTTTTTGGCATATGCATGGGCCACCAGTAGCATCCCCAGGATGTATAAACAGCTGGTGCAGGTACGCACAGCTGCAAGGCAGCAGTCGGCCATTTAATCAGCTTAAAGCAGACCTTGAATAGGAGTCCATTTTGTATGTTCCCCCACTCTGTACATACAGATTGCCCACATTAAAAATCATCCTACCTGGATCTACTGCGTTTTTTAACATCCAAGATAGCAGCCCGTGAAGTTTCAGTCTGCCTGCAGACAGGAAGTGTCTTCCGAATATCCCGCACTGCATTCTTGCTGTCCTTTTCCTGACCTTGGCTCTGCTCTGTCTGTGCTCTGCCGAGGCAAGATGGCAGCGCCTGTATCCTAGAGTCCTGAACAGAGTTGCAGCCCAGTGGAAGAAAGAATAATAAGTAAGCGACTAAAAACTTCAAATATATTAATTTTAGATGCTGGGGAATAGTTTAGGCTTTTCATTAAATGATGCCGGTTTAATTAGCAGCTCATTAATATGCATGGCTAAAAAAGATGACTGAAGGAGAGCTTGTGCATGCATCATGGGATCACCAGCTAGGTAAGAATCAGGGAGTTTCAATGAGCTCAGGTTCCCAAAGCAAGATACTCCAGGGAGACAGATCAAAGCCCAGGTTAGTTCCCTCAGTTTTTGGCCTTCTCTGAAGCAAACCTCCAATGACCCCTCGGGATATAGCGCGGATACGGAACACTCATGCTTTCGGGTGAGCGTCCCACAGCTGCCTGTGAAAAGCTGCCCATACTAATCTATGGGCACTTTCACATGTAAATCGGGGACTTGCAGAGCGCATCCTGAGGGTACAGAGCTAGTGATCTCCCTCCATGTGAGCACTAGTGCTAAACACCCCCCCCCCCCCCCAGTGATTGCTGGGGTGTGAAACCAGCCTTATACTCTGTGTCTTCATGCTGCTCCAAGGCAAGGGTGCACCTGTAATGATGCCATGTGAGGCAGCCGCCCTAGGTTGCACTGCAGAGGGTGGAGATAATTGTTGAATCGGTTGTATTTTTACTATCCCATTAGTGGTTCAGGGGCGCGATGTACACGGTCATATTTTAAGTAAATTATTGGTGGCTCAGTGGCCTCACCCTGATCCCCACTTCCTGCATTGCTCTATTGAGGAGCAGTGCTAAATGTCTTGGGGGGGGGGGGGGGGGTGCCTTTCTATAGTTTGACTCAGGCAGCAAAAAAAAAAATATATACCCCTGCAGCTCTTCTGTGCAGGTCTGGTGTTCCCCCGCAGATCCTCCATGCAGCACAGGCATCTTCATAGTTACCAATGGCAGGCAGACAGTGATTGATTCCGTCCAGCACCAGTGGCCTCCCACAAGCCCACTCCATTGATTGCAATGAAGGGCTAAGGCCAAAGTGTGCTCCGCACGCCCCCTCCATTGCAATAAAGGGAATCAGCGTGATGGACGCCACCATGTTTGCCCAGCGATGGAGGATAGAATCACTCATTCCCCCTCATTGGGAAGTATGGAGATGCCAGCGCTGCACAGAGGAGTTGTGGGGGAATCAGCGACTATCGACTTTGTTATTGCCTGGACAGGAAATTTAAAGGAACGTAGCAGGCAAAAGGATAAATGAGCCTGTTTTCTGCTTCTTTTATTCAGCCTGCTTTATAAGACCTACTGAACTTCCTCCCTTCTGCTGGGCCTCCTCAGCAGCAGAGGATGACTCACCCATGCATTCTTTAGTGCAACAGTTCCCTTTAAAGTGCGTTCATTTTGGGGACTGAGAAAGGAGCAAGTTAAGCAGGTTTTATCAGAGAATGACAAGTTCTGGTGAATAAAAGATGGGTGCACGCCAGCAGCACTAGTGTGTTGAGAAGGGAAATGGGAGCTGTTGGATGCTGGGGGTGGGGGGATACATTTCATTAATTAACTATAAAAGGAGAAGGGGGGCTTTAATGTCATGTTGTTACAGCATAGCAGCAACCAACAGCTCCCCTTTCCCTTCTCAACACAGTGCTGCTGACGTGCACCCACCTTTAGGAATAAGGATACAGATGCCAAATGGGAGTGATTTAAATCAATTGTGAGTAGCAACATTGCAAAACGTATTCCTATGGGTAACAAATATAAGCGGCTAAAATTAAACCCCTCATGGCTGACACCTGCGGTTAAAAGGGCAATAAAGAACAAAAAAAGGGCATTTAAACATTAGGCTGAACTCTCAGCTGTAACACCTGAAAAGTATGAACTAGTAAATAAAGTGTGTAAAAAAGAAATAAGGTTGGCAAAAGCACAAAATGAAAGAGATGTGGCCAAAGCAAAACAAACCATAAAAGATTTTTTTAAATATATTAATTCGAAGAAAACTAAATCAGAACAGGTAGGTGCCCTAATTAATAACAGGGAAATGGTCACTGGGGATGAAGATAAGGCGGAGCTGTTAAATGGATTCTTTAGCTCTGTGTACATAAGAGAAGAGCAAGGAGCCAACACAGGAGATGCCACTGATGGCAATAGCCCAAGAATAATAATTAACAAGCTAAATGTGGATATCATCCAAAAAAAAAACTAAATAATTTAAATGTGAATAAGACTGGAGGACCAGATGGACTTCACCCAAGAGTTCTCAAAGAACTCAGTTCCGTTATCTCGTCACCTCTGTTGTTGATCTTTAAAGACTCACTAGCAACTGGTATGGTGCCAAGGGACTGGCACAATTCAAATGTGGTTCCCATTTTTAAAAAGGGCTCTAGGTCTTCTCTGGGCAATTACAGACCTGTTAGCTAAACATCCATTGTGGGGAAATTTCTTGAGGGGCTATTGAGGGACAACATATACGAATATGTAACTATCTAAAATATTCTAAGTGACAACCAACACGGTTTTACTAAGGACAGAAGCTGCCAGACTAACCTGATTGGCTTCTATGAGGAGGTGAGTAGAAGCCTGGACAGAGGGGAGGCTGTGGATATAGTTTTTCTGGATTTAGCAAAAGCATTTGACACTGTCCCCCATAGAAGCTTATTGGGAAAATTTAGATCTTCAGGATTAGAAAATACAGTTTGTAACTGGATTGAAAACTGGCTCAAGGATCATGTGCAGAGAGTTGTGGTTAATGATACCTAATATGACTGGTTACCGGTTGTAAGTGGTGTATCCCAGGGCTCAGTCCTGGGCCGACTATTATTCAACTTGTTTATAAACGACATAGAAGATGGAATTAGAAGCACTGTCTCTATTATTGCAGATGACACAAAGATATGTAGCACAGTGCAGTCTATTGAAGATGTTCACAAGCTTCAGGCTGACTTGGACACATTGAGTGTCTGGGCATCCACTTGGCAAATGAAGTTCAATGTGGAAAAATGTAACTTGCACTTGGGGTCTAACAACCTGAAGGCCACATATGTCCTTGGGGGAGTAAAACTGGGAGAGTCACTAGTTGAGAAGGATCTAGGGGTACTAAATAACAGCATGCAATGCCAAGCAGCTGCTTCCAAGGCCACCAAGATACTATTGTGCATTAAGAGGCATGGAATCACGGAATAGGGATGTAATTTTGCCTCTTTACAAGGCACTGGGGCGCCCTCACCTAGAATATGCCGTCCAGTTCTGGGGACCCATTCATAGAAAGCACGCTCTGACTATGGAAAGGGTGCAGAGGAGAGCCACCAAACTAAATAAGGGGAATGAAGGATCTTAGTTATGAGGAAAGATTACGAGAATTAATTATGTCTTTCAGACGGGCAAACCCATTGGCTTCTCCCGGCCCTCTTTTAGTTGATTAACTTGTGAGGCCTAATGTAATTACTCCCACTTCTCTAGCGGGCTATTGGGGCATCCCGGGTTGCTATATAGCGTTAATCCCTATCAGCCTAGTGTGCGGCTATAATCACCATATGGAGGCATCTCAGGATAATGTGACCGGGGTTCCTTTGGGACAAGCCCGGCTGTGTGTAGCTTGTGGGGTGTCCCCTATTAGCGCTGACAATGCACAGGTCTGTGTACCTTGTGCCGAGCAGGTGCTTGCGCTGCAATCTGGCCTTCCAGTGGCTGGGCCTGTGCCTCGTTTCACTTCACCTACCCCCCCCCCCCCCAAGCTTAAATCTCACTCCCAATGAGTTGCATACAAGTGGGGATTCTCAGCCTGATGTGTCTTCCAGACTGGCTAGTGTTGAGAAGTTAATTGCTAATACCTTGGCGCGTAAGGCCCCTGCAAAAAAGCGGCACTTAACGCCTGATGTCACTCTTTTCCCTATGGAAACTGATGAGTTTTTGCATCTATGTGGCTATACCCCTTCGGACGAAGGGGAGTTATTCTCCGATTCAGGGTCATCTGATGAGAGGCCCAGGGGTCATGACGATTCTGGTTCTGACCCCTGGGCCCCGGATGATACTGATAGACTGTTGGCCCAGATTTTTGAGGTTCTGTCCATTTCTCCCCCTGTTGCGGCTCCCAGGCAAAGGGGGGAACTTTTTCATACTGCTAAGTCACGCTTGGAATTTCCTGAGCAAGCACATTTCAATAACCTTGTGCTCAAGGAATGGGAGCGTCCCAGTAGACTTCCCTGTGTACCTAAGAGTTGGGCTAGGAAGTATCCCTTTCCTGCTGATGTGGTAAAGTGTTGGTCATCCCCTCCTGAAGTGGTTGCCCTGGTCCTAGGGTTATCTAACACCTCTGTCATGCACTCCCTTGACTCTACTACCCTGCAGGATGCTGAGGACCGGCACATTGACCAGCTGGCATCCAATGCCTTTGCATGTTTGGGGACTGCGCTGCTCCCGGTCTGTGCCTCGGCCATTACGGCTGTGGCTATTAGGACCCTGCTCAGAAATATCCTTGATAGTGCCCCTGATGACTTGCCTTGTGAGGTGTTTAATGCACTCTCTAGTTGTGATGTTTTTGTGAATTTTGTCCTCTCTGCCCTGGATGACACCATTAGAATGTGTGCCAGGACATCTGCCCTTGTGGTGGCTATACGCTGCTCGGTTTGGCTGCGCCAGTGGGCTGCTGACAACGCTGCCAAGAAGGCCCTCACTGGGTTTCCCATCAAAGGACTACGCCTGTTTGGGGACCGCCTGGACCTTTTTGCTAAGGGAGGCATGTTACCCCAGCGCAGGCGGCAGTCTCAGCCCTTTCGGGGTCAGGGCTCCTTTTCCTCCCCCTACCGTGGTGCTAGACAAGGGAGGGGGGTTTCCTTTATTGGGGCCGGGGCAGAGAACGTGGAAGTCCTGGCTCCTCCTGGGGCCCAAAGCTTAAGTCCTCTCCCAAGCCCCCTCAGGCATGATGGGGCGCCCTCACCCATCCGGGTAGGGGGACAGCTTCAGCACTTTGCTCACGTCTGGAGGCTTCAGGTCTCAGACTGGTGGATTCAGGAGGTCGTGTCCTCCGGTTACAAGATAGAGTTTGCTGCCTGGCCGCCCCCAAGATTCATCAGATCCCGGATTCCTCAGGACCCTGTGTCAGCTCAGGATCTAGTGCAGGCGGTGCAAAGCCTCCTGGAGCTGGGGGTCATCTGCAAGGTCCCCTTAAGAGAAAAAGGCAAGGGCTTCTATTCCAACCTATTCACAGTGCCCGAAAAAGATGGGTCAGTCAGGCCCATCCTGGACTTGAAGATCCTCAACAAATTTGTCAGGAGCAGACGCTTTCGCATGGAAACTCTGCACTCTGTCATCAGTTCCCTGCGCCCAGGGGATTTTATGACATCTGTGGACATCAAAGATGCTTACCTTCATATTCCTGTATTTCCAGGCCATCAAAGGTTCCTCAGGTTCGCTCTGGAGGATCAACACTACCAATTTGCGGCATTGCCCTTTGGTCTCACTTCAGCTCCCAGGGTGTTCACCAAGGTGTTGGCCGGAGTGATGTCTCTGCTAAGGTTTCAGGGCATCCGCGTGCGGCCTTATCTGGATGACATTCTCATCACCTCTCAGTCTCTACATCAGGCAGAATTGGATACTCAGCTGGTGGTGTCCACCCTGGAGTCATTTGGATGGGTGATCAACCACCCCAAGTCCTCTCTGTCCCCCTCCTTGGAGATTCCATTCCTGGGAATGAATTTGGATACTGTTCAAGCAAGGATTTTTCTTCAACAGAAGGTGGACAGTCTGATTGCGCAGGTCCAGTTCCTGCTATCTTGTCATCATCCCTCCATCAGGCAGGGAATGCAGCTGGTGGGCATGATGGCGGCGTGCTTCGAGGCGGTCCCTTATGCTCAGTTCCACTTGAGGCCTCTGCAACTCCACCTCTTGTCAGTATGGGACAAGGGCCCAGCGTCCCTGAACCGGGTCTGTGCGCTTTCCCCCCTGGTCAGGCGGTCCCTCTCGTGGTGGCTGGACTCCAGGAACCTGCTGGGGGGCAGATCCTTTCTGGTCCCCTCTTGGGAGACGGTCACCACGGATGCCAGTCTGTCAGGTTGGGGGGTTTCTAGAAGTCCCTGCATTTCCAGGGGAGGTGGGGCCCTCAGGAGGCCCACACACCTATCAACATCTTGGAGCTGCAGGCGATCAGGTTAGTTCTGGCTCAGTTGACTCCTCACCTTCGACGGCAGTTGCCTACGTCAATCATCAGGGAGGGACCCAGAGCAAGAGGGCCCTCAAGGAAGTGTCTCTGATCCTGACCTGGGAGGAGGCCAATGTTCCCTACATATCAGCTGTGTACATACCGGGGGCGGAAAATCTCCTGGCAGATTCTCTGAGCAGGGGGACCTCTCGCCAGGGAGAGTGGTCCCTCTGCAACAGGGTTTTACAATCTCTGTGTCACCGTTGGGGTCAACTAGATGTGGATCTGTTTGCGTCCCGTCACAATCACAAGCTCCCGGCCTGTCTCCCTGTCCCAGGATCCTCTGGCCTTGACCATGGATGCCCTAGCAATGTCATGGCATGGGGCAATAATGCGGGAGGGACATCCACTAGAGGCTCACCATCAGCCTAAACCGCCTACCCTTTGGTGGGGGACTGCGGTGGAGCATGGCTTCGTTAAGCACGCATGGTGCTGCCTACCTTCACCCGACCAGTGCAGCCCAGGCTGGGAGGCACATCACAAGGAAGACGGGTGGGAATAGTCCAACAGGGCCGCAGGCTGTAATAGCCCCGCTCACCTGCGAGAGAGTGATACTTCATGTCTTCGCAGTCAGCACTGCAGAGAAATCTGGGGATTTGTGGGAGGTCCCTGGGTATATGAAGGGCCGGGAGGAGCCTGTTTTTTGCATGTCTGCAGTGCACAGCACCATCTGGCGGAGGATAACCCAAGTGTAAGTATTATATCTGGAGCAGGACGTACTGTATACTTAATACTTATTTAGCGTGACTGTGCATTATTTTTATACAACTGAAGCCCTAGTAATGACTCCCTGCTGAGCCCAAGCTACTCTAGGCTCACACAGGCAACAGTTGCTTTCTTCTGACAATTCAGTAAATTTAAACATTTACAAAAACTAGAACTTTGGTGCCATTTTTTACCCTGTGACATCCCACCAATCAAAGTAAAGGCTTGTTTGGAAAATGACAAATGTGTAATAGATGGAGATTTCTGTAGCTACCCACTTGGACCCTCATAATACAACACCCAAGCCAGAGGACCTGAACCAATTCATTAATGGAAACAAAGGAAGTCAGTGCAGAAGCCTTTTGAAAATGAATATTTCTTAATATTTTTATTCACAAAAAGTGTCAATATTTTAGAAATATCAAACAAGTGACATCACGGTATGAAAAACATAGGCTTCTGAGACACAAGCTATTGCTGCATTTGCTGGGGGGGGGGGGGTCTATAAATAAAACCTATGGTGTTCATATTAGGTGTATAGGAAACACCACTGCAGTGCCACATGCAGGGACAGGAACCTGAAGACCACGTCGCTGGCTGAATACTGTTGAGTTTTGTTTTCTGCTAAATGGAAGAAAAATCAACGAGATGCAAAGAAGCAATAAACCAGATCTTTTCTGTTGTGAACCCTATTCAACAATACCTTGTAAAGAAGGAATATAAAAATAACAGGTTTTGCATTTAACATATACAATATATACATTTTTTTTAAATTGCACAGTTAAATTAGGGCTAAATTTGTCTGAACAATATAAATAACTTGCAGCTAAATATTCTACACTTAGCATCAATTTAAAATAAAGGCTTTGAGGAGTACATATAGATTTGGCTGTGAGGATTCTAATACACAATCCTATAGTTGGGAATGGAGGGAGCAAACACTTTGCATTTACATGAAAATCTACCATATTCATGGGGAAATGGCAGCATCCAGTCGCCTCCCCAGTGAGCTGTCTCCAAGCTATGCAGAGCGGGGTGTCTGGCTGTGCTGGGGTCAGTCAAGCATATGGAGCTTCAGGACTGTGTGCAAAGCAATAAAGAAGGCAAACCTGAACTGTAAACCTGTGGTCGTCTGAGTAAATAATCTGCGGAGGACAAATCTTTTTTTTTTTTTTTTTTTTTATAGTAATTACACATTGTAAACACCGACCAACCTTTTGGTACAATTGGCATAGCATTAAAAAAAGCAAATAGCAGAACTATAAAATAAAACAGTCTCTTGGGATTCAGAATGTCAGTAAGTCCCTCTTCTCAGGAATGTGCCTCCTATAGTTTTAGGAAATGATGCAGTTTTTGCCTTTGTGTCCCTTCTTCTTTTTGGATTTAGTGGTCCTTTGGCCAAAATGACTATTGGACAGTGCAGTTGTGGGACTAGGCAGATCATCTGCAAAGTAATGATATCTCTGTGGCCGTGGCTGAGGAATAGGCTGTCCCAGGAAATAGCCTTCCTCCTCCGAGTCAGAAGAGGAGGAGGAGCACGTGGAGCACCAAGAGTCATCATCCTCGCCATACAACCCCAGAAATTTATCCATGAATTGGCTCTGCAGTCTGTAATCTGATGCTGCATTTGAGTATTGTCCAAAAAGTTCACAATTTTGGATATATGCCTGGACCTCTTGAGGAGACTTGTTTTGAAAGAGTCTTTCATAATCCTCAGAAGTGTAACATCTTGGCTTTTCCCACCCCTGCGACATGCTCTCTCCTGCAAGATTAAGTGCGTTTTCAGAGCGAGACTTTCGGCTTTTTCGGCGCCGATGGTGGTGCGGCCTTTGATTGCGTTCTTCAGCATTGTAAACCCTTCTGCGACTTCTCTCGCTCATTGGTGGCTTTCGGATTTCGATGCTGCCATAGTCGCCATTGTCAATGACATCATCTGAAAATTTGACTTGTGGTCTAGTCTGGGATTTGGATCTTCTCAGTGCCGACATGTGAGCTGGTTTTTCTTCAGGAAGTGGCTTTTCCTGGCACATTTCGGAGCTTAGGCTTTTCAGAGATTCAGAGCTTCGGTTCAGCATGGAAGAGTTGAGAGTTCCCATGTTGCTCATTTTTTCACAGTCTCTCGTGTCCAGGTCTTGGAACTTTGGATAAGAAAAGTGTGGAGACCGAACTTTGTTTTCCCCATCAACAGATGCACCTGAAAAATAAAAGAAAAAAAAATAGGTGAACTGAGAAAGCCACTTCTAAAAGATTTTCAGCTGTTGAAACATTCATTCTCTTTTTAATCGATATCTATATATATCTAATCACAACCTGAAAAAAACCCAAAATACTACACTAAAAGTAGAACAAGCAGAATCCATCTTGCGTCAGAGAAAGTATTTACGTGATGGGGGTGGCTATAGGCAATACTTCCCAGCCCGCTGACTTTACTCATGAGTCCTGTGGGCTACAGCCCTCTGGTTCCCTCTTTGATTGGATGAAGTGGGAGTATCACGTAAATGTCCACCATTGAAATGCATTCTGCAGTGGATATAAGCCATCGTGTCGAAGCACATTCTCAGCTTCAACTAAGACAGCGAGGAAAGGAGGGGTGATGCAGCCCACAAGTGTATTTGTTTCTTTTTTATGCCTAGTAATAATAACTAGTAAAAGAGACATATAAAGTGGACATACTATGAGGATTTATGAGGAATGGAGATGAAGGATGTCCTTACCTGTTATGTTGGACAATGCCAATGAATCCATGGAGTCGCAGATGTTTTCGATCTGTGGTTTCATGACATCAGACAAGCATTCCATGGAGCTTTTATACCAGGGCATCTTGTCATTCTTGTATCCAGATGCACCATGCTCCAAATCCAGTTCTTGTATTTTTCTACTGCTTGCAGGTCCTGGGTGACTTCCATATGCAGAATCCCCAAGTCCATCCTGTGACTGGGCCCAGTACATATCAGTTTGATATTTTTTACTAGCCAAACTCTGACTGCGGCCACTTCTTTTTAGGTCACTATTTAATTTTATGTTTTCAGACATCCAAAGCTCACTGGATCCATGATCTTCAACAGGCTGCTGAAAGAGTCCTTTCTCACCAAACTTTAAAAGTAACTGAGTCATGTAGTCATCATGCTCAGCCCATTCTTCATGTTCCTCTGGAGTATCCTGCTCATCTCTTCCTTTCCAAAAGTCATTATCAAAACTGGCTCCATGCCTGGAGGAGCCAAGGTCATCCATCTTACGGGATAGCGTATCATCAGCATTGCCAGAAAGTCCAGGAAACTTGTAATTCAGTGCTGGAGACAGCAAGAGGGACTGCCTGCACTGGTCGGCAGACCTACTGCTTTTTCCCATTCGGACACTTCTTCTGGACTCTCTGGACCTGGCAGACTGAAAAGCAGAGTCAGAAGAATCTGACGCATGGACATCCTCTCCTAGGCTACAGGTCTTGGAGCAATAAATCCGCCCTTTCTTTGGCAGAAAAGGACATCCCAGGAGAGAAAGTTTGCACTGTGCGCAACAAAAGCAACTTTCTGTAGCATGCCAGTGTTGGCCATCATAAGTCATCTGAGCATGATCCACACCTAGAAGGAAAGAAAAAATAAAATGAAGCACTGATTAAATGATAACTAGGCCTAGTGAACAATGGTAATTCATCCTGCTCATTACGTTTACACATGTTGTGGTGTTACAGCCCCTTCCTAATTAGCACAGCCCAATTAACATAAAAGCTGCAGTGCACTAGCCTGCTTTCTATTCTGCTACTACACAAAAAGCAAGGTCACAGTACAGTAAAAGAAGCCAATGTACCTATGTGCTCTCCACAGGACTCGCAATACTCCGCATAATGAGATTCAAAGCAACCACAACAGAAGGGGCGGCCGTCTTTCATGATGTATCTCTGCCCCCCGAGCACAGTTTCACACTCGTAGCAACAGAAATGCTTCATATGCCAGTGTCGTCCCTCAGCTTCTGTGCATTCATCGGCAAAGATAATCTAGGATACAAAAACAACATTAGATGAGAAGAATGCTACGAGAATCTGGTTTATTAACTTAATAAGGCAACTGAACAAAGCAGAAAAAAAAAAAGTCTCCCCATAAGGTGAATGGACTGATTTGGCCTCAGGGTATATGAAAGTGAAGGTCAGGGCAGGGTGTAGGTCTGCTAATGGAAGGCAAACTACTAACTGTACTAATAACAGCAGCCTATTCTTATTAAATCATGGATTTTGCAGTTAAGACTCTACAATAAACCATTTAAACATAATGAAATGAGAAAAGTGCGCCATTATATCTGGCCTTTATATACCTCATCACATGCCGAGCATCTTGGTTTCAGCAGTTCCGCGTGGTGCCGGCCACAGTGTACTTTCCCATCCTGGTAAAAGTAGATTAGATCGACCAGCAGCTCATTACACGTGGCACATGCAAAACACGCCGGGTGCCAGCATATCCCAGGACCAGCTCTCGAGACAAAAATGGCTACTTCACCTCCATTAATCTTGTCGCCACACTAAAGAGAGAATAAAATACAACATATAAGCTACATTTACACAGCTCTAGAACACACTGTGCTGAATGTTGGCACATTGGTGACTTCACATTAAAAGGAAAAATACTACTTTGAACATAAAACAAGCAAAGGGAACTTAAATACCCATTTAAAATGTAAAGGGAGAAAAGGCTAATAATCCCAACCCATAAACTGATCCTAAACCAAGAAAAATATTGCTGATGTATGTTAAGTAGATATTTAGGGAAGCACTTCAAGCTGGTTTTCATTATTTAAATGTGGTTTTAATAAACTTTGCCATCTGGCTACAATTTGACACTTATCCCATAGAGAAAATACATTATTCTCAAAAACCTGCACATCCACCAGACGAGCAGCCACACACCAACCAGCTGGTTGGATTTCCTATGGGAAAGAGCCAAGAAGCAGGCCAATCATAGAGCAGATGCACTACATGGTGCAGCTACAAACCACTTCATAGGAGTCAGGGCAAGAGCCAAGAAAAATGTGTTAAATATTAAACAATGGGGAGTAGCCAAGGGCTTTGTGGTTTGTATAATGTGGGACAATGTGAGTTTTTGTGCAGAGTGTATAATTGGCCATGTTTGGATTCTTCGATTTGTCCTTTTAAAGCAGACTAATAAGAGTTTAGTTAAGAGTAGGGCTGTGCCGTGGACCTAAAATCTTATTTGAATTCAAGTGCAGGCTTGATGAGGCCCCAAAACAGGCTGAAGGATTCATCCCACCCACAGTCCTGCTTTGGTCTTGTGACCCAAGTGACTACTGGTGGCGTACTTTTGGGCTTCCTCAACCTTAAAAGGAGCGGTGCATCCAAAGTAGGGGGGCTTCCAGGGCAGGCTGTGCTGTGGAGCTAATATTTTACTTGATTTTAGATCCTCTTTAAAATGGGCTGTTCCTATAAATACAGATCACTGTAGCTAAAAGTTGAAACCCACCCAAAAATCAGTGAATGACTTTAGTAATCACCCTTTCTTATAAGATTAGTTTGCGTGCCTGCAGGATAGGTTGCTCCCACCATATTGGAGAACATAACACATTTCCAAAGCAGACGTTGCAGATATGCTAAAGGCAAAGGGTGGCCACATTAAATAATTGCCATTATGTTTTTGATATACAAAGCACTTTTCTTTGTTGTGTATGCAGATTTCCCACACATGACGCCGACTATGGCTCCTACCTGCTCACAAACCGCATGCATTGCAGCCCTGGACAGCAGCTTAATATTGCCTCTTCCAAGGGCCTCCTTTTTGCGCTGACTGCTGAACATGGCCAGTTCCTTCTTCTCTTCCTCGCTTAATGACTGACAGTATCTAACCTGAGAAAACAGAAGATTTATGTCAGCTCTGGTCATGTACTCCGACACCCGAATGCCACATTTTACAGATGAACAAATACTATACTGCTGCTTTGGATTAGGCCCTGTGGCATGTGCCTATAAAGTGACACAATTACAAGTAAATAAGTATGTATATTTACTCTTTGCCATTCAATAAAACAAACTAATAGCGGATAGCGATTTGAACAGCCCTGTAAAACTAGAAGGAAACTGTAAAATACTTTATGGACATTCTTCCATCGGTTGCTGGACAGGCCTTTCGCACCAATGACCTGACCAGCTTGAAAATGTCCTTCCAAGTAGAAGGACGTAGAACATCTAAGAGCGACACTACAGTTGTACAGATGAAATCGGGATTTGGATTTTAAAATTGTGAAGACCAGGGAGGGTCCACCTCCACTTCCCTACAAACGCAATTTAAACAGCAGCAGAGCATCTGCATTTTTCCATACGTGTATTTTGATGGACAAAGCATTAGCGTTTTTTTGATTACCTCATTGTCATGAGGGGGCAGTTGGTAGAGCAGCTGCTTGATCCGATACTTCTCACCCACACTATTCACATAAGGAACTTTTTCTTCAGGAAGGCAAGCAAAATATAACTGCACCTGCATTAGAAAAATAAACACCAACATTAATTTTGCAGACAATGGGCCTCTTGTACTGCAGACACAAGAAACTGTAAAATGGCCAAGAGAAGCAAGCAGGGGAACATATAAAAAGGTCCTCACCATGAGAAGAGGCAGCTCAGCACAAGCATGGATGGCCAAGGCTGCACCCTGCTGCTGAATGACTTCTCTGGAATGGACAGGCTATTAAGGGGGCACAAATGATGCACATTTAAATGCACCCACATCTAGACAACAGGTCTGTGAAAACCTCTACTTCTCCACTTTCAAATACTTTGCATAACGAAAGAAGCCGTCTAGAAAACAGCCCCTATAAACAGGTTTCATTTGCTTCTTGCATATTACACATTGGGAAAACAAAAGCTGCTTTGTCAGCTCCTGCTGGCAGGTTCATCCCAAGCCACAGCCTACATTGCTTCCATCTGAGCTCTTTACAGAAGATCTGAAGTCACCGTCATGGGAGGGGTCACGTGAGAACATATTTCAGCCAGATGCCATTTTCTACCCATCAACTCATCGCTATTCAGATTTATACAACTCATTTACATTTATACACATTATATATAAAATATAGAATGTGTGTGGAGTCCATATACACAACCAATGGCAATTTATGGCCCCCTAAATGTATAAGCATCTTTTGTGTTTCTTTTCTACACAGTTTTAGGTGACTTTCTATACTTGCTATACTTAGACAATACCAGAGCTAATTAGAAACTGGCCTATTAAAGTTCAGATACTTTCACTTCTAGTGTCAAATGTAGGCTTTGTTGTGCCACCACCCACCCAAAGTAATCCTTGTACTTTAATACCATCAACCTACCTGTTCAGGACGCAGCCCTGGTGGAACCCAAGTGTATTCCTCCATAGCACAGCCAGAATCGTCATCAGATGTTGAACTTCGCTGACATCCATAAGTTAACTTGCTGACTTTTTGCTCCATGGCCACGAGCAAAGTAGAACTCTATTTCAGCTTGTTTCAGCTCATTAATTATCCTGGAAAGACAAAAATGTAAACGTTACCGGGTGATCCCTACTAGAAGAGCGTAGATGCATTAACTGAAAAGAAGCACAGCCAGGAAGTGTCACATATTAAACCAGGTCTGAAATGAATAGATGCCATTGTACTTGCCAAAGTGCCTGCTCCTCCGATGGCACTTCTCAAGACAGGAGCTTTGCAATGTGGAAAGTTCATCAAGATCAGGGATTCATTTTTGCATAGCGTTTTGTGTGGGAAATTTAACAGATCAAAGTAAAAGAAAATGCAGCTGGCAAGAAGGAAGAAAGAAAACTGCCATTGTCGCTGTAATGTAATAATAACATCCATCTACTGAACTGTTCATATGCGAAACACTTGTCCTACTTGATTTAATAGATCATAAAGTTCTCACCACTTGGAGCATTTGGCAGAGGGAAGAGAAATAAAGTTTGCAGGTACTTTCTATGGGACATGGGAAGGAGTGTTTGACATACCAAAAACCCATGATAAAAAGGGGGGGGGGGTGAACGAGCTAGGACACCAACAAAGGAAGCTCCAGTTTCATCCTATAGGGAGGGTGACCTTTTCACCCTGGGTAATACTGGAATACTGTTGTGCCCCTTCCAGTACTAACAGTTAAACAAACGCCTATTGAACAGGTGCAGTTCACCCATTAGCACTGACCAACTGTTCACAAGGATTCCCTCGAAACTAGTCAGTTGGGCTTTAAAATACAGATGGACCCTAATGGTGCTCTCCGGCTGCATACATGATATCCAGCCATTGGGGGGGATAACCCTTTAGCTTATATCATGTGTCCGCTACAAGTTACACAAATGTAAACAGTGCTAACTGACACAAAGGAATCATTTTGAGATGTATTAGATGCTAAGCCGGCTGTGCCACCAGACCAAAAAAAACACATTTGGGATTGGCCTGAACAGACTCTGTGTACAAAGACTTTTTTCAATACTACTCAATATAGGGGAAAGTTATTAGTTTCTCCTTGCAACAAAGCTTAATGTCGAATAACACCTATACTAGAGTCTAAGACTCTAGGTTGGGATTAACGCTTCCCAAGGGAACCTCCTGGCCTCTCTGTATATTCCCCTGATTTTGGGGTCCCATGGTGGCATTCTGCTTTGCCAAAGAATCCCAACTGACAGATCAGTCCAGCAGGTACACAGAGCAGGGATACCGCCGTGGGCTTTTAGAATGAGGGGAGTAAACGGTAAGGCCTGGCGGAACGTGTATCCCAAATCTAGTGTTCATCTGAGTCCACCTTCATTTAGACAACTTTGCTCCTCTTCAAGTGTCAGGCCAGAGCCCACTTCCACGCCCAGTAAAATGAAGTGCCAGTTAACTTTAGGTATACCTCACAATAAACAATTGCCTGAACAAACACACCTCAGACACCTGGCAAGACATCATCACTTCTCCCAGGAAGTTCACACCAGGGTGTCAGGCATATCCGTCACATGAGGCAAGAAAAACTATTTACCAACCTTAATTCTGTCTACTTTAAGTGATATAAACAGAACAAAGCCACAATCTAATATAATCAAGCATATACACCACTCTGGTAATCACAAGCAACTGTGCTTAAAGAGGTGCATGGAGCCTTATTCTAAAGAAGCTGGCATTTTGCACTGAAAACGCAACATTTTAAATCCAAATTGCTGGGGGATCCTACAGAGGAGACATCTCCTTGGCAAAGGCAGTAAAGCTCGACTGTGCAACATTCTTCGGCTCAGAAGTAGTCACAAAGAGGGTCTTATCCATATGAAACATGATGGTTTAACCAGACTGAAATATTAGCATCTGCATACAGTAGAGACACTGTGATACCCATATAATGGCCGAGTTGTCTCACTCGCAGGTCAAGGCTTAAGGTTTTGAACAGACATTTTAAAGACTGCACCGCACATTCATGATGCAATACGCATATTTAAATTAATATACAGATGAGAGGAAAGGGGTACTTTGGAAAAACATTGGCTGCTTTGGCAGCTTAACAGCATAGTTTTGAATGAATGTTACGATTTCAGCCATGGTATGTAAAATATACACACTAATTGAATTTAATGCATAAGCTATTAACACATGGCAAAAAAAGAGGCCAATTCTGAAATATGAATGTAGCGATGAAACTAAAGATATTTAAACCTTAGCATAAATATATGTTCAGAGGGAGAGAAAAAAATCAGTCAAGGTCAGGATCTTTCAAGGAAACCGGAAAGACTTGACTGCTTCCTCTGAGTCTACGGTCAGACACCAGAATTGCCTATCCAGCGCAACTTGGGCAAGTCGAAACAGCATGGCTCAAATGCCGCCATATTTGCTTCTAAAGCTATTGTTTTGCAATCCAAGACTCCCACTGCTCTTTGTTTTAGTTCCAAATGCAGATTAGAACTGATCACTAATACAATCTTATAATTCCTACAATGAAGCATTGATAGGTTTTTCCATAAGAACAACAAAAGAGATGCTGCAATACCACTGTAAGGTAGTTACTAGTTTTGTATTTGTAGGGTTATTGTCATAGCAGGCAAACAACTGCATTTGCAACTGCAAAAAACGTGAAGTTCCTCTTGACCTCTTGAATATATTTCAAAGCTACCACTAGACAAAGGTGACCTCTGGTGCCACACCATGGAGCTGGATTCAAACAGAAAGCGCTATGATCAAACTGTCCACCTCTCTGGTTCTTTCGGGTAAGAAGGGGTAAAATGTGACTGGAATAGATCACATCAAGCTTCCTGTGGATAAAGAATGTGAGTGAAGCAGCAGTCACACAAGTCAATGCTTTTACAGTTGCATGTGTTCTTCAAAGGAAGTGGTAATGTGCTGGCCAGGTCGGTGGCAGCCAGCATGTACAAACCAGCTCAGCAGCTGTAAAAACTAAGCCCCATACAAGTCTATTTTAAGGCAAGGGCTGATTTGTATGATTAAGATTCTGCTTTGCTAAATGTCTCCTTGCATTTTCCAAATGCCTCAGGTAATTCAAAGCACAGCCTCAAAAAGAAGAATCTGTTCTTTATATCCGTTTATAAATGCGTGTAATATAGGGGGCAGCTGTAAGGCTAAAAATCAGTACAGAAAACAGACACTGCCTCCAGCAATACCCAAAATATTCAGTCTGTATATTTTTCTCATTCAGTCTGAAGTCCAATAAATACTCCTTCCTGAACAAGCTGGTGCCCCCAAAATACCCAAAGCAGCCAATGGAGAGTCAAGCAGATTTTCAAAATCTGGAAATGGAAAAGGTAGGGCTGTGTTTCCAAACTGCTGCAACACGTGAACTTTGTTTCGTCACAAATGCCCCACTGAATGGAGCGGTCTGTCTCTGAATAACTGTCTTCTGTTACAACATGTGGCTCCCAAATAAAGTCTGGGCCAGATGTTATCCAAGCCAAGGAGGAGCCCTGCACATGGGAGAAGCTGGAGGCTTGGAATGGCCTTCAGTGACAGAGTACTCATTTATTCACTGGCCTTTCCTTGTGTTATGAGATTATCCATAATAAATTACTAGTCCATGAAGAGGAAAAAAAAGTGAAAATGTAGGAAAACATTAAAGCAGATTGAGAAGCTTTATCTTCACTGAACTTAAATCCGTTATCTAACTGGTTACTAAGCACAAATGCAGTAGGCCCCTAAATTGGCCAACACCACAAGGCGGAGGCTTCTCCTTTAATGACTATATTCTATATAGTCCCCACTGGATATGTAACCCAGAACATAAATATTACCGTGGATAATGTTCTTGTTTTATCAATAAGTCTTGTCTCAACTGTACTATGTAAATGATTTGTCCTTCAAGTTCAACCAAAACACGATAGAGGGATAACTGTATATCATTTTCCTTTACTCTGCCCCCTGGTTGAACTTGATGGACACATGTCTTTTTTCAACTGTACTATGGAACTAGAAAAAAAAGAGTCAAAGTATAGTCAAGACAACAGAAAGGCAACTGCACCTACTAGGGTGTATTTTACGACATTATCCAAAGTAATATATTATCATAAATGGCTAACCTCATTATAGAAGTAATTCCTCCACCATTTCCACCTGAAAAGCCAGGCCAGTATTACACAAGCTTTGACACAAGAAAAGGAGGAGGGATTCCCATGATTGATTAGAAACTAACACAAGCAGGAAAACTTTTACAAGCCCTTATTGCCCAGTTTCTGGGGTTTGTCCTGCTTTGACCTCTCGGAAACAGTGTGCAGACTATAGCAATGTACACAGATATTTACATCACACTGTCACCTGCTGGACTCAACACAGCTATTGTCTATTCAGCTAACAGACCCATTGAAACCACTTCCTAAAAGGATGGGGGGCAGTCATGACTCTAGACCTAATTGATCAGCAATGTTTCCAGCTTGTTTAATAAACGCCTCTCAGGGTGATCTTCGTTTTAATACAGATTTGTTCTATTTTCCTGTGCAAACTGAACCCGAAGCAATGGCAAGATTAAATAATCAAGTCCCGGGAAAGAAAACCGCAGCCATTCAAAAATGAATTTTAAAAGAGCCCTCAGACCACCTGCAGATCAGACAGGCCAGCTGACAACAAACTTCCACATGCGACTTACAAATGCCATGTCTGTTCCATAAAAAGGGATCAAATGTTGGGCCAACTTGTATGGCAGCAGCAACAGAGGCACACTGAGCAGCTTTCAGGCAGACCTAACCCCTCTTAACTTACAGGTCCAGAACTCAGGCATCAACATCCAATTAACCTCACTTTTCTAAAACCCCGAGATTAAGCCCCTGCACCGAGCTGCAGGTAATAGGAAATAGAGCTGCTGTTAGGCTGGGACAATGTGTAAAGTACACCCAGCAAGCATGGAGTTCTAAAGGACAACAAGTGGCCATTTCCAAAATAAGACATATGAGCAGAAGATATATTTGGGAGAAAAATTACAGAGAAATATATACATATATATATATATATATATATATATATATATATATATATATATATATAGAAATATATACTATTTAGAGAGAGAAAATTATATATAAATATATATATAGAGAGAAAAATATATATAAATATATAAAGAGAAATATATTACATATTGTACGGGAAATTTTTGTATATGCATATGCAAAACCCAATACTTGAGGTGTGCTATTAGATGTGGTTTTACTCACCTTTTTAGCTGAATGTTTTCAGTGGTTTGAATGAGGTCAGCCAAGTCCTCTGATAAAAGCTCAGTGAGCAGCCGGAGACATTCCTTGATGTGACTCTACTTAGCTGGTTTCCATCCTCTGAGAGAATCCAGCAGCCCATGCCCTACCTGTAGTTAAAAAGCCTGCCCCCTTTCCTTATTCACACTGTCATTGGCCCTGCCCCCACCCCCCATTCATGCCTTTGCTTACACAGAATTCCAACAACAGGGAAGTCAGATGGCCACCAGCATTCCCAACTTCCTCCACCTCAAGACAGTACCTCTGAACTTTGCCCACTCCCTGTGCATCAAAAGCAGAAAGAGGAAAAGCCGCCATTGAGGGCTCTTCAAAACACAACAGGAGGCTTGCTACATAAACAGCCATGTATGTGACCAAACCCTTCCTGCGGGACAATGTGCACAGAAGCCCCAGCACAGTATGGCCAGCTCATTAGAGGCATTTGATCAAAGCTTGCCCTTGAGTTTTTCATTTTTAATCTGAAAGACATCTGTACACAAGGCAAAAAACAAAAGACAATTTGACCATGTAAATCTCATGCTTACCAAAACAGAAACCACTTACAATGTCTAGTAAAATGAAATCTAATCCCTTTATGCTACTGGCATCACAATGCTCCTTTTGTGTGCAAGAACCCAGGAGCGATAGATTGAGTTTACAGATCTAATTGCCATTAATTCCTTTAGGCACAGTTAGCCCCAGTTCACCTTACTACACCCTGCATGAAACTAGGATGAATAGTACCACCAATCAAGGACAACAATACACTACATAAGTGAGGCTGGGAGAATGACATGAAAAACACAAATCGGTTGTAATGGCTTGATTTTTTTCTTGCAGAAGGTTTACACCTTCTCCCTCGAGCCCACCAAGGTAAGGAGCAACACCCTGTACACAGGGATGCCCCTGCTGGAGCCTTTGGTGCTAAAAGTGGGAGGTTGTTCTGGGCAAGGTTTATACATTAGGTGCAAAAGAAAACACAGAATGACAGTGAAGGGGCCACACAAGCAGCAGAGGAAAATGGGATACAACAGATCATCACTTTAGGGGCAAGTGAACAACATCACCAACTTGCTAAATCTCCAGCCATTGCATTAGCCAGTTGCAAAGAGGGTCATGTGACCCAGTAAATAGCAGCAGTCACACATGTGTCAATACTTGCTGGTGACCAGTTTCTGCAAATGTCTGGCCCAAAGTAGTTCCATCTCTGATACTACATATACTCTAAGGCTTTGGTGAAACACTATAAAGCTATAATGTAAATTGGCAGTACCGGTAATGCTGTCTAAGACCCTCTAAACACTTGAATATAGCCCTAATAATGCTACCTGTGGATGCTTTCCGTATGTTTAATAAGTCAGCCTGGAATGACCCCACAATAGAAGAGAACACCAGCAATTACAGCCACATGCTTTGCCAGGTTAGGACTTCAATACCAGTTAGTTTCATCCACAGCCATGACATTTGCCCCACATACAGCTTATCTGAAGGACCAACCTGAAAACCATTACTTTGCTCCCCAAGCTTCTACACAGCGTTTCTGAAAGAAGAGTGCATGTTGCCTCCCCCATTACTATGCAGGAGCAAGGGGTAGTGTTTCATTATCTGCTGTCATAAGCAGAGAACCATAGTGTGATTCTGTGGAGCTGGCCCAGTCAATGCAATTGGTTGTAGCTATCTGCAAGGCCTTTCTGAAGATTTTAACATTATCTAAGGTAAATTCTAAATGAGAAAAACAGACCAGTTGTTACCCAGCCATCTGATCCTGACAAGCTGACTAAACCAGATTTCTGGCTAATCCCTTTGTTGATGACCTGGAGTCTGCCAGGAGACGGTGTGCAAGCATCAGGCTTGATTTTAGATGGGATCTGTGGTACTGTAATACCACCAGTGTAGAGGCCAGATGCATTTTTTTATGATTTGTTTTGCAAAGGTTTATTCATTGTGATAACAACTGTGTGAGCAAGAGATATCGCCGATAATGAATACATTTGATTGTCTCAGTCTGAAAGGCACAGTTATTGTCAAGGGTCAGAGATACAGACCCATTCTCCTGGCCACCATAAAAGCTTTGTCTTGCTGCTGGACTTGCAGGGCCTCTGTAAAGAAACACCATTGTCCTTACAGAAGCCAAGTTTCTGAATATGAAATCTCTAAAGTATCATCAGAAGTACACAAGGCTGAGAGACCAGGTTTTCCTCCGTTTAAACTGATCATGAAGAGAAAAAAAAAAAATCTGTTTGCAGATCTTTAAAATAGGGGGGCTTGGGGTAACCATTATGCACCAAGTACCCCCTAGTGGCAAGACATTACAACTGAGTACCCCAAGCAGGAGATCCATTATAAAGGTTATCAAAATAGTTCACAGACCTTATAGCACTTTTATAGCTTAGGGGAATAATGTACGGTTAAATATAATATACTTGACCTGTCCGACCCCCCCCTAAATATAGCTGTGTACCCCCTGGGATACATGTAACACAGGTTGAGAAACCGTGCGCTATTCTATGCAACGATTCACACAGAGTCAAAAATGAAGCCTCAATCCAAATGTACAAAATGCTCTAGCACGCCACCTGCTGGAAAACTAGCGGAATTCCTACAAATAAAAAGACAGCCAAAGCTGCCTGTCAATTCAACGGAGCAGGTATGTTTAAATGTGGCCAGAGACATTCGCCGTTAACCAGTGAGACTAATACATAATTCACATTTATCGCTCACCCAGTTCACTGTCCCAGCTCAATTTCACGCCCCTACCATATTGTATTCACATCACTGTCACTTCTGGTTATAGTATTACACTATTAAACCTAAGGGCTGCCCTCTCTGCAGGTTTGCATGTCTGGTGTCAATGGGTTTGACGGTCTTTCTATAGGTCTGATCATTTATTTCAGAGGACAGGTTAGCAAATCCTCTGGCTCACAGCTTATGGGGCAGAAGGCACGATTCCCCATTGTCAGTCATTTTCACTTTCTCCATACAGCTTCTTTAAAAATGGAATACAAAAGGCCTCACATTACCTGGCAGCTCCCGCCACCATCTTGATTTTGAGATTACACGCCTGCCGCATCGATTTATTCATGAATGAATGCAGTGGTGGGGAGGCGACATAGGTCACCAGCATGTCTGCAACTGCTGACTGGGCATTGCACAACGAGCAATCCGCAATGCCCAATCACGCAAGTGAAAGTCCCAGCCATTGGGACTTTGATTCCACTTTAATCCCAACCTGTTGCCAACCGTTACCAGACTAGATCTAGAAAAACAGCGCCTAGCTCTGGGATATGCAATTGGTATAATTACTACTTCAGCGTCATCGGGCTACTAAAACCTTTTACGGATATCCAGTCCAGAGAGTTGTTACCACCTGTAATTGACCACCCAACTTAGGATAAACTTCTCTGAAACTAAGGATGGTCTACTTCCAAGCCCTGCAGTATGATCCCAATACAGTTTAACATGGCTTTCATTCACAACTGCTGTTCAGGGGTTCCCAACCTTTTTTCATCAAGTATCACTTTTCATTTTTCGATTTGCATCAAGCACCGCCTGGGTGCTACACAGCGGTGTAACTAAGTGTGACGGGGCCCTGGTGCAGACATTAAATGGGGCCCTTTTTTTCTGTCTCAACTCAAATGGATGCAGCAAGACAACTAAAGACTGAAACAGCAAATACAAATGGTGCTTCCCTTATCTAAATGATGCCAAGTGAGCACAAATATGATAAATAAGGTGGAGGAGCAGCAATGGGGCCCCTTTGACCTCCTGGACACCGGTGCAGTCGCATCTTAAACTGGACCTTCACCCTGAATAACAGCATATCTTATATATGTTTCCCCCACCTTCTGCATACAGATTGCTCACATTAAAATCATCCTACCTGCACCTAGTACGTATTCGGAGCCTTTAAACATCCAAAATGGCGGCCAATGGAGTCTCAGGCTGCCTGCAAACAGGAAGTGTCTTCTGACTAGGCTGCTCTGCATTCTGGGATTGCTGTCCTTCTCCTGACCCCCAACTCTACTCTGTCTGTACAAAGCACAGCTATAACCCACCCCTCTGTGTTTTACCCCGCAGTCCTCTTCTCAGTATGTGATGCTTCTGAGGCAAGATGTCGGCACCCATATCCCAGAGTCCTGTATAGAATTGCAGCCCAGCGGAGGAAAGAATAAAAAGGGACTAAAAACTTAAAATCTATACATTTTAGATGCTGGGGAATAGTTTTATAAGGGTCCACTTTAAATGATAATCAAAACACATAAAATAAATATTTAAGAGGAACAAATCACAGAAAAATTCAGCAGTTTTTTTATTTATGGTGAAGTCTAGATGGCAGCAGATCAGGTTTGGGTACAGGTAAGTCTACAGCCTTGTCAAGTACCACCTGAGAGGATCAGCTGAGCAAAACTGGGGCCCACAGATGTGCCTGCACGCTCATACTGTCGGCATAGTAGAGCAGCAAATGAATCTTTCAAATCTTACTAAAAGACCTCTAAGCAAAAACATACATTGCTACCATTAGTTGGGCATGATGCACACAACATGGGCATTTAACACTTGCAATTACTAGAAGATTTTCCTCATTTGCAATGAATGGGCGCATTATGGCCAGGAGCATCTATGATTAGGGATAGAGCTAATGTTTGCATTCCTGGTCGGCCATGAAGGGGAATGATTGAGTGCCATTTCTACAGGAGACTTCCCGCACTGCCTGCTCTACTCTGCTGGTGGTTTCTAACATCCAATAATTTACAGCATTTGCCTTTATAAAATCAAATGTGGCTTTAATAATCCGGGCAAAAACACATCACAAAACACTTAGCGCTGCACAAGCTGTTAGCAGTGTGCGCCATGCATATGTATGGCCGGCTTTATGGGAACTGGGATTATGCAGGCATTTCCTACATCTTTACTGAAGGAGCTCTGTGTATCCTGCCCTAAAATTGTTCAACACCTAGAATATTAATGGATGACAAAATTACGCTCTACCCACTTGGGCAGGAACAGGATAAACTGCTAACTAATAGACTCTGAATGAAAGACATGGCATAATACACCCCCTGGTGTAAGAAATGTTCTTAGAATACTGAATGCGGGTACACACCCCCTATAGACAATATAGTCAGGCTCTATTTAACACGCCTGCCTTTTCTGCTAGTCACACAACCCATGAAAGCAATTAAAAAAAAAAGTCAGTGTACAGTAAGATACACTGCGTGACCACCTAATAACTGACCCGGGAAAAGGAAATGGTCCAAGCAAAACCATTCTTATTAACCATTTGTTCCAACATGCGATAAGTGGTTTAAGTCCTGGATTGCTTTAATTATAATTGTGCCACAGTTCAAACTGTTAAATCTGTTAAACTTGTAGAGTAGTCTACAATAAGGCTTCTTTCACACCTTTTCGCTTAACGGAAATCATTTTTTGCGTCTTACTTGTGCTGTCCCTGTGTTGCATTGTGTTACTTTGCTAGCTTTACTTTTACCATTACAAATGCAGTTGAGTTGCGCTCCCATAGACCTCTATGAGGTCAAGGTGCTTTACTTAGGAAAAGTCCTGCATGAAGCGTTTCCAAACAAAAAGCTGAGGTGTGAAAGGGACCACAGGTTAACAGGCACATTTTTTTTTAGTTAGGAAGAAGGCCTGATGTGGGATGCCACACAAATTAAATGTTGCATGGAAGCCCAATAAAGGGCAAACATGTGGTGTGTCTGAACTGGTCTTGTGTGCCCCTGTAAACTCCAATGGCTTATCAGGTTGCCAGCGGAGCAGATAGTGGGTGCCATTGCTGATGGTCCAATAAAAGAATGAGTATTTTTGTCAAATTTTGTCCTTCCATGTTAACAATAAGCTGATGGGGGGCATCTCAGTGCGGTGGGGATGTGGGGAGATATATATATATAAATTGAGGTGCCCCGCTGCATGAACTCCCCCCCCCCCCCTCCCCAAGGCAAAACTCACCTTTTCCTGCGGAATGTCGCGATGTGTAAAAACCCCTGGGTCCCAGGAAAACTCACCTGAGTGAGAGCGGTCACATCACCAGCATCTCTGAACTGAGGCGCGCTCCCGAACCCAGTCATTCAGATAGACTGAGGCAAGTACATGCCCATGTCTGGGGATGCCCCTGCTTTCACGCCCGATCTCCAAGCCCAGAGCCATTTGCCAAACATTAATATGTACAGCAAATGGTTGTGATTGGACAAGAGTCTGCGCATATGTTGTAGCACCAGTGAAAGACTAGTTTTTACTGAGCGATCTGGGGAGTTTCACACAGCAGCGCATCCCAAATTGAGGGAAGAAACAAAACCCGGGATAGTCAAAATCCCGTTTTGTTCCGCCTAACCCTTCAGTGCGTGTCCCATTAAGTTAAGCCACCATTTTAAATATTAAGCAAAATATGTATATCCATGCGATGTGAAAGTTGAACTGAAAAAAATACAACTATAGACACTGAGCCATGCAACGACATTCTGTATTTGCTGCCATTTCAGGAGCTCAGCAATTTAATTTTTAAGGACGGAGGTAACCACTGGGTGCAGCTTGGGGCAGAAGAATGGGACAGGTGATACAGGAGAATGGGGGTAAACAGATGAAGGTTATTTTTGGTGTAAACATACACAAGCCCTTACATAAAACACAGTAAAAGGGGTCAACAAAGTTTCTTCACACTTGGCAAAGCAAAGGATTCTGGGATTTAAAAGGCTTGTATCTTTAAAAAATGTCTTCAATAACTAAGAATAAGGCCATGATTTAGCTAGTCCTAAAATTGCAATTTCACCCCCACTCAGTTTGTCATGTATCCTGTAAATTTGGCTACAATAGTTATCGTTTATGATGTCACATACGAAAGCCGTCTCGTCAGTCAAAGGTAAGACCTCAAACATGGCAGCGCAATGGCACTACAAAGCCTTTTCAGTAACGAGAGCCTGTAGGAGGGGGTAGGTACTCTATGGGAATGACTCGGCAGCTCTCCCCTTTCATTTGACGGTTGACAGAATTCTCTCTGGTAGAGGACTGTTCTTGATGTGGACAGACCACAAGCCAGACACAGACCACGTCATTCTGATAAATACTAAGCCCATCTCCCAGAAACCCTCATCAGAATTCAGCTTCCAATGCTAAATAAAAGGCTGTGACTAAGCACAATGCTATTCCACATTTAAAACCAAGCAATATATTTAGATACTAAATTAGAAGGAAAAAAAGAAAAACAAAAAAGGATGGGGGGGGGGGGGGGGGTTGATCAATAACTAATCTTCATGTAACTAAGAAAAACACGCCTCTGCAGGGTATATATTTCAATGCCCAGTAGCTACACATGTATTCAGAGAAGAAAAGAACACAGTTCAGTGTGTGTTTACTGCGGGAGGTCTAAAGAACATGATATTTACTAAAGAAAGCAGCAGGCCTTTTCAACCTTTTTTGGCATTAAATGTGCAAATCAGGTAAAACCGTTATCTCTTCCTTAGCTGACCTCAAGTAGCATACAATCACTTCCGAAATAGAAGAAGTGTGCCTCTGAAAACGAGAAAATAGGATGTTAAAGTGGTTTGATCTCTGATAAGTTGCTCTTGAGGTGGAGTCGCTCAGCAGGCTATTGGCCCAGGGTTTTTTTTTTTTTTATATCTTTTAAGGTGAGCTCAGCTAAAAAGAATTTAGCCTTCTTTGGCAGTCTTATATAAAAGCCAGGCAAAATGGTGGCACTGTACTTCGTAATCCATGAAGATAGGGCTTGTGCCACCTGCACAGCCACGTTTGCCCTCAGAATTGATAATAATGATCATCTTTATAGAGCTTCAACATTCGCAGCACTTTACAATTCTCAGTACATTGGAAAGATGCATATGTAACAATTTATTACTATTGTTTATTTTTAAAGCTCCATTGTATATCGCAGCACCGTACAAAGCATAAATTACAGGTTATGACAATGAGTGTATGTAATACATACAGTTTTAGGAGTCAAATGAAACAAAAAAAATTAAAAAGTAGACCAAAACCTGGATTTTAGTCTGCACCCCCTGGCCATCCCGATAAATGATGCCCTGCTGTGTGAACCCCCCTCACCTTTACCCGGTCCTACAGCACATGCAGTGTGCAGCCAATCGGTGCTCTGCTCCATTTAGCACTTTATGCTAAGAATCGGCTAAGGACTGAAAGCAGCCGAATGGCCCTGAGGTCTTATAGATTCTAAGGCCCCCCCATGGCTTTTGGTCCGCTTTAATATAGGAGTATGTTAGGAGAGAGCTTACAGTTGAGTAAGGGTGTAATAAGTTAAGAATTAATCAGACTATATCCTTGGTCACCAGCGATTTACGTCTTTTATATACTTTAACAGCAGCAATATACTTTTTTTACTTTCTAAAGCCGCAATGCTATCAACACAGATACTACTCTAGATTTATATTTTGGGTTTAAAAAGGGTGGGAAAGTCTTAGGCTCTATTCACCGCACCGCTTGTGCTGTGTTGGGCAACGCAGTCACAGCACGACAGGAAATTCTGCCCATTAATTTCAATATATACGCTGTGTATATACGAGAACTGGTCCATTACAAATAATGGACAGCATTTTCTCTTGCGTTGCCCAACACAGCGCAAACAGATAGGTGTGAATAGAGCCTTAGAGCTGCATGCAGAGACATGTACATATATGAGGGAACATTTTATTCACTTAAATGTAAATAAATAAAACAGTAGCCAGCAGGAGTAGGCCATCAAAATGTGTTACTGCTGAATGCAAAATCTTATTTTGCATAATTACAAGCTGAAATGGTGCCACTGATTAGCGTTTTGTTGCCTTCTAGGTTTCCTTCCTCTTGGAAGTGTCACCCTTATACAAAGGAGGCTGTGAAGATGGCTGCATTGTACGGAGTCCACAGCGAGATGTGAAGTTAGTACATAAAACACCTTGCACCCAGTGGAATTTCTCTCCTGTTTGCAGAAAAGGTGATTTAGATTAAAGCAGGTGGATGTGTGCTTGGGATAACACCGCTTTATCAGCTCATTTTGCCCAGTTTTACATTTGTAAAGGAACCTGTCACCTCTGTGCAGCATAACAATAGTCCAGTCAGACACCTTACACACAGTTATCACAGGTCCCTTCACTTCCCCTCTACTCCCAGTCATGTCTCAACTTGTTTAATGGCTCTGGCTTTATGGGTGCTCACAGATATAAATGTAGGGGCACCTCGCTTGCACACAAATTGTAGGCATGACAAAACATCACCTTTAAATTTACATAATCAATAACCACTTTTAGTGGCCATAAGATTACCTAGATGCAGAAGCACAGCCAGTGTCTATTACACAGAAAGAACACCTTTTTAGCAAAGGTCTGCACACTTTCCTAGATGGAGATATGCAATGCCAGCCTCCATGCCTGTACTTGTAACACACAGTACTGTGTATCGTTCATATTAGCCTGTATTTCTGGCATCACCAGGATAAAAGCACTAAGCATGTAGGACCCCTCATACCCCTGTCCCTCCAGGGACTGTGGTATTTTCAGTTGCAAGACTGACACAGGAAACTCAGACTCGGAATTTAGCCGAACAAAACCAGACACGGCCGTTGGCTGTGTAAGACCCCCCAGAGCACCGGTAATCACTAACCTTTCCCAGGTCCAACCGTGCATGTGCATGCTCTTGTCCAATAAGAGCTGTTTGCCTTAGCTGCCTTGCCTTTGGCAAACAGCTCCGATTGTTTAGAATAGGGAGCTAGAATGGCTGCATCCTTTGGCTGTGCGTCTGCTTCTACCCTAGCTGCTCAGACAGGCTGGGGCAGGAGCATGTGCGCCACTGGGGATGCACGCACTATAGCTCCCCATTGAAGTCAATGACAGCCCTTTGCCAAAACATACAAACGGCTCTAATTGGATGAGTGCCTATGCATGCACTGTTGGACTGATGAGAGGCGAGTTTCACTGAAGGTTTTACACACTGGTACATCCAGGTTCAGGATGCCCCGGGAGCACAGAAAAAATCCCAGGTTTTGTCCTGCTTTAACTTACAAGCATCCAAAATTAGTCTACCCCTGGGTTAGGGGCAGCAGGCCCCCCAATGATTTTTGTCCTCTTTAAAATCTGCGCTCAAGTAACCATAGCTCAGTAAAGCAACAGCTGGGGTGAAATGTGGGCACTACAAGATTCTGCCAGGTCTCCACCCTGTATTGGTGTAATGACAGCACCCAGCAGCCCTAGGCTGCACTTTAATCATGTGGGACCAAAAGCCAGCATGGCCATAACCAGCCATAGCCAAAGAAGCAGGATTGGAGAAAGTGATCACACTACAGCCTTTGATTTCTTAATTTTTAAATAGATAAACCCTATTTGTAATCAATCAATACCACAGCAGCTTTCAGGACAGTGGGGTGGTATATATGGTGGTCAGTCATCTAAAATCGTATTACAAAAAACACGTGCACATAAATAGTTGGAGCAGTTTCCTAATCAGCCTTGGGTAAAGTATGGCAGCAGATCACGTTGGCCACACTAGTACCACTGGTTGGGAACCCCTGGTCTATACCTTTCCGCCACAGCAGTTCTGGCTCAATGTCTTTTGTGACCACATAGGGAGGCAAGTTTCCATTATAAGGAAACTTTTATGGACTACAACATTATACAAATATTGACTTCTATTTGTATTGCTGCAGTAATTAAACCTGTATTTTAAGGCATGCAGCTTGTGTATGTTATCTAGAATTTCATACCAAGTTAAGCGTGGCCTTAAGAAATCCGCGGTTAGCACATAAGACAAGGTAGAGGTTTAGCCTTTAAATGTCTGACATGGGCCACACACACACACTGACACATTGGCACATCGGAAAGTAGCTGGCCAAGTGCCCAGTATAATTTATCTACATCCTAGTGGCTATATCTATAACCATGCTTAGACGCTCTCACTAGGTAAAAAGGGGCTATTTTCCTTAAACTTTCACATCAAAGTGACCGACAAACCTACACATAATTAAAAGGAAAAGGAATATGTTTTTCAAAGTTAAAGCAGAGCTACACTCCCCCTTGCAGCTCTGTGCCAGCAAGGGTCCTGGTTCACACGGACACCACATTAACCCAAACTGGATCCCTACATTTTGAGGCTTGTGCAAGTATTATGTGCGTTATCCCCCACCTTGTGGGACCCTGTCAGACGCCAAACCTGTAGGGTCATTTGCAACCCCAAGGGCCCAGATTACAGTCTGCCAAACAGGCAGTTTTTGCTTAGATTAGGCAAGCGCCTCTCCCTGGATGGGTAGAAGCAGATGCCGTTCAGATTATAGTGGACCAAGGCGTAAAAATAAGACTGGTCTACAGATTACCGACTTCATCTAACCTCTGGTTTGAGAGAAGAAAAAAATTGTTGTTAGAATTTCTACTCAATGAATGAATTAGCCCCTTGATAAGTGTCCCCTCTTTTTCATAATTAAAAGAAAATGGGCAGCACAAGTGACCCGCAATATATATATATATATTTTTATATATATTTTGGGGGGGGGGGGGTTCTCAGTTTTTCTTCTAGTCTATTTCTCAAAATTCATCAGCTGCCAATAAAGGCTTGGGTCCAGCCTCAAACAATGGCACAGTTTAGAAGCGCTTCTCAAACACTCCGTAGGGGGTGGCCTTTCTCACCTATAGTGTTAATTATAACACCAAAAAGCTTTTTCCCACACTTCCTAGTCAATAGCAATTTATTATCAACACTGACACTAAAAACAGCCGCATCAGTATGAATATGATTGCTAGCTGGAGGAGGACAACACACAAAATAAAAAAAATACAGTTTTTAAATCTGGCAAAGTGTTACTCGTCATACAGTCAGGTTTCTCAGTTCCTTATTGTTTAAAAAGCCATTATTATTGATAATAGATTAGATTTATTCAAGCAGCATTATCTGTTGCTGGCCCCGATTCTCACAATTGTAGGTGTGAAGGGCAATTTCAGCCCACAGTTGTAGATGAAGTAAAACGATAGGCCCTGGGATACCGGATGCATAGCTAGCCATATGGTAAATGCATACATCTTTCCATTTAAACCAAACCTGGTGAAAACATTTTGATAAACATTCTCCAATTTAATAAAGCTGACCTACACCCTCCCTTGCAACTCTGTGCCAGGGTAGGACCCAGTCCATAGGAACATTAAACTAACCTATCCTCTTCATGCCATCAGTCAGCGCTGTATTAAACTAAGAAACTTGATGGGCCACTCCACACAGCGCAGCACGCCAATCCTCGTACTCTCCGACTTGCTGAACCACTAGTTTTGTCCACAGATTCATAACCACATGCGACTGCTGGCGACAAGAGCACAACGCAAGCCTGTCAGATGCAACTCGCTGGCTCCCCGCAGCCACCCGATCTCCTCATCAGTATGCCAACCCCTCTTCCTATTTCAGGGACCCTCTACTGGATGGTAACTTTCTGGATACTGTACCCTCTGCAGTGTGCAGCCATTTCCTACCTCACCATATAGAGTGTTCCATGAAGAAAAGGTCCAAGACTCACAGGACAAGAGGATGGGCGTTAGGGTCCTTGCAGACTAGACTAGGGGTGTAAAAAAAAAAAAAAATACAACATTCTGTCAATTATCGCGATATTTCATTAGACAATACTAGTATCGATTCAAAATATGTTTGAATCAATTTTTTATAAAACTATTTATAAGTAACATAACTCCCGACCACTAGTTGGCAGTGCGGCGCACAAGAGCCTGTTATTGAGCAGGTCCCACCCGCAGCAGAGTAACTAGAGCCCGTGAGAGTCGCCCTGCATTGTTATGTATATGTGAATGTTGTATTGATGTGTAGATTAGGTTTTCCAAAGCTATATTCATTAAAAAAAAATCTCAATATATCATCTTTGAGACAGAATCTGGACATATTGCATCGTCATATGTGTATCGTGATACATATCGTATCATCAGATTCACACCCCTAGACTAGATCCTACCTGCCACAGAATTTTAAAAAAGTGGACCCTTAGTCTAAATTGACTTTGGCCCCGGAAAAGCCAGAATAAGTAGATCCCCTGGTCCTGGCTTTTCAGCAGAAGGGATCAACCTCTGGGGATCATGGGCTTAGTGGGGCAAGGCAAAAGGATGGGAAGGGTGGATTTTTTTAGAGCAGACTTTAGGTTTGCTTTGAGGATGCCAATGTCCATAAGGAAAATTTGGCCAAAATAACTATCATACTATAGTATTTCTGAAATTATCTGTATTTGGCTCACTACATTATTTTCAGTTAAATAGCACTAAAGCTGGAAAGAATGAGCCTTTGAGTATTGTTGTAGACTTCTTAGGCAAGCACAGATTTGTGTTCAGATTCTGCTGACCAGTCTCTATACCTGCACACAGAGGCCAGGTGGACGGTCAGACATTGTAACCAGTTCACAGTGACCCCATCAAATGCAGAGAATGTATAGCTGTGCTCCCAAACGTTTTACCAAGGTCTGGCTGCACATTGTGACACAGCGCCCCCTACTGTTTCAAGTGAAAGGCTGCAAGTTTAAAATAGGTTCAGGAGGTATGCATGACTTCTTCCATAATTCATTCAGGCTGTACATACAAGTTTCAGCAAATTGAAAGCCATCCATCATCCAATAAAGGCACACACACCACATGATGAAACTGATATAATACGCGGTGAGCTCCGTACACAACTTGTTACAGTCGATTATACAAATATTAGGCCATAAAATGCACACGCACTACATAGTGCAATCCATAAATCAAAATCCCAACATTTATGTTAGCGGTTAAGATTATGGTAAAGGCCAAAAGGTGGAACTTGGGAGAGATGGAAAGAGACCTATTAATCTTTTTATTAAATGGGAGGCTGGCTCTGGTTTGCTCAGCAGTCTATGGAGCTATTGTTTGCAAGCCTCCACTGAAAGGTGGCTCCTCATGTAATATCACACCAGCATGACCAAATCAATAAGAGGTTTGTTAGGGGTTTCAGAGTTCCCTTATGTATGGTAGCCACAAATAAAAATTAAACTTTCTCCAGGTATAATCAGGCTCATTATTTCACAACAAAGAACGCTGTATTTATATATTTTAATTCCTTGACAACCTACATCTATAACTACTGTTGCGCAGGCCTCTGTCACAAAGGGTCACACATACTGCTGCCGTTTACATACAAAATGCTAAAGACATAATTCAAGTGTGTGCTTTATGGCAGCCTAAACTTACCCCCAACAGGCGTGAGCGTAAAGGCAAACCTTGTACGTTTCCCTTGCGGTGCTTTATTAATATATGGTAGTTTAACCTGCATTCAAGCTCAAACTAAACTATTCACAAAAATGGTAAAAGGGGGTGGACCTAGTCCTAACTTGAAAACGTATACATTCAGTCTTTGACTGGAAGCACTTCTGAAGCACCGAGTATGGCCCATTCAAATGTATATACAGCTCAGTACAGATCATAAGGATTTACAAAGTTTAACCCTTGTATCTTGTATCCCATTAAGTTGAAATCCTTTATGACATGTTCAAGGGGAATCAACGCTAGCCAGGTTGATACCTTTCATGCAATTCCAAAAATTGTAGCTTAGCCATGAAGCTTGGCTCGTTACTGAAGGCCAAGCATGCCTATTTAAAGTGGACCAACACCCAGGGGGGATCGGCCCGGCAATCTATAAGATTCCCGGACCGATCTGATCCCTCCCCGTGGGGCATCCGAAATCGGGATGTCCCACGGGGAGGAACCCCCCAGGAGGCCCACAAACCTTACCTCAGCCCGTTCCATCGGCGCATGCGCGAGCCGCGTCTCGCGATTCCCTCTTGCAGGCGCGCTCCCTGTTAGAGGGAAGCGCGAGACGCGGCCTCCAGCGCTCAGAGCCGCTGAGCTGCTATGCGCGTCCAAGCGGCCTTGGACACGCGCTGTGATTGGCTGGAGCGGTCACGTGGGAGCGTGGTGAGGTGAGTGTTTCTGGGCTTTCGGGGGGGTTTCAGACAGCGGGGCACCCCCGATCGGGGTGCCCCACCGAAGTGGACCAAAACCCAGGATAGTCAAAATCCTGGGTGTTGGTCAACTTTAACTTTATGAAAAGAAAAAAATGATATTACAGTGTGCTGAATGAAATATACATAAATATAACATCCCCTCCACTCTAAGCATATACAACTGGGAGTATTATGTACCCATTCACATCTTATCTAGCTAATTTTGCTCCAACTAACAGCTTCATCAGAACTAAAATGTAAAAGCTTAAAGGGAAATCCTATTTACCAAATGTGCTTGAAGCAAGTGATTCATTTGAAATTATTATTTTATCATATGTTGATTCTTGTATAGCACCGATTTTGTTTATTATGTTAATGTATTCTATTTTGTACCTCAGTAGGGGTTGGCTTCACATTAGGACACTGTACCTAAATCGCAAAACAATTCAAAGTTGTTCATTATAAAACATGTCAAACATTTAGTATTCTATGTTAGATTTGACACTCTGTGTCAACACAACGTTTACTAAAAAAAAACAAAAAAAAACAGGAATTAAAAGCAAGTCCTTTTACTCTTCACTAAAAGATTAATTTGCAAAATATGGATGATAGGATATTAAATATTAATAAATATGATTATTAGGATATTAAAAGGGCTTTAAAAATGGCCAGTGCAAAAATTGTTCCACAAAAAATAAATAAATAAATAGTCTACACCTGGTGCAGCTACCTGTTGCATGAGGAAGTTGTGCTGAAAGGATGTACGAATTAGGAAGTGAAATGGTTTATTACATCCCAATATTAACTTTTAGAACAAATGACAATTGAGCCCTTCCTTCCCACTCAATCGTCCAAATTAATTCCAGCTAGTAGGATTGTAGGGTAGGGGTACTGAAAGGGTCTAGTATACAATAGCAACATCCCAAGGAGGTAAAAAAAAAAGGACAACCAATCATCTAGTCAACCAAAAGTCTAACACAGGGGTTCCCAGCCAGTGCTATGTGTACAACTGATGGTACATGGGAGCATATCAAGTGGTACTTGGTGGCAAGGCTTCACACTGACCTGTACCCCAAGCTGATCAGCTGACATCTATTCTTTGCCCAAGTCTGATTTGCTCAATTATTACAAAACTGCTCCAAAGGGTGAAATTAACCTTTTATTTGCATTGTTGTGCACGTTAAAGGACTGTTTTGTGCACAGTTTTAGATGACTGGCAACCCATTACCACCACCCATGTGGTACGTGAAATCATTTCAAATAGACAAATGGTACTTAATGAATAAAAGTTGGGAGCCTCAGGTCTAGTCTGTTGCCACTGCTTACAGTATGTATGCATACAAGACTAGAGAAGGTCAGAAACCTGGCGCTCATGCCATTCCTATGACCACTGGAGGAACCAAGTTCAAGGTAAAGCATCTTTATGACTTCTGCCATTATGCTTTATTCAACAGTCACTGAATTTAAACATGCCTGGGATAAGCACACATCTATCCTAAGATAAAGAGTACATACAGTATACACATAAGGGCAGACTAGATGGACCGTATGGTCTCCTTCTGCCGCCAACCTTCTATGTTTCTATGCTCATTAAACATTTTTCTTCATTACTTTTGTTTTTCCTGTTAAACTAGGTGATGGGTAAAAACATGGCTACAACTAGAGGGAATCTAGGGCTGCATGATCTGCTCACAATTGCCCAATTGCACATATTTCCTAAAAGATAGGAAGCCTGTAAGACTTCACAACGTGGGCAAAGTGGTTAGGTGTTGAACATGCCATTACAGTTTACACTTTTATAGTCAACACATCGCAACTCAACTACAGGAATCCCGATTGGTGTCAACATTTTTATTAGAACATCCTGCCATTCTGTGACCACACACAAAGTTGGTTGACTCTTAATAACAGACTGAAAAGAAGGGGGGCAAAGAAAAAAAACTGCACATTGGTTCTAACCCTTCCGCGCTTTTATAGACTTTATGGCACACAAGCATTAATAGACATACCTGGAATAAAGGCGGAAATAACAAATGTTTCCAAACATAAGAAAAAGGGGAGCAAATACATGGTCCACACACACACAAACAATACACACAGTGAAATGAGTTTGCTTCACACTTGGGCAAAGATTAAACAGACCATTTATCAGAAAGGTGAAACGACTAAGTAACTGAACTAAAAGGAACTTTTGCTGGAGCCAAGGAGGCTGTTTCCAGGAATGATTCCGGCCTGACCCTTGCCAAGGAATAAATGTTTAGAATCTCCCTTCATATACCCTCAGTCACGCACACGCAGCCCCTGCCGAGCGCTGGAGGAACGGCCTAGCCCATAGTTCAGCATCTGGTTAATTGCAATCATTTACTTTCATTCAGAAAAGAAAACATCTGCTTAATGATAAAGCCATGCTGTAATTATTTGTGGGGAAAATGTAAGCGAGTCAGCATAAAAGACACAGGAAGGAAATTCGAGACAAAAAGTTTTCCAAGTGCTCGGTGCTTCCATTATACAAGGCATGTGTCATGTTGGAATAAAGGGAGTCTCCTTAGGATGGGGGATTTTATCCTCCATCATCAAAGCACATGCCAGGCGGAGTGAGAGACCTGAAATGAGCTTGTGTGACATGTATGACTTTACCATGACTTTTCAGCCCAGGAGAGTAAAGCCTGGAAGTATACAGAGTATCCCACTTTGAACTGACCATATCAGCAAACCTTCAGTGATAGCAACAATCAGGTCTGTTAGCAGATGTCAGGGGTCAGAGATAAACCAACCTCTTGTTCCATTTAAAGGGCCACCCCAGTCCCTTCCTTCAAAATAAACATAACCCCCACCATGCCCCCTCCAAATAACGATTATGCTCATGTAATAAAAGAAGAAAAAAAAACAAAAAGTCACACCACCTCACCCCAATTGCCGCCTTCCTGAAGTCCCGCTCATTCACATAAACGCGCGCAATGCGGAGAGCGCCACCCTTAGTGGCCGACAGGGACTTCTGGGAAGATGGCGGCTGGCGGGACTCCGGGGGCTGGATTCAGGGTTAAGGCGAGTCTCTTTTTTTTTTTTCCTTTTATTTCATGAGCATAATTGCTATTAGGAGGGGACAGGCCAGGGGTTATGTTTATTTTAAAGGAAGGGGCTGGAGTGGCGCTTTAAAGAATTTTGTCATGCTGGGGTAGTACATAAGCCTGATTTCTACCACATGAACTGCAAGCCCACGTTCACACCAACGCTGTTTTTTCACTGTTGACTGCTGTTCGATTGTGATCAGCCAACAAGGCACAGAAACAGTGGCCTGTAGAAGTCAAGGGCCAAGTGAAGGGCCCTTTCACAGAAATCATCATAAGTCTCGCCCATAATGATTCCAACTCAAGTCCATTGAATAACAAATGCTTGCAAATCGCAGTGCAATTATTCTGATTTCCAAGGTCGCATTGCAAAGCATTGGTATGAACCCAGCCTAAATGCTGACTTGCATAAACCAAATGTAACCCTTTACCTACTGGAACACAAGACTGATCCCATCATCAGGCTGAATTAAAGCAGGAGGAGGTCAAACCTGTAAGATAACCAGTGTAGAGAGGCTTCTCTTCTCCAGCCAATCAGAGGATTATCAAGCCATAGTCAGGATGTACACCAAACACACCATGTCGGTGTACTGTTTACTAACGTAAACACAATGCTGCTATAGAAAACTTTTTAAAAACACAGCAAACAAACAGAAAATAAATCAGATAAGCAAATTCCCCTTAACCCTTTAAAGTGGACCAACACCCTGGGGTGATCGGCCCGGGAATCTATAAGATTCCCGGGCCGATCACCCCCCTCACCGCGGGACATCCGAGATCGGGATGTCCCGCGGTGAGGAACCCCCCCAAAAACTCACCTCCTCTAGCCGTGCGCGCGCCCGCGCCGGCCGCTTGTGAATGGCCAGCGCGGGCGCGCGCGCTGTCAGAGGGACGTGCGGGAGGCGCCGGCGGACGCCTAATCGGGGTGCCCCCCTGAAGTGGACCAAAACCCAGGATAGTCAAAATCCTGGGTGTTGGTCCACTTTAAGTGCCAGCCTACCTGGAGTTTTTGTCACACTTTGTTGCCAGACCATTTTGCACTATTTTACAATTTGTAGTGTTTTTTTGTAATAAAAAAATGTAAGTTTGTCATTAAAATCTTATTGCGTGTGAAACCCCAATTTCTCACAGTTACAGCGGTACCACATATGTATCGGTAGACACCCTTTCCTGCCCGGAGACTCCCCCAAACTGAAACAGAGCTTTAGGGGATTTTCAGAAAAAATACAACTGCGATATGTGCTATGCGCACCTTGCAGTTTTTCCAGAAAAACAACCCTTTACATTTGAAATACCCCCCACAAACTATATATTCTCTGGAAGTACACACCTCAGGCTTTCTATTTGTACCAGGCTTGTTGACGTGGCCATAGTTTTCTGGAAGTAATCCCTCAATGTATTCTTTGGTTGCAAAGAGTTTCCCTAAAAAAAGGATAAAGCAGAATCAAAGCCACATTTTCCTAAAAAAAACTATATACAAACAAGAAAAAACAAGTTTAATCTGAAAAAGCAACATGTCCCGAACAGAACGATACCCAACATGCATAGGTTCTGTCAAGGGAAGAGTTGCCAAACACCCCAAAGTAAAGCATGTGCGTAACGGTAATTTTACTTGAAAATTTCAGCTCTGCAGACAAAGTGCGCACCTTGCGATTTTTCAACCAAAACAACCCTTTACATTTGGAATACCCCCCATCAAACTATATATTCCCTGAAAGTACACGTTAAGCTTTCTAAGGGTACCCAGCTTGTTGTAGTGGGCTCATCTTTCTGGAATTAATCCCTCAAAGAATTCTTTGTTTGCGCAGGGTTTCCCTAAAAAATGTATAAAAAAGCTGAATAAAAAACACCTTTTCCTAAAATATAAATATGCAAATAAGAAAAAACAAGCTAAGTCTGAAAGCGCAAGGTCCCCCGAACAGAACAATACCCAACATGCATAGCTACTTGTAACCCTTTTAATTGCCAGCTTACTTGAGATTTTGTCACCCTCTGTTAACAGGTCATTTTTCCCCCATTTTGCGCCATGTTTTGCGCCATGTTTTGCAACATTTTTGCTGGAATTTTTAGGAAAATTTATATATATTTTTTGCAGTAGAGTTTAGGCTTTAACTTGAAATGTCTAGTTTGTAAATTTTATTCTGTTTTTTACAATATTATTATTATTAAGTAAAACAAATAAATAAAAAATGTTTAGAAAATTGTCCCCTTTATTTTAAATAAAAAATGTTATTAAAGAAAATCATATTGCATGTGAAAGCCCCATTTCTACCGATTAGAACGGTACCACTTATTTATCGGTAGCCCCCGTTCCTGCCCAGGAGACGCCCCAAACTGAAACAAGTACTTTATAACATTTACAAATAAAATAAAACTACCATCCACACTACAAAGGGTTAAATTGAGAAAAAAATTTAACATAGACAGAGTCCCCCCTCTGAGGGGAGGGGGCGGCATTTTTTGGGGGGGATTTTTAAGGGGAGGCAGGTAATAGGGGTGCCGGGGGTTAATAGCAAGTCACCTGCGGCTAGCTCTGTGAATGGCCGGCGCGGGCGCCGAGAGTGACGCGCGGGAGGCGGCGGCGGAAGCGGCTTGTACGTTCCTGTCCCCTGCCTGGACGTTGGCGGGGATCGGCTGCGGCGTTCACGTGGGAGCGGGGAGAGGTGAGTTTTTTGGGGTTTCTGGGGGGTTTCACATAGTCAAAATCCTGGGTGTTGGTCCACTTTAAAGTTAACATTTTATTTTCCGGTTAGGCATGTCCAGTCCAGCCAGCCCAAGTGCTCTTATCTCAGCATGGTCAGTCTAGAGTGTACTGAAGCCAGCAGGAAAGTCTGCAATCCTAAAAACAGCTGATAACAAAAAAAGTCTTCTGTTATCAACTCAACTCGGAATCAGTTGGCTTGGTGGCAAGTTGCTTTTTTTCTTTGTTACCGTAAATGACAAAGGATTGCTTCTTTAAAGCGATCCTAAAGTCTAAAAATCCTTAAGCCATTGCCCTAAGTGGCATAGCGATTGGGGATAGTCCACACTGATAAACTAAAGGCAGAGAAAGATGTAGTTCCACTTCCATGAGATGGCTGTAAGCTGCAGAAAAGTGGCCTCCCTGCTCCTGCCTCTGGCACTGCTGGCAAACAGGTTCAATGGGCTCTCCGGGAGGAAGGACAAGGAAAGCTGCCATTTGCTATGCTTCACAGCTGGAACCTGTAACTAGGCGAGAATTTCAAATCAAGGTTTAATGGTCATACAGAATAGGATATGCTGCCACATTTAGCTCATTCTCTTTCAATTATCAGTGTGAGGCATGCCAGGATTCCCACTAGGGAAACTGCCAAGTGATGAACCTGAATCTGAGCAGCAACACTCCTGGGGGAGTTCACCAGACAAGTCACCGAGTAATAAGCATTAAGAGGTGATTCGGCTTACCTTTACCTGAGGCAAAGTCACTTTTGAGTAGACTGGTTTACGGTAGGAGTGTGAACTGGCAAGAATCTGGTGATGTGATACACGTGTGAGGATACAATATATTCCGATTTTGTCTCAAAGACGATATATTGCGATTTTTCCCAGGGGGTGGAACCCTTAACAATCCCCCAAAAAAATGGCGTGAGGTCCCCCTTACCCAGCATAACCAGCCCAGGACCAGCTATAGGGGCATGTTGAACAGGGCACAGGGGCCCTGCAAGCCGGCATAGCCTAATGGCCACAGGCTCTTCTGCCCCCCGGCCTTTGGGGAGGCAGGTAATGGGGCGGCTCGGGGTTAATAGCAAGTCACTTGTCGGACCAAGAGCCTTGTGAACTGGTATAGGAGTCACATAGATCCCTTACCAGTTCATAAAGGGTTAACAGTAAAAAAAAAAAAAAAAACCCTACACAGAAAAAAAAAATGTCTTTACTCACCTCCAGTTGTCAGCTCCTGTGTCCCTCGCGCTGATCCAATGACAGACGGGGTGATAGCCGTCCTCCTCTGGTCGGCATACACCGCATCTGATAGCTGATCCACTGGGAGCCGGGATGACGTGGGTGATGTAATCCGCCCAGTCTGCGAATGGGTGGGGCTAGTCGTGAAGATGGCGGCGCTCATCGGTAAAGCAGGCGGGGAGGGCCTGTCGGGCTCTCTCCTGAAGGGGGGGGGGGGGGGGGAATACATAATCTATTTTTGGCAGGATTGACAGAATCGATTTTTTTCTGACACCCCTAGTTTACAGACAAGGTTTTCTCAAGAGTAATTTAAGATGTTACCTACTAGATTTTCGACAGGAGAATCATTGCTCAATTACAGTGTTATACAACAGTATACTGAGTACATAAGTACATAAAAGGCTCCAACGCATAATAAATAAAGAGTCAAAAAGGGCCAAATTATTGTAAAGCCTAGGACAGGGTCCCATTTGTCATCCCTTTTTCTAAAGTTTCCCATATGTGTATCTGCCATTCCCAGTAGATTATCTAGCAGATCTAAGCCCATCAAATAGTCCTTGTAAATCCTGACAATGAAGGTTACAAATCCATCCATTTGTGACGAGTGTTTCACCTTTCTTACAGATCTCTGTACATGGAAGTATGAAACATTGAAAAAGGACATCACAACAATGCAATTTGCTTTGGGAAAAAAAAACACAGGGGTACATGGCAATTGTCTCATTATGTATATGTAGCCTTCTTGTCAAGCAAGCTTTTGCTCTGCCTGCCAAGTCTTCTCTCTGGATTACTGCCCGTTTCCATCTTTCCCAGAGGTCTGGATCCTCTCACGGGGAGGTAGATTAAAAGGATAATGGTATCCTAGGATTTAACAGGAAAAAGATGCCCAGTAAGAGATCGGCCACAGATCATCTACAGCTGTAGGCGAAAAGTAAAGCTGTGTGACAGATGCTTGGCCCCCTCCCTAAAACTATTTCCCCACACCACAGCAGCTCTGCCTTGAAAGGAAATCTTCAGAAGACATGCCACATGAGTTGGTACAGCAATATATATATATATATATATTTTATATATATAGTAATTATGTCCAACATGCATTGGCAATATTGGAACTTGTATTTCATACACTACAATCTCCAAAAATTCTGGACAACGGCAGAACTAGTTTGCACCAATAGTTTATTACAATTCAGTTTTTTTGGCTCTTAAATATACTTATCAACAAATCAAATATGTACACAGCACCATACATGTCTGCGTGCAAACCCCATTTATTCATTTGCAGTCATGTAGGTAAATGTTGCAGAGTGTGAGTGCTGGGTGCAACGTGGTCAAATCTGTAGTGTAACAGGAACTGGCTTTACTGGAACATGAGAGCAGCAAGAGAAGGTCACCTTACATGATGGATAACATACAGGAAAAAAGTCCGATTTCACCTAAATGTACAGGAAAGACAACATGCAGCAAGAGAATGTACAACAGAGACTGCACATAGATATATGCAACAGCGCCATCTATTGTCATAAAAGTAAACTTCATGAACTTAGCAATATAGATGCAGATCACATACAGAGACAAGCTATAAGCTGTTGCACAGTATCTCCAACTATCTCCACATAAGAAAATCTTGAAAACGTGAGTATTTCTAGGGCATTTAAATGGAGTGTGTTTTTATGAATATTGGGCAAAGGCTTCATTAATCTATATATATCTATATCTCTCTCATATATATATATATATATATATATATAATCTATATCTATTTTGGGGCACTGGCCTGGGGATAGAAGGCGATAAACTTCCCATCTGGGTATAGGTTCCATTTTAATGTTACCGTTTCTCTACAAGCTGGCTCGGGACACAGTCCCAAGACACAGGTAACAGTTAAGCAGTTCTTGTCTGTAGAAGTTAAATTTAACCTGTCATGATCCATGGTTTGCCTTCCGTGGAGTAATAGAGGAAAAATAAAAGCTTGATGGGATTTTACTTTTGCAAGGTGTGTAAAAAAATTCATCCTGCCATCCAGCATGTTCATGCAGATTTCAGCCCCAGACCACCATTTGTCCCACAAATATACATACAAATTTTTGCCTTGAGATGCCCTGGAAAAAGCGCACAGCTCAGCCTTCGCAAAAGACGGAGACCATTAGACAAGCCTTTAGCATGGGCTCCTAATATGTTAAATACTAATAGGTCCCACTGATACAAGTAATACTGCCAGGCAAGCTAAGCCTGTGATAAGCAGACAAAATGTTTCCAAACACTGGAAAGATTATGTAAGGGAAGTGAGTTAAGTGTTCTACATTATCAAAACAACATGCTCTGAATGCCTATCAGTAACAGGAGACTAGCCTGCAATGGAGTAGACAGACTAGTTCCCTGGGATTCTAAGTCACACACACACACACACACACACACAGAACAGACTCCTGAAGAGAGGGGTATACCGAGGACAATGGTGTCTGGAACTGCATGACGTGCACATTCAAAGATTGGGGGGGGGGGTCAATGAATTATAATGTATTGCCTCAATACTTGGACTCATTTCAAAACTAAATTTCAAGAATAACTAGATTACCATAGCCCCAGCCTGCCAAGTGATGTGCTGTTAAGGGTATCACAACCAAACAATAGCCTACAAATTACTTTTTGGCATTGTGCGCCTCACTAATATTATTCACCGATTACAATCAGCCTTCTTAAATGCATTGTGGTGTATAGCATAGCAACGCATATTGTTTACCTCCTCTAAACAAGTCCCCTTCCTTACTCTTCAGCCTTTTCATTTCCTTTTCTGCACAATTCTTTCTGGTGGTAATCCCACAAAAGGAAGAGCCCATGCAAAATCTAATCTATCTAGACAAAATATGCCCTGGGCTCCCTTTGGCTCCATTAGTAGCTAAGCTGAGCTGAAGGGAGCAGAGCGTGCCGCCGGCCACATGCCCCGCTCAGCTTCTAGCTGTGGAGTGCCCATACCGCCCATTCTGAAAGGCCTGGCACGAGTGCAAGCAAAGCTAGAGGTGAGCAAGGATGCAGCCGCGGTGTGGTGGGGGCTTTAGGAGAAAGAGAGTGGAAGGTAGATCAGAGGGGTTTCACACAGCAGAGCATTCCTATTCAGAGTATTTTAGACTTCAGGGCCTCCAAATCTCCTCTTTAAAGCAGAACAAAACTCAGTAGTGGGCCCCAGTCCAATCGAGTAATTAAAACCTTACCCCTGTTGGGCAACATCTCCTTAAAATCTGGGATCACCTAACTGCCAGAGTCAAGTTGGTGTGGCGTCCGGGTCCCTTGACTGTGTTTTTGTTTCTCTATCTTTTTCTTTTAAGCCACTATCACCCACTTGGTCGGGCTGTTTCTTAATAGCACATAACCTGGTGTCTTGGATCGGATCGGTGTCCCCTCCGAAATGGGGAGGAGATGGCCCAGACAAAGAGAGCAAGCAGGTGGCAGGTCAAGCTGAATGGGCCGGAGTGGTCATTAGGTCCAGACTCAGGGTGTTTAAGTTGCTTGGCAGCACGGAAGCCCTCAAGTGCTTCCTCAGCTGAATGGTATTATTATGCTGTATTACTTCTATGTCTATTGCCTGTACCTGGTGTGTTGATCTTCTACTTCAATAAAAACAGATTAAACCCAAAACCCAGTAGCGGGAACGCATCGTCAGGCGAAAACTGTAGTCACAGCAGGTGTCGAAAGCCCGCACATACATCGTTGGAGCCTGGAAAGGTCAGTTTTCCTGGGAGAAATGGGGGGGGTCCACAATGGGGCATCCTAATTCGGGATGCCCCAAGGGCACAGAACGAGATAAGGGAAAGTCATATCAAAAATACAATTCTGTGATTACTCACCTGTAGAATTGGTATTATACGTATACAGCACGTCCTGCTCCAGAGAGTAATTCCTTACGTTTGGGGTTATACATCCACAAGATGGCGCTGGACTGCAGAGACAGCAAAAAAGTGGCTCCTCCCGGCCCCTTATATTCCAGGGACCTCCCACAAATTCCCCAGTATTGACAAGCAGTTAGCAAGAAGCCGGGAGAATAATAACCATAATCAAAACAATTTTAACCATGATAACAAATCGCCATACAGAGGCACTAAGATCAATGAAAACAAGGGCAGGGTGGAGCAGGACGTGCTGTATACGTATAATACCAATTCTACAGGTGAGTAATCACAGAATTGTATTATTCTAAGTATACAGCACGTCCTGCTCCAGAGAGTAATTCCTTACGTTTGGGACATCCAATAGCAGTGTCCTTAAGGTAGGGTGGGATCCCCGAAAGCAACAACATGCAGATCAAACCACTGCCACCTGCAGAACCTTGCCGCCAAAAACAGTATCAGCTGAGGCCCTAACATCAACCTTGTAAAACTTTGAAAAGGTATGAACAGAAGACCAAGTAGCGGCCTTGCAAACTTGTTCAACAGAAGCCTGGTGCTGAAAGGCCCAAGAGGCACCAATAGCACGAGTGGAATGAGCAGTAAGGCGGAAGGGAGGATCCTTCCCTTTAGCAGAATAGGCCTGAATTACAGCCTGACGGATCCACTTGCTGATGGTAGACTTAGCTGGAGCCAGACCCTTCCTAGGACCAGAAGGGACCACAAAAAGAGCATCAGTCTTCCTGAAGGGCTCAGTAGCCACCAAATAGAACTTCAGGTTCCTGACCACATCCAAAGAATGTAGAGCACTCTCCTTAGGGTTACTAGAATTAGGACACAGAGAAGGAAGCACAATGTCTTGATTGAGATGAAAAGCAGACACAACTTTAGGCAGAAAATCTGGTTTAAAGCGAAACACCACCTTGTCCTGGCGTCTCTCAAAGTAAGGGGGCTTGATGGAAAGCTCCACCCACTCAGAAACACGCCTAACAGAAAGTGATAGCCACCAAAAAGACTACCTTAAGCTTAAGAATGGACAAAGCAGCCTCATTCACAGGCTCAAAAGGAGACCCCTGCAAGGCAGATAGGACCAAGTTCAAGTCCCAGACTGGTAACATAGGGGGGGGCGCACATGAGTAACCCCCTTGAAAAAAGTCCTGACCAGCAGACACATGACCCTTCAGAGTTGAAGCCCCAGATCCAAACCATGTTGGAGAAATTCCAGAATCCTAGGAAAAGAAAACACACGACAGGGAAGAGATTTAGCCTCAGACCAGTCAATGTAGGTATGCCAAACCCTATAGTAGATGGAAGAGGACTTTTTCCTAGCCCTGATCATGGTGTTAACAGAGGCAGGCAGCCCCTTTTCCATTAAGATGGAGGTTTCAGCAGCCAGGCCGTTAAAGCCAGCGTTTGTAAATTGGGGTAGCGTAGCCGCCCCTGAGTGAGCAGGTCTGGCACCCTGGGCAGAGCGTACTGATCTACCGCCAGCTGCACGATGTCTGCAAACCACACTCTTCTTGGCCAACAGGGGGCCACCAGGATTGCAGGCACCCCTTCCTGAGCTATCTTTCGCAGAAACCTGCCCAACAGGGGAAACGGGGGAAAGACATACAGTAGCTGAAAGCCCTGCCAGGGCATTGTCAGAGCATCCACGGCAAAGGCCAGAGGGTCCTGGGACAGAGACACAAAGACTGGAAGCTTGTGATTGTGACGGGATGCAAACAGATCCACATCTGGCTGACCCCAACGGTGACACAGAGAGTGAAACACCCTGTTGCTGAGGGACCATTCCCCCAGCGAGAAGTCCCCCTGCTCAGAGAGTCTGCCTCTAGATTCTCCACCACCGGAATGTACAGAGCTGAGATGCAGGGAACATTGTCCTGGGCAGAGGACAGGATCAGAGACACTTCCTTGAGGGCCACCTTGCTCCGGGTCCCTCCCTGATGATTGATGTAGGCAACCGCCGTCTGGTTGTCCGAGCGGACCTGAACAGCCCGACCCCGAAGGTGCGGGGTCAAGCGGGCTAGAACCAACCTGATCGCCCTCAGTTCCAGAATGTTGATAGGGGTGTGGGCCTCCTGAGGGCCCCACTGCCCCTGGAATCTTAGGGATCTCCAGAAGCCCCCCAACCTGTCAGACTGGCATCCGTGGTGACTGTCTCCCAGCAAGGGGCTAGAAAGGATCTGACCCCTAACAGGTTCCTTGAGTCCAGCCACCACAAGAGGGACCGCCTGGCTAGGGGGGACAGAACCAAAACCTGATCCAGGGACACATTGTTCCTGTCCCATACAGACAAGAGGTGGAGTTGAAGAGGCCTCATGTGGAACTGAGCATAAGGAACCGCCTCGAAGCAGGACACCATCAGGCCCACCAGCTGCATTCCCTGCCTGATGAAGGATGAGGGCAGGACAGAAGGAGCTGAGCTTGCGCTTGCAGACTGTCCACCTTCTGCTGAGGAAGAAAGATCCTGGCCTGAGCTGTATCCAGATTCATGCCAGAAATGGCTTTACCAAAGAGGGAGACAGGGAGAATTTGAAGTGGTTTATCACCCAGCCGAAAGACTCCAGTGTGGTCACCACCCGCTGAGTATCCAGCTCTGCCTGTTGGAAGGATGGAGAAGTGAGAAGAATGCAAATGCCCCGAGCGCTCAGCAGAGCCATAATTCCCGCCAGCACCTTGGTGAATACCCTGGGAGCTGAAGTAAGGTAATGCTGATCCCCCAGAGCGAACCTGAGAAATCTCTGATGACCTGGAAAGACTGGAACATGGAGGTAAGCATCCTTGATGTCCACAGAGGTCATGAAGTCCCCTGGGCATAGTGAACTTACAGCTGAGTCTCCATGCAAAACCTCCTGGGTCTGACAAACTTGTTGAGAAGTCCAGAATGGGTCTGACAGACCCATCTCTTTTGGGAACGGTGAAAAGGTTTGAATAGTAGCCCTTGCCCCTCTCCTCTAAGGGCACATGGCAGATGACCCCAAGCTCCAGTAGATTCTGCACAGCAAGCAACAGGCCCTGAGCTGACAGGGGGTCTTGAGGCATACGGGATCTGATGAATCTTGGGGGCGGCCAGGCTGCCAACTCCATCTTGTAACCGGAGGACACTACCACCTGAATCCACCGGTCTGAGACATGACACCTCCAGACGTGAGCAAAGAGCCGAAGCCGTCCCCCCACCCGGATGGGTGAGGGCACCCCTTCATGCCTGAGGGGGCTTGGGGGAAGACTTAGATTTGGAACCCCAGGAGGGTCCAGGGCGGCCACGTCCTCAGCCCCTGCCCCAGAAATTTCCTCGGGCCCCTGCAAATGACGCTCCCCTTCCCATTTTGGACCCACGGTAGGAGGGAAGAAAGGAGCCTGAGACTGTCTCTTGCGCTGAGGTAACTTGCCTCCCTTAGCAAACAAGTCCAGGCGTTCCCCGAATAGACGCAGACCTTTAAAGGTGGGAGCCTTATTGGCAGCGTTGTCAGCTGCCCACTGGCGCAGCCAAACCGAGCGGCGTATAGCCACCGCCAAGGCAGAAGCCCTGCCACACCTTCTAATGGTATCATCCAAGGCAGAGAGGACATATGCAACAAATTTCTCACAACGCAGAAGGGCACTATACTCTGCACTACAGCCTCACAAGGATCCCCATCTAAAATACTCCTGAGCAGAGTCCTAATAGCCACAGCTGTAATGGCAGACGCACTAACCGGGCGCAGCGCAGACCCCGCACAGGCAAAGGCTTGGGAAGCCAGCTGATCAATGCGCCGGTCCTCACCATTCCTCAGTGTAGTAGAGTCAGGGGAATGCATGAGAGAAGTGTTGGACAACCCTAGAATTGGTGCATCCACTTCGGGAGGGAACGACCAACGCTTAACCACTTCAGCAGGAAAGGGATACCTCTTATCCCAACTCTTAGGCACCCCAGGGAGCCTGCTCGGTCGCTCCCACTCTTTGAGCACAAGATTATTAAAGTGAGTTTGCTCAAACGTGGCTTAGCAGTGTGAAACAAACAACTCCCCTTGCTGCCGAGGAGCCGCGGCAGGAGGAGAGATAGAAAGTACTTCAAAAATGTGAGCCAAAAGCCTATCAGTATCATCTGGAGCCCATGGGTCATAGCCAGAATCAGCATAGCCCTTAGGCTGCTCATCAGATGATTCTGAATCAGAAAACAGTTCCCCCTCTTCCAGGGGGGTATAGCCAGCCAGGTCAAAAAATTCCTCAGCCTCCATAGGAAATAAGTTAACGCCAGATGCCGCCTCTTAGCAGAAGCCTTACGCGCCGTAGAGCCAACAATCAGCTTCTCAATACTAGCCACCCTGGTAGACAAATCAGGCTTAGACTCCCCACTGGTATGCACCTAACTGGGAGTCAGATGTAAGCGTGGGGGAGTGGGTGAAGCCACACGGGGCGCAGGCCCAGCCACAGGCAACCCAGATTGCAGCGCAAGCACCCGCTGGGCACAGGGCACACAGACCTGCACATTGTCATCACTAGTAGGGGACACCCCACATGCCACACACAGCCGGGCTTGTCCCGAAGGAACCCCAAGCACATTATCCTGAGAAGCCTCCATAAGGTGATTATCGCGGCCAACGGCCAATAGGGATTTACGCAATAAAGTCACCAAGGAGAAATACCAAGGAGAGCGAGGGAGGGCAGCGGCCAACCTAACAGGAGCCCACAGATGGACAGGGGGCGATAGTGTGGGAGGGGCATCCCATAAGGCTCACCATGGGCCTATACCGCTTACCCTTTGGTGGGGGATTGCGGTCGGAGCAGCGCTCCTAAAGCACCTGACAGCGGTGCTGCCTACCCGACCAGTGCAGCCAAAGCTGGGAGGCATGAAAAGGAGGAACGGGTGGGAATAGTCCTACAGGGCTGCAGGCTAATAGCCCCGCTCACCTGCGAGTAGAGAGAGCCATCTTCTTGTCATCGCAGCGCCACTGCAGAGAAGAACTGGGGAATTTGTGGGAGGTCCCTGGAATATAAGGGGCCGGGAGGAGCCACTTTTTTGCTGTCTCACGGAATTCATTTATGAAGGAAACTAGGCTGAGACATGCAAAAATGAGTCATGCGCTGCTGCTGCTGATGATGATATCCAGTTGAAGGCAGAGAGTTCACAAATACATATTAAGAAATATAAGCAGGCTAAATAAAAGATGTAGCCCCCTCACAGGCAGCGTGGAGAGAGTGTAAATATAATTTCATTCATTAAAGAGGAACAACGCACCCAATTTTCATTTTTCAGGGTGTTCCTCTCAGTGAGGGCATCCTGCTGTGTGTACCCCCAGGTCACCCCATTCACTTACAGCAGCCTTGCGTGAGAACGAGCACGCCGACTGGCTGAGCGGCCTGCTCACTGGCGCCGTAAGAAGCTTGGTGAGCCTCCGGCTGCATTCCCCGTTCACAGCATAGGCGTCGGGTGCCCACGCCACCCATTCAGAAAGGCCAAGGTGGCAAGGGAGTGGAACTCTGATGACTCCAGGGCATCCGATGTTGCTCTTTAAGCTTGTAAGGCTAAAAACAGTGGTGTGTGTGGGTACATTATGCCTCACATTTTTTCTTCTGCTACAATGTGGGAAAACAAACTGCACTGAAGCCATACAAATAGTCTGTTCACAGGCCGTCCTTGAGATCAAGGACAGGCATCTTTCTACACGAGTCTTTGCCATTTATGGTCAATGGCAATGCGCCACCTAGTGTCAAGAAAATGCCAAGCGATTTCCCTCCATCCCAGACAAAGACCTCTGTACAAAAACAATACAATTACTAAGAGGTTGAGAGAACCAATGACCCCATTTGGACATACATCATTTTCGTGCCATCAGGCGTGACAGTTTGGGGAAATGGATTGTAATGTGGAGGAGTGACCAGTAAAAGCCAACAATATGCTTAGGGTCATTAATGCAGAAAGCTGTAATTTATTATCCTCTGCTGAACGATGTAATTAAACATGGTCCCAAAGGCTACTTCATGCTGACTACTTAGATGTGACCTCACCAGCCTCGTCTAGATGGCTAGATAAACACAGGGAACCAAAGCAATTATTTGCTTATATACATTTTTTTTTTTGCAGAGATTAATTGCTGTACATTGGAAGTCAATAGCTCAGGAATGCAGAGCTGAAAAAGACATATATATATATATATATATATATATATATATATATATATATTTAATTTATTTATTTATTTATTTTGGCCAAAACTCAAATTCCTCAGACATCTAGATGAAAAGGTATAAAATCCATGCCAACATGCCAAGAGATTTTAGGATAGGCTGAAAAATAGTGGGAGAACAGACAACACCTGAAGGGTAAACTGCCCAATACCTGCTAGGAGACATTATAAATTAGAAATCCTGAATGTCCACAATAAAATGCAGCCAACAAACAGGCCTACCTCAGCCATCCTAACTATTTCTGAGAACTAAAACGAGTCCATTTCAGGGTGCTCTGCCATTTTTTCTGTGGATCTTGTGCAACGCACACATAACCCTGCCCCACCCCCTCCAAATAGCAATTATGCTTATGTGATTAAAAAAAGAAAAAAAAAGGACACTTACCTTCACCCCAAATCCAGCCCACAAAGTTGCAGCAGGGAAGATGGCAGCAGACGCTCAGTGCTGTAGCTAAGCAGACATCAAGTGCTGGATTCAGGGTGATGTTGAGCGAGTGTCTTTTTTCTCCTTTTATTACATGAGCATAATCGCTATTTGGAGGGAGCAGGGGGGGGGGGGGTTTAAGAAAAGTGGCTGGAGTGGCCCTTTAAGGCAGCTAAACATTAAATTGGACAGGACTTGTCAAACAAGACCAGACAATGGAAAAGCTTAAAGTGGACCAACACCCACCGCTGATTGGCCCGGGAATCTATAAGATTCCCAGGCCGATCAGCTTCCTGCCTGCGGGGCACCCCGATCGGGGGTGCCCCGCTGTGTGAAACCCCCCAGGACACCCGCAAATCCTACCTGTTCCTCGTTCCAATGGCGCATGCGCAGGCCGCCGCCTCTCGCGCATCCTCTCGCCGTCGACGGACCTCGCTTGTCCGTCGGCGGTGATTGGTGGAGCGAGTCACGTGGGAGCGGGGTCAGGTTTTTGGGGCTTTCACACAGCGGGGCCCCCCTGATCGGGGTGCACCGTGGAAGCGGACCAACACCCAGCATAGTGAAAATTCTGGGTGTTGGTCCACTTTGAGGCCAGTCCAGGAAATGGCAATAAGGCAGCAAGCAGCTTACCTCACGCCTGTTCCATGTGCCCATCCTCCTATTTTCAGTTTTGCCCCTCATTTCCATTCTATTCCTCGATGACCACACTCCAATGGGTTGCCCGGACGCTCCTTTTCCTTGGCGCTCCCATCATGAGCAAGCCTAGCAATCCATAGTCCACACCCAGAAATAGAATACACAAGGTATTTACAGATCAGATATATTTTGAGAAGCTTTGGAGCAGCGAATTGGGATAAGGAGGAGCAATTGGTATGTGCCTGACTTATGAATGTAAAAGGTAGAAAATGGAAAACGATAGATGTAGAAGAGCGCTTCATTTAACAACTATGACTGCACACAGCAAACCACCATGGAAACAAAAACAATACTGCTTTGACTCCAGATGTAATACTAGAATGGGCCTAAGAATCAACTTACACAAGTCAAAACAATGCCCACAAAAAACTGGTGTATGATAACTTTGTAGTACTGGTGATACCAACCAATTTATTATAACTTTCAGTTTGATCATCACAAACGTAGTTATTGCCCATCCCCCATTAGTAAGTGACCGCAAAAAATAGAACCTAGATTTATGTGCTTTGCTTAGAGTTTTGTCCACATATTTTTCACCATTTCCACAAATAATTAGATAGAATGGGTTATCATTTATGAAAGTATGTTTTGTTATCTGAAATCAAAAGGATCCAAGTGTGACGAATTGACATTGGCACCTGAGTGAAGCGAATGGGGTTTTCTAATGAGATCAGAGAATTTGCTGGGCATTCTTGTGCAGGCTTGACAACCTAAACTGGATTACTGTAAGTGTGCCTGGCTTCAGCCAGCTTTATAAATAGGGCCCTAATTCTTCTTTCAGAAGATCTACATACGATGAAATAGATACAACATTCTCTAAATGCACACAGCACACTCTCAGCTGTCGCCTTTAAAATTCACTAAGCAGCAGTAAGTAATTTTCAAGGGTAGGGCTGTCTGGTGAATGCTTTGATCATGTGACGAGCGCCTCAGCAGCCACTTATGACAAGCGGGATACCGGACAAGGAAAAAGCCGCTAGCCATGCAGTAAGATAGCAAAATCGAATCATTCATTGGCAAGTTCGATGGAAAAAAAAAAATGCAAAAGAATATTTGCAGAGTCAACTCAGATCCTTGAACGTAACTTGAAAACTGCAGACATCTGCTTTTTCAGCATGTCATTCAGCCAAGATATTTATTTTGAGTCAAGGCTTGCCCTATGTAATAATATACATGAGCATCCGAGGTATCTGCAAATAAACCCCACAGAAAAGCTGGTGCGTTAGGCAGTGGAAGGCAGCTTCTCCCCCCCTCTCTATAAGATCAAATATAATCAAGGACAAATATGAGCTAAACAAGGCTACCATTCACTACTATGAAGACTAATCTGTAGGACCTGGCACATGTTTATGTGGCCATCGCTGTGTGCTATTTACAGTTTGGATTTGACAGGCCCAGCTTGCCAAGGATACTCTAGAAGTAGTTTAGAGGCCAAATATGATTTATGTCCTGTTATTCAGGGGGACTGTAATTTGTTATTTGAAGTCCGTTTTAAAAACTTAGAACTACAACGTGGCCCAAACGCATGGTAAACCGTTTCATGTTCGGATTTGCTCGCTTTACATGAAGCAGACATTCCTGTGCGGGGTGATGGAGATGGTAATTTTAAGCCATTATAGAATGGCTAAAGGCACTGCAGCTGTTACAGTAAAGCACACAATAATGGCAGGCAAAATACCTGCATGTCTGGCCAGCTAATGAACAAACCACATAAAGTAGCGCAGAGGATACCAGCGTTATATCTGCTCTACAATTTCCTAACAGGCAGTGTGTCGGAGTAAGGTCAATGTTTATTTTAAAGCTTGGCAGACCTATCATTATCCAATTCTGCACACCAATTGAAAGCAAAGCCCCACCCTCTGGAGAATTTCATTTGGGGATATTCTATTCACAGCTGCACATCCCACACATCACTCTAATGGAGCGTTGTTCAGCTTCATTTCATCGCTCCTACAGCCCACATAGCTGGAAGGCTAGGCTACAGGATGTTGCTGCATCATTACCGCTTTTCAGCTACAGTGTGCGGAAAACCTGGAGAGTCACAAAGAAGAAATTGTGACTTACAACCAGTATATTCAAACACCACTGCCTGCAGCAGAATTACAGCACACTCATTGGAGGGCCAAACTATTACAGCGGGCACCAATGCTTTAAAGGGGGGCTATGCCCTTGGTTTGTTCTTAATGATCAAATACATTTTCAGAACGCATCATTAACTGAACATCAATAATACAACCTTAGGCTGTTTAACTCTACTTCAGTGTCATTGGGAGTACAGCTTCCATAAGCCTTGTTTATGGTCATTTTCAAATGGAATCAACCATCTTTCCTTTTTTAAAGTCCAACCCAAAAAGAATAATAAGGACTACATGAATATCATTAGCCCATAAGGTTCTGGTCACCCCTTTCAGTTCCAATGATAGCCCTGGATGTTTTACTCCCTTATCTAGTTTACTGATGCCATCAACATCAGTAAACTAGATCTGGACACCTGGCCCACATCAGAAGCATTGGAGTTGGTGTGTTCTGAAATTAGGTCAACAATGGAAAATCATGACCATTTCTCTTATTTTTAATCAAAAATTAGCACACAGACCTTGTTAAAGTGGACCAAAGCCCACGGTCCGACGGCCCTGGAGTCCATAAGATTCCATGGCTACTTGATTGCCTCCCCCCGGGATGCCCAGCAGTGTGAAGCCCCCAGGTCGCCGGAAAACTCACCTTCTTCCCCAGTTCAACGGTGGATGCTATCCCTTTAGCAGGGTGTGTGCATGCTCCCTGTTAGAGGGAAGCGCCCAATGGTGAATTGGGGTCTGCTCCCTTAGAGGATAGCTTAGATGCTGGAAGCGGATCAGAGGTTGCTGATTGGACAAGAGGGGGCAAAAGCACTGTGGGACTGGGGAAGGCCAAGTCAGATTGGGCGACCTGGGATGTGCAACACAGCAGGGTACCCCCCAATCGGGGGGGCCCAAGGGGCAAAGACCAAAACCCAGGATAGTCAAAATCCTGGGTATTGGTCCACTTTAAAGCAGACCAAAACCCTGTGAACTTGTGAAATACATTCAATTCAATTTATTGTTCGCCAAGTACATCGTGAGATGAACAAGGAATTCTATTTGGCATATACACAGTGCAAAAAACAGCTAAAAAACCGCTAACAGTTAACTACAGTTACAGTAACATAGGAAGGGGAAGACATGGGAAAAGAGATACAGACACAGATACTCCTCTAAGTGCAAGTGATACCGGTTTTGAGCCTGGGCTATGATGCCTGGCTATTGTTGAGTATGCGGACAGCCAAAGGAAAGAAACCCTTCCTAGACCTAGAAGTCCTGCAGGCTGGTACCACAAGATGCCGCCCAGATGGTAAGTACTGGAGTAGGGAGTGTCCAGGGTGGGAGAGATCCCAAAGTATCTTTTCTGCCCGAGTCTTGATTCTGCGGTTGTGCAGTTCCTGCAGGGATGGTAAGGGGGCTCCAATTATTCTTTCTGCTGTCTTTATTGATTGTTCTTTGGAGTCTACACTTGTCCCTATTTGTAGCTCCCTCGAACCAGACAGAGAAAGAAAAACACAGTGGATGGAGGAGGCGGAGCTTTACAGCTAAAACATGCAGCATTATCTGAGATTGAGTGAAGCAGGAGCAGTGAAAATTGGCAAATTGTACTCTTCATAGGGTGACCAATTCAGGGGGTGCTAGTTAAAAATACAATTCTGTGAAATACTCACCTGTAGAATTGGTATTATACGTATACAGTACGTCCTGCTCCAGATATAATACTTACACTTGGGTTATCCTCCGCCAGATGGCGCTGTGCACTGCAGACATGCAAAAAACAGGCTCCTCCCAGCCCTTCATATACCCGGGGACCTCCCACAAATCCCCAGCATTGAAAACCAGTGAACCAGAAGCCGGGAGAAGTTAACCACCAAAACAAACTGGTAATGATAACAATAATAACAATCACCATACAGGGGATCCAGAATAATGCAAAAACCAGGGTGGGGTGGAGCAGGACGTACTGTATACGTATAATACCAATTCTACAGGTGAGTATTTCACAGAATTGTATTATTCTAAGTATACAGTACGTCCTGCTCCAGATATAATACTTACACTTGGGACATCCAATAGCAGTGTCCATAAAGTAGGGTGGGATCCCCAATAAAAAAGGCACAGCAGACAGTAGAGACACTGTCACCTGCAAACGTTGCCACCGAAAGCGACATGAGCAAAGGCTCCAACTTCAACAACATAAAAACCCTTGAAAAGGTATGAACAAAAAAACCAAGTAGCGGTCTAGCAAACTTATACAACAAAACCTGGTGCTGAAATGCCCAAGGATACCAAGTCACCAGTAGAACCAGAATAAAGTGAGAAGAAACTCATCACCTCAAATGAATAGGCCTGAGTAACAGCCTGACAAGATCAAACGCTAACAATAGTACAGGAAGAAGCCAAACCTTCCCTAGGACAAGAAGGGAAAACCATCCCAGTAAAGGCTAGGCCAAGGGCAGCTTAACCCCTGGAAGCAGACGAGATCAGGCACATACAGAGGTAGGTGCCCACAAACCCCAAGGGGCATCAGTCCCCCTAAAGGGACCAGAGACAATCCAGGAAAAAAAATCCAGCACCTGATGAGGGAAAGTAAATCCCCTTGCCTCAGCGTTACTAGGAATAAAGCACAGAAGAAAGACAATGTCTTAAATACATGAGCCTAAGCCACAACCATAGGCAGAAGGTCCCGCGTAAAGCGGAGCACCACCTTATCCTGGTGCATATCAATGAACGAGGGCTAGCGAAACAGAGCCGCCCGCTCAGACACACGTCTGACTAAAGTAGCAGACCCAAAGGACAACTTTGAAGGTAAAAGACAGCCAGACAGCATCCTGAATCGGTCCGGAAGGAAAACCCCGCAAGGCAAACAGCATAAGAATCCAATTCCCAACAAGAACAATAGAATTACGTGGGGAACGCAATGAGCAACCCCCGAAAGAATGCTTAGCCAAGGAAAATAAGCAAAAAACTTCTGCAGGAAGGCGAACAGGGCAGAACCTGACCCTTCAGAGTACCGAGTTGGAGAGCCAACTCCAAGCCATGCTGTAATAACTCTAGAGCCCTGGGAACAGAGAATGCCCAACAGGGAAGAGACCTAGACTAACACCAATCTATATGGGTAAGCCATACCTCATAAGAGATGGAAGAAAAAGAAGAAGAAGAGCCCTGCTCTTAGACTTCCAATACGAACACAGAGGAGAGAAGCCTGTCTCCATAAGGACGGAAGAACCAGCAGTCAGGCCGGCTAGGCCAGAGACTGTAGATTAGAGTGACGTAAAGGAGGCCCTGAGCGAAACAGGGCGGCACCCCTAGCAGAACGTACAGAACTACTCCCCTAGGTATCACGTCTGCGAATCCACACTCCACTAGGCCACCCAGGGGCCACCAGTATCAATAGTCCCCCTACCAGAGCAATTCTGCACAGAACCCCGCCTAGCAGGGGGGAACGAAGATAAGACATACAGACCAGAATGTCCTGTCATAAAATTACTAAATCATCATGACCACGGCCAGAGGATCCAGGGGCAGGGAAACGAGTGGCAAGAGCTTGAAATAGTGACGGGGCACCAAACAGATCCACACTGGTTGAACTTCATAGTGACACAAGAATTAGCACATCCTGTCGCAGAGGGACCTCCACCGGAGCAAATACCACCGATATGCAGGCAACATTGTCCTCCACCCAGATCAGGAACATATACCTTCCTGGGGGACCATCCTGCTCCAGGTCCCACACAGATGATTAAGGTAGGCCACAGTCGTCAGACAGACTGAGCGCCGCCAAACAGGCAGGCCGTGAAGAGGAGAAGTCAAGCGAGATAGTGTCAACCTGAAAACTCAATATTGATAGGTGCACGGACCTCCTAAAGGCCCCACCTTCCCCGCACCCGCATGGGGTTACAGAAGAAAACCTCCCCATCAACCTGATAGGTTGGCATCCATGGTGACCGTCTCTAGGAAGGGCAAGAAGGGAACTGCCCCCAGACAGGTTCCTAGAGTAAATCCACTCCAAGAGGGACTCCTAACCAAGGGGGAAAGGCACACATGACCCTGCTCCAGGGATGTTGGGTCCCAGTCCAGTATTAACAATAGAAGTTGCAGAAGGGCCCCAGGTAGAGGAGTATAAGGGACTTCTTCTAAGCAAGTCACCAAACGAACCCACCAGCTGCATTCCTGCTTGGTGAAGGGACGGGAACAGCAAGGAGGGGCTGATCCCACGCAACCAGATTGTCCACCTTATTGTTGAGGAAGGAAGATTCTCGCCTGAACCGAATCTAGATTCATCCCTAGGAATGGAGATACCAATCAAGAGGACAAGGAGGACTTGAGGTGAATGAACACCCATCCAGATGACTCCCAATGGACGCCACCAGCAGAGTAGCTAACTCGACCTGACGTAGAGATTGGGAAGCAAAAAGGACAACCGGGTAGGTCTCAGGCGGATGCCCCTTGGTCTCATCAGAGACATAGCCTCCATCAGTACCTTGGTGAGCACTCTGGAGGCAGAAGAGAGGCCAGATAACAAGGCCACAGATTAGCAGTGTTGGACTTCCAACACAAACCTGAAGAGCCTCGGTGTCTAGAAGACACAGGGATGTGAGCATAAGCATCCTTGATCTCCCCAGACGGCAAGGGCCCACTAGGCGCAAGGCGCTGGTGGCCCATCTCAGATTTTTCATGCAGAAACTGCCTGAAATAGTAGAATTGCCGACAACCTGTGAATTCAGAAGGGCAGACCGACTCCTCCCTTTGGGGGAATGTGAAGGGGTTGGTGTAGCGGCACCTGCTTCTGCCTGTTAAGGGCAAACTGCAAGTGACCTCCAGAACCCGCAGGCCGTGCATGGCCTGCACCAGCACCCGAACAGAGGAAGGGACCAGGAGTACCCTGACAATCATGGGGGAGGCCGCGCAGCAAACTTTATCCTGTATCCGGAGGAAACTACCTCCTGTATCCACCAGAATGAGGCAAAATGCCTCCTGATAGGAGCAAGGTGCTGCAGGCATCCCCTCACCCAGGCGGGCGAGGGCGCCCCATCATGCTTGAGGGGATTTGGTGGAAGATTTAGGTTTAGCCCCGCCGGAGGGCCCAGAGCGTTGTCTGTTGCTCGTGGGGCAGGAGTCTGCACTAAGACTCCGGAAGGACACCCCTGGTTCTTGTTTAACGCTATGTTATGGAGGGGGAGGGGTGTCCCTGTCCCGAGGGGGCCGAGATGGGCGCCTGCATTGGGGTGATTTGCCCTTTTTTCCAAACAGGTCCAGACAGGCCCCAGACATTGCCCTCTAAAGGGGAACCTGGTAAGAGTCCTTTTAGCAGCATAGTCAGCACCCCACTGTCGCAGCCAGACCAAGCGACGCATAGCCACCACAAGGTCGGAAGTCCTCGCACACATTCTAATGGTGTCATCCATAGCTAAAAGGATAAATCTTACAATACATCACAACTGGAGAGTGCATTAAACACCTCCCAGGGAAGATCCTCAGTGTGATGCTCAAGCATCTGTCTGATGAGGGTTCTGGCGGCCACTGCAGTGATGGCCGCGGCACAGACCGGGCGCAGCGCCGTTCCTGCACAAGAAAAGGCGTGTGAAGCCAGCTTATCCATGCGCCGGTCCTCAGTATCCCGAAGGGTACTATAAGCAGAAGCTGTGATAAAGGGGGGTTGGGAACCCCAATGACCGGCGCGTCTACCACAGGGGGCGATGACCATCAACCAACCATCTCAGGGCGAAAAGGGTATTTCCAATCCCAGTCCCCTGGGGCCCCTGGAAGTTTACCGGGGTGTTCCCATTCCTCGAGTACAAGAGCATGGAAGTGAGCCTGCTCTAGAAATTCCAAGCGCGGTGTTGCTGTATGGAAACACTCCCCTCTCGTGTTGGGAGCCGCGTTAGGGAGAGAGATAGACAGGGCCTTAAAGATCCTAATCAACAATCCAATGGTGTCAAACTGGTTCCAGTCTTTATGGTCAGAATCGTCATGACTCCTCGGCTCCTCATCAGATGAGCCCGAGTCAGAGAACAGCCCTCCTTCATCAGAAGGGGTGCAGGCACGCGGAGTAGTGAACTCCTCCGATCCCTTAGCAAAGGCAGAAACCGGGGGCGTCGAGGACCGCTTCTTACCAGGGCCCGAGCGCTTTGTCAACCCCGTAATAATCTGGTCAGCCATAGGCAGTCTGGAAGACGCAGTCGGCTGCCACTGGCGATCCTGGTTGCAGGACCAGTACTTGCTCGGCACACGGTGCACAGATCTGTGTCCTGTCAGCATCAGTGCAGGGATAGCCACACGTTATACACAGCCGGTCCTGTCCCCGAGGGACCCCGGACACAAAATTCTGAGATGCCTCCATATGGTGATTATCAATGCAATATATGTCAGTAGGGATTTATGCAATAGGCAACCCTGGATGTCCCAAAGGCCCACTAGGAATGTGGGAGAATTTTTTGTAAGCCCGCTACAAGTTATGTTAGGCCGGGAGAAGCCACAGGAGTTTTTGACGTCTGAAAGACATAAGGGGAATAAGAGGTGTCAGGGCCATGCGCAGCAGAAAAAAATACTAATAATGAAAATCACCCACGAGGGCACTTACTGACCAGGGGAGGAGAAAGACCGCCAACACGTGCGTGAAGATCAACAAAATGGCGCCAACCGAACCTCGAAGGGCGGGCCTAATCTGGGCGTGACGCGGAGCGCCACGCCAGGTCCCCGCCTCCCCCAAAGAGCGCGAAGCTCTGAAGCAGCCGTCAAGGCTTGACAAGCCAAGTATAGAATATGCTAGTAAAGGCATCTGCTAGTGGATACTCGTAGAGTCTAACGACGCCGCCACCCAGCATAGTAAATTGAGAAAGGCCAAAAACAAACGGTGGCGGCCAGAATAGAAGGAACAAGCAGCGCGGCTCTGACACCTAGTTGCCAGTCAGGGGCAAAAGTACAGCCATAAGCGTGACAATACAGTACACTGAGACCGCCAAACACACACACACACACACACACCCCTCCATTCTTTTCCCCCGAATACGGGGGGAAACGAGGGAGGATGGCGACCCTTTACACAGGGTCCACCTCTACACTGGGCATGGGGCAATAATGCGGGAGGGACATCCACTATGAGGCTCACCGTCAGCCTAAATCGCCTACCCTTTGGTGGGGGGCTGCGGTGGAGCATGGCTCCGTTAAGCACGCATGGTGCTGCCTAGCTTCACCCGACCAGCGCAGCCCAGGCTGGGAGGCACATCACAAGGAGGACGGGTGGGAATAGTCCAACAGGGCCGCAGGCTGTAATAGCCCCGCTCACCTGCGAGAGAGTGATACTTCATGTCTTCGCAGTCAGCACTGCAGAGAAATCTGGGGATTTGTGGGAGGTCCCCGGGTATATGAAGGGCCGGGAGGAGCCTGTTTTTTGCATGTCTGCAGTGCACAGCGCCATCTGGCAGAGGATAACCCAAGTGTAAGTATTATATCTGGAGCAGGACGTACTGTATACTTAGAATAATGTGGGCGTCGGTCCACTTTAAGGTCGATACTAAAATATTTGGTAACCAGTGAATAATATCCCTTATTATCCCTTAGTCATTAATAAAGACTACCTTTTGTATTAATAGACACAATGTATTTGCCCAACAGGCATAAGGAAATGTAACCTACATGTTGGATTGCTGGCCATTTATGCTTTTACGATTCTGGTCCTAATCCTTTCCATCAGAGGATTGGTACACACAATGAAACAAAGTTTCTCAGCATTTGGTCAAGGGCATGCTGCTTTTGAAAAGGTACTTGTAGTCAGCGGGGTATCTTACCATTTGCAATCGCCTTCAAAGGAGGGAGGGGAGTCAAATCAAGACAAATGTGCATTATACACAAACAAAACATGCCAGCCACTGAAAATAGAGTGTTTTGCCTGACAAAGTATTTTCCGTTTTACTACAGACACTTGGGTGCCTTCTTTATGGATATTTTATTGCCATAAAGGGCTTTTCACCAACATATGGTCAAATAGTACTGAAGCCACATTGAATGTTTTTAATGTATCTATACACATTGCGGGTTTGTAAGCAATATATAGATATACAGATATATAAACTGTTAAAATACTTTGTAATAAAAAGGAAAAAAAAAAACAAATAGCTGCCAGCAGTAGCCATGTGGGCGGCAGGACCGTGAACATCAGGTCTCTATTGCCCTCTAATCCTGTATTAAAACTTTGAGTAAATAAAGATTTCTAGTGTCCATTTGCTCTCTCCCTAGGCAAGACATAGGGAGTGGATTTTAATGTTTCCCACACCATTTGCTGATGTTTGTACTAGAGAGAGTGTTATTCTTGCTGTTCCCTTCTAAGAACATAACTACCATTAGCTTCAAGTTACAAATAACTCCCTGTATACGCCTAGCCCAACACTTCACCCTAACTCATTAGGTCAAGATTGGTACATTAGATAAATCTTCTCTAGAGTCATGGAGCCTCATTCTTCTCAGCCCTGCTCTTCTCTGGTAGACTCCAGCAATGGAAACAACTTAAGATATATCACTATTGTGTATCTAGGGTTCATATGTCTAAGAAAATAAATTCATGTTCTTGAACCATGTATTTTGGCAGCATCAGACTTGCCAGGGTTTTATTTTAATAAAGTGGCGGGAGAGTAAGAGCTGTTTGAATGTTCTTCTTGCCCAGTGATCAATATCCTCTCTTCTTCTACTTAGTTTGTCAGTGCAAATACAGAACTAGAATGCCAAGATCATTCATTTAAAAAGGAAGCCATGGTGGGTGCGCAACATTGTCCAGAACATACCTGCCCAAACAACGTTTGGGCAGGTATAAATGGTTTTTAGACTACATGGTCGACCGAAAATTTTGGACCACGTTAAAACTCCATGGCATCCCAATTTGGAATGCCCAACACTGTGGAGCTACCGGGACTGCCCAAGAAAAATTAAATAAAAACACCCTTCACCTATCTTGGGGCTCCCACAGCATTTCAGCAGCTGCACCCCCAGCCTCCCTTAAGAGCAGGGGTGTCAAATGCCTTTTCACCAAGGGCAAAGTCAGCATTCTGGTTGCCTTCAAAAGGGCCTGTTAAGAACACAACAAAAACAACCATTCAACTGACTACAGACAAAGAATCATAAAAAAAACTAGCTCCTCTCTGCCTATCTAGGTCAGGCTGTGGCAGGACCTCCTCCGTTAATTAAAAAGCAGTTCAGCCCTGGGAGGGGAGAAACACTAACCTGCGCATAATGCGTTCAACTAAACTAAAACCATGTAGAAGGCATAAACTGCCACCGATGCAGTCATAACAGAACAGTAGGACAGGTGTGATGCCCCGGAATGGAAGAGGATGAGAAAAGAAATTTACCAGTGAGTATACAAATTTTCCTTTTTTCATCTCATCAATTATGGGGCACCACCAGTAGCAACACGTGGGACGTCCCAAGTAGTACCCTCAATAAGGTTGAGACCATGCAAGAACAGCCAACAACCTACTGCAACAACCTAACCAAGAACGGAAATACTTAAACAGAGGGTGGCACCAAATGAATGTCTAAATTTCTTTGTGCTCACTGTAACAAACTAACTATACCAAAGCAGAGGGAGGGGCTCCCTCTGACACCTGACACCTCAAGCTTAGACCCACAGAGAGGGGTTTACCACCATCTTCAACACCTTACGCCCCAGAGGGGCATCAGCAGATGCCCCGACATCAAGTCTGCAAAACTTGGTGAAGGTGTGACAACCAGGCCACCACCTTGTAGACCTGTTCCACTGACACCTGGTGTTGGAAAGCTCAAGAGCGGTGACCCGAAAGGGTGCCTCCTTCGCCTTGAAGACATAGGCTTGTATGCCTGGCCGATCCACCTGCAAAGAGCGGACCTGGCAGCCGCCAGGCCCCTCCTTGATCATTCTGGGATCCCAAACATCCGTCTTACGTACCTCTCGAGTAACCGCCAATTAATACTTTAATTCCTGCCCACATCGACGGAATCCAAGAGTCGCCCCTGAAAGCATGGTGTGGGTACAAGGAGGGTAGCACTATATCCTGATTAAAATGTAAGGGAGAGACCACCTTCGGCAAAAAATCCTGCTTCACGTGAAACACTGCTTAGTCCTCATGCAGCACGAAAAAAGGGGGATCTGGCACTTTTAGAGTTCACCCTTCATCTGCCCTTCAGCTGAGGAGTAAAGAGGTGCAGACCCTCCAATATTGCTTGAGCTCCTCAATCTGGTCTGTCGGGTGATCTGGGGGGTTCACTGCCCAGGCGCGGTCTCCTGTTCCTCTCCATTGTTAGACGACACCTCCCCCTCCGACCTGACGGAACTAAATCCAGAACCCCTAAATAGGTCCTCGACGTAGGAGCTAGAATCCCCAGAGGACTCCATCTGAATATGCCTATGCTTGGCCGTAGCCTTCCCGTTTGGGGGGGTAGAGAGACTCGGGATGCCCCTGCTGACGAAGGCCACCGACCATGCACTCCAACCAAGTCACCCTGTCTGCCATGTCTGAAGGTGGGGAACCCCATCTGGGCAGACCCACTAGACTTGGCAGACATCCCGGGGGGGGGGGGGGGGGGGGGGAGGTATTCTGCAACAAGCCCAAGCCTGAAGCCGCAGGGAAAACTGTACAATCCAGCAGAGGCACGCAACCTGCCAGCTGCACAGGACAGTAATATAACTTATAACTCTAGTTGCAGGTTGACATCAGCACTGGTACTTCAGCTTTAGGGAGAAGTCCCCCTTAGTAATCGGGCTGTGGTCACTGAGGTTTTGATTCTCATCTGCTGCCATTGCCACCTCCATACTGAGGCTCAAAATTCTTTGCATATCTTTACCTACTGGAGCATGTTGAAGAACAAAACCAGGCCAACAAGCATGTAGTCTCATTCCTCCAACACACAGCCAAGGAAAAGTCAAGAACTGAACACGCCCCGCCAGGAAAAGGCCGCCTCCCCCACAAACAGAAGTAGTAAAGCACTGACACCTGGGAGCCGGGCCACCAGTCCCTTGCGACTGCAAGAAAGAACTGAGGATATCCTTGCCACGGCCTGTCTATTATAGGTAGAGAAGAGTTTTTTTCCCTATCTTGCAGTTTCCGCCTACGACTGAGATTAACCTATGCGTTGCTAAAAGTGGCGCCCCGTGAATGGAAGAGATGAGAAATAATTTTCCCACCCCACCTGGTAATAGCTAGCTGGCAATAACCCCTGCAGCAGCTGTAGTATCCTCTGCTGTGGCAGTAAGTTGGACCCCCCCCCCCTTTTGTGAGAGCTGGTTGCCCAGGGATTTAGAACAGTTGTAGACTCCATTCTCTTCTCCCCCGAAATGTTAAAAAGGCACTAACCAGCCAATTGGGATAAGAGGTGGTACTGTTCTCCACAGTGGAGTGTGGGGTACCAGCGCATCACTAACCAGAACCTCACACAGGTGAGAGGAAATTTTGCAGGAGCAAGAAGCCTTGGAATGGCTGGATCAGCAAGAAGGGGCACCGCCCAACCACCATTGTCTGGCAAATATCAGAGGGCCGTAAAAAAGGATTGGAGAACCACATCCGGCCCCCAAGCTGGCTTGATTTTAGATCAGCCAATGGTGTTGCTACAAGAAAAATGTTTTTTTTTTTTGCAACTAAGCCACCACGTCCCAAGCACCTGGAAGGGCCCCCTACTGATTCCAGGTTTTGCCCTCTCCCCTGTAATAATGAGACATATATAGGGCTAGTGTACATTTAAAGTCATCCTATACCCAGAAAAGAAGTTTATGTAATCACTTTCTATGCTCAGTCCAGTGCTCCCAAAACACAGAGGCCATTTTAGGGCACTGAACTGGGGATATCTGGGTGTAGGTACACTTTAAGGGTTAAGGGTAGTTAAAAATAGCTTGGCCTGGCTCCTCCTCTGCCTCTGTTCCACAAAATAATGGTAAAGTTAATTGTCAAGCCACTCTTGAAGGTCACTGGAAGGCAATACAATGTTGAGAAGCTAAAAATATGACCATCTTCACAACCTGACAAATCTTGGGAAATAAGCCTAAAGATCATCATGGGTTTGGTCACCTGAATTAACTGTGGTCATAAGCATTGTGGGTGTGGGTCACCAGAATTAAAAGTGTGCATCATCAGAGCAAGCTGTACAAGAGACTTCATTCAACTGAAGAGCAATCAGGAGAACAGAGGGAACACTTGAAAATGGTTTTGGCTCACAGCTGTCTTGTGCTGCCAATAATTTGTGTAACTGGAAACATTTCAAACAGAATTGTTGCTACAGTCAAATGAGTGTAATTGAGATCTACAGTGTTTGTGCTTTAGACTAGAGACAGCCGAGTGCAAGACATCTGCAAAGGTCTACACAGCCCAGAAAGGAGAAAATGGAAAAGTGTTTGATCATGGTTTAGACAAGACAACGCTGAAATAGAAATGATCGAATGTATAAAAGCGGACTTCCTTTTATTTCTTTTTCCGTTACCTCTCCCTCCCACATCCTCAGATTTGTTAAACAGAATATTTAGTGATAGAATATGAAACAAGTGGTTTTCAAACATCATACAATTGGAAAAAATTATGTTGAAATGAAAGAAACACTGACAAGAATTTAGGGTTCGGGGGGAAAGGGGATTTGAGGTTAGCCATACGGTGCTAAGAAAATGGGTTTTATTTTCCGTAAAGCCACTTTACATTAGTCACATTAGTATGGAGACAGTTTTCTTCAAACAGAGTCATCCAACAACTCTCACTATCACATCTTTCTGGACATGTGAGGCATACCCAGTCAACAGAGAAGCCTATCATATGTGTATACAGCTTATAAGTTTAGCTGCAGGTAGACATCAGCACTGGTACCTCAGCTTCAGGGAGAACCCCTAAGTAATCATGCTGTGGTCACCGAGGTTTTGATTCTCATCTGCTGCCACTGCCACCTCCATACTGAGGCTCAAAATGTGCCTAACTTTACCTACTGGAGCACGTTTTGTAGTGTACAAGACCAGGCCAACAAGAAAGTAGTCGCTAATGCACATATTGGACTGGTCTCATTCCTCCAACACACAGCCAAGGAAAAGTCAAGAACTGAACAAACAGGGCAGGGCTTTTCATTACCATGAAGAATTCTTTAGCATTTGTATGCCTTCAGAAATGTGACACACATAAACAGCACCTAGAACCTATTAACAAATGGAACAGTAGCATATTACTATAATTAAAAAAAATCTATCCTATAAAAGTAGCCTAATGTGGCTGATTAGTGACAGTGAGATTCAGTTACTGTGAGCAGGGCAGCACTGCCAATGTTCACAAAAATAAAAAGAAAAGGCTTGTCACACGGCCAAGTATGTCTACAAAAGAACATGGCAAATCTTTCCAAGTTTAGCTCAGGCATGATAAATAAGAAAAAATTAAACTAGTTATCAGAACTTCATGAACTTCATGTTCTGAAACATTGGGTTCACATTATGTTTCCAATTTTATATACTGTGAGAATAAAAACCAAACTGTATTTTTTAAAACCTATCAGGAATGGGGCCTTGTCATTTGAAACAGTGTTATGAAATAATCCTGTGACCGAACCTGGGAAATGCTAGTTAACAGGGACGGACAGGCACTGTGGTTTGAACTGTCCTTACACAGCCAGTACATGCAAGCATCTATAATCAGCAAATGAATACGGACCGAGTCACAGGCATTCACACAACACATGTTGTATGCCCCAACTGTCAACACCTCATTAACACAAGGCACAAATGTCACCAATGGCCAGTGGGATCATTAGAAAAGTCTTAACTTAATATTTGAGGAGAGCCACTCAAATTTTCTCAGTTTTTTCTTTCACCTTGCACTTCACAAGAGCGTCTAAGAATTGGGGAGTTGGGGGGGAGGCTGGGGAAGCAATTAAAAAGCCTCCATAGAGGGTTCAAAACTGAACCCCTTTGCATATGCCTTAATGAGCTGATCAGTGTCAGGAACCCCTGTCATTCAGCAGTTAAACTTACTGCAGCAGGAGCTGGACCTGGCTACCATTACTATTCATGCTTCAGATATATGTTCTGCTAACAGAAAGCTCTACGCTTTCTTTTGGAGCTGTACTACGCATACCAACCCGTTGTGTTGCTGAGGGGAAAACATGTCCCACTTCATGCCTGGTGATTAAGTAGTCGGCCTTGTGACTGGAAGGTTTGATTCCTGGCTGGGACATGACTGAAGTGCTTTTGAGCAAAGCACCTCCCCCCTCCCCCCCAAATGCTCCCCACCATTGACTCTGACTACATATGCACTTACTGCCCCCCGATGTGTTCATTGGTGTGGTTCACTGGTGTGTGTTTATCTCACTGCACAGATGGAAATGCACAAGCACACAATGGACATATATAAACATTATTTCGCTAACATGCCCCTTCCCTTTGGCTGTCCTACCTGATCCAGATCTCCACCTATGGAAACAGAAGCCACTGCACGCACTGTGTGAGGGTGCTACTGGAGAGGCAATACCATGCTACATCAGGTAATCCACTGAAGTGGGAGCTGCCCAGGTGTAGGTGCAATTTTAAGAAGGCTCTAATCCCCCGGCTATAATCTCTGCAGCAGCCAGCCTGACCCTGTGGGTCTGCTTTAAAAACTACAGTTGAAAAAGTAGTATGACAACCATGGCAGTAGTGAGTTTTGGTCTCCAAGTTAATAAAATTGTGTTAAATATTGCACATTGATGCGGTCAGCTTAGCTTTTGCAGAAATCACATATCCAGATGGCATGCCCACAGACCAAAATCCACACAATGGATTTTGCAATACAGCAAACACGAATACAATTTGTGAAGATATTCAGCATGTGCACAGGGGGAAATACAAGTTATATGAACCAGTGTTAAAGGAACAACATTTGTCTTTACAGAAACACAGAATTGCCATCCTCTATGGCTCTGTCTGCACAGACGGTCGGGGAAAGGAGGGGAAATGTGCCCAAAGTGTATGGAAACCATCAGTGTAGCTTATATGGCACCAGTGAATAGTGTACCTTGAGGGCAGCAATAGAGATCCTGTTTACTGCAGGTAACAACATGAAAACACTAACAAGCCAGCCATCTGGTTTAATCAAATATTACATGTTAACAGCCCTTGCCAAAAAATGTTTTACACGGGGTGTATACATGCATTAATTATGCAACAAGCACATCAGCCTTTATCTGCACAAAGGAAGTCGCTTTGTAATCGAAACCCGGTAAACATCAAGCTCTTGACTGCACATGTCTTTAAAGGAAGAAACGATGTGTAATTATTCTGCTATAATTACACAACAGCAGAGTTTATTTTCAACTTTAACAAACCTGGGAAAAAAATGATTAGTGACCAAGTCATTGATTAAACACAGAGCTTATTTAAATGCTCCAACAACAAGGATGACAGCTATCAGTTAGGAACCCTTTCCCTGAATAGACTTAGAATGGATGCAGCTCAGATAAGGAAAATCTTCACAATTAATGAGAATTGCATTTAGATTACTCCTAATTTTTATCGGATCCACCCATGGTAGTCTGGACCTAGAATTAAATGTCTCCTTACTGTAAAAATAACAGACACATCCTTACAGAGGAGTGTGTTAGCACGTGACTAAATGTTATACAACGGAATAGTTTCTAAAGATTCTTCCCTCGTGCTTGATCAGTCTGCTTATTGCCTCTAGCCCATGCGGAGAGGACATTCAAAGCTGTATGTCTGCATGGCACTCCTACACAAAGGGATGGATAGGGATGGCTCCTACGATGCAATTCTTAAGGCAAAAAGAAAGAAACTTGCCTTACATGTCATCTTGGCCGTGACCGATGTGCCACATATTCCACAAAAAATCAAGATGCATCTCACTGCCGTGTGTCCATGTATAAAAAAGAGGGTACGTTTTATCTGCTAGACCAGCTTTTCCTATGCGTTTCTGTAACTGTGGCATAGAACAGTAACATCCCCTTTCAGCTATAAATCTTATTAATTTAAAAGTCCAGATGTAGTCTGTCATATTTTAATTTGAAAGCCCTGCCCAAAGCTAGACTTTGCTGTGATAATCCAGCTTTATTTCTTGTTTGGTAAATCAAAGAAGTTAATTTTATGGGTGCCATTAGCATCGATGAGCAGCGCAATATATTACATGGTTGCCAGCAATGGCTAAGCTTTAAGTGGAGCAAAACCCGTGATTTTCACAATCCCGGGTTTTGGTCCATCCCCCGAGGAATGCAGATTTGGGATGCCCTGCTGTGAACCCCCGCTGTTCGTCTGTCTTTTATCGAGCCCATGGCACAGGTGCTGCTCTTGTCCAATCCGCTTCCACTCCTTGGGGCAGCCCGAATTGGGATGCCTCTGTGTGAACCCCCCCGTTACCAATTTATCTCACCTTCTCCTGAAACCCTCGGTGCGTTTATGCGCCCTGGCCGCATCACCGCTCACCTCTAGCCGTGCGTGCATCCGCGTCTGGCCTTTCTGAATGGCCGGCGCAGGCACGCCACGGCTGCAAGGTGGGTGGGGGATGTGGCTGCAGCGGAGATGCTCAACCTCAAGTGGTTTAACCGCCAGTGGCACCAAAGTGACTGACTTGATTGGCCGAGTGCGCGCACACAGCAGGGCATCCCGGTTTGGGATGCCGCCGCACAAAGAAACAACGCACATGAAAGTGAAATTCCTGTGTGTTGTTCCTCTAAGTCTATACTGAGTTTTGAGTTTAAGTCCTTCCACCCTGCCCATGGGCCTGTTTTATTTGAATAAATTCTTTGTAGGTAAGACCTACAGAACTGTACACAGTATTCCAGGTGTGGCCTCACCAGAACTCTAACAGCAGCACTGCAATCTTTCTTATGGGAGAGGCCTCGAGCCCTGCAGCTGAGAATCCCGCTTGCTTTCCCCATTCATCTTGCAGTTTTCAGTAACAGTACCATATTCAGAGGGGATTCCTTCGACTCAAGTGCATGTCGGCTGTCTCTTCCTTGCATCTTAGTTTACCAACCACAAAACATGCTGGAAGTACAATGAAATAAACAGCCATTCAGAAAAGTCCTTGATTTACAGACCCACATCAAGAGATAACTGTAAAGGATGCACTACATGTGCTAAGAAATCATACTTTCTGAGGCCCCACACTGGCAGAAAACCATGGTCTGGAGGATAAGGCACATACACAAGTTTCTTGTGTACAGAACATGTTGTGAAACCAGGGTGTTCATAAACACTCCTCAATTTACCCCTTGCACATGAAGGAAGGGCCCATTCATGGACCTTTACGTAGAAGTACCAAGTGCCCCCCAAGCAGCTTTCCCTTTACAGTGCAAAGGCTTGTCTACAAGGGGCCCTGCACCAACACAGCAGGCTTTTACCACAAGCATCCCAAGGTTTACACTGCTACAAGTCTATTGTTTGGGCTGTAGTATTGATTTAAGGCTTTTGTCTAGGAGCAGCACACCTAGAGACATTTTGTTGATCACAGACGTTTAGGACATCTGGAAATAACCTGCTACGTCAACAGCTGTTTGTATCCTGTGAAATGAAAACAAATATACACTTGCAGCAAACAATTTCCCACAGTTTATACTATATCAGGATTTCCACAATGGTGGGAGGCTTCTATGTGTCTGAAATCATGAATTTCATTGTTTCTTACCATGTCCCCACCTGCCATGGATATACAAGCCCCAGCATCCCCTGGCATCTTATTTTACTGGGAATTGGGGACCCACACATGAAGAGCCTGCTGTGACTACTGCATTGCTAGGTAGCAGTGGCATAACTAAATGTGACCGGGCCCTGGTGTGAACATTAAATGTAGCCCTGCCCGACTCCTACACTAACTTTTTCCTAAGGCTGCTTCTACACCAGCGTGGATGTGGGGCATTCGTTCTTTATGGTGAGGCCCCACCTCAGGGAACAGAAATGTCAACATCCGCCAGACGCCTTGACCAATTGCGCTGGTCTGGACGCGGCCTAATGCTTAACCACTCCTAACAAGCTACTTAAAGCCCATCTCGGGGCAAGAAAAAAAAAAAAAAAATCATAAACCTGTTTCCACAGTCAATTATATCTAATTCAGATGTTCTATAATTAACCATCTTGAAGATATGGGCCCCAGTGTCTGAACGCTCAGTCGTGTGCCCACTTTTTTTCTTAAATTACTAAAACAGATCTTCAAAATAGGCAAGTATAGAAAATCCAGAACAAGCACAATCTGCTGCCGAGGGGAAGGTATCCCATTTTGTGTACAGGCCCTTTAATGAAGAAGTCCAACCAAAAACTCAACCCAATCCCCTACCAGGGGCAGTGACTGACTGCTTAGCCAGCCAACCAGGACAGCTGCTGCACAGCGATTGGCTGATAAAGCATTTAATCTCCCAATGCACCAGCTGAACGACAGCCTAATTGTTCTAGTGTGGGGGAAGATGAGGGTCAGGCTGGACTTCTGCTTTAAAGTGGATTAAATCCCACCTCAGGGCATCCTAATTTGATATGCCCCACTGTCTGTACCTCAACGATCCTTCAAAGTGACCCCCTTTTCTAGCGCCCCAACGCAGAAATCACAGGCCACAGCTTCATGGCCGGTTTCCCTTTAGCTGAGGCACCATTCAGATAGGCTGGGGGCGGGAGCACAGCTGGCTGACTTACATCAGTCAATATCAAATACCAAAATCAAAGATCAAAAATCTGCCGGCTGGACGAGACTACGGCTAACACCGAGCAAACAACCTAGCTGCAGGTACTCGGGTGTGTTCAGGTAGGGAGCATGGGGGTGGTTTAGAGGGTTTTGGTCCATTTTAAGCCCATTAGTTTAAAGTAATGCACCATTAGTTTATTAGACACAAAGCAAACCAATTCCATACACAATTTATATTACACGTGTATACTTTTATTTTGTGGTTGTTCATTTCACTATAATGTGCTCATCCTTCTGTTGTGCCATAGTGTAGTCCCCACACCCAGTCTTTTACCCTTTTTTCACTAGGTCAATGCCAACTCAAATGACTTAATGGATGCCTAACTTTAAACTGACAGCCTTGTTGAGAAGTTTACTTTTACATTTTTTTCTAATAACTTGTGTAGTTTATGAATGCGTCATTGCAAAAGAATAGTTTTATGTGATTAATAAACCAAATACCATTAGGGAGGAAAAAATGTGGCTTGGCATAAATAATTACCCCTGCTAGTCGTGGAGGCCCAGCGAGTACAGGAGTCGAAGACTAATGAAGGTTTACCTCTGTGCCCCTGCTCCCTATGGGATATTGTTGAGAACAGACTCCCTTGTTGCTTTTTTTTTTTTTTAAACACACATCTGACTCTAATCTTAATAGCTCAACCATTAACCATACAAAGGTTTTTCTTCTCTGGCTTTCTCCAGCAAATGTGCATTTCTGCAAATACTCAAAAGCTTAACTCATTGCAATTCTTATTCTAATCCAGACAAACAGCAGTTCCCCACAAATCTGGTTATAAAACATGATAAAGTGTTTTCCTTGTCTTGGCTTTCTGTGGCAGAACTGATTGAATCTGTCAGTGAAGCTATATTAATTGCCTTTCTGCACAGAGACTCGCCTGATCCCAGCCAGCTTCAGCCACAGGCACAAACACAGGAGACCCTAGATGTTGATAGCACTGCTGGTATAGGAGAGACTGTTTACCAAAAGGGGGAAAAAAAAAAAAAAAAAAAAAAAAAAAAAAGAGAGAGAAAGGCAGGGTCACATAATCAAAACCCCTGCTGCTCAAGACATTTTATTCTAAACATTCTGCTGTGCTACAAGTAAACCTTGTTTTATCTACTTATGGTTATGTTTCAGATTTAAGCGTTTTCTTCTACAAGTCATATTAGAGAGTCTCCAGCTAGCAGTCCAACAGCCTACATCAAGGAATACTTGCAGCATCACCCACATCCCCCATTTCTTTTAGTATAATTCATGTAGACCGCCAGCAGAGGTACAATGATAGATCTATGTCCAAGGGCAAAGAGCGTCACCATAAACGGAGACCACATTGAAGTCAGACTAAACTGAATCTGGCTCTTCAGTGTGATAAATGGCGGTTGTTTAATACCTCCAGCGACACAGAGTAAATATTGCTTAATAGTAAGGATTCCTTAGATACTGCATCATTCTTCCAAGGCTCCATAGATAACAGCTATATCTAGAATGACAACCAAATGCTGGCAGTCACAAGGCCTATAACCCTAAGGCTTTCTTCTCATAATCAGCCACCAGCAAAATAAACTCCAAATGTCTGATTAAATGGGATAAAGACAGACAAATACGTCAGACCTCTCCCAGTGGGCTACTATATTTTTTTACTATAGCACAGGGTTGAAACATTGACACCTAGCTGTGCAAAATGGAGACAGCAAACGCTTATTGGGAAACGATCAGTTGTCACCAAAGTGACAGGGAACAGCTGAAGTCCCACATCTGGAGCCTCATTTGGGCAAAGACTCTGAAACTCACACCCTCGTATAATCCTGGCTCACTAAAAAGACAGATGGAAGCACTCCAAGCTTTCTAAAGTCTATACAAAGTTGTGTGTATGAACAAATAAAACAATAAGCAGCACAAAATGGCAGGAAAAAGCAAATCAATTGGGTTACAAAATTGTCTTACAACTTATTATATCACAGTCTAGACAAACTGACAAATTATTAGGACAGAATAACTGCAGCAATCCTTGAAACCAGATTACAGCTCACATTTGTTGAGGAGCAGTAAAAAAAAACCTAATTATCTATCATGTGGTGGTGATGGAGGGGGGTAAGGCTACAGTAGGTAACACTTGGGGGGAGGGGCAACTACCTTCTAAGACAGGAAGAAACATGTCATGGGAGTTAGACAACATGCACATCCAGTCACACAGTTTTGTTTAAAGGGACATGATTTGGATCAAACCTCTGTCTGTTACTGTGCCACTGCCAGGCTTATGAAGCTGGATTTCTAGGACTGCCAGTCTGTGACGTTTTAACACAATTCCCTTGCTTAGATAGGTCTCTAATGGCCCAAGTCCATGAAGTAGTGACAATACTGGTGGTCAAGCATAAAATGCAAGAACTCCAAACACACAATAGTGACATGAGCTGGTCAGCCTGCACTCTAAAGCCCTACACCAGACCTGGGCATTGTAAGGCCCGGGGGCCGTATATGGCCCTTTGATTGGCTCTGAACGGCCCGGGCTGAGCTGGCTGGCGGAGTCCCTCCGCTCGTGCTGCCTGTGAGGCGCCCGCCCGTCCCTCTTCACAGCAGGTTAGCGCCTCCCGCACTGTACACAGGTGATCACTTAAGCAGCAGCAGATCACCCGCTTGGCTCGTCTGGTCTGGCGCCTTCTCCCTTCCTCACTCAGTGCTTAAGTGATCGCCTGTGTACAGTGCGGGAGGCGCCAACCCACTGCGAAGAGGGACGGGCGGGCACCCGACAGTGAAAAAGAGCTCAATCAGGGGAGGAGAAGGAGGTAGGCTCCAGCGCCATCTTGCCTGGGTGGAGGGGCGGGACTCATAAGTGCCCTGACTGGAAGCCATCCTCAGGCTGCTGCTAAGCTTAAGGGGAAGGAGAGTAAGAGAAGTGGGACTGCATTTCCTCTGCCCGGTGTGGTGGAAGAGTGAGCTGCTGACATCTGTGGGGCGATATCCCCCCTTTCTGTGGATCCTACCAACCTGTATCATTTTCTCTGCCCAGTGTGGTGGAAGAGTGAGCTGCTGACATCTGTGGGGCGATATCCCCCCTTTCTGTGGATCCTACCAACCTGTATCACCCTCCCCTCCAGTTGTCAGCTAAATGCACATGATCCTTGTCACAAGAGGACTTTAGACCTCAAAATGTCCGCTAAAAAAGAAAGGTAGATGCTGAATGCAGGGTTTTCCAAAAGAATTTACTGTTTTTTTATAAAGAAATACAATATTATGCAGAATTCAGTTCAGCCTTTTGGCCCGGCGCTCCACGATATTTTTAGTTTCTCATGTGACCCCATGGAAGAAATAATTGCCCACCCCTGCCCTACACAATGGGTATCAGCATTTTGGAACTATTAAAAGTAGAAGCTATGTGTTACATCACAGATTCCCTTTTGCTAGTGCAGTCAAAAGTTAACACCATTCTCCATCACCTCGTACATTCAAACGCCTATTAAACTGCACCAACACCCATTTTACAAACCATGGGTGGTGGCCCGCTGCGGGGGTACCCCTCCAAGCGATATAAAGCCCACAAACATTACCTTACAATGCAGGCCAATGGCTGTCAAATCTCCCATGCTCAAGCTTCTGCTTTACCGGCAGCTGGCTGCATTTTGCGGGCTTTACAGCGCTCAATCGAGGGGGGGGCCCAACAATCGAGGTGCCCCCGCACAGCGGCCAACACTCATGTTTTGTAAAATGGGTGTTGGTTCTGTTTAAGGGGTACTGTAGACACACATGCAACAGTTTTCTAAAGGTTTGCTTTCTGAATATATATGATCTTGCTCTTACAAGAGAGTAGACTCCTCTGGCATGTTCCTCGGTACACATAGACACATAGAGCCGCTTTAGGATGCTGTTTTAGGCAATAGAAAACAGATCCTGATGTGTGAATAGTTCTGTCTGCCTAAGACCCCCACCTCCCTCTCCTTCATTCTCTCTGGCTGATGATCAGTCAAGCTGCTGCAAGCGCAAATCAATAACTGAATAAAAAGCATTATCTCCATGTAAGGGGTGACACACAGGCATAGCAATGCAGTGCCTGCACTTTATTACAGTGCAGATAGTTATCTTTAATTGATGGAGTCTGGGATTGCTCAACAGGCTGCCTGATTTCACAATGAAGCCATTTTAATGGTACCCCAAACACAAAGCATCAGGGCTGCCACTGCAGCACTCCATACCCAGGAAGATCACATCATAAACCCAGAAAATAATACACAGCCACACTGACACAAGGAGGGGGTTGTTTCTCCAAGCAAATTTTTGCTACATCCACTTTACTACACACACGCTAAAGATCCATATTCTTGCCTTTACTAATACAGTTTTTCCAGTACAACTGTATACCTGCAGATTTCCCACAATGAAGTTATGATCCAAAGCAGACTAAACCCTTCCGGTTACCTTTGAGCCATTTAGGTGGGCTTTGGCACCATAAAAGAACCCCGCCTGCAATTAAAAATCTGTCCAACGTGGGACCTGGCAACAGCTGCACAGGAGTAGTGCAGAAATGTCCATGTACCCTCTATGCCATACAAGGTTCCACTAGAATAGGGGAAGTATTTATTAATTATGGGATCACGGGGGGGGGGATGCCAAAACCAGTAAACTCTGGCATAGAGTTTGGGTCCACTTTAAAGGGAAAGTCTACTTTTATGGACCAGGGCAGCCAGAGGGACACACTTGGACCTTGCTCACCTTCATCTAGTACCAGAAGCTTGATGCCACATTTCTGCGATCCAGGCTGGAGCATGTACTGTGTATGAGAAGAGACTGCGGATGCACATTATTCTCCGAGGTGCCTCAGCTGACCTCATACACCAGGGTACACCTCCTGAAAGGGCAGCTCCCCGCTTCAAGGAGAAGTCGGTCACTGTTTTCGGGGCTGGGTGAAGGGAGAAACAAGTGAGCCTCATGCATCCTATGGCACCCCAGATCTAAAGTCACTTAAGTTCAACCTTTAAACTTATTTTGCAGTTCTTAGAATTCAAGTTATGGGTTGGGTTCAGCATTACAGCAGCTTCAGTCTAGATTTGAAATGAGTGAATGACATGCAGATTAAACAAGAATAGGTCTTAAAGTTATAATTTTACAAAACAATCGTTTGCATTGTCATAGCAGTGTAAAAGTTAAACTGCAGTCAAGTAATAGCATTTATTGGTTAAATGCAATAGATTAAAAATGCCAGCCCTTTACATTTCTCTCAGGCACCAGACTTGCAGTCACACAAATCGACACAAAAAGATTGTTATTTTTCTAGACACACATGGTCTTCACGATTTGACTTTTTCTGAAGAAACCTAAATGCATAAATACTTTCTGCTTATAATAACGACGGCCCAACAACTTCCTAACGCCATCATAGTAGCTTCAGGTGGGCTCATGGGCACACAATTCATATAACCAGGTAGCCAAATAGTTAAATAGTTGTGGATCAGGATGAATCTAGAGAATCCAATAAATAAACTAGGAGGGAGGTGATCAGCACTCTGCAGTGACAGGGCTGCCATAGAGCCAAGTGACAGGGCAACCTCACATCACCTAAACCCCCCCCCCCAATCGGCATGCTCTTGAACTCCCCCCCCCCCCCTTTTTTTGCCCCAGGCAATGGCACTAAATGGCAATGCGATCCACGAGTCTAACACTCCTTGGCGCCAGATGAGGCTTCTGCACTCAGGGGAACAGTTGTCTGCGCCATAAACTGCTTAACGCCTTGTAGTGTTCCCCTGTGTGACGGCGGCTAATGAGCGTGTTGTTCACTTGCCCCCCGGGCTCCCCGGTGACAGTCTCAGGCGAGCGCCTCATTAGCGCTGGTGCAATGGGAACTGTTCGGCCGCCAGGTGGCGCTGCAGAGCAATGAGCCGCTGCTGGACTGCCCGGAGTGAAGGGTTAACGCAGCAACTGGTGCCCGAAGTCAAGTCGGGTGTGAGATGCCACCATAGCTGCCGAGTGTGAGATGCCTCCATAGCTGCCGGGGGCTCGGAGGAATCTCCACATGACAGAGCCCCCGGGGTGGCCGACATTCCTCCGGGCAGCCAGCGAGCGAGCCTAGAGCGCTCCGGGGCAACTCGTATTATAGCACCACCCTCACCACACACCTTCCCCGGGCAGCTACTCACCGGCAGACGTCTGGAGGCGAACCGAGCGCGGCCAACTATTCCCGAGCAGGACGCGCTGTCAGTCAGTCACATGAACAGGAAAGAACAATGCTCCGGGACGGCTCGCGTGTCAGTGCGGCTCTGCACAGCAGCGCATTGTGCTCACACTGACTGAGGAGGGGAGAATGAGGCGCCCGCCACACAGCTCCGTGTAGCCCGTCTCTCTCTCACACTCTACTAATACTACTATAGGTGAGCCCGCGCCTCTCACTCTGCTCCGCCACCACACTGCCTGCAGCGCACCAGACAGCTAACGTGACATGAGCTTTCCTGACAGCTCATTGGCTGCCGCTCCCAGCCGCCAGCCAATGACGCGCCGCCCTGACGCGAGACCTGCGAGCGCTGAGGTGCAGCCAGAGAAGCCGCTGCAGGAGGTGCTGCGCTCAGCTGGCGCCGGATTCTTCCCTGCAGTGCTCCCCGTGTGACGTGCTCCTCTGCCATCCAATGTGACCCCCTCCCTGCAGTGCTCCCCCATGTGACCCCCTCTCCACAGTGCTCCCCCGTGTGACGTGCTCCCCCATGTGACCCCCTTCCCGCAGTGACCCCCTCCCCACAGTGCTCCCCATGTGACCCCCTCTCCACAGTGCTCCCCCGTGTGACGTGCTCCCCCATGTGACCCCCTTCCCGCAGTGACCCCCTCCCCACAGTGCTCCCCGTGTGACCCCCTCTCCACAGTGCTCCCCCTTGTGACGTGCTCTCCTGCCATCCAATGTGACCCCCTCCCTGCAGTGCTCCCCCATGTGACCCCCTCTTCACAGTGCTCCCCCGTGTGACGTGCTCCCCTGCCATTCAGTGTGACCCCCTCCCCACAGTGCTCCCCCCACGTGACCCCCTCCCAACAGTACTCCTCCGTGTGACATGCTCCCCCATGTGACCCCCTCCCCACAGTGCTCCCCTGCCATCCAATGTGACCCCCCTCCCCGCAGTACTCCCCCATGTAACCCCCTCCCCACAGTGCTCCCTCCGTGTGACCCCCTCCCAACAGTGCTTCCCCATGTGACCCCCCTCCCCACAGTGCTCCCCTGCCATCCAATGTGACCCCCTCCCCGCAATGCTCCCCTGCCATCCAATGTGACCTCTCCCCCAATGCTCCCCTATGTGACCCCCTTCCCGCAGTGCTCCCCCGTGTGACCCCCCTTCCCGCAGTGCTCCCCCGTGTGACCCCCCTTCCCGCAGTGCTCCCCCGTGTGACCCCCCTCCCTGTAGTGCTCCCCCATGTGACCCCCTTCCCGCAGTGCTCCCCCGTGTGACCCCCTCTCCGCAGCACTCCCCCTTGTGACCCCCTCCCCACAGTGCTCCCCCATGTGACCCCCCACCCTGCAGTGTTCCCCTTTGTGACCCCCTCCCCACAATGCTCCCCCATGTGACCCCCTCCCCACAGTGCTTCCCTGTGTGACCCCTCCCCACAGTGCTGCCCTGCCATCCAATGTGAGCCCTCCCCTCCTCCAACCAGGGATTACCTGTTCTGCAATACTCACTGTTACCCGGTGCTGTCCCATCTTTGCACCCAAATGCTTCTATACATACAGCCACATTATTTACATTTATTCCGCTCTCCTCTCCTCAGTATGTGATGCTTCTGAGTCAAGATGGCGGCGCCCGTATCCTAGAGTTCTGAACAGAGTTGCAGCCGGGTGGGAGAAAGATTAATAAGTATGTGACTAAAAATTTAAAATATAATAATTTTAGATTGTGAGGAATAGTTTTTTGAAGGGTTTGGGCTTTTCATTAAATCATTCTGAAGGTCCTGTTTAACCATTTCAAAAGAAATATAGAAGCCGAGATATACTTTTTACTTTAAAGTGGACCAACACCCACGGGTGATCGGCCCGGGAATCTATAAGATTCCCGGGCCGATCACCCCCCACCCCGCGGGACATCCGAGATCGGGATGTCCCGCGGGGTGAAACCCCCCCCCAAACACCCCAACTCACCTACCTTATCTTCGGCGGCGGCCGGCCGCCGCCGCCTCCCTCGCGCCCCTGTAGGCGTGCGCGCGCCCGCGCCGGCCGTCTGCGAATGGCCGGCGCGGGCGCGCGCGCGTCAAAAGTGACGCGAGGGAGGCGGCGGCCGCCGCTTAGAAGTTCCTTGTACGTTGGCGCTGGGAGCGGGGAGAGGTGAGTTATTCGGGGGGTTAGGGGGGGTTTCACACAGCGGGGCACCCCGATCGGGGGTGCCCCACCGAAGTGGACCAAGACCCAGGATAGTCAAAATCCTGGGGTGTTGGTCCACTTTAACATCAGCCCCCAGCTTCAGTCTGCCGCGTCCTATGATGCACAGATTCAGTTTCTGGCAATAATCATTCAAAAGACTGCAAAGACAAAAAAATGACATTTTCTCCCCCACTTTATCCCAGATTGGTCCTCAAAACTGGCTTCTGAGATTGGGTCCCGTGGCATTCTTGCATGTTTTCATTGCCACATCATTTACAGTGACTGTATACTGTGGTAAGGTGCCGTCATTGACGGAAGGTATGTGGCACCAAGGTACCTGGCCTTGGTGCAGTAAAACCGTGTGTTTTGTTTTCCAGCATCAGCTGCTAATGGCAGTCTGGTGCTAAAGTGTTAGTATAGCCGAAAGGCTAACCCGGGACGGTTTTACTGGGATGGAGTAGAGCAGGGTGGGACTCCATCCCACTACCCAGGTCCGGGTTTTACAGGCCGCATAAATAGCCTGGGGAGTCAGCTGTGCACTGTCTGTGACTGGAGCTCACTTGTGAAGTGAGACTCTGTGTGTCTGGCTGAAAACTCCTGTGCAGGCTGTTTCATGCGGACCAGAGGCGGATTCGGCTGCAAAGTAGCAAGTTTGCCCAAGGACTAAAAACGCTGTTGCCTGTCTGAATTACTTCTGCTGCATTTTCCTGAAAAGATGATCTTTGTGTGAATAAACACGGACTTTAAGTTGAACTTTCGCCTCTGAGCCTCTCTCCTGCTGCCGACCAGAGCTAATCACCACAATTGGTGGAGGATGCAGGCACAGTGAGGCCGTTGCTAGGAGCAACCGACGGAAAAGTTTGTTTTTGTGCATGTCCTACATTAAGCCTGCCAAGCTGTTACCTGAGACCGCAGACAAAATGGAGGCTGTTGTAGAAGCATTTATGGAGGCGAGTCTGCAGCAGTGCGAGGCCAACAAGCAGCAGCAAGAGACCAACCAGCTGCTGTTACAACATGTAATGGCGCTGCAAGCTGCAGAAGCGCCCAAAAGTGTCCCTGATGCCCGGAAAGGTGTCCGCTTGGCGCTTACAAAAATGACCCCTTCGGATGACGTCGAGACCTACCTGGCGGTGTTTGAAAAGGTAGCTGCAAGGGAGAAGTTGCCTCGTGACCAGTGGGCTGACGTAATCGCTCCATTTCTGGCATCTGGACCCAAGCAGTTGTTGTTTGATCTTCCAGACGACCAAGCCGCTGACTACCCGACTCGGAAGGGTGAGATACTGGCTAGACTGGGGGTGAATGTGTGGGTCCGGGCTCAGCGGGTGCATCAGTGGAGCTATCAGTTGGCAGAGCCTGCCAGACCCCAATATTATAAACTACTGCACCTGCTGCAAAAATGGCTGCAACCTGATATATTAAGCCCCACTGCCATGTTGGACCGCTTGCTGGCGGACATGTTCTGGAGGGCTTTACCGCACCCTCTCCAGCACTGGGTTGGCCAGGTATCCCCCGGCAATGCTCTAGAGATGGTGGACCTAGTGGAGCGATATGAGGCCACCAGGAACTTGCAAGGGGGTTCTACGGGGAAGGATTCAGGGAAACCCCGGAGGTTCCCAGCCCAGGCGAGTGGTGTCCCCTAAACCCCCTCAGGACCTACCCCCCAAAGTCCCTGCCCCGGTGTTATGTTGGGGGTGTAAGGAGCCGGGACATGTCAGAGCCAACTGTCCTCACCAGAGGGAGCCCATGGACGTGAACTTTGGTTACTGCCCTTCCATGTATGCCAGGAGGCTGTGTGCTGCCGGTGTCCCTGAGCTTGTGGGTCAAAGTCACCTCTGTCAGGTGAAAGTGGGGGATACCCTGGCTGTGGCCCTTTTGGAGTCGGGGAGTATGGTTACCTTGGTGAGACCCGCCATGGTACTACGATGAGTACACGGGGCGGAAAACCGGGGTCTTGTGCATACACGGGGACTTGAGGGACTATGCCACAGCACAAGTGACTCTAACCACCGTCTCCGGCAGCTGGATCCACGAAGTCGCCGTCGCCGCTAAACTTATTCTTGGGAGCGACTTTCCGGGGTTCATGTCACTATGGACCAAACTGGGAGTTCCGGAAACCCGCGAGGCGGGTGTGTCCCCGATAGACTGGCCCTACTCAGGGGTGACCCCGGAACCCTGGGAACCGGAGTCAGAAGGGACCACGGTAGGGGTGAAGGGGCGGAGTCAGCCCCACTGAGTGTTATGGTTGGAGATGTGGAAGATTTGTCAACAGGTCCAGAGTTGGCAGATCTCCATGTCTCCACAGGTAGTTTTGGTACAGCACAACACCAGGACCCAACTCTATCTCGGGCCTAGGAGAATGTACTGGAGGTGGAAGGTGAACCACAACAGCCAGGGGGGGAGTTACAGTTTCCTCGCTTTGTGGTTCACCAGGATATGCTGTACCGAGTAAACAAAGTACGTGAAGAGGTTGTGGAACAATTAGTGGTACCCAATCCTTATCGCAAGCTGGTGTTGGATTTGGCCCACCAACATGTTCTGGGGGGACACCTAGGCCAGCAGAAAACTCTGGACCGAATTTTACAACGATTCTACTGGCCCAGTGTGTACAAGGAGGTGGAGAGATATTGTGAGTCCTGCCCAACATGTCAGATGACCAGCCCCCAGCCTCATTACCGGAGTCCCCTAGTTCCTCTCCCAGTTATTGAGGTGCCCTTTGAGCGGATTGCTATGGATCTGGTGGGTCCAGTGCCAAAATCCGCTAGAGGGCACCAACATATACTGGTAGTCTTGGACTATGCCACGCGGTACCCCGAGGCAATACACACCTCAGCCAAACTCATTTCTAAGGAGTTTATGGAAATGTTTTCCCGAGTAGGCCTGTCTAAAGAGCTCCTGACCGATCAAGGTACCCCTTTTATGTCCAAGGTAATGAAGGAGCTCTGTAAGTTGTTGCAGGTGAAACAATTGCGAACATCAGTTTACCACCCGCAAACGGACGGCCTGGTAGAAAGATTTAACAAAACTTTAAAAACCATGTTAAAGCGGGTGGTCGCCAAGGATGAGAAGAATTGGGACTTGCTTCTGCCCTATCTGATGTTCGCGGTGCGAGAGGTGCCCCAGGCCTCTACTGGGTTCTCGCCCTTATACGGTCGGCATCCATGAGACCTGTTGGATATAGCCAAGGAGGCTTGGGAGCAGCAACCCACACAAAAGTGTAGTAGAGTATGTTACTCAATTACAGGAACGGATAGAGACCATATTGCCACTGGTGAGGGAACATATGGAAGCAGCACAGCGGGCCCAAAGTAGGGTTTATAACCGACAGGCTAAAGCACGGAACTTTAACCCAGGTGACAGAGTTTTGGTTCTGGTGCCAACAGTGGATAGTAAATTTCTAGCTAGGTGGAAGGGTCCCTATGAGGTGCTTGGAAAAGTTGGGGAAGTGACTTACAAGGTACATCAGCCCAGGCGGAGAAAGCCAGAGTAGGTGTACCATGTAAACCTGCTGAAGCTGTGGAAAGACAGGGAGACCCCTGTGGGTGACAGTCCCCGACCGGGTATGTTAGGGGTGGAGCTTCCCGTCCCTCAGTCTGTTGTTAGAGAAGCGGTAGTTGAGGTGAAAACTGGCGACAACCTCTCCTCTAAACAGACCCAGGAAGCCAGGGAGTTTATTAGCAGAAACACGGATGTGTTTTCAGAACTCCCTGGGCGCACTTCTGTCATCCAATATGACATTGTCACGGAACCTCAGGCTAAGATCCGGTTGAAGCCCTACCGAGTACCTGAGTCCCAGCGACAAGCTATTGCGGAAGAAGTGCAGCAAATGCTCAGATTAGATGTAATTGAAGAGTCAAAGTGTGAGTGGGCCAGCCCAATAGTCTTGATTCCCAAGCCCGATGGTATGTTGCGGTTCTGTAATGATTTCCACAAACTTAACGAAGTATCTAAGTTTGATGCCTACCCTATGCCCAGAGTAGACGAGCTTATTAAAAAGCTAGGCCAAGCCCGGTATTTTTCTGTTTTGGACCTCAGAAAAGGGTACTGGCAGGTACCCTTGACTGAGGCTGCCAAGGAGAAAACAGCCTTTATCACACCAGAGGGACTGTTCCAGTACAAGGTATTACCCTTTGGTTTACATGGCGCTCCCGCTACTTTCCAAAGGTTAATGGATATTGTCCTGAGGCCACATCGTCGGTATGCTTCGGCATATCTGGACGATATCTTCATCCATAGTACGGATTGGGAAAGTCACCGCAATAGTGGATTCCCTCAGGAAGGCTGGTTTGACGGCAAACTCAAACAAATGTGCCTTAGGCTTAGAAGAGATTAAATACGTGGGCTATGTGATTGGGCGAGGAGTGGTCAAGCCCCAGGGTAACAAAATAGAAGCCATCCGTAGTTGGCCACGTCCTACCTCTACCCGCCAAGTGAAGTCATTTCTGGGGTGGGTGGGGTATTACATGAGGTTCATTCCTAATTTTGCCACTGTAGCGGCACCATTGACAGACCTGTTAAAGGGACGCAAGTCTGTCATCAAATGGAGTGAACAGGCCAAAAAAGCGTTCTCCGCTTTGAAGTCTGCCCTGTGTAGGTTTCCGGTGTTGGTGATGCCCGACTTTAAAAGGGAGTTCATATTGCAGACCGATGCCTCCGAAGTAGGTCTTGGTGCTGTACTATCTCAGGAAGTCAACGCGGAGGAGCACCCCGTTGTCTATGTGAGTCGCAAGCTGACACCCGCGGAGACCCGGTATAGTATAGTGTAGAGAGAGTGCCTGGCCATTAAGTGGGCTCTTGAGTCTCTTCGCTACTACTTGTTGGGGAGAAGGTTTCGTTTGATTACGGACCATTCTCCCCTCAAGTGGATGTGCCAGGCTAAGGACAGGAATGCCAGGGAAACCCGGTGGTTCCTGTCCTTGCAAAATTTCAAGTTCTCGGTAGAGCACAGAGCAGGACGGTTGTTGGGTAATGCGGATGCCCTGTCTCGGGCACATTGTCGTGTGTCCACCCCCTCAGGGTTGAACAAAGGGGGGGTATGTGGTAAGGTGCCGTCATTGACGGAAGGTATGTGGCACCAAGGTACCTGGCCTTGGTGCAGTAAAACCATGTGTTTTGTTTTCCAGCATCAGCTGCTAATGGCAGTCTGGTGCTGAAGTGTTAGTATAGCCGAAAGGCTAACCCGGGACGGTTTTACTGGGATGGAGTAGAACAGGGTGGGACTCCATCCCCCTACCCAGGTCCGGGTTTTACAGGCCGCATAAATAGCCTGGGGAGTCAGCTGTGCACTGTCTGTGACTGGAGCTCACTTGTGAAGTGAGACTCTGTGTGCCTGGCTGAAAACTCCTGTGCAGGCTGTTTCATGCGGACCAGAGGCGGATTCGGCTGCAAAGTAGCAAGTTTGCCCAAGGACTAAAAAACGCTGTTGCCTGTCTGATTTACTTCTGCTGCATTTTCCCGAAAGGGTGATGTAACCAAAAAGGACATTTGGTTTTATGGATTTTTGTGTGAATAAACACGGACTTTAAGTTGAACTTTCGCCTCTGAGCCTCTCTCCTGCTGCCTACCAGAGCTAATCACCACAGTACATTACATGTGTATAACTCAAGGCCTGGGGGCTGGATGCAAGCCTTTTTATGTGGTCCTTTGACAGGTAGCAGACTGGTGGCTGGGTGGAGCCCCTTCTAACTGTCCCAGTCTTTCCAAGGCTTCTGACACTGGCAGCATGTCCTGGAGCCTGTGTGAGGTGCTGCGGAGTAATGCACTAGTGCCTATAAAAACATTTGGTGGGGAGTAGAGAGTACTGTCTGCAACTGTTCTGTGTCTCTGTGCAACCAGCTCTCACCATACAGGTGGGTCTGTCTAACCCAACAAACTTACTGCCACAGCAGAGGGTGCTACATCTTATTATTGAAGTACTGTCCTGCGCAGACCCCTATACCAGCTCACAAGGCTGGGGGCCGGCTAGCAGGTGGCTTGCCATTAACCCCTGGACCCCCCCATTACCTGCCTCCCCAAAGCCCGGGGGGGGGCAGATGAGCCCTTGGATATGACGCTTTGGGGCTTGTAGCCTGCAGGGCTGGGGGCTACCAAAGCTGGCCCCTGTGCCCTGTTCTACAAGCCCCATAGTTGGTCCCTGGACTGGTTACACTGGGTAAGGGGGACCTCACGCCATTTCTTTTTTTTAAGGGTTTTTTTTTTTTTACATTTAACCCTTTGTGAACTGGTAAGGGGTCCACGAGACCCCTACACCAGTTCACAAGAATGGGGGCTGGCAAGTCACCTGTGGCTAGCGGATGACTTGCCATTAACCCCCGGTACTCCCTATTACCTGCTTCCCCAAAGCACGGGGGGCAGAAGAGCCCGTGGCCATAGGCTATGCCGGCTTGTAGCCTGCAGGGCCAGGCGTCACTAAAGCTGGCCCCTGCGCCCTGTTCTTACAAGCCCTGCATAGCTGGTCTGGGCTGGTTATTTCGGGTAGGGAGGACCCCATGTCATTTTTGGGGGATTTTTAAGGGTTTTTAACAATTAAAAAACAAGACATTTCATGTTAAAGCCTAAACCCTGCTGCAAAATAGATATACAATTTTCCTGGAAATTCCTGCAAAAATGGCGCAAAACATGGCGCAAATTGGTGAAAAATTACCTGTCAACAGAAGGTGACAAAATCTCAAGTAGGCTGGAAGTTAAAAGGGTTAAAAGTAGCTATGCATGTTGGGTATTGTTATGCTCGGTCGACCTTGCGATTTCAGATTTAGCTTGTTTTTTCTTGTTTGCATATTGATATTTTAGGAAAAGGTGTTTTATATTCTGCTTTTTTATACATTTTTTAGAGAAACCCTGTGCAACCTAAGAATTCTTCAAGGGATTACTTCCAGAAAGATGAAGCCACTATAATTAGCTGGGTACGCTTAGAAATCTTAACGTGTGTACTTTCAGGGAATATATGGTTTGTGGAGGATATTCCAAATGTAAAGGGTGAGCACTTTGTCTGCAGAGTTGAAATTTTCAAGTAAAATTACTAAGTAAAGCACACGCTTTACTTTGGGGTGTTTGGCAACTCTTCCCTTGACAGTAGCTATGCATGTTGGGTATTGTTCTGTTCGGGGGATGTTGCTTTTTCAGATATAACTTGTTTTTTCTTGTTTGTATAGTTTTTTTTTTAGGAAAATGTGGCTTTGATTCTGCTTTTTTATCCTTTTTTTAGGGAAACACTTTGCAACCAAAGAATACATTGAGGGATTACTTCCAGAAAACTGTGGCCACATCAACAAGCCTGGTATGCCTAGGTGTGTACTTCTAGAGAATATAGTTTGTTGGGGGTATTTCAAATGTAAAGGGTTGTTTTTATTGAAAAACTGCAAGGTGTGCATAGCGTCTAGCATAGTTGTATTTTATCTGAAAATCCCCTAAAGCTCTGTTTCAGTTTGGGGGAGTCTCCTGAGCAGGAAATGGTGTCTAACAATACATATATGGTATTGCTGTAACCAGGAGAAATTGGGATTTCACACGCAATAAGATTTTTTTGACAAAAGAGAGACGAACACCCCGATTGAGATAGACAGGGCGCACAGGGCGCTGGGCCCGCCAAGCACTGACCCGTCCCGGCCGAGAGACATTGTTTGTCGCATTCATCACTACTCAACCAAGGAGGAGATCAACCAAGGAGGAGGGCCTGGAGGCACGGCCCGATTGATTTCGACGAAGCAAATGTCACCATATTCCCAGATCTCTTGAGGCACACCCTTCAAATGTGCAGACTCCTGTGGCCGGTTCTCGACGTGATCTGAAAAGCCCGGGGCGACGTACAGATGGGGGTATCCCTTTCACTTGATTGTTAGCAGAAGGGGGGACTCCTTCACCCTCTGAGCTTACCAGGACCTGGAGGGGTTGTTCGCGTTTCTTAATGTCAACCCAATCCCGGTACCCAATTGGCTGATGCCCACTATCACTTTTCCGCCTCAGAGGCCCAGGAGTGCTGCGCCGAGGAACAGCAGAGCCAGTAGATCAAGAAGACCGAGAGGGAGACTACTGAGACCCACAGATAATGAGCAGTAGACTTGGTCTGTTGCCCAGTGGCTGCTGCCTACCGGGAGGATAGGGTCTCTCTTCCTTCTCCTTCCGACTGTATTGTTTGACATGGGTATTCAACCACAGAAGTTGCATAATGCTTTTTCATGTTACTAGCTAGTCTCGGTGGGGGAGGCTGACTCCAGCGTTCGTCGACGGACACAGTCACCCGCTTGGGCCAGTCTCTGGCCTCTCCCGTTTGGGGATAGGCCACAGACTTAGCGAGATCGCTATTTAGTTGCCCCTCCCTAGAGGGTTTGACCGGAATATCCGGTTTTACATAGTTATTGTATTTAGTATTTAGTTATATTCTTGGTGTGCCACACACCCCGCTTCACTTCTTAAATATTCATTACTCATGGGTTAATCACCTGCAGGTGACGTAGTGCAGAGAGGAAGTCTTGTAACGAGCCCCACCTTCCGGCCTATATATACCTGGTACCTCCCTTCAATCACCAGTATTTTTCTCTCTGCGTGACTAGCAGAGGTTGGAAGTTTCCTGCTTACAGGTAGGTCGGGGCTTACCCCGCCACCCCCCTTTTGGTCTATTTCTGCCCGGTTTGAGTTGTATACCTCTATGGTGGATAGGAAGCCTCCCAGCTTAGGCTGCTCACCGGGTAATTGGTAGATGGCACAATTGGTGCCTAGGAGCTTATCTCCTCCGCTCATCCCCCTCTTGTGGGGGCAATGCGGCAGTCCGGCATGGTGATCCGGAAATGGGATGCCCCTGTCCCGAGGGTCCCCGTAGCCCTTTCTCCCCCGCTCCGGTCCTTTCTCCCTTCACTTGGGGGGGGGGGGTATGGAGGGTTGTGTATGATGTTTCACTGTGTGTCATTTCTGTGTGTTCACTCTTACATAGTAACTGTGTTTTGGCCGGGGCTCCGGGCAGATGCTTAGGCACGGCCAGTGTTTTTGGTCTGCTTTATGGGGGCGGGGCAGCGGACCGCGCTCAGTTGGTTCCCTCCCGCCTCCCTTCCTTTCCCGCTGCTCCGTGCGGCAGCCTGTGTGGCTGCGCCTGTGTCTCTTTTTTCCCCTCCTCCGCCGGCTCGGTGTCAGCCAGCGCAGCTGGTGGCATTCCCCCATTGATTGGAGCAGGGCGGCTCCCTGTGACGCGGGGGGGGCGTGGCGCCGGCGAAAGCGGCGCCGGCGGAAGCGGCGCTCGGCGGCCTCAGCCTCACTTCCTCTTTTGCGGTGAAAAGAGGTCTCGTGGGGGGGGCGCGCGCTGCAGCAACACATGAGTTTGTGTGCTGCGGCTGGCAACATGTCCCTCCGGTCTGGCTCCTGGCGTCGGTGACAGGTAAGCGGTCTCGCTTTGGTGGGGCTGACTTTTAAGGAGGCACTCTCTTTGTTTGAACTATTGTGAACATGCTGCTTTATTTCTCTCACAAGGGATCTGATGGTTTGTTTTTTCTTTCCTTTCAGATCCTGGGATCCCTCTTTTACTGCGGCCTCCGGCTCTATATTGCCTGGCTAGTCTTTCTTGATATAATATTGCACATTTTGGATATATATATACATATATATATGTATATATATTTATTTTGAGACTGTTAAAGGGGACCTTTTTCTCTTAAAAAAAAAAAAAAAAAAAAAGAAATAATATATATATAAAAAATAAATCCCTCCCTTCCGGGACATACTTATAAAGGGGCATCCCGGGTTGGCTTATGCCTTAAAAGTCCCAGTATTTGCGATACCATAAATCACCAATATGGAGGCTTCTGTTACTACCGGAAACGACTCGTCAGAGCCGTCCAGGGGGTGTGTAAAATGCGGGGCTGCGCTCCCTGCTGATGATATTTTTATTTGCATTTCTTGTGCAAGGCAGATTGTTGCGCGTCAGTCTGTTGATCCGGCGGCTGACCCGTCGCAACCTCTATCATCTCCTGCCTCTCCCTCCCTGTTCCGGACCCCGCATGACATTGTCAAGGGTGGGGATTCGCAATCCGAGGTGGTGGTAAAATCAGCCAATCTTCGGGAAGTATTGCCCGTTAAAGCGGGGCTAAAGGCCTCTGCAAAACGGAAGCGCCTGACTCCGGTTTCTTCGGCTCCTCAGGACGAATTATGTGAGCCTGTGGAATGGTCCGATGGCTCCCCGGATGAGGGTGAATTCCTCTTGGAGTCAGATGAGCCGGCAGGTCAGCTTAAGGCTGATGCGATTGGCGATTGGTCGGCGGGGGTTGCCCTTGACACCCCCTCCATGCTGGCACAAATGTTTGAAATTTTGAATTTAGATCCGCCTGAGGCTGTCACCCGGCCAAGGGGCCAGTTGTTTGAAGAGCCTCAGCCGCGTTTGGTTTTTCCCAGACAGCACCACTTTGAGAGGGTGGTCCTGAAAGAATGGGAACATCCCACACGGTTATCTGGAATCCCTCCCAGTTGGGAAAAGCGTTATCCTTTTCCGCCAGAATTGCTGAAGCTTTGGTCCGTCCCTCCTGAAGTCGATACCCCTGTGCTAGGGTTAGCTAGCTCCGCTATGGTACAGTCTGCTGAGACCTCTGTCCCTAAAGATGGGGAGGATCGTAGGATTGACCAGTTTGCTCGCTATGGCTTCGTTTATGCTGGGTCAACAATGCGCCCCTTGTGCGCTTCGGCCCTTCTTCTTTTAGCGGTAAGATCTGTTATCCAGGGGCTATGCGAGGATCTCAATCCCGCCTGTGATGAGTTCGCTGCGCTTAAGCAGTGCGAGTCTTTTGTGTCTTACGTTCTATCCGCTCAGGACGATGCGCTGGCTATGAGTAGCAGGACAGCGGCGATGCTGGTCGCTATTCGTAGGTCAGTATGGCTGCGTCAGTGGTCGGCGGACTCAGCTTCTAAAAGGGTGCTCACAGCTCTCCCCTTTTTAGGGCTGCGGCTCTTCGGGGAGAAAATTGATTCAGTCGCAAAGGATGGCAAGATGCCACAACGCAGGAGGCCTCGACGCCCCTTTAGAGGGGCTGTTTCTGGTAGGCCGTCCTTTCGAGGATACAGAGCGGGTAGGGGGACTTCCCTTCCCTCTACCAGTCGTACAGGTTGGACGCGGGGAAGGGGCCGTGGCCGTCCCGCCCAGTCCTGGGGCTCCAAGCCCAAACCTGCGGGTAAGCCCACTCAGCAATGAGGGGCCGCCCTCACCCGTGCGGGTGGGGGGACGATTGCGACACTTCTCCCAGGTTTGGAACCGGGAGGTTCCGGACAGGTGGATTCAGGAGATAGTGTCGTCCGGTTACAAACTGGAGTTCGAGTCTCGCCCTCCTTCACGGTTCTTTCGGTCTCGGGTGCCCATCGATCCTTCGGCCGCACAGGAGCTCCTGGCGTCGGTGGAAAATCTGTTAGAGATGGCGGTCATCCGGCCGGTGCCGCGTTTAGAGATGGGCCTCGGTTTCTACTCCAATCTGTTCGCTGTCCCCAAGAGGGATGGGTCGGTTCGTCCCGTCCTGGACCTGAAGTTGCTCAACAGGTTCATCCGTTTTCGGAAGTTTCACATGGAAACCTTGCGCACTGCCGTCGGCTCTCTTCGGCAAGGGGACTTCATGACGTCTATAGACATCAAGGATGCTTATCTGCATGTTCCCATCTGCCTCCCTCATCAACGCTTTCTTCGATTCATGATGGAGGATCGGCATTATCAGTTCGTGGCACTTCCGTTTGGCCTTACCTCAGCGCCAAGAGTGTTCACCAAGGTGTTGGCAGGGGTCATGGCCATTTTCAGAGCTCGGGGCATTCGTGTCGTACCTTATTTGGACGACCTTCTTATCATGGCTCCGTCACCCGATCAATCGGAGAAGGACACCAGGGTGGTGCTCTCCACGCTGGAAAGTTTCGGTTGGGTGATCAACCTCTCCAAGTCCTCCCTCGCTCCGGCCAGGGTGGTGTCCTTTCTGGGGATGCGGTTAGACTCTTATCAACACAGAGTGTTTCTCCCTCAGTCCAAAATTCTTTTAATTCAGGAGTTGGCTCGGGTCCTACTCTCCAATCCTCGACCGTCCATCCGTCTGGGGATGAGGCTGGTAGGGTTGATGGTTGCCTCCTTCGAGGCAGTTCCTTTTGCTCAATTCCACACGAGGACGCTTCAGCTTTATCTGTTGGCGTCTTGGGACCGGCAGCCTCGGTCGCTGGATCAGCCCTTCCAGTTGTCCTCCCGGGTCCGGCAGTCCCTCCAGTGGTGGTTGGTCTCGACCAATCTCGTGAAGGGCAGGTCTTTTCTGGCCCCCCTTTGGGAAATTGTCACCACGGACGCCAGTCTGTCGGGATGGGGCGGATTCTGGAAGGAGCTGCAGTTCCAGGGGCAGTGGGGACCTCGGGAGGCCCTCTTACCCATCAATATTCTGGAACTGAGAGCCATCCGTCGGGTGCTTACTCTCCTGACTCAGCACGTTCTGGGCCTTCCGGTCCAGGTGCGTTCAGACAATCGAACAGCGGTTGCTTACATCAATCATCAGGGAGGGACTCGCAGCCTGAGTGCTCTCAGGGAGGTGTCCCTGATCCTGACCTGGGCAGAAGCCCATGTTCCTCGTCTCTCGGCGGTATACATCCCAGGAGTGGAGAACCTGAAAGCGGACCGCTTGAGCAGGGGCTCTCCCCGTCGGGGAGAATGGGCCCTCCATCCTCGGGTATTTCGCTCACTGTGTCGCCAATGGGGGACTCCAGAGGTGGACCTGTTTGCCTCTCGTCACAATCACAGGCTCCCGAACTTCGTGTCGCTCTCCCAGGATCCTCTGGCTCTGGCAGTGGACGCCATGTCCCTGAGCTGGGGGGATCTGGGGTTTCTGTACCTGTTTCCTCCGACACCCATGCTAGGCAGAGTGCTTCGGAAGTTGGCTCTGGAAGGGGTGTCCGCCGTCCTCGTGGCCCCAGGGTGGCCGAGGCGAGTGTGGTTCGCAGACATCGTTCGGCTGGCAGTGGACCAGGTCGTTCTGCCCCTTCGGCCCGATTTGCTCACTCAGGGTCAATTGTATTACCCCAATTTACCAGCGCTAGCTTTGACGGCCTGGCTGCTGAGACCTCCATCCTAAAGGAAGAGGGTCTTTCTGATTCTGTCGTTAGGACTTTGATCAGTGCCCGAAAAAGGTCTTCTTCTGTCACCTACTATAGGACCTGGAAAGCCTATATCGCTTGGTGCGAGATGAGATCTTTTCCTTGTAGGGTATTTTCGGTCCCCAGGGTTCTGGAGTTTTTACAATCTGGGCTGGACTCTGGTCTTCAGCTAAGTACGTTGAAAGGGCAGGTTTCTGCCTTATCTATCTTTTTTCAGAAGCGTGTTGCGCTTAAGTCTTTAGTTAAAACCTTTTTCCAGGGGGTTACGCATGTGCGGCCTCCCAGGAAACCATTACTCCCGGTTTGGGATTTGAATTTGGTTCTTTCTGCTCTTCAGGCTCCTCCTTTTGAGCCTTTGCAAGGGATTGCTTTATCTACCCTGACTCAGAAGATTGTCTTCTTGGTAGCGATCACTTCGATCCGGCGTGTCTCGGAATTGGCGGCCTTGTCTATTCAGGCGCCCTACTTCGAGAAGCATCGGGATAAGGTGGTCTTTCGATTCAAGCCAGACTTTCTTCCTAAGGTTGTTTCTGCTTTTCATTTGAACCAAGATATTGTTCTTCCCTCCTTATGTCCTAATCCTAAGAATGACAAAGAGAGGGGTTTGCATTGTTTGGATGTAGTACGCTGTGTTAAGTGCTACTTGGTTGTCACGTCTCCTTTCCGTAGGACGGATTCCTTTTTTGTTGTGCCCCATGGGCCTAGGAAGGGTTTGGCACCAGCCAAATCTGCCATTAGCAAGTGGATACGTCAGGCCGTTACTGCGGCCTATTCTGCTAAGGGAAGAGTTCCCCCTTTTCGTATTACTGCTCATTCCACTCGCGCTGTTGGGGCGTCTTGGGCTTTTCAGCACCAAGCTTCTGTTGAACAGGTTTGTAAGGCCGCCACTTGGTCTTCTGTTCACACTTTTTCTAAGTTTTACAAAGTTGATGTGCGGGCCTCAGCGGATGCTGTTTTCGGCCGCAAAGTTCTGCAGACTGCAGTCGTTTAAGTTTTGCTTCACCTGGCCTTGAGTTGCCCAGCCCTTGTGGACACTGCTTTTGGATGTCCCATGAGTAATGAATATTTAAGAAGTGAAGCGGGGTGTGTGGCACACCAAGAATAATACCATTTTGTGAGTACTCACCTGAAAAATGGATATTGTTGGTGTGCCACACACCCCGCTTCACACCCGCCCTTTTCGGTATTACCGAAGCCTTTATATGGTGAAGCCTTTTTTATATCAAATTTGATTTTGAGGTTACTGGTGGAATACTGGTACCTTGTATTACTGCTTTGTTGATTATACTGGTGATTGAAGGGAGGTACCAGGTATATATAGGCCGGAAGGTGGGGCTCGTTACAAGACTTCCTCTCTGCACTACGTCACCTGCAGGTGATTAACCCATGAGTAATGAATATTTAAGAAGTGAAGCGGGGTGTGTGGCACACCAACAATATCCATTTTTCAGGTGAGTACTCACAAAATGGTATTTTCTCTTTCCTCCCCCCTGCCTCCTTCTTTACCTCTTTCCCCTGCCTCTCCCCCACCGCTCTCCTTGCCTGTAACTATACTTCTTGCTCTCACTGACCCTTCCCCCCTCTCCCTGCCAAACTAGCCACAATGGGCGAGCCAAACCTGGTTTCTTTCAACGTTAAGGGACTGAAAACACCGGAGAAAAGGAGGGAGATACTGAGAAACCTCAAGGCCTTGAAGGCCAATGTGGCCTTTCTCCAAAAAACGCACTTCAAAGCAGCAAACCCACCCACCATGAGAGACAGAGCGTTCCCGATCTCCTACCACAGTTACTCTCCGGACTCCCGATCAAGAGGGGTAAGCCTGCTGATATCAAGGTCAGTACCATGGGAAGAGGGGGGGGTGCTGAGTGGTGGAGAAGGGAGGTGGCTTTTAGTTAAGGGGAAGATATGAGCGGAACCCTACACCTTTGTAAACATCTACTGCCCAAACACAGGACAGGTGGATTTCCTGGAGGAAGTCCTAGTTAAGATGGCGGAATTTGCGGAGGGAAGAGTGGTAATCGGAGGAGACTTTAACCTCACACTGGACCCGCTGGTTGACACTTCCAAGGGCCATACATACCTCTCCTACACCAAACTTAGAAAGCTCAAAAGACTTTTGCATACGCACCAGCTTGTAGACCCCTGTCGTATATTCCACCCTAACGGCAGAGACTACTCTTACTACTCTGCCCCACATAACATGTACTCTAGGCTGGACTTTTTTCTCATCCAACACCATACATTGCAGAGAGTCAAAAAGGCAGCCATTGGCAGCATTGTCTTGTCCGATCACGCCCCAATAAGCCTCACCCTATCCGCACACACCCAGTCGCCCCGTTCCTGGGCTTGGAAGCTAAATAGGTCACTCATTCAAGACATAGGCTTCAGGGAAACCTTACAACAGAACCTTAGAGAGTACTTCGCTAGGAACACCACACCAGGGTCTAACCCCGCGGTGATCTGGGAGGCCCATAAATGTGTTGCCAGAGGCCTTCTGATCCAACAAGGGGCCAGGATAAAAAAGGAAAAAGGCAAGGCCATTGGCGAATTAATGGGCGAGATCCAAAGGCTGGAAGCACTACACAAGCAGTCCCTAGCCTGGTGGCTCTGACCTCCCTTAGGGACCGGCTACGCAGGGTAAGTAACGACTCCGCTAAACTCCAACTCATCAAGTGTAGGAAAACCTACTACGAGTCAGGAGACAAGTGCGGTCGCCTGCTGGCCATGGCCCTGAGGGGTGAAGCCAAAACATATGTCCCCAAATACAAGACAAGATGGGAACCATGAAACACAAGGCTGCAGAGATCGCCAGAGTCTTTAGGCAGTACTATGAGGAACTATATAACATACCTACTGATAGGTCAAACATGAGGGCTTCAGATATAGCTGCCTACCTCCAGCATTCCGGGCTCCCTAAACTGCCGTCGGGGATATTGAGGGAACTGGAGGACCCGATCTCCCATGAGGAATTAGCCAAAGCATTGAAGGATTTGGCTACCGGGAAAGCACCGGGACCGGATGGGTTTCCCCTTATTTATTACAAAACTTTTGCGGGGATACCCCACCCTTAGCTCCAGCTATAGGCCGATATCCCTTCTGAATGCCGATATAAAGCTTTTTGCAAAAATATTAGCATCTCCTTTAGGAACGCACCTCCATCACGTTATACACCTAGACCAGGTAGGATTTATGCCCTACAGGGAAGCCCGTGATAACACCACAAAGACGATAAACCTTATTAACCTGGCAATTCAACGTGACCTACCCGCGATACTCCTATTAACCGATGCTGAAAAAGCGTTCGATAGAGTGCAGTGGGATTTCATGTTTGGAAATCCTACGGCACATTGGACTAAGAGATAGCATGTTAGGCTGGATAACTAGCCTATACCATGGCCCTTCCGCAGTTTTGGGAGTCAATGGTACGACTTCGGAACCTTTCTGCATTGGTAATGGGACAAGACAGGGGTGCCCTCTGTCACCCCTGATCTTCATTTTAACGCTGGAACCTCTACTTTGTAGTGTTAGGAATAACCAGAGCATACAGGGCATACATTTGCCCTCTGGACATTGCAAGGTAGCGGAGTATGCGGATGACTTGCTGTTCTTCGTGACTAGCCCGGAAGTATCTCTCCCAAACCTAATTAAAGAGCTGGAGACGTATAAAAGCCTCTCCGGCTACAAAATAAACATGCAAAAGTCGGAGATTCTTAATGTAAACCTTCCGGCGACTAGAGAAACCAACCTTAGCCACTCTTTTCCGTTTAAATGGGCACAAGATTATATTACGTATCTGGCCACGAAGATAGGGAGGTCTCCGGGTAGGCTCTTTGATCTTAACTTCCCCCCACTCTTGCGAGCCTTCACCAAAGACATAGATACATGGGCACATAAAAAACTCTCCTGGTTTGGGAGATGTAACTCACTAAAGATGAATCTGCTGCCTCACCTCCTATACCTACTACAGGCTTTCCCAATTGAGATCCCTGGCTCTATCCTCCGGAGGATTGGCGTTGTTTTCTCGAATTTTGTTTGGCTGGGCAGAAACCCGAGAGTTAGCAGAAGCTTACGTTGGTTTGGACCAACTGCATTGGTATAGAGTCCCGACACAGCTTAATAAATGGTTCCCAACTGTCCCGCCGCTGTGTTGGAGGTGCAACTCCAAGCGTGTTGACCTCCTGCACACTTTCTGGTCGTGCCCGGCCTTGCAGTCGTTCTGGAAGGGTGTCAGAGAAGTAACACAGTGCATGACTGATAGAGAGATTCCATGGGACCCTGCTTTCTTCCTCCTCCACCACTCAGCCATGCCCGCCAAGAGCTACCGGAGATCTGTAGTGTGCCAGATGGTTAACGCCGCATTGGCGTGTGTCCCTTCGCGCTGGAAGAGCCAATCGCCTCCGAACATAACACAGTGGCTTAATAGGGTAGTTGAAATTGAGAGGTTTGAGGGGATGATAGCGGTCCAGCGCGAGTCCGAGGAAGAACACAGGAATAAATGGGCCTACTGGGTAGAATTCACGATGTCACCGGCCTACAGGGACTTACTAGGAGCAGAGGTGTAAAAAGTTAAATAGTCTACTATAAGGCTCCGCTCTGCCCCCCTTTCCCCCGCTTCTCCTCTGTTTTTTCTCCCCCCCATCTTTCTCCCCTCTACTGCCCCCCCTTCTTTTTATCTCTACCCTCCTCTAGATAGTCTCTTGACTGTCTAGCCTACATTTCAATACTCACTGTTATCGTTATTGTTTGTGTTAATGATGGATTGGAGATACAACAACTGCCTGAGAGTTGCTGTGACAGGCCTGATTGGTTAATGGCTACGGTCGTAGGGGACTGTGCCTTTCGTCCCTGAGCGACGACCGCACAGAAGCTCTTGAGCATTGTCAGATACTGCTGACCTGGCTGCTGCAGGGTTGACGGGGTGCCCCGATCTGTCGCTGAGTTAAATGATGCGTGAGCGGGATAACGCTATTAGCCTCCCATATGACCCTTGCCAGACATCAGTACGCTGGTGCTTGTCGGAATCATATAGTATCTCATTTTGTTACTCTACATTTCAAGTGTCATGTAATTGTCCTCTCTTTGTGTACCGAAATCTTAAATAAAGAATATATAAAACCAAAAAAAAAAGATTTTTATGACAAACTTAGTGCAAAATGGTCTGGCAACAAAGGGTGACAAAAACTCCAGGTAGGCTGGCACTTAAAGGATTAAAGGAGTTTTTTCTGTGCCTTTTTTTACACTTAACCCTTTGTGAACTGGTAAGGGTTCCTTGAGACCCCTATACCAGCTCACAGGGCAGCAGAGGCTGACAAGTCACTTGCCAGCAAGGGGATGACTTGCCATAGCTACCCGCCCCATTACCTGCATCCCCAAAGCCCAGGGGGGTGCAGAAGAGCCGGTGCCCCTGTGGGCTAGGTGGGCTGGTAGCCTTTATGGCCAGGGACCAGCCGCTTGGCCTCCGCATCCTTGTCTACCAGCCCACATAGCTGGTGCCCAGGCTGGTCCTGGAGAGGTTTGACCTCACATAATTTCTTAACTTTAGGTACAGTTAGTTGTACTGGGCAGGAATGAGTGCCTACCGATATGGAAGGAATGGGGCTTTTGCATGCAAAATGATTTTCCAGGTTTTATTAAAAAAACAAAGGGCCTTCATCCCTTTTGTTTCATTGGCTTACCCATTTTGTTGCTATGTAATTTATTACTGTTTTTGCATGAACCCTCTGATTGTAAAGCGCTGCGGAATAAGTTGGTGCTATGTAAATAAAGATTATTATAATTATTTTAATCTGTGCAAGTCTTAAAGAGGACTCCCTCTTTATTATACAGTAGCCAAACCACAAAATGAATATTTTAATGATAATAAAGATAATGCACACTGTTACAATGTGCTCCAAGGGAAGTAACAAATCTAATGCAAGTCGCACTCAGACAAAAATATACTACCCTATATGAAATGGAACACCTTCCCACAGCTTTTGAAACATCTAAATCAGTTTATTGACAAGAATCAAGAGGCAAAAACATAAACTACATAAACACAATAGACACAACCAAAGAATCACAAAGCAGAGAGCAAGTGGGGTAGTCATACAAGTCAATGCTTGATAATCTCTGTATAATAAATTACCATAATTAATTACAACCTGGTAGCAGCAAAAAAATAAACCTATATAACTATAAGGGGTATATATAATCTAGGCCCTATAAATACCTAATCTGTGCAATATAAAACACTTAATATATAGCAAAGGTGAACTGTGCAACCTATGCTGGCTTAAAATGACCTGTGCTGACTTAAAATGACCTCCTTCAAAACCTCACACAATTATTAGTAACCGAAAGACCTTAGACAAATACCAAAATATTGTGCTCCCAATTCAATCTCATCATTAATATGAATAAACACATGTAAAAAACAATATTATGACCTGCTCCAAGGAAATAACGGCACCCCACTATGCCCCCCACAATGATGAATTGCACTGAATTATATGACTGCCCCACTTGCTCTCCACTTTGTGATTCTTTGGTTTTAATGTGTCTATTGTGTTTATGTTGTTTTATGTTATTGCCTCCTGATTCTTGTTAATAAATTGATTTATATTTTTAAAAAGTTGTGGGAAGGTGCTACATTACATATAGGGTAGTATATTTTTGTGGGATTACACCCCCCCCCCCCCAATAAACTCTTGCATTTAATATGCAGCAGCGCCGCCGCTAAAATAAAGAGCAGAGCCACCTGAGTACTCACCTCCTCTTGGATCCTTCTGCAGCAGCCTATCAGCTCACAGGGCCAGTGTCTGCACAGTACTATGCTCGACCACTAGCCGCGATAGGCTGATCCCTAAGGCCCAAAATGAATATGCAGTGGGCCATCACATCTTACCACCAGACCCACCAGTGGATCCCAGCCCACCAAAACCCAGGGCACAAATGGATTTCCTACTAGCACCAACAGAGCACCGACTGGCTTCCCTAGGACCACAGGGGCATGTGTATACTACCTGCTCGGAGGGCTAAATGCAGAGTAAAAATTCCTATGTGTGGCACCTAATACCTCCTATACAAAAAACCCAGAGACTCCAAAATGTATATGCAGATCTCCAGCAGATCCAAGCAAAACGTAAGTGATCAGAACAACGTTGCAGTGCAGGGTTAAGAAGGTTGATTTTGGCTCTCTGTCCTCAGGCTCAGGAAAGTGAGCACAGCAAAGGTCTAGTCACCTCAGTTGAAAGCTGTTCTATTCCTGACATTACATACATAGATCCCTGCCCCCAAAACCCAGTTAGCCCTGATTACCTTACTGCCGTGCCATAATTATCTATCTATTTCTGTCAAACAAATTATTTTTGCTAAACTAGCACACAAGGGGGTTGATTCAGAACCAGAATTCTCACTACTTTTCAGGAGAGAAAACTGCCATTGACTTTCATTGTCTACATTGGGAGTGATTCAGAGCCAGGTGAAAATGTACACCAGGTAGTCAATGGCCTTGATTCACTAAGACTTGAAAAAAAATTCTCAAGGTAGTAAAAAATTAAATCCATGACAAAAAGCATTAGAATTTCACTGTTAATGAATCACCAGATAGGAAGACTATAAAAGTCAATAGCACTTTTTACTTCAGAGTAAAAGGAGTATAAAGTTTGAAACTTTTCTCAGGAGTAAAAAAGTGCCATTGCATTCCTTTCTGGTGATTCACTAAAAGTGAAATTCTCATGCTTTTTCTTGAATTGATTTTTTTACTACCATGAGATTTTTTTTTCAATTCTTAGTAAATCAAGGCAAATGAAAGTCAATGGCAATTTTTCAGGAGTTCTCAGCTGGCTCTGAATCGACCCCAAGGTCTACACAAAGGATCAGCTCACAGTACAACTATTGATTCTCCATGTTCATACTTGTCACTCATGTGAATTGATTGTGGCAATTGACAGAATTGATTTCAGGTCTAGGCTGTGGATTGTATACAACACTCTGATGTAGACTAACTATATTTGTAACTACACAAACTTCATGTTTGTTAGCTATAGCTGAGCACACTGGGAATCAGACAGACACCTGCTTATGTTTGCTGAAGGGTATTCCCCAGGTGATAAATATCAGGTGTTAATGAACTAGCTTTTTTCGGGGATAAATCATTGTTAAATAAGTGCAGTATTCCTCATAATGAAGTCATTAGTAGGGATGAGGGAAACTCCCCAAAGTTCAGGTAGGGCAAGTTCGGCCATACTTTGAATAAACTTTGAATAATTGGTTGGGTTTGGGAACCTGGTCCCCATCAAACTTTGGGGCGGGAGCTGTGGCGGGGGTGCAGAATGTGCAGCAGGAAGCACTGCTGTAGCTTACCTCAGCCCCGCTATTCTCACTCATGGCAGATGGCAATTAATCTGAAACCTAAAATTGCGCATTGTGCAAAATATCAGACCTATAACCTAAAGCGGATGTTTCATCTCCCCGACTTTAGTCCCTCCTCACTGGCTCATATTTAAAAGTGGCAATGAACATTTCTGACAAGCCATTGGAGTGCTATCATACAGGATCCTTAGCAAGCATGTAACATAGGAACATAGTATGTAAGGCTGAAAAGAACCTTTAGTCCATCCAGTTCAGCCTGTATTCTTTCAGAACACTTTGAACCCTTTTAGTGTATTCTTCATGGCCCTCTCCTCCGGCCACTAATTCCATAGTCCCACTGTTCTTACAGAAAAGAATCCCCCCCCCCCCATGTTGGTGGAGGAAGCGTCCTCTAACCTTAGTGCATGCCCCCGGGTTATGGTTACACACCGGGGTATAAATAGATTGTGGGACAGATATTTTTATTGACCCCGGATTTATTTATACATAGTTACACCCGCGCCTGTTCACCAGTTAACGTCTGGCTGGGTGCGCCGTGTGTACTGGGAGTGTGGAATAATATGGCGATCTAAGCTACTTTGTGCCGGCCAATGCAGGGAACAACTAACTTTCTGGTGGCATTTTGCTGTGTCTTCTCTGCAGTTTGCCAGTCAAAATGTGTGGTATTTACTAACAGGTTGCTCTTGACAGCAGGGGAACTATGGCAGTGCAATTTGCTGTTGCAAAACCAGAAGTTGTGCTGGAAACCCACTTAAAGTGGACCAAAACACAGAATTTCGACTATCCTGGGTTTTGGTCCTCGCCCCCGATCGGAGTACCCCGCTGTGTGAAACCCCTTAGGTCACCCGAACAAATTCACCTCTTCCTGGTCCTACGACACATGCGAGGCCGCTGGTCCAATCAGCGTGCTGATGGCCGCATCCCCTGCTACCCTCTAACAGGGAGCGTGCCCGCACCGGCTATTCACAAATACCTTTGGTCCACTTTAACAGCTTAGGGCAGCATGGAATTTGTCTCAGAATGTATGTGTTGTGTCTCTATAGAGTCTAGGGTGTTTTGGAAGCTTCCCAAAAATAGTTTAAAAAAATTATGTGAAAAACAATTTATTAGTTGTTTATCCTATACTAGTTATCTTTCTGACCTCCACACTCAATGTATTAGTGACAGATGTAAAAATTACTTAAACAGCCATTCTCGCCAAAAATAACATTGATTCTTATGGGGTTCACCACTAAAAGCTGGCACTCACAAAAGCCATTCGCCCTAGTGAAGACGAAGGGACTTACATATGGCAAACACAGTCTTAGCATGACAAATAGGCCATTTTTAGCATAGTAAATGTGGCAAACTGGCAAATGGCCAGGGAACGTTTTGTAAATGACCTAAGTGAAATATATTCAAATCCAGAGTTTAGAAATCACACATTCTTTTCTCCACATGTGAATCTGTATAGCAGGTATACACCATCTACTGACAACAGTTTTCTCCCACTGCGCTTGAAGACCAGCTGGGAAGGAAAATGTTGGATTTGTTGAGTTCTTTATTCTTGGCTGATGCACTGCATCTGTGTCCCATATTGGCCCATATAAAAGATTTGTAATTTTATTTTTGTCAAATGTATTGTGGGTTATGCAGCAGTGATGTGGATTTTCCAGATTTATTCCAAGATCATTCATGCATTCGTAGGCCATGATTTTAGAAGAAAAAACTGAAAGACTTTGGGACAAAGGATGCAATTAATGGTCTTGCCTCCCTTTTGATCAGTTCTTTCTGAAAAAGATTAAATTGAATTAGATTAAATTCATACGTGCATAGTTACAGAGGTATTTGCATTGAACAAAGACATCTATCCATCAAGTTCAACCATGGACAGGGAAAGGGGGAAACAAAGGGAAAGCTTCCTTGATCCAGAGAAGAAAACAACAGCAGATTAGTCTAATTAGTTATATTTTAAAAATCTTCCTGGCCCCCTTATAGTGATCACATTTACCCTTGTCTCATCATTCAATGTAGGAATAGATCAAGGATACTAGACTTTTTTATTTTCTTGAAGACCTTTTGCTAGTTATCAAATCTTTCACAGAACAGCTTCTTCAGGAATCTAATAGCAGTAAGTAGGAGCTCCTATGCACATCCTCTGATGGCGGTAAGGCGTTGATCGCATTAACATGACTGGGGCTATGCAGTGTTATTAAGACATCTTGGGATATGTTAACTCAGCATTACATGGTGCGGCCTTATGCCTCTATTCAAGCGTGGCTTGCTAATTTTCAAATAATGTCTTCTTTTAACCAATCTCTTGTTAACCAGTCTTCTTCAGTATCCAAAATGCAAAAAGGGCATTGCAGTGGAGTTCCCTGTGTCTTTCTGACATGGACACACAGCTTAACTGGAGGAAAATTTAATGTATGTACAGTTGCCTTGATTTATGGCCTAGATAAATGAGAACCTTTACAGACCCCCGTCTATGGAAGTAGTTAGTAACATTACACTTTTTCTTAAAGGGAGAGTGTAGGAAACAAAAAACAAGCTTTTAATACTCACAACCCACAGCCTCAACCCCATGCAGCCCCAACTGCTGTTCTTTTTGGGTGTGAAAACCATAAGCCCAGGAGCCTAAGGCGGCATGATTTCCCCTATGAATAGTACGAACCTGAACCGCAAAGTTCGGGTTCGTACCTAGCTTTGCGAGTTCAGGTTCCCAGATCCGAACATGGACTTCAGCCAGAAGTCTGTGTCCAAGTTCAGCATTCGGCCTGAACATGAACAGCTGGCTGTTTTTTCTACACATGGAATGTGGATCATATCTAAGGTAGAGCTGACCATTATGTTTTTGTGCTGCACGAAGTAGTTGCAACATATCTGAGCCCTGCAATCTGGTCCCTGGCCATTGGTCAGCGCCCCGCCTGTCGAGCTACGGTGGGGCCTCATAAGTGAGGACACTGGCAACTAGCATTAGAAGTGCTGGCACTAGGAGTGTCCACTTTCATTGGTCCACCCTTAGCCCATCTGGCAGCCTGAACACTGACCAGGGACTGGATTGTGGGGTTCAGGTAAGGTACAGCCGCTTCTTGCAGTACTCTCTGCGCCCCCCACAACACTGGCCATCACAATTTTTTATCTTTGTGTGAAAAGTGAGTGGCAAATCGAACTCATGTGTAAATATAGCTAAATAGGAGCACAATAAGGATGGCCAATTGCACAGTGATGTAGGAGGGGGCCAATGGCAATAGAGGTGACATTAGTGGCTTCGAGGAACATGGTGATAATTGATTATACAACGCCACCCCTGGATGACATCTTAGGCATGTGTATTGCCAGCATTTGGGGATTGTTACATATGAATGTAGGGGTGTAGTGGAAGGACATACGAGTGGCGTTGGTAGAGACAGTGGGTATCCTGATTGTTGTAGAAAATCGTCATTGTGCTAATTTGGAATATCTTCACTGTGGCCCCTGACCAGGTTCCAAATCATTAAAGGGACTTGCGCTCTTCAAAAGGTTGAGCACCTCTGCCCTACAGTGAATGAAAAAATGTAAGCCTGAAAATAGACTGGTATACTTACCCACTTCCAAGGTCTGCAGCTTGTTTAACTGTAGGTAAAAGCTGGGTATGCTGCAGAGAATTACTCTGTTGTTGTGAATGCCAATAGGTCATGGTCCAGAGGAGAGGGGGATCTGACACACGGCATATTGCAGAAACGGGTAGGTATATAACCACCTGTTCTTGGGCTTGCATGTAATCTTTCCCAATCAGGGGTGAGAATAGAAGGTTAAGGCGGGGTCTAGAGCACTGGACTACAGTCACTGGACAAAGATTAGAGCTCCTACAAACCCGAAACCGAAAGACCGAAGAGAAACTGCTTTGTTGGGAAAGAATATAACAGTATCACCCCATTCCTCAGCTGGCGCTTAAAGCAAAAGTCCCCATCTATGGATTTTTCCTAATATTCCAGCACCGGTCAGTCCAACAGGCAACTAGGAGGTCCGCTTACCTTACCGCCACTAGTGTCCCCCTGATTGTTGTCGCCCGCAGCTCCACTTTGTGACGCAGAGAGCAGCACTTCCAGGTTCCGGTTTGTGAGTGAATGTGGCCTTTGTAAGGCTGGCTCACATTGAAAGACACTTCCATACTGCAGGAACTTTCGTGTACAGAGGTGCCCATTGAAAACAATGGGAGCCGCCCATACAAAGGACACGGTCACCACCAGAAAGAACTCAGAAGAGCGGCTACCAGCTTCACAAACCGGGGCTGTTTGAGTACCGATCAGCAATGCAGGAGCAGTGGCAAGGCTAGGGAATCTCCTAGTTACCAATTGCTGGAATTTTAGAAAAGTCCACAGAATTTTTCTTCTTCAACCATAAGATTAATAATTAGTTTCAGGTCTTAAATAAAGTGATCATATTGCCCTTTAATTGCCTTGCAGGGCAAAATATGTTCAGCATGCCCTTTGCTATACTTTTTCATACTTTTTCGAGTTCAAGCCCTTAAAGGGCTTAATTACCTTAATAGCTATCCAGGATAGACCTTACTAATGCATTGTAAAGAGCATAAAATTATCTCATTCTCACTTTACTCTCTCTCTCCCCAGAAAGTCAGAACCTAGAGGCAATGCATTTTCAATTCAAGATTTGATTTTTCTGGCTTTAGCAGCAGCATATTGGCATTGCATTTGTCCAGATGAAAATTGATGAGCATGTAGCATACACAGTGGCTGAACCATAGAGTACTTACAATGTACATGACAACAAAGACAAAGGCATCTTGCCTTGACTGACCAAGCTAAGCTTGTTAAAATGCCAGTTCGGAGCAATTGACATACACTGAGACCATCATCTCCCTCAATGCCTTTTCAGAAGTTGTTTACTATTTCAGATTCTTCTTTTAAACCAACAAAAATACTATTTAGGGCATAGTTACCCTTTGATGTATTAGCCTTGCCAAAGTGGTTGGGTACATCACTTTTCCCATCTCTGTTAATGTCAGCCTGACCTATTTTATAAGTGTATTTTTCTCTGGTTCTGCACTTGGCCCTGGTAATTTTCCCTATTCAACCTATTTCAGGATTAGAGAAAAATCACACAGATAGAATAGGTCAGGTTGACATCTATGATGTTCTAAATGAAATGTGTGGCGGCTATGATTAGTAACTCAGTGGGTGAAATAATTACTATTAGTATTTTTAGAATGAAATGCGTCTACAAGCTGAGCCTCTAACAGGGAGGTATTAAAGATGCGCTGTCATTCTTGCATGTGATTTTAAGCAGCGTATGTAAGGTTTTTCTATGTTTACAACATTTTAATGATTGGACATGTATTCTACCCCCTGCTGACTGTTCCAGTGTCTGAGCGCCTAGCATGCACACTGCAAATGCTCACGTGATCATCATCATCAAGCCATAGATTTTGTAAGGGATAGTATTATTCAATTTTGTGGCATGACAAAAACAAAAGACCGCAATATTCTGAGGAAGTAATCAACAACATACTTTTATTTTTATCAGCTGCTTTTCGGACAGGAACTGGAATTCACAATAATAGACCTGGACACCAAAAGATTTGAATATATAATAATTGCAAGAAGTACCCCAATGTAAATGGAACGAAATACTAGGTACTGGATGATACATTTTCATCTTGATTGAACGATTCATAGTAGACTTTAGTGTAGTTTTTTAGATAGTTACTTGTAGGCTTACTATTAGGTTAGGCACATTTGCACAATTATTATAACACTTATGGTTGCACAATTAATGTGTATGACTCTTTTTACACTTTAAAATTCACTACAATACTGTAATGTCCTTGGAGGCTGTACAGCGATTAGGTTCTGAATAGAAGGACTCTATAATAATATTGGTTTATAATAATATATTTAGTCCATGAGTCCTTGGTCATCCTTGTATGTAGTTGTAATTGGTTTTAAATGTATGTGTCTTTTTTGTGTATGAACTGATTTCAGTGTGAACAAATAAATACTTGTGTATATTGCGGAGCCATTTTTGGGTTGATCTGGCGGCCCATTTTGTTATTGTATATTGTGTATGACACAATTGTGTCTTGGCTCTGTGTCAGCTAGCACCCAATTATTTCGTTGCTTTATAGATACATTGGCTGTGCTGAGTCCCAATCGTTGTGTGTTTATTGTATGGTCCAGATACACTTTAGGTGTGTTTTGGGGACTCATGCACGCTTCCAATTATGGATTTTGAGGGGGTGGAAAACACCTGGGCACAACATCTGTCCGAATTGAAAGGGACAGACCCCATACGGGCAGAGTTGCCTCCAGATAGGGCTAACCAGTATCAATCATTATATAGATCCATCAAACAAGCAAGGCGGAACTATTTACGCCTATGGTGGAACATAAATAGCCTGGAGATATATAGGGAACAAAAACTTATCCCACGGGGACTTAGGGTCCAAATATTTCCAGCCTGGGAGGTATCAGAAACCTTCAAAAAAGAATGGGAGAACCATCTTACAAACTGCTCCATGACATTAATGGATATGTTGATCCAAGAAGATAGGAAATTATTGATAGAGGTTAAAAAAGAATTGCAGGAATTATATGAACAATTTGAATTATCTATTCCTCAGGAACAAGCACAAAAATTTAGTGGCAACATAACAAAGGAAATTGACAGATACGAGATTGAGGTTAAGACAAACCAGAAACGTAAATTAGAGAGGGACCGGTGGGACATGGTCAATAATCGCTTCTATAAGTGGAAGCACCATGGGAACAAGCGTTTTATAATAATAGGCAACAACATCATAATAAAGTTACTTCCCCTAGATCCCAAACTCTTTACAACTCTGCCCGCCTTAGAGACTCCTCTATTTCCAGTCAGTCATCAAATATCTCACAAGATGAGCATTTTTTAGATATAGATCAAAGGAGAGGAGAACGAGGAGGGGAAAAAAGAAAAGAAAGGAGTCCGCGGGAAACGAATACTGGGGAACACAGACGCTTGAGGCCCAGAGAGGAGAGAGGGAGACCGTCCCATCTGAGATTTCGGAACAAATATCATCCGACAAACAATTAGAGGTTATTAACCTTACAGAGGTTCCTCTTACAGAGATACAAAAGTCTGTACTTAGTCGGGGCCTCAGTTTTTCACCTACCAACAGGATTAACCAATTTAATGTTGTGAAAGATTTATTTCTTTTTTGTAGACGCCTTTTACTCAAGAAACACTTTTCCGGTCTAGGACAGGATACAAAGGATGTTATTTGCGATGAAACAGAGGGCATGGCTCTGGATGACCTTGTGTGCCTTTTAGAGGAACAGGATAACACAGAGCCAACAACATTGTTGCTTCGTAAACCTTCTACATTTACCCCCCTATGGTCTACAAGCCCAGCTATTCAGACATTCTTTCAACTAGTAAGTAAAGAGGTTAGAGACATAGTCCCTAGTGTACAACATAAGAACCTTACAAAACTTACGCGCCCTACAGAATAGAGATGATCTAATTCTGAAGGAAGCGGATAAAGGGGGCAACATTGTTATACTAACCAGGGAGTACTATAGGAAGGAGGTCATGAGGCAACTGCAGGATCCTAACACTTATCAGAAATTACCCTCTGATCACACACAAGGTTACAAATGTGAGTTTGATGATTTGCTATATAATGCCTTTATGAATGGTACTATCAGCAAGACCCAGTATCATTTTTTAATGGTGGATTTTCCACGCAAGCCTACCTTCTACATCCTTCCGAAGATACATAAAGATGCACAACATCCCCCAGAGCGCCCCATTGTGTCGGGAGTGGGCAGTTTAACTGAATATGCCTGTACCTTCATTGACTCACTTCTACAACCTCACGTCATGGCTTTAGATTTTTACATAAGGGACTCCACGGACATACTAAACCGACTGAACCAGATACAGGTTCCACTGGACACAGTTTTAATAACGTGTGACGTAGAGTCCCTTTATACAAATATTAGTCATCATATGGCCAAACATACGGTTGGATACTTTTTAGAAATGGAGACAACAAGTAAATGGGCCCTGCATGGTTTTATATTGGATCTACTAGACTTGCTTAGTCATAATACCTTCGTCTTTGACATGGGATATTATAGACAAATTAGAGGCATTGCCATGGGAGCTCGGTGCGCCCCCTCGGTTGCTAATCGCTTTTTGGGCTGGTGGGAGAGGGAGGTTGTATGGGCTGAGGAATTTAACAACTACCACCAATACATCTTGGGGTGGTATCGTTTTATTGACGATGTACTTATTTTGTGGCATGGACCCAAAGAATTGGGTAGTGCATTCATTGAATGTTTGAACAAAAATAACTACAACATATTCCTGACCCATACAATCTCCTCCCACCAGGCTACTTTTTTGGATCTGACTCTGACCCTCGAGGGGGATGGCACCATACGGACCACACTATTTAGGAAGGCCACTGCTACCAACAGTCTATTACATTTCACTAGTGCACATCCTAAGAGCCTTAAGAAAGGAATACCCACTGGTCAGTTCCTTAGGCTAAGAAGAAATTGTTTGGATGTACTAGACTTTAGGAAGGAGGCCAATAAATTGGTAAACCGCTTTAAACAACGGGGCTATCCAAAGAACATCTTAAAACGAGCAAGACGGAAAGCAGAAGAGACTGAAAGGGAAGACTGACTGAAATATCGACATCGCAAATGCAATGATGAGGTAAGGTTTTCCTCTGAATACAATAGCGATTGGCACCTACTCCAACACATTTTTAAAAAGCACTGGTCAGTCCTTAAAACAGACCCACACATAGCAAGATGGGTAAGAAAGGGACTGTTAATGACTCCTCGCCGGGCACCTAATCTGAGAGATCACCTTTGCAAAAGTCATTACACGCGCCCATGCACATGGCTATCTAGCAAAAATCGGGGCTCCAGTAGGCTTTGCGGACAATGTAGTATCTGCAAATATGTAGTGACTTGTGACAACTTTAGTGGATTACACTCCTCAAAACAATATCGAATTAATCAACATTTGAATTGTCGCACGGAAGATATTATTTACATGATACAATGTGTGTGCCCAAAGCAATATATAGGTGAAACGAAAAACCCTGCAAAAATCAGGATACAGGGACACATATCAAATATAAAGCTTGCAAAAAGGGATATGGAGGCAGGAAAGATTTTGACTCCAGTGGCCGCTCACTTTTTGACGAAACACAATTGCAACATGGAGGGAACACGTATCACCTTTATTGAAAAGGTGAGTTTAGGAGGGGGGGGCAATCTCAAAAGACGCCTAGAACAAAAAGAACTAGAATGGATTTATAATTTAAACACTAGAGCACCCTATGGTATTAACGAGGAATTTAGTTTTACTTCATTTTTGGGGCGTGATGGATAAAAAAGAGGGGGGGGATTATGTTCTTGGTATGATTTGGAAACAGATACACAGCACATTGAATATATATCACATTATAACACTGTTATTTGTGGTTGTTTTTTGCTTTTTGTTGTTATAGATTTTGGGGTTTGATGATGGTTGTTCTGTAAAGGTCCGTCTACTCTTTAATGGCGTCATGTTTGGTCAAGGAACTTCATTGAGAATTGGGCCATAAATGTGTTCAGCTACTGGGATGTTACCCACCTTCACTGTCGATATACTCACCTATTGTCTCCATCTATGCAATTGTGTTGAATTTGAGGTCCCAATACTCCCAAAACTCACGGCTTCTAAATTTAGATGTAGTGGATTAATAGGATGTTATGTGCTTTAAAGATATCACATAAATATCCATTTCACTCATTAATTGGTTCCATGGATTGATATGTTGCCTCCACCTCCAAGTGTATAGATATTTGAGATATTGTTTAACATTGTACCCTTTGACCTAATGCTTTGATAATATGGAGAAAAGGGTCAATTGGATGCCTCTCTTTCCACATCAAAAAGGCCACAATGATAATAGTTCCCTTCATCTATGTTGATCTCTGCCCCCTTCTTCTCTCCTCCTTTTCCTCCCCCCCTTTTTTTCTCGACACTGAGATACCTTGGAGTTACTTAGTGCTAGCTGTAAGGGTTATGTATACGGTGTAATATATCAGTCCCCAGTATGATTTACGCATAAGCATACATAATGCAACATGCCCCTGTAGTAAGAGCTATATATAAATCAACTGTCATATTTATATCAATTTGAGAACTAATCTGTATATAATAGAAATCAGTTCATTTAGAATTTTTATTGTGGATTATATGTAAATGTAGGTCCGCTTTGCTGTCCACCTTCCTCCCGGAGTCCAGCTGTGTAAGTTTTTTCTAGCAGCGGGATGGGAGGACAGGGTGGCGCGCGGCGCACGCATGATGGCCTGGAACCGAAGCTTGGGCGCCTCCCACTGCAGGGGAGAACGCGGGAGCATGAGGTAGAAGGGTGCATGCGCACGCCGCGCATCACATCCGTAGCCTGTGCGCGCCATGGCTGTGGGGAGGTTGCGGCCAGCTACGTTTCCCCACGTTCTCCCGGAAGGGTGCGCGGATGGGACGTGGCTTGGCGCGCTTCTGCCTCGCCGATCGTGTGGCGCCAATTTCCGGCTGAGGGGCTCAAATAGGACACCGACATTGATGCAGTCAATGAAGTGGGACGGTTAGTGCCCACGCAACGCTTCGGTGATTATTTGGGGATACCAGGACGGGACTCTTAACAGATGGTGATATAATATTTATTCTCCATATTTTTTCTGTGCCCTTATACATTTTGATTGCTTATATTTTGTTATGTCTGTCTTGGCAGCCTATGTTATATTTATGCACTGTATGTTTTTGTAGCACTTAGCACTTTATTATTGTTTTAGTAGACTTTAGTGTAGTTTTTTAGATAGTTACTTGTAGGCTTTCTATTAGGTTAGGCACATTTGCACAATTATTATAACACTTATGGTTGCACAATTAATGTGTATGACTCTTTTTACACTTTAAAATTCACTACAATACTGTAATGTCCTTGGAGGCTGTACAGCGATTCTGAATAGAAGGGCTCTATAATAATATTGGTTTATAATAATATATTTAGTCCATGAGTCCTTGGTCATCCTTTTATGTAGTTTTAATTGGTTTTAAATGTATCTGTCTTTTTTGTGTATGAACTGATTTCAGTGTGAATAAATAAATACTTTATATATTTTTTCATAACATTTTGGTGTGCGGCTGTGTATATTGCGGTGCCATTTTTGGGTTGATCTGGTGGCACATTTTGTTATTGTACATAGTATAGTAGTATTTACAGAGTTGCTACTTTCACCCACTTTTTATAACATCACTGCAGCATCAGTAAGGAAAGCATAAAAGTGATAATATATATGGGCCTATACAACAGCCAATCAATATTAATTTTCGATAAATGGAACTGACACATGAAAAGGTCTTCAATGTTCTAATACATACCAAAGGTCTAATTACTAAAACCAAATGTTTTAGTCAGTTAGCACTTTGGAAATGGTTGTTGAGTATTTGCTACCTAATGGGTAAAGTCTGTGCTGTTGGATTTCTTTAATTTTATAGTTTTTATATTTTTGTTTTGGAAATGCTAGCTTAGTTGTTACAACATTTGCAATCACTTACATTAGATAAAATTGTTATTGAACCATTATTACTTTTTATGTGACTGTATCTAGTGTATTTTTTGACAAAAAAACACATTGAAAAAGCATTTAAAATGTAACACCTGATTGCCCCCACTTTCGCATTGTACTCCAAACCATGTAAATGTTGATTCAATCCAATTGCCTTAAAACAAAAGTTAAAATAAAATCCTTTCTTGCTCCTGCTAGGAATTCCCAGTGGGCTGCACTGCTTTGGGGCTATAGATCCAGCACACACCCCACCTCACCCAGAGCCTGTTCCAGAATTTGCTCATTCATATTCACACACCCTCTCAAGTTACCTTCCTTCTAAATATTCCCGCAACCCCAATCTCTATACCCAGCCTCACTGTACCCCCAACCCAGCCCCCCAGACACAACTGCAATGCTATATCCTCAGCATTGAAGCTGTGAGGGCATATCCACCTCTGCTGCAGTATCTTCCCCTACAGTTCTAAAGCATCACTAGTATCACTTTGAGTGGCCATATCCAGTACTACCCTTGATCTGTTCCTGCAATACTGATTTTTGGACCACGTACCCCTGCTCCTGCTTCTGCCATTAGGTTCTTGCTGTGAAGCATGAGAAAGCATTTACTGCTCTGTTACTAACTCCTACTTCAGCATTGTCCCGCCATGGACACCTCCAGGTTGTCGCCAGTTACTAAACTGGCTTTTTATCCAGGGATAACATGTGTTGTATACAGTTTCTATGTGTTCTGTGCCTGTTTAGCTCCATGTTTCTGCTCTGTACAATTTGGTCTGTGCCTCTGGTTAAAGATCTTGGTCAATACCAAAACTTTACTGACAGCTAACAATGAGGTGAAAGCCCAGAAGCATGTTACTCAGACAGACAGATTAAGAAATCCCGTTTTTTAAAAGGGAACAAATAATTATAACAAAACTAACATCATCATAATTTTATCATTTAAATTGTGTTTCTATAAATGTTTAATGATTAATTATGTTTTGATCATTTTACTTTTTAAAATGTTCTTCTTCCACTTCTCGCTAATTACTTTACTTTACTAGCAACTACTTTTCTGATTTATATTGTTGATGTGAGGTGATGTTTTACATACTTTGTCCCATTTCTAATTTATATGTCACAATTTCTTTAGACTTCTTTTTTTCTCCTTTCTATTTTCTTTATTATTAAAGTGGACCAACACCGAGGATTTTGACTATCCTGGGTTTTGGTCCACTTCGGTGGGGCACCCCGATCGGGGGTGCCCCGCTGTGTGAAACCCCCCAGAAAGCCCCGAAAACTCACCTCTCCCCGCTCCCACGTGACCGCTGCAGCCAATCCCCGCCGGCGGACAAGCAAGAGGCAGCGCCGGACAAGCAGAGCGCGCTCGCCGCCGCCTCCCACGCGTCCCTCTTACAGGGAGCGCACCCGCGCTGCCCGTTTGTGAATGCCCGGCGCGGGTGCGCTCCCTGCTAGGGACGCGCGGGAGGCGGTGGCGGCGAACGCGCATGCGCCGCTGGAACGTGGAAAAGGTAGGATTGTGGGCTTCCTGGGGGGTTTCACCCCACGGGACATCCTGATTTCGGATGCCCCGCGGGGAGGGATCTGATCGGCCCGGGAATCTTATAGATTCCCGGGCCGATCCCCCCTGGGTGTTGGTCCACTTTAAGTTTTTTCCCTCTGACCCAACCCCCCTCCTTTGTTTGGAGTTAGAGCCCAACTCGAGGTAAAACAATCACTGATCCCCATCCTCCCCTATGCTGGTGTTAGAATTAGGAATACCTCTCCATCTATCTCCCGTTATTAGAGACCAGAGTAGTAGGGCACACAAGGCTTATATTTAATGCTTGTTTTTTGTTTCCTTTTTTTTCCCATTGCTCCCTTTGTTAGTATTTTTGTCTTGTTTTCAAAGATTTGAATGCTTTTGTTCTTGTATTTGATCTGATTTCTGTTCTTTCTTAAAAAGCTTTTCACCATTATTTCACCTCCCCTCATAGCATTGGTATTTTTTTCCTCTTTCTTCTTTTTCTGAGTGTAATTTATTTTCTTAATGTATTTAACTACCGTATATACTCGAGTTTAGGTCGACCCGAATATAAGCCGAGGCACCTAATTTTACCACAAAAAAATGGAACAAGTTATTGACTCGAGTATAAGCCGAGGCGGCTTTTTTCAATTGGAATTGGAGTTGACACACAGAAAGAGAGAGACACACACACACAGAAAGGGACACACACACAGAAAGGGACACACACAGAAAAAAAACACACACACACACACACACACACACACACACACACACACACAGAAAGAGACACACACACACAGAAGAAGAAACAGACACACACACACACACACACACACACACACTGTGGGTACCTGCTGCTGCTGCCGCCACCGCCGCTCTCAGACGCGCAGGTGTCGGGGATCAGGGTTTGGCCGAGGTTACCCTGCAGAGGGGCAGCGGGGTCCCCCTCCCCTCCTCCTCCTGCCGGTCGCTCGGCACACAACACCCTCCATTCAGCTCCGACCTGGCAGCCGCCAGCCGCCGCCGTTCTCATACACACACCAGCACTTCCTGGCTGTTGCGCGCTGGTCGTCGGTGGGCGTGCCCCATATGGCCGGCGTACAATGAAAACATTGGACGCCACCCATTGACGACCAGCGCGCAGCAGCCTGGAAGTGTGTGAATGTGTGTGCGTGTTTGTGTGTATGAGAGCGGCGGCGGCGGCAGCAGCGGGTACAGCAGGGACCCGCAGCAGCGGGTACAGCAGGGACCCGCAGCGGCCGCCCCTCACCCTCCAGCATCTGTTGGGTTCAGGGTTGCGGCCTTCCCTGGCAGTCCGCCCCTGGACTCGAGTATAAGCCGAGGCGGCTTTTTTCAGCCCAAAAAGTGGGCTGAAAAACTCGGCTTATACTCGAGTATATACGGTATGTCCTTATTTTCTGGAAGAAGCCACCACTCTCCACAGCCAGCCGTCCAGGAGACAATTCATCAATGACAGTGCACAGAGTGGTGCGCCAATGTCATCACCATGTGCTGGCTGCGAAGTGTGGCGGCTTCAGGATCACGATTCAGGTATGAGGTTTTTTTTTTAAAGTGGACCAACACCCAGGATTTTGACTATCCTGAGTGTTGGTCCACTTAGGTGGGGCACCCCGATCGGGGGTGCCCCGCTGTGTGAAACCCCCCCGATCGCCGCAAAAACTCACCTCTCCCCGCTCCCACGTGACCTCGTCCGGCCAATGACAGCGCTCAGAGCCGCTCTGGTATGTGCGTCCAAAGCCGCTTGGACGCGCATACCAGAGCGCTGTCATTGGCTGCGTCTCTCGCTTCCTTCTAACAGGGAGCGCGCCTGCGCCGGCCATTCACAAAACGGCTGGCGCGGGAGCGCGCCCTGCTAGAGGGAAGCGAGAGACGCGGCCGCGTCTCGCGCATGCGCAGTTGGATCGCCGGTAAGGTAAGGATTGTGGGCCTCCTGGGGGGTTCCTCCCCGCGGGACATCCCGATTTCGGATGCCCCGCGGGGAGGGATCTGATCGGTCCGGGAATCTTATAGATTCCCGGGCTGATCCCCCCTGGGTGTTGGTCCACTTTAAATGTTGGTTAAATGGGGAGGGGGATTCTGCATGCTGCTTGTTTTTGAGGACGTGCGCCACACTACCTGCTATAAGGGTGATTCTGTCATGTCCTGTTAGGTGTGAGTCATAGGTATGGTCTTCTTTGATTGCTTTCTTACATTGCTGGTCAGGTGGGATTTCTCAGGGAGGAGGATGGGGGACTACCCACGGTGCACCAGGTGGCCTAATCCTATTGGTTAACCTCTGTATATATGTGTATCTCACACTGTATAGTTTATTTTTCCACTCAACCACACAGATTTTACAGGTAAGCTTACTAGCAGAGCGTGGTGATATTCTTTGTTTTTGTTCACCCCATATACAATATAATAAAGCTGCCAGTGTAGCAGAGCCTTTAGATGTGTGCATGTTTTGTACCTACCGAGGTGGTCCATAGTGGTGTGTTTGTATATGTGTTTATGCTAATTGCATTTTCCAATTGGAGGTCAAAAATTGCAGTCCCCATACTACTCAAAACTACCAACACACACTGAAAAAAACTAAAGACAAATTAATACTTTTTATATATACATTAACTAAATGTAAAAACATGTAGCCCAGCCCTGTGATTTTATTTATTTAGGACCACATTTTCAAAGCACTAATAGGTGGACCTGTCTCCACCCCTCGTGCATCAGACTGTGTGGTACACACCAATGCTTTAATGTGCAGGGGGATTAGCTGCTTCTTTCTTTGTGTGTCTGTATTTCCCTGTTTCTTTCTTTACTGCAAAGGTAACTGACAGCAGTTCTGGGGAATACATTGCAGAGCTTGATCATATGTCTAGATATGGAACCATGAAATCCCACTTCAGTCACAGTGGCAATTTAAGATGTGTTTCCTTATTCATATACTATCCCCTCGATTCAAAGAGCAAAAGTTAATTGATTTCGTATCGAGAATCGTAAGTTTGGGTGGGTGTTAGTCATTTTTTCCTGTTTTTTTGGCCATATACGACTCGCACGAGCCTACGTACGAATGCGTATATGCTCTTACGATCAGCGGAAGTCCGTTCCTAAATTTTAGGATCAAAACGTAAAACTTAGGATCAAATCCTAAAACTTACGATCAAAACGTAAAACTTAGGTTAATTGGATGTGTTTAGGTGTGATTCAGAGAAACCTCTAAACGCGTTTTAAAAGAAAGCCACAGCCGACACCTCTTAGCAGCCGGATTGCTGTTCGTGAACAGGTTTTTTGGCTAAGTGGAGGAGTCTGCGCGTCTTGAGCTCCAATGAACTGCATGTATCAGCATGGCCGAGGCCATTAATTGTATGGCAATGCATACCTGATTCATGTATGCCTTATAAAAGCATTTTAATGTGGACCTTAATTAGTCCTTGGCATGTAAACCTTTATTTGGCAATATATTTGCGTTAATTAAAGAAACTTATGTCCTTTGTTTTTTTTTATAAAATTGAGGTACTAGAATTATATTTTTAGATTGCATTTATTGGTGTAGTTGTTTACCTTTGCTTTGTTTAATTATTTAAGCACATCTTTGGTCAGATGCATCACACTTACTGAGGAGAGGAGAGCGGGATAAAGTGCAGGATGTGGGTTACTGCTGTATTTTGTACAGACACAGCAGAGCTGGGGGCATGGAAAGGTCAGAAATCCAAGAATCCAGAGCAACACAGTCACAAGGCCCTTTCTGTTTGCAGGCTGCCCGATAATACCTGAGCCGCCATCTTGGCTGTTTCTAGGCTCATAACATGCAGAAGTTGCTGGATGTTTTTTAATATTTGTGAGCAATCTGTATGTAGAGGGTGTGGGTAACCACACTAAAAATGTAAAGTTGTACCATTTGAAGCCTAAATATTAAAATTAAATCCACAAGTAAAAAATGCAAGTTAAGTAAAAATTAAACAAAGTAAGATTTACTTATGCAAATGCATTCATTAATGGTTGGTTACTACAAAATGAATGAAATAAAGAAAAATAAAAGACCAAATATTTAGAATGCACTTTAATGAGTTAAGTTTGTAGTGCGGAGCCGCAAGATCAGAAGGATTTACGTCCAGACCAAAAAGGAAAAAGGGCAAAACCAATGTTGCAACCTGAGAAATGAAACGAAAAATTCAGGATGGAAACTGACATAGGTCTGATTCCCGAACTGCCATACGAACGGACGTATATTTTAGGATAGAAACGTATTTGCTTATTGAATCACTCGCAAGTTCATACGAACGCACGAGCGTTCGGGAAAAATAGGATGATCGTGAGCCAAATCCAAGCTGTTACATGTTTCTTTGAATCAACCCATATAGCACCCACGTATTTACACAGAGCATGGGACCTTTTTGGGTCAGCATTTTTTATCAAAGGAAACTCCAGTATAATATCCCTACCACACACCCCATCTAGGGTCAATTAAGGCAGAACAATTATGCTTTTAGATTGTGGTAGAAAACAGATCCACCCAAATAACACATGCATGCGAGGGAGAACATAAAATTGTGGTGCATATAGTTTGTATGTTTGCTCAATGTATGTAATCTTAAAGAATGCTGTATGCAATAGATTTTACAGGCAAGCAGTTATTCAGATTTAGATCATACATGGTCTGTGATATTGGAGGCATTTCATATCTCGGTATTGACCCATGGGAAAAATAATACAAACCACATAGTCCTAGCACAACAAAATCATGTCTGGTACTTAACCTTAAAACACCTATGTCATCAAAGATATATAAATATTGCTCTAAAACCACAGAATAAACAAATTAACGTCTGAGTAGGTAATTGAGCAAGCACTGCAACAATAAGGAACATATTGCTTATCAGTGGATAAGCCTATTGCCAGTTTCCCCACAAAAGAGAAAGAAACTTTTGTCACCAGAAGGGCTCAGGATGGCAGTTTGGGCCTCTGTCCAGAAAAAAATAGGACCTTTATGTAAATTAATTATAGGGAGGCAGGTCTGATTAAAAAAAGCATGACTGCAGAAATATTAAATATTAAAACCCACTAGAGGCCAGCCTGGAATGATATGTGTTCGCTATGTGGACGCTATGAGCGTCCGCTAGTGGTTGCTCGGATAGGCTATGAGTCGCTATTACTGAGCGCCTCAGTCTCTGTAGTAACATTGTACGCATTGATGAATTTGATGTGTGAGTCGCTATAACACCAGTACAGAGCTATATGGGAGCGAACGGTAGCGACTGGTCATTGTGACCAAACCATATTCATCAAAAAATCAGCCTCACACAGCACCGGCACTCAAAATTGTGTCGCTGTAGCCCAGAGCGCCAGAAGCTGTGTGATTAAAGTCCGTTTTTGAACACATATCCACTAGTAACTAAGCGAAAACATCTGGAATTACATTGTTATTACATTGTGACATTAACACTTTAATACCAGACCTGTAATGACAATTCTGCATAAAAAATAAAAAATCTAAAAAGCTTTCAAAAATGTATTTAAATATGCCAGGAGAGGTCACACAATGATTTGATATAAAAAAAAAATATTTAAAGAAACCCTATTTAAACATAAGAAAAGAAATGTCCATTGAAATGTATGGGAGAGCCACAGATAGCGACAGGTAATACCAGGCTATTGAGCGCCGCCAGGATCCGCTGTGCCGCCTGTGATGATGAATCGGTCGTTACGTGTCGCTGTAACAGGCGCTCACCAGATTCGCTTTTATAAATGTGGTATTGCATGGCGCGGGCGGTGTTCACCTACCTGTCGCTTACAAGGCACTACCTGATGCTATCCCTTGATGAATAAAGCCCTCAGTATTTCAATGGATATCTGGCACCTGTGAATTCAGTTTTATTCATATTTAACACCCTGTATACGCAAGTTAAGAAAATACATTTACCTCCCTGCCCACAGGCTCAATACCTTGAAGGCCTGTGGGCTGACCCACGTCCCTGCTGCCAGTCATGGGGGGGGGCAGGATCGCTTGCTCATTGCAGGCAGGATGCACATTATGTGAGTGTCCACTGCAGGTTTCAGATATGTAATTCTGAGTAGGATGCTCTTATTTGGCGCAGACCAAATGGGAGTGTGCATGCAGCTTTGCAGCTGATAGCTCTGGAATGGTACACTGCAGCACATAGGACTATGAAGCATAGAGTCTGAGATGTAATAGCTCTCTCGATGGAATAACACCCTAGTGAAATAGTGAGAAAATTCTATGCTCCCCCACCTCTCCTCCAAGTGCTGGAGATGCAGTAGGGAACCCCTTTTCACTACATCCTATGGAGATGCTCTAAAATCATGGCCTTCTGGGACACTGTCACTGTGTGTAAAACTAGAAAAGCTTGATTAACGCTGACATGGGGAAACAGAAATCAACCACAAATAGCACGTGGAGTGTGCAGTACGACTGATCTCCCAAATCTTTATCCCTAAACATCACATCATGAAGGCCACAGGAAAATTGGATTAAAATAAACAAAAACGACTTGCATTGTAGTGATTAAAGTGGAACAAAACCCAGGATTTTGACTATCCTGGGTTTTGGTCCTTTCCCCCGGGCACCCCGATTGGGTCCTATGGCGAATGTGCAGCCGCTCGTCCAATCAGTGCGCTTGGAGCCGCTGATGTCAGGTTGTCTAAGCCTTCGTCTAAGGCCAGCGGCTCAGAGCACGCTGACGGGCACATTCCCCGCTACCCTCTAAATGGGAGCGTGCCTGCACCGACCATTGACAAATGCCTGGCGCAGGCACGAGCCCTGCTAGAGGGATAGCGGTGATGCATCCGTGGCTTGCGCCGTTGGACCAGGAAACAAGGTAAGAGTATGGGGCCTGGGGGGGATTCACACAGTGGGGCATCCCGATTTTGGATGCCCGGGAGGAGGGATTCAATCGGCTGTGGGTTTTGGTCCAAATGTTTAAATATATGGAAATGTCATTATTCAACAGCATAGCTGCCGAATATAGAGAACAGCCAAATATACAGAATATGTTATGGGATAGTAAAATACTTACACATTATAGCTGTGCCTTCTAGGCATGGGTGTATTATGCATGTACCAGTGGTTCTTAATATTTTTACACCAAGTACCCCCTAGTGACAAGAAGTTCTGAAAGAGTACCCCCAAGGAGTGCACCAATTATATAAAGTTACCAAAATAAGTAGCTTTTATGCCTCATAACACTTTTAGAGCAAGAAGGAATTATATTTTTCTTTTAAAATAATTTACCCAACCCATCAGATTCCCTCCTGTTGTTGTGCCACCCTGAGGTTACACGTACTGCAGTTGGAGAAATAGTTTATTAGATAGTGGACATGGAAACAGCATTGTAGCTTTTTAGAAGTTCAGAAAGCTTTAAAAATGATAACCTACAAGTACAATTTATAGTATTGTATGTTGCTGATCATCAGCGGATAGAATTCTCATTGTGGTTTGAGCAAGTCATCTGGTATCTGTTTTTCATTTGTTTACAGAAATGAGAAAAGAAGGTGCCTTGCTCCACTGCCAGAGCGTATCCGAGGTGTGTCAGGAGTTTTTATCTGGGAGAAGTTATTTTTGAATGAATGTATAGGTTTAAAGGGACTTTCCATGCAAGAAGCTTCTCTCCCATAGCAGCTTTCCCCTAGACCAACACTATAAAACCTGTTCCTGAGTTCTGGTCCTGCAGCATGCAATTTTGAACGCAAACTGGTGAATGAGACTTCGCCCCCTTATTCCATTCACTGTAGCAGAGGGAAACTGCCCGGCACTGCCTCAGCACGTTCCCTCTGTAGGAGGCTGTGTATGTTGCAAGACCCTTCTCCTTCAATGATAAGTTTTAGAGTGATGGACAGTAACAAAGCTGCTGAAAGGACAGCCAGGAAGTATAGTTTTGTTATGTGTTTTCATGTGTTTGTATGTGTTTTCAGCTAGACAGGACCACAAACACAAAGGATAATCCATCTAGTTATAAATAAGCTGGGAAAGGTTTAGCCTAACTTTCTATTTGGTCACCAGTGAAAGAACGCAAATTTAATAATCAGCCCAAATGGGAGTGACCATCACCCAATACTGAAGTGAACATTAAAATGGCTCATTCAATTCAAATATAAGCAACATGCAGGTGTAACAAGGATGGGGCTATTAAAGTGGACCAAAACCTGGGGTGCCCCGCTACGTGAAACCCCCCAGAGATCTGGAACTCACCTCATCCCAGTCCTACTGCGCACGTGCGGCCACTTGTCCAATCACTCTCACCCGACGTCTTAGCTAAGCGGCTCCGAGCGCGCTGCCGGGTACGTGGCCAGCGTGGGCACGCTCCCTGCTAGAGGGATAGCTGGGATGCGCCCGCGCCGTTGGACCAGGATTAAGGTAAGTGTAGCAGGCGACCTGGGGGGTTTCACACAGCGGGGCATCCTAACTTTGGATTCCCCGGAGGGAGGGAATGGATCGGCCCGGGAATATTATTCCCGGGCCGATCCAGCTGGGTTTTGGTCCAATTTAAACAAATACTCAACCTCAACAGGTGCAGGTGTACATGCAAAGACCAGACTCAATAAAAGAGTAACCACAGACGTCAAGCAGGTCCTTTTAGCCCCCACTATCACATAGCACCTTTTGGATGTCATCGTCTTCCTGCTGCTTTTTTTATCCCCCGCATCTTAGCCACTTGTAACAGACACTAGTGGGGCTTAGTCGCACTGCATCTCTGCTGTGCTGGCCCCACACCCTTGCTAGAAGCTTCGGAAATCTTGCGACTTTTCTGTGTGTTCTGCAGCTTAAGCAGTGCAGACAAATTACTGTGCAGGCCTGAGACCTCTTGGGCAGTGGGGTCGATTGAAGATGGCGCTGCACTACGAATAGTGCCCAGAGAAAATATCTAACGGAGAATGGAACGGCAAATATCTAAATCTAATAATTAAAATAACAGAAGATTTAGTCAATTTCTATTTGTAAATGTAATGGAAGCCACACTGCTACATTGTGGCACTGGATTAAGCTTAGTCATACACTACTCTATGAAGACTCAACACCAGTCTCTGGTCTCTCTAGTCTCTATTGCTCCCACTGATCTTCTGTGTGACAAGTCTATTTTTTTGTAGGAGACCACCTCTAAGGGCTTCAGCTTGTACTCTTAAGACCTAGAAGGGCTTTAGAGACATAAAATAAAAGTAAAAAATACTCACCTGGCCCTGTTCTGGCCTAGAAGGCTATATCGTCCCTAAGAATGTTATTTCTGCCTTGCTATGTTAGTAAGTTGTTCCGTGTTAGCCAGGGTGTACATATGTATAGACACATATAATGACATATACATACAGAGGCAACGAATGCAGGTGCTACCGGGCCCATGGCAGAGGGGAACAAGGCACAAGCTGCCTCCACCGCCTATATAGAAGGTAGGGAGCAGCAGCAGAGCTTCATATCCACCCACATCATCTCCTTGTTTCAACAACCCGCTGGCTTCTCGTGTCCAGCCCCACCCATGGGCATGCCTCCTCCCACACCCCAAACAAATGCGTATTACTGTATCTGACCCCAGCAGAAGCGCGCTGGCGAGTTTGTCCGGGCCCTGGACGATGAATGTCTGCTCCATATATTGTTTTCAGGCACAATAATGCCTTGCTATGGAAAGCCACAGGACTAAAGCTAATGTGACCTTGACACTGTGAAGTCTAGGTAGGTAGGTATCTTACAATTACAGATGCTACAAAAACAGACCTTATCATCACTGCTCCATTGTTGGAATAATGTATGTTTCAGAAGAAAATGTGTGGCTCCTGCTAACACCCAGTGGCATCACTCTGGCCTCTAAACCCCACTGAACAGTACAGTGTTTCTTGAACATTTGATGGGCTTTATTTGGTTTCCAGAGGCTAGAGTATTAAAGGAAATTCCACTTCTGAGGTCTTTTCCTTAGAACTCAGACTAGGGATGCTGAGTACAAGGCTCCCCGCTTACCTTACAGCCACTCCCACGCCACCGATCTGTCTCCCTTCCGAAGCGCCAGTATGTGAACAAGTGAGCTTCTATGTTCCTGCTGGCGGCTGAGCATGGCATGGGTAAGGCTGGTCTATGGAGCTCCCGTTATTCTCAATGAGAGGTTTGTATACAGGTCACACCCACCAGATGGAAACCAGAAGTGCAGCTTACGTCTTAGCATACAAGTGCTACAGGAGATGATAAGTGGCACAGGAGTGGTTGTAGGATAAGTGGGGAGCCTCATGTCCTATAGTCTGAGTATCTCTGACCCAGCATCCCTGGTCTGAGGTCTGTGGAAAAGTGCACAAAAGGGGACACTTCCCTTCATTTTTAATTTTTTAGATATTTTTGGAGCACTTTTTAAAGTTTTATTTTCAACCAACTGGAGTTACAAATTGAAAGAGGTCATGTGATCATATCCTTTAACAAGGTTACTAATGGGCAAGAGATAATCTGGTCATAGGCAAGGTTGATTTTTTTACACTAAATTGTCTAAATAAAATGATAAAAAGTAATTAATAATCTGTTTTCAAATACCCATGTTACACCATCATAAACATGTCTACAGGAAACTAGCCTAGAAACCTAGCTCCAGGCTTTAGACATTGCGGCAGATGCTTTTCATGCACCCCAGCTGTACTGCTGGAAATACCACCTTTGAAGTAAAAGAATCAATATTGAGTAACACTAAAAGGGTTATTTATTTTATACAGCACAACGTAAGACAGTATAAGCAATATGTTAGGCTAACAAAAGGACTATTACGTATTGGGCACATCTTTGTAGCTGTAGTAACATGCACTTTTATTGGACATTGTTTACAAACTGTTCTATAGAAAAAGCCTGGCACTCACTTTTTTTGACATATGAAAACACATTTTAACTCCTAGTTGTTAAAATCCGTCACAAGTCATCAAAACATTTGAGGGCAATATTCACCAGCCATCCCATTCGGAGGTACACAGAGCAGATTGAGCCAGCAGTTGTTTAGCATCACTCTGACGCTTCTCAGGCTGCACGTGGGGGGAGGCTTTCGACCCTTCCCCCATGTGCCGCACACAAGGTTATAGGGCAACCTCAGGTAAGCTGCTCCTAATTTATTCATTACATTCTAAGTCCCAAAGGGGGCTCGCATAGATTAGCGTTAGGACTGCACATACACAGAGGGAATTTGGTGTTTGGTGGCACAGCTTCAACATACCTCTGCAGATGTGTGCCAACCAAGACCTCTGCTTTTAACCAGATTTTGGAGACAGATTAAATGATTGGTTGTTAGCTAACAGGATTGAGTGCTATGGCTCATTTAAGTTTTGTGTATTCTAATTGCTCACATGCACCTCCCAGGTTAGTTCTAAATTGGTATGAGCGGCTACCACCCCTCCTTTGTATCTTTTGATTTTGTGCAAGCACATGGGGTCTTGAGTTGTATGGGGGAGGCTTTTTACTCTACCCATGTGCTGCTCTCAAGGTTATAGGGAAGCTGCTTCCAATATATCCATTGCATTGTATGTCCCAATGGGGGCTTGCATAGATTAGAGTTAGGACCAGGGCCGGCGCCAGCACAGTGCAAACCTGGTCAATTGCCAGGGGCCCTGGCATCTTCAGGGGCCAGCTCAGGCTCACACTTGGCCATGGTATTATTTTACAGTGGACCTGAACCACCTAGTGCCAGGTGTTGTGTGCAGACCTGCTCATGGCTGGGCTCAGCAACAGGGGATGATCAGCACATTGGAGAAGGTGGCATGGAATGGAGGGCAATTAACGGAAGCTCATGAGGTGGTGAGAATCAAGTGACAGCCTATAGCAATGATGAAGTCTTTAGTGACAGCTGAACAAGCAGTAAGAGCTGAAGGGTGCTTGGTGGCAATTGAGAATGCAACAAGGACTAGAGGATGATTGGTGGCTATAGGGAAGGCAATAAGGACTGGAGGGCAATGAGCAGCAGAAGATGACCCATTTGTGGTAGCGGAGCTGAAAGGTTACATCATGTGACACACTACTTCGGGGCCCACTAAGACTCTCCTGCTCAAGGGCCTCCACAAACCTAGGTCCAGCCCTGGTTAGGACTTCACCTACACAGAGGTACCTTGGCATTTGGTGGTGCATCCACAAAATACCTCTGCAGATGTATACCAACTGAGACCGTTTTTTAGAAACAGATTACATGATTGGTTGTTAGCAAGTGGTAAGTTATAAATTGGTCTGACCTTAGGCTGCTGCATTACCCTAAGTATCATGATTTGGAAATCCTATCTACTAAAAAAGGTTAGAAAATTGGGCATAATGATTATTTTTGTGCCACTTGAACACCGATAGCCAGTGGGGTTTGAAGAGCGAGTGTGCACAAGATGTGGCTTAACTGTTTACTGATGATCCTAAAATGGCAAAGGTTCCCCTGGAATTCGGCCCAGCAGAGTGCAGGCAGCCACATAACCGTGCTGCCCGATAAAAGTGCTGGATTTCTCCAGGGGACCAAAATTATTTATCCTGTTCTTTGCCAGCAATACGATTGGGATGCCTGCCTGGGTATTGTTCTGGTTTAACAATATCATCTTCTCTGTATTTATTCTAGCACTGTTGTCACTTTGTACATTCTCACTTCTGGATACATTATAATCCTTTTGGTATCAATAGCTAAGGCTGACACTTTTAGCTGTGTGCCCCCCATTTTTAATTTTAAGTTTATGTAGTATGATCTGTTACACGTGGTAATAAACAGTTATTACTAACTACTTATTCAGTGGTGCAACCCTTTTATCAGCAGGGGTGCTCCTCCCCAGGTTTCTGTTTCCATTTGTACATATCTCTGCCATTCTGCTTTGCACGCCTTAATAATTTTTCGATTGTGCTCACTGGCCTAAAAAAATACCCACATACGGTTCACAGTGGATATACATTTTGTCAAGAGGCTGTCCAAAGCGAAAAACAATTTGGCTGTAATGTCCTGCGGTAATTTTCTATCTTTGTTCTGATGTCACCCCCTCAGTCTAACACTGCTTGTTCATTATAGTTAAACCCGATTTGTTGGGAGACATTATTCATGTAGGTATAGGTGACCCGAAAGGACTTACATGTGCATTCAATGACACCTGAGGTTGCAGCAAGAAAAAATAGGTACAAAGGAAACACAGGAACAGGTACATGGATCAGGATGGTCATGGACAGACAGGGTCAATAACAGATAGTAAGTGCACCAAGCGATAAAAGGGGATAAACAGAAGTCCAAAAAAAAGCCAAAGGTTGATGCTTATCCAAAAGGGTCAGGCAGGGACGTCCAGTAAGGTTTATCCCAGTGGAGACCAAAGTCAGACAGACAAATGGTCAGTAACAGAATAGCAGAAGTGACAGCTATATGCGAGCACACGCAAGTGACTGAATACTACAATGGGTAAAGGAAGTCTGTGAGAGGCTACATCTCTTTGACCCAAGGTCAGGTTTATCTCAGCTTTGGCTAATGGATAATGGTAAACAGAGGGAGGCAACTGACAAATCTCTATCATTAACCTCAGACTTCCCCAGAGGTGCAGTACACAGCCATTATGTTGCGTTAGAAGTATGTACACATCTGCAAGTCATAAGCGTTAGAGTGACAATTACAAGTATAGTCAAAGGTGTGAGCCAGTATAACCAAGGGAATCTTTAGATGCTTGAAGACAGCATGGGAACAAGGACCAGATGAATAATCTGTCCTAGAATAATGACTATGTGAATGCTCTAGCATTATGGCCAGTTGATTGTTCAACCCCAGACTGATAGCCAGGAAAGTATTCATTTCTAAAGTTGGCCACCTTAATTGTTCAAATGCAGGATTTCCCAAGATACTGAATTAAACCCACTAACTGATATGTTTTTCTGTATGTCTGACATCTTTACTGCCCTAAGCAACACAAATGGTCCTTGCCCTCTTGGCCAGCTTGCTCTTCCACTGAAGAGAGAAGAGACAATATTCTTCTATCCTAGCCCTAGTTCTTCACCCAACAACATACTTTACTCATTAAAGGCTCAGTAAATCTACCACTGCATGCCTAGCCCACTGGGGGGCCCACAGTAAAGCCTTTGCACTGCAGTGCCAAAAAGTCCTGCTCACCAGTACACAGCTGAAAATTCATAAAACTTTTTTTTTCCATTTTTTCATTTTTTCTTTCCCTTCTTCTCCTGCATATTTATTTTTCATAATCACTAATGGTTAATATTGTTTTTTGTTACATGTCTGTATAACTTGACCATTTTTTTAAAAAGACAGAAGAAACTTGTTTTCCCAATGCTTGCAGAAAATAAAGCTAATAAAAGTTAAGGACGCTGCATTTTACTGACAATAATGGATCACAAAGTAGAATGTCATCTCCTAAAGACTTGAATTATATTGTTTATGTTGTGAAGACTATAAAAATATGCACGGTATGTTTCTAAATAGATTGTCACCATGCACTTTTATTAAATGGTGGGAGCGGGCCGGCCGGCTTTACCGGCCCGCCGTCCGGCTCCGCTGACAGCGGAACCGGCCGGCCCGCTCCCACCATGCCGGCATTTTTGATGGGGAACTTCGTAAAAGTTCGATTCGGCCGAACCCGAATTTCTTTGTGAAATTCGGCGAATCGGCCGAATCGAACTTTTCAAAAGTTTGCTCATCTCTACTAATAGGTAAGTAGCTAGGGAAAGAAAACAACTTTTGAAATGACAACTCCTAATGTTAGACACATTTCTAGCAAGGACACTACCTACTCAAACAATTATGTTCGTTTTTCTTCCAATTCCTGATGCTAACACACTAATGAATATTTTATATTTTATACAATTTTATACAGTTTATATATTTTATTTGACAGGGAAGTGTAGGAAGGCATAGGTTCCAGAGGGAATGTTGGAGAATTTGAGGGGGGTGGGTAATGGGCTTCCATGACACACATCACTTGAAAAAAGCAGGGTAAAAGGAGGGGGGCTGCAGCCCAGCAGAACTTCAGATGCCAGAAACAACAGACAAGGCCACTAGAACGTAAGTAAGGGCCAGACATGGAGAACATGCATAGGGGAACTTGACCGATGGTTGCCTACAGGAGGAACACAGAGCTAAAGGGCTTTCCCACATACAGAATAGATAGAACTGCAGTGCTGAATAGCAGATGCATGCAGACTTAATTTGTGTGCAAATATAAATTCACATCATAAGAATGTTTTTTTGCACCATGTTGAATCGGCCCTATTGTAAGAGTCACAGATCCAGCTCTGATGACTGAAATATTAACTGATCAGCCTTATCCGTTGTCATCAAGGCTGACCCATTAGTTCAGAAAAATCGCTTTCTTTAGCTAAAGGTGTCTGAATACAGATCCTTCAAGTAGACAGAAGAGGAGTTTGGATTTACAATATAAAAAAATCAGTAGGCTTACATATTTGTGCAAGTCATTTTTGGATCAGTGGAGTTGTATTTATTTATGTAGTTATATAATGGTATGCCATGTCTGCGGATACATACTTATGCTTTTTCTGTTATTCTAGAAACATAGACACTCTTTATTGCAGCATGTTCTGAAAAGACCTGGCAAGGTCTAACTGAATCTTCCTGCTTTACATCTCCAAGCACTCTCTCTCTCTTTCTCGCTCTCTAATCTGTTCACTTTTTTTTCCTCTGTAAAAATCTTCCAATATACTTTATCCATATTTGGACAACACAGAGGGCAATGTGTTCATTGGCATTATACATACAAGAGAACAGTTCGGCCTGTGTCATGCAGTTTGAGTATACTGATTAATCTGAACTCCAGGAATGTGGTCTAGGATTTGGGAGATCACTGATGCAGAGCATTAGCTTTAGCATGGCATATTTTTCATGTGTACGCTCGCTGTCAGGCGAAATTACTTTTCAACGTATATAGGCAGGAAAAAAAGAGAAAAATCACATTTCTAATTTCCTTTGATCAGTTGGTTTTGGAAGCCAATTGCCACAATATGTTCTAGGTAGGGGAACAAGTTAATTGGTTTGTTAGTGTTTGCATGTGCAAAGGGAAATAGAAATCTTAACCAGGCTAATGGACATAAAAGGTCAAAGAAGTGTCAATAGGAGCACCAAAGATATATGTCTACAAAGGTGAAAAGTGTAAAACGGATGCCACAATTTGTGATGGGCAAACAAAGCAACAAATCATAGTAACTTTTTTTTCATTTAAGCTTTATTCTAGTCTATCCTAAGTTTTTAAACTTAAAGTCACTATTTAATTTAAAATGGACCAAAACTAAGATTTTCACTATCCCAGGTTTTGGTTTGTCCCTCTGGGACATCCCGATTTGGTATCCCACTTGCGTGGCACCCACCAGTGGGCAAATATACATACCTGCTTGGGGTTCCCATGGTGCAGACACAGCTATCCTCAGAATCAGCTTCTTTGACTGTGCATATTAATAGTAAATAAGTAAAATTGATTGCAGATAACCAGCTCACCCAATAATGAAAAATCCCTCCAGCATGGATTTGGGAAAAACTCTTGAAAATTTCCAACAACAAATACGAAGGGGAAACCCAGCTCCAGGGATAAAACTTAACTTTTACTTGTAGAAATGTTAAAATGTAGTCCATAGGAAGATTTAAAACAAAACAAAGTGTCAACGGCAACACGGTATCACCCCCGTCCCTCACCAACAAACGTGTCGCGTTTTAGGCTACAAGAGCCCTTAGTCATACAATATGTGTATCAGTTAAACTGGTTTATAAGGGGGAGCCACGCACTTACCTGTCCCGCCCGAGAGCGCGAGCCGCCCGTCACCACTAATTGACATAACTCCGGCGGCCGGCACTCACAGCAAACACAGAGAGAGTTTTGGCCCCTCCCCTTCAAGATGACCTCAGAGCCAAGCCTCCACCAATGCCAATTCTAATAGGCCTATCTCCCTCCAATGCAAGAGGAGGAATACAGCGCACCCAAGATAAACAAATGTGCATATTAATGACTGGTTAAAAAAGTGAATGGGAGCTTAGCCGCATTTGCAATGGGAGTGCATGTACGGATGCCTCCAAGGCTGTGCATGGCCATGTCAGCAATTCAGTTACAGCAGTGTGGGCGTGCACAGCCCGAGAAAGATGCAAGAGATACCACCACTGGCCGTCAATGCACCGTGGGCTTGTTGACAAGTTAAGAATAGTGGGAGCCAGGTTTCACACAGCGGGGCATCCCTAATCACAATGCCCCAGCGGTGGATGTCTAACTGGATAGGTCTGGTTTTGGACGACTTTAAATTAACTAGAGTGCTAAAAGCAACCTCCTTGCCTGAAAACTTCAGCTGGAAATAGGACTATTACAAAATTGGACTAGAGGTCAAATTCCCGGACAAAGCAAAGCATTTACCAAACTGTTATTACTTAAAGCGGACCAAAATCCACTGAACTTGTGAAATAAATTTGGCCAAAGCCCCTGCCCATACTTAGGGCGTAGACCTAGAAATGCATATTTTCGCTTTTCGACTTGTCCTGGAACACTGATTTATTTGCTGTCCTTTGCTTAGGTGTGGCAGTGACATCACTGCCACACACAGCAGTGGCAATAAATGGAGGCGCTTTACAGCTAGAACAGACGCCATTATATGGAATTAGAGTGAAGCAGGAGCAGTGAAAATTGGCAAAAGGTGCTCTTCATAGGGGGAGCAATTCAGGGGATGCTAGTTAAAATTTGGGTTTTGGTCCGCTTCAAGAAAATGTTAGAGGTTTAAAAACAGATAATGCTGTGTCCTGAGTGAGAAACTCTGATGGATTGCTATCTGGGGATATTTCCAGAAGCCAGAGTCTTCAAAAGGGTTTATGATGACAAAGCATAAATCACATATATTATAAAGTTATGAATATATTTATGGATGGCAAGACTTTGAATTAATGGGAACTGCTTATGTGAAAGAAGCATGTAAGATTACTGATCATCATGGGTTTTCTGAAGTGCAAGGTATTATAGGCTGCCGGCTGTCACTAGGAACTCTGATTTGGGTTACACTGCAGGCTACCCCAAGGATGTGGTTTTAAAGTGGACCAACACCCACCGGTGATCGGCCCGGGAATCTATAAGATTCCCGGGCCGATCACCTCCCTCCCCGCGGGACATCCGAGATCGGGATGTCCCGCGGGGTGAAACCCCCCCAAACACCCCAAACTCCTTACCTCGCGCCCCTCTAGACGCGCCCGCGCCGGCCGTCTGTGAATGGCCGGCGCGGGGACGCGCGGGAGGCGGCGGCGGAGGAGCCCCACCGAAGTGGACCAAGACCCAGGATAGTCAAAATCCTGGGTGTTGGTCCACTTTAAGGTTTCCTCATCTGTTCTGTCATCTGCTCTAACTTACATTAAAACCAGGCATTTACTATTGGTACTACTACAAGAGATAGACTCAGAGCCACATAGTTCGGGCTACCTCAAGAATGAGGGTTTCCTAGTCTATTGTGCTCTGACTGACATTAAAAAAAATTGCAGAAGAGACCCATGAACAAACCAACAGATTCTAAGTTTGAGGCTCCTGCAGTTATGGTTAATTCTTTTGTGTGGAATTTTAAGAAAACCAAAGGGCTAACATTGCTTACCACTAAGATGTTAATTGAATTGACAGCAGCACTGTACTCCAGTTAGGTGTCCATTAGTAAAGTAGGATTTTCTGTGTGGACTTGTACTGGAAACAGTTCTTGAAAAGGAAGATAGTTTTAAATAAGGAAGGAGACTAAAACCATGGAATAAAATCTAGTAAGCACTATCGCACAAATATGGCCCAATGAAAAAAATCCATATAAATATGCTGGTTGAAGGGAGGAGAGGTCACTTATACACCAGATATCAAGAAATATCCAGCCAGGCATTTTTCTTTCTTTTTAATGGAAACAATAGGAATCAGGAGAGACAGGTTCTGTCACCTCTGTATTTTATTTCTATCAGGAGAAGAAACCACAAGCTTGGCTGGAGTCTATAGCCAACGTTTATATGGATTTTTAATATTACACAATATGGAGGCTGATTTACTACTAGCGCAGTGTATTGGCATGTGAGTGTCTGTATAGCGGCGCTTAGAGCGACCACTAGTAGACGCTGTAAGCAGTTGTCGATGTAGTAGCCTGGCCAGCATTGATGATTGTGATGAGTGTTGGTCGCTCTAACAACAGTAGAACGCTGCAGCGAGCAATAGGTAGCGCCAGCTCTGTGTGTCCGGCACTCGGCACTCAACACCATACCATAAAACTACACACACAGCTCTAAAGCTGGGCGCTGTAGCATAGAGCGACAGACGCTGTGTGATTGAAGTCTGTTTTTGAACACATATACACAAGTAACAAAGCAACAAACACATGGAATGACATTGTATTAACACTTTGACATTAACACTTTAGTGCCAGACCTGTAAATACAATTCTACATACAAATTTAAAAAGTAAAAAAAAAAATTAAAAGTCTTTGCAGCTAGAAGAGGTCACACAATGATATGAACAAGAAAAAAAAATGTCAAACACCCTATTTTAACAAAACCAAATGAAAGCGCATTAAAAAGTATGGGAGAGCGACACTGAGCGAAAGGTAATATGTGGCGCACTTGAACCTAGAGTGCCGGCGCTATACACTGAGCCATCTCTAGTAATACATGTGAGGCTACATGGTGCTGTTATAGGCACCCACCAGATTTGCTTTCTTAAATGTGGTTTCTCATACAGCGCCCAGCGTTCACCAGACGCTACCTGCCGCTACAAAGCACTATCTGGCGCTATCCTTTCTTAAATACCCCCCTAAGTAGGGACATTACTCATCCATATGGGATTTTGCTATTCTTCATCTCCATTCATTCCCCATCTTTAATTGATTACCATTACTTACTTTAAATCCTACCATGACCATCAAAACTAAAATATATTTGCCCTGTGAAATGTGGGCTACATATATACAGAATGCTTACAAATAATCAGGAGGACTGTGGAACTCACAGCACCATAATGCTAAGGCTATTACTCCTTCCCCCTGCTATTTTTTACGGGAATATATGGAGCACATTCGCTTTCAAAAATCAAGTTATTATATTACTACAACAGGCAACAGAAGGTCAGGCACAATATGTGAGATCGAAGTAGAAGGTAAACTGAGTTACAAGTACACACAAAGGCACAGTATGATACACGCGTTCTTTTTTCCAACGTGTTCATGATATCAAATTTGATTATCTTGATTAACTGCGGCAGCGACAGTCTGTGCAGTGGTCAGTTATGAAAATGAAAGCTTCAGCTACGTAAATATAAAAGTTTACTTTTCAAACTGTAAATTTCTCTGTTAGTTTCTGGCTGTCCTTCAGGTGACATCAACCTTCTGGAGGCTCCAGTCCATCATTGGCATTTTTCACTCCTCGTATCACATATGTCATAAAATAGGACAACAACCAAGCAATTGTGTGGTTTAACCGTTTAAATGTCAGCCACATAGAATCCACGGTGGTACCTTTCCGACTGTTAGGTGCCAGTGCCGTAGATGTGTCGTGGCATTTACTGGGCTACAGAAAAAAAACCTCTATCCGGGATCGATTGGCGGGAGTCTCCTCTTTCCCCCTGGGGGGGCCTCTGATCCTCCCCTGGGTCTTCAGCAGGGCAGGAAAGGGGAGGCTGGATTCTGGCAGGTTGCTCCCACTGCAGGGAGGAGCCTTTTATACCGAGAGTGAGGTGGCATAATCTCACTCTGCCGATATGAAAGGCCACTCCCTGGAAGCGGAAACAAGCAATCAGAGCATGGAGATGATTGGAGGAAGCCGAGCAGAGATCTCCAATCCCCTGCCCCACTACTGCCTTTGCTGATCACTTCTGACTGTCAGTGATCGGCGCAGTACACAGCGATTGATAATGGAATCGAGGTAAGTAGAACAAAAAATTCAAAGACTTCCTCTGTGTGTGTGTTTTTCACATTTAACCCTTTGTGAACTGGTAAGGGGTACCTGCCTCCCCAAAGCCCAGGGGGTGCAGAAGAGACCGTGGCGCATGAGGGCTTTGCGGGCTGGTAGCCTTCATGGCTTCTGAGCTCTTATCTACTAGCTCCCATAGCTTTTGCCCTACTGGATTTGCTGGATAGGGTGGACCCCCACACCTTTTTAAAATAATTTTGAATGTTTAAACGTTTTCAGAGTAGTTGTACTTCATTTGAAATGTCATAAAGTGCTATTTTCCATTTCAGATGCATCCTGGGCAGGAACGGGTGTCTACCGGTACATAAGTGGTACCATTGTAATCAGGAGGAATGGGGGTGTTATTGAAAAACATACATTTTTTATTTAATGTAATTTATTAATTTTATTTATCTAAAAAATTACAAAATGTAAAATTATTTTTTTTTCACATATTTTACCAAAAAATATTGTGAAAAAAGCCCAAACTCTGCTGAGTTATATATATACATTTCCTGGAAATCACTGGAAATTCCTGCAAAAACCACAGTTAAACATGTATAAAGCAAAATGGTGAAAAATTGCCTGGCAGCAGAGGATGACAACATTTCTAGGTAGGGTGGCACATAAAGGGTTATGATGAGAACTATCAAGAATAAATAAATAACTGCATGCCACTTTTGTAATACAAATTATGCTTTAAAATTAGTTACGGTACATAGCCTGCTAATAAATTCCCAGGAATACCTTAAACCACTTAAATTATATTTGAACACCAACAGTTTAAAACCAAAACAAAATACAATGAGTAATGTGTAGTAATGTAAAGTAATGTGAGCACATATAGTAAATACGGACTAGTAGTTATGCTTGAATCCTGTGCCCTCTTACGCTTTTTGTATATTCAAAATTAAGATTACAACATGAGATTAAGATTACAAAATATTGAAAATATAGGAGCCTTTAAACTGTATAGATGCAAGAGACAAAATAAAACAGGAAAACCAAAATAATACCTGCAAGGAAATTGAATTAATGAAAAGGGCGTTGGTGCGTTAATCTTCCTTAGATATACTGAAACTGTGTAATAAATGTAAACCACTAGACAAAACAAATCACAAAGACAATTTGTGCCCCAGGTTGTTTTTATGGACATAATTAAGACACCTTAATGTACTGCATCAGCCAAAATACAAAGGCTCTGTGTGAAGGTAGCTCTGTGGGTATGCATGCCTTATTCATATTTGCAAATCAGCAAATTATGAATGGATCAACATGAGAAACCGGAGACTGAAAAAAATGGAGGAAATGGTTATGAAGCAAAAACCAGACAAATTATGTTTGAAAAGCTAGTAACTGTAAGTGGAAAACTGATCATCATGTTGCTGGAACCTACAGCTGTTCACAATTGTTTTATTGGGGGAATTTGGGATTTATGATGCATTAAAATTGCTCTAGACCAGGTTAGTCTCCCATCACCTTTCTGCCTGACAGTGAAGGGATTCTCACCTTTTTCTCCATAACACCACACTATGGCAGTTGCAGTGTGTATTTTATGATTTTATGATGGAGGAAAACCCACAGGATATAGGTATCTTTTGAGTATCTCTTCAGTGCAAGGTTGGGAGACATTAGAACTTGAGGTGGGCTAGGCCCCCAGTGAATCTTCACCTATCTTGTGACAAAATAATAGACATATATGGGTTGATTCAAAGAAACATGTAACAGCTTGGATTTGGCTCACGATCATCCTATTTTTCACGTCCGCTCGTGCGTTCGTATGAACTTGCGAGTGATTCAATAAGCAAATACGTTTCTATCCTAAAATATACGTCCGTTCGTATGGCAGTTCGGGAATCAGACCTATGTCAGTTTCCATCCTGAATTTTCCGTTTCATTTCTCAGGTTGCAACATTGGTTTTGCCCTTTTTCCTTTTTGGTCTGGACGTAAATCCTTCTGATCTTGCGGCTCCGCACTACAAACTTACCTCATTAAAGTGCATTCTAAATATTTGGTCTTTTATTTTTCTTTATTTCATTCATTTTTTAGTAACCAACCATTAATGAATGCATTTGCATAAGTAAATCTTACTTTGTTTAATTTTTACTTAACTTGCATTTTTTACTTGTGGATTTAATTTTAATATTTATGCTTCAAATGGTACAACTTTAAATTTTTAGTGTGGTTACCCACACCCTCTACATACAGATTGCTCACAAATATTAAAAAACACCCAGCAACTTCTGCATGTTATGAGCCTAGAAACAGCCAAGATGGCGGCTCAGGTATTATCGGGCAGCCTGCAAACAGAAAGGGCCTTGTGACTGTGTTGCTCTGGATTCTTTGATTTCTGACCTTTCCATGCCCCCAGCTCTGCTGTGTCTGTGCAAAATACAGCAGTAACCCACATCCTGCACTTTATCCCGCTCTCCTCTCCTCAGTAAGTGTGATGCATCTGACCAAAGATGTGCTTAAATAATTAAACAAAGCAAAGGTAAACAACTACACCAATAAATGCAATCTAAAAATATTTTTCTAGTACCTCAATTTGAAAATAAATAACAAAGGACATAAGTTTCTTTAATTAACGCAAATATATTGCAAAATAAAGGTTTACATGCAAAGGACTAATTAAGGTCCACATTAAAATGCTTTTATAAGGCATACATGAATCAGGTATGCATTGCCATACAATTTATGGCCTCGGCCATGCGGATACATGCAGTTCATTGGAGCACAAGACGCGCAGACTCCTCCACATAGCCAAAAAACCTGTTCACGAACAGCAATCCGGCTGCTAAAAGGTGTCGGCTGTGGCTTTCTTTTAAAACGCGTTTAGAGGTTTCTCTGAATCACACCTAAACACATCCAATTAACCTAAGTTTTACGTTTTGATCGTAAGTTTTAGGATTTGATCCTAAGTTTTACGTTTTGATCCTAAAATTTAGGAACGAACTTCCGCTGATCGTAAGAGCATATACGCATTCGTACGTAGGCTCGTGCGAGTCGGAAATGGCCAAAAAAACTGGAAAAAATGACTAACACCCACCCAAACTTACGATTCTCGATACGAAATCAATTAACTTTTGCTCTTTGAATCGAGGGGATAATCTAGCTTTTTTACATTGCACTACAACAATTCATGATACTCATTTATACTTACCTGACTTTGTCATAGGAGCTCAGGAAGTGGTTTCTGTGGCTATGTAAACAGCTGCAGCATTTCTGTGGGGCAATAGGCCTATGTATGAGCAGCAATACTTGTTGGGACCTCCTTGTATCCAGCTGGTCATCCCTGTATCTATCATGCTACCTTTAAATATTGCTTGTTTATCCATGTATCCTGTGCAGCCTAGCATGACATACGCATATCTCCCCTGTAATGTTTCTCTTTTTTTGAGTCCAACCTGCTTTGTACTCTGTGTGTCCCACCATGCTATCCATAAGTACAGCCTGCCCTCCATGTGTCCAACCTGTAATGCCACCCATCTGTTCAGCCATGCTATCTGTCCAACCTTACCATCTGTGTCCATTGTGACCTGTTGTGCCTGCTGTGCATCCATTGTGACTAGTATCATCTTGTTTCCTGTTGTCATGTACCCAGCATCTTTTACTCTGCCATGTCAAGTTTACTGCATCCCATGTTCTGTTGTGTACCTGTTTTTAATCGGTAGGTTCAGAATTGCTCTGACTAGGGAATCCTGGGGATGTTGACCTGGGCGCAGTGATTGCTAGCTCTATTTACCCTTGGAGGGGTCTGATGAAGAACAGACCCCTTAGATTCTGCTTGCTAGAAAACCCTTGTCATCTGGTTATAGGTCAGATGAGATAAACTATAAGTTTGCAGTTCTTCTTAGTTTGCACTAGTCGTTGACATACTCACACCATAGATGTACAGTCAGATATCTAACTTATGAACTTCAGATCATCCCCCGTCAAACTGTTTGTAGCTTTATAAGTGAGTATATATGGCGCTGGTGAGAACATAAGCTGCTTTTTTTCTGATACACTCTTAACAGCATGCAGAAAAAAACATAAGATAGCAAGAATGGCATATATATATATATATATATATATATATATATATATATATAATGTTAATATATAATGTTAATATATGTGTTTAGTTTAGATGCTGTGCTGGAGATAAAGTATTGGCTCATACTTGACCTGCTAAGTACCTCCTTGGCAGGTGATACAAAGACATTTTAGACTTGAACACAATCTTAGACAGAGGGGAAGCCAATCCATTTCTCTGCAAAAATAATGAAGTGTTCCCTAAATCTTGGGCACCAAAATTTACAGGGCCATTTGCTAGGGACTGAGTTATTGATTGCGCTAGTGATGTGGCATTTTACTAATTAGACTCAAATGTTTTTTGGGCACTGACAAGTGACAAAGAATCCCCCTTTTATGTCAAAGGATCAGTGTTTATAAAATACATTTTCTCTAAAAACCTATCCCAGTATTTGAGTGGGTCAGAATTGACAATATTGGCATCTCTGGTGGAGGTACACATATGAATGTGGCTTATGCATTGTATGTTATGGGTCCCCAAAATGTCTCGCCTTGAGAGACTCACCCACCAATGAGAAATGGTTATGAGCCACATATAAAAGAAAGAGTTTGGAGACACAAATGTCATTGTGCTTATAGCTTGTATAACATTTTTTTGTGTGTGAATCCACCACACGTGGCTACTGAGTTAAAGGTTTGGGATCCCTGCTGGAAGTAAATAAGAGATTATTATTGGCAATATTCTATAACTCATTACATCTAATATTGTGTTAATATAGGTGTTAATATGTATATTTACAGTATGTATATACATGTATATTAACATATGTACATGTACATATATACCATATTTTTCACCCCATAAGACCCCAAAAAAGTGGGGTGGCCGCGGGGAGGCCAGAAGATCGAGGAGCAACAGGCGGGCAGGGTAGCTGAAGCCTCCCCACTTCCTCCCCCACTGCTGCCACTGCCTATATGGGGAACGAGATGAGGGTATGCCACACTGCCTATGGGAATGGGATGGGGGAATCCCACACTGCCTGTGGAAATGGAATGGGGGGATGACACACTGCCTATATGGGAATGGGAGGGGGAATACCACACTGCCTATGGAATTGGGAGCAGAGAATGCCACACTGCCTATGGGGAATGGGGGGAATGCCACACTGCCTATAATTGGGGGAGTCTGCACTTTGCCTATTATTTGATCCTTGGGGAGACAGTGTTTTAGCACAACATTTGTGGTTCAAAATATTTTTTCCTTTTTTTCCTGCTCCAAATCCTATGTGCATCTTATGGGGCCAAAATACAGTAATATAGATTAACCTTGAGAAAGTCTATTTATTTTTGGGCGAAACACAACAAATGATGCCAACAAATAAAACAGGTTGTCAGTGTAAAGACTCATTACTTTGTTTTTATGGTGTTTTAAATGCATTTGTATACATTAGTGAATAAATAAATTATGGCATACAGTTAGTGTTATTATTTATATGTTAGTGGGGTCCCTTGATGTGAAGGGATGTTTTTGTGTCACTATGTCTCTTTCATTTGAAAATGTCATATTTTTTATTAGTCCTAATAATGACATTTTGTTTTAAATGAATGTGACAATGTGGTTATTGCTTGAATGTTGATGGAATGGGGGGTGCGGTTACTGGCTGATGGCCACCACCATTCTTTACTAATGACAACAATGGATTTTTATTTAAAATACCATTTTCTCATTAGTGACAATGCAATGGCTCATTTCTCTGGTAAAAAAAAAAAGTGAAAACCTTTCCCTCTCTATCAAACAAGAAATAAGATTTAGGAATTATGGGCTTTTCAGTGTCTCTTATCCTAGCCTCCCCCATGTTCAGTGCTGTAGAATGCATATAAAATAGCCATGCTTTTGCTAAATGCTTGCATTCTGAGCTGTCTCATATTGAATTAATTATGGCACTAGGCACATTGAACAAGACTGACTCAATGTTTCTGTAAAAAGGCTTTAAGGTCAGATCATTTCTGTATAAGAGCTAAAGGCTTTTTGCTGTAAACCTCCTAAGACGCATAAATAATACCACGGTGTCCTCATATAGCAAGTTAGTATTTAAGGTCAGCAGCATCATATGGAGATTTTACACTTCATTACAATTTCAAAGCATTACAACAGTATATTTACCAGTACTATAGATGTTATTTGTGAAGAGAGAAGTCTAAAATTGGTTGGCTGCAGTGGAGCTTTGAGAGGTCTGTTCAGTTAAATATAAATAAGTTACATTTCTCCTCTGAAGCTGATCTGTCCTCTTTGTTAAATAAAATGTACTGGGACCCTAGATCGAGTCATGCGATGTGTAGGTCTGTTCTCCATTGAGTGCCTGCAGCACACCCGCTACATTAACTGTAATAGAGGGTGTGTGTTGAGGTCACACACCCCCTCCATTGCAATAAACTGAGTGGGCGTGATACAACCACTGTCAATGATGCAGGGGTGGCCCTCCATCCTTTAGGTCACCAGGGAATGGAGAACAGATCTGCACACTCTAGATATCAATCTTGGGATCTGGAAAGTTTTGTTTAACTGAATTTTATTTGGCTTGACAATTAAACATCAAGTACAATTACAACTACCTGTATCCTGGCATTTTCTGTACTTGCTTTGTTCTCAAGCGCATAAGTTACTGTTTTTATGTGTTTCCAGAATTGTATTCATTACCCACAATGACTTTCTGAACAGAGTAATACTAACCTTAGAAAATGTTTATATGTGTAGGGAAGTGCTCAGGTACCACGGAGTTGCAAATGGAACAGTCGCCTGCTGGAGATCATAGAGTGAGTGTTTACCATCACCTCCCCAAAACATATAAATTTATATATAGGGACTGAGGACCCTGATGGCATGTGGGAAGAAGCTCCTCCTCATTCTTTCTGGGTTGATTTTCGGGGAGCGGAAACTCTTCCCAGATGACAGATTCGTGCATTGTTGGGATGGTTGAGGTCCTCCATTTTCTTTTTTCCTGCAGTCAGTTTCCTTGTCATAAGTTGACTGCAGTTCAGGATGATAAGTTTGGATAATTAATTCTGCTGTGTGTGCTACCCTCAAAAGTACTTGTCCTGCTTGGTACTGTTCCCATATCAGGCTGCTGTGTTCTATTTCTCTATATGTTCTCTGTAAGAAAACTCAAAATTGTCTAAATATTTTTCAAAACTGTTTCTAAGATGGTACAGATGCTGTCATGCTTTCTTCAACATGGTGTTAATGTGACCAGTCAATGTCAGTCTCTGAGATTTGGACTCCTAGGTATTGAAAGCAGGCTACCCTTTTTACTAGTGCTCCATTTATCAGCAGAAGTTGATATTTCCTCTCCTGTTTTGTGCTGTAGTCCGCCATCAGTTTCTTGTAATCTAGTCCCCAGTTCTCCAAACTTTTGATTTCCTTCAGGTATGCAATCTTATATTTATAAGAATTCTGACTGACCACAACAGTATTGTTGGCAAATGAAAATGATGTTGAAGTTATCGGTGACTACGCAGTCATATGTGTACAATTCATACAGCAAGGGGCTTAGCACACAACCTTGGAGGGCTCTGACACTGAGAGAAAGGGGAGATAAGACATGTCTGCTTCTCCCTCACTATGTGTGGTCTGTCTGTCATGACATTGCAGATGGGCAAAACTGTTGAAAGAATATAGGCTAGTGTGAGTGAGATTTCCATAACAATGTGGCTCTTTGGGCCAAAAAACCTTGCTGATGGCTGTATTTTATGAACCCATTCCTATTAGAACCCCTTTTTACCAGACTTCGTACCAAACAGGATTCTCTTTTATTAAACAAGTAAAATAGAGGACAGCAATAAATAGAAAGATAGGATGAATAGACATGTGCACATTAATTATTTCACTTCTGGATGCAGGCTGCAAATGTGATGTTTTCAACTAAGGAGCTGCATCATAAATAGTTGTTTTTTTATATTCGGGTGGATGAGACAACGAATCTGCAAGTACAAACTCTCACAGCTGTGGGCCTTTTTGGAGATATCAAAGCCACAAAATAACAGCTTCCCTGAGGAAGCTGAAAAAATGAAACATGTTGAAAGACATTCTATATGTGGTGTATTTATTGTAAGCTTTTGTAAGCTGCAGAGAAAGAACAGTCAAATGTACTGCTCTTCCTCTAAACAATAAGCGACTGCCAGCCTGGTGAACCCAATAGATAGTCACACGGCAGCCATGGGAGCGATCAGTATCTGCAACCTGGTTTCCATGTTGCCAGTGCACAGCAAGGTGTCTAGATCAAGCTGCAAAGTTTAGACTGTTTAAGCAATTTAAACATAATTGCATATATACATGCGGTATAAAAATGTAAAGGCATTATGAATACAGTAAATATGACATGTTAATGCAATTATATTTATAATGGCTTAGTCTAAACATTGCATACTTATGTTCTACATTGCTTAATCTCCTAGAGCCAACAGTTTTCCATTCTGGCCCTCTATTGTGACTAGGGAAGGGTGGATCTGTAGAAGGTCAGGTTCACCAAGTTTGGTGAACTTCAGGGGCCCAAAAATGTTCCTAAAAAGAGGGTAGAAAGGGCTAGAGGTCTGCAAATCGAGTGGAACGAAAGGAAGAGTGGTCTGCACAAAATGGGGTAGAGACTACTAATTTTATGTATCCTTTATTAAAAAAATATTAAGACCCCCCCATAACCCTATAACAGGCTGTGTGACAGAATCCCCTATCACCCCATAGCAGACTGTGTGACAGAGCCCCAGCTTCTCCTATAGCAGACTGTGCTGCAGAACAATCCCCATCATCCTATAACAGAGTGTGTTGCAGAACAACCCCATCATTCCATAGCAGACTGTGTTGCAGAACAACCCCATCATTCCATAGTAGACTGTGTTACAGAACAAATCCTATCACCCCCTTCATTCCCTAGTAGACTATGACATAGCAAACTGTGTTGCAGAACAACCAGCATCACCCCATTGCAGACTGTGTTGCAGAACAACCCCCATCAATCCATAGTAGACTGGGACAGAGCCCCCTTCATCATCTTCCTTAGCAGACAAACACCTATAATCTTCCATAGCAGACGGTGTTGCAGAACAACCCCCATCAATCCATAGTGGACTGTTGCAGAACAACCCCCATCATCCTATAGCAGACTATTGCAGAACAAGAGACTTTGACAGAGCCCCCAATCATCTTCCATAGCAGACTGTGTTTTCAGAACAAATTCCATCATCTTCCATAGCAGACCGTTGCGGAACAACCCATTCATCTTCTGACTGCTGGTCAACCTGAATGGCTGCGGAGAGGGCTAGAAACTGATTGATGGGATGCCCAACAGCCCATCAATCAGCTTAAGTGTTCGGGTCAAACACGAGCCCGGGCATGAACCTCTGACTGAAGTGCGTTTTCGGGGTCGGGAACCCGAACTTGCAAAGTTCGGCACGGATCCAAACTTTGTGGTTCAGGTGTGCCCATCCCTAATTGTGACAACTATGAGTGAGTGGTGACATAAGAGAACGCTTTGTAAGTAAAGTTTTTCTTTTTACAGATGATACATAGGTGTATCCTGGAGGTGTCAGCAACATGGAACATGATTTGGCTTTACTGGATGAATGATCAAGTGCAGACTTGAGTTCAACTACGCTAATGTAAATTCATGTGTTTGGGTAGAGGGAATCCCCCACTCTGAGTATAGCATGGGAAGTACTGGAAGAGCTAGAACTTCAGTAGAGAGAGATTTAGAAATACTGATTACTGAATGTTGCAATATAAGACAATGTAGGCAGTGAGGAAAACAAGCAAGATGCTCAGCTGCATAGCCCAAGGCATTACCAGTAGGAAGAGACAGGTTGTGGTGCCATGCATAGAGCTCTGGTGAGGCCACAGCTGGAATACTGTGTACTGTTCTGGTGACCTCACCAACAACAAGATGGAATGGGTCCAAATGCGAGCAACAAAAATGGTGGAAGGACCAGTCTAAATTACTCTTGTGGTTTAAGGAAGCAGCCATGGGGGGATTACTGTGGCATGCTGCCCTACTGACTTCTGTTCAAAGGAGAAGAGGGGGAGAATTTTTTGTTTCATACATCTCAACAGAAGAAAATAGGGAGGCATGCAGAACTAATCCAATCATGGCTGTCCATGACTGTACTGTCCCTTTAAACCTTATCAGGAGAGACTATCAAGTAACACAGAGGAGCGAAATAAAGAGACAGTTACAGTGGAAAGATAAATATACACAAGTACAGAAATTGGTGTAAGCTATATGGCTTCTGAAAACAGGCTGCGAAAGTGATGAGTAGTCCTTGTAACTGTCTTGTAAGTAGTCGTTACTGGGCTTCTGTTTATGCCATAAGTGTCCAATAAATATGTGTATGTTCATAGAAATGTGCAATGACATAGCCAATCTTTTTCTGTGGCTACATTTTTTATATTTTTAAATTTTGGTTTACATTATATATTGGTAACCAGGAGAAATGGGGCTTTTACGCGCAATAAGATTTTATTGACAGACTTACATTTTTTAGTGCAACAAAACACTACAATTTGTAAAAAATAGATTTTTTAAATTTTTTTGCACATATTTTATCCAAAAATATTGAGAATACACCTAAAAAATTGCAAATAAGACATTTCATGTTAAGGACCAGACTCTGCTGAAAAAAACATTATCTAATTTTCCTGGGAAATCCCTTTGAAAATCACAGTTGAACATGTGGAGAGCAAAATAGTGCAAAATGGTCTGGCAACAAGGGTGACAAAATCTCCAGATAGGCTGGCAGCGAAAGGGTTAAAGATGCCAGGACATAGATCTTAGCCAGAATCAGCTGAGATGTGTTACCAGCAGATTCAGCCACTGCTGAACAGCGCCAAACATAGAGGCCGATTCATTAATAGCGCCAGGTAGCGACAGATGAGCGACTGTAGCGTGATTTTTTCAACGCCAGCCAGTATTCGCTGTGCTTGGCCGGCGTTAGCTTGATGACAGCGACTCAGTCGGTGTGCGGTAATGTTGAATACGGGCTGGGGGGTCGCTGTTTCACAGGTCCAGCGTTGTATGTGAGCGCCTGACAACGAATGGCCAGAGCGAACGGCTAGCTTCATATTCATTAACAAATCACGCTCCGAATGTGCTGTCGCTGTCCATTCCTTGTTTAAACCCCAGAGCGCTGGCGGCGATCTGTATTAACTAGTTTTTAACCCCTAAACAACCATATTTTTTGAATGCAACATTATACATGTTTTTAGAATCATTTTGTAATATGAATACATTAATCTCAGACCTGTTAGATCAATTCTGCACACATTTTTTTTTAATTTTTTTTTTACTTAAAAATAAATCCTAACATTGCAGAAGTGGTCTCCGATTTTTTGACATTAAAAAAAAAAAAAAAAAAATAATACCAATTAATTATGAATAATTTTAGATTGGTCCATTGAAATGCATTGGACATCGCCAGGGAGCGACAGCTCATACCTGGCGCTGTGAGGGAATTTGCAGCGGCGCTGTTCGGTCCAGGCGGCTTCATGATGAATGCCGCGCTAGCCGTCGCTCTCGCCGGCGCTAGCCTCATTTTGCTTGATAAATGCGTCATTGTGACCGCCGTCGGGCGTACTTGAGTCGGTAGTCGCCGTTAGCTGCCGCTACCTGGCGCTCGACAGACACTACCTGGCGCTATCGCTTGATGAATAAGGGCCTTAGTCACCGTATGACAGTTCAAGAACACTGTGACCTTCTAGAAATGATCCACCATTTATCCCCAGCATATACAATCATAAATGCCTTTCATTGTGGTATAAAGGGATATATTTGTAAATAAAAAATGTAATGTTCCATTTCATTCCACTTTAAGGCCTTGTTGACTCTAAATATGAAAAGCCCATATCCACCTTGATTTTTCTTGCAGCATATTCCCCTAGAATTGCATTTTATTCTGGCGTTGGCATACAAATCCATTACAAGGCCAGGGGGGTTGTGGGTATGGATAGTTTAAATATTAAAAAAATGGAGCTGCTATTTATTGCAGACCATTTGTGAAGTCACATGCTGACAGACGATGAGTAGTGTAACAAATGATCATATGAGAATTTAACAATTAGTTCTCCCGATCTCATAAAGTGGACCTTTTGATGTATTTGACTCCAGGGATGGCTGAGTAACTCTCCCCAGGCCATCCTGGGAAGGTGAGGGCAATCTGAGAAGTTTCACACAGAAGGCCATCCCAAATCGGGATGCCCCAGGGACAAGAGCCTGTCACCAGGATAGTAAAAAGCCTGGTGATAGGTCCACTTTAAATACTGTGCCATTGACAGTGGTCCAAACATTTACAATGTAAGAAATCTCCAAATAATTGACAGCAGAAAAAGATAATAAAATTAGATAAATTACCATAAGGTGCCTACAATATAAGTGCCAAGTGCTACTACAGAATATACCACTGCAAAATAGCCAGAAAAGTTCACACAACAATAATGCTTCTACATCCAATAATATGGCAACTGCAAAAGTGTAACCCTCCCATTAAGATCATATCCAATAAAAAGACCCCAAAGATGAAGTACAATACTGAATCACAATGGAGCAAAATGTGAATTCAAACCAGAGAGAAATCCATTTTGGGTGCTCTGCTGATCCTGCCAGCCCTTCCCCCCCGCCTGAGCAGGTTTATCCCCACCCCGAGCAGGTTTTTCACCGTCAACGCCATGCCCACCCGGCAACTATTGGAATCGCTGATTAGCTGAGGTGCGGGGTGCCGTTCAAGGTGCCGGGTGATGTATTAAAGGTGGCTGGCCGCATCCCTGGCTTTCACGATGGGCGTGCATGCTCCAGATCCCAGCCATTCAGATATGCTAAATGGCTGGGAGCGCAGCATCACAGAACCCATCTGGTATCCCGGGGGTTTCACACAGTGGGGCATCCTGGTGATAAGTCCATTTGAAACCTTGTTATTTGTAACATTGATTACATATCTACCATATGTCAGTGCATCTTATGAGGCAAATGTAAAAAAATGTAAAAAAAATGAAATTCACAAATCCAAAGCTCAATGTCCTCGCTGCTGCTGCTTTCTCTCCGGCGGCTCCTGCACACACAACGTACACACCTGGCTCCATTCAGCGGACGGGTGTTGCTGACGCCTATATGGGAATGGGAAGGGGGAAATGCCACTCTGCCTATATGGGGAATGGGAGGAGGGAAATGCCACACTGCCTATATGGGGAATGGGAGGGGGGAAATGCCACACTGCCTATATGGGGAATGGGAAGGGGGAGATTGCCACACTGCCTATATGGGGAATGGGAAGGGGGAAATGCCACACTGCCTATATGGGGAATGGGAAGGGGGAGACTGCCACACTGCCTATATGGGGAATTGGGGGGGGGGGGGCTGCCACACTGCCTATATGGGGAATGGAGGGGAGAATCCCTCACTGCCTATGAGAATGGAGGGGGGTAAATGCCATACTATCAATGGGGCGGGGTGCCACTCTGCCTGTAAGTGGGGGATTCTGGACTTGCCTATTATTTGGTTCTTGGGTGGGGGTGTTTTAGCACAAAACTTCAGAATATTTTTCTTCTTATTTTCCTCCTCCAAATCCTTTGTGTATCCTATGGGCAGGTGCATCTTATAGGGTGATAAACACGGCATGTAAGTTATTACAGTTGAGCTGTACAAAGGATAAGCAAATAACATGCCAATAATGCTCACTTTTTTAAAAAAAATGGATCTATAGCACTACTCTATCTTACCTGTCATTCAGTTGTGCAGGGTCTGGTGCTGGGAAAGCCCCACAGCTATTTACTTCTATTTACCTGAATAGAAGCCTCATTACACTAAAGTGACATTACCCTCAGGAGAGAGATGAGAGGAACGTGTGACATTCAGACTGGAAGTGACATCACTCGACGACCAGCTGTGACCTCTGAACAGTAGTTTTGTATATTATGGGCCTGATTTACCAAGGACTATCTGCCAGAATATGCCATGTTGGTGAAAAATATCATTTTTCTCTGGCACATGTTTACTTTTACACTGAACACACATTTACTAAAACATAAGCTTTGCAGCAACATGCAGAAAAAATATACATAAATATAAATTGCTTGATAAATCAGGCCCTATATATTTTATCAAACTGGTGGCATGGTATGAGAAGGCGGATATTATAACAATTACAACAAATATTAATTATATTTGGCATGGTGGGAAGATGTGTGAGAGAGGTTGAACATATTCCTCTCCCCCAGAATCCAGGCTTCTGGAAACACATTGCTACAGGGCTTTGGAGAGAAGTCAAAGTGTTCGAGTCATGGTGCAGTACTCCCATGGCTGCCACTCCCACACTGGTCTCTAGTTGCGTCATATCAATGGTCATATCAATTCTAGCACCACAGAATCCCTGGGGTCCTTGTTGCCTAGCAACAGATGATAACGGCAGGCTCAGTGTGCCTTCTGACCTGAGACAGCTCATTCAAGAGTAAACTGTTCCAGCCTTCCCTACTAAGGGTTACCCGCTTTTTTTCTGCCAAGACTGTTGCCACCACTGCTTTGTTTGACCATGTCCTCTGTCTTGTCCAGTGGCAAGTATTTTGCCAACCCCTGCTTTGTTTGGCTATGTACAATGTCCCATCCATCCTATGTCTAGTGCTGATGCTTACCTTTGCTTGTTCTGGCCATATTCGGTGCTGCATCCAGTGCCAAGCCCTGATCAACTCTGTTCAGCTGTCACCGGTGGTTGTCCCAGGTTGTACCCCTAGCCACATCTCCTGTTGTCATCAAGGGAGTGCCTGGTCACCTGCCATTATGGCTTAGATCAGGGGTGTCAAACTCGTTTTCATTGAGGACAACAAGACAGGTTGTCTTCAAAGGGCCGGGCAATAATAAGCACAGAAGAAACCTCAAACATGACCATTACAATCTTTGGTTATACAGAATTATTTTCCCCAGAACAGATGCAGAATTTTTTATCTAGGAAAGATCTAGGAAAGATGCAGGAGCTGAATTATTTTGCCCAGGGCCCCCAGTTTAGGGCAGTGCCAAATTTAGCCCAACGCAATGGTGTAAACAATTACCTTTGCCTGCATTAGCACTTTAGACCAGGGAGTACCACATCAAGTGGGAGGCTTAGAGAAATGATTGTGTAATGTGCTGATGGCCAACCGCTTGACCTGGAGATGCTGCTAGGCATTAATTTTCACACTGTTAAGGCCAGGTGACAGCTCTTTAAAACTGGAAGGGTTCTTTTTACTGGAAATGATACTTCTTTACACATAAACTTTCTTTTTATCTTTGTAAAACCACAGCATTTCACACCATGTGCCACCCATGCTTCTGACACAGCATCATGCTATGAAATACACTCATATGGTCACTGGTATCCAGAGAATAAACACAAGCAGAAGTCAGGCAAGTGAAGAAGCTAAATATTTAAAAACAAATCAGTGGGATCTAAAGGATTGTGCAGCCTAAGCAGAATCTAGGACCTTAATAAGGAGCGTCTGTCTGTGACACAACATTGTAAATTGACCAAGGGATCAACAGAAGTTTATTTGTTCACAGTTCTCAGAATACCTTCACTTGTTTATTATACCCACTCAGAGAGAAACAGCAGTTCTCTTTCACAGCTAAAATGAAATAATACTCATCATTGTTCTATCCTTGGCTTTTATATATGTTAGTTTAACTGGACAAAACCAGTACAACAATACAAATTGTTCATAAGTTGTCACCATAGTTTGATTTTGGATTAATCTGTGAAGAAGGAGGGAAGTTAACCATTCGTGGCCCAGATGACTAATATAGTAAATGTATTTTGATGATAAAAACAGCTTGTGTTTAAACTTCCTAATACATAATTTTATATTTTTCAAATAAGTCTCCTTCCCCTGTATATTTGCGTCAACTTTCTTCTAAACATAAATCAGACTATTAATATCAGTAGGAGCCTGCCTGTAGTTGCATGCACTGAAACCTTTAACTGTCATCCTGAGTTTCACTGGTAAAGTGGATCCACTATCCTCTGCTTGAGTTGGTGAGTATTCTGGGGCATACAGTCTAAGGAACAGCCAGGACCTCTGTAGTAGAGACCCAGTTGATGGAGATGGGCTGGTGAAGAGGCCGCCCCCAAGTCGCAACCACCACGGTGTGCTGACAGTAACAGCATTTAGAGACAGAGGGGTACTTGCCCAGCGAAGGAGGATGGCTCACGGCAGGATTCCTGGATAAACTCAGCTGAACTGCAGAGCAGAATTTGAAGGTCATGGTGAGGATTACAGGAACAACAGTCTCAGCAGGAACTAGATACAGGGCGAGAGAAAGTCTTACTGGTGATAGATGTCAGTTGTCTTTTTTTTTTAAACTTCTAATCTTATTAGATGCGACTTTTTGCCATAACAATCTGTAATACCCCCATGGTATCCATCCAAAAAGGACCACACTTTCAATGGCATTTTTAAGGCTCTGTTCACACCTCTGCACTTTCTCTTGCACCATGTTGCAACGCAGTTACAACGCAGAGGAAACATTGCACATTATTCTAGATGGGCCAGTTCACATATCTGCTCTGAATTGCGCAACACATTAAAAAAACGTTGCAGTCACCTTTTTTAGCGCAACATTGTAACAGCGCAGATCAATAGAAGTCAATGGAAACGCAAGCGCGATGCACGTATAATGGAGCGTACCTGTGTTGCGGTTGCATTGCATTTGCGTGGCCATAAACTTTACCATTTACTTAATATGGCAAAAAATGTTTTTCTTTAAAAAAAACAATGCAGACGCAATGCAAACACATTTCTAACGAAACAAAAGCACAGTGTTTGTCTTATTGTGTGCCAAAATGATGTCCTCAAGGTGCTGAACATTTTTCCTTTTTTTATTTGCTTTTAAAAATGGCGTGGGGTCAGCAAAACCAGTCTGAAGACCAGCTATGGGGGCTGGTAGACCAGGGCGTGGAGACTGAGCTGATGGCCCCCAGCCCTGAAGGCTTGGGATAGGTTCCCTCTGCCTCACTGCTGACTTTTGTCATTCACTCCAGGCGTTGTCTCTCGCTCCCGCTCCAGGGAGGGGCCTTTTATACTGGTGCAGTGAGCTGATGTCAGCACACGTGCCGATATAAAGGGCCCCTCCCTGTGGCAGGGAGGGAGATGCCAGAAGCAGGCGCGCAAGAGAGAGATTCAGTGTTGGTGATTGGAGGCCTGCTAGGGGAATAGGAGATCCCCAGCGCTGGATCCTGGACGGAGGCAAATTTTTTTTTTGGCAAAAAACTGTAAAAATGCCAGCCACGTAGAACATATGGGGCTGCCACTTAGCCATAGATTCCAAGTGCTTGGCATTAAACGGAGCCATTCTGCTCCAATTTAGCCTCTTCAGATGAGTGAATCACAATATTGTGTTCCAGAGCTAAAGTTCTCACCTGGGGAAGGAAGGCTCATTGCTGCTGCCTGCTTTTTCCAAGCTCAGCTATGTGACGGAAGGGGAGCTCACCCTTGTCAGTGGAGGCATTCTGGGATTTGTAGGCAGAAGATATAGTAAAGGCTTTAATCAATGTGAGGAGCCACACCCACTTAAGCCACAGGATTATAAGAAACCCGAAATCTCTATGCTGACATGTAAATCACAGGCATGGGGGCACAATCCTAAGACACATGTTAATTTTCCATTTCAAAAGAGATGTCTGATGACATCTCATATGCTGCTAAAAGCAGTAGACAGGGAATCACAGAAAGTGCCTAAATCTCATTAAGTCTCCTTCTCTTTTCAAAAAAACTGGAGCACTCTTTTATAGCCATCTTGATGAAGTCCCTGTTACCCACCAGCCCACAAGCCAATAGAGTCCTGCAGGCTACAGTGATTTGGTACTAATAGCTCCATGTACCTAATCATTATGGAGCAGGGGGTGCAACACGTGAGTTCTCATCACTGCCTCGTAGCCTGGTAGCCTACAAGGGATCAAGTCTGCTGGCCTACAGGTAATTTTTTTGTGAACCTGGCCATCCCCTTTAAGATTGTAGCTGGGGTCTGATATGGCCTCTGTGTTCGCAGAAATACCATCTCTTCCTCTACTAGGTGCAATTTATAGGTAAGCAACTTCCACAATTGCTTAAATTGACACTTTAGCTATTTGTTAGACATGTCTGTCTAATAGTGCCTTCATGGTCATAAACCTAGGCCCAAAGATCTTTAAGCATACAAATAGCAGATAAAAAAATAATATCTTGCAAATTTAAAGAAGGGTCCATATCGCCAAGGCTATATAACTTAAAATCATGGAGATGCATCTTCTTTTTTTGAGAGTGAGTAAAGCACAATATGTACTCAGTGGCTATTCTAAAGTTTGGTACTGCTCTTTTTGTATTGTTGCTATAGAATGACCAGCATTAGAATTGATAGGATCATATTTAGCTTGCTAAGTCCCACGTAAAAAAACTATACTTCTACTTCACTGCTTTATACTATACTTCTGCTTCACTGCTTTATATCTGGCAAAATGCCACCTACTATCATAACTATAAGATGGCTTTAGTTTGTTTAAGTAGTTTTTGTTCATTCAGTAAAATTTCAATTATTGTTTATTTGGTAAATGAATAAATAGTTCAGATCTTTCTCAAGGTGACTGTAGAACCAAATCCAACCGAGCTTGGGCAATGTATATTATAGTGTAGCAAGGCACCTAACTCCCCAACTGCTCCCCTGACACCATGGTTAGGGCGGTCCACCGCTCCCGCTCCAACCACTCACTGCGTGTGTTTGTCATACTCCATGGATGGGTTAAATGCAGAAGAAAAATCCTTCATGTTTGCAAGCATAAAATGACCATATATGCCTCAAAATCCCCCCATCTGCCTTGCGGGTGTTTTTGGCTTATAACTGGGTGTTTTTGGAGCACCTTTGGTGCACGGTTCAATTTCACATACAAAGCTGTGAGTGAGGCCTAAAGGAACATTTAAAGGAAAACTCAATTTTGTCAGGTTTTTTGTTTTCTGCCCTACGGTTTGCTCTTCTGGACTGTAAAATAAACATTTGTGTTATGACTGTGCATACCTGTGATTTACTTATCAGCATGCTGTTTCCAATTTTTTTATATTTTAATAATTTTATTGAATTTTCAATAAAGTAAAGCAGAATTCTGACTATAACATTAGAACATGCATTGTAGGAACTGCAGAAAAGGTAACAGAAAATTTCTGACTAATAAACACCTAAATACAATATTAATAATATTTACCACAGATTAGCATAGTATTAATCGTAAAACAAAATAAAATATATCTAGATATCAGCCATTTAAATGAATATAGAGACTTTTAACAAAAAAAACAATAAATAAATAGTACTAAGAAGATCCCACCCAGAATTCAGACAAAAGACAGAGGACTTCAAATCTTCCTAAATTGCAGCTCTTTACTAAGTAAAATACTAGTCAGCTTCTCGTTGAGCTTCATCCGATTTAATTTATCAATAAAAATTTGAAGTTTCAGTATGAGATTTCCATGACTTTAGCTGCCAAACAAACATAGAAAATAAATGTATTGGGAAATATGGAAATCCCCACAACAAGGTTATTTAATAAGGCAACCAATGGCGATTTTCCACCCATTTCCCCTTAACCTTGCTTATAATACCAAACAGGTCCAAAACTTTACCACCTTAGGGCATTTCCGCCATATATAAAGCATATCACCCACCTGTCCACAATTTCCGAAACATAAAGGAGATATATTAGGGTATATATTTGTCAACCTACTGGGAACCATATACCAATGAGTAAATACCTTCAAGTTGCATTCAGTTGACAATTCAGTTGACAAGTGTTGAGAGACCCTTTAGAACTAAGAAGTGCCCATTTAACCCAGTCTTCAACTTTAAATGTTTGCTGTAAAGCTGCTTCCCACTTTATCATATAATCAAGTTTGCCTTCTTAATCCATGAAGTATTTATATAAGGTAGAAATACCACATTTCCCTCCAGATCCCCACTGATTTGTGATGTTACAACTTTGCACTGAAAAAGGTGTCTGCAACGCTTTTGTAATGTGTTGCGTAACGCAGCTCAAATGCGAGAACTATCCCATCTAGAATATTGTGCAGTGTTTCCTCTGCATTGCAACTGCATTGAAACGCAGCAACGCAGAGAAAGTTCAGAGGTGCGAACAGAGCCCAAATCAACCAAAAATATCAAAACTATATAAACATAGTAAACAGCTATATTTTCAAAATGTTTCTAACCCTCAAATCCTGTTTTACATAAGTGATTATATTAATATCAACAATATCAAAGTAATCATGAATGTAACTTAGTTTTACTATGAGTATTTATTCTCTTCTTCTCATAATCTTCCTATTAAGATTAAAGTGTTAAAGGCCATCAACCTAGTTGTTGAAAAAGGGGTAGAACGTGATAGAATCTTCTTCAACTCAGGTGTCCACTCTGGAACGCTTCGGAGATCTCCCAAATGTATTATTCTTCCATAAAGGAGAAAGTTTAGCCTTGCTTCTAGAAGATTCCCCCAGGCTAGATGATGTTATGCCAAGCTCAAGGAGAAAATCTTCTCCCTAAGACAAAATTGCAAAGGAACTTGCCTTTCAAAGTAAAGTTTAAATGAAAAGGGAAAGCCCATTTGTATTTGATGTTCTTCTGAATTAACTTAGTCAAGAGCTGTTTCATTTCTTGTTTTTTTGGATTGTTAATGGAGCAAGATCAACAAAAAATTGGATTGGATTACATCTTAGCATTATATTAGGATGTCCTCTTACATTAATTGTTCCTTAATTTGATAGTAATGTGGTTTTTACTATTATATCTCTTAATGCTCCACCTTGTCTAGGCGCTGTGCCCTATGCACCATATCAAGGAGTAACTGACCTTCATCAGCATGAGGTAAAATAGCTCTTGTCAGTTCTTTTATGGCCGAATTTAGATCTGTGATGGATTCAGGAAGGCCTTGCACCCTAAAATGATATCTTCTGGACCTAATTTCTTGGTCTTCCATTTTATATTGTGATTGATCTATCTGATGCTGCATTGATTTCATAATCTGCTCATGTTGATTGATTCTAGTTACAGTTTCCTCCACCTTTCCTTCTATAGTATCAATGTTTGCCCTATATTTTCAAAGTCTTTTTTCCAATCAGTCAGTTTATCATGAGACACTTTTTATCCTGCAGTAGTGAGTTATGTGATATAAGGGCTTTATCATGTTTTCTTGCTTTAATGGAGTGAGAAGACTCACCACCTGTGACTGACTGAGTGAAAAACCAGCTGATTCTCTGTCATTAAATGAAGCTCTGGACACTTGGAAACTGCTGACATTGAAGCTTCTGAGTCAGAAGATTTCTTCTCTTGTAAAACTTTCCTTGCTTTTTATTCTCATCTGTTCGCTGAGTAACCGTGCTACAGCTTTCTCTCACAGAGGGTTCCTCTGCCATTATAGTCGTCACTGTGGGACCTGTACCTACACACTGTTGGCGTTGTTGCTGGGGGATTTTTGACATGGGCATTTAGATTTCAGAAAAGAAGGCTAACTGTCCTTATGCTGCCACCATGTTCATGCTCGTGCATGTGCCTCCCCCAGTTTTTTAGATATTCCTTTGACTCTGTGATTTTACTGACCTTAAAGCCAATAGGGTTGGCTTTATGGGCAGCATTGAAAATTGTACATTAATTTAGAAATAGATTATGTAAATCTGTGGTATTTATATTCTGTATGCACACATTGCCATGTTGGGTAACACACTGTCAGTTTGCAATGATTTTATGCAAATAATAAATTTGTATAATTTTTCATTACTTCGATAAGAAACTAAGCATTTCTTATTCAACTTTTACCAAGTATAGAATCCAGTAAACCCCCCCCCCACATAACAGTAATTGGAAACATCTCTCCCCAGGTGATAATGCTGTCAGTAACCCTTTAGCTACTAAAGATGATTAGCCAGCCAGAGTTAGGAAGTTTATTTTCTGTACACCAAACACAATAGTTTTGTACAGTTTCTAACATAAAGACACAGGGTGGATTAAGAGCCCGGTGAAGCTCAGCACCTTGTAGACATTATTTTGTCACACAATAGTGGACACTTTAAAAATTGCCTTCAAATGTGGAATTACCCTTTAACATGCCAATATATTCTTGGGTTCTGGGAGGAAACTATTGTAGAAACAGGGAGAACATATACACTTCATGCAGCTAGTGTCAAGGTGAGAATTGTACCCTTCAGAACCAGATGCAGGTCTCTAATGTTTTTACTGCCTAACAGTATTAAACTGTAACTTATTCCTAATCTACATATAGTATTATATTCTGGTTTATTATTATTTATTATCAGCTGAACAATACTGTTAAACACAATGTTCCTAATAAAATTACAATAAATTCCTTCATGGCACATCATGGACCACAAAACTACGGAAGTCACGAGACCCTGTGATGCTGTCTGTAGTTTTATGTGTTTTAGTCATCATATTCTCTTTTCGTGAGCAGTCTTAGGGCTCTTTGTGTCTGGAGAATAAGGATTCTTTATTAGTTTCCTAATAGATCTGCCGTTGTGAACAGCATTTACTCTCATACTCAAAAAATTCACGTGAGTGTCACATCCTAGGTCTCAATAAAATGAGAATATACTGCTGTTTTTGTCCTGTATCCTCTAAGGCACTGATTCTCAATCTGCGGTACGTGTACCCCAGGGGGTAAACATCATTGTTCAGGGAAGCACCAACAAGTTGCGTCTGACAGATCTGATATATTACCTTAACAGAAAAGCATTATTTTTTCTTGCTTTAAAAGGCCCATGACCTACTTATTTTGGAAAAACATTTGAGGATCACTGCTCTAAGGTAAGGATATCAAACAATGTATATATTTCAATGAGCTGTAAGTTTTGACCTCTTTTGATATTGCATGTTGTTAGGTGATACAACACTTTTAAAAAAGTATTCATACCTTTTTAAACATTACAACTACAAACAAATGTATTTTACAGAGCTTTTATGTGATAGAGCAACACAGATGTGAACAGCAATTTTCAAGTCATGTCATAGATTTTCAATGGAACTTAGGTTTGGGCTTTGACTGGGCCATTCTATCACATGACTATACTTTGATTTAAACCATTCTATCGTAGCTTTGTTTAAAGTCGTCCTTCTTGGAAGGTCAACCTATGGCCCAGTCTCAGATATTTTGCAGCCTCTAAGAGGTTTTCCTCCATGATTGCCCTAATTATTGCTTCATCCCCTAAACTCTGACTAGTTGCTGCTAAATAAAAGTACACCGACAGCATGATGCTGCCACCCCCATGTTTCATGATGGGAATAGTGTGTTCAGGGTGATGTGCAGTTTTAGCTTTCTACACACATAGTATTTGGTTCAACTTTGGTCTCTTCTGATCAAAGTTCATCTTGCACATGCTTGCTGCCTCTTACCCCTATTCCAATTAGGCCAAATTAGTGAAGTTCATGACTAAAAGTTGTCTTGTGGACAGATTTTCCCACCTAAGCTGTGGATCTCTGCAGCACCTCCAGAGGCCTCTGCTGCTTCTCTATTTAGTGCCATACTCCTTCCATTTCCAGATTATGTATTAAACAAAGCTCTCTGTGAGATGTTCAGAGTTTGGGTTATTTTTTAGCACCTAACCCTGCAAAAAACTTTGCCACAAATACTCTGGTATGTTTCTTGATTTTCACGATGCTGTCTGTTCACTAATGTTCTCTAACAAACCTTTGAAGCCTTCACAGAACAGCTGGGTTATAATGAGAAGAAATTGCATCACACCACACTTTGCAGTTTTCAATTTATTTTCTTTTGGGAAAGCATGTATCATTTTCTTTACACTTCAGAAGTACTTGTTACTCTCTGTTGCATAAAATTTAAATAAAATACATTTAGGTTTGTGGCTGCAATGCTTAAAAATTAGGAAAAGTTCAGGGGGTTTGAATACTTTTTCACGGCTATGTATCGTCTATGAATGAAAAGTGTGAAGCCCTTAGCCAGCAGATGAAAAAAACTGTATATTTACGTTATCTCCTGGCTAGCTCATCCAGGACTGATCTGAACTGGTTATTAGTATTACAATATGTCCTGACAGAAAGTGATTGTTTTTCGCAGGCAATAAAAAAAATTGCCATCATACAGAAATGGGTGATACAGTAAATTTGCATAAATAAACCAACTTGAATATGGACTTACCTGGTGCCGCATACATTGTAGCCTCTAACTGTCATAATAAGCTGTGCAAGTGACAAATTCACTTATTTTTTAACAGCAAAGTTTCTTGTCATTAAAACTTTTGGGTGCCTAATACATACTTGTAAGCCTACAAAACAGCATGTTACATACTAATACTGGCATCTTTTGAACCATAGTTGAACTACTAAACTCAGAATTCATGTTGCTAGAAGTGAAGTGACACTAGTTAGCCTGTGTGAATAAGGCAGTTGTACTGCTGCTGCCTTGGGTGAAATGGCTAATGACCAGAGACCCCAAGGGTGGTTGGGGTACACACTGGGACTATGGTCAGAACAGCAAAACATTGCCCACACCCAATGCTGTGTCGACAAAAGGGCTTGACACAGACATGGTCAAACATTACATGGGTTGGCAACAACAGGGCTTTGCACAATGACATGGTCAGATGTGACACAGATCGGCAGCAGAGCCTGGCAAAAATATGTGGTCAGGAGTGTAAATGCAGGAAAATATATATTTTTTTCTGCAACATAATTGATTTAAGGCTAGCTTCCCTCACTGTTTGCATAGGAATTGTTAGCAATATTGAAGTATGTTAGAAAACTTGCTATGCAAATAGAAAGCAGCCCTTGTTAAGAAAGCAGGAGTGGTGTAGATAGCACAACTGGTCTTCATTTAAAAACTTCAAGGAGTTTTGTGCTGCTGATTACTTCTGCTTAGGCAGATTGGGATTTGGTACAGGTTGGGTGCAGGCTGTAATAAGGGTCCAGGCCCCAACACCTATAGGCAGTTAGCAGGGGGCTGTCAGGTCAAATCAAATAGTCAATGTCCTTGACTGCAGACACTAACCAACTAACACTCCTTAGGGGTGATGTGTCCCCTATAGCTCCAAGTCAACTCCAGAGTTTAGTTAAACTGTAGTATACCAATTTTTTGTTACATTTAGGCGTATCAGCTTTCAAAACACATTTCATATTATTCTTAGTTTTCATACCCTAAAAGGTAATGAAACACAAATGTGTTTTCCTATAAATAGTATTACAATAAACTGGGCAAATGTGGTTTGCTTTCATTCGGTTGGTATTGTTTTACATCGTTGGATTGAAATCCAGCTTCTTGCTGTGTTTCTTCTGGTAAAGCTTTAGATGCCATAATATGAAGTCTCAATATCAACAGACCCCAGGAAAAGTTGCTCTGAATCGGGAACCTGATAAACAGGGTGTGAAAAGCAAATGATTCACATAAGGCAAATAAGGACACAATAGGTGAAAACATGGCCATTCCACATCAAAGGTGTTTTAGAATAAGAAATATACCAATATACATAAAAGATTAAATAACTAGACAAATAGTAATAAAAGCAGATTGAAAACATTAATGGAATTTGTGTACATATGAATGGTAAACTTAAACAAAATGGGCACACATAGCCTGTGACTGATGAGGTTCCTTGGTTCTTAGAATAACTAAAGCTGGGTAAGACATGCAGTTAAGATTAGTCAGAATATAGAAGATAACCTCTTTAAATTGGTTTCTGGTTCAAAGACACGACTACAAACATTCAAGTTATTAGTCTTTCTGTTCACTCCCTCTGCTACTGTTACACCTTCAAGATTGCTGTTACCTTTTCCTATGTGTATATCCTACTTATTCAATTATCTTTTTGACAGATATTGCTCGGGGGTGTGAATGATCAATAGCTACTTTTTTGTATGAAATAATTTAATGTAGGAAACCTTTTTTGACCAACCTCTAGTTGGTGGATGTCCCCAGCTTTATACTAGAATTTATACTTTATACTAGAAAAAGTCATTTTCCCTTTTAACCAAAGTGAGATGGAAAGGAAAGATTGGGTTTTAGTGTGCTTTTTGAACTTATGCAATGCAAAGCTCTGGAGAAAGCCCCTGGATCAATCAAAGAGAGTCCCCGTGAAGCCTACAATGAGCACAGACATCAGAAGAAGGCTTTGGACTGGGCAAGAAGACAACACTGATTACATTTATTTATTATTACTTAATTTACATTTTTACTTTACTTACATAAAAATGGAGACTTACTACTTTGAGCTGGTAAGAATCCCTAAAAACCCATTTACAGTGAAGAGGTCAAGGGTATTACAATCTATCTTACCCTAGGATACTTTGTTGTCACTGGGGATGCAGGTGAGCCTAGTGTCCTTCAGCATCTGCCCAGTTCTCTTCCAGGGATGTCCATTTATGGTGGAACTTGCGGAATAGCATGAGTACTGTGCTGAAGGGTACAGGGGCTGCTATTTGCATGACCAAAAGTTTGCTTTTTTGTCATGGAGGTACTGGCGTCCATGCTTGGTTCCCCAGTCTGGAAATCCTAGATGTGGGGACATGGCTTTCATGTCTCTGTTAGTCCACCTGCCCAGTGAACCTGAAATGTTGGGTCTGTGACCTGTTGACAGATGCTAGGGGGCATGGAAGCAAGTAGTTTACTGTACGATTAAAAGTCCACTTACTGAATCATACAGTAAAATGCATTTTGTACATTTTGCATGACGCGATCACCCAGATTGCCTTCTTGCAAACTTTTAGCTGCCATTTTACCATTATATCGAACTTTCAGGATTGTTTAAAAGCAAATTGACCTTACTTCTGCGCTGATGCCAGCAGTCTATAACTGATCCATGTAAGGAACCTTCAAACGTAAAAGGCAGGGCAGGACTACGCAAACCTCTCATTTGTGCTGGGATATACAAGCCAAAATTTGTTTGATCCTTGCTCTGAGCGATTTTCATTGTGGTCTACTGTATGAGTACCACTATAGACAACAAAATAATCTCATGTTTTTAGAAGTACCTTAATGGATTTGCAACTACTGGGTTAAATAATATTATATTCAACTTACCTACCTTACTACTTGAACTGGGACCCCCACCAAGTGGCACCTTGAAAGGGAATGGCTGTCTGGGTAGGATGCTCCTGGTACCAAGGAGGTTTCCCCTTGTTCTCTAATCTCCAGCCAGTCTCTGCACCCTTACCAATTTCTCACTCCTCTCATTACTGGGATCTGCCCCCCCCACATGTGGCACCTCAGAGCGAAATGGCTGGCTTGGCAGGGACTTTTGATCATTAACTGAATAACGGGGGGGGGGGCTGGCTCCAACATATTAAAGTATTTATACAATTTATTTGGGCCCTGGTCAGTGCATACCATTACATTTGAGCTATTAAGCTTCCCTTTACTATAACATACTAGTCACTAAAGCGTGCCAGCCCCGTGGAGAAAGCAGAAGTGTTTGTTTTTATACAATTGCTATTGAATGTGTAATCCCCATGCACAATAAGTTGCCCCTGTCGGTACTTTTTACTATTTTTGAGTCCCCAGCGTTGGTACATGCACTGCAATATGATACTTCAGAGCTACTTACCTGGGAAGCTGCTGACTTCCCTTTGGAGCACTTTGCAGGGAGCAGCTGAACCTTCCCCATACGTGTGCACCTGGAAATTTAGACTGAATCCAAAAGATGAGCTGAATTAAGATATGTATATGTATTGTATTTTTAATTTTCTCCATTCCTTAACATTTCAAAATCTAGTGGCCAAGCTCCTGGACTCTTTGCAACTTTGCAAAAAAGCACACGTTATGCACTTCTAAGAGGATTTTTTTCAGTTCCCATACAGGACTTGCCCTGGCTCATGTTGACAGTGTCAATTTATTTTGAGATGGATGTTGATAAGATGATTTTGTTCTTAAGTAAATTATATTGGCACATAAATAAATCACAGCTTAACAAACTTTCTGCCTGATAAATCCTCTAAGGACCCATAACCTGCTCCAAAATGTTTGATCAGTCATCCAACCTGGCCTATAAATTGAATAAGTACACAGCTAATCCAAAGCTTTAGATGTAATGAAATTAAGTATCTTCAAAGCTATAGGAATATACGGTAAAATGATATAAGCCGTATGAATGCTTTTTAGATAATGGTAATATCTAAATTAAATAGTTACATCTTGTCACTAGTCTTTTGTGTAAAATGTAATAAAAGCTTAATCTTGTACAAATTTTATTTTTCTGTGGCATGAAACAAATGTTGCTCATCCAGGCCTGATTAGCTGAAAAATCAGTGCACGAGGTTAACTTGGGACAAAGTACTATTGCAAAAAAATGACAATTTTCATTTTAAAAAGCTTGTCCTGTCACATATTAGCCTTCAAACAATAGATCATTCTTTATTTTCCTGCTTTGTACATTTCATAACATTGCTGATTAACCATCAATTGAAGTCAGTACTTTTCATGCCAACAGTGCCAATTGTGTCCTCAATGCAGGGCAGGTCATGGATTCAAGAACCATCAGTCTTGCTTATAATTTAGATGCTAAAAAGAATGATAATATAATTCAAATTTAAATAAGTTAAAGCCAAAGAAATTAAATAATTGAAAAAATATTTTTTATACTAAAATGTGAACAAAATGCTCCTACTTAGATGCTAAACTAAGTTGGCAGAGCCCAACACCCATATTCTTCTGCTGATTGGCAGGCTTTAAAAAAGACTAAAACCCATCCTAGGGTTTGGGATGCACCACTGTGTGAAACTACCTGGTTTGCTTGTAGGTTTAACTTGATTCTTAAAGCCACAGTGCATTCATGGACCTCCCCACTGCATCCTCACTGTGTGCTTGCCATGCTCGGTAGATTTGTAGGACCGCACAGGCCTATGGGAATGGGGATGCTTTCAGATGCTGCGAGGTGTGGCAAAGCTTAGCCGCAACCATGGCCGTGACAGGAAAAAACCCCACAGCTAATGTATTAGGGAAAGCCAGTCACATAATTCTTCATTGATAGTTTCCAGAAAACCAGATTACTCACAAAGATGCAGAGGTGGATAAGTCATTGACCCACCCTGGCTATGTATGAAAAATAAATTATTTGGCCAGATATGCTGTATTCACTCAATGCCTACAGTTACAATTTTACTGGTGAATAATATATATATATATATATATATATATATATATATATATATTCCAAAAATATAACACTATTGACAAGTATTTCTTAATCCAAGAATAATCATAGGGGGATACCTTTTGGTTATGTCTTAGGCAAACTTCTCTAAATGTTGTTGTCTTACTATGAGAAGGGCAGCTTTTATCATACAGTGTCCCTTTTCTTAAAGAAGAACGGTGCAGAGGATTTGAAGTGGTCCTCAAGTCACAATGATTGAAAATTCACTTACCCCTCTGAGCAAAAAGATCCACTACTTTGTGCAAAAAGAAAAAAAGTTGGAAAATTAGTATAATTGCCAGAACTGTGCCCAGGCCATACAATTCGCACTGGCAGACAAAAGGTTTTTAAACCTCTAGTGGTCACCACCAGCTTTGGAACACAAAAGCATATGAATGTCGACAATTTTTGGGCTGCCTTTTATTTTTTGTGCTAAAGAGCTCTCCACTAAACCTATTCATCCAGAACACTTATTCCCCAAATTACCAGATCCCTGGCTTAGCTGTATACTTTTTCCACAAAAATGTCTCCCCAAAATGCAAAATGAACATGTTGTTAGATCCGAATGTTGATTGTAGTGATGATAGTTGGTAGTGGAAGAAAATAGCAGATGTTGAATCATGGTTCATGTCTGTGATTGAGTATCTGCCAGTTGCACAAGAAAAGCCATCATAGTATCCATATAGGCTGAAGCAGGGGTCCTCTATTACAAGGCCCAGGCTGGGTTTTGCAGATCTCCACACAGATGCACAGGTGACGTAATTATTGCAGCAGCAGAGCTCATAGGGGCAGATATGTGGAGATCCACAAAACATGAGCTATTGGTGGACCTTGTAGGAAAGGTTTGTGGACCGCTCAGTTGACGAGTACTTCCCCAATGGAAATGATCTAGGACAGCTTAAGCTCCTGACATTTCAGTGTTCTTCTACTCTCTTGAATGGGGTTCTATACTCAATTCTATATCCAGTTCCAGCAAAACCAACCAGCAATTTTGAGTTAAGGGCACTAAATGTTGTTCATCCGTGTGCCCAACCCTTCTTGTAGTCAATGAGGAAGTCTGTCCCTTTGTGTCTGGAAGCAGAAGCTCATTCTTGACTTATTCTGCACTCCTGCAATTTAACTGATATGAATGGTGGCATATCAGTTGCTGCTACATTGGTTCATACCCTTCAGGTCAGGTCAGTTTGGGACTTTATTTTAACCTACAATGTGCCAATAAGAGTAATAGCTGTAGGAAGATTTTACAAGAACTGAAGCAATGTTAGCCCTACTGGCAAACATAATGCCATTATATGGTTACATTTTATTCTACACCAGACTGGTCTGCAGAACAGAATCTAAATTGTCAGCACACTTATTTTCTACTTAACAAAAAAGAATAATATGTAAACCAGTTTATTGCATGCTATTGGTTATTCATCAGATAATTACAGGATAATATATAATAGTTTCTTCCTCATTATCTTGAAAGAAAGGACATAGTTTACATTACAAATAAAATGAGCCACAATCAAGATAATGTGTTGCATGGGATTGCAGGCCTATAATTTCCCATCAAATCAGAATCCTACCAATTAAATCCAAATTGGAATTAAAATCTAAGTAGCCCGAGATAACAAATTAGGACTTGACAAAAGAGTATAATTCTCATGTGCCTATTCACAAATAACAGAATGGTCATTGCATTTGTTGTCTAAGAAATCCCCCTCCTTTTGTTCTTCTTGGATATCGTACCATTATGATTAAAGACTCTTGTCTCCGCTGTAATTATGTGAATACACAAAGAAATTAAACCAAGTAAAAAAACTGCCATGAAATACAATTGCCACAAACACTTTGTTCTATAATGCCATTCTTCACCCCCCTCCCTCCTTTTCTCTCTCTTGTATTCCAAGAGAACGGCGTGGACATTTAATTACAATGACATATCTTATCCAGCATCCAAAATATCAGTGTAACTAAATTGCAGTGCAGGCACTGGTGTTTTTCCTATGACCTCACTTTGTGGACTTTGCTGATATAACTGATTACCATGCCTTGCTATTGCACTGGGTACTCTATCAAATCTGGAAACCAATTAAGAAACATTTCATGTTGCATAGAAGATTTAGCTTTTTAAACAATACATGCTGCCAAAATCACATCATATTTTTTACATTTAGAAGTAGTTTGCCAGCATGCTGTTATGTTAGCGTTATTATTCATTTTTGGAGCGCTGAGCTCTTTTACAGAAGTTTACATTAGTCATTTCATCACTCACATTATAGCAAAGGGTTCTTAATTAAAGTGTGTCAAGTTTGCTATTTCCGTTGACTAACATGAGGGCAGCTTTGAGCTCTTAGTGTGGGAAGGAATACAAATCCGCCCCCTCCTCACCCTTCCTATGGGGCTGCTGTTGTCACATACCAGTAGCTACATTGCGGCACATTTTTGCTAGCAACAAGCAGGACTGTATGGCCAGTTCCACTAACCCATCTGCTGCAAACAGAATGGCTGGGATAAAGGCACCCCCCCATGCATCATAGTCTTTGCACCAGATTGCACTGCTTGTCCCCCCATAGAAACTGCCCTGACTAACATTCAGGCAAGGTGAAGAATTTTTCCAATATAGGAGTGACTGGAATATCTGATGCAGTTTGGATGATTGTGGTTTGGCAAGCACCCCAATCCAAATTCAATTCTAATCTATTAAGAGAATATGTCAGCTGTATGTTCTAGTCTCTGGAAAGAAATGAAATCAGCCAAGAATTACAAATGGCACAGTAAAATAACCAAATGTCTGAGGAACAACCCAAGGAGAGTAGGGAAATATCAAAGGTCATCCTAAAACTACCACTACCACACACAGAATAATAAATCTTTGTCCAGATGCTCAACTTCCTCTCTTCTCTGTCTTATCTTCTGTGGTAACAGAGGTAAACAAGCCATTTCTAAGCATCTCAAAATCTCAGATTAGAAGTAAATACCTTATGTATTCTAAACTAAGGCACTTCATTTGCATCAATTTCTAAGTTGTGGGAATGGCATGTCAGGGCACAGCTTTATGACTCATGAGCACGTTCTGCTGTGGTATCACTGTGGTTTGCTGCGCTCACTCATGCTAAGAGCACCAAGCACCAATTGAAAGGGGGTGTACACTTTGGAGCCTGGCTATGGCTTCGACTTGGTGCTGTAAGAAATGCAGGTGAGGCACCTGGCACAGGAATCAGGTAAGCGACTTGTTGCCCTATTATTGCTGTTTGGTTTACCATCCCTTTAATAAATACTACCGCCTATATTATATGAAGACACACATAAATATACTGTTTAAAATATTTAAATAGAGGTACTTCAAACCTAAATAAAGATGTCCCAGATTACTGAACAAGCAATAAAGCACTAATAATGGGGGTATAATCATAAACAATATCCTAATAGAACCAAGTGTAGCAATCACAGGATAATATAGCAAAAATCAATTACAAAGTGCAAATTACAAGTGCAAAAAGTGCAATAAATGATTACTCCACCTGAGGGTTCCCTAAATCCCTTCCCCACCCCAACAAAGTACTATGAGGCTGTGTTGTTTATTGCTAAGCTTTTATTTACTTATTCAGTTTATGCAAAGTATCTCTAAGGCAATAAGAAGTTTCAACTAAGTACTCCAAAGGAGCGCTCCTATTATAAATGTTACCAAAATAAGTAGAATACCGACTATGTAGCACTTTAAAAGCAAGGCAGAATACTGTTTTACTGTTAAGATATCCCCCCCCCCCCCCGGTAGGCCCCGGAACATCGCTGTGTACCATTTCAACCCCTAATGCAGGTTAATAAACAGTGCACCAGTGGATTCAGGTTTGGGGTATGCTTCGCTTTTATTGAATGGATTAAAAGTTAAGTTTTATACTTTATGGTACAGCCAGCTGGATGCTGAGGTGCTGGACTTTGGTCGCACTAGGCTGCTGGGAGGTTGGGAAAATGAATCTGCAGGAAAGAGCATAGACCTGTTCATAATCAGGAATCCAACCAAGAAGATCTGTACCATCCATGTTAATGAAGTAGAGGTAGAGTGAGTCAATAGCACAAAGTCCCTTGAGACGATCATCTTTCATGAAATCAGGAGGGAAATCACATAAACACAGTGGTAGGAAAAATCTCAACAGAGATTGTATTACTTGAAGCTGCTCAGGAAATATGGATTATCACAGTTTTCACAGGAGAACAAGAAAAGTGGATAGAACAATTAGAACTGCACTGTAGCCTACCAATATTATCACTAAAATGCACAAAAACTGTTTTTATCTTCTGTCTATCCAGAGTCTAAATAGCAGTGGTCATGTAAGGCACCAAATTACATAGCTGAATAGAAAATAAAATGATTGTACTCCTGCTCTGGACTATCATGGCGTATAGGTGGTTAATGGACTCTTTCAAGTGGCTCCTCCTTCGTCTACTGCTCCAACACTTTGGGCGGTGTTATGCTCTGAGGTTTTATTCTTGGTCTTTGTTATCTGTCGGGGTCCTGTACCTGACCTGTGCTCTTCTCCAAGGCCCAGTTCTCGGCTGCTATCTCTGTTGGCAGACTATGCATGAGGGGATAATATTGAGCTTGGGATATCTTGCGGTTAAGACCATATTATTGCGAGGAGGTACATTGTGGAACACCCGATGCCCTTTAGTATTCATGTTGCACCCAGTTTTCGATTAAAATGCTTGAAGATAGACTTTCAACATCATACAATAATGTAATCTTTTAGAAGCCCCAGTTTCTTGGACATGTGTCTATAAGCTGAATAAATCCACTTTATTCTAGAAATGGGTTTTGCTTTGCTTTTTGACGTGACTGGTGGTGTGTCAGACTACCGGGTATGATCCCTGATTGCGAAGACTAAGAACCGGCTCACCTCGCGACCTGGAAGCCTGGAATCTAAGGACCAACCTGGTTTTTACTAGAACCTCTAAAGGTGAGGCTAGGCTGGGCTGCAGGAAGGCCCCAGGTCAGGCAACCTAGGAGTGAGTATTGCCAAGTTCTGGGTAGAGGACAGAACAGAGCTGGACTGGAGACATGGGATAAGCTGAAGCAGTGGCTGGCAGAACTGGATCGAAGTCATAAACAAGGTGAGGTCGTGGGCAAGTAGAACAGGATCAAAGTCGTGAACAAGCCGAGGTCATCAGGAGAACAGGAGCGTAGTCAGAATTAAGCCGGGTCGGTACACAGGAATGAAAGACTGGAACACAGGAACAGGCAGGAGAGAAGACCAACTGGCAATGCAGGTCAGGGCTCTCCAGTATCTAAAAGCCCATGTGCATAATTGAGAGCAGTTTTGCGTGTTTGCAATGCGAATGCGGACGCATTATTGCACATGCGTACAATCCGTTGAATCGTACGCCGCATATATGACCGTGCATAATCGCGCCAAAACAACAGATTGTGCTGCTATGGCCGACAGCGCATGCGCACACGCTTGTGACCCTACTATATCTAGTGCGCAAATGCGAGCGCACGGGAAACCTTGGCACCCTCTGCTGGCGAACAATAGAAACAGTCCTGGATCTATGACATGGTGCATCCCCCTGAAGCCCCTTTTAATGTGGCAGTTCAGTCAAAAGACTAAACTGCACCCCCCCCCCCCAAGCGATTTGCTCTTTTCTTTGAAATATTTAGTGAGTCAACCAGTCACGGAGCAGCACTGACTCAGTAACTTAGTAACTGGAAAACAGACCTCATCTCAGTGGGTGCTCAGTTTCAGTAAGGGGAGTGTGTTTTTTTTTATTTTAATGCCCTAATCGGGCTTATTGTTGGGGAGGAGAATAAAGAGCTGAGTGGTGTCTGGGTGGGTGGTCAGCCTATTTATCTGCATTTTAGTGGACCCATGTTAAATCCAGGAAATCCTATGTCATGTAGCACATTATCAAGCTGTATAAGATGTTTTTTTTTAAAGTTCCTTAAAATACACCTGAGATATATGACAATTGCACAGTTTTTCATGTAAATGTTCTGTTATGCCTTAAGATGGAGCCCCAGGTTGACATAGTTCGAGTTATACTTACTACTAACTTACTAAACCATATACAAACCATAATGCACATCCATTATTAAATATAAATATATATATATAGTCCCTGGTCTAGACGGTACCACAGCAGTGAGCCACAGTTCATAGAGGTATCTGTTGGCTCTTCTTTGCTCCTACAGAGATGATGACAACTATCTCTGCAGTAGCAACATTATATTGCCCCCGCAATCAGTGCTGATACTCAAGGGTTTTGCTGTGACAAATCTTAAGACTGAGTCCCTTTGTGGTCAATTTTTATTTAAAATTTATATGGTATTTACTACAATGATGGGCTTTAGAGTAAATCTAAGAAGTGGAGAATGTTGGGCTATTTGTATAGACTGTTCCCAGAAATTTCATATGATTTTTTCCAAGGAATGAGGAGTCAAAAAGGCCAGAGCAGAAATGTCTACAGAGATTCATACACATAAACTCTGGTCATGATCAAAGAGACTTGAGAATGAAAAACTGAAATTGAAAGCAAATAACTTTTCTGTTTTAACAGCATTTAGTCATTGACTGCAAGCTGTGAGATGTGTTTTTGCTGTTAGCGATCAGGATATATCCTCCCAATTTCCAAAATGAACTGCAGTGGAAAGTTGGGGAAAGACTGAACAGGCATTTTTTTGCGTCCAGTTAGATTGAAAACACATGTTATTTAAGGCGTATGCATGCATGCTTTTCTCGTACAGTATGAGTGATTGTCAACTTCCTGTATAATAATAATGTTCAGCTCACAAACCTCTGCTTATTTGTTTAAATTTTTATATTAGCTTAGAAAAATGAGCAGACCAGATTATTCTCATATTATTTTATATGTCTTTAAAAATACTTCACCCATAACAGTTTAGTTATTTCAGCTATTTGGGGTAAAGTTAGACTTGCAACACTGAAATAAAGACGCCTTGCTGGCAAGGCTGTGTTAATGGGTTCATGCCTTAGGCACCCTTTACACAGTACACACCCTTCATATCAAAGCACCACCTTAAATGGTTACTGCCAGCAAATAACTGAACCATAAGCCACCATGGGCAATGTTAAGGACTTATGTAAAAATAAAAAAGGTAGCCCAGGCTTCTATATTTCTATTAAAAAGCCCAACTGATTTGAGAATTCAGGGCACAATGGGTCAGCTGATTGCCACATACCCCAGCAACCTTAGTTAAGACACTAAATTTCACATGTTCAGTAGATTAGGACAAGTAATATGACAAAAATTCACACAGGGGGCTACTGGACACAGCACTGTGCTGCCCTAGAAACAGGACCCTGGATACCCAATGGGAAACACATCCCAGCTTGCCAGGGCCGGCCTTAGAACACTCTCTGTGATAGGTGATGGTGAGCACCTGTAAGTCAAGGGGCCCAACCTCCAAAACCAGTACATTTTAGAACAGAAAGCGAAATCCAGTTTAAGAGTACAAATAAAATTACACATTTCCCTGTGTTAGTACACAAGGAAATGTGTAATTTTATTTTTAGTATCAAGCTGAGTTTTGATGGTCAACATTTGCATGAGTATACCCTTTTCCTCTACCCCATCACTGGGTTGAACTTGATGCACATATATATTTATTCAACCATACTTTGCAATCTTGTAAGTACAGTATATACATTTTTGCAAAAATAATAAGCCCACCTTTGTTTTATGAAGGAGGAACTTTTAACCCTCCTCAACCTGGAAATTAAAAAAAAGTATAAGTCTCAGTCAGCAAAGTTTGGGAAGGCATAAATAGGAGAGAAGAGAATTACCAAGAACAAAAGAGAATTACTGTATTTTTCGCTCCATAAGACACACTTTCCTAAAAGAGGAATGTGTGTGTGAGACGGGAGTGCAAGACTGAACCAATGCCTGTTGTTATAAAATATTAGCTTTTTTTTGGACAGGTGTATCTATAGTTTATGTAGTCAGAAGGAATGAAGAGACCAAAAATGTATTTAAACTACAAGGCAGGGAGAGTTGTCCTAAAACAGAAGGTATTTGCATAGTGCACACCGCATTGTATAATAGAATTCTCCCAAAATTCCCAAAAGGCAGACAGAGCCATGCAGATTGATCTCATTTTACCCCTTGGCTTTGCCCAAAGCTCCTTGGAACCAGGAATGGCAATGCTCTTGTGTAGCTACATTTTATGAAACCCTGCATTTCAGTGGTTTGGACACATGTTTTGGATTCTTTGGTCCTCATCAGCATAAGTAGTTTATGTAGGAAGTATAGTCTGTGATGTGCTTTTCCATGCAGCAAAGGTTCTTGTCCCACTTGTGGTCCTGAGTGATAATTGGAACCTGCTTGGTGTTCTTTATACTCACCTTCCTCCTATTTTATCCTGTACACATTTTACAGATAATTTAGGACTAAAATGCAGAATGCTAGTTATAGAAAAAATGTCCCCCTTCCAGGAGTAACAGTCTCTTTAAACTGTTTCTAGGGACTCTGACGATATTGTCAGTGGAGAACTACACTATTATTGTATTAGTAATATTGTTATAGTATTGAGCTGAAGGTAAGCAACAACTCTGTTATAGTGTATTGGGTTTGAGGTTTTTTATATTTTTAACCCAGACTTCTGCTTTGAACCATAATAAACTATGTTTTTCTTTCAAAAATTGGGGATACCAATCGTGTCTATACATGTAAATTATGGCCCTTATTTATTTTGGAGCCATTTAGGATCTTTCTGGTAGATATAAGGGTTGATTCAGAGACAGATACGCATGGACTTTCGCATGTGTCTGGGTATTTTTTTTGTCTGTTTGGCTTTTTTTTTGGATTTTACGTTACTTTTCCATGCGATGGACTGAAAGAAATCTGATCATTTGCGTTAGTTCGGATAATTTTCGGATCTAAATCTGATAATTTGCGTTATGCCCTGGCTCCTGACGCCCGTTCTTCACCCGCAGCATGAGGCCCAGGAGTCGTATAATCGGGCCCACTGGAAGACCTGGGCCATAGTGGAGAGGGACTTTGGACTCCTCTTGAAGTCCAGATTTAGATGTTTGGACCATACGGGGGGGGGGGGCACTGCAATATGACCCCAACAAGGTCATCCAAATAATACTTGCATGCTGCGTGCTGCATAATTTTGCCCTGATTCAGCATGTCCCCCGTTATGTCGATCTGCCCCCCTCTCCACCCAGCCAGGAGGCAGATGACATTTATGATGGCACCCCTAATGCCTCTGGGCAATCTGTGTGTGCACATGTGATTTCCTCATATTTTTCATAACATTTGTTTTGTTTGTTTGTTTATGTTTTTGTGTCTTTGGAATATAATTTGCCTCTGTGAAGGCCTTTTTTTGGTTAAGCTATTTAGTAATGAATTGATTATCAACTAAACATTTTAGACCTGATTTGAGCCTCATGCAGTTTATTTTCTCATGTTTGTCATTAAAAACCTTCATTAATATCCAAACAACACAAATATTAATGCATCAACTTAGGCAAGAACAGCTAAAGTCACATTCAATATATTTTCTTGAAATATGTCAATTTTTACTTTAAGGGCACTCGCAGACTCCATGTACATGCATTTTAAAACATAACTATAAATTGGGGCAGAATCCTGGCACCTAGCAATTGGCCACATCCAGGAGTTCTAAAGTAACTGACTACAGGCCGAAGTTTCCCCGCCCACCAACATCAAGATCCATAGGGAGCACCAATTTCCAGGGGAATAGTCGGCCAGGAATACATAGGGCCACATACACACCCTCTCCTGCTCGGCCACATTTGCCATCGGCACAGGTGGAAACCACCCATACCTATGCCACATCCACGCCTGTAAGTTTGGTGGCCACCCAGCCAATGACCCCCAGTCCTAATGCCAGTCCAATCTTTGCCATGGCCAAATGTTGTTTTTTTCCAGCCAAGAATGTCCCCCAATATTGCCAACAAACAGGATGAGCCAGCCAGCATTTGCTTAGGCCCAAGCCTGCAGTGTGGGAGCTTGAGTGGCCGCTTCAGTGAGGCTTAAGCTCAGCCATTGGCTAGTGGGGTATGTGAGCACTCTAATGAGCTATATGGGCGAATTCAAAAACAAACCAGCAAAGCCATAAACAACTCAATCTTGGTTGCACTCACCACACAGGTAAATAGAGTTGGGATGTAGAGGAAAGATGTGGAGCAGATGCAGATCAAATAGATCTTAATATTGATGTTGCCCATAATAAGGTTGTGTTGGTCCTTGGAGGTGGCCCAACACCTGGGCATGTGTGGCATTCATAATCTGCCACTGCTCCAGCATCTGTCTGGGGCTAGTTCAAAATTCATCTAGCATGGCAATGAAGTTTGCATTTAAGGTGGCCGTTCTGCCATCTGTCTGTTTAAGGTGGCCATTTGTTTAGCCATCTGTCTGTTTAAGGTGGCCATTTGTTTAGCCATCTGGCTGTTGCTCGTCCTAAAATCAGTCAGCATGGTGGTGAATGTAGTATTGAAGTTCTCTAATTGTGCAGTAATCTGCTCTGTTGTTTGTTGAGTCACCTGCCTAAAGTAACGGCTGTCATGGCGCCATGCTGACTCCAGGATCGGCATGTGCCTCCCCTGGGAAACTGGTCAATGTTGTTGACTGCGTCTTCCACTTCCCCGGGTTTGAGTGCCTGTAGATGCTGGAGTTCTAGGGCGAGCAACAGTATCAGATGTGCTTGGAAAAACCTCTGCAGCAGAGCTAGCACTGGGGACTGTAGGCTCAGTCTGAGCCTGCTGCCCATGATAGGTTGGCAGCATGCGTCCAGCTTCACTCTGCTGCAGAGGATTTGGTGCAGTAGGATGCTGGGGCAGTGGCAGATTAGTTTCCAGGGGGGTAATTTGCGAAGGTCCAATATGGCTGGCATCCTCCTCCTCCATCTCCTGGATGACATCCATTAGTGAGGGAGTCTGTTGGGACATGTGAAAAAGTGTGTCAGATTGGGGCCTAAATATCTTTAAGAACACAATTAGTCATGTGCATTCACATGCATCACCAGTTTCAGCAAAGTCCACTTACCCTAGATATCTGGTCCTGTGTCCTAGGCAGCAGGGAGGTAGATGGCGTGCTCAAACTGGAGGAGGCTTCCACACTTCCAGAGGCTAGATGCTGGGCTGTGTTAAAAAGTAAAAGGCACGTAAACACACAAACATACCTTGCTGAGCCGTATGAGTACATATGCATTAGAAAACACGTGGGCAAGCAGGAATGACAACTCACCCAACGGTCCAAGTTGACCTTCACAATGGATGTGATTCTATGTTATATGTATGCCTCACCCTGTACATACAGATTGGTCACCTTAAATAATACAAACATGCATGTACTGCATGTTAGGAGGCTTTACAGATCCAAAATGGCTATTAGGGGCCAACAGTCAGCTTGCAAATAGCATTTGGCTTCAGAGTATGCTGCTGTGCATTCTTGCAATGTTGACCTTTCCCTGACCCCAGCTCAAGTTTGTCTGACCAAAGCACAGATACAACCCCAGAGGTAGAAAGACAAAGAAGTAAGTATATTCACATCACATGCAGTGCTTTGGTAAGATAAATTGTTTAATATTGACCAGAAATACTGTCAAAGGTCGTGTATGGCCTGCAAACCTTTTTAAGGACCATTAACTACTGCACCCTGGGAGAGTGTCCATCATGAAGGCCATTCCTCAGACATTAAACACCTGCATAAAACAGTAACCTCCCCTCAAAGCCACTCCCTAGGGGCCTGTGTTCATATCTGCCTGTGAGCCTCATTTCACAAGTTTACAATAGTTCACACCAAACATTACTAACCTGCAGAAATGTCCTGGATGTTCTAATCGTGTCTGCCAGAGAGGCCCTCTAGTGCTACAGGGTGGATTAAAGCCAGGACCATTTCTTCAGCTCTGGTATATTGTAATTTGGTGGGGAAGCCTCCGCCAATTTGAAAGCTGAAAAATAGAAAAATTACAAATTATTTGCCATTGTGGTCACTACAACAAGCAGCAAAATGCCAAACTAAAAGATGTACCTGTGATTGCGCCATTTATTCTGCTTCTTCCGTACTGCATACTTCAGGTCAGATATTTTTCTCTGGATCTGCTCTACATCTTTCCTCTCGTCCCCCGCTGCATTCACCTGTCTGGTGAGCTCTTCCCAGATTTGGTTCTTTCTCATTTTGGTGGTTGCTTTGGAATGGGGACCAAATAGCTCATCATAATGAAGTGTGAGGCCACTTGCCAAGGCTAGGGTTTGTGCCTCCCCAAACCGGCCACTCAACTGGCCTCGCCACAATGTTCGGCCTAATGGTTGTTCTTCTGACTCATCTATGTTTGGTGGCAATTCAGGGGACATTCTTGGCTGGCTGTGTGGTGATGAATCGCCCGTCACGTGGCTGGAAAAAGACTGGACTGGCATTAGGACTGGGGGTCCTTGCCTGGGTGGCCACCGAACTTCCAGGCGTGGATGTTGCATAGGTCTCGCTGGTTTCCACCTGTGCCGGTGGCAAATGTGGCCAAGGAGGCGAGGGTGTGCTTGGGGGCTCGGGCTTCGGGCCCTCTGCTTCTTTGGGCCCTTGGAACTTGTGCTCCATTTATCATGGGATGTGGTTGCGCGGGGAGCAGGAGAGGGTGTTCTTGGGGGGCTCGGACTTTGGGCCCTCTGCTTACTTTTCCCCTTGGACGATGTCGTACCTTGCTGTTTGGATGTGGGTGCGCGGGGAGCCTTCTTCTTGGAGGATCCTTCCTGGCGGGTGCTTGAGGTTTTTGATGGGCCTGGAGTTGTGGCCAATATAGCCTTGTGGTGGCCACTTTTGCTCCGCTTTTCAGGCACCTTTGGAGTAGATTTGTGCGACCGAATGCTCGGTCTGGAGGATGAAGTGTCCTCATGCTGCTCTGGCCTTTTGGTCTTGTCCTCCTTTGCTGCTGGTTGCTTAGCGCTTGCTTTTTTTGGTGCCATGATGACAATCTCAAAGAGAATGAGCTGTGTGTCCATTACCCTTTAAATACTAATGACTGGGTATGATGCTTAAGCGTTCGTGTACGCGTGCGTCCGGCTGTTTGTCCGGCCGTGCGGAACCCGGAAACCGCTGGGGCATTACCTATCTGCTGCGGACAAGAAGAAAGATGGCGCCCACGATCTTCACCCCCCAACAACAAGAGCTCATTATCCTCGTAAGTGTATTGTAAGGATGTTGATTTGCCATCTAAATGCATGCATAGGCCTTACGAAAGCGCAGGAAGAAACAGTTGTTTTTTAAAGTGATTTAAACTCCGTGCGAAACAGAAGTTAGTGCGCACATGTGCGAACCAACTCACTTGCATCTAGAAGGATAGTTTAGGGCTAAAAATGTGTTTGGGAATGTCATTTAGTCAATTGATCTAATTGTGAATGATATTTGTATCCTGTATAGTGAGGAACCCGCGCTGCTTATTATATCTCCTCTGATTAGATCGTTGTTCACACAATCTTTGGCTGCTCAACGTGTTAAACCTCTTATCCCAAAACAGAGAGTATGTACAATTGTAAATGTAAAAACACAGAGCACAGATTATTTACACTGAGACCAATTAAATTAAAAAAGTGGTCAATTGTTATTTCAAGTGACACTGGCCCTTTAAGTGATTTTCACTTGTAAGGTCATGGAATACAGTTCTTCCTTTTGCTGTTCAAAATTTAAATCAAATAGTGGCAAAATTTATTTCCCGTGCTCCACTGTGGCTGCTGGACTATATTGCAGTGTTCTTGATAATCATGCATTTATGCCATCACCGCTGTGCCCATCACCCATGCTAGGTACTCTTACCAGCTGGAAAGTTATAATGTGGCTTTGAATTTAATTCCTCTTAGGATCTCTCCTTTCTGTTATTATCCCAATAGAGCTTGTTTACACTGGTTGCAGTAGATGTCCACTCACCAGGATGATGGAAGTATATAATAAAGAAAGGGGGAAGAGAATCTAGTGTAATCCCGCTTTTTAATATTTTTAAAATTGTAAAATAGCTTAAAAATGCGCACTCACATTTAAAACATAACAAAAATCGCTTGTTTTTAAATAGGTGAGACTCTCACCCCGCTCCCGTCACCACGGCCGTTGGTTTTGCTGTTTAAGGGGTCAAGGTGGTTCTCTCAGCTAGGTCCTCCTATGAGCCAAAAAGCCAATCGCCGTCAACGCGTTTCACTGCCTATGGCAGCTTTTTCAAGACTGGCGAGACGGCTTAAATGTGCCACATATATAACTTCTAAGTGTCCCTTTGTCTCCATTAGGCCCTATTAGGCTAATTAATTAGGTACCTGTATTTTCCAGGTGGTCGAGCAGCGTCGAGTGTGCTCCCACAGGCGCCACTTCCTTCCTATGCTGGCGCGCTGCTCGTGCGGGCTCGTTCACAGCTGTCCCGCACGTGATACTAATACTTGGCGAGGGCGCGCCTCGGCTCCGCCTCCCGCCAGCCACGTCACCTGCATAGGCTTTCTCATTGGTGTTTTCAGTTATGATTGGCATAGCGTTAGTAAACAGAAGAGTGTGTCATTTCTCATTGATGTTTTTAATTATAACTGTCATAGCGTTAGTGAGCAGAGCCCCATGTCATGCATCACTCTCTTTCTGTTACGCTGCGATTTCTCTACCAATGCACTCGCTTATCCGGAGCAATAGGCCTATGTGTCTAAGCCTTTTTATCCATCTGCACAGGTGTTTAAACCTGCACGAATAGAATTCCAACGGACCCAAATCCACAGCCTGTTGGCAGGGTTGGAGTGAGAATCCCCCTTTACATTCTTAGAGTTGTACATAAAATCTTAATTTTATTCTTGACATGTCACAAGGTCAAGCTTTTCTTTCTTCCTAGACGTTTTTATTACACATATTACATGCATCTTTCTGGGAGCACCTTCTATTGGTCATAGAATATGTGATGAATGAAATAGTGCTGCGTTAGTGTTACGCTAATAGTGTTATGTGTTATACTGTGACTAAACTTATTATAAGTGCAATGTGGTCTATCCCAATATTGAGAATAGAATTAATTATTTGTGAATGGTGAGGATGAGAAATAGTGTATAGTAATAAAAAGAACACCTATTATGATTACTGGTGAATGGTGCTGCGCTAAGGGGATAGTGCTAACGTGAAATTCATCGGTGTATGTGTCTGGTATTGAATGTTTAGTGTGACAAAAAACTAAGAAGTGTCAATAAAGCAATTAAGATCAAATTCCACGTTTAACCCCTTAGGTACCATAGTGTCCAAAGTATAGATCCAAAAACTTTCCCTGCGTGATATATCCCTTATTAAATTTGATCCTCTCCAGTGTTGGTCAATCTTGTCAATGCCCATAAAGGAAGCCACACTTGGGTCCTGAGAGTGATGTGTCTTAAAGTGGGCTGATAAATTATGGGTGTCTAACCCTTTCCTGATGTTATAGAAATGCTCCCTTATACGTATCTTCAGAGGCCGGCTTGTTCTGCCTATATACTGTAACCCACAGGGGCACCCGATCATATAGATCACCCCTGCTGAATTGCAGGTTATGAATTTCTTTATTTCTTTGGGTCCGTTGGAATTCTATTCGTGCAGGTTTAAACACCTGTGCAGATGGATAAAAAGGCTTAGACACATAGGCCTATTGCTCCGGATAAGCGAGTGCATTGGTAGAGAAATCGCAGCGTAACAGAAAGAGAGTGATGCATGACATGGGGCTCTGCTCACTAACGCTATGACAGTTATAATTAAAAACATCAATGAGAAATGACACACTCTTCTGTTTACTAACGCTATGCCAATCATAACTGAAAACACCAATGAGAAAGCCTATGCAGGTGACGTGGCTGGCGGGAGGCGGAGCCGAGGCGCGCCCTCGCCAAGTATTAGTATCACGTGCGGGACAGCTGTGAACGAGCCCGCACGAGCAGCGCGCCAGCATAGGAAGGAAGTGGCGCCTGTGGGAGCACACTCGACGCTGCTCGACCACCTGGAAAATACAGGTACCTAATTAATTAGCCTAATAGGGCCTAATGGAGACAAAGGGACACTTAGAAGTTATATATGTGGCACATTTAAGCCGTCTCGCCAGTCTTGAAAAAGCTGCCATAGGCAGTGAAACGCGTTGACGGCGATTGGCTTTTTGGCTCATAGGAGGACCTAGCTGAGAGAACCACCTTGACCCCTTAAACAGCAAAACCAACGGCCGTGGTGACGGGAGCGGGGTGAGAGTCTCACCTATTTAAAAACAAGCGATTTTTGTTATGTTTTAAATGTGAGTGCGCATTTTTAAGCTATTTTACAATTTTAAAAATATTAAAAAGCGGGATTACACTAGATTCTCTTCCCCCTTTCTTTATTATATACTTCCATCATCCTGGTGAGTGGACATCTACTGCAACCAGTGTAAACAAGCTCTATTGGGATAATAACAGAAAGGAGAGATCCTAAGAGGAATTAAATTCAAAGCCACATTATAACTTTCCAGCTGGTAAGAGTACCTAGCATGGGTGATGGGCACAGCGGTGATGGCATAAATGCATGATTATCAAGAACACTGCAATATAGTCCAGCAGCCACAGTGGAGCACGGGAAATAAATTTTGCCACTATTTGATTTAAATTTTGAACAGCAAAAGGAAGAACTGTATTCCATGACCTTACAAGTGAAAATCACTTAAAGGGCCAGTGTCACTTGAAATAACAATTGACCACTTTTTTAATTTAATTGGTCTCAGTGTAAATAATCTGTGCTCTGTGTTTTTACATTTACATTTGATATTTGTATCCTGTTTGATCTAACAACTATTTTTTATTTGTTGTTTTTTAGACTATGTTTCAGCGCAGGTACGACTACCTGCCCAATGCGTTTGAGAAGAGGAATTTGGCCCTGGAGATCGTGGCCCGGATCCAACAGGAAACGGACACCACCTTCACCCATACGCAGATCATGCAGCACTGATCGGACCTTAAGCGACTAAACATGCCCCGGGTGCGGCGATTTTTTGCTAACCATTTCCCAAGTAAGTACATAACGATTGCATGCTAGATATAAATAATACAGAAGGTAGGCCTTTAATTTGAAATGCTTTTCTTTTATAGTGTTGGAAATGGACTATCACATCAGACCCACCCGGAGGCGCGCAGTCCGGCCAGTGCGGCATGAATCTGCAGCAGCAAGTGAAGGTGGTGGATCTCCAGGGCCAAGTTCCTACCCCTCCTCTGTAGCTGCGTCAGACCAGCCCCTGGATCTTTCTACAGAGGAGGGGCGTCACGGCATGGGCAGGCAGTCCTACCAAACGACTGAGCCATTAGCCTCTGGTATGTGACTCTTAATGTAACCCCACAGACATACATGCTATTTAAACCAAAGCTGATTCGCTTAATCTCTTTTTATAGATGAATATGTAGCGGGTGAAAAATCTGGAGCAGAGACTGCAGCAGATCATGCCCTGGAGGAACATGGAGAAGGTGGGTGATGTCACACACACATTCTAAGTGTCATTTGCTTACTGTTGAATCAGACATTAGAAGTGAGCCTATTTTAAATGTCTCTACAGCCTCACATTCCCAGCAGTGGCAGGCCCCAGACCGTAAGGTGGTCCCCCAAGCAGAGGTTGCCCACCACCGAAGTAAGTTGTAATGTAAATATTTTGAGTATGTGTAAAATAACATCATCACCAATCAACCTAAATCCATTGTCAATGTAATTTAGGTAAGCATTAGGTGCGCAAAATGAAGAAGAATGAAACCGTGATGCGATTGAGGTAAGCATTAGGTGCGCAAAATGAAGTAGAATGAAACCGCAATGTGATTTAGGTAAGCATTATGTGTGCAAAATGAAGAAGAATGAAACCGCGATGTGATTGAGGTAAGCATTAAGGGCGCAAAATGAAGAAGAATGAAACCGCGATGTGATTTAGGTAAGCATTAGGTGCGCAAAGGGAAGAATATCCAGACCGCGATGTTATTTAGGTAAGCATTGTAGCAGAAGAGAGTGATCAAAATATGGAGACGAGCACATTAATGAGTTAATTTGGTTGTGCGCAGGCGTAAGTTCGTAAAGATTTCCGTCTGGACAATTATTTATAGAAAAAGGAATTTAGAATCTAACGGGAAACGTAAATCCTTCGTTCGAGGCGACGTTAGAAAAAGGCGAAAAAACGGAAGCCTACGTTGTTTCATAAGTAACCTAAAACGAAAGCTGAAAAATGACATTCTCGTTGGCATACAAACGGACGAACACTATACAAAAGGCTTGCGATGCATGTTTAGAATCACTCGTACACTCATACGCAAGCGGGAAATAAACAAAAAAAAACAGATCGACACAAAAACAAAAATCTTTTTATGTCTCTCTGAATCAACCCAATAGTTCCAGTTTCAGAGTGCCGGAATTTTCTTATCTGGCGCTAAGCTGTGGACTACAATGGCGCTAGCGGTCGCAGCGCAGGACGCTAAATAATTTACTTCTTGCATTAGGTATTGGCTGGCCTATGTCAGTGCCTGTTGGTCCTGACTGCCGATTATAAACCCTCTTTTAGGCTTAGAGCATTGTGGACTTGATCCACTTAATGTCATTTATGTAAAGAAGAATATGTTTTTAAAATAAACTGAGCAAAAAATATTGTCCCCTGTAACAGTTCCAAGGCTGTTCCTAAGACTTTGTTGTGATGTTAAAGAGAAAATATGCTCAGCTCAGCATTAAGGCACAGAAGGATGATGGCACAAGTATCTCCAAAGTAACTTTGTATGTAGGTCTTAAGTGCTTATAGCTGACCTCCTATGCGTCTTGTAGATAATAAACAGTATAATAATCAACATTCAATACACTTAGGGCTTATATACACAGAGCAGGTGGCCATTATTTGCAGGAAGGGAACAGCTGTTGATTCAAGTTGTCACACTAACATCCAAGCTGCTCAGATGTGTATTTTTCTGACTCCAGGAAATCTATCCGTTCTTTGATAGTTATAATTTTAAAAAATACTCACCACTCCTTCTATTCTCTTTAATTCTGGCTTTCGTCATGTTGCCACCAGTGTGAGCAAAATAATGGTAAGACCCTGTTCCCTCTATGCTATAACGGGTTCTGTCTAGCTCTAAATATCTACCTCTGTTAACTTTCAAGATTAGAGCACCAGGGCCTGTTAATTCTATGGTTTGTCATCTTACATTCTTAGTGGTAACAAAGCAAAAATATTACAAGAAAGCAGTGTAATTGCTTGAAAACAAAGTGCTGAGAATAGGCCAGACCCCTGTCTCTGCTGATTTATTACCTGTAAGATCAGCATTTTTGCAAGGCCTTAGCGATAAAAACTGGAAAGATTAAATATGATGGATATTCAAATCCACACACAGTCCTTTACGTCTCTTTTGCCTACAAAAGTGCGTTCCTGAATTTTCCAACATTCTGGAAGTGGTCAGGGCAGTACAAGTTTCTGTATAGAAATATATAGTGTATATGGTGTCCTGGTCGCAAGCATTGCTGTAAATTTGTAAGGAAATAATATTTATTTTACACAACACTATACAATGCATTTGTGTTATGGTCTCCAATGACCACCTGTTGCTAAGAAATCATTGAGCAGATAAATATTTACAGTGACTTTCAAATGCCACGCCGTGGCTTACATTCCTTGAAATATGATGCTTAGCTTTCCCTTCACCATCAGCCTGTGAAGTCTGCAAAAAGTCGAAATGCTAGTTTGCTTTTAATAGGAAAAGAAATAATTAGACTCTAGAATTTCTTCTTCTTTTGTCTGGATCTCATTCTGCTCTAAACAGAAAAGCAATTAGAGCAGAAAACAATCATACATAGGCTGTTGTGTACTGTGCTGGTTAAAGGACCTCTGTCACCACTGACTTTTGGCTAAAACATGCACTGTGGTTAATAAAAGTTATTTTTATCTTTTGTCCCCCCTGTAAATAGTCACTGTCATGGCAGAACAAATGTGATTAGTGATATTTCTTTATAATCACTTTTCCTTAATGTGATTCTCCAGGCAAAACATAAAAAACACACATACTCACATTTAGTACCGAACAGCCGATCTTATTTTTTGTCCAGTAGTAAGAGACTTAGCAGTTGACCATGGCTGCGAGGCATCAGTTCTGGCCACATCTGCTCATGTCATTTAATGGATCATGGCCGGTGGTAATTGTTAGACTACAGGAGTTGAATGGCTCAGCTTTGCAGGAGTATGTATGTCTTCTATGTTTTCCCTGGACAGTAATTTTAAATGTACACTGTTAAAAAACAATGTGTGTTAAGGAATTAGTGTTTCTGTTTTTTTTCATGGGCTATGTTGCGTTTTCTATTAAACAATTTATATAAAAAAGCAAAAATGCACATACAATGAATTTGAATTGCCCATCTGCATGCATAACAGTGAATCATTGTCAGCACTTACATTTGCTCTTGTACTCACTGAAGGTTGAAACGCCACCTCACCGATTTTCTCCTGGTATCAGACATTTTTGAGCTTTTTCCCACCATTCCAGCTGTGCTGCTGCCTGGATTCAACTGACATAAGCCCACAATACACAATGGCAGCACTTCCTCTTTGCAGGCCACCGGCAGCTCCATCCCATTTTGTTTGTAAAAATGATTGCAGCAGGAGTAAATTCATTTTATGTGCAGCAATCTGAATTGTCTGGTTTAAGTTTTTTCATGGGACTGGATTTTAATGGAACGTCTGGTAGGTTGGTAGTGGGACCCACCGCTCCCCTCCTTCCAGCAGGGGTTTTCCTATGCTCCTTAGCCCACACAGGTTGCTGAGATCAGCATTTACTGGGCCAAGAAAAGGGCTGAGTGAGAAGCAGTATGGGGAAACCTGTGTAATGAGTGAGAACCTCAGTATCAGTATTCAAGCCTGTGTTGAAGAGACCTATGTTCCATGCCCCATGCATGCAGGGACTTTATTGACTGCTGAGCAAACCCATTTTTTGTTTGCATTTAACCCCAGATGGGAAACATTTATGCTGTGGTTTACGCTACACCCTTGCCTGTATGCTGAATACAGTGAACTTTTGTGTTGGGCTTTTCAATAAACTGCATAGTACTTAGTCTCCAGAGTTTGTAATTCCCATTAGCAACCCTGATACCCCGATCCTTCCATATATATATATATATATATATATATATATATATATATATATATTTTGCTGAATAGTATGGTGCTCGATCAGGCTACAAAAACACTTCACAAACGAGTGCAATGTTTTTGATAGCCACAATTAGAGATGAGCGAACTTTTGAAAAGTTCGATTCGGCCGATTCGCCGAATTTCACAAAGAAATTCGGGTTCGGCCGAATCGAACTTTTACGAAGTTCCCCATCATAAATGCCGGCATGGTGGGAGCGGGCCGGCCGGTTCCGCTGTCAGCGGAGCCGGCCGGCGGGCCGGTAAAGCCGGCCGGCCCGCTCCCACCATGCCGGCATTTAAAAAAAAAAAAAAAAAAAAAAAAAAGCATTTTTGCCGGCATGGTGGGAGCGGGCCGGCCCGCTCCGCTGTCAGCGGAACCGGCCGGCCCGCTCCCACCATGCCGGCATTTCAAAAAAAAGCAAACACTTACCTGCAGGTCCGGAGCGTGGAGGCCGGCGCCGCTCTCAGCTGTCATCTGAGGGCGCTCCCACCATGCCGGCAAAAATGCTTTTTTTTTTTTTGTTTTTTGTTTTTTAAATGCTGGCATGGTGGGAGCGGGCCGGCCGGCTTTACCGGCCCGCCGGCCGGCTCCGCTGTCAGGGCCGGCCCGCTCCCACCATGCCGGCATTTTTTTTTATTTCAGGAAAAATTCGATCGGCACGAACCACAAAATATTCGGGTTCGTGCCGAATCGAATATTTCCTGAAATTCGGAGCGAATTCCGGTTCGTCCGAACCGGTTCGCTCATCTCTAGCCACAATTTAATAGACTGTCTGTAAGGTGCTGTAGAGAGTCCTGGAGTCTAGCCAGTAAGAGAAAGTGGGTGGGCTCTGCTGGCCAAGTAACCAGTACTGATCCAGGTCAAGAGTGTTATGAAAAGGCTAATAAGCCTCAGAGAGCGGCTGCTTTATGGGCTGATGAGGTGCACCTAGGGGAGGCCTGCATTCGTGCTGCTGGGTAGGTTATCAGATACAAAAGGCACCAGGATCTGGTCTGTGTGAAGGTCTGCAGCTAGTTGTGCTAGAATGATGCCAGGGCAGAGGCACCCAAAGGAGGCTGCTGCTGGGATGAGAATAGCATTGCAGCCAATTGTACAACAAAGCAGATTGAGACTTAGAGCAAAGAGCTCAGACAAAAAGGAAGCCTGGGAGGCCTGTCCAACTTTAGAGCCCAGTGTTGGGGCTAAATTTGAGTAAGCCAGGAGGTACTTTCTGTGCAATTTTTTGTTATTCTCTATGCTGCAGAAAGCCTATTTTTGTTCCTTTTATGTATATCCATATTGTGCTAGTACATACAAAAAGCAGCCTGAACATAAAGCTAGGACCAACAGTCAAATCAGACTGTTGGTCCATACTGTGCGGCAGCAGTCCTTGGCATGAGGTTGGCCTAAATCAGGACACCCTGCCAGGCATAACCCCTCTATAAGCTCGATAATGGGAAGCACAAACGTCAAAGCTGCTTTGCAGAGACCTAGCAACACATGACTGCCAGTGGCCAATCTCATTTGCCAGAGGGGTGTGCACAACCTTGTTTGACCCTCCAACCAGAAAATTTCATTGTCTGTTGGCAGTTATGGGTGGCATGCCTGAGACCTGGCAGCTGGGTTACCAAGACAGTTGGTCATCTTTAGCTAAAAGCATAAGCACCAGCCAGTGTAAAATTGGCACCATTCGGTCAATGCTGTTTTTCAGCTTACTCCTGGTAATATGTATTTGATTTGGCTTTACCTGTCTTTACTAGGTATGATTCTTTATTTAGATCCCTGCCTGCCCACTCTGACCTTAGCTTTGTTATCTATTTTGGACTCTGCCTGTTATTCTGAATCTGCCTTGCACTAGTTCTTGTTTCCTGGTGACCACCTCAACCCCTGATCTTCCGAGTATATGACTGAGCATCTGCAGCAATTCTCCACATTCACCGACTGGTATATCCATTTATTGTAAAATGTAACAACTATTTATTTAAAAGGGCATATGAGCACATACAAAAAAATCATCACAGCCACTTTACCTGCTTCCAGTGATGTTATCACCATTCTGATGCCACATCCACCTGGGTGCCAGAAAGTACACCCAGTGGTCTCACAACCTCGTCCTGCCCTTTTCAGACATGGCCAGAGCAGAAAATCCATCGAAGGCATGGCTTCTAGATGGATCTGGCATCACTGATGAAGAAGCTCCTGACATACCTGAACTGATGGGCTCCTCAGAAGGTAAGTTGTATGTGGTTCATTTTTCAAATGTGCCCACAAATACCCTCTAAAAATGTCCAAACAGCATTATGTGCCGTGTATGCAGTTTTAAGTAAATGTGTTACTCAAATGAAAGGATTTCATGACAACTTTAATAATATAAAGTGCATCTCAAGCACTGTTAAAGCATACATAAAATGCTCCATTTGCTTTTTTATATGCTCAAGCTCGAAGAAAGAAAATATTGTTTAATCCAAGCAGCTATTTCTCTGTTTAATAATGAGCTTGCTGTGCCGGGGAAGTTTTTCCAAAGCAAATTGTCGCTTCCTACAGTGATCTTGGTAGCAATCAAGTTAATGAACAGCAGTACTTTGGCAATACCCAGCTATTAACAGAAAACTGGCACTGCGGAGGGTCATGTAAATAGCAGTCATTGACTAGATTTCTATGTATTAGCTACTAGCAAGAGTGGAGCAATCAGGCACATCATACGTTATTAGGAAATATGTTTATTGTAGCTATGGAATTATTCTTTAAACTGATGTGTGTAATTGAAAGACATGTCTCTGACTTTATCGCCACATCTTATTGCCAGTGCTGAACAAACACAGAAGTGCACTGAATATAGGCTATGGCATTTCAGGGGTATTGCAGTGTATTTTTAGGTGGGACTGATAGATAGAGATGGATGACTGGTGTATAGCGGGGATGTGGCCACTGTTCGCGCATGCGCCATTAGACCAGGAAAGAAGGTGCATTTCCTGGTGACATCTGGGATTTTACATGAATCTGGATGCCCCGGGGGGAGCAAGTATGCCTGCCCTGGAGTCTCAATGACTCCAGATTGGGTTTTGGTCCACTTTAACTGGATAACAAGTTGTGTGGCACCAGTGATTGTGAAAACATCTTCTTTACCAGTGGTGCACTGCCGGAGGATTATTCTGAGTTTTTTCTTAATAGAAATCAATTGGTACATAAAAAGCAAATAGACTAGCTACGGCCCACCACAGTTGCTGGAGATACTGGTTGGACAATGTATTAACTCCTAATTATTATTATTATGGGTAAATGTACATAGAGGGCAGTACAAGTAGCTGTCAAAGTAGTTACAGCGCTGACACATTTTTTCATGTGGTCAGGTCATCTTCTGCGACTCCTGACTCATGGCTTTGTGACACACCATTGCTAACTATGATAATGCTTTGACTTGCAAAAAAAAAGGATTTCCTAAAAAAACATCTTAAACCTTCTTTGATTACTACTGTAGTAGTATTACTGACTTTGATGTTTGTTGATTACTGTACCAAAAGGTTTTCCAGTTAAAGAGATGCTTTATTAACTTTAGGGCAGCTTACATCCCCACCTGAAATGCAATTCTGGTTAATGGGTCTGTCCACATAGTGGACTGTCACACAATGCAATGTTTTTTGATGAAAGGTTTGTGAGTCTCTCAAACTCTACATTGGGCTTATGTGCAGACGTACAGTATCAATTTTGTGTTATCTGGTTAAAGCCAACCTAAAACTGGAACCTGAGTTACCAGGGAGGGCCCAACTGACAATAAACTAACCTAACCCACCCTTAGACAATAAACTAACCTAACCCACCCATTCCATCAGTGAACCCTGCATTATTGAGGGTTTCATCTAACATGTGCGGCAGCTGTGCCCTCTCCAAAATGAGACCTGAATTACTGCAGTATGGGGCTGTTTCTGTCCCTTGTCATACACTACTGCATCACTGATTTTGAAACAAGTCTTTAACAGGCGGGCATCCCAAATCAGGTTACCCTAGGGATGATTGGTCTTTAATGCATTTACATTGTACACTGCAGTACCATTTGAACTGCCTGTTTTACATACTGTTTTAGAGACAGCAGCATATTTTGCATGTAACAGTTAAGTGCTTTTTTACAATATGGTGCATACAAAAGAAAAAAACATAAGAAATATAGCACATAAGTGTGACTAGACAATTCACACCTTAGTGCAGAGAGCGGCATTTGGAGCATTTTGTTGCATCGTGTATTGACATTAATGAAAATAAAATAGATAAAATGCCCCTAAAAATTACTGAGGTGTAACTGAAAAGAATACGGTTCCCCTCATATTTTTCAACTGCAAAACTTTTTGACCATTGTGTCAAAAATATAAATGCAGTCTAATGGGGTGCACATTCAATGAAATCGACCAATGATTGCACTGTAATTGTTTGAATTAAAAACAATATGGTGCTGAATCAGCCCATATATAACCCCATATCTCAGTGTAACAGGATTAAAGATCGTATACTCTGGGGGGAAAGTGAACTCCAAAATATAAAAATTATATTATAACAAAAAAATGTAAGAAAAAAATTCAAATGAATTAGAAAAATAACAAAAGACAATTACACAAACAGGAGCTGTCTCCCCTCACCCTTATATCCTTATGAACGCCAATTAAGGAGCCCAAATCTCAAACTTTTCTGCCTTTGCCCAACAGGATGCTACTTAATTTCACATTGAATATAATAGTTGTTTGATATTGATATTAGCATGTTAGGCTTTGTAAAAAGATCCACCTAGATGTTCACATCAGCTATTGTCAATTAACCTACCATTAGCACAAGGAATACAAACTTTTGGGAACTCCATGGAGGTCCCTTTTTTAGTTTGTTCAATAAAGCGATCTAGAGTAGATACTCTACTGACAAGCTCAAAAACCTTGTTCCAAAGTGAAACAGGGACAGGACACCAAATGTGGATGGAATTACCAATCTGACTGGAAGCCAGTCTGCTGGGAACCATATAATAGCAAACATAACTTTCACATTATCACCTCATAAAGAAGTTTGATCTTTAGATCTTCTTCACATTGTCTCATACAGGTGAGTTTCTAATTGCTATAGGTTTGATGAATATATATGTTAGTAATAAAAACGGGGCAACTGTCCTTAGCAGCAAATCATTTTTCTGATATTGTTTAACAGAGAAAATCTGATCTGTCCAGAGTCACAGAGTCAATCGTGTGTGATGGCTTTTTCCACATCAGTCTGATTGTCTGGGAATGCCTGTGAAGCTACTAGGTTTGTCAGTTTCCTATGATGCTTACCCATGTAGTATTGTGCACTTGTTTTCTTAATGTTCAAATGAAGATTGTGCCATTCTTTGATTTCTAATGATAGCTTTGGGGGTCTATGAGGGATCTTGGAGACTTTTAGCTAGCCTTTCTCATTGACTTGTGATTAGTTCGACGCAACACTAGTGGACAATAAGAAGAACACTGTGTATGAAGGCCTCTTTCAAGGCAGCATCTCACCTTCATATTGTTAAAAGTGGAAAATGGTGTGGATTGGAGCTACTTCTTTCGTTCCTTCACTTCTTCACTTAGGGTGATATAGAAGTATTTCTCTCTTATTCTGAGGGCTTTTGGAGCACACTCATTGATCAGGTGTTTTTTAATTTAATTGAATGTATACCCCATCAGACTGTGAAGACACAGGGCTCGATTCAACAAAGGTCGAAAATGGATTTTTCGTGTGTTTTGTGCTTAAAAAGTTGCGATTTTGCTATATTTTTTTTACGAGTGATTCAGCTACCTGGAACCATTGTAAATCACGAGTCACTTGAATTAAATTCGAGTGCGATTGTAAAAGTGCGAATTAAATTAGTGGATCGAAAAATTTACTACTGCATTTTACAATTCGAAAATTTTACTACTGATTCAGGTGGACTTGATGAGCCACACACATGATATAAATTAGAGTGTTTCACACTAGTTTTTTTACGCAGCTTTCAGCAGGAGAAAACTCATTTTGCTCTCTCACAATGGAGCCCTTCTACTTTCTTTGCAATGGTAGTAAACTCTAATGGTAGTAAAAAATTCAATTCATAAGAAAAAAGCCTGAGAATTCCACTGTTTGTGAATCACTAGTTAGGAAGACCATGAAAGTCAATGGCACTTTTTTACTCCTGAAAAAAATACTGAACTTTTTTACCCTTTTTTACTAGTATTAAAAAGTTCCATTGATTTCAGTGTCTTCCTATCTGGTGATTTGGTAACAGTGTAATTCTCAGGCTTTTTTCTCATGAATTAAATTTTTTACTACCATGAGAATTTTTTTCAATGATTTGTGAATCGAGGCCATTGACTTCGAACATATTGCAGATGATGTGGCGCAGAGAAGGCGCACACTACCCATTCCCATATTTTCGGACACGTTTGGAAGTGGATCAGCTGCCATATCAAGCACTTTTCCAGCTTACTAGGCTAAATCGTGCAGCTTTAGAATCCATATTTGGCACCATTAACTGCTAGAAGACCTTTGGTCGACCTTTGGGTTTTTACATTGCGGTGCACCAAAACCCAGAATAGTCAAAATCCTGGCTTTTGGTCCACGTTATAGTGTAAGAATAAGAATGGCGTACCATGAGGTTAAAGCTAGCAAAGAGCTGCTCCCTGCACCCAGGGACACGTGGTGCTATGTGAGCAAGCTTTGTATAGAAAACAATGGCCACATTTCTGCATTAAAGGAAACATTTTTAATACAGGCCCCTGGCAATCCAAACAACCCCCCCCCCCAAAAAAAAACTACATATATGCCTCTTACAAATATTACTGTTTAATTAGTACTTTCACTACAGCATACCTTGCCTCTTTATTACATGTATCCACAATGTTAGCCATGTACATACAGCTACACAGGTAACTTAAAAAGTTGAAAAAAAATTATGCATTTACATTTACCCATTAAAAAGCCTTACAACACCATGCAACAGTCAGAAAACAATACTAAACAATAGAAAAAAAATTTGAGTACATTTTCCAATAATTTTCGCTTGCGACAGCCTTTTTACGAGCATTTTGAAAATTTTTCGAGTGATTAGAAAATTTTACGATTGCATTTTCGAGTGCAAGTATTTAGTTCAACCCCTTTTTTGAATCACTCGAAAAAGTTAAAACTTTGTGCATGCGATCTGATTTTTCGAGTGACACGAATGTATTTCTACCTTTGTTGAATCGAGCCCACAGACTGAAGTTTTTTCTTTCCTAATGTCTTTGTTTTAGAGGCTGATATAAAAGTGGATTCCAAGGACCTACAAGATCTAAAAGCATTTAAACTCCAATAAGAGTTTGGGCACGTTGAAGATCCTCTCCCAGTAGGCATTCTAATTTGAGATGCTCTGTTGCTTAAAGTGGACCAAAATTCACCCTGGAGGCTAGGTGACTCCAGGGCAGGCATACTCATTCCCGGGGGGGGGGGGGGTTTGACTGGGGCTAAAAAATGGCCCGGGACTTTTTGGGGGACACCAGCCCTGCTGTACTGTCCCTGGCCCAGTACAGTATCTTAATGTCACATTATATATACACCTCAATTTTCGTTCCATAACACGCGCCCAGGGTTTAGAGGACAAAAATTAGAAGGAAAATATTCCGGACTGAATGTTGTGCTAAAATCCCCCCATTACAGACAGTGGGCTCGATTCAATAAAGGTAGAAATAAATTCGTGTCACTCGAAAAATCAGATCGCATGCACAAAGTTTTAACTTTTTCGAGTGATTCAAAAAAGGGGTTGAATTAAATACTTGCACTCGAAAATGCAATCGTAAAATTTTCTAATCACTCGTAAAATTTTCAAAATGCTCGTAAAAAGGCTGTCGCAAGCGAAAATTATTGGAAAATGTACTCACATTTTTTTTCTATTGTTTAGTATTGTTTTCTGACTGTTGCATGGTGTTGTAAGGCTTTTTAATGGGTAAATGTAAATGCATATTTTTTTTTTCAAGTTACCTGTGTAGCTGTATGTACATGGCTAACATTGTGGATACATGTAATAAAGAGGCAAGGTATGCTGTAGTGGAAGTACTAATTAAACAGTAATATTTGTAAGAGGCATATATGTAGTTGTTTTTGGGGGGAAGGTTGGTTGGATTGCCAGGGACCTGTATTAAAAATGTTTCCTTTAATGCAGAAATGTGGCCATTGTTTTCTATACAAAGCTTGCTCACATAGCACCACGTGTCCCTGGGTGCAGGGAGCAGCTCTTTGCTAGCTTTAACCTCATGGTACGCCATTCTTATGCTTACACTATAACGTGGACCAAAAGCCAGGATTTTGACTATTCTGGGTTTTGGTGCCCCGCTGTGTAAATACCCAAAGGTCGACCAAAGGTCTTCTACCAGTTAATGGTGCCAAATATGGATTCCAAAGCTGCACGATTTAGCCTAGTAAGCTGGAAAAGTGCTTGATATAGCAGCTGATCCACTTCCAAATGTGTCCGAAAATATGGGAATGGGTAGTGTGCGCCTTCTCGGCGCCACATCATCTGCAATATGTTCGAAGTCAATGGCCTCGATTCACAAATCATTGAAAAAAATTCTCATGGTAGTAAAAAATTTAATTCATGAGAAAAAAGCCTGAGAATTTCACTGTTACCAAATCACCAGATAGGAAGACACTGAAAGTCAATGGAACTTTTTACTACTAGTAAAAAAGGCTAAAAAGTTCAGTATTTTTTTCAGGAGTAAAAAAGTGCCATTGACTTTCATTGTCTTCCTGGCTAGTGATTCACAAACAGTGGAATTCTCAGGCTTTTTTCTTATGAATTTAATTTTTTACTACCATTAGAGTTTACTACCATTGCAAAGAAAGTAGAAGGGCTCCATTGTGAGAAAGAGCAAAATGAGTTTTCTCCTGCTGAAAGCTGCATCAAAAAACTAGTGTGAAACACTCTAATTTATATCATGTGTGCGGCTCATCAAGTCCACCTGAATCAGTAGTAAAATTTTCGAATTGTAAAATGCAGTAGTAAATTTTTCGATCCACTAATTTAATTCGCACTTTTACAATCGTACTCGAATTTAATTCAAGTGACTCGTGTTTTACAATGGTTCCAGGTAGCTGAATCACTTCATCAATCAAAAAATATATAGCAAAATCGCAACTTTTTAAGCACAAAACACACGAAAAATCAATTTTCGACCTTTGTTGAATCGAGCCCAGTGTGCTAAAATTCCCCCATTACAGGCAGTGTGCTAAAATCCCCCATTACAGGCAGTGATTGGTATCCCTCATTACAGTGAGTGAGGGGCATCCCACAGGCATGTTGCCGCATCTCCCATTACAGGCAGAGAGGGGCATCCCTCATTAGAGCAAATGAGGGGCTTCCCACTGAGGCCTGTTGGAGCATCTTCCATTACAGGCAGTAAGTAGCATCCCTCATTACAGCGAGTGAAGAGCATCCTTTCATTACAGCCAGCGGGAGCATCCCTCTGTACAGCCAGCAGGGGCAACCCTCTGTACAGCCAGTGGGGGCGTTCCTCTGTACAGCCAGTGGGGGCGTTCCTCTGTACAGCCAGCGGGGACATCCCTCTGTACAGCCAGCGGGGACATCCCTCTGTACAGCCAGCGGGGGAAGGGGGGGGTTCCTCTGTACAGCCAGTGCGGGCATCCCTCTGTACAGCCAGCGGGGCATCCCTCTGTGCAGACACTGCGGGCATCCCTCAGGGCAGATGCTCACACACAGATATTGAGAAAGAGAGACACACACACACACACACACACACACACACACACAGAAAGAGAGAGAGAGACACACACACACAGAAATAGAGACACACACGCACACACACACACACACACAGAAAGACACACACAGAACGAGACACACCGAATGAGAGTCCCCCCCCCCGCTCAACCTCAGGCCGGCACACTGGTCTCGATATAGGGCACACCCTCCCAATCTCCGGCTATCTCTCACCCCTGCATACCCGCACTGCCTGGTCCCTCTGGAGCCCGATGCTGCCGATCTCCCGCTACCCTCGTCTGCCATCTTCACTTCAGCAATGAAGAGAAGGGAACGCTGCCGGACACTGCTATTATCCTCAGGGGGGTGTTCCCTCTCTACAGCTGGGGAGCCGCCATCCAAATGCTGCCCCCGATGACAAGCTGTGTTATCACCTCTAGTCACGGCCCTGCCTGCAGCCTGCCAGGTACCACCACCCTCCTATTGCCTTGGGCCATTCCTCTCCTCATTTTAGGTCGCACCGCCACAATTATATTCATTCCGGCTTTTGCGCGCTGGCCGGTGGGCGTGCCCCAGATGGCCAGCGTCCAATGAAAACAATGGACGCCGCCCATAGACGCCCACTGACCAGCACTCAACAACCAGGAAGTGTAAGAGAGAGAGAGTATGTGTGTGTGTGGTGGCCAGGGAACAGCAGCAACTGGCAGACCGCCGCCACCCACCCTTCATGTCATTCATGTTGTTGCGGCCTTCCCTGCCGTCGGCCTACTGTGATTTTTCCCGGTATGCCCTATGGCCAGCCCAACCCCTGCTCATTCCTTTCGAGGCTTCCAGATTTGGGATGCCTCATTGTGTCAACCCTTCCCCCCCCCCCCCCCGTCGCCTGAAAATTCACCTTCTTTACTGGTCCAATGAAGCATGCGCAAGCAGTGGGCGCATCCCCGCTATCCCATTTGTGAATGGCTGGCATGGGAACACTCCCTGTTAAAAGGGTAGTGGTGGATGCATCCGCCAGCGAGCTCGGATCCGCTTGCCTTAGACAAGCTCTTGAACGAAGGGGTGGAAGCAGATCCGAGAGCATGACTGGACGATGTGCCATAGGACAGAGGAAGGTTGAGGGAGATCGGCAACCTGGGGTTTTATACAACGGGGCATTCCCAATCGGAGTGCTCAGAGGCAAGAACCAAAACCCAGGATCTTCAAAACCCTGGGTTTTGGCCCACTTTAACTAGCCTTATCAAGCCTAAAAAAATATGCCTCAACATGACAGTCCAAGCTTTAATAAGATTTTAGGTAGTTAAAATAAAGAAAATGCATCTTTCAGAAGCACATGGACATTGGTACTTTTTTTTAACATGGTTGGATTTAAGGTCTTATATATCTCTTGAGATCAGCTTTATAGAACTTTGATTTTATGGGTCTTTTACTGTATAATATTTATCGAGTATAATTTGATGTAACAGCTCCAGAATTTGATCTGTGCATAAGAACCAAAGTATGCGTGCTTTACTCTTCAAACATATATTTTCTTTTACTGTAGGTCTGTTTGGTTTTTAATGTAATCTATCTAGAATTATATTAACAATAACCACCGACAAGCATCTCTTTTTCATCCCTCACTATGTATGTATATGCTGTATATATATCATAAACTATACAACCCTCCTCTCTGGTCTGTTGCATAAATCTTTGACTTGTCAGCTTGGCACAGGATGAAGTGTTAGTAGCCGCTGTGTTCCTAAAGTGAAATTCCAGTGAGGGAACCTCCTCAGGGTCAGCCCTGTATATTCACTGTTCTTTCTGTAGCAGTTGACACAGGCCAGGCTAAAACCCGTTACATAGGAAGGCTTGCTGAGGTATACCGACTGTCTGACTGGGGTTTCCGCCTACAGGGTAAATCTCAAGTGATACATATTTAAATGAGGTGAAGATCTTTTTGCTATATGGTTCCAGTTATAGAGATTTCATCTCATTTTCTTCCTGTGGTGGCCATTTTGTACCTGTCTGATACCAAAATATGTTCAAGTTCTGGTGATGCCTATTTTCTGAGTAATGAATTTTGAGCTTGGTTTTACCTAAGCTACAGTAGTGTAAAATTATCTTCCACAGCACTATACATTTACTAAGGAGTAAAATGAAAAATATACTTATATTGCATAAATTAATACAATTACCAAATATACCTAAATAACAGGATACAGTAGGAGTTAGGGCTTGTCTTTGCAAGTTACAGTCTAATCAATGTTTTTGAATGTAGATATGGAGCTAAATAGTTGTGTTTAAAGGGACTGTAAAGCCAATGGCATTAATAAGACAGCAAGCAGCTCACCTGATGCCTGTGTTATGTACCTCTCCTCCATTTCCTGCAACGCTAGGTTGAAGCTGTAGCAGGAGTTCAAAGTTTGACCTCCTTTGAATTTCATTCCTCCAGGGCCACGCAAAAAAAGCTACTCTGTCCCTTGGAGCTCTAAGTGTGAGCAAGCATGGTCAGCTACGGTGTTCCCGCAGCTGTCTATGACCACAGCAGAGCATGTTTAAGTCTCCTAAAGGTTTTTGTGCTGCTTAAAAACTGATATGGGCAATACATTAATGTCATGGCGTTTTAATATAAAGGGAAATTATGGGACAATAAATTCACCCTTGAAAGATGCCGTGACAGTTCCCCACACTTCGCCAGAATCCACATCTGCTCTTAAATGAAAAATCCCTTTTTGTCAGGTTTTTCGTACTTTGCCTTATTGTTTTCCTCTTTTGGAATGTAAAATAAACATTTGTTTTAGGATTGTGCCCCCCCAGACCTGTGATTTACTTTTCAGCATTTGGTTCCATGATTCTCATATTCCTAGGGTTCTGTTTTGCTACAGGAGTGGGTTTTATGGCCTTGAGTAAAAACAATGGACTAAAATTCTAATTCCAATATAACAAGTGAACTCTTTAGCAGCTTTGGCTTTAGTCTAAGCAACCTAATAACCTACCCAGCTGAAAACCCGGCCATTAACCCTTGCTTCTGGAACACAAGGCTGTGATCCTTCCAAACTGAAAAAGCTGAATTTCAACCAGTCACCCATGCCTTAGCCAATCAGATGATTAGCAAGCTAGAGTGAGGAAGTCTATGGTATGTACTTGAAATCACCACTTTGGTGTACATAGCTAAGGTAAACACATTGCTGCTATGGAAAACTGTTTTCTTTTATAACACATAGTTGCAAACAAATAGAAAGTTAAAAGAATAACACATAAGCTTAGCACATTGAACGTGGAGATTGGCCCAGGAATCTACAAGATTCACGGGCCAATTGATTTCCTCCCCGTGTGAAACCCCCCAGGTTCGCCCATAAACTCATTTTAATTTCCGGTCCTACGGCGCATGTGCAAGCTCTGGGCGCATCCGCGCTATCCCTCTAGCAAGGCTCATGCCCACACCGGCCATTCACAAATGCTCCCTGTTACAAGAAATCGGGGCATGTGGCCGCCGAGCGTGCTGATTGGACGAGCGGTCGTGCATGCGTCATAGGACCGGGAAGAGATGAGTTTGTTCGGGCGACCTGGGTGGTTTCACACAGTGGGACACCCTCGATCGGGATATTGAAGGGGAGAAGCTCTCCAGATGAGGTGCAGAGGTTTTCCAATGAGGTAGAGACATTTTCCAGAAAAATGCTCCTTATAGCTGCATGCGACGAGGCCTCTCCACATTTCACTGAATAACCCCCCTCTTAATGTCTATAATATATCCCTTTATTTTCCACTAAGAAATGAAGCTGTTACTTTGGGTGTAAGAAAGGGTTAAACAAGCTCATTCGTCTAATGAGTGCAATTAGCTCGGAGGTTTTCCTAGAAACAGCACTTCCCTGGCTGCACAGAGTTTTGCATTGAGTAAGCTCTGTAACCGGCCTCTGCCAGGTTTGGCATACTGAATCCTCAGGAGGGGAGACTGCACCATAAAAATGGCAGTTTCACACATTACATACTTTTATTTTGCTATATTATCCCCATTTGACACTGAGCACTACACGCCATCTTACAAATTTCCTTCATAAATGGAACTAGAAAGTGTGAACTCAGCATGGAGCCAAATAGGCAAATATCACAAGAAAGATGCACAGTTAGATGAAGTTACATTTTTCAGGCTGAACTGATCCACTCCCAGCTTTTGTTAAATAGCTAATGCTGTTAAGTTGATTGGAACGATACCAAGCACATAGCCCCGCGCCAAACTGAAAACCACTGTGCACACCATAGGGATGGTCTTAATGGTTCTGCAGTATGTAACCTTCATGTAACCTACAACATTTCTCACACTGCGATGAAAACACGTTATGAAATGTATAGTTCTTTATTCCTGAAAATGCTGCATATTGCTTTAAAATATTCCCTACCCATGCCTGATTTAATGACCCCCACCATGTGCTACATAAACTACCCCGATCCTGGTTCAGCTGGCTTGTGACTCCCTAGATGATATTCCCATCATAGCTTCTGATCTGATCAGAAGTAGTGTAATGCTCTCTCTACAATTGTGATGACAATAGGGGTCATGCTAATTATTTGCTGAAGAAACGTGTACCTTGCAGTGTGCATTACAACATTCATCTTAGTGAGCTTTTTTATTTTACCATAAGCGAATGTACAATAATAATTTTTTGTTCCATTTTCTTCCCAAAAAATCTCCTGTACCTGTGTTGGGGAATTGTTACAGATGTGATACATAATTGTTCCTATGAGGTAACACCACCCTATGGATTAAGTGTGATGGAGGCCCCGGGGCACAAAATCCGGTGGAGGTCCCAGATACAGTATTTTACTGGAACGTCAGATCAAGTTCCTTGTGCCACCCTTGTGTGTGCTGCTTGGGAACTCTTGCTTTGGCATTCTGTGTGTGGGGGTGGTAGTCACCCAGCTGGTCCAGCAGAAAACTGTCCCCTGCATTGAGCAGCCAGTGGCTGTGCTTGGTGGCTTATGTGCAGTGACAGCTTGACAGCTCTGCAAGCACCCATCACTGCAGCGTTGCTAATGGTGGCTTTGCTGCTCTAGACTCTCCATCCTGCCCTGTGGTGGGTTTGGCTTGGCCAGGCAAGGGGGGCCCCCACTGCTACCAATGAAAAGCTTCCTAGACCAGACCATAGCCCAAAGGTTGGTGGAGGCCCCCTTTGCAGGGCAAGTGGCCCTGGGGCATGCCCCTCTCATAATCCAGCCCTGGGAGTATGCAGAAAAACATAACCACAACTTACTACATAGCCTATGCAATGTGTTTTCTCTGTGGTAAAATAAAAAAGCTCACTGTAGATTCCAGTTCCCACCACAAGTTCACATTGCTTCACCAAATAACTAGCATGGCCCCCAAAAAGTATTGATAATTCAAAGTGGATCTGCATTCAAATAACTGGATGGTCATTAACCCCCATCTTTCCCAAATTGGGAGGCAGCCCTCCCCCTCTCTGCTATGTAGAAAACTCCTCTAGATTTTTCTGCATAGCCCATAGGACGCAGTTGCTGCCATTTTTTATATCCTTACCTCATCAGATAAATTCTGTACCTCACCTGTAGAAATGCCCTGTTTCAGCTACAGAGCATTTGTCTGGAAAATCAGAACAATCTTTTTAGCACTTACTTGTTTGTAAAAAGCTCACTGAGATGGCTGCAATTTACGCTGAGTGATCCTTGCTCCACCAAATACTTAGCATGACCCCCACTTTTATGTGTGGGAGTGTTTAAACCCCCACCACCTCATATGGCCATATTCAGTAAAAGAAATACTTGCTTGTTGGCAGGGGTGTGCAAATCTAAAAAATGGAATTACATTAATCCAATCCAGTTATTCCCCTCGAGTTTAGCTTTTATTAGGACCTCCACTTTAAACTCGTTGAGCCCCTGGGCATCCCAGTTTGGGTGCATGCTCCAGTGCCATTTGTAAGTACCACATGAGTGACAAACAAGTGGGTACAACTGCCTCTGCTGGTGCATATGGGTGAGTATTCTGCCTAGTTTTGGGGCTTTGTATATGTGTTTGAAGTTTATAGGGGTACTCCAGGTAGATTTTCGGTGTTCAAAATTACCCTCCTACCCTGCCGCCCTCCCGTGGCATTGAGGTTGGGCAGGGAGGTTGCGACAAGTAAAACACTTACCTCACCCAGGACCAGCACTGCTTGTTGGGGATTTCTACATCGGGCATAGCCATCCTTGTTCTGCCATACCGAGCCACTTCCATACTTCTTCCCCGCTCTCATCTGCCTATTCACTTGAATAGGTGGACAAGAGCAAGCACAGAGCAAGGAGGACAATCTGTGCAGCAGATCAAAGATGGCTGCACCTAGCGGCAGAATCACTGGCAACTGGTGCTGGACCTCAGGGCAAGGTAAGTGTTTTATGTTGTTGTAAATCCCCCTGCCCTGCCTCAGCACCAGGGGAGGAGTGATTTAGAACACTGCAAATCTGCCTGGACTGGTCCTTTTAAATAGATTTGAATGCCTGGGGGTTGGGTGGTAAAATAGGTTAATTAGCTTTTAGCTATGTGAGATAGAGTTTGAAACCCAGCAGGACCCTCCCTATATGATCTTATCATTTGTTCTACAATTAGTTTACACAGAGCTATAAAGCTTAAGGATGGCCAGGGGTTGGGGACAGTGTGAACTGTTTACAATTTGAGAGGCCTCTTCAGGTAAGTTTCCAATCTAGATTTACTTTAAACCGCTCTTGACTAGGAAAAGAAGGTCAACACATTTCAATATTGTCTGGGACTCCTGGCTTATTTATTCTTCAGTGTGCCTGCTTTGTTGTTACTAAGCTCTTGTTTGGATGTTGTATGATTTATGAGAGAACACAAAAGCTCTCTGCAGGAAAAGAGGACTATTCTTTTGTTTAGATTGCCTTACTCAGGGTTTATCAGGTCTGAAATCACTTGAAGCCTAGTCAAGGATTTTTATTTCTTTTCATCAGAGGTTTGTAGCACAGTAAAATTGGATCAGCCATTGATCACTGGATAAGTGTTTTCTAAAAGCCTGTTAGAGCAATCGTAGTTGACCCAACGCAATGATCATTGTACAGATCAGCAGCCAAGTCCTTAGTTCAGTGCTTGCAGTTAGTTGTAAGTGACACTTGAGAAGATGAGGGAGATAAAAAGTAGAACACCAGAGAAGAAATAACAGAGAAGTGATACCCACTACAATAGTTATTCTGATGCTATGTATAACTGATTTATAGAGGATGAGAAAATATGCACATGCCTCTGCGTATCATATGAAAGGTTATAACATTGATCAACAGATGTTTTCAAGCTATTTTATTCCATAAAGCAGTTGTGACGTTAGGAATTGTGCTAAAAAAAAACTAAAGCCTACTGTGTGAAAGTATATTTTACCTAATACTAGCCCATACATATCATGATTAAAGTAAATCATTGTATATCCTATATCCTTTAGACAGTAAGCTTGCAAGGGCAGGGCTCTCACACTTGGTTTGAAACTTGTGGCATCTCTGTTTGTATTGTTCCCTGTACTATTCGTTTTACCTTGTCTGTAATCATACCTTGTAAAGCATTACAGAAGATAATGGTGCTGTATAAATAAGCATTATTAATAATAATAATAATAATAATAATAATAATAATATAACATGGGTTATTCAGAATTTTTTTTTTTTTTTAAAGAGCCACTCCTGCCCCTGTGTAAAATACTAACATACCCTCCCCGCCCTACCCCCTCCTAAGGCACATGTAATAGAGGAAATAAAAAAAGACAGACACTCACCTTCACCTGGAATCCAGCTTTGAAGTGGGTGGTGCCATATCGATCACCCGCTGCCATTTTCCTAAATTCTTGGCCTGTAAGCGATCGTTGCAGCATCTGCGGAACCGCTGACTTCGCCCCTGGATTTCGGGTGAAGGTGAGTGTCTCTTTTTAATTCCTCGTAGGAGGGGGCAGGACGGGGGTATGTTAATATATTACACAAGGGCTGGAGTGGCCCTTTATGCAGAAATGTGGCCACAAGCCCCCTCAAAAAGACAACCGAGAGCTCATCAACTGGCAGTTACCTCTTAGGGTGACTTGTAGCCCTTCTGCAAAGGGTGTTTAGATAATGCTATTTTCCTAATTTCCTTTAGTTGCGCTTTTATTGGTCAATTGCACCAAATCATCCCTAGCTTTTTCAGTCTCGCCAACTGCATCTTGGCAGGTAAAGTTTCTAAGACAAAAAGTATAATGCAGTTACTCATAAAACTTTGTAAAAACATGTATATTTTTTAAATAAATGCATCTTTACATATTGTATAAAGATTCATGTGCCTTTTATGCTGCTTTGTTTAACTGGTTGTTCACATACATGAGCCTATTTGTGTTTGGCTATTCAGGGGGTGTTTCTCATTTTATTGCTTTGGAAGCACAGGGATCAGGGGCTTTTCCTATCTTCCTAAAAGCAATTTATTAAAACGTATCTCTGACTTGTAAGCAGAAAAGGGTTTGTCATTGTCCCTAAGACAAACATTTAGAGGACCTTTTAGCACTCTTTACAAGAACGTGTTATGCCAGTAAATGTATGGTAAGTTTACTCATCTATGTCAATGTATTTAGTTCATTTTGATCATTAACTAGATTTATGTTGAAAATTCCACAAACTGAGGCATGGGTTGTTAATTGTTGATTTTAAGTCCTCTATGCAGGAAACTACTTATCATTCCCGCCACTCTAGAAGCATTTCAGTAGATTAATCCATTTTATACTTTGAAGCACGCACTCCTTCCCTAAAGGATAAAAAAGGGTAGAGGGAACGAGGTGATGGAGGAGTGGAGAATGACTCTGTACCCCACCCTAGAAATCAGATACATTGCTTGTGATGAAAATAACATGTCATGTCAACACTGTAGACTAGACCTATTATTATTCCTGTTTGTACAGTGCCGTCAACTCTAATGGCGCTGTGCAAATTAAAGTGTCAGAAACCTGCACATCACAGAAAAATATGTAAAATACATTTACTATGAAGAGGAAAACCGATAGGAATGACATGTTGCCGTAGGTACCAGAACGCTGCCCAACAGTGTTATGGACCTATTAGGGTTCTATACAATGACGTATAGTAGCACAAAGGAATCCATTTGTGTTTGCATCAGATTAGTGTTTACATAATGATATTATTACTATTATTGTATATTTATAAAGCGCCATCCTCTTCAGTAGCGTGGTGCAAGGTAGAAATCCTACATTATAAACACACAGGGATCTTAATGTATAAACACGCAGCCAAACATAATACATTGCATTAAAGTCTATCTGCAGGCATTAAAGAAGCCCTGGAGTCTTTTAGAAATCCGAGTCCCACCCCTTGGGGCATCCGAAATGGGATGATGCACTGTGTGAAACCCCCCAATCGCCATTTCACTCACATTCTCTAGGAGCCCTCACCGCGACTGTGTGTTTTCCAACTGCATCCCCGCTCATCCCTACTGTGTCCTGCCGGAGGCTGGTTTAAACTGGAAAATGAGCCCCACCGTTGTATACAATGGTGGGGCAAGTAGCCCCTGATCATGTTGATTGGGTTCCCTGGCCAATCCTGTGCACCCAAGTTCATATTAGGGGTTCCCAGGTCACTCTCTTGCTGCTCGCTGTATCTCAAGTAACTGTGTGGTATGTATTGGTTGTCAGTCAATTGGAACCATTTTAAATCACACAAAACAAGCATTTTAAAGTGGATCAACACCCCCGTGGCAAGGGTGTTGATGGCTGCCGGTGCCGCCGATATAGCCCAGGCTGACACAGGCATTCAGAATTATGGAGCCCCCCCCCGAACATAACCCCCCAGGACACCTGGAATCTTCGCCGCAGAGGATGTTGGTTGCTTTAAAGTGCATGAAATGCCTAAAAAAAACCCACAGTCTCCATCACCTTTGTGTCGGTAAAGTATAGATGCCAGCAGATAGGGTTGGTTTACAGGTTAGTCTTCAGCCTTGCAGAATTCCATCTGACAGGATCTTGCATATCTCCAGTGGTATTCGTACCACTGGTTGGTAACCCCTGTTCTAGAATAATCCAACAACTAAAAACTGGTTTAACCCCTATAACAGTTTAATGGGGAGGGGGGGCAGAAACCCACCTACATGCATGTGCATCCACATCTATAGGGATTTGACAGATATCTGCCATCCTGACCCTGTGTATATGCCATTTATACTTGCACAAAGCTTTGTGTCTTCTGCACTGTATTTTGCTGTGTTTATGTGTTGTATAATAACTTATTGTCAGAGAAAAACTGTTAGCATGCAAATGAAGCTGGAGATTGTCACCAGGCAGGAAAGAGCACTGGCATTGACAGATGATAAAGCCTGGGCTGTATTCTCAGAATAAGGCAGGCGTGAGCTGTTGCTAATGCAGACAATGGTTATGATTGGGAGCACAGTGCTGAATGCGAGGGTTTTAATGGTAAGGTCATGGAGTGCCAAGAGATGAACGTTATCATTCTTAGGAATTAGAATGCTCTCAATTGCCCTTAATGAGGCATTCACTGGATCCTAATGAACCATCAATGGGGTAATGTACTTGCTTTAGAGCTGATTTTTATCTTATGTTCACTTTGAAATGCTGCAAATCCAAAGAGGTATTGCAGCAGGTAACGCTGCTGTTACACCATTAGTAAGAAGGATTTTCTTATCTGGTGTGTCTTAGTGGCTTGGGAGGGGGTCTTACTGTATATGGAATGTGCATCTCCTCACTGAGGCCACACTGACATTTAAACACATACATTTTAGTGCTTTGGTATGTGTTTCCATTTGTTTCATTTCTGAAGCGCATGCATTCTGTTGGACTTAAATGATGTGATAAGGTTGATTCAATGATGTCCCTTCATTTAGCTCTGCTTAAAGTAATGTTCAATGACATCAATAGATGTAATGCAATTACCGCCATAGACACCAGATATTCAATGCTCCCATGAATGCCTTCATTTTTATTTCACAATGAGCAATGTGAGAGTTGCTTTACAGCACATTCACACAACTTTTATTTTTATTCTATTCTGTACCCACCACACAGTGGTATGTTAAATGTATCATGGCTGTAAATTTACAGGGTAGAAAGGTGCTGTTCTTCATTTCGTCTATTAGAAATAGGAATAGATAAAAATATTATTTTCAGGGTCCATGTGCTCTTGGGGAGGTTCTCCGGTGCACTTATGTGGCCTGTATACTTCTCTTCCTTTTGGGCCTCCAAAGATGTACTGGATGCCCTATCATTTATACAGTATACAGAGAGTGGACAGGGTACAAAAGGCAAAGTGTAGTGGGGGGAAGGACCTACAATCTAATACAGTGAAGTACAGTGTTGGAAATGGAGCCAGAGGGCTGTTGTCATATCTAACCAGGCAGTTCCTAGGCAAAGTAGAGCTCCGTGCAGGAAGGAAAAAATTCTGCCCCCTCCTCCCGCATCCTATGGCGTTGCTGCTGTCCCATGCCATACTGTTACCATAGCAGCAGGCAGTAGCCCCTACCATGACTGAGCCCATAAAACAGGATGACTGGGATAAAGGCATCCCCCATGCCCTAGGCACCCAGGGCAATTGTACTGCCCACCCTCCCCTAGAAACAGCCCTGCCTTTAACCATGGGCAGTCCTTGCTTCTGATATCATATAGCTCAGAATGAAGCCTAATAAAAAAAGCTTCTATTCTCTTGATTATAACATTTTCACAGCATGCAAAGTAATTATTAAAGGAACATTCCAGTCAAAGGGTTAAATTAGCTTGATTTCTGCTTGCCCCATGCTGACTGTCAGGGGCAGCATCTTTCATTTCATTTACCAGCACCTGGCATTCCCTGATACACCTGTTCAGTAGTTTTATTAACAATTTTGAATACAAGAGAAATCGGTATACCCCACATAAAAACAGTATACATTGATCAAAGAAAAAAATTAACAAACTAACACGCAAAAACCATGATCCTTACTACCCCCCCCCCCCCCCCAACCACCGGAAAGCAAATTATTTCTCCATGGAACATTGCCAGATTGACAACTGTCTCTGGGTTACTTGTTGATCTCTAGCGGTATTCATTGCGTCAATCCCAACTTCACCAACAAAGATTCTCCTTCTTCCAGTGTTACAAGTGAATAATTCTGATTCTTATATTGAAAGCCCAATTTTAAATAATTTGCACAGCTAAAAATGGTGCTGACGTGTACAAAGGGAAGAAATCATTATAAAAATGTCTTTTCACAAAAAAAATGAGAAAACAAATTCTCATGGTGCTGAAACAGCTCTAATATCAGAGGCACAATGAGGAGATTGTGTTTTGGGTGGTCAGCCCTAAACGTGACCAACCCCCCCTCTCATCCCCTTCAACTGACCCACACCCTAAGTAACTAGGACATCTTCCTTCTTCTAGTGTTGCTCGTTTTTTAAAGAATTGGGCTTCTTTTTCCTGGCTATCCATGCCCACCTGGTAAATTTAAAAACACTAATAAGCTGATCTCAATTTTTTAGACTCCAGGGCCAGCCTTGCAGGGTTTTGGTACACTTTAAGATGTCCCACAAATACTAGATCATATAAAGTGCAAATCTTGGTTTGTTGACCCCATAGTTTTACTTCACCTTTGTATAATTCTCATTCAGTAAAATAAATACATTTTGGGGGCATTCCAATGTTTTTACAGCTTCACATACTGTCCTATAAATTATTCTAACACATATGCTAGTTCTATACTGTTGGTATGCCTGGATTGCCATAATGGAGGAAATATCTTTCCCATCTAAGAATGACAGTAATGTCAGTTTTTAAACATACCTCTTTGCTGATGATTTATGATATAATAAAGACATTTCATCTTTCGGTTGACTTAAACACATGCTTTAACTAGCATCTGATTGGGTTACATTATTAAGGAATGCCTACTACATCTAGGAAAGTAAAAGAAACACATTTACCTTTCCCCTAGTCATTCCTAGACATAAGTCAACACACTACAAGAAGTGATAGATTTGTAGACAGTGACAGCAGTAAGCATATGTATCTGTCCGGCATTAGTGTTTATCCAGCTTGTTAAATGTCATACAGGATCAACAAATTCTTGAAGAAATATTTTATCTCCCACTCGCAGTTAAAAATATATTTGGGTCAAGGTGGCCATAGACGTCCAGAATTGTAATGCAGAAGCTGCCTTTTCAGGCATGAAGAGCCACACTAGATTTATCTGGATTACTCATAGAGTACTAGAACATAAAAACGTTATACCATTGGAAAAATTCTGCAACTTTCTTGTAGAACTGCTTCATTGTAACACCTGATCAGTAGGTGCAGTAGATTTTTGTACTTGTGTGCCTTTCCCTTTCCAAGAGGGGCTTTCAAAGTGAGCCAAACCTATCCAGATCTTTTGGATCGTCCAGTCAATTATCGTGAGCTACAGAGGCTCTGCACATTATGGGAATTTGTCTTGCAAGTAGCTCAGCAATAGCCAGGCTTGTTTTTTTCCCACAGTGATCAAAGAACTGTAATCACATCCAAATACCCTGTTGGGGAAAAATGCTTGGTCGAAGGTGTTACTCAAGAGTAAACAGGTGTCTCAATGGATGACTAACCGAAAGAAGAAGTCTGAGAACTATGACATAGAGGAGAGACATTAAAGTTAATACTAGAGAAATAATTTCAATCCTTTCCTTTTTTTCTTGCAAACTGCCTACAAAGTATGCAATGGACTAAACAGGGTGTTTAAGGGGACCTCAAGTCCTAAATCCTGCAGGGTCCTCAGGGGCCTGCTGCATCCCCCACCCTCTGAGCTGAATTGAGATGCTCATCAGCCAGCGTTATACTGGTAAGTGGAAACTGCCAGACAAAACTTGATTGTGTCCCAGCTTATGCCTGTCAAACCCTTTTGTTCATTAATTGAGCGTTCAATGCTCTGTTGGTGGCAGCTGTCTTTGATGGACCAAAGAAGGGTAAGTACTTTGCCCAATTTCAGGCTTCACAGGGTTAGGAAGACAATCTTTTTACCCCTGTCCTTGCATACAATCATCAATGTACATTCATTTGGTTAACAGTTTAGAAAGGAATCACCACCATGCTTATATACTATATAATATATACTAATACACCACGCACCGTAGCAGGTACTAAATGCAAACTGTTTTAGCATATAATGTTAGCGCAGTTGTGCTGCCTAGAGTTCGTTTAGTTTGGTAAGTCATTACCAGACATGTAAGTTATTACTACTACATGTCGTAATTCTATTTCACCTCTCTGGCTCACTTCCACTAACTAGCCAATTATAAGATGAGTAAATGGGTGCGCCTGCTGCAATCTTTCCTTCCTGCTCTCTTCTCACTTTTTTACAGATTACATATTTTACATAATATTCACATGGAATCGTTCCTGAATGTATGGTCATAATGCCTTTCACTTGCTGTAGGAGCAAATGAACCAACTCATACCGAACTGATACAATAACTTTCAGTATTACCAGTTTGGTTCAAACAAAGCAATGTTCTCATCTCCTGGACACATGTGAGGACTGGTTCTGCTAAAGAGGTGTGAAGCTTGAATAAATGCATGGAGAGTGCAACATCTATTGTCCATAATATACAATGCTGTTTTAATACCTATCCTAAGGCAGCTTAAAAGAGCACTATTGTGAAATTGTGTAATATTAAAAATTACATACAAACACGTCGGCTAATAAGAGGAGGAGTCACTTATACCCTGAACTGAATAAACTCCAACCAAGCTTGTGGTTTAATTTCCCATGGTAGGAAATGGCTCCAGGTTTACATGGGCCCTTGGGCAGCATGGTCTCAATGGGTCCCTTTGTGGTGAAGAGTTGTGTCGCATCACTGAGGGTGGTCTCAAATCTGGATTCCCTCTAATGATCAAAAGAAAAGAAAAAGAAAACTTCTTTAAAAGAAAACTCACCCTCCTGACACGCATTCCCGGGTCTTCTTGTTGCCGCCTGCTGCCTGCTCTTTGATCGCCCGCAGCCCGCCGGCGCTCCTGTCACATGGTGTGGTGGCCCCTTCCTCTCTCCCCGTTGGGGACAGCACAGGCAGAAGCAGAACCTTATTGCTGTATACTGTTGCAAAAGAGGTTGTACCTCCACAGCCAGTCTGGCAATGGTCAAGTGCCGTTGCACAGCCCAAAGGCCGGCCCTGTCAGTGGGCTCCCCTGGATTCCCTGGGCCCCTTGGCAGCTGTCCTGCCTTGCCGGGTGCTGACGCCGGCCCTGTAACCTATCATAGCTTCAACAATGCAAATACATTCACCACCTTGTCTCTGAGGTCTCTGGCTTTATGCTGTTTATGGTAAACACAAGATATGGATTGGTGCTATGCCCAGCAATATTTATTTAAGCAGTTGGATAACTAGCAAAAAGTTCATTTGTCTTGATTGCTATAAACTTAATTTTTTCTTTGCACCACCCATCAGACTAGAAGTCCCCTAACACCAAGAAACCTATAACATTCATATATATGTTTCTTAAATCTCTGTCCAGGCTTTAAAAAAAACAAAAAAAAAAACAAAAGGCTATAACAACCTCTTGTACTCCACAGATGATTGCTCCTAGTCCAGTGCTGTGACTCTTATCTGATTGCAGAGTCCTGCACTGCATGGGCCTGATCGCCAGTCTCACCGCCTCCATTTCAGTAAAGGGCAGCCCCCTGACGAGAAGGCGGATGTGACAGACTGACAATCAGGTGCGGGTGGTGATGTACTCAGGTGAGGTACAGAATGCTGGACTAGGAGTGCTCATCTGCGTAGACAGGTAAGTATTTAAAAACTGTACAATCATGTTTAGTCACAATGTAAAGGGAAATCAGAGCCTTCCTAAAGCCTATATGTAGGCAAATCTAAAACGATAAAAAAACAAAAAAATCGTAAATGGTTATAAAAAAGAGTCTGTACAGACACAAACATAAAAAAAAGCTATTCCCCTGAATTGTAAGCCTGCAAGGACCATCTCTCCTAGTGTATTTCAGTATGACTGTGTATTTGTGCTTTTGTGTCACGTATTGCTAGTTAGTTGTTTTACCATGTATGTAATTCCTCATTGTACAGCACCATAGAAGATGATGGCTCTTTACAAAAAGAAAAATAATAATATTAACTTACCTGCTTACTTACTGGGTTACGAAATTGAGTTCCACAGTATGCAGGGTTGGCCATTCATCATGAGCCCCTGGTGGATGTCTGCCCCGTGCATCAGTCACAAGGATTCAAGCATGCCCACTTCATCCCTTGAAATGGAGGGGGTGTGAGAGGCTTGCTTCCTCCAGACACTGTGACTGGAGCTTGCCAGTGAATGGATGTCAGCTTAGCATACTGCAGAACTTAATATCAGAACCAAGTAAATATTATGACAACAAAGGACTAGTACAGCTGTAGGAGACAAAAGCTGAGTATCCCTTTTATGATTGTGTCTGGACAGACACTTTAAAGCAGAACAAAACCCACCAGGTGGGTAGCTCTGATGATTGCATTGTCCCAACTTTGGGCACTCAAAAATAGGAGTAGGGACCCCACCAAAAGGGGCGCCTTAACGTGGCGTGGGGTTTAACAGACGCAATTGCAATTGTATGCAAACGAAGGCCCTAGTTTCTGTACAGGATTCATATGCCTGTTTGCTGGATTAAATACAGTGATGATAGGGTTAAACTGGGCGGTGGATTGGTTTCCAGGCCCTGAAAGATCCTGTATGAATAATAGTAGTGGAGCAACTCCCTCCCCCTTTACCCAAAACCCACCAGTGGCCTGGAATCTGATTCTGGCTTTTCTCCAGGGTATACTAATTCGGCTGTGTGAAACCCCCCAGGGCGCCCAGAAAAACTTACCTTTCCTTGCTCCAATGGCTCATGCACAGCCTCTCATCCAACCCACACGCTCCACATTAATTTCAACAAGAGCCGTCTGCCAATGGCCGCAGTGGCTTGCCAGGCTCACTCATAGTTGGAGCACTAAGGGACTGGGCCACATGTGCAACCACATTTCTGTGTGGTCCTGGAGTAATGGAATCTAAAAGAGGGACAAACTTTGGATCCCTACTATGGCTTCTACTCAGCACTGCAGGGAATAGAGGAGAGTTACATGGGACAGGCATCAGGTGAGCTCCTTGCTGCCTTATTATTGCCACAATTATCAAATCAGCAATTTTTATCAGTTCCCTTTAGGCCTAACTTTATCCATAGCTCAGGTTTATTTATTATGTCTGTTTATTATGTATGAGGGATAACTAATGTATTTTTTTTTATAAATATGCATTTTTATAACTTTTATCAGTTTATAGAGGATGGAGGGAGGTAAAGTAGTCATTGAATGTTGCTGCTGGGGGACGAAGCAGAAGAAAAGAGGGGGGTAATAAAATGTTGCTTTGTGGTTGGAGTCTAAAATGTATTGGTGGCCAGGGCTTTAATGGTAAGCATTGGGCCCATAGTCTTGCCACTGCAAGAAGAGCTCTGGAGAAGGGCAAGGATTACAGTTTTTGTGTGAAATGTGTGCAGATCATAATGGCTGGGCTAAGAGATTTTAACTGTTGCATCAGGTGTACCACCATTCAAAGAATCCGGCCTGAAGCCAAAGTGAGGAATAGTTTATCTGCTGCACTCACAGACTACAGAACTGGATAGATCTGCAGCGTGGGAGGTAAAAAGGGTATGCTATTTTTTATTTGACTAAATGTGCCCTTTATAATGGAAATCGTTTGATCACCTACTTTGCTGTCAAAAATTAAGGGCTTTGGGATCTTGAGTGAAGCCAAGCAAATATAATTCTGTATCACCTACTTTGCTGTCCAAAATTAAGGGCTTTGGGATCTTGAGTGAAGCCAAGTAAATATAATTCTGTATCCCTCTTTGTAGCTAACTGAGCATCAAAAACTGCCAAACGTGCAAGCTCAGCTCCAGCTGACATTTTTAACCACCATACATTCCATAAACTGTATGTGTCTGGGTTTTGTTTGCCCTCAGCAGTGCAAAGTCTAGAGTGCGTGGCCCTATGGCGTAGCTGCTAATGTGTAGACAGTACCTGAAAAACAGGTGTGCCAGTGGTTTCCTAGCCTTTAAATATAGGGTTTGTCAGGGTTAGTGGCATGCTGACAAGCCTTTCTTTGTTCTTTTGCAGAGGACATCTGGATGTGGGTTCCCTCAGAATTCTTCTGCAAAGGTTCTCCTGCAAATAGACTGGTGTCATTTCATAAACACAATGATAAGGTAAGAATGCAGCTGCCAGACCCACTGCATTGTGCTGAGCTGAACGGATTTACATACCAAAGAGACTGAAGCCATGTACATCATGTTAGATTGATGTGGGAAGCTGAGCAAATGCAGGTAGAGAACATGAGCAACTGATGCGTCATCTATCAGTCTCTAGCCTTACCCTGCTCACTGTTTTTATTTTTGGGTCCATAAAACATGAGCTAAACACATACATTTGCAAGGGCTTATAGTCATAGCTTTTGAGGCCTGCAGACATTTGATTTAAAGAGGCCCTCCAGCCTTTCCTAGACCAACCACCCCCGGTCTCTTCTCCTGCGCAGTCATCGATTGTGAGAAATATGGTGCTGCTCCTGTGTTTGTCTGATTCAGGGGGTCATAGGAGATCCCTAAAACATAAAGGATTGGTACTTGAAAAAGACCACATGTTCTACCTCCTCTGTCCCATGTGTAGAGTTTGATGCAGTGATCATAGGACAATCCCTGTGACAATGATTTTAATCCCCTATTTCCTCAAATCACTGACTAGGAAAGGCTGGGAGTCTTCTTTAATAAAGTCAACTGGAAGGAGCCCTGTGTTCACTTTTCCCTGTTAGAGGAATCCTGCTAATAACTGAATGATAGAATTGAACATTCTTCGACCCCTCCCAGCCTTTAGCAGTTTCTTAGGTTATATTGATCTATAAATTGTTCTGAACAATTTGCCACTGCTAATGATTTTCCTTCTCTTTAAATTGATTATTTGGGTTAAATGTCCATTTAAAATTCTGATTAAATTGAGCACCATTGGTGTAATGATAAAACAAGGTTTTGTCATCAGCTGAATAAGAATGGCTGCTCTGACTTGCTTACTGGATTCCCCCTGCTTTTAATTTACAATGTGTATAGTGCTTTTGGTTATCAAAAGCTGAGCAAAGTTGTATTGGCCTGGATTATGGAGACCAGGCAGTTGTCAACTTGACAGCTTGACAATAGCCATAGTGTTGCTGTGGATGACTGGCAGACATGTACAAGGTGACACGTGTCTAGAGAACTGGGCCCCAGAACCTGAACTCTATCCCTTAGACAAATGAATCTCTGTTTACATTCATTGCTGCTAACCCATGATGGCAATAAGCTAAAACAAGTTCTTTTGAAGGCTATGTCACAGTTTTACAAATAGATACTAAAGCATAACTCTGGGCAAAACCGGTGACAGGTGAGAGCCAAAGTATTTTTTGTGCTGTGTGTGACTGCATTGTGGCTATATAGGCTTACTTCCCAAACTCATATTTTTGTGCTGGTATTATAGAGATATTATACCTTGTCATTTAGTTTTTTTTGGTACTACTAAAAATATAAATGGTTGGATATAAGCTACACAGCCCTCTTAGCACCTTACACTTAAAGTCTGAATATGCTACAAAATGAAACACTGCTTCAAATCTTGCTGTGTTTTTCTTGGAGATGTTCTTCTAATCATCAGCATGGAATGCAGGACCTCCTCAGGAAGGTGAGGGGTTATTTGCATTTGACTAGAGTTATGAAGTGGTATCAAGCGGCAATAGCAGGATGTTAAGACAAAGCATTGTATGTGGCAGAATTGTATGTATTCAAGCTTGGGTTCTGTTTTTACATATATATCTTTGTTTGAACCAGTTGTTCTGACCATGGTGTTTTGTTCTAAGCTTTTTCGTTTCTCATTTCTTTTTTTTCAGCAGTTCTGTGAGGTTGATGATCTTTCTGAAACCCTGCAAGATGTGACAAAATGCAAGTTTAAGGTGAAAGTATGAAAATGTCTTCCCTTTACTTTGCATTACTATTAATGCCGACTCACTTACCACCAATAAATAGACCCTCCCCTCCTCATGGCAGGGAGTCACAGATGGGAGCCCAGTGTGGGGTGAAGGTTTCTGTCCTCCTGTCTCACTGAAGACCCCAAGGCCCTCAGAACCATGAGGACATCACCCAGCACTGAAGCAAGGACATAGGTAAATTTTTTTCTATGTTTTAGCAGCAACTGGTTAACAATTTGATTTGGATGGACCCAAATTCCTTGGACAAATTCTGCAAATTGTCCGAATTTAATTTTTAACATGTTTGATTATCTATAATTACTATGCAGACAACAGCACTGCAAGAATTGCAAGTCAAAGTGTGCTAAAGCAGGTGACCCAACCCTCCTGCTCAAAGCCTACCAACAAGTCATGTTTTGTGGATCTCCATATATCTGGTTCTATAGCACCGCTGCTGCACTAATTACTTTACCAATGTGCCTCTGTGGAAAACAACAAAACATGACCTTGAGAAGGAGGGTTGGGGGGAAGCCAGAGGGATTCATGGGTAGCAAAGTAAGTCAGCTGCAGACTGGGGGTTGTTTAATGGTAATGGCTTACTTTTGAGGAACACATATCTTCAAGATTCAAAGGGGGCAGAGGACACACATAGATTCTCCACAATGCTGGGTGGCTCCCCCTGGCCCAGACATTCTCATTTGGGATGCCTGTCCATAGAAGTCTCCAATGGAAGGCAACTGGGCATCATCCACTCCACTGCCAGTGGCCTGTGAGGTTGTTGGTGAAGCAGTTGATGACTACAAGAAATATGGAAGGTTTTTTTTTTTTACTTTTACTAGGGTTTATGTGGAAAGCCATCCCAATCAGAACGTCCAGAGAGTGGTGGTGAAAACAGCCTATTGACCATTTTTGACTTTTGACAATCCCTCTCCAGCCCCAGAATGAGGAGAATCGTCTTTTCCCAATGAGTCTTTATTTAATTGGGTGTCATAAACTGCTGCACATACTGCAGCCAGATCTATCTGTTGGAGCAGGTGCCAGCTATTGCAGTTTACGTTGCATTTTGTGCCCCTTACCGAAGAAAAACGTACAAGGAATAGGTGAGTACCGCCTCACTGGAGGGCTAAGCTCATAGTGATCCTATACCCTCCCTGAGACAAGCTTGCAAAGTAAGGTGTAGGTACTCTCTAAATGAGCCCTTATAGTTTAAATATGTAATATCAATCGCAATTAGCAGTACAATCAGCACTTGGAATCTGGACCCCTACAGCTTATCTCTTTTTAATCACCTCAACACAAGTCACATTATTCATTATGTGCAAGTAGCTATGAAATTCCTTTGTGCCAAACTTGAGAACATAAGAGGCAATTTTTATTGTCAGTACAAGGGAGGTTTAGAGTTACTGGTGATGCCCAGCATTTGTTATGCTTCTCTGAAAAATTTCAAAAGCGTGTCCTTTGGATACAGAGAACCCAGCCCTGCTCTCACACTGGCTTGTTTGCAAGCTCCCTGGTTACCTGATCCAAGTAAGTTCTATCCCCCTCACATTACCCATCCATTTACAGCTGTCAAAGTGCTTAAGTGTCTGGTCACATAGATGTCCTCAAAATGCTCTTATCTCGTCTACCGGCTTATCACAGTTGTTTGAACATTTTGGAGTGTAGCCAGGGACCAAGTAAAATTCTAATAATCAGTTACATACACCTTTTTTATGAATATTTAAGGATAAATGCCTAAGTGCAGTAAAGGACAAGTTCCAGGAAAATGAATCTAGAATGCTGATCCTGTAAGTATACATCACCGACCACATTAGTCACTGCTGTCTCATTGGAATGCTGGAAGTAAAGGCTGGATGCAAAATAGAGTGAGAGGTTAGGAAATGAGTCAAGAGGGTGTAGACAAGATGTTCCAAGACTAGAGACAAAGGAGAGAAGAGATATTGAACAGAATTGCTAGAGTGAGACTGGGTCATGTCCAGACAGCAATATATATGGGAACACAGAAGATCCACACGGTGTCTGTTAATGTTAGACGACAGGCGGGAACCATTGATAAGTTCCCCCACCCAATCAATCTAATCAGTAAGGAGAATGTTGCAAAATTAGCCAAAGTCATAATATATTCAATGATCTGAGGGTGACTTCAAGCAGGGAAGAGGATTCCTGAATACTTGAATGACAGCACATCCTCTAACAAAGTCAAGATAGGCAGCTATATTTGTACAAGATGACCATAACCAGTGCAAACTCCTGAGACTGCACCTTTCTCTTGGTCTACTTATATATCCACAAGGAGCTGCTTGTATGTTCTTCCTGAGCCCGTGTCAGATGCTAAGCCACCACGCCAAAAAGGTTCACCATTATACAGGGCTGGTTTTAGGCAGGTCCACACTGGTTTTAAGTGTGGACCTGGGCAAAGCCAAGTACTGAAATAATGTACTACACAGTAAGCAAGCCTGAATGTTCTCCCATTGTCTTGGGCTACATGTTGCACTGTCCTAAACTTCAATCTGTTTTCAAAAATACTAATTTATCTTTAAAAGTATTAGAACATAGGAGATGCAGAGAAAAATGGGAAGAAACAGAGGGTGTGGCAACAGCGATTAAGCACACTGTAATGAGTGGAAGAGGAGAGAGGTGAGAGGAGGGTGGGGTTTCAGAGTTGCAGAGAGAGGCAGCCAATCAGGATGTTGGGGGAGGGAGTGGGGTGTTTCTGTTCTTGGTCCACTGAAGGTTGATTGTTGGACCAGGTCAGCGGGGTGGAGATTGAAAGTTGAAGACAGACAGGGCAGGAAGCACTCTGAAGCCAATGAAAGGTAAGCTACTAATATTTTTTTTTAACTTATTACTTGCCAAACACTTTAAATATTGTGTTTCCAGTATCCCTATTATCCTCCCTTTATGTGTCCAGACATATTTGTATGGGTATGAATGAGCTTTAAACCACACCCAACTTCCTGGGCAGTAGAAAACCTCTGCAGAAGCCAAGGGCCCCTTTGGTGATGGGGACCCAGTTTGCCACCCTCTAAGGCTGGCCTTACAATTACATAATTAGATGATGCTGATGGCTCATGTTGCTTTGGCTTAAAGTGGACCAAAACCAAGGGTTTTGACTATCCCGGTTTTTGGTCCTTGCCCCCAATTCGGGGTGCCCCGCTGTGTGACACCCCCCAGGTTGACCAGTAAACTCACCTTTCCCCAGTCCTACCGCACATGCCTCTCCAGTGTCCCTGATTTGGAGGGACTGTCCCGCTTCTGAGTCCATGTCCCCCTGTCCCTCGCTGTTCCCATTTGTTCCTCTTTGAGGTGTAACATGCAGATCTGCATCAATAAATGATTAATTCACCTATTTAAAGTGTTTCTACTGTTGTAACTTATCTCATATCCATTCCTCAATGAGGGGACGTGGCTTAATTTAACAAATGTCCCTCTTTCCCACCCTGAAAAGTCGGTAGGTATGCATGCGTGAGCTCTCATCTGATCAGTGAGCTTGGCAAAAGCTCTAGCTGAGTCTAGCAGAGAAAAGCCGAGCGTGCCAGCAGCCACATCCCTGCTGCCCTCTTTCAGGATGCATGTCTGTGCTGCAATCCACAAATGCCTGGCGTGGATGAGAGCCCTGCTAAGGATATAGCAGACGGGGCCTCGGCTTGCGCATGTACCCTTGGATCGTGGAGTATTGTGACAATGTTTTAATTAGCGTTATTTTGCGCTTTTTCATCTTTGAATCACACCTCATTTTAACTTGTGGTCTACATATTAATATTAGTTGGCTTCTTTCAATTCTGACAATAGGTAAAACAAGCAAGAGTTGGCCATCCCTAGGGTTCCTCCGAACTGTCACCTTGCTCCCTGTCATCAAGCAGCTTCTGCTTTGCCACCTACCACCCGAGAATGGGACACATGATCGTCGGCAGCCATTCACTTTGTAAAATTCCACATTTTACGGAGGGTGCCTTGTGACGGGTCAGATTTAGGGGTTTGCAGCGGCTTGATCAGAAGTGGGGGCCTGAAAATCAAGATCTGGTACACAAACTTTCCTTGGCTGACCACTGCATCTACTTCTCAACATTACCTATTTCTTGTTCTTGAGAGAGAGCTTGAACCGAACATCTTGGAACCCCTCTGCTTTGAAATCTAAGCCTGGGAGAGACCTTGTGTCTTGTTGATGTGCTCAGTCTTGGTGAATGACTTGAGTATGAAACTCTTTCACATTCTCATCTTTGCAGCAGAGTTGCTCTTCCTTACCCAGTTCTAAGCCTCCTACACAGCAGAGTCAGGTTTGGTTAATGACTGTGGTTCATCCTACATAGGAAAATGATCATTATCACCTCTTTATTGTAACTGATTTATCACACACCTGAGAATTACCCTACATAATCTCAGTTTATGTAATTGTGGGGCAAAGGGTGGTCATATGTAATTTTGAATTGATATAAAAGTATCTTCTGTTTCTTTACTTTTGCGCTCCCATGATGCTCATCCACTACTCCAGCATTCCATTTACATCCTATGTGCCTGCTTGTGGCCAAACCTACTCACTGCGTTCATGCATGGCCATCTGGCACTGACCCAATTTTGAGCTTCCTAATGGGCCATCCTCAGGATTCTCAGATGGTTGGAGGGGAGGTGGGGGGAGCCGATTGTTAAAAGTGAAAGGCAGAATTAGTAAATAAGATAGATATTGTGCATGTTAGTACTCTGCTGCCTGCTAGTGGATAATATGCAATGTTAATGTGTAATTTTTTTTGTTAGCAGTAAAGATAATAAATTCTGGAAATAAATAACTTTTTGTTTGCTTTAACTAATACGATGTCATTAATAAATTACTCTTAATATGTGTTATCAATAATTCTCCATCTAGAGAACACCCGAATGGAAGTGATTTAATTAAGATATTGTGGCCTGAGAGCAGACTATTTGTTTTCTGCTCAGTGATTCTCACACAGGATGCTTATCAGCCTTCCTTTAAAGATTGTGATAATATGTGATCCTATATTGGACACACACAGGAGGGTTTTGTGTTTTTCCAGTATTGAGGTCAGTAGAAAATTCAGCACTTAAGATAATTAATTGAAGTGAGACACAACACTAGACTCCAGTGAACACAACCATTGGCAGTGAAAACTATAGTAGATGTTTATTTCTAGGTCCTGATTTAACAATCAACTTTTACACCAAAATAAAAGACAAAAACACTTTTAGTTAATTTATTTAAACAATAAATTAATACAATTTATTTTCCTCAAATGTAAATATCTTATTTCGTAGGACATATTTAAAGAGAAATTCCGCTCTCAATGGTACTTGTTATTAGGTGACAAATGAATGTCCTCATGGTGCTGAGCTTGCAATTTTTTTTTCTTATTTTAATAAATTTAACGGAAGCAGTTTTCACTACTTGCAATATTGCATTAGCAACCATACACCAAGTCTGTACACCAAGAAAAAAGAATGGTCCCCGCACACACAGACCTAAAACTTTTTTACTATTGCAAATAGTTTTTGCAGTGTCTCCCTTTACTGCGCTGTGGACTCTGACCAGTGTAATTAGGCGTTGAGTGACAGCGCTGAATCCCATCTAAGCCGTCTCCAGAGACAGGCTGGCACCTGAAGACAGATGCAGACATGGCTATAGACCCTGCACGTATGAAAACAAACAGACTAAGGGGGGGGGGGGGGGGGCATGAGAATGCTGCAAAATCAAGACAGATTTATGTTACTGATATTGTAGAGCATAGCATTTGGTGTGAAATAGATAGCTATCTTGTGAAAGTGAAGCTAGCCTTTAAAGAACATCCACATCCTGCATATAACATTCATTGCTCTACTACCACTCTCTCCCATTATAAAGTGCTGCCTGGTTCCCTGGAAGACTCACTGGCACCTCTGATATGGCATGTTGGGGGCTATTTGAAAGAAAAATGCTTGGCTGGATTTGTTTTTATGTTATTTTGCACATTTATCTTGATTGTAATAATCTCCTTTAGGTTCAATGTTCTAGATTATTTTGACGTATCAACCAAGTTAAAGCAGACCAACCACATCCTAAGGAAGGTTAAATTAAAAAAAATATGTATCAACTCCCCTTTAGCGTTGTGATAATGAATTGGATAGAAATACTCCCAAACGATTTTGGCTTCAAAGGAAAAATTGGGGGAAAGTTTGAGGAAAATGAAATCTTCTTTTGGCTCTTATCTTCTTTCAATAGGCTTTAATTGCTCCCAGCATGAGATTGCAAGGAGGGGGGAGGAAGGGGGGGCTTTAACAGCTAGTTTAGGGCAATGGTATCCTGTCAGAAACCAATGGTATGCAATGGCCTAGCTGGGGAAAAAACGAAAATCACAATAACAGGAAAACCAAGCAGCTTTGAGGGCAGCAAACATCCAAATAGTAATGTGCCTAAGGTTGGGGGAGCAAAATAGATTGAGTTTTGGTCCGCTCTAACCATATGCCATTCCTATTATACACTTTAAAGAGGACCAAAACCCACCCTGGAGTCTATGGCATACTCGCTCCCCCTGCCCCACTGGGTGAGACCCCCCAGGCTGTCCGAAAACTCACCTTCTTTCCAGGTCCAATGGTGCATGCGCGAGCAGCGGCTGCATCCCCGCTATCCCTTTAGCACGGCGCATGCCCACGGCAGGCATTTGTGAATGGCCAGCGAGGTCAATCTCCCTGTTAGAGGGTAGCGGGGGTTGCGGTGCCAGCGCACTCGGATTCCACTCGTATTAGACGAGCTCCTAGACAAGGGGCTTGAGCGGGTCCGAGCGGCCGCATATATGTCGTAGGACCGGGAAGAGGTGAGTTTGCTTGGGCAACCTGAGGGGTTTCACACAGTGGGGCAACCCAGATCGGGGTGCCCCCGAAGGCAAGGACCAAAACCCAGTATAGTCAAAATCCTGGGATATGAGGCTCGATTCAGAGACACATTCGTCTGGACTTCCGTTTGTGAAAGTTTTAGTGGGTGTTCATTTTTCACTCGTACGAACGTTCGGGAAAATGCGTATATGCGCTTTCGATGGAAAGGAACGGAAGCAAATCGGATCATTTCCGTTAGTTCGGATCATTTTCCAAACAAAATCTGATATTTTTGGTTCGTTCAGATAACTTACGTTGTTGGGATGGGCTTACGTCTGATTCAGAGAGCTGATTGCCGACGGATCACCACCCTATCCACCCGATCCACTTATGGGACCTTTGAGGGCTCCGATTGCTATTGTTGAACATGTCTGCGCGCCTTTAGCACCAAGGCATTGCATGTATCAGCATGGCCGAGGCCATAAATTGTATAGCAATGCATACCTGAATCAATACATTTCATGTATGCCTTCTAGATGCATTTTAATGCTGACCTTAATTAGTCTTTAGCATGTAAACCTTTATTTTCCCACACATCCATATAATTGCTATATTTTTTGAGACTTATGTCCTTTGTGAATTATATTTGGATTGTTGAACTTGAATCTTAATTTGTTGTAGGAGTTATTGTTTTAGTCGGTTACCTTTGCTTTGTGTAATTATTTTATATTTGGTTGCAGGAACCGCAAGATGTGCCACTCACACGACATACAAGCAGTGTTTGGTCCAGCTATGCGATTCCTCAGTGTTCTTGCAGGGCTTCCAGGGTCGTCCCATGATGCTTATATATTGCAGAGCTCCGGCTTATTTCGTCAGTTTGAGTCAGGAGAATTATCTGGTAGATGGCTCCAGGGTAAGTTTGCTCACATTCCATCAATCCATTTTCACTGTATGGCAATGAATATAGTTGATGACTCATGACTTAACCTATGGCTGTTTTTAGCCCTTGATGACATGTTAAACAATATTGTAGCTTAGAATGTGTATTTTATGTTAGTATTTTTAAATTCTTTCAGGGGATTCTGGATATCCACTCCTGCCCTTGCTTCTGATGCCCATTCTTTGCCTGCAGAATGCGGGCCAGGGGTTCTCTAATTGGGCACTATGCAAAACCCGGGCCGTGGTGGCGAGGGCCCTCTGGCTTTTGAAGTCCAGATTTAGGTGTTTGGGCCATACGGGGGGGGGGGGGCACTGCAGTATGACCCCAACAAGGTTATACCAATATTTTAATTTATGTTTTTTAACAGGGACCACACGTGCCAGAGTGGCACAACTGAGTGTCAGGGTCCTTCAGTTGGTGGGCGAGATGCAGGAGCTGCGCAACTCGTTGGGGACCACAGATGAAGAATAATGTTATGTGGCCTGCCATTGCTATGTATTTTGCTTTTTATAAAACAAAATGTTACAGTGTCATTTCATTTACAAAATACATTAACACAAAACTAATGGGCTCAGAAATATTTAAATATGAATATTCACATGACCGAGAAGTGATTTGGGTGAGCTTTAAGGGTCCAAAAGGGAAGATGGAGGATAGTGCTAAGTGATTTAGCTAAACATTGTAGTAGAAGTGAGGGTGGCAAATATGTAGGCGAGCACTTTAATGAGTTAAGTTTGTAGTGCGCAGGCGCAAGATCGTAAGGATTTCCGTCTGGACGAATATTTATTGAAAAAGGGAAACAGAATCTATCGGGAAACGTAAAGGATTCGTGGAAGGAGACGATGGGAAAAGGGCAAAAACGAAAGCCTACATTGTAACATGTGAAAATGAAACGGAAAAGTCACGCTGGAAAATGACATACTCGTATTCGTAATCTGCTGTACGAACGGACGGAAACTTTACAGAAGGATTGCAATGCATGCATAGAATCGCTCGTACACTCATACGAGAACGGAAACATTTAAAAAAAAAAAACAGATCGGCACTAAAACGGAAGGTTTTTTTTGTCTCTCTGAATCGAGCCTATGGTCCACTTTAAATAAAGGCCACATAGGCACAGAGATGGTTGTTTTAATATATAATTAGCATGTACACAATATAAAATGTAGTAGCTAGAAATTTTAGGTAGGCACTTAATAGGATTAAAAGGATATTTATGGAAATTTACTAGGGGGGGGGGTCTTCATTTCAGAAAATTAAAGCAAAAATATTACCTGAGCATTGGGAGGTTTAAATACTGCACATTTCTATTCATGCTACAATTTCCCATAGGCAAGCTCAGGGGACAAGCAGAGGTGAACAGTTTTCCCTCTAAAAGTATGGTATGTTCATAAATGTATCACCTCCTAGTTTTCACAGAAGAAAACCCCCAAACTAGTTGGAAATTGTTATAATACAATAGGATGTACAATGTATAAGTGTCCCCTCCTCTGACTAGCATTTTATGTGGATTGTTAATATTAAACTATACTACTATGTTGCGATAAAGTTCCTTTAATGGAATATGTGTCCTAATCAACACCAGAAGACCTTGCTGATTGGCTGATTACCAGAAATGGGCACATGGACTTATTATTTAACGTGTAGCAGCTGCTATATGTAAAAAGGGGCAACTGCTGAAAAGGAGCAGGACCTGCAGTGACCAGGTAAGTATTCTTATGGAGTGTCAGGGAAAAGATTAGGGCAAAGAGGCTCTTTAATATTCAATGAGACTTGTAATAAAGTATTTTTTACCATGCTTAGGATTATGCCAATCTATTGGGCCCATCCACAGCCATTCTTTGGGAGACTGCAGTTGTTTCTTGTGTTGTTAGGAATTTTTCAAACTGGCTGCTAAACAGACGCTAGCGTTATGCCTATGTAAAGAAAGTAAATTCAATGAATGAATAAATGGTGTTAAACTGAAAAATTATTACTAATAATAATAGATTAATTTTAATAAAGCCAAAAATTATAATACTTCATTATTTAATAACTTTGTCCACAGGTTTGGCGTGTTGACAACAATTGCTTCCTGGAAACTTTCATGAAGTCATGTGACTTCATGGAGACTCCTGGGCACCCATTGTTTTAGACTGCAACCATATGCTTCCTTCAGGCTTCAGCGCTACGTTTGACCCGTGGCTATAGGTCACCAAGTCTTTTCTTTAAGTAAACAAATAAGGGTATTTACCCTTTAACACAAAAGTAAACCTTATTTTACTTGAAGCTATTTATATATTATTATGTTGGCTAATATATACTGTTACTAATGCAGAACCATGTTGTCATTCGCTGTGCTGACAGATTCTATTTTTTTTATACCCCCCAAAAAACAATTTTTGCTGACTTAATCTTTTACTTGGTTAATGTGACCATTTTTCTGAGTAACTATGTACTATTTAAAAACTGATGCTTACAGAACATTTGTGTGTTGTTTTGACTATTTGGTTTATATTCTCATTGATTGATTTACTCATTTAAAAAAATGTATACAATAGAATAGATGTATATAATAGACTTAAAATTTAAATGTGAAAAATAATAACTTCTAATCGCCCATTTCCATGAACAGATACATTGACGTTCATTAAGCGAGCAAATGATCATACGACTCATGGGCGATTTGTTTGTTAGCGATATGGGCAATATTTGTAAGATTGTAAGATCACATTCAAGGTATTGGTATAGTCCTATTTGCAGTTGATTTCTCTTTCCACATGCTGATGGTTATGCACCGAACGAGAAATTTTATGATTGCTTTATTGCAACAGAAAATTGCAATAGATCAAATATTGCATTAATGCATTTGGTTTAGAGAATATTTGTTCGCAAAACGTTTAGTGGAAATGGGCCACAAGTCTGCTTACAGAGGAAATCCAAACATTTTGTAACACTCCACCCACCCCTCAATCCCCCTGTGCTAAGCCCAGTTTTAGCAAAATGATAAAAGACAACTCATTGGGGGTGCGCAATCTGCAGGGAAGCTGAAGCTGGGACCTTGAGTGACAGGTCAGTCATCCAATCCCGTTCAGCAGTGTGAATGTACTGGTCTGTCATGCAAGTCCAACGGTCACTCAAGGCCATGGCTGCCATACAGAGCCACCCCCCCCCCCCCCCCTGCTAGCCTTAGGGCAGAATTGTGGCAGGTGAATTGTGTTGTTATTGTTACAGCCATGTCTTGCAGTTTTCTCTGAAGCCCATCTCTGCGTTATAGGCTGAAATGTCCCATTAGGTCTGTGAAGGAAGGCAGGGGCTATTTTACTTTCTGTGTGATTATTACTATGCTCAGCAGTACTGTACTTCAGCCTGTCAACAGGATTTTTATTTCTGCTGTCTTTAAACTTTAAAGTGAGCGTTGAAGCAGAACAAACTTAGAAGCGAAGGTAAAAAAAAAAACTCTTCCACCTGCAGATGCAGAGAATAGTGTGCCCTACATAGTTTGAAGCAAGAGTTTAGTCCACCACTTTATTAAAATATAGTTGTGTTAAAAATAAAGCCAGTGGTTTGGATATAGAAAAGGGGCTAGAAATCAGCTTAACATGATGAACTGCATGGGCGGTAAAGAAAGAATGCTCTGCTGAAGATTCTATTGCAGAGTATGCACACACACACCCTGCAGCCTACTACAGTCCATCTATAGAACTGATCTGCAACCTGTACCTCAGGAGCCACATGTGTCTTGCTGACCCTTGCTAAATTCTCGTGAACTGCCTGGAACAGGTGAGTTGAGCAGGTGAAGAAGCAGACCAGTTTACCAGACAATGGTGTGGTGGATGCTACAGGTGGGCATTCTCTTCTCAGACTGCCTGACTGCCATTGAACCCCTTTGGAGATAGATGATAGGCTGCTGAAAGGGTATTTTATGGGATGGGGGAATTTGTGTATTCAACAACTTCTTCATGCTGAATGTGGCTCAAGACCATCTCTTAGTGCTGAATGTGGCTCTCAACTTAAGAAAGGTTGAGGACATCTGATCTATGGGTTGCTACACTCCATCACCAACATCATAGCAAATGAAATATACAGCTCAATTCACTAGGTACAGACAGGGAGTGTTATACCCTTTCCCAGCACACCGTCTCTCTGTACAAGAGGCATGCGTGTGGCTTCCCTGGACAAGTGAGAGCTAATGATCTAGAAAGGATCTAATGTGCAGGAGAAAATATGAGTCCCTTTAGATTAAGGCCTTTACTTTAGTGTAAAAAATGGCAGAGTTAATTTGAAGTTTGCAAAAGTCCAAACAGCATTGCTGAAAAATAAACTTGATCATACCTGGAAAATGATGTCACTGGGTACTGAGGACCATTGCTCACCAAGTAATACACATTTCTACTGGCATCTAAAGTACCTCTGTCACAATATCCTCCCCACTGAAAAAACTGCACACATTTAAACCTCCCATTGCACAATTTAGATTTCTTCTTTTATTTCTTTAAATGAGGCATAAACCTTGGGTAATTTGGCATAAATGTCCCTACTTTTTATGAAAAAACTTAGATCTGTTTATTGATTCCAATAGGGGCATACCTGCTGCCACATGCACTGAAACCCGCTGCCAGCCTAAACCTTCTTGGTGACATTTTCTCTTAAAACAGACCAAAACCCACTGAACTTGCGAAATACATTTGGCCAAAGCCCCTGCTAATACTTCCCTCTTAGGGTGTAGAACTAGAAATGGTTATTGTCACTTTTTGTTAAAGCAGATTAGCCAGCTCACCAACCTTACGTCCGCACGGACAGGGGAGATCCTGAACACAAACTCCTCCAGCGTTAGAGAGTCCAAAAACCAAATATTGGGTCCAGCGTATCCATAAAATTTAACTTTTAATGTAGTTCCATATAAAAAAGGCTTACATCATTAAATGTGAAAGTGGCCCGAGCCCCGAAGACAGATACTGAACATGACTAAGGGCCCACCCGGGCCTTAAACGCGTCACGTTCAGTATCTGTCTTCGGGGCTCTTTCACATTTAATGATGTAAGCCTTTTTTTTATGGAACTACATTAAAAGTTAAATTGTCACTTTTTGAATTGTCCTGGAACACAGATTTTTTTGCTCTCCCTTTCATTAAGATAGCATTCATTAAGAATGACATCATTGCCACACACAACAGTGGCAATGAATGAAGGAGGCGGAGCTTAACAGCTAAAACAGATGGCATTATCTGGGATTAGAGTGAAGTAGGGGTGGTGAAAATTGGCAAAAGCTACTCTCCATGGGGGGAGCAATTCAGGAAATGCTAGTTAAAAATGGGGTGTTTGGTACGCTTTAAAGGAGCGCTACTGAAAAAAAATGGTACAAAAAAACCAAATATGCAGGGTAGCAAGATTGTTACCTGGCATGAATAATCCAGCCAAGCCTGTTTCTTATAAAGTGGGGATCGGGTTTGAACGTACGATTCTGCTTTTACAGCCTGTCTGCTGAGCCTCCTATACTGCAATACCAGCTTATAACTATTACAATTCTTCAGTGTGTAGATGCTTTTACTCAGCTCTCCTGTAAAAGTGGAATGGTATACTATCAACCTTGGATTGTATTTCTTACCGGTAAAAGTATCAGTAACCCCTTCTCTCACCATCTAGTGAGATATGGATTTATAGAATAGTGATAATAGTGCAATAGTGGCCATTGTGAGCCAACGCACACATGGAATTCCTTCTCTGCATTTTACCCATCCGTGCACTGTGAACAACCTTTTGTGTACACACCAGTGAATAAACACAATGTGAGTGACTATACACAAGTGAATTACAAACTAAGGGGCAGTGAAGTGCACATGAGCCTGGAGCGGTGGGCTGCCCTAAACTCAGCGCACGGGGAGCAAGTGGGGGTTAGGTGCCTTGCTCAAGGGCACTTCAGTCATGTTGCATGGTTGGGAATCAAGGGCGCCTCAGTCATGTTCCATGGTGGGAATCAAGGGCACTCCAGTCATGTTCCATGGTTGGGAATCAAGGGCACTTCAGTCATGTCCCATGGTTGAGAATCAAGGGCACTCCAGTCATGTTCCCTGGTTAGGAATCAAGGGCACTTCAGTCATGTTCCATGGTTGGGAATCAAGGGCACTCCAGTCATGTTCCATGGTTGGGAATCAAGGGCACTCCAGTCATGTTCCCTGGTTAGGAATCAAGGGCACTTCAGTCATGTTCCATGGTTGGGAATCAAGGGCACTCCAGTCTTGTTCCATGGTTGGGAATCAAGGACACTTCAGTCATGTTCCATGGTTAGCAATCAAGGGCACTTCAGTCATGTTCCATGGTTGGGAATCAAGGGCACTCCAGTCATTTTCCATGGTTAGGAATCAAGGGCACTTCAGTCATGTTCCATGGTTGGGAATCAAGGGCACTTCAGTCATGTTCCATGATTGGGAATCAAGGGCACTCCAGTCATGTTCCATGGTTGGGAATCAAGGGCACTCCAGTCATTTTCCATGGTTAGGAATCAAGGGCACTTCAGTCATGTTCCATGGTTGGGAATCAAGGGCACTTCAGTCACGTTCCATGGTTGGGAATCAAGGGCACTCCAGTCATGTTCCATGGTTGGGAATCAAGGGCACTCCAGTCATGTTCCCTGATTAGGAATCAAGGACACTTCAGTCATGTTCCATGGTTGGTAATCAAGGACACTCCAGTCATGTTCCATGGTTGGGAATCAAGGGCACTCCAGTCATGTTCCATGGTTAGGAATCAAGGGCACCCCAGTCATTTTCCATGGTTAGGAATCAAGGGCAATTCAGTCATGTTCCATGGCTGGGAATCAAGGGCACTCCAGTCATGTTCCATGGTTGGGAATCAAGGGCACTCCAGTCATGTTCCATGGTTGGGAATCAAGGGCACTCCAGTCATGTTCCCTGATTAGGAATCAAGGGCACTTCAGTCATGTTCCATGGTTGGGAATCAAGGGCACTCCAGTCATGTTCCATGGTTGGGAATCAAGGGCACTCCAGTCATGTTCCATGGTTAGGAATCAAGGGCACTCCAGTCATTTTCCATGGTTAGGAATCAAGGGCACTTCAGTCATGTTCCATGGTTGGGAATCAAGGGCACTCCAGTCATGTTCCATGGTTAGGAATCAAGGGCACTTCATTCATGTTCCATGGTTAGGAATCAAGGGCACTTCAGTCATGTTCCATGGTTGGGAATCAAGGGCACTCCAGTCATGTTCCATGGTTAGGAATCAAGGGCACTTCATTCATGTTCCATGGTTGGGAATCAAGGGCACTCCAGTCATGTCCCATGGTTGGGAATCAAACCCGCCACCTTCCGGTCACAGGCCAGTTTCCCTAACTCTAGGCCATAACTGCCCGACATATAAGGCATATAATATAATAGACAATGTTGCCATAGGGCTCCTTTAATAATGCCCAATCACACCCTCATCCCTCATGGCCAGTCAGTGCTCTGTTTGCATTTCTGGGTGACACTTCCTGACCTGCTGTTATGCCTTTTTTCTTGATGGACATGTGAGTTTAAATAACTATGTAGCCATTCTTCTAAAATGTCAGAGAAGTTGTAATGTAAGTGCCATTTACTGTGTTAGCGCTGGCCATTATGTCATTCATTCGGGTGACTTGCTTTGCGCATTCCAATGTATATGTCATAGTTTATACAGCTGTGGCCATGTAACCTTGAAATGTATGGCAATGCATTGAAACAGTTTAAAATAGCACCTATTACTGGACGGTGAGCACAAGTAAGCCTTGGTGTGATAATGGTAAAAACATTACACATAGGAAAAACAGTAGAATATATGAAATTAGTTATTTTCTCATAAAGAATAAAGAAAGATGGATTTGTGGTTTGTATCTCTGAGCAGTGATGTCATCGGGCAGGTATGACTAAAGAATCCTTCTTTTGTTACAGTAATAAAACATATGCTATGCGAGCTATAGGTTAACCATGATTAATGGTGACTATGGATATTGCTCTTGTCTTGGGTAGTCAAAACAGAAGTGCTGTGTAAGATAACACCTTATCTGTGTTTTATAGCCTGTGATTTCACTATGTACAGATTTATGATGACAAATGGTGTTAACTAGCTGATAATGAGTGAAATTTCATTCTCTGAAGCATTCCATAATTTAAGTTTGTATGCTGCTCACATTCTCCATTAGGCACGTCTGTAGATTAAACATTTGTAGACTGGAAGCTTGGCTGTCAAGTTCAGTGCTGTAAAGGAGGGGAGGGGGGATACATATTTGTAGGACAATGCACTGAGGAGATCTATGAGGAGGCCAGTGACTCCGTCTGTGAATTATTCACTACTCTGCTGTGGTCTACATGCCAGGTCACCGGCATTCACAGCAGGGAGAAAGGCATTACTTATTATCGGAATAGCACAGTTCACTTGAAGCCGGCTGCTTTTTTTGTTCATTGCCCTTTCAGGTTTTAACAAGACGCTGCATTCTTGTAATCTTCCCCTAGGCAGCCATGCTCTCTGCACTGGAGATATATGTAATAACAATAGGGAAGCTTGCTTACTTTACTCGAGACGTTGCTTATTATTTTTTTCCCCATTCACCGCAACCCAGGAAAAATCTGCAACTAGAATTGTTACTTGGTAAAATGTCTAGACTTAAAGAGCTACTTCGGGCAAATGTTACACCATTGCGTCGGTCTGAAACTGTTTTACGTTTTTAAATTGAAGAACTGTCCGAGATATTTAGGTTTACAGTTTCACCTCATGATTTCTATTTTAAAAAAAGGGGGCCCTTGGGTCTGTGATGCTGCATAATAATCAGCTCTCTGCACTGACAGATATGTGATGAATCTGGAGGAGGAGGGACATAAGGAGGAAGGGACCATCAATCTTGTCCCGCTCTGCTGAGCTGATTGGGGGGGGGGACTGGATAATAAAGAGAATGTCATTGGCTGAACCTGTAAACCCCGATATCTCGGCCATTTCTGCTTCAAGTTAAAAACAGAAAACAGTTTAGGACAGTGCCAAATGTAGCTTGACACAATGCTGTAACAATTACCTTTGCCTGCAGCATCACTTTAATGTAAGACCTGGAGTAACAACCTTTCAATCAGATTGAAAAATGTCCAGTTGTCATCTGGAAATTTGAGTCTTATGGATTGCTTTGGAAAGATGCTTCCAGTTTCTAGTACGCACATGTAAAATATGGGGTCCTAAAATACTGGATGCTTTTGTATATCTAGCAGTTTTCATGTACAAAGTTATCTTATTAGAGATGCTTAGAGCACCAAAACGTGTCTGAAAACTATGCGGGATACTCACCCCCACTTTTTATGAACCTGTGGTAGCTAGCAAAAGCAGACAGGCATTCAAAATTGGGTGAGGGACACAGTAGTCTTGAGGGCCACTACAGGAGTTTTGACTAGAGACCTGCATTAAAGTGGAACAAAACTCTCTAAAACCCCCCATGCCCCCACCCGAGCACCTTGGGTGATATTGCCATGACCACCTGGCAGATCTGAGATTGCTGATTTGCTGACTTCAAATGTGCCAGCTGACGTAACAAGCCGGCTGGCAATATCCCCGGCTTCCCTCTAGTCTGAGGCGTGCTCCCAACTTCTATATGAATGGCTGGGGGCCTGAATGCTCCTTAGCTAAAGAGAAGCCATAGATGTGGCCATGGGCCATGGAAACCCTGAGATTCCCTGAGAAAGATTTGTTTTTCAGGTGATCCAGGTGGTTTCACACAGCCAGATTCAGGCAAGAAAGAGGATCAGCCAGCACTCCAAAAGATAATGTATTCAAATCCAACAGGTCGATATCACAGCAAAGACCAAAAAGATCCAACAAAATCCAATGTTTCGGGGATTTTTTTTTTTTTTGCTTGTTGTTGCTCCCTGATGAAGGGGCGCTAGACGCCCTGAAACGTTGGATTTTGTTGGATCTTTTTGGTCTTTGCTGTGATATCGAACTGTTGGATTTGAATACAATATCTTTTGTAGTGCTGGCTGATCGTCTTTCTTGTTTGTTTGCGGCGCCACCGCCGGCCACAGCACCCACCACACCGCTGTTTTTGGTAAGAGTGCTTCTGAGGAATCGGACATTACAGCTAGATTCAGGATGCCCCAGGCCAGCCAAGCAGCCATGTCCTTTAGACTACAGGGCCGGACTGCACTGGTTTTGATCTGATTTAAGTGAAATGCTGGTGCCATTAAAAACGGTGCCATCTCAGCTAAAAATGTACATACAATGTATGTTTTTGTGGAGTATTACAAAGCAGTATTATTGGGTCAACGTTAAATTCATCAAAATCAAATTGTCAAAATTCCAGTCAGCTCTGTTTTTTAAAACCAGTAACTTGTCTGTAGATCATGGCAGGGGTCACCATTAGCCAATGAATGTATTTTAGTGGAAAAGAATACTCCTGATAACTATAATAAACTTCTAAATTTATGTTGGCAGTCTCCTTTAAAAGAATATTGTATGCTTACAGTAAAAGATGAATCCCTCTTTACCTCCATCCATATCTGTATGTAAAGTTAAAGATCCACTTTAACAGAATAATGTAATGGTACAGTATTTGGGCAGTCTTTCACTTTTTATTATAGTATAAAATCTGTAAATAAAGCCAAGGATACAGATGTATCAGTAAGTGTAAGGGCCTTTGAGGAAGAGGCATTCAGCTCAATGACAATAGGATAATGAGGGTCATGCTGAATATTTGGTGAAGCCAGTGTGCATTGCGGTGTGGATTTCAACCTGCATCTCGGTGAGCATTTTAGTGATAACAGAAAAAAAAGTGTAAAAAGAAGCACTTTGCATTTTACATTTTACCATTTAAAAATATGTGGTGGCACATTTTAACAGTTTGGGTACATTATTTTTCCAGTGATGGAAGGATATATTTTTAAAGTTTGGAAACAACAGCACCCTATGGGCTATGCTAAAGATTTCACCATTTTTTTTCTGCATAGCCAACAGGGTGCTGTTGCTTCCAAACTTAAAAACAAATATCTTTACAAAATGTACCACACCTATAAAAAATGCCCCATCACAGGTACATGTAATTTTTGGAGGGGGGGCAAGGTAGACATTTGTATTGCACTTTTTTGGCTAAACACTAAAAAGGTCACCAGGATGCAGGTTGCAATCCACACTTCAAGTCACACTGGCTTCACCAAATATTTAGCATAACCCCAAATATCTGCCCCCTCTCCACCCCAATGTCAGACAGACCCATGATACATCCTTGTTGGCAGTGGAAGCAATTAGACCATGGGCTTGGTATACCTAAGCACTGCACTGCAAGCAATGTTCAGATGCTGGGCCCCATAACTCTGACCTGGCAAATGCTGAGCAAGGCCGTTCAGTACATTCTGAATAACAGGAGGCTGAAAACTGTGTTGTAGTGGAGACTTAGGTTGCAGTGCTTTATTATTGAATCTTAAGAGGATTTTAAAGGGTAGACTGGCAAGAAAGAGGCACATGAGGCATGAAATGAATGGTACAGGAGTCATTAAGCATAATCAGGAATGACAAATGGCGCAAACTGCCAACCAGGGGCAGACTGGCCATAGGGCGTACCAGGCAATATCCCGGTAGGCTGGCGCTAGGGAAGGCCGGAGCCTGAAACCAACATATGCTGGAGGGTGAGGGTTGGCCGCTGCGATCGGCCTGCATGTCCCTGCTGTACCTGCCGCTGCCTCGGCCACTCTCATACACACAAACACACACACATTCATGCTTACCGTAACTTCCTGGCTGTTGCGGGCTGGTCGTCAATGGGCTGCGTCCATTGTTTTCATTGGACGCCGGCCATATGAGGCACGCCCACCGATGACCAGTGCGCAACAGCCAGGAAGTGCCGGTAAGCATGAATGTGTGTGTGCTTGTGTGAGTGAGAGCGGTGGCGGCCGCGGCGGCAGGAACAGCAGAGACAGGCAGGCCACCGGGAACCAGCGGTAAGTGTGTGGGTGTGTGAGTGGTGCGGCGGAGCAGGGCGGGGGGAGGAGGGAGTGGGGGATGCCATTCACTGGCTGTGCTGAGGGATGCCCCCATGACTGTATTGAGGGATGCCCCCACTGGCAGTAATGGGGGATGCCCCCATTGGCTGTACTGAGGGATGCCCCCACTGGCAGTAATGGGGGATGACCCCACTGGCTGTACTGAGGGATGCCCCCACTGGCAGTAATGGGGGATGCCCCACTGGCTGTACTGAGGGATGCCCCCAATGGCAGTAATGGGGGATGCCCCACTGGCTGTACTGAGGGATGCCCCCAATGGCAGTAATGGGGGATGCCCCACTGGCAGTAATGGGGATGCCCCTACTGGCTGTATTGAAGGATGCCCCCACTGGCAGTAATGGGGGATGCCCCCACTGGCTATACTGGGGGATGCCCCCAATGGCAGTAATGGGCGATGCCCTCATGACTGTATTGAGTGTTGCCCCCACTGGCAGTAATGGGAGATGCCGCCACTGGCAGTAATGGGAGATGCCGCCACTGGCTGTATTGAGGAATGCCCCCACTGGCTGTACTGAAGGATGCTACCACTGCCTTTAATGAGGGATGCCCCTCAATAACTGTAATGTAGGGATGCCACTCATTGGCTATAAAGAGGGATCCCCCTCATTGCCCTTAATGGAAGATGCCTGTGTGGGATGCCCCTCACTCGCTGTAATGAGGGATGCTACTTACTGGATGTAATGAGGGATACCGATCACTACCTGTAATAGGGGTTCTGTCTGTAAAGGGGGGATTTAAGCACACCATTTGGTTCAGAATATTTTCTCTCTTGTTCTTGTTCTTTAAACCCTGGGTGCATCTTATGGAACAAAAAGTGACATTAAGATACTATCCCGGGCCAGGAACAGTGCAGCAGGGCCGGTGTGCCCCAGAAAGTCTTCTATAACTGGGCTCATTGCCACTTCATACCATACAGTTGTTTAGCCATTCCTAGTAAAAAAAAAAAAAAAAAAAGAAAAACCACATCCAAAATGTCAATATACTAGTTCCGCTTATATTGATTCTTAGCATTGGAATATATATCATACACATTGTATTCAGGTACCTGATAAATTCATGTTTTCATAGGAAGCTGGCTGTGCATCAGTTGTATACTTAAATGACACTTGCCTTGCCCCATCTATAACATACAAAATAAACATTGCATACATACTGTCATGATATTGAGCTCTAGTGAGGTTGTGTTTGGATATACAGCCTGATATAAGATAAAATACACTTACTTGGCAAAGGTTCAGTGGTCTGCGAAGATCGGGGCATAGATGGCATAATCCCCGCCTATCAAACGCACGCAGGCTGGGGGAGATGGTGTGGCACAGGCCGTGTCACACTTCCCTGCTGTCCCGATGTGACCCGAGGGTGGTGGGATGCGCTTTTATTGTGCGCATCCCCTCCACCCTGGAATTGCTAGTCACTTCCGGGGTACTCGGAACGCAATCGCGTTCCACTGGTCCCCAGATGGACGTCACCTCTCTGAGGGGAAAATTCATGTAGGAGGTGGAGGATGCGGAGGGAGTGCGCCGGATGTCATTGGCGCGCAGACGCATAGGCGCCCAGTGCATCACCGTCTCTGATGACGGTATTCACGCTTGGCCCCTCCCTGGTGCTAATATGTGACAACACCTCGCAGCCAACTGGCCGGCCTGACAGGAAGTGCGGATCGCTATATGCGTTCCACTCTTCCCTGGTCGGGTGGGTGGGGGCCACCTCCTCAATCATTCACCTCATATGGAGGAGTGGATAATAATCCTTAATACACCCCTCGTTGTGCCCTGATCCCCCCCAGTGTCACGCCCTTTCCCTAAGTGTGTACCAGGCTAATATTAATATCCCACATCGGGTGTGGGTCACAAAAATAGGGGGAGGTGTCATATGCCCATCTGGACACTCACACCACCCCCCTTATTCCATTTAGGCTTTTCTCTCATTATTAATCAAAACATGGAACTTTTCATCTCAGCTTGAAGGTATTTAATAAAATAAGTGGAGAGTTCTTCATGTTAATACACAATAGTGTAAAAAGTGCAAAGAAAAGTATTCTAATGGTGGGTTGACATGAGCAGATAACTTGACTGTTCGTTTAGTGAGCGAAAGGACCATACATATCTTCTGCGATTGAATGACTGTGTTTAGACACCTAAGATTTGTTGGTTAATAGATCTCTTGAGTGATCGCTTGTTTCACTTGTGCTCATAGCTAAAACACTTTTTTTGTGGACAAATTCTGTTTCCACATACCAGTGAACGAGAAATTTTTGGTCAGCCAAAACGTTACGATGGCTGCTCTCATTCTCGTTCCTCGTTTGATCACAGCCACCATTTCCACTGAGCAAGTACCAAATATCTGGATGGGTATAGATTGAGCTTTACAGCATGACCTTCTCTAGAACAAACTACCACTCACTTGTCTCCAAACCAAAGTCCAGCTGGGCATGACAGCTTCTGTTATGCTATGTGCTTGTAAATAAATTAATGCTGGTGGAGTGCTGCTACCTGAGCAAAAGCCTTCTCCTTATGCCAAGGCTCCCTGTTTCTGTGTCCAGTCTGTTTGCATCTTGAGTCCTGTCAGATGTGTCCAATTCAGGGGTTCTGTGTGACTTGATGCAAGGTCATGTGTCTGGCTCTGAGTTCCTGTTTTCAACTCTTTGTCTGACTCAGATCATTTTGTGTTGCTCAAAGGTCCCAAGTCCCAAGTTGAGGTGCTATGTCCTAGGTGCTGTGTCTAGGCCTGTTCCCTTTGCTCCTGCTTTAGCAGTATGTTCGAATTCCCAAATTCCCTTGGTAAACACTGGCTGGCCCTTCAGCTTTGCACTTTATGAGGTCCTTTGGAATATGTAGTCAGCGTGTTCATGCACCACTGTCTGTGACCCAAACTGAGGTCATTGTATGGCTGTATGCTTGATTTTAGCCCACCCACTGTAATTAGCAGGATGCCCTATACTAATGAGCGTACCATGTATAGAGACTGTGTTCATACTTACCTGCAGACCACCTTACCTGCAAATACTTGTAGACGATGTGAAGAAGAGGAAACAGCAACAAATGCTGTAGAATTAGTCAAACAATAAAAAAAGTAAATGTGAGTTCTTAAGGAAGATGCTTGATGCCAGAGAGTCAAAGTAAAGTCAACGTCAAATAAACCCATTTTTTGCAGCACTGTTCCAAAACCCTTTAGGTATTGTGGATAAATGAGCAGCATGATAGTCTGGCAAAAAATATTTTTATAGCGTTCAGCAAATTATAGACTATGCATTTAATTCACTACAGGTTCACTTAAATCATGTACATCAAGTACTTACTGTAGGTTAAGTGCAAGCCCCATCATTACATTTCTCTTGCAGACATGACATGACTATGAGCGTAATTTAGAAGAGATTGCTGCAGCAATGACACAGGAGTAGAAAGTTGCTCCTCCACTGTGTTTTTTGGCCGACTGGCTTAGTTAATAAATCATGAGGGTAAGTTTTCATGTCTATGTACAATACATTTGAAAATGAAAATAAAGACCTGAAACAATTAACTGATCCAAGAATAACATTATTAAACAATTGATCTCTTGCTCTCTGTCTGTCTCTGTCTTTCTCTCTTTATAAGGCCCGGCTCCAATACTCTGTAAGCCACTTGGTGAGTGAGTCTCAATGGGCCCCCTGATAGGACATGTCTCGCGCCTTGTCACATCATCTCAGCTGCTGCTGCCCTCCAGTCCTCACTGCCTTCCCACTGCCCCAGATCATCCTTTTGTCCTTGCCACCTTTTCTACTGCCACTGATTTCTCGCTGGGCCTTGTTGCCTTCTCAACTGCCACCAATAACCCTTCAGTCTTTGCTGCCTGTTGAAGAGTCTATCATGGTTTTCAGTCATCCTCTCATCCTTGCTGCCTCCTCATGGTTGTCAATTGTCCTCTCATCATTGCCACTGAAGGGTGCAGACCATCCATTGGTCCTCATTAGCTTCTTATCTGTTGCTGATTGCTTTTTATCCTTTATATATATATATATATATATATATATATATATATATATATAGCCCTAAAGCTGTATATATAAGGCTCAGCGAAGCAATTGTATCACCACAGGTGCTCTTCGTGTCAATTCAGTGACATCACCACCACCATCTTATATATAACGTACCAAATTCAATCTTGGTTTTTGGCACATCTGATTCCCCTTTTAGGGCTCCACTATTCCTCGTCTAGCTACGATTAAATGCTTATCTATTAGGTGCTTAGATGTTCACCTCCTCATATAAGATCAATGGACTTCAATTTCCACAAAAGGATATATCAACTTGCTCCGGGTTTATTAAAACACATACAGAGGACAAAAAGACAGAAACACAAAGTGCTCCAATAGCGTAAGTACGTTCCACACAAGGGAATTCAACTCTATGGCCACTGGCCCTTTAAAAAGCCGCTCACCAGATATTAAAAACAAGTAAACTTTCAGCATAAAAGTACAAAAGAACGGGCGTCATCTAGACCTTCCAGTCAGTCCGCACACACCAGTATGCAAAGGAACAAGTTCCAGCTCACCGCCTCCTCCGGCCATAGTCAGCGGCGCTGCTCGTCCACACAACTCACGTGACACTCCTTAGCTCCGCCCAACGCGTTTCGTCATCACGACTTATTCATGGGCTCGCGCGGGGCTAGGAGTGTCACTAATTTATTCACCTCCTCCTGTCACGTGGTTCAATTTTTAATTAACTCCTTCAGTTCACAAACTTATATCGCATGTGCCGCCTTTCTTTCAAAACAGCAAATGATGTGCCCGTACCCTGGAAGGTCCAGCGCACACCCATCTCTTCAAATCAATCACATATTTTATTCCACAAACAATACAATTAAACAATTAGCCAAAAAGCATCCTAAAAATCTTCTCCTATTTTTATCTCATTCCCACAACCAGTTTAATTATATACAACATAGAAAAAAGCTTCTTTTTTAAAAAAAAATATCCATCAATAAGAACTTTTTATCCTTTGCCACTTTCTCCAGTGCCACTGATGCTGCTATCCTTTGGTCCTGAGGTGAGCCATGAACAGGTCTGCACTTGGAACGCCTGGCTCCCCAGTCTGGTGGGTGCAGCCTAGTGCTGGTCCTATCAATAAATATATAAATATATATATATATATATATATATACACACTGTCACAGAGATGTATATATATGCAATTTAATGTGGGTATCTCAAGAAGCAAAAAGAAGAGGCTGGTCTTCTGTCACGAATTTCTGCATGGAAGTATGGATTTCTAACGCACATCCTGTTTGTGATCCCAGAGATCCTCTAGTCTCTGATGTGCTGGGTAGGCCAAAAACTCAAAAAGTAGGTGGCAGGTGGCCAAAGCAGATCAACTGTGTCTGGGAACAGGAGATAATTGGATGTAGGAAACAAGATAAGATTGTACACACTAAATATCTGAGTGTAGGCTGATTAAAGGTAAAGGTTGAATGCAGGAATATGACTGGCACTGACCCAGGGCCACCAACAGGGTAGTACAGGAGAACTAAGACTAAAACGTTGTTTTTGGCTTGCCTGCAGTATTTTAAGTTATTTCTCAAGTTAAATGTTTTATTTGCTAAATGAACAGCAGATTTTATGTATTATATTATGTTACTACAATGGTGTTTTGGCTGAAGAGTGGGTATAGAGAATAATTACCTCTGGTAGGCTCCAGGAATGATTTTCTCAGGTAGTCCCAAGGTGCTCCAATCTGACCCTGGACAGGAATGCTCGATGGGTGCCAGACAATTAGTTCCCTACTAAACCCTCAGCCTTGTCAGTGTGATCATTTAGCATGTGAATTTGCCACTCAGGCCACATGTTTTTGCGGGGGTTAGTATAAAAAACAATCAACAAGAGATCCAACATGGTAGGGGGTCGATATACATTTGTATAGAGCTCAGACTCTTACAGCATCCCTGCTAATATGTCTGACACAGGTACATATTTAATTTTTTGCTTTCTGTGAGAAATGTAAGTGGTGAAGCTGGATGATCACTGATGCAGCCAGACAGCAAGTCAGCAGTTGCTTGCTCCAAGTTTCTCCCATGACAGGTTTCCTTTAGGATCACCGAAACTGTTTGTTCTTCAGGCAGCAGCTTTTGCCACATCTGACAGCATACTTAGAGACGCCTGTCTCCAAGTTTTGTAGGCACCAGCTAGAAAAATGTAAGTATTTGTTATATGGGCCATGGCCACCACTAACATTCCAGGGAAGAGAATAGCTGGCGTCTCTAGCAGCATCAGTCAGACAACATTGGGAACCAGCCTTGTCATCACTTGGGAGGCAAGCTACTGCATTAGTACTTATCAGCTGAAAGTCAGCTTCTTTGTTCACTTAGATGAGACATATTTATGTTTTGATGGTTTGGGCAATTAATCAATGTAGACGTTGCACAATGCCATCCTTTGTTTGACAGCCGGGCTATCAGCTGCATGTTTTCCTGTGTCCCAATATTTGTCCTGAGATGCTGCCAGCTTATTTGCTTACTTGTCACCAGCCTTGGAGTAACCTAGTGATCTGATATCGGCTACTTCCCAAAGCATGGACATCAGTAAATACTTTATGCTGTCTACTAAAAGATGACATTGAAAGAGTTTCCTATAGAAAATCTAGACCTTCAGTCTCCTGTAATAAAACAATACCATGATCAATGGTGTGCAGGATAAAGCTACGAAAAAGAATTTGGCCATTGTTGGAACATTATGACCGAATACACTTTATAGTTTAGGAAGCATAACACTATACAGCCAAAGCATTACTTTAGAATTGCTTATGTATTAAACCAGACCAAAATCCATTTTACATAAAATTGGTGTTTGCCCACTCCAAGGGACATACTGATTGCCAGGGCCTTCCTTAATTTCCCCCCTACAAACCTTGCAACCTTGAGGGGTTATCCCTTTTTGAAAGTGTATTTTTTGTGCAAAAATTCTGTTCTCATGGTGCTGAGCTGATCTAGTATTTTTTTCCTATGTTAGTTTTATGGAAGCAGTTTTCACTTGCTGCACTCTGTTGCTATTGGCAATGTACACCCAAAAAAGAGGAGTGAGTCCTGTACACACAAAACACTGCTGCTATGGGCGCTGCTGAGGTGAGGGAGCTCACGCGTAAACATGCAGCAGTACCCTTAAATGTCAAGTCGCTGCTGCCCTTCGTTGTGGTACACAACTTTTTCAAAGGCTAGTCGGCAGAGCAAAGTGGCTCTAGTAAATACAAAGGGGAAATCCCACCCCAGCTGCAACATCACACGCAGCTGTTCAATCAAAAGAATTCGGAAGAGGGTAAGAAAAGACCCCTCCCCTACTTTTGATTGGACGGCTGCTTGACATTTAAGGGTACCGAGCGCTTCTGATGATCTTGGATACGGCGCCATTATTTGGCCTAGCCCTGAATCCTTGCATCTCTATTGATGGCCGAAGTAGAGGAAGATAAGGAGGACTGCCTACTATTGTTTAACCCTTGCGCTCCCGAGCATTGAAATTCTGTATGTGCATTTTGGAATATTAAAGTTATATGTTTTTAATGGCAGAGTTGCACTAGATTTGTTTGTGATCTCTTGTTTTTTATTGTGGTCATTTAATGCAATGAGTTGCATTAGGAGTTGCCAACTATCTTTCTGAAATAATGGGGTTTGGACGCCGAGTCATCCGTCTCCTTTGAGTTGTAACGAAGCATTGAAGTGTTCTACAATTTAATGCGCTCACGGCTGAGAATCTGGTAAGCGGATATCTGAGAGGTGGAGGGCATGTGTGGACAATTTGGATGTGCATGCACCTTGGGATATGTGTTATTCAGAGTAAACCAAGTGCAATATCGGCTCACTTGGTGTACAATAGCAACAAATGAAAACTGCTTCCATAAAACGCACTTTTGCTAACATTAGATAATATTAAAAAATTATAGATCAGCTCAGCACCTTTAAGACATCATTTTGCCAAACAAAAGGTCCTATCGAAAGTGGACTTACCCTTTAAAGTAATCTGCACTCCACCAGCAAAATGCAGCCGTGTGATCAGCCAAACGCAGTCACATGGCCACTTCTCGGCGAATCAGAAGCCAGAGGAACGTGGTTTAAGGTAAGATTTACCAACCCAAGCGCAACCTCCGATCTGCCTCTGACATTCTCCTGTTCTCCTCCTTGGTTACCTCCTCACACTCCCGCCTTCAAGACTTCTCCCATGCCTCCCCAATACTCTGGAATGCACTTCCCCGCTCAATCTGCCACTCTCCATCACTCCAAGCCTTTAAAAGTGCCCTCAAAACTCACTTCTTCAGACAGGCATATGACCTGGCTTAAGCAATTCTTATAACCTTCAAATGACACATGCAGCCCAACTCTAGCTCTACCACTTGTGACCCTGCCCCTTTTGTCTCCACCTCCATCTTTTAGACTGTAAGCTCGCAAGGGCAGGGCTCTCCAATTTTCTCCTGTGCTCACAACACTTGGTTTAAACCTTGTGGCATCTAAATTTGTATTGTTCCCTGTACTATATGTTTTTTTAATGTAATGTAATCATACCTTGTAAAGCGCTACGGAAGATGATGGCATTATATAAATAAACAATAATAATAATAATAATTTTCAAGGCTTTTAGGGGGCTAATCCCCTGCCCCCATGGATTGGATCAGTACCCATGTTATGTAATCAGTTAGGTGGATGTAAGAATAGAGACAACAAAAAGTTCAAGTATTTATACAGATCTCTACATCTAATTGATAGTTTTCTTTTTTTAAAAAACCCAAAACATTTATTATTAACACAGTTAAACACCTCAGTGGTTTATCAAAACGTTACTTTAACTGTTATCCTGCCCCCCTTTCTTTTCTGCTCATGTCAGTAACAGAGCTGTGTAGTGCATGGCTGCCATTTGGGGCATGCAACCTGTGCATCTCATTCTCTCTATGCATTGCTGGGGGAGATTTGTCATTGTCATACCAGCAGCCATTCTGCTCATCATCTTCTCCAGTCTGCTGGCACTGACACCACCAGAATTGATAAAGGAGATGCAGCAGTACTTATATCAGTGTGGCAGAGGATGTTGAGTATCAGAGCGGCAGCAGAAGGTGGCCATTTTTATAACTAATATTTGGGGGGAGATAGCAAGGTTTGGAGACCATACAAGGTATTGTAAAAACCTCAAATAGAGTGGAGGTAAGGGAAGAGTATAAACATCATGGTGGCAACACAGGGCACCATCTTGAACTCTTAGGCAGGACCACTCAACCTAAGGCTGTCCATTCAATCCCATTAGGTAATGAAAGTTGCCACATCTCTAGCCAAGAACAGTGCTCAGACTGGGTATATGTATTTAAAGACATTCCTCAAACTGTAGATAGGGTCAGGGAAGAGGAACAAAAAAAGCCCAGCCTTGAGTTAAGCTTTAACCCATAGTCATAATTCTATTTGTAGTCATTGATACAAAGGTAATGGCCTTAGAAAGCTTAAAGCAGATCTACACCCTGTGGACAGTTTAAACCTGTCTGAATCTGAATCCCCCTCCTGCTTGCAACCTGCCTCGTCTTGTGGGTTTCTGTGACATGGGGGAACAGAAGCTGCAGCATAAGCCGCAGCCGCCGGCACCAATTATTGGAAGGGACACCAAAAATTGGTGTCGGCATCTGCGGCTTGTGCTGCAGGTACCACCCTAATTTCCAGTTGCCCGTCTGCCAATAACTAACAGGCCAATGACATACAATATATGGGAAGGGGAGGGTAAAGCACTTTTGTGAAAGCCTAAAATATCCACTGTTTGTTCCAGAGTAAATTTTATTTTTTTTTATAAGATTGCATCTGTATTTATCTTAGTTGTGCTAGAGCTGAAGGGGAAGCACATGCCCAAGAGGAAAAGAATACTACAGATGACAACACTGCTGTTATGTGAAACTTCTTGGCTTAAGGAGAATATATATATATATATATATATATATATATATATATATATATATATATATATATTTATTTATTTAAGGAAACAGGCTTTACATTTTAATGTTTATTATTAATGATTTCTATAAATGTCCTTGGTTCCTTGGTTCTTGGACGCCCATGTACCCAGGAACTCCGGAGATCTTTCTGCAGTGAACTAAATGAAACACAGATTAAGGTAAGCTAAGAGGACTAAATTATATTCTTTGCAGGGGGGGATGATGAAGCTAGCCAGAAGAAGCATTAAAGTAGAAAGGTTTAGGTCATGTCAAGTAAACAATTTAACAGTCTTCGTAAAATGCCTGGGGCACAAGAGAAAGCGCTGCACTAGAAAGGGGCAAGAAAGACACGTCACAAATTTGTCAAATTGGCCAAAAGTCAAGATCTGTCACTATAAAAGCCTCCTGCTCAGGAAACGTCAGGCTCCTGAATATCTATTTCGCCTTCAGGCTACCCAAGACATAGAAATCCACCTTGGCTACTCCATGAAAATAGTGCAATTTGCTACTACAGAAAACAAATATTGCCCACCCAAAAAAGGGCAGCACGTATACCAGACAATGGAGTTGACCTTTAAATCAACTATTATAAAATAAAGTAAATCAAATAAACAATATCTCAAGATAACAGTTTAGATTTTTTAGGGATTTTTTTCAGCTGTCTGTAAAAACAAACATGGGGTTAAAGAACTGGTCTTTCTTTTCTCCATGTTTCTTGCTTTGGGCTGAGGTAAGGTGGTGAATTGTGTGCATGTGACTTTTCAAAGGTAAAGCAATTGGTATCACAAGACTAGAGTAGTAGCTTCCCCGAGTTTCCAGAGCAAATATTTACAGAGCAATTATCAGTTACAACACTGGCATATGTATATGAAACGTGCTGTTATTATAGATGACGAGCTTATTTATTTTTTGCTGTCATAATAAATATGTGTAAACACTGGCTGGCCACGTTTCTTTATAATTGGTCACATTTTTATAGTCCCTTAATGGCATGTGATTTCTTCAAATAACTAATGTTAAAGACTGCAATCAAATACATTTCATGCCAGTGTGATGGGAGAAAAACCATGAGAGGCATCCATTCTGGCTGTTCAGGAACTGAACCCCCATTGTATCCAACCCAAGGTCAGGGTGACCAGATCTGGGCTGTGCAGCCACAACTTCAGGAGACATTTCTGTGATTACCCACCATAACCTTACTCTCCAGCAGAGAAGTAGCTAGGCTTTTTGGCACCCAGGGCAAAGATTCGAAATGGTGCCCCCCAGCTGTTCTCAGACCTCTCTTCACCGCCCCCCCAGACCTGTTGCACCCGGGGCAAGTGCCCCACCTGCTCCCCCCTAGCTTCGCCCCTGCTCTCCAGCACACTCTCCTAATTATCTCTTCAGTTCACACAGGTCCCAAAAAAACCTAAAGTACCCCATCACCAAATCTGCCTAACACAGTACACACACCCCTAATACTCAATTATTATTGCTGCTGTTTTTTTATTTTAAACAAGACCTCTACTTTCTAGCACAACAAAGTCAGACCAGCCAAATAATTCCAATAGGGGCCGACCTGTTCCCACAAGCATTGAAGCCACAAGTCTTCCTAGTGACACGTTCCCTTTGGAGACTCACATGCCCCTAGTTTTGATGATATGGGGTGAATGGTTCAGGGTACAACTGTAAAAGGTGTCACGAACTTTGGTGTCACAGTCTATCTACAAACTTTTCTATGCTTGCATTCAGGCATGTTATACCATCAAGAGAGACATCCAACTGCACTTCACAAACAAATCACCTGAGTTCAAGAAACCTAACACATAAGAGAATGTGAAATATTTTTTGCACCTAGATCAGTAATGGGAACCAAGAGACTGCATTTATGAAGCAGTCACTATCTCTGTATATAGGGTGCTGTCCCCAAATGTAATGCATGGGAAAACAGGCTCTCCACCAATATATTGTAGAACATGCTTGCACAGTGCCATCATATATAAATCTTGAGAAGTCAGAGATCAGCAGTTATAAGTTTAGACATGACAGCTTGACATTTTTGTGTGTACTATAAAACGGCGAAAGGTACATTCATATCCACACACGGTACACGCGATAGTGAGGGATTTGTAACAGCATCATTATGGGTGATAAAAAAGAAAAGCTCACACAGATCTGTTCAGATTGGAATCCAGTGTAAAGGATCCAGTGCTTCATTTGCACCAGAGAAGGCTGAAGGGTGGGAGGGAAGAAAGGTGCAGTCATTGGATGGATTAATGGTAAGGGGCACTAAACCATGTTCTAACATTTATTTTTTTAGATCTTAGATTTAGATAGACACTTACACACATACAACGGGGTTGATTCAAAACCAGGTGAGAATTTTCACTTCTTTTTTTCAGTACGGAAAACTGGCATTCACTTTCATTGTCTACCTGGCTCTGAATCAGTTCCAAGGTGGACAATGAAAGTAAATGATAGTTTTCTCTCCTTATAAAGGAGTGAGTATTCTCACCTGGCTCTGAATCAGCCCCAAGGTAGACAATTATTATTTTTGTATTTATATAGCGCCATCATCTTCCGCAACGCTGTACAAAGTAGTAATTACAGACAGGGTAGAAACATACAGAACATAGACTATTACAAATGCTGTTACACAGTTTACAATGAATATTCTGAATACAAGATACAATAGGACAAAAGACAGTTGCAAAGCACAGGGCCAGATTCCACCACCCTCCCTCCCCTGTCCTGTCGCAGCCTTGAGGAGGGGGGCCAGGGGGGAGACCTTAACTTAAGACTGGACTTCCATTTTGATTTATGGAGTTTTTTGTGTTTTGCGGTGCAGAGATGGGACTGGTATACAGTTGTATACAGTGTTTAGAACTGTTCTAATCCACATCATGGCAAAAACCACACAACTAAATTAAAGAAAAAAACAACACAAGAACTAGCAGGAGCATTTTCCGAACTTTGAAGTAAACCTCACCAAAAGTCCCAGATTCAGTAAGACTGTTATCCCCATTGTGTCAGAGTTTCCGGGAGGACAGTGGGATGAAATTCCCCAAAGTGGGACTGTCTGGAAGAGGGATGTCTGGTCAATTTTTTCACCAGCATGGCTGCCACACCATTCTGAAGTGACATGCCACAGTACATTGTGCACCTGCCATCTCAGTGCTTGGGAGTACAGCATATGTAAAGGAGAATTTGTAAAGCTGTTTCAATTCGATGACTTTAGGTATGTAGTATGTACTACATCATTCTGAAGGTAGTTTGACTGGGATCAAAGCATCTTTTTAGCAATCAGTCTTTTCGTTCATTTGTTTTCTTTTGATGTATAGGGTAGAACAACCTGTAGCCAAGTAAAAAAGGTCACAGTGACCCAAAGGTTAATTTACCAAAAATATGCAGAAATATACAGAAAAAAATCTTTTCTAAGCAATGATGTTGCCTGTGGGAACCCACATTCTTTTTCTTGAAATATAAGAATTTGCTATGGGCATCGCTTATGCTTGGCTCCACAACAAATAGTTCCCATAGTATTCAATGTTTTGTTTTAGTCATGTTAGAAGAGCCATTCAGAGAATTTGCCAGTACTGCATTGCATGACTATATTGCAACGCTTTATTGAATAAAACCCTGACAAGTTAGTATTGTTTTTACACCAATAGAGGCCACCCCTGGAGTTGTCTAAAGCCCCTCTCACGTATGTTATCCTAATTCAGCAAAGGAAATGGTGGTTATAATCAAAAGGTAACTCTATGTGCTATAAACTTATGGCTATCCCATCAAGATACAGTAGGCTGGCACAGGAAATGGTCACCTCACCAGTCAATCCAACAACTCAACAATATGTAGCCATAGCTGGCCCTTCAGGATTGTGGAAGCATAGCTTGCTGCTTTGCAAAGATAAAATAATCCGCCATAACTTTAAAAATAAATTCTTTGCAGCGGTGGACGGACATACAGCAGCAACTGCCTCATGAAGCGGTCTTTATCCAGCAGGCCAGCTGCCAACCTGGTGATGGGCAGCTGCCCGATTCCCATCCTCCCTGATCGTTTATGAATGGGATACCTTTCATTAGCAGATGAAAATTAAACCCTATTTATGCACCTCTTAAGAAATGATCCATACTTATATGGCAACTTTATTTTATAGCAATTTCATTTTATTAATACAGCCATACTGAATGACATATGCTGATGAGGTTCCATCCATCCGCTTCTGTCTGTTCTGCATTTATGATTTCTCATATGACTATTAACCAACTTATAAGGTAAACTTAGACATACTACATATAAGCACACAATGAATATTTTAACCTGTGATATTCATCTTACCTTTGTTCTCTCTTGTCCTTCCTTTCCTTCTTATCTACACTTGCAGTGCATATGAGGTGAGGAAAAAGCCCCTCTTTTTCTCTATGAGGATCGAAACATGTTCAGCTAAACAGCACACTGAGATATGACTACAGCAACAATTTTATGTACATGCATGTACTATATGTCAATTTATGTGATTTTAAATGTATGATGTAAAAAATATTGCTATATTTTATTCATGTTGGGAGTGGCAAGTATTTGAGCAATGAGACCAGTCCAGGCCTTGTCTCTCCTTTTCTCTGATTGTACTAAAGCTCAATACACTTGTTAACCCAAAAAACTGAGCATACTCATTAATGATATTTGATTAAAAAAAAAGTTATATAAACATGGTTCAGCCTAAAATGGCCCATATGCATACAAAATGCTGTCACAGTACGTCAACTGGGAGCCTTATTTAAGAAGCGTCAGTGCCCCACAGTGCAACTTTTTTGGCTTTAGCAGCACTCGTCGTCTGATTTTACAACTTAAAGAAACACTTATAATGCTTATAACTAATATTACACACATTTATTTGTACAGGACTTGCATTGTGGCTTGTCAATATATGAAACACAGATCCGAGATGGTCCAAAATGTATTTTTTGGGGGGGTTATTAAAATTGATATTAATGGCTTAATTTTGCTTAACAAAGTGTAATTTGGAGAACAACAAGTTTATCCCCAGCAGTGATTTCTTGTAACTGTAATGGAGAATTACTGACCAGCATCATAAAAATACAGCGCCAAAGATTTCAAGGACGGAAAATGTAATATATATGCTGGAGAGCGCCATGTGGCAGTACAAAGTGGCACTCACTGGCACTGGGCTAGTCAGCCGGCAGGTCCAACAGGCACTGATATAGGCCGGCAAATACCTAGTGCAACAATCATAGCTAATTAGTAGCGCTTGGCACAGCAACTGCTAACACCAATGTAGTACAGCACCAGATTAGACGCTAATGCCGGCTCTCCTAAGCTGATGCTATAGTCACAAGAATGATGCTAAAAGGCTCAGATCATAAATTAGGCCCTTAATCAACTTTCTAAATTACAGCTGTTCTATTCAAGCCCTGTCTGGATCTTATTTTGGTATTATGCGCCTCAAGCAGGGTCAGGTGCAGTGTCTTGGGCCCATCCCAACTTGGTACATGTCAGGACTCGGCCAGTGTCCTTGTCTCGGATGGCAGATGCATGTCCTTCGCATGCATGGCCTGCAAGCGCTGAAGCTCATGCTCAGCCTTTGGGTGTGTGCGCATGTCTGCAGGGGACACCTGGACCAATCTCTGGCCCCAAACACACCTGAACCCCCATGGATGGCTAACTGGGGCCAATCAGGTGAATTTTGGCACAATATAGGGAATTCTGGTTAGCAGCCCAGTGCCAGAAGACTCCCTGTGCCGTCTGTGATACCTTGCTCTAACCTGTGAAACTTTGGATATGACCTGTGGCTCCGCTGACTGGCATTGCCTCCGTATTAGCTCTTTGGACTTTGGGACTTTGCCATTTGGATTAACCCTTACTGACAACCTTCTTGTTTACGACTTCTAGCCTTGCCTTTGGATTACTCTCTTGGATTACCCCTCGCTTATCACGTACTAGACCTTGGCTTTCGTTCCTGACTCTGCATCTCTGCTTGTGACATTTGACCTTGGCACCTTATCCACCTTGTCTGCCTCTCTGTTGTCCAGGTAACCACTGATGTCAGCATAGGCCCCCGTCTCCCCGGGGAGTGACCTGGGACTACCCAAGCAGCAAATCTATCCTCCCTTACGGGGGAAGGGGGCTCTTGAGAAGACTGAGGTGCCCCTTAGACTTCGAGCTTGGGTACTGGGTGGTAGTCTCCATGTGCCACCTTCAGCAGTAAAAGCCAGGACTCTACGTCAATAGTGCTCCCTCCTGGTCATTAAAAGTGACACATGGAGACATTTGCCACATCAATTAGTTAACCAAAGCCAGGGCAAGGTGCGTTATTTTATTGATAAGGTTATTATTAGTTATTTGGTTATTATGCCATTTTGGATCATGAAGTAATTAATAGGTACTAATTATAAAAGTTTTTTTCTGACAGGATGAGAACCATATGGATAAAGGAAATCTAAAAGGACACTGTGGGAAAGTGTTTTCAGCAAAGCCCTGGTACTTGTGAAAGATTCCCTCTTCTGTATTTCAGTGATGAGAAATACAGACCAAAGATCTTCTGCTTTTACACTGTTAGGAAAGTATCCAGTAGTGAGAACTAACACTGGAATGTTGCTTCTATTTTTACATGAAAAAACTATTCAGCAGATATTAATAAATAAAAGCAGTCTTAATAAAGATGATTTGCAGTTTCCACATGCTATACAGAATACACTAGTATTTTTGTGTGTGCTTTAACACCGGGAACAGCAGACAATATAGGAATCCTCCTAGGAAATATTATGTGTTTCAGTAATTCATCATTAAGTGACTGTTAGACTCGCTATAGGCGCTTGTCAAATGTTGTTACCTTCAGCCGCATTTTCCTTTGTAGATTTCGCTTCAGTTTTCATCATATGATGTCTTAGTGGAAAGAAAGTTTTGGCTTATGCGCTGTATCTGAGAGGTGTTGAAAGCTTATATTACGCACTAAGAATTGTTTTCTTTTGCATGGCATTCTTTTGAAACTAAATCTGTAAGACAGTAAAAGCTAACATTTTAACAGGGAAATTCTCATCCAGACTTAGGCATTCAGCCTCAGCTGCCAACCAACTCTGAATCCCATCCAAGAAGACTTGGCTTTTGATAATGATGATTATGATGACTAGTAATATAAATTATATGCCATAGTTGGATTACTTTGTCGTGAATTTAACATAATAAATAACCATCGTTAAATGTTGCTTTTGTTAGTTTGTGTGTTTTATTTATTGAAACAAAGCTACATGTTGTCAGACCACACATTTGCCTTAGAGGTATCATGCTGCTTTCTAATGGAAAAGCTGGAACATACAAAACCTGGAACATACTGTGCTGGAGGCCTTTCCTGTGGTTTGAAGAAGAGGCTTTTAATGTAGGAAAAACATTCACAGTTTTTCATCCTAGACCAAAGACATAGTTTCAACCAAATTAAAGTAACTGTACAAGTTTGAAAAAGCATGTAACCATTTATATAACAGGTTAGTTTCCAACGTTCCTAGCTGGTAAGTTATGTATCTATAATACATATCCACAATTAGGCGTGCATATAAAAATTTTGCCCAAGTTCCTCTACCACTCAACTTTACAGTTGGTACTATGTAAGCAAGCAAGTAGCATGTACCTGCCATCTGCTAAATTTGTCTTCCACTCTTACAGGTGGCCTTTTATAGCTGGCATGCTCTACACCATTGGTCCCCAAACCTTTCTTACAAGGTCCAACCACAGCTCATGTTTTGCGGATCTCTACATATTTGCCTCTATAGCATTTCTGCTGCTCTAATTATTTCACTGTGCATCTGGGTGGATATCTGCAAAACCTGATCTGACCTAGGCCTTGTAGGAGAGGGTTGGGGGCTCCTGCTCTACACCACTTCAGCTGATGTTTACCATTGTGTTTGGTAATGTCAAGAGTATATGAAGCTTGAATCAAGTTTAGTCGGAGGACAAATTACTTTTATGTGCAAAATGATTTGAAGAGATAGTCCAGGCTAAGTAATTGTTATAAACAAGCTATTGTTTACTTGCCAGCCATGCAGAGCATTCTTCCTGCTATGCCTGTTACAATAAGGAATATTTAGGATGTGTCAGCATGGATTATTTGGACAATAAGGGATGTGCTGGGCCTAGGAACATGCAGTAAAGGTCTTCCATTATCTTATACAGGTCCTTTATTATAGCTAAAGAATACAACAGCCAAAATCAGACCTTATATACAAACTGAATTTGATCGGTAGTCTTACAGAAAAAACACAATTTTTACATAAAAAATCCTTTATTGAATCTCTCCAGATTACTCACTCAATTCACCTTTCCGCAATTTCCATGGCGCATGTGCTTATCAGCACTTTATGCAGTGTATACTAATGGACGGCATAAAGTTGTTGTTTTGGACTGAGCATTGGCATAAGGAGCAGGGCAGACGCATCCCCCAGTTTCCCTGCACTCCCACACACCCGGCCTATCTAAATGGCTGGGTGCACGAGTGCTCACTTCTGCAGGGATGCCATGGATGCTGCAGAGGCCCTGGAGCCGCTTATTGGTCCACTTTATAAGCAGATTTGACTGGGGTGATTTCAGATTTAAAAGGGTAATCAAACAGTAGGATTTTAGTGTTAAAGAGTGTTAGTGTTAAGTTAATACCTTTGGCTGCACAAGTTAGCCAGCATGCTTGGTTCCGGCATACTAGTTTTGTATTTTGTGGAACAATTTCCCACCTGAAAAGTGACCAAATACTTAAGTCAAGATGTACCAGGACATGATGAGAAGACATGTACCTTCTCTGTGATTTAAAGTGGACCTCCAGTCAAAAAATCGAAGTTTAGTAAATTGCTCCGCTAAACACCATATCTCTCAACTAGTGATGTCAGTTATTTGAGAGGGGGGCTTAACTTGATGCAGCTGTTGTGGAATAGCAGCCAGATTCTATGCTACTGGACTGCAGGAGAGCTGCCATCTCGTCACAATTCCGACAGGCATGCTTCTGATAAAACAGTCCTATATTCAAAATGACCCTAAATCGCTTTGACATAATGGTTTATTATTAGTAAAAAGCCATCAGCTGTAATTATGTATCACTGCTCAGAAAGCTCTTATTATATCAACAATGTATACTGTTGCAATTGCTCTACTGCAGGAAAACTATATTCTATTATATTGACACATACATAGTTACTTTCATCCCCTCCAGCAGCGGTTCAGTCAGTGTGTGAGTGTGTGTAACATGGCAGAAATGCTGATCCCTTTTTCTAAAGTAAATTTCCTTCAGTTTGGTGTGGACTGCAAAATCCCAAGCTTCGGACAGCTCCGGCTTTGTGTGTAGATATCACACAACCATACTGTATGCATGCTGATTTCAATGCAGACAGCTACAGAAGTTCAGTTTGGAAACCATAAAATCCCTCTCTGGCTGGTTGGGCTGTTCATAAGAAAGCTGCCTGCTCAACTGTAGTGTGGTTGTTCGCTAGAAAAGACTCTCCCCCATCCACCCACTAATGCTCATGTATAGTCATGTACAATCAGGGCTCTGGTGTGATCCAAGATGGCTGCTCCTATGTAATTCTAGGAGCGCAGCTATTCCACAACATCTGCATGAGGTTAAGCTCTCTTAAGCATCATACGTCACTGAGCGGCAAAGGGGGGCTTTAGGGGAGCAAATTAATAAATGTGATTCTCTTGACTGGAGGTCCGCGTTAAAGGTCTTCTGTGAGTGAAATAAAAAGAGCTACTTATCTTTACTCACACACAACATATTTCCCCAGGTCCAGCTCTTCAGTACTTATCAGGAGAGGAAATCAAGCTCCATTTTCCATGTGCTATCCTCGCTGGTGGTTTTAGTCTGCCCGTAGTTTGTAAGAACAAACCCATGGTTGAAGCATTTGCCCTTGTGAAGGTATGAAGAGTGAACATGACTAAGTGGATTAGTTTACTCCACAGGATAAGAAATAAAGAGCCAGACCAACTAAGGGCAATTATCCTTCATTTAGATTTTGCTCACAGAGGGCCTTCTTAATTTTAGCTATTTACTGGCATCCAGAAGTGTCATAATGCCATGAAGAAAGTTTTTAAAGTTGAACCTGTCACTAGGAAGGCAGTTGGTAGACTGATTGGAATCATTATAGTTTTCCTGAAAAAGTCAGGACATTTATGCAAATTATTATCTATACAGACATACATCAAGGTTACAGTGTAAGTATCTTAGCTCCATTGCAGTTGATTTCTGCTAGTCTGATCTCTCAGAAAAGAATTGTTAGGGTGATCTTCTGTATCCTGTTATGCAGTCATGCTGCAGATTTAATTTGTGTGAAAAGCAGGATGCGGTTGCTCCAAGCATCTATGAAGAAAGGGTACTGTATAATATATTATATACAAACTGTTTTTTTTTTTAGAAAATGCATTATGGCAATACGTTTGATGTGTGTGAATGTCATTAGACGATGGAATGGGCATTATAATGATGTTTAGTTAAAAATTTGGCATTTTGAAAAAAAATCCAAAAAAACAGAAAAAAAAATAAAACAAATATTTTTATATTTTCTGTATGTTTTTATATTTTCTGTATATTTGTTTTGTATTCTGTATATTTTTCTGTATTATAAGTTTTAAAATGGCTAAAGATGTTTCGAAGGTTTGTATGCTTGGCTAGTGATGAATAGCAATTGATAAGTAGTGAGAGGCTCATAAGAATGGGAAAAGTGAAAATTTGAGGAGGTAGCTTAAGTGGTGTAGAGAAAAAAGGTCATGAATGGATGGGTTAGCTGGAGATTAGGGAGGATATAGATATGGTAAAGCCTGGTTAAGAGCTTTGAAGATTAAGTACAAAATATTCTATACTTTTCCTAGGTAGTAAAAAGACTGGGTAAACACAGTAAAGAGACTCAGACCAGAGGCTGAACCCTGAGAGGTGGAAGAAGCATCTGATTTTCCTATTTACAGAAATCACCTCCTCTTCCGCATCTAAATGGATAGTTGTATATTTCCAGTGTGTTTCGCCTGTTTTGAAAAATGTTTTACTATCTGGTCATTATTCAGCCCTAGCACAAGGCAACATGCAATTTACCATATGGTTTGTTTATTACACAGTTTAATACAGAGCTTTTTAGTTTTTTTATATATATGTGTTTTTAGACTTTAGAGTAAACCTGTGCGCTGGAGACTCAGTTTAAGTTACTTGTATCTATCCTGATTTAAGTTACTTTCAGAAATTAAAGAGTTGATTCTATCCTGCATAGTATTTTACATTTACAATGATAAAAAAGGTAGATTTAGTAATACTAAATATTTTAGTTTAATTAGAGATTTTTACATAGTACCGCAGTGCTGTCCAGACAAATGTATTCCTCCCTCCTCCGCTTTTTCCAACGTTGCCTCTAACGAATGATTTACGTTTCCCGTTAGATTCTGAATTCCTTTTTCTATAAAAAAACGTCCAGACGGAAATCTTTCCGACCTTACGCATGCGCCCAACAAAATTAACTCATTCATGTGCTCGTCTCAATATTTTGATCACTCACTTCTGCTACAATGCTTACCTCAATTCCATCGCGGTTTCTATCTTCTTCATTTTGCGCCCTTAATACTTAACTCGATTCCATCGTAGTTTTATTCTTCTTCATTTTGCGCACCTAATGCTTACCTCAATTCCATCGCAGTTTCATTCTTCTTCATTTTGCGCACCTAATGCTTACCTCAATTCCATTGCAGTTTCTATCTTCTTCATTTTGGGCCCTTAATGCTTACCTCAATTCCATTGCGGTTTCATTCTTCTTCATTTTGCGCACCTAATGCTTACCTCAATTCCATCGCGGTTTCATTCTTCTTCATTTTGCGCCCTTAATGCTTACCTCAATTCCATCGCGGTTTCTATCTTCATTTTGCGCCCTTAATGCTTACCTCAATTCCATCGCGGTTTCATTCTTCTTCATTTTGTTCACCTAATGCTTACCTCAATTCCATCGCGGTTTCATTCTTCATTTTGCGCCCTTAATGCTTACCTTAATTCCATTGCGGTTTCAATCTTCTTCATTTTGCGCCCTTAATGCTTACCTCAATTCCAATGCGGTTTCTATCTTCTTCATTTTGCGCCCTTAATGCTTACCTCAATTTCATTGCGGTTTCTATATTCTTCATTTTGCGCCCTTAATGCTTACCTCAATTCCATCACGGTTTCATTCTTCTTCATTTTGCGCACCTAATGCTTACCTCAATTCCATCACGGTTTCATTCTTCTTCATTTTGCGCCCTTAATGCTTACCTCAACTTCTTTGGTTTTCAACAATGTTGTTTTTTATTTTACAAATGTAAAAATATATAAAAATTTAAAAAAATCGTAAAATATTTAAAATGTCTAAAACTATATACAAAGGCATGGCAAGCCCAAGATAATTACTCTTCTTCTGTGGGCCCCAATGAATCTCGCAGCTCCTGTATATCGCCCACCAGTTGAAACACAGTGCTGCATGAAACGCAGTGAGTTGTGCTAATCTCGCATGTGCGGTGTCTGTAAAAAAAAAGAGAAGGAAATTATTGTTCTGCAAATACATGTTTAACAGCTGTGGATGGAATGATTATTAGGTTGAAATCTAACTCATGAGGCCATATGTCATTATGCTAAGGAATGTCTTAAAGGAAGAGGCCATATGTCATTATGCTCATGACATTGACAATGGATTTTGGTTGATTGGTGATGATGTCATTTTCCACATACTCAAACTATTTACATTACAACTTACTTCGGTGGTGGGCGACATCTGCTTCGGGGACCACCCTACGGTCTGGGGCCTGCCACTGCTGGGAATGGGAGGCTGTAGAGATGTTTAAAATAGGCTCACTTCTAATGTCTGATTGAACAGTAACCAACTGACACTTAGAATGTGTGTGTGACATCACCCACCTTCTCCATGTTCCTCCTGGGCATGATCTGCTGCAGTCTCAGCTCTAGATACTTCACCCGCTACATATTCATCTATAAAAAGAGATTAAGGGAATCAGCTTTTTTGTAAATAGCATGTGTGTGTGGGGTTACATTCAGAGTAACATACCGGAGGCTAATGGCTGAGTCGTTTCGTACGACTGCCTGCCTACGCCGTGCGACCCCTCCTCTGTGGATAGGTCCAGGGGCTGCTCGGATGCAGCAACAGAGGAGGGGTAGGAACTTGGCCCTGGAGATCCACCACCTTCACTTGCTGGTGCAGATTCATGCCGCACTGGCCGGACTGCGCTCCTTCGGGTGGGTCTAATGTGATACTCCATTTCAGACACTAGAAAAGAAAAGCATTTCTAATTAAAGGCCTACCTTCTGTGTTTGTTACATCTAGCATGCAATTGCTATGTACTTACTTGGGAAATGGTTGCCAAAAATCGCCGCACCCGGGGCATGTGCAGTCGCTTCAGGTCCGACCAGTGCTGCATGATCTGCGTATAAGTGAAGGTGGTGTTCGTTTCCTGTTGGATCCTGGCCACGATCTCCAGGGCCAGATTCCTCTTCTGAAAGGCGTTGGGCAGGTAGTCGTACCTGTGCTCAAGCATAGTCTAAAAAAAAAAATAGTTGTTAGATCAAACAGCATACAAATATCATTCCCAATTAGATCAGTTGACTAAATGACATTCCACAACACATTTCTAGACTTAACCTATCCTTCTAGATGCAAGTGAGTTGGTTCGCACATGTGCGCACTAACTTCTGTTTGGCAAGGAGTTTATATCGCTTTAAGAAACAACTGTTTCTTCATGTGCTTCCTTAAAGCCTATGCATGCATTTAGATGGCAAATCAAAGTCCTTACAATACACTTACGAGCATAATCAGATCTTGTTGTTGGCGGGTGAAGATCGTCCACGTTCACGTACGCGTCATACACAGTCATTTCTATTTAAAGGGTAATTGACACACAGCTCATTCTCTTTGTGATTTTCATCATGGCACCCAAATAAACTAGCGCTAAGCAACCAGCAGCAAAGGAGGCCAAGACAAAAAGGCCAGAGCGGCATGAGGACACTTCATCCTCCAGACCGAGCACTCACTCGCACAAATCTCCTACAAAGGTGCCTGAAATGTGGAGCAAAAGTGGCCACCACGAGGCTACATTGGCCACAACTTCAGAACCGTCAAAAACTTCAAGCACCCGCAAATGTTTTGAACATTCCTCCAAGAAGAAGGCTCCCCGCGCAACGTCCAAGGGGAAAAGTAAGCAGAGGGCGCGAAGCCCGAGCCCCCCAAGAACACCCTCTCCTGCTCCCTGGCCTACCACATCCAAAGATAAAGGGAGCACAACGTCCAAGGAACAAAAGAAGAAGAGGGCACGAAGCCCGAGCCCCCCAAGAACACCCTCTCCTGCTCCCCGGCCTACCACATCCAAAGAGAAAGAGAGCACAATGTCCAAGGGACAAAAGAAGAAGAGTGCGCAAAGCCCGAGCCCCCCAAGAACACCCTCTCCTGCTCCCTGCCCTTCCACATCCAAAGAGAAAGGGAGCACAACGTCCAAGGGACAAAAGAAGAAGAGGGTGCAAAGCCCGAGCCCCCCAAGAACACCCTCTCCTGCTCCCTGGCCTACCACATCCAAAGAGAAAGGGAGCACAACGTCCAAGGGACAAAAGAAGAAGAGTGCGCAAAGCCCGAGCCCCCCAAGAACACCCTCTCCTGCTCCCCAGCCTACCACATCCAAAGAGAAAGGGAACACAACGTCCAAGGGGAAAAGTAAGCAGAGGGCGAGAAGCCCGAGCCCACCAAGCACACCCTCTCCTGCTCGACCACATTTGCCACCGTCACAAGTGGAAACCAGAGAGACCTATGCAACATCCACGGCTGCTAGTTCTGTGGCCACTCAGCCAATGACCCCCAGTCCTAATGCCAGCCCAGTCTAATCTTTTTCCAGCGAGGTGATGGCCTATTCCTCACCACACACCCAGCCAAGAATGTCCCCTGAATTGCCACCAACAAGACAAGAACCAGAAGAACAACCATTAGGCCGAACCTTGCGCCGAGGCCAGTTGAGCGGCCGGTGAGGCACAAACTCTTGCCTTGGCAAGTGGCCTTACACTGCATTTTGATGAGCTATATGGGCGCAATTCCAAAGCAACCAGCAAAGTGAGAAAAAAACTAATCTGGAAAGAGCTCACCAGACAGATAAATGCAGTGGGGGATGAGAGGAAAGATGTGGAGCAGATCCAGAGAAAAATATCTGACCTTAAATATGCAGTAAGGAAGAAGCAGAATAAACGGCGCAATCACAGGTACATATTTGCTGTTGGGATTTTGCAGCTTGTTGTAGTGACCACAATGCCAAATAATGTTTTTACACTTATTTTCAGCTTGCAAACAGGCCGAAGCTTCCCCACAAAATTACAGTACACCAGAGCTGAAGAAATGGTCCTGGCTTTGATACACCCCGTCGCATTACAGGGCCTCTCTGGCAGACACGACACGGACAGCCAGGACATTTCTGCAGGTTAGTAATGATTAAATCAATAAACACAGAGCATACAATTTAAAATGACATAAAAAGTCCAAAAATTATTGAGCATCCGCAGTTAACTTTTAAAAAAAAATCAGGCATCAGCCAGCTTCCATGAGAGTTCGAAGTAGGTTTCCCAAAGCACATGCAATTATACTGGCTCCTTAGTGAAGCCTAGAGGTAATCCACTTTAACTTTTCACCACGTGCCCACCACCTGAATTGGTTACTCTTACCAGATGATGTGCAAATAATGCACTCCAAGTAAAGCCTTTTTTGTTGCTATAAAAGTCGCTTTCTTCTCAAAGCATATAATGCTTATTAGGCAATAAAGCTTTCAATTGTAGTTTTTATAGAATATATCCCATACCGGATGCCATAAAAAAGATAAAGCCAGAAGAAACATCTAGTGTAATACTGTTTTAATAGATCTTGCTAAAAAGTAGTTAAAAATGTGCACTCACATTTAAGATGATTAATAACAGCTTACAAAAAGCGTCAGGCGGGAGCCTTCACCCTGCTCCTTCTGCACCTTGGCCAGTGATGCTATTCGGGGAGGGGAGGATATCCGCTGATGTCCCTCTATACAGGGAAACGCTGTATCTTCTTATCCGCCCAGCCGCCGTCATAAGTTAGTAATGATTGTTTTAATGTGAGATATTGTAAACTTTGTAAATGATGCTCATAAACAGTTATGAACACAGGTCCCTAGGGAGTGGCTTTGAGGGGAGGTTACTGTTGTAGGCGGGTGCTTAATGGCTGAGGAATGGGCTTAATGATGGACACTCTCCCAGGGTGCAGTAGTTAATGGTCCTTAGAAAGGTTTTCAGTCGATACACAACATTTAACATTATTGCTTGCAAATCTAAAAATGTTTCTTACCAAATCACTGCATGTGATGTGATTACAGTAAAAAATTTTCAACAATTACTTCTTTGTCTTTCTACCACTGGGGTTCTAGCTGTGCTTTGGTCAGACAAACTTGAGCTGCGGTCAGGGAAAGGTCAACAACATTGCAAGAATGCACAGCATACTCAGAAGCCAAATGCTATTTGCAAGCTGACTGTTGGCCCCTAAGGCGCCATTTTGTATGTGTAAAGCCTCCTAACATGCAAGACATGCATGTTTTTAATATTTAAGGTGACCAATCTGTAGGTACAGGGTGAGTCATACATATAAGATAGACTCAGATTCATTGGGAAGGTCAACTTTAACCCTTGGGGGAGTTGTTATTCCAGCTTGCCCACGTGTGTTGTAAAGTATATGTACTCCTCAGCCTCATCAAGGGATGTTTGTGTGTTTATGTGCCTTTTACTTTTTACCACAGCACAGCATCCTGCCTCTGGAAGTGTGGAAGCCTCCTCCATTGTTAGCACGCCGTCTACTTCCCTGCTGCCTAGGACACAGGACCAGATATATAGGGTAAGTGTACTTTGCTGAAACTGGTGATGCACGTGAATGCACATGACTAATTGTTCCCAAACAGATTTAGCCAACAATCTGACACATTTTTTCACATGTCCCAACAGACTCCCCCACTAATGGATGTAATCCAGGATATGGAGGAGGATGATGCCAGCCGGATTGGACCTTTGCTAATTAACCCCCTGGAACCTAATCTGCCACTGCCCTTGCATCCTACTGCACCAAATCCTCTGCAGCAGAGTAAAGCTGGACGCATGCTGCCAGCCCATCGTGGACGGTAGGCTAAGACTGAGCCTACAGTCCCCAGTGGTAGCTCTGCTGCAGAGGTTTTGCCTAATACATCTGGTACTGTTGCTCGCCCTAGACGTCCAGCATCTGCAGGCACTCTAACCCGGGGAAGACGCAGTCAACAACGTCGACCAGTTTCCCAGGGGAGCCGTGTGCTGATCCTGGAGTCAGCATGGTGCCATGACAGCCGTTACTTTCGACAGGTGACTCAAAAACAACAGAGCAGATTACTGCCCAATTCAAGAACTTAAATACAACATTCACCACCATGCTGACTGAATTTAGGACGAGCAACAGCCAGATGGCGGAACAAATGGCCACCTTAAACAGACAGATGGCAGAACAAATGGCCACCTTAAATACTAACTTCACTGCCATGCTAGATGAATTTAGAACTAGCAACAGACAGATGCTGGAGCAGTGGCAGATTATGAATGCCACACATGCCCAGGTGTTGGGCCACCTCCAAGGCCCATCCCAGCCTTATTATGGGCAACATCAATATAATTTTTTTGTCCTGGATCTGCTACACATCTTTCCTCTACATCCCAACTCTATTTACCTGTGTGGTGAGCGCAACCAAGATTGGTTTGTTTATGGCTTTGCTGGTTTGTTTTGGAATTCGCCCATATAGATAATTAGAGTGCTCACATACCCCACTAGCCAATGGCTGAGCTTAAGCCTCAGTGGAGCGGCCGCTCAAGATCCCACGCAGCAGCCTTGGGCCTAAGGAAATGCTGCCTGCCTCATCCTGTTGGTTGGAAATATTGGGGGACATTCCTGGCTGGAAAAAATCCACATTTGGCCATGGAAAAGATTGGACTGAACTGGCATGGGGTCTGGCTGCCATAGGCTGGCAAAATTACAAGAAGGAGAGGGTGTGCATGTGGCCCTAGGTATCCCTGGCCGACTATTCCCCTTGAAAGTCGTGCTCCCTATGGTTCTGGATGTTGGTGGGCGGGTAAACTTGGGCCTGGAGTCAGTTACCTTAGTACTCCTGGATGTGGCCAATTGCTAGGGGCCAGGAGTCTGGCCCAATTTACAGTTATGTTTGCAAATGTATGTCCATGGAGTCTGCGAGTGCCCTTCACCCAAAATTTGTCATATTTGCAGAAAATGCATGGAATTTGACTTTAGCTGTTCTTGCCTAAGTTGATGCATTCATGTTTGTGTTGTTTTTACATTAATAAAGGTTTGTCATGACAAACATGAGAAAATAAACTGCTTTACGCTCAAATCAGGTGTAAAATGTTTTGTAATTAAGGCATTACAACATTGTTATCCCAAAGGAAAGGCCTTCACATAGCCAACAAATACAAAAAACAGACAAAAACATAAACTAAACAAAAGTTAAGAAAAATAAGATTCAATAACATGGGCACTGACAGATTGCCCAAAGGCACTCAGGTGCCATCATATATGTCATCTGCCTCCTGCCTGGGTGGAGAGGGGGGCAGATCAACATAATGGGGGACACGCTGCATCAGAGCAAAATTATGCAGCACGCAGCATGCAAGGATGATTTGGAAGACCTTGTTGGGGTCATACTGCAGTGCCCCCCCTGTATGGTCCAAACAACGGAATATGGACTTCAGCAGTCCGAAGGCCCGCTCCACTACGGCCCGGGTCTTCCGGTGGGCCCGATTATAGGACTCCTGGGCCGCATTCTGCGGGCGAAGAACGGGCGTCAGGAGCCAGGGCATGAGCGGATATCCAGAATCCCCTGAAAGAATAACACAATACTAACATAAATTACACATTCTACGCAAAATTATTCAACGTATCTTCAAGGGCTAAAAACAGCCATAGGTTAAGACATGGGTCATCAACTATATTCATAGTCATACAGTGAAAAGGGAATGATGGAATTTGAGCAAACTTACCCAGGAGCCATCCACCAGAGTACACTGAGGAATTGCATGTCCGAGCCAACCACTGCTTGGATATTCAGCGAGTGGCCCATCTTGCGGTTCCTGAAACCCCCCAAAAAGAAATTACTGCAAGCCAAGGTAACCAACTAAAACACTAACTCCTAAAACCAAAAAAAAACATGTTCTACAAACCATAAATAAATTACAAAGGACATAAGTATTTTAAAAACCAAATATTATATGGATGTGTTCGAAAAGAAAATTTAACATGCTAAGGACAAATTAAGGTCAGCATTAAAATGCTTTTATAAAGCCTACATGATTAAGGTATGCATTGGAAAGTGGTTCAAAGGGACAGTTGAGAAGGAGGGATTAAGGTATGCATTGTAAAGTGGTTCAAAGGGACAGTTGAGAAGGAGGGATTAAGGTATGCATTGGAAAGTGGTTTAAAGGGACACTTGAGAAGGAGGGATTAATAGATAGTTACAATTAAGTTTGGCTAAACAATATTAAAAAAATGACATAATTTACTTACCTATAGATGTACTCATTGGCTGCGGGAGGGACCAATGCAACATGTGTTCAATCGATCGCACCCATGACGTTGGGCATGTCGGCTATATTATAAAAACCCAACTTAATTGCTTTCCAGGCTACCATGTCGTCCGGAAAGGAAATATATTTGGGACACAGGGTAGCCATGCCATCCAGAAACTTGGATAGCGCGTGGCTCAGCGTAGGCTGGGACATCCCCACGGAGAGGGCACCCAGCCTCTGGAGCGAGCCTTTCGCCAAATATTTCAGGCAGCCAAGCATCTTGGTCATACCTGAAATTGCTTGCCCCTTCCTTGTGGTGCGGGCTAACCATGGCCGCAGCTCGCTATACAATTTATGGAGGGAAACGCGATTAAGTCGGGTCAGCTCGAACAGCTCAATGCCATGCATGCGATCGATATTCATGCCTCTCCGGTGCAATCTGGCCTCGGCCATGCTGATACATGTAATGCCATTGAGCTGAAGGCGCAAATACTCCTCCACATAGCCGCAAAACATGTTCAACATTAGTAATCCAAGTCAAAAATGGTCCCGTAAGTGGCGGTGGTCCATCGGCAATCAGGTCTAAGAATCAAACGCAACCCCATCCCAATAACGTAACTTATCTGAACTAACGAAAATTATATGAGATTTAGATCCGTAACTTATCCGAACGAACGCAAATTTTAAAATTTCATTCCAACCATCGAAAGCGCATATACGCCTTAACGTGAACAAACATACGCATGGAAAAAGTAACGTAAAAACCAAAAAACAAGGCAAACATTCAAAATAAATACACAGACTCATGTGAAAGTGCATGCGAATGTGTCTCTGAATCAACCCTATTGACGTTAAAATAAACTACACACAGTCGGATCACAGTCAGGAAGCTATATACTTCCTATTTAACTTAAACCTTAGATAGAGAACAGCAGTTGTTACCATAGCATCAGAATGTGTTGGACTCTAATTCATCACTAGTGCATCCTATAAGTTTAGTAGGTGCATTTTAATTAAAGAAGACATAAACTCTCCTGGCATTGAAAGGTCCCAGTTAGCAAAGAACTCACCTTGTCCTGTAGTTCTGTATGGTAAGACAATGGACGACTGTCCCCTGTCAAATGAAAGGGTGAGTATCTCTCTTAGGCAGGGCTTACTGATGGCATGAGGGGGCTTATTTGATCTTCTGGGGACCAGGACTCTCACAGCCAGAGTTACAAGGGCTGCTTTAAAGTGAACGTTCCCCACCTTCCTGGGCAGAACGAGAGGGGGAGGCGAGGGGTTACAACATAAAAAAAAACTCCAGAATGTCACCGTCACATGGGGCTACAGCTGCAGAAAGGCTGCACAGAGTTGGGGGGTATTGCTCTGTGCAGACTCTCCAGATGAACAGCGCTGTATAGCAGACAAAGTAAGTTGTTTACATGGTTGTTGTACCCCCCTGCCCCCAGTTTAGGCGGAGGGAAGGTTTGTGACAGGGCATCCACTTTAATTATACATCAGCATGTATGTGTATAATTAGCTTTCTTGCAGATATACAGTGGGTATGATAAGTCTACACCCCTGTAACAAAAGATGATCAAGAAGAATCATTTCAGGATGTTTTCCACCTAATGTCGCCTATAATCTGTAACATGCAATTGCAAACCTGTCTTTAATAGTGAAAAAATAAAATTGAAAAACTGAAAAAAGTCCATATTAACATGAGGGAGTAGAGTTTTTATATCCTTTATTATAAATAGATTGTAAGGGCACCACTAATAACCAAAAGAGTAGATTCCCCGGGTGCACCATGAATTCTAAACCACCAAAAGTACAGAGAAAGAAAACCTTCAGAATTCAAAAAAACTTTTTAGGGCACACCACCAGGGTTATATAAAAACAATTTTTTTTATTCATTCAAAAATCACCAGCTAAGAACCACATATACACAAAGGACAAAACATACAAGCCAGGTCTTATCAATAATTAAACATATATAAAAATGCAATCAATACAATAATAAACCCTAATGTGCAAAAATAAAACAACTAATGGCGGGCAAAAAATTAGTACATTAATCATATGTGAAAAAAACAAAACCCTTCTTAATATGAATACCCCTTTAAGATAAAAACTTTTTTTATATATACATAATGTGCAAACTCATGTGCTAATGAAGGTATATATATAACACTAAATGTAGTGAGTAAGTAGATACCAATTAATGTGCAATACCATGCCCATAAAGTAAAACAAATATCAGTGTAAACAAATAGATGTCCTCAAAGATATCCCATAAGATTCAAACTCATAATTCTCCTAATAAAGTGCACAGTGCTACATAAGCATATGCCCAGATGCCCAGGCTAAATAGTCATCCAAGAGCTAATGCAGATACAAGAGCAGGGGCTTGCAAACTAGCAGGCTGATTCATCATTAGCGGCAGGTAGCGACAGATGAGCGTCTGTAGCAGGCATTTTCAGAGCGCCCGCTAGTAGTCGCAGTGCTCGGCCGTGAGTCGCTAGTTTATAGCGACTCAGTCGCTGATCAGTTATGTTGAATACATTGTGAGGAGTCGCTATTTGACCAGTACAGCGCTGTATGGGAGCGCATGTTAGCGACTGCTCATAGCGACCGACTCACACCATATTCAGGAAAAAAACAGCTTCACAAATCTCTGGCGCTGAAAAATAGTTGTTTGAAGCCCAGAGCGCATGAGGCGGTGTGTTTAAAGTCTGTTTTCAAGCATCTATCAACTAGTAACAAAAAAAAGTATCGTCCTTTGAAATCTATGGGAGAGCACCAGGTAGCGAGAGGTCATACCTGGCGCTGTGCAAGGCTGAACGCTGGCGCTGTTCGCTGAGGCTGTGAAAATGATGAATCAGACGCTACATGGCGCTATCCCAGTCGCTAAACAGATTCTGCTTGATAAATGTGTGATTGCGGGCCGTGTCCGGCGTTCACCAGTCACTATCTGTCGCTACCTGTCATTAACCAGGCGCTACCTGACGCTATCCTTTCTTAAATAAGGGCCAAAGTTAAGACATGCAAGTGAACATGACACAAGATCTGTAAGAAAGGATAAATACCGCCATTATTCAGATTAGAAGCTGCCTGGAGCACACGCCGCTGCCCCGCGCGCTCCGTCGTGCGCCCATGGCTTCTGATAGGGGCCTTTTTGTATCCAACTGTAGATACCAGGGGGTACATATAGTGTTTTTTTATTTGTGCTGAAATGATGTATTAATTATTGTTCTATTGTGGTCAAGATTGGCTTATTGTCAGTGTTAGTGTATTTATTTTTACATTTTTTGATTTTTCTGGCCAGGACTTGGTTGTTAAATTGTAGCAAAACATGCCAAATTTACAGTCTGTGACACCGTTTTGAAAATCTAGCTTTAATTCAGTCTGTGGTAAATAAAGGAGTAACAGCTAGAAAAATACAAAGTTACTTCAACTCTACCCTGAAATAAAATAAAAGTTTTACACTTTATTACACTTTAATGTAAATCTATTCCAAGGATGGCTTTAATTAATGTGGCAACAGGTCAACCTGTTTTGAAATAAAATATCAGTAGGTTTAAAGAGTTTCTTTTTAGGGTAGTGCCTCTAAGTACCACTTATTAGTTGTCAGTCACCTACATCCACATTAATACACACAAAACCACTAACTCTTTGCACATAAATAGTGATCATAGCTTTTTAGTGTTGTGAACCAGGCTTGGGTAATGAACAGATGGCAGCAAATTGGTTTGCTGTACAAGTTCATATACAGACTCACAGTTTACCACATGATAGGATCCTGCGTACCACCAATGATACCACTGGTAGGGAAACCTTAGCACTGGCTTTCAGTAAAACAATGGCTATACCTGGGATATTTAAAGGGTAATTCCACTTTCGATAGCATTTTTTAAAAGTTTCCATTATTGTGCGGCAAAATGATGTCCTCAATGTGCTAAGTGTATGTGTTATTTTTTCTATATGTTTGCAACTCTGTGTTTTAAAAGATAACCATTTTCCATAGCAACAATGTCTTTACCTTAGCAAAGTAGTGATTTCAAATACATTAACCCATTCTGCTGAAATTCAACTTCTTCAGTTTGGAACGATCACAGTCTTGTGTTCCAGTAGCAAGGGTTAGTGGCCAGGTTCTCAGCTGGATAGGTCATTAGGCTGCTTAGATTTAGCCAAAGCTGCTAAAGAGTTCACCTGTTACATTGAAAGAATTGTGGCACTTGTATGCATGCTGATAAGTAAATATTTATTGATAAGTAAATGTTTATTTTACATTCCAAAAGAGAAAAACACCAAAAACCTGACAAAAAGGGAGTTTTCCCTTAAAGCGGAGCTTCACCTTGAATAAGAGCAAATTATATGTTTCCCTCATCCTGTACTTACAGATTGCCCAAATTAAAAATCATCCTACCTGCATCTACTGCATGTTATGAGCCTTTAAACATCCAAGATGGCGGCTCATGGAGCATCAGACAGCCTGCAAACAGGGAGTGTCTTCTGACTGTGTCGCTCTGCAGTCTGGGATTGCTGTCCTTTCCCTGACCCCAGCCCTGCTCTGTCTGTGCAAAGCACAGCTATAACCTGCCCTCTGTACTTTATCCCACTCAGTATGTGAGTCCTGAGTTGCAGCCCAGTGGGGCAAAGAATAGTAAGTAAATGACTAAAAACTTAAAATATATTAATTTTAGATGCCCGGTTTTTTTAAGGATTTGGTCTTAGCGCCCCCCCCCCCCGCGCTTCGGCCGCTGGCACAATAAACTGTAAGAAAAAAAAAACAAAAAAAGACATTTACTCACCTGCGGCCGCGATCTCCCCCGCGGGTCTCCTCTTCACCGGGGGGGGGGGGGGGGGGGGACCCTATGTCGTTTTTTTTAAAATTAACCCCTTATGCTCTGTCTCCCAACAGCTATAAAAGGCTTCCAGCAGCAGCAGGAGAGCAGAAGCCAGATTGATCAGCTTGGGACAGAGTGCCCAGGGATGGATGGGAGGTAAGTTTAAAAAAATAAATAAATAAATTCTCCTTGTGTCTGTGTGTTTTTTTACACTTAACCACTTGTGAACTGGTAAGGGATCCATGAGACCCCTATACCAGTTCACAAGGCTGGGGGCTGGCACGTCACCTGTGGCTAGCGGGTGACTTGCCATTAACCCCTGGCACCCCCAATTACCTGCCTCCCCAAAGCCCGGGGGGGGCAGAAAAGCCAGGCCCACGGAGCTTGTAGCCGGCAGGGACCCAAGGTCATTTTTTTTTAATTAACCCTTTATGTTTATATTGTGGATAGTAGTATTTTATTTGTAAATGTTATAAAGTGCTCTTTTCAGTTTGGGGGATCTCCTGGGCAAGAATGGGGGAGCTACCGATACATATGTGGTACTTTCACATGCGATATGGTTTTCATTAATAAAACAAATGTTTTATTTAAAGTAAACTAACACAACACCAAAGAGGGCTAAAGGACAACAAGTCCCACTCCAACCTAACCTCAGGAGCACCAATAATCAAACCAAAATATAAAACTTAATACATGATTTTTTTGGAGTAACACAAACAACACACAATACAAAAGACCAACAATTTAAAAACACTGCGCATCCCCAAATACTTCCAATGCTGAGAATGATCTAATGAGCAATAAATGACTGGAAAACTCCATAATTATAAGCGTGATAGGAGTAAGGTAAATACAATATTTTGTGCCGGCACAAAAACCTGATATGGAAATGCAAGGAACTACCTAGCCAATATATCAAGCAATAATAAAGTGACCGTGCATAAATAACAAAAGTATTATAGCAATTAATCTAAAGTTACTAATCCTACAAAGGCAATAAGACATAATAATAATAAGAAAGGAAAAGAATAATATTAATACATGCAAAAAGTGTATACATTAGTGTGACTAAATCCACTGTGAGCCACTATAAACCATCTGGTCACGAATACCTATAAGTGCAAAATGCAAGCATCAAATACAATATCAAACAGTGAATAAAGGTAAATATAAAAACCCGAGGCCAGGCAACAGGGTCCAAACACGCAATTTGGAGCTGGGGACTAGCAGGTGGGACACCTGCACACGGCCGCCCGTGCCGCTTCGCTGGATGAAAAGAACAAACTACCTAGCAAAAGCATGCTTTTTTACCTGCCGCCACCCCGAACAGATTAACCGCACATCAAGAAACGAGCCTGGAGCGCATCTGTGCTCCAGCGAGATTCGGCAGAAGTGACCTCACCCGCCCAACCGGAAATGACGCAACTCGTGTATCACTATTCCGGAACAAATGGACACACAGCAGCCGCCACAGCGCAATGCGAGCACAAAGGAGCGAACACCGGCCGCCTCACACGCACCAAGCACTGTGACCCCATACATTGCGCGTCCCCCCCACCCCCGCAACCAGTGCGATACATAGTGCGCCGGCCAAGGCACAGCTAGCGCACGCTGTGTGCTGCGGGGCAAGGGCGGCTGCTGGGCGGGGGCGCCACCCCAAGGAAGGGGAATAACAATGCGGCCCCCGTCTGTTAACACTTAACACGGTGTATGTGAAAAATAAAAGGGGTGGGAACAAGTACAAAAGCATGCACCTGCATATTAGACACACGTTACTCCATGATTATATACAAAATTTCTATAAGACATGATTTAAAGAATTATGAAGAAATAATACATCTAATATATTAGACACACGTTACTCCATGATTATATACAAAATTTCTATAAGACATGATTTAAAGAATTATAAAGAAATAATACATCTAATATAACACACGATAGCACAACAATTACTGTTTACCCCAAATCTATACAAATGTGGGTCCCAGCAATAGTATTATTAGGCAAACCAATAGAAAATAGGCACTCTAATCTGCCTATACCCTGTGGTCTCCAGTGATAATTTTAGACATATGGGGCATAACAGGAGAGGAAAAACTTGTTGCAGGACACAACTTGTTACGAGGCATACTCAGAATTTCCAAGCTAAATAAAGTGCACATAGTGAGGCATTATAGAGCAAATTGCCCTGGTGAAAAGAAGGGGTCACACAAGGGGGCCCTAACGAGCAGTGTGCCCCAAAAATTTGCAGCATCTATCAATGGTCAATGATTGAACCCACGTATTTTATCCAAATTTTATGCCAGTACGCTAATGAGAACATGATAAGAAAATACCAAACGTGAATATTTCACAACATATGATCTTTACAATTTGAGACAGAAATTCAAAGACTCCCCCTTAATATGAGGGACTCCCAATAAAAGAGAAGGTGCAAAGTGTCACCCCAACAACCATCAGAACTATATCTTATCCTTGTTTTCCCGATATTGAACTTATTTAAAATAAAGGAGACAATTGTCTAAAAAATATATATATGACCTGTCAACTGAGGGTGACAAAACTTCAAGTAGGCTGGCAATTAAAAGGGTTAATAGTACTTATGCATGTTGGGTATTGTTCTGCTCGAGGGACCTTGCACTTTCAGATTTAGCTTGTTTTTTCTTGTTTGCATATTGATATTTTAGGAAAACATGTTTTTTATTCTGCTTTTTTATATTTTTTTTAGGGAAACCCTGTGCAACCTAAGAATTCTTCAAGGGATTACTTCCAGAAAGATGAGCCCACTACAACAAGCTGGGTACACTTAGAAAGCTTAACATGTGTACTTTCAGGGAATATGGTTTATGGGGGATATTCCAAATGTAAAGGGTTGTTTTGGTTGAAAAATAGCAAGGTGCGCACTTTGTCTGCAGAGCTGAAATTTTCAAGTAAAATTACTGTTACGCACATGCTTTACTTTGTGGTGTTTGACAACTCTTCCCTTGACAGTACCTATGCATGTTGGGTATTGTTCTGTTCGGGGCATGTTGCTTTTTCAGATTTTACTAGTTTTTTCTTGTTTGTATATAGTTTTTTTAGGAAAATGTGGCTTTGATTCTTCTTTTTTATTCTATTTTAGGGAAACTGTGCGACCAAAGAATTGATTGAGGGATTACTTCCAGAAAACTACACCCACATAAACAAGCCTGGTATGCCTAGAAAGCTTGAGGAGTGTATTTCCAGAGAATATATTGTTTGTGGGGGGTATTTCAAATGTAAAGGGTTGTTTTTCCGGAAAAACTGCAAGGTGCGCATAGCGCATATCCCAGTTGTATTTTATCTGAAAATCTCCTAAAGCGCTGTTTCAGTGGGGAAGTCTCCTGGGCAGGAAAGGGTGTCTACCTATACATATGTGGTACCGCTGTGACCAGGAGAAATTGGGGTTTCACACTCAATAAGATTTCATTGACAAACTTACATTTTTTATTACAAAAAAACACTACCAATTTCAAAAAGTCGTTTTTTTTTTTTTTTTTTTTTGCACATATTTTACCCAAAAGCATTGAGAATACACTAAAAAAGGGCAAACAAGACATTTCATGTTGAAGCTCAGACTCTGCTTAAAAAAACAATATATAATTTTTTCATGTAAATCCCTTAAAATCCCTTCAAAAATCAAAGTTTAACATATGTAGCGCAAAATAGTGAAAAGTGGTCTGGCAACAAAGGGTGACAAAAATTTTAGGAAGCCTGGTACTTAAAGGGTTAATGCTTGGACATGTTTAGGCAGGCATATCAGATGTGATAACTACAAGGACATATAATAGAGCAGTTACATTTCATCTTTTATTTCAAAATGTAACAAATGATTGGGAACACACTGGATCAACATATAGATATATGATGCTACAACTCTGTGGCTCACAGTAAAGTTTGCCCCCTGGATTTTTTCTGCAACTCTCATAGAAAGTGGTTGTGATTTTGGTGACTTTGTGCAAATATTTTTACTTTTTGTTGGATTTAGATATTGAGGATAGATAGTGTATCTGGTTTTGTGTTTGCCTTTGCTTTGTTCCAGATTTAGAATGAGGAAGTATTTAGAAGCATTGCAGAATAGCAGTAAATGGCCAGCACAGGCCCCTTTATGTAAAAGAAAAACAGTTGGCAATGCAGTGATACATTTTTCGCTACATGTCTGCTGATGGTACACATGGGTATTCATACACACAAATGCTAAGGTTGCAAAACAAAAGCACAAATCAGTCCACAGACAACTCCCAGAAGGAGTTTTACTAAAAGAACTGATTTATTCTACATCTGGCTTTGTCAATCCCAATTCAGTTATGGCAGCTTTGATGTTTTGGGGACAAAGGGGTAACTTTGTTGTCTGAAGCATTATAATTGTTTGTAGAGAATATGACTTATTTTGCCAACACTTTACCAACTGGTTGTACAACAAACTGGTATAAAAACACCATTCAGTTAGAGATCTTACTACATTTTGACTGAATTGAGTGGATTGTAAGATATATGGCCAGAATCAGATATATGCCCTTAGCTTCAGAAACCACTGGATATGCTTAAAATGAACTATAAATACTAAGGCGGTTATTTAAGAAACGCTAATGCCACAAAGCGACACGCAGTGGCAGGTGCTTTTAGTGAGCGCCACCAGCAAGTCATGTTTATGAAGAAAAAAATGTTTTGCGCATCTCCCAGTGCCATGTAGCGCTCCATGTATTAAGAGTGCCAAGTGCTTTGTTAGTGCTGGCGCTGTGTTTCCTACAGCGCCGTATCACATCAGGTGCTCAGTGTCATTCTCCCATAGACTACAATTAGCCATTCCAGTCCTGTTTTTTTGGTGACTTCTGGTTAGCAGATTTTATTTTTTTCCTGGCTTGTTCAGAATGTTTTTTTATTCAGTATGTTACTTAGGTTACCTGCTGCTAACTTGCGTTTTCATGCCTGCCAATCATGTGTCATGTCATTTGTATGTTCCTAATGTCATTCCATGTTTTTGCTTGGTCAATATGCAGCCATCCCTAGTTTTTTTGTTTTGCACCTGGCACTGTATGCCTGAGTTTCGTGGTTTCACAGCACATGTGCTGGTGCTGTTCATCTCCATGTTAAATACAAATGATTTCTGGCCCTTCCCGCCAGCACTACTAGTCGCTAGCTCCTTTGGAAAAAAAACACAGCGCCACCGGTAGCCTACTGCACTGAACCCTAACAGCATTGTCCTCTACAATCGCTATCTGTTTATAAGTGTATGGAACATCTACCTTTCTGCTGTAAACAATTAAACTAAATTTGTTTTCATATATAACATTAAAGCGGACCTTCACCCTATATAAGAGCAAATACTTTGTTTCCCCCTCCCTGTACATACAGATTGCTCACATTAAAAATCAGCCTACCTGCATCTACTGCATGTTATGAGCCTTTCAACATCCAAGATGGCGACTCGTGAAGCATCAGGCAGCCTGCAAACAGAAAGTGTCTTCTGACTGTGTCGCTCTGCATTCTGGGATTGCTGTCCTTTCTCTGACCCCAGCTCTGCTCTGTCTGTGCAAAGAACAGCAATAACCCTGCCCCCTGCACTTTATCCTGCTCTCCTTTCCTCAGTATGTGTGATGCTTCTGAGTCAAGATGGCGGCACCCGTATCCTAGAGTCCTGAACAGAGTTGCAGGCCCAGTGGGGGAAAGAATAATAAGTAAGTGGCTAAAAACTGAAAATATAGTAATTTTAGATGCTGGAGAATAGTTTTTTAAGGGTTTGGGCTTTTCATTAAATCATGCTGAAGGTCCAGTTTAATTATATAGAAATATAAAATATTTTTAAAGAATTGTCAGGGCAAAAAACAAACTAAAAAAAGCTATACCCACATTTTATCCCCCACAGCCCGTCACTCCTATTCTGGCACTTGCAAACTCACCCAATCCCCGATACAGTTCAAAGCTGTCCCGACCTAAGCATTGGACAAATACACCACTGCCCTTCATTCACAGGTGGGGCTGAGACTCGACGGTGCTGGACTTGATCAAGTACTCAAGCCAATTGGCTGTGGAGAGTAAAAGGTGAGTATAGATTTTTTTTTTGCCCGTACAACCCCTGTAAGCTCCTTCAATGACTTGCAATGTTTTGTAGTTTTTGGTATACTATTTTAATATCAAGAGCATCATGGGAAAAGATTTGTTTTTAAAGAAAATAAATAGGATATCTCTCATTGTGTTCTGAGTTTTTGATGACCTCAACTCTATGAATGAGTCCTTTGTTCCTCAAAGTAACAAAACAAGTTCACCATTAGAATATTTTCTCACAATTTGTTTATACAATGGACTATCCCATTTTGCAAAATCCCCTTGGCCTCCTGTTAAACCTCACACGGCAAACTAAAACATTGTGTTCCATGTAATGTCATGAGAAATGGGCTCGGGAGTTCACCTGCAAGTTCAAATAGCAACAATGAATATTCCATACAATGTTTTAGCTTCATTATTACAAATGAAGTTTGCACTGGACATTAAAACCATTTTCCTCATCCTAAATTCCATAAATCTCTAAATTATCTGAGGATATTAGCATTGCAAAATAAAATGTTATCCCTGAATGGATCATTTATTTACACACTACTTTTATCACACAGGCATGTAATATGGAGAGGCTAATTTATTATTTTAGGTGTGGGCGGAACTTGAGCGCCTCGTCTGAGACACTCGACAGCGTCTGCCCCGAAACGTTGGCTTCAGACTGGCAGCGCTGGCAGCTGTGTTGCTCCCAGCCAGGCAGTGATGACAGCGCACTGCTTGTATATGCCTATATGCTAGCCATACCTAGCGCTGGCCGGGAGCGTCGCAAGCTTAATATATTTATTTTAAAAATACATAGCGAACCAAGAGGCACTCAAAAAACAGGATTTCAGGCGTGCAGCACCTTTTTATTTTTTAGGGTCCTGGAATTTTCTTTTTTTTAAATAAAAATGGGAATTGCATTAGGGACACTATAAAAACATGACACAGCTTTCTCACGTTTAAAATCATGTTTGCAGTGCAACACAAAAATTCATCCAAAAATAATCTCAAACAGCCCAGGGATCCCGTAGCACATGCACCAGCCTCCAAAAAATGCTTAAATAATTATAACCATCCTAGCCCATTAAAATGTATAGGGTAAGGCCACACAGTGTAGGGTGAAGTCCTGGTCCTATCTGGGACTGTAGGGAACTCAGCACCGGCACTCATCCCATTTCTTGCGCTGTTGATAGATGGGACACTACCTGGCACTATCACAGGCTCTGTGGATTTTTGACTTGATAAATACACCGTTTTCACTGGGACCTGACATTCACCTGACACTCATCTTGAACTACCTGCCACTACGTGGCTTTAGCATTGTTTGGGCACACGCACAGCATGCAGCATTTGTCTGGCAAAAACAAATGCTCATAAATCTATGGGCAGGACAGGTAAAGGCACTCACCTTTTCTGTGCCCACATTTCATGTTAAATACTCACCAATGTTTCCTGGTCTATTGCCGCCCCTGGTCTCCTCTGACATTCTGCCTACCATCTCTCTTGGGGTCTCAGTCCTCACTTCTGCCTGCATCACTGCTGCTGCCACCAGCTTTCACTAACTCTCCATATGTCTTCTGGCCCTTGCCACGGCTGCTGCCAGGCCTTCCAATACCCCTGCTGGTCCCCACTGCCTCATGGCTGGTCTCTGCAGGCACTGCCTGGGTCTCCAGGTTATCTGCTGATTCCCACTGACTCATTGCTGTTGTTCATCTGGATCTCTAGTTCCCTGGGACTTCTCTGCCACTGGGCTCCTAAGTCCTCACTGCCTCTTCTACTACTTGTCCTCTTGCTTTCACTGGACTTACATTTGAAGGCCTCACATCTACTGTCACTGCCAGGGGGGGAAGATCAGGAGCAATGTTAGAAAATATTATTTTACAGAAAGAGTAGTAGATGCTTGAAACAAACTTCCAGCAGATGTAGTTGAAAAATCGTCAGTCAGTGAATTTAAACATGCCTGGGATAAGCACACATCTATCCTAAGATAAACAGAACATACAGTATACACATAAGAGCAGACGAGACAGCTATGCAAACGCGCCACCGCAATATGATGGAAAGGCACAGATCTATTTTTAAATAATTTTGCCTAAGCCCAGGTAAAATCAAGAAAATCTTGCAGGGTTGGGTAACAATCGTGCATATAAAATAGGTTCAGGTTATGCCACCGGACCACTTCAATTACTTAGATTGCTTCTGGCCAGGGTTTTTACTGCTGCTGCCAATAAAGTCAGTCTAATAGAAAGTAATTTTCCTGCCGTGGAGTGTGTCCCCCAGACCTACTGGTTTGGAGAGAGATGCCATGGTCCATGATATCCCATGATCTGCTGAGCACCACCACAGATGATCAATTTCATGTAGCTGAGAAATTCGCATTACAGGGACAGTTAAGGAGTAGAAGTAGATATAGACATTACTAAAGTGTTGTTACTGAAGCGTCAGTAATTTAGGGGCAGACATTATTGCAGGGGTGGGTATAACCCCCAAAGACCCTGCTGCTGAGGCTATATCATTGCAGAGGCAGAACATGGGTGTGAAAGGGTGTGTGAGCATAGGAATGAGTAAATTCTGCCTCAGGCTCCTGGTACTGGGGCTATGCCCAGTCAACCCCAAAGCAGAACTCTCATGGCACTCTCTATGACCAGTCCACCACTGCATCTGTTGATTGGCTGCCTCAATATTAATATGGGTGGCATAGATGAAGCCAGAGGATCTGAGGCACATTAACCTCCAAGGACTTTTTTTGGGAGTAAACACTTTTTCTTTTAATTTTTGCCCTAAGGGCAATTTAGCACCATATTCAGCTGTGCAATAAAAAAAAACCTTTAAAACCTTTTACCAATTTGCTTGTTGTCCCAAGGGGGAGCCTTAATATGAGTTTGGTTCTAATATGTGTTACATGCAGAATGTTAAAGTGTGTTAAAAGGGGCGAGAAGCAGCTAAAATAGGTACTTGAGATATCGAGTATCTAAAATGCATATTATGAGTTTTATAGCATACATGGCTGTCAGGAACTCACTCACCGCGTCCTCGCTCCCGAGCCGTCCCCGGGCAGCTGGCCGCGCAGCTCCCGGCTCGCGTTTCTGCCGAGCAGCGGCTCGGGCGGCGTCGGCTCAGGTGGCGCTCAGCTTGGCCACGCCCCCCGCTCTCAGCTCCGGCCCCGGCTCCTGTAGACGTGCTCGCGCGCAGGCACGTGTCTCTTATGCCCTCCGGTGGGCGCGCAGAGAGTAGCGCCGCCGGAGGGCATAAGAGACACTTGCTCGCCGGGCCAGAGCTGAGAGCAGGGGGCGTGGCCAAGCTGAGCACCGCCTGAGACGAAGTTAAAGAGCCTGCGGGCTCAGCTTGGGGAGGGACTCCTCCCTCTCCACTCTTAGTGGGCCAATGAGCCCTAGTGTTGTATTTTGGGCCAATGAGCCCCGGCAGGGAGATTCTGTCTTCACGCCCCTTCCGTTTTTACCCAATCCATATTGAGTTCTATGCTGCACCAATCATGTCCCTGTCTCCTTTTTCCAATCATGTCCTGTCCCTATAAAGTCTTTCCCCGCCATTCACCCAGTGCCTGTGATAGCGCCTTGTACCTAGTATTGACCTCTGTGTATTCGTTATTGATCCTGTTGCTGACCACCGCCTGAACCGACCATTCTCGATCTGAACCCCTGTTGCCGACCACCGCCTGAACCGACCATTCTCGATCTGAACCCCTGTTGCCGACCACCGCCTGAACCGACCATTCTCGATCTGAACCCCTGTTGCCGACCTCCGCCTTGAACCTTGACCTCGAGTTGCCTAATCCTTTGTACCGCCACATTCTCTGTCTTCCCGCTGTCGACCTCTGGCCTGTCTCTGGACTTCCGCTACTAACGCTCTAGCCATTAGCTTCTCCGGACCTTCTACCAAAATCTCTCATCCTTTGAGCCATTGAAGTCCTGGGGGGCAACCGATCCCGGGCAGGTGTATTCTGCGTCCCGGCAAGTGGGGGCTCCTACAGGTGAAGCTGGCTGCGGAGATTGGGGGTTGAGGGCTTATCTGGAGGGCTGGAGTTACCCCGAGTGTGACAATGGCCTTGTCTAACAATAACCTTTTACAATCTACTTATTTGTAGGCTAACAATCGGGGAGGGGGGTCATAGTAAGTATAGTAAGTATGGCCTAAAGTTTTTAGGGGATAACAATGCACGGCAAAAACCATTCTAAACTTACACTACAGCTTGTGGAAAGAGCTGTTCTGTTACTGTACAAGTATATAACGTTATAAAGCAATGCAGTTAGAGAAAAAAAATCATTCAAAAGATGGTAGTATGTTTAGAACAACGTTAACAACAAAGTTGCTAAACAACATAGTTTAATAAAAGGTGAACCAATAACTATTCACCGAGATCTAGAAATTGTTCAAAAATGAGAAAATGAATTCTAGTTGCTGAACCTGAACTAACTATGCACGGTCTCCCCATGAACAATGCCGTGCTCTGGGAAACACATTCCTGTTTTATATCATGCACATTCATTTTATACTTAGACTAACAAGAAAGGAGTTAGAAAGCACACAGAGGGAACAGTGCATTTGAGGACAATCTTGCAGATACAGAAGTTGTATGCTGCTGCCTAAAATCCATAAAATACACTTTAGAGCAGAGCGAATGAACACATATGAACTAGCAGCCATGTGATATATTTAATATATGTAAAAGACATTACCTTGCCCCATCTCGATTAAACAGCACAGGCCTATTAAAATATCCAAATAAGAAAGTCTTAGCACCCCTTGGATGATGCAGCCACTCCATCTAAACACCCTAAAGGTAGGCTATGGAACTATGTGTAAGTGAGATATCTCCTTACCAACTATATCAATATCGGCAGGCAAAATCAAATCTATATTACATGGAAACTCTCTTCATAATCCATTTAAATTCTGATTGCCCAGTTTCTTGGATGGGCACCACACTTCAGAGTTGAAAAGCTGAAACTGACACAAACCCTTATATGTAACTGTATACCGGCGAGGTTCCTGGTTCAAAGAGACACTAAACTAACCTAACCCATCCTATTACGCCATCAGTGAGCCCTGCACTAGAGAGATTATGCTTCTTTGAAGAGCTCCAAACGGGTATCCTCTAAACTTTTTTCCTTTCTTGGTGTGTCCAGCACAGCCGAGCATCCATAAAATAGGAAATGATTTCTTTTTCTCAGGTACTCGCAGAGCCAAACCTTGCCTGCTTGTGTGCCTGTACGCACCATGAATAAGTGTTCTTGGCTGCAGACATTGGCTTAGGTGGGCATAAACTAAGGGCGTTTGTAAATTAAGCTCTTAATATATAAAAAGGGAACCTGTCTTCAAAAAAAGTGCTTCATACAACTAAATCTGGATTTTGAAGAAAAAACACTACTTTACAATATAAACATTAAACATTATATGCCTGCAGATGTAAAATAAAAGCAAGCTTTACATATAATTCAAGCTACTACAATTTTTGTAGCTTGGTGTCCAACTAAAAAGTAAGAAATACTCTGAAGGGTTAACAACCTGACCTGTACCCTTCCTGTCCTTAGAAGAAGGATCCTATTACTTAGGCAGTCGGCAGGCAGTCGACTCCAAGCAGTGGACAAAAGTACGTCCAGCATGAGATCCATAGGGAATAAGCCTAAATGTGATTGCTGCAAAACCTATTCACTCGCTTGTTTAACAATATAAAAAGGCAAAAAAAGCTCCACCTACACTTCTGTGCAAAGTGCAGGTGTGGAAAATGCTGCAATTAAGAAAGCTTTTAAAAACATTGATAAAAATGATGTCTTAGCCACACCTATGCATGGACCAATCACCCGCTATCTCACAGAGAGGGACAGTACAATAATTAGTGTTCCTGAACAAATCAGCAGGCAAGGTATCCATTTCTCCAGTTTTACACCTTAAAGGAGCATCATCACAAAAAAATGTCCCAATGACAAAAATCCATAAAAATACGAGGTCATTTATATACTTGGCGTTAAGAAATATCCAGGCAGGCTTGTTTCTTTTAATGGAAGGAAGAGAGTCAGGAGTGGCACTCCTGATACACTCAAACCTGGCACCCGTGGATTTTATAGTTCCAGGAGAAGAAAACCATAAGCTTGGCGGGAGTTTAATTCAGTTTCGGTTTATAAGTGCCACCTCCAGTAGCCAACTCAGTAGCTAATGTGTTTATATGGATTTTTAAAATCACACAATTTCATGATACAGCTCCTATAAGAGGGGAGTATAAGCATAGGTTTTTGCTAAATTTATTTTACAAGTTCAGTGGGTTTTGTTCAGCTTTAAATATCAGACCAACAATCAAAAATAACTATAGGTCTGTTCTGTCCTGTATGAGGGGCACACCCCCTGCAAGCCCAATGCTAGACAGCCCAAACATACCCCTTCCCGCCTCCCTTGCTAGCACCCAGCCTCACATGACCACTGGATGCTAATTGGGTCTGTGTGGCAAACAGGATTGGCTGCTTCAATTACATAGGTCTAGGTCCTGTCGAGTTAAACCAGACCTTCAGCATCATTTAATGAAAAGCCCAAACCCTTAATAAACTATTCCCCAGCATCTAAAATAATAGATTTTACATTTTAGTCATTTACTTTTTATTCTTACCCCCACTGGGTTGCAACTGTGTTCAGGACTCAGAAGCATCACATACTGAGGAGAGGAGAGGGGGCAAAAGTGTAGGGGGACGGGGTTATAGCTGTGCTTTGTACAGACAGAGCAGAGCTGGGGTCAGGAAAATAACAGCAATCCCAAAATGCAGAGCGGCACAGTCAGAAGACACTTCCTGTTTGCAGGCAGCCTGAGACTCAGAAAATGCAGTAGATGCAGGTAGGATGATTTATAATGTGGGCAATCTGTATGTACAGGGTGAGGGAAACATATAAGATTATTCAGGGTGAAGGTCCGGTTTAAGTGAATAAATAAGTCATTACATAAAAATACATAAATGTAGGCAATTTTGGTGTGCCTGCTATCTAGCTTGTCGGGGGTAAATTACTTCCAAAAGTAATTTTGACTATTGGTTTTCTATAATAGTTTTGTATAATTGGTTGATTACATACCTGGTTCTAATCCCAATGGGTTCTATTTATTAACTTTCGATAATTGATACAAATAAACCATTAACACCTTCATTTTTTAAAGCTTTTTTACTTATTGTTTCCACACCTATCTAAAACTTTTGCACAATAGTGCAGTTCTACAAGAGATGACCCTTATCACCAAATTAAATTACAAAAAATCTCTAAAATGTCTAAAAGTGCTTATGTATATTAGTTTCTGGACAACAATATATCCTATAAACTTCCAAAAACACCTAAGGGATTGTAAAGGGAGCAAACATAGTTCAATATTCTTTTTAAATAGCATCTGTTTTCTGGGCAACTGTCCCTGTTTCCTTACACAACAATCTACAAACACTATTTACTTTGTTTTTTGTCCCTTCCCTATGTGTGTAAACTTGCCCTAATAACAGTTAGGTATCCCCTGTGTATTTGGTTGTTGTGGTCTTTGCATATAATTGACCCAACACTGATTCCTCTAAAAGGTTATTATGGTTTTTAACATAAAAGGTTTTACCAGAATTACCAGAATAACAAAACAAATTCATTCAGATACTTGGGTATAGAATATGTAAACATACTTCAGTCAAGAAAAAAAAAACACTATAGTCACCTCTCATCCCACGATGGCTATCGCTGCTAGTCCGATGCTTACACACTTACCGTATCGCCCAATCCTATTCCCCCCGCCGGGTACCACTGCCTCTACCTATGCCACATACACGCATCCACAGTGCTGTGCAGGAGACTATGGCCCACCCGACACCATCGTCACAGGAACTATGGCACGCAATGGAGAGGGGCCAGCAAGCAGCTGACCTGATGTCTGTCTCTCCTCCATTTCCAGCAGTGAAAGGGTAAAAGCTGTTTGCATTTTTCCAATTTACTTTTTGCAAGACCACACAAAAAAGTGGTCCTACAGCTACTTTGACCCTTGGAGCTAAATGGCTATAGGGATAGCCAGGCTGTGGCCACTGCTTGCGCATGCGCCGTTGGACTGGGAACGAATGTGAGTTGTTGTTCGACCTCCCGATCGGGTTCCCCAGGGGGAACGTGTATGCCTGCCCTGGAATCTCATAGGCTCCAGGATAGGTTTTGGTCCTCTTCAAGTCTAGTGAATAATGTGGAAGACCAATTAAGATGCTCCCCCAAACTCATGGGCCCTGCTCCAGTTGCTACATCTGCACCTATTGCAGTAAAACCCCTACATCCAATAATGAGCACGAATAGCCCAATATTGCCTGTAAAAAATTAGACAAACACTCTGCACGAATTTGCAGATGAGAATCAAGTATGATAGAACAGGTTGGCATCCAGAAAATACAGTGTCATATTCTACATATTATTTGTATTACAGTTGATGAAATCTGAACATTTTCTTTGCATTTGTGTGTTACTTTAACAGACTTTTTTTTTACAAAAATGGGGTTTTGAGAGCAAATAAAACCTTTTTGATACGGGAGCTTCCTGTTTGGCAATTAAAGCAATTTTATTGTACAGGGCCATTGGTGTATTTTGTATGTGTATATTATTATTATTTTTTATTTATATAGCGCCATCATCTTCCGCAGCACTTTACAAAGTAGTAATTACAGACAGGGTAGAAACATACGGTAGATATACTATTTCAAATGCAGTTTTACAGATTTGACAGTGGATATTCTGAGTACAAGATACAATAGGGGAGAGAGCCCTGCCCTTGCGAGCTTACAGTCTAAAGGAAGAGGGGTGAAGACGAGGGGGAAGTATCACAAACAGTCATTATTGAGCTTTGTGGCATGCGCCCTTTAGAAGATTGGTCAAGCCAGATTATATGCTTGTCTGAATAAGTGGCGGATTGGGTGTGGGAGGGCATTCCAGAAGATTTGGAGTTGCACGTGAGAAGTCCTGGAGGCGGGCATGAGAGGAGGTGACCAAGGCTGCATCTAGGTTGATACTGTTGGATTAGAGATGAGATGTAGGGAGGGGCCTGGTTGGAGAGAGCTTTGTATGCGAGAGTTAGAGTTTTGAACAGGATTCGCTGTGGGATTGGCAGCCAGTGCAGGGATTGGCAGAGAGGCGCAGAACTGGAGGAGCGAGAGGAGAGATGGATGAGGCAAGCAGTGGAGTTCAGAATAGATTGGAGGGCCACAAAGAAGAATGTTGCAGTAATCCAGACGGGATATGACCAGGGCGTGTACTTACATTTTAGTGGTGTCAGGTGAGAGGAAGGGACAGATGCGGGAGATGTTTTTAAGTTGGAGGAAACAGGAGGTGGCCAGGGAGTGAATATGTGGTTTAAAACAGAGGGCAGAGTCCAGAATGACTCCCAGACACCGAGCTTGGGGAGTTGCTGTTATTGTGTAGTTGTTGACAGAAATAGATGTGTTAGAGAGGGGAGGGGAGTTAGATGGTGGGAAAATGACCAGTTCTGTCTTGTCCATGTTTAGCTTTAGGTAGCGAGATGACATGAAGAAATAGCTGTAAGGGAGTTGGGTAGGCGAGATAGGAGAGAGGAGAGATTGGGGCCTGAGAGAGGCAGGGGGGTTGTTTGAAGTGGTGAGGGATTCTGAGGGGCAAAGCCAAGTCGAATGTTGTCAATTTTTTCTTTGAAGAATGTAGAAAATTCTTCTGCTGTTATTTGGGAGGTTGGAGGAGGAGGTGGTGGGTGAGTAAGGAGCTGAAAGTGTTGAAGAGTTGTTTGGGATTCTGGGCTTGTGTAGAAATCAGTGATGAGAAATATGCAGATGAATGGGCCGCCCTGAGTTCCTGAAGGGCTTGTTTATAGAACAAAAAGTCATGATTGGCTTTGGTTTTCCTCCATCGCCATTCAGCAGCTCGAGACAGCTGTTTCAATCTGGTTGTGCTTACATTTAGCCAGGGTTGGGGGTTTTTGGTGCGGGGGCGGCTATAGGTGAGGGGGGAGGCAGAGTCCAGAGCTGAGGAGAGTGAATTATGGTAGTGTGATGATGCAGCGTCTATATCCGTGAATGAGGTTAAGGTCTGAAGAGGTTGAAGTGAGGAAGAAAGGGACTGAAGATCTAGGTTTCTTAAGTTCCTGCGTTGAGTTGTGGGTTTGTGTGGAGGGGGGTTAGCAGGCATTGGGGAGAGGGTCATAGTCAGCAGATTATGGTCAGAGAGGGGGAGCAAAGAGGATGAGAGGTTTGATACAGAGCAGAGGTTAGTGAAGAGGAGGTCAATTGTGCGGCCGTCTTTGTGGGTTGGTGCAGTAGACCATTGCTTTAGTCCGAAAGATGAGGTTAGTGACAGTAGTCTGGTGGCAGCAGGGTTGCTAGTGTCAACAGGCATGTTAAAGTCACCCATGATGATTGCAGGGATGTCTGTGGACAGAAACTGAAGGAGCCAGGTAGAAAAGTTGTTGAAGAAAAGTAGTAGTTCCAGGAGGGCGGTAGATGACGGCGATTTTCAGGTTACAGGGAGAATATAAACGGACGCAGTGAACTTCAAAAGATGAGAGGGATAGAGATGGCAAGGCAGGGAGTGGTTTAAAGGAGCAGAGTTCGGATAGAAGGATGCCCACACCCCCACCCTGTTTGTTGTTGGATCTGGGGGTGTGGCTCCCAGATGTAGTCCCCCATGTGAGAGGGCAGTGGGTGAAGCTGTGTCTGATGGGGTCAGCCATGTTTCTGTGAACCCCATGAAGGTAAAAGAGTTAGGTAAAAAATAGATGCGTTTGTTGTACAGTGAGTGTGCATTCCACAGTGCGTAGGTGACGGTGGCGATGAAAAATGTATAGTTCTGGAGGAGGGGGGTGGAGAGAGTGGGCGTGGATTAGGGATGATGTCGCCGGCGGCAAGTAAGAGTAAAAGGAGAGAGAAGAGATGGTTGTGGCTTTTGAGGGTGGAATAATGTGTATTTTGCTTGGATATAGAGGGGGTAAGTGATTTTGCCAAAGAAAGGAATTCGTGAGCAGAGAGGTAGGGGGAGGAGAGCAGAGAGGGGGAGATATATAGGGACTATATATACATGTTATAGCATATATGCAGGTTATAGCTTTTGTATGTATACAAAAATACACAAATCTCATTTGTGCTGTGATTCCGACAATTGTTTTTTTAATATGATGCGAAACAGCTAGAACCTATATAAGACTGATGTCTGTAAGCCCAAAAAGAGATATTTCCTTATTTTATGTCCCTGTTGACCCTCCGGCCTAAAAGTGACAACTGTTTAACAAAAGAAACCTTAACATACAGAGAGAGAGAGGAAGAGAGATGGAGAGAATCACTGTCTACTTAGTTTTCTAAAAGCTTACAAGGGATTTATTACGGTACCAAATGTGGTTATGATGTCATATAACTTCTGTTGTCATCTAGCGGAGGAGACAGGAGGTACGAGTAAGAGGCTTTAGCCTGATCGTGACACTTGCAACTTTTTTAGTACTGAAGATTTTAACTCCAAGCACATAAAAGGGTTCAAAGAAATTGATTACTGTAGTACCATGACAGTGGAGTCATGATAATTATTTGGCAAAGCAAGTTTAATTTTAATTGTAAATTGAAACTTACTTCTGAGCGAGTTTGTGTTACTGTAACTTTCGAAAATGTTTTGTTCTGAAAAATGCTAAAAAACTATTTGGACCTATGATGGAGCATTTCTACGGGGTACTGAGGTACCCTACTGAGGTAAATCATTTTTCCAATGATGTAACAACATTTTTTTTACTTTTGAAACAACGGCTCCCTATGGGCTATGCAGGAAAAAAAATTAGGGTGCTGTTTTTTTCCAAGATATTAACAACATCCTTATCTCATTGGAAAATAATGTATCTCGCCTGTGAAAATTCAAGTGAAGGTGATTTTTGGCAAAAATGTTTGTTTGCACTTCTTTGCGTGTCAAAGTGAAGTGTTTGATTCAGATTTGAGTTACACATACTTTAACATGACCCTCTAAATGTTTAAAGATCACCCTAATTACTTTACTTTGGATCTGAACATCTAAATCCTCCACTGGGGTCTTATACCCCAGTGGGATATACAAATTGTAAAAGGGCCTGCCTCCCTGGCAAGAGTCTACACTTTACCTAGTAAACTTTTATTATGTAATTCCCTGGTCACCCCTCCTCCTATGCCTATTCAGGCAATAAAATAATAAAATTCATCTGATCACTGCAATTGATCCAATGAAACCAGGTGGAGGGGGGGCATTTTTACAGTAGCCATGGACATGTGTGACAATTGGGCCATTCGCATCCTAATCCCAGGAGCATTGTGGCCACACTGCTCAATGGATTCACTGACTGATCTGTTACTCAAGTTCATTTTTAAGTTATTGCCCAAATGGGGCTTAGCACAGAGGAAGTGATGGGTGGGTGTGGTTTTAATGCTTGGACTTCCTCTTTAATTAGGTACAGGAGAATTAATAATGTATTAGCACTTGTGTGTTATATTAAAAGGCTCTTAAACCATTGTTCACTGATATTCATGAATGCAGCTAGTCCATTACCAAGAACATACATTTAATATTTGCTTTTAGTTATTTTTTTTTATGACAAAACTGATTGACTGGAAAATATAATAAATATATGCAACCTAATAATGTGATAGCAAAAAAGACATTACACTTATAAAATCTTAAGCCTTAATATTGTATTTTCGAAATATGATAAATTTAATGGGTTTTTCATGGTTCCATTAAGAGGTGGTATTACAGCACTAAGCCTAGAAAACTTGAAGCAGACCATTTGTGGGCATTTCTGAGGAAGAGAGTAACAGCATGTTAGATGGTCTTACTTACCTCCATTGAGATCTCCAGGGGGTCATACCTTGGTATATAGTGAAACTTAATAATAATAGCAAATAGGTGTTAAAGAGGAAGATGGGGGGGGGGGGGTTAAAACCTTCCCCAAACCTCACCAATCTGCTGCCCCCCCCTCCGGTTTTACCTTTGGAGAGTATTTACTCACCTCTCTGGGGTATCCATATTCTAGGTCACTCGGTTTCCCATCTTGCCCCCCGTCAGGCACTGTGTGAGGGCCACCCGAAATTTATCGAGACTTCGCTGAGCTGCGAGATTGCAATGGCACATTGAAGAACACGGCTAAGTCTGTGTTTGTCATTTACAGATGGCTAAGAGGACAGCAAGGTGAGTATCAGGCCCTAAAGCAGCCAGACACAGCAACGGCATCCGAAAGTTAAGTGGGGGGGGGGGGATCGACCCCTTTTTATTTTAGGTCCAATGTTCCTCTTTATATGGTATAGGAGGAAAGTTAAAGTGGTGGTCCCCCAATGGGGATACAGTGGCAGCATTTTTGTTTAGGTCCCCTTCAGGCATTCAAACATTGACAAAGGCCCTTATTGCCTAAAGAGCTTTGTCATAAATTTCAGATGAAGTCTATTTCCTAGTGAATCATTACAAGCAATCATATTTCTTTTCTATTTCAGTTCGCCTGATATGGAACATATAAATGCACAGACATACCCTCAAGCAATTACTGCATCACATATTATGGCATGAAAGGAACAGCTCTTGAATATTTTCTCAAAGGAATGCTAAAAGAACAAATAGGTCTTAATACATACCAGAATATTACTTTATTAAAGCAAACACAATATTTAAATATTAGTAATACGTTAATCTTTACACTTCTCCTATTACCAGTGAATTTAAATAACTTAGTTCACCACTTCCAGAGGTTCATTTTCTGGACCAGGGCGCAAAAAACTGGGATAAACCACAGAAATATAATAGTGTTAGTGTTACATAAGAAACATGCTGCCTTAGCTAAAGTAGTATTCCGTAATGCTCTTCCTAATCCAAAAGTTATGATACATTATTGGCCTATTAATTAAAAGCTAATCTAGTGTTTAAGAAAAACTGATTAAAAAAATATATATATATATATTGTAGGGATCTTCCCGGGGGATGGTGTGTTTGGACACAGTTCACGACAGACTTAGGTGTTATAAAAGCAGGTCTTGACGTTTATTCATGGCATAAACAGTCCAGTAAACAAAACATACAGCAGCAGCGTGCTTCTTTAGTGTACAAAACAAAATAAAGACCTAGCCCGTCTGGGCGCTTACTAGCAGGTTCTTCTCACCTATCTAGCAGTTTCATAACGCAGCGTTAGCCTGGATATCGCAGGGTGAGTTTTAGCTCCAGCAATGGCTGCGTTCGCAGCTTCCTTCACACACACTCAGGCTGTTCATTTCTGGCTCAGAGCAATAGCCTGCAGTCTCTGCAGGGCTTTTACCTCCCAGGCTAATTAGGATCAGAGCTCACCTGATCCAAAACCCAAACCGGATCGGAGGGGTGTGGAATGACAGGTCCCTCTACCAAACCTACCTGCCATTCCATATAAATCCAGGCCCGGCAAAATTGAACAACACCTCAGCAGCATACCACTGCTGGGAAACAAATCAATCCTGGACTTACCATCTCACCCAGCGTAGTAACCTAGGTGAAATGTACACCCCCTCGATCACTTCTCCAGTGACATGTCTACATATCCCCCCCCTCTTCTTCAGACCGGAGGGCTGAGCATTTTGTCCCCACAGACAATGTACCCTCGACAATGCGTCAGCATTTGCTTGTAATTTCCCTGGCCTGTGTTCCACAGTGAAATTAAAGTTTTGTAGGGACAGAAACCATCTAGTCACTCTTGCGTTTCTCTCCTTGTTTAACTTCATCCATGTTAGGGGGGCATGGTCTGTCACTAACTTGAATTTCCTGCCTAGTAAGTAATATTTTAGGGATTCGAGGGCCCACTTCACTGCCAAACACTCACGCTCCACAATGGCATAATTTTTTTCGGCCGGGGTTAGCTTTCTACTCAAGTACATCACCGGATGCTCCTCACCATTTACTACTTGTGAGAGTACTGCACCTAAGCCTGTGTTAGAAGCATCTGTCTGGACCAGAAATTCTCGCCTGAAATCGGGGGTAACTAACACAGGTTGTTGGCACAAGGCAGATTTAAGGCTTTGGAAAGCCTTCTCGGCCTCTGGAGTCCACGTGATCATGGCTCTCTTTCCGCCCTTGGTCAAGTCAGTTAGGGGAGCAGCAACTGAGGCAAAGTTCGGCACAAATCTACGGTAATAGCCCGTAATACCAAGGAAAGCTCTGACCTGTTTCTTTGTCAGGGGTTTTGGCCAATTCTGTATTGCCTCCACTTTATTTAGCTGTGGCTTAATCAACCCTCTTCCAATAATGTAGCCCAGATACTTGGCCTCTTCTAGGGCTATTGCACACTTCTCGGCATTTATGGTCAACCCCGCATCACTTATGGTATCCAATACAGCCTGTACCTTACAGAGGTGACTTTCCCAATCAGGGCTAAAAATGACCACATCATCGAGGTAGGCAGCTGAGTAATCACGATGTGGTCGCAAAATCAAGTCCATCAACCTCTGGAAAGTCGCAGGTGCTCCATGTAACCCGAACGGCATCACTACATACTGGAATAGCCCATCAGGGGTGGAGAATGCAGTTTTCTCTTTAGCCTCATTAGTAAGTGGAATCTGCCAATAGCCCTTTGTGAGATCGAGGGTGGTTATGTATCTGGCATTACCCAACTTCTCAATCAACTCATCTACCCTGGGCATAGGATAGGCATCGAATTTTGAGATCTCATTCAACTTTCTGAAATCGTTACAGAACCTCCAAGTTCCATTAGGCTTTGGGATTAATACAATCGGGCTGGACCATTCACTCTGTGACACCTCAATTACTCCCAGATCAAGCATACGCTTTACCTCGGCAGATACGGCTTCCCTACGGGCTTCCGGGATCCTATAGGGCTTGAGGTTTACTCTGCTTCTAGGCTCAGTTTCAATGTGATGATAGATGAGGTGTGTACGCCCTGGGAGGTCAGAAAACTTGTCTTTGTTTTTCTGTAAAAATTCCTGAGCCTCCTGTTTCTGTGACACTGATAGGGTATCACCAACCTTGACTGGAGGGATTGGTTGTGACAAATTACTAACAGTATTTGTCGCCCCCAAGGATTCCCTGTCTTTCCAGGGCTTAATCAAGTTTACGTGGTAAACTTGGAAAGGCTTCCTTCTACCTGGTTGGTGCACCTTGTAGTTCACCTCACTGACCTTTTCCACAATTTCATAGGGACCTTGCCACTTCGCCAGGAATTTACTCTCAACAGTGGGAACTAGTATAAGGACCCTATCGCCTGGGTTAAATGTCCTGATTCTTGCAGACCGGTTGTAAATTCTACTTTGGGCCTCTTGCGCCCTCTGGAGGTGTTCCCTTACTAGGGGCATTACAGCGGCTATACGGTCCTGCATTTGTGCTACATGCTCAATAACGCTCTTGTATGGGGTGGACTCGCTCTCCCATGTCTCTTTTGCAATGTCCAGTAGACCCCTAGGGTGACGACCATAGACCAACTCGAATGGTGAGAACCCTGTGGACGCTTGGGGCACTTCCCTAATAGCAAACATGAGGTAGGGTAACAAATGATCCCAGTCACGGCCATCTTTTTCCACCACTTTTTTCAGCATATGTTTCAAAGTTTTGTTAAATCTCTCCACCAATCCGTCCGTCTGGGGGTGGTATACAGAGGTACGGATGGGTGAGATTTTAAATAGTTTGCATAACTCCTTCATCACCTTTGACATAAAGGGTGTACCTTGGTCAGTTAGGATTTCTTTGGGGATTCCAGTCCTAGAGAACATATAAAACAACTCGCGTGCAATTGTTTTAGATGCGGTGTTTCTTAAGGGCACAGCTTCAGGATAGCGGGTCGCATAATCCATGACCACCAGAATATATTGGTGTCCTCTAGCGGATTTTACAATGGGACCCACTAAATCCATGGCTATACGCTCAAAAGGCACCTCTATAATAGGGAGCGAAACCAAAGGACTGCGAAAATGTGACACTGGGGCACTAAGCTGACATGTGGGGCACGACTCGCAGTACTTTTTAATATCACCATATATCGCCGGCCAGTAGAACCTCTGGAGAACCCTCTCCTGCGTTTTGTCAGTCCCCAAGTGTCCCCCAAGAACATGGTTATGTGCCATGTCCAGCACCTGACGCCGGTACGGCTTAGGCACCAGAAGCTGTTCCACAATCTCATCCTTAACCTTAGTGACTCTATAGAAAAGATCATTAGTCACAGAAAAGTGTGGAAATCTTTTCTCAGCATCTGGTTCCTGAGGTACCCCATTCATGACAGCAACCTGCTCTCTCGCATTTTTGAGAGTGGGGTCCTGTAACTGTGCAGTCCCAAAATTATCCCTAGACACCTCTAAGTCTGGTATATTTTGCTCAGTGGGAGGAGCCTCCTCCTCTCCAGCCAGGACCTGCAAAGGAAAACAATTATTTTCATCCTGCACACTTTTATCATTTACAGGGGGTAACGCAACAACCTTAGGAGTATCCTCACTCCTTTCGGGGGATTTTCTTTTTCCCCAGAGAGCCCAGAATAGTGGAAAATCGCGCCCCAGTATTACGTTGTGCATGAGATTTTTAACCACACCCACTTCATATTGTACGGTGCCTTGTTTAGTCCCGACTTCAGCCAGCACTATAGGGTACACTTTTGTATCCCCATGTATACAAACAACACTCATATGCTTTTTACACTCAAAGTCCCCAGCCACCAGGCTGGCATGCACCAAGGTTACGAGGCTTCCTGAGTCCAGCAACGCCTTAACAGGAAAGTCATTAATTGTAATGTCGCAGATTTGCGGTTCAGTCTCTAGTCCAGGAACTGCAACACAAGATGGTTCCGCAAATAGCGACTGACGCCGACTAACCTCACAGTCCATGGGCTCAGTGGTAAGAGGGCAATGGGCAGACACGTGTCCCGTCTCATGGCATCTCCAGCACTGGATAGAGCCTGTTCTCCTTGGCAAGGAGTCCTTTTTAGGGCTACTTAGCCACCCGGGACCATCTCCAGTCTTTTGCCCCTGAGACACCACTTGAGCCCTTCTTCCTCCCTCAGCACCCCTCCACACTCCCCCAATAGATGGAAGTCTCTTACCAGCTGAAGGCACAGATCTGGCACTCCGGGGAGGTGAGGATGCTGCAGAAACATCACGGAGGTAGTCCTCAGTCGCCTGGAACCTCTCCACAAGGTTGACAAGTTCGTTTTCATTCTTAGGGTCACCTTGTCCCACCCAGCGTTGCAGGTCAGCAGGAAGTGCTCGGAGGTAGCGATCCATCACAACCCTCTCTAGGATCTGTGCAGGAGTAGAAGTGTCTGGCTCCAACCACTTTCTCGCCAAATGGATCAGGTCATACATCTGGGACCTCGCTGATTTGTCCAAACTGTAGCTCCAGTTGCGTACCCTCCTGGCACGGACCGCAGTAGTAACGCCTAGTCGGGCAAGTATCTCCGCTTTTAGCCGAGTATAGTCCTTAACCTCTTGCTCACTGAGGTCATAGTAGGCCTTTTGAGGTTCCCCTGTTAAATAGGGCGCAATTACCTCTGCCCACTCAGCGACTGGTAACTTCTCTCGCTCAGCCACACGCTCAAACACAGTTAGGTAGGCCTCAACATCGTCCTCAGCAGTCATCTTTTGCAGCGCTCGCTGCACAGCTCTTTTCACATCAAAAGTCTCTGGAGCGGCTCGCACCACTGTGTGGGGATTAGCAACCACAGGCGCCTCCTGTTTTGCTATCAGGTGTTCAATAAGTTGTTGTTGGGCAGCCATGGTCTGTTCATGTCGTCTATTGGCCTCTATCTGAGCCTGTTGTTGTTGCAAACTCACTTGCATAAACTGCTTCAGCATCTCCTCCATGTTGCCCGACTGTTCTTGGAGTGTAGTTGCAGCTTTCACCCAAGACATAAGCAGCTGTAGCCAAGTCTGTCCACACCGTTGCCCCTAGCAACCGTTTTGCCCGCTCCGCAGCACCAATTGTAGGGATCTTCCCGGGGGATGGTGTGTTTGGACACAGTTCACGACAGACTTAGGTGTTATAAAAGCAGGTCTTGACGTTTATTCATGGCATAAACAGTCCAGTAAACAAAACATACAGCAGCAGCGTGCTTCTTTAGTGTACAAAACAAAATAAAGACCTAGCCCGTCTGGGCGCTTACTAGCAGGTTCTTCTCACCTATCTAGCAGTTTCATAACGCAGCGTTAGCCTGGATATCGCAGGGTGAGTTTTAGCTCCAGCAATGGCTGCGTTCGCAGCTTCCTTCACACACACTCAGGCTGTTCATTTCTGGCTCAGAGCAATAGCCTGCAGTCTCTGCAGGGCTTTTACCTCCCAGGCTAATTAGGATCAGAGCTCACCTGATCCAAAACCCAAACCGGATCGGAGGGGTGTGGAATGACAGGTCCCTCTACCAAACCTACCTGCCATTCCATATAAATCCAGGCCCGGCAAAATTGAACAACACCTCAGCAGCATACCACTGCTGGGAAACAAATCAATCCTGGACTTACCATCTCACCCAGCGTAGTAACCTAGGTGAAATGTACACCCCCTCGATCACTTCTCCAGTGACATGTCTACAATATATATATAATTATATTATTAGCCAACACATTTTTTTGTAAACTGTAGTCCAACTATCCATTCATCCGGCTCACTTAAACCCTAAGGTCTGTTTGCACAGACCTTAAGGGTTAATGTGGTCAATGTATTAATGTTTAATCTAATCTATTATCTCAGCCCAATTTGTGGGCAAGTATTATTTATTTTATATTTATTCCTGATGCCAGTTAAATCCCATGTTTGTAGAAGATGTCACCTCCTCTCTCTTCCCTTAGCAAATAGGTGACAATTCTCACCCAGGTCCTGTACTCAGGCCTACATGCCTCCCACCCCAGGGAGGCCTACATGCCTCCCACCCCACCTTGTTGCTTTCACGCTTCTATAGCAAGCTCTAGCCAACAGATTTCTTTCTTGAAACACAATACCCTCAGGCTGCCAGGGCCGACACAAAACTGGCAACAACTAGACCGCTATCTGTCCCAGCACCAAGCCAGGCACAGAGCCGGAACCACCCCAGGAAAGCAGCATCTGTGCATACTCGGCCCATTTCCATACCTAGTATGGAACCTGAGGTAATAGAGATCTCAGTTTCTGACCCATCTAAGAACTCCATCTTTGGACTCTCCAAATGTCCCACAACTAGCCCGCTAGTTTGACCACAAAACCACAGTTATGCCCAAAATACAGTTTGTAGGTTCTACTCTGGATCCCAGGCAGAGGAGGAGCTGGAGACTCCGCCCAGAGGGAAGTTGGGAGTGTCCACCTGGGAGTTGAATACCAGATGCCAATCTAGGGCAAGCCACTCTTCCTGGGTGTTACCTACAGAAGTAAGGAGTGGTTCCAGGGTCCAGTAGTTTGCATTATGACCCCGGATGCTGCCCTGCCTAACAAATCATCTGAACGCATCAAGGTAACCTGACTGTATGCTGTATCTCTGCTTGTAATCCACTTTCTCTGTAACCTGTATCTCTGTAACCTGTATTATTTCCACCATCTCAAATGCTTGTATAACTGCCTAGTGCCCTGACTGCATTTAAATATATATTTAACTTGAGCTGTTTTTTGCCTTAACCAAAACAAATGTGTCGGTAGCTAGAATTTCAGGCCTTCGGGCTGGTTAACAAATGATGGTTAGGAAAGTGCGTTTCGTGTTACTATGTGCTGCATTCTTAGCATGATAAACATTTCCTGACAATGGTCATGCGAGGAACGAGAATCACAGAGAACAAATGATTGAGCCTGGTTTTCTTAGGGGGAAATCAACACAGTTTGTGAGCTGATTGTGGGGTTTAGTGTAGGTTCAATAATTGCATCTACCAACACCAGATGTAAATGCTGATCTGATCCAATGTCAGTTAAGATAAGCATTGGTAAAGAGGATCAAAACCCATGTTTCCAGCCCCATTCCCTGTCTTAGGTGCATACCAGTTAAGGATTAATCGCCTGCTACCTATGCCTGCTTACTTGGGATGGTCAACATAAATGTCTCCAGGCTCTGCAAGCATAGATTGAGGTTTCTGCACATGTGTGAGAGGATTAAAGTGGACCAACACCCTCCAAAACAACTTAGCTTTATTATATGTAAAATAAAAGGACACTTACCTTTTGATGACTGTTGGAGCCATCTGTCCCTCGCAGCGCCTGAAATATTAATATTTCTGAACAGGAAGTCCCACCCTCCAGGTCTTGTCCGCTGTCAATCAAGCTTGTCCGCTCATTAGCATTTTTTGTCCGTGGAGATCAGGTCTTCAGTTGTCTCGCGTTGTTAGCAGGCTGCTTGTCCTCTCTCTGGCCTCGGGCGCGTGCACGTCTCCCTCCCAGCTATACTAGCAGTCAGTCTGGTTATTTGATTGGTTGAGCTGTGCTCAGCCATGATTGGCTGGAGGCACCTGAGCCTCCTCCTCCCCCCCTCTCACTCCCCTCCCTCCTCCTTCCATTCAGCGTCTGCTCTCCTCTCGTCTCATCTCATGCTGGATGCGCAGGACAGGTGAGTTTACTTTTGTTTTATAAATGTCTTGGTCAAATGTGTTTACTGTTTAATTCACTGTAATGTACTGCGCCACTGAGAATGTTATGGGGAGATTCTGCCTGCTGAGAATGTTATAGGGGGATTCTGCCTGCTGAAAATGTTATAGGGGGATTCTGCCTGCTGAAAATGTTATGGGGGGATTCTGCCTGCTGACAATGTTATGGGGGGATTCTGACTGCTAAAAATGTTATAGGGGGATTCTGACTGCTGAAAATGTTATGGGGGGATTCTGACTGCTGAAAATGTTATGGGGGGATTCTGACTGCTGACAATGTTATGGGGGGATTCTGACTGCTGAAAATGTTATGGGGGGATTCTGCCTGCTGGAAATGTTATAGGGGGATTCTGACTGCTGAAAATGTTATAGGGGGATTCTGCCTGCTAAAAATGTTATAGGGGGATTCTGACTGCTGAAAATGTTATAGGGGGATTCTGACTGCTGAAAATGTTATGGGGGGATTCTGACTGCTGAAAATGTTATAGGGGGATTCTGACTGCTGAAAATGTTATAGGGGGATTCTGACTGCTGAAAATGTTATGGGGGGATTCTGACTGCTGAAAATGTTATGGGGGGATTCCGACTGCTGAAAATGTTATAGGGGGATTCCGACTGCTGAAAATGTTATAGGGGGATTCTGCCTGCTAAAAATGTTATAGGGGGATTCTGACTGCTGAAAATGTTATGGGGGGATTCTGACTGCTAAAAATGTTATAGGGGGATTCTGACTGCTGAAAATGTTATGGGGGGATTCTGACTGCTGAAAATGTTATAGGGGGATTCTGACTGCTGAAAATGTTATGGGGGGATTCTGACTGCTGAAAATGTTATGGGGGGATTCTGACTGCTGACAATGTTATGGGGGGATTCTGACTGCTGAAAATGTTATGGGGGGATTCTGCCTGCTGACAATGTTATGGGGGGATTCTGCCTGCTGACAATGTTATGGGGGGATTCTGACTGCTGAAAATGTTATGGGGGGATTCTGACTGCTGAAAATGTTATAGGGGGATTCTGACTGCTGAAAATGTTATGGGGGGATTCTGACTGCTGAAAATGTTATGGGGGGATTCTGACTGCTGAAAATGTTATGGGGGGATTCTGACTGCTAAAAATGTTATAGGGGGATTCTGACTGCTGAAAATGTTATGGGGGGATTCTGACTGCTGACAATGTTATGGGGGGATTCTGACTGCTAAAAATGTTATAGGGGGATTCTGACTGCTGAAAATGTTATGGGGGGATTCTGACTGCTGAAAATGTTATGGGGGGATTCTGACTGCTGAAAATGTTATAGGGGGATTCTGCCTGCTAAAAATGTTATAGGGGGATTCTGACTGCTGAAAATGTTATGGGGGGATTCTGACTGCTGAAAATGTTATAGGGGGATTCTGACTGCTGAAAATGTTATGGGGGGAGTCAGCAATAGTACATTTTATATACATTTTATGTTACTGATTTACACGTTCGTATGACTGCTTAGCATCACAATCAACCACTAAATTGTTATATGGATTTGTCATTAGGGTTACATCTTTAGGGGGTGGTAAGTTGCAGAATATAGCATTGCAGAATATAAAATGAAGGAAGTGTGTACAGGACAGAGGTTACAATGCTGACAGTGCTTTTGAATAGGGGTGTGATGACCATAGACTGTAAAACGTTTGACAAATACTTTAATACAACCATGTAATGTAGGGAGCACTAGGACTGCACATAATGTCTAGCAAATCTGTCAGATCTGTCTGATTATCTTACTGGTCGGGCTAACAAACAAATCAGTTGGGGTTTTTATTTTGTTTTCTAGCCAATCCTGATAAGGGGATAAAGAGGTAATATTCTGCGCGCCACCAACCGCCTTCTTCTTTAGCAGCAGCGCTCGCCGCTATGCCCCGCCGCGCGGTGCAGCATGTGAAAGTCCCCCCCCCCCCCCGACAGCAGCCGGTAGCCGCTTGCCGCTTCACCACCGCGCACTACGTCTCCCCGTCCCTGGCAGGGGGAGACTCGCGCATGCGCGGTAGTGACAGGTGAAGCGCCGCTCGCTCCCGATGCAAGCGGCGCTTCACCTATCTACCGCGCATGCGCGAGATTTTCAACAGGAAGAGGTCAAAGGATCTCTTCCTGTTTGTAGAAAGTTGAAGATGGGACCCGAAGTTTGAATGCTAGCGACGCGGAGCCGGATTATAAAAGGTAAGTTTTTTTTTTTTAACTATTTAAATCGGGTCTTCGGGCTTATTTTGTATATTTTTAAAATACAAAAAAAAAAATAAAGGGACAGGGTGTTGGTCCACTTTAAGCAGGAGCACTTCTAAGCAGGAAACTTATCATAAATCTGTTGGCTTTTCATAAGGATCAGAATGAGCCCAATAATTAGATTTATTTCTCCCAAACATATAGTACATTTTGTAGTAGTTAACGTTGCTTAATTGGTTCTCCTTTACAATGTGGGCCAGAATGAGTTGATAGGACAGCCCAATTAAAGTCAAGTAATTTTAATTGGGCTGCCCTATCAAATCATCCTACTAAGTCTAGAACCCACAATGTTTTGTATGTGAATGTGGTCAAAGAATAGCACATGTGAGTAAAATGGGCAGTTGCTTGGAAGTGGTCTGGACGTAGCAGAGGTTGGCATCATAATTCAGGGAATGTAAATATGACTGGGGGCTCAGGAGCAGCTGGAAAACTTGACTACCTTTCTAATGAATCGCCACCAATTAGCCTGATGGTACATCTCAAAGGTTTTCAAATAATTTAAGATTGTTTTAGCTCTTCCTCTCTCTGGCTGGAATTGTTAGACAACATTCACACAAGTATCTATTGTATAAATATACTCAAAGTGAGAAACAAAAGTGTGCTGGAAGTTCATTTTTAGTATCAAGCCATTATGTCACCCTGGATGATGTAATTGTATCCTGTCAGTAAGCCTTTCAATTATTTCAGTTTTGCTAGCTTAAAAACATTATAACATTTTCCTTTAGAGTATTCGAAATTTCTGGGCAAAAACTCCAACCAACTTGAGTATTCTATATTATTTCAACCTCTGTTTGATTCATGTGCTATTAGCTGTCCAGTGTAAATGAAGGCTGCTGATGGGATGTGTTTAAAACAAGTCTTTTGCCAGAAACGCAAGCCTTCCAGAGTAAATATAAAGCGATTGCCACTTTTGTAGAACTATAAGGTGTTGTATGTAATATAGCTCTAAACCATTTATGAGTAATAGAAAAAGCCATTTGGCCACAAGGAAATAACTAGGTACTTTTTCATCATCTACGTCATTATTTTCGGTGTTAAAGGGATTTAGGCTTTACATCACCACAAAGCATTGCATCAGAAAATAAAAATGTTCACCCAACGGCATTTAATACGTTCTAAGGATGAATGCTTCTATTTCTAATAGAAAGGATTTATGCCTGGTGGCTTCTACCTCCTAGGATTTCTTGACCTGAATACCTGACATTCAGAGAATGTTCTAGAAACATGGTCACTGGCTCCATTTACATTTACTGTTAAAGTTCAACAACTTGCTATGTAACCCACTGGAGATCAATGAGGTTTGCTGGTTTGCTTGCACAACATTGTGCATGTTTTCCCAGTAAAACCTATAATCTGCCTATAGGTCACATGCACAGATGAGACATAGCAGAGGGAATGAAAGAAGGGTAATGTCCCATGGAACAATTAAGGAACATGAAATCAAAAAGCGAACGCAATCAGATTGATATGTGGAAATGCCCAATACTATCAATCGACCAATGAGAATTATTATTGGAATTATTGGTGGAGTATCGTATTGTTTTGGCTGACATAAAACTTGGCATGTAGAAACAGAAATTTATTGTGAACAGGATGTGGCACGCACATCCAGAGTGATCTCGTGAACGATAGATAATTCTAACAAACAGTTAGCCGACAGATCTTCTCCAATTATGGAATAAAGGCCAGTGGATCTTGTACCATATGAGAAGGTCTGTTTCTACAGACCCAAACCTGGGACCTGCAACTCAAGATGCGAAACCTGCAACATATCTAGCACACATTTGTACCAACAACTAGACCCATAAAATCTGTAAATGCCATCTTAACCTAAACCTACTTGTTAGACCAGAATTCCTACGTCTCCGCCGCCCCGTTTTTATCACCACACATTGTGGTCTCACATTAGGTAGTGCCTCAGTGGCATCATCCAGCACAGCTTTCTTTGCTGTTACACCTCTGTAGGGCATATGCCATACAGGGTTCTGCACATGAGCCATGGTGGCTCAGCGAGCAAGCAACCATACAAATCTTCTTCGATTGAGCGAGTGATTCAGATTTGTTGGTGAGCAAATTATAGAAAAACCCTTTTCTATGATGGTCGACCGATTAACCAATTTTCATTCATCACTTGATCATAGTGGCTGTTTCCACCGCTAAATTGCAGTCCCTTTAGAGATTTCTCACTTGATATTCACTCAGTGTAAACCCAACCCTTGGTCAGCCAATCAAAGTCTCAGTCTGTGATTCGGCCCACTGCACAGAACCCGAGCATGAATGTAGCTTATAACTTTAAAACCAGTGATGTAAAATCCTTAGGGTACTTCTCACCTGCCAATTGTTTCCTGATTGGGAATGGCAAGAATGCTGATTAAATTTAAGCACTTAGTGATAAATTCTTTTGTATAGCTATGCATATTGTTTAATTCATTTCTGCATCATTTGACTGGTTATTTAGATTACTAATTGCTTAATTTGATTAATTGTACAGCTTCCTAATTTAATCAAATGTTATATATTTTCCTATCTAAAGTGTTAACAATGTATATATTTATTGGCTGGATTAGCAATATACATGTGGCCTGTGTTTAGCTCAAGGAACATCATGGACTAGGTGTAAGGAAGTAACATGATAACATAGTAACAGTGATTTCTGGCCGGGACATGAATAAAGTGCTCTTGAGCAAAGCACTTAACCCCCCAACTGTTCCCCGGCCGCCATAGTTAGGCAACCCACCACTCCAGGCACAAGTGTACTCACTGCATGTGTTTATCTCACTACATGGATGGGTTAAATGCTGAGAAAAAAATTCTTGTGCTCAAGAATACAATGGCCACATATGCACAGAATTCTAAGGCAGCTATTTGCAAGGAACAGGAACAGAACATTTATATATGTTTTACAAATACACATCTGAGTCATTTTGTATAAATATAATTTAAAAGGTTTTACAGATAGTTTGTTGTAATGTGATCCCGTCCACCTTTAAGCATGTACTAGGCAGCTCAGTAATGTAGATCTTGATGCATGAGTATGAAAATTACCCTGCACTCTGCTTACAATGTGTAGGAAGTGGAAGAATCCAGTTAATTCGCTAAATAAATAATCCATTGTATGCAAAAGCTGGAAGTTAAGAAGCAACAGTCTCCCTCTTACATGGATATTTCATGGAAGTAGTTGTACATAGTGTAAGCCACTTTTAAGCACATAATTCTATGTGCAGTATTTTGTCTTTACAAAAGATCATTTCCCCCTTTTAGGAACCGGTTATTGAAACCTTTTGGTTTTCTTTCTGCACACTGAAACAAGGGAACATTTACTTGTACAGATAAATACCTTGCAGCATGGAAGAAGTAGTTATGATAAAACTGACTGTGATGTAATGCTCCGAGGCCGTAACCTAAGGGTCTCTCATTTATCCTGCCTTTGATGTGAGACTTTGTGTATTTCAATGTATTATATTTTGGGGTTTGACTGTTTATCATTTGTGTCAGCATTCCGCAAGACCCCACCAGGCAGAACAAAGCCAAAGGACTCCCATCTGTTTTCATCCAATAAAATCAAGAGTATTTTCATTTTACTGACATGCAAAAAGCGGGCAATTAAGTATACTGTAGATGGCCTGGTAATTTTTAAATTAAATCAAACTTCCTTTCTTTGAAGCTCATGCAGCCATTACAATGGAAAACCTAATTGAAAAAATCTGGCCTGCATCCGTCTCACTGCCAAGAGACAAGCAAACGTGGATGTGCACTTGAATATCCAGGAATGCAAATAACCATGAACGTAGCTAGCAAAACAATAGCCACTGAATGAAGCTTAGCAACAATATAAATACTGCTGTGGGGAAGGAGATGTAAAGAAGAAGTTGGTGGAATGTTTTATTTAAGTCATTAATCACATTAAAAGTCCTAAAGAGGAACAAAATCTGTGTAATGTTACTTATCCAGGGGGCATCCTGATGTGAAAAGTTGAGTATATTTACCTTGCCAGGGATTCCATGGGTCATGTGCTAGTTTAACCAGCTTTCTATGCCATGCATATTAATAAGTGGCAGCTGAATGGAGGGGGAGCAGCCGGCATCTCTACAGCCGCTTCCCTTGAGCTGTACTAACCTGCACCATGTACCGTGGGATTGCCGGAAATGTCAGTTTCACAATGATCCTGCGGATTTCACACATTAGGGCATGCCAAATCAGAATTCCTCATAAAGGGCCAACATATGGAGATCACTGATGCTTTTTTTGGAACAGTTGGTGGGTTGCCATCTTAGCCAATAACAGTTTCAGATTAAAACAATCAGCCCTGACCTTAACTATCAGAGATTGAGTTGGGGGTGTAGGTGGGCTCTTCCTACCTGCAATGGTCAAATCTAAGTTTCAGTTTAGTTCTGGTCCTTCATGGTGACACAATACAAATAAATAATCTAAAATATTTCAATATATGTGGAGGCTGAATCATTACTAGCGCCAGATATAGGCAGATGAGCGTCTGTATAGCAGCACTTAGAGCGACCGCAAGTATACGCTGTGATCGGCTACCGGGAGCTGTAACAGAGCACTTCAGTCACTGTAGTAACCTGGCTGGCATTGATGAATGAGATGTATGTTGGGCATTCTAACACCAGTACAGCATTGCAGGGAGGGAAAGGTAGCGCCAGCTCAGTGCGACCAACTCTCAGTGACACCATATTCAACAAAATAAAAAAACTCACAGAGCGTAGGCGCTCTGGATCTGGTCGCTATAGCATATAGCTGTGTGATTAAAGTCTGTTTTTGAACACATATCCACCAGTAACAAAGCAAAATCATATGGAATTACATTGTTGTAACATTGTGACATTAATACTTTAATGCCAGACCTGTAACGACAATTATATAGAAACATAGAAACATAGAAGGTTGACGGCAGAAGGAGACCATACGGTCCATCTAGTCTGCCCTTATGTGTATACTGTATGTACTCTTTATCTTAGGATAGATGTGTGCTTATCCCAGGCATGTTTAAATTCACTGACTGTTGATTTTTCAACTACCTCTGCTGGAAGTTTGTTCCAAGCATCTACTACTCTTTCTGTAAAATAATATTTTCTAACATTGCTCCTGATCTTCCCCCCGACTAGCTTCAGGTTGTGCCCCCTTGTTCTATCGTTAAGTTTCTTCTTAAAAACACTTCCCTCCTGAACCTCATTCAATCCTTTCACATATTTAACCCTTTAAATGCCAGCCACGTAAAATTTACGTGGTTGCCTCTCCGACCACTTAAGTGCCAGCCACATAAATTTTACGTGCCTGGCATTCCCCAATCACATAAAAAAAAGTTTAAAAAAAAGTCACTTACCTGACCCCTTGTTTGGTCCGGCCGGGTCTCCTCTTCAGCCAGCGGGGCTCCGATCGCCGATCGGGGCTTCTCCGGCTGCAGGGGAGGGCCCGGAATAGGGTGCCCCCCCCCGTTTCAGCAGCCGCCGGGATTGCCTGTAAAAAAAAAAAAAAAATGACAGTTACTCACCTCCGCTCCCGCCGACTCCCGCCGCCTCTCCTCTTCATGGGGGGGGCTCCGATTACCCCCCCCTGGGTCTTCTGTCTTCTGGAGGGGGGCATAACAGCCCTCCCTCCGTCGCATCTTCCGATGGCGGCCGCCATCTTGGATTTTAGCCCCGCCCCTTCGGGGGCGGGGCTAATGACGTCACCGCCGGGTGTCATCGGGGCACCCGGCAGTTCTACTGTCAGATGCCGGTGATGGCTGGGCAGAGAAGGAGGGAGGTAGGCGATCCTCCAATCGCCTGCCTCCCCCCTTCTCTGCCCAGCTGTCACCTGCATCAGATCGCCGCGGGACACTGCATCTGAACATCGGAGGTGAGTAAAGTTAAATTTTTTTTTTTTTTCTAATAAACTATTAAAAAAACCTGTGTCTGTGTTTATTTTTTTATACTGTTAACCCTTTGTGAACTGGTAAGGGGTCCATGTGACCCCTTATACCAGTTCACAGGGCTCGGGGGTCTGGCAAGTCACCTGCGCAAGCGGGTGGCTTGCCATTAACCCCCGGCACCCCCATTACCTGCCTCCCCAAAGGCCAGGGGGGGGCAGAAGAGCCCGGGCCCACATAGGCTATGTGGGCTCGTAGGCTGCAGGGTGGGGGGGCCACAAAAGCTGGCCCCCCCACTCTGTGCCTACAAGCCCCCATAGCTGGTCCCGGGCTGGTTACTTTGGGTAAGGGGGACCCCACGTCAATTTTTTTTTTGATTTTTAAGGGTTTTTAACCCTTAAAAATCAAAAAAAAAATGGGGTCCGCCCCCCCTGGGAGGGGGGACCCTATGTCATTTTTTTTTTTTGATTAACCCTTTGTGATCTGTCATCCAGCAGCTATAAAAGGCTTCTAGCAAGTGAGCAGAAGCCAGTGATCGCCGAGGGACAGAGTGCTCCAGGATGGATGGGAGGTGAGTACAGTGTAAAAAAAAAAAAAAAAAATTAATAAAATATTTTTTTCTCTGCTTGTGTCTGTGTGATTATTTACTTTTAACCCCTTGTGAACTGGTAAGGGGTCCATGACCCCTATACCAGTTCACAAGGCTGGGGGGATGGCAAGCCACCTGCGCTAGCGGGTGGCTTGCCATTAACCCCTGGCACCCCCATTACCTGCCTCCCCAAAGGCCAGGGGGGGGGCAGAAGAGCCCGGGCCCACATAGGCTATGTGGGCTCGTAGGCTGCAGGGTGGGGGGGCCACAAAAGCTGGCCCCCCCACTCTGTGCCTACAAGCCCCCATAGCTGGTCCCGGGCTGGTTACTTTGGGTAAGGGGGACCCCACGTCAATTTTTATTTTTATTTTTAAGGGTTTTTAACCCTTAAAAATAAAAAAAAAAATGGGGTCTCCCTCCCCTGGGAGGGGGGACCCTATGTCATTTTTTTTCTCGATTTAACCCTTTGTAGTGTGGATGGTATTTGTATTTTTTTTGTGAATGTTATAAAATACTTGTTTCAGTTAGAGGGGTCTCCTGGGCAGGAACAGGGGGCTACCGATAAATATGTGGTACCGTTCTAATCGGTAGAAATGGGGCTTTCACATGCAATATGATTTTCCTTAATAAAATACATTTTTTATTTAAAATAAAGGAGTAAATTTTCTAAAAAAATTTTTTATTTATTTATTTTTTTTACTTAATAATATTGTAAAAAAAAAAAAAAAAAATTACAAACAAGACATTTCATGTTAAAGCCTAAACTCTGCTGCAAAAATATATATATATAATTTTCCTGAAAGTTCCAGCAAAAATGGTGCAAAACATGGCGCAAAACATGACGCAAAATGGGGAAAAATGGCCTGTCAACAGAGGGTGACAAAATCTCAAGTAGGCTGGCAATTAAAAGGGTTAATAGTACCTATGCATGTTGGGTATTGCTTTGTTCGGGGGACCTTGCGCTTTCAGACTTAGCTTGTTTTTTCTGGTTTGCATATTTATATTTTAGGAAAAGGTGTTTTTTATTCAGCTTTTTTATAAATTTTTTAGGGAAACCCTGCGCAACCAAAGAATTCTTTGAGGTAATAATTCCAGAAAGATGAGCCCACTAGAACAAGCTGGGTACCCTTAGAAAGCTTAACGTGTGTACTTTCAGGGAATATATGGTTTATGGGGGATATTCCAAATGTCAAGGGTTGTTTTGGTTGAAAAATCGCAAGGTGCGCACTTTGTCTGCAGAGCTGAAATTTTCAAGTAAAATTACCGTTACGCACATGCTTTACTTTGGGGTGTTTGGCAACTCTTCCCTTGACAGTAGCTATGCATGTTGGGTATTGTTCTGTTCGGGGGATGTTGCGTTTTCAGATTAAACTTGTTTTTTCTTGTTTGTATATAGTTTTTTTAGGAAAATGTGGCTTTGATTCTGCTTTTTTATCCTTTTTTTAGGGAAACTCTTTGCAAACAAAGAATCCATTGAGGGATTACTTCCAGAAAACTATGGCCACATCAACAAGCCTGGTACGCCTAGAAAGCCTGAGGTGTGTACTTCCAGAGAATATATAGTTTGTTGGGGGTATTTCAAATTTAAAGGGTTGTTTTTCTGGAAAAACTGCAAGGTGCGCATATTGCGTAGCATAGTTGTATTTTATCTGAAAATCCCCTAAAGCGCTGTTTCAGTTTGGGGGAGTCTCCTGGGCAGGAAAGGGTGTCTACCTATACATATGTGGTACCGCTGTAACCGGGAGAAATTGGGATTTCACACGCAATAAGATTTCATTGACAAACTTACATTTTTTATTACAAAAAAAACTACAATATGTAAAAATATTTTTTTTTTTTTTTTTTTTTGCACATATTTCACCCAAAAATATTAAGAATACACCTAACAAATGACAAACAAGACATTTCATGTTAAAGCCCAGACTCTGCTGAAAAAAACAATATATCATTTTCCTGGGAAATCCCTGGAAATCCCTTCAAAAATCACATTTGAACATGGGGAGTGCAAAATAGTGCAAAATGGTCTGGCAACAGAGTGTGACAAAAACTCCAGGTAGGCTGGCACTTAAAGGGTTAAAGGTCTCAATCATGTCCCCCCTCTCCCTTCTGTCCTCCAGACTGTACAAATTAAGTTCTTTAAGTCTCTCCTGATAAGTTTTAAGTTTAAGTCCTTCCACCATTTTTGTTGCCCGCCTTTGGACACGTTTGGACAATTCTGCATAAAAATATAAAAAATCAAACAAGTTTACACAAATGACTCTTTCTAGGCCAGGAGAGGTGACACAATGATTTGAGAGAAAAAAAATTAAAAACAAAAAACCCTTTCTAAACAGAAGAAACAGAACGTCCACTAAAATGTATGGGAGAGGGACAGGTAGCGACAGGTAATACCTGGCGCTCAGGAAGCTATATGCTGAGCCACCTGTAATGATGAATCGTACGCTACATGGGGCTGTTAGAGTCGCTCACCAGATTCGCTTTCATAAATGCGGTATTGTGTACAGCGCCTGACGTTCACCAGACGCTACAAGGCACTACGTGCCTCTATCCCTTGATGAATAAACCCCATAGTAGTCAATTTTTTTGCCTCCCCAGATTATGTATTTAAAATGCAGCATTCACGACAATGTTAAATTAATTTTTAGTTGACCCTAAGCAGCCTAATCAGGCCATATTTGCCTATGCCGATTCTTTTGTTAGCATGCCACCAGCACCTATAACATCAGGTGGAACAAGATCAAGCTGGTTCAAGAACACTGGGTTCATGCCAATGGACACAGGGGTCTTCCAGTAGGGGGTGCAGGTTTTAGGGTAGTTATTGACAAGCTGCCCCCCGCTTTGAACTTATATAGGGGAACTTGGGACACTTTAATAGTTAATAATTAGTGAAGAAGACTGCAGTCAGTGAGAAGAAAACTGCAGTGGTGAGTGCTCTGTCTTTGGTAGGTTGACAGAGCTGTAGGATGAGGAAACATTGTCCACCTGAGGCTTAGATGCAGGTGGGGCGGCCCCTGAGGGGACCATGACTAGCAGATCTGCCACCAGACTGGGAGGGAGCCTGCATCCACGTTCAAAGTGTATGGACACAGGCCTTGCCAATACAATTGCCTGATTACCTGAGCCCGCTCCTGGGCACCGGGAATGTAGGGGAGCCCAGTGCCCTATCAGCATAGGCATGCACGGGGCATCTCTGAAAGAGCCTATACTAAAGGGCATAAAGGACAGAGTACCAGCAAGACCAGAAGCTGGCCTGGCCAAGTCATGGGGACACTGGCCCCTATGTCTGGTTCAGCAGCTGGTAACCTTGAGAGGATGGACTCCATATCATTATTTTTCCTTTTTAATAAAAAAATGTGAAATAATGAAAAGCAGAGTTAAAATCTGCTAAAAAGCCAAGATTCTGCATGTGGGCTGCATACACATACCGGTTAATGTGAACATGCCCTTATTGTTTTACAGAAAAGGATGCTTTATTCTTAGCAGCAGTTTACATGTTAGCTATTCAAACTATAAATGTGCTAACAACATGTGGAGACAAGATGTCAGTGCCCTTGAGCTGTCCACCATTAAAATAATATTGGCCTGAGTTTTTTTTTATAACTGAGCCCCCAGGTCTCCCAGGTGTAGGGCTAGTCTAAAAATCCATCTAATACAATCTGAAAGATGAGGCCATGCCGCTACTTGCATGCCCACAAAATAAAGCAGATGTTACTCACTAGCGCAATATGTTTAAGTAATAATCGGTATAACAAAATCACAGCCATGCACCTGTACTTTCATCTAGATTTTACCAATGCAATTTAAGAAAATTAAACAGGCTCCTTTAATCATAAATCAGAATCAAGTTCATACCTTAGCATCAGGTAAAACTGGCCTACGCACTTTTTTGTAGTTTACCATAAGTCTGGCCACATCCCTTAAAGTGGACCAACAGTCAAAAATGACTTAAACCTGACCAATATAAAAGACAGTGCTCATATGTATCCCTCCCCAGGACAATTTAGATTGCTGCACATAAAAATTAATTTACCCCTTTCTAATTCCTGCTATGGTAAATTTTAAAAACAAAATGGCGGTTCATGGCTACAAACAGGAAGTGCTGCTGGGTTTGCTGTCAATTGAATCGAGGCAGCAGTATTGCTTAGGTCCTGGCAAAGCAAGCTCCAAAATGACCGCTACCACTAGAAAATCGCTGAGGTGGCATTTCAGCTTTGAGTGGATGCAGGAGCGAATGTAAGTGCTGACAATGCTTCAGCATCATGCAGATGGGGCAAGTGAGTTTTAGGGATTTCTCTTTTCAACTGTGCCAGGCTGTTGGTCTGGTTTAAGTGGTCGGAAACTAATATGGCTCACAAGGGAAGGAGAAGTACTGGACTTTTGTAGCTTAAAGAGGACCAAAACCCACCCTGGAGTCCATGAGACTCCATGGCAGGCATACTTGCTTCCCCCGGGGCACCCCAATCGTGGGTGCCCCACTGTGTGAAACCCCCAGGATCGCCAGAAAACTCACCTTCATTCCCGGTCCAATGGTGCATGCGTAAGCAGCGGCTGCATTCCCGCTATCCCTTTAGCAGGGTGAGTGACTGTGCCAGGCATTTGTGAATGGCCGGCACGTGCATGCTCCCTGTTATAGGGTAGCAGGGAATGCGACTGCCAGCGCGCTCTGGCTTGACTTGGCTGTAACAGTTCTGCCACTTAAAGCGTCCTCACTCATGGGAGCCGGCTGCCATCTTACTGTAGCCCTGGCTGTGGCCGATTTCAAAGGAAGCTGCCACTGACAGCAAGAGGCTCAGCAGCCCATCAACCAGCTTTTCCATGTTTGAACGTCGAACTTGAATTTTGCTGTTTGGGTTTGCACATCACTAGTTATATTCCTTTTTGCTTTGTAATACAGACTATATTTCTAATTCTAGGATTATTTACAATAAACCACACATTAATGGTTTTAAATTATTGTGTTATATAATTTATATGTTGTCATAGATTTATTTGATACAATGAATGCCACCATATAGTGGCATACATATGTTTTACAGGGCCCCATAACAAAAGTAATAGTGGTCCCCCCCCAAAAAAAGCCTATGCCCCCCCAGCATTAAATTAGAACAAAAACCATGACAATCCACTTCAGAGTCTTAACAATTCAGGACCAGAGGAAATCCCTCCTCAGGGGCATCCTGATTTGAAAAGCCCCACTGTCTGAAATCCCCCAGGATCACCCATAATCTTACCATATTCCTCAATCTCATAGTGCATGTGCTGGTCTCCAACGTCATCCCCTGCACCACTCCATCTGATGTACACATCTTGTTTCCTTGAGTGCTCTATATAAAGAGCACCAGGGGTAAACAATGCACTGGTATCTTAGTTCCGCCCTGCAGAACTTACAGGTCTGTCCCCTGGTGCAGTCCCAGCAGACAGAGCACCAACACTGCATATTGGGGTAGCACCAGTTCAATGCTTTCACTCTATGTGCTACAATGTGGGGTTGACAGCTTGCATGTGAGCCTCTTCTTCCATAGGCCCTGTAGCAGCTGCTTCCCCTGCCTCTATGGTATGTACGCCTCTGCAACCATATCATTAAGTAATAGTAAACCGCATTACAAAAACAGAAAATAATCAGCAGATATTATTTATCTTTAAGAGACACTTTTTTCCTCCTCCCCAATGCCTACATTTCTCTCCCTGCTGTATCCCACGTTTTTCTTCGCAAACAACACAGACCAAACATAGAGGAGTGCTCATTGCATTTCCTAAAGGACTAACATTTTCTTGTTACAACAGCTTAGAGGATAGTGAGGGTGACTACCTGATGCTCGGGGTTTCCCTGCAAGACTCTAAGGTCACTATTCTTTACTACTACATACCTAACTCAGGTCAGAATTAGTTTCACCACCGTATGACAGAGCTATGGAGGACATCCAATGCGGGGGGGGGGGGGCTGTTTTCTTGTGTGGACTACAATAAGATCCTTTTTGTAATGGCTAGGTCCACCATTTCTGTATCTCATTCCATCCAGGAGGCCAAAAATATTGGGGAGATCATCAAGAGGGCAGATTTAGTGGAAGCTTGGAGGGAACCATTCGCATCAGATTATACACATTTCCCTGCACCAGCTCAATCTGATTCTGAAATAGACCATATTCTTCTGCTAATATTTTATCGATCCACTGGTTAGACCATGACCCCATACTACTGACTTGTAAATCCTAAATTTCAAATCCAGACTCGGCTGTCTGGACCTTGAACAACTCTCTCCTGTTCATGAACCCAGTCACAGAAGAGGTTAAACAACAAGCTATTGAATACTTTCAAAATAATGTAGCTCTGTCGACATCCTGGTTAATCTCTAGGGTGACATAAAGAAAGCAATGTGAGGCCACCTTATTCAGATACCCACAACACACAAGAACAAATATTTGACAAATTAGTATAACTAGAACAGGCATTTGAGGTGGCATTGCAGTCCCCTAAGGCACATCCGTTTATGAGAGCTCTGTTGGTGGAAGTCCAAAAGGCTAGAACGGAACCTCCTCCATCTTCCTCTGCAGGGAAAATCTCCCCTATCCCCAATACACTGCATTATTACAGTATGCTCAAGTGTTACCTTGCCTGTGCTTTCTTCTTTACTCCCCCTTCCATATTCTCTTCTCCCCTTTTAATTTCCCTCCCCCACCCCACTTTCATAATATTTCTGGGAGGCTTGTACATGCAAAATACAAATGAAATAGCCTTCATTGTATGTGCCCCTAGTCTTCAAAACAATAATAAAAATGGAAGACAGAGGGAAATACATTTACGAGCAACTCCTCAAGATTATTGATGCATTTATCTTTATAAAAGTACTTCCACCCCACCCCAGACTCCAACATTATAGACATTATAGAAAATAACATTACCCCAGGAAAAATAATTATAGCCATTAAATTACTACTGACTTGTAAAGGACCGGGTCCAGGTGGCTTTTCCCTTGCATTTTCTGAGGTTGCACAGGGTTTCCCTAAAAAAAATAATAAAAAAGCAGAATCCGCTAACTGCAGCTGACTTGCCAGCCCCTGATTCTTGTGAACTGATATAGGGGTCTTATGGATCCCTTACCTATTCACAAAAAGTTAAATGTAAAAAAAGAACACGACACACAGAAAAAATGGTGTTTATTTACTTTTTTCTTTATTCACCTCCCATGTCCCCTGTTGATTCTGTCCAATGGCGATCACACAGAGGTGCTGGGTGGACTGGGAGGTTGCCCCTCCAACCCTTTCCCCACCAATCATCCCCTGCCCCTCCAATCCTTTCCCCGCCAATCACCCAGCACTACTGAGCATCTTCGGGTGGGTGTGTCGACCCCACCCACAAAAGGCGGGGCTAGTGGCAACGACGGAAGAAGTGAGAGGAAATGTCCTATTTTGGGCCCTCTCCTCACCACGGAAAAGCCTGGGGGGATCCGAGGCCCCCCGGGTCAAGAAGAGACCCAGCATGAGGGATCACGGCAACAGGTGAGTAAATGTCATTTTTTTTTCTAGCTGTCAGCGGCGGCAGAGGCAGGGGGCTCTTTTGGGCCCTCTACTGAACCCAGAAGTGCCCGGGGGGGATTTTGTTCCTGCTAGCAGAGCACGTAACTCTTGCATTCTTGGCAATTAACGTCGGGAGAGGCAACCACTTGAGGGTTACGTGCTTGGTGTTTAAAGGGTTAAAGCGTAATCCCTCTAAGTCTGTGACCTTAAATGGTTCCTTAAACCCGGACACACTGGGACTAATCTGAATACATTTTTCTTGCTTATTTGGGCATTACAGTTACATAATCTTCCCTCTACCATGCCACTGCCCTACCACTACCCTTCTTTAATTAGGTATCTTGACTCTATGCTGGCCTCCTGGATCACAGGCAATAACAGTGACATGGAAATACTTTTATAGGGCTGAGTTGGAAGGGATTGGCCAGGGGGAAGATTTTGGCTCATTAGACCGACTAAAACCTAAGGGCTGATTAGCCCACAACACTCAAGGGCATCTTGCCCTAAAGTAACAATGGGGCTCACTGGCCCATTTAAATTAGCCTCTGGTGGGCACGCTATCTAAAGTGCCACCAGAGGACATAAACTACACATGCTCGTGTGCATGTAGAGAGGTGCCGGGGATGCGGGAGGAGGAGGAGGGGGCCCTTTCTAACTAACTTTATGAATATTGATTTTTTAAATCTGGCTCCTAATACATGCATAGCACATGTTCAGCCACCTAATGACTTTTTGACATTTGTTTTAATATACACAAACTCCCTGTTTTGGCAAGTAATTTGAAATACCAGACAACCGGATATTAAAATTTTATATAAAAAGATTTTTTCAGAGATTACCTGTGCAGGACCACACAAACTGCTTAATTATATATGTTATTTCTCATGTTTCATATGAAAGAAAATCTGGAGGTATTGGGCTCGATTCAACAAAGGTAGAAAATGGATTTTTCTTGTGTTTTGTGCTTAAAAAGTTGCGATTTTGCGATAGTTATTTTTACGAGTGATTCAGCAACCTGGAACCATTGTAAAACAGGAGTCACTCGAAATAAATTCGATTGCGATTGTAAAAGTGCGAAATATATTAGTGGATCGAAAAATTTACTACTGCATTTTGAGATTCGAAAATTTTACTACTGATTCAGGTGGACTTGATGAGCCACACACATGATATAGATTAGAGTGTTTCACACTAGTTTTTTGATGCAGCTTTCAGCAGGAGAAAACTCAGTTTGCTCTTTCTTACAATGGAGCCCTTCTACTTTCTTTGCAATGGTAGTAAACTCTAATGGTAGTAAAAAATTCAATTCATAAGAAAAAAGCCTGAGAATTCCACTGTTTGTGAATCACTAGTTAGGAAGACAATGAAAGTCAATGGCACTTTTTTACTCCTGAAAAAAATATTGAACTTTTTACCCCTTTTTACTAGTAGTAAAAAGTTCCATAAGAACAGGGGAAGGTACATGGGAGTGGTCGACCTTTGGGTTTTTACACTGCGAGGCACCAAAACCCAGAATAGTCAAAATCCTGGGTTTTAGTCCACGTTATAGTGTAAGCATAAGAATGGCATACCATGAGGTTAAAGCTAGCAAAGAGCTGCACCCTGCACCCAAGGACACATGGTGCTATGTGAGCAAGCTTTGTATAGAAAACAATGGCCACATTTCTGCATTAAAGGAAACATTTTTAATACAGGTCCCTAGCAATCCAACCCCCCCCCCCAAAAAAAAACAACATACATGCCTCTTACAAATATTACTGTTTAATTAGTACTTCCACTACAGCATAGCTTGCCTATTACATGTATCCACAATGTTAGCCATGTACATACAGCTACACAGGCAACTTAAAAAGTTGAAAAAAATTATGCATTTACGTTTACCCATTGAAAAACCTTACAACACCATGCAGCAGTCAGAAAACAATACTAAACAATAGAAAAAACAGCGACAGCCTTTTTACGAGCATTTTGAAAATTTTGCGAGTGATTCAAAAATTTTACGATTGCATTTTCGAGTGCACGTATTTAATTCAACCCCTTTTCTGAATCACTCGAAAAAGTTAAAAATGTACGCATGCGATCCGATTTTTCGAGCAACACGAATTTATTTCTACCTTTGTTGAATCGAGCCCATTGTAACTAAATAGGTTGAAGAGGCAAGCAAGTTAAGTAATATAATTTATTATTTATTGGCTTACTCAATAGATTGAAGAGGCAAGCAAGTTAAGTAATATCATTGATCACTTATTGGCTAACTCAATAGATTGAAGAACCAAGCAAGTTAAGTTATACCATTTACTGGCTAACTCTATATATTTCAAAGAGGTAAGCAAGTTAAAGTCATACTATTTATTGGCTAACTCAATAGACTGTAGAGGCGAGCTTGCAAGACCCTTTACACTCCCTCTTCAGGTATAATAGGAAGTCTAAAAAGCTTTGAAAGCTCACCTATTCTACTGAATTAGCCAATAAATGGCGTTACTCTAACTTTGCATTTTCTTCAATCTTTGATGTTTACTGTGTATCATACAAGAGCTGCTAGAGTATACCTGTGCCCGCCTCCAACAGTTGTTTTGAATGTAATGTTATATTGGACTTTTTTTTATATTTCAGACATGTTGTAAATATCTATGTATTTGTTTTACTGTGTGAACTTCACCTCAATAACCTATTTAGATCCTAGACACAAAGAAGCATACTTGTTTTGTAAGAACACATTCTTAAGCAGTAATCTAACTCATAAACCCTGTCCATTGAGCATAAACTATTATAATGATCCATTAAATTAAGTGCAGTTAAGTTGGTGTGGTTTGGTTAAGCATAGTAAATCCTTACAGAAGAAAACAGAGGAGGGGCAAAGGATTTATACTCCAAAAGCAGTTGTTAACAATTTACACAATGTGTCCATTCAGTGCGCTGTCAAACGCAAAGTTACGTGTAATGTGCTATTATGCTGCAGAGTTAATAAACTGCCTACGAGTTAAGCAGGCTAATCATAAATTAATTCCACATCACAATGATGAATTTTGTCAGCTGACCTGTCACTGGAAATGTGTACTGATGTAGTTAGGGCAAACATTCTCTACTAGAAAAATATACACATATCCCCATTTATGGATTGCTCTTTCTTGCCCAGGTATGTGTAAACACAATTGGTTCACTTCATGAAGTCTCCTCTGTCCTATTTCCTGTTGCATGAATGCCCAATTCAGGCAAACAAATGTAAGCCTGTATATTACTAGGTGAAATGGCCGCTGGCTGAAGCCACAGATGCACAGCACCACTTGGCAGTGTGTATGGAATCACTTATCATTAAAAGGAGAGTCAAAATACTTACCAAGAATTGCAAGCAAGGTTTATTGATAATAGCTAAAATAGACCTTGGTAAATGACCCCAAGATGAGCAATTTGTTCCCTAACATATGCAGAAAATGTAGGTGATAGTAGTTTGTAATGCTTTTCAAACAAGAGGGTGTTAATGGCTTATAAATATACAATACAAAGTGGTATAACATAGACAGCTGCCAGGATTATTAAAGGCAACCCGGTGATGATGCACAAAGACATGTAACATTTATCAGCCAATCAGATTTGTTTTTACTGCAGTCAACCCATTTAGAGAAACCATTGTCCACACATTAGAGTAGGCACATAAGGGTGTCGGTAAATAAACATTGATCTTTGTTGCTTCAACATGCAATAAATTACATTTAAAGAATGTAGAACTGTGAACTGTGAATGTAGAACTGTGACTCCAGCATGAAAATGAAAATCTTTTACTAATATTGTCTAATTAATGTAACTTTTATAGGAGGTTTAGAAAAGTTAATCATAAATATATTTTATGTTTTATCAATGTAAGTGTACTATATTGGTAAAAGATAATGAGTTATTCATGCTGCCCCAATGCCAGAAATGTACAGGAATTTCAAAAAGCAGAGACAAATAGAAGTCCCCCACACCTCCTCTGTGCAGGTCTTGTCTTTCTTCAAATGGCGGCATCCTTGGCACCTGTCATAGAACCAGGACTGTTCCTCTTGTTTCCCTGCAAAGGGCGCCAAGGTTTCCTGTGCGTTCGCATTCATGCACTACATATAGTAGTGTCAGTAAGCGTGCGCGCATGCGCTCTCGGCCATAACAGCACAATTTGTTGTTGCGGTGCGATTATGCACGTACATATGGGCGGTGTCCGATCCAAACAGTTGTGCGCATGAGCCACATGCACAGGGGCCTTTAAATACTGGTGAGCCCTGACCTGCATTGCCAGTTGACCTGTTCCTGAGTTCCAGTTTTCTCTCCTGTGTACCAACATGGCTCGATCCTGACTATGCTTCCACTCTCCTGACGACCTTGCCTTGTCTGACTCTGATCCAGTTCTGCCTGCCCTCGACCTTGCCTTGTCTGACTCTGATCCAGTTCTGCCTGCCCTCGACCTTGCCTTGTCTGACTCTGATCCAGTTCTGCCTGCCCTCGACCTTGCCTTGTCTGACTCTGATTCAGTTCTGCTTGCCCTCGACCTTGGCTTGTCTAACTCTGATCCAGTTCTGCCTGCGCTCGACCTTAGCTTGTCTGACTCTGATCCAGTTCTGCCTGCCCTCGACCTTGGCTTGTCTGACTCTGATCCAGTTCTGCCTGCCCTCGACCTTGGCTTGTCTGACTCTGATCCAGTTCTGCCTGCCCACGACCTCAGCTTGTTTGACCACGATCCATTTTTGCCAGCCACAACTTCAGTTGTGTCCATCTCCAGTCCAGCTCTCTACCTGTCTTCTACCTCGGATTTGGCAATACCCACTCCTAGGTTGCCTGACCTGGGGCCTGCAGCCCAGTCTATCCCTACATTTAGGGGCTCTAGTGAAATCCAGGTTGGTTCTTAGATTCCAGGCTTCCAGGTCAGGAGGTGAGCTAGTCCGCTAGTCTCCGCAATGTGTGCTCATACCCGGTAGCCTGGCAGCACCTTGGTTATGCCGCCACACGCCTACTACATTCACTGAAAAGTGGGTTTGGCATGCCTTGTCTTGGCACAGCCCTCCATTTCAGTGAAAGGTGTGGGGTGTGTTTGGAGGCATATTAATGTATGCGGCCATCTCTGTCGGGAGATGGAGGATGGAATTGCTGGATCTCCCTCATCTGTAAGTATTCAATTCTAATAAATATTTGAATAAAAATGCTTTATGTTTGATCTAATTAGTGTGATTGCTTATTTAATGGTAAGAAAAAGCCCAATGTTAACATTTTATTACAGTAAATTTTTAATCACTAATGCCCATTTATTAAGGAGTCAGAGCCTGGTGAAATAGAGACAGGACTTTGGCACACAGACCCCACAGCCCTGTTCTGCTTTTACAGGGGAAAGACGCTTATTGCAATTGCAGATCTTCTAATGTGTGTAGATGCTTTTAACCATTGTGCAATGCTTTGGGTTAAAGTGGTTAATGCCACTGTTCCCCACTGGCTGCCTCAAAAGACAAGGTGAGAAGTTCTTCTCTGTGAAAAACAAATGGTACATTGGAAGAAAACAACAAGCTCGGATAGATTTTTCTCAGTTGTGTTTTATTAGTAACTTCTCCTCTCGTTATCTACAGGGCTGGATTATCATTGATACATTGGAGCACCTGCTCTGGGCCCCTGAAGAACACTGTCATTATAACTATTGACAAATGCTGCATATTTGTGGTGTTCTTTTACTGGCAAAGTAAAGGCGGTTGTCATGAGATCTGTGGACCTCTGCTGGTGTCAATGCAGGCATAAACTAAAAGCAAAATCTTCACAATGTGGATCATAGACAACAAACAGAAAGTTAATTTGGTTCTCATACCTGCTCTATACTATGATTGCTATCCCTTGTCCTGGATATTTTAAAACCATAATTATTAAAAGTAACCCAAGCAATGTTTTTCCTACCTTTTTGGAGCATATTACTTTCTCTGGCTCAGCAGTTCCACTTTAAATAAAATATGATTTCTTACATGAAAATACATTAATCTTCTATGCATAAAACATCAAATACATTCTAAGCTGCACCTGTAGCTTTGATATTGAAATGTACTCCCTGTGATTTCACATTCATAGGGTCTTTACTGCATGATTCTGTACTACCCTGTAGCTTCACGTTTAGACTTCATCATGACATTGGGCTCGATTCAACAAAGGTAGAAATAAATTCGTGTCACTCGGAAAATCGGATCGCATGCGTAAAGTTTTAACTTCTTCGAGTGATTCAAAAAAGAGGTTGAATTAAATACATGCACTCGAAAATGCGATCGTAAAATTTTCGAATCGCTCGTAAAATGTTCAAATCGCTCGTAAAAAGACTGTCGCAAGCGAAAATTATCAGAAAATGTACTCGAATTTGTTTTCTATTGTTTTCTATTGTTTTCTGATTGTTACATGGTGTTGTAAGGCTTTTTAATGGGTAAATGTAAATGCATAATTTTTTTCAACCTTTAATTTGTCTTCTGTGTAGCTGTATGTACATGGCCAACATTGTGGATACATGTAATAAAGAGGCAAGGTATGCTGTAGTGGAAGTACTAATTAAACAGTAATATTTGTAAGAGGCATGTATGTTGTTTTTTGGGGGGTTTGGTTGGATTGCCAGGGACATGGATTAAACTATTTTACCTTTAATGCAGAAATGTGGCCATTGTTTTCTATACAAAGCTTGCTCACATAGCACCACGTGTCCTTGGGTGCAGGGTGTGGCTCTTTGCTGGCTTTGCATATGTTGACAATGAATGGTATGCTGGAGTGCCTGGCCACGAAGATAACCTAGTGGTACGCCATTTTTATTGCAGCATGCTTACACTTTGACGTGGACCAAAACCCAGGATTTTGACTATTCTGGGTTTTGTTGCCCCGCTGTGTAAAAACCCAAAGGTGCACCTTGTACCTTCCCCTGTTCTTATGGCGCATGCGCGGCCTCCCATGCATTGATCCGTATAAATGGTCCAGACACAAACTGGTCTAGGGTTGGTTAAGGACTCAGCTACAGTACAGTTGAGCATAGTATTCCTGAGCTTGTATCAGCACGCCAGTGGATACATCCATGCTAGGCTGGAACAGGGAGTGTGTCTCCTCCAGACATTTTCAAATGACTGGTGCCATGGCATACCCTGCTAAAGTTATAGCAAGGAGTATCCCCTGCTTGTGCATGCATCCTTGAAGTGTGGCACTTGGCGAGTATACTAGGCAACCTGGGTTGTTTCATACAGCAGGGCATGTAAAATTATAATCAGCCAAAGACAAGGAAACAAGTAGTCATGGAGTTTTAACAATTTCCAGAGCAAAGGTGGTTGTTTTGGGAGTTCTGTAAGAGCACGTCAGCAATAACGCTATTGCCTAAATAGCCAAGCCCATGGCAGTCAACAAATAAGCAAATAAATGGGCAAAATGTCACACTTCCATACTCAAATCTTTGTGCAATAACATCAAGGAACAGCATACTTTGGGACATTAACATCAGTTGCAGATTCTAAATTCCTTTAAGGGTGAAGCTAGCAAGGGGTTAAAAGGTTGGAGCTTTCCAAAATGTCACAAGCACAAAGTTAGGCAATAGTGTTTAAACACTTACCAAGAAGCCATCCACCAGATAAATGCCCCTCCTCAAATAGTCAAAAAATTGATGCATTTCACAGAATGTGGGCATCATGGCATGATCCGGGAAAGCCAGCCACAAAGCTAAGTATTTTGAGATCTGGACCAGCAATCATCTGTACATTCAGTGAATGTCCCATCTTGTGATTCCGATATATTCATCCACACTGGGTGGGATAAAGCAAACATGGGTGCAATCCACAGCCCCCATGACATGTGGCATGCCAGCAATGCGATAAAAACCCCATTTTACTACAGTCCATTCCTGGGATGAGGCGGATAAATGAACACACCTGTCGCTACCTGTCGCTCTCCCATACATTTCAGTGGACGTTCCTTTTCTTTTGTTTAAACGGGGTTTTTTGTTTTTAATTAATTTATTTTTTTCTCTCAAATAATTGTGTGACCTATCCTGGCCTAGAAAGAGTCATTTTTGAAAACTTTCTTGATTTTTTATATTTAATGCAGAATTGTCATTACAGGTCTGGCATTAAAGTGTTAATGACACAGTGTTACAACAATGTCATTCCATGTGTTTTTGCTTTGTTACTGGTGGATATGTGTCTGGCTCTCTATGCTATATCGACCAGATCCAGAGCGCCTACGCTGTGTGTGTCTGTTTTTTGCTGAATATGGTGTGAGTCGCTGAGAGTCAGTCGCAATGAGCTGGCGCTACCTTTCGCTCCCTGCAATGCTGTACTGGTGTTAGAATGCCCAACATACATCTCATTCATCAATGCTGGCCAGGTTACTACAGCGACTGAGACGCTATGTTACAGCGCCCGATAGCCGATCACAATGCCTATTAGTGGTCGCTCTAAGCGCCTCTGTACAGACGCTCATCTGCCTATACCTGGCGCTAGTCATGAATCAGCCTGAAAATGAAAGGGCTCCATTGTGAGAAAGAGCAAAATGAGTTTTCTCCTGCTGAAAGCTGCATCAAAAAACAAGTGTGAAACCCTCTAATTTATATCATGTGTGTGGCTCATCAAGTCCATCTGAATCAGTAGTAAAATTTTCGAATCGCAAAATGCAGTAGTAAATTTTTCGATCCACTAATTTCATTCGCACTTTTACAAATCGCAATCTAATTTAATTAGAGTGACTCGTGTTTTACAATGGTTCCAGGTTGCTGAATCACTTGTAAAAAAAACTATTGCAAAATCGCAACTTTTTATGGACAAAACACACGAAAAATCCAGTTTCGACCTTTGTTGAATCGAGCCCATTGACTACAACCACAAACTGATCTCAACCACAATAGACAAAGAGTGCCTGAGACCCGATAATGATGATAGTATGTTTTTGCCAAGGTAGGGTTATCAGGGCACTGAAACGTGAAATGTGACAAGGGACGAGAAGTGACGAGGCGCTGAAGGGTCGGGCCTGTGTAGTGTGGCCTGGTAGCCAGCCAAAAGCGCATGGGGCAGGGCCATACTTCAAAAGAGCAGAAGGTGCCTGAAGAGGAATATTTGCTCGCCATATGCGCATGCCATTTGACACATGCTCATGAGAGGTGCTCGAGTGGCCAGCGTGCACACAAAGCCATAAATCAAGCACCTAGGCACATGCGGAAGCATTTTGGGATTTCTGGCGCACAACCATGAATCGAACCATATATGTTTTTGGAGGCAGCTGCTGCAGCAGGGAGGCTTCAGAATTTTTTTTCATTTGTTTTTGGGAGCATGCTGTACACTGCCATTTGAGATACACACTGCCTGTATTTGAGATGCCTCGCACTGCACTATATGGGATGCCTCACACACTACCTTTATTTGGGATACCTCTCACTGCCTGTATTTGGGATGTCTCTCACTGCCTGTATTTGGGATATCTCTCACTGCCTGTATTTGGGATGTCTCTCACTGCCTGTATTTGGGATGCCTCTCACTGCCTGTATTTGGGATGCCTCTCACTGCCTGTATTTGGGATGCCTCTCACTGCCTGTATTTGGGATGCCTCTCATTGCCTGTGTTTGGGATGCCTCTCACTGCCTGTATTTGGGATGCCTCTCCCTGCCTTTATTTGGGATGCCTCTCCCTGCCTTTATTTGGGATGCCTCTCACTGCCTGTATTTGGGATGCCACACACTGCCTGTATTTGGGATGCCTCACACTGCCTGCATTTGGGATGCCTCACACTGCCTGCATTTGGGATGCCTCTCACTGCCTGTATTTGGGATGCCTCTCACTGCCTGCATTTGGGATGCCTCTCACTGTCTTTATTTGGGATGCCTCTCACTGCCTGTATTTGGGATGCCACACACACTGCCTGTATTTGGAATGCCTCTCACTGCCTGTATTTGGGATGCCTCTCACTGCCTGTATTTGGGATGCCGCTCACTGCCTGTATTTGGGATGCCTCTCACTGCCTGTATTTGGGATGCCTCTCACTGCCTGTATTTGGGATGCCACACACACTGTCTGTATTTGGGGTGCCTCTCACTGCCTGCATTTGGGATGCCTCTCACTGTCTTTATTTGGGATGCCTCTCACTGCCTGTATTTGGGATGCCACACACACTGCCTGTATTTGGAATGCCTCTCACTGTCTGTATTTGGGATGCCTCTCACTGCCTGTATTTGGGATGCCGCTCACTGCCTGTATTTGGGATGCCTCTCACTGCCTGTATTTGGGATGCCTCTCCCTGCCTTTATTTGGGATGCCACACACACTGTCTGTATTTGGGATGCCTCTCACTGCCTGTATTTGGGATGCCTCACACACTGCCTTTATTTGGGATGTCTCTCACTGCCTGTATTTGGGTTGCCTCTCACTGCCTGTTTTGGGGATGCCTCTCACTGCCTGTATTTGGGATGCCACACACACTGCCTGTATTTGGGATGTCTCATACTGCCTGTATTTGGGATGCCTCTCACTGCCTGTATTTGGGATGCCTCTCACTGCCTGTATTTGGGATGCCACTCACTGCCTGTATTTGGGATGCCTCTCACTGCCTGTATTTGGGGTGCCTCTCACTGCCTGTATTTGGGATGCCACACACACTGCCTGTATTTGGGATGCCACACACACTGCCTGTATTTGGGATGTCTGTCACTGCCTGAATTTGGGATGCCACACAAACTGCCTGTATTTGGGATGCCTCTCACTGACAGTATTTGAGATGTCACACACACTGCCTGTATTTGGGATGTCTCTCACTGCCTGTATTTGGGATGCCTCTCACTGCATGTATTTGTGATGCGTCTCACTGCCTGTATTTGGGATGCCACACACAGCCTGTATTTGGGATGCCTCTCACTGCCTGTATTTGGGATGCCTCTCACTGCCTGTATTTGGGATGTCTCTCACTGCCTGTATTTGGGATGCCACACACACTGCCTGTATTTGGGATGTCTTTCACTGCCTGTATTTGGGATGCCTCTCACTGCCTGTATTTGGGATGCCACACACACTGCCTGTATTTGGGATGTCTCTCACTGCCTTTATTTGGGATGCCTCTCACTGCCTGTATTTGGAATGCATCTCACTGCCTGTATTTGGGATGCCTCTCACTGCCTGTATTTGGGATGCCACACACTGCCTGTATTTGGGATGCCTCTCACTGACTGTATTTGGGATGCCTCTCACTGCCTGTATTTGGGATGCCACACAAACTGCCTGTATTTGGGATGCCTCTCACTGCCTGTATTTGGGATGCCACACACACTGTCTGTATTTGGGATGCCTCTCACTGCCTGTATTTGGGATGCCACACAAACTGCCTGTATTTGGGATGCCTCTCACTGACTGCATTTGGGATGCCTCTCACTGCCTGTATTTGGGATGCCTCGCACACTGACTGTATTTGGGATGCCTCGCACTGACTGTATTTGGGATGCCTCTCACTGCCTGTATTTGGGATGCCTCTCACTGCCTGTTTTTGGGTTGCCTCTCACTGCCTGTATTTGGGATGCCACACACACTGTCTGTATTTGGGATGCCTCTCACTGCCTGTATTTGGGATGCCACACAAACTGCCTGTATTTGGGATGCCTCTCACTGCCTGTATTTGGGATGCCACACACACTGTCTGTATTTGGGATGCCTCTCACTGCCTGTATTTGGGATGCCACACAAACTGCCTGTATTTGGGATGCCTCTCACTGACTGCATTTGGGATGCCTCTCACTGCCTGTATTTGGGATGCCTCGCACACTGACTGTATTTGGGATGCCTCGCACTGACTGTATTTGGGATGCCTCTCACTGCCTGTATTTGGGATGCCTCGCACACTGACTGTATTTGGGATGCCTCGCACACTGACTGTATTTGGGATGTCACACACACTGCCTGTATTTGGGATGCCTCACATACTGCCTGTATTTAGGAGGAGGCAGGGTGGGGGTATGTCATTTTTTTGGAAAGGGGCTGGAGTGGCCTTTTAACAGGGCAAGGAGAGGTGTCTGTTAATAACCTCACTAGTCAGTGCAGTGCTCCACAGGTCTCCCAGCATCTGGGAGGAGTGGTTGGAAACAGACAGCCCAGTCCCAGCAGCATGGGGCAGGCAGACAGATACACACATACACACACATCAGGAGCAGGAGAACGAACAATCAACACACCTGCATCAGGCGGCAGAGTCTTCCTTCCTTGAACTGTGATGGACCTTGATGAGCAGCATGTGCAGCTCATGTTTCCTGCCTGGCAGAGTTCAGGCAGATGGGGGGGGGGGGGGCACAGGGGCACATCCCCAAGAAGATGCGCAGGGAAAGCTAAAAGTGGCAATGAAGGGGAAGGAGGAGAGAGAGCAGAGGAGACCCTGCACACAGCACAAAGAAGGGAGGGGATCATGGCTGGCTGGCATAACAGCCAGTGTTATACATACAACATGCTTCCTGGAGCAATCTGCAATAACAATGGCAACTGATGGCCTGCATGCTGTCAGAGAGAGCTCTGCATGTGGCCTGTAGCACGTGTGCCATAGTTTCCCCATTGCTGCACTATGGGCGAAATGCTGTGGTTAAACATATTTTGGGCTCAACTGCTTAATCCTTAATGAAAAATATCAGGTGGAAAATTAAGCAGCATACAGCTTTGAAAGTTAATACCATCTACATAAATGGCAGGGTCCCCCAACTTTTCTTACTGAGATGTGGTTGTTGGCCCAATTTAAGATGCACTGTAATGCCTGTCTATAGTCATTGTGCATATAACCAGGTAAGCTTCTACTCCTTACTGACCCAAGGCAGTCCCTGAGCCAAAAAGGAGGGGTACATGAGCCAGGTGTGGGTCCTGCACTGTAGGTTGGGGACCACTGCACTAAGTCATAGGACTAGGGCCAGGAAAGGTGGAACAAATTTCGGGGAAGGAAAAAGGTAAGTCTTGTGCTACTTTCCAACACTAAGAATGGGGAGTTGAATGGAGCAGGAAGAGGCAAACGATTTTTGTTTAGAGATATAGCTACAGTACAGTAAAAATGTGAATATATGCATTTTACCATTGTCTTCTGTAAAAACATCTTTTACTTTCTTTGCTCAGATGTTCCTGACTGTGCTGCACCTTGCATGTCAGTAAATATAGGTGTTTCATTAGCTACTTCAGTATATACAGAGACACATAGAGACACAGTCAGTCACACCTCCGTCCTGTTAGCCAGAGGTCCAGTGTAAATGGACCCTGGTGCCAGCAACCACCCCCCCCCCCCCCACCTTGTGCTGAGCCCAATTACCTAGAACCTAGAGTATCTAGACAGCAGATCAGGGCTGCTGCACACTCATTGGCTGACTTGCCAGTCAGTCTACTGCAGATGCCACCAATGGCTGAAGAACAGGTATTTGTGCTGGTCTGGTAAAGCTCCTTATTCAGTATAAATGCCCAAATCGAAGCAGCAGGACTTCCAATTTAAAAGGTACAGATGCTAAATTGGCAGCAGACAGGCAGGCAATATATTTCATTAGGCATTGGTAGAATTGTAATCAATCAATCTTTTTTCAGCCAGTGCATCTGTGAAACAAAGGAGGGAATATTTTTGGCAGGACAACACAATAAAGGGTATACAAATTAATAAATATAAATTCAATACAAATTAAAACCCAATACAACAAATGTAGAAAAAGAAAAAGTTTGTTAAAGAAGAATGACTTACAGTATGTACAATATTGTGAATAAGTGGAATCATATATTACTAATGTCCATCATTACCCTGGAAACATTCTATCCCTCTTTATTCAATAACCGTATGACAAAAGCTATTGTTAAATCTTGTAGGTTTGCAGAACAGTGATCTGTAATAGTTAAGCGATATTGTAAACCATTGGAAATTCTCTGGGCCTCATGTCAATCTCATGTACTAAGGCATTAAAGGAGAGAGCTTATGCAATGTTATACAAAAGTTTTAGTACTATGAGGGTCATGTACCATTAGTGTTGTGCAGTATTTACTATCTGGCTCATTTCTCTTTCATGCTGATTTTTGTGACTGTAGTGAAGAATAACAATAGGAGAGAAGCAGGTAGAAATGACATACTGATCTCACAATCAGAACTGGTTTATCTGTATTTTTGCTAGTAGTCAACAGTCTACAAAGTACAGTCAAACAGACCGTAAGGGGTTAATTAAAGAAAGACAAAGGCCACATAGTGCCAGGTGAGCGTCAGGTGAATGTCAGGTCCTAGTGCAAAAGGTGTAGTTATCAAGTCAAAAATCCAGAGCGCCTCTGAGAGTGCCAGGTAGTGTCCCATATATCAACAGCACTGACGGTGTGGCCTTATCCCATACATTTCAATGGGCTGGAATGGGTATATTTATTTTTGCCTTTTTTGGGCAGGGGGGTGCTAGTGCATGTGCCACGGCATACCTCGGCTGTTTGGGATGTGTCCTGTGTTTCAAGTATCCCCAATGCAATTCCCAGGATTTTTTAACCCCAATGTGCTGCTATCCCCCCTAAAACAAAACATTGGAGATTACAACAGTCACTGTGTGTCTGGAATCCTGTTTTTAGAGCACCTCTGCTGGCACTCTGTATTTCTGTCTTAAATTTTAGAGGTGTCACTAGCGTATAGGCATATACAAGGCACATGCAGCGAACACTGCCTGGCCGGGAAACACTACAGCTAATAGCGCCAGCAGGCTGAAGTCGGCATTGCGGTGTGGACGCTACCGAGCATCTTGTCGCCCACACCATTCTTAATAAATTACCCTCCCAGTGTATTATAAGCTATTATTATGCGCTACAAATGCAGAATAAATAAGACCTTCACCCGCTGTATGGAGCCCGGTGCTTGGTTTGTGTGTGCAGGTGCCGCCGGCAAAGAAGCAGCAGCGGCAGAGACAATTGTGGACGCTAGGGACATTGTGCAGGATCAGTTGCCCTTCCCGCCCACCTCTCCTTCATCTTCTTGCCTTCTTTTTTTGCCTATGGGGAATGGGAGAGGGGGAGGTGTCACGCTGCCTATAGCAATGAGAAGGGAAAATGAGAATTTCTATGAGAATAGGAGGGGGATGCCACACTGTCTATATGGGAAATAGGAGGGGAGAATTCCAGACTGCCTATGCGGATTGGGAGGTGGGAATGCCACACTGCCTATGTGGAATGGAAAGGGAGAATGTCACACTGCCTATGGGAATGGGAAGAGGGAATACCACACTGCCTATGGGAACTGGAGAGGGGAATGCCACACTGCCTATGGGAACTGGAGGGGGGAATGCCACACTGCCTATGGATGGGAACTGGAGGGGGGAATGCCACACTGCCTATGGGAACTGGAGGGGGGAATGCCACACTGCCTATGGGAACTGGAGGGGGGAATAACACACGGTCTATGGGAATTAGAGGGGAGAATGCCACACTGCCTATAGGGAATGGGAGGGGGGAATGCCACCCTGCCTATGGGGAATGGGAGGGGGGAATGCCACACTGCCTATAGGGAATGGGAGGGGGGAATGCCACCCTGCCTATGGGGAATGGGAGGGGGGAATGCCACACTGCCTATGTGAATGGGAAGGGGGAATACCTCACTGCCTATGGGGAATGGGAGGGAGGAATGCCACACTGCCTATGGGAATGGGAAGGAGGAATGCCACACTGCCTATGGAAATGGGAGGGGGGATGCCACACTGCCAATGGGAATGGGAGGGGGGATGCCACACTGCCAATGGGAATGGGAGGGGGGATGCCACACTGCCTATGGGGAATGGGAGGGGAGAATACCACACTGCCTATGGGGAATGGGAGGGGAATGCCACACTGCCTATGGGAAATGGGAGGGGGGGATGCCACACAGCCTATGGGGAATGGGAGGGGAGAATACCACACTGCCTATGGGGAATGGGAGGGGAATGCCACACTGCCTATGGGGAATGGGAGGGGAGAATACCACGCTGCCTATGGGGAATGGGGGGGGGGAATGCCCCATTGCCTATGGGAATGGGAAGGAGGAATGCCACACTGCTTATGGGAATGGGAGGGGGGATGCCACACTGGCACTACCCAAATTCATAAACAGAGTGCACGTAGAAGAGCACGGAAACCTGGCAATTCTGGTACCCTTCACCACCTTCCCAGCCCTGCATTACCTGATGCATGACACTGGCAATGCCCCCCTCTTAGCTCCAACAGTTTACCAGATATTGGCACTAAACTATTGACTATGGGGAATACTACTGCATTCCTGCTGGCTGAAATTGGTATATAGCTAATATAAATAGCTATAAAAATAAACAACTAATCTATGCTTCTTAAACATTTGTTTTTAAATGTTGGGTGTGCTTTCGCTTCCTGGCCATTACTAACCTCTTGTCTTTGTCCACCGGCCCTATAGAGCCATTTATTTCTCTTAATTGTATTATGGCACATTGCATTTGTGTTGCCTTACATACACCAAAATTGCAACTGACTTGCAAATAAAGAAAAATGTTTTTAGCTGTGCAAAAATAGCAGTTCTCACTATAATGTACACCCCTCCATCAGAGTGAACTGTGGCTCTGCTTAGTACATTACTGCCCGGCAGCTGCATTTGATGTAAATTATGTAAAAATACTGAAATCAATTCATATGTGTATATTTTGTTTAATATATAAGATATTAAGATTTAAATTCCTTATATCAAAAAGAAAACATTAACCAGATGGTATGAAGTTCTATAAATGCATCTATTGAAGGATGTCATCAACATTCGTCTGTCGCCAGGAATCGGGCGTTTCTTCTAAAGCAGCTGCCGGGGCTTTGGAATAGCAGGTGTCGCAGCCACTGAAAAGAGCAGACTGTATTCATCCTGTAAGGGGTTCAGGCAGGTTGTGAATTCCTGCTGGAGCACACAAGTAAAGAATAGGAAAGAGGCAACTAAAAACAGGCTATGCATTCCCTAGGCGGGATCCAAGCCAGAAACTGTGTAATCAAATTCTTAATGATGGCACAAGTACAAAGGTTATCCTTTATTTTAATGCTAATGACTGAATCAAGTAATTTTACCATGTTATTTTGTCTTCATTAATTTGTTCAGTCTCCGCACTTTTTTCTTCATTTACCCAGCCCAGTACATATGACATGATCGTTTGCGGTATAGTCGGAATTTTAAGGATAGGTGTAATTTTATCTAAAAATTAGTTAAAAAAGCACTGTCAAAACATTTTCTAATATTAATCATACATTTAAACATGCCAGATAGCAAGAATAAACATTACTTGTATACTCCAAATGAAAGAATTCCCACCAAGCTCCATGCATTTCTTCTACTGGAAGAAATAACATTCAGGGGTGACAGGTAGCGTACATTCCACTTTTACATGGGTGATATGCTCACTTCTTGCCTCCAGAGCCAGCCTTTGAGGAACAGCATCATTAACCACTTCAGAATCTGCTTAAACCACTGCATCATGGTTAAAAAGCATCAATACACATTGCAATACAAAATTGTAATAGCAATTGGAAGGCTAATTTAAGATTAGCGCCACGTATTGCCATGTGAGCATCTTAGAGCGTCCGCAAGTGGTCGCTGCAAGCGGGTGTCTGGCGCTATAAACTAGTGTAGCGGCTGTACAAGTAACGCTGTAGTATCCTGTCCAGCAGTGATAAATGTTATGTCTGGAGGACGCTGTAGAAGAGCTATCCCTGATTCACTGCAGAGCCCATCGAGAACGCTAGGTGGAGGTCATAGCGCCCAAGACTACGCTACATCTAACAATAGGAAAACACTCCAGCGAACAATCGGTAGCGCCAGTTAAGTGTGTCCGGCACTCGGTACTGAAGCCCATATTTAAGAAAAAAACTACACACAACCAGCGTTGACGCTCTAAAACTGGGCACTTTAGCTCCAGAAGCTATGTGATAAAAGTTTGTTTCTAAACACATAAACACCAGCACCAGAGCAAAAACATATGGAATGACGGGGTTTTAACACTGTGACAATGATACTGCAATGCCAGACCTGCACATGCAATTCTGCATAAATATATACATAAAAAAAGTGTTTGGTTGCTGGGCAGGAGAGGCCACACAATGATTTGAACCAAAAATTTAGAACATTACTTTGAGAAAATGCTATTTATACACAACCAATTAAAACACCATTGAAATGTATGGGAGAGCGCTACTGAGCAACAGGTACTACATGGCGCTGCTGAACACACAGCGCCGGCGCTTTACACTGAGCCACCGGTACATGTGACGCTACATGATGCTATTAGAGGCGCTCACCAGATTGACTTTCATATATATGGTTTTCACATACTGTGCCCACCGTTCACTGACGTGACAGCGTTTCTTAAATAACCCCCAAAATGTTATTCTAGCACTGGCTGGCTCAGGAGGAAGGCAGCTGGAGGTAAGCACTTCACTCCTATAAATGCAGAATGGTAAATTCCAAATCTGTCAACCCTGATTCTTACCTAAATGTTAAATAAATTTCCAATAAATATTTTTTTCAATGGAAAAAAGCTTCCAGTAAAAATAACATTATTTTCATTTAACATTTATGTAAATATTTGGAACATTGTATTGCGATACTGATCCTTTCAAGAATAAAAAACGAATCCAATTTTATATAAAAAAATTTTTTCAATATCCGGAGATGCTATTATGCTGCTAATGATGCTTTTTTATAACTCGTTTAGAATAAATGAAATAGAAAATTTGCTACGCAAGATAAAAAAAACTTTGAGTCCCAGAGGGCTCTGCGATGTGCTTGGGGAGTATAACAAAACTGCTATTGCAGCATGTAATCCCTGCAGAAACCCCAGAGAAGTTGAATATATAGCACAGGCTTTCCAGTAGGGAATCACACTGCGGGCACACCTGAGTAATGATGCCTCTTAGAGCAGTGCTTCTCAACCCTGTCCTCAACAGGTCATATTTTGTGGATCTGCACATAGGCAGCCCTATAGCTCTGCTGAAGCTAAATTATTTCATCTGTGTGGAGATAAACAAAATATGACCTGTAGGACTAAAATCTACTGGAATAAATTTGTCCAATGCCCCTGCCAATACTCCCGTCTTAGGAAGTGAACTAGAAGTGAATATCTACTGAATAACAGTGGGGGGGGGGAGGGGATGGTGTTCCTGGGGCACCGCCTGCTTCCTCCACAAGGTCAGCTCCGCTTGGGATTATGTTATGCAAGGTCATAGAACCCCTAATTTTTAACTAATTGCAGGGAGATTTGCTCACCCTCACTCGGTTGTAGTTGCTGCCGCGGGTTTGGGTTGAGGCAAAGTGGGTGTGGTTTCTGCATGTATGCATAAACATTCAGCATATATGAAGATGCTCGCAAGAATGTAATACACAGATACAATTTCTTTTCTTCAGTTCACATAGTGTATTTCTCTTTTGTTTCTTTTCACATCTGTTATATGTTCAGTTTGTAGCAAGTAACAGGTAAATAAGTGGTGGGTACCAGTTTGTGTAGACGCTTTTCGCACACTTTAGTGCTTCATCAGTACACCTTTGATAATAATAATGTAATAATAAAATGTGATCAAGCTAAGTGCTTTTACAGTGCACTGTCTAGTTCTTTTGTTTTGAGTGCACTTACTTGGAAGTTTTGGGAGTGGCTGGTCAAATCTAATCCCGTTATGCTGCCATCATCTGTTATGTATTTTATAGCATTATAGTCAAAGTTATTACCTTACGCTGGTGTCGGTCATTCGACTTGTTGGTCAGATGGTGCAGGTCTAAAACCGGGGACTATCCTTGAGGGCTCGGCTGCTTTGGGTGGTCGGGTTTGCCTCGGGTTAGGTATTTCTTTTGGTTCGCTGGATATTGTCTGTTGCTCCGGCTCCTATGTTTATGTGTGCAGGTCTGCCTGCTTTTATACAGGAGCACGCTCGTGGCATCTCCGGTTGATGTCACTAGGGGCTCTGGGAGGGCGACTTACATATGGTCTGCCCTTTCCAGAGTTCCTGTCCAGAGAAACAAGAGAGAAATACACTGTCAGGCTGATTCATTACTAACGCCAGGTAGCGACAGATGAGCATCTGTAGCGAGGATTTCAGAGTGTGCGCCAGTAGTCGCTGTGCTCGGCCATGGTTAGTTGTTTCAAAGCGCCTCAGTCGCTGGCTGGCATTGATGAGTATGTTGTGTGAGTCGCAGTACTACGCTGTATGAGAGCGAACTGTAGCGTCTGTCAGTGCGACTGACTCCCACCACATTCATCAAAAAAACGTAAAATCGGGTTGTTGTAGCCCATAGCGCCAGAAGCTGCGTGTTTAGTCTGTTTTTGAACATGTATCCACTAGTAGCATAGCGAAAACATATGGAATGACATTGTTATTACATTGTAACATGAACACTTTAATAACAGACATGTAAGGACAATTCTCCATAAAAATAATTTTAATCAAAAAAATTGTCAAAAATGTCATTTTCTAGACCAGGATACGTCAGAAAGTTTTCAGATTTTATAAAAAAAAAAAATTGAGATCAGGTAAGGGATTTAAGGATCGTCCACAGAAATGTATGGGAGAGCGGCAGGAAGCGAGAGGTACGGCTGAACGCTGGCGCTGTGCGCTGAGCCTGGGATAATGATGAATCATACGCTACATGACGTGGTTCCAGTCGCTCACCAGTTTCGGCTTCATAAATGTGTAATTGCGTGCCGTGTCCGGCGTTCACCTGCTGCTACCTGGCGCTGCCTGCCGCTGTACAGGCACTACCTGGCACTATACCTTCATGAATAAGGCCCCAAGTCTGTACACCAAGATCTACAAGAAGAGATAGGTGAACCCTGTACACACAGAACACTGCTGCTATGGCTGCTGCTGAGGTGAGTGACAGGAGGCATTAAGGGGTTTCCTGAAGGCTGGAGAACAACATGGAACACCACCTGATGGATAGACATCATCTGGCGCTGGATAGTGAGAAAGGGGTGAGTATTGGTGTACAATTTTACTTTAGTAAAGGACCTTTATTACAGTGCGGGTTTTTTTTACACTTAATCCTTTGTTCAAAGGGCAGGAGGGTCACCCGCTTGCCGGGAGGTGGCTTGCCATAACCCCCCGCCAGGTTATCGGCACCTCCGGCAAGCTAGGCAGTGCAGTATAGAATGTGCCTATTTGGGCTATGTGGGCTGGCAACCTTTAGGACCAGAGGCTGGCCTTTCAACCTTTGAGCTCTGGGCTACAAGATCACATAGCTGGTGCCTCGGGCTGGTTTTCCTGGAGAGAGGGGGCTGCGATTAAGTTTTTTTTATTTTTAAGGGTCCATTTAAAGGCTGCCAGTAGCACTGGAGACCTGGCATTGTAAAGTCACCTTATGTTGTTGGTTCTCTGGTAGGCTGCCTTTACAAAATTATTTGGTATGTCAAATACCAAAGCCTGAGTGTCTTGTAACTTTTAAGGATGCCACCAATAAAGCCACATCCTGGAAGCGAACCTGTGATGATCCAATAGCAAGTTCGATTCTTGGATGGGACATGGCTGATGTGCTCCTCAGCCATGTTCAGTTAGCAAGGCACCTAACCCTAAACTGCTACCGGCCATTGTTAATGTGGCCCACCGCTCTGGGCACATGTGTGTTCACTGTTGTGTGTGCGTTTTCTCTCACTGCATGGATGGGTAAAATTTGGAGGAACAAATAAACTCAAATTATTATAATTAGGTTGCTTTGGGAGGGAGAATTGTAAAGATACCAAATAATCGAAGTGAACAAAAATCAGTTTGTAAACCCGTACTTTCAGAACAGTTGGTATGTTGCTTAGTTAAAAAAAAGGGGAAAATGAAGAAGATGTAAAGTGGTTTTGGGTGGGGGCTTGTGCTATATAAACTTTATTAACTAATTATAAATTCTCTGAGACTGCAAATGTATTTGAACATTTTACTGTTTACAGATAAGTCTTCCTTCCTTTAATTTCCTTTAATCAGATTCATACATCTGGACCATTGCAAGTACATCTGGATGTGTCGTATGATGAGACAAGATTAATAGCAAGAGGAGCCAACTTAAAAAATGGCTAGACAAAGATCAGCGGAAGAGAGCTTATGAATATGAAAACATGCATTCCCCGAGTTTGGTCAATAAGCATCCCTTGATTATCATTTTGATAACTGCAACTGATTATTAATTAGAGCAGCAAGCCCATAAATCTCATTACTTGTTTAGAGGGAACCAGCAGCTGCACACAACATGGATGCGCAATGATATTTTTAAATATCACATTTTAGCTTTAATTGTAACATGGGTACATGAGCTCTACCATGAAAAATAATTGAATATTTAAAATGCTACATAAAATGGAGGGCTTACACCCCATATTAATAAATAATCCCACCAAGTTCATTTTTACTCACCATCAGAAGAAATGCAATGGCAATGAACCATTTAACACAGGCTAGCTCAGGAGACAGTACATTAGAGCTAAGCAGTCCTCCCCTGTAAACACAGAATGATACATTCACAAACCTGTCACTTCTGATTTTTCTGCCTTACAGTAAAGGAATTTTATCCTTAGAAACCAAAGAATCATTAACCGTGTGTAATGGGAATCCTGTGTGCAAATTCCAAATATCCAGTTTGTGGGAGTGTGCTTGCAGAAGAACTATTCGTAAGTAGAGAGTATAAGCAAAGTCATAAAAGAGCATTATAAAAACATTTAAAATTTAGTGCACAAACTGTATAATAATAAGAATTAGGAGGAGGGATATGCTGGGCAAATGGTCTGTTTGTTGTGTAAGTGAAAAGTTGCCCATGTGCAATGTGGAAATATTAAACATAGATTTGCGATTGCAACTATATGGTAATATTCCTTAGTTAGAGATCTGACAGGAGCTATAATTTTATTCTAGCCTAACCTTTATATTCATAGTTACTTATACACATTTATAATTAAATGTCCTCTAACACAATTACATTATATCTTAGATGCATTGAGGCCATTTAAAGTCATTAGTAATTTTATTAGTCTTAAATAAAGAATATTTATTTTATTTGAGTGATTTCATATATTTTTGGGGGGGTTGGAGGGTTTCTTTTTTAATGTTGGAAGTTGAATTCAAACCTGGTTATGCTGATTTGCATTCCACATTATTTTGGTGCATCCTTGTGGGTGTGTCTTGAAGCCTAACAATCTACTAAAATGTATTTTCCATCCCGCCACATAAAAACTTAAACAAAAATAAAAAATTGTGAGCACGACACTACGATTTCATCGAAATACATTTTGAGATTTGAGATAATATATTTGATACAAAAATATTAGTGGGGTACTAAGACTGTGATGAGTAAGTGAAATACACTTTAGTTCATACATGAACGTGAAACATGATATTCTGGAACAAAAGGTTTTCAGATGAGCAGTTCCAAGTTTATTAGTATTGTCTCTGGTGTAATAAGAATACATTCTGATAACATGAGCACTATATTTTTCAATAACAAGCCATCAAATTATCCTGGAGTATCTTGGTGTAAATTATCGCATTAATCGGTATCAGCATGGATTCATGAGGAATCGCTCCTGCGAGACAAATCTAATCTGCATTTATGAGGAAGTAAGTTCAAGACTTAAGCAGGGAGAGTGTCAAGTACCTGGATGGAGACTCTCCGAGGTAGATATGGACAACTCCCAGCAATGCTGCCTGTGGCCTCCCCAGGAAGTGGATACTGGGGAATAAAGAGTTAGAACTGACTTACCTGGAAGAAGCCAGCAATGGGCAAATGATGAAGTGCTACACCACGCACTGGTTCCAGCGTGGGGGGTCTGCCGACAGGTCTGGTTTTTGCCGTAGCCTTCTGCAAGGTGGGTCGGACTGGGCTGCAGACAAGCCAGGTCCCAATACTATTACCAATGGCCGCTGAGCCCAGTTCAGGTTTTTGGCAGGAGACTGATGCCAAAAAGTCCAGAACCAGAAGGGCCGTAATCCAGAGCTAGATTCAGGGAGTCAAAGCAGGTAGTCATCCAAGCAGGAGCCAAGTATTGGGAGCCAGAGTGAAGTCGGTGTGCAAACCAGAGAGTCAAAGCCAGGGCAGGGTCAATTTTCAAATCCAGAAGGTCAGAGCCAGAGCGGGGTCGGTATCCAAGCCAGGGAGTCAGAGCCAAACCGGAACGTACACTCGGGAACAGTAGGCTAGCATTAATTGCAGGAAGTTCTTAAGGCAACTTCCCAGCGCCGCAGGCCCATTTTTAAAGGCTGCTAGGTGCCAGAAAGCGCCTGCTGTGCATGCGCAGAAGCACTGGAACTTGCACACGTGACCTTCGCAAATAGCAGTATGCAAGCATGGTTCCATGTACACAAGCTAAGTCCGGGGCCACACATCGCCTGGACAGAAACACCCAAGTGGAGCGACCGTGTGCGCGCACACTCGCGTGGATGAGCAAGCGCACACTGGCGCACGTAAGTAAGACAGGTCTCCTACTGTGACATTGGATGTCATATATCTTGACTGGTACAAAAGATGAGAATGCTTGGGCTGGGGGAAAATGTGTGTACATGGGAAATTGGATTAATGATAGGAAACAGAGGGTGGTTATCAACGGTACATACCCGGATCGGGTAATTGAACCTTGCAGAGTAACACAGGGTTCAGTTTTGGGCCCAATTCTCTAGTATATATATTAATGACATAGGTAATAAATTTAACAGCAAAGTATTACTCTTTGCAGATGATAGTAAGCTGTGTGAAGTAATTAGCACAAAAGAAGCCAGCAGGGAGCTACAAACAGATTTAGATAAATTGGAAGCATGGGAAGTAAAAAGGCAAATAAGATTTAATACAGATAAATGTATGATCATACACTAAATAGACTAAATATTGAAATGCTGGGTAAAACTACAATGGACAAGGACCTAGAGGTTTTAGTTAATGAAAAAAATGTGTCCAATGCCAGGCAGCAGCTGCCAAGGCAAACAGGATCATGGGTGCATCAAAAGGGGAACAGGTGCCCATAACCAGAGCATTATTTTACCCCTCTATAAGTTACTGGTCAGACCCCATATGGAATATTGTATACAGTTCTAGGTACCAATGCATATAAAAGACATTAGAACTTTATTGGGTTCAAAGGTGGGAAGCAAAATAAATAAATGGAATGAGGGGAGACTCTTCTTCCACTGACATAGGAGGGGATTCTTCTCTGTAAGGGCAGTGATACTTTGAAACCCTCTGCCAAGGCAGGTAGAAAAATACACAAAGAAAGTTCAAAAGTGGCACAGATGCCTTCCTTGCATGTAAAACATTACTATCTATGGCTACTAGACCACTGGGAGGAGATCTTCTTTAATATTGTCTTCTTTCAGGCTAAACTGGATGGACTAAAGTCTTTATTCATTCTTACATACTATGTTGTATGCAGCAAAATTCACCTCTGTGCAGAATATAACCAGTTAGGATCTGCTGCGGAGAGCCCACCACCCAAGCGCTCTTACTAAAGAAGTGGAACTACGCAGTATTCAAGAGGACTTATTTGATCCTTCTTTATAAAATGTATACAGCCCCAGTATTTATGCATGCATTGAGCTTTGACAAATAAATTTTTTAGTTTATTCCATTTTTATTGAGCAATCAAAAAAGACAAAAACAAGGAAGCTAAGAAATTACAACTTTTACAATTACAACAAGGTGTCAGAGGAGACCTATTACTACACAAGATATTACACATATTCTATGTCTCCAGACCCACCCCAATAATAATAATTATCAACAAGAGCACCCACTCTACATCTTGACACCCTAGACACATTGAGCTAGTGCCCCGTAGGCTCTGCTGAAGCAAGAGTGGACTGGGGGGTCTCCTCACCCTCCTCAGATCCAAGTCTGGACCACCTCCAGGAAACCTTCAGAGCTGTAGTAGCTGGACACAAGTTATAACTTGCGCAATCCCGTGGTAAAAGATACTGGATAGTAGCGTTAATGCAAGGTTGCTGTTCCAATATCCATTCTTAGGACCTGGGAAGGGTAATTAGGGTCTCTAACGGGGTAGATGGAGAACACTCAGGAGTACTAGAGGGATATAGTACCAGAGAAGAAAGCCAGAGGTATAGGAAGGGGATATAAGAAAGGGTGGAGAGGAGGGGCAGCAGTCCCTGGGAGAGCCATCTATCTGACCGAATCACACCACTCTGGCTGACACTAGGGAATTCAGTTGCAAGTCTCGGAAGTACATCCCCCCAGCCAAACCAATGTGTATTTCTCCTGTGTATTCTGTATTTTTAAAACCAAGTTCTCTATTTGGCGAATGGACTCCACCTCCTGAACCCGATCCATGAGATTGGAGGTGTTCAGGATTTCCGGTAACTAGGGATGACTATGCAAAGCAGTTATGAAGTGGCTTAGCACCCCCTTCTTCAGACTTGAGATTGATCCAGGGATTAACTATATAAGTACTAGTTGAGGCATGTTGGCTATCAAACTCCCTACAATTCTATTGTAAATTGATAGTACAATATTCCACAAAGACTTTATCGAAGAGCAATCCCACCAAATGTGCACCATATTGCCTGGTCCAGTAAGGCACCTCCAATATATGCCCGACTGGGATCTATCAAATGTCAACCGGACATCTGTACCAACATGCTAGGACTTTTGTTGTAGCTATGTTCCTGAGCACAACATGCTAGAGAGAGATTATGGGTCAAAACAAACACTTTAGTTAAGTCTTTTTCAGAGAGAGAGTGGTTAAGGTATTTTTACTAGTGACTAATAAACAACGTCATAAACGAAACGGGCGCCGGTGAACCGATTTTCTATCGATTTTACAAAAGCTTTTCAAAGACTTAAATCAGACAAGAACTTTGCTACTTTCTAGCCGCCTTTGCGGCTTCAATTTTAAACCCAGCCGCGAACCGGCTCTCCTCTCCGCCTGGCTGCCCACCGCCTTACCTACGGTCGCCAGCTCAGATCTGACTACCCAAGGCAGCCAGACCAATGTTGCCTACACTTCTCCAGCCCAGAGGAAACCTCAGCACTGCTCCTGCCTGCGCCCTCTGCAATAACCGGCTTTTCCTTTTTTTCACCTGCACCCTCTGCACTATAACTAATACTACAGTCCATCCAGGCTGTGGTGGTGATTAACTAGCACTGAGCATCAACTGTACTAATTTTCCTAGCAATTTTGATCAACTTACCGAAACACTAATTCATACAATTTCCTTGAATTCGTTTACCATTAATTAAAAGGATACAAGTAAAACCACAGCCAATCCAGGCTGTGGCGGGGAATAAAAAGCACCGAGCATATACTGTACTAACTTACCGAAACTGTAAGTCATACAATCTCCTTATATTCTTTTTACCTTTAATTACAGCTTTTTCACATTTCCCCCACAACGGTTACAAGCCTCACAACACATCTAAAATCAGAACCCTAAAGCAGACCTCAACTAATTAATCTGAACTAACCACCAGAACCCTTTCTATTGACATAATCATCTCCATCCGTCCAAAACAATCATCTACCTCAACTCCAACCAGCTACCTGGACCTCAGGAACACCGCTTATTTCATTTCAACGCCGACCCACAACCTCTAAACCATCTAGGATCCACCAACCACATTGCTCCAACCCGCTAGAAACTCAACTCACCCTGAACAAGGAATCAACCACCACAAACCAGCTCAAAGAACTCAGAATACAGGGCCAATAGTGTAACTAACACTGACCAATCTGTATAACGCTACCTGAAAGGAGAAATCCCTCAGACAGCAAGATTAAAAATTCCAACAATTTTTGAGGCTTAATTCGTCAGAGGCAATGATACCCAGTTGTTTCTGATTTAATTAAAAGGTGGAAACACCCCCTCAAACAAAACTTCACTTTGGTAATACTATTGCATTTATTTATTCATATACATATATTGACCTATTTTTCCTCACAGGATCACGAATAGAGATGAGCGAACCGGTTCGGACGAACCGGAATTCGCTCCGAATTTCAGGAAATATTCGATTCGGCACGAACCCGAATATTTTGTGGTTCGTGCCGATCGAATTTTTCCTAAAATTAAAAAAAAAAAATGCCGGCATGGTGGGAGCCGGCCGGCGGGCCGGTAAAGCCGGCCGGCCTGCTCCCACCATGCCGGCATTTAAAAAACAAAAAAAAATAAAATAAAAAAGCATTTTTGCAGGCATGGTGGGAGCGGGCCGGCCGGCTTTACCGGCCCGCCGACCGGCTTTGCCGGCCCGCTGACAGCGGAACCGGCCGGCCAGCTCCCACCATGCCGGCATTTATGATGGGGAACTTCGTAAAAGTTCGATTCGGCCGAACCCGAATTTCTTTGTGAAATCGGCCGAATCGAACTTTTCAAAAGTTCGCTCATCTCTAATCACGAAGAACATTAACCTTTTATTTACTCTCCCTTTTAACCTGCCTTTTTATCCACAGCGCACCTACACTAATCTTTTCTCCACCTAGGTCCACACCTAAGTTAAAACAGATTAACCCATCTACATAGTGACCAATAAAGTCTGGTGGAGATGGGTTAACGGAATCCATCAGTGTGCGTTAAAGTATAGATAAGTCATGGGGTACCGAGGATGTTTGAGAGATCAGTTCCTCTAATGCTGCTTCTTATAAATTATTAGACGTCCTAAAGGTTACTCGTTTTTTTTAATGATTTAGTATTGTACTTAGTAACCAGGTTGGTTGTATTTAGTAACCAGGAAAGATGTTTCCCCCGGGCAGCATCTCTCTAAAGGGCAGGATTATCCCCTCTTCCCCCCCCCCATAATGATCTTTGTGGGAAAGCCCGGGAGCAAATGTGGGGTTATAAAAAAAGGGATGATAACGGTCCCGGCTTATGGACCAGTTGCTTCTGCGGCCTATCCAGTTCCACACCACTAAGAGGTGTTGGGTCAGGTGTTCTGGGCCCACACAAGGACACAATCCCCAGAGCATGGAAATGGGAGATTGCTCTCCCCAAATTGACCCACAATTTATCTCTTGCTCTTGCCTAGAGAGTTTGCCAAACAACACGGAGTAGTTGAGATCAAAACCCAAAGAATTTAAAGGAATTTAAATAGCCAAGTATTTTATGGAGGAGGCCCTCCAATTGATGAGAAACTTGATTGGAGCTACTGGTCTGTGGGGGAAGGGTTGAGTTAAGTGCTTCCAACTTTGAACAAGTTACCTTGAAGTTATTTAGATGGCCAGATCGCTCAAACTCTCTAAGCACTACCAGGAAAGATGTGAGAGGAGAAGTGAGATGTAATAAAAATCATCTGCACATTGCAATGCTTTGTACTGCTGCTCACTCACAGTGATCCTCCTTAATATCTGGATTCCTGTGGCTAGCAACAGCCAGATGATCATGTATAGTAAAGGGAAAGCGGGCATCTCTGGCGAGTACTGCTATTGATCAAAAAGGGGGAGAAAGAAGACCATTCACTCTGACCACCCCTGTGTGGTTGGTGTATAGAGATAAAATCTTGGACAGGGGGGATGGGCCAACACCAATGTGCCACATAGACAATCAAAGGAAAGCCCAGCTCACCCTGTCAAATGCCTTTTCAATGGCACAGGACAGTAGGCAGGATGAGATCAAATAAATCAAATAATTTATTGGTGTTGACCCACAAATACCTTTTTAATATAATTTATTTAAAAGTAGAGTGCAAATTTCCTCTGTTTATTAAAAAGCAGCATAAGTGTCTGCAGAGGGCCTGGTCGTGCAGATAAGGGTTGTATAAGGCTTTAGTAATTAGGAATTAAGGGGGGAACTTGTGTGTGAAGGTTCTTTTCGACTATGTAATCATTTTTTTATATCTTAAAAAAATAAAGCAAACCTTGCAAAGAACCCTGCAAGTAACATATCCCTTTTTAATAATGACAAAGTATCTTTTTTCTTTGAATGCAAGCTGACTCGGCTTCTACATCCATAAGGAGGAATTACATTGCCATTATTTTTCCACCTACTGTGACACAGCTGTGGAGTCGCAGGGAGGTACAGGCAGGGGTCCCATAGATTTCTATGATACCTCCACTACAAAGGGGAAATGTGTCAGGATTGCTCTTTGTGACACTTCTGTATAGCAATTTTAATCAAACAATGTGGCGTGTTTCATTAAAATGCAGAAATATACAATGCCGTGAACTGAAAATAATATACGGCTGCTAAAATACATTGACAAAAGTTTTAATGCATACTTGCCAGTGTAATTATGTTTCTGTCAGCCTTGAAACAGCCAGGAATAATTTTCATTTTGAATATTTGATTCAGAAGAATTACACATAACAGCTCTGGGCATAAATCAGGTCTTTTGCCAGTTTTCGTGAACAGAAAAGCACTTTGCATTTGTTTGAAACTATAATATTTGTTTATAAGACTCATTTTATGCTGGTAAAAAGATAGCAGAGGACAGAAGTGCCTTTACCACTTTACACAATGTGCTGTCTGTATGGATATTGGTGGTCATTTACTATGTTTATCGACACACACTAAGAAAGCAGCCAGCAGGGTGGCCGACCTGCGTCTGAGAAATGCAATCAAAGGGCATACTGATGTCTAGACAATGCATAGTGAACCCCGTACCAGTATATATATATATATATATATATATATATATATATATATATGCCTACTTTTACCTTGTAAACCAGAACAATACTAGTTGTTCCTAGCACAGGATAAATCATGCACTGCATTTGGCCGCCATGGTCATGTGGTCTGCAGGCTACCCTGTGCTAGGATCAACCATGAGGGCAATCACATTGCTCGATTTTCCAGGGGACTGAGGAGAGAGGTAATCTTTCTTGGGTTTAACAGGAGTTAATGTGCAGGGGGAAATCCCGAATCCCCATTGCTAGGAACATTTTGTGAAAAAATTTGTGTTGTTCCTGTTTAAGCCAACCACCTATTCCTTTGGCTCCTACAATTCTGCTCACATGACTAAACTGCACCATTCTTCTCCATACTCATTTTGCAGCTATCATCATGCCAGGTTTCACTCAATGGCTCTTAATACCCTATACATTAATTTGCCATCTGTTGGCCTCAATGGTCTTAAATAATAACGCATATCCTTATTTTATACCACTCATCCTAATCCTATACTACAGAGCTCACTTTTACACTACACATGGATAGCATTATTTCTTCTCCTAGGTTACTCTCCACTTTGTGACTTACCGTTAATATTGAGCCTAGTTGTAGTGAAGACCCATCATCAATGATACTTGACTGTAACCCACAAGGATAGGTCCTTGAGCATACTGAAAACCAGAGTTGTTATACTAGGATACTGTTTATAGATTTCAGCTATGCATTTAACAACTTGATCCCTGACCTCCTATATGAGAAATTGATCAACTGAGGAATACCCTACAATAGGGCTGATTCAGAGAACATTTTTTATGTGAGAAAAAAAAAATGTAATCTTGATATTTTTTCCATAGTGCATTTATAAAACATTTGCACAGCTAAACAGGGAGGTAAAAAAAATCAAAAATCAAAATCATTTTTTATTTCACAAAAAAGTGAGGAAAAGAAATTCTCATGGTGCTGAATCAGCCCTAATATATGCAAGGTGAACACTAGCTTCTCTAAGACAGGGCACAATGTGGGCAACTATCCAGCAACAGGGTCATTAAGGTGTGGGCACATCTCAGAGATACATGCTTTCTTCAGTATTGTTCACCAACTACAACAATATACCTCATCCAACAAGTTGATCAAGGTCATCAAGTTTGACACCACCCTAATAGACCTAATCAGAGGGAATGATGAGGGGCCATATGACAACAAGGCCCTTATTTATGAAGGAATAGCGACAGGTAGCGACTGGTGAGCGGCCGGTAATGACGGGCCCCGCCACGAGAACGCCGGCTCCCCACCACAATCACACATTTATCAAGCCGATCCTGCTTAGCGACTGAGATAGCGCCAGATAGCCACTCATTCATCATTATTCCAGCCTCAGCCCACAGCGCCAACGTCCGACCTTGAACAGCGACAGGTATGACCTCTCGCTACCTGGCGCGCTCCAATGCATTTCAATGGAACAATCTTTAAATATTCAGAATTAATTGTTATTAATGTTTTTTTTTTTTTTTTAAATGTGAAAAATTCTGTGACCACTTCTGCCATGTTAGATAATTTTTTTAAGGTAAAAAAAAAAAAATGTGCAGAATTGATATTACAGGTCTGATATTATTGTATTCATATTACTAAATTCTTTAAAAATTTTTTTTTTTGGTTTCCAAAAATATGGTGGTTTGGGGGTTAAAAAACTACTTTTAACACATCGCCGCCAGCGCTCTGGGGTTTAAACATGCATTTCACAGCGCGAGAATTTTTTTGAGTGTGATTTTTTGATGAATATGGTGGGAGCCGGTCGCTCTGACCAGTCGCTATCATGCGCACCCATACATTGCGGAACCTGTCAAATAGCGACTCGTCACCCCGTATTCAACATTACTGCACACCGAGTCGCTATCAACAACCGAACAATGGCCAAGCACAGCAACTACTAGCGGGCGCTGTGAAAATACTGCTACAGTCGCCCAGCTGTCGCTACCTGCCGCTATTAATGAATCGGCCTCCAAGATTGAAAGGGTGGGTCAGTGGTATAGGGTACACAACCTGATTCTAAAAAGAAGATGGAGATGGTGTGTTGGGGTAATTTGCAACAGCCTTCATACAAATATTTTCCCAGTTTCCCTTAAATACAGAGTATTTAAGTTCCCAGAATGCTTTAGTCTTTAGGGACACACCTTTGGGTTTAACCCTTTTGCTGCCAACCTAGCTAGAGATTTTGTCACCCTCCGTTGCCAGGCCATTTTTAAGCTCTTTTCAACATAGATGTTAACCTGTGATTTTTGCAGGAGTCTCCAGGAAGACTATATATTGTATTTTGGGGCTAAACGGAGTGAGTGGGACTAACTTTTATTCATGCCTCAAAACAGGTTCTTTTTTACTACTGTTGTCCCAGAGCAGAAAAACAAGGAATGAGCAAGTGAATGACAATTTAATGCTTTGACAAATCTGTGCCAACCATTTTTTTTATTTGCACTAGTGTTGGACTAGGTCAGCAGAGGACTTTAGGATCCTTGGGTGGGCCCCAGGCACTGACATACAGCCACAATCAGGGCAAAGCATTAGGTCCAAGACTAACTTTACTTTTATGATTTTATGATTTGAAGACTTTTAGGGGGTTTCTCTATCTCTTTGCTGTGTGAAACCCACCTGGAACCACTCACCTCTTCCACAAGCCCTCACCGCATCTCTGCATACATCTAGCTAGGCCTGGACCCTTGCCAGGCTTTTCTAAATGACCTGTATGGGCAGCCCCCTATATTAAGCATAACATGGGTCTCGCCACATGGCGGCTTGCGATTGTGTTTAGGTACTCACCAAGTCTCAGCCCCATACAGCTGCATATATACAGCCTTGTGCTGATCAGAGCCACAAAATGTGCCCAGAAGTGGAAGCTGTGTTAATTTTAAGCTACTCCTTGATATTGCACAATCAGTGGCCTGCCTTGGAATCAGAGTGCTTGCCTTGGAAGGCTGTGAGTAGGGTCGCACCTGTAATGAGACAATGTGAGGCAACCACATTCACGGCACTCCAGATGGGGGTGGCAATTAACATGCTTTTCTATTTATTTTCAATGTAAAAAATATATATATTTTTTTACTGCTGTCATGTTTTAAGTCAACTATTGGTTGCTCATCAGCCCTGGCCCGCCTCCACTCCCTACCCCGTGTTGTTTTGTTGAGCAGTGAAGGTGCGTCTTTCTATAGTTCACGTCAGGCAGCAGAGGCTAGGTTTACCCCCGGCTGTGAGATGTAAAGAGATTATTTGCATGGTTCCACCCACTGCAGGGAGTGATGGGTAAATCTAGTTTTTCTAGTTGGGCGCTGTGTAAAAATTTTCCATTCTAAGAAACCGGCTCTTTTCCTTTGACATATAACTGGCAAAGGATTGCTTCAATCAGCTTTTGATTACATGCTTAGCTGCTGGGATATTTCAAAATAGGTATAACAGAACTTGAATATGGAAATGAAGAAATGCAAACTCAAGCTTTGTATCTTGGAGGCTGATTCATTACTAGCGCCAGGTATCGGCAGATAAGCGTCTGTACGGAGGCGCTAAGAGCGAGTGCTAGTAGACTCTGTAAGCAGGTATCGGGCGCTGTAACAGAGTGCCTCCATTGCTGTAGTAACCTGGCTGACATTGATGAATGAGATGTATGTTGGGCGTTCTAACACCAGTACAGGGTTGCAGGAAGAAAATGGTGGCGCCAGCTCAGTGTGACCGACTCTCAGCGACTCACATCATATTCAACAAAAAAACAGACACACAGAGCGTAGGTGCTCTAAATCTGGTCGCTATAGCATAGAGCTCCAGACGCTGTGTGATTAAAGTCTGTTTTTTACACAGATATCCACCAGTAACAAAGCGAAAACATATGAAATGACATTGACCTGTAATGACAATTCTGCATAAAAATATAAAAAATCAAAAACGTTTTTTAAAAATGACTCTTTCTAGGCCAGGAGAGGTGACACAATTATTTGAGAGAAAGAAAACAATTTAACACAAAAAACCCTGTTTAAACAGAAGAAAAGTAACGTCCATTGAAATGTATAGGAGAGCGACAGGTAATACCTGGTGAGAGCTAGAGCTCTGGCGCTATATGCTTAGATGCCTGTAATGATGAATCGGACGCTACATGGCGCTGTTAGAGTCGCTCACCAAAATCGCCTTCATAAATGTGGTATTGCGTACAGCGCCCAGCGTTCACCAGACGCTGCCTGCCGCTGCAAAGCACTATCTGCCACTATCTCTTGATGAATAAACCCCTTAGTTTTAGAAAAATAAGTGTTAGCCCTATCTTGATACTTCTTGCTCTCTTTTACATAGATACAATTACTGTATGTCGTGACCATTCTGGGATGCCACGGCATTGCAGCAATCGGTGGGCTGTAACAGGAACCCATATTTTGTGCAGGACACTACCTTCTGTTTTTCATCACAGCCAAGGATTTTCCTTATAAATGAAATAGAAATTGGCCAGACTTGGGCTTTAAATCATAAAACTATAAAGCTAAATAGGCTTAGAAAACTGGTAATAAAGGAACAAGATTTAGTAGGAGATTACTACCCATACAGAAATGTAACCACACACATGTCAGAAAGAAGGAGACCGACCATATGTAAAACATTTAGCATCCTTGTACGTCATTGTATTATTTATAAGTGTCATCATCTGAAATGGGTCTTATCAGCTGTAAACAACATGCTTTACTGTATAAGTAGCTGTGGGGGGTTCTAGGTAATTAAACAGTAAACTTGGGAAGTTTTCATCAAAGCTTGGAAAGGAAAATGTGGTGACCATAAAGCCATAAGGAAGCATTTACTCTCCAGTTGTCTGAAAGGTCACTGGATGTGCAGCATGCATAGACCATTGCCTAGAGCCCATAGATTTAATACACAAAACAAAAAATACCACAGTATACAATAAAATAGTGGAAAAAAGGCAAAACATTTCTAACACACAAAACCTTCTGAATATTATCTAAATTCATAAATGAAAAAAATCTGCTGTGTAAGTAATTTTCTGGAGGACTAGTTTGCCCTTCTTCCTTTGAAGTGGACCAACCACGTCCTATGAAAGGTTAAATAAAAAAAAATACAATAATGTATCAACTTCCCTTTAGCATCCTGGTGATTAATTGGATAAAAATAGTCGATTTTGGTTTCAAAGGAAAAATTGGGGGAAAATTAAGGGAAATTATCTTCCTTCTAGCACTATTTTCAATTGCCATTGCCAGCCTACCTAGAGATTTTGTCAGAGAATTTTTAAACATTTTGCAATATATATGCTTTCTTAACATTTTGGGGTGAAAAATTTGTAGCATTTTTAAAAAAAAAACAAAAAATGTTGTTTAAGAAAAACAACGCTACCAAATAAGTATTGGTAGACACCCATTCCTGCCAAGGAGAAACCCCAAACTGCAAAGCGTTTAATACATTTTTCAAATAAAATACTAACTGTGCCAAATAAAAGAACTAACTGCACCTTGCAGTTAACTATCAAGGGTAGAAGCAGTAAAAAAAAATAAAAAAAATGCTGTGGGGAAACCTTCTCCAGCAAAACCAGCCCTGGTAGACCAGGGCGCGGAGGCTGAATGACCAACAAACGATCGGCACATTGCCCACACATGTAACAGGCTCTTCTGCACCCCTTGGCCTTTGGAGGTGCAGGTAATCAGACGGGGAGTTTTGGCCCGCTTTACAATAGGGGCCTTGCTGGCCCTTCCTGTCCTTTGAACTTGTATAGGGGTCTCAAGGACCCCATACCAGTTCACAAATGGTTTAGTGTAAAAAAAACACACACTTGTAAAATTCCTTTAATTATTTTTTTTTTTTACTGCTTACCTCTCTATCACCGGGTGCTGTCCTGCGCAATCAAGTGGGGCAGGCAGAGTGACCTGACATTAGCACCCTCACTTCCTGCAGTAGGGAGGGGACAGTCAGAAGGCACAAGCATGGCAGAGAATCGATGTTCTCTGCCCCGCTGAAAACCCGGGCCAGAGGATCGGATACCCCCTCAGGGATGAAGAGACCCTGGCGCTGGATCCTGGACGGATGTGAGCTTTTTGGGGGGGGGGCTGTAAACTGGGGAAAATGGCAGCCTATGTGGCTGGTACTTAAAGGGTTAAACACCAGCTGTCTGGCAAAGAGGAAAGACCAACTGAATGTAACCGTACTTCTGGAGGGGAAAATTCCCTGGCCTATAGTAAAATTGGTGGTATAAAAATGCAGTCTATGCCAATTTATTTCAAACTAGTACCTTGCATTTGAGAGAGACATTAGAAACTCTAAAAAAACAACTTAGTACGTTGTTGTACCATGTTAGCCATCAATGTAGTTAAAGTAATACCATTTATGGGCCAACTCAGCGAAAGGCGCGCTCTCGAAGGCTTTAGAGTTGTTCCTAAATTTCAGTTCACACTGGCGCAATGCGCTTCAGTTGTGAGACCATCTAGATCACTGTGCCATTGCAACTGAATCATTGCCCATGTAATCATATGGGCTCTTTCCCATATGTGATCAATGATTGCAGAACTGCTATAACAGCACATCAACCATATATGAAACAGGCCTCGGGTTTGTTTGGTTTTGGCCTCGACTGTAAGCCCTATTTAAAAATCGAGCTGTATTCCCTTTATTCCCCTGACTGAAGTTTTGTCCACCCCTCTTTTCCTCTCCTGTATACTTTAACCTACTAAAGTACTGCAACTTATTATTTCCTGCAAGGAAGTTTCAAGGCAAAATAGTGCTCAGTGTGGGAAGGAAAAAATTCTGCCCACTCTTTATCCATCATGTGGTGTTGCTGTTGTCTCATACAGGTATGGTGCTATGCCTCTTTCTTAGCAGCTGGCATTGACCCCTCTCCCTGATTGTGACCAATATAGGGAGATGAGAGGTCTGTCTTATGGTCTATACCACTAACAATGGCCCTGACTTATCTGCAGAACATGTAATGGTTGGGATAATGGTGCCACCAATGCCTTGGCACCCAGGCCCTGCTCACCCTCTCCTAGAAACAGTACTGGTTTCCTGTTCTCACTACATTTGGTGATCCCTGTACTGTACATTTTACCTTGTCTGTATTTATACCTTGTCCAGGTGAAGATGGTTGCTATATAAATGAACAATAATAATAATAACTTGTTCTCTTTAACAATATACATTTTATTAAATATTGAATCATTATAAAGAGCTCACTCTAACAAACAAATCATGAAAGTATATGAATCAAATACATTAAAATCATTTACATAAAACTGTTGCTCAGTTGTAAACCACATATACAATGAAGTAAATTAGAAGTGTTCCAAAATGAACTATTGGCTGGTATGGACACATTTCACCATTTCCTCTATTTTTATCATCACTGTGGTAACTATATGTATATATTCTGTATACACACTGTATTGTATACACACTACTGTTGTTTTACACACAAGTAGCAATACTTTTGTAGGTTGTAGAATATGGTAGAGGAAAATAGGGTTAGACAAAACGAATAAGTGGCTTTTGGTGGTGAATTAATCTAAGACCCAGCTATGTTTTCTAATAAGAAATGATTACCAGAGTGGTCACGATAATTATACGTTTAATAAATATATCATATCCGAAACTGTCACTGTCATTGTATATATAGAGAGTTCCATTTGTGGTATTGGGATATGGTATGTATCTTATTCGTTTAAACTAGGAACCTACAATTGAGAGAACTCTCAATTCCTCCAGGTCATGACAAATATGTAGTATTAAATTAAGGTACCTTTGTGATAGGTCAGTTTTCCTGAGGTATCACACCAGCTTACCCACACAATGTGTAATAACATTACCTGCTATGACTGCTAGACCATTGGAAGGAGATTATTTTTATATACAGGCTGGATTAATTCAGCCTTGCATACTATGTAACTTGCCTTTCCACTGTTCCCACGACACATGCACAGGCTCTCATCCATACAAATGCACAGCATAAAGCATTGTTTTGGAATGAGATCCGGCATAGAGAGTGGGAGCCGATTGGGGTATGCTCCTGCCCCCGGCCTATCTGAATGGCTGGGCTCATGAACGTGTCCCAGGGGGAGCACACAGTGGGGCATCCCAAATCAGTTATCCTCCGTAGGAAGGAAGTGCTGTTTAAATAGTCAATGGAAGTGAACTTTTCTTTTAAATTAAACCCGTAAGATTCCATTGTATATGGCACATGATACATTCGATATGTTGCTACAGGCAGTAAACCCTTATTTTTATACAAAATCCAAGTTTTAGCTCTATTCATACAGACATGTACATTTCTTTATTCCACTAAAAAATAACATTGCTGACTTGTCCTTCCAGTAAACTAATCACAATAATGTGATTTGATGGCTTTGATAAATGAAAGACCAGGCAAAACTAAACTGTCTGTCTAGCCCATAACTTAACGAATCTATAAAATTAAATTCATTGCCAGCTCTTTAACCATATTTAAACTGTCTTCAGAAAAATGAAAACAATCCTTTGGGACATCATTAATTTTGACAGTATGCTCCTGCCATATGGCTAATATTGGAACGAATACAAACCACACAAATGGCTAAACAGATGGGAATACCAGAATAGTGGGTAAAATACATTTGGGCAGTACATGAAGATGTACAAGGCATTGGGTGACTCAGGGCAAAGAAAAATAAATATGGGCAGTTACATAATAAGGAAAATGTGACCTCACTGAACATATTATGTTATAGACATCTGCTACATTTTCACACCTTTGTAATGTACTTAATCACGTCAAAATAGTTGCCATGTGAACTTTAAATCTTTACATGCAGGAGCTTTTATGTGATATAATAGATAACAACGGAAAAGTGAATGTAAAGCTAATGGAACGCCATCAAATGATCAGTGATGGTCCTTCTGTGGATCATTTATGTCTGATCAATTTGGAATAGCCCAAAATGGGTAGCAGATGAGGTTTTAATGTTTCAGCCAACAGCTATTTATCTTTGTCAATGACACTAAAGAGAGATAAATAGTGTTAGCCAGAAGTAACTGCTATTATTGCCTTGTTATAGTGGCTCATGGCACATGTTCATAAATAAATAACTGACGTTTGGCTATATGAGAAGCAGGCTGGCACCTGTATGCCATTTTCTGTATTGCTTAGGTTGAGAGAAACGTGTTAATCCCCTAACTAATAGGCATTCAGGGAAGTCTTATGACTGGCAGAAAGGATTCCGGAAAAGGACAAGGGTGTAAAGATTTTGCCACTGATCAGATATTGAGGCAGAACTATTTGAACTTCTGGAGAGGTGACTCATCTTTTGCAATTTCTGGCTATTAAGGATCTGATCATATACACTCCCATATTTTGTTGTGCTTTGAAAGCAAGTATGCCCTGGACTGCACATGATGCTAACACATTACTGCCCTTACATGTTCCCATTTACCCACACATTTGTATTTGTGGTTGATAATGAACTGCTATTTGGTTCTGATGTTCATTTCCCACGAGCCCTCAGGCGGTTGCTGGTTTGTCGCCCAGTATTTCTGCTTCATGTATCCTTTGATTAGTGTATACATGGGTTTTTCTTATGTGGATTTTTTCTTAAATCAGCAACAACTTTTGCACCACACCTCTTCACACTTTAGACTTGGAATAGCAATGTTGACCAGGGCAACCATTACAATATCCTGTCAAATGCTTGAGATAACAAATGAAACTGTCAAATATGTCTATTATTCATGTGAAAAAAGGTGCAAATGAACAAAATGATGTATATGCGTGCAACAAAAGCAATATGCATGGTTGTGCAAGTGCATACGTTGGAACACATTGAAGTGCACGTCCACATATGTGCTTTTGTGGAAAATTGCAAGGCATGCCCTGTGATACCCAACTTCTGACCTATAGAAGTAGCACACAAGCCACCAGGCAGTTGCTGGTTTGTCAACCGGTAGCCACATGGTGGCTAAACAAAGTAATTGCATGAGTTTGTAAACAGATTTCACTTCTATTCTGCAAGTTAATTCCACATGTAAACGACATTATGATTTATGAGAAAATTGCTACATCTATTAAGAGATCTCTCAAATTCGAAGGTGTCTTTACACGTTTTCCCTAAATGCTCTGATCACCTTCAAAGTTGAATTTCTCAGCAGGGAGGCTTCAGTTACCCTGTCCGCCTGCCGCTTTTCAATCTTCTCGCTTTCTGGTGGCTGTGACAGCTAAACCAGGACATGTGAGTATATATATATATATATTTTTTACTGGTGAATGGAATGGGGCCGTAATGCCACACTGAGTATGTGAATGGGATGGGAGGAATGCCACACTACCTTCCGTGATGGGCTGGTGGGAATGCCACACTGCCTATGGGAATGACATGGGTGGAATGTCACACTGCCTATGGGAATGACATGGGGGGAATGCCACACTGCCTATGGGAATGACATGGGTGGAATGTCACACTGCCTATGGGAAGGACATGGGGGGAATGCCACACTGCCTATGTGAATGACATGGGGGGAATGCCACACTGCCTATGTGAATGACATGGGGGGAATGCCACACTGCCTATGGGAATGACATGGGTGGAATGTCACACTGCCTATGGGAATGACATGGGGGGAATGCCACACTGCCTATGTGAATGACATGGGGGGAATGCCACACTGCCTATGTGAATGACATGGGAGGGAATGCCACACTGCCTATGTGAATGACATGGGGGGAATGCCACACTGCCTATGGGAAGGACATGGGGGGAATGCCACACTGCCTATGGGAATGACATGGGGGGAATGCAATACTGACAGAATGTCATACACCAAACACTTCTCTACTGAAATATTTCCTTGCTATTTTCTGTTTGAATCCTTTCTAGAATATTCCCTAAACCTCCCACCTAAGATTGATGTGTTGTCATCAACTCAAGACTTACACTCCTGGATAACGGAGATTTATAGCCAACTCAGAGTCTCATAAAAGATTCAAGGACACTGGTTGGACATCAAGTCTTTTGTTCCAAGTCTGGGGTTTAAATCTGACTTTGTAACCTAAAAAAATATCCAGATTAACCCACATTTGAGCTTAGTGTCATACAAGGTTTATCCTGTAACCAACATCACAAGGGAATTCTTACTTGAATCCTCTGGATTCCCAGACAACACCATGACCTAGGGATCAGCCATATACTTCCCTTAAGACATAAGTGCTCAACCCTCCTCCTCAAGGGCCACCAACAGGCCAGGTTTTGCAAAAGACATGCTTGTTCCCTCTAAGATGTACACAAAATTCCCAAACAACAAACCTTGGTTTAAAAACTCTTTTAGAACTCTAAGGAATAAAATGGAGGCTGCCCATAAATATGGAAATCAGGAGCAATATACAAGGCTTAGAAATCAAAGGAGATTAAGGTCGCCCAGAGTCACTATGCTACAGAACTAGGAAACACATTATCCTCTAGTGACACTAGATCACTATTGAATGGGCTAAGACATGGCACCAACATCAAAGGTGCTGAGCACCTCAATCTATTTTACAGCAGATTTAAGGAAAAACATGCAGGCTGCAATCTTGGGCTCAACCAATCTCCGCACTGACGAGTTGGATGTCAAAAGACTTCTACTATGTCTCAGCAACGGGAAGGCTCCAGACCCAGATTCCCCATGTGCTATTCCATCCAAACCAATCTAGGCTGTTGATGTTGAGAAGCACGTTTTTATTTTGGCACCAGGAAAACTGTTGAGATTGTAATTGATTTCTGGTGGTCTCACCCAAAACCACTACCCATCTGCATAAATGGAGGAGAGAGACCCAGGTTCTGAAACTGAACAAGCGTATCGTTTTTTTTTCTGAGGAAAGCAAAGGCTTTTTTTCTTATGTCAGTATAGAAATATAGAATGCACGTGCTCCTCTGGTACGTGGACATATGCAAAACATGGCCTGTTAGTGTCCCTTGAGGAGGGTTGAGCGTGTGTGTAGGCAATGTCAGGACTGGGAAGTGCACATTGTGTTTTTCTCTGAATATTCCAGCCTTATGTATTATGTGATCTAATCATCTGTCATCGCCTGCTTTCTAACCTGCCTTGTTTTCTCAATTTCGGCTTCTGGCTCTCTCTTGAACTGACTTATTTTGATTAAACCTTGGTTACCTTTTGAACATGACAACTCTGTGCTGCCCTTGACCTCTGTCTGTTCAACCACTCAAGAACCTGAGCAGCTCTCCCTGGACCTTCTGCTTTACCTGTGGCTGTCATTACTGTGTTGCTATGGCCAGACCCTGACACTTAGAGGTGGACAGGCTCTAGTGACAACCATGGCATCTCATAGATTCTGGATCCTAGGTTGTTCTGGGGCTCAACCAATTTAGTTTTGCCGGCTTCCACGGCCTGCAGTGGTGACATTCCCCAATGCAACAAGAGCTTAAAGTTTGGTATATCAAGGTTCTTTGTGAGTAAAAAGCTTGTAATGTAGTAACACAATAACATAAAGCTTGTAATGTAGTAATAATATAATACTATAGCATTTAATCCTACACACATTCACACAGAAAGCAAGCAGTGAAATGTTTTCAATGAAATGTAAAAGTTAAAAGGTTGAACAACAAACATGCTACAAATCTCTGTAAAATATAGGAGTGCAAATAAAAGAAAAATGTAAGCTATTGCCTGTTTATTGTCACAAATATGTTATAAACATACACACAGATCTATACACATAATGAACGCATCCATTTTACGCACATATTTGTGTTACAGAACAAAAACCAAAGCATAAGGATTGTTAGCAGATGGCTGTGTGACTCTGTTGGTAAGGGGACTAACACGTTCTAGGGGGAATTCTGTTGAGATGTATTTAGTAGTGTGCCTCCTATGCTTGAGTAATTATAGAACAAAAACATGGTATGTCTTATACTAAGCTATACATGATTTATCATAATTAAGAGTAATTGTATTAATTCTTGTTCTCAGCAAGCATTGACATTTAATTGCTTAGATTTTTATAAATGCCTGGTAATATCGTGGGAAAGGTGAAGAAATTAAAAACCGGATGGTTGATGCACAGTAGTAATTTCTTTAATAATTGGGAAAAAGAGATAAATACTGTACTTGAATACTAAGAACAATGAATTTTCTGCTAATATTAGTCTCTAATATGATACCTTATTTTGGCAGTAATGTACATTACATTAAAAAGCATTTTAAGGTGAAATATTCCAATATTAAAGCAAGCAAGATGAGGATAAATGAATACACCCAGAATAAAAAAAAGTGTTTTAACTCAAAGGATGAGCCAACAATGGTCTAGACTTTGGGTTTCAGAAAATGTACCATGGGGGGGGGGGGGGGGGGGGGTTGTTCCCTGAATCATTTGATTGATGAAAAGATATGCAGCAAAGTCCTATCACCAGTTCTTCCTTTCAGTGATAAAATTAGGGTTTTTATATACAAGTACACCTTTCTCCTGCTTTTTACAACCCCAATTCCCCAAAAGCTGGCACAGTGTGTAAAACAAAGTAAACATCAATTCTATTATTATCTTGTTTAACCATATTTTATGCAGAACAGAACACATTACCAAAGGGAAACTTTTTTCCAACTTTTTGGGATTTGGGGTTCTACTATTAGATTATGTTTTTATTAGATTCCTTTAAGTAAAACATGTTCACATTACTTGTGAATTAGTGCTTTATTATTATTATTTATGAACTACAGCTGGAAGTTGCATTTACTCCTTTGCTTTAGCAATAAACATGGGCATCAAGAATTCATACAAGCCACCCCTGACAACCTTTGAGGACATGCATAGTCTATTGTGCTCTACAACAAAATCCCAGGACCTGCTTGTGCAGATATTGTCTGATCAGTGGTCACCGCTTTGCAAACCTTAAAACCGAGTTTCTGTCCAAACTACTGAACCATTACCACTTGCTGATGCTGATTTGTGTCCTGAAATGGTCATATTCTACTGTAGACTTGCTTCTGACTACATCCATTTAGAGTTTTAAACCCTTGAGTTCAAATATTTAGTTTATAACCACTAATCTTACTCCAATCATTTTATCAGTGTTCTCACTTCTCTTCACACTCAATGACCATTTCTATTAAATGCAACTTTTGGGCGAACCCTTAGAAGTTCGTGTTTGGCAACCTCAGCCAAACTTTGAACAAAAGTGTGGTTCAGGTACCCGAACTTGAACCGCACCCCATTGAATTCAATGGGGACAGGAACTTGGGGGCCCATAAATGGCTGTAAAATTAGGTTAGTAAGGGGCAAATTGGGGGCTATTGCCCTGCACAAAATGGAGTAGGGTCATTGCAAATATTGTGTATAATTTATTAAACAATATAAAGAACCCCTATAACCCTATAACGGGCTGTGTGGCAGAATCCCCCCCATACCAGAGTGTGACAGCACCCCCACATCACCCCATAGCAAACTGTGTGACAAAGCCCCCATCACCCCATAGCAGGCTGTGTGGCAGAACACTCACAAGGGTTAACGACAGCCATGTATGGAGCTGAAATTATAAATGAAGTTCAGTATTCCTGATGAATAGTAAGATGGTATTTAGCATTACCACCAAAGACTTACATAAACAGAAGCACAAACACGTGTCGAAAAACAACTTCCATGAACTTCTAGATAGTCAAATTTCTGGTACAGTTGCATATTTTGCTAAGTCCTGCAAATGCAATTTACCTGCCAACGTCATGGAGAGGATGTTCCAAACATAGAAGCATACCTGCATACATAAGCGTACAAAGAATAGACAAGTAAGTTAGTAAGAATATCTCCAGAGAGCTTAAAGTGGACCAAAACCCACTGCGATCAGCCTGGGAATCTATAAGATTTCCTGTCCAATTGATTCCCTCCCCCCAGGGCATCCAATATCGGGACGCCCCACTGTGTGAAACCCACCAGGTGGACCCTTACACTTACCTTTTTTCCCGGTCCAACGGTACATGTGCTAGCCGCGTCTGCATCCCTGCTATCCCTCTAGCAGGGTGCGTATCTGTGCCAGGCATTTGTGAATGGCCGGTGCAGGCACACTCCCTGTTAGAGGGTAGCGGGGTATCCGGCTGTCAGTGCGCTTGGATCCGCTGGCCTTAGACGAAGCTTAGATGATGTGACGTCAGCGGCTCCAAGTGCGCTCATTGGACGGTTGTGGACTCATTGTACTCATTGGACTCATTGTGTATGCCCCGTAGGACCCAAATCGGGGTGCCCCAGGGGAAAGGACCAAAACCCAGGCTAGTCAAAATCCTGGGCTTTGGTCCACTTTCAATAACTGGCAGAAAAAAGTGCAGTCATATGTATGTGTAATTTTTTTGCTTAAGCTTTCACTGTTTTAGAAATATGCTCCCAGGACCCTTTCCCAGACCATCACTATGGATGCAGGAAAGTAGCATTCTCTAGTTGTTCACCATACACTGACAAATTTATGCTACACCAAACTAGTAAAGTCTATTAATGTTGGCCACATACTGGTTCATTAGTAACCTATTCCAGAGCGAAAGGTTGCCAGTTTGTGGTGGTAACAATGAAATGAAACGTCAGTAATTCAATAGGAAAAGCTGTCATAAGATCTGCTTCAACAAAGTTATCAGCGAGTCCACAAATGCTTGATGAGAATAAATGTGTGTAATATGAATTATAAGCATGTAACACTTGAATCCAGTTCTGCCTATTGTGCTCTATGGGATCTTGACCTACAGCTCCAGGTTACATCCGGCGCTGCTTCAACCAGAGCTCCTTGTGCTGCAACCTTTTCAGCGCAGCTGTTGTTTTTGGCGCTGTGCCGCTGTGTGGGGATATTCTGAAAACTAACAATCTAACAGCTTTTTTTAGTGACCAGTTACATTTTATCCATAAATGTCATTAGCTATGTCAATATTTTCCACATCTCAGTATACAAGGGCAGGGCCAGATAAGCATTAAATAGGATCATAGCCTGAATTGCCATTGTTTTGCTTCCTCTGTAAAGAATTGGATATCCGAGACTGAATCTATAGGGGATTTGAGTTTTCTGAAGGTAGTAGAAGAAATCAAAAAGATATCAAAAAGTGTTAGTAATAGAAAAAATCTGAAAACTTGCTAATGTTTCCATTGGCATAATGGAGCCCTTGAAAATCAATTGATCTATGCCCTAGGTGGAGATAGAGAAACAGGAAATCACCACATTTAAGCTGAACCACATATTTTAATACTATTCCATGGCCCCAAAGAATGGTAAAGGAGAATCAGCACCGTAGGGGACAGCAGTGAAAATGAAATGCACATGAATCAAGATCTCTCTGTGGGATAAAAGAATGAAGACCTAACTTTCTCTTGCTCTATACTATGTCATTCAATATCTTCTCGAAAGAATTCCAACTAAAACAAATTGTATGCTTCATCATATGAAGCTTGAGTAAATGTTTACATACTTTTTGATTTACCTCGACAGACATGTATGAGAAAATGATCATGTACAATAACAATCTATACCCTAAATGCAAAGTTTAATCAAATATTGTCTTTGGAAATTAGATTCATCTTGTCTCATTGCATATAACAAAATATACGCAGTTTTATTCACTCAGTGTCTTAAAATTTAGTAGAATTGTTGTAGATCAGGGGTTCCCAACCTTTTTTCATCAAGTACCACTTTCTATTTTCTGATTTATATCAAGTACCACCTGGGTGCTGTGCAGTGGTGTAACTATATGTGACGGGTCCCTGGTTGAGCATTGTCAGTGACTTTCAACAATAATCAGAACACACAAAACAGATATGAATCGAACAATTAGTCAGTTTTCTTTATTTATGGTGAAAATAACTCTTATGTGAAGTCTAGATTGTAGAAGATAAGGTTTGTGTACAGGTAAGTCTACACCCTTGTCAAGTACCACCTGAGAGGATCTAGTACCGCTTGTTGGGAACCCCTGGTGTAGACCATTTTATAATATACTGTACTCTGTTAGCTAATGCAGATTTTCTGCATTCGCTGTTAATGCGTTAAATGCCCTAAAGTGTTAGTTTGGGTTAACACTACACTTTTTTCATACTCTCACATACACTGCTGCTGCACCATATCATTTAAATCGGCACATAACAATTTTTTAGCACTCCGGGCGATGCAGTCAGCTCGGCAGTGGCCCACTTTAATAAAACAAACCTGTTTTTACTCTGCCATGGCCAGGTTCAGATGGCATGTCCGAGGTCGCTGATTGGCTTATCTCACGAATGCCAGCGGTCATGACCAGCCTGCAGGCCGAGCCGCATCCCCAGTTTCCCTGAAGAACGGGAGAGCGCTCCCACCGCCAGTTAAATGGCTGGGTGCGGAAATGCACCACAGCTACAGGGAATCTATGGAACCGCCAGTTAAGCTGAGTTTACCGGCCACACCAGGTTGGCTAATGGCCAGCCCTGGAGTCTTCCTGTATGTCTATATTTAGTGAAAATTACGGTCTGGATTACACTCTGCAAATAGGAGATTTTAGTACTTACCATACACCAAGACACTGGCTGGGTTTATTCAATACAGTGGAACCAAAAGGTCAGTGCTTTCTTCCTGGACCTTCTGTTTCCAGGCCACCAAGTTGTCTTCAGCTTATTCCTTCACCAAGTTTTAGAAGATTGATAAGCTGGCAACGGTTGTCAATGTCCTGGCCGCAGGATTGTGCAGCCAGGTGTAGTTTAGCTCTCAGTTATAATTTTTGCTCTCATAATTTTTTTTTTAAAATAAACCCACCCTGCTTTGGGACATCCCACTATCATGAATAGAGAATAACTAAATTCTTCACATGAAGCTGAAACAATATTTTAGGATTTACTGTGATGGCTCTTCGGCATATGTGGGGGACACAGGTCCCACTCAGTTTCATGGCTTCAGTTTTTTCCTTTATGGTAACTTTCCTTGGGGTTTTTAGAGTTTCTAAGATTGTAAATTCTCCTTTTGTACTGCTTGGTACAACTCTCAAACATTGCTAAGGGATGGGCTGATATAGATAGAAGAAAAATTACTTTATTGACAGTGTCCATGATCCTTGAGGCAGTGGCCATCACCTACTGCAGCTACTCCACATGATGCAGTAGAAAAATAACATTTACCGTATATACTCGAGTATAGGCCGATCCGTGTATAAGCCGAGGCACCTAATTTTACCCCAAAAAAGTGGAACAAGCTATTGACCCGAGTATAAGCCGAGGCATTAAACATTCTTGGGGGGAAAGCAGGGACAGGCAGGGTTAATGCTGCTGTGGACAGGAAAGGCACATTTTTTGGCCCTGCCCCTGCTCTAAAGGACTGGGCATGAACCAGCGTGCACGCACACACACACTCACACACACACAAACGGTACCTGCTGCTGCTGCCGCCACCAACCTCCTCCTCCATCCGGTCGCTCTCTCCATTCAGCGCCGCCGCTCCCGCCGCCGTCATCCGCCTCCAGCCTTCAGCCGCTCCCTCCGCCGCCGTCAGCCGCTCCCGCCGCCGCCAGCCGCCGCCGTCGCCTCCGCCTTCAGCCGCTCCCTCCGCCGCCGTCAGCCGCTCCCGCCGCCGCCATCATCCGCCGCCGCCGTCATCCGCTCCCTCCGCCGTCGCCGCCACCGTCAGCCGCTCCCGCCGCCGCCAGCACTTCCTGGCTGTTGCGCGCTGGTCGTCGGTGGGCGTGCCCCATATGGCCGGCGTCCAATGTTTTCATTGGACGCCGGCCATATGGGGCACGCCCACCGACGACCTGCACGCAGCAGCCTGGAAGTGCAGGCGGCGGCGGGAGCGGCTGTCGGCGCCGTATTGACTCGAGTATAAGCCGAGGTGGCTTTTTTCAGCCCAAAAAGTGGGCTGAAAAACTCGGCTTATACTCGAGTATATACGGTATGTAAAAAAACGTGCAATAAGATATTCAACTGTACTCAAATGTAAATATAATAGCTGACGTTTTATCCATTAACCCTTTAAATGCCAAGCACGTAGTTTCTACGTGGTTGCTTCTCCTGCCGTTAAGTGCCAAGCACGTAGAAACTACGTGCCTGTCATTTCCCCCTGCTAGTTAAAAAAATAAAAAATACTCACCTGACCCCTCGGATCTCAGCTGTCTTCAGGAGAGCCCCCGGAATAGGCCCGCCCCCCCCCCCCCCCCCCGCTTGGCAGCAGCAGCTGCTAACTGTAAAAAAAATAAAAAATGACATTTACTTACCTGTGGTCGCGCTGCCTCCCGATGGGTCTCCTCTTCACTGGGGGGGGGGGGGGCGCTCCGATCGCCCCCCCCCCCTGGCACCCCTGGCAAATTAAATATAATTTTATTATATTATTATTATATTATTTTTTGTTTTTTTACGCAAAAATATTCAAAAAACAGTAGAAAAATTACAAACAAGACATATCATGTTAAAGCCTAAACTCTGCTGCAAAAAATATGTATATAATTTTTCTGGAAATTCCAGCAAAAATCACGGTTAAACATGGCGCAAAATGGGGAAAAATGACTTGTCAACAGAGGGTGACAAAACTTCAAGTAGGCTGGCAATTAAAAGGGTTAATAGTACCTATGCATGTGGGGTATTGTTCTCCTCGGGGGACCTTGCGTTTTTAGATTTAGCTTGTTTTTTCTTATTTGCATATTGATATTTTAGGAAAACATGTTTTTTATTCTGCTTTTTTATAATTTTTTTTTAGGGAAACCCTGTGCAACCTAAGAATTATTCAATGGATTACTTCCAGAAAGATGAGCCCACTACAACAAGCTCAGTACGCTTAGAAAGCTTAAAATGTGTACTTTCAGGGAATATATGGTTTATGGGGGATATTCTAAATGTAAATGGTTGTTTTGGTTGAAAAATCGCAAGGTGCGCACTTTGAGGCCGATTTATTAATAGCGCCAGGTAGCGACAGATGAGCGACAGTAGCGTGATTTTCACAGCGCCGGCTAGTATTCGCTGTGCTTGGCCGTTGTTCGGTTGTTGACAGCGACTCAGTCGGTGTGTGGTAATGTTGAATACGGGGTTAGGAGTCGCTGTTTGACAGGTTCCGCGCTGTATGGGAGCGCATGACACCGAATGGCCATAGCGAACGGCTCCCAGCATATTCATTAACAAATCACGCTCAAAAAATTCTCGCGCTGTAAAATGCATGTTTAAACCCCAGAGCGCTGGCGGCGTTGTGTAAAAAAAAGTAGTTTTTTAACCCCAAAACAACCTTATTTTTGGAAAAAATTCTGCACAATTTTTTTATTTTTTTATTTTACCTTAAAAAAAAGATATAACATTGCAGAAGTGGTCACCGAATTTCTGACATTTAAAAAAAAAAAAAAACATTAATATCAATTAATTATGAATATTTAAAGATTGCACCATTGAAATGCATTGGAGAGCGCCAGGTAGCGAGAGGTCATACCTGGCGCTGTGATGGGATTAGCAGCGGCGCTGTTCACTGAAGTCTGCAACATGATGAATCCCGCCCTAGCTGACGCTCTCGCCGGCGCTAGCCTCATTTAGCGTGATAAATGCGTGATTGTGTTCGCCGCCTGGCGTTCTGGAGTCGGTAGCCGCCGATAGCTGGCGCTACCTGGCGCTAGTGAGACACTACCTGGCGCTATCCCTTGATAAATAAGGGCCTTTGTCTGCAGAGCTGAAATTTTCAAGTAAAATTACTGTTATGTGCATGCTTTACTTTGGGGTATTTGGCAACTCTTCCCTTGACAGTAGCTATGCATGTTTGGTATCGTTCTGTTCAGGGGATGTTGCTTTTTCAGATTTTACTTGTTTTTTCTTGTTTGCATATAGTTTATTTTAGGAAAATGTGGCTTTGATTCTTCTTTTTTATTCTTTTTTAGGGAAACTCTGTGCAACCAAAGAATTGATTGAGGGATTACTTCCAGAAAACTGTGCCCATGTCAACAAGCCTGGTACGCCTAGAAAGCCTGAGGTGTGTACTTCCAGAGAATATATAGTTTGTGGGGGGTATTTCAAATGTAAAGGGTTGTTTTTCTGGAAACTCTGCGCATATCACAGCTGTATTTTATCTGAAAATCTCCTAAAGCGCTGTTTCAGTTTGGGGGAGTCTCTTGGGCAGGAGAGGGTGTCTACCTATACATGTGGTACTGTTGTAACCGGGAGAAATTGGGATTTCACACACAATAAGATTTTATTGACAAACTTACATTTTTTAGTACAAAAAACACTACAAATTGCAAAAAATAGATGTTTTTTTTCTGCACATATTTCACCCAAAAGTATTGAGAATACACTAAAAAATGGCCAAACAAGACATTGAATGTTGAAGTCCAGGCTCTGCTGAAAAAAACAATATATCATTTTCCTGGAAAATCCCTTCAAAAATCAAGGTTGAACATATGTAGCGCAAAATAGTGAAACGTGGTCTGGCAACAAAGGGTGACAAAAGCGGCAGGTAGGCTGGCACTTAAAGGGTTAATTTGACATCTTGTAGCAAAATGACAATTAGACGTGTTCTGAAATGGGTCTGATCCTCATTCTATTCTATTAACACCAATATAGCTAATTCTTTAGAAAGATCCCACCAGTTATAGGGGCAATGGGGATATGAGTAGCATTTCTAGAAAGCTGTAATGACATCACATGGCATAAACTGCATGGGAGGCCCCATATGGAGCAAAAATAAACCATATTGTGGTTATTGTGACTATGAAGTGGAGAAGACAAATGAGCGAGCATAAAATGTAAATGATGCTAGTTAGTGCATGCACACAGGCACCTGGCAGAAGGAACTAACACAGAACACAGAAGGCTAATTACTGGCTGATCGGGGCCCGAATGATGCGCCTCATGTCTTATGAGCAGATGCTGCAGATTGGGCATGAATAATTATTTTAATTCACATAACATTTAACTTAATGTTTTGGGGACTTTGTTGTCAGAAACATATTTAAATCCTCTGAGACCCTAGTTCAAATATAAAATGGGTCCCCAACTTAGATTTTATTTCATGATATTACAGGGTAGCTTTCTATTTATTTATTTATTTATTTTATCTTAGTCATACTACAGCAGGTTTAATTTAACTTGTGACCCCAGCCCTGCAAATGCTGTAGCCCAAGTGAATGGCTCCATAGAAAAACATGCACAGCGTTTGCAGGGCAATTGCTGTGTTTCACATTGCCCCACTATCGCAAAGCAGCAGTGTGTACAGGGCCTTAAAGGAATGAATGAGCACAGTGTTTTAAAGACACTTAAGAAACACACACTGGTCTACTTTAATAAAAGTGTTTGTAAAATACTGTGAAAAGTATTTTACAGATAGAACAAATATGTCCCATGTCCCCAAACAGGTACAGGAGAATGTCATTTTAATGGCTTGGCATGCCCAGCTGTACACCAATAAAAAGATTTTTTTTTGTTTTTTCCTATGTTATCTAATTTGTGTTTCCCATAATCAGTAGTCAATTTGCTGTTATTGGCAACGTACACCAAGAAAAGAATAGCGAGTCCTGTACACACAGAAAACTGCTTCTATGGCCGCTGCTGAGTTGAGGGAGATCACTCACACTTACACATACCCAGCAGCAGCCCCTAGGGAAAAGTCTGTTTACATTTCTGGTCCATTTTATTATGTATTTTTTGTTTGCAACATATTAAACCCAACTAAATCATTTTAGGTTTATTACGTAATGGTGGCCTTATAAAATTACGTTAAGTACAAGAGTAGAAATATATATATACCATATTTTTTGCACTATTTCTCAGTGCGTCTTATTGTGAATGTGAAAAAAAAAAGGGGAAAAAAGTACCCGCTCTGGCTTCTGGCGATGCAGTAGCGGCACCAGAAGGCGTTCATGTAAGTATACCTTTTTTTTCTGCCAATGGGGAATGGGAGGGGGTGCCACACTGCCTATAGGGAATGAGAGGGGATCCTATACTGCCTATGGTGAATGAGAGGGGGGATGCCACACTGCCTGTAGGAATGGGAGGGGGTGCCACACTGCCTATGGGAAATGAGAGGGGATCCCATACTGCCTATGGGGAATGAAAGGGCGGATGCCACACTGCCTGTAGGAATGGGAGGGGGGAATGCCACACTGAATAAGGGGATGGGGGGATGCCACACTGCCCATGGAGAATTTGTGTTTTATAGAAAAAAATTTTTAAAAACCAATGGGAAACCCCCTATATATATATATGATATAGGCGCTGCCCCTAATAAAATAAGGGGTGCCCAGCTAACCTGAACACGAGACTTGAAGACCATAAACTACCACAATTGGTTAGATGCTGGGCTGGCCAATAATATACAGGCAATATAGCCAAAAACACGCTTTTTAATGTCAAAAATTATGGCACAAAACAGATACATATATGAAAAGACCAAGGTACATACATGAATTTAAAAACCACAATTGCATGTTAAAATACAAATACAATAGACAAGGGGCCCCTGCCAGGTCGACCTGGACTCCACGCACACACCTACATTCACCCTGCTCACACAGAAAATTGCTGGCCAGCATGAATCATGGGGACAGTAATATATCCTCTCTTGAAACCTGAAAATGACACAGTTGCAAATCAGCATATATCTTTTCCTTTCCACCGGGATTTAGACTAATGTCCACTGAGGAAAAGTCCAGGCGCTTGTGCCTGGATGCTGTAATGCTAGTTGCAGCAAAGGCTCACCACAGGGAACACTTGGGCCCTTATTTAACAAGGGATAGCGCCAGGTAGCGACTGGTGAGCGAACGGTAATGACGGTCACCGCCACGAGAACGCCGGCTCCCCACCACAATCACACATTTATCAAGCCGATCCTGCTTAGCGACTGAGATAGCGCCAGATAGCGACTCATTCATCATTATTCCAGCCTCACCCCACAGCGGCAGGTAAGACCTCTCGCTACCTGGCGCTCTCCAATGCATTTCAATGGAACAATCTTTAAATATTAATAATTAATTGTTAATATATATATATTTTTTTTTTTAATGTGAAAATTTCTGTTACCACTTCTGCCATGTTAGATATTTTTTTTAAGGTAAGAAAAAAATAAAAAAAAAATTTGTGCAGAATTGATATTACAGGTCTGATATTAATGTATTCATATTCCAAAATGTTTTTATAAACTTGTTTTTTTTGGTTTCCCAAAATATGGTTGTTTGGGGGTTCAAAAACTACTTTTAACCCATCGCCGCCAGCGCTCTGGGGTTTGAACATGCATTTCACGGCGCAAGAACTTTTGTAGCGTGATTTGTTAATGAATATGGTGGGAGCCGGTCGCTATGGCCATTCGCTATCATGCGCTCCCATACAGCGCGGAACCTGTCAAATAGCGACTCATCACCTTGTATTCAACATTACTGCACACGACTGAGTCGCTATCAACAACCGAACAACGGCCAAGCACAGCGACTACTAGCGGGCGCTGTGAAAATACCGCTACAGGCGCTCAACTGTCGCTACCTGGCGCTATTAATGAATCGGCCTCTTGGATTCAAGCCAAATTACTTCAGCTCATCTGCTAAATCGCAGTATAATAAAGCATGTATGGGGAGATTCAGCAAACCGGCAGCATTGATGCTCGCAGTCGCAGCAGGGTTAGAATGTTTTCCACTGTGTAGATATACAGGCATTTGAGCCTGAGCCTTCCAAAGCAAATAAAAAGCGCAGTGTAAAGTTCAATGTGCATACAGCACAATCCCACCTGGGCACTCCAGTCACAGCCCAAAGTGTACATGTAAAGGGACTTCTCGGTGAAACTCGAGTGGTGAGATCATTGGCGAACACCGCCTTAAGATGCAGGGGTGACGGGTCGTTGTACCTCCCTTTACATGTACACTTTGGGCTGTGACTGGAGTGCCCAGGTGGGATTGTGCTGTATGCACATTGAACTTTACACTGCGCTTTTTATTTGCTTTGGAAGGCTCAGGCTCAAATGCCTGTATATCTACACAGTGGAAAACATTCTAACCCTGCTGCGACTGCGAGCATCAATGCTGCCGGTTTGCTGAATCTCCCCATACATGCTTTATTATACTGCGATTTAGCAGATGAGCTGAAGTAATTTGGCTTAAATCCAAGTGTTTCCTGTGGTGAGCCTTTGCTGCAACTAGCATTACAGCATCCAGGCACAAGCGCCTGGACTTTTCCTCAGTGGACATTAGTCTAAATCCCGGTGGAAAGGAAAAGATATATGCTGATTTGCAACTGTCATTTTCAGGTTTCAAGAGAGGATATATTACTGTCCCCATGATTCATGCTGGCCAGCATTTTTCTGTGTGAGCAGGGTGAATGTAGGTGTGTGCGTGGAGTCCAGGTCGACCTGGCAGGGGCCCCTTGTCTATTGTATTTGTATTTTAACATGCAATTGCAGTTTTTAAATTCATGTGTCTTTTCATATATGTATCTGTTTTGTGCCATAATTTTTGACATTAAAAAGCGTGTTTTTCGCTATATTGCCTGTATATTATTGGCCAGCCCAGCATCTAACCAATTGTGGTAGTTTGTGGTCTTCAAATTTGTGTTTTAGCACAATATTTGGTTTAGAATTGTTTTTCTTATTTCCCTCCTCCAAATCCTAGGTGTGTCTTATAGGGCGAAAATACGGTATATATTTGCTCTCTTTCTCAAGTATCCATACTGTTGGTGGGAACCCCTGCCATAAACTGAATTAAACAAATACTAATCTCTTTATAGAGATTGAACTCTCATAGCTCCACTATTGTGCTATCTTATTAAAAAGATTTCAGGGAAAAATGTATTGTGCTGTAATGTAACATATCATATAGGTCAGCCACATCGCTATTGGTCAGCATTTGTTTCATCTTTTTAAACGGCTACAAACCAGGCATGAAGGGTTTTAACTGGAGAAACAGAGGCAATGCTCTTTTATTTGCAAAGCGAGAAGTAGTTAATCCAGAAAATAAAGCTTTGTGACTATTCAGCTTTTTCTAGATGAGACAGGAAACAATGTGGCTCATGGGTGCAGTGATATAAGCTGTGTCCTCTTGTGTCTTTGTTTATGAAGAGCCAACCTGTTCCACATCATTGCTTACGCTAGTTATCACAGTTCCTGCATTATAACTCTGAAAGGTTTTTAGCTGAAGATGAAATATGAGCACTTTTAATGCAAGAATAAGTCATAAATTGTGCCCAGTCTTTCAAATTTATCATTGCTGGGGGCTCCAAATATCTTGGTCTAAAAAATATTAGAGCGGAAAATCCACTAAAAGCGGTCCTTCACTCTGAATAAAAGTCTTATATGTTTCCCACACCCTGTACATACAGATGTCTCACATTAAAAATCATCCTACCTGCATCTACTGCATTTTATGAGCCTTTAAACATTCAAGATGGTGGCTCATGGCACATCAGGCAGCCTGCAAACAGGAAGTGCCTTCTGACTGTGCTGCTCTGCATTCTGGGATTGCTGGCCTTTTCCTGACCCCAGCTCTGCTCTGTCTGAGCAAAGCACAGCTATAACCCACCCCCTTTTACTTTATCCCACTCTCCTCTCCTCAGTAAGTGTGATGCTTCTGAGTCAAGATGGTGGCGCCCATATCCTAAAGTCCTGAACAGAGTTGCAGCCCAGTGGGGGAAATAATAATACGTGACTATAATAATATAATATAAGTGACTAAAAACTTAAAATATATACATTTTTCATGCTGGGGAATCATTTTTAAGCCAAAGACCAAAGACAGTCACATTTCTAACCACAGATTCTGATACCGATGACTCCACTTCTGGCACAAATTATCCAGATTGTCCAGTGGAATATCACTCCAGAAGACCGTGGAGGTGCCGCCCTCCTCCACATCATAATGCACAAGGCACTAAGAATGAAGACCAACGTTTTTTAGGTGATGGCGCTCAGGTGCCATACACCCCTATGATGACACGGTCCAGGGGAAGACACGTACCAGGAGGGCAGGCCGCAGAAACCGGCGGGTCAGCGAGACACAACATACGCAGGGGCAGGACCTAACTGGTGTTAATGTCCTTAACCTCTCTAAGCATGAACTCACTCCAGCTGAGACCTCGATTCTTTCTAAAGGTCTGTCATTTGTGCCTGATAACCACTTTGTTTTATTTAAAACAATCTTGGATGTCAATAAATTGGTTACCCTCAGGAGACATTTTTCCAACCAATGTAGGGATTCCTCCTTGCAGTCGGTCGACCCTCCTACTAATACAGATGATGATCTGGATAGTTTGAAGGGTGGCGACTTCAAGGAGCTATGTAGAATCGACATAGAGCAACTGCAGTTTGAACTGGGCCAGAAGTCAGCTTTTATTTCTATTCACCCCCCAGGGGCATCCCATATTAGCAATCCCGACTTTTATCCGGTCCAGTCACGGGGAGACGTTTTGGGACTATTCCAGGAAGCGGTAGAGCATGATTTACAGGATCTACAGTCCCGCACTAATTTTAAACAAGTGAAGAACATATCCAACGAGGAGTCTAGGGCCTTACAACAGCTTAGGAGGAATACCCAAATAGTGATAAAACAGGCGGACAAGGGGGGGGAAAGTGGTCGTCCTAGATAAGTCAGCTTACAAAGATGAGGCACTACGTCAACTTAGTGACACCACCACCTACAAGGAATTAAAAGGGGATCCCCTTGGGAATTTCCTGGCAAAATTGTATAAACTGGTAGATGAAGGTGTTGCCCTTGGTGTCCTTACAGAAAGGACAGCTGAATATTTGAAGGTTAAAGACCCAGTCATCCCCCTTTTCCATCATTTGCCTAAGATCCATAAGAAGGAAAATCCCCCTAAGGGAAGGCCGATAGTAGCTGGAATAGGAGGGTTAAATGAGCCACTAGGGCAGTGGCTTGATTCCATGCTACAACCTCTAGTCCTCCGCCTCCCAAGTTTCTTACGTGACTCTGGCCATCTTATCACTACTTTGTCTACACACAAGTTAACCACTGGGTCTATCATCTGCACCATGGATGTAGCCTCTCTCTACTCCAGCATACCGCATGAATTGGCTATTCAAGCCTTGTAATTTCATCTACGCTATTATGCTGAATACAGTGATGATCTCTGCAATTTCATCATTATGGTCACAGAGTTCCTTCTTACTCAAGTCCTGAGATGGTGAGATGATAAGAAGCAGGAGGAGGAATTGCACTAAGACTGAGTCATTTGATGAAGAAGTATCTTCTATTCAATCTAGACTAAAGGCCAGAGGTTACCCCTCGTGGATGCTCACTAGAGCAGAAACTATTGCCCGCCAAAAGGATCGGGCATCCATGCTGATCCACAAATCAATTGATAAAAAATAGACACAAAGCAGGAGGGTGGTATTTAGTACACCTTATACCACGGAATTCCAACAGGTGGCCAATATCATCAGGAAGAATCTTCCTATGCTCAGAGCAGACCCCCTTTTATATAACATTATTGACCAGGGGATACAGATCGTCAGCCGACAATCACCTAGTTTGGGCAATTTATTGTCTCCCAGTTTATTCCAATCCTGTATTGTACAAAAACCAACTTGGTTATCCACCACGGGCTGTTTTCCATGAAGTGGTAGCCGTTGTGGCATGTGTAATAAGGTGGATAAGGGCAAATATTTTACATCTACTGTTACTGGCATGAGGTACACTGTCAAAACGATTTTGAACTGTAATTCATGTTCAGTGATTTATCTCATCACTTGCAGTATATGCAATAAATAATATGTTGGATGCACCTCCCGTAAGGTTAAAACTAGCCTGACAGAACATCTGTCTGGCATTCATAGGATGGATAATCCCAGGAACTCCAATGTGGCACGCCATCACAATACATGTCATCAGGACCAGAGGCCCAATTTTAAAATTAGTGCCATTGAGAGGGTTTCCCTGGGTCCAAGAGGTGAAGATCTACACAGGAAGCTGCTGGCCAGGGAGGCTTATTGGATCTTCACCCTGGCCACCAAATTCCCTCAGGGCATGAATCATAGATGGGATGTCTCACTAATTACTGATAGATAATTCATGCCCACATAACCATCCACATAACCATCCGTTACACAATCCCATGGGTCTTAATAATCTATATCAGGCTTAGACGGTTGCTTTCTCATGACGCTATAGCGCCCTAAATAAATAATTTATCTATACGAAACCTCTCATTATACGTTTTGGTATTCATTTTATCCTGTGTGGACAATGTAGATTATGACCATTTGCCTAATGATTTTTTACCTTCTGGTTCACTTTATTTATTCATATATATATATGCAGATGTCCAAATGAATGGGATAATGTAGTTTTTTTTGTGGATTATGTATAATAATTTTTTTTTTCTTGCTGATTAATGTTCCATACACATTTTTAGTGTATTAATGATCCTTCATTTTATATGTCTGCATTTTGGTATACTTTGGCTTAACATCTTAATAATTTAGGGGATCCGCATTATACCCACAATCTACCTACTTATTTATAATATTTATAATATTGAACTACCAACCACAGCGGCATCACGCGGCATGGTGCCTTTCCCCCCCGGGTGTCTGGCTCCGGTTCCTGTGACCCAGTCTTTGCCTGCCTTATTACCATCCAGCGTTGGCTGTGCACTGGTGTCCAGGTTACGACGTTCCCTGACGTCGCAGCTGGGGGAGGGACGCGCCCTTCCACTGGCTGGCCCTGCGAGGTCATGTGAGGGGTTTCTCCCCTCTGATTGGCTCGCAGGTGCCGCCTGTGATTGGTCGATGCGCCCTCCTCCACTGCTTACGTCATGTTTCTCCAGATGCTCGGGGCTCCCCGCTGCTGCAAGCTGCGCTGTTGCATGAGGTAAGTTATTATTTTTCTTTTTCTTTTTTCTATTTTTTCTCTATATATTGTTTGTGGTGTAGTGATCCGTTTATCTATGACTAAGGGCCGTTAAGGACCCAAAACGCGTCAGAGGACTACACACACCCTTTTGCCCGGGTCTTGTATTGGATTTTATCTTGTTGCTGCTGTCAATTGTACCGTTTGGAGTTGTATGATTTTAATGTGTACTCAATAAAGACACGATTTTAAGGAAGTGCGGATCCACCATCAATCTTTTCTGCAATCATTTTTTAAGGGTTTGGGCTTTTCAATAAATCATGGTGAAGGTTTGAGAGACCAAAAATCCCACAATACAAGGGCACAAGGCAAACAGTGCTTTCTTACAATAGATTACTTTTATGATGAATAGAGTCCTAGAATGACCTGTCAGGAGGTGGAGCCATGCAAATAATCTTTTTTCAACTCTATGCTACCTCAAATGCTCAGAGAAAACTAAGTCTGAGCATTTTGGGCACGTTTGCATTACATTTTGACTTTGTCCCTCACCACAGCAGCATTCACATGCATACCTCCTTTGCTAGATCTTTTCACATAATTTTATATTATTTCCCTTACAGAGAAGGGCAGAGATTCTCAAATCTTTATGCAGAGGATAGATTTCATAGAGGCAAGGGAGCAGCTGCTACCAGGCCTGTGGCAGAAGGGGGCCGAGGAAAGTGATCTCATGTTTTTGTATAACTGTAAAAATGTTGGTGACTTTAAGTTATATTTAAAAAGTGTTCATCTTTTTGAAAACTCAAAGAATGTAAGGTACAAGAACATCCTAAAAAACACAGGAAAGCAAGAATGGATAGCACTCAGTTCTCTTTTGCTAGGCCTGATTCAGGCATCAACATTAAAAATCCACTCACTTACTGCAATCCTCCTCTGATGCCAGCAGGGGGAGAGGGGGTTGTTGCAGAAGCTGTATGAGGATTGGGTTACTGACCTGTCACTCAAGGGCAACTGTCAGAGCCCTGCCCCCACCGGCATTGGGGAAGGATTACTGCGATCAGGTGAGTATTTTATTGCCCAAGGCGGATCAAGGGGAGAGGAAGGGCTGAGAGGAGAATATTTTAGACTTCCTTTTTCAGGGTAAGAATCTCATTCTTTAGAGCAATATATTAAGCCTTGCGTAAATGTAACATAACATTTAATATTACATTTAATGCATCATATTTATACATAACACTATATGTATTATGCATTATTATATCTAAAAAAAACTTTTTTGTAATGCCCAGTTGATCACCAGCCTAAGTTCAGATGCCGACTCCCAATCTAACACAGCCGTCTTCACCTATATTCGAACCCCCGTTTGCCGGGAGACATTACACGCCTGCCCGAGTACGGTTGCCCCCAGGACTTAAGGGAGCAAAGGATGGCACCTGAGGCCGCAAAGACCGATGTACAACATGGCAAAACTTACAGTACACAGGGGAAGTCTGAGATAGCCGGGTCTGCAACAGATTATCAGTCCTACCAGTGTCTTCACAGAAGGAGTAAACAAAGCCATAAATCAGAGAGTTGCCGTATCCAAAGGGTCATGCAAAAAGCTTAGTCGGGATGCAAAGCAAACTAATCTGGTCAGCAGGAAATAAACCAACAGCATAACACACCTCAAGCTAGATGCTATCATAGACAGTGTGTGCTGAAGCCTGGACAGCTATATGTGACCAATGACCAACGGGAAGTTGGAAGGCCGGGCTGCACAGCAGTTGCTTAATTGCCACTCTACTTTCCAGTGAGCCAGACAGAACCTCTGAGTTAACCCTTAACTGGACCTTAAGCTTCGCTGACCACAGTGAGCTGCAATACGCTGCCACAAGGCATATGAGGCACAGGCCCCTAAGCGTGTCAATCTGTGTTTCCGCAATGATGTTTTGATGCTCTGAAGAGTGTGGACAGGTAAACGTTTGGCTCTAACATTTACATAGTTTGTTGGCTGCAAAAAAGCTGCCAGAACTATTTTCCTTACTTATGTAATACTTTTTCTGTGCATACATTGGGGTCGATTCAGAGTCTGGTGAGAAAACTCACTTATTTTTTAGGAGAAAAAAATGCTGTTCACTTTCAGTGGGGTCGATTCAGAGCCTGGTGACAAAACAAGCCATTTACTTTCATTGTCTACCAGGCGTAAATTTTCACCTGGCTCTGAATCAGCCCCAAGTAGACAATGAAAGGGTTATCAGTCTTCTCAGGGCAATTACAGACCTGTAAGCTTAACAACCATTGTGGGGATGAAGCAGTAGCTGCCAGACTAACCTGATTGGCTTCTATGAGGAGGTGAGTAGAAGCCTGCACAGAGGGGTGGCTGTAGATATCGTTTTTCTGGATTTTACAAAAGCATTTGACACTGTCCCTCGTATACGCTTATTGTGGAAATTGAGATCTTCAGGATTGAAAACTGGCTGAAGGATCGTGTGCAGAGAGTTGTGGTTAATGATATCTACTCTGAATGGTCTCCAGTTTTAAATGGTGTACCCCAGGGTTCAGTGCTGGGCCCACTATTATTCAATTTGTTTATAAATGATATAGAAGATTCAGAGTGAAGGACCACTTTAAGTGTCTGGGCATCCACTTGGCAAATGAAGTTCAATGTGGAGAAGTGTAAAGTAATGCACTTGGGGTCTAATAACCTGAAGGGTACTTTTAGACCACAGCTTGCGACAATCATTTTGTACCATAAAAACTGTGCTGGCCGTAATAACCAGAGGCACAACAATGCATTTATTTTTTTATATAATATATGTAAAGCACACAGTGTGCTTACATCACATCGCTATTGTCTCCTCATTTTTTCTCTCTCCAATGCTCTAATACTTTTACAAATAACTCAGGAACTACATGGATTTAAGTTTGGGACAGTGCAAAGTGTAGCCCCGGACAATGGGACAACAATCGGGCTTGCAATCTCAAAACATGGAACAACGTTTTTAAAGTGCACCTATGGCTTAGTCGAGGGCAGTCAATCCTATGAGCCTAAGACTTTACTTAAGGTGTTAAACCGAATTTATCTGTTAGGCCCATAAGCCTTCCTGCAATTTAGTGAAGTTCTTAAGAAATATGAAGAGCTAACCACTGAATTACTGGCTTCTGTGGTTTTGAAAAGGCTTTCTAGATGCTAAAAACCTGAGTGACGGCAGATAGGCCGGGGACCTCCAAATAGGACCAGTCTGAACAAGCATCAGGCTCAGGTGCAATTACAGGTAGTTTACACATACACATAAACAGGGCTGGCTCCAGGTTTGTGGGGGGCCTTGGACAAGAGAGTCTTAATGGGCCCCAAAGTAGTGAGTCACATTATGTCACCTTTCAGCTCCACTGCCACAAATGGATCATCTCCTGCTGCTGATCAGCCTCCAGCTGTCACCTGGTTCTCGCCACCTTCTGCCCTTCTAGCAATGGCCTCAATTCCATCCCACTTCCCAATTTTGGTGTTCATCTCCTGTTGCTGAGGCCATCATGAGCAGGTCTGCACACAACACCCTGCATTCAGTGGTTGGGTCCACTTTTAAATAATACCAAGGCCAAGTGTGAGCCTGAGTGGGCCCTTGAAGAACCCAGGGGCCCTGGCAATTGCCCAAGTTTGCCCTGTGCTAGCGCTGGCCCTACACATAAACATACCATAGTACCCCATTCACTGTGTCAATGGGGGATTAAAATTAGAAGATAATATTAATCCCCCAATGCAAGGACAAGGCAAAGTAGATCTTCTAAATACTGTATCAGCTTACAAACTAAAGGATAAGTAGGTAGATAAAAAGTTCGGTCATAAGTAGTGTATACTGAGCATGGTGATAAGTGATCCAAAGGGTGGCAAGACTGTATAGTGGATTGCTTAAAGCAGAACAAAACCCACCAAATGCCATAAATACATTTGGAAAATGACCAGGTTTATCCTCGAAGGATCCTACTAAGGAGTAGTTCAATAAGTGGAAGTTTTGGCATACCTCTTCCTTGTGCAAGCCCATTATTTTTAAAGCACAACAAAACCTGGGAATATAAGTTTCCCGTGTTTTGTTCCATTCCCCAGAGGAACCGATCTTGAGTTGCCAGCTGTGTAAAACCCCCCCAGGATGCCACTATTCACTCACTCACGTTCCTGAGGAGGGCTCTCTTCCAGTGAGAGCTGTTTGCCATAACAATGTCATTCAGCTTCTCCCCTTCCCCGCAAGTTTTGCTCACTTGAATTACCCCTGGAGAAATGCAGCCCTTTGATTGGCCATCATTTTCTGTGCATTAGGTGAAAGCTGCTCCAGACCACCTGACCATTGGCAGCGGTAAATTACAGGGATGCATTTTTCCAGTGGATCCTGCTGCAGGTAAGTGAAATTCGGGGTTCTGGTAGATGTGGTTGTGCACGAGAGCTTCAGAACTCCAAGCCTGTCCCAGTGTGGTCCAACACTCATTTGCTGAAAATATACTTCAAAGTCTTTGGGGGATGCCCAACCACCCCACAGCAATAATTGGGGCCATGCTAATTAAGTCTTATTTTGGGCTCTAGTATTCCCAGGTTTTGGAGGCCAAATGAACGTCTTCCTTTCCAGTGATGGGTATCCATGTGTGGAGTCCTGGACATGAAAGTGGGAGGAGATAATCAGGGTTGAGGACAGGAAGAAGTTGTGGACAAATTGCACTGCATCTGGGTTTGTATCTTTGGACTAGTGAGGGGCTTTCTGGGGTTTGCTGTAGAGGGCCTTGTATGTTAGGGTTAGGTGTTTGAACTTTCAGATATAGGCAGCGGGAGGAAGGACTGACAGAGAGGAGCAGCACTGGAGAAGTGAGAAGAGAGATTCGGTGAGGAGCAGAGTTGAGAATACTCTGGAGGGATGCCAGTCTCTTTGCAGATAAATCAAGGGGGAGTGTGTTGCATTAGCCAAGTCTGGAGATAATCAGGGAAAATACTAGATTCTTATTAATATCAAGTGTGAGAAAAGATTAGATGTGGGAGGTGCTTTTGACTTAGAGGTGACAGGAGGCGGCTAGTGACTGAATGTGAGGTGTGCATGAGAGAGAGGAGTCCAGTACAACACTAAGACATCAGACTTAAACCGGACCTTCAGCATCATTCAATGAAAAGCCCAAACCTTTAAAAAACTATTCCCAAGCATCTAAAATTAATATATTTTACATTTATAATTACTTACTATTCTTTCCCCCACTGTGTTCAGCACACTAGGATACGGGCGCCGCCATCTTGCCTCAGAAGGATCACATACTAAGGACAGGAGAGGGGTAAAAAGTACAGGGGGCAAGGGTTATAGCTGTTCTGTTCACAGACAGAGCAGAGCTGGGGCCAGGGAAGGGACGGCAATCCCAGAATGCAGAGCAGCACAGTCAGAAGAAACTGCCTGTTTGCAGGCAGCCTGAGACCCCATGGGCCGCCATCTTGGATGTGTAAAGGTTCTTAAAATGCAGGTAGGATGATTTTTAACGTGAGCAATCTGTATGTACAGAGTGGGGGAAACATATAAGATAGGCTCATATTCAGGGTGACTGTCCAGTTTAAGGGGCTGCAGTGATAGGTAGTTGTTACTGAGGATACAGGAGCAAAATTGTATGGTGAGAAAACGACTAGCTGTTTTGTCCATGTTCGGTTTGTGAGAGCGAGATGGCATGAAATAGGAAATAGGTATTAGACAGTCTGGAGCATGACATAGAAGGGAAGAGAGATCTGGGCCTAGAGATAAATTACAAAGTGCCAATAAGGATGACTTTATCAAAAGCTATGGTTGACATTGCCAGGGGAGACAGCAGACCATTGCCCTGCAAGCAATTCACTGGAGATCTTTCTGCAAGCCACCAAGAACCTCTGGCGACTTGCTTGAACATTTCCAGCAGCTTACTTGGTTGCAGGGTGCTTCACGCAAGCCACCATGTCCAGGAGGGAGATGCCAGCAGAAAAGTAGCATAACTTGGTTTGATTTATTCATGATGTTCTTAAAATGTGGATAGGAGTTGTGTTTTATTTTAATACACTGCTTGTGAGCTGGTAAGGGGACTCCAAGCACCACTCCTGAGCATTGGGGTGCTGAAGAGCCCAGTGCCCACTGGCATGGGACTGCTACATCTGCAGGAACAGATGCCTGCACCATGGCATCTGAATCCTGGGTTGCCAGCCCCTATGCCTGATGCATCGTAATAGCTAAATGTTTGACCCAGATATTGCCACTATTCAGGTTGAGACAAGCCGAGTCAATATCCGGGGCACCCTTTTCAGGGCAAGTGGTGGAGGCCCCCCGGGGAGCACGCCCCTTGCACCCCTCTCATAATCCAGCCCTGACCACAACACCAATGATTTTGTTACCAGAAAATTGAGAAATTCTGAATTGTGTGCTGGGACAAATATTTAAGAAGCAAGTGACTTCTCAGGGAAAAAATACTGTTCCATCTTCACATAACTGGCTGATGACCTCAGTGTGTAATGATGCATTAAACACAGCTAGTAAATTTCTCCATTGCTAAATCACATGATAGTGTTAGCTTCATACTTAATTATGGGAAACCGAACAGAGATATTGAACCGCAGCCTGCTTGGCTAGTGGGAAATGTACTGAATATTTAATGCCCTTGTAATAAATGTGGATAAGCAACACACTGACAGCATGTGAAAGTCATTTAAGGCAGCAGTATATTCTTTAGCCACCTTTTCCCCTTCCCGTATGGCCAAATTTACAAGTCGTATAATTGGCTAGTTTTCTTTTGCTTTGCTTTCTGCTCAAAGTGAGTACTTTATTACCGACAAAGGAATGTCAACCACAATAATGCCTACAAACAAGAGTAATAAAAGAACACAAGTAAAGATTGTTACTAGTTCTTTGATCTGTTTTAAGAGATCAGTAGTCTTCATTTAATGGCCCTCACTTTGGAGCCACCGATTTCCTAATTAACTGCATATGGCAATTGAGTTTCCATGGGTTAATACACAGTAACGCAGTATAATGCTTATAATGAAGAACAGTTAACAATGTGCTAAATATGTAAGCCCTAAATGTAGAAGTGAACTGTGACATGTCATGCCTTATTGTCAAATAAGATTTATGTGCTTAATGACTATGCAGATTTGAAATGTGCTATATTATGTTATATATATATGTATAGATCCTGCTCATGTAAATCCTGCTGCCGTTCTCTCTTTCTGGTATGCATTCATCGATCGATCCAATCTGCAACAATTAACCCTTTCCTGTCCATGTAAATCCTGCTGTCTTTCTCTCTTTCTGGTATGCACTATGAGATTCACTAAGAGGCCGATTGATTAATAGCGCCAGGTAGCGACAGATGAGCGCCAGTAGCGTGATTTTCACAGCGCCAGCTAGTATTCGCTGTGCTTGGCCGGGGTTTGCTTGTTGACAGCGACTCAGTCGGTGTGCGGTAATGTTGAATACGGGGTTAGGGGTCACTGTTTCACAGGTTCCGCGTTGTATGGGTGCGCCTGACAGCGAATGGCCATAGCGAACGGCTTGCTGCAGATTCATTAACAAATCACGCTCAAAAATCTCTCGCGCTGTGAATTCCTTGTTTAAACCCCAGAGCGCTGGCGGCAATGTGTGTAAAGTAGTTTTTAACCCCCAAACAACCATTTTTTTTTTATGTAAAAGTTATACAAGTTTTTCTAAACATTTTGTAATATGAATACATGAATATCAGACCTGTAATATCAATTCTACACAATTTTTTTTTTTTTTTTTTACTTAAAAAGAAATCCTAACATTGCAGAAGTGGTCACAGAATTTTTGACATTAAAAAAAAAAAAAAAAAACATTAATAGCAATTAATTATGATTATTTAAAGATTGCTCCATTGAAATGCATTGGACAACGCCAGGGAGCGCCAGGTCATACCTGTCGCTGTGATGGGATTAGCAGCGGCGCTGTTCGTTGCAGTCGGCTACATGATGAATCCCGCGCTAGCTGACGCTCTCGCCGGCGCTAGCCTCATTTAGCGTGATAAATGCGTCATTGTGACCGCCGCCGGGCGTACTTGATTCGGTAGCCGCCGTTAGCTGGCGGTACCTGGCGCTCGTCAGACACTACCTGGCGCTAGCCCTTGATAAATAAGGCCGTAAATATCTTTCCTTGCTAGTACCTTTACCCTAATTAATTGTTATGTGATTACTTTGAATGCACCATCTGGTTCCTCAGCCCATACCTTATTTGTAAAGCTATTATCTGGTACTATCTGTTACACTTCTATTGGCCAATCTTGCCCCTTGTGTGCTCACTGACCCTGAGCACCTAGTTACATTCCATTTGGAGTTGTGTTACTATATGTGCCCTCTCAGGCCAAACTTTTAGGACTGACCTGAGCCCCACCCTTTAGGCCCAGCTGCTGAGCCTGGGCTAATCAAAGGCACTTAGGGCCTTATTTATCAAGGAATAGCGACAGATAGCGACTGGGGAGCCGGCCAGGTACCGCAACTAGAACGCCAGCTCCCCTCCACAATCACACATTTATCAAGCCGATACTGCTTAGCGACTGAGATAGCGCCACCTAGCAACTCATTCATCATTATCCCAGCCTCATCCCACAGCGCCAGCGAGCGACCTTGAACAGCGGCAGGTATGACCTCTCGCTACCTGGCGCTCTCCAATGCATTTCAATGGCAGAATGTATTTCAATTAATAATTATTTTTTAATATATATATATATATATATATATATATATATATATATTTTAATTTAAAAAAAAAAAATCTGTGAACACTTCTTCCTTTGAACATTTTTTTTTTTTGCAGAATTGATATTACAGGTCTGATTTTAAAGGTTTGAATATTATTTCAAAATCATTCCATTTTTTTTTTGGGTGGTTAGGGGTTAAAAAACTACTTTTAACACATCGCCTACTGCGCTCTGGGATTTAAACATGCATTTCACAGCGCTAGGAATTTTTAAGGCTGATTTTTTAATGAATATGGTGGGTGCCGGTCGCTATGTCCAGCCGCTATCATGCGCTCCCATACAACAGCGAACCTGTCAAATAGCGACTCAGCATCTTGTATTCAACATTACGGCACACCGACTGAGTCGCTATCATCCACCGAACAATGGCCAAGCACAGCGACTACTAGCGGTCGCTGTCAAAATACCGCTACAGTCGCTCAACAGTCGCTATCTGTCGCTATTAATGAATCAGCCTCCTAGAAACAATTCATATTGAGTGCAAGTGGCTGCAAGCCACTTTTGGCTGCAATGCTCAGAATTCTTCTGAGAATTCTTCTGAGAATTCTTGTTTTTTGTCATGTTTAACTGTTTTACTAAATACATCTTTTAAAAACATTCAATTTTGCATGGAAACTGTCCGTGGGTTTATTTTTTTATATGTTTTGGTCATTTCATTGTCATTATTCGTTAGATACAATTTGTAACCAATTGCCTGACTTTTTCTTTTTTAATTGTTGTTTTTCAGGTTTTTACTGTATTACTAAATTAGGTTTTAAAGGCATCCCATTTAACATTAGAACTGCCTGTTGGTTTATTGTTTTAAATGTTTTGATATTTTTGGGACCTTTTTCGTCAGATACAATTTTTATCTAATGAACAATAGCTTGACTGTTTATTTAACATAGGTTCCCCCTTCTTTCATCCTCTGAAGTGAGAGCCGAGGGGGCATGGCCTCCATGTAATCTCCCTGACATCATTGCTGATGTCATAGAAGAGGAGGGGCCTTAGTTTTTGTGACATCATAAGTGATGTTGGGAAGATTCCAGAGAGATGGGGGGACCCCACCCATTAAAAAAAATGTAAACATGTTGCTGGCGGGGTTAAGGTTCAAGTAATTTTCTCCGCCAAAAAATGTAAAAAAAAATGTGTGGGTTCCCCACATCTAAGCATTCCAGGGCTCAAGGGTCAGCCAGCTTATGTCCTATAGCACAGGTGCGCTGCTCGGCTCCTGCTCTTGCTATGGGCCACTGGGCTCATCCGCACCACTATGCCCATTGGTGGTGTGGGTATTGTATTATGAACTAGTATAGGGGTCCGTGGAAAAAAAAACACACACACACACATGTTAGATAAAAATAACTTTACTAGTCTTAAATAACTTATACTTACCTTCCCCCTCTAGTGCAGCCATTGGGAGGCCCACATTTTTTAAAAATCTAACAAACATAAAAAAAAAAATATGATTCCCCATTGTCACTTTCCCGGATTTAACGAATGCATTCAAATTGACACTTAACAAAATACAAATTGTATCTAAAGAAAATTTACCAAAAAATATAAAACAATAAACCCGCAGGCAGTTTCCATGTTAGATGGGTTCCTATAAATACTGCATTTAGTAAAACAGTTAAAACCTGAAAAAATACAGTTAAAAATAAATAAATAAGTCAGGCTATTGTTTGTTAAATAAAAATTGTATCTAACCCAAAATGCCCCAAAAAATCGAGAGTTTTAATGTGAAATGAGATGCCTTTAATACGCATTTAGTATAACAGTTAAAACCTGAAAAAATAAAGAAAAGTCAGGCTATTGTTCATTAGGTCAAATTGTATCGAAAAATGCCAAGAAAAATAACACAAAATATAAAAAATAAACCCACAGGCAGTTTCCATGTTAGATGGAAGGCTTTTAAAAGCTGTTTTTAGTAAAACAGATAAAACCTGAAAAAAATACAATTAAAAAATAAAACGTCAGGCATTAATTAATAGTAGGTATTAATATCTACTATAAATGGGCACCACTTTTTTGTCCTGTAGCTGTCCCACAATGGTCCAAATGTGGGGCTATGTCAGTGGTTCTCAACCATTTTTACGCCTAGTATCCCCTAGTGTCAAGAGGTTCCAACCAAGTACACCCTAAGCGGTGATCAATTATAAATAGTACCAAGGCAAGTAGTCCACAGGCCTAATAGCACTTTTAAAGCAAGAAGGGATAATGTTTAGCTGTTAAAATAATATACCAGACCAGTAAGACACGCCTTGTTGGTGCACCCCTGAACATTTCTAAGTACCCCTTGGGGTACGAGTACTGCAGGTTGAGAAACAGTGGGCTAGGGGATCATGGCAGATATTTTACAGAAAAGTTTTTATTTGTATTAAAAAAAAAATCTGTTGCATTGTTAAAATACACCACTCACCCCCAGGAAGCATGGCACTGGAGGTCCCCTCTTTCTACTAGCTTGGGGGAGGCATGCTGTGTATCACCATCCCACTGCCCAAGATCTGGCACCTGGCACTGGCCTCTTCCCATTTCCTTGCAGCCCATGTGACTGTGAATGGCCAGTCAGGTTCACCCAGCAGCAAAGCACTTCACTTAGAAGTGAATAGTGAACTCAATTGTCTGCCTGCGGTCACATGAACAGCAGAAGACAGACGAAAGATGTAAATGTGGAACTGAATGGGAATTCCTCCATGCTGATTGATCAGATGGACCTCCAGTCAGGTATGTGTGGGAAAGTGGTAGCAAGAGCAAGGGTTTTTAAAAGTCCTGAGAAGAAGCATGTCAGTGGGGGAAGGCTTCCACTATTTTAAATTCCCCAATATGTTGCTACTTTAAATTAATAGCTTTGTAGGTAAATGTTTTGACTACTTTGATCTTATCACAAAAGATTATCACACAGGTAGGTCCCCTGAAGTATCACTGAATGTTATGTGTGCACGGGCCCTGAGCCTTTCACCTTTACCTTTACCAGACTATTCAAATATGATGATCCCCTGGAGCACCATATAGGGATTTCATTATTATGGATTTCATTGTTATCAAATAGAAAGAACATGGTAGTACTACTAATCTGCCAAGAGAGGGCCACCCACCAAAACTCACAGACCAGCCAAGGAGGCCATTAATGAGAAAGGCAGCACAGAGACCAAAGGTAATCCTGAAGGAGCTAAGTTCCCAAGGAAGGAAAGAATGGCGTATCTGTCCATATGACCACAAAAAGCCATACACTCCATTTAGCTGAGTTTTATGGAAGCGTGGCAAGGCAAAAAGCTTTACTTACAGGCAAAAATAGGGCCTTTTGACATGTTGAAGACTCCCCAAATGTATGGAGGAAGTTGGAAGTTGGTCAGATAAGACCAAAACTGAACTTTTTGCCCACAAGGAAAACTCTATGGTGCAAAACCAACACATCTCATTATCACCCAAGATCAATATCCCCATAGTGAGACATGGTGGTGGCAGCATCATGGTGTGGGGATGTTTTTCAACAGGATGGACTGGGAAACCAGTCTGTGTCGAAGAGAAGTTGGATAATGCTAAAAACAGGGATATTCTTGAGCAAAACCTGTTTCGGTCCATTTCTGCTTTGAGACTGGGAACAAGGTTCACCTTCCAACAGGACAATGACCCAAAGCATACTGCTAAAGCAACACTCAAGTGGTTTAAGGGGAAAAGTGTAAATGTATTTGATTGACCACGACCCTAATCCACTAGAAAATCTGTGGTCAGACTTGAAGAATGCTGTTCACCAGCGGAAGCCATCTTACTTGAAGGATCTGGAGCAGTTTTGTCTTGAGGAATGGGTAAAAATTCCAGAGGCAAGCTCATAAAGACTTATCCAAAGCGAATTGCCGCTGTAATTGCCCCAAAATTATTTTTTATTGAATGTGTATTCAAGATACATACATGGTCATCCACATGATATATCATATGGCAGCATAAATACCATTTCACATTGTCATGCCTATTAAAAATCTTTATCACCATTATTTCATCCTCTGGTTTGGAACTCCTCTCTTTACATCAACAGCAAAAACAATATACAGTTATTACAATTTTCTTATCATTGCTTTTCATAGAAAATTATTGTTCAGGATTCAGCGAGACTGCACCAGCCCGATTTCCATTATCCCCTCCACAGAGCAAGAATGGCTATGGGCACATCATTTGCCACAACTTTTAATAAATATGAGCTGGTATCTTTAAATATTTCAAATAACTTTTATTTGATGTCTGGATGAAGAGTGTCAATAAAATAAGATTCTGTCTTTTATTTCGGAAAACACATTTTGATGCCGGTTTTCATGAAAGTGTCTAAAGGAAGAGGAGGTTGAATGAATCCAGTTTTGCAGGATTACTTTTTTAGTTATAGCTGAGATTATGGGCCCTATATATGATGTAGGCCATTTCGCATCTTTTTGGTGGCATCTTTAGTGTGGACTACAATGGTGCTAGAAGTTGCAGCGCTCAATGCTAACCTATCTGCTTTGATTGTTTCACTAGTGACAGTGCCTGTTGAGCCTGACTGGCAATTGTCCCAGCACCAGTGAGCGCTCTGCAGCGTATTTAAGATTTTTATTTCCTCCTTGAAAAAATTGGTGCTATATTTTTCTGGCGCTAATCAGCGTTTTATCATTACAGTTACAAGAAATCAATGGGACCAAGGAGACAAACTTTACAGTGCGTTTACGCTGTGTTTGAGTTGTTGTGGTCCAAATTACACATTCGTAAGCAAAATAGACCATGAAAATCAATTTTATTATACCAAAAAAATGACATTTGGTGACATCTAGGTCCAGCTTTTACATTATTGACAAGTCACAATGCAAGTTCTGGACAAATAAATGTGTGCAATATTAATTATAAGCATTAAACACTTCAATCCCTATCTGCCCAATGTACTCTATGGGATCTAGAGCTACAGGTGTCATCTGGCGCAGCTTCAACCAGAGCGCCCCGGCAGTGCCACCTTTTTGGTACTAGTGTTAAATAAGACGTAGCTGGCGTCCGCAATGGTGCTGCCGTTTTCTTGTTTCTTAAATCACACGCTAAGTGCTGCTGAAGCAAAATAAAGTGGCGCTGATGCTTCATAAATAAGGCTCCTGGAGTAACAGCATTTTAGTACCCTTATCCACCTTTAACCCATCTACATTAAAGTGGACCAACACCCAGGATTTTCACTATCCTGGGTTTTGGTCCACTTCTGTGGGGCACCCCGATCGGGTGGTGTGAAACTCCCCAGAAGGCCCAAAAAAACTCACCTCACCCCGCTCCTACGCGAGCGCTCGTCCAATCAGAGCGCTCAGAGCCGCTGTGGTATGGACGGACAAGCGTCGGACAACCACAGCGGCTCTGAGCGCGCTGGAGGCCGCCTCTCGAGCTTCCTTCTAACATTCACAAACGGCCGGCGCGGGTGCGCGCCCTGCTAGAGGGAAGCGCGAGAGGCGGCCGCGGCCCGTGCATGCGCCATTGGAACAGAGAGAAGGTAAGGTTTGTGGGCATCCTGGGGGGTTTCACACAGCGGGGCATCCCGATTTCGGATACCCCGCGTGGAGGGAGCTGATCGGCCCGGGAATCTTATAGATTCCCGGCCCGATCAGCCATGGCTGTTGGTCCACTTTAAGTTCCTTATTTATGAAGTGCTCTGTTTAGGATCTTTCTAGTGTCTATAACTCAAGTTTTGATGCACTGGCCTCTTTGGGCCTTATTCATGAAGGGTTAGCAACAGGTAGTGCCTGTACAGCGGCAGGTAGCGTCAAGTAGCGTCAGGTGAACACCGGAGATGCAGAGCGCCACGTATTACCTCTCGCTACCTGGCACACTCTCATACATTTCTATGGACGATCCTTAAATCCTTTCCCTTAAAAAAAACACACACCTTCTGACATGTATTCTGGGCAAGAAAATGACATTTTTGAAAACTGTTTTCGCTTTGCTACTAGTGGATACATTTTCAAAATCAGACTTTAATCAAACGGCCTCTGGCGCTGTGGGGCTACAGCGACCCGATTTTGAGCGCTCTGAAACAACAAACCATGGGCAAGCACAGCGATTACTAGCAGTCGCTCTGAAATCCGCTCTACAGACGCTCAGCTGTCGCTACCTGCCGCTAGTAATGCATCAGCCTGCCAGTCTTTCTGGCGCTGCGCTTTGGACTACAATGGCACAAGAATTGGCAGATTTCATGATCAGATTTTATGCTGTGGAGGAGGCATATGGAAAATGGGAGATCCATACTAACCTGCAGTTGTCAGTATACAATTGCCAGTGGCTGTAGATGTATCGTATCAATTATACGGATGTATAGCTGCAGAGAAGCCTGCCTTTAGACATAACTTATGTGTTTTGAGTGTGTGCATCTTATATATTTATATTTATTTAAAGTGGACCAAAACCCATCTTAGCCAAATCGGACTGCTCCTGGTTAAGTGAACTAAAACCCAGTGAGTGACAAATCTGGGTTTTGGTCCACTTTAAGAAAAAAATAGAATCTAAATAATGTTGCATTATTTTTCATTAGCCCATAACAATGTAATACATTTCCTTTTATTGGATCTGTTTTCTATTTGTGAAGCGTGAGAAGCAACATAGATTCACATATTCTTTGCTGTAACCTGGAAACCAGGCTTTGGAGTTCACAGGGTCCCAAATAAAAAAAACAAGCAAACCATGCTTCACACAACAGACATAACAATTTTTTTCTGTGTCCAATCTATACAACTAAATACAATGTACAATGTACAAATTTACTTCCAAACATATGTACATGGTTTGACGTTTCCCTTTAATTATGTGCATAAAAGTCTGGTGACGCCTAAATAGTAAATTATGAGATTGTCGAGTCACTAACTATGAAATGATATTTTCTGTGGTGCGCCCACACACTCTATTAGAGTAAGAGATGCCTCTCAAACCTTATCTAATTTTGCATGCCAGATGTTCTACTTTTAATTTCTCTACAACAAAAAGTAAATGATATGTTTGTATTTTTTTCAGCCTGCACAGCTAGTTCACCATAACCTTTACTATACACCATAATTTAAAGATCTGGTTACAAAAAGCTATAAAAAAGCTTTGATGCCGCATGTTCTAATAATGTTGATTTTAAAAGTTAAATTAGTTTATATACTCCTGGCCTATGACCTTCTCAAATGTAACATTGACGCATTCCTTTAAAATTACCTTTAAAGGGGCCCTATAGCCTAAAAGTCAGCCCCAGGACCACGCCATTCCCTATGTTTACCTATTTGCTGAAATCCCCATGGCCATACCCCAAATAAGGCAATCACTCCACCCATCATATAAATCCTGTCCTCCAGTCCAGTTGAGTTGATAAGTGTGGTAGGGTGAGTCTCCAGCTTTTTTTGCTATGAGCCTGATTAGTAACCCTATTCTGTATTCCCCTATCGTGGGGGGCTCTGTAGGCTTCTATTAGCTATAGGTCTACTTTAAATCCCACTTTCTTGATTGTTATGAAGCAAACATTGCAAATCATTAATTGCCATGAATTCCAATGCATTTTAGTCCTGCCAAAAAATGGCAAGCTAGCATAATTCTAGCTCATTGTTAGCTCAGCAGAATGTACTAAAGGACAAGGCAGTTGGTATCATTCTGCTGTGCTGATTGTATTATAAGAGCAGGCTAGTTTCTTATATAATAAATACTTGTCTTCTTGTGTTAACCATGGCTACCTACAAGAAAACATGCTGTTTTCATTAAAAGGAAACGTCCTGTTTGCATTGCTTTGCATCAAAAAGGCTTTACAGGCAAGGACCCAAGGACAGGGCTATGTCCTAAATAGAATTTAGCTATGGCATTATTTCAAAACCAGTGCAAAGCTTGCTCAGGAATGAACGAAAGCAGTCTGAAGAAGAAGTTGAGCACTACAATCAGGGCCAAATTAGGTGTGGTGTAGGCCCCAGTGGTGGAGGCCTCTGGCAGAAAATCTGGTGGAGGACCCTGATGCAGTATTTGTTTTATATTAAAGTCCAGTGTCTTCGTAACCCTATCCTTACATTGGTGGGCAGGTGCATGCACAGTGGGGTGAGATGCCACTTTCTAACTCCCATCTCAGCACCTGAGGGGGGTCATGAAGACACTGGACATCCTATTTAAAGTAATACTCCAGCCAAGTAACATAACAAAAAAATGCTTGCCTTTGCTTGTGTAGCCAGCGGAAAGTATTCATCCATTATGTTTGTGGTTCTTCAATGTGATGGTTCATATCTGTCCTGCAGTTGCACTACATCACCACAAGATGGTACTGTTGGATAAGAAATGAATTGTGACACTGCAGGTCTACCAAACGTTTGGACTGAAACCTAACCACATAGGAGTACAGCTGAGCTGCCATTGGCTAAGGTGAGTAGAAACTAGAGAAGGTTCTAGAAGCCAGTTAGGGAATCTATATAAGGAGAGCTACCTCAGGAGGAGACAGTTCTACAGCCGACAAGATGTAGTTCTCTATTGTAGTAACCGGGAGTGAGAAAGGTACCAGCAGGGTCAACTGGTAGCAGTCACAGAGAGAGAAGGAGAGAGCAGAGGAGCCACATTCATACCTAACAAGTGACCACAGGAGAAGGTGAACCATTCCACTCAAGATGCTGATGGAGGAAGCTTAAGGCCGCAGTATTCTGCTATGGGATCAGGATCAGTGACCACCACCTGTTGGAGTACATCTGGATGTAATTTTGTGCTATGGAAGCTGCTAAGGAAACTGTGCCCTTTTCATAAAGACGGTCTCATTTGGAGTTTTTGGAAGTAAGTCCACGTCAGGAGGTCCCCCAAGCCCGTTAACAAAGAACCCACTCCCCATACACCCTGAGGAGCTAGACCCCTCAGGGACCCGTATGCTACACTTGTACACTAAACAAAATATCAGATCCAGAACCCTGTGCGATCCTTGCTGTATCATCTCCAGGTAGCTACTGTGATAAACAAGCCACCCCCCTGTCATCTACAGCAAAACGGCCACCTCCTTCACTGAGGACACATTCATTGAAGTGAACAAGGAAGCCATTTTTCTGTAGCCCCTCACAGGCTGACATTATGAGAGGTTAGCGGTAGCAGCACCTGTAGTCGCTGACTGCACCGCGCTGCTGCACCGGACCCCCCCCCCTCCATGGCAAAATCCTGGGTGCACCACTGCCCCTTGCTCCAATCATTCTAAAGATCACAAATATGCACACTATTAGACCAATGCATACACATGTCATAACCAACATCACTAAGAAACAAAACACTAGCCAATTTCTACTATGAGTGGATAAACGCTCCTGCGTAAAACCACTCTACCTAGTGCTGTACATCTGTGCTGTGCGAGGTGTGTGTGTGGACCCCACCCACCAAAATAAAAGGACCTACCTGTATCTCCTAGGTTGGTGAGGAAGGTAGATGGGTAAGCAGGCAGGCTCATAGGTAGGTAAGTGGGCATTTAGGTGGGTATAGAGGTAGAAAGATGGGTAGGTAGATGGGGTAGTCAGGTAGGTGAATGAGCAGGTAGGGAAGTGGGTAGGCAGATAGATGGGAAGGTACTCAGATGGACAGGGAGGGGGTAGTCAGTTAAAGGAGTATATGGGAATATTGATAGGAATAGATAGGAATTCCTATTAGATAGGAATTTAGGATAGGTGGGCAGGTACATTCTCAGTGTCGGACTTAGGGGGGCTAATGACCCACTGGTATTGTTGAAAAGAGCAGAACCTCAGGTATACACCCCTACAAGGACATGTGGATTAGGGCCGACTGGACTAAGCTCCGGTACTGCAAATTCCTGCCTATAATCCGGCCCTGCCTACATTGAGTCCTGTATCATGCCAACAGTATAGCATCCTAAAACCATTCATATGTGGGATTGATTTTCATACAAGGGAGTGGGCTCACTCACAATTTTACCTTAGAACACCGTCATGAATAAAAAATGGCATTTAAACAACTTTGAAGAACAGCTTCTCCCAACAATCCAGAAGCAATATGGTGATGAACAATAATTTTTTCAACATGATGGAGCACCATATCAGAGGGCAATATGATAACTGATTGGCTCAGTAAACAGAACTTTAACATATGTCAGGTCCTCGGCCAGACGCCCCACTGAGAACCTGCCAGCAATCCTCAAAACTAGACAAACAAAATGTAGAAACTCCAAGCACTGATCAGGTCATCAGTCAGGATTAGGACCAGAAGATGATATGCTGCATGTCCAGGTTAAGTACAGAGGTCCTGCAAAATAAGGATCAAAACTGTACATACTGAGTATTTGCATAAACTTAATGTAAGCTTAAAGTGGACCAACACCCAGGCGGATCTTATAGATTCCCGGGCCGATCTGATCCCTCCCCGTGGGTCATCCAAGTTCGGTATGCCCTGTTGCGTGAAAGCCCCCAGGACGCCCAGAAACCTTACCTAGATCCCGATCCAACGGCACATGTGCGGGCCACGGCCGCATCTCGCGCTTCTCTCTTGCAGAGCACGTGCTCAGAGCCGCTGTGGTAAGACGTCTCATTGACGCACATACCACAGCGGCTCCGAGCGTGCTGATTGGACGAGTGGCCGCGCATGCGCCATAGGAGCGGGGTGAGGTGAGTTTTTACTCGCGATCTGGGGGGTTTCACATAGCAGGCACCCCAGGGAAGTGGACCAAGACCCAGGATAGTCAAAATCCTGGGTGTTGGTCCACTTAAACATTTTTGATGAAATGTGTATAACTAAAGATATAAACATCAGAATTAAAGATCTAAAAACACTAAAGCAGCAAGACTTGTGAAAATTAATATTTGTGTTAATCTCAAACCTATTGGGCATGACTGTACTTCATGGTTTGTAACTGTTTCCTATATATCTTACTTGTTGGTCCGAAAAATTCTCTCTTTAAATTCAAAGTACACTAGCTTCATTAACTGTTTCAGTGCCAGCCTCCCTAGAGATGTTGTCACCCACTGCTGCCAGGCCATTTTTAAGCATTTGGAGCTATATATGTTTAACTTTGCACAAATTTCTAAGGATTGCCAGGAAAATTATAAATATATATATATGTATATATATATATAGCAGAGTTTGGGCTTTGACTTAATATTTTTTTGGGGGTGAAATATTGAAAAACCCTTAGAATTAAAAAAAAATGGGGGTCCCCCCATACAGCAAATCTGCCTGGGCACCAGCTATGGGACCTGGTAGATTTAGCGCGGAGGACAAGGACCCCTTACCAGTTCACAGAGAGTTAAGTGGGGAAGAGGAGACCCCGGGAAAGAGGAGACCCCCGGATCCCGGATGGAGGTGAGTGTTTTTTTTCCAGGAAAATGATCTGTTTTTTTTCCAGCACAATGAACTCTATACTAGCCTTTTGTCCCCTGCAGGTGATCGCTCCTACTCTGGTGCTCTGGATCTTACCTGATCTTCAGATCCTGCAACTCCCGTCAGTTACAACCACTTCAAGGATGGAGGACCACCCCCCACCATCAGTCACAGTGACATGTCCCCTCAACAAATTGCAGATATGCACCCTCCATTGCAGTCAATAAAGATGCCATACTCTGGATGCTGTGACTGATGATGGGGTAGCTCTGAGCCCACTGTGAGTTAGAGTAGGTGTAGATTTTTTATATTGATAATAATAATTAATATTAAAGTACTTAGCTGCAGGAGCTGGCTGTGACAATGGGCACAGACAATTCCGCACAGGGCACAGGCTCAAAGTACCCTTTTTTCTATATATATATATAATAAAACTATATATATAATCTCATATCTTATTCATTATAGACCTGTGTTTAGCATTTGTCTTAGGAGAAGATAATATTGGTAAGCTTTATACCAAAGGTGTACACAGTATATTCCAATACAGAAATAATCAAATGGCCAATACAATCAAAAAGAGCTAAAACTATTTTTACTTAAGCTATTGAAATCAGTGTGCTGATATATGTACTTAATATATAGATTGTTATTAGACCTTTCTGCACAGATCATATGCCAAGACAACTAGAAAATGATTGTTGACATATGGGATTAGATTGAATGCTTACTAAGAAAGGATGTGGGAATATCTAAGATAGAAAGAGATGAAGTCAGCAGATGTAGGTGGATATGGCACATCTGACATTTGGAAGAAGACTAAAATATTTTGGGAGAAAGCAGAAGGTGGAATAATATATCTTTGAAAAATAATATGTCTTGCTATAGGTAAGGAATACTCAGCTTACGCAAAGGAATGTGAACCTTATATAGGAAAGCGACTGAATGTTAATGCATACAGACTACTAGCCCTTTTTATAAAGCTCGTTCTTTATTTATTAAAGTCATTGTAGCAGGATATATTAGCTGAGCCGGAGCAGACTGTTTACAGTGTAAGTCTGCCTAGGAATGGCTCTACAAATATGTTTCCTGCCAGGAATGAAAATTCAAAACAGATTTTCTAAACATACAGACAAGCCTTAGTGTTATTATTATCTTGAATGGACAAGTGTTCCCATTGTTTCCCCCCAAATATTGCTAGTCCAGAGGCAAGCAAATAGTCATTAAAAACAAGACACAGGGTGACAACAATGCTTTTACATGATACCATCACATGATTGTATCCCAGACCCAACATTATATAACTATCAGATCTGTCCATGGCAGCTTGCTGGGCACTGGGAGAAAGCCAAAGTGCCACCTGCAAAGCAAAACATGTTGTTGTAATGTATATAATTACAAAGAGAGGAAGCAGAGCCATAGAGAAGTGAGCAACCAGAAGCCTTGGCACAACCTCAACATGCTTACTCTGTTAACATTAAACAAGAAGGCGAGCGATTCCCTCCTTATTGTGGAAGTAAAGTTGGGCTGAGAGGTAAAACAGAGTTTTAAATCCCCCCAAAACTCCCCACAGTCTTTTCTTATGGCAGATTAAGGTTATATTGGAACCAAAAGGGGAACCCAATCTCTTTGAAAGCCCCTCTGCCTTGGGCCCCCTGGTTTGCACTGTGCTTACATTCCCACCCTCTGTCTGTGGAACACCTGGGATAAACATGGGCAGTTGTTTCTTATTTCTGCCCCTGTGTGCAGGCTCTGGGCTAAATGATAAATGTTGGTCCTCTGAAACCTGCAGCGGGGGGGGGGAGATATGGGCCAGGGAAGTCCTGTTCCGTTGCACCCAATATGTACCTACGTCACTGGTTGCTACTGATAGCCACGGGATTGTGACCCTATGTACCACAAAGCTATTTGGGAATGTGAAAGAAGGTGAGTGCATTGGGTCTTGTCAGTAATGTAAACGTAGGACCTAGATGTCGCCAAATATTTTATTCTTTTCTGGAAAAAAAAATGTCTGACACCCACCTGCTTACTGGAACGGCAGATCAAGTCCCTTGTGTCACCCTTGTGTGGGTGCGTGCTGCTCAGGAACTCCTGCTTTGCCATTCTGGGCAGGGAGGTAGTGTAGTCGACCAGCTGGTCCAGCAAAAAACAGTTCCCTGCATTGAGCTGCCAGCGGCTGTGCTTGGTGGCTTATTCGCAGTGAGCAGCCGCCGTTTGATAGCTCTGCACCCACCCATCACTGTAGTGTTGCTGACGACGGCATGGCTGCTTTAGTCTCTCTGTTCTACCCTGTGGTGGCTTTGGCTGCCCATGCATGGGGGGCCCCCACTGCTGCCAATAATTTTGTTGCCGGCCCGTCAGACCAAAGACTGAAAAGCCTCCTGAACCAGCCTCCTCTAACCCAAAGCTTGGTAATGGCCCCCTTTGCAGGGCAAGTGGTGGAGGCCCCCGGGGCGTGCACCCCTTGCTCCTTCCCCATAATCCGGCCCTGCTTATTTTTCTTACCAATACGGTCGATTCATGCATGTGCGCGAATGAATTTGGACGCGTTTTGGAGTGGCAAGTCATGCTCGGGCTTCCGCATGATTCATGGTCATCAAAATGGGATGCGCATTTGTTTTTGCACCAGTTTGCGCACTAGCATTTACCAATGCGCCAATTTGCATCTGAAATTTTCCACAAGCGTCATTTAGGTGCACCAAACTGTCTCCGGGCACCTGATTTATGTTTAGTGTCATACAGCGCCAATCTTTTCAGCATGCCTAAAATGTATACATACTGTGTGCGGCACCTAAACGTTTGCGGTACAGAGCAGTATTTCCTGGTTCCCTGCATAAGGGTCCAACAGGCACACAGGCCAGCCAATACCTAGTGCAACAATCTAAGCTGATTATTTAACACTGGGCATTGTGACTTGCAGGGCCATTCTGAAAGGATAGCAGCACCAATATATAAATAGATGCTGTCGTTTTTTCAAAGTGGACCTGTATGCCAGCAAATTGATGCTAAATGGCACACTTTATAAATATGGTCCTAAGTAATCCCAGTGGGGTCACAGACATCTCCAAGAACATTTCAATGTGTGTTATACACTTGTAATAGGTAAAGTAGTTACTGTATCATGTGTGGAAGGGCTGGTGGCCATAAAGCTAATAAAAGGCATCAAGGTCATACATCCAGGAAAAATTCCACATGGATATTATTAAAATAATGTAACCTGTTAAAAAGTGAGCACAGTGTAGGAGTTAAATGTTGCATCAGGCGCACCCATTTACTCATCTGATAATTGGGCAGTTAGGGGAAGTGAGTAAGACAACTGTCAAACATAGCTACTACATACAGTTACAAAACATCTGGTTAACTCTCACCTCAGGGCAAAAAGGAACTCCAGGCAGCATAATTGCACTCAACATTATATCATAATACACTTTGCTTTCGATCAACAGCAGTATTCTATAAGGTGATCTCCCAAGGACGCTAAATTCTTCAAAGCTGTGATGCTGTGTGTGTATTAGCTGGGTACAATGGAGAAGCATAGAGGTAATTCATGTTCTTGAAATCTGTGCACACTGATGATCTTGGATGGATCGGCAGGGAGACTGGTCACAGCTCTTCTCCTAGAGCACCTAATGTGATCCTCCATCCAAAAATGGCCTGCTTTAACCTTTACTCTCAGGACAGCCCAGTTTGGGATGTCAGTCCTCTTGCAGACCCTGTGAAGCCTGAAACTGGCCCAAATACTTGTGTGCCAGAGCATTGAACACACAACCACCCACCAGTGGGGTTTACCAGATAGGGTTGTGTACATGAGTGAAGGATGCAGTGGCCCTTGGGCACCTGCAGTTTTTTTTCCCATTTAACCGCTTGTTTGCTGTATTGCAATACAGTTGGATTTCACTGATGTTCTTTGATCACTGTAGGAAAAAAAAAAACAGTCCTGGCAGTTGCTAAGCCAAGACTTTCCCATATTGTGCAGAACCAATTTGACATTATCACGCTAAAACCAAGCACAGAATAGCTCAATGGGAGCACCTCTAAAATATTTTTTTGGGTTACCTGTGCACATAAAGAGCTTTCACACACTTTCACAAACTGATTGGGTGTGTGATGGAGCAGTTCTACAAATGAGGGGATTTTTCCAGGGAGATACACATTTTGTAAATGATAGTTCCCTATGTGGGACCATGATTCACAGGACAGGTAGGTTTTTACACTGTGGACCTAGACTGGTTGGTGACTTGAGAGGTAACATACAGTAAGTAGTTATTTTTTAATGAATAGAGGGAGCATGAGTGTTTCTCTCCACAAAATAGCATGCATGGTCTCCTTCTGAGAACTGTCAGTAGGCAGTGCCTATATTGCTTGAGTTGAAAATATATATTCTTTACTTGTGGAAATATTTCTTCAAGATTTTGACATTTAACAGTCTGGATAAACACTAATACTGGACAGATATATATGCTTTCTGCTGTCACCTGTACAAATCCATCCCTTCTGTAGTGTGTTGACTTATGTCTAGGAAAGACTAGGGGAAAGGTAAATGTGTTTCTTTTACTTTCCTAGATGTAGTAGGCATTCCTTAATAATGTAACCCAATCAGATGCTAGTTAAAGCATGTGTTTAAGTCAACCGAAAGATGAAATGTCTGCATTATATAATTTATCACCAGCAGGCGAGATGAAGGGTCAGAGGTGAATAACAAGCATTGGTAGAAAACATTTTATCGATAAGAATAATATAAACAATACTGTACCACAAGATTGAATACTGTGCTCTTACTTAGAAAGAAAGATTGCACTGTCTTAAATTGAGTTTGAAATATATGTCCAAAGCTTACATTTGCCTGGGAAAGTTGAATTTGAGAGAGTTTCAATAAAGCCCAGAATATGGCATGGGTGCATCTAGAGATGAGCGAATCGATTCTGACGAACCTGAATTCGTTACGAATTTCATGAAATATTCGATTCGTTACAATTCCGAATATCACTGCGATTCGATTGCTCGAATCGCTTCCTTAAAACTCCATTTACTGTTATACAGCCCATCTAAAATGGTGGATCCACATGTCAGGACATGTCCCATGGGGCAAGGAATGCTGGGTAGGTGTCACATGCTACCTATCAGCAGACAGGCTTACCGATGATGTCACAGCCCCATATAAATGGTGGCCATCTTGCAGAAGATCATTCTGACACTGTATTGCGGCCAGAGCAGATCAGGCAGGGATAGAGCGAGGGATAGATAGATAGATAGATAGATAGATAGATAGATGGATGGATACAAGTTTTAGACAAGCTAGAAAAGTTGCACCAGTCTATAAGCCAAATGGTAAGTCAACAATAAAGTCAATAATAGTGTGCACACTAATCCCAGCACTCAAAACTCAATACACTACAAGAAACCCACAGTACCCTCTAAAAAGTGCCAAGGATGAAACAGTTGCACCACTTTAAGGGTCTAAAAAATATTCAAATCTATTGACTAATTACATATATTTACAATCACAATAAACATTAAGACTATACAATAACAACTACATGACATAAACATTTAAAACCACAAAGGGGTGCTGGAGGTCTGTGTAAAAAGTAAAATACTCTCCATTAGAAGTGTGTATCCAAATCCTATATACTATAACTAATATGCTCTCAGATGCAAAGGTGCAAAAATACAACAAAAAATGTGCTAAACCCACCTATTAATCAATTCCGGTCCACATGAGTGTACAAAAATAAAGCAAAATAACATACCATTGAGCAGGGAAACACGCCGTGGTGATGGAAGTGAAAGAGAAAGAAATGAACAAAAGTGCATACAGACCAACCAGACGTGGACCCCCCACAGGTAACAACGCCGAGCGCGTTTGTAGTGCCTCCTGCACTACTTCACGCCCTTGAAGTAGTGCAGGAGACACTACGAACGCTAGCACTTATCTTTTAAGAGTACCTGCCTCCTAACCCTTTTGCCTTTTGTATAAAAAAAGTCTGGTTTACAAGTTTAAAGCACCCATTGCCTTTCACCGGGGGCCATTGTCAGTGCTAGCACTTATCCTTCAAGAGTATCTGCCTCCTAACCTTTTGCCTTTTGTATAAAAAAGTCTGGTTTCAAAGTTTGCCTTTCACCGGGGGGGGGAGGGGCATCCCGAATACTAGCACTTAGCTTTAAATAGTAAAAGGAGAAAGAAAAATAGAACAAGCAAGCTGATCTATATAATACCGCACTTAAAAATTATCCAGTTGCGGCATCCCACAGTGCATGCATCCAGTGAGCGCAAGTGTGACCACCACCAGTAGGCTTATACTCTTACCAGATGTTCAATGAAACTGGCATTCAGAGAGAAACCACAAAAGTCTCCCACAGGCTGTCAATCCTCCACAGATACAGCGCCAATCCAATCCCAAAATGATCCAACTCCAAACTCGGGACTTCTTGAGAGTTATGTGGGTATATGCTCAATAGGGATAATGATTTAATCCCACATCATAGTATACATGTGAAAGAGCAAAAAAACAAAATAGTGCAATACTGCTGATACTCAATTTAATAGCTTAAAGGGGTAAAAAATGCACTCACAAGGGAAATAAAAAACAAGCATGAAAATTCCAAGTTAAAACCGTGACTCTCACCGCAGGGGGCACCGGGCTCCTCTGTTTCCTTATAATTCAAAAATTGCTCCTATTTGTTGTCAAATTGTGTGCACAATCCCGTGTTTCACCGCTCCAGGCGGCTTTGACCAGGGATTTAAATAGCTTTAAATAGTACCTGCATCTTTACCTTTTTTACATTTTGAACAAAAACCACGTTTCAAAACTGCCTGTGGTGCATTTAACTCTGACCAGGGTCATCCTGTGTAAGACCATCTGACAGTGTTTTTTTGCATTAGCTTTTAGCTACAGTGTCTGCCTATTTTGATCTAACTTTTCTATACACCGGCTGTTACAAAAATACTGTTGTCGGTGTAGTGTAGTATATTGTTTTCCCCTTCTAAACGCAGTAAAAATGTCAGGCAGAGATGTGCTAGGATGTGCACTGAGGAGAGGCCTAGATTCATCAGGCAGAGGTCGCAGCAGACTAGGGGCGAGTGGCAGCAGGAGTCGCGGTGAGAGGCCTGATCTCCCGGTATCTGCTAGCAGTCGTGTCTTGACCAGCAACGCATCTGCCGTCATCGATTGGTTAACACGGTCATCGACCTCATCACAAGTGACAACTGACACCCCCAGTCAACAGTCCGTAGGTTTCTCGGACACAACCCTGAGTTGGCATGGCCGGGAGCAGCCCCTGTCCTTCCATTGCCTCTGTCCTATGCCCCCCCCTTCCAGCCACCGTATCTTATGCTTTGGGTTCAGCTCCACTATTCAGTGAGGACAATGTGTTAGAGGACAGTCAGCAGCTACTGCCCAGCCAAGAAATGGAGGAGACATCCGCCGCTTCTTCCACTAGGCAGACAAACACTGAGGAGGAGAGTGGCATGGGAGGTGGTGTGGCGAGCGTTCCGTCTCCTGCAGCACACGCTCTTGTGGAAACCGAGGAGGACATCAGTGACATGCAGACACAACTGGATGATGATGATGATGAAGCCGATCACACTTGGGAGCCCGGTGCAGAAGGGGCTTCTTCATCATCAGCAGAAGAAGGTCCCAGGTTGCCCCAGATTCAGCAGCTGAGGCAGCAAGGTGGCAGTAGGGTTGGCAGTCAGCATGGTGGCAGAATTGGGATGTCTGGAGCCACACGTGGCCGGGGGTGGGGTAGACCACCTGCTGCGTGGCAGGCTGCCTTCCCGGGTGGTAGTGGAGCAGGGGTTCCTGTAGTTGGCAGCAGTAGCAGTGAATTAGTGCAGACTGTTGGAGGGAAAAACAGCTACTCGGCAGTGTGGCACTTTTTCATCAAGCATCCGCAGGAGGGTAACCTGACCACATGCAAGATGTGTAGACAGAAGGTCAAGCGTGGCCAGGGCCCCAATGTTGGTACCACGGCCCTGCGGCAACACATGCAGGGTCACCATAAAGCGGCCTGGGAGAACCGAGGCTCCAAAGTGGGGGGTCCAGCCTGCTGCGTCAGCCAGTGCCACGCCGCTTCCAATTTCACCCAGCCAAGGCTCCAGCACCTCAGCCGAAGGTATCTGTGCATCATACCCATCCTCTGCCGCTCCAGATGCTCCTGCTCCTCCTACTAAAAGTCACTCATCCTACGGCCCAGAGGCTAAATGTGCTCCTGTCCAAGTTGCTGGTTCTGCAGTCCCTCCCTTTTACGGAGCTGATGGCTTGTGCCGCGAGGTGGAGAGTCCCAAGCCGTCATTTCTTTGCAAAGAAGGCAGTACCAGCCCTGCACAAATTTGTTGAGCAGAAGGTGGGCCAGTCCTTGAGACTGTCGGTGTGCACCAAAGTGCACGGCAGCGCCGACATCCGGAATTGTAACTACGGTCAGGGACAATACATGTCCTTTACGGCCCACTGGGTGAATGTGGTTCCTGCACAGCAACTTGGACAGGTCACACCGCTTCAGCCTCCACGCTCCCAGGCCGTTTTGCCTGTCACAGTGTGCGACTCTGCCTCCTCATCCTCCGCAGTCTCCTCAGCCTCCGCTGTACGGTCAATTCTCAATGCCCCTTCAGCCTACCGTGTGTGCAGGGCACAGCGGTGTCACGCTGTGCTTCACATGGTTTGCCTTGGCGAACGGAGTCACACAAGGGAGGAGCTCCTGAAATTCATTCATCAAGAAATCAAAACATGGCTTACTCCATGAAAATTGGAAATGGGTACCATGGTGACTGACAATGGGAGTAACATCTTGTTTGCGCTGCGACAAGGAAGCCTGAGCCATGCGCCCTGTATGGCACACATGTTCAACCTAGTTGTCAAGCGTTTTCTGAAGTCTTCCCCCCAACTGCAAGACATCCTAACAACGGGAAGGAAACTTTGTATGCACTTCAGCCACTCCTACACTGCCAAGCACACCCTTCTTGAGCTACAGCATCAGAACGGTATCCCCCAACATAGTCTGTTCCCAACCGTTGGAATTCTACCCTACATATGTTAGATCGCCTATACGAACAGAGAAAAGCCATCACTGATTTCTTGATGATCCAAGCAGATAGGGGGACTCCCCTGTGTAACTTTAATGGGAACCAGTGGCAGCTCATACGTGACACCTGCCATTTGCTCAGGCCTTTGAGGAAGTCACTTTATTTGTCAGTCGCCAGGATTACGGCATGAACGACGTGATTCCGCTGCTTCATGTAATACAACACATGTTGGAAACCATGGCTGGTCAGGGCACTGGAGACATGGCGCATACATTTCATGGCCACATAAACCCCGTGGGAGCTGAGGAGGAGCAGCACAGTGAAGCGCAGTTTAGTTTTGGCAAAATGGGCAGTTTATCTAGTCATCTGACAGGAGAGGAGGAGCAGGAGCAGCCAGTTGAGCTAGAAGGTTGTGAGGAAGGGGAGACAGAGGACCCAGACACACCGTCTCCACTTTTCTGCGGGATGACTACTGGCTCTCCACCATATTGGACCCTCGCTACCAACACAAAATGGGGGGATTTTTTACACGCGCTGAGAGGGAGGACAAACTGACCTACTACAAAGACATTCTACGTAGTCAGTTGGCCGATGCCAATCACCTTCCACTGCCATGGCTGCCGGGGGGTTGGCAGGAGCAGCAGCAGCCTCAGTCTTAGTCGCTAATGAGTAGCTTTCTGCACCCGCATAGTGAGGCTACTCATGAGCAGCAGGAAGACCTGGAGCAGGGCCTGAACCAGCAGGTCATGTCATACCTTGAAATGACCATGCCAACGCACCTTGAGGATCCGCTGGACTTCTGGGCAGCCAAACTTGACTTGTTGCCGCAACTGGCAGAGTTTGCCCTGGGAAAGCTGTCCTGTCCGGCCAGTAATGTGCCATCTGAGCGGGTCTTTAGTGCTGCGGGAGCCATAGTAACGCCAAGGAGAACTCGTCTGTCCACGAAAAATGTGGAGAGACTCACATTTGTGAAGATGAATCAGTCATGGATCAGCCAGGATTTCCACCCACCAATAGCTGATGCATGAGAGTAGCTGATGCATGGTAGCTCCTTCTGCTGCTGCCAACTCCTGGGTGTGTCTTTCAGGCAATATATGGGCTCCCTATACTGCTGCCAAATTCAGGGTGTGTTTTTCAGGCAATATATGAGCTCCCTATGCTGCTGCCAACTCCAATATGTTTTTCAGGCAATATATGGGCTCCCTTTGCTGCTGCCAACTCCAATGTGTTTTTCAGGCAATATATAGGCTCCCTATGCTGCTGCTGCCAACTCCTGAGTGTGTCTTTCAGGCAATATATGGGCTCCTAATGCTGCTGCTGCCAACTCCTGGGTGTGTCTCTCAGGCAATATATAAGGCCCAATGCTGCTGCCAACTCCTGGATGTGTCTTTCAGGCAATATAGGAGCTTCCTATGCTAGTGCCAACTCCAATGTGTTTTTCAGGCAATATATGGGCTCCTAAGGCTGCTGCTGCTGCTGCCAACTCCTGGGTGTGTCTTTCAGGCAATATATGGGCTCATAATGCTGCTGCCAACTCCTGTGTGTGTCTTTCAGGCAATATATGGGCTCCCAATGCTGCTTCCAACTCCAATGTGTTTTTCAGGCAATATATGGGCTCCTAATGCTGCTGCCAACTCCAATGTGTTTTTCAGGCAATATATGAGCTCCCTATGCTGCTGCCAACTCCTGGGTGTGTTTTTCAGGCAATATATGGGCTCCTAATGCTGCTGCCAACTCCTGGGTGTGTCTTTCAGGCAATATATGGGCTCCCAATGCTGCTGCCAACTCCAATGTGTTTTTCAGGCAATACATGAGTTCCTAATGCTGCTGCCAACTCCTGGGTGTGTCTTTGAGGCAATATATGAGCTCCCTAGGCTGCTGCCAACTCTAATGTGTTTTTCAGGCAATATATGGGCTCCTAATGCTGCTGCCAACTCCTGGGTGTGTCTTTCAGGCAATATATGAGCTACTAATGCTGCTGCTGCTGCCAACTCCTGGGTGTGTCTTTCAGGCAATATATGAGCTCCCTATGCTGCTGCTGCCAACTCCTGAGTGTGTCTTTCAGGCAATATATGGGCTCCTAATGCTGCTTCTGCCAACTCCTGGGTGTGTCTCTCAGGCATTATATAAGCTCCCAATGCTGCTGCTGCCAACTCCTGGGTGTGTCTTTCAGGCAATATAGGAGCTCCCTATGCTGCTGCCAACTCCAATGTGTTTTTCAGGCAATATATGGGCTCCTAATGCTGCTGCTGCTGCTGCCAACTCCTGGGTGTGTCTTTCAGCCAATATATGGGCTCCCAATGCTTCTGCCAACTCCTGTGTGTGTCTTTCAGGCAATATATGGGCTCCCAATACTGCTGCCAACTCCAATGTGTTTTCAGGCAATATATAAGCTCCCTATGCTGCTGCCAACTCCTGGGTGTGTTTTTCAGGCAATATATGGGCTCCTAATGCTGCTGCCAACTCCTGGGTGTGTCTTTCAGGCAATATATGGGCTCCTAATGCTGCTGCTGCTGCCAACTCCTGGGTGTGTCTTTCAGGCAATATATGAGCTCCCTATGCTCCTGCCAACTCCTGGGTGTGTCTTTCAGGCAATATATGGGCCCCTAATGCTGCTGCCAACTCCTGGGTGTGTCTTTCAGGCAATATATGGGCTCCCTATGCTGCTGCCAACTCCAATGTGTTTTTCAGGCAATATATGGGCTCCTAATGCTGCTGCAAACTCCTGGGTGTGTCTTTCAGGCAATATATGAGCTCCTAATGCTGCTGGAGCTGCCAACTCTTGGGTGTGTCTTTCAGGCAATATATGAGCTCCCTATGCTGCTGCCAACTCCAAGGTGTATTTCAGGCAATATATGGGCTCCTAATGCTTCTGCTGCCAACTCCGGGGTGTGTCCTTTAGGCAATATCTGAGCTCCAAATGCTGCTGCTGTCAACTCCTGGGTGTATCTTTCAGGCAATATATGAGATCCCTATGCTGCTGCCAACTCCAATGTGTTTTTCAGGCAATATATGGGCTCCTAATGCTGCTGCTGCTGCTGCCAAATCCTGGTTGTGTCTTTCAGGCAATATATGGGCTCCCAATGCTGCTGCCAACTCCAATGTGTTTTTCAGGCAATACATGAGCTCCCAATGCGGCTGCCAACTCCAATGTGTTTTTCAGGCAATATATGAGGTCCCTATGCTGCTGCCAACTCCTGGGTGTGTCTTTCAGGCAATATATGGGTTCCAAATGCTGCTGCCAACTCCAATGTGTTTTTCAGGCAATATATGGGCTCCCTATGCTGCTGCCAACTCCTGAGTGTGTCTTTCAGGCAATATATGAGCTCCCTATGCTGCTGCCAACTCCAATGTGTTTTTCAGGCAATATGTGAGCTCCCTATGCTGCTGCCAACTCCAATGTGTCTTTCAGGCAATATATGGGCTTCCTATGCTGCTGCTGCTGCCAACTCCTGGGAGATCTTGCAGGCAATATATGGGCTCTTAATGCTGCTGCCAACTCCCGGGTGTGTCTTTCAGGCAATATATGAGCTCCTAATGCTGCTGCCAACTCCTGGGTGTGTCTTTCAGGCAATATATGGACTCCTAATGCTGCTTCCAACTCCAATGTGTTTTTCAGGCAATATATGAGCTCCCTATGCTGCTGCCAACTCCTGGGTGTGTCTTTCAGGCAATATATGGGCTCCTAATGCTGCTGCCAACTCCTGGGTGTTTCTTTCAGGCAATATATGGGCTCCTAGTGCTGCTGCCAACTCCTGGGTGTGTCTTTCAGGCAATATATGGGCTCCTAATGCTGCTGCTGCTACCAACTCCTGGGTGTGTCTTTTAGGCAATATATGGGCTCCTAATGCTGCTGCCAACTTCTGGGTGTGTCTTTCAGGCAATATATGGGCTCCCTATGCTGCTGCCAACTCCTGGGTGTGTCTTTCAGGCAAGATATAAGCTCCCTATGCTGCTGACGACTCTAATGTGTTTTTCAGCCAATATATGGGCTCCTAATGCTGCTGCTGCCAACTCCTGGGTGTGTCTTTCAGGCAATATATGAGCTCCCTATGCTGCTGCCAACTCCAATGTGTTTTTCAGGCAATATATGGGCTCTTAATACTGCTGCTGCTGCCAACTCCTGGGTGTGTCTTTCAGCCAATATATGGGCTCCCAATGCTGCTGCCAACTCCAATGTGTTTTTCAGGCAATATATGGGCTCCCTATGCTGCTGCCAACTCCTGAGTGTGTCTTTCAGGCAATATATGAGCTCCCTATGCTGCTGCCAACTCCAATGTGTTTTTCAGGCAATATGTGAGCTCCCTATGCTGCTGCCAATCCAATGTGTCTTTCAGGCAATATATGGGCTTCCCATGCTGCTGCTGCTGCCAACTCCTGGGTGTGTCTTGCAGGCAATATATGGGCTCCTAATGCTGCTGCCAACTCCTGGGTGTGTCTTGCAGGCAATATATGGGCTCCTAATGCTGCTCCAACTCCCGGGTTTGTCTTTCAGGCAATATATGAGCTCGAAATGCTGTTGTCAACTCCTGGGTGTGTCTTTCAGGCAATATATGGACTCCTAATGCTGCTTCCAACTCCAATGTGTTTTTCAGGCAATATATGAGCTCCCTATGCTGCTGCCAACTCCTGGGTGTGTCTTTCAGGCAATATATGGGCTCCTAATGCTGCTGCCAACTCCTGGGTGTGTCTTTCAGGCAATCTATGGGCTCCTAGTGCTGCTGCCAACTCCTGGGTGTGTCTTTCAGGCAATATATGGGCTCCTAATGCTGCTGCTGCTACCAACTCCTGGGTGTGTCTTTTAGGCAATATATGGGCTCCTAATGCTGCTGCCAACTCCTGAGTGTGTCTTTCAGGCAATATATGGGCTCCCAATGCTGCTGCCAACTCCAATGTGTTTTTCAGGCAATATATGAGCTCCCTATGCTGCTGCCAACTCCTGGGTGTGTCTTTCAGGCAATATATGGGCTCCCAATGCTGTTGCCAACTCAAATGTGGTTTTCAGGCAATATATGAGCTCCCTATGCTGCTGCCAACTCCAATGTTTTTTTCAGGCAATATATGGGCTCCCTATGCTGCTGCCAACCCCTGGGTGTGTCTTTTAGGCAATTTATAAGCTCCATATGCTGCTGCCGACTCTAATGTGTTTTTCCGGCAATATATGGGCTCCTAATGTTGCTGCTGCAAACTCCTGGGTGTGTCTTTCAGGCAATATATGAGCTCCTATGCTGCTGCCAACTCCTGGGTGTGTTTTTCAGGCAATATATGGGCTCCCAATACTGCTGCTGCTGCCAACTCCTGGGTGTGTCTTTAAGCCAATATATGGGCTCCCAATGCTGCTGCCAACTCCAAGGTGTATTTCAGGCAATATATGGGCTCCTAATGCTTCTGCTGCCAACTCCGGGGTGTGTCCTTTAGGCAATATCTGAGCTCCAAATGCTGCTGCTGTCAACTCCTGGGTGTATCTTTCAGGCAATATATGAGATCCCTATGCTGCTGCCAACTCCAATGTGTTTTTCAGGCAATATATGGGCTCCCTATGCTGCTGCCAAGTCCAGAGTGTGTCTTTCGGGCAATATATGAGCTCCCTATGCTGCTGCCAACTTCTGGGTGTGTCCTTTAGGCAATATATGAGCTCCCTATGCTGCTGCCAACTCCAATGTGTTTTTCAGGCAATATATGGGCTCCCTATGCTGCTGCCAAGTCCAGAGTGTGTCTTTCATGCAATATATGGGCTCCCAATGCTGTTGCCAACTCCAATGTGTTTTTCAGGCAATATATGAGCTCCCTATGCTGCTGCCACCTCCAATGTTTTTTTCAGGCAATATATGGGCTCCCAATGCTGCTGCCAACTCCTCGGTGTGTCTTTCAGGCAATATATAAGCTCCCTATGCTGCTGCCAACTCTAATGTGTTTTTCAGGCAATATATGGTCCTAATGTTGCTGCTGCCAACTCCTTGGTGTGTTTTTCAGGCAATATATGGGCTCCTAATACTGCTGCTGCTGCCAACTCCTGGGTGTGTCTTTCAGCCAATATATGGGCTCCCAATACTGCTGCCAACTCCTGGGTTTGTCTTTCAGGCAATATATGGGCTCCCAATGCTGCTGCCAACTCAAATGTGTTTTTCAGGCAATATATGAGCTCCCTATGCTGCTGCCAACTCCTGGGTGTGTCTTTCAGGCAATACATAGGCTCCTAATGCTGCTGCCAACTCCTGGGTGTGTCTTTCATGCAATATATGGGCTCCCAATGCTGCTGCCAACTCCTGGGTGTGTCCTTCAGGCAATATATGGGCTCCCTATGCTGCTGACAAGTCCAGAGTTTGTCTTTCAGGCAATATATGGGCTCCTAATGCTGCTGCCAACTCCTGGGTGTGTCTTTCAGGCAATATATGGGCTCCTAGTGCTGCTGCCAACTCCTGGGTGTGTCTTGCAGGCAATATATGGGCTCCTAATGCTGCTCCAACTCCCGGGTTTGTCTTTCAGGCAATATATGAGCTCGTAATGCTGTTGCCAACTCCTGGGTGTGTCTTTCAGGCAATATATGGACTCCTAATGCTGCTTCCAACTCCAATGTGTTTTTCAGGCAATATATGAGCTCCCTATGCTGCTGCCAACTCCTGGGTGTGTCTTTCAGGCAATATATGGGCTCCTAATGCTGCTGCCAACTCCTGGGTGTGTCTTTCAGGCAATATATGGGCTCCTAGTGCTGCTGCCAACTCCTGGGTGTGTCTTTCAGGCAATATATGGGCTCCTAATGCTGCTGCTGCTACCAACTCCTGGGTGTGTCTTTTAGGCAATATATGGGCTCCTAATGCTGCTGCCAACTCCTGAGTGTGTCTTTCAGGCAATATATGGGCTCCTAGTGCTGCTGCCAACTCCTGGGTGTGTCTTTCAGGCAATATATGGGCTCCTAATTCTGCTGCTGCTACCAACTCCTGGGTGGGTCTTTTAGGCAATATATGGGCTCCTAATGCTGCTGCCAACTCCTGGGTGTGTCTTTCAGGCAATATATGGGCTCCTAGTGCTGCTGCCAACTCCTGGGTGTGTCTTTCAGGCAATATATGGGCTCCTAATGCTGCTGCTGCTACCAACTCCTGGGTGTGTCTTTTAGGCAATATATGGGCTCCTAATGCTGCTGCCAACTCCTGAGTGTGTCTTTCAGGCAATATATGGGCTCCTAGTGCTGCTGCCAACTCCTGGGTGTGTCTTTCAGGCAATATATGGGCTCCTAATTCTGCTGCTGCTACCAACTCCTGGGTGGGTCTTTTAGGCAATATATGGGCTCCTAATGCTGCTGCCATCTCCTGAGTGTGTCTTTCAGGCAATATATGAGCTCCCTATGCTGCTGCCAACTCCAATGTGTTTTTCAGGCAATATATGGGCTCCTAATACTGCTGCTGCTGCCAACTCCTGGGTGTGTCTTTCAGCCAATATATGGGCTCCCAATGCTGCTGCCAACTCCAATGTGTTTTTCAGGCAATATATGGGCTCCCTATGCTGCTGCCAACTCCTGAGTGTGTCTTTCAGGCAATATATGAGCTCCCTATGCTGCTGCCAACTCCAATGTGTTTTTCATGCAATATGTGAGCTCCCTATGCTGCTGCCAATCCAATGTGTCTTTCAGGCAATATATGGGCTTCCTATGCTGCTGCTGCTGCCAACTCCTGGGTGTGTCTTGCAGGCAATATATGGGCTCCTAATGCTGCTGCCAACTCCCGGGTGTGTCTTTCAGGCAATATATGAGCTCCTAATGCTGCTGCCAACTCCTGGGTGTGTCTTTCAGGCAATATATGGACTCCTAATGCTGCTTCCAACTCCAATGTGTTTTTCAGGCAATATATGAGCTCCCTATGCTGCTGCCAACTCCTGGGTGTGTCTTTCAGGCAATATATGGGCTCCTAATGCTGCTGCCAACTCCTGGGTGTGTCTTTCAGGCAATATATGGGCTCCTAGTGCTGCTGCCAACTCCTGGGTGTGTCTTTCAGGCAATATATGGGCTCCTAATGCTGCTGCTGCTACCAACTCCTGGGTGTGTCTTTTAGGCAATATATGGGCTCCTAATGCTGCTGCCAACTCCTGAGTGTGTCTTTCAGGCAATATATGGGCTCCCAATGCTGCTGCCAACTCCTGGGTGTGTCTTTTAGGCAATATATGGGCTCCTAATGCTGCTGCCATCTCCTGAGTGTGTCTTTCAGGCAATATATGGGCTCCCAATGCTGCTGCCAACTCCAATGTGTTTTTCAGGCAATATATGAGCTCCCTATGCTGCTGCCAACTCCTGCGTGTGTCTTTCAGGCAATATATGAGCTCCCTATGCTGCTGCCAACTTCTGGGTGTGTCTTTTAGGCAATATATGAGCTCCCTATGCTGCTGCCAACTCCAATGTGTTTTTCAGGCAATATATGGGCTCCCTATGCTGCTGCCAAGTCCAGAGTGTGTCTTTCGGGCAATATATGAGCTCCCTATGCTGCTGCCAACTTCTGGGTGTGTCCTTTAGGCAATATATGAGCTCCCTATGCTGCTGCCAACTCCAATGTGTTTTTCAGGCAATATATGGGCTCCCTATGCTGCTGCCAAGTCCAGAGTGTGTCTTTCATGCAATATATGGGCTCCCAATGCTGTTGCCAACTCCAATGTGTTTTTCAGGCAATATATGAGCTCCCTATGCTGCTGCCACCTCCAATGTTTTTTTCAGGCAATATATGGGCTCCCAATGCTGCTGCCAACTCCTCGGTGTGTCTTTCAGGCAATATATAAGCTCCCTATGCTGCTGCCAACTCTAATGTGTTTTTCAGGCAATATATGGTCCTAATGCTGCTGCTGCCAACTCCTTGGTGTGTTTTTCAGGCAATATATGGGCTCCTAATACTGCTGCTGCTGCCAACTCCTGGGTGTGTCTTTCAGCCAATATATGGGCTCCCAATACTGCTGCCAACTCCTGGGTTTGTCTTTCAGGCAATATATGGGCTCCCAATGCTGCTGCCAACTCAAATGTGTTTTTCAGGCAATATATGAGCTCCCTATGCTGCTGCCAACTCCTGGGTGTGTCTTTCAGGCAATACATAGGCTCCTAATGCTGCTGCCAACTCCTGGGTGTGTCTTTCATGCAATATATGGGCTCCCAATGCTGCTGCCAACTCCTGGGTGTGTCCTTCAGGCAATATATGGGCTCCCTATGCTGCTGACAAGTCCAGAGTTTGTCTTTCAGGCAATATATGGGCTCCTAATGCTGCTGCCAACTCCTGGGTGTGTCTTTCAGGCAATATATGGGCTCCTAGTGCTGCTGCCAACTCCTGGGTGTGTCTTGCAGGCAATATATGGGCTCCTAATGCTGCTCCAACTCCCGGGTTTGTCTTTCAGGCAATATATGAGCTCGTAATGCTGTTGCCAACTCCTGGGTGTGTCTTTCAGGCAATATATGGACTCCTAATGCTGCTTCCAACTCCAATGTGTTTTTCAGGCAATATATGAGCTCCCTATGCTGCTGCCAACTCCTGGGTGTGTCTTTCAGGCAATATATGGGCTCCTAATGCTGCTGCCAACTCCTGGGTGTGTCTTTCAGGCAATATATGGGCTCCTAGTGCTGCTGCCAACTCCTGGGTGTGTCTTTCAGGCAATATATGGGCTCCTAATGCTGCTGCTGCTACCAACTCCTGGGTGTGTCTTTTAGGCAATATATGGGCTCCTAATGCTGCTGCCAACTCCTGAGTGTGTCTTTCAGGCAATATATGGGCTCCCAATGCTGCTGCCAACTCCAATGTGTTTTTCAGGCAATATATGAGCTCCCTATGCTGCTGCCAACTCCTGGGTGTGTCTTTCAGGCAATATACGGGCTCCCAATGCTGTTGCCAACTCAAATGTGGTTTTCAGGCAATATATGAGCTCCCTATGCTGCTGCCAACTCCAATGTTTTTTTCAGGCAATATATGGGCTCCCTATGCTGCTGCCAACCCCTGGGTGTGTCTTTTAGGCAATATATAAGCTCCATATGCTGCTGCCGACTCTGTGTTTTTCCGGCAATATATGGGCTCCTAATGTTGCTGCTGCAAACTCCTGGGTGTGTCTTTCAGGCAATATATGAGCTCCCTATGCTGCTGCCAACTCCTGGGTGTGTTTTTCAGGCAATATATGGGCTCCCAATACTGCTGCTGCTGCCAACTCCTGGGTGTGTCTTTAAGCCAATATATGGGCTCCCAATGCTGCTGCCAACTCCTGGGTGTGTCTTTTAGGCAATATATGGGCTCCCAATGCTGCTGCCAACTCAAATGGGTTTTTCAGGCAATATATGGGCTCCTAATGCTGCTGCTGCTGCTGCAGGCAACTCCTGAGTGTGCCTTTCAGGCAATTTATGAGCTCCCTATGCTGCTGCCAACTTCTGGGTGTGTCTTTTAGGCAATATATGAGCTCCCTATGCTGCTGCCAACTCCAATGTGTTTTTTAGGCAATATATGGGCTCCCTATGCTGCTGCCAAGTCCAGAGTGTGTCTTTCAGGCAATATGTGTGCTCCCTATGCTGCTTCCAAGTCCTGGGTGTGTCTTTCAGGCAATATATGGGCTTCCAATGCTGCTGCCACCTCCAATGTGTTTTTCAGGCAATATATGGGCTCCCTATGCTGCTTCCAAGTCCTGGGTGTGTCTTTCAGGCAATACATAGGCTCCTAATACTGCTGCCAACTCCTGGGTGTGTCTTTCAGGCAATATATGGGCTCCCAATGCTGCTGCCAACTCCTGGGTATGTCTTTCAGGCAATATATGGGCTTCCAATGCTGCTGCCACCTTCAATGTGTTTTTCAGGCAATATATGGGCTCCTAATGCTGCTGCCAACTCCTGGGTGTGTCTTTCAAGCAATATATGGGCTCCTAATGCTGCCAACCCCTGGGCGTGTCTTTCAGGCAATATATGAGCTCCCTATGCTGCTGCCAACTCCAATGTGTTTTTCAGGCAATATATGGGCTCCTAATGCTGCTGCTGCTGCCAACCCCTGGGCGTGTCTTTCAGGCAATATATGAGCTCCCTATGCTGCTGCCAACCCCAATGTATTTTTCAGACAATATATGGGCTCCTAATGCTGCTGCTGCTGCAAACTCCTGGGTGTGTATTTCAGGCAATATATGAGCTCCCTATGCTCCTGCCAACTCCAATGTGTTTTTCAGGCAATATATGGGCTTCTAATGCTGCTGCTGCTGCCAACTCCTGGGTGTGTCTTTCAGGCAATATATGGGCTCCCAATGCTGCTGCCAACTCCAATGTGTTTTTCAGGCAATATATGAGCTCCCTATGCTGCTGCCAACTCCAACGTGTTTTTCAGGCAATATATGGGCTCCTAATGCTGCTGCTGCTGCTGCTGCCAACTCCAGAGTGTGTCTTTCAGGCAATATATGAGCTCCCTATGCTGCTGCCAACTCCAGTGAGTTTTTCAGGCAATATATGGGCTCCTAATGTTGCTGCTGCTGCAGCCAACTCCTGAGTGTGTCTTTCAGGCAATATATGAGCTCCCTATGCTGCTGCAAACTTCTGGGTGTGTCTTTTAGGCAATATATGAGCTCCCTATGCTGCTGCCAACTCCAATGTGTTTTTCAGGCAATATATGGGCTCCCTATGCTGCTGCCAAGTCCAGAGAGTGTCTTTCGGGCAATATATGAGCTCCCTATGCTGCTGCCAACTTCTGGGTGTGTCCTTTAGGCAATATATGAGCTCCCTATGCTGCTGCCAACTCCAATGTGTTTTTCAGGCAATAAATGGGCTCCCTATGCTGCTGCCAAGTCCAGAGTGTGTCTTTCAGGCAATATATGGGCTCCCAATGCTGTTGCCAACTCCAATGTGTTTTTCAGGCAATATATGAGCTCCCTATGCTGCTGCCAACTCCAATGTTTTTTTCAGGCAATATATGGGCTCCCAATGCTGCTGCCAACTCCTCGGTGTGTCTTTCAGGCAATATATAAGCTCCGTATGCTGCTACCAACTCTAATGTGTTTTTCAGGCAATAAATGGTCCTAATGCTGCTGCTGCCAACTCCTTGGTGTGTTTTTCAGGCAATATATGGGCTCCTAATACTGCTGCTGCTGCCAACTCCTGGGTGTGTCTTTCAGCCAATATATGGGCTCCCAATACTGCTGCCAACTCCTGGGTTTGTCTTTCAGGCAATATATGGGCTCCCAATGCTGCTGCCAACTCAAATGTGTTTTTCAGGCAATATATGAGCTCCCTATGCTGCTGCCAACTCCTGGGTGTGTCTTTCAGGCAATACATAGGCTCCTAATGCTGCTGGCAACTCCTGGGTGTGTCTTTCATGCAATATATGGGCTCCTAATGCTGCTGCCAACTCCTGGGTGTGTCCTTCAGGCAATATATGGGCTCCCTATGCTGCTGACAAGTCCAGAGTTTGTCTTTCAGGCAATATATGGGCTCCTAATGCTGCTGCCAACTCCTGGGTGTGTCTTTCAGGCAATATATGGACTCCTAATGCTGCTTCCAACTCCAATGTGTTTTTCAGGCAATATATGAGCTCCTAATGCTGCTGACAACTCCTGGGTGTGTCTTTCAGGAAATATATGGGCTCCTAATGCTGCTGCCAACTCCTGGGTGTGTCTTTCAGGCAATATATGGGCTCCTAGTGCTGCTGCCAACTCCTGGGTGTGTCTTTCAGGCAATATATGGGCTCCTAATGCTGCTGCTGCTACCAACTCCTGGGTGTGTCTTTTAGGCAATATATGGGCTCCTAATGCTGCTGCCAACTTCTGGGTGTGTCTTTCAGGCAATATATGGGCTCCCAATGCTGCTGCCAACTCCAATGTGTTTTTCAGGCAATATATGATCTCCCTATACTGCTGCCAACTCCTGGGTGTGTCTTTCAGGCAATATATGGGCTCCCTATGCTGTTGCCAACTCCAATGTGGTTTTCAGGCAATATATGAGCTCCCTATGCTGCTGCCAACTCCAATGTTTTTTTCAGGCAATATATGGGCTCCCTATGCTGCTGCCAACCCTGGGTGTGTCTTTCAGGCAAGATATAAGCTCCCTATGCTTCTGCCGACTCTAATGTGTTTTTCAGCCAATATATGGGCTCCTAATGCTGCTGCTGCCAACTCCTGGGTGTGTCTTTCAGGCAATATATGAGCTCCCTATGCTGCTGCCAACTCCAATGTGTTTTTCAGGCAATATATGGGCTCCTAATACTGCTGCTGCTGCCAACTCCTGGGTGTGTCTTTCAGCCAATATATGGGCTCCCAATGCTTCTGCCAACTCCAATGTGTTTTTCAGGCAATATATGTTCTCCCTATGCTGCTGCCAACTCCTGCGTGTGTCTTTCAGGCAATATATGAGCTCCCTATGCTGCTGCCAACTCCAATGTGTTTTTCATGCAATATGTGAGCTCCCTATGCTGCTGCCAATCCAATGTGTCTTTCAGGCAATACATGGGCTTCCTATGCTGCTGCTGCTGCCAACTCCTGGGTGTGTCTTGCAGGCAATATATGGGCTCCTAATGCTGCTGCCAACTCCCGGGTGTGTCTTTCAGGCAAAATATGAGCTCCTAATGCTGCTGCCAACTCCTGGGTGTGTCTTTCAGGCAATATATGGACTCCTAATGCTGCTTCCAACTCCAATGTGTTTTTCAGGCAATATATGAGCTCCCTATGCTGCTGCCAACTCCTGGGTGTGTCTTTCAGGCAATATATGGGCTCCTAATGCTGCTGCCAACTCCTGGGTGTGTCTTTCAGGCAATATATGGGCTCCTAGTGCTGCTGCCAACTCCTGGGTGTGTCTTTCAGGCAATATATGGGCTCCTAATTCTGCTGCTGCTACCAACTCCTGGGTGTGTCTTTTAGGCAATATATGGGCTCCTAATGCTGCTGCCATCTCCTGAGTGTGTCTTTCAGGCAATATATGAGCTCCCTATGCTGCTGCCAACTCCAATGTGTTTTTCAGGCAATATATGGGCTCCTAATACTGCTGCTGCTGCCAACTCCTGGGTGTGTCTTTCAGCCAATATATGGGCTCCCAATGCTGCTGCCAACTCCAATGTGTTTTTCAGGCAATATATGGGCTCCCTATGCTGGCGCCAACTCCTGAGTGTGTCTTTCAGGCAATATATGAGCTCCCTATGCTGCTGCCAACTCCAATGTGTTTTTCATGCAATATGTGAACTCCCTATGCTGCTGCCAATCCAATGTGTCTTTCAGGCAATATATGGGCTTCCTATGCTGCTGCTGCTGCCAACTCCTGGGTGTGTCTTGCAGGCAATATATGGACTCCTAATGCTGCTTCCAACTCCAATGTGTTTTTCAGGCAATATATGAGCTCCCTATGCTGCTGCCAACTCCTGGGTGTGTCTTTCAGGCAATATATGGGCTCCTAATGCTGCTGCCAACTCCTGGGTGTGTCTTTCAGGCAATATATGGGCTCCTAGTGCTGCTGCCAACTCCTGGGTGTGTCTTTCAGGCAATATATGGGCTCCTAATGCTGCTGCTGCTACCAACTCCTGGGTGTGTCTTTTAGGCAATATCTGGGCTCCTAATGCTGCTGCCAACTCCTGAGTGTGTCTTTCAGGCAATATATGGGCTCCCAATGCTGCTGCCAACTCCTGGGTGTGTCTTTTAGGCAATATATGGGCTCCTAATGCTGCTGCCATCTCCTGAGTGTGTCTTTCAGGCAATATATGGGCTCTCAATGCTGCTGCCAACTCCAATGTGTTTTTCAGGCAATATATGAGCTCCCTATGCTGCTGCCAACTCCTGCGTGTGTCTTTCAGGCAATATATGAGCTCCCTATGCTGCTGCCAACTTCTGGGTGTGTCTTTTAGGCAATATATGAGCTCCCTATGCTGCTGCCAACTCCAATGTGTTTTTCAGGCAATATATGGGCTCCCTATGCTGCTGCCAAGTCCAGAGTGTGTCTTTCTGGCAATATATGAGCTCCCTATGCTGCTGCCAACTTCTGGGTGTGTCCTTTAGGCGATATATGAGCTCCCTATGCTGCTGCCAACTCCAATGTGTTTTTCAGGCAATATATGGGCTCCCTATGCTGCTGCCAAGTCCAGAGTGTGTCTTTCATGCAATATATGGGCTCCCAATGCTGTTGCCAACTCCAATGTGTTTTTCAGGCAATATATGGGCTCCCAATGCTGCTGCCAACTCCTCGGTGTGTCTTTCAGGCAATATATAAGCTCCCTATGCTGCTGCCAACTCTAATGTGTTTTTCAGGCAATATATGGTCCTAATGCTGCTGCTGCCAACTCCTTGGTGTGTTTTTCAGGCAATATATGGGCTCCTAATACTGCTGCTGCTGCCAACTCCTGGGTGTGTCTTTCAGCCAATATATGGGCTCCCAATACTGCTGCCAACTCCTGGGTTTGTCTTTCAGGCAATATATGGGCTCCCAATGCTGCTGCCAACTCAAATGTGTTTTTCAGGCAATATATGAGCTCCCTATGCTGCTGCCAACTCCTGGGTGTGTCTTTCAGGCAATACAGAGGCTCCTAATGCTGCTGCCAACTCCTGGGTGTGTCTTTCAGGCAATATATGGGCTCCCAATGCTGCTGCCAACTCCTGGGTGTGTCCTTCAGGCAATATATGGGCTCCCTATGCTGCTGACAAGTCCAGAGTTTGTCTTTCAGGAAATATATGGGCTCCTAATGCTGCTGCCAACTCCTGGGTGTGTCTTTCAGGCAATATATGGGCTCCTAGTGCTGCTGCCAACTCCTGGGTGTGTCTTTCAGGCAATTTATGGGCTCCTAATGCTGCTGCTGCTACCAACTCCTGGGTGTGTCTTTTAGGCAATATATGGGCTCCTAATGCTGCTGCCAACTTCTGGGTGTGTCTTTCAGGCAATATATGGGCTCCCAATGCTGCTGCCAACTCCAATGTGTTTTTCAGGCAATATATGAGCTCCCTATGCTGCTGCCAACTCCTGGGTGTGTCTTTCAGGCAATATATGGGCTCCTTATGCTGTTGCCAACTCCAATGTGGTTTTCAGGCAATATATGAGCTCCCTATGCTGCTGCCAACTCCAATGTTTTTTTCAGGCAATATATGGGCTCCCTATGCTGCTGCCAACTCCTGGGTGTGTCTTTCAGGCAAGATATAAGCTCCCTATGCTGCTGCCGACTCTAATGTGTTTTTCAGCCAATATATGGGCTCCTAATGCTGCTGCTGCCAACTCCTGGGTGTGTCTTTCAGGCAATATATGAGCTCCTAATACTTCTGCTGCTGCCAACTCCTGGGTGTGTCTTTCAGCCAATATATGGGCTCCCAATGCTTCTGCCAACTCCAATGTGTTTTTCAGGCAATATATGGGCTCCCTATGCTGCTGCCAACTCCTGAGTGTTTCTTTCAGGCAATAAATGAGCTCCCTATGCTGCTGCCAACTCCAATGTGTTTTTCAGGCAATATGTGAGCTCCCTATGCTGCTGCCAATCCAATGTGTCTTTCAGGCAATATATGGACTTCCTATGCTGCTGCTGCTGCCAACTCCTGGGTGTTTCTTGCAGGCAATATATGGGCTCCTAATGCTGCTGCCAACTCCCGGGTGTGTCTTTCAGGCAATATATGAGCTCCTAATGCTGCTGCCAACTCCTGGGTGTGTCTTTCAGGCAATATATGGACTCCTAATGCTGCTTCCAACTCCAATGTGTTTTTCAGGCAATATATGAGCTCCCTATGCTGCTGCCAACTCCTGGGTGTGTCTTTCAGGCAATATATGGGCTACTAATGCTGCTGCCAACTCCTGGGTGTGTCTTTCAGGCAATATATGGGCTCCTAATGCTGCTGCTGCTACCAACTCCTGGGTGTGTCTTTTAGGCAATATCTGGGCTCCTAATGCTGCTGCCAACTCCTGAGTGTGTCTTTCAGGCAATATATGGGCTCCCAATGCTGCTGCCAACTCTTGGGTGTGTCTTTTAGGCAATATATGGGCTCCTAATGCTGCTGCCATCTCCTGAGTGTGTCTTTCAGGCAATATATGGGCTCCCAATGCTGCTGCCAACTCCAATGTGTTTTTCAGGCAATATATGAGCTCCCTATGCTGCTGCCAACTCCTGCGTGTGTCTTTCAGGCAATATATGAGCTCCCTATGCTGCTGCCAACTTCTGGGTGTGTCTTTTAGGCAATATATGAGCTCCCTATGCTGCTGCCAACTCCAATGTGTTTTTCAGGCAATATATGGGCTCCCTATGCTGCTGCCAAGTCCAGAGTGTGTCTTTCTGGCAATATATGAGCTCCCTATGCTGCTGCCAACTTCTGGGTGTGTCCTTTAGGCAATATATGAGCTCCCTATGCTGCTGCCAACTCCAATGTGTTTTTCAGGCAATATATGGGCTCCCTATGCTGCTGCCAAGTCCAGAGTGTGTCTTTCATGCAATATATGGGCTCCCAATGCTGTTGCCAACTCCAATGTGTTTTTCAGGCAATATATGAGCTCCCTATGCTGCTGCCACCTCCAATGTTTTTTTCAGGCAATATATGGGCTCCCAATGCTGCTGCCAACTCCTCGGTGTGTCTTTCAGGCAATATATAAGCTCCCTATGCTGCTGCCAACTCTAATGTGTTTTTCAGGCAATATATGGTCCTAATGGTGCTGCTGCCAACTCCTTGGTGTGTTTTTCAGGCAATATATGGGCTCCTAATACTGCTGCTGCTGCCAACTCCTGGGTGTGTCTTTCAGCCAATATATGGGCTCCCAATACTGCTGCCAACTCCTGGGTTTGTCTTTCAGGCAATATATGGGCTCCCAATGCTGCTGCCAACTCAAATGTGTTTTTCAGGCAATATATGAGCTCCCTATGCTGCTGCCAACTCCTGGGTGTGTCTTTCAGGCAATACATAGGCTCCTAATGCTGCTGCCAACTCCTGGGTGTGTCTTTCATGCAATATATGGGCTCCCAATGCTGCTGCCAACTCCTGGGTGTGTCCTTCAGGCAATATATGGGCTCCCTATGCTGCTGACAAGTCCAGAGTTTGTCTTTCAGGCAATATATGGGCTCCTAATGCTGCTGCCAACTCCTGGGTGTGTCTTTCAGGCAATATATGGGCTCCTAGTGCTGCTGCCAACTCCTGGGTGTGTCTTTCAGGCAATTTATGGGCTCCTAATGCTGCTGCTGCTACCAACTCCTGGGTGTGTCTTTTAGGCAATATATGGGCTCCTAATGCTGCTGCCAACTTCTGGGTGTGTCTTTCAGGCAATATATGGGCTCCCAATGCTGCTGCCAACTCCAATGTGTTTTTCAGGCAATATATGAGCTCCCTATGCTGCTGCCAACTCCTGGGTGTGTCTTTCAGGCAATATATGGGCTCCCTATGCTGTTGCCAACTCCAATGTGGTTTTCAGGCAATATATGAGCTCCCTATGCTGCTGCCAACTCCAATGTTTTTTTCAGGCAATATATGGGCTCCCTATGCTGCTGCCAACTCCTGGGTGTGTCTTTCAGGCAAGATATAAGCTCCCTATGCTGCTGCCGACTCTAATGTGTTTTTCAGCCAATATATGGGCTCCTAATGCTGCTGCTGCCAACTCCTGGGTGTGTCTTTCAGGCAATATATGAGCTCCCTATGCTGCTGCCAACTCCAATGTGTTTTTCAGCCAATATATGGGCTCCTAATACTTCTGCTGCTGCCAACTCCTGGGTGTGTCTTTCAGCCAATATATGGGCTCCCAATGCTTCTGCCAACTCCAATGTGTTTTTCAGGCAATATATGGGCTCCCTATGCTGCTGCCAACTCCTGAGTGTTTCTTTCAGGCAATAAATGAGCTCCCTATGCTGCTGCCAACTCCAATGTGTTTTTCAGGCAATATGTGAGCTCCCTATGCTGCTGCCAATCCAATGTGTCTTTCAGGCAATATATGGACTTCCTATGCTGCTGCTGCTGCCAACTCCTGGGTGTTTCTTGCAGGCAATATATGGGCTCCTAATGCTGCTGCCAACTCCCGGGTGTGTCTTTCAGGCAATATATGGGCTCCTAATGCTGCTGCCAACTCCTGGGTGTGTCTTTCAGGCAATATATGGACTCCTAATGCTGCTTCCAACTCCAATGTGTTTTTCAGGCAATATATGAGCTCCCTATGCTGCTGCCAACTCCTGGGTGTGTCTTTCAGGCAATATATGGGCTCCTAATGCTGCTGCCAACTCCTGGGTGTGTCTTTCAGGCAATATATGGGCTTCTAGTGCTGCTGCCAACTCCTGGGTGTGTCTTTCAGGCAATATATGGGCTCCTAATGCTGCTGCTGCTACCAACTCCTGGGTGTGTCTTTTAGGCAATATATGGGCTCCTAATGCTGCTGCCAACTCCTGAGTGTGTCTTTCAGGCAATATATGGGCTCCCAATGCTGCTGCCAACTCCAATGTGTTTTTCAGGCAATATATGAGCTCCCTATGCTGCTGCCAACTCCTGGGTGTGTCTTTCAGGCAATATATGGGCTCCCAATGCTGCTGCCAACTCCAATGTGGTTTTCAGGCAATATATGAGCTCCCTATGCTGCTGCCAACTCCAATGTTTTTTTCAGGCAATATATGGGCTCCCTATGCTGCTGCCAACCCCTGGGTGTGTCTTTTAGGCAATATATAAGCTCCATATGCTGCTGCCGACTCTAATGTGTTTTTACGGCAATATATGGGCTCCTAACGCAGCTGCTGCCAACTCCTGGGTGTGTCTTTCAGGCAATATATGAGCTCCCTATGCTGCTGCCAACTCCTGGGTGTGTTTTTCAGGCAATATATGGGCTCCTAATACTGCTGCTGCTGCCAACTCCTGGGTTTGTCTTTCAGCCAATATATGGGCTCCCAATGCTGCTGCCAACTCCTGGGTGTGTCTTTCAGGCAATATATGGGCTCCCAATGCTGCTGCCAACTCAAATGTGTTTTTCAGGCAATATATGGGCTCCTAATGCAGCTGCTGCTGCAGGCAACTCCTGAGTGTGTCTTTCAGGCAATTTATGAGCTCCCTATGCTGCTGCCAACTTCTGGGTGTGTCTTTTAGGCAATATATGAGCTCCCTATGCTGCTGCCAACTCCAATGTGTTTTTCAGGCAATGTATGGGCTCCCTATGCTGCTGCCAAGTCCGCAGTGTGTCTTTTAGGCAATATGTGAGCTCCCTATGCTGCTTCCAAGTCCTGGGTGTGTCTTTCAGGCAATACATAGGCTCCTAATGCTGCTGTCAACTCCTGGGTGTGTCTTTCAGGCAATATATGGGCTCCCAATGCTGCTGCCAACTCCTGGGTATGTCTTTCAGGCAATATATGGGCTTCCAATGCTGCTGCCACCTCCAATGTGTTTTTCAGGCAATATATGGTCTGCCTATGCTGCTTCCAAGTCCTGGGTGTGTCTTTCAGGCAATGCATAGGCTCCTAATGCTGCTGCCAACTCCTGGGTGTGTCTTTCAGGCAATATATGGGCTCCCAATGCTGCTGCCAACTCCTGGGTATGTCTTTCAGGCAATATATGGGCTTCCAATGCTGCTGCCACCTCCAATGTGTTTTTCAGGCAATATATGGGCTCCTAATGCTGCTGCCAACTCCTGGGTGTGTCTTTCAAGCAATATATGGGCTCCTAATGCTGCTGATGCTGCCAACCCCTGGGCGTGTCTTTCAGGCAATATATGAGCTCCCTATGCTGCTGCCAACTCCAATGTGTTTTTTAGGCAATATATGGGGTCCTAATGCTGCTGCTGCTGCTGCCAACCCCTGGGCGTGTCTTTCAGGCAATATATGAGCTCCCTATGCTGTTGCCAACTCCAATGTATTTTTCAGGCAATATATGGGCTCCTAATGCTGCTGCTGCTGCAAACTCCTGGGTGTGTATTTCAGGCAATATATGAGCTCCCTATGCTCCTGCCAACTCCAATGTGTTTTTCAGGCAATATATGGGCTCCTAATGCTGCTGCTGCTGCCAACTCCTGGGTGTGTCTTTCAGGCAATATATGGGCTCCCAATGCTGCTGCCAACTCCAATGTGTTTTTCAGGCAATATATGGGCTCCCTATGCTGCTGCCAACTCCAACGTGTTTTTCAGGCAATATATGGGCTCCTAATGCAGCTGCTGCTGCTGCTGCTGTCAACTCCTGAGTGTGTCTTTCAGGCAATATATGAGCTCCCTATGCTGCTGCCAACTCCAGTGAGTTTTTCAGGCAATATATGGGCTCCTAATGCTGCTGCAGCCAACTCCTGAGTGTGTCTTTCAGGCAATATATGAGCTCCCTATGCTGCTGCAAACTTCTGGGTGTGTCTTTTAGGCAATATATGAGCTCCCTATGCTGCTGCCAAGTCCAGAGTGTGTCTTTCGGGCAATATATGAGCTCCCTATGCTGCTGCCAACTTCTGGGTGTGTCCTTTAGGCAATATATGGGTTCCCTATGCTGCTGCCAACTCCAATGTGTTTTTGAGGCAATATATGGGCTCCCTATGCTGCTGCCAAGTCCAGAGTGTGTCTTTCAGGCACAATATGGGCTCCCTATGCTGTTGCCAACTCCAATGTGTTTTTGAGGCAATATATGGGCTCCCTATGCTGCTGCCAAGTCCAGAGTTTGTCTTTCAGGCAATATATGGGCTCCCTATGCTGTTGCCAACTCCAATGTGTTTTTAAGGCAATATATGAGCTCCCTATGCTGCTGCCAACTCCAATGTTTTTTTCAGGCAATATATGGGCTCCCTATGCTGCTGCCAACTCCTCGGTGTGTCTTTCAGGCAATATATAAGCTCCCTATGCTGCTGCCAACTCTAATGTGTTTTTCAGGCAATATATGGTCCTAATGCTGCTGCTGCCAACTCCTTGGTGTGTTTTTCAGGCAATATATGGGCTCCTAATACTGCTGCTGCTGCCAACTCCTGGGTGTGTCTTTCAGCCAATATATGGGCTCCCAATACTGCTGCCAACTCCTGGGTTTGTCTTTCAGGCAATATATGGGCTCCCAATGCTGCTGCCAACTCAAATGTGTTTTTCAGGCAATATATGAGCTCCCTATGCTGCTGCCAACTCCTGGGTGTGTCTTTCAGGCAATACATAGGCTCCTAATGCTGCTGCCAACTCCTGGGTGTGTCTTTCATGCAATATATGGGCTCCCAATGCTGCTGCCATCTCCTGGGTGTGTCCTTCAGGCAATATATGGGCTCCCTATGCTGCTGACAAGTCCAGAGTTTGTCTTTCAGGCAATATATGGGCTCCTAATGCTGCTGCCAACTCCTGGGTGTGTCTTTCAGGCAATATATGAGCTCCCTATGCTGCTGCCAACTCCTGGGTGTGTCTTTCAGGCAATATATGAGCTCCCAATGCTGCTGCCAAGTCCAGAGTATGTCTTTCAGGCAATATATGGGCTCCTAATGTTGCTGCCAACTCCTGGGTGTGTCTTTCCGACAATATATGGGCTCCCTATGCTGCTGCCAAGTTCAGGGTGTGTTTTTCAGGCAATATATGGGCTAATCATGCTGATGCCACCTCAAGGCTCTGTAATTGTGCCGCTCTGTGACAGCGAATCTAATAGCGATGCCTCTGATCTGCATGTTATACTTCTTTACAATAGCATGTCACTAACCCAGCATGCATCCTATGCATGTGACAGCCAAGCAAAACGTTCTGCAACCCTATGGAGGCTCTCAAACGCCCAGAAATAGCCGTTTTTAATAGCAATTCGTCGCGGCCGAGACGATTTTCCCTGCGGCTAGCAGGTGACTTGCCATTAACCCCCGGCACCCCTAATTACCTGCCTCCCCAAAGCCCGGGGGGGGGCAGAGGAGCCCAGGCCCACACAGGGTATGTGGGCTTGTAGGCTGCAGGGTAGGGGGCCACAAAAGCTGGCCCCTGCACTCTGATCTACAAGCCCCCATAGCTGGTCTGGTAATGCTGGGTAAGGGGGACCCCATTTCATTTTTTGGGGGATTTTTAAGGGTTTTTAACCCTTAAAATTCCATAAAAATGGGGTCCACCCAGGAGTGTGGATAGTAGTGGATAGTATTATTTTATTTGTAAATGTTATAAAGTACTCAGTTTGGGGGGGTCTCCTGGGCAAGAATGGGGGGGCTACCGAAACATATGTGGTACCATTGTAATCAGGAGAAATGGGGCATTCACATGCAATATGGTTTTCATTCATAAAACAAATGTTTTATTTAAAATAAAGGAGACAATTGTCTAAAATATATTATTTTATTTATTTTTTGTTTTTTTACGCAAAAATATTTGAAAAACAGTAGAAAAATTACAAACAAGACATTTCATGTTAAAGCATAAACTCTGCTGCAATATATATATATATATATATATATATATATATATTCTTTTTTTTTTTTCTTTCCTGGAAATTCTGGCAAAAATCACGGTTAAACATGGTGCAAAATGGGGAAAAATGACCTGTCAACAGAGGTGACAAAAGTTCAAGTAGGCTGGCAATTAAAAAGGTTGAAAGTAGCTATGGATGTTGGGTATTTTTCTGCTCAGGGGATCTTGCGCTTTCGGACTTAGCTTGTGTTTTGTTGCATATTGATATTTTAGGGAAAGGTGTTTTTTATTCTGCTTTTTTATAATTTTTTAGGGAAACCCTGTGCAACCATAGAATTCTTTGACGGATTACTTCCAGAAAGTTGAGCCCACTACAACAAGCTGGGTACGCTTAGAAAGCTTAACGTGTGTACTTTCAGGGAATATATAGTTTGTGGGGGGTATTCCAAATATAAAGGGTTGTTCTGGTAGAAAAAGCGCAAGGTGCACACTTTGTCAGCAGAGCTGAAATTTTCAAGTAAAATTACCGTTACGCACAAGCTTTACTTTGGGGTGTTTGGCAACTCTTCTCTTGACAGTAGTTATGCATGTTGGGTATTGTTCTGTTCGGGGGATGTTGCTTTTTCAGATTCAACTTGTTTTTCTTGTTTGCATATTATTTTTTTAGGAAAATGTGACTTTGATTCAATTTTTTTATTCTTTTTTTAGGGAAACCCTGTGCAACCATATAATTGATTGAGGGATTACTTCCAGAAAACTGCACCCATGTCAACAAGCCTGGTACGCCTAGAAAGCTTGAGGTATGCACTTCCAGAGAATATATAGTTTTTATGGGATATTTCAAATGTAAAGAGTTGTTTTTCTGGAAAAACTGCAAGGTGCGCAGAGCGCATAGCATAGTTGTATTTTATCTGAAAATTTTCTAAAGCGCTGTTTCAGTTTGGGGGAGTCTCCTGAGCAGGAAAAGGTGTCTACCAATGCATATATGGTACCGTTGTAACAGGGAGAAATGGGGCTTTTACACGCAATAAGATTTCATTGACAAACTTACATTTTTTATTGCAACAAAACACTACAAATTGTAAAAAATAGATTTTTTTTTTAACATATTTTACCAAAAAATATTGAGAATACACCTAAAATATTACAAACAAGACATTTCATGTTAAAGCCCAGACTCTGCTCTGCTGAAAAAAACAAAATTAAATTTCCCTGGGAAATCCCTGGAAATCCCTTCAAAAATCACAGTTAAACATGTGGAGCGCAAAATAGTGCAAAATGGTCTGGCAACAAGGGTGACAAAATCTCCAGGGATAGGCTGGCAGTGAAAGGGTTAAGCCTAGAGGCAGTCAAATGTGCCCCGACGGCAATAGATGTCTGGTTCTGGGCTACCACTACCTTTTGTCCTAAAATTATCCAGTGGTCCAACACTCTCTCAAAGTTTGGGACTCTTTGGTTATGCCGCATTTGTCATCGACTATGAGTAGGAACCCCCGAGGGGTTTGTCATTGACTAAATTGACTAATAGTAAGTAGTAAGTAATGTTCTACCTAGGATACTTTTCTCTATGATCACTGGACTAAGGCTAGGATTACTCATTAATTAAATAATCAGAGTGTTGTCCCTTTCTCAACTTTAGTAGCAGCAGAAAAAGCTTTGCCTAATATAGAATTATTTTGCTACTTACAGTTAAAACAAGCTGCAGAGTCCAAAATTAAAGGAAATTATTCTTTTGATAATCTCTCAAGTTTTGAACATCTGTGTTTTTCAGTCTGTACCTCTAGACGGATTATATCACTACTTTATTCAGAATTATCATTAAGTTTGGAAGCTTCAAACCAGCCTATGACCAGAAATGGAAAAATGATTAGGTCTTCCACCAGATGAAGACGACTGGCAACTAATATGGTGGGATTCTGCTAGGGCTTCCACTAGTGCTGCCTTGGTTGAAACTAATCTAAAACTATTATATAGATGATATCTTGTTCCAACTAGAATTGCCTATTCTACTCCAGTTATTCATCTAAATGCTTTAGAGGATGCCATACCGAGAGTTCCTTCGTTCATATTTGGTGGTTGTCTCACAATGTGGGAGCGCTCTGGTCCATATCATACCAAATGATACTACCTTTACAAATGGTATTACCTTTCACAAAACGCCACTTCTAAACCATAAAGCAGAGGAGTTAACTAACGTGCAATTCTCTTTGATGGAACACATCTGCACTGCTACAAAACAGACTATATCTAAGGGGTGGAAATCTCCTGGATGTTAAAAACAGGTTAAGTCAAATTACGGTTAATGAAAAAAATTGCCTCAACCCTAAATGTTTCTATGCCTTGATTTTATGAACTGGCACCGAGCTAGGAGATACATTGAGTATTCCTTTGATATTTTCTTCCAGGCTCCTTTTAAAGAGTTTTAGATATTTGGCACACCTCATGGCAGTATGTTTATATGAAGAGAGACAGTACAGGTCAAAACCAGGCAAGAACCCATACCCCTTTTATTCAGACATAGAAGACATATTACATCACATTTGAATATTAGGGTTGATTCAGAGCCCCTTTCTCATCATTTTTGTGGAGGTCTTGCTACCAAACGAAAAATCATGCAAAAATGAAAACATTTCACACTAAAGTTCTTGCAGAAAAAAGGCTTTGCTGAATCAGACGAGGGGAAAAAATGAACGAGAATGGAAATATTCACACAAAAAAAGGTGAGAAAGGGGCACTGAATCAACACTATTCAGTCGCTTTTTTATCACGTGCACAGAACTCCATGGCTGCCTGTCACTAAGAGATTTCATTCTGAAATGCCTACAGTAATGCCAAATATGTGCAAAAAAGCTACAGTTAAAAAAAAAACTAGTTGAGGTCACTACTGTAATTAAAAAATGTTATAGAACTTGGCATTACTACAGTATAGTATATTAGTCTATTTGCAAACATCCTATTTCTGGTCTTGGATTGGTTGCCACATTATGCTACTCAGTCCATGTAGACAAAAATTATAGGCCACAGAACCATTTCTTTACCTTCCCCTCTATGGGCATCCTGATTTGGGATACCAGTCTGATCTTTGAACAATCATAATACTTACCTTTCCATATTCTGGGACATCAGCTTCACCTGCCATGAATGATGGAAAAAATAAAGTAAAATACTTGCTACAATGATATGTTGCAGCTGATTTTAATTTGGATTCATCTTATTGATATATATCAAAACCAACCATGGAATCACATTTTGAGTTCTTCATAAAATGTTAAATTATGTACGCTTGAAGACATGCTTTTTAAATAGCATTTGATACTGCTTTGATCATAATTATGTCTACTCTAATATTCTCTTTCTGAACTGACAAGCATGATCTCACGGGACAGACAAAATGGTTGGGCTTTGATTTATATTACAGAGTCAGAGAACATATCAGTAGTCACTTCCTTCACCACCGCACCCTTTGAAAACTTCTGGTATCTACGCCAACAACTTCAATAGTCTTGGCACAACTTTAATTTGAAAAATGCTTAATTCCATACCAACATTTGGTTGAAGTATTGATTTTGGAAATTACCCGTGGTTCCTTCAAATGATGTATAAACATATGCTGTAAATTCTTGCAGTCTGGGTGTATACACATGCATCTACTTTGTTTTATTTTAATTGCAAGAAAGTGAACAAAATGTTGTTGACATTTGGTATATATCATATAAATATGGATGTAGTACAAGCATTGCACCCCCCCCCCCCCCCCCACCCTCCTAGTTTCTGGGAGCTCTTGGAATAGATTTAGAGATGTAAAGAGATCATTTGCATGGCTCTGCCTACTGTACCTTTAAATAGAGGGCATTTAGATATTCTGAATCCCTCTATATGGCTTAATATGGGTCCCTGGTTACTGACTATGGGGTTTATTCATCAAGGGATAGCGCCAGGTAGTGCCTCGTAGCAGCAGGCAGCGGCTGGTGAAAGCCGGGCGCTGTAGGCAATACCACATTTATGAAGGCGATTCTGGTGAGCGACTCTAACAGCACCATGTAGCATACGATTCATCATTACAGCTCAGCGTATAGTGCAGGCGCTCTAGCTACAAGAGCGCCAGATATTACCTGTCACTACCTGTCGCTCTCCCATACATTGCAATGGATGTTCCTTTTCTTCTGTTTAAACAGGGTTTTTTGTGTTTCATTTTTTTTCTCTCAAATAATTGTGTGACCTCTCCTGGCCTAGAAAAAGTCATTTTTGAAAACTTTTTTGATTTCTTATATTTTCATGGCCAACTTTGAAGCTGAATTTATCTACCCTACAGGGGCCTTCTCACGTAACATACTCACCTGGCAGCGCTACATCGATGATGTATTCATGATTTGGCATGGCCAGCTTGATGAACTCCTGTCGTTTCATGCATATCTTAATCAATGTACCCCGACCATCTCTTTCTCCATTGACCATAGTAACACTGAGATTCACTTTCTTGACGTACACATCAAGTTGATAGATGGCTGTCTCACCACAGATGTTTACAAAAAGCCCACTGATCGTAATACACTACTCCATGCCACAAGCTTCCATCAACCATCGCTGTTAAAGGGCCTGCCATATGGCCAGTTTGTTTGGATTAGGCGTATAACCTCCTCAGATGATCTATACGATCTTCGTCCTAATGAACTGATACACAATTTACTACAGCGTGGGTATGAACTTGACAGTCTACAGACGGCACAGGCCAGGGCTAGGGGTCTTAATCACACCACCCTACGCACCTTTCGCCCTAAACATACCACCACACGTGTACCATGTATTCTTAATTTTTCCCAACTCTCCACTCAGGCGCAGAGGATTGTCCGCAAACATTGGCTAATTCTACAATCCGATGAGAAGGTGTCAGAAACCTTTAAGGACCCTCCACTAACAGTCTATAGGAAAGCTAGGAATCTGAGGTCATCGTTGGTCAGAGCGGAATTCCACTCACCTAAGCCGACCATGACATTCAACTGGCTCTCGGATATAGAGAAACCCAAAGGTGTGTACCCATGTGGGCATTGTGCCCAGTGTGGCTACACTTCTAAGTCAACCAGCTTTACCCATCCCAATTCAGGCAAAAGGTACCCCATACAGGATTTCATCAATTGCTCATCTAAAAATGTAATCTACCTCATCAAATGCCCATGTGGCAAAGGGTATGTGGGCAAAACAAAACGTGAGCTACGACAGAGAATCTGCGAGCACAGGTCTGATATTCGGAATGGCCGGGCAGAATCCTCTGTCGCTAGACATTTCATGGAATTGGGTCATAACATCAGCCAGCTAAGGTTTGTGGGCATTGAATTAGTAAGGTTACCCTATAGAGGAGGTGACATGGATAAGAGACTCCTACTACGGGAGCTGGCTTGGATTTTCAAACTGGGCACTAAGAGCCCAGGTGGTCTTAATGAGGATCTCGATTTTTCTGTTTATTTATAACTTTATTTCATTATTCAATTTTTTCTGATAGTCTGTCCCTCTTTTTGCTCCCAGTTTGGTCTATTGTGCAATGATTAGATTTTGGAACGTGATTAATTTCACATGTAGTATCCTGTTTTTATTATTTACTCACACTTCTTGGTTCTATTTTTAATAACCAGTTTTTATGTTTGCCTTTCAGCAGCCTTGAACCCACTCTCTGGTCTCTCCTGAGGGCTCCAGCCTGGTCTCCAGCTGCCAATTATCTCCATCAGGGCTTTCCCATATAACGGACCTGTCATTGCCACGCCCCCAACACTGTGCGCAAAACCGATCATTCTAAATAGATCATCCTAAATACATTATTTAATATATGGACATCCGTTGGCTGTTATATATACCTGCTTTTTAGCTTAAACTGTTTATCTATTCACTAATTTTGCGTACGCCATATTTGGTGTGGCAAACACAGGCATTTTCTATTATTGTTGCTGTCCGGCGGCCATCTTTGTTGTAGCACGCAGGGCTGACTCTGTTTCTGCACAGCCAGCCCATCCTGTGTGCAGACGCCATCTTTACTGTGGCGTGTCTGACGCCCCTCGCCATCTTGGATGAGGGCAAGTCCCACTGTATGTCCCCCCTTCTGACCAGGTTCTTTTTTGCTCATATTAAATGCCCCCGCAGGCCCGCGCACGCCCCATGCATCACGCGGCTTCACCCGCAATCTCTGCGGTGGCCAGCATGATCGGGACGTGTCACGGGCGCTGCCGATGACGTCACAGTATGGCGCCGGCACGCGCGCCCCCTGTGGTGTCATCATTTCTGTCAGCTGGAGACCCTTGACTAGGTTTAAAAGCCCCATACCTACCTGACATGGATACCGCTAGCCTCTTGACAAAGGTCTATTGAGGACCGAAACGTTGAGGTGTCCTTGCGACCTGCGGTCAGCCTGTAAGTGCTTTTTTCCAACTGCATTCCTTGCTTGATTATGTTTTGCTTACTTCATGTCTTAAAGGGAAATACACTGCAAACTTGAATGTACTTTTTCTGATTAATCTGTTCTCATTTTCTGTTCATCATACTTGTATCAGAGTTTCTGCATTTGTATTTTCCCTACTTATGCTTGATGTGTATACGGCCAGCTTTTTCATATAGAACCTGATTGATTTCACTGTAAATAATCTTTCACTGTTGTATTGCACTATAATTTGAGCATTAAATCATGAACTGCACTACATAGTCCTGTTTTGGTGTTCATTACCTCCCATATTGCAATTTGTTTCTTATATTTTTATACAGAATTGTCATTACAGGTCTGGCATTAAAGTATTAATGTTACTAGTGGATATGTGTTCAAAAACAAACTTTAATCACACAGCGTCTGCCGCTCTATGCTGTAGCGACCAGATCCAGAGCGCCTGTTGAATATGGTGTGAGTCGCTGAGAGTCAGGTCGCAATGAGCTGCCGCTACCTTTAGCTCCCTGCAACGCTGTACTGGTGTTAGAATGCCCAACATACATCTCATTCATCAATGCCAGCCAGGTTACTACAGCGAATAAGATGCTCTGTTTCAGCGCCCGATAGCTGATAACGGCGTATACTAGAGGTCGCTCTTAGCGCCAATATCTGGTGCTAGTAATGAATCAGCCTGCCGGTTCTGCTACTCCCAAACCTCATCCTCATTACAGCCATTCACTTTCCTCCTTGTGCCCATGAAGGGCAGAATACGTGTCCCCAAAGTTGGAGTGGATGTCTGTGTACAGATTATTAGCTAAACTTAAGCATTGCATCCCCCCCCCCCCCGCACTCCCTGGGAGATCTGTGAATAGCTTTAGAGATGCCTAATGCAAGGGGTTGATTTTTATTTATCTAGCACCATCTTCTTCTGTGGTGTTGTACACATTAGTAATTGCATATAACAGGAGAGAAATCTGACTTTACAAGCTTTCTGCTGTCCTTCAAAGGGCCAGTTAATAACAAGAGTCTTAAAGGAGCCACAGCACTCAACCCTGTTAGCTTGCAGGCCAACCTACAATCTGTCTCTAAACTTGGTTAAAAACAGAGGACTCGGTCACACACATCTGCAGAAGTATGCTTACGCTGCACCACCAGTGCCAAAGTGCCTCTGTGGGGTGCAGTCCTAACTCTAATCTCTGAGAGCCCATTTGGGACATACAGTGCAATAGATAAATTGGGAGCAGCTTACCTGAGGTTGCCCTAAACGTCTCAAGTGCAGGCCATGGGGTGGAAGGGTCAAAGACCTTGCAATACAGCCTAGACCCCACACACCATGTGCTTGCACAAATTCAAAAGAAAAAAGAAACAAAGGGGGGGGTGGGGTGTTAGCCACTTTAGAGACAGATTATAGGCTGGCCTGCAAGCTAACAGGGTTGAGTGCTGTCATGCATGATGCATGATGATGACAGTTAGTCATTTGTCGTGGCCATGTCATTGGGCAAACAGCTCATATAAGTTTCTGTTTCAATCTTTCAATCTTTTCAATCATTTTATTGTCATTTTTTGGTATATAAGTTGTCAGTATGACATATTGTACTTTTACAAATAAAAGAAAAGAAACACGAAACACAAGTTGTCATTCTTAATCCACCATCTCATACATGTATAACATTTTCAATAAATTGTTAAGGCACATTTAAGGTGTTATAAGGCTTCCAAGGCTCAATTGAGCGTAAACATAAGGGGGTTCGAATTTTGCGCCTATTAACAAGTGATCATCATTTGACGGACAGGTGGGTGGTCTCCTCCTGTCCCGAACTCTACTCTACACCGCCATCCCCATAGTGCTGAGGGGGGGGTGAGGGGGGTCTGAAGGATCTGAGCTCAGGGAATTGGTAAAAGTGGGAAGGGGGGAACGGAAAGACGGGGATAGGATAGAGAGAGAAGAGAAGGAAAAAAAAGGATTTACAGGCCACTTTTCACTGTAACAAGCTCTCCCTCAGGTCTGGAAACGAGTATTCTATCCAAGGGCTCCAAGTCTTTATGAATTTCTCATGGGAATCTCTCAGAATTCTAGTCAGTTTTTCATTGATAAAGATGCCATTCAGCCTTTCTTTAACCATCTGGAATGGAACATTACCTTTTTTCCATGAGCTTGCAATAGCTAGTTTCGCAGCTCTTATAGGTTTCAATGGGGAGCAAGAGTGGCCGCATCCCTAGCAGCGTGCATGCATGAATGGCTGGGACGGGAGTGGGCACACAGCCTGAGGATGCGACTGATGCAGTCAGTCTTACCCCCTATTGAAAACAACGAGAGATGTTTGCCGAATGATGTGATCAAGACTAATGGCTCTCATTGGACAAGATCTTGCGCATGTGACATTGGACCCAGGAAACGTGAGTGATTACTGGTGCCCCAGGGGGGTCTCACACAGCAGGGCATCCCAGTTCGGGATTTCAGATTTCAAGGCCGGCCAGGGTTGGTTTTGTTCTGCTTTAAACCAGGTTATAAGCTTGTCTGAACAGGTGAGTTTTGAGGGCATTTTTGAAAGCTTGGAGAACTAAAAAGTGTCAAATTAAAGCTTGACAGGAGAAAACAGCAGAACCTAATTGGAGGATGTGTCTGGGTTGGTATTGTTGGAATCTGAAAGTAAATTGTAAAAGAAATGATCAGTTTTGGTGAAAATAAAATCTTTAAATGTTGTTGTAAGTCACCAGCAAAATACACTGTTGAATGATGTTATATTTGAAATTCTGTTTAACATTTCCTAAAAATAGACCCCCCACACCAAGATAGACCTTTAGGTGGGTGACTACAATTAAGTTTAGACTTTTGTAACTGTAGGTTACTAAAGAGTCTCACTAGGTGAAATGCAGGTGAAGACATTCTCTGTCTCCATGTATCTGGTTCATAAGAAACAGTTTTTCAGTAGCATGATCACTATATGTTAAGGTACTCGGAAGAATAGCCAGCAGCAGCTTCTGGTCCCCCATTAGAGGAAGAAGTGACCTTCACTAGGTAAGGATAGCTAATTAAAAAAGGGCTAGGGCTGGCAGGAGGCCATGTCCACAGTAGACCTACATACCCCCTCAGGATACTCCCCAGTGAGGATTTAGGTCTGCTTTAAGGGTATTTTGTCATATTTTGACATGACTTTTGGTGGACACAAATAAACCCAATGCAAGTATTTTTTCGGGATTTCTAGAAGAAGTATGTTTTTGAATGTGCTTCCCTGAACTTTCTCTTTTTTCTAATTTTTAGCTTATTTTCTGTTCACATGGTTGGGGCAATAATGGCATCTATATAGGTTATATATAGGTATATATAGGTTATTTGTCAGCATCTGTATAAGCCCCTCCCCCCCAGTCTCTAGTATTGACGCTTTGATACATCTGCAAAGGTCGACAGTAATGACAATAGGCTCGATTCAGAGAGACAAACAAAGACTTTCGTTTTAGTGCCAATCTGTTTTTTTTTTTTAAATGTTCCCACTCTCGTATGAGTGTGCGAGCGATTCTATGCATGCATTGCTAGCCTTCAGTAAAGTTTCCGTCCGTTCGTATGCCAGAGTACGAGTACGAGGATGTCATTTTACAGCGTGACTTTTCTGTTTCATTTTCTCATGTTACAACGTCGGCTTTTGATTTTGCTCTTTTTCCATCGTCTCCTTCCACGAATCCTTTACGTTTCCCGTTAGATTCTGTTTCCCTTTTTCAATAAATATTCGTCCAGACATAAATCCTTACGATCTTGCGCCTGCGCACTACAAACTTAACTCAAACTTAACTCATTAAAGTGCTCGCCTACATATTTGGATCACTCACTTCTACTACAATGCTTAGCTAAACCACTTTGCACTTTCCTACATCTTCCATGTTTCACCCCTAAAACTGTCCCAAACCACTTCCCACTTCTCGGTCATGTGAATATTCAGTTCGTTATAGTTTAGTGTTAATTTATTTTGTAAATGAAATGACACTGAAACTTTTATTATTATTTTTTTTCATCATAAAATATAAGATATTAAAATATTTTGAAAATTTAAAATTTTTACTATAACTATAAAAAACTAAATACATAGCAATGGCAGGCCACAGAACATTATTCTTCATCTGTGGTCCCCAACGAGTCGCGCAGCTCCTGCATCTCGCCCACCAACTGAAGGACCCTGACACTCAGTTGTGCCGCTCTGGCACGTGTGGTCCCTGTTAAAAAATGTAAATTAAATTATTGGTATAACCTTGTTGGGGTCATACTGCAGTGCCCCCTCCCCCCCCCGTATGGTCCAAACACCTAAATCTGGACTTCAAAAGCCCAAAGGCCCTCGCCACCACGATTATAGAACTCCTGGCCCGCATTCTGCAGACAAAAAAACGGGCATCAGGAGCAAGGGCAGGAGTGGATATCCAGAATCCCCTGAAAGAATTTAAAAATACTAACATAAAATACACATTCTAAGCAACAATATTGTTTAACATGTCATCAAGGGCTAAAAACAGCCATAGGTTAAGACATAAGTCATCAACTATGTTCATCGGAGCTCTGCAATATATAAGCATCATGGGACGACCCTGGATGCCCTGCAAGAACACTGAGGAATTGCATAGCTGGACCAAACACTGCTTTTATGATGTGCGAGTGGCACATCTTGCAGTTCCTGCAACCAAATATAAAATAATTACACAAAGCAAAGGTAACCGACTAAAACAAGAACTCCTACAACAAATTAAGATTCAAGTTCAACAATCCAAATATAATTCACAAAGGACATAAGTCTCAAAAAATATAGCAATTATATGGATGTGTGGGAAAATAAAGGTTTACATGCTAAGGACCAATTAAGGTCAGCATTAAAATGCTTCTATAAGGCATACATGAAATGTATTAATTCAGGTATGCATTGCTATACAATTTATAGGCTCAGCCATGCTGATACATGCAATGCCTTGGTGCTAAAGGCGCGCAGACTCCTCCACATAGCCGCAAAACATGTTCAACAATAGCAACCCGAGCCCTCAAAGGTCCCGTAAGTGGATCGCAAATGAAACGGTTTAATAGGGTGGTGGTCCCTCGGCAATCAGCTCTCTGAATCAAACGCAAGCCCATCCCAACAACGTAAGTTATCTGAACGAACAAAAAATATCAGATTTTGTGGGGAAAATGATCCGAACTAACGCAAATGATCCGATTTAGTTTCATTCTTCGAAAGCGCATATACGAATGCGCCCGAACGTTCGTACGAATGGAAAATGAGCGAAAATAACAAAAAAAAAAGACTAACACACACAAAAACTTTCACAGACAGCTACGGAAGTCCAGACGAATGTGCCTCTGAATCGAGCCTAATGTCCGGGCCCATAGAGCATCTTCTCTCAAATAGTGAACACCCCCCCAGATCTATGCATTCTATTTAACACTTGATTTACATATTTATTAGGTTTTACATTTTATTTGTAACTGCCGAGTTAATGTATGTGTGAAAACAGCCTAGTGGCAGGTCAAAGCGAAGTTTAAACCGGACCAACAGCCTGGCACAGTTGGGAAAAAAAGGTAGCGGACATTTTGGAACTTCCTCTACCAGCATCTCAGCCATGCTGCTGCCTGGAGTCAACTGACAATGCACAGTAACAGGAAGCCCAGCAGCACTTCCTGTTTGGAGAGGACCTGCACATGCATGAGCTGCCATTTTGTTTCTACAATTTACTACAGAAAGAGTTAGAAAAAGGTAAATGAATTTTTATGTGCAGCAATCTAAATTGCCCTGGGGAGGGATTCATATGAGCACTGTATGTTGTGTTGCTCTGGTTTAAGTCCTTTTTGACTGCTGGTCCACTTTAAGTAAAACAAAAACTCTTTTCTTGCCAAGTCCGCAGAAGTGTCTTACATAAAAGGTTGAATGCTACAACACTTAGCCACCTGACCAGTTTGGTGATTTCATACAACGATGCCATTGTCCTAAACAGTTAACTGTCTGTTCAAGAACAAAATGAAGCAACACATTAATGCCAGACCTGTAATGTCAATTCTGCATAAATATATAAAACAGGGAAAAAGTTTTCAAAATAAAAAGAGAAGTAAAAGAACATTCATTGAAATGTATGGGAGAGCACGAGGTAGCGAGAGGTAAGACGTGGAGCTCTGAAAGTTTGAACGCCGGCGCTGTACGCTGAGGCTGGGATAATGATGAATCGTATGCTACATGGCGTTATCCCAGTCGCTCAACAGAATCGGCTTCATAAATGTGTAATTGCGTGCGCACCTGACACTACCTGCCGCTTACAAGGCACTACCTGACGCTATCCCTTCATGAATAAGGCCCTAAATATACATCCTAGCAGAGTGGGGGTAGGTGGAGGCTGAATAGACATTTTTAAGACCTACCCCCTACAAAATAAAGAATTGCAAAAACATTTATTGCACACATGTTTAATGACAATATTGTAACTCTCACTAACAATTGTTCATTTGAAAATAAATCTGAGGTTAGCAAGTTCCTTTACTTTTAAGTATGTAAACCCAGATCCTTGCCATATTTAAAATGTTAGTATTTTTTTATATGGCAAACATTAGCAGCAGTAAAGCTATGCCAATAGGAATGTGTACAGTTCCGGCTGACCTGCTCCAAAAGAAACACATAAGATACGTGTGTCTGGATATAAATAGCTCACACACAGCAATACATATTCAGATACTCAGAATACTCTATTCATTACTAATATTTTAGACTTGGGTTAAAGGGAAATTCTAAGGCCGCTGTTGTTCATGTGATTCTGCTGTGGCTAGTTGTCTTTCTTTTGTATTTTATCATTTAAAGTCCATGTCCAGGCACATACTAACCCCCCACTACCCACTTTGGAACAGTGTCAAATGAGCCATTTCAAAATGTCCAGTTATATGTGAATACTTCATGCAATCAATGATACTTTTTTGCTTCATTTACTGGGTCATAGCTGTGATAAGCTGTGGGACTATTGTGGCTTGACACACTTGCTCACGTTGAAAGCTCCAAGGAAATGAGTGGCTGTTAGACCTCTTTTTTTGTGTGGTCCTGGGGCAATAAAATTGAAAAAATGGCAAACTTTGGAGCCCTGCTAAATCTTCTTCCCTGCACTAAAGGGAAATGGAGGAGAAGATGGAACAGGCATCAGGTAAGCTGCTTGCTTCCTTATTATTGCTGCTTGGTGTACCGTCCCTCTAATGGGCCATGAACCTGGAACTCTATACTCACCCCCCTTCCCTGCTGATATGTCCACTAAAGACTGGCAGCTTCTCAAATGACTCCATTGACTTGGGTAATCCTTCATGAACTTCTTTTAAGAGAGTTACCTGTTTTTTTTTCGTTTTCTTTTTTTTTTTCTCCAAAATTCTCCCTTTTTTCCATCTGTACCAGATATTTTCAGTTTGTATGTCAGATAGTTCACTAGTATTTGAAAAAAAGCTAATAAAACAACCTTTAAAACTAATATAATCTAAGACCCATCCTGTGCGGTCATAAGCTTTCAGCTTTTAGGTTTTCAGCAAGATTTCTTTAATTTTCAAAACCAAATCTGCCATGGCAGATCGGCAGCTTAGGCCAAACTGATTTTGATATTTTTACAGATTTTTATTGAAAATGAGAATACAGAATTTCATAGGCATATGCTATGCAGTTTGTCTTGTGTAGTGTACTATAAAAAGGTAAACCTCAGATTCTTGAAGAATGCTCCACAGCTAACAATATAGAGCGCACTATGGGAGCAGTGGTAGGCAGTAGAAAATTCTCCTTCCTGTTAAAGATACTTCTGAGGTTACGAGCCACACAAAAGTCTTCAATCCTCTAAAGTTCTTTGTGTGCCCACTATTTAAAGGGTTCTGGCTTCAGAGAAAGCACAAACCTGGGATTCCTAGGTTTCAAGGCCACAGGGATGTGTGGAGATATTAGATTTTCTTTTCTATTAACCTCATCCCAAGCAGCCAAGGGATGAGACAGATTAGGGCAAAGGCCTATGGGTCTGTCCCTTCCCTTTAGCCACATGTTGGGAGCTCTCCACTTTCTTTTTACTCTGTCAAGGCCCGTGCAGATTTTTCTTTCTTAATGTAAATTCCACTCGCCTGGGCTATATAGGCTGTCTAGAAATAAGCTCTTTTCCATTCCATATGAGGTTTAAGACATTAGCATGCATAGTATGTAGGTCAGACTGGGTGGGTCCTGAAGAAATATAGCATTCTAGGTAATAAAGGTATCTTTATAGATCGGATTTGACCTATCCAAAACAATTGTAGTCTCTACCATTCTTGTAAATCCTTTGTCAGTTTTTTTAAATAATGTGTCATCATTGGCCCTATAAAGGTTTTCATAGCTAGGGGTTATGGTAACTGCCAGGTAGGTTTTACTCTTGTGAAGAGGAAAGCCTGCTTTAGACTTGTAGACAAAACTATTGAGGTCTTCTGACTTATTATTTTTTAATGTAAGGCCTGATAGACTAGAGAAAGCTTTCAGTATTTTAAAAAGGTGGAGGCGGCATATTATGAGGTCTGGTAGCAACACTAACATGTCATCTGCAAATAAAGTCTTATGCTCCCTGTCCCCAAACCAGATCCCCTTGATAACACTCATTTAGCCACTCAGCAGTCTGTGGCATCCCCACATAGCCCTTCCTCCAATGTCAATGTGTGTGTTCTTCAGGTCAGGCTATATATGGCATTGCAGGGACATTTCATGGACAGGGTTAGATATGGCCATATTCGACATATTGTACAGAGTATTGAAGCTTATTGATAACTTAGCAAAGGCAGTCTGTAAATTCCACTATCATGTTACCTCGGAGCTTGCTGTCAGTTTGCTGGGTCCAGTGACTGCTGGTTGAAAATGGCTGGCATCATAGGGAATGCAAAATTGGCAGTAATTGTTTGGTTGGACTCGAGCTTGTGGCGGGGGGTGGTGCAGAGGGGATCCCCCCATGCTGTGGGAGAGGGGTGGGGGAGAGAATTCCTTTTGACTTCACTTCCTCTTTAACAATCCAAAGCTTTAAACAGGACCAACAGCCTGGCACAGTTGGAAAAGAAAAGGCAGCGCCCATTTTTGAGCTTCCTTTTCCAGCATCTCAGACATGCTGCTGCCTGGAGTCTATACCTGACAATGCACAGTAACAGGAAGCTCAGCAGCACTTCCTGTATGCAGGTGGCCTGCAAATGCATGAGCTGCCATTTTGTTTCTAAAATTTACCAAAGCAGTAGTTAGAAAAAGGTAAATGAATGTTTATGCGCAGCAATCTAAATTGCCATGGGACGGGATGCATATGAGCACTGTTTGTTGTGTTGGCTTAAGTCATTCTCGACTGTTGGGCCGCTTTAAGCTTTCAATCAGTTTCCACCACTGCCCATCAGTCTTTATCAATGTAGCTGACATTTACAGGATTTTTTTTTCATCTAATTGTGCCAGATTGTATGGGCATACCCCCATTTTTGGCTGAAATTGTGGCATATGTAGCATCCTCCAGAGGAAACTTTTTACTGTACCTAAGTTCTGGGTTATCGGTACTGAGAAATGTTAAGCAGTTCAAAATGAAAAGAGTTAGAAGCATTTGAGCTCACCCTATATGCAATCATGTAAACTGCACAAAGAATAAGGAATACATGTATTCCAGCTTGGCAGGCTACTAAAATAAACATGATGTGAATTATGAATTTTACGCTGTTGATGTACACTTCTATTGTCTGTCATTTTTTCCCCCATTTTGAGCATCTGATGGTTGTTCTATAGGGGAACCACACTCTGTATATACAGGGACATGTTTTCTCTCAGGTCTCCCAAAAAATCTATCATCCCCCTAATGCCCTGGCTCACCTCATCCTTTTCACTTTCATCTTTTTTATCCTCTTTTGTGAACTACCAGAAGCTGCTTAACACACTGACATCTCCAGAAGTAGGGCTTATTTATTGTACAATGGATGCCTCTCCATTTTGACGCAGGTTACCATTAACCCTTTAAGTGCCAGCCTACCTGGAGTTTTTGTCACACTCTGTTGCCAGACCATTTTGCACTATTTTGCGCTCCCCATGTTCAAATGTGATTTTTGAAGGGATTTCCAGGGATTTCCCAGGAAAATGATATATTGTTTTTTTCAGCAGAGTCTGGGCTTTAACATGAAATGTCTTGTTTGTCATTTTTTAGGTGTATTCTCAATATTTTTGGGTGAAATATGTGCAAAAAAAAAAAGAAAAACAACCCTTTACATTTGAAATACCCCCAACAAACTATATATTCTCTGGAAGTACACACCTCAGGCTTTCTAGGCGTACCAGGCTTGTTGATGTGGCCATAGTTTTCTGGAAGTAATCCCTCAATGGATTCTTTGGTTGCAAAGAGTTTCCCTAAAAAAAGGATAAAAAAGCAGAATCAAAGCCACATTTTCCTAAAAAAACTATATACAAACAAGAAAAAACAAGTTTAATCTGAAAACGCAACATCCCCCGAACAGAACAATACCCAACATGCATAGCTACTGTCAAGGGAAGAGTTGCCAAACACCCCAAAGTAAAGCATGTGCGTAACAGTAATTTTACTTGAAAATTTCAGCTCTGCAGACAAAGTGCGCACCTTGCGATTTTTCAACCAAAACAACCCTTGACATTTGGAATATCCCCCATAAACCATACATTCCCTGAAAGTACACACGTTAAGCTTTCTAAGGGTACCCAGCTTGTTCTAGTGGGCTCATCTTTCTGTAATTATTACCTCAAAGAATTCTTTGTTTGCGCAGGGTTTCCCTAAAAAATTTATAAAAAAGCTGAATAAAAAACACCTTTTCCTAAAATATAAATATGCAAACCAGAAAAAACAAGCTAAGTCTGAAAGCGCAAGGTCCCCCGAACAGAACAATACCCAACAGGCAGAGGTACTATTAACCCTTTTAATTGCCAGCCTACTTGAGATTTTGTCACCCTCTGTTGACAGGCCATTTTTCCCCATTTTGCGTCATGTTTTGCGCCATGTTTTGCGCCATTTTTGCTGGAACTTTCAGGAAAATTATATATATATTTTTTTGCAGCAGAGTTTAGGCTTTAACATGAAATGTCTTGTTTGTAATTTTTTTTTTTTTTCTACAATATTATTAAGTAAAAAAAATAAATAAATAAATACATTTTTTTTTAGAAAATTGACTCCTTTATTTTAAATAAAAAATGTATTTTATTAAGGAAAATCATATTGCATGTGAAAGCCCCATTTCTACCGATTAGAACGGTACCACATATTTATCGGTAGCCCCCTGTTCCTGCCCAGGAGACCCCTCTAACTGAAACAAGTATTTTATAACATTCACAAATAAAATACAAATACCATCCACACTACAAAGGGTTAAATCGAGAAAAAAAATGACATAGGGTCCCCCCTCCCAGGGGAGGGAGACCCCATTTTTTTTTTTTTTTTTTTTAAGGGTTAAAAACCCTTAAAAAAAAAAAAAAAATTGACGTGGGGTCCCCCTTACCCAAAGTAACCAGCCCGGGACCAGCTATGGGGGCTTGTAGGCACAGAGTGGGGGGGCCAGCTTTTGTGGCCCCCCCACCCTGCAGCCTACGAGCCCACATAGCCTATGTGGGCCCGGGCTCTTCTGCCCCCCCCTGGCCTTTGGGGAGGCAGGTAATGGGGGTGCCGGGGGTTAATGGCAAGCCACCCGCTAGCGCAGGTGACTTGCCATCCCCCCAGCCTTGTGAACTGGTATAGGGGTCATGGACCCCTTACCAGTTCACAAGGGGTTAAAAGTAAAAAATGACACATAAGAAAAAAAATCTTTATTATTTTATTTTACACTGTACTCACCTCCGATCCGACGTCCCTCGCCGCTGTCCCGCGCCGATCATCTCACTGACAGATGCCGGTGGTGATCGGCGCAGGGCGGGTGACAGGCGAGGGGGCTCCGATCGGAGCCTCCTCACCTGACACCCGCCCTGCTCCGATCACCACCGGCATCTGACAGATGCCGGAGCTCGGAGGGGGTATAGGAGGAGCGTTCCAGGCACGTAGTTTCTACGTGCTTGGCACTTAAGGGTAGGAGAAGCAACCACGTAGAAACTACGTGCTTGGCATTTAAAGGGTTAAATATATAATATAGGGAATATAAAATAAGCATTTTAAAACTAATCATTTTTTGTTATAGTCTAAAAAGATATATATTTTGTACAGGGCCGGCTCCAGGTTTGTGGGGGCCCTTGGGCACGAGAGTCTTAATGGGCCCCAAAGTAGTGAGTCACATGATGTCACCTTTCAGCTCCTCTACCACAAATGGGTCATCTCCGGCTGCTGATCGCCCTCCAGTCCTTGTCAGTTGTCACCTGGTTCTCACTACCTTCTGAGCTTTCATCAATTGCCCTCCATTCCATGCCACCTTCTCCAATGTTGCTGATCATCTCCTGTTGCTGAGGCCAGCCATGAGCAAGTCTGTACACACCACCCGACATTTGGTGTTTGGGTCCACTCTTTAATACCATGGCCAAGTGTGAGCCTGAGTGGGCCCCTGAAGATGCCAGGGGCCCTGGCAATTGCCCAGGTTTGCCCTGTGCTGGTGCTGCCCCTGTTTTGTATGTGTTAGGATTGTGCTCCCATACCTGTGATTTACATATCAGCATGGAGATTCCAAGTTTCTTATATTCCTGGGTATCTGTAATCCTAAGGTGGGAGTGTTTTTTCTGGTCTTTAGTAAAAAGTACTGGCTACATAGCCCAGGATGCTTCCACTGTAACAGATAAATTCAGCAGCAATTTTGGCTAAGTCGCACAGTAGGCAGTTCCCCTGGTGCTTGTCCCATGCACCTTTCCTCCTTTTCCTGCAGCACCGGTGAGAAGCCATAGCGGGGTTACACTGTTTATCACACATTCCGTCCCTTGCTGCTCTCAGCTCAAGTGAGCAAGGCAAGCCACAGTGGTCCCACAGCTTGCTTTGCCACAACTTAGTATGTACACGACTCTTCCCAGCTCAGCCACACCCAGAAGCAATGCAAGCAGTTTTGCTTAGAATATATATCAGATATTTAAGATATTTACATATAATTGGACATTTTAAGATGCTTTGAAATGCTTACAGGTCATAGGATGATAGAAGCTGACTATACAGCTGTAAAAGGGCCAATTTGGAAGCGAATGGAGGAAGGGTCAGTGGAAAGAGAAGCTGCAAAGAAGTCAAACCAGTTGTAGAGGATGTGTACTGCATTAAGGTGAGAAAAAGTGGCAGTATCTCAGAAGGCAGTGGCACTGTTCCCCTGCTCTGCCTCCACATGGCTACAAGTCTGTGACACCAATTGGGTATAAACAGGAAGACTGACAGTATAGCACAGTTGCTGCTTGACTCTGGGACCCATAAGAGTAACTTGTGATTGTTTGAAAACAGAAGCCTTGGTATGTGTTGAAGCCATAGTGAAAGACGGTTTGAATAGGCAACTTCCAGTCAACATGTCAGAAAATAGGTCTGATTTTACTCCTCTAGCCTATTGAGGCCAAAGGGTTGGAACTGGAAAGCAGTTGTTGGCCATTAACTAAGCTGGAACACCCCACAGAAAACCATGCATAGAGTAATTGTGCTGGCTGCTGCTCCCTGTTACCTCCCTAGGGAAGGCACTAACTTCCAAGGCTACCCTGATGCCCTGAGTTACCATGAGTAAAACACTTACTTGGGTGCCCCCCTTCACCCCATGCACGTTTCTAAGAAATTGCCTTCTCACCTCATGTAGATTGGAAGGTAAAAACACACTCCAATTCCAGGTTCCTTGACTGGCCTCCTGCCCCTCCCTCACATTTGACTGCTTTTTGTAGATCAGGTCCAGGGTGTTGCAGCGTCCCCCTTCCCCTTGTGAACATCCAATGCATGGGTGCCCCTAACACTCACAGGTCCAGGACCTCCAAGTGGTGCCCTGCAATGGCTTCCTGGGCGGGTAACTATTGATGCAGAGAGTTACCTAAATTCTATTATCCTCTTGAGTTTCTTTCCATTCCCTTCTTCCAATCATTAGATACTTAAAGCTGATGAAAACCCAGCACAGCCTGCCCTGGGGGCATCCTATAGTGGGATACCCCGCTGTGTGAAACCTCAAGGGTCACCAGTAACTCACCTTTACAGACAGCTCCTGCAGCGATGCAATCTCTGATGCCACATCCGTGGCTTCCCTGTGACTGTGCGCGCCTAACTGAATGGCCTGGGATGGGGCCAGCCGGCTGGTGCGCTCCATATGGCAGCTTTGAGATCAGCCAATCGGCTGTGGCTTTGGCAATGGAAATACTGGGCCACCACCGAGCCAGGATGGGTAGAGCGGGTGGAGCGTTGTGGGTAAAAAAAAAAAAAAAGCATTTTGAGCTGCTTTCATCATATGTTGTGCTCTTACTAGACCTGCTGCCCACTATGCACTTTCCTAGATGAGGGCACACCTGAGTGGCATTCTAGAATAACTGCCTAGACAGGTTATTCCTGGTGATCCATCCATTCTCTTCCTCCAGTATCTGAACCTGCCCGTTCGAGGCACATACAGTAAACTTTTTCTGTCTTTTAAGTCATTTGGATGCAACTAGACAACTAAATACTGAAACAACATAGATGTAGGTTGCCTATTCTTTCAAAATGATGGAAGGTGAGCACAAATATGATCAATAAGGTGGACAGTAATGGGTCCCCTGACCTCCTGGGTCCCGGTGCAGTCGCACCCCCTGCACTCCCTCAAGTGGTGCCCCTGATTCTGTGCATCCCCTGACCCTAATAACCACTATCCATTTCCTTGGATGACCAACCCAGGTGTCATCTTGGGATGGCTGCTGGGGCAGGAAGTAGCTGATTTAGAGAGTACCCCACACCTTTGTACCCTCTCCTGAATGACACACACACACACACACACACTTCCTTGTATGTCTGTATGTATATGCTTGGAAATAATAAAGATTCGGTTCTTCTGATTTATCAGTCTTCCTCTTACTCCTGGACAGCTGTTTGCAATCACATCTACCTCCCCGCCAGCTTCCTAATAACAAACACAAGCCAGAACAACTGTCTGTACGTTTTATCATTCCTGTCCCTTAACAGAAAGATAATAAGCAGAAAGTAGTCTTACTGTATAACAGGCACCACCTTGTGGACACTCTTATAATGGCATATACAATAATAACGCTAATGGCTTAAAGAATAACTCTATCCAAATTACTAGGGGCTGCAAAGGTAATTGAAATGCACTTTTAGGATGCATAATCCAAATGAAAAACGCCATCAAGCATGCATTTTATATTATTATTATCTAAACTCACAAACAAAGGATGACTTTATTCACATTACAAATGCTCCAATAAACAATTATCTATTATTATTATTGTTTATTTATATTGCCCCATCATCTTCCGTAGCGCTGTACTAAGTAGTAATTACAGACAGGGTAGAAACATACAGTACATAGACTCATTACAAATACAGAGTTTACAATGATTATTCTGAATACAAGATACAATGGGAGAGAGAGCCCTGCCCTTGGGAGCTTACAGTCTAAAGGGCTATTTATGATATCATTTATCAATCTAAATTAAAAAAAAAAATCAGATTATTTTCCATATGGTTTACTTGCCTTGAAGCAGTCCCGAATCATGATGAGGGTGGCAGCTTCCTTTACAATGGAATACATGACAAGCCAGCATAGATTCTTTTAGAGGGGGTTGGGTATATATTCACAAATCTGTTGACAGTCATGTGTTATTTTAGTTAGGTACAGCTTATTAGGGATTATTTAGCACTAGATTAGAAAAGTCACTCATTTTAGGAGAGAAAACTGTCATTTATTTTATTGACAATCTTGGGGCTAATTTAAGAACCGAATGTATATTTACCCCTGGTGCCGAATTAGCCCCAAGGTAGACAATGAAAGATTTCTCTTCTAAAAAGGGCCACAAGATGATTCTTCAATGGACCCCAATCAACGGTTTGGTGAGCCAATATCCTGTATGCAAACCTACTCATGGCTGGCTAGATAAGTGGTAATGGAGAAGTTAGTGAGGAACGGATGGCAAATAGCAACAGTTCAGAAGGTGGTGTAGACCAGAGAATAATGGACAGCAAAAGTAGGCTCTTCAGCAGCAGTCGAGAAGGAAATGAGAACTGGAGGATATTTAGCAGCAGCAGAGAAAGCAGTAAGGCCTAGAGGGTGATTGCGGAAGTAGAGTAAGGACTGAAAGAGGATCGAGGCCGAGGAGCTGAAGGGTGACCCAAGGGCCCACATAAACTTGGAGCCAGCCCTGCTTAGACATAACTCTTTACTTTTCTTCATGGAAGCAAAATCAGCAGACTTCACTGGTGTGTCTGCAGGGATCTCCTCCATATGATAATACTATTGCCATTGTCTGCTGAAGTATGCTCTCCAGAGGGACATGGTTAGGGTGTAGAAGGTTAGGAAACATGTTGTGCCTTGGGGTTTTGGTCTGCTTCAAAATAAGGAGTAGAAGTCTGGCATTTACAGATTTACAGATTTTAAAAACAAGTCACATTATGGTTAATGAAAAAATAGCTTCAACCTTAATTAATTTTATGCCTTAATTTCATAAGATTTGGGACCAGGGACCGTATTGTAAATATTGTGTATAAACTATTAATGATATCTTCTTAGCTTCCCCTTGGTTAATTTAAGGGGGAACTTGATATGTGGTCTTTGTATGTGGAGAGTCCTGTCACACATTCTTCCTCATTTTCTCACACCCTTCCATTTCATCTCCCCTACCATCTCTTATCCATTCTTTAGCATGTCATTGAATTTTTGTTATATGTATTTTTTTTATTTTTCGTGTTTATGTTGAAATTTTATATATTTTTTTTTTTTATTTTCCTATTAAATGTTTATAATATCATTTATGCTTTTTTGTTTGCTTTTGCCTCACCAACAGCCTAGCACAGTTGGAGAAGGAGGGTAGGGGTCATTTTGGAGTGTCCTCTCCCAACTGACGGGGAGGCTGACTCATTACTAGCGCCAGCTATCGGCAGATAAGAAGCTGTACAGAGGCGCTAAGAGCGACCGCTAGCAGACGCTGTGATCAGCTATCGGGCACTGTAACAGAGCGCCTCAGTCGCTGTAGTAACCTGGCTGGCATTGATGAATGAGATGTATGTTGGGCGTTCTAATACCAGTACATCGTTGCAGCGAGCGAAAAGTAGCGCCAGCTCATTGTGACCGACTTTCAGCGACTTACACTCATATTCAACCAAAAAACAGACACACAGAGTGTAGGGGCTCTGGATCTGGTCGCTATAGCATAGAGCGCCAGACGCTGTGTGATTGAAGTCTGTTTCAAAGCGAGGAATTACATTGTTGTAACATTTGTGACATATAATGACAATTCTGCATAAAAAGCAAAAAGTGAGCGAAAGGTAATACCTGGCGCTCTGGAAGCTAGAGTGCAGGCGCTATACTATATATATTTATATATATATATATATATATATATATATATATATATATATATATACTGTAATGAGCTGCCTGTAATGATGCATCGTACTTCATAAATGGGGTATTGCGTACAGCACGCAGCGTTCACCAAACCTCACCAAGCCTGCCGCTACGAGGCGCTACCTGGCACTATCCCTTGATGAATAAACCCCTTAACTGACAATGCACAGCAGCACTTCTTGCTTGCAGGTAGCCTGCAAGTCCATGAACAGCCATCTTGTTTTCAAAATTTACCACAGCATGAGTTTGAAAATGATAAATGAATGTTTAAGTACAGCAATCTCAATTTGCCCTGGGGAGGGATGCATATGAACACTGTTTCTTTAATGATATATAGCTATATTGATTTTATATTTGTTTGTTTTTCTTGTAAAAATGTTTGAACAGACTACTCATTAAGTTTACATTTTTGGTGCTTTTATTATTGCCACAACACACTTTAGTGCATATACGTATTGTTTGAAATATTTAGGTTTATTTTTCTCTTTATTAGTATTAGCAACTGGACAAATTTGATAGTCTCTTATCACTTACCGGTATTTTCCATTTTTTTAATATACCTTTTCATGGACAAAAAATGTAAACGATCCAAAGACGTGTCTTATAGTTCAATGTTAGGTCTATTTAAACTCTGAGATTGTTTTTAGAAATGCCTCTCATTGTGAAACTTATACAACTGTACTGCATATGTACATACACATAACAACAAAAACTATTGAAACAAAAATCTAAGGTTACTTTTCACTATCAAGCTGACACTGGAGAGTTTAGATCCTTTAAAAGGAGGGTGTCTTTTAAACCCGCACAAGTTAAAAGTAGATGTGGGGTTGTGTCTCTTTAAGATCCAGGTCTGAAGGTAAGTACAGTATTTAACCTGATTTACATTCTATTTTGGTGAATCAGTCTTTCAAAGTACAAAATACTGCATGCTAATGTTTCACATCATATGTGTATGCACATAGTACATACATTAAATGTATTAATCTGTGCTGACTAGACAGTAACCTAAACCGGACCAACAGCCTGGAACAGTTGGAAAAGGAAGGTAGCGGCCCTTTTGGAGCTTCCTCTCCCAGCATCTCAGCCATGCTGCTGCCTGGATTCAACTTACATAACTGACAATGCACAGTAATAGGAAGCCCAGCAGCACTTCCGGTTTGCCAGTGGCCTGCAAATGTATGAGCTGCCATTTTGTTTCTAAAATTTACTACAGCAGGAGTTAGAAAAAGGTAAATTAATATTTATGTGCAGCAATCTAAATTGCCCTGGGGAGGGGGCATATGAGCACTGTTTGTTGTGTTGGTCTGGTCATTTTTGACTGTTGGTCCACTTTAGGGTGCTCTTGGCACCTCTACAAGACCTTTGTTTTAGTGATGCTTAGTGCTCCCTGATGCAGCTTCTATATAAATCGGAATCGCACATTCACATTTTACATAGTCTGGATGCCCCCTAGTGTCTAGAGAAAGATAAGGATTCTTTTCTACATGCAGTAGGGCTCGTTTTTCTAAAACAAGACACTTGATCATAGAAAGGGCAGGTTATGTTTTGCACAACCTCCTTTCATTACCAGGGAATTCCCCTAAGTAGTAATGAAAAATACAAGCATTGGGAGGCCCACTGATTTGTTTATTTGGAAGGTTTACATCCTTCACTAAAGCACTGAGCAAGCCAAATATTTTCATGATGATGTTGATCATACTTTTTTGGTATTGTGCACCAGAAATATACATTCAGTTCTGTGTAAATGTCAATTAACTCATAAGGTCTTGCAGTGAGATAACACAATTAGATATTTCAAGGGCACAATCGGGGGGTGCCCTTGTTGTGTGCAACCCCCAGATCACCCATTCATCAAGAAACTCATCTCTTCCCGGTTCTATGGTGCATCCGCTCATCCAATCAGCAAACTCGGGGCTGCTGACGTCACGGCATCTAAGACGGCTGGCGGCCGCATCCCCCGATTCCCTCTAACAGGGAGCGTGCTCACACTGGCCATTCACAAATGGCTGGCGTGGGCACGGGCCCTGCTAGAGGGACAGCGGGATGTGGCCACGGCCCCCGCATGCGCCGTTAGAGTGGGAACAAAGGTGAGTGAACAGAGCGACCTTGGGGGGTTTCACACAGTGGAGTATCCCGATTTTGGATGCCCCAGGGGAGGGAATTGATCTGCCCCGGAATCCTATAGAGCTGGGTTTGAGCCACTTTAAAGTTCACCTACACTCATTTTCAGATGCCAAGATAAAATCATCCCTTTCTGCACTTCCCTGCTCCACACCTCCACTTTCAAATTTTTTTGTTATTTTGTGCCAAAGGAATGTGCTCAAGGTACTGAGCTGATCTTGTGTTTTTTACTTTTGTTCCCCTATGTTAGGAAATGTGCATTTTATGGAAACAGTTTTCCCTTCCTGTAGCCGGCTGCTATTGGCAATGTACACGGGCAGGCTGATGTCTAGTGCCAGGAACCGGCAGATGAATGTCTGTACAGCAACGCCAAGAGTGACCGCTAGTGTTCGCTCTGATCGGCTGTGGGTCGCTATTACAGAATGCCTCAGTGGCTGTAGTAACATGGCCGGCATTGATGAATTTGATGTGTGAGTCGCTATAAAGGCACTGTAAAGTCCCTCACCCTTATTCAATGCAGTGTCTGAGTGTTTCTATGCTGCTCTAACACTAAAAAAGTTTAAAATCTTATCTTGCCAGTGATAACATTATTTTTTTTTCTTAATGCATATTTATTTTCCTTAATGTATATATATATATATATATATATATATATATATATATTTTTTTTTTTTTTTTTCTTAATGCATATATATTTTTTTTTTTTTTTTGGTGTTTGTGTAGAGTCAGACAATACTAATCTAAAGAAAAACCAAACACACATGTAAGTAAACAACTATAAACATGGCCCAAAAACCAAACAGCCGCAAAGCGGCAATCCTAATTCCCCCCACCCTGTCGCTCATTCTTCATCTCCAGCAGCATTTTACAGGATTCCCACACAGTCTGTGATGCTCCTGTGCGCAAGCTGTTGAAAAGGAATAACACAATTAGGTACCACAGCTCAAAATATACAGTATATACCTATGAACTTTGGAAAAAATGTTAGTTTAACCATTAATCATTCAAAATCTTAGAAAACATACACAACAGGGAAATCTTTATTAATAATAGATGGAAAAACATAACCACTAGTCTAACATCAAAAACCACATAACCTAACCAAATTAGGCCAACTTGACAACCGAAAGAATGTACTTAATGTAGTGGTCAATTACTCTTGAGCCAATGTGATCTAAATAAATTCAACTTTTAAATGTAAAAAATGATTGGATCTAATAATTAGTAGCAGGAATTGAAACCCACCACATAAACAACTGCTGCCTTTATCATGTAGGGTCAAGTAACATTAGCAGGGCAGCAAACTAGCATGCTTATATTCAATTATGAATGATTATTGCAAAAAGAGGGTCTCCGTGTATGATAGTAAACTGTAGACTGCCACTAATATGTGTACATGGTCATGAACATACATATGCATGTTTTGAAGGATATTGTAACAAATCACATTACTCACCATCACAGCTGTGGTTTGGGCCCATTCTGCTGGAGGGTCCTGGAGATGGGATGGGGAGAATTACGACGGGGTCTTAGGTTTGTGATTGCAGCCCCTCTGACTGATTTACTTAACCATTCCCTTTCAACTGGTGAGGTTCCAGATGATTGGAGAATGGCCAATGTCGTACCAATCCATAAAAAGGGGAGTAGAGAAGAAGCCAGTAATTACAGGCCAGTTAGTTTAACATCTATAGTGGTCAAATTAATGGAAACACTCTTAAAAAAACAGATAATTTCCCATCTAAAAATTAATGACCTATTGGACCCAAAACAGCACGACTTTGGCAGATTGGCAGATCATGTCAGACCAATCTTATTGATTTCTTTGACAATGTCACTAAAGTGTTAGATGAAGGTGGTGCTGTTAGATGAAGATGAAGGTGGTGCTGTGGATATCGCCTATCTGGATTTTAGCAAAGCCTTTGACACTGTACCACATAAGGAGCTCATAGATAAGTTATTGAAGGTAGGACTCTCCCTGGATAGTTCAGTGGATTTCCAGTTGGCTGAGGGATCGGTATCAGATTGTTGTTGTAAATGGTGTGCAATCTGAACAAAGGCGAGTTACAAGTGGCATGCCGCAAGGCTCTGTCCTGGGCCCCATTCTTTTTAATATGTTTGTAAGTGACATAGGAGAAGGCTTGGTAGGAAAAGTTTGTCTGTTTGCTGATGATACAAAGGTTAGTAATAGGGTGGATATTCCTGGAGGTGTCTGCAACATGGAAAATTATTTAGCTTTACTGGATAGATGGTCAAAACTGTGGAAACTAGAGTTTAATGTCTCTAAATGTAAAATCATGCACTTGGGTAGAAGGAATCCCTGCTCTGAGTACCGTATGGGCAGCACTGTGTTAGCCAGGACCTCGGAGGAGAGAGATTTAGGGGTACTGATCACTGATAGCTGCAAGATGAGTGGACAGTGTAGCCAGGCAGTGGGAAAAGCAAGCAGGATGCTCGGCTGCATAGCTCGAGGCATCACCAGTAGGAAGAGGGAGGTTGTGATGCCGCTGTATAGAGCCCTGGTAAGGCCACAGCTAGAATACTGTGTGCAGTTCTGGAGACCTTGCCTGCAAAAATACATTATTCAAATAGAACGGGTCCAAAGGCGGACAACAAAAATGGTGGAAGGACTTAAACTTAAAACTTATCAGGAGAGACTTAAAGAACTAAATCTGTACAGTCTGGAGGAAAGAAGGGAAAGGGGGGACATGACTGAGACCTTTAAATATGTTAAAGGATTGAATGAGGTTCAGGAGGGAAGTGTTTTTAAGAAGAAACTTAATGATAGAACAAGGGGGCACAACCTGAAGCTAGTCGGGGGGAAGATCAGGAGCAATGTTAGAAAATATTATTTTACAGAAAGAGTAGTAGATGCTTGGAACAAACTTCCAGCAGAGGTAGCTGAAAAATCAACAGTCACTGAATTTAAACATGCCTGGGATAAGCACACATCTATCCTAAGATAAAGAGTACATACAGTATACACATAAGGGCAGACTAGATGGACCGTATGGTCTCCTTCTGCCGTCAACCTTCTATGTTTCTATGTTTCATTAAACATTTAAAACAGCAGGAAACACATTGAAAGAAGGCCACTACAGAGTACATAATGCATTAATACACATTTCATGTTAACACTTACTTTAACTACTTGCCCATTCACCCTGGGGTCCACGCGTTGCCTCTCCCTCGGGGGAGGCGGGGGACAGGGGGGGGCATCTGATGAAGATGAGGAAGAGGAGCTGGGGAGACGTCTGACTGGGCGTCTTACAGGCATGGCTCCGCATAGGCAGAAAACCGGAAGTGTATAAAACAAAAGCAAAAGCAAAACCTTTAACCCCCCTCTCAAGGTACGAATGCTATGAAACGCCCAATATCTTATGTTTACGCTATAGAACGCACCAAGAACATACATAACAGGCTGCAGCCTCTAAATATTAAAGAATTAAAAGGAAATACATTTATATAGCACTGCTTTTCTTATTATATAGATTGTACAACAGTTTCTATTTAAAATGCACATAATGTATTTCAGTTACTGTAAGAACAGGCTAAAGAATAGGCAAAAATCTAAAGCATTAATAGTGTTTTTTTTCCTATTCGCCACAGCATACGCAAGGCAGTGTTCCGCGCAATAGCGACCTACACCACATTTAACAACAGTAGAGTGCTACAGGGAGCGAACGGCAGCGACTGCTCAGTGCGAACGACTCTCAGCGACTCACACCATATTCATCAAAAATACACACTCACAGAATGCCGGCGCTCCAAATTGGGTCGCTGTAGCCCATAGCGCCAGACGCTGTGTGATTAAAGTCTGTTGAGAGGTGACACAATTATTTGAAAACAAAAAAAAAAACATAAAAAACCCAGTTTAAAAATAAGAAAAGGACCGGCCATTGAAATGTATGGGAGAGCGACAGGTAGCGACAGGTCTGTGATAGTGAATCGGTCGCTACGTGACACTGTAAGAGGCGCTCACCAGAATCGCTTTCATAAATGTGGAATTTTGTACAGCGCCCAGCTTTCACCAGACAATGCCTGCCGCTTACAAGGCACTACCTGCCGTCTTGATGAATAAACCCCTAAGTCCGTACACCCAAGAAAGAGAAGTGAGACCTGTAAACACAGGACACTGCTGCTATGACCACTGCTGAGGTGAGGGAGCTCAATCAACCTTACACATGCCCAGCAGCAGCGTTCTGTTTAATTTGTTGCTATTGGCAACGTACACCAAGTCTGCACTTGTACATTGTGTACACATGTACATTGCTAATAGCAACAGATGAAAACTGCTTCCATGAAACACACATTTGCTAACATTAGAAAAAAATAATAAATGCTAAATCAGCTCAGCACCTTTAAGACATTATCTTGCCACACAAGGTATACTTTAAAAAAAATTCAATCGAAAGTGGACTTACTCTTATTTACTTACTCTAATCCTAGAGTGATCAACCTTGGGAGGGGCAAATTGGAGCTGCTGTTAGAGGTGCCCCTTGTAAACAGGTTGTGTGACTCCAGGGGCAGTTGTAATGTTAGTTACAGATTTCAGTCTGCTTTAAAGAAATAAACATAGTAACAGATCACTTCTAGTCAAAGCATTGTGAGCTTTTAGCAAACGTACTGTATAGGTGCTTAATTAAATTCAGTCTATAGAAGTACAGGGATTGGACTACAAACCATTGGAGTTATTTTCTATGGTGAAGCCCCATCAGGCTGTTTTGGACATCTGAAAGAATGGTTGTCCAAGAAAAGGTAAGCATTACCATGAGCCCCCTGTCATGCCAACAGTAAAGCATCTTGAGACCGGGGGGAGGAGGGACAGCACCTTTTTTTATCTGGCTTGCCACTGCAGTATGCAGAATCGGTGCTGTTTGCAGGGTGCGCCAGAGGTTGCACTGGATGGAACTAGGAAACTGGACAATAAAATGGACAGTGCCCCAGTGTCACCAACCCAGGTCTCACAGCAGTATTTATTTTTTTTGGGGGGGGGGCACTATGATATTTGCTATTGGGGCCTGTAACACTTATGTATGTGTTTGAGGTTGTTTTATTCCAAGGGAGTGGGATCCCAGTTTTGCTAAAAGTGGACCAACAGTCAAAAATGACTTAAAGGAGACCAACACAACAAACAGTGCTCATATGCATCCCTCCCCAGGGAAATATAGATTGCTGCAGATAAAAATGATCTTACCATTTTCTAACTCCTGCTGTAGTAAATTTTAGAAACAAAATGGTGGCTCAAGCATTTACAGGCCCCCTGCAAACAGGAAGTGCTGCTGGGTTTCCTGTTACTGTGCATTGTCTGGTGAATTCAGGAAGCAGCATGGCTGAGATGCTGGGAGAAGAAGGTACAAAATGACCGCTGCGTTTCTTTTCCATCTGTGAAAAACTGTGGCTGTTGGTCCGTTTTAGGAACTCAACAATCCAGGTAGCATGATGAACAAATAATTAATATTTTGAGTCAATGGCCTGGAAACTCCCAAGATCTTAATCCCTTTGCGAACCAGTAGGCGATCTTCTAAAATACAGAATTTGTAATAAACTCCAAGCACTGATTAGTATGAATAGGTTGCTGTCAGCCAATATTCGTCTCGTATCCAGCAAGTCAGGGGGAATTGAAGAAGGTTGAAAAATATGAGTCTTTGCATAAACTTGTCAATAAAGCTTTCAAAGAGTATGACATTGTTAGCAGTACTATAGAAACATCTAACTAAATAAAAAAAATACTGAAAGTGGACCTCAAAAACTAAATATTAGTACATTGCTACCCTAACCACCCCTCCCCCCATTTGAGAGGGCTTAACTCTAGGCTAGCGTTGCAGAATGGCAGACAGATTCTTGGCTCCTGAACTGTATGTGAGCGGCCATCTTGTCACAATTCTGACAGCCCTGAAAAACCCCTGGCCCACATTCAAAATTACCCTAACTCTCATTGAACTAATGCTTTATTTCTAAACAGAAGTAAGGAGCCATCAGCTGTAATGACTCATCACTGCTTAACTTTGACTTCATACTGCACCTCTGGCTTCTCTTTCTCCTGCCCAATTCTTATTGTTTCACTCAACTCCACTGAACTTCAACTGACTAGACTCTAGAGCTGCCTAAATATGTTGTCCTAGCATGGGTGTCACATTGCTCAGATTGCCCGGCATGGCTATTCTACAGTATGTGGGAATCTAGAACACTTCAGGTCTGACTATTGATTCTCAGTTGTTCTCTAAAACACACTGTTACCAATGCAGAATTATTTTGCACTCCAGGATATCTTCTTAGGGCTCAGGTCTTTTCAGGGCATTTCCCCTGACCAGCTATTTCTTTTTGTGTCACCTAACATGGTGACTGTTGTCCATACATCAGGTTGGTCCCATTACCATGTTTGTGTTACCATGCTTGATACTTAGGACAATCTACCTTTAAAGACTGCTGTTCTGTTAAAGTGGACCAAAACTCAGGATTTAAACTATCCCAGGTGTCAGTTCTTCTCCGTGGGGCACCTTGGTTGGGGTGCCCCGCTGTGTGAAACTCCCCAGAGCTAACTCACCTCTCCTCAAGCCCACGGCATGGCTAGAGAAGCTGCAGCCATGCACAGCCATTCAATTGGGCTCGGGGGAAAGGTGCGTTTACTGGAAGCACTGGGGGGTTTCCCACAGGGGGGCATCCCAGTTTGGGATGTCCTGAGGGGAGGGAGTAAGCCTGCCCTAGAGTCTCATAGACTTTGGTCCACTTTAAAATTAGGTGAAACCAAAAATACAACTTAATGCACACAGGAAATTTACCCCATAGGGCTCCACCTGTTGGTTAGGCATGGTAGGGCTGCAGATGTGGGTTTTGTGTTATTTGATTTGAGCTTTAAAGGGTAAGTCCACTTTCAATTGAATTTTTGAAAGTGTATTTTTTTGTGTGGATCTAGAATTTTTAAATGTTTTGTAAAGTTAGCAAATGTTTTATGGAAGCCTTTTTCATCTGTTGCTCTTGGAATCGTGCACAAAGTGCAGACTTGGTGTACATTGCCAGTAGCAACATATTGCAGATAGTTGCTCAGAACCCTGCTGCTGGGCATGTGTAGGGTTGAGTGAACTGCCTCACCTCAGCAGTGGCCATAGTAGTGGTGTTCTGTTTATACAGGACTCCCTTCTCTTTTCTTGGTGTACAGACTTGGTGTATGTTGCCAATGGCAACATATTGCAGATAGTGAAAACTGCTTCCATGAAACACACATTTGCTAACATAAGAAATAAAAAAAACCCAGATCAGCTCAGCACCTTGAACTTGTCCTTTTGGCACAAAAAATATACTTTCAAAAATTCCTTCGAAAGTGGACTTACCCTTTTCATACTGTTTTTATGTCTACTAATCATTAGCGACCTGTTTCTTGATGCATCAAAATATTTCTGCCATTATTTTTGAAAGCCTTTTCCTAAAGCGGGTCAAAATCCTGATTTCAGACCACTTCACTGGGGCAGCCCCACTTCCTCTCTGTAGTAATCAGACAGGGAATGTAATAGAAGAGCAATGGACTGCGACTGCTTGTCCATTCAGCACGCTGACGTCACGTCGACTTCGTCCAAGGCAAGGAGCTCCAAGAGCACTGACGGCCGCATCCCCTGCTACCCTTTAACATGGAGCGTGCCCACGCCAGCCATTCATAAATGCCAGACTCGGGCACCCGCCCTGCTAGAGGGATAGCGAGGATGTAGCTGTGGCTCGCGCATGCACCATTGGACCGGAAAAGAAGGTAAATGTATGGGGCGACCTGGGGCTTTTCACACAGCGAGGCATCCTGATTTTGGATGCCCCGGAGGGAGGGAATCGATTGGCCCCGGGAATGTTTTAGATCGCCGTGGGTTTTGGTCCACTTTAATGAGGCAGGGATACTGGAAGGAAGTCTATTGTAAAATCAGGAAAAGCTCATTCAGTAAGTTTCTCTGAATTTGATAGGACTTATTCCAGTTCAGAGGAGACACAACAATCATACGATTCAAGTGGAGAGGGCCCGGAGGCGTTTATGAGTCGTCAAGGGCCCCATTGAGCACCCAACTCCCAAAAATACGTAAAAGGCCAGCAAAAAATGCAGACGAGCGGGGAGGAGATTCAGAAACAATGTATCGCTTGAGAGCCCGAGTGGGACAATCAATACAGTAATTAACATCTCCTGGAGTACACTCAGTCCTGATCAGATGAGTGTACTCGCAAAGGGTTTATCCTTTTCCCCCGCCACTCATTTCAATGTATTTAGTACCATAATTGATATCAATTGTTTTGTAAGACAACTGGTTTTGGATCTACATTTTTATGATGCTTTTCAGGATGACACATCTCCACTTACTATACCTGATAGGGGTGACGATCAAATTTCAAGACTAGATTTATTTAAAGAACAAATGTCTCTCTTAACACTGCAGAATCTCAATACACAGGGAGAACCTAACCCTTCCCTCATTTCATCTCCACTGCCACTTAGGATTAAGAACCCTTCCTTTTATCCCGTCCAATCAAGACCTTACTGTATTGATCTATTTCAAGATAGAATAGAACAAGATCTTGTTGCTCTTAGTAATAGGGTTAAAGAAAAACCAGAATATAGAAAGGATAATTTAACAAGAAGGGAGTGGAAAGCTCTAAAGGAACTTAGAGAAAGTGAGACCCTTGTGGTTAGAGCAGCGGATAAAGGGGGGGCTGTTGTGATGTGTGCAATTACAGGATGACACCACATTAAATTAGTGTCAAATCCTACTAGAGAGTTCTCAGAGAAAATGAAGAAATTGCTGGAACAAGGGGTGGCCATGTCAGTACTTACCCGCAAAGAAGCAGAATATATGGACATAGAGTCACCCACTGTGCCGGTCTTTCACCACCTCCCCAAGATCCATAAGACCACTAGACCTCCTCCTGGTCGTCCCATAGTGGCAGGAATTGGGGGTGTGTGTGAACGACTGGCACAGTGGGTGGACCTACAGTTACAACCTCTGGTCAGGAGACTACCAGGGTACATTAAAGATACTAAACATATTCTGCATTGTGCAGAACATGAAATGGCCAGAGGGGGCGACATGGTGTACATCAGATGTCACTTCTCTATATTCATGCATTCCTCATCATTATGCTATAGAAGCGCTACTTTCCCACCTGAATAAATATTCTGGGTATGCACAGAATCCCATTCAGTTCATTATTATGTCCTCAGAATTTTTACTGAAACACAATTATTTTTACTTTGATGGCACTTATTATCTTCAACGATGTGGAGCCTCTATGGGCTCACCCTTTTCCCCATCACTCGCAAACTTGTATATGGGATGGTGGGAGGAGCTCAATATTTATTGTGATACTAATCCTTTTTGTAAGAATATTTATTTTTATGGCAGATACATTGATGATCTGTTGATCATCTGGACAGGTCTGTGTACTGAACTGAGTACCTAAACTCAAATAAATACAATCTTAAATTTACGATGGAACAAGATAAGGAAGGGATTGCCTTCCTAGATCTTAGATTGAGGCATGAGAACACTGTTATAGTGACCAGTAATTATCGAAAACAAACGGCAGGCAATTCCCTCCTACATGCTTCAAGTTTACATCCATTACACATAAAAAAAGCCATACTTGTGGGAGAACTTTTTAGAATAAAAAGGAATTGTACACTAGAGCATGAATATCGTACAGAGACTAAAGAATTACGTGATAGGCTAAAAACAAGAGGGTATCCCAATTGGATTTTGGAAAGAGCCGAGGGAATTGTGAATGCTAAGAAGAGAGAGGAATTACTGTCAGAACCTGTCACAAAGAAAAATGGGGACCTAAACCGATTATATTCTCGACTCCTTACAGTCTTGAATTTAATGAGATTGCTAAAATTGTACAGAATAATTTGCATATATTACGCTGTGATGAGAAGTTAGATAAGGTTCTTAAGAAGGGGATAAAGACAATGGCCAGACGGGCACAAACAATAGGAAACAAGATCTCACCATCCCTAATAATGAATAAAAGATTGCAAACAGGATGGCTTACCACTTTAGGTATGCATAAATGTGGGAAATCAAGATGTGGCATGTGTAATTATGTAACATCATCCAAAATGTTCACATCTATAAGCCAGAATAAAAGATTTGACATGCGCCAATTTATTAACTGCGAAACAAAAGGTGTCATTTATTTAATTACATGCCAAGCATGCCTAAAACAATATGTGGGCTGCACGATGCGCAGCCTCAAAAAGAGGTTTGCAGAGCATCTGTATGGTGCAAAGAAAGAGTTCATCAGTAACATTTCTCAGGTCTCCAAACACGTCATACAGTGTCATCAGAGGGACGTTACAGTACTTAAAATACAGGGCATAGAAAAGGTTACCCTGGGTCCCCGTGGGGGAGATTTGAGAAGCCTCTTACATATGAGGGAATCTAAGTGGATATTTTTGTTGGGAACTAGAATGCCGATAGGCCTCAATTCACGGTTTGATATCAGCCTATGTACAGGACTTTAGTATATTTGTTCCTCTTCCTTTCCTTAGGCATATTAGGACAAAGAAAGATATTCCATGTATCTAACACTCTGTTGCTGCTCACACTAGATTTATTATTTTATATTTCCAATCCAGTTGTTGCCCTTCTGGGAAGGATGAAGAAGTTTACAGCCTTTGGGGCTCTCTCCCACTTTAAAAACAAGACAGCACGTTAGGAAGTCAGCCTAATATTCTATTTCCCAGCAGGCTTATTAAGGACCCTGGTAAGTCTTTCTCCTTCAAATGGGCGAAATATATTTCAAATTATAGGCACTAAGATCCCCAAATATTGGGGATTATATCCTAAATTACTCACAGCAAAATTCCTTCCTGCATAATGATCATATCTACACTTCTTTCCACCTTCAATTAGGTTTGATGCTGAGGGCCACATCAGTTGGATCACATACTGAGCATGACTGGTATAAAGAAAGCATGGTAACAAATAATATTAGATCAACACTCCTCTGACCTGAAGTGAAACTGTTTATCATGGGTCAATCTCCGGGTAGCTTTTTGAATAAACTTGTTAATTTCAAAACTAGCAAAAACTAGAAAAATAACATATTAAGTATTAAAGTAGGACATTTTATTTATGTATTTTTATCTTTTAGCTTAGTTTTTTTATGAATAGATTTAACAACAGATGGTAAACGTGCAAGATTGTTATTGAATTCTTACTTTTGGATAGTTAGCAAAAGTTAGAAGAATGTGGGTGGCTTGATTTTTCAAGAATTTGTGCACATTCCTATAAAGAAGCCTTCAAATGAAGCAAATACCCCTAACAAGTTTAGAATGCCTGAGGAAGTTATTAGAGGCTGTGTTGGTGGCCTTCATATTTAATCGAATTATATAACTATTTATGAAAAGAAAAACAAGCAAAACTATTTTAGTGTATTCTGCAAACCACAAAATAATGTAAGTACAGAGTGTACTATTGTATTTAGAGACTATATTATGTTCTTGTAAATATATCTTACCCCCTTTTACTTTTAGAATGTAAAGTAACTTGACATTTTATATTCAACAAAAAATAGGAATATGAGCACACCACAGCTGTTTTATATAACGGGAACTGTGCCCACATTCTTTGAATCAAGCTTCAATCTTAATGTACCTGAATGCTGTCAGTGCCTTTTACTCTGTACAGCTGGAGCTATGAAAAAAAGAGCTGCAGGCCTGCGAAATGGCAATTGGCTAATATATTTAGCCTCTGTCTACCCCCTGATCAGTGTAGTGAAAGGCTTTTATAAGAATCTCATAAAAGTGATCATTTGACCTCATGAATGCCCTGTTTGGCTGGTAGTGTTAGGTCACCAGTAGGGGCATGGACATACATTACAGACTTCATATGATCTGCATATTAACCGCTGTCATTAAACCAGAACAACACCCATTTGCCAGTGCCCCCATGCACATTAACCATGTTAAACTGGGGCAATCTTACCTTTCTCTTTGATCTCCTGGCTAAATCGAGTGCTGTGACTTAGCATGGTCTCTTGGTTGCTGGCAGCCAGATACCCGGAAGAAACATGAAAACCACTTGACCGTGGTGGCCAGTCACATCGCTTAATTTTGTTGGGGGTCCTAGGAGAAACATAAGATTTTTCTGGTTTAACAGAATTAATGTGCAGGGGGGACATCGGCAATTGGGATGCCCTCCTGCACTAGGAACAACACCCATTTTGTGAAAAATGGGTGTTGTTCTGGTTTAAGCTCACATTAGTAACAAGGATTACCGATTGCAACCAGTTCAAATCTTATTTCTGTAATCAATATATTTCCTTTCTCATTGCCCATCCAGCTATCAGACACCTTTGGGTGTCAACTGACCCCTCTCTGAGCACAGTGGATGTCATTAATTAGAAACATAGAAGTTTGAGAGCACAAAGAGGTAATCTTTTCCCCCTTGTGAATATCCAGGAAAAAATAAAAAAATAATAGCTTGTTCACCTTATAAATAATATTTGGTAGTAGATTGTAGTGGAGCAGCCAGGCAGGGAATACTGATTGTACCCCAAAAAGCTCAACTCAAGTGTTCAAGAAAAGGAATTAACTAGTACATAACCTTTACTAGATCCATTAAAAGATTATTAGAAAGTCCATTAAAAAGTAACCATCGTTTCCAATTCCCTGTGATGAGTTTCAGGTTAGTGAGCCTGAGGCTTGATACCAGGTGGTCACCCACTCAAAACATGTCACCATGAAGCGAGACCAATAAAGAATTTTATGAGGCTGTCCACAATATTTGGCAAGCTTATTCTGCATCCCTTCACTTTAAAGCAGATCCACATTCACCAAAATTAGCTCTACGAAACAGGCTCCTTAAAACTCCCGACCACATGAATCCAATTGGTACTTATTATTTTCTAAAAATACTGAAAAAAGCAAGTAAAGTTGCAGGCTAAGCACTGCACCAAACCATGCACTCATAACTAACTTCTAACCTCATACATATATTTCCAGCCCCTCGCTCCCCCAATGCTGATATGTGCTCACTAGAATGCATAGATAATACGCAACAAACTAGCATCCATTAATAAAATATTTCTTTTATCATCATGGGATTAACAGAAACATGGCTGACCACCAGCCTCCCCCCTGCAACTACTCCTCTTTTCAATTTAGCCATGACCCCAGTTCTAGCAACAAACAAGGTGGGTCCTTTTTCTCCTTTGTTTCTATTTTTTTCTTACATTTTGAGTATACAAAAACATGACATTTAAAAATTTGATATTGACTCGTACTGTTACAATATAATTTATCCTACATAATAAATAGTTTTACATTCCATGGTTTGAGTTCTACATCATTATCCAACATTGAGAATATATCGAATTTCTTGAGTTTAAATATTTCCATAAAACCCTTCAACTCATCTTTAAATCTACTCATCTTCCTTTTCAAGCCAACTCCCTATGTAGGTATAGGAGAAGGTCTATCAGAATGGGTGTAAGTAGGGTCGGATGAACCTGAATCTCAAAGTTTTGGTTCATACTGTACTTTGCAAGTTCAGGTCCCCGAACCAGAGCACGGATTTTAAATCAAAATCCATGTGTGCGTTCGGCTCTTAACCCAAACCCACGGCAAAGCAGCCAATCAGCCTCCTTCCATCCCTCCCCACCATCGACCTGACGGGACATGTGATCCCGCTGTATTAAAGATGGGGTCCGCATCATGCCGCTCAGTGCCGCTGCTCACTCTGCATTAGACAGGGAGAGGTGATGCTGCTGAGGGACAATCCTGGTAAGGACATTTACATAGGGAAAGCATCTGGAGTCACGGCTAGATAGGTGTTAAAACACGCTATTGTCTTTTTCAGGACATTTAGTTAGGGAAAGCGATTGGACTCAGGGCTAGATAGGTTTGTGTGTTAGTACTCTGTAATAGCACCTGAGTATCAGTACTCTGTAATAGCACTTGAATGTCAATATTCTGTAACAGCACATGGGTGTCAGTACTCTGTAATAGCAACTGAGTGTCAGTACTCTGTAATAGCAACTGAGTGTCAGTACTCTGTAATAGCACCTGGGTGTCAATATTCTGTAACAGCACATGAGTGTCAGTACTCTGTAATAGCACATGAGTGTCAGTACTCTGTAATAGCACATGAGTGTCAGTACTCTGTAATAGCACTTGAGTGTCAGTACTCTGTAATAGCACTTGAATGTCAATATTCTGTAACAGCACATGGGTGTCAGTACTCTGTAATAGCAACTGAGTGTCAGTACTCTGTAATAGCAACTGAGTGTCAGTACTCTGTAATAGCACCTGGGTGTCAATATTCTGTAACAGCACATGAGTGTCAGTACTCTGTAATAGCACATGAGTGTCAGTACTCTGTAATAGCACATGAGTGTCAGTACTCTGTAATAGCACTTGAGTGTCAGTACTCTGTAATAGCACTTGAGTGTCAGTACTCTGTAATAGCACTTGGGTGTTAGTACTCAGTAAGAGCACCTCAGTGTCAGTATGTCACGAAGGGAGACCTGGCTCTACTCACGTGCGCAGGCCCCTCGAGTGTGCATGTTATGTCGCGACCTCCGGTTGTCTCTGTTTGGGCTGTGTTTGCCCGGGGATGTGCGTGATCATGTAGGTGACTGGTACGCTGGTCTGTGCATGCCGGACAGCCCCTGACCCTGTGCGCACTCTGCACATGCATGGCATTCACTTCTTGTGACACTTGCCTCTGTTCCTGTGTGACTTCCTGGTTTGACTTTCGGCTCTGATGTCTGGCTTTGGATTATGACCCACTCTGGCTGTGACCCCCTGGCTTTGGACACCGACCTCCCTCTCTCTGCTTGGATGATTACCTGTTTTGGCTTTCTGAACTCCGGCACTGTAATAGCACTTAGGTGTCAGTACTCTGTAAAAGCATCCAAGTGTCAGTACTATGTAAAATCACTTGAGTATACTAGCCCCTGAGTTCAGTACTCTCTAATAGCACCTCAGTACTCTATAATAGGACTTGCTCCAAGCACTTTTGTGTCATTGCTCTTTCATACCAATAGTTCAGGGCACTTGTGTGTTAGTAATCTCTAATACCAATAGTTCAGGGCACTTGTGTGTCAGTGCTCTTTCATAACCATTGTTATTGGAGTATCCACTGGTTCTGGGCACCTAAGGCTTTGTGTAGTCCCTACTGGTTTAGGGCACTTGTGTGTTAGTACTCTTTAATACCAATAGTTCAGGACACTTGTGTATCAGTGCTCTTTCATACGAGTAGTTCATGGCACTTGTGTATCAGTACAGGACACCCTTGGTGATTATGAAACCCTAGTGTCGACTGCTGGAGCTTTCTGCAATGTTCAGGCTGGGAGGAGTGGGTGGAAGAGGATGACGAAGTCATGGACTGAAGACCATCAGTTCAGAGAAAGAGGGGGTGGTGGTCACACAGCACCAGGCAGCCAGGAGAAGAGGGAGAAGGGTGCCAGCGGTCAGCCCATTGCTTCCACTACCCATCACACCCAGGGAATGAGTGTGACAAGGCAGGCTCAAAGGATCTCAACAGCTTGGAATTTTTCCAAGCGGTCCACAGCAGACAAGACATAGGTCATTTGCAAGCTGTGCCAACCAGTGATCTTAATAATCTCAGCACCGTGTCCATGATCTGGCACCTGCAATCCTAACACGAGCTGCAGTGGCAGAAACACCTAAAAAGCTGCTTCGGTTGACTCAGCCACTACCACCACCTCCCCAACGACAGAGTCGTGGGGAGGAGGAAGAGGGAGGAACTGTGCTGTCTGGGCAAAAGACCCCAGGAGCTGCGGACCAACATCCAGGAGCAGACAGATGAATGGCTTCTGCCATTGCATCTGAAGCCTGGCAGGGTGGTATGCGACAATGAGTGTAACATTGTAGCAGCCTTGGTTCGAGAGTTGATGCACATCCCTTCCCTGGAGAATGTGCTCAACTTGGTGGTGCAGAGCTTTCAGGCCTATTAACCAGACATGCCAGAGATGATGCATAAAGTTCATAGTGTATGCACGCACTTTCACCCAGAGCAGCTCACAGGTGTTGATGGAGTGTGGCAGGAGGAAGAGACACCTGACACTGAGAACAGCTTCTCCTTGACTCACATGAGCCACTACATGCTCCAGTGCCTGCGCAATGACCGCAGAGTTTGCCTGCATAGTCACCTGTACTGATTACTGGGTCACCACTAGGGATGAGCAAATCGATCCGGACGAACCCGTATTCGCTCCAAATTTCATGGAAAATTCGATTCTGAACTAATCAGAATTTCCCCGCGATTCGATCAAAGTTCTCCATTTATTTCAATTACAGGCATTCTAAAATGGTGGATGAACATGTCCAGACATACCCCCTGGGGCAAGGTATCATGGGTAAGTCACATGCAGCCTATCAGCAGCCAGGAAGCCCGGTGACGTCACCGTGCTATATAAAGCGGCGGCCATCTTGCTTGTGCGCATTTCAGCCTTGCATTGCGGCCAGAGCACAGCTCGTTAGAGACAGGGACAGAGAGTTAGAGATAGGTAGGGAGAGTCAGAGAGGCAGACAGAGAGGTAGACAGAGCCAGGGAAAGATAGGGAAAAACCGGAACCATCCAGCCAGGGACAGCTTAGAAGTGACAGGGAAAATTTTTTTTTTTCATTAGCCAGATCAGTTTTCAATTCAATTTCAGTTCTTTGTGCTGTAAATCTGCCTTGCCACTGTGCATGCCATCTATGCAGTGGCTTATTTAACCCTATCTGTTACACACAAGCATTTATCATAATATATAGCTGGATTAGTTTAAATATTTTTTGGTCTGCCTTTAACCAAAAAACACCAGCCCACCTGGGTATCCCAAACCTGCACTTAGCAGCCTATCTGTTATACTAAATAAGCTTGTTGATCCTTTCTCAGCTTAATCAAAGTATTGCATTTTGAATTGGTTTTTGGTCTGCCTTTAACAAATAAACACCAGGCCGCAGGGCATCCCAAACCTGCATTAGGCAGCCTATCTGTTATACTAAATACGCTTGTTGATCCTAGAGCAGTCCCTATATAATCCTGAGAAATAGGTTATATTGTGAGTTAAATGAGTTAAATCCGCTCTTGGTTTTGTAGCATTCTATAGAGCAGGCCCTGTGTAAATCTGAGGGGCAATAGCTTATACTGTGAGGTAAATTTGCCATTTTGCAGCATAATATAGAGCAGGCCCTGTGTAAATCTGAGGGGCAATAGTTTATATTATGAGGTAAATTCATGGTTTTGCAGCATAATATAGAGCAGTCCCTGTGTAAATCTGAAGGGCATTAGCTTATATAGTGAGGTAAATTTGCCATTTTGCAGCATTATATAGAGCAGGCCCTGTGTAAATCTGAGGGGCAATAGCTTATATTGTGAGGTAAATTTGCCATTTTGCAGCATAATATAAAGCAGCCCCTGTGTAAATCTGAGGGGCAATAGCTTATATTGTGAGGTAAATTTGCCATTTTGCAGCATAATATAACGCAGCCCCTGTGTAAATCTGAGGGGCAATAGCTTATACTGTGAGGTAAATTTGCCATTTTGCAGCATAATATAGAGCAGCCCCTGGGTAAATCTGAGGGGCAATTGCTTATACTGTGAGGTAAATTTGCCATTTTGCAGCATAATATAGAGCAGGCCCTGTGTAAATCTGAGGGGCAATAGCTTATACTGTGAGGTAAATTTGCCATTTTGCAGCATAATATAGAGCGACCCCTGTGTAAATCTGAGGGGCAATAGCTTATACTGTGAGGTAAATTTGCCATTTTGCAGCATAATATAAAGCAGCCCCTGTGTAAATCTGAGGGGCAATAGCTTATATTGTGAGGTAAATTTGCCATTTTGCAGCATAATATAACGCAGCCCCTGTGTAAATCTGAGGGGCAATAGCTTATACTGTGAGGTAAATTTGCCATTTTGCAGCATAATATAGAGCAGCCCCTGGGTAAATCTGAGGGGCAATTGCTTATACTGTGAGGTAAATTTGCCATTTTGCAGCATAATATAGAGCAGGCCCTGTGTAAATCTGAGGGGCAATAGCTTATACTGTGAGGTAAATTTGCCATTTTGCAGCATAATATAGAGCGACCCCTGTGTAAATCTGAGGGGCAATAGCTTATACTGTGAGGTAAATTTGCCATTTTGCAGCATAATATAGAGCAGGCCCTGTGTAAATTTGAGGGGCAATAGTTTATATTATGAGGTAAATTTGCCATTTTGCAGCATAATATAGAGCAGGCCCTGTGTAAATCTAAGGGGCATTAGCTTATATAGTGAGGTAAATTTGCCATTTTGCAGCATAATATAGAGTAGCCCCTGTGTAAATCTGAGGGGCAATAGCTTATACTGTGAGGTAGATTTGCCATTTTGCAGCATAATATAGAGCAGCTCCTGTGTCAATCTGAGGGGCAATAGCTTATACTGTGAGGTAAATTTGCCATTTTGCAGCATTATATAGAGCAGGCCCTGTGTAAATCTGAGGGGCAATAGCTTATATTGTGAGGTAAATGTGCCATTTTGCAGCATAATATAGAGCAGCCCCTGTGTAAATTTAAGGGGCATTAGCTTATATAGTGAGGTAAATTTGCCATTTTGCAGCATTATATAGAGCAGGCCCTGTGTAAATCTGAGGGGCAATAGCTTATATTGTGAGGTAAATTTGCCATTTTGAAGCATAATATAGAGCAGCCCAGTTGCCATCTAAATCAACTACTGGCCGGGCAGGACAGCTTTTCCAGGGCAAACTCTGCTAGTTGCGGGCGGCCACAAGTCAAGTTTGGCTTCCCAGAAGTCCAGCGGATCCTCAAGGTGTGTTGGCATGGTCATGTCAAGGCATGACATGACCTGCTGGTTCAGGTCCTGCTCCAGGTCTTCCTGCTGCTCATGCGTAGACTCACTATAAAAAAAAAAACAATTAAAAAATGAAAAAAAAAATTCACAAAATATTAAAAGGCAATGGAAAAAAAAAATAAAATAAAAAGAAAATATATATATATATATATGTTTCAAAAAAATACAAAATAGAAAAAAAAATGCAAAATAGTAAATACAAAAAACAATACAAAATTTACCAAAAAAATGATACTTTTTATATGTTACTGTTATTATGTTATATGTTATTGTTGCTATGTTATATGTTATTATTATAAATATGTTCAAATAAGATAAATGTTAACTATTAATATGTAATTGACAATTTGGCACTTTTCTCTGTGACACCTTTGCTAAGTGCAAGTGCACTGTCACAGGCACAAAGGCCTAGGAGTGTGGAGGCCACAGCGGAGGGACCTGTCCAAGTTGCTTTTGTGGTTGTGCAGGAACGACAATCACCCAGTGGTCCTAAAAGGATATTTATTGTCCCTGACCGTAGTTACAGCTCCAGACGTAGGCACTGCTGTGCACTTTGGTACACACTGACATGCTAAAGGACTGCCCCACCTTCTGTTCAACAAAATTGTACAGGGCTGGTACTGCCTTCTTCGCAAAGAAATGACAGCATGAGACTCTCCACCTCGGCTCGGCACAAGCCATCAGTTCTCTGAAAGGTCCACCAACTCAAAATGGAGGGACTGCAGCACCAGCAACTTATACAGGAGCACATTTAGCTTCTGTGCGTTGGATGAGTGGGCACATACTGTTGTCTCTTGGACATGGCTTGGCAATGGATTGCTGGCGGAGTGACTGACTCGGATTAAGAGGAGGAGGAGCATCTAGAGCGACAAAGGATGGGTATGGCACACAGGAGGTGGTGGAGCCTTGGCTGGCTGGAACAGAGAGCGGTGGGCCACTGGGTAATGCAGCAGGCTGGACCACCACTTTGGAGCCAACTCTCCCAGGCCGCTTTATGGTGACGCTGCAAATGTTGACGCAGGGCTGTGGGTCCAACATTGGGACCCTGGCCACACTTCACCTTCTGCCTACACATCATATAGCCATGTTAACCTCCTGCGGATGCTTGATGAAAAACTGCAACATGGGCTTGTAGCTGATTTCTCCTACCAACAGTCCGCACTAATTCCCTGATGCTGCTGCCGCCACCGCCGCCAACTCCAGGGACCCTCTTCCACTACCTCCTGGGAAGATAGCCTGCTGCGCGAGTGGTCTACCCCGAGCACATTTGCCTCCATACTTTCCCCTTCTGCCACCATGCTGGCCGCTAAATCTGTCACTCTCCATCACTCCAAGCCTTTAAAAATGCCCTCAAAACTCACTGATGTCCTCCTCAGGTTCCTCAAAAGTGTCTGCTTAAGGAGCCAAAACGCTTGCAACACCTCCTCCCATGACACTCTCCTTATCACTACTTGCCCGCCTAGTGGAAGAAGCGACAAGTGTCTCCTCCACTTCTTGGCTGGGTAGTAGCTGCTGATTTTTCTGATTATCAGATCGTCCTCACTGAATAGTGGAGCTGAACCCAAAGCATAACATACAACAGACAGTTGACTGGGGGTGTCAGATGTCACTTGTGATGCAGTGGATGATTGTGTTAACCAATGAATTAAGGCCAGTGGGTTGCTGTTCAAGACACGACCGCTAGCTGATCCCGGGAGATCAGGCCTCTCACTGAGACTCCTGCTGCCACTCACTCCTATTCTGCAGAGACCTCTGCTTGATGAAATGAGGCCTTATATGTTACTATGTTACTAATATGTTACTATGTTACTAATATGTTACTAATCTGTCACTCTCCATGTTTTTTTTTTTGAGAGACTGGCCTGCGTGGAAATGAATCGGGCATGGATCAGCCAAGATTTCCACCCACCAATGCCTGATGCATTAGAGTAGATTGATGATGGGGCCAGACCAACACTAAAGAAATATGGATCGTGCAAAACAGATTTAAGGCGCTGCTCTCAAGTTACAGACATTCCTCCGCATCGGACCACAAGTAATTATTGAGAAAATGCTTTGCATTACTCTTACTTTTTATTAATATTCTTCGGATAAGATATGTGTGCCGAAAATCTGTATATGTTCCCTTCATGCTGCTGCCAACTCCAGGGTGTGTCTTTCTGGCAATTTTGGGCTCCTGCTGCTGCTGCTTGCAACTCCAGGGTGTGATTCATCCAATTTTTGGGCTCCTGCTGCCAACTCCAGTGTCTCTTTCAAGCTATGTTTGGGCTCCTGCTGCTGCTTGCAACTCCAGGGTGTGATTCATCCAATTTTTGGGCTCCTGCTGCCAACTCCAGTGTCTCTTTCAAGCAATGTTTGGGCTCCTGCTGCTGCTGCTGCTTGCAACTCCAGGGTGTGATTCATTACATTTTTGGGCTCCTGCAGCCAACTCCAGTGTCTCTTTAAAGCAATGTTTGGGCTCCTGCAGCTGCTGCAGCTGCTGCTGCTGCTGCTTGCAACTCCAGGGTGTGATTCAGCTAATTTTTGGGCTCCTGCTGCTGCCAGCTCCAGGGTGTGTTTTTCAGGCACTATAGGGGCCCCTCATAGTGATGCCACCTCAACTCTCTGCAATTGTGCCGCTTTGCAATTCTATTAGCGATGCCTCCGATCTGCATGTGATTATTTACAGTATTATTTCAATAACCCAGCATGCATCCTATGCGTGTTATAGCCAGGCAGAATGGTTTACAACCTTATTGAGGCTCTAGGAGGCTCAGAAATAGCCGTTTTTAATAGCGATTTGTCGCAAATAAATTCGGGTCGAAACGATTTTTGTCGGAAAATTCTGCGAATTAGTCGAATCAAATTTTTCAAAAGTTCGCTCATCTCTAGTCACCACCCTGCTGGATCCCCGCTACAAGGACAACTTCACCTTCTTGATACTAGCACCAGAGCAGGACCACAAAATTAGAAAACAAATGCACTCTAGTGGATGCATTATTGACGGAGTTCCCAGCTGAATTTGAGGGCTCAGTGGAGGCACGAGGAGGAGGAGCAGAAGCAAGTCACCAACGCAGCAGGGGCACGGCACCACTTACAGGTGAGGATAAGCATGGCACAATGTGCAACAATTCCACATCCACATCCACACTATCAAATACAGCCTATAGTACCAGGGGGCAGACTTTGACCCGCATGACCACACATCTGCTGGTACTGAGCAATGGCTCCTCTTCGTTCAATTTCTGGGTCGCTAAATTGGACACATGGCCAGAGCTTGCCCTCTATGCCTTAGAGTTGCTGGCCTGCCCTGTGGCAAGTGTTGAAACTTGTGTTCAGCACTGCAGGGAGTGTCATCACTGACAGGAGGATCTGCCTATTTACAGCTAAAGTGGGCATGCTTACATTTCTTAAGATGAATAAGGCGTGGATCCCATGCAACTTGGCTGTGGCAGCACCTGAGTGAGTGCTTAAAGTGTTTGCTACCTCCTCCTCCTTAGCCTCTGCCACGTCAACCTCCTCTGTCTTTTCTGCTTATATATGTATATATTTATTTATGTAGATATTTATTTAATTATGTTAATATATATATATATATATATATATATATATATATATATATATATATATGTAAACCTTTATGTATATATTAATTTATTGATGTTAATATTTATTTATATATGTATTTATGTATATATGTATTTATTGATGTTAATTATTATTTATTTACTAATTTAGTTATATGTTGATTGATTAATTCATTTATATATCTATGCATTTCTTTAATCTTTCAGTTTTCTGTTATCTTTTTGAGTACTTTCCCTAGCCCATTTTGTGCATGGTAACTGAACCCGGCCCCCCCCCTCCCCCCGTAAAAAAAAAAAAAATTGATTTTTTACACTTATTTCTATATGTCTTTAATTTTTTATTGAAGCCCCATTTAAAGCCATTTTAGGTTCCCAAATTCGGGTCCCCATTGACCGGACTTGTTGAACCTGAACTCCAGCGGACTCGCCCATATCTAGGTGTAAGATTGTCCTGTTCAATTTCCACCCAAAGAGATTTATTTTCTGATTTATAGACTTACTGCCTTATTGACTTACCATTGCAGCATAAAAATAATACTTCAACTTTGATACACCCAAGCCCCCCTGTTCTCTAGGTGTGAAGATTTTTTTACTTATTCTCCCTCCCCCCCCCCCCCCCCATATAAATCTACGAATATCCTGTTCTATTCTCTCCAGGTCCCCCAGCAGAAAAAAAAAATACACTAGTTTTGGGAAGATATCTCAAAGAGCCTCGATTCCAACATATCAACCTATCTCTTATCTTTTTCTAGAGAGGTGGGTAGAGGCATTATGAAGGTCTATAGTTAGCCCCTTCCCTATTTGTTATTTCCATAATGTCCAGTACCCACCTTATCTGTAAAGGCCCATGTCTGTCCAGAGCAAATCCCACCTGGTTTGACTGGACCAACTCAGCTATACAATTACTCAAACAAGTAGCCATATTTTAGTAAGTATTTTTAAATCAATGTTAATCAATGAAAATAGCTCTATAGTATTTACAGAGGGTGGTGCCCTTATTTTTTGGGGAGATCAAAACTATTTTGTTTGTAATGCTTCTGAAGTAATACTTCCCCCCTTGTTTAAAGCAGATGGAAACCAATATCTCGGTCCACTACGCATCTTTCAGCCCCCCCCTGCACGAGCAGCTGGACACTCCTGTCGGCTTGGTGGTGGCAGCCAGTTGGCTCTCTCAGAAGCGCCACTGTGACAAGGTGCAGCCGGCTAGCCGCATCCCCAGCATGCTGTTCAGGCGCATGGCTCAGTGCGGGAGTGCACTTGGTCGCAGAGAAGCGGGGGATGCAAGCACCGCCGGAGATCACATCACGGGACCCGCTGAGATCAGGTAAGATCATGAGAGGATTTGTAATTTTTTTTTCCAATATCTCCCTCTCCAAACTACATTTTTCATGGTCTAACAATTTCATCCCCTCCACCACCTGCATCCATTGTTGTATGTCGGGGGGCTTTACATATAGCAATTTATAAAACTCAGCAAATTCTTTAATCACTCTTCGGATTTTGAGTAAGTTCCCCATCTCTAGTTTGGATCACTGGAAAGGTAGCTTTCTGTCCGGGATTAACACATGTAGCCAGAAGCTTTCTCGGTTTATCCTGGATTTTATAATATTTCACACTTTTCCATTGTAAACTCTTCTCCACTTTTGTGGTTAGAAGCTTTATTCTGGCCATAGATCTTCTCTTCCCTCTTTAACCTCTCTTTTTTTAAACAAGAGGCAATTTTAATTATTCACCCCTTATCACTGCCTTATGTGCCAGATAGTTTATAGCTGGAGATGTATCTTGTTCTTTATTTGTCTGGTAACGATTAAGTTCTTGTTGAATCTCTTATCTTTATATCCCCCAGTATTGCCTCATTTAGTCTCCAAGAGTATTTATTGGGTTAAATCAAGAGATCAAACATTCCCCTACTAATGCCTGCATGATCTGAACAGGGAATATATATTATCTTACAGTTTTTAATTTTGTTGGCGAACAGGGCAGAACCAAAACCGAGCCGGTCAACCTTCGAGTAAGAATGGCGGGAAATAAAAAAAAAAAAATGTAGTATCTTAGATACACTGAGTAAACTGCCTCTTACTGCCTTTAGCTTCTTATGAGGTATGAGATGTTTTGTCTACTGAATGGTCGAACATACAGTTTGTGTCCCCGCTCCAGATCACCACTCCTTCCAATTTTGGAATAAGTTAATCGAACATTTGCTGAAAAAATGTACCTATCTAGTATTCGGAGCATAGTAGCTAATTAGTGGCACCTTAGCTTCCCCTTCAAGGTCCTTTACCAGTAGAAATCTTCCCTCACTATCTTCTAGTCGTTCCTGGAAGATAAATGGGACCCTGTTCTTCAAATACATTTTTCTTATTCTTTGCACATGCTAAATAAAAGTTAGGGAAACTAGAGTGTAAGAATTTGGGGGCCTGATTCTCTATAAAGTTTCCTGTAAAAATAAAATACCAGAACCCATTGATTTATATTGTCTGAAAGCTTTATGTCTTTTTAGTTAGAAATTCAAACCATGGACATTATGGGAATCCAGTCATTGGCAAGTCATTGCTCATAAGGGTGAATCGCACTTAAGTGAAGCTTTGTAATGTTCCGGTAGTTTGGAGGGAATAAGATGAAAAATGGAGCACTTCTCCAAGGGTGACACACAAGAGCTGGGTGCACAGCAGGAGAGTAAGAGGGAGAGAAAAAAAGAAAACAAAGAGAGAAACCCCCCATGCACCTCCCTGAGTCCAATTTGAATTGGCCTCTTGGCTTCCTCTCATTGCCGCTCTACCTTTGACCCAATTAATGGAAAGGGATCCAAACCCCTCCCTCCCAAGTTGTTCACTGATCGGTTAGGGTAGGGTTTTAACCCCCCTCTGGCATTCTTCATCACTCGTGCCCCTCATTAACAGTTTAATCTTATATGCTCTTAATTATTCCATCCCCGACAGCAGGCCTTCTCCTATCCACATGTGGAAAAGAGAAGTGCTAGTCATTTTTCTGGTCTAACAGCTTTGATCTAGATAATATTATAACTTGATCTTATTAGATATTTGTAACAAATCTAATTCCGGCAACTGTTGATCTAAAACTATAGCCTTAACACCTGCTATAGTAGCTGAGAGCAGAGAGGATTGTAATGACTTATTGTGTGTTTTATCTAAATGGTTTATGATATCTCCTTTGTTTTCTGTTTATCTCCCACACCAGCTATTTTTTTTTCTGGGGGGAGTTCATGGGTGAGGATTTAGTCAACCTGGTAACTGTCCGCTCTGTGTTTTCTCTTTGTTGCCTCCAACCATTATGATAGCTTAATGGAAGTGTATTTAATTTTCCCAGCAAGCAGGAGTGGAAGTATTAAAGCCTTCAATGAAAAAAGGAACAATAAAACATGGAACAGTCTCACCAGTCAGAACTGGTAAAGCTCCACACCTGTACACCGCCCAATGGGAGCGAAATCAGGGAGACTGCGAGCCTTCCTCAGTCATTATCATGAAGCTTGCATGCCAAAGGGGGCAGGAGTTCAGCCTCATGTCCACACGCTCATGAGTGTCACATCCATTGCCCCTTGGTGCCTCTTTTCTTCTTTTGAAGTTCACTGTATCCACAATATTCTCTTCATCTCAAAGTTGCATATACCACCCTCCTGGCTTTTCCACTGACATCCCTGCAATAATCACGGGAGACGTTAACATGTTGACACCAACTGCCAACAGATTACTCTGACTTACCTTCTCTACTGGCCACAAACAATAGCCCACAGCCCCCACCCTGTAAGAATTGCCATACTCTATACTTCCTGTTTACTAACATCTGCTCAGTTTTAAATGCCTCTTCTGCTCCATTGCATCCCCAAAGGCAATCTTACACAGAAACCTACACTTGCTAGATCTTCAATCTTCCCCTGACTCTTTAAAACCTCTTCATACCAAGTCCTCATTTACCTACTATACAAACAAGCCCTTCATGAACTCATCTGCTGCTCATCTGCTAAAACATATTTTACATCTATCCTATATGCATAGATACTAATTAATATGAAGAAGACATTAATCCCAAACAACAGTTCAACACCTACAGCACTTTGCTTCGCCCACAACCTGATTTTCCCTGTTTATAATTTGCCCCAAATGAAAATATCTGAGCTGGTTCAGCCCCTCTAATAAATTCATCCTACCTGGTTTCCAGCCTAACAACTTCCCTAACCTATTTCACTCTGCTATCAGAAAAAATACTGTTCTCCCTTATCTCTAAGGCCCACCATACTACTTGCATACTTACCACACTATATCTCCACATACTCCTTACTTGAGTTTCTCCAATCTGGATTCAACTCTAATCACTCTACTGATACTGCTTTCACCAAAGTCACTAACGATCTATCAAAGGCCAAAATGCTATCCTCTTACTTCTTGACTTATTTTCTGCTTTTGAGACTGTGGGCCATCTCCTTTTACTCACAATATTGGCCTCCTTAGGAATTCAAGATCTTATACTTTCATGGCTCTTCTTTTACCTTACACAGTGTATTCCACTTCAACATGGTTTCCTCACCCTGCCCTTGTCACCCTGGTGAACCACAAGGCTCCATTCATGGACCCCTATGCTTCTCAGTATGCACCTATAGTCCATCAACATCACTTCTATGCAGCCAACACGCAAATATATCTCTCTGGCCCAAATCTCTCTTCCATTATATTTTGTGTCCCGGATTGTCCAACATCTATCTCTCATACATTTAAGCATCTCTCTCCCTCAAATTAAACATGTACAAGACTGAGCTAGTCGTGAACACACCATCCAATTCCACAAGTGTCTCTAATATAATAATATAATATCTGTCAATTATTTCACAATCACCACAGCAAGAAGCATCCAGCATGGTGTCTTGGTGTTGTACTGGACTCATCACTCCTATTTACACCTCAAATGAAAATATTAGCCACATTCTTGCATCTCCAGCTCAAAAATATATTGTTGTCCTTTCCTCATACCTGACACCACTGAAATTCTGATGCACACCCAATTGTATCCTGGCTAGATTTCTGCAACACTCTCCTCTGTGGTCGATAAGCAAACAGACTTGCACCCCTCCAATCTATTCTTGATTCTGCTGCCCGCCTCATTGACCTGTACTCTCATTCCTTTAGCGATGCTCCCATTTGTCATTTCCTTCCACTGGCTGCCAATAGCTTATAGAAACCAGTTTAAAACTTACAAAGCACTCCTTCCCCTTCCTACATTTCACAGCTTGTGGAGGAAATTTTGCATCTCCGTTCTTCCCAGGACCTACTACTATCCTCAACCAACCCTGATTACCTCCCACTACTGCCTTTAGGACTTTACACATTCCACCATAATTAGGGATATTCACTAAAGCATACAAAGATTAATAGACCTTCCACATTTTAATGAATAGTCCCCTAATGCAAAGATAAATAACAGACTCGTTTACATATATAAAATGATTTACTAAGCCAATGGGAAAAACGTTTTTTTAAAAGCACAGCTTACCTCTAATGTGTTGAAGCTGTATATTTTATTCAGATTGTGAATGAGACTGCTAGGAGCCAGAAATCAGCCACACCAGGCATTAAAAAATAGGATTAGCAGATTTGGGCCACACAGGTTATAATAGTTAACAAAATGCCTTTGCTGAACAAACTTCTTCAACCAAATGCTTATGCGAAAAATGACAGTACCAACTCAGCTCATTCATAGTATTTAAATTAAAGTAAAACCTTTCTTGAGGTAGACATAATCCATTTATAAAATAAAATGTTTGTGTGCTTTGCTGTAATTCCTTAATGTGGAAATTCAGCTCTTAAACCTCTGAGTTAACACCAAAGTGCTTTTTCTCTTCAAAGCTTACAGTAGATAGCTGTCTGCAAGCACAGCTGCTTGTGTTTAAGCATTCCATCTAGACATAAATACTGTACAGCTTGATCTTCACATTTGTACAGGGTTACGTTTATCAGAAACAGAACACAAGCTCTGGGTATTAGAGCCAACATAAACAAAACCAGAAGGCTATCAGGCTAAAGCTCCAAGAAATAAATGGGAAAATATGCTGACTATAACATGTGTGCCTTCTAGTGTTAAGCAGTTACAACTTGCTGTTGTCCTTCTAAAATGTTCTAATTAGAGTAAAGAAATAATTCATTAAACACCACAAGGAAACTTAGAAAGCATATACAAAATGTTTATTCCCGTCACAGATGTTCAGGGTTGCTAGTATTGGAATTAAATGAGAAGATGTGCACAACAAATAATTGACTACATATGTTAGGCAAATACATCATATCTCTTAATCCCTTTTGTCAAAGGGGTCACCCAACAAAAAAGTCTCTGGAAATCTAGAACAGAAGAGTTGCACACAGAAAAGGAATTAAATAATTACATGATACATGGAATAAAAATCAAAAGTTCTCAATTGTTACTTTTAGACAGATCTTAAGTTTCACATTACATATATAATTGAAAACTAGGGTGACCAAGCATTTTATATAGATTAACATGATTGCAACATTTGTCAATGGCCATTTGTTTCATTCACAATGTTGCTTTAAAATTCACTTTCCAATCAATCACCTAAAACTGTACACAAACAACCATTTGGAGTTCAACACATAAAAATGCACATAGTTTCCATCACATATTGGAGCAGCTTGTACTTATGGAGCAGACTTGGGTAAAGTATAGATGGCAGTACATCAGATTGGGGTACAGATCAGTCTGGCTGTGTAATACCTCATAAAACCTTATGCACCAACCCCTGATGTACACACGAGAAAATGACAATAGCAATAAACCTTTATTTCAACATAGACAGGACAGATTCAGGAGTTCATAAGTTCGTCCATATAAAACCCAAAAGTTACATTCAAAACCTGTCACCCCTTCTTCTTTATTTCAAAGAAAGAAACAATATTAGCTGAATGGTTTTGATGTAGGAAGTAGATGGATCATGATATGATATTTTGCCTTTGGACCATTTGTTTCACAAAAAAAAATGATGGAAGAGAGATTATTGGAAGAGGAGATGATGCTAGCTTTTGGGTGTTGCTATCATTGTAACACAACCAGTTTACAGTCAAATTGCAGTCACACTACTGCAACTGTAGCAAACATTCCTGCTCAACAGCCTTGGTCAGGCAACGCTGTATATCTTGCTTGTGACAAATGACCAGATATCGTGTCTCAGGAAAACTCAAAGCTAGACCAGAAATGGTCATGTTTTTCAGATCTCCACACAGATACACAGAAAGTAATCTAGTAACCAGCGGATTTATACTAACCAGTCTTTGCAAAACATGCACATCAGAACAAACATTTGCCCTGTATTTCTGAAGCTTGGTGGTAAAAGATTCATGAAGGCCCTACCACCCACACGAAGTGTACAGACTCCTGCCCTTTGCCCTATAGGCCTCAACCATCCCCTCACTTATAGTAGCACACCCTGATTTACCTGTTATGGGATAAATAGTCTTGGGTAAGTAGAATTTGATTGTTCTGAGAACACCTAAATGCAAATTCTCTTCCCAAGGATGAGAGGGTCAGTATAATAGGACACAATTATAATGTCTGTGATGTTGATGCCACCGTTGGGCGAGAAGGCCACTTTCACCAAAAAGCCAAAGGTTCACCTTATAGCCTGGGTTTATAGTGCTGCCAGTTCAGGCACTTTTTTACTTTTATTTAATTTTACTGACCCAATGGGTATATGAAAGGCACATTTTTCTGCTAGCTGCGCAATTAGCAAACCTCATCCAAAGTCCAGAAGAAAAGGTAGCTTGGCTTGGTACTACTGCACACCGCAAGGTATATATATGAAGTGCTCAGCTGGAGTGCCACTAGCGCCAGTGTCAGTATGATAAATTGCAAAAGTGTGCCGGCAACTTCCGTAAAAGTTGCAAAATGTATTTGAATCCTTAAAAACACCAATATGCATGGCACAATGGCCATAGAAAGACAGATAAAAACAGCGGCAGACAGGGACCTGAGAAAATGTTACAGTAATCCTATGCATCCCTAATCATAGATCAAATGTGCTTGCAAAACCCCTCCATAAATAATAATTCAAATGTGCCAATAGGCTCAACTCACCATTATCTCCTCCCCTACCACCTCCTGCTGTGTTTGCTGTAATCAGACGAGATGTGTTCCCTGCCTGGAACAGCAGAGGAACCAGTTCTGGAGTAGCACATAAACCAAAAGTGGAAAATTCATATGCTGATGTGTTCCAAAGATAGGAAGGATCGCATCATAGTGTCCCTGTCAGTGTGTCTTCCCAGCCCCACCCCTAGGAAGGGGAATGGGGTAAGGCGACATATCAATACAGAGTCATACGTCCATCAGGGGAAGCAATGATCATTATTGATTAAACCTAAGCCAACTCGAAAAGCTTAGTGATAACATATTAGCATCGTAGTCATATATTATAAATTATATCATTAATTCATATTTTCGATTAAACTACAAAATATCTGACCAACAGACAGTAAGGCAAACAAGTTACAAAATAAATACAGGAAAAACAATGGAATTAAGAACACAGAACATACATATAAAGCAGGTCATAGTCTGTATAAGTGCTTTCTTAAACAGGGGGTGCAGGTCCTGCATCTTTTGCTATTGGCCAGGAATTAAACAAGCCGTGTGTAATGAGGGGTATTGTTAAAAAGGTGGGAGATGCTTCCCTGATAATTTGCAGACATTATAATTACTATACATTACTGTGTTATATTAGGGCATTCTAGCCTGCAGGCAAAGACTTTGCTCTGATTACAAGCCCACCTTGCCAAGACTTCTCAGCCTATGGCTTCTCAGCCAGAAAATATGGAGGACTTTAACTACCCAGATATAGACTGGGACACTGAAACCTGTGGATTTTGTAAAGATAAACTTTTTTTGTCTAAAGCAAAAGATGGCTGCCTTTCCCAACAAGTACCAGCTCCATCAAGGGGGAAGGCCATAATGGACTTAATACTAGCCAATGTACCAGACAAAGTAATAAAGGTACAGGTCAGTGGACACCTTGGAAACAGTGATCATAATATTATTAATTTTCACTTAGCAGTCACTTGGGTGCCTTATCATGGAGCCACAAAAACGCTGAACTTCAGAAAGGCAAAGTTTGACCAGCTTAGAGATGCCCTAAACCACAATGACTGGGAAATGTCCTTTAAAATGAAAGCATGGACGGTAAATGGGATACTTTCAAAAATATTCTCAATATTTATTGCGACAGACATATACAGAAATAAAAAGTTTAGAAACAAACGTAAACCTATGTGGCTAAAGAAAAAGGTTAAAGGGGCAATAAACAACAAAAAAAGCATTTAAACGTTTGAAGCAAGAAGGGACTGTGGAACTTTAAAGAAGAAAATAAAATGTAAACAACAGATAATGGCGGCAAAGCTGGAGATGGAAAGACCGATTGCCAAAGAGAGTAAAACTAAGCCCAAAATGTTCTTCAGCTACATAAACAGTAAAAGATACAAACCTGAGGGTGTGGGTCCCCTGAAAAGCAATGAGGGGCAGCTATAGAGGGGAATGAGGAAAAAGCTAATTTACTAAACATATTCTTTGATTCCATATTCGCAGAATGTGATAACCCAAACTCTAAATTAAATGTCACTTGTCTAACTAAGCAATAAATGCAGCACCCTCTTAAGCAGATTAAAATCAATAAATATGATGGGGGCTTTTCTGAGAGACTGGCGCTTAGCAAATGTGGTGCCAATATTTTAAAAGGGGGCTAAAGGGAAACCCAGTAAAATGGCAAATGAAGTTTAACACAGATAAATGTAAGGTTATGCACATTGGAAGGATACATTTGCTGTGAAAAGCAGTTTTCCAATAGAAGAGTAAATCATTCATGGCTGTCTCATCATTAACTAACAAGGTTTTCAGGCAAAATTTAAACCAGCATTCTTCCTGTATCCATAAAAGCTTTTAAGATGAATCTACTGGCCTCCATCATCTAATCCAGGATCTAATCCAAGATGAAGAGCATGGGCCACCAAAGGCATTTGGTAACCAGTTGTGGGTCACAGTGAAATAAAATGGTTCAGAATGTCTGCATGTTTATTCAAATAGCATAATGATTTTAACTAAACAACATTAGCAAAAACAACCACCAATATTACCCCCATAGCTCTCACACCAACCCACAAGCACCACTCTTAAACCACAAACCTTCATACTGTATGTAACACCCCCCACCCCCCCACGCTACCTGCTCTAGGTCTCAGAATATTTGGAATATATATATATATATATATATATATATATATATATACACCTTCCCCTATCATTCCAGTTTCTTAACTTTCCCACAACCCCCAACTGATCTAAGCTCTCACAATTCATATAAAAAAACTTTTACTTTACTATTGTGCCAGAAATTTCACCCAGGAGCTCCAAAGGTACAGAGGATTTCCCAATGCCACCGCATTCCTCCAAGCAGTTGCTGCCCCTCTATCTGCAAATACACTCCTTCTCTATTGTTTTTAAGCCCTGCGGCTTTCCTCAAAGCAGGTTGGGGGCTACATTAAATGGGTTGGGCATTTCTGATCAATTCCATCCACCCTGGATCTGCTGGAGAATAGCTTGCATGCAACAAGCTTTCCTATTCTGTAGATGCAGAAGTTCCTCTGGCCATGACAAGTACATGAATTGTTTATATAGGGTTTCAAAGAACTTATTAATGGAACCAGTAGGAGGAGACAACCCCCAACCCATGCAGAAAAAGGTCCTGCTGAAGTAAAGTGATGGAATGGTCTACCTCCGTGGCTTCATACTATACAGGTATGAAACAGGGAGGAAACACAGCCATTCATAATGCCCCTATTCTCCTATGCATTGGTCTGGTTTCTGCTGTGGTGTCCCAAAAATAGGATACTGATCTTTTAGAAGAGAGCATTGGCAAGACACCTGCCCACATGGCAGACCGGTAGCTTGCAGCTCCATATCCTATAGCTAAAAGAGTCAGTTAAGTAGTAAACATCCCCCTCCGCTCACAACATTAATAAGTTAATAATCAACTGTCTGTCATCTTCTAGCTTGACCCCCAAAGTCTTCTGGCATCCATGCTTGTTTATCAGGCTTGAACATGTCTTCTTCCGGTTGTTGCCCAAGGTTCTGTTTCTTAAATAGGAGGTTTTAGGTCCTGCATCTATTATTACTGTCTCCTAGCCAGGAAGTAAACATTATTGTTTCTCTGCAATGTTCCCCTTTTGCCCTCCATTTTATAATGGCCCTTAATTTGTTGCTTTAGCTTGATCAAAGTTGTAAGAGTGAATTGGATTTTTGCCTTTTTAAAGTGGTATTTTAAATCAAACAACTCGTTACTTTTACATGTAATGGTTTGTATAGAAAGCATTATCAACAGATTTACTTTGGCATGATTCCTCTCTATAATAGCAAATTTTGTTTACGTCTGTTACATGTGCTGTGCAGATGAAGAATTGTGACCCAGATTTATCAAGAAGTGTGGGGAGAAATGGAGAAAAACAAAAGCATTTGCCAAGTTCAACCAACCAGTGTTCTGGGTTCATTAAAGCAATGAAGCCTTATTGGTTGTTTGGATAGATTGGATAGATTAACAATTCCAGAGTAATTTAAAATATTACATGGAATGAAAATATGCATCTTACTTATGAACATATCTATAAAACAGAATAAGCTAAATAGATATGTGTCCGCAATTTTTTACAAAAGTTAAGTGTATTACAGGACAGAAAAGGCTTTAATTAGCTTTGATTTCAAGCATTCACTAAATTTGATGTAAGCTTTGACTTTGCTTCTAGTGATTACCAGAAAACTAATTACAGGGGAATTACCTTACTGAGTTTAAAGGTAGATGTGTGGTTTAAAAATAAGCATATAATTACATTTAGTATGTGCTATTTGGAAAATATAAGCAAAGCGCACATATGGCGCAGAGCTTCACTGGCGGCTTCACTAGCGATATCGCTATTGTAGTGAAAAAGACATGTCATTCTTCTTTCCACCACCAGATGGCACATGGATCAATGCTCAGCAGATTACAAAATACATCAATGAAATTATTACTATAGCTGACACACTATTTTAGAAAATTATGTTATCCAGCTACATTCAGGGCAGGCTGGCCATGTAGCCACATACTATATAAAAAGTTAAAGATATAATGGCATGTGGTGAAGTGCAGCCCAATGTTAATGGCATGTGGTGAAGTGAAGGCAAGGAAGTGCATTCAGGACTAGGCCAACACAGGCCAATGGAACTGACAGGGCTGAGGCCCACATGGTGGCTTTGCTGGAGGTGGTGTGCATGTCCCCGTCAGGATGGAGATGCAGCTGCCTTTGTGACTGCTTTGCCATCCTAAAATTCCCTCCCATTCATGGAATTATGTGGAGGAATCCTTTTGCCTTGACTAAATACTTGTCATGTTTAAAAAAAAAGCTGTAGTTGCTACTATTCAGCTACATTTAAGTCTGGCCAGCGACAGTCTGTCTGCAGCCACATATTATGTTAGAAAGTTAAAAAGTTACTTCTTTGAATACATTGGGGAAGCTCAAGGTTAATTGCATGTGGTAAAGTGAAGGCAATGGAGTGCGTTCAGGACTGGATTGACACAGGACAATGGAACTGACAGGGCCAAGGGCCACATGACGGCTTCGCCGGAGGCAGTCTTGCACATCCCGGTCAGGCTGGCAATGCAGCTGCATTTGTGATTACTTTGCCTTCCCAGGATTCCCTCCTATTCAGGGATTATGTGAAGGAATCCATTTTCTCAGTATCTGTCATGTTTTTAAAAAAAGCTGTAGTTGCTACTATTCGAGGGGAGGGTTGAGGGCTGTATAGCATTGCACTTGGCTGCTCCTGTATTCCTGATCCCTGCTGGAGTATGAGGGGGGTTGGGTGAATGGCATTGTCCTGAATGAACGTTATTGTGGACATTATTGATGAGGGGAGGGGTGGGGGATGTATAGCATTGCACTTGGCTGCTCCTACAGTACACTCCTGATCCCTGCTGGAGGATGAGGGGGGGTGGCAGTGGGTAAATGGCATTGTCCTGAATGCACTCCATTGCCTTCACTTTACCACATGCCTTCACAATCACCGGAAAAGGAAAATTGTGAAGCAAAAGAGCCCTTCTTCAACTTTGTCCCATCTGTAAAAAAACAACATATGCAGGAATCTACATTGAAATGAACACCCAGTAATGGTGCTTATATAGACCCAAAGTGTCTGACTATCAAATATATGTATTGCTGTATTAATTCAGCTAACTAATAATAAAGACACACAAAGACGTACACACCTTTGTTGTGCTTTAAATTTGATACCTAATGGGACATGCCAATATGAGCAGAGACAAGAAACTAACTAGAGTAAGAAAAAGAATTGACAGAGAAAGAGAAGGGGGGTAAGGGTGGGGTGGAGGTAAAGGGATTACTAAATTTATGTATTAGATCTGCCTGCAGAAAATGCGTCAGTTTCTTGGCTCTGCTCATATTGGGGGGTTCCATTAAGAAAAAAATGTGCATATTAGTACAGCTGCCAGGTGCTCTCTGGTTGGGGCATCCCATTCTGTGACTACAACAGCCTCTATTTACTATAACCCTTTGCACTTATTCTAAAAGTAATTTGGCCTGATAAAGACACTTTTTCTGTGCATAGTAGTACTGCTGCCAGATACTCTCTGGTTGGGGCATCCCATTCTGTGACTACAACAACCTCTAACCCTTTGCACTTATTCTAAAAGTAATTTGGCCTGATAAAGACACTTTTGCTTTGCATAGGACTACTGCTGCCAGGTGCTCTCCGGTTGGGGCATCCCATTCTGTGACTACAACAGCATCTAACCCTTTGCACTCATTCTAAAAGTAATTTGGCCTGATAAAGACACTTTTGCTTTGCATAGGACTACTGCTGCCAGGTGCTCTCTGGTTGGGGCATCCCATTCTGTGACTACAACAGCCTCTATTTACTATAACCCTTTGCACTTATTCTAAAAGTAATTTGGCCTGATAAAGACACTTTTGCTTTGCATAGGACTACTGCTGCCAGGTGCTCTCTGGTTGGGGCATCCCATTCTGTGACTACAACAGCCTCTATTTACTATAACCCTTTGCACTTATTCTAAAAGTAATTTGGCCTGATAAAGACACTTTTGCTGTGCATAGGACTACTGCTGCCAGGTGCTCTCTGGTTGGGGCATCCCATTCTGTGACTACACCAGCCTCTAACCCTTTGCACTTATTCTAAAAGTAATTTGGCCTGATAAAGACACTTTTGCTTTGCATAGGACTACAGCTGCCAGGTGCTCTCTGGTTGGGGCATCCCATTCTGTGACTACACCAGCCTCTAACCCTTTGCACTTATTCTAAAAGTAATTTGGCCTGATAAAGACACTTTTGCTTTGCATAGGACTACTGCTGCCAGGTGCTCTCTGGTTGGGGCATCCCATTCTGTGACTACAACAGCCTCTAACCCTTTGCACTTATTCTAAAAGTAATTTGGCCTGATAAAGACACTTTTGCTGTGCATAGTAGTACTGCTGCCAGGTGCTCTCCGGTTGGGGCATCTCATTCTGTGACTACAACAGCCTCTATTTACTATAACCCTTTGCACTTATTCTAAAAGTAATTTGGCCTGATAAAGACACTTTTGCTTTGCATAGGACTACAGCTGCCAGGTGCTCTCCGGTTGGGGCATCCCATTCTGTGACTACACCAGCCTCTAACCCTTTGCACTTATTCTAAAAGTAATTTGGCCTGATAAAGACACTTTTGCTTTGCATAGGACTACTGCTGCCAGGTGCTCTCTGGTTGGGGCATCCCATTCTGTGACTACAACAGCCTTTATTTACTATAACCCTTTGCACTTATTCTAAAAGTAATTTGGCCAGATAAAGACACTTTTGCTTTGCATAGGACTACTGCTGCCAGGTGCTCTCTGGTTGGGGCATCCCATTCTGTGACTACAACAGCCTCTAACCCTTTGCACTTATTCTAAAAGTAATTTGGCCTGATAAAGACACTTTTGCTGTGCATAGTAGTACTGCTGCCAGGTGCTCTCCGGTTGGGGCATCCCATTCTGTGACTACAACAGCCTCTATTTACTATAACCCTTTGCACTTATTCTAAAAGTAATTTGGCCTGACAAAGACACTTTTGCTGTGCATAGTAGTACTGCTGCCAGGTGCTCTCCGGTTGGGGCATCCCATTCTGTAACATACCATACCCCTCTTTATTTACACTAAGCAGCTCTCTTATTTACACTAAGCAGGCCTGTTGGAGTGTTACTGCTCACTTTTGGTGTGCATTATATTCTGTTTCATATAGACCCACCGCTGCCTGGGGGTTCTTAAAATATCACCTACTACCACGCCAGTTAGACTATGTCGGGCAGACAAGTGCCTGGAAGTGAAAAGAGGAGTGGCAGAGGCCAAGATTCCGCAGGCAGAGGTCGCAGCAGACTGGGGGCCAGTAGCAGCAGGAGTCACGCTGAGAGACCTAATCTGCCAGTATCTGCTAGCGGTCGGGTCTCCACCAGTAACGCATCTGCCGTGGTAGATTGGTTAACGCGCTCATCAACAACATCATCACAACTTACGTCTGAGACCCCCAGTCTAGGGTCGGTAGGTTCCTCTGACACAACCCTGAGTTGGCATGCCCCGAGAGCAGTCCCTGTCCTCCCATTGCCTCTGTCCTACGCTGTTCCCTCCCCCAGCGACGTATCCTATGCTTTGGGTTCAGCTCCACTCTTTAGTGAGGAGGACGATCAGATAGAGGACAGTCAGTAGCTACTGCCCAGCCAAGAAATGGAGGTGGCTTCTTTAGCTAGGCAGACAAATAGTGATGTGGACAGTGTCGTGGGTGCTGCGAGCGTTCCAGCTCCTGCGCCAGACACTGTTGACGAATCCACGAACATCAGTGACGTACAGCCACAACTCGGTGATAATGATGATGACGATGAAGCCGATCGCACTTGGGAGCCGGGTGATGAAGGGGCTTCATCGTCATCATCAGGAAAAGAGGGACGCAGGTTGCCCCGGAGTCAGCAGCTGAGGCAGCAAGGTGGTAGCAGTCAGCATGGGGGCACAATTCCAAAGGCTGGAGCCGGCCGGGGCCGGGGCCGGGGTAGAGCCCCTGCTGTGCGGCAGTCTACCTTATCGGGAGGTAGTGGAGCAGGGGTTCCTGGAGTTGGCAACAGTAGCAGTTAATCAGTGAGGCCAGGGGGTGGGAAAAGTAGCTACTCGGCAGTGTGGCAGTTTTTCCTGAAGCATCCGCAGGAGGGTAACATGGCCACATGCAAGATATGTAGGCAGAAGGTGAAGCGTGGCCAGGGTCCAAATGTTGGCACCACGGCCCTGCGTCAACATATGATGCGTCACCATAAAGCGACCTGGGAGAACCGAGGCTCCCTAGGGGGTGTCCAGTCTGCTTCCTCACCAAGTGGCACGCCGCTCCCAATTTCTGCCAGCCAAGGCTCCAGCACCTCAGACGAAGGCAGCTGTGCATCATACCCATCCTCTGTCGCTCCTGCTCCTCCTCCTCCAAGTCATGCATCCCGCCAGCAATCCATCAGCGAAGCCATGTCCAAGAGACAGCAGTATGCGCCCACTCATCCTACGGCGCAGAAGCTGAATGTGCTCCTGTCCAAGTTGCTGGTGCTGCAGTCGCTCCCTTTTCAGGTGGTGGACTCTGCACCTTTCAGAGAACTGATGGCTTGTGCCGAGCCGAGGTGGAGAGTCCCAAGCCGTCATTTCTTTGCCAAGAAGGCAGTACCAGCGCCACACACTTTTGTTGAACAGAAGGTGGGCCAGTCCTTAAGCCTGTCGGTGTGTAGCAAAGTGCATGGCAGCGCCGACGTCTGGAGCTGTAACTACGGTCAGGGACAGTACATGTCGTTTACGGCCCACTGGGTGAATGTGGTCCCTTTGCAGCAGCAGCAACTTGGACAGGTCACGCCGCTTCGGCCTCCGCTTCCCTGCCTGTTGGGCCTGTGACACCGTGCGACTCGGCCTCCTCATCCTCCGCCATCTCCTCACCCTCCACTGTAGGCTCAAGTCTCAGTGCCCCTCCAGTCTACCATGTGTGCAGGGCAGGGAGGTGTCACGCTGTGCTTCACATGGTTTGTCTTGGCGAACGGAGTCACACAGGGGAGGAACTGCTTAAATTTATTCATCAGGAAATCCAAACATGGCTTACTCCAAGAAAACTTAAAATGGGAATCATGGTTACCGACAATGGGAAGAACATTTTGTCTGCGCTGCGCCAAGGAAGCCTGACCCATGCCCCCTGCATGGCTCACGTCTTCAATCTGGTTGTCAAGCGGTTTCTGAAGTGTTCCCCCCATCTGCAAGACATCCTAACAACTTCAAGGAAACTTTGCATGCACTTCAGCCACTCATACACCGCCAAACACACCTTTCTTGAGCTACAGCGTCAGAACGGTATCCCCCAACATAGTCTGATTTGCGATGTTTCCACCCATTGGAATTCCACCCTTCACATGTTGGACCGATTATATGAACAGAGAAAAGCCATCACGGATTTCCTGATGATCCAAGCAGATAGGGGGACTCCCCTGTGTAACTTCAATGTCAACCAGTGGCAGCTCATACGTGACACCTGCCGTTTGCTCAGGCCCTTTGAGGAAGCCACTTTATTTGTCAGTCGGCAGGATTACGGGATGAACGACGTGATTCCACTGCTTCATGTACTACAGCACATGTTGGAAACCATGGCTGGTCAGGGCACTGGAGACATGGCGTTTACATCTTACGGCCACATGAACCCTGTTGGAGCAGAACTGGAGGAGGAGGAGGAAGAGGAGGAGGAGTTGCCCAGCGAAACACAGTTTAGGCTTGGCGAAATGGCTGGTTTATCTAGTCAGCGGACAGGAGAGGAGGAGCAGGAGCAGCCAGAGGAGCTAGAGGTTTTTGAGGAAGGCGAGACAGAGGACCCGGGCACACCGTGGCAGTATGCAGTGGAGATGGAGACAAGTAGTCCATCCGAGTCACTTGCGCAAATGGCAGGAAGCATGCTCACGTGCTTGCGTAGTGACCCCAGAATTGTTTCCATCTGTCGGCGGGATGACTTCTGGCTGTCCACCTTATTGGACCCTCGCTTCCGGCACAAAATGGGGGCATTTTTTAAACCCACCGAAAGGGAGGACAAACTGAACTACTACAAAGACATTCTACGTAGGCAGTTGACCGATGCCTATCTGCGCCATGGTCCATACTCTCACAGGTCTGACTCGAGGGGACCTCTGCGCTCACCTTCCACTGCCATGGCTGCTGGGGGGGTTGGCAGGAGCAGCAGCAGCAGCTCCATCAGCAGCAGCCTCAGTCTTCAGTCGCTAATGAGTAGCTTTCTACACCCGCATAGTGAGGCTACTCATGAGCAGCAGGAAGACCTGGAGCAGGACCTGAACCAGCAGGTCATGTCATACTTTGACATGACCATGCCAACACACCTTGAGGATCCGCTGGACTTCTGGGCAGCCAAACTTGATTTGTGGCCGCAACTAGCAGAGTTTGCCTTGGAAAAGCTGTCCTGCCCGGCAAGTAGCGTGCCATCTGAGTGGGTGTTTAGTGCGGCGGGGGCCATAGTTACGGCGAGGAGAACTCGTCTGTCAACTAAAAATGTGGAGAGACTCACCTTTGTCAAAATGAATCAGGGATGGATCAGCCAGGATTTCCACCCACCAATGGCTGATGCATGCGACTAGATTCAGCATGGTGCCACGTTTTACACTTTCCAAACGGTGCAAAACATATTTATGTCTTTAGGCCAATTTTTGGGCTCCTGTTGCTGTCAACTCCAGGGTGTGATTCATCCAATTTTTGGGCTACTGAAGCCAACCCCAGTGTCTCTTCAAAGTAATGTTTGGGCTCCTGCTGCTGCTGCCAACTCCAGGGTGTGAATCATCCAATTTTTGGGCTCCTGAAGCCAACTCCAGTGTCTCTTTAAAGTAATATTTGGGCTCCTGCTGCTGCTGCCAACTCCAGGGTGTGAATCATCCAATTTTTGGGCTCCTGAAGCCAACCCCAGTGTCTCTTTAAAATAATGTTTTGGCTCCTGCTGCTGCTGCTGCCAACTCCAGGGTGTGAATCATCCAATTTTTGGGCTCCTGAAGCCAACTCCAGTGTCTCTTTAAAGTAATATTTGGGCTCCTGCTGCTGCTGCCAACTCCAGGGTGTGAATCATCCAATTTTTGGGCTCCTGAAGCCAACCCCAGTGTCTCTTTAAAGTAATGTTTGTGCTCCTGCTGCTGCTGCTGCCAACTCCAGGGTGTGAATCATCCAATTTTTGGGCTCCTGAAGCCAACTCCAGTGTCTCTTTAAAGTAATATTTGGGCTCCTGCTGCTGCTGCTGCTGCCAACTCCAAGGTGTGATTAATCCAATCTTTGGGCTCCTGCTGCCAACCCCAGTGTCTCTTTAAAGTAATGTTTGGGCTCCTGCTGCTGCTGCTGCCAACTCCAGGGTGTGAATCATCCAATTTTTGGGCTCCTGAAGCCAACTCCTGTGTCTCTTTAAAGTAATATTTGGGCTCCTGCTGCTGCTGCTGCCAACTCCAGGGTGTGATTCATCCAATTTTTGGGCTCCTGAAGCCAACCCCAGTGTCTCTTTAAAGTAATGTTTGGGCTCCTGCTGCTGCTGCTGCCGCCAACTCCAGGGTGTGATTCATCCAATTTTTGGGCTCCTGTTGCCAACTCCAGTGTCTCTTTAAAATAATGTTTTGGCTCCTGCTGCTGCTGCTGCCAACTCCAGGGTGTGATTCATCCAATCTTTGGGCTCCTGCTGCCAACTCCAGTGTCTCTTTAAAGTAATGTTTGGGCTCCTGCTGCTGCTGCTGCCAACTCCAGGGTGTGATTAATCCAATTTTTGGGCTCCTGAAGCCAACCCCAGTGTCTCTTTAAAGTAATGTTTGGGCTCCTGCTGCTGCTGCCAACTCCAGGGTGTGATTCATCCAATCTTTGGGCTCCTGCTGCCAACCCCAGTGTCTCTTTAAAGTAATGTTTTGGCTCCTGCTGCTGCTGCTGCTGCTGTCAACTCCAGGGTGTGAATCATCCAATTTTTGTGCTCCTGAAGCCAACTCCAGTGTCTCTTTAAAGTAATATTTGGGCTCCTGCTGCTGCTGCTGCCAACTCCAGGGTGTGATTCATCCAATTTTTGGGCTCCTGAAGCCAACTCCAGTGTCTCTTTAAAGTAATATTTGGGCTTCTGCTGCTGCTGCTGCTGCTGCTGCCAACTCCAGGGTGTGATTAATCCAATTTTTGGGCTCCTGAAGCCAACCCCAGTGTCTTTTTAAAGTAATGTTTTGGCTCCTGCTGCCGCTGCCAACTCCAGGGTGTGAATCATCCAATTTTTGTGCTCCTGAAGCCAACTCCAGTGTCTCTTTAAAGTAGTATTTGGGCTCCTGCTGCTGCTGCCAACTCCAGGGTGTGATTAATCCAATTTTTGGGCTCCTGAAGCCAACCCCAGTGTCTCTTTAAAGTAATGTTTTGGCTCCTGCTGCTGCTGCTGCCAACTCCAGGGTGTGAATCATCCAAGTTTTGTGCTCCTGAAGCCAACTCCAGTGTCTCTTTAAAGTAATATTTGGGCTCCTGCTGCTGCTGCTGCCAACTCCAGGGTGTGATTCATCCAATTTTTTGGGCTCCTGAAGCCAACCCCAGTGTCTCTTTAAAGTAATGTTTGGGCTCCTGCTGCTGCTGCTGCTGCCAACTCCAGGGTGTTATTCATCCAATCTTTGGGCTCCTGCTGCCAACTCCAGTGTTTCTTTAAAGTAATGTTTGGGCTCCTGCTGCTGCTGCTGCTGCCAACTCCAGGGTGTGATTCATCCAATTTTTGGGCTCCTGAAGCCAACCCCAGTGTCTCTTTAAAGTAATGTTTGGGCTCCTGCTGCCGCTGCCAACTCCAGGGTGTGATTCATCCAATTTTTGGGCTACTGAAGCCAACCCCAGTGTCTCTTTAAAGGAATGTTTGTGCTCCTGCTGCTGCTGCCAACTCCAGGGTGTTATTCATCCAATCTTTGGGCTCCTGAAGCCAACTCCAGTGTCTCTTTAAAGCAATATTTGGGCTCCTGCTGCTGCTAACCCAGCATGCATCCTGTGCGTGTTACAGCAAGGCAGAATGGTTTACAACCCTATTGAGGCTCTAGGAGGCTCAGAAATAGCTTTTTTTAATAGCGATTCGTCGCGAATAAATTCGGGTCGAAAAGAATTTTGTCGGAAAATTCTGCGAATCGGTCGAATCGAACTTTTCAAAAGTTCGCTCATCTCTAGTTGTTACTGTTGTTACTTTCATCCATTGGTTCCCCTAGGCGCATGTTCTCCAAGTGCAATCACCATGACTGTTGTGAATCCTATGTTACCTAACTTCCACATACTGTGATGGTACTGTGATGGTAATTAATGTTTTTAATAGTGTCATGTAGTATTGAGTGTACAACATAATCATATTTAATAATACATTTTGTCTACTTTTCATAGCCATTATTGTTTAGTGGTGCTTCTGTGGCAGGGTTGGGTGAGTGCGTGGGACCCCCCGTTCTTTGGGTGTATGTAGTAACAAATTTTGAAAAAACACTGGCCAATCCTTCTTAACGATATTTACCTTAAAACTTTTTTACAAAGGGAACCACGAATAATCTTTAGGAGACCACCAAACTTACGAGATCGGCTAGTTCACAGTCATCACAACATTAATAGAAAGGAGCAATGTTGCAAAATAAAAGGGACATACCGGTGTGGTGGATGTAGTATGTGTCGTTACATAGAAACAGGCACTTCAGTAACAGTGACAAACAGGGGGAACTACAAAATGAAACATTACTTTAATTGTTCAACCACAAATGTGATCTACATTTTGACATGTGGATGTTACTATGTGGGAAAAACGAACTGTCAATTTAGGAGACGGATGTATGAACATCTATAGAGTATTAAAATAGGGAATCAGAAACACCGGTGGGCCGCCATTTTCTAATACATCACAACAAAAACCCAGGGTCTCTAAAATTCCAAGGACTGGATAGAATACACGACCCACAAAGAGGTGGGAATATTCAAAAAATGACATTACAGGTCGAAACGCAATGGATCTACAAACTTGGGGCATCCCGATATCCGGGATTAAATGACACCCTTAGTTTTGCCCCATTTTTGTAGATGAACCATTAAAATATGAACTGGAATAGGACTGTGATTGAGGACTAAAAAGAGAGGAAAAAAAAATGATATGGAGAAAATCTGTCCTAATTAGGGTGCATGAGAAATTTAATTATAAGGTGGCATGTATGGTTAAATTAAATACGAATAAATGGAGTAAAAACTGTAACCATGAGAGGTGTGGACAGTCTACCAGAAGATACAAAATGAGGCGACCTAATTAATGCAGGATGTATAGTGATCACTGTACCTAAAAAAATTTCTTGATATACCATACTATATTTGCAGACCCAATGGCAGGTGTCATCACATGTGGCATAATAATGATATAATAACAAAAAATGTTGGGTTCCTTATTATCACCATCGTAACAACATTCATAAATATCAGGCAATAGGAATTAGCTGGCATAATAGAATACTATAGATATATTTCTAGATCCTTGCTTTGGGCAAGGTGTCATTAGGGGCTATTAAACATATAGGCACTAATGAATTATAATAGATATATGAAGTATAATAGATATAGGTGGCCTTAGCTTGCCCCTATTCACTTATCCACCTAGTATACACTAGCATTAAAAAAATACAACTCTGTGAAGTACTCACCTGTAGAGTTGGTATTATACGCATACAGCACGTCCTGCTCCAGTAGTAGTAATAACATGTGGGTAATCCTCCGCCTCCGGTGCCGTGCACTGCAGACATGTAGAAAACAAGCTCCTCCCGACCCTACATATACCGAGGGACCTCCCACAAATCCCCAGCATTGAAAAGCAGTGAGAAGGAGAGGCCAGGAGAAACAACCACCCAAAACTGGCAAAAATATCAAAGATAACAATCACCAACAGGGGATCCAGAACAAGGTGAAAACAGGGTGGGGTGGAGCAGGACGTGCTGTATGCATATAATACCAACTCTACAGGTGAGTACTTCACAGAGTTCTATTATTCTAAGCATACAGCACGTCCTGCTCCAGTAGTAGTAATAACATGTGGGACATCCAATAGCAGTGTCCATAAAGGGTGGGATCCCCAACAGAAGGCCACAGCAAGCAGTCTAAACTACTGCCGCCTGCAGAACCTTGCGGCCAAACACAGCGTCAGCTGAGGCCCGAACATCAACCTTGTAAAACTTTGTAAAGGTATGTACAGAAGACCAAGTAGCGGCCTTGCAAACTTGCTCCACAGAGGCCTGGTGCTGAAAAGCCCAAGAAGCCCCAACAGCTCTAGTAGAATGAGCAGTAAGACGAAAGGGGGGAGTCTTCCCCTTAGCAGTATAGGCTTGCACAACAGCCTGACGAATCCATTTACTGATGGTAGACTTGGCGGGAGCCAAACCCTTCCTAGGCCCACGAGGCACAACGAAGAGAGCATCCGTCTTTCTAAAGGCCTGAGTGGTAACCAGGTAAGACTTGACACACCTGACCACATCCAAGGAATGCAAAATCCTTTCCTTAAGGTTACTAGGATTAGGGCACAAGGAAGGAAGTACAATATCTTGATTCAAATGAAATGCAGACACAACCTTAGGCAGGAAGTCTGGCTTGAAGCGAAACACCACCTTATCCCGGTGTCTCTCAAAGTAGGGAGGCTGAATAGACAAAGCAGCCAACTCAGACACACGTCTGACTGAAGTGATGGCTACCAGGAAAACAACCTTGAGCGTGAGCACAGCGAGAGCGGCCTCATGAATAGGCTCAAAGGGAGCCCCCTGCAGGGCCGACAAAACCAAGTTCAGATCCCAAACGGGAACCATAGGTTTCCGAGGAGGGCGCACATGAGTGACCCCCTGAAAGAAGGTCTTGATAAGAGAGTGCTGGGCAAAGGACTTCTGAAAGAAGATAGACAGGGCCGAAACCTGGCCCTTCAAGGTACTAAGCTTAAGACCTAAGTCTAGACCGGCAGGGAAGAGACCTGGATTCACACCAGTCAATGTAAGCACGCCATACTCTATAATAGATAGCAGCAGAAGTCTTCTTCCTGGCTTGCACCATAGTAGCCACGACAGATGCAGACAAACCCTTTTCCATTAAGATGGAGGTTTCAATAGCCAAGCCGTCAAAGCCAGAGTTAGTAAATTGGGATGGCGTAGATACCCCTGAGTTAGAAGATCTGGCAACCTTGGCAGATCGTACTGATCTACTGCCATTTGAACCACATCTGCGAACCACACTCTTCTTGGCCACCTTGGGGCCACCAGAATCTCGGGTACCCCTTCCAGAGCGATCTTGCGCAGCACTCTGCCCAGAAGGGGAATTGGTGGAAACACATACAGGAGCCGAAACTCCTTCCAAGACATTGACAGGGCATCCGTGGCCGGAGCCAGAGGATCCTGAGACAGGGATACAAAGCTCGGTAGCTTGCGATTGTGACGTGACGCAAAGAGATCCACGTCTGGCATACCCCAACTGTGACACAGTGACTGAAATACCCTGTCGCAGAGGGACCATTCCCCCTGACGGGACGACCCCCTGCTCAAAGCATCTGCTAGCAGATTCTCTGTCCCCGGAATGTAAACAGCCGATATGCATTGTACATTGGTCTCTGCTCAAGTTAGAATCAGAGACACCTCCTGGAGAGCACCCTTGCTCCGGGTTCCAACCTGATGATTGATGTAGGCAACCGCCGTCCTGTTGTCTGAGCGTACCTGAACCGCCAGACCCTACAGGTGCTGAGTCAATCGTTCCAGCACCAATCAGACCGCCCTGAGTTCCAGGACATTGATAGGAAGATGGGCCTCCTGAGGGCCCCACCTCCCCTGGAAGCGCAGGGACTTCCAGAATCCCCCCCAGCCCGAAAGACTGGCATCCATTGTGACCGTCTCCCAAGAGGGAGCCAGGAAGGATCTGCCCCTTGTCAAGTTCCTGTGGTCCAACCACCACGCAAGGGATTGTCTGACCGAGGGGGGAATCACCCAGCTGTCGTCCAGAGATGCTGGGTCCTTGTTCCATACTGACAGAAGGTGAAGCTGCAGAGTTCTCAGATGAAACTGGGCAAAGGGCACCGCCTCGAAGCTTGCCACCATCGAGCCCACCAACTGCATTCCCTGCCGGATGGAGGGATGAGGGTTCGCGAGCAGGGATCTCGCCTGGGTTGTCAGAGCTTCCACCTTCTGTGGAGGAAGGAAATTCCTTGACTGAACCGAGTCCAGAATCATCCCCAGAAACGGGGTCACTGAGGAGGGGGACAGAGAGGACTTTGGGTAATTGATCACCCAGCCGAAGGACTCCAGGGTGGACACCACCAACCGAGTGTCCAGCTCTGCCTGCTGCAGAGACCGAGAGGTGATGAGTATGTCATCCAGGTAGGGCAACACGCGTATGCCCTTTAGTCTTAAGAGAGACATCACCCCTGCCAGGACCTTGGTGAAGACCCTGGGAGCCGACGAAAGGCCGAATGGCAGGGCCACGAACTGATAATGCTGATCCAACAGCACAAATCTGAGGAACCTTTGGTGCCCTGAGAACACCGGAACGTGCAGGTAAGCGTCCTTGATGTCCACAGATGTCATGAAGTCCCCTGGACGCAGCGAGGCAATGGCCGAGCGCAGAGTTTCCATACAAAAATGCCTGCTTCTGACAAACTTGTTTAGGATTTTCAAATCCAGAATGGGTCTGACTGACCCGTCCTTTTTGGGCACCGTGAACAGGTTGGAATAAAACCCCATGCCCCTGTCTCTTAAGGGGACCTCGCAGATGACCCCGAGCTCCAGAAGGTCCTGCACAGCCAGCCTCAAGACCCGAGCTGAGGCATGATCTTGTGGGATCCGAGACCCAACGAACCTCGTAGGGGGCAGCACAGCAAATTCTATCTTGTAACCGGAGGAGACTACCTCCTGAATCCACCGGTCTGGGACGAGGCGTCTCCAGACATGCTCGAAGTGCTGTAGACGTCCCCCCACCCTGATGGGCGAGGGCGCCCCTTCATGCCTGGGGGGTCTTGGGGGGGGCTTTGAGCTTGGGCCCCCCAAGAGGAGCCGGGACTGCGTCCTCTGTTCTTGTTCCAGGGTTCTGAGCGCGACCCAGAGAAGGACACCCCTCTACCTTGCTTGGTCCCACGGTAGGGGGTAGAATGGGAGCTTGGACCACGAAAGGGCCGAATCTGACGCTTGTGCCCTTGGAAAAGATATCTAATCTTTCTCCAAACAGGCGCAGTCCTTTAAACAGAAGCCCCGTAAGGGCCTTCTTGGCGACGTTGTCAGCAGCCCACTGGCGTAACCAGATCGTGCGGCGTATGGCCACCACCAGAGCTGAAGATCTAGCGCTCAGCTTAATAGCATCGTCCGATGCAGATAGGATATAATTCACAAAGGTCTCACAGGTGGCCAGAGCGTTGGCGGCCTCCGAGGGCAGGTCATCCGCCCCTTCCAGGGCAGTTTTAACCACCATCCTGAGCGCCACTGCCGTGATGGCTAAGGCGCACACCGGGCGGAGCGACGCTCCCCCAAATGCAAAGGCATGACATGCCAATTGATCAACTCGCCGATCCTCTAAATCCCGCAGCGCAGTAGTGTCAGGGGAGTGCATAATAGAGGTGTTGGACAGACTCAGAATCAGGGCATCGACCTCGGGCGGCGATGTCCAACACTTAACCAGATCGGCAGGAAATGGATACTTCTTATCCACAGCCTTAGGAATCCCCTGGAGTTTACTGGGATGTTCCCATTCTTTCAGCACTAGGTTATTAAAGTGAGTTTGTTCGGGAAACTCCAACCGCACCCTAGCGGTATGAAACAGATCAGGGAGAATAGTAGCTTCAGGGTTCAAATGACGCTTCTTGGCAGTAGCCTTGGGCGCCAAGGAGCCAGCAATAAAGCTTTCCACACTGGACAATCTAGAGACCAAATCAGCGTGAGAATCCCCACTAGTATTGGGGGTTATGCTCAAGCTTGGGGGAGTAGGGGAAATAAGGCGAGGTGCGGGCCCAGCCTCGGAAGAGGTGGGGAGACTGGCTAGCGCCTGTTGAGCACAAGGTACGCAGACCCGTGAATTGTCACCGCTGCTAGGTGAAACCCCACAAGCTGCACACAGACGGGCTTGTCCCAGGGGGACCCCGTTCGCGATGTCCTGGGATGCCTCCATATGGTGATTATTAGATACAATATGCCAGTATGCCCTGGATGCCCCTATAACCCGCTGGAAAGTGGGAGTAATATCTGAAAAATGGTCTGGACCGGGCGCTACGTCGGGCCGGGGAAGCCACCGATGACCGCTGTCTGAAAGACACAAGGGGAACAGGGATGTCAGAGCCGAGCGCGAGGAAACAAGCTAGGAAAAGGATCGCCCATGAGGGCACTTACAGTCTGCGAGGGGAGGACCGTCTTCACCACGCGCATGCAAGAAGGAAATGGCGCCCAGCGAACCTCGAAGGGCGGGCCAGAGCGGGCGATGACGCGGAACGCGCCAACCGAACCACGCCTCCCCCCCCCCGGAGAGCTCGAAGCTAGAAGGCGCGCAGCCAATCAGGAGAGAATGTAGATACGTCAGCATCACTTCAGAGAAGAGGTCTGACAAAGTGAATAAGGAGAACTGGGGAACGCCGTAGCTTCCCCAAACAGTGCTGCTGTATGCGCCTAGAGCACAGTAAAACGCTGCGGTCAGTTTAAAAATAAGCAAGTGAAACGCGCTCTGACACCCGGTAGCGGTAAAGCGTCTATAGTGTACTTAGGGCAAGGAGTAGGCCATCAAACACACAGCCCCCCCCCCTCTTTTTCCCCCCACTAATGGGGGAATCTGGGAAGGAAGGTGACCCGAATAGAGGGTTCAAAGTTAGATGGGGCATGGGGGCACTAGTGCGGGAGGGGCATCCACTGAAGGCTCACCATTCGCCTTAACCGCCTACCCTATGGAGGGGGATTGCGGTGGAGACTAGCTCCGTAAGCACACTAGGTGCTGCCTACCTTCACCTGACCAACGCAGCCCAGGCTGGGAGGCACTAATTCACAATGAGGACGGGTGGAAATAGTCCCGCAGGGCCTCGGGCTGTCAAGCCCCGCTCGCCTGCGAGAGCGTGATACTTCATGTCTTCGCAGTTCCAGCACTGCAGAGAAATCTGGGGATTTGTGGGAGGTCCCTTGGTATATGTAGGGCCGGGAGGAGCTTGTTTTCTACATGTCTGCAGTGCACGGCGCCGGAGGCGGAGATTTACCCACATGTTATTTCTACTACTGGAGCAGGACGTGCTGTATGCTGTAAGAAAAATATATATGTAAATCATACAGTGCTTGTAAATCACACAGTGCTTGCGCCCCATCGATATGTATGGCGTATATGGGATCATGTGATGCCTATGTAGCTTTAATATGAAAAAAGTACATCATAAGTGAGCCTATTGTGCCACCGTTATATAGGTGGAATAAGTATATGATAAGCGAGCCCTCATACACATGTATAAGAACTGTCTGTGAAGGAAGGCGGAGGACGGGCTCCAAGAAAATGGAGCCGTCCCTGCGGGTACTTAGTAATACCACATGTGAAGAAAGGCAGAGGACGGGCTCCAAGAAAATGGAGCTGTCCCTGCTGACACGCAGCCATATCACACCCAATAGGCTCCAAGTAAGTGGAGCCTGGATTGTGGTACTCGGGCTGCGGGTGACGTCACATCCGGTAAGTTGCCGGATGAACGCATTGTGCGTTCCAAGGCCCGGAGCGCATGAGGTCACTTCCGGGTAATCCGGCGGGGCAGTTCGCTCCGGGCCCCGGACCGCACATATAACGACGCACGTGTGGCGTCTTAGAACCCCCTAGACTGACGAGCCCACAGGATGTAAGGAGAGCCCGGAGCAGGCCAACACTCGGAGGGTGTGAGGGGGCAAAGGAACTGGACGCCAGGTCTGCAGTGCAGCGCAAAGCGCGCTTTTAAAGGTACAGTGTCACCAATACATATCTCTGCATTTAGTGTTTAACATTGACCGCTTGAGTGGCATGATACTTATACCTCTACAAAACTATTTAATTTTCTCCTAGTATCTATTCTTGGAGTATTGAAAATCCTGTAACTGGCCAGCACTTCATGACCTCAAAATATGAACAGGTACATGAATGAATTGAAATAGATATATATTATGATTAATGTCAATGCTGCTAAACCAACCCACGCAATTAATTTACCTTTAAAGGGCCAGTAAACTGATGACCCCATAATCTAATGGTGATTGAGCCTCACCTCTCTTGGGAAAAAGTTGATAATATCACATAAATATGCTACGTGCAATTATTATCTAAAGAATAAGCAGCACCCATGGATTCCTTTATTCAAGCTACATACATATATATAAATATATGTTTTGAAACAATTGAAATTAGAAAATTATATGGTTATATAAATGCACACATTATTGTTCTTTTTTCTCAACAAGGGCACTGATGAAGCCAGAAGCGGCTGGCGAAACATGTTTGCCCAATGCCCACAATGAAAGGATATTAGCAAAACAACAAATACTGAGGAATCAGGGAGCATATGGCTATATATTAGTAATCTAACTAATGTTAGAGATGTGTATGATACATTATTGTATTGTAAAAATATATAATACTGAATATTGCTGTGATAATTCATAAATTGTTTTTAAAAATGTATGTAATTTTCATGAATTTGTATAAATAAATATTTCATATTTTAATAGTGAGGTCGTGGTCAAAAGCGTGTATATAGAATCTGGGAGATGCCTAAAACCCAGAACCAGCAAAATATTAATAATGCTTGACCATGTACCAACTTAATAAATTGATACATGTAAGGGTCGCACAACTGGGGTAACCGGTCATAGGTTGCTCCTAAACTCGAGATCCTAGGGATAGAAAACGCCCTGCAAGACAAGGCCCTGACCTCACACCAATCAATATAAGACCTCCAAATCCTATAGTAAATGGCAGAGGAAGACTTCTTTCTAGCCCTAACCAGAGTCTGAATGACAGCATCAGAAAGACCTTCCTCCTTCAAGATGGAGGTTTCAGCAGCCACGCCGTCAAAGCCAGCGTAGGTAAATTGGGGTAGAGCAGGGGACCCTGAGTGAGTAGATCCTGCTGAAGGGGCAGAACTAACTGATCCTCTGCCAACCTTACCACGTCTGCGAACCAAACCTGTCTTGGCCACCTTGGAGCCACCAGGATTGCTGACGCACCCTCTAGGGCCAGCTTGCGCACCACTTTTCCCACCATGGGAAACGGAGGGAACAGGTACAGAAACCCCAGATCCCTCCAGTTCAGAGACATGGCATCCGTTGCCAGAGCCAGCGGATCCCGCGAGAGACACAAATGCCGGAAGCTTGTGATTGTGACGAGAGGCAAAAGAGGTCCACCGCCGGAGTCCCCCACTAGAGGCAAAGCGACCGAAAAACCTTGGGGCAGAGCGACCATTCCCCCCGGCGAGATGACCCCCTGCTCAGGGAGTCCGCCTCCGTGTTTTCCACTCCCGCAATGTACACAGCCGAGATGCATGGGACATTGCCCTCTGCCCAATCCAGAATCAAAGACACTTCCCTGAGGGCACACCTGCTGCAAGTCCCTCCCTGGTGATTGATGTAGGTGACCGTCGTTCGACTGTCCGACCGAACTGAACCGGTAGTCCCCGTAACTGATGAGTCAAGCGAGCCAGAACCAACCTGATGGCTCTCAGCTCCAGAACATTGATGGGATCGGGAGCCTCCTGAGGCCCCCACAACCCCTGAAACCGAAGATCCTTCCAAAATCCCCCCAACCTGACCGGCTGGCATCCGTGGTGACCGTCTCCCAACGAGGGGTCAGAAAAGACTTGCCCCTCGTCAGATTGCTCGGTTTCAGCCACCACCAAAGGGAATGCCGCACCCGGGGGGACATCAGAAAGGACTGATCCAATGATAACGGGGATCCGTCCCAGGCCACCAATAGATGGAGCTGGAGCGTCCTTGTGTGAAACTGGGCAAAGGGAACCGCCTCGAACGATGCCACCATCAATCCCACCAGTCGCATCCCTAGCCGGATGGACGGGCGGGGGATGGATAGGAGACGCTGAGTCAATTCCTGAATCAGAAGAACCTTGGCTCGGGGGAGGAACACCCTGGCCTGAGAAGTATCCAGAGACATTCCCAGGAACTCCACCACCCTGGAGGGAGGGATTGGGACTTGGTATAGTTGATCACCCAACCACCCAACCGAAACTCTCCAGAGTGGACACCACTGTCCTGGTATCCAGCTGCGCCTGACTGAGAGAAGACGCCATGATGAGAAGATCGTCCAGATTGATGCGGATACCCCTGGCTCTGAGGATGGCCATCACTCCTGCCAACACCTTGGTAAAAACCCTTGGAGCCGAGGTAAGGCCAAACGGAAGAGCCACAAACTGAAAATGTTGATTGTCCACGACAAACCTGAGGAATCTCTGGTGTGCCGGAAATATTGGAATATGCAGGTAAGCATCCTTGATGTCTATGGACGTCATGAAGTCCCCCTGACGAAGTGAGCGGACTGAGCGCAGAGTTTCCATACGGAACTTCCGAGGATGAACGAACCTGTTGAGCAACTTCAGATACAGAATGGGACGAACGGATCCGTCCTTCTTGGGCACCGTGAACAAATTGGAATAGAAGCCCAGGCCCCGGTCTGAGTGGGGCATCGGACAGATGACAGCCATGTCCAAGAGACTTGCTACTGCCGCCCGAAGCCCCTGGGCGGCCAGAGGATTCGACGGCACCCGAGAACTGAAGAATCTGGGAGGGGGCCGGAACTCGAACTCCAGCTTATAACCGGAAGACACCACTTCCTGAATCCACCTGTCCGAGACCTCTTGGACCCAAACCTGGGAGAAGAGTAGCAGCCGTCCCCCCACCCGCAAGGGTGAGGGCGCCCCCTCATTGCTGAGCCGGCTTGGCAGCGGCTCTAGGCTTGGAGCCCCAACTGTGTCCTGGACGGGCCCGACCCCTGCCCCTAGGCCAGGAATCACCTTTGGACGAGGGGAAAGCCGAACCCCTGCCGACTCTAGCCCCACGAAAGGACTGAGAGAAGGAAGCGCCCCCCCAAAAGGGGCGACGCTGCTTTTTATGCTGAGGTAACTTACCTCCCTTTGCCACTGAATCCAATCTCTCTCCAAAGAGCCGCAAACCCACAAAGGGAAGGGCCGTAAGTGACAAAATCAGCCGCCCACTGGCGTAGCCAAACCGACCGCCGGATAGCCACAAGCAGGGCCGCAGCTCTGCTACACATCACCAATGTGTCGTCCAAGGCGGACAGCACAAAGGACAAAAATAACTCACAGCGCTTAAGGTCGGCAAACTCCTCACTAGCCGGGTCAAGCCCGGAAGAGGCCAACAGTCCTCTAACAACCGACCTGGCAGCTACCAATAAAAGCGCAGAAGCACAAACCTGCCGCAAGGCCGATCCAACACTGGCAAAACCATGACAAGCCATCTGGTCAATGCGTTTATCCTCACCATCCTTGAGACTAGTGCACTCCGCAGAATGGAAGACTGAGGAGCTGGACAACCCCAAAATGGGAGCATCCACCTCGGGGGGGGGGGGGGACGATCAGTGCTTCACCGCGTCCGCCGGAAAGGGATATTTCCTGTCCCAACCCGGTGGGACACCCGGAAGCCGAGTCGGCCTCTCCCATTCCTTAAGAATGATACTCATGGGAAATGTTTTGTGGACTAGGCAGCAGTTATTTTAAAAGCTCCTCTTTTATTTAAAGGTGAGGAAATGTTCTAAACAGCTACATTATTCCACATAAATCTTCCATCTCCTGCCAGAATCCACAGGTAGGTGTAAACTCATTTTATGCAGACCTGAAGTGTAAAATAGAAGGCAGCCCAGGCATGTTTTATAAATAAGCCTCCAAATAAAGTTATTTATCAGCTAGATTTTTGCTATTGCACATAATAAAGGTTCTCCAGCAGGAGGCGGTGGTGATACTTGCATTGCAAGAAATAGACAAAGATTAAAAAACAGGATGTGACACTTTACTCAAGTTTATTTATTCATTTATTTTTTTTTACCAAAAACATTTGTTCCATCTTTTGCATTAAGAAAAAAAAAATGGGCTAAAGCAAAACGTTGGGCCCTCTGCAAGGTTAGTAGCTTGTAACACCTCTTTTGCTAGTATAACCTGGAAATACTTCTTGTAGCCAGACAAGGCTCCCTCGCCGATATACATATCGCTTGTCACACCCGAAGCATCTTTGGGCTATGCATGTGCTCCCACCACTGCCATTCCCAAATTAGCTGTTTAATTACCTCAAAACCACGCTCCAACATCACCCGTGGGCTCTCATCCAACCAGAATTCACTGCTGTGCACCGATTGCCGGGTGCCTCCTGCTGTGGCCGCTCCACTCTGCTGGGCTCACCTGTCATCAGCCATTCAGATATGCATCACCCTACATCAGTTAGAGGAGTGCCAGGAATGCTACAGGAATTGAGGTAAGTATGCGGGCCCCAAATGAGGATGCCCCACGGCAGTTTTGGATCTTCTCTGCAGGATTTTAGCCTAGAAACGGCCCTGGGTGAATTTTTGTGAATGGCCGGCGCGGGCACGCTCCATGTTAGAGGGAAGCAGCGGACGAGGGAGGAAGTGCTTGCTAGACTAGACAGGAAACTGGGGATGCGGCCAGCGGGTTTTTCACGTCAGCCGGCATTCTTGAGATCAGCTGTGTGCCAAGATTGAGTCCCTCTGTGTTCATGGCTGTTTCCATTCACTGGTGAGCCCACTGCATGTGTCCACTGCGTCAGTCACAGTGACTGGCCACACACTCCATTTGCTGCAATTCACTATTCTGTCTGGTTAAGAAAAAAAAAAGCCTTATAAAACACAATGAGTCCCCACTACATGTGAAATGCATCTAAATATATTTCTAAACAAACACAGGACACAGTTTAGGTGTCATTTATCTACCTGTGCACTTCTTTTCAACAAAGAGCCTTTTAGCATAATCCAATGGCCAGAAACAAAGCACTTGATATTGTGTGAAATAGTGGTGTTATCAGCGATTATTCCTATAGGCCAGTGACTGCTCTTTAGAGCACATGCGCATTGCCAGAGGGGAAGCCTTATTGCTGCTCACTGGCTTACCTGCTGCTCCAGTGCCACAACTTCCCAGTGCCACTGAAACAGGTAAGCAAGTAACAGAGAGGTGAGGAAGGAGCGGAAGCATTGCCACAAATGGGAGAGACCTCCCCTCAACAGTGTAAGTTCCTTTTATTTGGCTTCCTGGTTAATCAGTTTAATACAAATTAGATCTACAATAGGGGAAGAGCATGTGACACAAGTGCCTATCTTTATTTTTTGGCCAACGGATTATGAGCCTGCCCACCAACGCCAAGGTAGACTCTTTTTCGGGCAGGTCCTACACTACACTACATAGGCCTATCCTAACTGATGCTAGCCATCGTGAGCCCTATTTTACTAATGCTGGATGCAGGTGTAGTGTTCCTAATCTACCTAGATGTTCTAACCTATGTGTGTGTGCCATCTACCCTACCTCTACGGTCATGGTCATCCATCAAGTCTGTGTCACTCTACAAGTGTCAGTAGGTGTGTCAGGGTGAGTCTGGATGGTGTCAGTGTATATGTGTTAGTGTGTGTGTGGCAGTGGCAGTGTCAGGACAAAGACAACACAGGACAAATACAAACACATACGCACCGATAGCCGGGTGCTGGTGGAGACAGGTGCCGATGACCGGGCTGGAGGAGACATGGAGGCAGCTGAAGGCAGATGTTGGCTGGAGGCTGGAGACTCGGGAAACCCTAGAATACACTACCCTTACCTAACATAACCCAAACGACGCAACTACTAATGTTGTTATTAGAAATGAATACTATATAAATATTATACAATATACTATAAATGCATTAAATATATACTAATTATTATTAATACAATATATTTTTAAGATTTCACCATCTGGATGGATTTGGAGGTGGAACCAGGACACCACATTCACCTTCAGAGACGGATGGAACTGCCATCTGAAACAGAGTAAAAGAAAGGAGCATAAAAACACTCTGTGCTGTTACCAGCCATGGCAAGATGACCTACCATGTACCCACGTGTGCGTTTGCGGCACAGTGGGCACCTGTAGCGGCGCTGGAGGCTTTTGTGTAGGCACTTCCTGTGGAAGATGTGCCAGCAGCCCAGGAATCCCAAAGGCTTGTGCAGCCTGAAGTCCTCAAGGCAGATCGAACAGCGCGTGCGGCACGTCTCGGGAATCATGACCTCGAAATCCATGTGGTCCTTGCCTGACCGAAGCCACGGCAGGAGATCTGTAAAGAAAATATTGTTTAGACAGGCATTCATTTACATATTCTGAGCATTATAAATACTATAATATCTGAACTACTGTCTGCTTTGAAAAGAAGTTTGTTCCCCATAGATCGACTCCAACCAAACTTTTTAGTTTGGATAGAGCAAGCAGAAGCTAAAATGAGTGTAATTCTATGGACTATGTGCTGTCTTGAAAGAATGGGGCCTGCTGACACATTACAGAGGCACAAAACCTAAGATTTTTCTGGGTTTTATCCCTTCTGTTGGGGGCATCCCAATTTGAAATTCCCCGTTGTGTGTATCCCCCAGATTGCCCAAAAATACACAGTGCTTGTGTCTGCCAAACTCCCTTTACTGTAATGAATTGCATGCACAATCACTGTGACTGACATGAGAGGCAGCGGGATGGTGCAAGCACACCAAGCGACCCAATCTTGGAAAGAACCTCACATGGAGGACACAGGTAAGTATCCTTTTTTTTAATGTATGCATTTACAGTCCACTAAATGCATGAAACATGTTTTATTGGCTTTGATATGCTTGCTTTATTTAATATATATATATATATATATATATATATATATATATATATGTATATATATATATGGTTTACATTTTTTGGGGGGTGGATTATGCCTTTGATGTGGTTATTAGTTAAAGAGTACAGAAACCCAATGTTTTCCCAATATTTTCACTCACATGGGTTACTAGTGTTTTAGTCCAAGTTATCTTTATAGGGATAAGTGAAAACCAATAATGCTCTTGCACTTTATATACATGATGCTGGGGCTATAGCATTGGGGACTGGGGCGCCTTGGCTTGTGGGTAAAGTGGGTCTGGGTACAAGGGGCTGAGAAGGAGACTAAGAGGGGCAGGGATTGAATGTGCGTGTTAAAAGCAGCAGCCCAGCAGGCCCCAAAGCAGTGCGTCCCACTGGGCATTGTGCCGGGTCTCCCTATGGCCAGTCTGCCCCTGACCAGGAGCACAATAATGTGCAAGTCTGCCTGACAAACCTGATTGGTCACATGACCAGGCAGGGAATGTGCAGCAAGGCATCACGGATCAGATGTCGTCATGCTAAGGGGTGAGGCTTTTATTCAATTAACTCCTCTTTAAACACAGAACAGGCTATCGCCCTTCCTTTTTCTGACATTTACTAAAATATTAAAGCTTTTTTTTAATCAAAATACTACTTATAATCACTCAAATTCTCTCTGTGTACCTGTCACATTGAGCCCTACTGGAAACAGGCTTACTTTACACAGCCAGGCAAATGATGACAGTGACAGGCTTACTGTTACTGTATGCACATATGTTTAGGGAGCTCATGTACATCAGATAAATGCTCTAAATCTAATTTTACATTTAATATATTTTGTTGGATATTTTATTACAAAGTTGGCCATATCAGAGCAGGCCTCCTTTAAATAGCCGGGTCCTCAGCAGGCTTATGTGCATATGGACGTGAGAGCAGAACAGAAAAACAGTTATGGCTGCTTGGGAGGCTATAGTGACAGTTGGTGCAGTTGTTAGGGGGTTTCAAATGCCAGCACAACAGGACAGCCTGGTTCCTTAGCTGCTCTAAATTAGATTTTTAGAAGAAAAATGGAACTGGAGAAGAAAGGAAGAGGATATTTGTGATGCTATGGAGCCTAGGTTTGCTCTCTGATGAGCAGCCGCTGGAATTCTAAGCCAGGTCCCTATTATTAGGATATACGGACTGCTTCATTTACATTGGACGCCTGGATGCTTTTTTTTGGCCAGCAAGACAGGACAGCCTGGGTCCTTAGCTGCTCTAAAATAGACTTTTAGAAGAAAAATAGAACTGGAGAAGAAAGGAAGAGAATATTTGTGATGCTATGGAGCCTAGGTTTGCTCTCTGATGAGCAGCCACTGGAATTCTAAGCCAAGCTCCTATTTGGATATACAGACTGCTTCATTTACATTGGAAGTATGGATGGTTTTTTTGGCCAGCACAACAGGACAGCCTGATCCTCAGCTGCTTTAAAATAGATTTTTAGAAGAAAAATGGAACTGGAGAAGAAAGGAAGAGGATATTTGTGATGCTATGGAGCTTAGGCTTGCTCTCTGATGAGCCAGGCCCCTATTATTAGGATATACCGGACTGTTTCATTTACATTGGATGCCTGGATGCAATTTGTTCAGCAAAAATACTGTAAGTCTGTTTAATTTTATGTTTAAATAGGTTTTTTGGTGTTTTGGGAAAACATAATACAGGGTTGGCCATGTCAGTAATGGTATTTGTAATGGTAATTGGTTCATAAAGTAAATTGACACATGATCCAGGCCCCTATTAGAAATAACATATTGGGTCATTTACATGGCATGTATATGTGTTTTATTTACCAGAAATAATGTAAATCAGTTTAATTGTAGGTTTAATTTTGTTTTTCTTTGCTTTGGGAAACATTTATTATGAGTTTGGTGGCAGAAGTGACAGTTGGTCCATGCCCCCATTAGAAAGCACATACTGGGTCATTTACATTGGATGTATAGGTGCCTGTGTTTTTAATTTTTTTGCCAATAAAATACTGTAATTTGTTCCATTTTTACATTAAAAGTGTTTTAGTGTTTACATGGACATTTATTACAGTTTGGCCACTCAACCCAGCTCATGACACCCCTAGCATCAGCCAGGACCCTAATACAATGACAGGCTAGGCTCATTCTTTTGTTTCCAAAAATTTAAATTTAAAAGATGTAAAAAAAAATTTGTTGCAACTGTCAAAATCCCCAAAATTTTGTTTTTGACTTCCAACTGTCAAAATTCAAAATTTCCCAGAAAAACAAGAATTTTAGTTCCAACGGTCAAAATCCCCAAAATGTTGTTTTTGAAATCCAACTATCAAATTCCAATTGCCAAAATCCCCAAAATGTTGTTTTATAATTCCAAAATCCCCCCACCACCCAAAAAAAAAAAATTTTTTTTTTGTCCTAACTGTCAATTTCCAACTGTCAAATTCCAACTGTCAAAATCCCCAAGATGTTGTTTTTGAATTCCAACTATCGAATTCCAATTGCCAAAATCCCCAAGATGTTGTTTTTGAATTCCAACTATCAAATTCCAATTGCCAAAATCCCCAAAATGTTGTTTCTGAATTCCAACTGTCAAAATTCCCCCCCTCTAAAAAAATTTTTTTGTCCTGTCAATTTCCAACTGTCAAAATCCCCAAGATGTTTGTTTTTCAATTCCAAATGTTAAAATCTCCCCCCCAAAAATGCATTTTTTTACTTCCCACTGTCAAATTTGTAAAAATTGTAGGAAATGTAAAAATCAGATTTAAGGTGTAGGGTGTATGTTGGTGCGGCTGTTTTAGGCTATGAATATTAAACAATGAATAAAGATAAAGACACTTACGACTGATTCCAAGGGACCAGGTGTAGATTTCGAGTTGGGCCGCCTCCCGGGAGGTCATGGTTGCTGAAAATACCTGAAAAATATAATCAAAAAAGACAAGAGACACACAGAGGCAGAGGAAGGCAGGAGGGCACGCAGCAGAGCTCTTGCCACTTTAGAGACTAAAGCAGCAAGTGAGACCACCACTGAGGCTGCAGTCACATGATCATGGGTGCTCATTTGCATTAAAGGGACAGCCTACCTACCTATGTTGCCAGGCCATTTTCACTATTTTGCACTATACATGTTTAACTGTGATTAAATGTACCCTCACAGCCTGTGATTGGGGTATTCTGCCACTCTGCGGGTTTTGGGGGGTTTCTGCCTCATAGCCTGTGATTGGGGGATTCTGCCACTCAGCGGGTTTTGGGTGGTTTCTGCCTCACAGCCTGTTATGGGGCATTTCTGACATTCAATGTGTTATGGGGGTTCTGCCACACATTGTGTTATGGGGGTTCTGCCACTCAGTGTGTTATGGGGGGTTCTGCCACTCAATGTGTTATGGGGGCTCTGCCACTCAGTGTGTTATGGGGGGTTCTGCCACTCAATGTGTTTTGGGGGTTCTGCCACTCAGTGTGTTATGGGGGGTTCTGCCACTCAGTGTGTTATTCTGCCCCACAGTTTGTTATGGGGGGTTCTGCCACTCAATGTGTTATGGAGGTTCTGCCACTCAGTGTGTTATGGAAGTTTCTGCCCCACAGCTTGTTATGGGGGGTTCTGCCACTCAATGTGTTATCAGGGTTTCTGCCTCACAGCTTGTTATGGGTGTTTTCTGCCATTAAATGTGTTATGGGGAATTATTCCACTCAGCGTGTTATGGGGGGTTCTGCCACTCAATGTGTTATGGGGGGTTCTGCCACTCAGTATATTAGGGGGGAGGTCAGACATACCAGGCCAGACATGCTGCAAAAGGGCCAGTGTGACCATAAAAGTCCCAGGACATATTTTACCCCCAGTCCGCCCCTGGGTGTGGTGAGTGTGAGGTAAATGAATGTATCCCTATTGCGCCTCAGCTAGACCTTGCAGGGGGTTGTCATGACGACTGCCTGGTCAGAGAGCTGAGAGTGGGCCGAAGGTTAGCTTATGAGACTTGTTTGAGCCTGTTATTGGGGGTTCTGCCACTCAATGTGTTTTGGGGGTTCTGCCACTCAGCCTGCTATTTGGGGGGTTCTGCCACTCAGCCTGTTATGGGGGGTTTCTGCCACTCAATGTGTTTTGGGGGTTCTGCCACTCAGCCTGTTATGGGGGTTTATGCCTCTCAGCGTGTTTTGGGGAGGGGTCACAGATTTCAGGCCAGACATGCTGCAGAAGGCCAGTGTGACTAGAAAAGTCCCAGGACATATTTTACCCCCAGTCCGCCCCTGGGTGTGGTGAGCGTGAGGTAAATGAATGCATCCCTAGTGTTCCTCAGCTAGACCTTGCAGGGGGTTGTCATGGCGACTGCCTGGTCAGAGAGCTGAGAGTGGGCCGGAGGCTGTTCTGTCCCTGTCCCTGTATCTGAGGCAGCTATTCCATACTGCTCCAATGTCATATAATATACTGATTCTCCAGATTGAGTCCTGTGGTGTGCAGGCCCAGACTTCACTGAGCAGCCATCTTCAGAGAACTGGCCACCCCCCCTGTGTCAGTCCCAGTGATCTGAGCATGCACACTCCATTGCAGTGCTGCAATCAGTGACAGAGGAGGGGTTAAGTCAGAGGAAGTGGCTTTTCATTTGGAGCTCGGTAGGCCCTTACCTCACCAAACTTTTCAATGAAAGTGGACTAAAACCCCCTTTTTCACTGTGTGTGAAACTCATCCCTCCGGCATTGTCATTGCACAGGTGCAGACGAGGAGTCAGTCAGAGCACTTGGCTCCATTCAGCTTCTCTTTGCTGCACTGACTTCAGTGTGGAGAAGAAACTGAATGGTGTTACCATGCCGCGCCTCTAGCCACAAATGCCTGGTGTGGGGATGCGTCTAGCTAAAGCCTAGCATGTGCAGTGCGATCGGCGACTAGTTGAGTTAATGTGATTGCCAGGATTTCACACAGTGGGGGATCCCAAATCAGGATGCCTCAGGCAAAACATTGCTTTGTGTAATGCAGCTTCTGTTAGTATTTATGGCAGTTTCAAGATGGCATCTAGAAGAAACTACACTGCCAATAGAGAAGCACTAATATTCTGCCACGCTGCATCAGTCTACTAAGAATGACTAATGATATAACCCCATCACTTCCTAATAACTATCTAAATAAGCTTTGATTTGAAGTAACAGTAATTACATAATAGAAAGTGTGTTATATCTGCGGCCATCATTAATTATTACTTTTTGGAGAGAAAACGATCACACTGGTGAAAACCTCCGGGTAGAAAAATAATCTAGGTCTTGTCTGGCTTCACATAATCCATTCATTAGGTCCACAATATGCGGACTTGGAGTTTGTTATTTTATTCATTAGTATAATCAATTGCTGACCTCTCGCTTCCATAGCTAATATATATTAAAATTTTTGTACCTATAAAATAAATGCAGAGCGTGTTTACAAGTTATACTAAGAAAGAAAAGTAATTAATGGGCCTAGCAGCTAAATACACATTAAAGTGGATCACAATCCAGGATTTTGACTATCCTGGGTTTTGGTCCTTCCCCCCGAGGCACCCCGATCGCTGCGTGAAATCCCCCAGATCCCTGAAGTTAAGTCAACTCTTCCTTGTCCTACGGTGTATGCGCTAGTCCAATCAGCGCACGCGCAGCCGCTGACGTCGGCTAAGCCTTCGCCTAAGGCCAGCGGCTCCGAGCACGCTGACGGCCACATCCCGCCGCTTCCTTCTAACAGGGAGCGTGCCTGCGCTGTCATTCACAAATGCTTGGCATAGGCGCGAGTTTCACACAGTGGGGCATCCAAATTTTGGATGTTTCGTGGGGGAGGGAATCAATCTATAAGATTCCCGGGACGATCACGATGGGTTTTGGTAGCTTACCTTACATTGAGTTCCTCCAGTGCTCTCCTTCCTTCTATGTTGGTCTACTTAGTGGGGAAATCACTTCTTCATTCAGCTTTCAGTCTCCACCCCGTGGACCTGGTCCTTTAATCAACCTTCAGTGGACCCCACTCCCTCCCCAGGTGTCCTGATTGGCTGCCTCTATGAAACCCCACCCTCCCCTCTGGTCACACTAGGTGCTGACAAACTTGAGATGCTCTTCGCCTACAGCGCCTTTCACCCCCTTTTTCTGGTCACACTATGAATGGGGAAGTGGTGACTTGCCTTTTGTTCCTCTTTAAAGGGTTGCAAAATTGAAGATGAAGGTAAAGGGGGCAATGAAATATCATATTCCTATATTAAGTTAACCACACAGCCTTTTTTTTATTTTTTACTCCCCACGATCCCAGAGGCATACATTTTACTTTATAACCCCGTCGCGGGGTTATAAAGTGGGCATCAGAGCCACCTCAGATCCCTACTGTTAGCAGAGGGTGTCATGGAGTGAGCACCTGCTATACTTCCTTACTTTCATTATCACGTAATTCAACATCAAATCTCTGTAAAGGGTTAAACAAGTTCCATTCTAGAGGGTTTGCAGAACTGATTTTTTGGCCACTAGCATTCTTATATACTTCAAGCTATTTCATAAGGGGCACATGGACCAGGTCATTTATCCTATCAATTTCACATACAGCAGGCTATTTCCTAGGCAGCCGAGGGACCGGGTCCTTTATACTATAGAATCCAGCCTTTTTGTATCGCATACGCTATTTACTAGTCAGCAGAGGGACCAAGTCTTTTATACAGCATGCATTATTTCCTAGTAAGCAGAGGGACCAGCAGGCCGATTCATTACTAGCGGCAGGTAGCGACAGATGAGCGTCTGTAGCAGGCATTTCAGAGCGCCTGCTAGTAGTCGCTGTGTTTGCCCATGGGTCGCTAGTTCAGAGCGACTCAGTCGCTGTGCAGCAATGATGAATACATTGTGGGGAGTCGCTATATGACCAGTACAGCGCTGTATGGGAGCGAATGTTAGCGACTGGTCATTGCGACCGACTCACAACATATCCATCAAAAAACAGCCTCACACACCTCCAGTGCTCAAAAATGCTTCGCTGGAGGCTGTGTGATTAAAGGTTGTTTTGTGCATGTATCCACCAGTAACAAAGCAAAAACATATAGAATTACATTGTTATAACATTTTAACATGAACACATTAATGCCAGACCTGTAATATCAATTCTGCAGAAATATATAAAGTTTAAAAATAAAATGAAAAAATGGCTTTTTCGAGGCCAGGAAAGATCCCAACATTATTTGAGAATTAAATAAAAAAATAAAATAAAAAAAAAAACCCTGTTTAAAGAGAAATAAAAGAACGTCCATTGAAATGTATGGGAGAGCGACAGGTAGCGAGAGGTAATGCGTGGCGCTCTGCAAGACTGAACGCCGGCGCTGTACGCTGAGGCTGGGATAATGATGAATCGGACGCTACATGGCGTTATCCCAGTCGCTCAACAGATTCTGCTTGATAAATGTGTAATTGCGTGCTGTGTCCGGAGTTCACCTGATGCTAACTGTCGCTACCTCTCATTTACAAGGTAGTACCTGATGCTATCCCTTCATGAATAAGGCCCCAGGTCTTTTAGCTGGCTACGTTTTAGCAATCTCTCATAGAATAGACTATTTCCTAGTCAGCGGAGGGACCAGCCTTTTTATATAGCATACGCTATTTACTAGTCAGCAGAGGCACTGGGTCCTTTAGCTGGCTAGGATTTAGTAATCTCACATAGAACAGGATATTTCCTAGTCAGCAGAGGACCAGGTCTTTTAGCTGGCTAGGATTTAGTAATCTCACAAAGAACTGGCTATTTCCTAGTCAGCAGAGGACCAGGTCTTTTAGCTGGCTAGGATTTAGTAATCTCACAAAGAACAGGCTATTTCCTAGTCAGCAGAGGGACTGGGTCCTTTTGCTGGCTAGGATTTAGCAATCTCTCACAGAACTGGCTATTTTCTAGTCAGCAGAGGGACCAGCCTTTTTATACAGCATATGTTATTTCCTAGTCAGCAGAGGGACCAGGTCTTTTAGCTGGCTAGGATTTAGCAATCTCTCATAGAACCGGCTATTTCCTAGTCAGCAGAGGGACCAGGTCCATTAGCTGGTTAGGATTTAGACTCTACCCTGAATCTATGGTCAGAACCTTCTATATTTTATTCTATTCTTTATTTGCTTCTATTTATCCCTTCTATTCTTTTATCCTACTATTCTATATTTTATTCTATTTTTTATTTATTTCTATTTATTCCTTCTATTCTTTAATCCTACTATTCTATATTTTATTCTATTCTTTATTTATTTCTATTTATTCCTTCTATTCTTTTATCCTACTATTCTATATTTTATTCTATTCTTTATTTATTTCTATTTATTCCTTCTCTATTCTTTTGTCATTCTTTCAATATTGTTCTTCCTTTCCTTCTATTCTTTCTTACTGACTTCTTGCTGCCATTCCTAGCATTTTTCCTTCTATTTGTTCTTTTTATTTCTTTACTATATTTTTTTCTATATATTTTATTCCCAACTTTTTCCGTTATTTCTTTCCTTGTCAAGCAAGACAGCAGTGCCAGGATGGGAGACCTTGAGATTCTTAGGATGACACACATCACAAGGGGCCCGCTGAGACTCTGTCGCCCAGGGGCCCACATAAACCCGGAGCTGTCCCTGCAAAAAGTACACAGCAGATAGACCTAGGTGGACAGGAGCTAGCTGGGGGGGGGGGGGGGGGGCTTGTGAATGGCCTAGGCCTAGGGCATGGGCCCCAGTACACAGAGCAAGGAACGTGGGTACAAAAGGCTGGAGTGTAGGGATGAGCGAATCGATCCGGACGAACCCGGATTCGATCCGAATTTCATGAAAAATTTGATTCGGATCGAATCCGAATTTCCCCGTGCTTCGATCGCTCGAAGTTTTCCTTTAACATCCATTCATTTACATTACAGGCATTCTAAGATGGCGGACGGGACATGTCCAGACATCTACCCCGCGCCAGTGCAAGCTGGGGCAGTCACATGCAGCCTATCAGCAGCCAGCAAGCCCGGTGACGTCACAGCGCTATTTAAGTCGGCGGACATCTTGCTTTTCCTCATTTCTCTATTGCATTCGTGAGAGACAGGACGCTGCTGTAGTGAGGGAGAGGCAGAGAGCCAGGGACAGACAGGGACAGGCAGGAGACAGGCAGGAGACAGGCAGGAGACAGGCAGAAAGTCAGCGAAAAGCAGGGAAAGTTAGGAAAAATCGTAGGCAGTCACAGGGAGAATTTTTTTTTTTCATCCAGCCTGAGTGTTACTGGCTGGCTGACTGGCTTTGTTAGCGTTTTCAGGCTGATTATACACTTACTGTGCATATATACTGAACTGATCTCAAGTCTGCTGTGAGGCATCCCATTCTGTGACTACACCAGCCTCTATTTACTATAACCCTTTGCACTTATTCTAAAAGTAATTTGGCCTGATAAAGACACTTTTGCTGTGCACAGTAGTACTGCTGCCAGGTGCTCTCCGGTTGGGGCATCCCATTCTGTGACTACAACAGCCTCTATTTACTATAACCCTTTGCACTTATTCTAAAAGTAATTTGGCCTGATAAAGACACTTTTGCTGTGCATAGTAGTACTGCTGCCAGGTGCTCTCTGGTTGGTGCATCCCATTCTGTGACTACGCCAGCCTCTAACCCTTTGCACTTATTCTAAAAGTAATTTGGCCTGATAAAGACACTTTTGCTGTGCATAGTAGTACTGCTGCCAGGTGCTCTCTGGTTGGGGCATCCCATTCTGTGACTACACCAGCCTCTATTTACTATAACCCTTTGCACTTATTCTAAAAGTAATTTGGCCTGATAAAGACACTTTTGCTTTGCATAGGACTACTGCTGCCAGGTGCTCTCCGGTTGGGGCATCCCATTCTGTGACTACAACAGCCTCTATTTACTATAACCCTTTGCACTTATTCTAAAAGTAATTTGGCCTGACAAAGACACTTTTGCTGTGCATAGTAGTACTGCTACCAGGTGCTCTCCAGTTGGGGCATCCCGTTCTGTGACTACAAAAGCCTCTAACCCTTTGCACTTATTCTAAAAGTAATTTGGCCTGATAAAGACACTTTTGCTGTGCATAGTAGTACTGCTACCAGGTGCTCTCTGGTTGGGGCATCCCATTCTGTGACTACACCAGCCTCTAACCCTTTGCACTTATTCTAAAAGTAATTTGGCCTGATAAAGACACTTTTGCTGTGCATAGTAGTACTGCTGCCAGGTGCTCTCTGGTTGGGGCATCCCATTCTGTGACTACAACAGCCTCTATTTACTATAACCCTTTGCACTTATTCTAAAAGTAATTTGGCCTGATAAAGACACTTTTGCTTTGCATAGGACTACTGCTGCCAGGTGCTCTCCGGTTGGGGCATCCCATTCTGTGACTACAACAGCCTCTATTTACTATAACCCTTTGCACTTATTCTAAAAGCAATTTGGCCTGATAAAGACACTTTTGCTGTGCATAGTAGTACTGCTACCAGGTGCTCTCCGGTTGCGGCATCCCATTCTGTGACTACAACAGCCTCTAACCCTTTGCACTTATTCTAAAAGTAATTTGGCCTGATAAAGACACTTTTGCTTTGCATAGGACTACTGCTGCCAGGTGCTCTCCGGTTGGGGCATCCCATTCTGTGACTACAACAGCCTCTAACCCTTTGCACTTATTCTAAAAGTAATTTGGACTGATAAAGACACTTTTGCTGTGCATAGTAGTACTGCTGCCAGGTGCTCTCTGGTTGGGGCATCCCATTCTGTGACTACACCAGCCTCTAACCCTTTGCACTTATTCTAAAAGTAATTTGGCCTGATAAAGACACTTTTGCTTTGCATAGGACTACTGCTGCCAGGTGTCTCCGGTTGGGGCATCCCATTCTGTGACTACAACAGCCTCTATTTACTATAACCCTTTGCACTTATTCTAAAAGTAATTTGGCCTGATAAAGACACTTTTGCTGTGCATAGGACTACTGCTCCCAGGTGCTCTCTGGTTGGGGCATCCCATTCTGTGACTACAACAGCCTCTAACCCTTTGCACTTATTCTAAAAGTAATTTGGCCTGATAAAGACACTTTCGCTTTGCATAGGACTACTGCTGCCAGGTGCTTTCCGGTTGGGGCATCCCATTCTGTGACTACACCAGCCTCTAACCCTTTGCACTTATTCTAAAAGTAATTTGGCCTGATAAAGACACTTTTGCTTTGCATAGGACTACTGCTGCCAGGTGCTCTCTGGTTGGGGCATCCGATTCTGTGACTACAACAGCCTCTAACCCTTTGCACTTATTCTAAAAGTAATTTGGCCTGATAAAGACACTTTTGCTTTGCATAGGTCTACTGCTGCCAGGTGCTCTCTGGTTGGGGCATCCCATTCTGTGACTACAACAGCCTCTATTTACTATAACCCTTTGCACTTATTCTAAAAGTAATTTGGCCTGATAAAGACACTTTTGCTTTGCATAGGACTACTGCTGTCAGGTGCTCTCTGGGTGGGGCATCCCATTCTGTGACTACAACAGCCTCTAACCCTTTGCACTTATTCTAAAAGTAATTTGGCCTGATAAAGACACTTTTGCTGTGCATAGTAGTACTGCTGCCAGGTGCTCTCCGGTTGGGGCATCCCATTCTGTAACATACCATACCCCTCTTTATTTACACTAAGCAGGCCTGTTGGAGGCTGAGTGTTACTGCTCACTTTTGGTGTGCATTATATTCTATTTTATATAGACCCACCGCTGCCTGGGGGTTCTTAAAATATCACCTACTACCACGCCAGTTAGACTATGTCGGGCAGACAAGTGCCTGGAAGTGAAAAGAGGAGTGGCAGAGGCCAAGATTCCGCAGGCAGAGGTCGCAGCAGACTGGGGGCCAGTAGCAGCAGGAGTCACGCTGAGAGACCTAATCTGTCAGTATCTGCAAGCGGTCTCCACCAGTAACGCATCTGCCGTGGTAGATTGGTTAACGCGCTCATCAACAACATCATCACAACTTACGTCTGAGACCCCCAGTCTAGGGTCGGTAGGTTCCTCTGACACAACCCTGAGTTGGCATGCCCCGAGTGCAGTCCCTGTCCTCCCATTGCCTCTGTCCTACGCCGTTCCCTCCCCCAGCGACGTATCCTATGCTTTGGGTTCAGCTCCACTGTGACAGACGCTCTGTCTTTTGGATGTCATCACTATTCAGTTGCCCACCGGGTCATTCACTGGCCTTTTCTTAATTAGGTTCCAGACAATGTAATTGTATTTTGATACTGTTACAGGCAATGTCATTGTATTTTGACTGCCATTGTGTATTGTTGATTACGTCACAGTCAATGGCATTGTCCTGATTGATTATAATTATATTACAGCCTGCTATTGTTCTACTGATTGCGTCACCGGCAGAGTTGAGGGATTGTGTGCCCTGCTGCTATTGGTCAGTGTGGTTGTCATTGCATGGAGCATTGCATATAAGGCCCAGTGTGGCACTAATAAAGTACACTTCACCTTCACCCTCAATACTGAGTTCTGTCTCTTATTGGGGGAAACGCTATATTACAATTCACTAGCCCTTGTAAGGGCTGTTCCTGTTTCCTCACGGACGACTCTGGAATTCCAGCAGCACCTCTTACGATTGGGAAAAGGACGTCTCGGGCGGTGAAGCCCTCCGGCGATAAGGGTTATCGCTACAATTGGTGGCAAGCGGTCGGATGGTCCTTTGTACCCAGAGAGAGTGCTACCCTGATGGAGAGTCAGTAGGACAAGTTGAAAAGGCTGACCCTGAAGGATCTACTCGAGAGCCGGGGAAGGTCAGCTAGCAACCGCCCACATCAGGAACTGATAGCCGAGCTGATCAAAATGGATCATGCAGCAGTGAGGACCGAAACCAATATAGAGATCGATGAAGACGCTGCTCTTGTTCAAGCGGTTCGGAACAGATTGTCGGTCTATGGCCCGAATCCATCACAGGAACTGATCGACCGAGTCTTCGCCGCAGCGGAGGCAGAGGCCAGTAAGCGAAGGGAAGATCGGCGACTTTCAACCCAGCAGCCTCTCATCCTCAGTTACACTGGGGGGAGAAAGATTCCATTTGCAGCATTTAAGTCCTTCCAGGAAAGTGACGACGAGATTGACGGATTTTTGGCCGATTTTGAACGCCAGTGCGCTTTACACCGGGTACCCACGGAGGAATGGGTCACCATATTATCAGGGAAACTATCTGGGAAAGCTTCCGATGCTTTCCGGGCCATCCCTGATGCGGACTTACCACACTACCATCTGGTAAAGGAGGCTTTGTTAGCCCGGTACGCTGTCACCCCGGAGGCCTACAGGCGACGATTTCGGGAATCCCAAAAGAAGGGAGAGGATTCTTACATGGAGTGGGCATGTCGCCTCCATCGTACAGCATCACACTGGGTCACTGGATGCAAAGCCACGACCGCTGAGGATGTACTACAGTTGTTTTTACTAGAACATTTTCTCAATGCCCTGCAACCAGAGCTAAGAGAGTGGGTACGTGACCGGAGGCCTCTAACGCTACCTGAGGCTGCTCGTCTAGCCGACGAGTACACCGATGCCCGCCGGACAGAACAGTCCGCTCCAAAACCACCACCTCCCATTAAGTTTCAAGCACCTGTGGCTTCAGCGCCAACTCGTGACTCTGGGCCACATAGGCCAGCGCAGCAACCGAACCTCTCCACAGTTCAGTGCCATTGTTGCAAACAATGGGGACATTATCGCAGTGATTGCGCCCTAGAGCCTCCCCGAAACACGTGGAGGCAAACACAACCTTCCACCTCCCGTACTCCTGTGGCACACTGTTTGGAAGCTGAGAGCAGTTCGGAAGAGTATCTGGGGGTACTGTATGAAGCTGATCCCGTACAAGCGGCCATCCCAGACAATGGGCGCATCGCGCAAGGATTACGCGACACCGGAGCCACACTTACCTTGCTCCAACCTCATTTGGTCAAGAACAAAGACCGCACCGGACACACCGTTGCAGTAAGGGTGGCGGGAGGAGCTGTGTTTCGACTCCCCACCGCCCGAGTACATCTTGACTGGGGCGCCGGATCCGGCAGGGTACAGGTGGGACTTATGGACAACTTACCAGCAGAAGTACTACTGGGAAATGATCTAGGACCAATGACTTCTGCCTACGCTACCTCTGGGCCAGCCAGAGTCAACCCTGTTACAACCCAGGCTCCAGCCCGAGCTGCCGACTCCAGCCCACTGGTCGGGGAGACCCAGGGGTTTCGTCTGCATCACGTCATGTCTGTTACAAGAAGCCAAGAAGAGGATCAGCCATCAGGTTACGTCCTTCCAGAAGGGAAACTTATGCCAAACACTATTTTTGTTGGGGGCATTGGCCGTCGGATTAATTAGCCTGAAATTAAGGATGTTTTTTCAAAGTATGGCGCTGTAAAGAATGTCAAAATTATTAGGGATGCCTCTGGCGTTTCTAAGGGTTATGGTTTTGTCTACTTTTACGATGATGTAGATGTGCAGAAAATTGTGGATTCTCCGATCAGCTTCCATGGAAAGAGATTGAAACTTGGACCAGCTATAAGAAAGCAAAGCACCTGTGCACACATCCAACCAAGGACTTTGGTGCTGAACGCCACAATATCCCAGTGTTTGGACCCCACCCATGACCGATTCCTATGTACAGCCCACGCCAATGTTTAGTCCGGTTACTCACTATGTGCAGACTTGTCCTTACACAGAACTCTGCCCATAACAAGAGTCCGGACAGCCCCATGTTAACCCGAACAGGGTCAATCCGGGTCTGCCGGGTGTTCCACAAAAAGGGGGCATTGTGACAGACGCTCTGTCTTTTGGATGTCATCACTATTCAGTTGCCCACCGGGTCATTCACTGGCCTTTTCTTAATTAGGTTCCAGACAATGTAATTGTATTTTGATACTGTTACAGGCAATGTCATTGTATTTTGACTGCCATTGTGTATTGTTGATTACGTCACAGTCAATGGCATTGTCCTGATTGATTATAATTATATTACAGCCTGCTATTGTTCTACTGATTGCGTCACCGGCAGAGTTGAGGGATTGTGTGCCCTGCTGCTATTGGTCAGTGTGGTTGTCATTGCATGGAGCATTGCATATAAGGCCCAGTGTGGCACTAATAAAGTACACTTCACCTTCACCCTCAATACTGAGTTCTGTCTCTTATTGGGGGAAACGCTATATTACAATTCACTAGCCCTTGTAAGGGCTGTTCCTGTTTCCTCACGGACGACTCTGGAATTCCAGCAGCACCTCTTACGATTGGGAAAAGGACGTCTCGGGCGGTGAAGCCCTCCGGCGATAAGGGTTATCGCTACATCCACTCTTTAGTGAGGAGGACGATCAGATAGATGACAGTCAGTAGCTACTGCCCAGCCAAGAAATGGAGGTGGCTTCTTTAGCTAGGCAGACAAATAGTGATGTGGACAGTGTTGTGGGTGCTGCAAGCGTTTCAGCTCCTGCGCCAGACACTGTTGACGAATCCACGAACATCAGTGACGTACAGCCACAACTCGGTGATAATGATGATGACGATCAAGCCGATCGCACTTGGGAGCCGGGTGATGAAGGGGCTTCATCGTCATCATCAGGAGAAGAGGGGCGGCCGGAGTCAGCAGCTCAGGCAGCAAGGTAGTAGCAGTCAGCATGGGGGCACAATTCCAAAGGCTGGAGCCGGCCGGGGCCAGGGTAGAGCACCTGCTGTGCGGCAGTCTACCTTATCTGGAGGTAGTGGAGCAGGGGTTCCTGGAATTGGCAACAGCAGCAGTGAATCAGTGAGGCCAGGGGGTGGGAAAAGAAGCTACTCGGCAGTGTGGCAGTTTTTCCTGAAGCATCCGCAGGAGGGTAACATGGCCACATGCAAGATATGTAGGCAGAAGGTGAAGCGTGGCCAGGGTCCAAATGTTGGCACCACGGCCCTGCGGCAACATATGATGTGTCACCATAAAGCGACCTGGGAGAACCGAGGCTCCCAAGGGGTGGTCCAGTCTGCTTCCTCACCAAGTGGCACGCCGCTCCCAATTTCTGCCAGCCAAGGCTCCAGCACCTCAGCCGAAGGCAGCTGTGCGTCATACCCATCCTCTGTCGCTCCTGCTCCTCCTCCTCCAAGTCATCCCGCCAGCAATCTATCAGCAAAGCCATGTCCAAGAGACAGCAGTATGCGCCCACTCATCCTACGGCGCAGAAGCTGAATGTGCTCCTGTCCAAGTTGCTGGTGCTGCAGTCGCTCCCTTTTCAGGTGGTGGACTCTGCACCTCTCAGAGAACTGATGGCTTGTGCCGAGCCGAGGTGGAGAGTCCCAAGCCGTCATTTCTTTGGCAAGAAGGCAGTACCAGCGCTGCACACTTTTGTTGAACAGAAGGTGGGCCAGTCCTTGAGCCTGTCGGTGTGTAGCAAAGTGCATGGCAGCGCCGACGTCTGGAGCTGTAACTACAGTCAGGGACAGTACATGTCGTTTACGGCCCACTGGGTGAATGTGGTCCCTTTGCAGCAGCAGCAACTTGGACAGGTCACGCCGCTTCGGCCTCCACGTTCCCTGCCCATTGGGCCTGTGACACCGTGCGACTCGGCCTCCTCATCCTCCGCCATCTCCTCACCCTCCACTGTAGGCTCAAGTCTCAGTGCCCCTCCAGTCTACCATGTGTGCAGGGCACGGAGGTGTCACGCAGTGCTTCACATGGTTTGTCTTGGCGAACGGAGTCACACAGGGGAGGAACTGCTTAAATTTATTCATCAGGAAATCCAAACATGGCTTACTCCAAGAGCATTTTGTCTGCGCTTCGCCAAGGAAGGCTGACCCATGCCCCCTGCATGGCTCACGTCTTCAATCTGGTTGTCAAGCGGTTTCTGAAGTGTTTCCCCCATATGCAAGACATCCTAACAACTTCAAGGAAACTTTGCATGCACTTCAGCCACTTCTACACCGCCAAACACACCCTTCTTGAGCTACAGCGTCAGAATGGTATCCCCCAACATAGTCTGATTTGCGAAGTTTCCACCCGTTGGAATTCCACCCTTCACATGTTGGACCGATTATATGAACAGAGAAAAGCCATCACGGATTTCCTGATGATCCAAGCAGATAGGGGGACTCCCCTGTGTAACTTCAATGTCAACCAGTGGCAGCTCATACGTGACACCTGCCGTTTGCTCAGGCCCTTTGAGGAAGCCACTTTATTTGTCAGTCGGCAGGATTACGGGATGAACGACGTGATTCCACTGCTTCATGTACTACAGCACATGTTGGAAACCATGGCTGGTCAGGGCACTGGAGACATGGCGTTTACATCTTACGGCCGCATGAACCCCGTTGGAGCTGAACTGTAGGAGGAGGAGGAAGAGGAGGAGGAGTTGCCCAGCGAAACACAGTTTAGGCTTGGCGAAATGGCTGGTTTATCTAGTCAGCGGACAGGAGAGGAGGAGCAGGAGCAGCCAGAGGAGCTAGAGGTTTTTGAGGAAGGCGAAACAGAGGACCCGGGCACACCGTGGCAGTATGCAGTGGACAGGTAGTCCATCCGAGTCACTTGCGCAAATGGCACGAAGCATGCTCACGTGCTTGCGTAGTGACCCCAGAATCGTTTCCATCTGTCGGCGTGATGACTTCTGGCTGTCCACCTTATTGGACCCTCGCTTCCGGCACAAAATGGGGGCATTTTTTAAACCAACCGAGAGGGAGGACAAACTGAACTACTACAAAGACATTCTACGTAGGCAGTTGGCCGATGCCTATCTGCGCCATGGTCCATACTCTCGCAGGTCTGACTCGAGGGGACCTCTGCGCTCACCTTCCACTGCCATGGCTGCTGGGGGGGTTGGCAGGAGCAGCAGCAGCAGCTCCATCAGCAGCAGCCTCAGTCTTCAGTCGCTAATGAGTAGCTTTCTACACCCGCATAGTGAGGCTACTCATGAGCAGCAGGAAGACCTGGAGCAGGACCTGAACCAGCAGGTCATGTCATACTTTGACATGACCATGCCAACACACCTTGAGGATCTGCTGGACTTCTGGGCAGCCAAACTTGATTTGTGGCCGCAACTAGCAGAGTTTGCCCCGGAAAAGCTGTCCTGCCCGGCAAGTAGCGTGCCATCTGAGCGGGTGTTTAGTGCGGCGGGGGCCATAGTTACGGCGAGGAGAACTCGTCTGTCAACTAAAAATGTGGAGAGACTCACCTTTGTCAAAATGAATCAGCCAGAATTTCCACCCACCAATGCCTGATGCATGCGAATAGATTCAGCATGGTGCCACGTTTTACACTTTCCAAATGGTGCAAAACATATTTATGTCTTTAGGCCAATTTTTGGGCTCCTGCTGCTGCCAACTCCAGGGTGTGATTCATCCAATTTTTGGGCTCCTGAAGCCAACCCCAGTGTCTCTTTAAAGTAATGTTTGAGCTCCTGCTGCCAACTCCAGGGTGTGATTCATCCAATCTTTGGGCTCCTGCTGCCAACTCCAGTGTCTCTTTAAAGTAATGTTTGGGCTCCTGCTGCTGCTGCTGCCAACTCCAGGGTGTGATTCATCCAATCTTTGGGCTCCTGCTGCCAACTCCAGTGTCTCTTTAAAGTAATGTTTGGGCTCCTGCTGCTGCCAACTCCAAGGTGTGAATCATCCAATTTTTGGGCTCCTGAAGCCAACTCCAGTGTCTCTTTAAAGTAATATTTGGGCTCCTGCTGCTGCTGCCAACTCCAGGGTGTGATTCATCCAATTTTTGGGCTCCTGAAGCCAACTCCAGTGTCTCTTTAAAGTAATATTTGGGCTCCTGCTGCTGCTGCCAACTCCAGGGTGTGATTCATCCAATTTTTGGGCTCCTGAAGCCAACCCCAGTGTCTCTTTAAAGTAATGTTTGGGCTCCTGCTGCTGCTGCCAACTCCAGGGTGTGATTCATCCAATGTTTGTGCTCCTGAAGCCAACCCCAGTGTCTCTTTAAAGTAATGTTTGGGCTCCTGCTGCTGCTGCCAACTCCAGGGTGTGATTCATCCAATCTTTGGGCTCCTGCTGCCAACTCCAGTGTCTCTTTAAAGTAATGTTTGGGCTCCTGCTGCTGCTGCCAACTCCAGGGTGTGATTCATCCAATCTTTGGGCTCCTGCTGCCAACTCCAGTGTCTCTTTAAAGTAATGTTTGGGCTCCTGCTGCTGCTGCTGCCAACTCCAGGGTGTGATTCATCCAATTTTTGGGCTCCTGAAGCCAACTCCAGTGTCTCTTTAAAGTAATATTTGGGCTCCTGCTGCTGCTGCCAACTCCAGGGTGTGATTCATCCAATTTTTGGGCTCCTGAAGCCAACCCCAGTGTCTCTTTAAAGTAATGTTTGGGCTCCTGCTGCTGCTGCTGCCAACTCCAGGGTGTGATTCATCCAATTTTTGGGCTCCTGCTGCCAACTCCAGTGTCTCTTTAAAGTAATGTTTGGGCTCCTGCTGCTGCTGCTGCCAACTCCAGGGTGTGATTCATCCAATGTTTGTGCTCCTGAAGCCAACTCCAGTGTCTCTTTAAAGTAATATTTGGGCTCCTGCTGCTGCTGCCAACTCCAGGGTGTGATTCATCCAATTTTTGGGCTCCTGAAGCCAACCCCAGTGTCTCTTTAAAGTAATGTTTGGGCTCCTGCTGCTGCTGCCAACTCCAGGGTGTGATTCATCCAATCTTTGGGCTCCTGCTGCCAACTCCAGTGTCTTTTAAAGTAATATTTGGGCTCCTGCTGCTGCTGCTGCCAACTCCAGGATGTGATTCATCCAATTTTTGGGCTCCTGAAGCCAACCCCAGTGTCTCTTTAAAGTAATGTTTGGGCTCCTGCTGCTTCTGCTGCCAACTCCAGGGTGTGATTCATCCAATTTTTGGGCTCCTGTTGCCAACTCCAGTGTCTCTTTAAAGTAATGCTTGGGCTCCTTCTGCTGCTGCTGCTGCCAACTCCAGGGTGTGAATCATCCAATTTTTGGGATCCTGAAGCCAACTCCAGTGTCTCTTTAAAGTAATATTTGGGCTCCTGCTGCTGCCAACTCTAGGGTGTGAATCATCCAATTTTTGGGCTCCTGAAGCCAACTCCAGTGTCTCTTTAAAGTAATATTTGGGTTCCTGCTGCTGCCAACTCCAGGGTGTGAATCATCCAATTTTTGGGCTCCTGAAGCCAACCCCAGTGTCTCTTTAAAGTAATGTCTGGGCTCCTGCTGCTGCTGCCAACTCCAGGGTGTGAATCATCCAATTTTTGGGCTCCTGAAGCCAACTCCAGTGTCTCTTTAAAGTAATATTTGGGCTCCTGCTGCTGCTGCTGCCAACTCCGGGGCGTGATCTATCCAATCTTTGGGCTCCTGCTGCCAACTCCAGTGTCTCTTTAAAGTAATGTTTGGGCTCCTGCTGCTGCCAACTCCAGGGTGTGATTCATCCAATTTTTGGGCTCCTGAAGCCAACCCCAGTGTCTCTTTAAAATAATGTTTGGGCTCCTGCTGCTGCCAACTCCAGGGTGTGAATCATCCAATTTTTGGGCTCCTGAAGCCAACTCCAGTGTCTCTTTATTAATATTTGGGCTCCTGCTGCTGCTGCTGCCAACTCCAGGGTGTGATTCATCCAATTTTTGGGCTCCTGTTGCCAACTCCAGTGTCTCTTTAAAGTAATGTTCGGGCTCCTGCTGCTGCTGCCAACTCCAGGGTGTGATTCATCCAATCTTTGGGCTCCTGCTGCCAACTCCAGAGTCTCTGTAAAGTAATGTTTGGGCTCCTGCTGCTGCTGCTGCCAACTCCAGGGTGTGATTCATCCAATTTTTGGGCTCCTGAAGCCAACCCCAGTGTCTCTTTAAAGTAATGTTTGGGCTCCTGCTGCTGCTGCCAACTCCAGGGTGTGAATCATCCAATTTTTGGGCTCCTGAAGCCAACTCCAGTGTCTCTTTAAAGTAATATTTGGGCTCCTGCTGCTGCTGCCAACTCCAGGGTGTGATTCATCCAATTTTTGGGCTCCTGAAGCCAACCCCAGTGTCTCTTTAAAGTAATGTTTTGGCTCCTGCTGCTGCCAACTCCAGGGTGTGAATCATCCAATTTTTGTGCTCCTGAAGCCAACTCCAGTGTCTCTTTAAAGTAATATTTGGGCTCCTGCTGCTGCTGCCAACTCCAGGGTGTGAATCATCCAATTTTTGTGCTCCTGAAGCCAACTCCAGTGTCTCTTTAAAGTAATATTTGGGCTCCTGCTGCTGCCAACTCCAGGGTGTGATTCATCCAATTTTTGGGCTCCTGAAGCCAATCCCAGTGTCTCTTTAAAGTAATGTTTGGGCTCCTGCTGCTGCTGCCAACTCCAGGGTGTGAATCATCCAATTTTTGGGCTCCTGAAGCCAACTCCAGTGTCTCTTTAAAGTAATATTTGGGCTCCTGCTGCTGCTGCTGCCAACTCCAGGGTGTGATTCATCCAATTTTTGGGCTCCTGAAGCCAACCCCAGTGTCTCTTTAAAGTAATGTTTGGGCTCCTGCTGCTGCTGCCAACTCCAGGGTGTGATTCATCCAATCTTTGGGCTCCTGCTGCCAACTCCAGTGTCTCTTTAAAGTAATGTTTGGGCTCCTGCTGCTGCTGCCAACTCCAGGGTGTGATTCATCCAATTTTTGGGCTCCTGAAGCCAACCCCAGTGTCTCTTTAAAGTAATGTTTGGGCTCCTGCTGCTGCTGTTGCTGCCAACTCCAGGGTGTGATTCATCCAATTTTTGGGCTCCTGAAGCCAACCCCAGTGTCTCTTTAAAGTAATGTTTGGGCTCCTGCTGCTGCTGTTGCTGCCAACTCTAGGGTGTGATTCATCCAATTTTTGGGCTCCTGAAGCCAACCCCAGTGTCTCTTTAAAGTAATGTTTGTGCTCCTGCTGCTGCTGCCAACTCCAGGGTGTGATTCATCCAATCTTTGGGCTCCTGAAGCCAACTCCAGTGTCTCTTTAAAGCAATATTTGGGCTCCTGCTGCTGCTGCTGCCAACTCCAGGGTGTGATTCATCCAATTTTTGGGCTCCTGCTGCTGCCAACTCCAGTGTCTCTTTAAAGCAATGTTTGGGCTCCTGCCCCTCATAGTGATGCCACTTCAACTCTCTGCAATTTTGCCGCTCTGCGATTCTATTAGCGATGCCTCTGATCTGCATGTGATATTTATTTAAAGTATTATTTAACTAACCCAGCACGCATCCTGTGCGTGTTACAGCAAGGAAGAATGGTTTACAACCCTATTGAGGCTCTAGGAGGCTCAGAAATAGCTGTTTTTAATAGCGATTCGTCGCGAATAAATTCGGGTCGAAACGAATTTTGTCGGAAAATTCGGCGAATCGGTCGAATCAAACTTTTCAAAAGTTCGCTCATCTCTAGTTAGAGCTGAGTTGGACTTTCCCTTTGACTTACATCTCTTTCACCCCATCCACAGCTGCTTATCTCGAGCTGCCTCCATCTGCCTCAATTCATTTATGGGCACTGCTTTAGGTGCGAGATTTAGATGCTGAACTCAGGAGGATGGTGGGATATATATACACCTGCTTTGCGCAGCAAAATGGCAGCCGAGGTTACGGTTAAACCAAACCAAAAGCCTGACACAGTTGGAAAATTAAGGTAGCGTGCTGCATGGATTCAACTGACATAACTGACAATGCACAGTAACAGGAAGCCCAGCAGCACTTCCTTTTTGCAGGCAGCCTGCACATCCATGAACCACCATTTTGTTTTTACCATTTTGTTTGTTGTGTTGGTCTGGTTTAGGTCATTTTTGACTGTTGGGAAGGACACATCATTGATAAGCATGCAGCATGTAGTTCCAAATATTTGGACAAAAACAACCAAAACCCAGACTAAGCGCACTGTTTAGTTTGTCCCCTCCTTTCTCCGCTCCACCAAAAAGATGCTAAACATCATCATAAATAGAGCTCTAAGAGACTAATTTTGTATGTGTTTGAATTTCCCATAGGCTGCTGTTTTAACTCTTTTTACTTGAACCCAGTAATAATGTGGTATCACACAAACACATTAGCATAAAAAAGACAATTATGAAGCCAGTGAAATGTCCATACATATTTTTATAAGTTACATTATTCAAAATACAAATGCAAATGTTTTCTACAGTGGGAGACATTATAGATTATATATCATGTACATAGTGCAAACATTACTCATAAAAAATACAAAACATCAAAATGTAAAATCATCCATCTAATGATAGCACCAGATTCATAGAGAAAATCTGCCCTGCATTAATAAAAATACTTAAAGGCATAGTCCAGGCTAAAAAAGCATTAATACTCGCCAGTCTGGTGGAATAATACTTACCAGGTCCTAAGATCTAGTCCTGAATATGCATGTCCCATATACCATTAAGCAGTTACTACCATTTCATATAGCTACCTCTGCTTCAGTCACAGTGACTTTAGCACCGCCACCATATTCACTGTAATGGAGGAGGTGTGGCAGGTCTTGGCATGTCCCCTTTACTGCAGGTAACTGAGTGGCCAGTCATTGTGACTGATGGAGTAGGGAGGGCGAGACACTGTGGGACTTAGAGACCAATTTAATAATAGCACCACTTGAGCGTCTCCTGAGGGACACTCTTGGTGCCACACCTGCAACTGCAGCCAAAGGCAGGAGGCGCTCTGGTGTTCGGCGCTGAAGGCTATGCCTGTGGCACTGTTTTTTGTCCTATGGGGATAGCGTCAGGTAATACGGGGGAGCATCTGAAAACATTGTATTTAACATAAAAAAATCACAGCACCAGCACTGGCACCCTTAAACCAGGACACTCAGGCATACAGCGCATGATGCAATTTTAGAAGGATTGCAGCACAATGACAATGTACAAACACATGGAATGACATTGGGGACACATGAATGACATGACACATGATGAGCAGCGCTTAACCGAAATACAGAAAACTTAAAAAAATATTCCAAACAGGTCTGTCACATGTATGAACACAACAATTAAAAAATGCTAATCAGAAGCGACTGAAAATAACATAACTAGAAAGCATAATTGAAGCCTATGGGAGAATGACACTGAGCATCCTCTGTGCACACGATGTGATGTGGTGCTGTCGGAAACACAGTACTGGTGCTCAAATAATCCCTCGGGCTGTTGATACATGGGACACTATATGTCGCTATGAGAGGTGCTATTCATTTTTGATTTCATAAATACGGATGTCCCCGGATGCAGCAGAATTAGACCTGCCACCACGTTAGCCTTTTTTAAATAAGGCCCTTGATCTCAGGACCTCGTATGTTTCAGCTGAACTAGGATGGAAAGTCGTCAGCGGGAGAAAACTGAAGTATAGACTTTAAATATCCGTAAATGCTATTTTAAGCTAAATATATTATATAACTGCATTTTAATACTGCTAAAAGAAAAAACACATCCTCAAAAATTTGCTCTCGCACCAGTTTGGTTTTGGCAGTGACCAATTTAATAGCAGAGGTTTGTTTTGGTACTAATCCAGCATGTGGAATAGATAGAAATCTTACTGGGTAAACATATTCTCATCCATACTCAAATGTAAATGTTTAATACTTTCATCGAACAACTATTTAACTGGTTAGGATGTTTAAAGTACCCATGCTACCTTCAAAGAGTTCTGATGGTATACATATATCTTTTTGGCTGAGGAAAGTTCGGAAACCTCAGAATCAAATCAGACTGAAGGGCATGAGCCTCCAGCAAATAGCCTAAATACTACTACACCTTTATGCTTTAAATACAATTTATACACTGATGTATACACATGTGAAGTCACAGTGGCAGGACAGACTTTCCACCCTTGTAAGTGTGGACAATAATACCATACATTTTAATCAATATTAGTGTGGCAGGCATGAAACTTTATATCTAACTTAAAAACTTTAACAAATTAGTTGAACCATTTGTTTCAGTCATTACAAAATAGGCTAAGAAGCAAAAACGGGACAGTATAACTGTAGGACTGCGATCAGAAAATAAAATGTGATTCATATTAATTTTGTTAACTGACCCAATGAAAAAATATAAAAACTCTGGGTAAAAAAAAAACATTAAAATATAAAAGTGCAAAAATATTAGGATTTTTTAATTGCTTTGTTAACAACAGCTGCCATTATGAAAACATCAGTACCAGTTGATATAAAAACAATGTTTTCTTTTGTCAAATTAAAACAGTGGAGAAAACACATTTAAGAAAGATAATACCTGAGAATATGCCCTGCTAAAACGACATGAAAAAAGTCTGCTTCACCTGTAGAGAAATATCATTTCCTCCAAATAAAAGCTTTAGAAATACTTGTTTCCAGGCATTTAAATTAGTCCAAAATAATTTAAATAAATACTTAAATATAAATGAGCAAATATATAAGTGTATTAAACATACAATAAATATTCATATAGAAACAATTCAGTGTATTTACAAAAAGAATCATGTTACCACTGACCATACCCCGACAAATTTAGTGCAATGTGTACCATTTTTAAGGAAAATATGAGTCATGAGACAATATGTATTTTTCTCTGTTCTTATTAGGATTCTAACTTAACTAAGGGACACAAAGAATAGCACAACCATTAAACAAAGCATTATAAAAAAAAAGATGATCCATAATGAAATGCAACAGATTTACTGAGCTTTGTCTTGTGCTACACAAGGCTGTGCTGCTGCGCACCACATTGCTGGCGCCCAGTTGCATAAGCTTATATCTACTGTTGACTAGATATCTATTTATCTGTTTAAGGCCCTTAATTACTGTGCTCGTAAAACAAACCTAACTAAAACCATTCACCACCCCTCACACCTGAACACCTCAGGTAACGTAGTTATGGCAGAGAAAACATTTTAATAAAGAGACACCACAGCTATAGCTGGATTGTCTGAAGTAGTCAGGTGGGGGCCCAGATTGGTAACCTGCTTGGTGACATGACCTGTCCACTGGCTGAATCCCTGTCTTCCCTTTAATCTAAATGGCCGGTGGCTGAAGCTTGCTGCAGCTAAGGGGAGCCTGGGGATGTGGCCGTGGCCCATCAAATTGCTGTAATCCCAGGGCATTCTAAATTGGGATGCCCTGGGGGCAGGCAAGCCTCGAGCTCTGGAGATTTTTTGACTCCATCACCAAAGGATTTTGGTCCACAGTGTTTTGCAACTATAGGGTCGATTCATCTTCAGTTCGCAAAAAAGCTCAGGCAGAGCGCAAACAATTCCGCATACACTTAGGCCCATGATTCATGACCACATGCGCATGCGCATGCAGGTGCGAATAGCACCAAATGGTAACTGCATGGGAGAAGTGCAAATTGCCTATTGTTGCATCACTATGCGCCTTCCGCAAGGAAAATTTGCTGTTTTGAAGCACAAATGGACCTGGCTAAGCGCTTAACTGCTTCCGATGTTCCCCATGTTTCTCCCCTTTCCCCTTTAGTGTTTCTCCATAACGATTTGATCTCTCCAGTTCCACCTGTGTGCTTGAAGTGTGTTTTTTTTAGGGGGATATTTTGATTCCAGTTAACCCTTAATGTTTTTTTGGCTCAATGTTTGTCCCAGATGTTCTCTTTAACCCCCCTCCTAGTCTGCATATTAATGCTTAATAATTTAACAATAATTTTTTGGTTTGTACTTGCTAAACTTTTGGACCCAATATCTTTATTTTTGTTATTTTGACCCTAATTTTTGTGATTTTGGACAACTTTTTATAATTTAAAACAAAAAAAAAAACACTTGCGGCTGACACCTTCATTGTTCAAAAACATGCCAGACGCTGTTGGCTTGTGTTTTAGAATTAAATAAGCCTGTTACTCATTATAATAGTCAGTTTCCTCCACCTATTTGCTAGAAGAAATTCATTCTTCAAATTGCCAAATTTCTGCACGCTTTTCTGTCCTCTAAACATACCATAAATCAGGCGCCGAAAACAGTTTGGTGCGCCAAAATGGCATGAGCAGAAAATGTAATGCGCAAATTGGTGCATTGGCAAATGCTAGTGCGCAAATTGACCCAAAACAAATGCACATCGACCATGAGTCAGGCAGAAGCTTGAGAGCGACTTGGCTCTCCAAAAATCGTGCACAAATTTATTCACGCACGACCATGAATCGACTCTTATGTGTGCCAACATTTGAGTATATTAACAGGCAAGACGCACACAATTCTACGACCATAACCAGCTTCATCTAACAACCATCCAAAAAAAAAGGTTTTTACAAGATAACTCATATTTTCCAAAAATGCCAGCATTTCACAAATTGTCCCATGGGTATTTAAATATATGAGCACAACGTAATATATATATTTGCATACAGTCCCATCTGTAGGTATATTGTTGCTGTGTTTATTCAAAAGAAAATGCTAGGAAGCAAGCATAGACAAAGGTGCCAAGTTAGCCGAAAAAGGCATTGTTTGATGAATCAAAACATTTGCCCAATATGTTCCAAAGGAAAGTCTTTCAGCTCAGTCTAGATCCTTACGACTTGTGTATATTGTATGGTGTGTTTAAAAAGACATTAAACAGAGATACAAGTGTTTAAGGTGCTGCAAATGAGTTTAAGTTAAATTATTTTAAAAACCCTATATCTTAAATATATATATATATTTTAATCAAATGAAACAGCTCCAAGAAAAATACTTTTTCTGTATTTCTTTTGGAAGTTTTGGAAGCCTGTTTACTGCCTAGGCAACATGCAAATACTGCTGATATCTTATCACTATATCTAGAAATAGGAATAATGTCTTGGCAATGTTATAATCAAGAAACAGCACCACCTAATACAGACAGTACTGGATAGCACCAGCGCTAACAAATCAAGTGAGGTAACTGAAACTGGCCGAAGGTGCTGTGCAAAAAAAGCCGAATAGGTAGCTTTACCAATATTTTGTAGGAGTATGCATAGCCATGGCACTTCTGCATCCAAAGGGTGTCATGCTAAATATTTGGTGAAGCCAGTGTGACTTGTGGTGTGGATTGCAACCTGAATCTCGGTGTGCTTTTTAGCTTTTGGACACAAAAAGGTAAAAAAAAATGATCTGTACATATAATGGGGCATTTTTACAGGTTTGGCACATCAAGGGCTATGGACAATGCAAAAAAAAATTGGTGAAATCTTTAGCATAGCACATAGGGTGCTGTTATTTCCAAATGTTCAATATATATCCTTCCATCACTGGAAAATTAATGTACCTAAAATGTACCATCACGTGTACAAATTATTTTTGGAGGGAAAATGTAGGACAAAGTCTTTTTTCTGCACTTTTTTGTGCAATGAACACCAGAAGTCACACTGGCTTCACCAAATATTTAGCATGGCCCTCCGACAACAGCTGAAAAGTTGGGAATAGCCAGCTCAATCTATTTAATAACATTCAGAAATCCTATGTCAGTAAATCGTTTTTCAGATTGTTGTAAAAACAACCTCATATGCCCCTCATGAAAAGGTGTTTCAGAGAAGTATCTCTTTTTTTATAATATTGAAATATTTGACCCGGCACCGCTGCAGTTATGTTTGCCTTTCACAAGGATTTATCTTAATAGATTGTTGTATTTCAGAGCTGACCATTTTTATGGCCAAATGCAATATATTACAATCATCGGAAAAATGCTGACTTTGGTTGTATACCATTACTGCTAGCAGGCACATACAGCATCTGACTGTTTTGGCAAAATCAAATGATCCTTTAATCTTTAGGACCACAAACAATTTGACCACAAATCCAACAATAGTATGGTTTCATCATTCCTTCTTTAACTTTCTAGTAGTTGAACTTCCAATCCATTAGGTGAGTGGGGAACACATTTCCCACAGTAACCTCCACATCTTCCATATATTTTAGTCCCATCCTAAAGTAAAAATAAGCTGTGTTATATATCAGCATATACTATCAGACTGGTCATTTACTGTATATTTTGATGTAGCATTTAGAAAGTCTAAATGCACTGATCAGCAAGAAAACCACTAGAACAATACACTAGGGCTCAGTTATCATACATAAGATGCACTCTCCCCTCCCCCGAGTGGGTTGGTTCCTGTGCGTCTTATGGTGTAGATATGAACGAAAAGTCTACTCAACTTACCGGCATTAGATGCAGGTAACGTGAGAGAACAGGGCAGGTTACAACAGTAGAAAAAAAACTCCTTATCTCTCGAGTATACAGCCTGACAGCACAGCCATCTTGGATTTGTTGCACTGAACAGCTTCTGTTAGAGGGATTGGGGGGGTTCTGCACACTTATTGTTATAGGGAGATTGGGGGATTCTGTCCAATGCCTATTATAGAGGGATTGAGGGGATTCTGCCACATTGCTTGTTATAGAGGATTGGGGGGGATATTACCAAACTGCCTGTTATAGGGGATATGGGGGATTCTGGCAGATTGCTTGTTATAGGGGGATTGGTAGTGGGGATTCTAGACACTGCTGATTATAGAGGGATTGGGGAGATTTTGCCACACTTCATGTTATATGGAATTGGGGGTTGCCACACTACTTGTTATAGGAGGATTGGGGAGGGGATACAGCCACCCTGCTTGTTATAGTGGATTGGTGTGAGTTTTAGGGGGATTGGCGGGGTGCACACTGCTTGTTATAGGGGCATTGGAGGGGGATTCTGCACACTGCCTAATGTATTGGATTGAGGTGATTCTGCACACTGTCTGATATAAGGGATTGGAGAGATTCGGTCACACTGCTTGTGTTAGGGGGGTGGGGGGATTCTGCAAACTGCTTGTTATAAGGGGATATGGGGGATTCTGCCACACTGCCCGTTATAGTGGATTGGTGGGATTATGCAACACAGCTTGTTTTAGGGGGATTGGAGGGGGGATTCTGCACACTGCCTGATATAGGGGGATTGGGGGTATTCTGCACATTGTCTTTTATGGTGTGATGGGGGGGGTCTGCATGCTGCCTGTTATGGGGTGATTGGGGGATTTTGCTACACTGCCTGTTACGGGGGATTGAGGGGATTCTGCCACTTCCAGTTATAAGGTCTTCGAGGGTTATTTTACCGCACCATTTGGTTCAAAATATTGCTTTTCTTATTTTACCTCCTCTACACCCTGGGTGCATCTTATGGCCAGGTGCATTTTATAGTGCAAAAAATACAATATGTGTTATCTGCTGCCAAAAGACAGTATGAAAGGAGGCAAAGTGTATACAACAAATTTTGTATGGTACAGCATACTTTGCACTATTACATTACAGAGATGCAAAGAATAAATTAATTCCTTTCCATTTTGTTAGGTATTACTACATCTTAAACCCACGGAGATCAGCCTGGGAATCTATAGGATTCCAGGGCCAATCGGTTACCTCCCTCCGGGGCATCCAAAATTGGGATGCACCGCTGTGTGAAACCCTCCAGGTTGCCCATAAACTCACCTTCTTTTCCGGTCCAACAGCGCATGCACGAGTTGCGGCCCGCTATCCCTCTAGCAAGGAGTGGGCCCACGCCAGGCATTTCTGTTAGAGGGTAGTGGGGGTAGTGGCCGCCAGTGCTTGGATCCGAGCATGCTGATTGGACGAGCAGCCACCCGACATAGGACCGTGAAGAGGTGAGTTTGTTCGGATGACCTGGGGGGTTTCACACAGCGGGGTACCCCTGATTGGGATCAAGGATCAAAACTCAGGATAGTCAAAATCCTGGGTTTTGGTCCACTTTAAAGCAGCACTATAGTCACGTCAGCCAACTTCTTAACTTATGGTATGGCTATGGCAATCACATGGCTGATGGAAATTAATTGGCACTGCGGATTGGGCTTGCACATCAAACATGAATGGTTGCTAGAGGTTACATGACTTGCTGCCATTTGCTGCCAAACATGTGAATGTGACCTGACTATAGCGTCCCCTGAAACAGCTGTACAGAAAAAAGACAGATTCATGAATTTTTTGAAATTGGCCCAGAATGTATTTTTAAAATTAGAAAAACTGAGGTTCCCAATGATGCTTCTTTATAACACGTTCGTTTATTTTTATGTATGTCTACATATTCCATTCATTTTACCATTTTGATTAAAATTACATTAATTGAAAGGACAGTAAATTAAATTAAGCATCAAGGGAAGACTAAACCCACATTATTGGATATTTAAAAAAACATAACACATCATGCAACATTAGAGAAATGAAAGAATAAAACAGCTAAAAAAAGATTTTTTTTATACCTGCTTAGTATGAGCTTGTTATTTTTTTTTTAAATGGTGGAAATATGATATCGTTCCTCTAAACCCACCTGAGATTTGTGGATGTTGACAGTTGCATAGTTTCCCTGAGCAATCCATTTGCTTGCATTTGATATTCGAAATCCTGTTCCTGAAAGGTTGATACTAAATTGACCCTGTAACATTTGAAAGAAGTGAAATCTGTTTTAAATGTTACCATTAGTGTAGAATATAGTTGGTTAGAAGTCTGCTAGAAGTCTGCTAGAGTCAAGATAAAGGGTATGATGCTAAACTGCATTAATCAACTTATAGTAAAATGTATTTATTATTATTATGAATAATAATAATAATTATTAGTATTTATTGAATATATATATATATATATATATATATATATATATTTTTTTTTTTTTCTTTTTATATTTTTTCAGAAGATATTCTGAAAGTCACAGTTGACTTTAAAGCTTTAAAGGGAACTTGTTACGTGGAGGTCAATTTATCACTAACACCTCATAGCACCATGTCTGTAGAGAGGCACTATTAGCACTTCAGCCGCAATGTCAGCCACAGGCAGACGGTGCTGTTAGTGTTCAGCGCTGTAGGCTACCTGTGGGGCTGTGTCTTTTTTTCCAATATAGCTAGTGACAAATAGCACCTATAGGGAGGGCCAGAAATCATTTGTATTTAACATGTAAGGGGGTTATTTAAGAAACGCTAACGCCAGGTAGTGCCACATAGTGCCACGTAGTGCCATGTAGCGTTGGGTGAACGCTGGCTGCTGTATGTGAAAACCATATATATGAAAGCGAGTCTGGTGAGCACCTCTAACAGCGCCATGTAGCACCACATGTATTACTAGCAGCAGCTCAGTGTAAAGTGCTCTATGATCAGCAGCGCCATGTAGTTACTGTCGCTCATTATCGCTCTCCCATAAATTTCAATAGTGTTATATTTGGTTGCGTTTTCCTAAAGTAATTTACATTTTTTAATTGAAATTACTAACTTAAAAAAAGTAATCTAAATTTGTGGTTCAAATTATTGTGTGGCCTCTCCTGCCCAGCAGCCAAACACTTTTATTGTGTGCCATTGCAGTATCATTGTCACAGTGTTAAAACAATGTAATTTCATATGTTTTCGCTCTGGTGCTGGTGTATATGTGTTTAGAAACAGACTTTTATCACATAGCTTCTGGTGCTCGATGATAGAGCGCCCAGTTTTAGAGCGCCGACGCTGGTTGTGTGCATTTTTTTCTTAAATATGGGCTTCAGCGGCAAGTGCCGGACGCACTTAACTGGCGCTACCTATCGTTCGCTGCAGCATTGTCCTACTGTTAGATGTAAGGTGTCTTTGGTGCTTTGACCTTGGGACACCACCTAGAGTTCTCAATTGGCTCTTCAGAGAATCAGGGAGAGCACTTCTACAGCGCCCTCCAGATGTCACATTCTTCAATGCTGAACAGGATAGTACATACAGTGTCACCTTTCTGCCTGCTACGCTAGGTTATAGCGCCAGACATCCGCTTGCAGCGACCACTTGCGGACTCTCTAAGCGTCACTACATAGACGCTCACATGGCAATACGTGGCGTTAGTCTTAAATTAGCCTCCCTATAAACAGCACCAGTACAGGCGCTGTGAAACCACAGTAATTAGGCATACAGCGCCATGTGTAATACAAAAACTAAAGCATTTAAATAGGAACTTCAGAGGCCCTGGAGTATAAATGACTCCAGGGCATCTGAGTTCAACCTCTTGGGGCATCCCGAATTAGGGTGCTCTGCTATGTAAAACCCCCCAGATCCGCTCACCTGATGCCGGAGCCCTCGCCATGTGTGCACCAAAGTCCTGCCTTTTTGAAGGGGTGGCATTATGTGATGTGAAACCAGCCAAAAATAATTCTTTGTACTCCCTGATGTGCAGTACTTCATGAATAAAGCTATTTTGATATTTATTTTATTTTTATGCTGATCTGGGGATAACCAACCAAGCAAAAACATGGAATGACATTGGGAACATGCAAATGACATGACACATGATTAGCAGGCGTGAACACGCAAGTTAGCAACCTAAGTACAATTATGAATGCAAAAAACAAACAGGCCAGGGATACATGGAACGCTACACGGCGCTAGGACGCACTAAACATTTTTATGCATCATAAATATGACTTGCTGGTGGCGTTCACTGAAAACACCTGCCGCTACGTGTCTCTATGTGGCGTTAGCGTTTCTTAAATAAACCCCCTCATTTTTTAGCGAATACTCTTACAGCCTGAACTGTACAATCTATGTAAAGTGGTACTGAATCTCTGGAGTATGAAATATTAGTTCAAAAAGATTCTTATATGACATTTGCTTTAATTGTTCAGACCAGAGTGTTACATGTGTTACCAGCACAATATAGCACAGAAAAAAGGTTACACTCAGTGATTTGCACTGGAACACACAAAAAAATATTGTAGGTCTTGTCTGAATTTGTTTAGAGCTCATAACACAAACTAAAGCATTTAAATAGGAACTTCAGAGGCCCTGGAGTATAAATGACTCCAGGGCATCTGAGTTCAACCTCTTGGGGCATCCCGAATTAGGGTGCTCTGCTATGTAAAACCCCCCAGATCCGCTCACCTGATGCCGGAGCCCTCGCCATGTGTGCACCAAAGTCCTGCCTTTTTGAAGGGGTGGCATTATGTGATGTGAAACCAGCCAAAAATAATTCTTTGTACTCCCTGATGTGCAGTACTTCATGAATAAAGCTATTTTGATATTTATTTTATTTTTATGCTGATTGTCCATTATTGTTTTGCCAAAATAATGTCCTCAAGGTGCTAAACTTATGTGTTATTTTTTCTTTTTTTATTTGTTTGCAACCATACCCGAACTGGTGTGTTTGGTGTATGGAGTGACTCTGGCCTGATAATCATCTGACTGGCTGAGGCAGGGGCAAGGTTGTACATTCCTGAGCTCACAGTTTTAACCCCTCCTGCTCTAATTCAGCCTCTGGAGGGGATGATGCGATCACAGTCTTGTGTTCCCATAGCTAAAGGGTTACTCATTATGGCTGCCTACCTCTTATTATGGCAGCCTGATTTTTCTATGGTCTGCTTTGTGGGGGGAGCTCACCCTTGTCAATGGAAGGATTATGGGATTTTTAGTCAGAAGCTATACTCAAGGCATCACACAGACATCATCATGCCAGGAAAGCCGCTCGCACTTGAGCAACACTCACAGGAATATAAGAAACTTAGAAACAGCATGCTGTTAAGTAAATCAAGTAAGTAAATCCTAACATTCCAAAAGAGGATGATAATAATAAGGTAGAACACAAAAAAACTGACGAAAATGTAATTTTTCTTTACGTCCTCTGCTCTTTTGATCTATCACAAAATATTATGGTGGGCTATGTGAGGTAAAAACAGGATAGCAGTATAACTAGGATATCTGATGTATGCATGTAATCTATAATGACTATAGGCATACCTGTGGACACTTTGCAGCACTGTAGCAGTCACCTGCAGTGGCAAACGGGACAGCTCTGCCAAGGACAGTTCGAGCAAAAAGGAGATCTGTAGCTAAAAAGCACATTTATTATATAAAGTACACACACATGTCATTGCAATGTACATTTATTTTCAGAAACTTACTTTTGATTTGCATCGAGATGATATTGATCCTAATTTTACTGAACATTGTGAGGCCCGCTGCAAGGTAATCATTTTTGCAAGCACAATCTTGTTTTCTGCTGCCATTGAAAGGACACTCATATGGATTTTTTAGCCTAGAAAGATATAATAGTTACAAGGTATGTAACAAATCAGACCTACAGGATAAATTATACATGCATAATATGAATGAACAATGCAAAAACCCAGGTTGGGATGCCCCAGGAATGTGGACCAAAACCCAGGATGGTCAAAATCACGTGTTTTCTTCCACTTAAAAATCCCCTGGTTCTGTGATGAGCACAAGACAGACCCTTGTATCTGCTGTTGTATCAATGAGGGCTGTCACTGTAAACAGCACCCAGCATCTTGGTGATGTGCCCACAATTCCAGCTCTTGGCCTTCAAGGCGTGTGCCAGCCCAGACTGAGACAGTATTCTTTATGGGCACATCAACCAGGTTCCGCACTCCTGCTTACACATCTAGTCAGAAGTGACAGTGACAGCTAGTGATGAAGCAATGGCAAGTAAGAGGGTTTCTCTCATGCCTCAAAGTACACTGATTTGCTGGTTTAGCTGTATGTAGATGTAGACTTTCCATTTAAGTAGGGTTGCAGAGTTGTTGAAAATGTATCTCAACTTGCATCCATGCAGAAGCTACGTGAAAAAAAAACTAAATGATATACTGACTATGGTTCGAGGCTGCGAATACTCTTTTATTTCACTGAATATTACTAGCTTTAGAACTTTTATTGTAGGTTGGTTATATTTTACATTATGCTTTAAAAGAGGACTAAATATAGGCCATTAACAAAATAAAATGACACTTGACCAGATAAATGTTTGGCTTATAGTGAAATAAGCTGTGGAAAAAGAAATGTAAAAAATAGAATCTGCACCTCATAAGGTGGCAGTTGTGACATGGAAGACGGGACACATTTCCTGTGTAAGCCAGTCTGTTCTGCAATAGGGGGGTTTGCTGCAAGCAACCTGTAATCAATGACCTGAACCTCTTGAGCCTCAGCTTATACCACCCCACCCCCTTGAGGGAAAGCTTTGTACTTTATTATTGCCAGTTTTGATTTATTGAGGAAGAAGTAAGTGAATATGCAAACACTAGCAATCTGCATAGCTTATGATGAGCTATAATAGACATCTACTAACAGAATTAGCTATCTGAATGGCTCAGTAGGGAGAGCAGCTGACTAGATCTGTGTCATTACTTTCTTTCTTTCTTTCGTATTCCTTCTGTCCTTCCTTTTTGTTTTTTTTTTCTTTCTTCCTTTCTGTCATTCCTTCTTTCCTTTCTCTTTCTTTTGGTGCCATTCCTTCTTTTTCTTTCTTTCTCATTCCTTCTTTTCTTTTATCTGTCAAACCTTATTTTCATTTTTTTCTTACTTTCTCACTCCTACTTTTTTGTGTCATTCATTTTCTTTCTTTCATTCTTTATTTCTTTCTCTCATTGTCATTCTTTCTTTTCTTTCATTATATTTCTTTCAGTGTCATTCTTTCTTTTTTCATCTTTATCTTGTGTCATTCTTCTTTCCTTCCATTCTCTTTGTCAATCCTTCTTTTCTTCTGTATTTATTTCTGACATTCCTTCTATTCTTTACTTTCTTTCTTTTTCTGTCATTCCTTCTTTTCTATTTTTTTTGTCACCCCTTCTTTTCATTCTTTCTTTCTGTGTCATTTCTTCTTCTTTCTTTCTTTCTTTTTTGCTTTTTTTCATCTGGCACCTTATCTGAGATCTTTTGGGGTAAGTCTATGAAAGTGGACATTCTATTTAATGGGGAACTGCAACAAGGAGCAATATCCACCACACCTGCGGGCTGCAGCTTTACCGCCATGTGTGTCACAAAACAACTTAAAGGGGCCCCACTGAGACTCTGTCACCCAAGGGCCCACATAAACATTGAGCCACACACATTAATTCAAAATAGAAAACATTTCTGCCATTGCTGGGAGAGCAACACACTAGCATGCTTACAATCTTATTTGCTTCCCCTCAGGGGTCAGCTTTCTGCAATCACCTCACTGATTACAGGCCAGTCTATTCAGTGAATGGACTGAGCCACACCCCTTGTCACCTATGTGATTTTTAGATATAAAAGTAAGGAGTATTTTTTTCTTTACTATTGCTGTATTATTTATATACATATTATGAGCTATTGTGTGGCTATTATATATTTTCTTTTTATGAATATTTGCAATAGACCTTGAACAAGTAATTTCACAGAAAATGCATTTTTAATCTCTAAATTTGGTGACCAACTTTTATCTCTTTTTAAAGACATCTGTGCTTTTTTAGTTAGATAACTAAAGTCTACTAACAAAAGGGACGGGTGTCGCAAATCTTAATAGTTATAGTAGGTGCAGGGGGACAGAGGTTGGATGGTAAAACTTTAAGGGGACAGGCATATCATATAGAGCAGAGAAGTGCAGGAACTGACATTGTCAAAATAAACAGGTGCTTGCAGAGCTGCCAACAGAAGGCAGTAGCAAAAAAAAAGGATTTTAAAAGATAGTGGGGGGGTATGTGAATGGGAAGCAGAATGGCAGTGGGAACAGAAATTACATTTAGAAGACTGAAGTGGGTGGCACAAATAGGATTAAAAGAAGAGTAATGGGCAAAAGTAGGCTCCAGAGAGAAAAGAAAAGCATAATCAACACTATTATGGTGAAAGGATGGAGGAAAGTGACACAAGATTGACAGGGTGTAGAGATAAACTGGGTGTAGAGATACCCCTTAATTGGTGTGGACATGATTCAAGCTAATTGGTTACTAATATTTCGAGACAGTATTTGTTTTTAAGTAGAACATCAAAATTGCCACCTTGTAGCCAAATACATTTCCATCACAAAATTACTTGTCGAAAATAACTTCTGGCCATGGTAAACAAATAGAAATGTTTTCTGAATAATATGGTAGGTGGTAGGTGTGTCAATTTGCTTGGCTTGCTTATACTGTACATTCGCATATTGTATTGCATATATGTAAATAAAAATGATCTGTTGTTGAGCTGTTTAAAGACTTATATGATATGCATTTTGGATACCCGAATCTTCTTGCAAGTGGAAAAGGGACATAATATTAACATAATGCATTTGGCTAGTAAAGTTGTAATACATAATACGGTTCCTAAATCAAATACCTGTATCCAAAGACTTCTGAAAAATTGTCAGCTTCACCTTTAACCAATGTCAGATATTCTGTGGGACTATCTGACTGCATACCTGAACAGTATATCTGCAAGAAATAAAAGTATAATTGGGAATGGAAACTACATCAAAGTGTACTAACAACTATGTTTACTAAAATGGGTGTTGGTACAAGTGTGGAGAACATTACTAATGCTGACCTGGACCATGTGACCACTAGTGGCCAATTGCAGGGCTGGATTTTGCTGGGGGACTGGAATGGGGGTAAGAAAAACCAGGGATGGTGGAGGTGTATGAACAGGGAGGCATCAACAATTGGGATGCACCAATACGCTTATTCCAGCACACATTTTGTCTAAAAACGTTATGCAAAGGAAAATGTAATAAATTATGTTCATAGTAGGCAGCATGTGGTGAGTAAAAAAATCAATTTGGCCAGAAGAGAGAAGAGAGGGCATAAAGGCACCTTAACAAAAATGCAAGCTCCTGAGAAAACTCAACTGGGGCATTATGATATTTCCATATCTGCTTCCCCTTCCCTATTAGATAAACAAATTACATTAGTTTTTTTTTTGTTACCTTAACTTTTCTGTTGTTAATTTTCAGCAAATATTCACCATCTTCCTGTACATTTTTAAGGAGACGGATTTCCTTGCAACTTTTATATTCACCTAGGAAGAAAAATATGAGTGCTGTAACATTTTTTGTTTAAGGAGCGCAGTAGTAAATGATTACAAGATCCGCTAGAATAACTATATTCCAGTGACCATAACATTTTAAAGTATGCTCACTTAGCTGTAAAACACAATCACTGTAAGTGACATCAAAGAAACAGCAATTTAGCTACTCACACTGCACAGACATGCCTAATATATGAACCTACTACATCTAAGGAATGTGCCTCTCCGCCATGTGCCGTTTTCTTCATCTATTGTTGGGAAACCTAATGTTCATCTTTGGAGAAATGGCTCTTTGAGAAGATAGGAATAATCTACACACCCTACCTTATCGGCCAGCTTGCAGCCCAACTGAAGGTAAGTGCAAAGTCTGATTGCTTATTGGGGTGAATAGAGGCACTAGAAGAGCAGACAGGTGCCACTAGGAGGTAGAAGAAAAGTGGGTTTGGAGAAGAGGATTTACTGTATGTACTACTTAGAAATTAGGCTTTAGCTCAGTTTCTATAGACCCAGAATAGTGTTTCCTCTCAAATCTGATGTCAAAACATACATGTGATCGTGGAATCCTTGGACTTGAAATAAAGTTATGCTGGGTTGTGCCCATGCAGTATACATCTTACCAGCCTAGCATGTGCAGCAAAGTAGTATTCAATAAACTGTTGAATATACACACTGAAGGAATGCTGTACCATTTTTATCTGAGCTAAACTCTGAGCACACGTCAGCACTAGGTAGCCTTCTTTCAGTCAGGACATATTCCCATAGAACACATTTTTATTTTTTCAGTTATGACACAATATTTACAGGAGAGAAACAATTATATATATATATATATATATATATATATATATATACTAAACCCATCTGTTTCAAGTTAATAAACACACCAGACTTAAATGGTGGTATACAGGCTATTTTCCGGACCTTTTCGTGCCCCTTGCTTGAACACTGGTGTATATTGACACCAGTGTTACATTTTACTGCTATATTTAGTTTTTAAATGTATTCCTATATTCAAGTATCACTTTTGTTGAATGTGATAGGGCTTTTCTACAAATTATGTACATATTTTCTAATGAGGTAAAGATATCCAAATCAAGCTTATCTGAATGGCTGGCACGGGAGTGGGGAGGAGTTTTCTGTTTTCCTAAGTGCACATATTATGCGCAGCTAGGAATGCTGATTGAAGGAGAGCCTGCACATATGTCGTGGGATTTCCGGTAAGGTAAGAATAGAGGGCAAGCTGGTAGATTTTACTTGTGGCATCCCATCCTCTTGCAGCAGAATAAACATAGAGACAGCAACTTCTCAAACACACTCGGGTAAATACGTACAGTATTTTGACCAACATGACTTTCTTGGCCTCGGTTTCACATATAATGGACACAGGTCACTTGAACGATTATTATTTGTCATGCACAACACTTTTCTTTCCATGATTCCAATACCACATGTAGATGAACACTGTTGAAAGAAGACAAGGCGATGTTCGGAAAAACCATGTTTTAATTATAAAGGTATTCCAACACATATAAACAAATGCCTCAAACACACATAGCTAACCAGTTTGAGCACCTATCATTAGTGTCATTTTCATGGTATAAAATATAAAACCAAATGGAAATGCATGTATTGTTAAACCATAGAATTTGTTGTTATCTTGATTTGGTAGAGGAATATCCCATGATGTATAATGGCCCCAAATGACTGCAGTTTACAGGACAGGCAATCTCCTCTGCAAGCCAGTGGTCACATGTGTCTGGCAGCAGAGATCCTGAAAGAGGCGAGGATTGGGCTGTTGGTTTTGGCTTCTGTGTGAAGGGAGAGATGTACGCAATCCCATGTCTGCCCCCCCGAATATAAGACACATTTTAAAGTGCTGTTCTGGTTTAAGGCAAAGTATGAAATAACATGCATAAAAAATTACAGATTTTTAAGCATAGTTATAACAAAAACATGAACAAGCTTAGCGTTAAATAGTTTCAAAAGGTATGGGAAAGCAAACCTTGCTCCAGCTTCCAATATTCCAAGAAACTGTTTGGACACAGCTCTTTCCATAGCATTTGTGATGATAAAAATGTTGCCTCAGAGGACAGCTTTTATAACTGGCAGTCCGTAAGCCATTAACATACTGATTGTGTCTTGACAGTATTTTTCTACAATACGTGATTCTTTGTTTGTAGCCAAACGAGCAACCTTGTGAACACTAAAAGGTAAAATAAAAATAATTGTATGACTGAATTATATAGGTGAAATATTGAGTTAAACGTGTAAACTCAGAAAGAGAAATGAATTATTAATATTTCTACTTATGAGCAAACCTTTAATTATAAATATAAATAAATAAATATCTCACTTGTTCTATGTAGGCATGTCTGAGGAGACAGAATGAAGAAGTCTAGGGAGCAACTGAGGAACTAATCCAGGAAGTCTACTACCGAGATCATCACACCGTTCTCCATGCAACACCCGATGGGTGGGTGGATGGTTGGACTGGGGAAGGCCTGTTGAATCCCACCCCCATTTTTTCCCTTTGACTCTAGACTTTCATGAAAGGTACAGCATACCTTGAGCTTGTTTAATAACCTGAGCTTCATTAATAAATCCTGATAAACTTAACTCCTACCAATACTCCAGTACAACCCCAAACTGGTAGGATTTTTGTTATCTGTTTCGTAATCACCTTAAAGGCCAAGAGTGTGAAAATAACAATTTTTTTACATTCAGCTCACATTCTGAAGCAGCAGGAGAGACAATTTTTACTTTAAGGGACTTTACATGGATAACGGTTTAAATCCCTAAACATCCACAGAACACACAGAAGATTTTTTTTCTTAGCTCTCATTTTGCTGTTTTGTATTTTTTATCTCTGGCCTGTGCTGGAGACTTGCCTACAATACAACTATATAGGGCTAAGCTCGGTTAGCAGTTGCAAATTCTAGAACAGAAAATGGTAAAGGAAGACAGTTTGATGTCTTAGAATATATTAAACATTTTGTTCTAAACCATTTAGAGTGCTGACAGCATCAAAGCCAGAGTGTCAAGAAATGTATGTATGAATATATTACCTGGGACACATCTTCTGTGACAATGATGTACTTGCAGGCAGAATTGGAGCATTTCCTAGTAGCAGGTGGTTTAGCTGCAGGGTCACAGTATGATTCATTCACTGATGTACCATTCTGCATTATGCATTTTATCTTCCTTATGGACTCATCCTGTGTACAGTCTGGGGAACACTTTAAGCAATACCATTATAAGCTAGACTATAAGCTACAAAATATAGAAGATAACTTTTATGTATCATACAGTGACTTTTGTGGTTATTCAATGTAATAAGGAAAACCCTCTGCCTCAATTGGCAGATACTCAATGACATTTACAAAATTGTTTTTATTTCATTCCTGAGGCTTGATTGGGTTTTAAGATAGTAAAGTGAGCTGCAAAAAGTTCTCCAATTAGGTAGAGACATTTTCTTAAAACGATTAAACTCTGAAAGAGGTATTTAATAAGCTTTTATTACTGACCCTGTAATTAAACTCTCAAGGGTTATACAGTGAACAATAATCCTTGAAAAAACTACTACTACTACTGTTATTAAAATATACCTGCATCCATTTTACACCTGCCTGCATTTCCATCCCCCTGGTATTCCCTCTTTGGCCAATTACCATGCACAGTGCTGTGTAGAAAAACAAATTGTATTTAGTATATTGGACAAACACTCATTTCTGGCAGCTATCCATATAATACAAGTGTATCATGATCCGTGCAGTTCCAGCAACTGCCTCTAGGACTTTGATAAACTAATTATTTGTGGACACACACTGCATTAGACCCTTTTGGGCCTTGATAAACTAGTTTCTTGTGGGCACCCTTTGCATTAGACCCTCTTAGACTGATTTAATCGTTACTTGTGGACACATCTTGCATTAGACACTTTTTGGCTTTGAGAAACTAGTTACTTGTGGGAACACCTTGCATTAGGCCCTCTTGGGCTTTGATTTACTAGATACTTGTGGGCAGATCTTGCATTAGACCCTTATGGGCTTTTATAAACAAGTTACTTGGAAAACATTGCATTAGAACCTTTTGGGCTTTGATAAACTAGTTACTTTGGATACACTTTGAATTAAACCATCTTGGGCATTGATAAATTAGTTACGTGTGGGCACACCTTGCATTAGCCCTCCTTAAGCAATAAAAAACTAGTGACTTGTGGGCACTCTTGGATATAGAAAAATTAGTTACTTGGCCCACCTTGCATTAGACCCTTTTGGGCTTTAATAAACTAGTTACTTGTTGGCACACCTTGCATTAAACACTTTTTGGCCTTGATAAACTAATTACTTGGGGACACACCTTGCAGTCTCTTTTGAACCTTTTGGAACTATGTCAAAATTATAAATCAAATCTACACAAGGATTTTTTACATAAAATTACCTCAACTAGACTGGAGTTAAAACTCTTACTACCTAGGCTGAAAAATCCTTAAGATGGAATAAACATATGTTAAAACAGGGCCCTTTTGGCAGGGAGATTAACTTTCCTAAATTGAGATATTCTTTGTGGACTTACCGTATATACTCGAGTATAAGCCGAGTTTTTCAGCCCACTTTTTGGGCTGAAAAAAGCCACCTCGGCTTATACTCGAGTCAGTATAAGGGAGAAAGACAAAAACAGGCAAACACGGCCCGTCACAGACCCGCCCCTCGCCCAGTCAGGAGGCTGGCTATTGGACGAGCCCACAGGAGGATTTCCTTTGGGGGCGGGGAGAGCTCGCGGCCCCGGCAGCTCTATTCTACCATACCCGGTCACAGCAAGGAGAGGGGACAGCAGAGGCTGAACACACAGCGCGCGTCTCAGCCATGTGAAATGGATGCAGGCGATGGAGCGGTGAGTGCCTGTCACCCGTTCATACTGTGATGTGATGTAAATGAATATCGGCGGCGGCGGAGGCGGCGGCCGGGGAGGCAGTGCGCAGCTGTGACAGCTAAGTTACAGCAGCGCTTCCTGCTGCTGTCACCCGATCTCGCTGACACCCTCCCGGTACAAGCCGGAACTGGCAGCAGCACAGGCGCCCGAAACAGGAGGCCGGGCCCGTGTGAGGGAGAGCAGGCCGCCATGGCGCCGCTGCGGGCGTTGGAGCTGTACAGCGGGATAGGCGGCATGCACTGCGGCCTCACAGGTAATGGCGGGACCGGGAGAGAAAGGGCCGGTGTAATGGCGAGCTGCTGCCTGCACCTCCTGTCAGCGTGTGTGTGTGTGTGACCCGGCCATGTGCCGCCCCGGCCTCGCTTACCTCTGCCTGCACACCGGGGCCAGCATGGCAGCCAGGACATCACTGTATACACCCCCATTAATGCCCAATCCATTAATAAAACCTGCTATTAGAGGAGCGTGTTTCCAGCCTGTGCCGCGTGTGCGCCCTGACACTGCTGACACACTCACCCACCCAGCATGGCAGCCTGCCTCTCTGTAACAGCTGCTGCCCCTTCCCTCATGCACCCAATAGCCCTCACCATGACCACCTGGGCCGGTTGTTTTTTTTGTGGCAGATATATATATATATATATATATATATATATATCCGTATATACTCGAGTATAAGCTGAGTTTTTCAGCCCACTTTTTGGGCTGAAAAAAGCCGCCTCGGCTTATACTCGAGTCAATAACTTTTTCCATTTTTTTGTGGTAAAAGTAGGTGCCTCAGCTTATATTCGGGTCGGCCTCGAGTATATACGGTATACTAGTAATCCAGTAAGGATCCCAGATGCATTTTTCAAATTTTATAACAATTTATTTGCTGCTCCTACTCCTTTTGATAAATCTAGAGCAGATTTTTCTCAAGATATCCCATACAGATATTTTAGAAAGAGCTATAGAGAAAGAAGAGATCAAGATGGTAAAAAAGCAACTGAAGGTCCTCATGGTTTTGCTAACATTTATTATAAAACATTCTAACAAATTCTATCACCTCATCTTGGTTTATGGTTTAATAGCTTGAAGACTGATGAAGCTAGATTAGGATATTTAAATAAAGCACACATTAGTGTCTGGATAAAGGTCAACAAGAAGCTGAGTAGTATTTTACCTAATAAAAAGTCGCAATTTAGGGAAATTTGGAGTCCTTGGTCAGAATTCTGGAATCCTGGGGGCTGGGTTGCGGCTAATTGGGCGCTGAGTTCTTTAATTCCCCATATTCTTCTTAGTATTACTTATTTATAGTTTTTTTTTTAATAAGTTATGGTCTCTAATTTGATTTAAATGGCTGATATCTAGATAATACTATGCTAATCTATTGAAAAAATATTATTAATATCGTATTTAGGTGATTATTAGTCAGCAAAGCTTATATTTACATTTATTTCTGTTACCTTTTCTGCTATTCATGCAACAGATATTCTAATGTTCTATTCAAAATTCTGTTTTTATATTTCAATAACATTATTGAAATATAAAAAAAAAAGCAATTCTGTGAGTACTCACCTGTAGAATTGTTTTTGTTCTTGCATAGCACAGCCTGCTTCGGTATTCACCGAAGCAGGTCGTGCCATGCAATAAAGAAAACTATATTTTAATTTTTTATTTCTGTATGTATTTTATTTAATTTTTTTTGTTTTCTGTTATTATTTTGAGTACTTTTCCCAGACTATTTTGCATAGGGAAATCACCCCTGGTGTTCCCCTCGATTTGCAGCCCTCTACCCATTGCTACCCCCAATTTACAGTCATTTTTGGGTCCCAAGTTTGGGTCCCCAAGTTTGAAGTCAATTGATTTCAATCGGGTTTGGGTTTGGGTTAAGTTTGGGGACCCAAACCAAATTTTAGAGGCAAGTTCAGTTGAACTCTTCAAATCCAAACTTTCAAGGGCTCGCTCATCAATACATGAGGAACATGGAACTATACTTGTTAAAAAAAATATTAGTATCTTGTGTATGTGTGCATTCACGTTACACTTGGTGCTAGCAAAGCAACACACGAACACTTACAGCTGGCCACTCATCTGCAACCCAGTAATAGCGGATGCAGTCTGGCAATGGGCATGTTTTTTGATTTTCTGGACGTGTATTGGAATTGCAGAGGACATCATCAATTCGACCGTGTCCTTTCATCCTACAGTACACATGCCTTTGCTGGATTCCGACTCCACAGGTTACAGAACACTGACATAGGTGAAGAAAGATTTAAAAAACATGGACTCAGCATTAAGAATTACTGTTATAATGAAACAACTTTGCAACATTATGAGTAAAATACCTTTCCATTTACACATTTCAGTTCTGCTATGCATCTGCTATACATCTGCTCTAGGACTCAATGGCAGGGGTTCCCAAAGTACTACCTGGTTGGTAAGTATGGGTTGCTAGTCACCTAAAACCAGTATTTAAACTACATGGAATGCACACAAAAATGCACAGAATTAGTGCACCGTTTGGAGCCATTCTGTGTTTTTAATAGTCATTTTGAAGTTTGAAGTGTGAGCATAGAGTATAGATGTCAGCTGACTAGGCTTGGGTAAAAGTCCGCCTGACCTTGTTGAGTACAGTACCACCTGATGTGACTTTGAGTACCTATTAGTAGCTATTGTAAATCCATCACACAGTGGCAAGGATTGAAGTTACTTTAAAAGTATTTTTGCTGTATGTGACCATATAGGGAGGAGCTAGCTTCCTTTTTAGTTTCTCAGTAAGGTTTTTCATGTTCCACTAATTCTTGTTACACTAACATCACATTGATTATACATTTCTGCCAACAGATGTATTAAATTCATTTTATCTATTATATGTTATCTATAACTGAATTGGGAATTGACAGGCCCACACTGTATACATAACATCAAACAATGCATATCTTACCTCTCCCCATTTCCCTCTTTTCCATGAAGGGCATCTGCCAATCCTGCATGCCTTCTGCAAACGAGGCTTTTTGATATTATTACAATGCAAGTCATCAGCTGGCTGGCCATGGAGCAAACACTGAATATCTCTATGTTTGATACCTTTTCCACAAGTCACAGAGCACTGAAATAATAGGAGGGAATATATGTAACCATAAGTAATCAACCTACAGGTTAAATCAGCCATGTATGGTTTCATCTAAAAGTATCTTCTTTTTTTTTCTTCTAACTTATTGATATGAATGCAGATCGAATAGAATTATAGTGGGTCCTGCCCTTTCATGAAGCTCACAATCTAATGGTCATAGCATACAAATTTACACTAATGAAAATTTAGTTTGATAACTATTAAAGTGGGTTTATACCCTCAGGGCATTCTTCTCCTCCGAGACATCTTTATGCCTGCCAGCCAAATGCCTTAAATATGAGCTCACTCATAAACCCACTCCAACTGCACCCATGTGATTCACGTGTCTATTGGGATGTGATTCACGTGTCTATTGGGATTCGACACTCGGATGTGCCACATGGGCAATCTGTGCAACAGCAAATGAGGCATCATATGAGCACTGAGAGATTCTAATGTCATTTTGGGCATTTTAGGGGCTTAACAGCAGTCAGGCTATGCTGATTTCAGATGGGTGGCATAGAGGTCTATTTTAACCTACCATGCATAAACATGCAGGGGAGGTCCTGCCCCTTGCAACTCAGTACCACACAAGGGATGTATGTCATATAGATGTACATTTAGAAAAAGGTAAATATATGGTTATTGTATTTAGAACTATGCACATACACATTAATAAGGAAAAACATAATTATACATTCATAAAAAGACACTATGCTTCATGAATTCAAAATTGCTCAGCCACAGACTTTGCCGTTTTCATCCATAAAGATGAAAAATTCCAGTAACACAGACAGCAGGCATGCAAATCATTATCATAGCTGCAGGTTATAGCGCTTTGGACCGTGCACAGAAAAGGAAAGGTTGCAAGAACTGTATATATCTTCAGAAATACTTCCAGCTTGCTGACATCAGCAAGCAGAATTCCAGACACTGTTCTCGTAAGATGTATTGGGAAGAGACACACTCACATAGACTGGGCCCCCTTCTCCACCCCCTGAGACTTCCATCTGCCAAGAAGCTGCATTTCCCAGCTGTTAAGACTTCACATACAGAATTTTCTTTCTGCACCATTCATCTGTTACACAAGCAGTTATCCAGCACACTTACCTGGGTTACTGTGTCTTCATCTGTCCTCTTCGTAGCCTTCAGAGGTAAGCTTAGGGCACTTATTTTAAGCAAGCATATGAAGCAGTCATAGATGCAAACAATTACTTGTGATCTGATTTTTCTGGTTCTGGTAACATGTTGTTGTTGGTATTAGATACTCTTGCTTTACATTTCATTTACATGTGATTGATGAAATATTAAATTGTACCATTTTAGTACTTTAGGGATTTAATAAATATAATTGGTATTTATTTAAAAAAGTAAAAGAATAATACCTAAAGTGTACAGGCACTTACTTGGAGGTGCTGTTTGAGGTTATTAATGCCAGGACTTCAAGGTAAGGGCTAGAATAATAACACTGAAACTAACTGGCAAATCTAATTAGCTAATAAGCCTTTTGTAAATAGCCATAATTGTTAAATGCTAACACCTTTATCTGTCATCTACAGTCTAACAACAGGCTTTTAATATTACACAGTGGGAACACACTCCATAGTAAATATAAAACAAGTCAAGAAAGGTGGTACATTTTCCAAGACGGCATATTACAGTAAAAATAGATCTGGACTAGATTTATGCCATATTTTTTTACTAACCTTGATAAACCTCTCCTAAAAAGAAATTCGATTTGGAGAGCTTTAGCTACCCAGTAACATACACTACCCCTAAACATGCATGTATTTTGTAATGTAAATGTGCAGCTTCATTCAAGGATCAATGTTTGATATGCAGAGTTTACATAATATGCAGATAATAGGAAGAGAGTGGCCTAACAGTGCCATCTATTTGTCATAACATGGTGAAGGTAAAAGCAAGTTTCAGAAAGTAAAAAGTTTTAAGCTTATATAGGCTGGTCAGGTTTTGGGTTTGCAGATCTGCAGAACTAGATCAATGCAATTCAATGTCTTCATGTCGAGTCATCAAGCTTTACATGGCAGTGTTAGTGATCTGGCGTCATTGTGCAGAACAAACAGGTCGTAGGCAGTATTGTGGAAAGAGGGATACGCTTGAGTTTTGGGCAGATCTAGCTGCAGATCAGACACTTGGAGCACTCAGAATTGGGTAAGTATCTTTGCCTTTGCTGGCTTTTTATTTTAACACTAGGTTTTTATTTTTACACTAGAGGGGATCCCAAATAAAGGGGTGCTATTTAGTGATCCTAAATATTGATCACAATGTATAATGCTTGGTACTTGGGCCTTATTTATGATGTCTTATCTGGCACTGCATTGTGGACTTCTTTTTTGCTAGCAGTCACTGCACAAAACACTAGCTAATTAGCTTTGATTGTTGCACTAGGTATTGGGCAGCCAATGTCAGCACCTGTTAGACCTTATTCCCAAGCCAGTGAGTGCCGACTTGTACCGCTGGCGCGCCACAGCATGTTTATGATTATTTCCTCCTTGAAATTTTTGGCGCTGGTTGGCATGTCTTCATTACAAGAAATCACTACTGGGAACAATGGGGGTCTAACTTTACAGTGCGTTTAGGCTACATTTTAGTTGTTGACCAAATTACACATTGTTGAGCAAAATAAGTTATTTGTAATATCTCCTCAAAAAACATTTTGTGACATCTAGGTCCTGCTTTCCATTACGGACAATTTACAATGCAAGTTCTGTACAAATAAATGTGTTTAATATTAATTATAAGCATTAAACACTTCAATCAACAATCCAGTTCTGCCCATTGTACTCTATGGACTCTTGAGTTACAGCACCAGGTTACAACTGGCGCTAGAGCTGCAACCTTTGTATCACTAGTGGTAAATAAGACGCTAGCTGGCGGCCGCATCGGCACTGCCATTGTTTTATTTCTTAAAACGAATGCTGAGCGCTGCTGAGGCCAGAAAAAAGTGGCACTGTGTGGCACTGGCTCGTCTTAAATAAGGCTTCCCTTCTTAAATAAGACTTCCCAGTAGCAGTCATAAATATCAGACAGAACTTCCATGGAAAGCTAGAATGAAAAATACTGCAACCCACCATCAAACCAAACCCCTCACAACACAGTTAGCAGATCAGGAGCCTCTAGAACAGATAAAGGGTGCTCAAAAGGCAGAAGGGGGGATAATCCAACTTAACAATCGGTAGGCTATCTGCACATTATCTGCTATAGACTAAAGATACTGAGCTTTCCCTAAAGGTACCAAAGTTTATTCTAACATTGGACTTCCCCTTTAAGACCCTCAGAAGTCAGAAACAGGGCACACTTTACTCTGCTCCTGTCGTCACCAGAGAAGATTACTGTGAGCAAGCAAGCATTTTGGTAATTTAATCCCCAAAATGGGCTTAGTTGTGGGGCATGGAGGATAAGCAGGGTGAGGTTTGTGAAGTGGAATGCTGGCTGGTGCTCCTTAATCTTTGACTTTATGATTCCTATAGTATTTAGATTGTTCCCATTTACATTTATCCATGTATATGCTTTGAATTCTCTTCTGGAATTTAAGGCAAATACCTGCAACATCAGCCTAGTAATATGGCAATTATACCGCACTTTAAACTGGACTTAAACTAGTTCAGGGGTGTCAAACTCATGTTCAGAGGGGGCCACACCAGCAGTCTGGTTGCCTTCAAAGGGCCGGTTAATTACAAACAAAAACAGCTTGACATTCACCTGAGGGCCCCTGGCACATAGGGGCCACATTGCCACCTCGTGCTGTGCTAGACCTTCACTAGGTCCACCCTCAAGGAATCTGTAACTGTGTGTTTTTTGCCCCAGGGCCATAGAGAGCTCCTTGTTGTCTCTCTGTCCCTTACAAGGGGTACTCCTCTGGCCTGACCTCAGAGGCAAGATTATCAGTCTGGGGTGTGAAACTCCAGCACCCCAGGGCAGCATTTACCAGTTGCTAGCCCAGTAATGAGCCCACAGACTCTAAATCATAATCAACCTCCCCTCTCTCCTGAGTCTAACTTTATAGAGTCAGAAACCAATCAGCAGGAACTGGTGAGTGTTTCCCTAGTCTGTGCTTAGACTCACTCTACCTACAGCAAAGGCAATATGTCCTAAAGATCCTTTGCTGCTGTCCCTGTCCTAAGGCCTAACTAAACCTATGTTTCTTAAATCACCAACCTGTTACCCCCGTGCATCACACGTAGACATGATAACTTGCTGCCAGTTTCAGAAGCCTTGGAGTGAACGAGCCGGCTAGAAGGGGAGCCGTTCAGCCACCAATGTCCGAAGTCCACACACAAAGGCTTGGAGGGCCGCAACCAGCCCCCGAGCCTTGAGTTTGAGACATGCGCTTTAGTGCACACTGTGGTTGAATAAGCATCAGATGCAAACAGATGTAAAAAGTGCTGGTGGAAAATGAAATGAAAGGACATGTTTTATACCTGGTGCTGAATAGACCCTTCTACTTTTTTGGAGTAAAATATGCCATTCAATTCAATTGTCTCCCTTGGGCTCGATTCAGCACCAGGTGCAGAAAAGTGCAGTTTTATTTCATTTTTTTTACTCCACTTTTTGACTTTTTTTGCTGAATAAACTCCTCTTTCTTCTATTTTTAGTCAAAGAAGTATGAAAACAAGCAAAAGACCTAAGCTTGAAGTAAACAGTACATAAAGTAGCAAATACGAATGTTTTCTGTTTGGTTAGTGGATCTTCCACTTAGCATGCATGCTTTAGGTTGTTCCCACATTTGTTTTTTCATATATTTTACATAAAATACACAAAATCAGCTAGACCACATCAAAACACAACTAAAGCACCCACTCCAGAGATTTGTTTTTGTTGAGTGGTGGTAAAGAATTAGGATCACTTTAACCCTTGTTTTGCGGTCTGTCAGGGAGTGAGACTAAGGCAATATTAATGATCAAATTTAAAGACCAACTTCGCACAATTCGCTTAGTATTCATTATCATTTGTAAAGCTCTTCATAACATTATTTGCTATAGCTTTTTATTTTGACATTACTACTGCACTATATTAATGTGTGTAAAGTAAACCCCCAGTCTAATAAGACTGAAGGGTCCCTGAAGTAGGCAGTGTACGACATTATGTCCCCGGTTCTACTTCCACGTTCCTACACAGCATCATGGCCCTACATGACTGCCAGCAGTCGTGAGGCTTGCAGGATGGGCTTCTGCAGTGCTGTGTGTTCCTTCCTGGAAAACCCTAAAGGTCACTGGTGTTCCCATGGGGTACAAGGAATCACAGTAGGTACATAATAGGGTCAGGGTCCAGGTTCTCTGCTGCTCAGTTCAGTTAATTATTACTCATTGTATGCAATTTGCCGAAAATAAATCTTGTAATTAGACCAGTCCCTAGGACCAGCAACTTACTGTTTTGCATCGGAGAAGACTACAATGCAGGCTGCATTGAAAAGGAGGTTAATTTACTGAAGGGCAGAGGGAGGCAGGACTGTCTGTCAAAATATGATGAGCCATGTAAGGTAATCAAAAAATCTGGTAAGGTGAGGATGACTTTTGGATTACATAACCAACTGCTTTTGGATATCTTTTGGATATGGAGAGCTTAGCTGTTTTACCCAACACCTAATCTATTTTTTCAAGAAAATCTGCAGCTTTGATGGAGAAGATCTACGGGTGAGATATAGGCCCACTGTATTGCATACAGTATCTATAAGGCTGCAGGGGCTTCAGTGACTTGGTAAGAATATCATATAAGTTGTTGGTTTTTGTGATGTTCACATTTTCCAGATTTGTTCATTTGTTTATGTCCTTTAATATGTTTTAGGCTATTTCTTCAACAGCTTCAGGTAGAAGCATTGGATGAATGCCTGTCAAAACAGTATCATGGCAATAACATTATTCTAAGGTAATAAATGTCCAGTCTGGCTAAAGTAGCACTTCTCGCTTTTCCAATGATATGGGTTGTCACTTGAGCAGAACTAGCTGGTAGGGCTAGAGTTCATGTGTCATGGACAAAATAATGTTTAACTGCTTTCTTGCCAAGTTTCAATTATTCATTTTTTTATTTCAAATGTGTGTACATTTTTACCACGTTTGCAACTCTTCCAGCACAATGATAGAAAAACCCTGGAAAGAGATCTAACAAAGCTGTCAGGACATTATATATAATGTTACACTATGCGCCAACATTGCTAAAACACATCCTGTGGATGCATTTGACAATATTCTACTGCCCACCAGTGCAGGCATTGACTATAAAATGAAAAGAAAAATATGCCCACTTACTTCCTTAGCACTTCCCTTTCAACATATTTGGACAAAGCAATGGAGACACAAAAGCATAATTATCACATTCAAAATAGGCCTCCTGATATACACATGGACCAGACTTCTACAGGGTACTTTAAACATTACAAGCTTTTATACTCATGAAATTCCATTTTTCTGTCTGCACCTTAACCCTTTCGCTGCCAGCCTACCTGCAGCATTTGCCACTCCCTGTTGCCAGACGATGTTTCACCATTTTGCGCTACACATATTCAACTGTCATTTTTGAAGGGATTTCCAGGGATTTCCCAGGAAAATTATATATTGTTTTTTTCAACAGAGTCTGGGCTTTAACATGAAATGTCTTGTTTGTATTTTTTAGGTGTATTCTCAATTTTTTTGGGTGAAATGTGTGAAAAAAAACAAAAAAAAAACATTTTTTTACAATTTGTAGAGTTTTTTTGTAATAAAAAATGTAAGTTTGTCAATAAAATCTTATTGCGTGAGAAACCCCAATTTCTCCCGGTTACAGCGATACCACATATGTATAGGTAGACACCCTTTCCTGCCCAGAAGCCTTTTATAGCTGCTGGATGACAAATGGTTAATTAAAAAAAAAAATGACATAGGGTCCCCCTTCCCGGGGAGGGGGACCCCATTTTTTTTGGGATTTTGAAGGGTTAAAAACCCTTCAAAATCCAAAAAAAAAAATGACGTGGGGTCCCCCTTACCCAAAGTAACCAGCCCGGGACCAGCTATGGGGGCTTGTAGGCACAGAGTGGGGGGGCCAGCTTTGGTGGCCCCCCCACCCTGCAGCCTACGAGCCCACATAGCCTATGTGGGCCCGGGCTCTTCTGCCCCCCCCTGGCCTTTGGGGAGGCAGGTAATGGGGGTGCGGGGGTTAATGGCAAGCCACCCGCTAGGGCAGGTGACTTGCCACCCCCCCAGCCTTGTGAACTGGTATAAGGGGTCTCATGGACCCCTTACCAGCTCACAAAGGGTTAATGTGAAAAAAAAACACCACACAATAATAAAAAGTATTTTATTAGAAAAAAAAAAAATTTTTTTTTACTGTACTTACCTTCGATTGCAAGCTCTTGTCCCTCGCCGCTCAGCTGACAGATGCCGGTGATCGGCATCCAGAGAAGGAGAAGGCAGGAGATCAGAGGATCTCCTGTCACCTCCTTCCCCTGTGCCGATCACCGGCATCTGAGAAGCTGACAAGGCTGAAGCCTGAGATCGGGGCCGGGATGACTTCATAAGCCCCGCCCCCAAGGGGGCGGGGCTTAGAGGCATGATGGCGGCCGCCATCGTGCAGAAGAGAGGAGAGAGCCTCCCAGGCTCTCTCCTGAAGATCGGTAAGTCCTGGGGGGGGATCGGAGGCCCCCCAGGTGAAGAGGAGGGACAGCGGGAGCCAGCGCACACACAGGTAAGTGAATGTCATTTTTATTTTTTTTTTTTTTTACAGTTAGAAGCTGCTGCTGCAGAAGCGGGGGGGGGGGGGCGGCCTATTCCGGGGGCTCTCCTGGAGCCATCCGACCCCCCACGGGGGATCGGATGGCACCAAATTAAAGAGGAGACCCGGCCGGATCCAACAAGGGGTCAGGTGAGTATTTGTTGTTTTTACTTTTTAAACTACAAGCGAGGAAAGTCAAGCACGTAACACCTACGTGCTTGGCACTTAAGGCCCAGCCAAGCCAGCACGTAGGTGTTACGTGCTTGGCAACAAAAGGGTTAATAAAGCATTTGACCAACTTATAATTTGCTCAGCGCTTACATTATTAACACAAATTGTCACATTTACTCTCTCTTTTTTATCTTTAAAACAAAAAAAATAATCTACTTTTGAAAAGCGTTGTTTACAAAGATCCAGATGGTTTAGTACCCTAGAGACAAGCAAGGGCGAATGTCAGGCAGGTTGTACAGTTAAGTTGTAAACCATAGAGGGAAGGGTTATTTAACAAGGCTGGGAAGTTACGAAATAGGAGAGGTTTAAACAGACCCAGAGGCAATAATTAGAAAGCAGCTGACCTGATGCCTGGCTCATATGTCTCTCCTCCAGAGCTCCTTACCACATAAAAAGTGGTCCTACTTTCACTCTGTCCCTTTGAGCTCTCAGCTTGAAAAAGCCCAGCAAGCCACAATGGTCCCATGACTGTCTCTGACCAAAGCAGGGCGTCAAGAATATAACTAACCCACAAACAAGAAACTCTGCTCTAGAGAGGGTGCTGGTCAACAGGGTCCCTAACACATTAACTCTCCCTCAGAATTGAGATACTTACTTATTTACCTAATTTATACACCTGAACCCTCCTAATGTAGAAGGTGGAAAGATAGGGGGCTTGTAAGTGGCTAACTCTAGCACAACACTTGTTCACCAGCTTTGATCAGGGTTCCCCTGGGGCAAGGACCAAAACCCAGGATAGTCAAAATCCTGGATTTTAGTCCACCTTTTTACAGCCATATACGAAAACGAGTATTCAGCGTATTAATACGTTATGCCTTCTCGCTTTCAGTTTACGGTATTAGCCTGTGCTTGTGCATTAATCTGAGCCCTGATTTTGCCTTTGGCGGGGCACAAAAAAACAGGAGTTGCCAGTGCCCTCTTTTTGCTTGCAGGATTGCTGGCGGACGTGTGTGATGGAGCCCCTTGACGAGTACATGGAAGAGTATGAGCATCTGCACTGGCATGGCTTTGACTTTGTATCTTCCTAAGCGTAAGCTCGTTGTCCTGCAGGAGAAATACATCTATTTTCCTGACAACATAGCAGCCTGGAACACGGTGAAGTTTTTTCAACCTGGCAATTATGCCGAATGTCATGGGCACCATTGACCTTCAAAACTGAATCATCAGTTTTTTTAGACTATTTGAGACCTGGCCCGCATCCTTGGGCTTTGGCCTTGCACTAGTCACCAAGCGGGAAATCTGTTGCCAGATTTTGTCATGCACCATTTTGGTGTAGTGCGGGACCATTGCCCAGCCAGCTGGTCAAAAGACCCCAATAAACAGGGCCTCTAACTGGGCGTCTGTGAACTGGGCACTAAGCTACCCCCTGGTCAGCTTCCATCCGCTCTGTGGGGCAATTGTTCTCTGTGGACTGGGCTGGGCAGGTGATGCGGAGCCACTGTGGCCACCCCCAGGCCCAGAAGAGGTGGTGCGCAGGCTTGCAGGGGGGAGCACAACATCAGCTGTGGCTCCGCCGCTCTGCCCTTGGCTCCACCATGGGATCCACAGTGAGGCCCACACTGTAGTGCTTACTAGGCTCCAGTGTCCAGATCAGTGGCTGGAGCATTGTGGGATGTGGCGGGAGCTCTGGGTGTAGCTTTGCAGTCTGGTGTGATTTTTAATCCAAACATGCTTAAGGAAGGGTACAGAAGGTAAAGCTAGGGTGGAGAAAGGTGGCGGAAAACATTAGGTGGGAGCAAGTTTGAACAAGAAAGAAAAAGGTGAGAGACAGTGAGGGGATGCAAACTCTATGGGATGCCCCTCAAGGACCCAACAGGGAGAAGGTGAGTCACACTGCAGGGATGCACACACACCTCGGATGCACCCAAGGAAAAAAACAAACAACCTGTGTATGCCGGCATGCCAGCGAGATAGCCACAGAGCACCGAGATCCATGGACTCAGCAGAAACATGCGGCTGGAAACTGGTACAAACTAGGTTGCAGGCCAAAACCGTAATTGCTTGGCTAAATTGAAAGCTTATGCAAAGCAATTACGTTCATGTACGCCTTGCCGAGAGAATCTCGGGACGCGGCTGAGAATAATACAAGCTTTTGAAACTTCCCAGGTTCTGAGTTGGCTTCCTCCAAAAAAAAAAAAGAGCAATCATGGAGAGACTTTTAGATTATAGTCAACAAGCAGTCCTGTCCACATGATAATCTGGAAAATTTGCTAGGCTGCCAGGGTAAGCGCCAATAAATCATTTACCATCCTCACTACATGAAGCTTTTAGTCTGTTCTGTCCTGCAGCATGGGGCATCCTAAATCAGGATTCTCTCCCAGACATCCCCTCCATAGGCTAGACACTAGCCAGCACAAACTTAACAGTCCCCTGCTCTCTCTTAATGAGGCCTTGCCCTATGGACCCTACGGTGGCACATTATGGTGCGCCAGTCCACCTGGCAAACCTGATTGGCTGCCAGTTGTCATGTGGCGCCAGGTCCCAAGCACTGAATCATGGCTGAATCAATAGTCATTTTGAACTATTGGTTTGATTTAGAATCAGGATATTCTCTATTTATTTTCTCTCATGATGCTTGACCTCTGAGCCTTGGTGCATAATCTAATTATAATCCTTCTAACTCCTTAAAGTGGACCAAAACCCAGGATTTTGACTATCCTGGGTTTTGGTTCTTGCCCCCAGTCCTGTCCCTGTGTGAAATCCCCCAGGTCGGCGAAACAAACTTACCCAGTGCAATCAGCACGCTGGGATCCGCTGACATCCCTTCATCTAAGTCTTTGTCTAAGACGAGCGGCTCTGAGCGCACTGACAGCCGCATCCCCAGCTACCTTCTAACAGGGAGCGTGCCCGCGCAGGCCATTCTCAAATGGATAGCGGGGATGTGCCCACGGCTCGCGAATGCTCCATTGGACCGGAAAAGAAGTGTATGGACGACCTGAGGGGTTTCCACAATGGGGCATCCCGATTTTGGATGCCCCAGGGGGAGGTAATCAATACTTTATATGGGTTTTGATCCACATAATCAGAAGTAGGAGCTGGTCACATATAAAATTGCATTGGTCTGTTGCAGGTTTTCAGTATGTTGCAGAATGGATAATGCTACAGTAGGACATTGAAGCAATACATTTTTGTGGGGTTTTACATTTCCAATTTATTTGTCATGGATCTTAAGAAAATTACAAGTAGTAAAAATGGAAATAAAAGAAGAGGGTTGGAAAAAGGCATGGGAAGATATTATATTGAAAGCTGCAGATAAGGAGAGAGGAAGTTATTCGGAATAAACATATATAAAGGTAAAATGGTAGAGATGCTGAAAGGTACAAAAACTTGTAGGAAGCTAAAGGAGAACCCCTCCACAAAAAAGAAAACTGAACTAGAGCAATTATTACAGACATTTGATTGTATACGTTTTTTTATATTATTTATTTCTAGGCATATAAATAATGTTTCAGTGAAAAAAAGGAAGGTTTGTTTTAGTAAAGAATCTAGAAACTAAAAATGGGGATGATAATAAGGTACCATATATTTTTTATAATTGTTCATTAAAGTTTATAATTATTTATAATTTTCAATTAGCATAAATCCATATAAAAAAAGTTTAATATTATAGTTGATGCCTAGTGGAATGTAGTATGGAGACCTGAAATCACTATACATAAGACCAGAATATTAAAAAGTATTGGCAAAATATTTCTTAAAAAAGCGTAGTATGGTTTAACTACCCTGGGTGGTATTAAATGAGCTGATGGGCAAAAAATCCAAAACATTTTTTGTAAGCAGTTTGGAGTGTCGGTGGCGGGCACAGAGGATCATACTGCTCACAGTGTGTTGGTGAAAAATAGACTACATCAATAAACCGTGTGGTCTCTCCACGGAGATGTTTTAGGACATTTTGTTACTTTAGTTGATATAAAACACAATTCTCCATTGCAGGTTTTAGGCATGTTCTACAATGGATAATTCTTCAGTATCAGATCTAAGAAATACATTTTTGTGGGGTCCCACATTTCCAATTCATATGGTTGTAGTTTAAAGTCATTGCACAGGCATAGCCAAGGGTTAGCTCATTGTATAGGCTACACTTGTCCTAAAATGTTTTCCATTTTAAAATTGAAGGAGAAAATACCATTTTGTGAGTACTCACCTGAAAAATGGATATTGTTGGTGTGCCACACACCCCGCTTCACTTCTTAAATATTCATCACTTCATGGGTTAATCCACCGCAGGTGACGTAGTGCAGAGAGGAAGTCTTGTAACGAGCCCCCTTCCGGCCTATATATACCTGGTACCTCCCTTCAATCACCAGTATATTTAAAAAGCAGTAATACAAGGTACCAGTATTCCACCAGTAACCTCCAAAATCAATTTTGATATAAATAAAAAAGGGCTTCACCAAAAGCTTCGGTAATACCGAAAAGGGCGGGTGTGAAGCGGGGTGTGTGGCACACCAACAATATCCATTTTTCAGGTGAGTACTCACAAAATGGTATTATTCTTGGTGTGCCACACACCCCGCTTCACTTCTTAAATATTCATCACTTCATGGGACATCCAAAAGCAGTGTCCACAAGGGAAGGGCATCTCAAGGCCAGGTGAATCATAACTTAAATGACTGCAGTCTGCAGAACTTTGCGGCCAAAAACAGCATCCGCTGAGGCCTGCACATCAACTTTGTAAAACTTAGAAAAAGTGTGAACAGAAGACCAGGTGGCGGCCTTACAAACCTGTTCAACAGAAGCTTGGTGCTGAAAAGCCCAAGACGCCCCAACAGCGCGAGTGGAATGAGCAGTAATACGAAAAGGGGGAACTCTTCCCTTAGCAGAATAGGCCGCAGTAACGGCCTGACGTATCCACTTGCTAATGGCAGATTTGGCTGGTGCCAAACCCTTCTTAGGCCCATGGGGCACAACAAAAAAGGAATCCGTCCTACGGAAAGGAGACGTGATAATCAAGTAGTACTTAACACAGCGTACTACATCCAAACAATGCAAAACCCTCTCTTTGTCATTCTTAGGATTAGGACACAAGGAGGGAAGAACAATATCTTGGTTCAAATGAAAAGCAGAAACAACCTTAGGAAGAAAGTCTGGCTTGAACCGAAAAACCACTTTATCCTGATGCCTCTCGAAGTAGGGCGCCTGGATAGTTGAGGCCGCCAATTCTGAGACACACCGGACAGAAGTGATCGCTACCAAGAAGACAATCTTCTGAGTCAGGGTAGACAAAGCAATATCTTGCAAAGGCTCAAAAGGAGGAGCCTGAAGAGCCGAAAGAACCAAATTCAAATCCCAAACAGGGAGTAATGGTTTCCTGGGAGGCCGCACATGCGTAACCCCCTGGAAAAAAGTTTTAACTAAAGGTTTAAGCGCAACACGCTTCTGAAAAAAGACAGATAAGGCAGAGACCTGCCCTTTCAATGTACTTAGCTGGAGACCAGAGTCCAGCCCTGATTGTAAAAACTCCAGAATCCTGGGGACCGAAAGGACCCTACAAGGAAAAAATCTTATCTCACACCAAGTGATATAGGCTTTCCAAGTCCTATAGTAGGTGACGGAAGAAGACTTCTTCCGGGCACTGATCAGAGTCTTAATGACTGAATCAGAAAGACCCTCCTCCTTCAGGATGGAGGTTTCAGCAGCCAGGCCATCAAACCCAGCGCTGGTAAATTGGGGTAACACAATTGACCCTGAGTGAGCAGATCGGGCCGAAGAGGCAGAACGAACTGGTCCACTGCCAGCCAAATGATGTCTGCGAACCTTATTCGTTTTGGCCACCTTGGGGCCATGAGAACGGCGTACACCCTTTCCAGAGCAAACTTCTGAAGAACCCTGCCGAGCAAGGGCATCGGAGGAAACAGGTATAGAAATCCCAGAGCTTCTCAGTTCAGGGACCTGACGTCCACTGTCAGAGCCAGAGGATCCCGGGAGAGTGACACGAAGCTCGGGAGCCTGTGATAGTGATGAGGGGCCAACAGGTCCACCTCCGGAGTCTCCCATTGGAGACACAATAAGAGAACCACCCGAGGATGGAGAGCTTATTCTTCCAGACGGGGAGAGCACTTGCTCAACCGGTCCGCTACCTGTTCCATCACCTCTGGAATGTAAACCGCCGAGAGACAGGGAACATGGAACACTGCCCATGTCTGGATCAGGGACATTTCTCTGATGGGTAAGTGGGGCCTCCACTGCCCCTGAAGCCGCAGCTCCTTCCAGAATCTGTCCCATCCCGACAGACTGGTGTCCGTGGTGACACCTCTCCAAGGGAGGGTCAGGAAAGACCTGCCCTGTACAAGATTGGTCGAGACCAATCACCACAGGAGGAACTGCCGTACACGGGAGGACAATCGGAAGGACTGCTCCAACAACAGAGGCTGCTGGACCCAACACGCTAGCAGAAATAGCTGAAGTGTTCTTGTGTGAATTTGGGCAAAAGAAAGACACACTCCGTCTTGATGAGAGTTCAGGCCGGGATGAACCGACCCCTGAATGGACCGCGAGGGAGGGTGAGACTCGAATTCCAGGTTGTGACCTGTCGACACTACCTCCTGGATCCATCTGCCTAGAACCACAAGGTTCCAATGGTAGAAGTGTCGCAATAGTCCCCCCACCCGCACGGGTGAGGGCAGCCCCTCATTTCTGAGTGAGCTTATCAGCAGGCTTGGGCTTGGTGCCCCAGGACTGAGTGGGCCGGCCACGGCCCCTCCCCTGAGTCCAACCTGCGCCACTGGTAGCGGGAAAGGACGCTCCGAACCTTTGAAAGGAAGGCCTACCGGAACTTGTCCCCCTGAAGGGACCACGAGGCCTTTTGCGTTGTGGCATCTTACCATCTTTTCCGACTGAATCAATTTTCTCCCCAAACAGACGCAACCCCAAAAAGGGGAGAGCTGTGAGTACCTTTTTGGAAGCCGTGTCTGCTGACCACTGACGCAGCCATACTGACCTGCGAATAGCCACCAGCATAGCTGCCGCCTTGCTACTCATAGTCAGCGCATCGTCCTGAGCGGCCAGGACATAAGCCACAAAAGATTCACACTGCTTAAGTGCAGTGAACTGTTTGCAAGCGGGATCAAGATCCTCATATAGCCCCTGAATTAGGGACTTAATTGCCAATAGAAGAAGGGCTGAAGCACATACCGGGCGCAATGCTGACCCGGAATAGATAAAACCATGTCGAGCGTATTGGTCAATCCTGCGATCTTCCCCATCTTTGGGGGTAGTGGTCTCAGCAGATTGTACCATAGCCGAGCTGGAAAGTCCTAGTACAGGGGTATCGACGTCCGGAGGGACAGACCACAGCCTCACCAATTCTGGTGGAAAAGGATAACGCTTTCCCCAACTGGAAGGAATTCCAGATAACCGTGTGGGATGTTCCCATTCCTTAAGAACCACCCTCTCAAAGTGGTGCTGTCTGGGAAAAAACAAACTCGGCTGAGGCTCTTTAAATAACCGACCCTTTGGCGGGGCGGCCGCCTCAGGCGTATCTAAACTCAAAATTTTAAACATTTGAGCCAGAATGGAGGGGGTGTCAAAAACAACCCCCTCTGACCAATCGCCGATCTCATCAGCCACATGCTGACCTGTCGGCTCATCTGACTCCGACGGGAGTTCATCCTCGTCAGGGGATCCATCGGACCATTCCACAGGTTCACAAAACTGGTCCTGTGGAGCCGAAGGTACCGGAGTCAGGTGCCTTCGTTTTGTAACGGTTTTAAACGCTGCTTTAACGGGCATCATTTTCCGGGGGCAGGGCTGTGCTGCTGCCTCGGAATGCGAATCCCCACTTTTGACAGTGTCATGCGGGGTCCGGAATAGGGATGGAGAGGTAGGAGATGATGAAGGATGCGATGGCCCCGCAGCCGAAGCAACGGACTGACGCGCAATAGTCTGTTTTGCACAAGGGATGCAAATAAAGATATCATCAGCAGGGAGTGGAACCCCACAACCTACGCACCCCCCAAACGGAACAGCAGAACCGTTTCCGGAAACTATGGAAGCCTCCATATGGTGATTTATGGTATTCGCAATAATGGGACTTTTAAGGCATAAGCCGACCCGGGATGCCCCCTTTATTTTAGTAATGTCCCGGAAGGGAGGATTTATATAAATTTTTTTTTTTTTTTTTTAAGTTTAGGTCCCCTTTAATAGAAACTATATATATATATTTATATATAGTCTATGTATATAAACATTCAAATCAATCCCAATAATTAGCCAGGCACATAGAGCCGGAGGGCTAGCATAAGCAGGGATCCCAGGATCTGCAAGGCAAGAAAACAACCATCAGATCCTTCACATGTGTATAACATATAAGTATGGCACCAAGTGCCCTTAAATGACGCCCCCTTGATAATAGTGATTTCTCACTGTATTATTAAACAATATCCCCCATTTAACGGCCCCAACGGGAGGGGCCGCTTACCTGTACAGCAATCAGCCGGTAAGCCTGCAGCCAGCAGCCATGAGCCGGCAGAAGACAAAGTGCGGCCGTGCGCCCACGTGCCTTCCTGTTTTGAAGGAAGCTAGGACGCTGGGCCCGCCGCAGACGCCGCATGACGTCGGCGCCGCGCCCTGGGAGCCGCGTCAGCGGGCCCGCCACCCCTACGCCGATCAGCTGGAACACTTTACAGCTGAACACAGCACGCGCGTCCAGGCGGCGGAGGGGGGGAGGGTAAAAACCGCATGTGCTGACAAAGCTCAATGAATGCCAGGCGAGAAGAGGGGAGAGGGGGGAGGGGGTAGGGGGCCACAAAGCAACCAACTGCCAGAGAGGTGGCCAGTCCATACCCAGCGCAAGCTGCCCTAAAGCAGACCCAAAATATACACATGCTACAGTGAATGTATAAACATGACATATATGTTAACATGCAGTGATACAGTGAAACACACATACTAAAGCACACCCTCACCACCCCCCCCCTCCCCCCATAGTGAAGGGAGAAGGGACCGAACGGGAGAGAAAGGGGCTACGGGGACCCTCGGGACAGGGGCATCCCATTTCCGGATCACCATGCCGGTTCGCCGCATTGCCCCACGCATGAGGTCGAGCGGTAGGAGATAAGCTCCCAGGCACTTAAAGTGCCATCTACCATTTGCCCGGTGAGCAGCCAAGGCTGGGAGGCTTCCTATTTCACCATAAAGGTATACAAACTCAAACCGGGCAGAAATAGACCAAAAGGGGGGTGGCGGGGTAAGAATACCCCGGCCTACCTGTAAGCAGGAGACTTCCAACTTCTGACTTGTCAGCAAGCAGAGAGAAAAAATACTGGTGATTGAAGGGAGGTACCAGGTATATATAGGCCGGAAGGGGGCTCGTTACAAGACTTCCTCTCTGCACTACGTCACCTGCGGTGGATTAACCCATGAAGTGATGAATATTTAAGAAGTGAAGCGGGGTGTGTGGCACACCAAGAATATGGCTGATATATTGACCTTTTAACCTTATTATTTGATCCAAGCATTGTAATAGTGGCTTGGGTGCTGCGATGCAAGCATGTTTTGTGCTTGGAATCAGTATAATGGGCGGTCTCTAAGCTCTTCTTTACCCCCCTGGCCTTTGGGGTTACGGGCAATGGGGCGGGCATGGCAAGCCATCCGCTGCCATGGTGGCAAGTAACTTGCCACCCCCCTACATTTTGAACAAGTATATGGGTCCTCTCACTGGTTCAAGGTAGCAAAAGTAAAAAAAAAACACACAAAATAATTTTATTATTCTAAATGTGTACAATACCTACCTTCACACTCTTCATCCAGTGCCAGGCAATATCCTCACGCTGCCTCTGGGGTCCCTTGCTGGCTCCTCTTCTGCCAGAAGCAGTAAAAATGACCACTGCCAGAGATTGGAAGGAAGAAGGACAAGATTCCCCCTTCCTCCAGACTGGCAATCTTCCAGGCTCTGCTCATTCACTGCTGATGGAAAGGGTATTTATACCCTCAGGCGTGGCTAAACAGGAATCTCATTTACGATCACCTACTAACAACACAATTGGCAAAAAACCTGGGTCAGGGCCGTAATTTTGTGTTCATGCCGTCCTAGGAACTTTTAGTGCTTGTGTTTTTATGAGCCAGATCATGAGGCCACTAGTAGAAAAAATAAAATGTACTCACCCCTGGCTGAGCCCTACACCAGACTGTCCACCAACACCTATCATAAATGCAGCATACATAAACCCCTCACTATGCCAAATAGCTAACCCCCAAAATGGGGCATTAAAGTGCTGTAGTTTTTTATATTATACTAGTAACTGTGCACACTGCAGCACCCCACACAGGGGGCAGTCCTAGGCACAGACTTAGGGTTGTCTAATGATAAATAAAGCCCTGGTCTGCGTTAAACCTCTACATACTCAGGAAATTTGCCAAAGAGCAGCTGCTTTGCCAGCAGCCAATTACCCTGGACTGTCCTGTCTAGAAGCTGGTGCTGGTCATCACCCAAAGCCACTGAAGTGGCACAGTGTTCAGGAGAGAGTGTAGCAACCAAATGAGAGATGCCCTAAATCTGGTTGATTGGTCTGTGTCAATGGATAGTTCACTCTTGTACAAAGTGGAGGAGCATGGTGTGGACATGAGATAAAGACACTGCTTTTATTCCTAACACCATCAGACTTAGGACTGTCAAGCTCTGGGGATTATACCCCCCCCCCCCCGACCACCACAAACACACACCTGAATATAAATCCCTTGCATAGCTTTCTGATTAAATACTAGTATGAATGCAGCAATACCTGGAGGTTCTGGTAAGTCTACTCTGGGATCAGATGGCTGACCTAGAGACAATTCTGTTGCTGAAAGAGAGAATTTATTGCACACACATGTGAGCATGCGAGCAGGGGAAAATGCGAGGAAAGGATTTTTTTAGTTGTTGTAGCCCCCACCTTGCCTCAGCACCAGGGGAAGGTGGCGGCGCTGGGGGGGTACATTTAGACTGGGCATCCATTTCGAGACACAATTAGAAGTGTAACTAGGTAGCTGAACATAAAAAAGGCAAAATTAAGCCCTAGAGCCTCTAACCACCTCACAGCCCACACCTGCAGTGAGGCCACTGACAAAACTCTCCCCAGTCATGCTCCTCCCTACATTTTAACTCTAATACAGCTATAGCAACCCAGGCACAACCTCCTCTCTGCGTCGGACCTTCCACCCTGGTCAGCTCCTCCTACTCCCACCACCAGGACTTCATGTGCCTTTACACCTCTCTGGAATGCCCTGCTTCTGTCAATTTGACACTCCCCAACATTCCAAGATCCCTTCACGTGAATGGGCAGGCAGAAGCGCACGCAATGCAGAGAGCATCTGCTCCCCACAGCCGGCCGGGACTTCAGGAATATGGTGGCAGGCGTTTGGGGACTCCAGCTACGGCACCACCGACCTCAAGGGCTGCATTCGGGGTGAAGTTGAATATTTTTTTATTTTTATTTTATTACATTAGCAGGGTTGATATTTGGGGGAGACAGTGCACAGGTTGTGGTTATTTCTCAGGCATTCAGACAGGGAAATAACCTGGTGTATGCAACTCTTATTAACTGCCCAGGGCAAATGCCACCAAACGCAATACGCACTTTTGTCTGAATCCTATATACTTTAGACCTTAAGCTCATAAGGGCAGGTCTCTCTCCTATTGTATTGTGTTTTCATAGCATTTGCTTTGAACTTTGCAACCTATTGTTTGCAATAGTCAATGTAATGCTTGCTTACACTGTCTTTAACTATTACTTTGAACAGCACTATAGAAAAAGACACTGTTAAATAAACAAAAATATTAACCACCGTTTCATCTGTTCCTCTCACACAGCCAGAGAAATCCATGATGCTGCTGCTTTCATGCTTTCAGTGCAACCAAAGGAGCAGGAGGGGGCATAAATGGTCACTCAACTGGTCAAATGCAGCGTCCAAGAGTTACAGCGAAGCAAAGTGTTTTCTTCCCAAGGCCCTTAAAATCATCTAGATAAGCATCTCACTGAGACAAAAATAGGGAAAAGGATTAACATGTAGGGAAATTTCTCTTACTGTGTCGATCCCAATTATTCGATTATTCTTCTCTTAGAAAAACTCCCTGTACTGGGCACAGATGGGAGCTGGTGGGTTGTGCAGGGTCTTAGCTGTTCTGTTGGTACCTGCAATGCTGGCAGCGTCTCTATGGGGTGAGCTAATAGCAAATACTCTGACAGGCAGCATGTTTTTGCATGTTTCAGGTGTCCAAAAATAAAACTCTTTTTATTAAAAAAAAATCTTATTTTGCAAACTGTCCTAATTTGAACCAATCATGTGCAAAAATACAATTCTGTGAAATACTCACCTGTAGAATTGGTATTATACGCATACAGTACGTCCTGCTCCAATATAATACTTACACGTGGGTAATCCTCCGCCAGAGGGCGCTGTTCACTGCAGACATGCAAAAACAGGCTCCTCCCGGCCCTTCATATACCCAGGGACCTCCCACAAATCCCCAGTATTGAAAAGCAGTGAGAAAAGAAGCCGGGAGAAACCAACCACCAAACTGGTAACAATAGCAATGATAACAATCACCATACAGGGGATCCAGAAAATGTAAAACCAGGGTGAGGTGGAGCAGGACGTACTGTATGCGTATAATACCAATTCTACAGGTGAGTATTTCACAGAATTGTATTATTCTAAGCATACAGTACGTCCTGCTCCAATATAATACTTACACGTGGGACATCCAATAGCAGTGTCCATAAAGTAGGGTGGGATCCCCAACAAAAAAGGCACAGCAGACAGTAAAGGCGCTGTCACCCGCAAACCTTGCTACCAAGTACGACATGAGCAAAGGCTCTAACGTCAATCTCATAACAAAACCTTTGAAAAAGGTATGACAGAAAACAAGCAGCGGTCTAGCAAACCTGTTTAACAGAAAACCTGGTGCTGAAGGGCCAAAGGTACCCAAACACCAGTAGAACAGAATAAAAAGAGAGGGAGATTCTTCCCCCTTAAAGGAATAGGCCAGTGTAACGGCCTAACCAGCCCAAAAGCAACAGAAGCCTCTGTAAAACTTAGAACTCTCCCCAACGGGGAATTGAAAACTGGTCTCCCGCAAGACAGGCGGGGATACTGACCCCTTCACTAATAAGGATCAGCAAGAAGCCGAAACCTTTACTCAGGACCAGGAAGGCAAACCATCCAAATAAGATCAGTCCAAAGGGCGCATAGGCCCTGGAAGCAAACGAGATCAGGCGCATACCTATGGAGGCGCCCGCAGACCCCAAAGGGCATCCGTCCCCCTAAGGGACAAGAAACAACCAGGAAAATGTCAAGACCTGTTGAGGGAATGTAGACCCCTTACTTCAGCATTACTAAGAATAAGGCCCATAGGCAGACTAAAGGGACTGCCACCTTGGACAAAAGGTTCCGGTGTAAGGCGGAATACCACCACATCATGGTGTGTATATATACATATATAATGAACGAGGGCTAAGTAAGCAGAGCCACCTTCTCAGGCACACGTCTGACTGAAGCAACAGCCCCCGGAGGGGCGACTTGAACTACAAAACAGCTCAGACAGCATCCAGAATAAGTCCCAAGGGAACAATCCGCAGAATGAAAATTGATCCCAACAGGGACCATAGAACTACTTGGGAGATGCCCCTGAGCAATCCCCAAGAGAACTCCTAACAAGGAAGACTGAACCAGACTTCTACAGGAAGGCAGACAGGACAGAACCTGAATCTTCAGAGTACCTAGATGGGGAGCCAACCCCAACCTATGCTGTAACAACTCTAGAACCCTGGGAACCGAGAACTTCCAACAGGGGAGAGACCAAGACTCATGCCAATCAATATGGGTACACCATAACCCACAATAGACGGAGGAAGAAGAAGCCAAAGAAGCTTGCTCCTAGCCCCCCATAGACCAAGTCACCCAGAAGATAAACCCGTCTCTAAAGGGGTGAATGAATCAGCTGTCAAGCCCTCAGACTAGAGTCTGTAGATTGGGACGACATAAGAAGGAGCCTGACAAGGGCAGAACCGCACTCCTGAGAGAGCGTACAGGTCCGCTGACCTCAGCAGAAGCATCTGCAAACCACAGTTCACTAGGCCACCCAGGGGCCAACAATCTCACGGGTCTCTTTATCAGCACGACCGTGCGCAGAACCCCACATAGCAGGGTGAATGAAGAGAAGACATATAAAATAAAAAGTCTATACATAAATTTCTAAGCCCCCATGACCAGAGTCAGAATATTCTGGGGCAGTGAAAACAAGGGCAGAGCCCCTGTGATATTAGCGAGACCCAACAGAGCCACCCTAGTTGGCTTTCAGAGGGACACCAGGATAGCACAACCTGCCACTGAAAGACATCCATTGGAGCGAATACCACTGAGGAGCAGGGGACGTAGACCCCCACCCAGATCAGGATCAGGAACCTTCCAGGAGAATCATCCTGCTTCAAGCTCCAGACCAATAATAAGACAGGCCATTGTCTTCCAACAGGCCAAGAGTCCCCAAATAGACAGGTCCTGAAGAGGAGAAGTCCAGCAGTATAGAGTCAACTAAAGGCTCAATGTTTTAACAAGCCAGTAGGTAAGATGGACCCTCTAAGGGACCCTACCTAGGAACCACGGGGGGGTTTTGGAAAAAATTCCCCCCCCCCCCCCGCCAACCTGCGAGACTTGGTACCCAAGGTGACCATTCACAGGAAGATGCAAGCAAAGAAGGGGGTGCCCCCTGACAGGGTCCTTGAATATAACCAGCACAAGAGGAACCACTGTGCCAAAGGGGAATGAGCACAGACCTAGCTCCCGGGGTGCTGGAACCCCATCTAGGATCAATAACCTACTGTGCCGAAGAGCCCAAAGGCTCTGTATATAAGGGATATTGTCTGATACGCCACCAACGGGCCCACCAGCTGCAATCCTGCCTGGTGAAAGTAAGATGTCAGCGAAGAGGGACAGAGCCCCCGTAACCAGGAGTCCACTTGTTGCCAAGGAAGAAGGCTCAAGCCTGAACCGAATCCAAGGAATGGAGATAGCGGATAAGGGACCATGAGGGATTGAGGTGACTGAGCACCCATACAGTAACTCCCAGGGGACACTGCCGGCCGACGTAGAGATTGGGAAGTAAGGAAGGACGATCCGGTAGGTCCTAGTGCGGACGCCCCACCGGCATGTCAGAGACATAACCCCCATCCACACCTTGGCGAGTAGCTGGGGAGCTGAAGAGAGGCCAAAAATAAGGCCCCAAACCGCAGGGTTGGTCCTTCAACACTGACTAGTAAAGGTCTTGGTGTCCAGAAGACACAGGGGGAACTAAAAGGATCTAGAACTCCACAGGAGGCCGGAAGCCCCCCTTGCACGGGGCGCCTGTGTCCCAAGACAGAGATATCATACAGGGGCTACCTGTGAGTGTAGAATTGCCAAGCCTACCATAGGCCAGTATGGCCCAGACCGCCTCATCAATTTGAGGGAAAGAGAAAGGTTAACATAGAGGCCATCGCCCCATTCTGTTAAGGGCAACCTGCAAGTAAGCCCAGGCTCTGTAGGCCGAGTATGGCCTGCACCAACTCCTGAGGGGAAAACAGGGGCTAGAAGCACCCTGACAACCTGTGAGAGGGACCGCCCGGCAAATTCTATCCTGTGTCCAGGGGAACTACCACCTGGAACCACCAGAAGGAGAAGATACGCTCCCAGATAGAAGTCAGGTGCTGTGGCAGTCCCCTCACCCAGAAGGGCGAGGGCGTCCCTTCATGCTTGGGAAGTCTTGGCAGATTTGGACTTAGCCCTGTCAGAAGGCCCAGGGCGTTGCCTGCCCACGCCATGGTGGAAATCCACTCCGAAAAGTTGGAAGCACACCTCAGGTTCGTGTTTGACACTAACGTAGGGAGGGGTGTCCCTGCCCCGAGGAGGCCTAGACGGCCTTTTCCAAAAAGGTCCAAACGGGCCACAAATAGACGCCGTCCTCTGAAAGGAAGGCCAGTTAGAGCCTTTTTCGCATCATCGTCAGCACCCCACTGTTGCAGCCAGACCAGGCGGCGAATAACTACCACAAGGGCAGAGGTTCTAGCACACATCTTAATGGTGTCATCCAGCGCTGAGATGATAAACCTTACAAACACATCACAATCCCAGGGGAGGTCCTCAGGTCGGTGATCAAGTAGTTTTCTAATGAGAGTCCTGGCGGCCACCGCAGTGATGGCCGCGGCACAGACCGGGCGCAGAGCCGTCCCTGCACACGAAAAGGCGTGGGAAGCCAGTCTGTCAATGCGCCGGTCCTCAGCATCCCGAAGGGTACGGTAATAAGGAGCAGTCATGAAGGGGGGTTAGTAACCCCTATAATCGGTGCATCCACCACAGGAGGTGCTGACCAAAAGTTAACCACATCAGGAGGGAAGGGGTACTTCCAATCCCAGACCCCTGGGACCCCTTTAAGTTTACAAGGCGATTCCCATTCTTTGGATATAAGATTCTGGAAATGCTCCTGTTCCAGGAATTCCAAGCGTGGCAACGCTGTGTGGAAACTCTCCTTCTTAGGCTTGGGAGCCTCTCCAGGAGGGGAGATTGACAAAACCTCAAAGATCTTAATAAGTAGTTCATCTGTGTCACACAGGCCCCAAGAACCGGGCCCAGAATCATCACGGCTCCAGGGCATCTCATCCGAGGAGCCCGAATCAGAGAATAGCTCACCTTCACCAGAAGGATCAAGGTCCTGCATAGCAGCAGATTCATCAGTATCATTAGGAACCGGAGAACCAGGAGGCGTCAGGGACCGCTTCTTTCCAGGGCCCAAGCGCTCCGCCAAACTAGATAGCACCTGCTCAGCCGTAGGCAGCCTGCGCGGCACGACTTGCTGGTCATCCCCGCTCGAGTGAGACTCATCAGGAGTGAGATTTAGGTCCGGGGAGACAGGTGTATTGAAGTGAGGTGCAACCACTGGCAAACCTGATTGCAGGGTCAGTGCCTGTTCAGCACACGGTCCGCAGACCCGTGCTCTGTCAGCATCAGCATGGGGCTGACCACACACTGTACACAGCCGGTCTTGTCCCCGAGGGACCCCGGGTACATAATTCTGAGATGCCTCCATATGGTGATTATCTGAGAAGTATGCCCGCAGGGATTTACGCAATAGGCAACCCTGGATGCCCCAAGACCCGCTAGGAATGTGGGAGAATTTTTTATGTGAACCTGCTATAATATATGTCAGGCCGGGAGAAGCCACCGAAATCTTGGCGCAGCTGAATAAAAAGTCATAGGAACAAAAACCGCCTGGGAGGGCACTTACATGACCAAGAGAGGAGGCGGATCGCAACCACGCATGCGCACGCGAAGACTGTCAAAATGGCGCCAAGCGAACCTCGAGGGGCGGGCCTGATCTGGCCGTGACGTGGGGAGCGTCATGCCAAGTCCCCGCCTCCCCCAAAGAGCGCGAAGCTCTAACCAGCGCAACGTCAATGACAGTAGTGGATAGGACACACATACAGAGTGTAATTGAGGAGATTGCTCTCAACACTAGAGAATGATGCTGCCGCCCGGGCTGCACACTTCATGTAATGAAAAGGACACACGCGCACAACCAGACAAGGTTTATGTGGAGCAAGGAGCGCTGCACTGACACCCAAGTTTAAATAAAAAGTCAACGGCCATAAACGTGTTAACATTACGCTGGGACCGCCACACACATACCCCCCCCTTTCTTTTCCCCCGAGCTACGGGAGGAAGCGAGGGAGAAGCGGACCTGCACCCAGGGTTCATCGCTATGAGGGGCACGGGCAATAATGCGGGATGGGCATCTAATGGAGGCTCACCTTCGGCCTAAACCGCCTACCCTATGGTGGGGATTGTGGTGGAGCGTAGCTCCGTGAGCACACAAGGTGCTGCCTACCTTCACCCGACCTACGCAGCCCAGGCTGGGAGGCACATCTTATCGAAGAGGATGGGTGGTAATAGTCCTGCAGGGCCGCAGGCTGTAAAAGCCCTGCTCACCTGCGAGAGAGTGATACTTCATGTCTTCGCAGTCAGCACTGCAGAGAAATCTGGGGATTTGTGGGAGGTCCCTGGGTATATGAAGGGCCGGGAGGAGCCTGTTTTTGCATGTCTGCAGTGAACAGCGCCCTCTGGCGGAGGATTACCCACGTGTAAGTATTATATTGGAGCAGGACGTACTGTATGCTTAGAATACTTTTTTTACCCCACGAAACACCTGATTAGTTGCTGATACTGAAAATACACAAGTAAAATGCTTTCCCTTAATTTAGACAGTTAATTGAAAAATCACCCTGAAATAGTTAAAGGAGGCAGTGCACATACTGGGCACTGTCATTCTAAGTAGAATGCGCTGACAAAGAAATAGACACAATTAATTAAAATAAGCCCTAGAGACACAATAAGAATGGGGTAGCTATTTGAATACTAGCGGATGCAATGTCATCAGAAACCATGCCCTGAATATTTGATACATATGGTGAAATTTAATAGTACTTGACGCAGAAAGAGCAATAATGGTGGTAAATAAACTGAAGATTAGGAAGCAATAACATACATATTAAAAGCAAAATACAACCTATAGCCACAGACAAAAGACAAAAAAACTGTTTATTTTTAATTTTTTTATATTTACTACGGACAAATACAATGAATACACATGTTAACAAAATAACAGGCAATCACATTTTCATGTTACTTAGACAATTGGCACTGTTAAAATATATAGCGAAACAAAACAGAAAAAAACACAAAGCAGCCATACTCCACAACATACAGTATCTTGAATATTAAAATGCAGACCATAGCAAAAAATTATGTAGGCATTACATGTATAAGATTGGTAAATGTAATTGAGGTATATATTTAATGGATCTACATGCCACTCTCCCTGTGCCAGCAGCTTGACAATGTTTAATCTATAAGACATTTACAGGGGGACCAGCTTCAGAAATAGTTTTAAGTGGTTAAGGTTATAATCAAGCCAATAGCCTAGCAAAGTTAAAAAAACTCCCCAAAACACACATCTACACGCATGACAGTGAATAATTGTCAGCACTTATATACCCGTCTTGCATCCACTCAAAGCTAAAACGCCTAATCACTGAAAGGAGATTTCCTTTCCTATCATCCCAGCCATGATGCTGCCTCAAATTAACCAACATAATCCACAATGCACAGTGACAGGAAACCCAGCAGCATTTCCTTGTTGCAGGCTACTGGCAGGTCCATAGAACACCACTGATGGGGGAAAATCGACCCAGACTCGAGTAACAAAAAGGTAAGAGAGTGTTCTGGTCTGCTTTAGAGGACTTATGTAAAAAATATATTCTCAAGCTGGGAACCTCTGTACTTGCCTGTCTCTTACTTCAGAAATCCAGTTTTAAGCTACTGCATCCTTGTTGGTCTGGCTTTGTAATGGACCATTGTTACTACTTCTAGAACACCAAAATCCAAATTAAATAACATTAACGTTTTTTATCTGTCGAAGCAAAACTCGAGGGACGTTTTACTATAGTATTTTGTCATTTTAGTCCCACAGCAGGGAACCATCCGATTGCCCAAAGCCCTGCCTTTGGCCATGCGTACCCTCAGGCCCAACACCAGACAGGCATACCTAGCTACTTGAGCTTGCACATCTATGTGTACCTGCCTATCTGGCCGGCATGACTCGGCCACTGGATTCAAGAGAATGTGAAAGTACTTGTATCAGTTTAGAAGTAGGCAAGGCAGAGCATACGGATCCAAGCTTTGAAACATTCAGATTTCAAATTATTCACCTTGTCCAAGGCCTGAGTCCTTTCTTCCACTGATATCCCTGTGCAATTTTTCTAGCAGCTTATTCAGCTGTACTGCAAAGATGAGTGGCACTTCAACCACGCAATCAATGCAAAAGATAGGCTTCTGTAGTGATTGTGTGAAGAAACTGTTACTGTTCATCCCAGTAATTCATGGGCCACTGGGCCCAAAAATATACCACAGACTGGCTAAGGTTTTTTTTTAATCTAAAAGGTATAAAGCATGGTTAGTGGGAGGGTTTGGACATGCATATTTCATGATTCAAGATATGTTTGGATTAAGCTAATTACTACAACAAAATAATCTGCAATGTTATAAACATAAAATACAAAACATTAAAACAGAAACAGACTGAACACAAGACTGTACATGTATACTGAAATATTAAGTACACATTAATAGTGGTCATTGCCTAAAGGAAATCTCAACTTCTGATATGTTCATTAATACAGTAAATACCCCGGCGCACAGGGTAATGGTAAGAACAACAAACCAGATTAGGTATCTTTTATATAAAACCAGGAATTTGATTGATAGACTTGCAGTGCAGTCTTGGCTAATAAATCAAATTCCAACCATTATACTTAAAGTGGACCAACACCCAGGATTTTGACTATCCTGGGTCTTGGTCCACTTCGGTGGGGCACCCCCGATCGCGGTGCCCCGCTGTGTGAAACCCCCCCGATCACCCGAAGAACTCACCTCTCCCCACGCCGACGGACAAGCCGTTTGACAGCCGCGGACAAGCGGCTCCTCCGCCTCCCGCGCGTCACTCCTGACGCGCGCGCCGGCCATTCACAGATGGCCGGCGCGGGCGCGCGCACGTCTAGAGGGGCGCGAGGAGGACAAGGTAAGGTGATTTGGGGTGTTTGGGGGGGTTTCACCCCGCGGGACATCCCGATCTCGGATGTCACGTGGGGAGGGAGGTGATCGGCCCGGGAATCTTATATATTCCCGGGCCGATCACCGGAGGGTGATGGTCCACTTTAACATATATTACTTGCTGCATTTGCTGAAATCTAAAGTGACTGACAGTAAAAGGAGAATCATTTCCCCTATGTCTCCTTCTCACCTCTTAAACTTTTCAAGGTGGAAGAGCCTGATACCCGGCACCATGATTAACTTCCTTTAGCTACCTTTTAGCTGGCTGACTGGCAGAAACAGGTTTGTACTCTGTCCCAGTATCAAGCATTTGGACCTGTGCTGGAAGGTAAGTCCCTGGAGCTTTTTGTTATTTTTAGACTTTTAGTCTTTTCCCTTTAAAGCAGTCCAAAAGTAAATTTTTTAAATACTCAAAATATCTAAAATCAACAATTGCAATTGATAACGCCTTTGCTGCATGCTTCACAATAACTATTGTCCCATTGACATGTCAATGACATGTCCAGTGGCTCCCAAGTCTTGCCCAGCCTCCACCACTATCTTGCTGCACACGGGAGGTGGATATGCCCCACAATCCTCACGGCAGAATCTAAATCCCAGAGACAGCGTGAGATGAGAAGTGCAGACCGAGTAAAGGTGACACTAGAGAAAAGTTCCAGCTGCTCATTGGGCATTGCAGAGGGTATGTTCTGCAATGCATACATGCAGAATTGAAAGTCCATTACCATGGATTTTTCACTGTGCTTTAACTAGAAATCATCTAGAGACACCTATCTACCAATATAAATGTCTTGAAAAAAGTCTTGAAAAAAGTTACTTCCTCTGTAGCTAACTGATTCTTGTCTGCTGCTTCAAAATATGACAGTACAGTACATTTGGACCCAGTCTTCGGGCAATTCCCCACCATCATAGAAGAGGATACATACCGAGCAAGCACCACAGACAATGAAGCTTCATGCTCCCAAGCTGTTGACAATATGCACTTAGCACATAGTGGATGTTCTACACCAGTGAATACAAAACCAACAGCCAAAGATGGATTTACTCTATGAATATGGTCAGGGCCGGCTCCAGGTTTCTGTGGGCCCCTGGGCGATAGAGACTCAGTGGGCCCACTGCATGGCAGTAAAACTCTATGTATGCTATATTCATATGCATGTGTATTTATGTGAATCAGCTATAGTTAGTGTGTCAATCCCTCCATTCTTGTTTGTATTCTAATTAAAGCTAAACTCTCGCTCAAGAGAAAACTTCTCAACTGGATATAACATATATAACTAACCAAAATCCAGGATTTACACTATTCAGAGTTTTTGTCTGTCCACCTGGATCATCCTGATTTGGGATGCCCGCCGTGTAAAAATACAATTCTGTGAAACTCACCTGTAGAATTGTTTTTGATTATATCCAGTGCAGGTCGTCCCAGTGATGACATATGACATATGGGTATTCGCCCCTAGGGGCGCTCGACTGCAAGATCAAAGCTGTAGCTCCTCCCGGCCCCCTATAAAGGCAGGTGTCCCTCTATGATTCTCCAGTGATTAAAAAGCAGTAGACAAAGGGGGACAGGCCGGGAGGCCTAGGAAACCATGTTACTTCACATAGCTTCAGCTTGTACTCTCTCTAACAAGACTTAAAAATACAAAGTCCATGAATAAAAAATGGTAATCACCATAAAAGGCAAACAGGAGATAATGAACAAAAGGGCGGGGTGGGACGACCTGGACTGGATATAATCAAAAACAATTCTACAGGTGAGTTTCACAGTATTGTATTTTTCCCTATATCCAGTCCAGGTCGTCCCAGTAATGACATACAGGACATCCAAAAGCAGTGTCCAATTGGGTGGGATCCCCAATGCGGAACAGCATGTAGCTCATTACACTACCACCTGAAGCACCTTTCGACCAAAGACAGCATCAGCTGAGGCCCTGACATCCACCTTGTAAAACTTTGCAAAAGTATGCATATAAGACCTAGTTGCGGCCTTACACTTGTTCTACCGATGCCTGGTACTGGAAAAAAAAACCCAAGAGGCACCAATAGCTCTGGTAGAATGAGCTGTGATCCGAAAAGGGGGTCCCTTCCCCTTGGCAGAATAGGCTTGTACCACCGCCTGTCTGATCCACTTACTGAGAGTGGACTTGGCTGGTGGCACACCTCGTTTAGAGCCCTCTGCTAGGCCAAAAAGCAAATCTGTTTTCCTGGGTTCAATCGCAGCCAAGTTTACTTTACTTTATGGCTCTGACCACAAGCTATGGAGGGTCTTTCCTATGGAGTTAGATGGTGCTGGACACAAGGAAGGTAAGCCAACTTCCTCATTAAGGTAAAAGGGAGAAAACAACCTTAGGCAAAAAATATGGTTTAAAAACCACCTTATCCTTATGTAGTTCAAAATAGGGAGAATTCATACAAGCGTAGCCAACTCTGATACACGACGCACCGAAGTGATCGCTACCAAAAGGACCACCTTAAGAGTCAAAATCTGAGTTACCTCCTTAAGGGCTCCCTTGCTCCTAGTACCGCCCTGGTGATTGATGTAGGCGAAAGCCGTCTGATCGTCTGCGCGAACCAGGATCGCACAACCCCTTAAGCGGGAAGTCAAGCGCAGAAGAACCAAGCAGATAGCTCTCAACTCCAATAGATTTATGGGAAAGCGGTTCTCCTGCGGACACCATTGACCCTGGATCTTCTGAGTCTGCCAAACGCCTCCCCAGCCTGTCAGGCTGGCATCCGTGGTAACAATCTCCCAATGGGGAGTCAGAAGGATCTGTCTACCAGCAAATTTCGAGGGTCCAGCCACCACAAGAGGGACTGCCTGGCCCGTGGGGACAGCGAGAAACCGTGATCCAGAGACTCCCGAGTCAGATTCCAGAAGGTCAGCAGGTTCAATTGAAGATCTCTCATGTGAAATTGGGCGAAGGGCACTGCCTGGAAGCATGGCACCATCAGGCCCACCATCTCATCCCCAGACACACCGACGGCCACTGACAAGACAGCAAGGCCTGCACCTGCGACTGGAGATTCAAGACCTTCTGCTGAGGCAGGAAGACTTAGACCTGGGAGCCGTCTATCGTCATTCCCAGGAAGTCCCGCACTGTTGCAGGAGTGACAAAGGACTTGGGGTAATTGATTACCCAGCCGAAGGTCTCCGGGGTTGACAATACCGTCCAAATATCGGTCTCAGCCTGCTGAAGGGACTGAGCTGCAATCAGTAAGTCGTTCAGACAGGGCAACACACGAATGCCCTGATTCCTCAGAATCACCATAATGTCTGCCAGAACCTTGGTGAACACACGGGGGACTAAGGATATCCCGAAAGGAAGAGCTACAACTGGTAATGCTGATCCTTGATAGCAAACCTCAGGAACTTCTGATGTCCTCAGAAAATCGGGATGTGCAGATAAGCATCCCTGATGGTCATGAAGTCGCCAGGTCGAAGGGATCTCACCGCAACGTTTCCAAGCGGAATGTCTGCCCCCTACAAACCTGTTGAGGCCCTTCAGGTCCAGAATTGGCTTCAGTGTTCCGTCTTTCTTGGGAACCGTGAACAAATTGGCATAGAAACCCTGACCCCGTTCTTGCTGGGGTACAGAACAATCACACATATCCGCAGGAGGTGTTGCACAGCCAAGTGCAAGGCTTGGGCCTTTAGCAGATTCTGGACTTAGCTCCCAGGCGGAGTTGGGTCTGCCACGGGACCAACCTCTGTTCCAGGAATCTCTGTGTCCACCTGAAAATGAAGAACCCCTTCCTCTACGAAAGGCACAAAAGGAAGAGAGATTCCTGAAGTACCGAGTAGATTTCCCTTTCCTGAGGAAGCCTACCATCCTTGACCAAGAAATCCAGGCGCTCCCCAAACAGTCTGTTCCCCAGAAGGGAATACCAGTGAGAGATTTCTTTGCAGCCACATAAGCCAACCATTGTCGCAGCCAGAGAGAGTGGCGCAGAGTGACCAGCAAGGCCGAGATCCTGGCACCGAGCCGGACCACATCATCCATGGCAGTAACAACAAAAGCAATGAAATCCAAGCAGGCTTTGAGTTCCTTATACTCCTCTGACCGCTTGCGAGCCTTAGCTCTATCCACCAGGTGAAGGTGAATGAATGGCAGACCAGCTGATCCATGCGCTTGTCAGCAGAGTCACATAAGGATTGGTTGGACCTCATGGGCTATGATACTGCCACTGCGCAAAGCTAGCATGGTAAGGAGAAGGCATAACCATGGTGCTGGACAACCCCAACACGGGAGGATCCACTTCTGGGGGACGGGACAACAGTCTTACCAGCTCATCAGGAAAAGGGGGTGCCGCCTATCCCGGCCCTCAGGGACCGGCGGCAACTTGGTTGGCCTCTCCCATTCCTTAAGAATCATGTTAGAGAAATGTCCCTGCTCCGGGAAAAACGCTTTTGCTTCTCGGGCGTAAACAGTTCTCCTTGCTCCTTTTAGCCGTACTAGGAGGAGCGGTGTGCAAAGTTTCAAAACTGAAGAGAGCAATCCCTCTATATTGTCCGGTAGCCACGTGTCCTCATCCGAAGAAGCGTCAGTCAGGCTGTCGTCACCAGCCGAAAAGACCCCCGAGGAGCGTGAGTCCTCCGGTAACTCACCCTCCTCCACAGAGCATACACCATCAAAAAAGGTCATCATCCAAGTAAACGCTCGAGATGCTGCTTCTTACTGGAAGCCTTCTCTCTCGAGGCTGGCCACCCTATGAGCAAGGCCCGCATGAGACCCCTTGCTGGTTCCCCCCTCACTGGGGGCTGAGTGCAGCAACGGAGGGCCCGGAGAAGCCGATGGCAGTGCAGGGCTAGGGGCAGGGACGCCAGTCTGTTTCTAGCGCAAGTGGTAAAACCAGTGCTGAAACCCGCCCAGAGGATTTCTACTGCACAAGGGGCAGAGCCTGTCTTGCCCAAGGAGGGCCCCCAGCTCACTTTCCCCTGATGCCTCCAGTATGGTGATTAAAAGATAGTGCCTGTAACCTTTTCCATTTGTACAAACGGCCCAGCCTGCAATTTGATCCCACCTAGTAATAAAAAAGGGGGGGACCGGGAGGAACCACAACCCTCAACCTCAAGCCCAAGACCTGCACAAGAAGGGGAGACAAGGCCCAGATCAGACAAAAAAAGAGCACACAAGCCGAAATAGTAAATAAGCAGGCACAATAAAAAGAGGGACTCACGACACCGACAGAGGGACAATAGCCTCCGGTCCCGAAGAACACCAGCAGCAGCAGTGGTGTTAGGTCCCTTCAACGTCCAGGCCCCACAGCGAAAGTGGCCTCCAGGAGCAGCAGCAGCAGGAGGGGCGAAAATCACGGTGTCTGCAGGCTTCCGGGCAACAGCAGCAGCAGCAGAGCACAGCAACAAAGAAGAAGAACACGAGCTTTCTAGAAAAGAGGGGCGGGCGGTGCCGAATGACGTGGAAAGCTGCAGTGCCCGGCTCCGCCCCCTCCGGCGGCGCAAACATTGCGCCCGCCCATCCTTAATGCTGCCCAAGCACAGTCAAAATGACCGCGGGGACATAGCCGCCCCCGCGCTTGCTGCCAGTGCCACGCTAGCGGCGCCCCCCTCCCACGTCATAGCAGCACCGCACAGTGGCGAAGCGTCCGCGGGGTACGGCGACCCCATACCAAGAGGGGGCAAGGGAGGTGAATATGACATGCTGCAACCCCAGCGAGGAGCCACAACAAGAAGATGTCTAGTAAAAAACACCATGTCAGCACAACCAATAAAGCTTGTGGGCACACAATGGGAGGGCAGAGATATATATACAAAAAAGGGACGGTGGTTCCCCCTTTAGGCTTACCATAAGCCTGTGGCCGGCTACCTCTTAATGGGAGGTCTGCGGCCCAGAGCATGTGCTCTGCCGAACGCCCAGGGACCCATGCGGTGTTCACCCTACCTTCACGAATCCCGAGCAGCCATAGGCTGGGAGGCAGTAGTGGGTCAAAAGAGATCCGTGGGAATAGGTCTCGCAGTGGCCGACAGGCTAGGTGGCCCCGCTCTGCTGCCATAGTCAGAGAGATAGACTTCAACGATCTTCTGCAGTCAAGACTGCAATGTGAACACACTGGAGAATCATAGAGGGACACCTGCCTTTATACATACCACGCTGCCAGTCCCACAGCTCTCCTGCAATCCACTTCTTCAGTCATGCATATTAATGTGCAGCTGCAGAAGCTGAATGGGGGCCTAGCCACACTAGCATTCGGCCCAGTGCCCCCTGTATTTCTTGGCTGTGTGCTTCCAGCCATTCAGATACTTTGGGTGCGCAGAACCTGAAAAAGATGCAACAGATGGCCCCGCCAGCCGTGGCTGCGACATGGGCTCTTGGGTAAGTAATTAGGGGACTGTGGAGTTTCACATAGCGGACCATCCAAATTCAGGATGCCCAAGGGTTTACCACAGAAGGGCATCCCAAATCAGGATGCTCCAGGCAAGAGCTGTAACCCGGCTCTGTCTTTTAGGCTCTAAAGCTGGGTTTCTAAGGGTTTTGGTCCACTTATGATATCACGAACAACACAAAAAGAGTACAACACAACAGGTAGCTTGCACACACTGTGTGAGTAGGAGGATAAAATGGCTGTCCAGTCCAACCTGGAATGCTCCTTTTCACATTGCCCTACAGGTTACAGCTTTTTCCTGGGGCATTCCAATTTGGGATGTCCCTCTGAAGAAAACCCTGCTGGTTGCCCATGTATTTCAGCATTTGATTCCATGTCACATGTGTAGAGCTCCAATGACACCCCTGGCATACCTATAGGTGATGCCTGCACCCACCAACAGGATTTCTGAAAGGCCGGGCACCGCTCCACGCAGCAGAGAAGAGCAGCCAGAAATAGGTTTCACTCGGGAACTCCTTTTTGGGCTTAATTATGCACAGCAGTGAGTTTTAATTGGGCGAGAGTCCACAAATGAGATGTGGGACGAATAATACCATTTTGTGAGATACTCACCTGTAAAATGGTTATTACGAGTATGTCACACACCCCACTTCCCGATATCCATAACACTTGGGAACCCGGCCTGTAGAGGGCGATCTTGCAGAGATGACATGGAAAAAAGGAGCCCCTCCTGGTCCATAAGTACAGTACTGGGTTCCTCCCACTATTCCTCAGTCTTTTTAAACAGCAGTGAAGAACCAGGAAGAGCCAATTATATTCAATAATTGTAAAATTATATGGAAATAATAATAATAATCACCATATAAAGGATCCCTCGAACAAAAAAGGGTGGGGGAAGTGGGGTGTGTGACATACTCGTAATAACCATTTTACAGGTGAGTATCTCACAAAATGGTATTATTCCTAGTATGTCACACCCCCCACTTCCAATATCCATAACACTTGGGACATCCAATAGCAGTGTCTATAATGGGTGGGGATCCCAAAGGAATAATGCATAACTTAAATTACTGCAGCTTGCAGAACTTTGCGGCCAAAAACAGCATCCGCTGAGGCCCCCACATCAACCTTTAAAACTTAGAAAAAGTATGCACAGAAGACCAAGTCGCAGCCTTGCAGACTTGTTCAACAGAAGCTTGGTGCTGAAAAGCCCAAGAAGCTCCAATAGCACGAGTAGAATGAGCGGTGACATGAAAAGGGGGAACCTTCCCCTTAGCCATATAGGCCCCAATGATAGCCTGACGTATCCACTTACTAAGGGAAGATTTGGCAGGAGCAAAACCCTTCTTGGGCCCAGAAGGCACAACAAAAAAGGCATCCGTCTTGCGGAAGGCCGAGGTAGTAACTAAATAATACTTAACACAACGAACTACATCCAAAGAATGTAAGACCCTTTCCTTGTCGTTACTAGGTTTAGGACACAAGGAAGGAAGAACTATATCCTGATTTAGGTGGAAAGCAGACACCCCTTTAGGAAGGAAATCCGGTTTAAAACGGAAAACAACCTTATCTTGATGCCTCTCAAAATAAGGGGCTTGAATAGACAAAGCCGCCAGTTCAGAAACTCGGCGGACAGAAGTAATAGCAACTAAAAAGGCAACCTTCTGAGTAAGAATAGGAAGAGGAATATCCTGCAATGGCTCAAAGGGAGCAGCCTGCATAGCCGAAAGCACCAAATTAAGATCCCAAACAGGAAGTAAAGGCTTTCTGGGAGGCCGCACATGCGCGACTCCTTGGAAAAAGGTCTTAACCAAAGGATGAAGAGCAAACGATATTTGGCAGAGACTTGCCCTTTCAAAGTACTAATCTGGAATCCCATATCCAGACCTCGTTGCAGATATTCCAGAATTTCTAGGAATAAAAAACACTCTACAGGGCAAAGCCCTGGATTCACACCAATCAATATAGGACCTCCAAGTCCTGTAATACATGACAGAGGAAGACTTCTTCCTAGCTCTAATAAGAGTCTGAATAACCACATCAGAAAGACCTTCTTCTTTCAAGATGGAGACTTCAGCAGCCATGCCGCCAAAGCCAGCGTTTGTAAATTGGGGTAACAAAGTGGACCCTGAGTGATGAGATCTGGAAGAAGAGGCAGATGGAACCGATCCACTGCCAGCCTTACGACGTCTGCGTACCACAGACGTCTTGGCCACCTTGGCGCCACCAGAATTGCTGGCGCCTCCTCCAGTGCTAGCTTGCGCACCACCTTGCTGATCATGGAGAATGGGGGACACAGATATAGGAACCCCAGATCCTTCCAGGCTAGAGACATGGCATCCGCTGCCACTGCCAGAGGATCCTGGGATAGAGACACAAAAGCTGTCAGCTTGTGATTGTGACGAGAAGCAAACAGGTCCAACCGTGGAGTCCCCCACTTGTGACAGAGGAACTGAAAGACCCTTGGATTGAGAGACCATTCTCCCTGGCGAGAACATCCCCTGCTCAGGGAGTCTGCCTCCACATTCTCTATCCCCGGAATGTAAACTGCTGATCTGCAAGGAACATTGATCTCTGCCCACTGAAGGATCAGAGACACTTCCCGGAGGGCACCCCAACTGCGACTCCCTCCCTGGTGATTGATGTATGCAACAGCTGTTCGGTTGTCTGACTGAATCTGAACTGGCAGACCCTGTAAGAAATGGGTCAGTCGAAGTAGACAAGACGTATGGCCCGAAGCTCTAATACATTGATTGGAGAATGAGCCTCCTGGAGGCCCCCACAATCCTTGGAACTGATTCTTGATGATTCCAGAAGCCCCCCCCAGCCCACCAGGCTGGCATCCATGGTAGCCAGTTCCCAACGCGGAGTCAGAAATGACTTGCCCTTCTGGAGGTTGTGCGATATCAACCACCACTGAAGGGACTGCAAAACGTGGGGATCAAGTCCTGAATCAGAACCATTCCAGAATCAGGCCCAGGAAGGGAATTTCCCTGGATGGACAGAGAGAGGATTTGGGGTAACTTATTACCCATCCGAACCTCTCTAGCATAGAGACCACCATCCTGGTGTCCAACTCTGATTGTTTGAGGGAGGAGGCCGCAATAAGAAGATCGTCCAGAAAAGGCACAATGCGGATGCCCTGGACCCTGAATATAGCCATCACTCCTGCCAGCATCTTGGAAAAGACTCTTGGGGCCGAGGTAAGGCCGAATGGCAGGGCCACAAATTGATAATGCTGGTCTTCTATCGAGAACCTGAGAAATCTCTGGTGACCCGGAAAATAGGAATGTGCAAATAAGCATCCTTGATGTCTATGGATGTCATGAAGTCCCCCTGACGGAGAGCATCAATCGTTGATCGCAGAGACTCCATGCGGAATTTTCTGAAACGGATAAATTGATTGAGTCTCCTTATGTCTAGGATAGGCCGAACAGAGCCGTCCTTCTTGGGTACCGTGAATAGGTTGCAGTAAAACCCCAAACCCCTTTCCGCTGGAGGCACTAGGCCGATAACAGCCATGTTTAACAGATTCGCTACTGCTGCCCGCAGTCCCTGCGCAATTGCCGGATCTGATGGCATCCGGGACATGAAAAATCTGTGAGGAGGCCGGGACTCGAATTCCAGTTTGTAACCGGAAGAGACTATTTCCAGAACCCAATTGTCTGATACCTCCTGAACCCAGACCTGGAAGAAGAACCGCAGACGTCCCCCCACCCATAAGGGTGAGGGTGTCCCCTCATTGTTGAGCAGGCTTAGTGGCAGATTTGGTTTTGGACAGCCACGTCCCTTAACTCTATTCCATGCATTCCCTCTAGGGGCTGAAAAGGCCGATCCTCTACCGGATCTAGACCCCCGAAAGGGTTAAAAGAGGCCATTCCACGAAAGGAACAACGTAATTTACCTCCTTTAGTGACAGAATCCAATTTTTTCTCCAAAGAGGCGCAATCCCACAAAAGGGAGCACTGTAAGCGATTTCTTGGCTACAATATCAGCTGCCCACTGCCGCAACCATATTGACCGCCGGATGTCGACTAACAAGGCAGAAAGTACAAAAGATGCAAACATCTCACATCGCTTAAGAGCGGCGTACTCATCAGAGGCCGGATCAAGCCCTGAGTAATTCATTAGTTCTCTCACAACAGACCAAATAGCCACTGTCATGAGTGCCGAAGCACCAACAGGCAGCAAGGCTGAACCCACACTGTAAAAAGCGTGGTACGCCATATGATCAATACGCTTATCCTCTCCATCTTAAGTGTAGTGGAGTCAGGAGAATGCAACACAGAGGAATTGGATAACGTAAGCACAGGGGCATCCACCCATGAGCAGAGTATCTATTAAAAATCCAGTCTCTCTATTAATTAATGAAATATTAATGCATAGATGGCCATTGTATGCTTGCGCACACATAGGAATTTGTCCTCCGCATTTAACCCATCCATGCAGTGAGTGTACACATGCCCAGAGCGGTGGGCACAGGTGGTGATGACCAACGCTTAACAGTATCAGCTGGGAATGGATATTTCTTGTCCCAGCCCAAGGGAATGCCATGAAGCCGCGCAGGCTTCCCCCATTCTTTAAGAATAATATCATAAAAAAGCTTTTGATCTGGGAATCCTAACGAGGTTTAGAGGCTCCAAAGAATTCCCCTTTTTAAGAAGGGACTAATTCAGGAGAAGTAATAATCAAAACCTCAAATAACTGAGCAATAGCTTTTGGGGTATCCACAACACTTGCTTCACCCTGCTCAATCTCAGTACCAACAAATTGCTGTTCAACAGAAACATCTGATTCCTCATATAATTCTCCTTCTTCTAACTGAGAAGGATCAGATCAATCAAGCAATTCACAATTGTCTGACTCACCTGCCGGAGCGGCATGAGTCAAGTGCTTTTAGCTGAGGCCTTCTTAGGCACAGAGTAGACATTAATCTTTCAAGATGAGCCAATCTGGCACATAAATCAGCATGCGACTCACCACCCATGACAATATCATTGGGGGTACGGACAAGACAGTTGCTGCATAATAGTTAATTGTGCACAAGGGACACAAAGAATTGCATTATCCCAACAATGGATGTCCCACATCCAAAACATTGCCGAGTCTGTGCAGAGGGAATTGCATGTCCGTTATGCTGGAATGCCTCCATATGGTGTTTAGTATTATACTATAATTGATTATAGTTGCCAAGTATATATGGGATTTACGCAATTGCTACCCGGGATGCCCCCTCCCAAGTGGGAGGATTGAAACACAAATGGACCCCAAATAAGGCTTAAGGGCTTTATATATATATATATTTTTTTTTTTATAAGGACCAGGAGAAACCCCCTTTTTAAATAAGGAGTTTCCACCTACAGAAAAGAAAACAGTCACCAAATGCACACAATATAAATAAATGACATAAAAAAACTCCCTTCAGCCAAGCTGAAGGGTACTCACAGCCCATGCAATAAGCTCACATCATGAGGTAAGGCCACATGGAAGCAGGAAACAGGAAGTCAAACAGAGCATACAGGTGCTCTCTGAATATCAGCATGCCTAAGCCCCGCCCACTTACAGGATCACCTGGCCAAAAATGGAGGGAAAATTCAAATCTGAACACAGCCAGAAAACAAAGAGCTTTAATAGGTAAGCAAAAAATGCTGCCTAGACAGAGATAGGAAAATCTAAATAAAACATTTCCTATTGAATAGTATAGTAAAACATACATAATAAACATAAAGACTTATTTTATATATCTCTTTTTTTTGTGTGTGTGCATGGTGACAAATAAGCCCAGATAACGCCCCCCCTTCCCCCCTCCTTTTTACCCAGCAGGGTTAAAGGAGACTTAGGGGAGAGGATAGAAATGCACCCATAAGGCACAAGGGGATTATAAAGGGACAGGGGCATCCCATGCCGGGATCACCAACCTGGAAGCCGCCTACCCACATTTGGGTCTCACGGGGGAGTAATACTCCTGTATACACCAGAAGGGGTATGTATCTACATTTGCCTGAACCATACAGCCAGGGCTGGGAAGCATACAATATAACCAAACAGGTTTAAAGAGTTTCAGACAGAAATAGAGAAAAAAAGGGGGCCGGGAGCAAGCCCGGCTACCTGCAGCTTGAAGGAGAGTCATCTTCTGAATGCTTCGCCGACTGCAAAGACGAAAAGACTGAGGAATAGTGGGAGGAACCCAGTACTTATGGACCAGGAGGGGCTCCTTTTTTCCATGTCATCTCTGCAAGATCGCCCTCTACAGGCCGGGTTCCCAAGTGTTATGGATATCGGGAAGTGGGGGGTGTGACATACTAGGAATATAGAGCCTGGTTTCCTGCCGTATGATATGACGAACTACACAAAAAAGTAAAACACAGCAGGTAGCACTTTACATGTGTGTGTAGGAGAATGAAAGGGTTGTCCAGTCCAATCTTGGAATGCTCCTATTCACACTGCCCTACAGGTGCTCTCACCTTCCAGATAACTCCCCCCCACAAAGCCCCAAAGGCTGGCACCTGAGTACTCACCTGTAGAATTATTTTTGTTCTTCCATGGCACGGCCCGCTTCGGTATTCATAACAGTTGGGTTATTCCGCCACAAGGTGGAGCAGTGGTACTGCAGAAAAGCTGTGGCTTGTCCCAGCTCCCTATAAAAACGGGTTTAACCATAGAGTTCCCCAGCGTACACAAGCAGTGAGACAAGAAGCCGGGTGAGAATAAGTAAAAAATGTGAAAAGGTAAAAAAACCCCAAATGACTTGGAACAATCACCATAAGGAGCCAACCAAGAATAACGATAACAAGGGTGGGGCGAAGCGGGCCATGCCATGCAAGAACAAAAACAATTCTACAGGTGAGTATTCACAGAATTGCTTTTTTCTTTATTGCATGGCATAGCCCGCTTCGGTATTCATAACAGTTGGGACATCCAAAAGCAGTGTCCAGATTAGGGTGGGCTCCCCAAAGAGTAACGGCCAGTAGTTCAAGTCACTACCGCCTGCAGAACCTTGCGGCCAAAAGCAGCATCCGCTGAGGCCTTAACATCAACCTTCTAAAACTTTGAAAAAGTTTGAACAGAAGACTAAGTAGCGGCCTTGCAAACTGTTCAACAGAAGCTTGGTGCTGAAAAGCCCAAGAAGCACCAATAGCACGAGTGGAATGAGCAGTAATCCTAAAGGGAGGTTCCTTTCCCTTAGCAGAATAGGCTTGAACCACTGCCTCTCGGATCCACTTGCTGATAGCGGATTTAGCCGGAGGCAAACCCTTTCTAGGTCCAGAAGTGAGAACAATAAGAGCATCAGACTTCCTGAAAGGCTCAGTGGCGACCAAATAAAACTTCAGAGCCCTGACCACATCCAGGTAATGCAGAGTCCGCTCCTTGGAATTAGTAGGATTAGGACACAATGAAGGCAAGACAATGTCCTGATTAAGATGAAAGGCAGACACAACCTTTGGCAGGAAGTCCGGCTTGAGCCGCAACATCACCTTATCCTGATGTCTCTCAAAATAAGGAGGTTTGATGGAAAGTGCCGCTAGCTCAGAAACTCGCCTTACAGAAGTGATAGCCACCAGAAAGGCTACCTTAAGAGTCAAAATAGACAAGGTAGCTTCACGGATAGGCTCAAAGAGGCCCTTGCAGAGCAGACAACACCAGATTCAAATCCCAGACTGGTAGCAAAGGCTTACGGGGTGGACGCACATGAGAAACACCCTGAAAAAAAGTTTTAACCAACCAGTGATTGGCAAAAGATCTTTGGAAAAAAATTGCCAGAACTGAAACACAACCGCCGTCTGGTTGTCTGAGCGAATCTGAACAGCCCGACCCAGGAGGTGAGTGAATAGGCGAGAAAGAACCAACCTGATTGCCCTCAGTTCCAGGACGTTGATGGAAGCATGGGCCTCTGACCCTGGAATCTCAGGGACTTCCAGAAGCCTCCCCATCCGGTCAGACTGGCATCCGTGGTGACCGCTTCCCAGCACGGGGGCAGGAAGGCCCTCCCCCCCCAGAAGGTTCCTTGAGTCCTGCGACCACGAGAGAGACTGTCTGGCCAGGGGAGAAAGAACAAATTCCTGATCCAGGGACACAGGGTCCTGATCCCAAACTGACAAGAGGTGCAGCTGAAGAGGTCTCATGTGAAACTGAGCAAAGGGGACTGCCCCGAAACAGGACACCATCAGGCCCACCAACTGCATCCCCTGACGGAAAGAGGGATGAAGACCTTCCACCTTCTGCTGAGGAAGGAACACCTTGACCTGAGAGGTATCCAGAGTCATGCCCAGGAAGGTTCTCACCAATGATGGGGACAGAGAAGACTTGGGATAGTTGATCACCCAGCCGAAAAGAGAGTGGATGCCACCATTTGAGTGTCCCACTCGGCCTGAGGAAAAGACTCGGCCACAATCAGGATGTCGTCAAGGTAAGAAATGATGCGGATGCCCTGGTTTCTTAGCAGAGCCATTACTCCCGCCAGCACCTTGGTGAACACCCGAGGTGCTGAGGTGATTACCACAAACTGGTAATGCTGATCCTGCAGCTCAAACCTTAGAAATCTCTGATGACCTGGAAAGATAGGCACATGAAGATAAGCATCCTTGATGTCCACAGTGGTCATGAAGTCGCCCGGGTGAAGGGTACCGACAGCAGAGCGCAGCGTCTCCATGCGAAAATGGGAATGCGAAAGGAAGGGAGGGGGGCAGAGGACCCCCAAAAGGGCCGAGACTGCCTCCTACGGCGAGGCAGCCTCCCATCCTTGGCTAGAACATCAAGCCGTTCCCCAAATAGCCGCAGCCCCACAAAGGGAAGGCTAGTGAGAGTTTTCTTAGCCGCAGCGTCAGCTGCCCACTGGCGCAACCAGACAGAGCGGCGCATAGCCACCAAGAGCGCAGAGGTCCTTCCACACAGCCGCACAGCATCATCCATAGCAGTAAGGAAAAAGGCCACAAAATCAGTGCAAAGTAAGAGAGTCCTATATTCCTTCCCCACACTACCAGCTGTTGTGCCATCAAGGAGACGCTTAAGCAGTTTCTTAAGGGCAATAGCAGTAATGGCGGCAGCACATACAGCAAGCCAGCCCCCACACAGGTAAAAGCATGGCAGGCCACTTGATCCATGCGCCGGTCCTCTCCGTCCCTCAGAGTGGTAGTGTCAGGGGAAGGCATGAACAAGATATTGGACAAGCCTAGCACGGGAGTGTCCACTTCAGGGGCAAATGACCACCTTTTAACAAGATCAACGGGAAAGGGATACCTTTTATCCAAACCCTTGGGCACCGCAGGATGTTCCAATTCTTTAAGCACCAAGGTGGTAAAATGTTCCTGCTCAGGGAACTCTAGACGCTGTTTACCAGGGAAAAAACTCCCCCTGTTTCTTTTAGCAACCTCAGGGGCAGCAATGTGCAAAATTTCAAAAATATGTGACAGCATATTATCAGTGTCCTCAGTACTATGATTCCTCTCCGGACGCAGACCCAGGTTCACTATCGCAACCCTCCTGCTGGTTCCCAGAGGAGTCAGAATCCTGGGAGAGCTCCCCCATCTCAAGGGGGTGACAGTTACCAAGCTCATCAATCCCCACATTCAATACCACATCAATCCCCACATACATCTCAGTAAGGGGAGCAGGCCTGGGGTCCAGGTGTCTCTTCTTGCCAGAAGCCTTCCTAGGAGCGTTCCTGGCAAGCTACTTTTCAATGTTAGCCACCCGCAGAGCCAAATCAGAATGTGACTTCCTGCCAACATTCCCCTCACTGGGGCCCAATTGCAGGAGCGGGGGAGTAGGTGAAGCCGAGTGAGGCGCAGACTTGGGAAGCAAAGCCGGCAATCCAGCTTGAAGCGCACACGACACTTTCAGTGCACGGCATGCACACCGTGACACTGTTACTCACAGGGGATACCCCACACATGGAACACAGCCGTGCTTGACCCAAAGGGCCCCCAAGCGCGCTATCCCCAGAAGCCTCCATATGGTGATTAGCACAGGTGCAATAGGCCGGCAGTGGGTACAGGCTTAATACAGAAGCCATCCGGGATGCCCTCCCACGGGATGACCCCTATAAGTAATAAAGGGGGGATGAGGGGGAGAAAAGAAGCGGAGCCGGGAGAAACCACAATCCAATGGTATCCCGCCTGAAAGCCATAAGTAAAATCACACATAAGCATCCTGCAGCAAAATACCCCAAATCAATTAAAAACCCTCCAAGGACTGCCGGACGCCATGTTGTCACCCATTACATCCTCCTTCCCATTTAGGTGGACCCCGTCGGCATTGATCTATCTGGGCACAAAAATCCCGAGCGACATCGGAGAAATATTCCGGCACAACTTCATTCCACTGCTCAACAAGGTCAAATCTGACCTATTGGGATGGAACACCCTCACACTCACGTGGCTAGGACGAATGAATGCTATAAAGATGACAATCTTGCCCAGAATTCTGTACCTATTTCAAACCCTACCATGTCATATACCTGCAAGCTACTTCAGGAACCTGAACACAATACTCATAAACTTCATCTGGGCGTCCAGGAAACCGAGAATCAAATTCACACTACTACAGCGGTATAGAACCAGGGGGGGGGCTGGCGGTCCCGAATCTGAAGAAATACTGGCAAGCAGCCCACCTGCAGCGATTAGTGGACTGGATGAGGAACGGGGACACAAAGAAATGGGTGGAGGTGGAAGCCAGATCCACGGGAACCCCGTTAAAGGAGATCCCGTGGTCGACAGCAACTTCGAACAGATGGGCAGGAACGAACCCGTTGATTAAGGCTACCCTTGATGTCTGGGATGGAGTTAGAAGGAGAGAGGAAATCTCTCCTTGGCCGTCCCCCCTGATCCCGGTAGTGGATCACCCCGATTTCCCCCTCAGCCAGGTAGTGGATCACCCCGATTTCCCCCTCAGCCAAAAGTCCCAAGCATTGGGGCAGTGGAGAGACCTAGGAACGATCAGAGCAAGGGACCTCATAAGAGGCCGGGACTGGGTCGGCATTGAGGCATTAAGGAGTAGATGGAATTGCCCTCACCTGGACCCTTGGTACCTGTTGCTCTCGCAGCATTTTCTTCAGAAGGTGGCGCCCAAAAACCTGTTGGGACGAGACCTTACGCTCTTCGAGAAGATGGCCACGTGCGGAGATCCGCCGAGAGGAGTAATCTCACAAGTCTATCAATTCCTAGAAGAGGACCGGAATTCGGTCCCTGCTTTCTGCAGGGAATGGGAAAGGGATTTAGGCAAGAAATTCACCGTAGAAGACTGGAAGGAAATTTTCTCCCTAACCTACAAATCATCAATCTCTGCAAAAACTCAAGAAACTAACTACAAATACTTATCCAGATGGTACTATACCCCAAAACGGCTGGCACACATTTACCCGGGATCCTCGCCTATCTGCTGGAGATGTGAAATGGAGGAAGGGTCACTGTTCCACATTTTGTGGTCTTGCCCCAAAATTACGTCATTCTGGACGAAAATCTCGGAGACTATGTCCTTAGTGACAGGCTCACAGGTCCCATACTGTCCGGCACTTATGCTCTTGCACCATACCGGAAGCAGTGCTACTAACTACAAGAAAACAGTTCTGAGACACCTAATCAATGCGGCCAGAGCACTGCTCCCCAGATTGTGGAAAACCAAGAGCGTCCCGACAGAGGACGACTGGCTCAGAGAGGTGGACAGAATAATGGAGATGGAGGAGCTGACGGCCGCGGTCCAGGACAGGGAGGAGGAGACCAGGATTCTGTGGACGCCCTGGGCTGTTTTCCGGGCTTCAGTGCAATAATAGCTAATCACATGCCTCCCTCTCCCAATCTGGACCCGAATCGGGACATGGAGTCGGGAAGAGGGCTACTCTGCGGTCTTGGGCCGGGCTTCTGCTCCCGCCTGCCCCCCCCCCCCTCACCGGCGGCGAGCCGGATGGTCCCGGCGCCCCACTACTTCCCCCGTCTTCCCTCTGTGGTCCTCTCACCCCCCCTCTACCCCCCCCTATTGTCACTTCCCCCCTCGGGTCTGTGTCCCCCTCCCTTCTTTACATCCTAAACCCACCTTCTTCCCTCTTCCTCTTCACTCCCTAGTCTCTTGCCTATGTCTTCTAACGGTCTGGCCCAGGTTGGAGGGCGCTCCCGACTGACCGCTACTCCACCAAGACACTCGAACTAAACTTAAAGCAGCCACTAGCTAATGGGAGGCGAGTGGGTGTGGGGCATACCCGCCGCCCAAACAGGGAGCCAAGGACTAGGCTGCAGATCAGCAAAAAGGCGAATAGAAACCTGGACCGGTTGGGGGGGGGGGGGTCCGGGGCGGAGCGAACGGGCTCGCCCTCGGTCTCCATCCCCGACCTAAACATTGATGATGTAATATACCCGTGTCTGCTCGAGCCCACAGCGGGAGTGAGCTACAGGAATGGATGGTGGCTCTCGGACTCTGAGTGTGAACCGGCCTGCGTGCTGGACCTATTTTCTTCCTGTTCTGCTTTATTTCTGATATTTTGTTTGTAATATTTTACCTTGAAAAACCTAAATAAAGAATTAAAAAAAAAAAAAAAAAAACCCAAGGGACTCACAGACCAAAGACACCGCGGGGACACACAGACCGCTAAATAAGGCGACCCGCCGGAGAAAGTTGCGCTGCAGCCAGGAAGGGAGAAATCCAGACGCGCAGCTTGTCCAAAATGGCGCTGGCAGAGGTACCTCACAGCCGCGGAACGCAGTACAAAGCGGCGCGACAGCTAAAAACACCAGAAAACACACCAAAACAGATATGACTACTCGCCGCTACCACCCCCCCCTTTTTTCCCCCCCAACCAAGTTAGAGGGGGGGGGGGGAAGAGAGAGAGACGAAAAAGCAGCGGCGAGCAGCCATGGTCAGGGAGGGAGGGGGGGGCGACCCAAAGGAAAATGAGGGGACAAAGTCCCCAAATTACTTACCCCCTCAGAAGCTAGGACAGAAACTCTGCATCCCTAATAGGCTCACCATAAAGCCTATGGCTGGCTACCCTTCGTGTTACAGGGTCTGCGGCTTGGAGCTGCGCTCCAGGAGCACTTGACCCTAGTGCTCTTCTACCTTCACCCGATCTGTCAGCCAAGGATGCCAGTGAGGGTCCAGGAACGGATGGAAACAGACTTGCAGGGCCGCAGGCTTGGTTGCCCCGCTCACCTGCGCAAGAGAGAGCCATCTGCTAACTTCGCAGTCCACTGCAGAGAAAACACTGGGGAACTCTATGGTTAAGCCCGTTTTTATAGGGAGCCGGGACACGCCACAGCTTTTCTGCAGTACCACTGCGCCACCTTGTGGCGGAAAAACCCAACTGTTATGAATACCGAAGTGGGCCTTGCCATGCAATAAAGAAAAGAGAATTAGGTGAGTGGAACAGAGTAGCAGAAGCGAGTGCCCAGTGGTCACTATTAAAAATGGCCATCTTAAAGGCAACTAAGAAATATGGGAAACAAACTAGCAAGAATAAAAGGAAGAAGAAACCATTATGGTTTACTAGGGAAGTCAGCACGATCATAAAAGAAAAGAAGTCTGCCTATAAGAAGTGTAAAGAAAGTGGAAGTGTAGCTGACAGAGAGGCATATAAAATTAAACAGAGGGAAGCAAAACTGATTATAAGGACTGCTAAAGGGCAAAAGGATGAAGAAATGGCCAAATATATTAGTGACAGAAAGAAGAAAAACAATGCAGCCTCAAAAATTTGAAATAATTATATTGACGGAGATAAGGCTGTGGCTGACAATCTGAATAGCTACTTTTGTTCGGTATTTTCAGATAGTAGCAGGCATTGCCATAGCACAGCATCCAGCTGGGAGGGCACAGCTCCGGAGTTTCTGGAGGCTGATGTCTTAGCCGAGCTGGCACATCTAAAGGTAAGTAAGGCGATGCGTCCAGATGGAATCCACCCCAGAGTTCTAAGGGAACTTAGATTTGTGATTGCAGCCCCTCTGACTGATTTACTTAACCATTCCCTTTCAACTGGTGAGGTTCCAGATGATTGGAGAATGGCCAATGTCGTACGTACCAATACATAAAAAGGGGAGTAGAGAAGAAGCCAGTAATTGCAGGCCAGGTAGTTTAACATCTATAGCGGTCAAATTAATGGAAAAACTCCTAAAAAAACAGATAATTTCCCATCTAAAAATTAATGACCAGTTGGACCCAAAACAGCACGGCTTTACTGAGGGCCGATTATGTCAGACCAATCTTATTGATTTCTTTGACAATGTCACTAAAGTGTTAGATGAAGGTGGTGCCCATTATTTTTAATATATTTGTAAGTGACATAGGAGAAGGCTTGGTAGGAAAAGTTTGTCTGTTTGCTGATGATACAAAGGTTAGTAATAGGGTGGATATTCCGGGAGGTGTCTGCAACATGAAAAATGATTTAGCTTTACTGGATAGATGGTCAAAACTGTGGAAACTAGAGTTTAATGTCTCTAAATGTAAAATCATGCACTAGGGGTACTGATTACTGATAGCTGCAAGATGAGTGGACAATGTAGCAACGCAGTGGGAAAATCAAGCAGGATGCTCGGCTGCATAGGTCAAGGCATCACCAGTAGGAAGAGGGAGGTTGTGATGCCGCTATATAGAGCCCTGGTGAGGCTACAGCTAGAATACTGTGTGCAGTTCTGGAGACCTTACCTGCAAAAAGACATTATTCAAATAGAACGGGTCCAAAGGTGGGCAACAAAAATGGTGGCAGGACTTATCAGGAGAGACTTAAAGAATTTAATTTGTACAGTCTGGAGGAAAGAAGAGAGAGGGGGGACATGATTGAGACCTTTAAATATGTGAAAGGATTGAATAAGGTTCAGGAGGGAGGTGTTTTTAAGAAGAAACTTAATGATAGAACAAGGGGGCACAATCTGAAGCTAGTCGGGGGGAAGATCAGAAGCAATGTTAGAAAATATTATTTTACAGAAAGAGTAGTAGATGCTTGGAACAAACTTCCAGCAGAGGTAGTTGAAAAATCAACAGTCACTGAATTTAAACATGCCTGGGATAAGCACACATCTATCTTAAGATAAAGAGTACATACAGTTACTTAAGGGCAGACTAGATGGATCGTATGGTCTCCTTCTGCCATCAACCTTCTATGTTTCTAGTTAAACTTGAAAGAATACTATAAATACAGCTCAGTTACGTTCATTTATGAGCCATTCAAATTTGAACAACTGAGACAAGGTTTTCAGCTAGTAGATTACCTTTCCCCAGAACAGATTGCCAAGCCTCTTACTGCTAAGCTACCTCTGCTCCGGCACCATCCCCTTCTAACAACTGGTATTCTTGCCAAGAACATTTGTTGCCATATTTTGTTCTGAAGTGCTCATGTTTTTGGCAATATTCATTCAAGCATCACTTACATTGAAATACTTTGTCTTAGTGGTTTCTCTGTCCCCCCCCCCCACCTTCATTTTAGGCCGGGATAGGGGTCTGATTGAGAAAAAAACACTTCAAACACAAAAATTACCATTCCTTCCATATCCTATACTCTATACAAAAGTACGGCATCAGCAAGGACAGGGTAGAAAGAGATGAGTGTAGGCTTGGGGGGGGGGGGGGGGGGGGGGAGCAGCGGCTCTCTGACTAAAACCTAAAATTACTTATGCGTTCATTAACAGTCAAAATATATATGTGGGCAGATTATTCTCGGTCTGGCAATATTTCAAAGAGATGTTATACAATAAAAAATAGAACAATAGTTTACCTTTAACAGTTTAGCACCAATTTGGATGCATTTAATTTTACTCTCAAAATTCTTTTAAAGTGAATATCACATAAACCTACTCCACAATTATATCCCTCATTATAGCTTATGTTTATGTTAATGGTAATCCAATGACAGAAAATAGACTGCAAAAATACATCACTTTACACCTGATCACAATTAAAAAGGAAGTTCTATAATGTGCAAATACCTGCATACAATTTACACACTTGAATACAAGGGGTTCTTTAGCTTTTGCCAAAAGTCCTTTACTAATTATCTTTAAACAGAACCACAGATCATAACCTAATGACTCTAGCTAAACAAATATTAAATAATGTTTGTTGTTTCACTTAAAATCTGAATATTAACATTTACAAATGTGGAATGATTTTAACACAATTAAATTTAGCTACATATACATATATTTGACACAAAAATGCCCAAAATGTGAATATATTATTTAAAATATTAAATATCTAGACTTATCCAGTCAAAAAAAAAAATTTTACCCCACTGACCCGCAAAGTCTTGCATTCTAAGGTGAACAGGTTTTCTGCACCACCAGCTCCCGACTGGCATAAGCATGCAGTTGGGCATCCAACAGTGATAACATATAGCAGTGGACACTCATATCACAATGTGGAGTGGCTCATGCTGCCGTGGAGTGTGCTGTCTCCAGAGAAACTGAATGGTTAAATGGGACCATTTCAGCCTGAAGAGGCTTTTTGGAATCACGCCTGCGGGCAGTGAGGTACGAATAATTTTTTTTACATTTTTGCCTGGAAATTGACCTTAAATAATTCTGTACATTAGGTGTCCATAGACAATTTTAATAGAAATAACATAAATATGCTATCGTACCGCTTTCCATGGTCTTGGATGCCAAGACGCATCAGCAGGGCATGCATGTGTGTTACACTGTGACATATTTGGTGGCTTCTCAAGGATTTCACAGTTTTGATCATCCAAAACCTGTCCATTTGTCAACTGACAGAGCACCAATCTGGTTTTCATTCCACCACCACAAGTTTGTGTGCACTGAAAGAAAGAATAAAAAACATGTATCAAGACACACATTCGATTTTTAAATCAATAAGGAAGAAAAATAAAAGAATAAATTGGTAACAACTGCGGCGACAAGCTCTTATTGCTTACTGTGCAAATGCAATAAGTTTAAAGCAGAAGGTTAGGTTTTTGCTTTGCTATCTTTCAAATTTAGTCACAGATTTTTCTGTTGCATGTAAAGCACGGGTCAAGATTTCTTCATTCTTAACGATGGGCTGTTCATAGGACAATGCGGACTACAAAAAGTTGTTTAGCATCTGAGACCTTCAAACCCTTCATGGCAACAAGACTGACTAGAGCTCTGAGGAGAGCAGACATAGGTAGAGACTCTCTGCCTTCTTTTTTATTTTTATCAATTTCTTTTCATTTCTTCTCCATTTTTTTCTGAGAGGGGGCAAGTGAGACAGTGCCCTAAATACAGGATATGCTGTTATTGTTATTTTTTATACCTGCAAATCAGAAGTCTCAAACACTTGGCAGGCGTTCCCTGGCGGACTTATTGGGGGAAGAATATATATGGGCAAAAACCAAAACACTATAACAAGCAAGGCCATTAAAGTATAGTCTTGAAGTAACCCACTCGCAGCCCTGCCCCTTTGACTTTAAACTTTTGTTTGTGTGTTGTAAAGGTTAGGCTTCCTTAGAGATTTAGCATTGATTTAGACTCAAGGTACCACAAATTCACCCAGAATCCACCTTATGCACAACAAAATGCAGCTTTAATATCTAGCTTCAGAAAATCTGATTTGCAGGTATAGAAAATAACAAGCAGCATAGACTGAATTTAGGGCACTACCTCACTGGTTGCCCCCTCCCCTGCATACTAAACAAATCAATAAAGTTCATCTTCAATGTTTCCACTCACCCTGAGTCTGGGTACTGGTCATTCACAAGACTCCTGTATAATACCTCTCCCTGCCACTGTTTTCCTCCTATCCCACTGCTGCTGGATAACCCCAACACATCCACCATTGATTGCCATGTAGAACTGATGAAGAAACACATGGTGTCCGCACTCCCAGACAATTGTAGTGTCAGGATACAGAGGGAAGCAATGGTGCGTTCCACAGTAACGTATGTTGGACAGCAAGCATTTCAAAGCACTGTACGAAAGAAGACCAAAGCAGAATGCCATTTCTATTTCTAACATTCCTAGATTCCTTCAATCTGGGTTGGACAAGAGGATTGGCAGTATGTACGTGAACCCTTTAAGAGCCAGCCTACCTAGAGTTTCTGTAACCCTCTGTTCTTAGAGCATTTTCACTATTTTGCGCTACACATAATCAGCTGTTATTTTTGAGGGGATTTCCCAGGAAAATTATTTTTTTCATTTTTTCAGCAGCGTCTGGGCTTTAACATGAAATGTCTAGTATGTAATTTTTTAATATATTCTCAATATTTCTGGGTGAAATGTGTGCAAAAAAAATTACAATTTGTAGTGTTTACTTGTAATAAAAAATGTAAGTTTTTCAATAAAATCATACTGTGTGTAAAAGCCCAATTTGTAGTTAAAATTGTATCACATGTTTATTGGCCCTTTCTTGGCCCCCCAAACTGAAATAGCGCATTAGGAGATTTTCAGATAAAATACAACTACTATGCACACCTTACAGTTTTTCAAGGAAAACAGCCCTTTACATTTGAAATACCCCCACAAACTATATATTTTCTGGAAGCACACACCTCACGTTTAAAAAAAAAAAAAAAAAAAGAAAATTGCAAACAAGAAAAAACAAGTAAAAATACAATTCTGTGAAATACTCACCTGTAGAATTGGTATTATACGCATACAGCACGTCCTGCTCCATCTTATAATCCTTACACATGGGTAATCCTCCGCCCGAGGGCGCTGTTCACTGCAGACATGCAAAAACAGGCTCCTCCCGGCCCTACATAAACCGAGGGACCTCCCACAAATCCCCAGCATTGAAAAGCAGTGAGAAGGAGAAGCCGGGAGAAACCAACCACCCAGAAACTGGCAATAATAACAATGATAACAATCACCATACAGGGGATCCAGAACAAAGTGAAAACCAGGGTGGGTTGGAGCAGGACGTGCTGTATGCATATAATACCAATTCTACAGGTGAGCATTTCACAGAATTGTATTATTCTAAGCATACAGCACGTCCTGCTCCATCTTATAATCCTTACACATGGGACATCCAATAGCAGTGTCCGTAAGGTAGGGTGGGGATCCCCAACAGAAAAGGCAACAGCAAGCAGTTTAAACTACTGCCGCCTGCAAAACCTTGCGGCCAAACACAGCATCAGCTGAGGCCCTAACATCAACCTTGTAAATGAACAGAAGACCAAGCAGCGGCCTTGCAAACTTGTTCAACAGAGGCCTGGTGCTGGAAAGCCCAAGAAGCCCCAACAGCCCTAGTAGAATGGGCAGTAAGACGGAAAGGGGGAGTCTTCCCCTCAGTAGAATAGGCCTGAACCACAGCCTGATGAATCCATTTAACGCACCTAACCACATCCAAGGAATGCAAAACCCTCTCCTTGGGGTTACTAGGATTAGGGCACAAAGAAGGAAGGACAATATCCTGATTCAAATGAAATGCAGACACCACTTTAGGCAGAAAGTCTGGTTTGAAGCGGAACATCACCTTATCCTGGTGTCTCTCACAGTAGGGAGGCTGAATAGATAAAGCAGCCAACTCAGACACATGCCTAACAGAAGTGATAGCTACAAGAAAAACGACCTTGAGCGTGAGAACAGCGAGAGCAGCCTCCTGAATAGGCTCAAAGGGAGCACCCTGCAGGGCAGGCAAACAGATCCACATCCGGCACACCCCAACGGTGACACAGGGACTGGAATACCCTGTTGTAGAGGGACCATTCCCCCTGACGGGACGACCCCCTGCTCAGAGCATCTGCCAGCAGGTTCTCCGCCCCCGGAATGTAGACAGCCGAGATGCATTGGACATTGGCCTCCGCCCATGTTAGAATCAGAGATACTTTCTGGAGGGCCCCCTTGCTCCGGGTCCCTCCCTGATGGTTGATGTAGGCAACCGCCGTTCTGTTGTCCGAGCGTACCTGAACCGCCAGACCCTTCAGGTGATGGGTCAATTGTTCCAGCACCAACCTGACTGCCCTGAGTTCCAAGACATTGATGGGCAGATGGGCCTCCTGAGGGCCCCACCTCCCCTGGAAACGCAGAGACTTCCAGAATCCCTCCCAACCCGACAGACTGGCATCCGTTGTGACCGTCTCCCAGGAGGGGGCCAGGAAGGACGCTGGGTTCTTGTTCCAGACTGACAGAAGATGAAGCTGCAGAGTTCTCAAATGGAACTGGGCAAAGGGCACCGCCTCGAAGCTTGCCACCATCGAGCTCACCAACTGCATTCCCTGCCGGATGGAGGGATGAGGGCTCAAAAGCAGGGACCTCGCCTGCGTTGTCAGAGCTTCCACCTTCTGTGGAGGAAGGAATATCCTTGACTGAACTGTATCCAGAATCATCCCCAGGAACGGGGTCACCGAGGAGGGGGACAGAGAGGACTTGGGGTAATTGATCACCCAGCCGAAGGACTCCAGGGTGGACACTACCAACCGAGTGTCCAGCTCTGCCTGCCGCAGAGACCGGGAGGTGATGAGTATATCGTCCAGGTAGGGCAACACACGTATGCCCCTCAGCCTTAACAGGGACATCACCCCTGCCAGCACCTTGGTGAATACCCTGGGAGCCGACGTGAGGCCGAATGACAAGGCCCCGAATTGGTAATGCTGATCCAGCAGCGCAAATCTGAGAAATCTTTGGTGTCCTGGAAACACCGGAACGTGAAGGTAAGCATCCTTGATATCCACGGACGTCCCCTGGGCGCAGCGAGGCGATGGCCGAGCGCAAGGTTTCCATACGAAAATGTTTGTTTCTGACAAATTTGTTGAGGATTTTTAAATCCAGAATGGGTCTGACTGACCCGTCCTTTTTGGGCACTGTGAAAAGGTTGGAATAGAACCCCATGCCCCTGTCTCTTAAGGGGACCTTGCAAATGACCCCTAGATCCAGAAGGTCCTGCACAGCCAGCATCAAGACCCGAGCTGAGGCAGGGTCCTGTGGGATCCGGGACCCAACGAACCTGGTAGGGGGCTGTACAGCAAATTCTATCTTGTAACTGGAGGACACTACCTCCTGAATCCACCGGTCTGAGACGTGGCGTCTCCAAACATGCTCGAAGTGCTGTAGACGTCCCCCCACCCTGACGGGCGAGGGCGCCCCTTCATGCCTGGGGGGTCTTGGGAGGGGCTTTGGGCTCGGGCCCCCAGGAGGAACCGGGACGGCGTCCTCTGTTCTTGTTCCAGGAATCTACGCGAGACCCAGCAAAGGACACTCCTCTGCCTTGCTTAGCCCCACGGTAGGGGGTCGATTGGGAGCTCGGGCCACGAAAGGACCGAGTCTGACGCCTGCGCTGGGGCAACTTGCCACCCTTGGCAAAGATGTCTAACCTTTCTCCAAACAGGCGCAGTCCCTTAAATGGAATCTCCGTAAGGGCCTTCTTGGCAGCGTTATCAGCGGCCCACTGGCGCAACCAGACCGCCGGCGTATGGCTACCACCAGAGCAGAAGATCTAGCGATCAGCTTAATAGCATCGTCCGATGCAGATAGGATAAAGTTAACAAAAGTCTCACAGGTGGACAGAGTATTGGCAGCATCAGAGGACAAGTAATCCGCGCCTTCAAGAGCATTCCTAACCACAATCCTGAGCGCCGCAGCTGTAATGGCTAAGGCACAAACCGGGCGGAGCGACGCTCCCCCAAATGCAAAGGCATGACATGCCAATTGGTCAACACGCCGGTCCTCAGCGTAGTAGTGTCGGGGGAGTGCATAATAAAGGACAAACTTAAAAATACAATTCTGTGAGATACTCACCTGTAGAATTGATATTATATGCATACAGCACGTCCTGCTCCATCTATAATACTTACACATGGGTTATCCTCCGCCAGATGGCGCTGTGCACTGCAGACATGCAAAAACAGGCTCCTCCCGGCCCTTCATATACCCAGGGACCTCCCACAAATCCCCAGTATTGAAAAGCAGTGAGAAAGAAGCCAGGAGAAACCAACCACCAACTGGTAACAATAGTAATGATAAAAATCACCATACAGGGGATCCAGAAAAAGTAAACCAGGGTGTGGTGGAGCAGGACGTGCTGTATGCATATAATACCAATTCTACAGGTGAGTATCTCACAGAATTGTATTATTCTAAGCATACAGCACGTCCTGCTCCATCTATAATACTTACACATGGGACATCCAATAGCAGTGTCCATAAAGTAGGGTGGGATCCCCAAAAACAAGGCACAGCGGACAGTAAAGGCGCTGTCACCTGTAAAACTTTGCAACAGGCATGACATGAGCATAGGTTCTAACGTCAATCTCATAACAAGACACTTGAAGGGTATGAACAGAGACAAGCAACAGTCTAGAAACTTATTCAACAGAAAAACCTGGTGCTGAAGGGCCAATGGTACCCAAGCACCAATATAACGGGATAAAATGAAAAAGGGGAGATTCTTCCCCCTCAAAGGAATAGGTCAGTGTAACGACCCAACCAGCCCACAGGCAACAGAAGCCTCGTGGAAAACTTGTAACTTCCCCAAGGGGAATGAGAACTGGTCACTCGACCGAAGGCGGGAATACTGACCCCTTCACTAGCACGAAGCCAAGGGCTTTACTCAGGACCTGGAAACATCCAAGAAGGATTAATCCAAAGGACGCCGTGGCGCTGGAAACAGGCGATATCAGGCGCATATATAAGGAGGCACCCGCAGACTCCAAGAGCATCAGTCCCCCTAAGGGACAAGGAAGCCTCAGGGGAAAAATTGCAACACCTGTTGAGGGAATATAGACCCTCATATTAGGATTATTAAGAACAAGGTCCGTAGTTAGACTAAACAGACTAACACCATGAACATAGAACACCACTTGGACTTGAGGTCCGGCGTAAGAAGGAATACCCCCACGGCATGGGGTGCATATAGCTATATATCTATACATATACATACATCGAGCCAAGGCTGAGTAATCAGATCCACCTTCTCAGGCACATGTCTGACTGAGGCAGGAGCCCCCAGAGAAGCGACTTGGACTACAAGGCAGCTCAGACATCATCCAGCAGAAAGTCCCCAGGGAAAAATCCGCAGGGCAAACAAAATGAAAATTGATCCCAACAGGGACCATGGAACTACTTGGGAGATGCACCTAAGCAATCCCCAAGAGAACTCCTCTCAAGGAAGACATAACCAGCTTCCTACAGGAAAACAGCCAGGACAGAACCTGAACCTTCAGAGTCCCTAGATGGGGAGCCAACCCCAACCTATGCTGTAATGACTCTAGAACCCTGGGAACCGAGAACGTCCAACAGGGAAGAGACCAAGACTCATGCCAATCAATATGGGTATACCATAAACCCCAATAGACGGAGGAAGAGGAAGCTTGCTCCTAGCCCCCCATATACTGAGTCACCCAGAAGATAAGGCCCGTCTCCAAGGGGTGAATGAATCAGCTGTCAAGCCCCAGACTAGAGTCTGTATATTGGGACGACAAAGGAAGGGGCCTGACAAGGGCAGAACCGTGCTCCTGAGAGAGCGAGCAGGTCAGCATACTACAGCAGAAGCATCTGCGAACCACAGTCCACAAGGCCACCCAGGCCATTAATCTCACGGGTCCCCTTATCAGCACAACGTGCGCAGAACCCCACAAGTAGGGTGAACGAAGAGAAGGCATATAAAATAGAAAGCCGATGCATAATTTTAGTAAGCCCCCATGACCAGAGTCAGATTCTGGGACAGTAAAAACAAGGGCGGAGCCCCTGAGGTATAAGCGAGACCCAACAGAGCCACCCTAGTTGGCTCTCAGAGCTACACCAGGATAGCATAACCTGCCGCTGAAAGGCATCCATTGGAGCGAATACCGCTGAGAAGCAGGGGACCTAGACCCCCACCCAAGCAGGATCAGGGACCCTCCAGAGGGAGCATCCTGCTTCAAGCTCCAGACCAATAATAAACAGGCCATTGTCTTCCAACAGGCCAAGAGTCCCCAATAGACAGATCCTAAAAGAGGAGAAGTCCAGCCGTATAGAGACAACGGAAGGCATGCCTTTTTAACAAACCAGTAGGTAAGATGGACCCTCTAGGGGACCCTACCTAGGAACCACGGGGGGTTGTGGAAGAAATCCCCCCCCCCCGCCAACCTGCGAGACTTGGTACCCAAGGTGACCATCCACAGGAAGATGCAAGTAAGGAAGGGGGTGCCCCCTGACAGGGCCCTTGAATATGATCAGCTCAAGAGGAACCACCTTACCAAGGGGGAATGAGCACAGACCAAGCCCCAGGGTGCTGGAACCCCATGTAAACTCAATAACCTACTGTGCCGAAGAGCCCAAGGGCTCGGTATATAAGGGACATCATCTGATATGCCACCAACGGGCCCACCAGCTGCCATCCCGTAACTCCCAGGGGACACCGCTGGCCGACCAATCAACTCGGCCTGACATAGAGACTGGGGAGTAAGGAAAGACGACCCGGCAGGTCCTAACGCAGACGCCCCCCCCCCCCAGGCATGTCCGAGACATCACCCCCATTCGTGCCATCACCCCCATTCGTAGCCTGGGAACGAAAGAGAGGCCCCAAATAATGCCTCAATCCGCAGGGTTGGTCCTGCAACACCGTCTAGTAATGGTCTTGGTGTCCAGCAGACACAAGGGGAACTAAGAAGATCTAGTACTTCACAGGAGGCCGGAAGCCCCCCTTTGCACAGGGTGCCTGTGTCCCAAGACAGAGGTGTCCTCTGTAGGCCCAGTACGGTCTGCACCAATTCCTGAGGGAAAAGCAGGGGCTAGAAGCACCCTGACAATCACTGAGAGGGACCGCCCAGCAAAAGCTATCTTGTGTCCAGGGGAACTACCTCCTGGGACCACCAGAAGGAGAAGGTACATTCCTAGATGGGAGACAGCTGCTGCAGCAGTACCCTCGCCCAGAAGGGCGAGGGCGTCCCTTCATGCTTGGGAGGTCTTGGCAGATTTGGACTTAGTCCTGCCAGAGGGCCCAGGGCACTGCCTGCCCACCCCATGGTGGAAATCCACACCGAACAGATGGAAGCAAACCTCAGGTTCGAGTTTGACACTAACGTAAAGAGGTGGAGGGGTGACCCTACCCCGGGGAGGCCGGAGCGGCCTTCTGCGCAAGGGTGCTTTACCCTTTTTACCAAAAAGGTCCAAACGGGCCCCAGATAACCGCCGTCCTCTGAAGGGAAGGCAAGTGAGAGCCTTTTTCGTAGCCTCGTCAGCACCCCACTGTCGCAGCCAGACCAGGCGGCGAATAACTACCACAAGGGCAGAGGTTCTAGCACACATCTTAATGGTGTCATCCAGTGCTGACAGAATAAAATTTCATAAACGCATCACAGTCTGATAGCGCATTAAACACCCCCCAAGGGAGGTCCTCAGGGCGGTGATCTAGTACTTTTCTGACAGGAGTCCTGGCGGCCACCGCAGTGATGGCCGTGGCACAGACCAGGCGCAGAGCCGTCCCAGCACACGAGAAGGCGTGGGAAGCCAGTCTGTCAATGCGCCGGTCCTCAGCATCCCGAAGGGTACGGTAAAAAGGAGCCATCATGAAAGGGGGGTTAGTAACCCTATAACTGGTGCATCCACCACAAGAGGTGCTGACCAAAAATTAACCACATAAGGAGGGAAAGGGTACTTCCAATCCCAGACCCCTGGGACTCCTTTAAGTTTACAAGGCGATTCCCATTCTTGGGATATAAGATTCTGGAAATGATCCTGTTCTAGGAACTCCAAGCGTGGTGGCGCTGTATGGAAACTCTCCTTCTTAGGCTTGGGGGTCTCCCCAGGAGGGGAGATTGACAAAACCTCAAAGATCTTAATAAGAATTTCATCTGTGTCATACAGGCCCCAAGAACCGGGCCCAGAATCATCACAGCCCCCGGGCATCTCATTCAAGGAGCCCGAATCTGAGAATAGCTCACCTTCCTCAGAAGGATCAAGGTCCTGCATATCAGCAGAGTCATCTGTATCGTTAGGAACCGGAGAGCCAGGAGGCGTCAGGGACCTCTTTTTACCAGGGCCCATACGCTCTGCCAATCCAGAAAGCACCTGCTCCGCCGTAGGCAGCACGCGCGGCACGGATTGCAGGTCATCCCCGCTCGAGTGGGACTCATCATGAGTGATATTTAGGTCCGGGGAGACGGGTGTATTGAAGGGAGGTGCAGCCATTGGCAGACCTGCCTGTTCAGCACACGGTCCGCAGACCCGTGCTCTGTCAGCCTCAGCCTGGGGCTGACCACACACTGCACACAGCCGGTCATGTCCCAGAGGGACCCCGGTTACATAATTCTGAGATGCCTCCATATGGTGATTATCAGAGCAGTATGCCCGCAGGGATTTACGCAATAGGCAACCCTGGATGCCCCAAGACCCGCTAGGAAGTGGGAGAATTTGATATGTGGACCCGCTGTAATATGTGTTAGGCCGGGAGAAGCCACCGAAGTCCTGGCGTCTGAAAGACATAATGGGACAAGAGGGGTGGTGTCAGTGCCATGCGCAGCCGAATAGACATAGAACCATGCCGCCTCAGAGGGCACTTACATGACCAAGGGAGGAGGCGGACCGCACCGCGCGCGAAGATTGTCAAAATGGCGCCAAGCGAACCTCGAGGGGCGGGCCAGGCCAGCCTGTGACGCGGAGCGTGTCATGCCGAGTCTCCGCCTCCCCCAAAGAGCGCGAAGCTATAACCAACAGAAGTAGAACAGTTGGATAGAAGACGTATGCATAAAGATGCTGACACGCTGGAAATGATGCTGCCGTCTAGGCAGTTGTTAATGAAAGACAAACGGCTCGCAACTGTATAGCAGGAGCGCAACACTGACACCCAAATTAAAAATAAAAACCAAAGGCCTTAACGTGATACTTACTAGGGCTGCCACACATACCACCCCCCCTTTCTTTTCCCCCGAGTTACGGGAGGAAGCGAGGGAGAAGCGGACAGCGTCCATGGACTAAGTCTGTGCGGGGCACGGGCAAGAATGCGGGAGGGGCATCCACTACAGGCTCACCATCGGCCTAACCGCCTACCCTATGGAGGGGGATTGCGGTGGAGCGTGGCTCCGTTCAGCACACAAGGTGCTGCCGACCTTCACCCGACTCGCGCAGCCCAGGCTGGGAGGCATATTCTTCTGAAGAGGACGGGTGGAAATAGTCCCGCAGGGCCTCGGGCTGTAAAGCCCCGCTCGCCTGCGAGAGCGTGATACTTCATGTCTTCGCTGTTCAGCACTGCAGAGAAATATGGGGATTTGTGGGAGGTCCCTGGGTATATGAAGGGCCGGGAGGAGCCTGTTTTTGCATGTCTGCAGTGCACAGCGCCCTCTGGCGGAGGATAACCCATGTGTAAGTATTATAGATAGAGCAGGACGTGCTGTATGCTTAGAATATTGGGGCATCGACCTCGGGTGGCGATGTCCAGCACTTGACTAGGTCAGCAGGGAATGGATATTTCTTATCCACACTTTTAGGAACCCCATGAAGTTTGCTGGGGTGTTCCCATTCTTTCAGCACGAGGCTATTAAAATGGGTTTGTTCAGGAAAATCCAACCTCGTCCTAGCGGTGTGAAACAGACCACTCCTTTGCCGGGGAGGCGCGGCAGGGCGAGAAAGGGACAATACATCAAAGATCTGGGCCAACAGTCTATCAATGTCATCCGAGGACCAATGTTCAGAACCAGACTCCTCCTGTCCCCTGGACTCGTCGTCATATGACCCTGAGTCAGAGAACAGCTCCCCTTCGTCTGAAGGGGGATGTGCATAAGAAAGCAGTAAATCGTCAGATTCTATAGGAAAGATAGTCGATTCAGGATTTAAATGCCGCCTCTTGGCAGTGGCCTTACGCGCTAAGGAGCCAGCAATCAAGTTTTCAACACTAGCTAGTCTAGTGGCAAAATCAGGATGAGACTCCCCACTGGTTTTGGGGGTTAGACTCAGACTTGGGGGAGTAGGTGAAGTGAGGCGAGGCGCAGGCCCAGCCTCAGAAGAGGTGGGAAGACCGGCTAGCACCTGCTGTGCACAAGGAACGCAGACCCGTGCATTGTCACCGCTGCTAGGCAAGACCCCACAAGCTACACACAGACGGGCTTGTCCCGAAGGAACCCTGTTCACAATATCCTGAGATGCCTCCATATGGTGATTATTGAGCACAATAAGCCAGTAGGGATTGACGCTATAAAGCAACCCTGGATGCCCAATGACCCGCGGGGAAGTGGGAGTAATTTTATAATGGTCAGGACTGGGCGCTACACCGGGCCGGGAGGAGCCAAGCGAGAAGGAGCAAAAGCTAAAGAAAGGGTCACCCATGAGGGCACTTACAGACAGCGAGGGGAGGACAGTCTTCACCACGCGCGCGTGAGTAAAAATGGGGCCAAACGAACCTCGAAGGGTGGGCCAGAGCTGAAGGTGACGCGGAACGCGCCAAGCCAGACCACGCCCCCCCCCCTGGAGAGCGCAAAGCTCGAAGGCGCGTAGCCTATCAGAAACAGCAGTTAGAAACACCTGAAACCAGACCGAGTGAATTACCTCAGAGACTAAAATATGACAGAACAGAATAGAATACAGGAATAAACGCCGTAGCGTCCGCGAACAGAGCCTCCGTTAACCGTTAAGGGCTATAAAGCTTACTAGTGTAATAGGGTAAGGTTAGGCCATCGTACACACAACCCCTCACCCCTCTTTTTTCCCCCCAATAAAGGGGGGAACTAGGGAGGAAGGTGACCCAATACATGGGGTTCACCGCTACACGGGTCGTGGGGCGCTGATGCGGGAGGGGCATCCTCTGAAGGCTCACCATTAGCCTTGACAGCCTACCCTATGGTGGGGGATTGCGGTGGAGCATAGCTCCGTAAGCACACATGGTGCTGCCTACCTTCACCCGACCAGCGCAGCCCAGGCTGGGAGGCATTACTTCACAAGGAGGACGGGTGGAAATAGTCCCACAGGGCCACGGGCTGTAAAGCCCCGCTCGCCTGCGAGAGCTTGATACTTCATGTCTTCGCAGTCAGCACTGCAGAGATATTTGGGGATTTGTGGGAGGTCCCTCGGTTTATGTAGGGCCGGGAGGAGCCTGTTTTTGCATGTCTGCAGTGAACAGCGCCCTCGGGCAGAGGATTACCCATGTGTAAGGATTATAAGATGGAGCAGGACGTGCTGTATGCTTAGAATATCTGAAAAAGCAAACTTCCCCCCAAACAGAACAATACCCAACATGTAGCAGGTACTGTCAAGGGAAGAGTTGTCAAACACCTCAAAGTAAAGCATGCATGTAAGGGAAATTTTACTTGAAAATTCTGCTCTGCAGATAATTGCGCACCTTGCACTTTTTCAACCAAAACAACCCTTTATATTTAGAATATCCCTGAAAGTACACACATTAAGCTTTCTAGGCATACCCAGTTTATTGTAGTGGCTTCAGCTTTCTGAAAGTAATCCCTCGAAGAATTTTGGTTGCACAGGGTTTCCCTAAAGAAAATGTATACAAAAGCGGAATAAAAACACATTTTGCTAAAATATAAATATGCAAACAAGAAAAAAATACCATTTTGTGAATACTCACCTGTAAAATGGGTATTGTAAGTATGTCACACACCCCGCTTCAGATAGTCATTACACTTGGGTTATACCGACCTGTAGAGGGCGATCTTGCAGAGATGTCATGAAAAAAAGGGAGCCCCTCCCGGTCCATAAATACCTGGTACCTCCCACGCACTCCCCAGTATTAAGACAGCAGTAAAGGGACCAGGAAGAGCCAAAATAACCAACAACAGTAAAAAAGGTTCACCATAGAAAGGATCCAGAATACCAAAGGGCGGGGTGAAGCGGGGTGTGTGACATACTTACAATACCCATTTTACAAGTGAGTATTCACAAAATGGTATTATTCTAAGTATGTCACACACCCCGCTTCAGATAGTCATTACACTTGGGACATCCAATAGCAGTGTCCATAAAGGGCGGGGATCCAAAACAAGGCAACAAAGCACAAACTTAAACCACTGCAGCTTGCAGTATTTTGCGGCCAAAAACAGCATCTGCTGAGGCCCGCACATCAACCTTGTAAAACTTGGAAAAAGTGTGAACAGAAGACCAAGTAGCAGCCTTACAAACTTGCTCAACAGAGGCCTGATGCTGGAAGGCTCAGGACGCCCCAACAGTACGAGTGGAATGAGCAGTAACACTAAAAGGGGGAACCTTCCCCTTGGCAGAATAGGCCCCAACAATGGCCTGGTGAGTCCATTTACTAATGGAAGACTTGGCGGGAGCCAAACCTATCCTAGGCCCAGAGGGCACCACAAAAAGGGCGTCAGTCCTACGAAAGGAAGAAGTAGCCACCAAATAGTACTTCACACAGCGAACCACATCCAGAGAATGCAAAATCCTCTCCATGTCATTGCTGGGCTTAGGACACAAGGAGGGTAGAACAATGTCCTGATTAAGATGAAAGGCAGAGACCACCTTAGGAAGGAAATCTGGCTTGAAGCGGAAAACAACCTTGTCCTGATGCCTCTCAAAGTAAGGAGCCTTAATGGACAAAGCCGCCAACTCCGATACACGCCGAACGGAAGTGATGGCAACCAGAAACGCAACCTTCTGAGTAAGCGTAGAAAGAGCAATATCCTGCAAAGGTTCAAAAGGAGGACCCTGAAAAGCAGAAAGAACCAAATTAAAATCCCGAAATGGGAGCAAAGGCTTCCTAGGAGGCCGCACATGTGTAACTCCCTGGAAAAAGTCTTAACCAGAGGATAAAGAGCAAAAGACTTTTGAAAGAAAACCGCCAGGGCAGAAACGTGCCCTTTCAGCATACTAAGCTGCAAACCCAGGTCCAGACCATGTTGCAAAAATTCCAAAACCCTAGGGATAGAAAACACCCTGCAAGGCAAGGCCCGGACCTCGCACCAATCAATATAAGACCTCCAAATCCTATAGTAGATGGCAGAGGAAGACTTCTTTCTAGCCCTAACCAGAGTCTGAATGACAGCATCAGAAAGACCTTCCTCCTTCAAGATGGAGGTTTCAGCAGCCACGCCGTCAAAGCCAGCGCTGGTAAATTGGGGTAGATCAGTGGGCCCTGAGTGAGCAGATCCGGCAGAAGGGGCAGATCTAACTGATCCGCTGCCAACCTTACCACATCTGCGAACCAAACCTGTCTTGGCCATCTTGGAGCCACCAGGATTGCTGACTCGCCCTCTAGGGCCAGCTTGCGCACCCCTTTGCCCACCATGGGAAACGGAGGGAACAGGTACAGAAACCCCAGAGGCAGCGGATCCCGCGAGAGAGACAAAAATGCCGGAAGCTTGTGATTGTGACGAGAGGCAAAGAGGTCCACCTCCGGAGTCCCCCACCGGTGGCAAAGCGTCCGAAACACCTTGGGGCTGAGCGACCATTCCCCCCGGCGAGATGAGCACCTGCTCAGGGAGTCCGCCTCCGTGTTCTCCACTCCCGGAATGTACACCGCCGAGATGCATAGGACATTGCTCTCTGCCCAAGCCAGGATCAAAGACACTTCCCTGAGGGCACGCCTGCTGCGAGTCCCTCCCTGGTGATTGATGTAGGCGACCGCCGTCCGATTGTCCGACCGAACTTGAACCGGTAAGCCCTGCAACTGATGAGTCAAGTGAGCCAGAACCAACCTGATGGCTCTCAGCTCCAGAACACTGATGGGATCGTGAGCCTCCTGAGGCCCCCACAGTCCCTGAAACTGAAGATCCTTCCAAAACCCCCGCAGCCTGACAGGCTGGCAACTGTGGTGACCATCTCCCAATGAGGGGTCAGAAAGGATCTGCCCCTCATCAGATTGCTCGGTTCCAGCCACCACCGAAGGGAATGCCGAACCCGGGGGACATCAGAAAAGACTGATCCAATAACAGCGGAGACCCGTCCCAGGCCGCCAAGAGATGGAGATTGAGCTGGAGCGTCCTTGTGTGAAACTGGGCAAAGGGAACCGCCTCGAACGAAGCCACCATCAGTTCCACCAGTCGCATCCCTAGCCGGATGGACGGGCGAGGGATGGATAGGAGAAGCTGAGTCAATTCCTGAATCAAAAGAACCTTGGGCCGGGGGAGGAACACCCTGGACTGAGAAGTATCCAGAGACATTCCCAGAAACACCACCACCCTGGACGGAGAGAGGCAGGACTTGGGATAGTTGATCACCCAAGCGAATCTCTCCAGGGTGGCTACCACAGTCCTGGTATCTAGCTCCGCCTGGCTGAGAGAGGATGCCATAATAAGAAGATCCTCCAGATAAGGCACGATGCGGATTCCCTGGGCTCTGAGGAGGGCCATCACCCCTGCTAGCACCTTGGTGAAAACCCTTGGAGCCGAGGTAAGGCCAGACGGAAGGGCCACAAACTGAAAATGCCAATCTTCCACCATGAACCTGAGAAATCTCTGATGCGCCGGGAAGATTGGAACATGCAGATAAGCATTCTTGATGTCTATGGACGTCATGAAGTCCTCCTGCCGAAGTGAATTTATGGCAGAGCGCAGAGTTTCCATGCGGAACTTCCTGGGACGGATAAACCTGTTGAGAAACTTCAGATCCAGGATGGGACAAACGGAGCCATCCTTCTTGGGCACCGTAAACAGATTGGAATAGTATCCCAGGCCCCGGTCCGAGGGAGGCACGGGGCAGATGACAGCCATGTCCAGGAGATCTTTTACTGCCGCCCGGAGGCCCTGCGCGGCCAGAGGATCCAAGGGCACGCGAGACCTGAAGAATCTGGGAGGAGGCCGGAGCTCGAACTCCAGTTTGTAACCGGAAGACACCACTTACCGAATCCATCTGTCCAAGACCTCCTGGTCCCAGACCTGGGAGAAGTGTTGCAGCCGTCCCCCCACCCGCGAGGGTGAGGGCACCCCCTCATTGCTGAGCCGGCTTAGCAGCAGCTTTGGGCTTAGAGCCCCAGCTGTGACCTGGACGGGCACGTCCTCTTCCCCTGTTCCAGGAATCACTTCTGGAGGGGAAGACAGCCGATCCCCGTCCAGCTCTGGCCCAACGAAAGGAAGGGGTAAATGAAGCCGCCCCCCGAAAGGGGCGACATTGCTTCTTTCGCTGAGGTAACCTACCTCCTTTTTGCGACCGAATCCATCTTTTCTCCAAAGAGCCCCAAGCCCAGAAAGGGAAGAGCCGTAAGAGACTTTTTGGACACAAAATCAGCCGCCCACTGGCGCAACCAAACCGACCGCCGAATAGCCACCAGCAAGGCCGAAGTTCTACTACACATTACCATGGTGTCATCCAGGGCGGCTAGCACAAATGACAAAAATGAACTGAACAAATGAACTCATCACTAGCCGGGTCAAGCCTGGAGGTAGACAACAGGTCCCTGACAACCGACCTAGAAGCCACAATTAAAAGCGCAGAAGCATCAACAGGCCGCAAGGCCGACCCGACACTGGCAAAACCGTGACAAGCCATCTGGTCAATGCGTTTGTCCTCACCGTCCTTGAGAGTAGAAAAGTCAGGAGAATGCAAGACAGAGGTGCTAGACAACCCCAAAACAGGGGCGGGGGACGACCAGCGCTTCACCGCATCCACAGGAAAGGGATATCTCTTATCCCAACCCAGAGGGACACCCGGAAGCCGAGTAGGCCTCTCCCATTCCTTAAGAATAATGCCTTTGATTAGGGAATTCTAAGCGTGGCTTAGCCTCTTCAAAGAACTCCCCCTTCTGCAGAGTGTCACTTCAGGAGGAGAGATTGCCAAAACCTCACCATATGAGCCAGGACCTTAGGGGTATCCAAAGAATCCCCTGACCTCGCTCGGCATCAGCGCCCACAAACTGCTGATCGGCAGAACCATCCGACTCCTCAAAAAGCTCCCCTTCCTCTAGCGGGGGGTAATCAGACCAGTCCAGTGAATCACACTCCTCAAGATCAGAAGCCAACGTGGCTGGGGACAAGTGCTTTCTCTTAGCTGGGGCATTTCTGGCCACAGCGCTAGAAAATAATTTTTCAAGATTGGACAATCTGGTACACACCTCAGATTGCGACTCCCCATTCGTGACAACATCACACGGGGTACGGGTCAGGCGGGGAGGGGTAGGAGAAGGGACCGGCGGCGCAGAACCAAACGCATGGGATCCGGACTGCCACGTAATAGTCTGCTGCGCACATGGTATGCAAAGGAAAACATCATCCCCTGTAAGGCATGCCCCACACCCCAAACACTGCCGGGGTTGCCCCGAGGGGAGCCAGAGCCCGGTATCCTGGGAAGCCTCCATATGGTGATTTTATTGGTAGCCGCAATACCCAAGGGAATTACGCGATATAAGCGACCCGGGATGCCCCTTCTGTGTCCCGAATGGGAGGATTTATGGGGAGTTCCTAAATTAGACCAGGGACCCTAGGACCGGGAGGACCCCTTTAGGATCCAATACGGGTCCGACTGGAAGACAGAATACAGGGCTATTCAGCACCTCAATCATGCCCAAGCACACAAAATGCAGACATACTGATATGCAATAACATAAGAAATATATATATAAATATGCATGTCATGAAGGTAATGAGGCCCCACGGGCCACTCACGGAGGAAGATGGCGTCCGTCCTGCCAGAGGCTGGAGACCCGAGAAGCAGAGGGAGAAGAAGGGCGGGCCGGCGCGGTTCGCGCAACGCGCCTGGCCCTGCCCCTCCCCCCTGACAACGACGCCGCTCCCGGCCAGTGGCCGGGCTCCGCAGCGGCGCCAGGAGCATGGGGGGCGGGCCGTAGGCGATCGCGCCAAGCGCCCGACCCCGCCCCCCTACCAATCGCACCTGAGGGGAAGAAGCTCCCCCGCCGAAGCTGCCACAACGGCCGGCGCCGGCTGAGTTACCAGTACAATGCACCCGAGTGAATCACACACAGCACAAAGTACACAATAAAGACGATTACACTAAGGGAGAAGGCCCCCCCTCTAAGGAGCAAGGGCAATCCGGGAGAGGGGGAAACCATGCTGGAAGGTGGAAGGTCAAGGGATGGGGCATCCCAAACCGGGATCACCAACCCGGCAAAACCGCCTACCCCTTAGTATGGGGTCTCACGGTGGAGCGTAGCTCCTAAGCACCATTAGGTGCCGTCTACCCTTGCCCGGACCAGCAGCCTAGGCTGGGAGGCAAGGAGAAATACTAAGAAAGGGGGTCCAGGCAGAAATAAACTAACAAGCGGGCCGAGAGTTACCCCGGCTACCTGCAAGGAGGAGACATCCATCTTCTGACTTGCTCGCCGTCTGCAGAGATGAAAGACTGGGGAGTGAGTGAGAGGTACCAGGTATTTAGGGACCGGGAGGGGCTCCCTTTTTTTCAAGACATCTCTGCAAGATCGCCCTCTACAGGTCGGTATAACCCAAGTGTAATGACTATCTGAAGAGGGGTGTGTGACATACTTAGAATACAAGCTAAATCTGAAAGTGCAAGGTTTCCGAACAGAACAATACCCAACATGCATAGCTACTTTAAACCCTTTTAACAGCCTACTTTTATACCATGTCGCAATATGTATAACTATGATTTTTGCAGGAATTTCCAGGAAAATTATATTTTTTTTTGCGGCAGAGTTTAGGATTTAACATAATATGTCTTAAAATGTTTTTGCTAAAAAAATCAAAATATAAAAATATATTTTTTAAAAAATTGTCATTTATTTCAAATAAAACATTGATTTTATTAAAGAAAACTATATTGCATGTGAAAGCCCCATTTCTTCCGATTACAACGGTACCACATATGTATCAGTAGCACTCTGGTAATGCCCAGGAGATTCCCAAAACTGAAGAGAGAACTTATACATATAAAATTGACATATAAAAATACCATTCTGTGAATACTCACCCTGTAGAATGGATATTAGAGGTATGCATCACGCTCCTGCTCCAGTAATAATCATTACGTCTGGGATATAGTCCACAAGAGGGCGCTTTACTGCAGAGATGGCAAAAAAAGAGGCCCCTCCCGATCCATACATACCCGGGACCTCCCACTCATTCCCCAGTATAATTAAGCAGTAAGGGAACCAGGAGAAGCCAATAACAAGATTAACAATATTTAACAAGGAAAACTTCACCATATAGAGGATCCAAGAATAAAAAAAAGGCAGAGACAACCTTAGGCAAGAAGTCTGGTTTAAAGCGGAAAACCGGAAAACCACCTTGGTGTCTCTCAAAGTAGGGGGCCTGAATGGACAGAGCCACCAACTCAGAAACACGCGGGACAGAGGTGATAGCCACCAAAAAGGCAACTTTCCAAGTGAGAATAGACAGTGCAGCCTCATGCACAGGCTCAAATGGAGGACCCTGAAGAGCAGACAATACCAAATTCAAATCCCAAACCGGTAACAAGGGTTTGCGGGGAGGGCGCACATGAGTGACCCCCTGGAAGAAAGTCTTGACCAAAGGATGAAGAGTGAAAGACCTCTTAAAGAAAACCGCCAAGGCGGAAACATGCCCCTTCAGAGTGCTGAGCTGAAAACCCATATCCAGACCATGTTGAAGGAAGTCCAGAATCCGAGGGATGGAGAACACCTGACAAGGGAAGGCCCTAGCCTCACACTAGGCAATGTAGGTCCACCAGGTCCTGTAGTAGATGGTAGGATTTCTTCCTAGCTCTGACCAGAGTCTGAACAACCGCATCAGACAGACCCTTTTCCTTTAGGATGGAGGTTTCAGCAGCCATGCCATCAAAGCCAGCGTTTGTAAATTGGGGTAACAGAGCCGTTCTTGAGTGAGCAGAGGGTACTGATCGACCGACATCTGCATGACGTCTGCGAACCACACCTGTCTTGGCCACCTGGGCGCCACCAGAACAGCTGGCACTCCTTATTGAATCAGCTTGCGTAGGACCCTGCCCAGAAGGGGAAACGGAGGGAAGAGGTACAGGAGACCGAACCCCTGCCAAGACAGACATGGCATCCACCGCCAGAGCCAGAGGATCCTGGGACAGTGAGACAAAAGCTGGAAGCTTGTGATTGTGACGAGAGGCAAACAGATCCACATCCGGCCTCACCCACCTGTGACAGAGGGATAGGAAGACCCTGTTGTTGAGGGACCATTCTCCCTGGCGAGAGACCCCCCTGCTCAGGGAATCCACTTCCAGGTTTTCCGCTCCCGGAATGTAAACCGCCGAGATGCACGGGACGTTGTCCTCGGCACAAGAGAGAATCAACGACACCTCCAGGAGGGCACTCTTGCTCCGAGTCCCTCCCTGATGATTGATGTAAGCGACCGCAGTCCTGTTGTCGGAGCGAACCTGAACCGGCAGGCCCTGTAGGCGAGATGTCAGCTGCGCCAGCACCAACTGAACCGCCCTCAGCTCCAGAACATTGATGGGGGCGTGTGCCTCCTGAGGGCCCCACAGCCCCTGGAATTGGTGGGATCTCCAGTAGCCCCCCCAACCTGACAGACTGGCATCTGTAGTGACCGTCTCCCAGCACGGTGTCAGGAAAGATCTGCCCCCAAAAAGATTCTTCGAGTCCAGCCACCAAAGGAGGGACCGCCGGACCAGAGGGGACAGAGCAAAAGCCTGATCCAGAGACAGAGGACACTTGTCCCAGGCTGAAAGAAGATGGAGCTGAAGAGGCTTCATGTGAAATTGAGCATAGGGAACTGCCTCGAAGCAGGCCACCATCTGTCCCACCAGTTGCATCCCTTGCCGGATGGATGGATGAGGGTTGGACAGCAATGAATCAGCGCTTGAAGTCCACCTTCTGCTGAGGGAGGAAAATCCTGAATGGTATCCAGAGTCATACCCAGGAAAGTGGTCACCCGTGACGGAGAGAGTGAGGACTTGGGGTAATTGACCACCCACCCGAACCTCTCCAGTGTCGCCACCACCGTCCAGGTGTCCAGCTCCGCCTGTTGGAGTGAAGGAGACGTAATGAGAAGGTCATCCAGATAAGAATGCGAATGCCCCGGGCTCTGAGAAGGGCCATCACGCCTGCCAACACCTTGGTGAACACCCTGGGGGCAGAGGTGAGCCTGAAGGGGAGTGCAACAAATTGGTAGTGTTGTTCCCCTACCGCAAACCTGAGGAACCGCTGGTGCCCTGGAAAGACGGGCACATGAAGGTAAGCATCCTTGATGTCTATTGAGGTCATAAAGTCCCCTGGGCGCAGGGAGCTGATAGCGGAGCGCAGCGTCTCCATGCGAAAACGTTTGGTTCTGATGAATTTGTTGAGAAGCTTTAGGTCCAGAATGGGTCTGACGGAACCATCCTTTTTGGGCACTGTAAAGAGATTGGAAAAGTAACACAGACCTCTCTCTCCCAGGGGGAACCTGACAAGCGACCACCATGGGCTGAAGGTTTTGAACCGCCAACAACAGTCCCTGAGCTGCCCGAGGGTCCGTAGGAACCCGTGACCTGAGGAATCTGGGAGGAGGCCGGTCAGCAAACTCCAGCTTGTATCCGGAAGAGACAACCTCCAGAATCAATTTGTCTGAGACTTGTTGAGCCCAGACCGGAGCGAAGAGCCGCAGCCGTCCCCGCACCTGCAAGGGTGAGGGCGCCCCCGCATTGCTGAGCGGGCTTGGCAGTGGATTTGGGTTTGGCACCCCAAGAGGATCCAGGTCGGGCACGGCCTCTGCCCTTGCCCCAGAAATCTCCCCTTTGTCCCGCAAAGGATACCCCCCTGCCTGACCTAGGCCCACAAAAGGAGGAAGTGAAGGAGCCCGAGCCCCAAAAGGGTCTCGTCTGCTTCTTGCGTTGGGGTAACTTACCTCCCTTAGCAAAAAGGTCCAAACGATCACCAAACAGGCGCAATCCTTGAAAGGGAAGCCCCGTGAGAGCCTTCTTGGCAGCATTGTCAGCTGCCCACTGGCGCAACCAGACCGAGCGGTGGATAGAGACCACCAAGGCCGAGTTCCTGCTACACATCCGAATGGTGTCATCTAAGGCAGAGAGAACGTAGGGGATAAACATCTCACATTGTGACAAGGCTCTAAATTCAGCACTAGAAGGATCCTCATTGGAGCCGTCCAGAAGGCCCCTGATCAAGGTCCTAATAGCCACGGCCGTAATAGCGGAAGCACACACCGGGCGCAAGGCCAAACCCACACAGGCAAAAGCGTGGGAAGCCAGTTGATCAATACGCCGGTCCTCACTATCCTTCAAAGTAGTGGAATCCGGGGAATGCACAACAAAAGTATTAGACAACCCCAAAACAGGGGCGTCCACCTCGGGAGGAGTTGACCAACATTTGACCACATCCGAGGGAAAGGGATACCTCCTATCCCACCCCTTAGGGAAACCGGGAAGCCGGCTAGGCTGCTCCCATCCCTTGAGAACGAGATTATTAAAATGCGTCTGTGTTCTGGGAATTCCAAACATAGTTTTGCGGTACCAAACAATTCCCCCTGCTGCTTAGGTGGCGCTGCAGGAGGGGAAATGGCAAGCACCTCAAAAATTTGAGTCAGAAGTCTATGGGTGTCATCAGCATCCCAATGCTCTGAGCCGGCATCAGCGCCAAGGCAATGCTGATCGTCAGAGAGATCTCAAAATATTTCCCCTTCCTCGAGAGGGGTATAGTCAGACAAATCAAGGAAATCATCTTGTTCAAAGGTAAAGGCCGGCGCAGCGGGCGCCACGTGCCATCTTTTAGCTGGAGCCTTACGGGCTGCAGAGCTAGCAATCAATCTCTCAACGTTGGCCAGTCTGGCGGAAACATCAGATTGCCACTCCTCGCTAGTGTTAATGTCACTAGGGGTCGTAACCAGGCGCGGGGGTGTGGGGGATGAGGCCGAGGGTACTGATCCGGCCGCACGGGACCCAGATTGCCGCACAATCACTTGCTGGGCACAGGGTACACAAACCCGCACATCATCGCCCACAAGGGATGCCCCGCACACCACACATAGCCGGGGTTGCCCCGAAAGAACCCCGAGCACAGTATCCTGGGAAGCCTCCATATGGTGAATTAGTAGTCGCAATGACCAGTGGGAATTACGCTGTGCAGCTACCCGGGATGCCCCTTAAATGTCCGCTAGTGGGAGGATTTACACTTAAGCCTCCAATATAGGAATTTTAACCTAGGGCCCAGGACCGGGAGAAACCTCTAAGTAGGTTGTCTCAGCCTGAAAGACACAAGCACAAACAAATTCCCCATCAGAATGCAAGAATATCCATAACAATGCAATTGCACATTATAAAGCTATGGAATAAGAAAAGCCCGCTGGGGGCAATCACAGCACTGCAGGCACACACGATCCATGCAGGGAAGATGGCACCGATCATCTCCTGAGGGGGCGGGCCAGATGCGGAGCGCGCCAGGCGCTAGGCCCCGCCTCCCAGAAACGCGGGGACTGAACAGGGAGGCCAGGCAGACAAACACCCGGCCCCTAGCAACTGATGACGTCACCGGCCCACCGCCGCAGCCGAGCGCGCGCGCGGGTCAACTCATTCAAATAAATGACATGCTGGAAGAATGGAGTGGGAAGGAGCGCTTAGCAGGAGCCAGCGCTGTGAAGCGATCACACAAATAACACACACAGTGGCAAAACACTAACTAGCACACCGACACCGCCCCCCCCCCCGACTAACCGGACAAGGGAGAAGGGGGATAAGCCCAGCAATACATTTGGTTGCATGTAGTAGGGGCTAAAGCGAATGGGCCATCCCATGTCAGGCTCACCAACCTGTGCCGCCTACCCTTTGGTGGGGGATTTGCGGTGGAGCAATGCAAAGCACATCTAATAGGTGCTGCCTACCATCACCCGGACCTTGCAGCCAAAGCTGGGAGGCAGGTAAAAGTGGCACGGGTGGGAATAGGACATAGGTCCGGGGGCTGTGCAGCCCGGCTTACCTGCAAGGAGAGAGCCATCATCTTGACCCGGGTATATATGGATCGGGAGGGGCCTCTTTTTTTGCCATCTCTGCAGTAAAGCGCCCTCTTGTGGACTATATCCCAGACGTAATGATTATTACTGGAGCAGGGCGTGATGCATACTTGGAATATACAACTACCATCCACACTGTAAAGGGATGGCCCGGTGACCATCTCTGCATGGTTTGTAGAACAGGGTGCAGGGTCCAGCTTCAGTGGCCCCAGGCTCTTCTGCCCCCCCCCGGGCTTTGGGGAGGCAGGTAATGGGGGGCTGGGGGTTACTGGCAAGTCACCCGCTAGCCGCAGGTGCCTTTCCAGCCTCCTAAGCCTTGTGAACTGGTATAGGGATCTCATCAAGGGGTTAAATGTAAAAGAAAAGACACACACACTAGAGAAAAATTATATTTATTTTTTTTCTTTACTGACCTTTGATCCTCCACTGTCCCCCGGCTATCCTGTCCCACGGAACTCCGATAACAGATGCCAGGTGATCGCTAGAGGGGAGCAGTTGGAGGCATGGATCACAGTCCCGTACCCAATCTCCCTCCAGCGATCACCCAGCACTACTGAGCATCTGCTGGTGGGATGACGTCAAGGATTATGTAATTCAACCCCCCCTCACAAAAGGCGGGGCTAGTGACGACGATGGAGGAAGTGGAGAAGAGGGCCCTCAGGCCCTCTCATCACCACGGAAAAGCACCAGCACAAGCAGGTGGGGGGCCTTTTGGGCCCTCTCCTGAAGTCGTAAAAGCCCCGTGGGGGATTGGATTCCCCCCCCCCAGGTGAAGAGAAGACCTGGCCGGATTGTTTGTGGTCAGGTGGATCGATTGGGTCAGGTGAGTTTTTATCTTTTATAGTTTTATTCTTATGGGGCTTTAAAGTCAGCTACGTGAGTTTCATAGCTGACACTTAAAGGTTGGAGAGGCAGCTACGCGAGACTCATGTAGAGGCAGCTACGCGAGACTCATGTAGCTGACACTAAAAGGGTTAGAAGGACAGGTTTGATGGAGAACAGACCTTAAATAGCCTGTTTTACCAAAAGTATTGTAATAAACTTACCTGAGCTGGGCAGCGTCCCCAAGGCGTTGGAAGTCAGAGCACTCAGCGAGCATCCATGTCCACCTTCCTCGCTCCCCATATGTGGTGCGGGCACGTGCCCTGCGCTCTGTGCAGTTTGCCCCAAGTAGAGGCTGAGTCTCCTCTAACAGCTGAGCAATCTGGGGCTGGTCAGCCTTACTGGCCAGAGCTGACGAGCCCCCGGGAGTTGTGCGGCTAATCTGGCCAGTTATCTTAGATGCACCAATCACTCCTCAACACCAGCCAGTTAGCCCACAGCCTCCCATTGGCCAGCCACCCCTTAAATAGGAATTGAGCCCTGACTCTGTATATCTGTTGCCGACTCTGCTCTGACAGACCATCCCTGTCTGCTGCCTGAACCGACCTCTGCCTGTCCGAACATCCTAGTCTGATGCCTGAACTGACCTCTGCCTGTCTGACCATGATTCTACCTGCTCTTTTGGATACCTTGCTACCTCTGACCCCCCGGCTTAGACCCCTTGGCATTCCTCGACCACCCTCCTGCTCCATCCCAGTGTTTGATGCATCATTAGACTAATAACTCATGTAGGACCTTGGCACTCTAACCAGCCCCTAGGTTCATCTGCCTTCACAGTAAGCTGACATCTCTTGCTCTATATAAGACCTGTGGGCAACTGTGTCTGGTGAGGCATATCTAGTGTCCCAGCAAATGGGGGCTTGGCTATAGGCTGAAGAGGCAGTGGAGATTGGGGGTTGTCAGCTCACAGAAGGCAGGAGTCCCACAAGGCATTACAGCGGATGTGACAACGGCAAGGCATCACAAGTATAGAGCACAATTAGTTTGGCTTAATAATTTTATTATATGATAAATATATTACGAAACAATAAGGCACTTTGTTTTCTTTTGAAAATGTTATTTTAGGCAAACAAACTGATTAAATAAAAAGAATCCAATACAATGTTAACCCAGTTGGAAACATGTATACTACTTTGTTTGTGACAGTAAAACTGAAATGGATGGTATATTATACATTATTATGGTTTTAATAAAAAATATATGGAATTAAAGGGACAGGTTTCTGCCCTGACCATTTTATTTAGAGGCCCATCATAGATAACATTTTGCAGGTTGTGGCTCATGTATTACCCCATTTTCAAAAGCTTGTTGAGCCCTGAAATCCTAATATGATTCTTTCTGCTTTTCAAGATTCACTTTTTGAAACTTTAAATATGGTTTCCTTTCTATACTAGACTCAAGGGGTTGTTTTTTTGTAACAATACTTCTCTCAGGTTAGTCTCAGAGTATCTACTACAAAAAGACACCTTCCCCATTAATGAGGAAATTGTTCTTCCTTCTTTTTGTTCATAAATATCTCATCCTGAGGAGAGGTTGATACATCTTTTAGATGTTTACCTGGCGTTAAATTTTACCTTTATAGGACTAAGGATTTTCACCCCCCATACAGCAAGAGGCATCTGCCCTAGTACTGATGAGAGCCTAAAGCTCGAAACACGTGTCCACTAGTTGGATGTGTCTGGCTGTATAAAATTTAAAGCTAATCCTTGGCATTGCACCCTTAGCAGTTCTAAGGGCCTTGCATGGCACAGAGATGCAGTTCTAAGGGCCTTGCATGGCACAGAGACGTAAAGAGATGTTTTGCATAGCTCCGCCCACTGCAAAGGTAGATGGGTAATGCTATCTGTCTTTGGACTGGGTACTGTGCAAATACTTTCCGTTGTAGGAAAGCCACTCTTTTCCTTTACCTAAGTAGAGGGTTTTTTGGTCTCTTTAGCCCCCCTATATTAAGCCTAACATGGGTCTCTCCACATACTGGCTTGCGACTATCTTTTTCTCTTTACTTTTATAGGACCAAGGATTTTAGAAAGACAAATACTCTTTTTGGGTCCATTGAAGGTCATATAAAAAGGGAAACGGCTCCAATTAGGTAAGTAGATCAGGATAGGGGTTACCTTATGTTATTTGGTGAAGGGTTAGGAGCCTTTTATGAAGATCACAGATTTTTCCACAGGATCAGTAGGATCTTGGTGGGCTTTTAATGCAGTAAATGCAGTGGTAGGTCAAATTCTGTACACTGTTGCGGATTAGTACTTTTGGGTTATTTTTTTGCATTCCCATTGTTCAGGATTTGACGCTGCATCCTCCATATGCAACAGAACTAAAAGTTTTAGTGATAATCATAAAGGTTCTTTTCTTTGTGCATGTGGAGAAACTAGGTACCCCCAGGTTTTAATTCTTGGGTCTGTAAAGTAGAAGAAATGTTTCTCATGTCGGATGTTCTCAGTAACCACTTGTTACAAACTGGGTATTGTTACCGGGGACAGTTTGATGTGCTCAGAAGTGAAGCAAATGTATTTCGTGTCCACATTATCCTATGGACATCTCATAAGAATGACGAAGTCTTAACGCTACATCCTCCACAGGCACAGACGAAAGAAATGTTACAGTGAATACTAAAACATTTGTATCTAATTTATATACATACCAGGGATTTATTGTAGCATTAAGGCTAAGTACAATGGGTAGGGAAATAAGAGTTAACAATTCACAATTCCAGTATTAGCTGAATAGGGATAGAGGAGTGCAAAAATACAATTCTGTGATTACTCACCTGTAGAATTGGTATTATATGTATACAGCACGTCCTGTTCCAGAATATTCCTTACACATGGGTAATACATCCACAAGATGGCGCTGGACTGCAGAAAACAGCTTGTGGCTCCTCCCGACCCTATATAAGTCAGGGACCTCCCTCAAATTCCCCAGTATTGACAATCAGTTAACAAGAAGCCGGGAGAACAAGAATAACAGGAATTCAAAAATGAACATATGAATAATCACCATACAGAGGTAGCTAAGAATAATGATAAGGGTGGGATGGAACAGGACGTGCTGTATACATATAATACCAATTCTACAGGTGAGTAATCACAGAATTGTATTTTTTTAAGTATACAGCACGTCCTGTTCCAGAATATTCCTTACACATGGGACATCCAATAGCAGTGTCTGTAAGGTAGGGTGGGATCCCCAAAAATTAACAGCGGGCAGTTTAAACCACTGCCGCCTGCAGAACTTTGCGACCAAAAGCATCATCAGCTGAGGCCCTAACATCAACCTTGTAAAACTTAGAAAAAGTATGAACAGAAGACTAGGTAGCGGCCTTGCAAACTTGTTCAACAGAAGCTTGGTGCTGAAAAGCCCAAGAGGCACCAATAGCACGAGTAGAATGAGCAGTAAGGCGGAAGGGAGGCTCCTTCCCCTTAGCAGAATAGGCCTGTACCACAGCCTGACGGAACCACTTGCTGATAGTGGATTTAGCTGGAGCCAGACCCTTTTTAGGTCCAGACGGGAGCACAAAAAGAGCATCAGTCTTCCTGAAGGATTCAGTAGCCACCAAATAGAACTTCAGAGTCCTGACCACATCCAGAGAGTGTAACACCCGCTCCTTAGGGTTACTAGGATTAGGGCATAGAGAAGGCAAAACAATGTCCCGATTGAGATGAAAAGCAGATACAACCTTAGGCAGAAAATCTGGCTTAAAATGAAACACCACCTTGTCCTGGTGTCTCTCAAAATAAGGGGGTTTGATGGAAAGCGCCGCCAACTCAGAAACATGCCTAACAGAAGTGATAGCCACCAAAAAGACTACCTTAAGAGTCAAAATGGACAAAGGGGCCTCAAGCAAAGGCTCAAAGGGAGACCCCTGCAAGGCAGATAAGACCAAGTTCAAATCCCAGACTGGTAACATAGGCTTACGTGGAGGACGCACGTGAGTAACCCCCTGGAAAAAGGTCTTGGCCAGATGATGGTGAGCAAAGGATCTTTGGAAGAAAATGGCCAAAGCAGAAACATGACCTTTGAGGTTACTAAGTTGAAGACCCAAATCCAAACCGTGTTGCAGGAATTCCAGAATCCTAGGGATAGAAAACACCGGACAGGGAAGCGACTTAGACTCACACCAGTCAATGTAAGCATGCCATACCCTATAGTAGATGGATGACGAGGACTTCTTCCTAGCCCTAATCATGGTACTAACAACAGAGGCAGGCAGCCCCTTTTTCCATCAAGATGGAGGTTTCAGCAGCCAGGCCATTAAAGCCAGCGTTTGTAAAAAGGGATGGCGTAGCTGCCCCTGAGTGAGCAGGTCTGGATCCTTGGGCAGAGCATACTGATCTACTGCCAACTGCACGATGTTTGCGAACCACAAAAGTGGTTAGCCTTAATAGCCTTAACGAAAAGGGAGAGGACCCGGAGACACCACAATGAAGTCTACCCATCTGAAAGACATAACAAGATATCCCCATAAGAATTAACAATAAAATATATATATATAAAGCAGGGGCACTCACGGACCGCGGTAGGAAACAGCAGACATGCAGCACGGGGAAGGTAAAAATGGCATCCGCATATACCTCGAGGGGCGGGCCGCAGAGAAGTGATGTGGAAAACGTCATCCGCAGAACCCCCCCCGAAGAGCGCAAATCATATAATCAAAAAAATCAAATTATAAGGCACCAGATGACGGGGGTCCTGATTCCAGAACGAAAAGAGCAAGACTGACTAGTGTGAACCAAAGAGTAGGTCGGGTTATCCCTGAACTAGGGCCCTCCTACCCAGGCAACTATTCATTCCAAGGCGCCACATAAAGGGGGAGGGGACCCAAACCATAGTGAATATAACACATGGCTAGAGGGGTGAGAAGCAGAGGGTAACGGAAAAGACAGGGAGGATGTCCCTAAACTAGTACCCCCTAACTAGACAGCTATTCCATTCCAAAGCGTGAAAAAAAAGAATGGGTAGTATGGGGTATAAAGAGAGAGGTGAGTAAGAAAACTTCCTAAAATTAGCAAAGTGAAAGTCACTTGAGTATTTAAAGTTAAACATTTAAAAAAATATACATGGTTGCAATTGTAGGTACAGTTGTAACAGCTATACTGAGTTCTTTATTAGTTATTATATAATTTATATTATTTTGTTTTGTTAATATTTGGAAGTTTTGTATTGTGTTGCATTCCTTTTTTTCAGATATACAATAGATATCTATAGTTTCAGATAAAAAATTGTAACATAATAAAAAAAGTATACTAACTTTTGCACTCCCTTGTATACCTGACCTAAGCCCACAGGCTTAAAGGCATATTCCTAGAGCCAGATACAGTCTGGTTGCAGAGATCTCAACCTTAAAGCTGAAAGTGTGCTCCCGACCAGCCCCGCGCATACATCATCCACCAATGAAAAAGTCCAAATCAGCAGTGGAACCTCCTGCTGCCAAACAGAGAGGAACCTGCTCCCACATGATTAGCAGTAACATTGCTGAACATCGTAGAGCACTGCAAAACTGGTACTACTAATTAATGACAACGCTAATGTTTAAAATTTCATTTTTCTTACCTCTCCCCAGCTTCCAAAATTCCACTGAGGACAGGGTCCCGAATCACAGTGTCTTATTTCTGGTGGCTTGGCAGTCTCATCACAAAAATTACTTAACCTTCCTTCAGTATCTTGGCACACCACAGCTCTTCGCTCAAAGCCACCTGCACAAGTACTGGAACACTATTGAAAAAGTTACAGAAAAAAGTGCTGGTCAAAAAGAAGAAAAAGCAAGGCATAGGGATTTTTAGTCTCACATTTTTTTATGAGAAAAACATTTTTTAAAGTTTTTTTTTTATAAATCAATTGCACAATGCTGAATTGCACAAAAAAAGGTGAGAAAAAAATGTAATCTTAATTTTTTTTCCACAGTGCTATTCAGCATCTTTTTTAGCTGTGCAAATTTATAAAACATTTGAACCACTAGACATGGATGAAGTGCTCCCTAGTGCTGAGCTGTGTGCACTCTGACTGAACACCTTGTCGCTGGGGGCAGGGTTGCTTGGCCAGGGAGTAATATGGCTGACTCTATTCAGTTCGCATTGTTATGAATATTATGGGGCGAAGGCTTTATTAAAAAAAGAAACACAGGCTGTTTTGGGGCTCTGGACTGGGGATGGTGACCACATAAACTTCCCTTTAAATACCGTGTTCTGACTAAACATCAGAACAACTTTTTCATGTCAACAGTATGAATCAACATAAATCTCAAAAAACAAAGTGTAAATGTCAATTATTTACATGTATTATAAAATATATAGTATACTGCTTACAGCTCCCCATGGTCCAGTCCTCCATTGGTCCCCATGGAACTGCTTATTTCGTTCATGTATCTCATGATCTCTAAACGTTTGTGGGTTTTCTGGCTGTGGAACCCGTACTGGATGTTCATGACTACCAGGAAAATTGTTGTATACTTGGCATGCTGCCAAATTACACTCTTGTTCTGCAGTGGGTCTGTTGTCAGGATCACAGTTTTCATCATCAACTCTTCCATGATAACTGGTGCAAACAACTTGTCTCATCACCTTCCCGATCCCACAAGTTACTGGGCACTGCTCGATAAAAATAGACAATAACCAAAAGTCAAAATATATTTGGATGAACGTTTTACTAAATAATATTTGTTTTAGAGCAGTATTTTTCCTTACAGGAGACCAATCGCCGGACTGCCATTCTCCACAAGGTGTAAAGCAGCTAGAGACTTCAGTTGGTCTTGGTAAATTGCCACATAATGATTCTTCAGCAACTCCTCCTGAAGCATCTCTACAGCTTACATACCTAGCACGGTTACCTCTTCCACAAGAAGCAGAGCACTATAGAAAAAAAGTAGTATTGTAAGCTATACCATTTATATTGTAAAGAAAAATAAAAACAAAGTTGTCATATGGGAATTTAAAATGTGTATAAAAATACGATTTTGTGATTACTCACCTGTAAAATGGGTATTATAAGTATGTCTCACACCCTGCTTCGGAAGATTAATTACACGTGGGTTATGGTCCAGTAGAGGGCGAACTTCTGCAGAGATGAATAGAAAAAGAGGCCCCTCCAGGTCCATAAATACCTGGGACCTCCCACACATTCCCCAGTATAAGAAAGCAGTAAGGAGACAAGGAAGAGCCAATAAAATTCACGAGAAAAAAGTTTCACCATATAGAGGATCCAAGATACAACTCAGGGTGGGACGAAGCAGGGTGTGAGACATACTTATAATACCCATTTTACAGGTGAGTAATCACAAAATGGTATTATTCCAAGTATGTCTCACACCCTGCTTCGGAAGATTAATTACACGTGGGGCATCCAATAGCAGTGTCCAAAAAGGGTGGGGATCCCAACAGGCAATAGTGCACAAATTAAACCACTGCAGCTTGCAGAACCTTGCGGCCAAAAACAGCATCCGCTGAGGCCCGCACATCAACCTTATAAACTTGGAAAAAGTATGAACAGAAGACCAAGTAGCAGCCTTACAAACTTGTTCAACAGAAGCCTGGTGCTGAAACGCCCAGGAAGCCCCAACAGTACGAGTAGAATGAGCAGTGATCTGGAAAGGGGGATCCCTCCCCTTAGCAGAATAGGCCCTAATAACGGCCTGATGAGGGCACCACGAAAAAGGCGTCCATCTTCCGGAATGGTGAAGTAGCCACCAGATAGTACTTTATACATCTAACGACGTCCAGAGTGTGCAAGGCCCCCTCCTTGTCATTGCTAGGTTTAGGACACAATGAAGGAAGCACAATGTCCTGATTGAGGTGAAAAGCAGAGACAGCCTTTGGCAAGAAGTCTGGTTTAAAATGGAAAACCACCTTGTCCTGATATCTCTCAAAGTAGGGGGCCTGAATGGACAGAGCCGCCAACTCAGAAACACGTCGAACAGAGGTGATAGCCACCAAAAAGGCAACTTTTAAGGTGAAAATGGATAGAGCAGAATCCTGCACTGGTTCAAAAGGAGGACACTGAAGGGAAGACAACACCAAATTTAAATCCCAAAAAGGTAACATGGGTTTGCGAGGAGGGCGCACATGAGTGACCCCTGAAAAAAGGTCTTAACCAAAGGGTGAAGAGCGAAAGATCTCTGAAAGAAAACCGCCAGAGCGGACACATGCCCCTTAAGAGTGCTAAGCTGAAACCCCATATCCAGACCATGCTGAAGAAACTCCAAAATCCGAGGAATGGAAAACACCCGACGAGGAAAGGCCCTAGCCTCCCACCAATCAATGTAGGTCCGCCAGGTCCTGTAGTAGATATTAGAGAAAGATTTCTTCCTAGCCCTGACAAGAGTCTGGACAACGGCTTCAGACAAACCCTTTTCCTTTAAGATGAAGGTTTCAGCAGCCACGCCGTCAAAGTCAGCGTTTGTAAATTGGGGTAACAAAGCTGACCTTGTGTGATCAGATCCGGAACCAGAGGCAGCATGAATTGATCGACCGCCAGCCGGACGACGTCTGCGAAACCACACCTGTCTTGGCCACCTTGGGGCCAGCAGGATTGTTGGCACACCCTCTTGAGCCAGCTTGCGTACCACCTTGCCCACCATGGGAAAGGGAGGAAATAGATACAGGAGACCGAGCTCCCGCCAGGACAGAGACATGGCATCCACTGCGAGAGCCAGAGCTTCCTGGGACAGAGACACAAATGCCGGAAGCTTGTGATTGTGACTAGAGGCAAACAGATCCACCTCCGGACTCCCCCACCTGCGACAGAGAGATAGAAATACCTTGTTGCTGAGGGAACATTCCCCCGGCGAGAGGTTCCTCTGCTCAGGGGGTTCGCTACCAGGTTCTCCACCCCTGGAATGTAGACTGCCGAGATGCACGGAACATTGCTCTTGGCCCAAGCAAGAATCAGACACCTCCCGGAGGGCACTCGCTGCGAGTCCCACCGTGGTGATTGATGTAAGCGACCGCTGTCCGATTTGTCCCAAACCGATAGAAGATGGAGCTGAAGGGGTCCCATGTGAAACTGAGCAAATGGCACTGCCACGAAGCAAGCCACCATCAAACCTACCAGCCTCATGCATAGGACGAGGGCTGGACAGAAGAAAACTAAAACGAGCCTGAAGAACATCCACCTTCGGCTGGGGTAGGAACACCCTGGTCTGAATAGTGTCCAGAGTCATGCCCAGGAATGAAGCCACCATTGACGGGGATAGAGAGGACTTGGGGTAATTGATTACCCACCCGAACCTCTCCAGCGTCGTCACCACCGTTCTGGTGTCCAGCTCCGCCTGGTGGAGAGAGGATGACGTAATGAGAAGGTCGTCCAGGTAAGGCAAGATACGAATGCCCCGGACTCTGAGAAGAGTCATCACACCCGCCAAAACCTTGGTGAACACCCTGGGCGCCGAAGTCAGCCCGAAGGGAAGAGCCACAAACTGGAAGTGCTGGTCGTCTACCACGAACCTGAGGAACCCTTGGTGTCGCGGAAAGACCGGCACATGAAGGTAAGTGTCATTGATATCGATTGAGGTGATAAAGTCCCCCGGACACAGTGAGTCGACAGCACAGCGCAGAGTCTCCATGCGAAATTTTTTGGTTCTGATGAACCGGTTGAGAGTTTTCAAGTCCAAAATGGGTCTTATGGAACCATCTTTTTTGGGCACCGTAAAGAGGTTGGAATAGTAACCCAGACCTCTCTCTGTGGGGGGAACCGGACAAACTACCCCCATATCCCGTAGGTTTTGCACCGCCAGAAAAAGGCCCTGTGCCGCCAGTGGGTCCGACGGAACCCGGGACCTGAGGAATCTGGGAGGAGGCCGGCATGCAAACTCCAGCTTGTACCCGGAGGAAATTACCTCCCGGATCCAGACGTCTGTGATCTCTAGGGTCCAGACCTGAGCAAAGAGCCGCAGCCGTCCCCCCACCCGCAAGGGTGAGGGCGCCCCTTCATTGCTGAGCGGGCTTGGCAACGGATTTGGGTTTAGTACCTCAGGAAGCCTTGGGTCGGGGCACGTCCTCTGCCCCTACCCCAGGCATCTCCTCGGAACGCAGTGAAAAACCTTCCCCTGCTTGAGCAAGAGCCACGAAAGGAAGGGTTGAATGAACCCGAACCCCGAAAGGGCCGGCGCTGCTTCTTGCGTTAAGGTAACTTACCCCCTCTGGCAACCTAGTCTAAACGATCACCAAACAGGTGCAGACCTACGAAGGGAAGACCTGTGAGCGCCTTCTTAGCAGCGTTATCGCCACTGGCGCAACCAGACCGTCCAGCGTATAGCAACCTGCAATACCAAGGTCCTGCTACACATATGGATAATATCATCCAAGGCTGATAAGACAAAAGCAATGAACATCTCACAGTGAGTCAAGGCTATAAACTCCTCACTGCAAGGATCCAATTGGGAACCATCCAAAAGGCCCCTAATTAGAGCTCTAGTAGCCACGGCCGTAATCGCAGAAGCACAAACCGGGCGCAAGGCCGAACCCACACAAGCAAAAGGCATGTGAAGCCAATTGATCGAGACGTCGGTCCTCACCATCCTTCAAGGTAGTGGAATCCGGGGTATGCACGACTGAAGTATTGGACAATCCCAGGATGGGCACGTCGACCTCTGGAGGTGTCGACCAAAGTTTCACCACATCAACAGGAAAGGGATAATTCCTATCCCACCAGTGAGGGATACCAGGGAGCCGACTAGGCTTTTCCCATTCCTTAAGGATCAGATTGTTAAAGTGCTTCTGATCCGGGAACTCCAAACGAGGTTTGGCGGTCCCAAAAAATTCCCCCCGAGGGAGGAGGGGAAATGGCAAGTATCTCAAAAATTTGAGTAAGGAGCCTATGGGTGTCAACAGTATCCCCGCGCTCTGAGCCGGCATCAGCGCCAGGGTACTGCCGATCCTAAGATGAATCAGAGTCTGGGAACAGTTCCCCTTCCTCGAGCGGGGAATAATCAGTCCAGTCAAATGGTTCAAAATCGGCATAATCAAAGGTCTGCGCCGTGGGCGCCAAGTGCCGTCTCTTAGCTGGGGCCTTCCTGGCCGCAGAGCTACCAATCAGTCTCTCAATGTTGGCCAGTCTTGCGCATACATCAGATTGTGACTCCCCACTGGTGACATCATCATTTTGGGTCATAACCAGGCGTGGGGCTGTAGGTGATGAGGCCAGCGGGGCTGAACAGTCCGCACGGGGCCCAGCTTGCCGCACAAGCGCCTGTTGTGCACATGGTATACAAATTTGCACATTGTCTCCCAAAAGGGATGCCCCACAAATCACACACGACCGGGGTTGTCCCAAAGGGACCCAGAGTCCAGAATCCTGGGGAGCCTCCATATGGTGATTTATTGATAGTCGCAATGATCAATGGGATTTACGCTATGAAGCTACCCCTTAGCGTCCGTAAGTGGGAGGATTTATAATCACACAGGGAAACCCCAATTTGAACAAGGGACTAGGACCGGGAGAAAACCCCTTTTAATATGGAAACATTCCCACGTGAAAGACATAATGAGGGTACCCCTTAATTACATTGACAGGCACACAGATTCATGCAATTAAAAATGCAGACATAATAATATATTATATATATATATATACAGCAGAAATGGCGGTGCTGGTCCAGGGAAGGAGGAAGAAGGGCGGGCCAGCGTGGGACGTCTTTTCGCGCCTGGCCCCGCCCCCTCCCGACCCAGGAAGTGAAGAGCCACCACCAACTGGATAACGCGCGCCAATTGAAGGGGCGGGCCGCACAAGGCACAACGAGCGCCAGGCCCTGCCCCCTCCCCTGACTGAATCCCGAGGCCGCGCTCCCCAGCAAGACGGTCGTACACACAAGGGGAAACACACACACCCATACAAAGAAACCTGCACTGGCGTGGCCAGCCTAGGCATAAAGGAAACGCACACACTCATACAAAGAAACCTGCGCTGGCACGGCCAGCCGAGGCATAAAGGAAATAAAGTTAATGGGAGCTGAGGGAGAGAGGCCACCCCCCCCTACTATCCGGGAAGGGAGTAAAGGGGGAAGCCGATAGCTACACTTTTATATGTAGTGAGGGCTGCTCGAAGGACGGGGCATCCCAAGTCAGGATCACCAACCTGACGACCGCCTACCCTTTGGTGGGGGATTTGCGGCAGAGCATAGCTCCAGGTAACAGGACACCTCTAGAGGTGTACCCTACCCTCACCCGGACCCAACAGCCAAGGCTGGGAGTCAAGGGGAATTAACAAAGGAGTCCGAGCGGCAATAGGAATAAGAAATGGCTGGGTGTAAACCCGGCTTACCTGCAAAGGAAAGAGACAACCATCTTCTTGACTTTCATCGCCTTCTGCAGAGACTTAACTGGGGAATGTGTGGGAGGTCCCAGGTATTTATGGAACCGGGAGGGGCTTCTTTTTCTAGTCATCTCTGCAGAAGTTCGCCCTCTACTGGACCATAACCCACGTGTAATTAATCTTCCGAAGCAGGGTGTGAGACATATTTGAAATATAATAATAATTAAAATAATAATAAGTAATGTTAAAATAATCTAAACATTTCTTTATTTTTCAGGGAAAGGTCTCACCGTCTGGGGGTCGCTGTCACAAACCAAGTATTGTTAAAACACAAGGGGTCCGGTGTCAAAACAAGCAGATATATCTTTTTTTTTTTTTTTGCAAGGCCCACTGATGTGGCGCTTTTAAAATAATATTACATTGGCAAATATTTTTCTGTTACAAATAGCTACATATACAGGTCAGAGATTTTTTTTAATAGTAAACACAGGACTTACTGGTGTCCATGACCCATATCTCCACTGTGCACTCTTTTGTATTTGATCTTCAGGAACCACAGTTGGCAATACACGGGGTGCTGCAGGACAAGGGAGCCTTTCACAATCCTGTAGATATAGGACAAACAACAATATAGCAATGGTTACAATGGTTACACAAAGGGTTAAATACAAGTTTGCAAATTTTGATAGAATGGAATTAAAAATCATTACCTGGCTGTCTGTAGGACGAGAGGCAGCATTGCATTCACGTTCATCCAAAGCTAGCTCATAAGTTCCCGTACTGCACCTAACGGATCGTAGTTGGTAGCCATGTCCACATGTAACAGAGCACTGTTGAAGAGTACATTTAGCAGTTAGCATTTCACTACAGACTAGGACTAGGAATTGTAACTAAAATATTTCATAGGTGAAGAATTTGCAGTCACATGAATGACTGCTAATAGAGCAAATAGGGAACAGTTAAACCGGACCTTTACCATGATTTATTGAAAAGCTCATAACCCTTAAAAAACTATTCCCCAGCATCTAAAATTAATATATTTTAAGTTTTTAGTCACTTACTTATTATTCATTCCCCCACTGGGCTGCAACTCTGTTAAGGACCTTAGGATATGGGTGCCGCCATCTTGACTCAGAAGCATCACACTTACTGAACAGAAGTACAGGGGGTGGGTTATAGGTGTGCTTTGCTCAGACAGAGCAGAGCTGGGGTCAGGGAAAGGTCAGAAGTCCCAGAATGCAGAGCAACACAGTCAGAAGGCACTTCCTGTTTGCAGGCTGCCTGATGTTCCATAAGCCACCATCTTGGATGTTTAAAGGCTCATAACATGCAGTAGATGCAGGTAGGATGATTTTTGATGTGAGCAATCTGTATGTACAGAGTGTGGGAAACATATAAGATAAACTCTTACTCAGGGTGAAGGTCCGCTTTAAGAATCGAGTGCATCTCGTTTTTAAGAAAAACAACCCATTACATTTGAAATATTCCCAACAAACTATATATTTTCTGGAAGTACATACCTCAAGCTTTCTAGGCATACCAGGCTTGTTGACATGGGTGCAGTTTTCTGAAAGTAATCCATCAATGAATTATTTGAATGCACAGGGTTTCCCTAAAAAAAGAATAAAAAAAAACAGAATCAGAGTTACTTTTTTCTCAACAAAAAATATTGCAATAAGAAAAAACAAGTTAAATCTGAAAAATCAAGGTCCTGCGAACAGAACAATACCCAACATGCTTAGGTACTGTCAAGGGAAAAGTTGCCAAACACCCCAAAGTAAAGCATGCGCGTAACGGAAATTTTACTTGAAAATTTCAGCTCTGCAGACAAAGTGCGCACCTTGTACTTTTTCAACCAAAACAATCCTTTACATTTGGTATACGCCCCACAGTACACATGTTAAGCTTTCTAGGCATACCCAGATTATTGTAGTGGCATCTTTCTGGAAGTAATTTGGTTAAGTATGTGGTTTCACAGAGTTTCCCGCAAAAAAAAACACATCTTCCTAAAATATCAATATGCAAACATGAAAAAATAAGCTACCGTATATACTCGAGTATAGGCCGACCCGAATATAAGCCGAGGCACCTAATTTTACCCCAAAAACCTGGAAAAAGTTATTGACCCGAGTATAAGCCGAGGCACACAACACAGCACACAATACAGCACACATACACACACAAGGCACACACAGCACACAACACAGCACACAATACAGCACACAATACAGCACACATACACACACAAGGCACACACAGCACACAACACAGCACACAACACAGCACACATACACACACAGCACACATACACACACAGCACACATACAATGCACACAACACACACACTCACCAGTTCAGCTCCTGCAGGATCTTCAGCGAGGCTCCTTCCAGCGACGGTGCGGGAGAGAGGACGGCGCGGGACGACGGCATGGGTCCGCAGGGCAGAAGAGCCGCCTCAGAGGCTTCAGAACTCGGCGGGGAGATCAGTACACCCAGCGCGAGGTGGGTGTACCAAGATGGCGGCCGGCGCGCTCCGCGCCGCCACGTCACGTCGCGTCACTGAGGCCCGGGCCGCCATCTTGGTACACCCACCTCGCGCTGGGTGTACTGATCTCCCCGCCGAGTTCTGAAGCCTCGGCGTCTCGTCTGCCGCCTCGGAGGCCTCGCTCAGGTAAGTCACTGACTCGAGTATAAGCCGAGGCTGCTTTTTTCAGCCCAAAAAGTGGGCTGAAAAACTCGGCTTATACTCGAGTATATACGGTAAATCTGAAAGAGCAAGGTCACCTGAACAGAACAATACTCAATGTGCATAGGTACTATTGCATGTGAAAGCCCCATTTCTCCTGACTACAACGCTACCACATATGGATCTGTGGCCCCCCATTCCTGCTCAGGAGACCCCCCAAACTGAACAGAGCACTTTATAATATTCACAAATAAAATAAAATTACTATATACACTATAAAGGGTTAAAAGCAAATTGGCGTGGAGTTCCCCACCGCGGTGGGGATATTTTGGGGGAATTTTAAGGGTTAAAAACCCTTAAAAATCCCCCCAAAAATGATGTGGGGTCCCTCCTACCAAGCATAAGCAGCCCAGGGACCAACTATGCAGGGCTTCTAGAACAGGGCGCAAGGGCCCACCCTGCAGGCTAAAAGACAACATAGCCGTCCACAGTCCTTGGGCTCTTCTGCCCCCCCCCCAAACTTTGGGGAGGCAAGTAATGGGAGGGTTAATGGCAGGTCACCCACTAACCGCAGGTGACTTGCCATCCCCCAAGCCTTGTGAAACCTACGATCCTCCGCAGCCCCCCGGTGATCCTGTCCCACGGAGCTCCGATGACAGATGATGGGTAATCACTGGAGGGGCACTGGGGAGGCAAGGGATCACAGCCCCCTACCCCTTCAACCTCCCTCCAGCACCCCCCCCCGACACTACTGAGCGCCTTCGTGCGGGTGTGGGATGACGTCATGGATGACGTTGTGGGGGAGAGGGGCTATTTGAGTCCCTCTCCTCACCATGGACGAGCCCGGAGGATCCAAGAAACCCCAACCCCCCCCATGGAACAGCCGAACAGGCTGAAGCGATCATGGCCGTAGGTGGGTAAATGTCTTTTTTTTTGCTTCAGCAATTGTCAGTGCTGGCAGCAGACACGGGGGGGGGGGGGGGGGGTGGGCTCTTTCAGGCCCTCTCCTGAAGCTAGGAAAGCCCTGGTGGGGGGGGGGGGGTCAGATGCCCCACGGGTGAAGAGAAGACCCAGCCGAATTGAATGAGGGATCAGGCAAGTTATCTTTTATAGTTTTTTTTATGGGGCTTTAAAGTCAGCAAAGTGAGTCTCAAAGAAAATCCATTGTACCTGTGATGGGGATATTCACAGGTGGGGTGCACATTGTTTCTAGGGAGGCTAATACTTTTTTTAAAATGTCAGAAAGTAACAACAGCATATGGGTGATCTAAACATATTTGACAAGGTTAATTTGTCTGGATTACCTATAGGCTGCTTTCAAATAAACTGGATATGAATGTTCTGGATGCCCGCCCTCCAGACTATCTTACACAAGTGGTGAAAAGTCAGGGTGCTGGTCCACTTTAAAGAGGCTGTCTAAGCTTTTTGTAACTCTACCAGCCACCCCTCTCTCCCCCTGTGCCAAACCAAATGTGGGCATTAAAATAACAAAACTCACAACTGCGTGGGCTCTCGTCCAATGAGAGCTGCCTGCTGTGACTACATCATTTGGCAAACGGTTCTTATTCAATTCAATGGGGAGGGCATGTTGCCGCACCCCTAGCCATGCGCTCTCCCACCTATCTGAATTGTATTGCCATTGTAAACAATCAGAGCCATCCACGAGTGATGTAGCCACAGCAGTCAGCAGTCATTGGATGAGAGCCTGCACTGTTGGAGAATGGAGAGGTGAGCATTTTGCAAAATTCCTGGGGGGTTTCACACTGTGGAGTATCCTGATTCAGGATGCCCCTGAGAAAATCCAGTGGCCTGCTCCCAGGGAATCCAAATCTGGATGAAACCCCCAAGGAAGCCTGAAAAATAACTCACCTGTCCATGCTCCAACTACGCATGCACGGGCTCTCGTCCAATGAGAGCCACCTAAAAATGATGTAATTTGGCAGCCTACCTGAATGGCTGGGACGGAGTGCGAGCACGAGCTGGGAATGCAGCAGTGCGCACACTCTATTGTTATTGTTATTACTGAACAACAAGAGCTGCCTGCCGAATTACTTAGTCATAGAATTAAGAATATTTCAAGAGGAGGAAAAGTATTAAAACGGTTGTTTTAAAAAGCATGTTTTCAGCAATTGCTATAATTGTTTCGAGAGATCTTGGTAATCTGCCTATAATAAATGTTGTGCAAAAACAAATTTATCCAGAGACACCGTACGTAAACGTGCAATGTGGAAACTGCACATAAACGTAAAATGTAAATGATGCACACATATCTGAGTTATACATACTGGTCCCCAAGATCCTATTTGCCAATATGCACATTCTTGAAGTTCACAAGATAAAACTGTGTCAGGTTTGTTATTCAAGTCACAATAATCATCTTTTAGTTGCTCATCATTTAAATGGCACATCACATGTCGTCGCCTGTTTCCTTTTCCACATGTCACTAGGCACTTTAAAATAAACATAAAAATATATAAATAATCATTACTGGTTTAGTTGTATCTTTAAAAGGGATTGACCAGTCAACTTTAAAATAATTTGCATGTCACATGCTTTGCTCTGGTCACTGAAAAGAAGTGACATTTTTTCTTCCTCTTCCTCTGCCTCCAGCACCTCCCCCTGATCCCACAAATTGAATCCAGATGCTTGTGAAGGTTGACACCAACTCTGTTAGTGAGAGGCTAGAATTGAGCTCTCCACACTATTATTCAGCCCTACCACTCCCATCACAGAAGACATGAGGAAATCATATTTTATAATTACTCTAGCAATAAAGCTTTGTTTTCAAAAAAGGTAAAAAAATAGAACATTGCCATGTGTAGCCATATACAATAGCAATACTTTTGAGTGTGTCTGGACAATCACTTTAATTATAAAATAAGGTTTCACCTCCTGTGCAGTCCTCTGATCAGAGGGACATGGCTGAGTGAAGCAAGAACACTGTGTGTATTGCATTTAAGTGATGGCTGAAGTGATAAAGAGTTTGACTGGCCAATCAATTTAACTGAGTTCATTTACATTTCCTTGTTATTTTCTATTTGTGCTGTATTTTTATTATAAACAAACAACAGCAACAGAGCGGACGTGCAACAAAGCACACCTATCTCTACAAACGGTATATAGAAGATATACAAATCTTTATTAATACAAAAGCACACACAAGGCTAAAAACCATATGCCACAGACAAATTAAAAACAACTGTGCTTGATCAATATTATACAATAATGGACACCCAAACGGGTATATCTATATAATCAATACCCCAAATGTATTAGGCCCACTAAATCTACCCCCAACTAAATCTAATGTGCCTGCACACAGAACTATTATAAAAAGTATATGTACCTATCCAATACTTAACCCACCAATTTAATACAATCAAGTGCTAATTATTGACAGTAGTTAAATAGAACTATAAAAATGTGAAAAGACCAAGTGCATAAAAAATATATAAATACCAATACATATAAACTATCACAAAGTGAAGAGATGAAAAATAATAAAAATGACCAACAAATACTATATTATGGATATATTGCACAAAAGATATATCCAAAAGATATATGTGAAACCCGAAAAGTAACCCCAGCACATAGAGCAATAAACAAACTATGTTAGTAAACCATATACCAAAAGTCTACCACATAAGGGGCACCATGGGGTATGCATTCATATGATCAAAAGCCGGTAAAAACCACAGCGCCCGCGGCTCCCATGCCGCTTCAAGGTGAGGGTAACTGAAGGTAGTGCCAGAAGCTCCTTAAACACCTGTGAATCCTGGGGAGGGCAGTATCCACGTGTGTCCAAAGGGCGGACAACAACAGCGGAAGTAGCACGACTGCATGAATGACGTAATACACACGCTGTTTGGTCGCGCACTTCTCACCATGGCAACGCCCAAAACACTAGAAGCTGTGTCCGCGGCCCGCAGCGTCAGCAAGGTACTGCCAACACTTCCGGGTGCACATAAATCTCCCGCCAGCTGCATATGCGCAGAAGACACTGACACCGCCGCATCACAACATGATGTGGCCGGTGTTGTAAGAGAAGCGTTGCCATGGGGACAAAGCGCGGCACGAAAAACATGGACCGCACTCCCCAGTGAACACAGGTCACAGGCTTCAATGATACGGTGTGCCAATAAACATTAATAAAAAAATATATATGGTCACTAATACATAATAATGAACAACATGGCAGATAGAAAAAAACTACCACATAATTATTGCTAAGCAATTTCCAATATGATCAATATAATCAATATAATCATGTCATAAGACAAGGCTACATAATTGAAGTAATCAAATGACAAATACATATCACATCCCAAAAGGACGGTATATATATATATATATATATATATATATATATATATATATATATATATATACTGTAATAACATTAATACTACTGTCAAAGCCTCCACTATATCTAAAGGCATGCATATATATGGCAAATACAGACAAAGGGCAAATAAATAATAAATAAACAAATAAACCAAGATGGCATACCCTCATGGACTAATAATACATATGTCCTAAACTGCCACTAGCCTGTCACTGCAAACTTAAAAACCAAACCCCCTGATACAGGAGTGTCTAATTTATATGATATCAATGGTCCTTGAGTGCCATATATCCTTAGGCAACAAAAGAAGAACAAATGTCCATAAGCATATATATGGAGGTACAGAGGTATACACATGTATGGATGAACCAAAGATCCTCAAAAAAGTTGCTGGGCAGAACAATCATGATCCTACATAACCCGAACCAGTAACTATTGTGGAGATTAGCTCTGGTAGGCGACCAGGTGTCAGCAGTATAGAGGCGGAGGCAAACAGTTCAAAGTAAAGTCTGTGTTTATTTCACACCAAAATCCACAAAAGCATATGTCCATACAGGTTACATCACCTTTTCAGGAAACCGCAGCATAAATGATTCAGTCAAGCAAACAGCTTTTAGTCCTTGAGCAAAGGTTCTGTTCACAGTCAAATATGTCTCAGGTCCGCATGAAACAGCTTCCACAGGAGATTTCAGCCAGGCTCACAGAGTCTCACTCCCATGTGAGCTCTAGACAAAGGACAGGCCACAGCTGATTCCCCAGGCTATTTAAACAGCCCGCAAAACCCGGACCTGGGTAGTGGGATGGAGTCCCACCCTGCTCTACTCCATCCCAGTAAAGCCGTCCCAGGTTAGCCTTTCGGCTATTCTAAAGCAACAGCAGCAAACTGCCACCAGCAGCTGATGCTGGAAATCAGACTACACGGCTTTACTGCACCAATGCCAGGTACATTGGTGCTACATACCTGCCGTCAATAACGGCCCCTTGCACCTTACCACACTATCTATAAACAAAAAGAGAAGAAGAAAGCAATCATAACAAAAAAGAAAGACCAATGAAAAAATGATAAAGAAAAAAAAAGAAATAAAAAATATGATGAAAAAGCAATAAATATATAAACAAAAATTGAAGCAAGTGAATGATAAAAAAGAGGAGCACGATGGACCCAACAAAAACCTTTACTGTACTCCATACCACTCCATGCCTAAACTTGTCTGGCGGCAAGTTTAACCCGCTCCTCTTTCACTTCATCACAATTTATTGGGTTATGGGGGCCGTTGATTTATTTTGTTTTTTGCCCCCCTTTCCCTTGTAATTCACTGTTATTTGGTTTTGTTTTTGGGTCCACAGTTTTTTCTGTGAGCTATTTAATTTTTATCATCTAGTTTATATGATTCACTCAATTTTGATTGTGGGCTTGGTATGGAGTACAGTAAAGGTTTTTACTGGGTGCATCGTGCTCCTCTTTTTTATAATTCACTTGCTTCAATTTTTGTTTATATATTTATTGCTTTTTCATCATATATTTTTTATTTCTTTTTTTCGTTATAATTTTTTCATTGGTTTTCCTTTTTTTGCTATGATTGATTTCTTCTTCTCTTTTTTTTATAGATAGTTACTCGATCGGGTTATGTAGGATCGTGATTGTTCCGCTCAAACTTTTTTGAGGATCTTTGGTTCATCCATACATGTGTATACCTCTGTACCTCCATATATATGCTTATGGACATTTGTTCTTCTTTTGTTGCCTAAGGATATATGGCACTCAAGGACCATTGATATCATATAAACTAGACACTCCTGTATCAGGGGGTTTGGTTTTTAAGTTTGCAGTGACAGGCTAGTGGCAGTTGGTGGCTTGGATTATCACCACATGGATTTACATATTGTATAATGTTTAGGACATATGTATTATTAGTCCATGAGGGTATGCCATCTTGGTTTATTTATTTATTATTTATTTGCCCTTTGTCTGTATTTACCATATATATGCATGCCTTTAGATATAGTGGAGGCTTTGACAGTAGTATTAATGTTATTACAGTATATATATATATATATATATATATATTATATATATATATATATATACCGTCCTTTTGTTTGGAATGTGATATGTATTTGTCATTTGATTACTTCAATTATGTAGCTTTGTCTTATTACATGATTAAATTGATTATATTGATCATATTGGAAATTGCTTAGCAATAATTATGTGGTAGTTTTTTCTATCTGCCATGTTGTTCATTATTATGTATTAGTGACCATATATATTTTTTTATTAATGTTTATTGGCACACCGCATCATTGAAGCCTGCGACCTGTGTACACTGGGGAGTGCGGTCCATGTTTTTCGTGCCGCGCTTTGTCCCCATGGCAACGCTTCTCTTTCAACACCGGCCACATCATGTTGTGATGCGGCGGTGTCACGGTATCTTTTGCGCATGTGCAGCCGGTGGGAGATTTATGTGCACCCGGTTGGCAGTACCTTGCTGACGCTGGGGGCCGCGGACACAGCTTCTAGTGTTTTGGGCATTGCCATGGTGAGAAGTGCACGGCCATACAGCATGGGTATTACGTCATTCATGCAGTCGTGCTACTTCCGCTATTGTTGTCCGCCCTTTGGACACACGTGGATACAGCCCTCCCCGGGATTCACAGGTATTTAAGGAGCTTCTGGCACTACCTTCAGTTACCCTCACCTTGAACCGGCATGGGAGCCGCGTGCGCGGTGGTTTTTACCGGCTTTTGATCATATGAATGCATACCCCATGGTGCCCCTTATGTGGTAGACTTTTGGTATATGGTTTGCTGACACAGTTTGTTTATTGCTCTATGTGCTGGGGTTACTTTTCGGGTTTCACATATATCTTTTGTGCAATATATCCATAATATAGTATTTGTTTGTTGGTCATTTTATTATTTTTTATCTCTTCACTTTGTGATAGTTTATATGTATTGGTATTTATATATTTTTTATGCACTTGGTCTTTTCACATTTTTATAGTTCTATTTAACTACTGTCAATAATTAATGTTGCACTATAGCACTTTATTGTATTAAATTGGTGGGTAAGTATTGGATAGGTACATATACTTTTTATAATAGTTCTGTGTGCCGGCACATTAGATTTAATTGGGGGTAGATTTAGTGGGCCTAATACACATGGGGTATTGATTATATAGATATACCCATTTGGATGTCCATTATTGTATAATATTGATCAAGCACGGTTGTTTTTAATTTGTATGTGTCATATGGTTTTTAGCCTTGTGTGTGCTTTTGTATTAATAAAGATTTGTATATCTTCTATATACAGTTAGTAGTGCTCCTTTGTAGAGATAGGTGTGCTTTGCTGCACGTCCGCTCTGTTGCTGTTGGTTGATACATTTTAGTGAGCACACCTCATTCACATGTATTGTTATTAGTGGTGCACCCCGATTCTTGCTGTAAACTTTATTATAAACAAACATTTACTACAAATTAAAATAAATATAGCAGTTAAATGTTTAGTAGTTGCATGTATACAAAAATATTACCTCGCTCCATTCACTAGTTATCCAGACAGGACAAGAATGTTTGTTACAGGTTTGAGTAACAATTTTAGGCTCTTCACTGCACTCTTGGTCTGCCAAATGGTGTCCAAAGCTATTCATACAATATGCTTCCCTAGACTGCATGCCATGTCCACAGGTCTGAGAGCACTGTAACAACAAACATTAACTTTTATCCAATGGTTTTTATTATTCAAAGTATTAAATGTATTTACAGGCTTCCAACGGTACAAAATGAATACCGTAATACAAACAATAATTTCTTAATGTGAGAAATGATAATCGTACAGTACCATGACCATTACAGATTCCCTTAAATACCACCCAGTGACATTCTATCTATAGTGCAACTGCTCAAATTCACACATGACCCAATATATAGGCTAAACCTTCAACTTGGCACCTCATGCAGGTCATGCAGTTTTAAAAATTAGGCTGTAAACCTTTAAAAAGTGCTGCTTACATGCCACAGAATACCACACCATAAAACTACCATGAACAACTTAAAAGGCAGTAAGAGATGATCACCCAGTATAACAAAGCAGTGTTGTAAAAATGCATTGTTATCATTTATATTTCGCATATTCTGTGTAGAAGATGGAAAACTAAGGTAATAACTTTAAGGCTAACGAAGTATATTTCAGGTAAGTTGTCAAGAATTCTTAGTTCTCTTCAGATGTGGTGTTATGATAACACAATGCCATATGAGAACTAATCATTCTTAAAAGCTTACCCTAAAATATAATTAGTTATCTTTAAGATGTATCACATTAAATCTTCACCTTCTACTGCTTTCAATGGTTAACATGGTAGAACACATTTTTTGCTTGTATTCCATTTAGGTATACATACCTGGGACCATTCTGAATAACGCCAGCTTGCAGAGAGACAGTCTCCATGACAGGGCTCTCGATGTGAAGGCTTAGGATGGCTATTACAAAACTTGTCTTCTACTGGAGTAGTCAAGCCCTTTACAGAAGAATATTGTATACAACGTACTTCTAAAGATCTATGTCCAGGTCCACATTGTGATGAACATTCGCTTTTACTAATCACGTACCACCTACAAACAAAATTAATCAGATAATGTAATTTAGAATGCTGATCATCCCATAATTTTTTTTCTCTAAATTCAACATGTAAAAAACAGAACAGAAATTGATGAGCCTGGTAAAAAAAAAAAACTTTTTTTCCCCAAGTATACAGCACGTCCTGTTTCACTAATTCCTTATGTCTGGGTTATCTGCCACAAGGTGGCGCAGTGGACTGCAGAAAAGACTTGTGGCATCTCCTGACCCTATAAAAAGCCAGGAACCTCCCACAAATTCCCAGTTTCCTTCTGCAGTCAAGACTGCGAAGATAGAAGATGGCTCTCTATACTGTGCAGGCGAGGGGGCTTACCAGCCTGCAGCCCTGTACGACTACTTCCACCCGTTCTGGACCCAGTGTCTCCCAGCCTCGGCTGACGGTTCGGGTGAAGGTAGGACAGCACCAGGGTCGGGTGCTTGAGGAGCGCTGCTCAAGACCGCAAAACCCTTTACCACAAGGGTAGCCGGTTCAGGCCTTTGGTGAGCCTGTTGTGGGATGCTGGGAACCTCGCCATTCCCCCCCTTTGGGTAAGGGGTCCACCAACCCCCCCTCCTTCATCTTACCTGGTTGGGCCCTTGCCGCTGCCCTGTTGCCCCCTCGCTTCTCCCTTTGGCTCGGGGAGGGGGGGGACGGGCGGCTGGTGGGGGTGCCCTGGGGGACTGCTGGTGTGTTTTTACTGTGTTTCTCTGTGTTTTTGACTGTATTTTCACTGCCACTCCGTGGCGGGCGGCGCTATATCTGAGGTGTTTTTTCTTCAGTTCTGTCATGGCGCTGGCGTGTCATGTGACTACGATTTCGCGCTCTTCGGGTGGGGGGGGGACCTGCGGATGACGCGTTCCGCGTCATACCACTGCGGCCTGCCCCTCGAGGACCTCTCCGGCGCCATTTTGTGTTCGCTACGCTCTGGGACCTTCGTTTATTCTGGAGCTGCGTCGTGCTTTCCCTGTGGTGCGGTCGGTGCATCTTATCCTCTTGGTCCGTGAGTCCCCTGTGGGGTTGTTTTTAATGTATATATATTGCTGTGCTGCAGGATTTTTATATGTCCTTATTGTGTCTTTCAGGCGGGACAACTGTGACTGTGGTTTCTCCCGGCCCTGCCCTTTTCATCTCCCACCTTCCTTAGCGGGCTTCTGGGCATCCCTGGGGGTGGCATCCCGGGTGGCTCTGGTTAGCCGTGACCCTATACTGGCTGTTGGCACCTATAATAATCACCATATGGAGGCTTCCCGGGGATAATGTGCTTGGGGTTCCTTCGGGACAAGCCCAGCTGTGTGCCACGTGTGGGGTATCCCCTGTGAGTGATGGTGTCAGGGTATGTGTGCCCTGCGCCCCGAAGGTACTTGTGCTGCAGTCTAGGTTACCTGCTACGCTGCCCAGCTCTGCGCCCCCTTCTACATCACCTACCCCCCCGCGCCTGCATTTGACCCCTATTGAGGGACATGCTAGCGGGGAATCACATTATGATTTGGCTATGCGGGTGGCCAGCCTGGAAAGGCATATTTCTGGGCCTGCCCCCCGTAAGGCTTCTGGCAAGAAGCAGCATTTAACTCCCACTGTTTCCCTTTTTCCTGAGGAGGATGAGGGACATTATTCTTTTCCTGGCCATTACCCCCTAGAGGAGGGGGAACTTTTCTCGGATTCTGATTCCTCTGGGGAACAGCAGGAACAGCGGTGCCCTTCCGGGAAAGGGGCAGAGGCTTCTACTCCAATCTGTTCACAGTTCCCAAAAAGGATGGGTCCCTGAGGCCCATCCTGGATTTGAAGCGCCTCAACAAATTTGTCAGGTTCAAGCATTTTCACATGGAGACTCTGTGCTCGGCGGTCAGTACCCTGCGTCCGGGCGACTTCATGACTTCTGTGGACATCAAAGATGTTTACCTTCATGTTCCAATCAACCATCAAGTCTACACTGTCTCCGTCCTTGGTGAGGTCCTTTCTGGGCATGACTCTGGATACATTTCAGGTCAAGGTTTTCCTGCATCAGCAGAAGTGGAGAGCCTGCAGACGCAGGCATGGTTTCTACTTTCTTGTCCTCATCCCTCCATTTGGCAGGGGATGCAGTTGGTGGGCCTGATGGTGTCATGCTTCGAGGCGGTCCCGTATGCTCAGTTTCACATGAGACCTCTTCAGCTACACCTCTTGTCAGTGTGATATCGGGACCCTGTGTCCCTGGATCAGGAATTTGCTCTGTTCAGTCAGTCCCTCTCGTGATGGCTGACAGGTTGGGGGGGCTTTTGGAAGTCCCTGAAGTTCCAGGGTCAGTGGGGACAACCAGACGGCGGTGGCCTACATCAATCATCAGGGAGGGACTCAGAACAAGCGAGCACTCAAGGAAGTGTCCCTGATACTGTCCTGGGCGGAAGAGAATGTCCCCTGCATCTCGGCAGTTTACATCCCGGGAGTGGAAAACCTGGAGGCAGTCTCCTTGAGCAGGGGGGGATGTCTCGGCTGGGGGAGTGGTCCCTCAGCAACAGGGTGTTTCGCTCCCTGTGCCATCGCTGGGGTCTGCCGAATGTGGACCTGTTTGCGTCCCGTCACAATCACAAGCTTCCCAGGTTTGTCTCTCTGTCACAGGACCCTCTGGCCTTCGCCACGGATGCGCTAGCAATGCCTTGGAAGGGGTTTTAGCTCCTCTATGTGTTCCCTCCGTTTCCTCTGTTGGGCAGCGTGCTGCGCAAGCCAACCATTCTGGTAGCCCCCTGCTGGCCAAGAAGGGTGTGGTTCGCAGACATTGTGCAGTTGGCAGTAGATCAATACGGGATCCCGACCTGCTAACTCAGGGGCAGCTACGCCATCCCAATTTACAAACGCTGGCTTTGACGGCTTGGCTGCTGAAACCTCCATCTTGATGGAAAAGGGGTTGCCTGCCTCTGTTGTTGATACCATGATTAGGGCTAGGAAGAAGTCTTTGTCCTTTATCTACTACAGGGTCTGGCATGCTTACATTGCCTGGTGTGAGTCCAAATCTCTTCCCTGTCGGGTGTTTTCTATTCCCAGAATTCTGGAATTCTTGCAACATGGTTTGGATTTGGGCCTTCAACTTAGTACCCTCAAAGGTCATGTTTCAGCTCTGGCAATTTTTTTCCAAAGATCTTTTGCCAATCACCGTTTGGTTAGGACCTTTTTCCAAGGGGTTTCTCACGTATGTCCGCCACGTACGCCTATGTTACCAGTTTGGGATCTGAATCTGGTATTATATGCTCTGCAGGGTCGTCCCTTTGAGCCTCTTTGTGAGGCCGCTTTGCCCATTCTGACTCGTAAGGTAGTCTTTTTGGTGGCTATCACTTCTGTCAGGCGTGTTTCTGAGTTGGCGGCGCTTTCCATCAAACCTCCTTATTTTGAACGACACCAGGACAAGGTGTTGTTTCGGTTTATGCCAGATTTCTTGCCTAAGGTTGTGTCTGCTTTTCATCTCAATCAGGACATTGTTTTGCCTTCTTTGTGCCCTAATCCTAATAATCTTAAGGAGCGGACTTTGCATTCCTTGGATGTGGTGAGGGTTCTGAAGTTTTATTTGGTAGCTACTGAATCCTTCAGAAAGACTGATGCTCTTTTTGTTCTTTCTTCTGGACCTAGAAAGGGTTTGCCTCCGGCTAAATCCACTATCAGCAAGTGGATCCTTCAGACGGTGGTGCAAGCCTATTCTGCTAAGGGGAAGGAGCCTCCCTTCCGCCTTACTGCTCATTCTACTCGTGCTATTGGTGCCTCTTGGGCTTTTCAGCACCAAGCATCTGTTGAACAAGTTTGTAAGGCCGCAACTTGGTCTTCTGTTCATACTTTTTCCAAGTTTTACAAGGTTGATGTTAGGGCCTCAGCTGATGCTGCTTTTGGCCGCAAGGGTCTTCAGGCGGCAGTGCTTTGAACTGCTCGCCGTTGCTTTTGGGATCCCACCCTACCTTACGGACACTGCTTTTGGATGTCCCAGACGTAAGGAATTAGTGAAACAGGACATGCTGTATACTTGGAAAAATACAATTTTATAGGGCTTTTTATAGGGCCGGGAGATGCCACAAGTCTTTTCTGCAGTCCACTGCACCACCTTGTGGCGGATAACCCAGACATAAGGAATTAGTGAAACAGGACGTGCTGTATACTACAAAAACAATTCTACAGGTGAGTACTCACAGAATTGTATTTTTCTCCACTATCTAGGCCTCTCATTCCAGGGTCAGATGAATATTACAGAGTGTCTGTACATCATGTGGGGCTAATGGTTCCATCTGCTATATTAAGTCGCCTAGGTGACTTATCATTCAGGATTTGCACTAGTGAGACATTAGAGTTCATTGTAGGAAGTTTAAAAAGCAAAACTTCAGCCCAAATGTTTTCACTGCTGATAAAGTAGAGCAGGGCTAGAGTCACAGTAAAGCAGTTGTGCTGTCATTCTGCTGCCTCTGTTAGAGATTTTCTGATCTCCCCAGACACTAAGAATAAGTAGGAGGAATAGGCAAACCAGCAGCTCCTTAGTACCCTATCTTCTACATAGTTTGTTCCAACCATTTTATTGAAAATGCCTTGACCTAAAGAAAAAATAAATGCTGAAAGTACCAGCCTGAATCAGGATGCCCCACTATGTGAAACCCCCAAGTTCGCCCAAAGAAACACACCTTCCCACGCTTCAGCGGTGCATGCACGGGCTCTCGTTCAATGAGAGCTGCCTGCTGCGACTATGTCATTTGGCAGCTGGCTCTCATTATTTACAATCAGAAGCACGAGCTGCCGCATCCCCTACATCTCTGATGTCATTCGCACGCTCCCACCCCAGCCATTCAGATAGACTGGGACAGGAGTGCATGCATGGCCAGGGATGTGGGGGATGCGAGCAAATGACGTAGCAATGCAGGCGGCTCTAACTGAATGAGAACCTGCGTTGGAGTCGGGACATGTGAGTTGTTATGGGCGAATTGGAGGGTTTCACACAGTGGGGCATCCCAATTCCGGATGCCCCAGGAGGACTGAACAAAACCGTAGAATTCCCAGGGTTTAGCAACTAACATTACGTTTTGGATAGAATGGTGCAATTATCTTTTAGCAAATTCTTCAAGTTGATAACCAGCAGAGCCATATTATCTATAAATATATATAGATATGTGTTATATATTTAAGTACCTTAATTGACAGTCTGTATTACATGGCTCAGCTATGGCTTCTGGGCGGGGGAAATGCTCACATCTTTGATCAGAAACAACAGCTCGATCACTTTTACGTAGGCAGGTCACCTTTCTTTTACGAACACCTAAAAATTAAATATACTTAATTATGAAAACATCCTATGTCTCAAATGAAAATGTAATACAACATGGTATATACATATTACACATTACTTCAATAATTAGGATATCCAGCTGCTGTCATGACTTTATTTATGACTTTATTATTACCATTGAGCCATCCCACTTTCTAGAAGGTCTGTTTTTTTTTTTAATAAAAAACAGAAATTCTTCTACTGCGTCCACCAATGCAATATAGCAACTTTTCAACTAGTTTATAAGTTAGATGCACTGGTTTAAAGAATGCAACACAGTGAATAACTGTACTGCAGCAGAAAGTAGTGCAGCAGATTTATAGGGTTACCACAACAACTTTCCTCAGACTCAGAATGTAGGCAGTAAATATTAACTGTTGCTGAACAAGTTCCGTTTATTAAAATTAACCTGGCCACAGGTTCATTTTAAAGTGGACCAACACCCACCTCTGATCGGCCCGGGAATCTATGAGATTCCCGGGCCGATCAGCTCCCTCCCTGCGGGGCATCCGAAATCGTGATGCCCCGCTGTGTGAAACCCCCCAGAAAGCCCCTAAAATCTTACCTTTTAGGCGACGGATAAGCCGCCGCCTCCCGCGCGTCCCTCTAGAAGGGCGCGCTCCCGCGCCAGCTGCTTGTGAATGGCCGGCGCGGGCGCGCGCCCTGTAAGAGGGACGCGCGAGAGGCGGCGGCTTATCCGTCGCTTGCCCGTCGCCTAAAAGGTAAGATTTTAGGGGCTTTCTGGGGGGTTTCACACAGCGGGGCGCCCCGCGGAAGTGGACCAACACCCAGGATAGTGAAAATCCTGGGTGTTGGTCCACTTTAAGAGTCCTCTATTAATCACTATTTCTATTTTACAGTATAGACATAAGGCAGAGGTGTAATTATTGGGGGTGCAATGGAACTTGTGACCACACCGGGCCCATCATTGTTGTTCCTTCACCTTGCTTATTGTGCTTTCATGGCATCATGTACAAAAAAAAGAAGCATTTAATGATGTTTCAGCCTTAAGTTGTCTAGTTGCATCCAATTTAGTTAGAATGACAGGAAAAGGGTTTCCTCCAGTTTCTACCAGCTTCCACTAGTTTTTACTCGTTCAGCCACTCCATTAGAGGCAGCACTGAGGGTGACCAGTGATAATAATTAGCCTTAAGCTAACAGAAAGTGTTAGCCATTGTAAATCAGGCCCATAACATACATAACCAACCTAATAGGCCGCTGTAATCACATCGTAACAACAATACCTTGGCATATTTTATTGCACACTTGCCATAGTCCGTACCGATCCCAAAAAAACTGGTTACTTTTATCTTCAATGGGAACATTGAAAGTATACCGTACATCAGGGTTGTAAAGATTTCCAACACATAAAATCTGGAAAACAAATAGGTGTATGTGTTGTACTCTACCCTTTTAACAAATATATAAAAACAGTCGTAAAAAAAGGCATTTGTTTGAGTCTTTACATTCTTGTCTCCTACAAACTACAAACATATCTAAAAGTGAAAACATCCAAACAACTATTCATTCTCCATGCTGCATTTAAGGATCACAGCTCCCTGAAATCCAACACAGAGAGAATGAGGAACAACTTCTTTACGCAGACTGTTCGGTTACTCAATCATACAAGCAAGGCTCTCCACCCCCACAGTGATACAGTTGCTGACACATATGGGCATATGGTTCATATATCGTATGTGTTTTTTGTTTCTGCATTGTTAGCCAGCATACTTATTCATATGTTATTATATTGTGTTACATTGTGGGCTGTTAGGAGTATTTTACTGCATGTAATTCATGTATGTGACAAATAAACCTTGATTGATTGAATCAGATGCTTTGATACTTCAGCAATTAAAGACCAATTGAGGGCAAAATGCCCACCTTTAAAAAATCAGAGATGACAGATAGAAATATAGGATTGCAAAAACATAAAATTATATGAGATGTAAAGGATACATTTGGACATGGGCGTAGGGCTCAATATATAACGTAACATAAGGCTTTTGGGAATCGGGACATCTGAATTAATAAAAGTAAGTACAAATCAAATTAAATTAAAATTGAAAGGCAATTTTGCTACAAACATGGCAGGTTACCTGAAGAATTAGATCTTCTTCCAGGCGCTCTGTGCAGTTTATTCGCTCCACAGCATTGTCTGAACCACTATATTCTACAACGGTTCCCCTAGTATTTATTTCGCGTTTAAATCTGCTTACAACAAAATTTCCATTCAGGATAAAATTCCCTTGAGTGTCAGATAATGCTATAAGAAACATATAAAAGCAACAGGTTGGTTTATACCTATTTCTATAAAGGCTTCTGCCCGTTTCATTTTTTTCTGACTGATTCATTAAAGAGTTTCTGTATCTAAAAGTTAATTTCCTTAACATTTTATTTAAAAGTTAAATTCAGCATAAATTACATTTTTAGAAAGCAAAATCATAGCACAGATTTCTGAAAAATGTATATCATAAATACATACATTTTATGTCTAGAGTTCAGACCATTAAACTATGCAAAGCATGAGTAAATAATGCTTCTGTGGGGGGAGGACAGAAGTGCAAATTACAGCTCAAGGGATAACACTACATATTGTATTTCAATAATGCTAAGGGAAATCTTAACGTATAAAACCCACACTCCGTGGCAGCCATGCCATTCCTCTGTTTGGCAGCCAGAAAAGAAGCAGGGGTGGCTATGTCCCTTTGAAGAGTGAAGAGCAGATAAGCAGTGGTGTACTGCATGGGACTGGTGTGCTGAAATCAAGCACAAAAGATGCCAAAACATGCAAGCAAATTCCAGATCCCTTATTTTTTTCTATTAAGGTAGTGAACGGGAGAGAGGAGTTTTGTTTTCAGTTTTATTTCGCTACATGTGAACCGGTAAGGAGTCCCAAGCACATTTATTTTTTTGAAGAAAAAGGGGTTGACAAGCTTCCTGCCAGCACATGCAGCAGGCGTCTTGCTCATACTCCATCCCAATCTGATGATCTGTACCCCCCATCTGGAACAGGGCTGCTGAAGAGGCCTGTGTTAATTGCAATGTGCCAAGTGCTCTTCCAGCGGTGCCCAGAGAACTAGACCTATGTAAAATGGCATATTATACAGGTAGATCTGGAGCCCTCCATGCCCTAAAAGTTACTGGTCCCTATGCCCTGAGGGGAGAGGATGCCCTAAAAGGAGAGGGTGCCCTAAAAGTTACTAGTCCCTATGCCCTGAGGGGAGAGGATGCCCTAAAAGGAGAGGGTGCCCTAAAAGTTACTGGTCCCTATGCCCTGAGGGGAGAGGATGCCCTAAAAGGAGAGGGTGCCCTAAAAGTTACTGGTCCCTATGCCCTGAGGGGAGAGGATGCCCTAAAAGGAGAGGGTGCCCTAAAAGTTACTGGTCCCTATGCCCTGAGGGGAGAGGATGCCCTAAAAGGAGAGGGTGCCCTAAAAGTTACTGGTCCCTATGCCCTGAGGGGAGAGGATGCCCTAAAAGGAGAGGGTGCCCTAAAAGTTACTGGTCCCTATGCCCTGAGGGGAGAGGATGCCCTAAAAGGAGAGGGTGCCCTAAAAGTTACTGGTCCCTATGCCCTGAGGGGAGAGGATGCCCTAAAAGGAGAGGGTGCCCTAAAAGTTACTAGTCCCTATGCCCTGAGGGGAGAGGATGCCCTAAAAGGAGATGGTGCCCTAAAAGTTACTGGTCCCTATGCCCTGAGGGGAGAGGATGCCCTAAAAGGAGAGGGTGCCCTAAAAGTTACTAGTCCCTATGCCCTGAGGGGAGAGGATGCCCTAAAAGGAGAGGGTGCCCTAAAAGTTACTGGTCCCTATGCCCTGAGGGGATAGGATGCCCTAAAAGGAGAGGGTGCCCTAAAAGTTACTGGTCCCTATGCCCTGAGGGGAGAGGATGCCCTAAAAGGAGAGGGTGCCCTAAAAGTTACTAGTCCCTATGCCCTGAGGGGAGAGGATGCCCTAAAAGGAGAGGGTGCCCTAAAAGTTACTGGTCCCTATGCCCTGAGGGGAGAGGATGCCCTAAAAGGAGAGGGTGCCCTAAAAGTTACTAGTCCCTATGCCCTGAGGGGAGAGGATGCCCTAAAAGGAGAGGGTGCCCTAAAAGTTACTAGTCCCTATGCCCTGAGGGGAGAGGATGCCCTAAAAGGAGAGGGTGCCCTAAAAGTTACTGGTCCCTATGCCCTGAGGGGAGAGGATGCCCTAAAAGGAGAGGGTGCCCTAAAAGTTACTGGTCCCTATGCCCTGAGGGGAGAGGATGCCCTAAAAGGAGAGGGTGCCCTAAAAGTTACTGGTCCCTATGCCCTGAGGGGAGAGGATGCCCTAAAAGGAGAGGGTGCCCTAAAAGTTACTAGTCCCTATGCCCTGAGGGGAGAGGATGCCCTAAAAGGAGATGGTGCCCTAAAAGTTACTGGTCCCTATGCCCTGAGGGGAGAGGATGCCCTAAAAGGAGAGGGTGCCCTAAAAGTTACTAGTCCCTATGCCCTGAGGGGAGAGGATGCCCTAAAAGGAGAGGGTGCCCTAAAAGTTACTGGTCCCTATGCCCTGAGGGGAGAGGATGCCCTAAAAGGAGAGGGTGCCCTAAAAGTTACTGGTCCCTATGCCCTGAGGGGAGAGGATGCCCTAAAAGGAGAGGGTGCCCTAAAAGTTACTAGTCCCTATGCCCTGAGGGGAGAGGATGCCCTAAAAGGAGAGGGTGCCCTAAAAGTTACTAGTCCCTATGCCCTGAGGGGAGAGGATGCCCTAAAAGGAGAGGGTGCCCTAAAAGTTACTAGTCCCGATGCCCTGAGGGGAGAGGATGCCCTAAAAGGAGAGGGTGCCCTAAAAGTTACTAGTCCCTATGCCCTGAGGGGGAGAGGATATTACAGTTTTTTTCTTACCTAAAAAAGTAAAATACACTTTATTCAATTCCTGCATGTTTTTTCATTGAAAATAACATGCCACAATTTTGTAGTATATTTGACACCTTCCAAGGGCAGGTGAAAAAAGCAAGTTCAACTTAAAAATTAAAAAAGCATTAAAAAATAAACTGCTCTTGCATAAGTTGAAACTGATGCATTTTTGTGGTTTCACACAATTTTGCACATATGCATTTCTATTAGTGCAAGAATATGCCTAACGCATTTGTTATTGCATTGAGTCATATGCACACCAAAAATGGGTTCTATTTAAATGATAAGCGTTCCTGAATCAACCCACTTTTCAGTTAGCTTAGAGTACAAGGAGAAAAAAAACAACTCAATCTATAGTTTTTGAAGGACACAACAACACTAAACACAATAAAAAAACATATAAAGCAACATATGTGCTGGCCTACCCATCCCTGCATTTCATATTCAGCTGAAAAGTACATACATTAAAAAGTCACCAGGGAGCAGCAGTTGTTGTAGTGCTACATAATGCCTCACATTCAGACCATTCACAAGAAATAACATTTACAACCATATTTTTGAATACAACTCAAACTGTTATGTTAATTTAGTGCATTACCGAGGTAATTGTCGTCATCAGGTCGTCCTGAGTAGCTATGCTGATGTACATCGATGTTTGTTGCTCCAGCTGGAATTTTAATGATTGTATTGTACCCTGAAAAATCCAAACATACTGAGTTTCTGCTGACATATGATGAATCCTTTGCAAGTTTGTGTACACACAGGAAAGCATTTAAACCGGACCATCACCATGATTTATTGAAAAGCCCAAACCCCTAAAAAACGATTCCCCAGCATCTAAAGTTAATATATTTTAAGTTTTAAGTCACTTACTACTTATTCTTTCCCCCACTGGGCTGCAACTCTGTTCAGGACTTTGGGATACGGGCGCCGCCATCTTGACTCAGAAGCATCACACTTACTGAGGAGAGGAGAGTGGGATGGGGAGGCCGATTCATTAATAGCGCCAGGTAGCGACAGATGAGCGCCAGTAGCGTGATTTTCACAGCGCCAGCTAGTATTCGCTGTGCTTGGCCGTTGTTCGCTTGTTGACAGCGACTCAGTCGGTGTGCGGTAATGCTGAATACGGGGTTAGGGGTCGCTGTTTCACAGGTTCTGCGTTGTATGGGTGCGCCTGACAGCGAATGGCCAGAGCGAACGGCTTGCTGCAGATTCATTAACAAATCACGCTCAAAAATTTCTCGCGCTGTGAATTCCTTGTTTAAACCCCAGAGCGCTGGCGGTGATGTGTGTAAAGTAGTTTTTAACCCCCAAACAACCTTTTTTTTTATATGTAAAAATTATACAAGTTTTTCTAAACATTTTGTAATATGAATACATGAATATCAGACCTGTAATATCAATTCTGCACAATTTTTTTTTTTTTTTACTTAAAAAAAAATCTTAACATTGCAGAAGTGGTCACAGAATTTTTGACATAAAAAAAAAAAAAAAAAAAACATTAATAGCAATTAATTATGATTTATTAAAGATTGCTCCATTGAAATGCATTAGACCACGTCAGGGAGCGCCAGGTCATACCTGGCGCTGTGATGGGATTAGCAGCGGCGCTGTTCGCTGCAGTCGGCTACATGATGAATCCCGCGCTAGCTGTCGCTCTCGCCGGCGCTAGCCTCATTTAGCGTGATAAATGCGTCATTGTGACCGCCACTGGGCGTACTTGATTCGGTAGCCGCCGTTATCTGGCGGTACCTGGCGCTCGTCAGACACTACCTGGCGCTATCCCTTGATAAATAAGGCAGAAAGTACAGGGGGGCGGGTTATAGCTGTGCTTTGCTCAGACAGAGCAGAGCTGGGGTCAGGAAAAGGTCAGCAATCCCAGAATGCAGAGCAGCACAGTCAGAAGGCACTTCCTGTTTGCAGGCTGCCTGATGTTCCATGAGCCACCATCTTGGATGTTTAAAGGCTCATAACATGCAGTAGATGCAGGTAGGATGACTTTTCATATGAGCAATCTGTATGTACAGGGTGTGGGAAACATATAAGATAGACTCTTATTCAGAGTGAAGGACCACTTTCAGTGCATTTAAAGTGGACCAACACCCAGGGGGGATCGGCCCGGGAATCTATAAGATTCCCGGACCGATCAGATCCCTCCCCGCGGGGCATCCGAAATCGGGATGTCCCGCGGGGAGGAACCCCCCAGGAGGCCCACAATCCTCACCTTACCTGCGATCCAACGGCGCATGTGCGAGACGCGGCCGCGTCTCTCGCTTCCCTCTAGCAGGGCTCGCTCCCGCGCCGGCCGTTTTGTGAATGGCCGGCGCAGGCGCGCTCCCTGTTAGAGGGAAGCGAGAGACGCAGCCAATGACAGCGCTCTGGTATGCGCGTCCAAGCGGCTTTGGATGCGCATACCAGAGCTGCTCTGAGCGCTGTCATTGGCCGGACGAGGTCACGTGGGAGCGGGGAGAGGTGAGTTTTTGCGGCGATCGGGGGGGTTTCAGACAGCGGGGCACCCCCGATCGGGGTGCCCCACCTAAGTGGACCAACACCCAGGATAGTCAAAATCTTGGGTGTTGGTCCACTTTAAGTATTAAATCCAAATAGCTATAACAGTTCTTTAACCCTTTAAGTGCCAGCCTACCTGGAGTTTTTGTCACACTCTGTTGCCAGACCATTTTGCACTATTTTGCACTCCCCATGTTCAAATGTGATTTTTGAAGGGATTTCCCAGGAAAATGATATATTGTTTTTTTCAGCAGAGTCTGAGCTTTAACATGAAATGTCTTGTTTGTCATTTTTTAGGTGTATTCTCAATATTTTTTGGCGAAATATGTGCAAAAAAATTAAAAAAATCTATTTTTTACAATTTGTAGTGTTTTTTTGTAATAAAAAATGTAAGTTTGTCAATAAAATCTTATTGCGTGTGAAACCCCAATTTCTCCCGGTTACAGCGGTACCACATATGTATAGGTAGACACCCTTTCCTGCCCAGGAGACTCCCCCAAACTGAAACAGAGCTTTAGGGGATTTTCAGAAAAAATACAACTGTGATATGGGCTATGCGCACCTTGCAGTTTTTCCAGAAAAACAACCCTTTACATTTGAAATACCCCCAACAAACTATATATTCTCTGGAAGTACACACCTCAAGCTTCCTAGGTGTACCAGGCTTGTTGATGTGGCCACAGTTTTCTAGAAGTAATCCCTCAATGTATTCTTTGGTTGCAAAGAGTTTCCCTAAAAAAAGGATAAAAAAGGAGAATCAAAGCCACATTTTCCTAAAAAAACTATATACAAACAAGAAAAAACAAGTATAATCTGAAAAAGCAACATCCCCCGAACAGAACGATACCCAACATGCATAGGTTCTGTCAAGGGAAGAGTTGCCAAACACCCCAAAGTAAAGCATGAGCATAACGGAAATTTTTCTTGAAAATTTCAGCTCTGCAGACAAAGTGCGCACCTTGCGATTTTTCAACCAAAACAACCCTTTACATTTGGAATATCCCCCATAAACCATGTATTCCCTAAAAGGGCACATGTTAAGCTTTCTAAGCATACCCAGCTTGTTGTAGTGGGCTCATCTTTCTGGAATTAATCCCTCAAAGAACTCTTTGGTTGCGCAGAGTTTCCCTAAAAAATGTATAAAAAAGCAGAATAAAAAACACCTTTTCCTAAAATATAAATATGCAAACAAGAAAAAACAAGCTAAGTCTGAAAGCGCAAGGTCCCCCGAACAGAACAATACCCAACATGCAGAGGTACTATTAACCCTTTTAATTGCCAGCCTACTTGAGATTTTGTCACCCTCTGTTGACAGGTCATTTTTCCCCATTTTTTCCCATTTTGCGCCATGTTTTGCGCCATGTTTTGCGTCATTTTTGCTGGAATTTTCAGGAAAATTATATATATATTTTTTGCAGCAGAGTTTAGGCTTTAACATGAAATGTCTTGTTTGTAAATTTTATTTATTATTAATTTTATTTATTATTAAGTAAAAAAAAATAAATAAATAAAAATTTTTTTAGAAAATTGCCTCCTTTATTTTAAATAAAAAATGTATTTTATTAAAGAAAACCATATTGCATGTGAAAGCCCCATTTCTACCGATTAGAACGGTACCACATATTTATCGGTAGCCCCCCGTTCCTGCCCAGGAGACCCCCCTAACTGAAACAAGTAATTTTTAACATTTACAAATAAAATACAACTATCGTCCACACTACAAAGGGTTAAATCGAGAAAAAAAAATGACATAGGGTCCCCCCTCCCGGGAGGGGGGGGGGGCATTTTTGGGGGGGATTTTTAAGGGTTAAAAATCCTTAAAAAAAAAAAAAAAAAAATGACATGGGCCCCCCCTTACCCAAACTAACCAGCCCGGGACCTGCTATGCAGGGTTTGGAGGAACAGGGCGCAGGGGCCAGCTTTTGTGGCCCCTGGCCCTGCAGGCTACAAGCCCGCATAGCCAGTGGGCCCGGGCTCTTCTGCCCCCCCCCTGGGCTTTGGGGAGGCAGGTAATGGGGGTGCCGGGGGTTAATGGCAAGTCACCGGCTAGCGCAGGTGACTTGCCACCTCCCCCAGCCTTGTGAACTGGTATAGGGGTCATGAACCCCTTACCAGTTCACAAGGGGTTAAATGTAAAAAAAAAACAGACACACAAAGAGAAAAAATATTTTATTATTATTTTTTTTTTAATACTTACCTCCCATCCATAGTGGAGCACTCTTTCAGCCTTTTATAGCTGCTGGATGACCGAAAACAAAAGGGTTAATTAAAAAAAAAATGACATAGGGTTCCCCCTCCTAGGGGGGGGGGGCCCCATTTTTTTTTGGAATTTTAAGGGTTAAAAACCCTTAAAAATCCCCCCAAAAAATGACGTAGGGTCCCCCCTACCCAGCATTACCGACCCGGACCAGCTATGGGGGCTTGTAGAACAGGGCGCAGGGGCCAGCGTTGGTGGCCCCTGGCCCTGCAGGCTACTAGCCCACATAGCCACTAAGTGGCCCGGGCCCTTCTGCCCCCCCCTGGCCGTTGGGGAGGCAGGTAATGGGGGGCTGGGGGTTATGGCAAGTCACCCGCTTGCCGCAGGTGACCTGCCATACCCAGAGCCTTGTGAACTGGTATAAGGGGTCTCATGGACCCCTTACCAGTTCACAAAGGGTTAAATGAAAAAAAACACCACAGAAAAGTATTTTATTAAAAAAAAAAAAAATTTGTTTTACTGTACTTACCTCCGATTGTAAGCTCCTTTGTCCCGCGCCGCTCTGCTGACAGATGCCGGTGATCGGCATCCAGAGAAGGGGGGGCAGGAGATCAGAGGATCTCCTGCCACCTCCTTCCCCGTTGCCGATCACCGGCATCTGACAGCTGAAAACGCTGAAGCCTGAAGTGATCGGGGCTGGGATGACGTCATAGCGGCAAGATGGCGGCCGCCATCGAGGAGGAGAGAGGAGAGAGCCTCCCGGGCTCTCTCCTGAAGATCGGTAGGTCCTGGGGGGGCGATCGGAGGCCCCCCAGGTGAAGAGGAGGGACAGCGGGAGCCAGCGCACACGCAGGTAAGTGAATGTCATTTTTTTTTTTTTTTACAGTTAGCAGCTGCTGCTGCAGAAGCGGGGGGGGGGGGGCGGCCTATTCCGGGGGCTCTCCTGGAGCCATCCGACCCCCCACGGGGGATCGGATGGCACCAAATTAAAGAGGAGACCCGGCCGGATCCAACGAGGGGTCGGGTGAGTAATTTTTTTTTTTTTTTTTGCCCACTAGCAGGGGTAAATCCCAGGCACGTAAATTTTACGTGGCTGGCACTTAAGTGACGGAGAGGCAACCACGTAAATTTTACGTGGCTGGCATTTAAAGGGTTAATAGAAAGATTCTTTCCATTTAACAATTGCCAACGTGTAAGTCATGCATCACTGAAACCAAATGTTTCCACTTTAAAAATTGCCTTTTAAGCATTTAGTTTCTGCCAAAAACAAAAGCAAAAGAAAATATGTATTGTTAATTGCCACAAGATGGCAGCAGTCTTCAATGTTTTTGGTTCTACATCCTAGGGACATCCTGATTTGGGATGCCCCCCCCCCGTGTGAAACCCCTGAAACGTGGGGTATTCTTACTTTGTGGCCTATCACAGGGCGCAGAAACAGGCTCTTCTCCAATCAGCATTCTTTTAATGAGCGATGTAGAAAGCTGAATAGAAGAGAACATCTCCGAGGCTGCTTCCCTCTAGCTGTGCCAAGGCTATTGCAAATGGGGGGGGCATCCTGTTTTCCCACAAATGAATCACGGTTACTGATAGTGGTGCTGGCCATATGCCAGGCCACTCATTACCCTACATTGGGCTAACGGGGAGAGGACACTGGCTTTTGCTAAGGAAGAGACACAGCATGGGATCAATTCAGAGCCAGGTGAGAAAACGCACTCCTTTTTTAGGAGAGAAAACTGCCACTTTCATTGTCTTCCTTGGGGTGACTGGGGGGATTCTGCCACACAGCCTGTTATGAGGTAATAAGGGGTTGATTTTGCCATACTGCCTGTTATGGCTAAATTAGGGGGGGGGGGGGTTTTGCCACACTGCCTGTTATGGGGGGTGGGGGGATTCTGCCTGTTATGTGTGATTGGGGGGATTCTGCACACTGCCTGTTATGAGGCGACTAAGAGGGGGTTCTGCACACTGCCTTTTATGGGGGATTAGGGGATTGTACACACTGATTGTTATGGTGTGATTGGGGGAATTCTGCCACACTGCCTGTTATAGGGGGATTATAGGGAATCGACCAGACTGCATGCTAGTTTTTTTTTGGGGGGGGGGGGGGTTATTTTCCTCCTCTAAAACTTGGGTGCGCCTTATAGTGCCAAATCAAGATAATTGTGTTCTGATGTGTGGTGATTTGAATTAATATTATATTAATTTTACCTAATAAAAAAAAACCTTTCCTGTTTTCAGAAACAAGGCGCCATTTTTTTTTATTTTTTTTTAACATAAATGTTTAAATTTTGATTCATTGCCTGATTAATTTCACATTTACAAGTTACATTGCTGTGACAATAAAACAACTAAAAACTACCAAGAAATAATAAATGCGCCGAAACAAGACCTACTGATTTGTATAATCAATAATAATATATATATATATATTAATAATATATTTGGTGATAAAATCTGTGTAGCATATTTAGCCAGCTGGGTCAACATACCGTATTGAGCTTTAGTGAAGATTCCGGCCACAGTTTTACAGGAAGAATTATCACCCCCACACACACCACATTTATCTTTCCTTGCTTTGGAATTTAAAACATGATCACAGCCTGCTTGCTATAAAGAACAATAGACAAAGAATAGTTAGGCAAACAGATAATGCACAACAGAATATATCTCAGTTAGAAGAGGAGCTTGGGTGCCATCGGGAAGAGGCTCCTTGCCTGAAACTCAGTAATGCATTCCCCCCAAAAAAAAAATTGGTTTTACGAATGTTCACCATTCCTACACACACACTTTAACCTAAGACTACATAAAATAAAAGACAGAAGGGTAGTTTACTGTATTTGCTGAAAAAATGCTGAAAACCATTCTATAGTTTATACACGACACACAGTTGTGTCTGCTTATTTTAGTTCACAGTGCAACTAGAAGTGCATAGATAAATTACAAATAAATGCTATTGCACAGAGCCCATACCACGTTCCATAACTAAATTCCCTGTTTTATCATAAAGACAGTTACAATACACAAATGTCAAGCGCTCAGAAAGCTCCCATAAAACACATCTGGCAAATGTTGTCACAGTCTATGCTGTCCAGCACTTGCAGCAATCATATCTGCAGTTAATATCTGTCATGAGATATCCCTCCATTGACAACTTTTCTCTGAAAAGCATTTTACTGAAATTATAAATGACAATACAATCAAATAAGAGAACGCATTAGGGTGAGGTTTGCACATTTACAAAGACACTTATGCACACATAGTACACACACACATTTAGTTGTATGCATACCCTGCATAACCCTTGTACACACAAATCATCCGCATCAGGACCACAAGGAGTACCATCCACCACTCTGTCTTTCAGCTGGTAATAGGATGACGTTCCAGAAACACGACAAAATAGCTTGCAGCGATCTTTCATTAGGACTGTACAAACAATACAACATTTTATTCTGTTACTGTGAAGCTTCTGTTTCTATTACTGGTGGTATTTTTCAGAAAAAGGGGATCACTCTTAATACTTACTGCCGCTATATTTTGGAATCCAACGTACACTGGTTGTAAGACCATTGATGTTGAAATGTTTACCATCAAAATTAGAACATTGCACTTCTCTAAAGTCTTTTTTTCCTTTGGGACAAGAATCAGTGTTGCATGATCGAAATTTCATTCTCCTTCCAACACAGTATTTACCACCATTTCTTGGCCTGTGAAAACATATCAAAAACATTATGAATTTAAGCTTTATTAAATAATCATAAAATATTTCACATTGAAAACTGTGTAGCTTAGAAATACAGCCTTCTCCATTTCATATTGGGTCAGTTTCTAAATCTTTAGTTTGACCCCAGTGGTCACCATCTTTTTCAAACTGTTTTACAGTGACAAAATTCTAAGCATTTGGTCTCTGATTAAACCAAGTATCCTTAGTGAACCAGGGAAAATACGATTTGGCACGAATCCAAACAAATTTTCCCTGTAATTCACTGTCACTTACACGTATGTCCGTAACCCCATCACTCTAGCGATGGGTGGCTAGTGGCAGGCTGGAGTGACAGGGGAGCCAGCGTACAGGTAAGTGACTGATATTCACCTCCTCCCCCACGATCCTCAGTGCTCTAAACGTTCCATGCCAGCTCCCCTGTCACCCTGGTCTGGTGGCTGACTGTGCAAGCCAGCTACTGTCCCACACAGCGGCACTGGACTCCCAGCTCACTGCACTGGAACGAGGACGGAGATGAGCTTTTTTGTTTTTTTTCCAGGGATTCATACCCTGTCAAAGCTGAGAAGCCAGTCGGGGGGAAGCCAACATCCCCACCCTCTGCCTGAGAAGCCGGGTGGAGGAAGCCTGCCTCCCCACCCATTGCCCAAGAAGCAGGGCTGAAAAAAGCCGGGCGTCCAGAAAAGGTGATTTTATTTTTTTTAATCCCTGTTAGAGTTGTTCGGCGAATCATCTGAATCGAACTTTCAGGAAGTTCGCTCACCTGTTTTTTCTAGTATTGTAAGTTTTACATGTTTTTAATCTCATTACATGCTCACCTTCTGTCCCCTGCATCAGTCATAGTGGCTTGGGCACACCCACTCTATTCATTGCAGTGGAGGAGATGTCCAGAGGCTGCCATACCCCCTCCACTGCAATGAATGGAGTGAACGTGTTTGAATCATTGACTGATTCAGGGTTGGCCCTAATTCCAGAATGTCAGCGGTGAATGAAGAGAGGGACCTGATTGCTGCAGAACTTTTTACATTTTATTCAATTGCAGTATGACAGAACAGCTGTGCACACTATCAGCACCAGAGTTGACAGAGCAGAAAAGATATCAATTCAATTCGCATGACTCCAACCCTGTGATTGGTAAGCTGAGTAATTTAAAGCTTTTTTTCTTGCTAAAGAAAGCTTTTCATTTTGAGGGAATGTCACCAAATAAAGCTTACAGTAGGACAAATGTCACAGAGCATATAGCACATATGTTCTACAGCTATCCCTGACAGCTGTTTCATTTGATTGTTGTGACAACCAGCGTAAAACCAATAACTGTTGCACACTAATTGTAGGAGCGAATTCGGCACAGTAATCTGCTACCCAGAGACTGAAACCTGCCTTGGGATCCATCCGACAGAATAAAATACTCAAGGCTAGATGAAGTAAACAGGGTCTATGTCTATGCCCCTAGGGACATTTCTCAATGTTAAACCTGTGTTACAACTTTTAACAACCAAACACTGTTACACTGAAATAAAACAGAGCACCTTAGGGAGCAAACATAAGGAATTGATCTTCCTTGCTATGCTAGAATTATTAAAAGCATAAAAATAAGAGCTGCTCAGATTATTTATTAAGGACTATCAAAAATAGTTGCTGCAGCTAAGAGATCCTCAGTCATGTCTAGTGGAAGACAAAATGTTTTTGGGAAGAATGATAAATTATGACTATAAATATTGGCACAGTAACAAATTCCTCTAAACGATTTAGTTTTTAAATACACCTGGAACTCACTGGATGTGTTCCTTTTGATTTGGAAACATAATATAGAAATATTGGTCATAGAACCATTTGTCTACTAGAATTGTCCCCAGTAACCAACTTAAAGTGAACTATCCTGGGCTTTGGTCCGCGGTGTGAAAACCCCCAGTTGCCCATAAAATCACTTTTCCACCGACCTACGGTCAGGGACGGGCTTATAATTTCTGGGGCCCCATGCAAAGTTGTGTTTGGGGCCCTAATCAAAGGCATTTTTATATAACAAAATAAAATATTAAAGAGAAAAAAATGAATGAGAGAAGCAGCTTTCTTTTTCATGTAGCCTCGGCACTGACAGCATCACCACTATTACACCAGAATCACAGTAAGATGCCAAATGCTCCCAGTATTCACTCAGCAGAGTTCTGGGGGCTCCTAAGAGGTGGGGGATCCCCACATGCCGCATCCCCACCCACGTGACATGCCCGTGCTAACCATTTACAAATGCCTGGTGGGGGCGTGCATCTGGCTAAAGGTATACGGGTAGGTGGGGTTTCACACAGCAGGGCATCCCAAATTGGGGACCCTGGAGACCCTAGAATTTAGGGCTGCCCAGGATGGGTTTAGTTCTACTTCAAGTGAAAATATATGCTACATTCTACTACTGGTGCTCTACAATAGAAAATGAAAACAAGCCTAACAAATTGGATGAGTCTACAAAACTATTAAAATCAATGTTTAAATTACAAAACCGTACACGTAACCCATAACAAATATTTCAAAAGCAAGCCTTACTCAGGTTGATTGCAGTTCCGAGATGATGTCTTTATTCCACCACCACAGCTTCTGGAACATGAAGTGTATGGCTCCCAAGCTCCCCATCCACCATCCACCACACGTCCATCAACTCTGTCAACACAAAGTCCACTTCGACAATGCTGGCCAATGAAAACATGTGGCACATATTATACCAAGAAGGTAAGAATACAAATATATTTATGTTTTGGAGTTACTGAAAACATATCCTACAATACCTTGTGATTGTAAGAGCAGTGTAATACTCAGAAGCCTACCATAGGTTGGGAACCTGCAATACCCCTGGTTCACCTGCTGGTGGCTCTGCTGCCCCTTTGCTCCTGATGTTCTTTATCTGTTAGCCAATAGCAGGTGTTCTTCTGTAGCTTGGCATCACGTGGAAATTCATTTGCACCTGGACTTGAGGAGAGGCTGCTCTCAAAGCAGTGCAATAACTTTGTTCTTATTTTCTGGTCAGGATGGAGGCCACCAGCAGTCACAGGGTCTGGGCTCATTGCAATTTATTAGCTTTAGTTTTGGTTTTAACCTGGTTGCAAAGTTTGTGTTTGATCAGTTTCACTGTCAATGTCATTGTGTGTTCTCTATGCTCTGCATATCACTTCTCTTTTTATGAATTTTTCCACGATATGTGGAATGCCCTGGGTTTACAGTCCCTTTAAACTCTCACGTGGTTGCCTCTCCTGCCATTAATCGCCAAGAAAGTGAGAGTTACGGGCCTGGCTTTCCCCCCTACTATCTGCCAAAAAAAGTAAAAACACTCATCTGACCCCTCGACCGAACTGGCCGGGTCTTCTCTTCACACGGGGGACATCCAATCCCCCCCCCAGAGCTCTTCTGGCTTCAGAAGAGCCCCTGACGCGGACTGTAAAAAATAGAAAAAAAATCCTTTACTCACCTGTGCCCGCGATCCCTCCCGATAGGTCACCTCTTCATCCTCCGATCCCCCCCCGGCTCTTCTGCCCTGAGGAGAGAGCCCAACACAGGCCATCTCCCCCCACAAATGCCATCGCTAATGCCACCTTTTGTGGGGAGGGTGGATGATATCACCTCGTGAAATCATCCTGCTCCTGTCGCTGAGCTGTCAGATGCTCTGATCCCCTGCCTCCCCAGCCCCCCTCCGCCAATCACCCCAGCAGCTGTCATCCAGATCAAAGATGGGCAGAGTATTAAAAAAATAAAATAAATCAAAGTCATTTTCCTCTCTGTGTCTTTTGTACTGTTAACCCTTTATGAACTGCTAAGGGATCCATGAGAACTTATACCAGTTCACAAGGCTTGGGGGCTGGCAAGTTCCCCCATTACTTGCCTCCCCAAAGCCCAGGAGGGTTGCAGCCTGCAGGGTGGGGGGCCACCGAAGCTGTAGCTGGTCCCAAGGCTGGTTATGGGGGGACCCCATGCCATTTTGGGGTGATTTTAAACACTTAAAAATATTTTAAAAATGCTCTAGCTGGTTTAGTTAGGCTTTAGTATATTCTTTTGTGTCATATACTAAAGCCTAACTAAACCACTAAAGGTGGAATATTTATGTAATGTATTATGTGGAGAAATGTGCAATAATATTTTTTGTTTACATAAGTTTGCTACAGTAATTGACTAGCAGATTTAGTTATTATTATTTACTTTATAATTAATTGATACTCAATTTTTGTCCCCCACAGCAGCGTCCTTTAACCTTAGCTATTGCAAACTTACTGAGTCGTGACATATGGTCCCAAGACCTATTGTGTGCCCTCACTGCTCGGTGCTAAGTTGTGCCTGACATGTCTTGCGGTGAACAGTGCAGGGAAGATTTTGCTTTGTTTTAAGCTGGAGGAAACTGGGGAGACAGGTGTCATTATTTTGTTTTGCTCACAAAGTCACTTTAAAGAGGGACAACACACCCGATTTTCACTTTTCGGAGTGTCGCTCCAGTGGTGAGTATCCCGAATTGGGATTCCCTAATGTGTGTATGCCCCTACATGCCCCTGTCTTATAAACTCAGGGGCCTCCGTTGTTCCTCTTTAAACCCTTCATCATTAAGTTTAGTGTACCCTGTTATTGTTGCCTCTAGACGTGGTTTATAGTGACATACAGCACAAATATTTGAAATTAAATATGCAGCTTAAAAGCACTAACATTGTCACTATTGTCACTATAGAAATAAGGAGATAAGGTTCAGAGTTGTGCATTAGATTTTTATTGTGAGATAATCTGTTCACATTTACAAACCCAAGCTTTGTGTCCTGATGTGTTTTGCCAGCTTGGACTTCATCAGAGAAGTCAGAGTGGATGCAATTGGGATTATGTAGAATGTGCCAAAGGAAGTGGACATTGCAAGTTAGGTGAGAAGTCATGTGTGACTGGGCAATTTTATAACAGAAGGAAAGGGGTATGTAGAGAAAACAAAAGGTTATGTACCAGATGAGAGCAACAAGTAACAATAAGGTATGTAACTGAATTGTATATAGTTCCACAGCAGGTATTTACAGGGGTTTACCAGCCATATCTGATTACTGGGTCGTTTGTAGCAAGCAGATGCCAGTTTAGTAGCAATCCAGTGTCAGTTTGGTAGCGATGGACAACTGAACATACAGAAGAAGGACCCGTGCCTACTGAGTATCAAGTGTCATACCTAGATAAGTCGTCACCATGGCGGGAACCACCTGGGACTTGGGGTAGTTGATCACCAACCCGATAAGTTCCAGCGCGGACAGGACCGTCCGAACATATCGCTGTGCCTCTGCCAAAGATGGGGCTAGGACAAGCAAGTCCTTAAGGTATGGGGTGACGTGCACACCTTGCCTCTGCAGGAGTGCCATTACCACTACCAAGACATTAGTGAACTCTCGCGGGGGAGTGGACAGTCCAAACGGCAGTGGCACAAATTGGAAATGTCAGGCGCCCACCGCAAAGCGCAGGTATTGGCCGTAGGGGGGGGGGGGGGGGGGGGCGGACCGTGAGACACAAATGGACGGCCCCCCCAGAAGGGGTATCCCATCCCGACGGGTCCGGGTCTGAAGCTGCAGGGGACACGCAGCACCACTCTCCACAAATACAAAACCCCAGTGCATCTGATACCTCAGACATGGTAAAATGGCTGCTCTAACTGCGAAGTAATACAGCTAGACCACTGGTCCCCACACCCTCCTGCCTGTCAACTACTGGTCAGACCTGCCTGCACTTCCAGAAAAACAACCTCCCTGCAGCTGAAATCAACCCACCAGACAAGGATGCAGTAGCTTCCAGACCCCCACCCTGCAACAACATGAGCAAATGTCAGATTCTGAAAGGAATCAGTACAAGTCAAAAGGCTTTTCCCCCAGAGGAAGCCCTACCTGACGAGGGAAAAGCGTTGGGAGGCGTGCTGGGGGGCACCCCTCTTCCCATCCTCCATTATAAGACCCGAGCGGGCCGAAGCCACATTTCCCCTGTCGAAGGCACATTTCCCCCCTAGTTTGCCAATAGGCAGGCCGCAATCCCACTATGACGAGGCCACTTCCCCCCATAATGCTGGCAGCCAAGCTCTGAATGAGCTCTGACCAACCTGGCTGCCAGCAGTAGGAAAGCACAATGACAAACACTGACACCTGGGAGCCTGGCCACCTAGCTCAGATCCCCCCAGAAGCCATGGGGAAGGCCGATAGGGTGGGTAGATGACCCAAGATGTAGAGGGAAACGGGGCTCAGTGGGAAACACACAGCAGGGCCACCATGGAAGGCCCAGAGATCAGGTACCCAGCAGGCAGTGGGGTCCTGATCCTAGGGGCTCTCATACCTCAAACATATGGCAGAAATCACCCATCTCTAATCACCTACCTCTGAAACTTAGTGCCAAGCCACTACAAGGCAACACAGGGACAACACTGTTGGCTCAATGGGACATATCCTTGCAGCTTATGTACACCATGTCACTTTATCATCCCAAACCAACAAAGTTCACTTCCACACACAAAAACACCAAAACTCAACCATTTTTTAAACTGCAAAAAAATAGGGGTTATATAATTAGCAATTAGTACATGCTAAACTTATTACATAGGATAAACCATCAGACCATTCAAAACCAGGATTCTAAAACACACCAATGGCATACTAAATCGCAGCCTTAGCAGTAGGTTGCCTCGCCACACATGGATACAGCATAAACAAAAAATACAAAATCTTTTCAAGTTCTCTGTCATAGATCTTGTCCACCAACATAGAGAGGGAGCATGCCCTCTGTCACCATGGGTACCCCTTAGTGTAGCTGTGCATGTGCTGGACTCAGATGCTGATGTCATTAACGGCCACCCTCCCGCCATCAGGAAGTCTCAGTAGGCAAGCCGCCTTCCATTTACATCTCAGCTCTGATTGATGTTCTAACCATCGACCCTTCCCACTGTACATCTTCCATTAAAAATCCCCACCTCTCCACTTTAAGAATGACAACAACTACAAGACAAACAGACACTATCCCTTGGCAGATGTTACCGGCCACCCTCCTCCCAACTGGAAATTCAAGTAGGCAAGCCGCCTTCAATTTACACCTCAACGCTCCCCCCATCGACCCCTCCCACTGTGCATCTGCCAGGAAAAATCCCCACCTTTCCATACACATTAGGAATGGTGCCAACTACTACGCAACCCGGCCACTTTCGAAGCACAGACAATGGACTTTACCCCTTTTACACTCATTTCAGCCACCATCTCACACCAGCTACCAACTATTGTTATGTAAGCCAATATCCCTTGTTACACAGATATGCCTGGCTTACAGCATTATGCAGATAACTAACACACTGAATCCCCCCAATATTATTTATTTTCAGAGGTTTCTCCTCGTACTGCTTGCTACCGAACTGACACTGGCTTGCTACTAAACTGGAATATGCTTGTTTAAAACAGCCCAATAAATCTATTTTTAAAAACAAAAACCCTTAGCAGTACTTACAGTAATTGTTGCCCCCATCCAATGCAAAACATTTTGCCTCCTATATACAGTTGCCCACTCCCAGATGACTACTCGCCTAACTTGCAATGTCCACTTGCCTAGGCATATTCTACATTATTCCACTTTAACTCCTGTGATGAAACCCAAGCTGAGAAAACACGTCAGGGCACAAGGCTAAGGTTTAAAGCAAATACCTTTTTTCACACACAACTCTCCTCATTTCTCCTCATTTCCTCATATGACCCAGCTATTGTGCTACTATAATTCTTATTTAATTTCAAACTCTTCATCATCTCATTGTTAAGTTGAAAAGCATAGAGGTTATGCTCACAGAGCTATGCCATTTTGGTAGACTTAAAATCAATGTATTTCCCCTGCTCAAAACTCAGTTTTAAAGACCGAAAGTGTTTACCTTTCCATGTCCACAGTCACTTCCATCAGCCAGGGGCATGTGTTGTGTAAAACATCCTTTATGCATTCCTTCTGTACTGGTGCACCACAATCTTTTGCACTGTTTCTGATATTGAAAATATATTAATCAGCATCTATAGAATATTTGCTTTAACACACTTTTGTCACATGCATTTTCTCCTTGTTTTGGTCTTCAAGGTGTAAAACAAAAAGTTCCAAAGCATACCCTTATATGTATTGCTGCTCTAAAGTCACTAAAGGCTCTAAGGACAAAACTTAAAGGAGCCACAGTACCTAAAAAAGCCAGCTGTTGCTTTTTTAAGATCTATCTCTCATTGCCATGCTCACGTGTACCTCCCAGGTTAGGTAAAAATTAGTTTGAGCAACTGCAACCTTTCTCACTGGGCTTTAAGTGGCTGAATTACCAGATCTACACTGTGCTGTTTTAAAGGCAAAGGCTTATTCAGAAGTTTCAGTCCACACCCAAAAGTGAACAGGCATCATGCTAATGATAAGATCCAGCAAGATCAATTATAGGTGTGCATTTGGGTGTGAATCAAAGCCGGCATTCTGGTGAGCTTTTTAATTTTAACACACAAAAAAAGTTTTGGAAAAATGTTCCTTAAAAAATCACCTACACATGCGATGGTGCATTTTTAGAGATGAGGTGCATCTGTTTTCCAATGAGGAAAGAATAATTGTTTGAAAGTCTGGCAACAACAGCACCTTATAGGATATGCAGACGTTAGAGCATAGCACATTTTTTATAGCATTTTTTTGTGTGTTAAAGTTAGAAAGATAACTAGGATGCAGTTGGAAACTCACACCCAAATGTGTACCCAGATTTAAGCTTGCTTCAACAACTCTTTAGAATGACCCCCAGTTACACTTGCTTCACTAAGAAATTAGCATTACTTTCCAGCATTTGCACTTTTGCATAATGTATACATGGCCAAAAATGTTACGCCACAAATTGAAAGGCATACTTTTTTTTATTTTCCAATTGTCTAATTAAAGTGGACCAAAACTCAGGATTTTGACTATCCTGGGTTTTGGTCCTTGCCCCCAGGGCCCCCCGAATGGGGATGCGTGTGCAAAACCCCACAGGTCGCCTTAACTTCCTCCCTGGTCCTAGGGCGCATGCGCAGCCCTATCAGCCAATCAGCACGTTCCCGCCCCTTCGTCTAATAGCTCTTCTAACGTGAGCAGATCCAAGCACGCGGGCGGTCACATTTCCCGTTACCCTCTGAGCATGCCCGTGCTTTCCATTCACAAATGAGCCCATATACTAAGGTGAAATTAAAATATAGAAAGCACATGACATGTCATCAACTCAAGCAATGCTATATATATCTCTAAAACCATTATTGTTATTCATAGTATGTGTATGTAACTATAATCCATCTTATTTGCACCATGTACCAATCCCAGTTTAAGAATTACAATTTCTTAAATAGTCTGGCCCACTTAGTAAATCAGGATCTAAGTGCCAGGATTTGGATCATGACATGCTCCACTCTCCAGTAGCTGGCTGTCACCAAATAGTGTATATAATAATGTCCCTTAGTAGATAAACTCAAGTCAAGGGAAAGTTATAGAACTTTTGCTGCCTAGCCCTTAGCTCCCTGGATTGATAGAAAGTCAGCTTTGATACTGGCTGGTTTAATCTGGGGATTTATAGCACAATGAAGACACATATAGGTGATAAAGGATGCATATTTACAGTTTTTAAATGTTTTGCTTAGTGCAATTATACCTCAAGCTCTATCCCAAATATTTCTATTTCAACGCGACATGAACGGGAAGATGTGAAAGGGGCCATAACAAAGGGACTATACGATATGCAGATTTATGGCAAAAGTAACTAATATGTCTCCTATTATAGAAACTTACAAATCCACATGCTGCCAATCCACACACCTCAAAATCTATCAACTTGTTATCTCCAAAAAGCCAAGCATCTCTAGTGAGCTTGAGCATTTATTCAGTTATGTCCCAGCCTCTGAGCAAACTACCAAGATTATCCAAAAGGGAACTGCCAGCTCACAAGGAACCTTACCTTTGTAATCATGTGATCCACTTACCAATCACACAACAACAAAGGAAGCATTTCAGACTGCAGCGACCACCAAGAAAATGCAATCAAGTGTAGCCATCTTGGATTACAGGTGAGATTGCCACACCAAGGGCACTTTTCAAGCATAAGAGACTAGAGTAAAGCAACTGGTCTATTGCCCATGTCAAAGCTAACCCCTGTCTACTTAACTAAACAACAGTTAAATCAATTGTTGCCTATTATTTAAATATCCAGAAACCTTTTTTTTCAGGAAAAGTTAAAGCAGGCTTTTCAGACAAAGAAATTTTGAATACAATCTCCCTCCCAGCCCACTGTACCCACAAGCCAAGAAACCCCAGCCCCCAATGCTATAGCTCCGGCATCATGGATGGCGGGGGGCTTAGCAAGGATGTATCGAGCCGGCCAGGGACTGGTAAAATCCAGGGCTGATTTTTGGCCCTAATCCACTCATCAGGTACAAGTATTTCTCACATTACATACATATGCACGCCACATATACATCATTTCTTTTTATAAGCTTGAAGTATTGTTTTCAAGTTTACCATTAACTTACCATATAGGGACATACTTGTGAGCCAGTGCCAAACATCAGTTCACATTGCTTATTAGCATCATAAATTATACCAGGTAACTGATGGGAAAATTCATACACTTGTCCACTGGGCTTATCAAGCAGACATTCTCCATAGCCTGTGCTACAAAAAAAATTATGTTATGCACATTTGAATGAAGGCAGCAGATAAAGCACTGCACCTGCTTCATTACTATCCAGTATGCTTCCTCTAGTGGCTAACCCTTGTCACAAACTCCACCCCATGGCTTGATCAACCTGAGGTCTTACATTTACTGAGTTAAAGTATTATGCATATAATTAGTTGTATATAGTCGACATATATACATGTATACATTGTATTCACTTTTGTACTGCTTCAACAAGATTCTTTGTCTTTGTATGCACATTTGGCACTGAAGCTATTTCTGATTCTGGTCTCCCTTCACTATAAACCACTTTGTTAAAATGCAAACACAATTGAAGGAGACTACCTTCTGTAAGCTTCTTAGAACCGTGTGAACCATAATAAATTGGGTTGAAGTGGACTAAAATCCAGAGTCTACGGGACTCCAGGGCAGGCATACTCCCTCTCCCTAGGGCATTCAGATTCGGGATGCCCCACTGTGTAAAACCCCATAGGTCGCTAGTAAACTCACCTTTTCCCCAATTCAGCGGTGCATGTGTGAGCAGGGGCCGCTCCCTGTTATACCTTTAGCAGGGTGAACGCCCGTGCCAGGTATTTGTGCGCACTGATTGGACGGGAGGCTGCGCATGTTCCGTAAGACCAGGGAAAGGTGAGTTTACTGGGTGACCTGGGGGGTTTCAAACAGTGGGGGATCCTGGGGGCAAGGACCAAAACCCGGGATAGTCAAAATCACAGGTTTTGTTACACTTTAACCCTTTAAGTGCCAGCCTACCTGGAGTTTTTGTCACACTCTGTTGCCAGACCATTTTGCACTATTTTGCGCTCCCCATGTTCAAATGTGATTTTTGAAGGGATTTCCCAGGAAAATTATATATTGTTTTTTTCAGCATAGTCTGGGCTTTAATATGAAATGTCTTGTTTGTAATTTATTAGGTGTATTCTCAATATTTTTGGGTGAAATATGTCCAAAAAAATAAAAAAAATAATTTTTTTACAATTTGTAGTGTTTTTTTGTAATAGAAAATGTAAGTTTGTCAATAAAATCTTATTGCGTGTGAAATCTCAATTTCTCCCGGTTACAGCGATACCACATATGTATAGGTAGACACCCTTTCCTGCCCAGGAGACTCCCCCAAACTGAAACAGCGCTTTAGAGGATTTTCAGATAAAATACAACTATGCTATGCGCTATGCGTACCTTGCAGTTTTTCCAGAAAAACAACCCTTTACATTTGAAATACCCCCAACAAACTATATATTCTCTGGAAGTACACACCTCAAGCTTTGTGTACCAGGCTTGTTGATGTGGCCATAGTTTTCTGGAAGTAATCCCTCAATGTATTTTTTGGCTGCAAAGAGTTTTCCTATAAAAAGGATAAAAAAGCAGAATCAAAGCCACATTGTCCTAAAAAAACTATATACAAACAAGAAAAAAATACAATTCTGTGAGGTACTCACCTGTAGAATTGGTATTATAGGTATACAGTACATCCTGCTCCAGATATAATACTTACACTTGGGTTATCCTCCGCCAGATGGCGCTGTACTGCAGAAACATGCAAAAACAGGCTCCTCCCGGCCCTCCATATACCCAGGGACCTCCCACAAATCCCCAGCATTGAAAAGCAGTGAACAAGAAGCCGGGAGAATTAAAAACCACCCAGAACAACTGGTAACGATAACAAGATAACAATCACCATACAGGGGATCCAGAATAATGCAACAACAGGGTGGGGTGGAGCAGGACGTACTGTATACCTATAATACCAATTCTACAGGTGAGTACCTCACAGAATTGTATTATTCTTAGTATACAGTACGTCCTGCTCCAGATATAATACTTACACTTGGGACATCCAATAGCAGTGTCCATAAAGTAGGGTGGGATCCCCCAACAAAAGATGACAACAGCAGACAGTTTAGAACCACTGTCACCTGCATAACCATACGGCCAAGACAGCATGAGCTGAAGGCCCTAACATCAACCTTGTAAAAACTTGCAAAAAGGTATGAGCAGAAGGCCAAAGGTAGTGGCCTAGCCAACCAGATCAACAGAAGCCCTGTGCTGAAGGCCCAAGGGGCAACCAGCACGAGAAGAAAGGAATCGAGGCGACAAGATTCTTCCCTTTGCTGGAATAGGCCTGAGTAACAGCCTGACAATCCAATAACTAAAGTAGACTTGGCAGAAACCCGAAAGACCTAAACAAGGACTAAAGGGGAGCATCCAGTAAGGTAGTAACCAGGACCAAGCTGCCCAACATCCGAGAGCAGAAGGGATCGAACGCCTTAGGATGTAATGACCACATGCCCCAAGGAACATCAGTTCCCCTAAGGACAGAAACTACCAAGGAAGGCTTCCAACACCTGAATAAGGAAGGCAGAGCCCTTTCCTCAGCGTTGCTAGGAAAAAAGGGCACGGCAGGAGTAGCAATATCACGAATCCATAAACAAGAGCCACTTGCAGAGGCAGATAGTCCCGGCATCAGGCGGAACTCAACCTATCCTAGTGTATCTCAAGGAAGGGGGCTAGGTAAACAGAGCTGCCCGCTAACACACGCCTGACCAAGGTAATAGGCACCAGAAGGACAACCTTGACAGCATCCTGAATAGGACCAAGGAACACAACCCTGCAATCAGACAGAAAGAATCAATTTCAATCCCAACGGGGACCATAAGATTAAGTGGGGGACCCGATGAGTACCCCCTGCAGGAAGTCTGACCAGGGAAGACTGAACCAGACCACTAAGGCAAGGTGGACAGGGCAGAACCTGACCCATCAGAGTACTGAGTTGGAGAATCAACTCCAATCAAGCTGCAAACAACACTAGAACCCTGGGAACCTCACCACCAATCAATATGGGTATGCCATACCCTACAACAGATGGAAGAGGAAGAGGAAGAACTTGCTCATAGCCTTCCCAGAGTCTCCAACATCGAGACAGATAGGCCTGTCTCCATCAAGATAGTTGTTTCAGCAGTCAGGCCAACTAGGCCAGAACCGTAATGGACTGACCTAAAGGGAGCCCTGAGTGAGTCGAGCTAGCACTCCTGGCAAAAGGGTACAGCACAACCATCCTTGGTACCATAACCACCCTCTACAAGGGCACCTGGGGGCCACCAGAACACTGGTCCCCTTACCAGCGCAACCATGTGCATAGCCCTGCCTAGCAGGGGGGATGGAAAAGGACATACAGAACCGAAACGTCCAGTCATGACAGTACTAAGGCATCCGGACCACTGCCAGAGGATCAGGGACAGGGAAACAAAGGCCAAGAGCCTGTGATAGTGATGGAACACCACAGATCCAAGCTGATCGGACCCCATAGTGACACAAGGATGAGCACATCCTGTCGCAGAGGGGCAGCACAGGGGCGAATATAATGACATGCAGGGAACATTATCTCCACCCAGATTAGAAACCTAGACGTTTCCTGAAGGGTCCTCCAGCCCCAGACCCCCTCCAATGGTTACTGTAGGACACTGTCATCAGACAGACCGAGTGCCCCCAACTGGCAGAGGCACAGCCATTGTAAGGCTCACCGTTTTTTTTATAACCAATAGGCGTAAGGACCATCTAAGGGCCCACCACCCCCAGAATCGCAAGGAGTTTCAGAAGAAACCTCCCCCTTCAACCTGATAGTTAGGCATCCACGGAGACCGTCCCCAGGAATGGGTAAGAAGGAACTGCCCCCATACAGGTTCCCTGAGATCATTCAATCCAAGATAAAACATCTCACCAGGTGGGAAGGCCCACAGGCCCTACTCCAGGGATGCCGGATCCCTATCCTGTATTGACAATAGAAGTCACAGAAGGGCCCAGGGGGAACTGAACATAAGGGCATCAGCTGCATCTCTGCCTGGTGAAAGGACCGGGACAGCAAGAGGGACAGCACCCATGTGACCAGATTGTCTGCCACATTGTGGAGAAGGGAAGATTCAAATTAGAACCTGATCCAGATTCAGTCCTGGTAATGGGATTACCACTGAAGGGGGACAATGAGGACTTGGGGTGAACAGGGTCCCCCATCCAATGACTCCCAATGGACGCCATCAGTCGGTTATCCATCCCGACGCAGACTGGGAAGTGAGAAAAAAAGCGTCCAGGTAGTCACCACGCGGACGCCCCTTGGTCTCATCCGAGACCCCACCATCGTCCGCACCCGAGAGATCACTCTGGGAGTTGAAAAGAGGCCAGGTAACAAGGTCACAATTAGCCGAGTTGGGCACGAACATGAACCTGAAGAACCTCGGGGATCTGAAGTCACAGGGATGTGAACATTAAACATTTTAGAGTTCCCCAGACGACAAGAAGCCCGCTGGGCGCAAGGTGCTGATGGCCCAACCCAGAGTTTCCGCAGAAACTGCCTGTAATAAGAGAGTAGCCGCGAATCCAGAATGGGCCCGACCCATCTCTCATAGGGAACTGTGAAAGGTTGGTATAGCGGCCCCTTCTTTTGCCTGCTACGGCAATCTGCAAGAGACCCTCAGGCCTCGTAGGCCTAGCATGGCCTGTGCCAGTAACTGAAGAGCGGCAGGGCCCAGGAGTACCTGGGACCTGATAAAAACTGGGGAAGGCCGTGCAGCAAACCTTATCCTGTATCTGGAGGACACAACCTCCTGAATCCACCAGAATGAGGCGAGATGCCTCCCGATAATAGCAAGATGCTGCTGCCATCCCCTCACCCAGAAGGGCGAGGGCGCCCCATCATGCTTGAGGGGGTTTGGTGGAAGATTTGGGCTTAGCCCCGCCGGAGGGGCCAGGGCGTTGTCTGCTGCTCGTGGGGCAGGAGTCCGCACGAGAAACCCGGAAGGACACCCCTGGTTCCTGCTCAACACTCAGGTAGGGGGGAGGAGGGGTACCTCTGCCCCTTGGGGGCCTAGACGGCCGTCTGCGTAGGGGTGATCGAATAGGTCCAGACGGGCCCCAAACAGGTGTCGCCCTTTAAAGGGGAGCCCAGTAAGAGTCTTTTTTGTAGCATCGTCAGCACCCCACTGTCGCAGCCAGACCAAGCGACGTATGGCTACTGCAAGTGCAGAAGTTCTTGCATACATCGTGATAGCGTCTTCCAACGCTAATAGAATAAATTTTACAAATACATCACAATTGGAGAGTGCATTAAACACCTCCCAGGGGAGATTCTCAGGGTGATGATCAAGTAACTTTCTAATGAGTACTTTAGTGGCCACTGTAGTAATAGCCCCGGCACAGACCGGGCGCAGCGCCGTCCCTGCACAAGAAAAGGCATGGGTGGCCAACAGCTCAATGCGCCGGTCCTCAGCATCCCGAAGGGTACTATAAGCAGGGGTTGTAATAAAAGGGGGATTCGGGACCCCTATGATCGGCGCATCCACCACGGGGGGTGATGACCAGCAATTAACCACCTCAGGGGGGAAAGGCTATTTCCTATCCAGTCCCCTGGAACCCCTGTAAGTTTACTGGGACATTCCCATTCCTTGAGCACCAGGGCATGGAAATGAGCCTGCTCTAGACATTCCAAACGTGCGGTAGCAGTATGGAAACGCTCCCCTCTAGGTTTGGGGTCCTGACCGGGGAGGGAGATAGACAGTGCCTTAAAGACCTTAATCAATAAGTCGTCAGTATCACGCTGGCCCCAGTATTCAGGGCCAGAATCGTCATGACTCCTCGGGCTCCCATCAGATAAGCTTGAGTCAGAGAACAACTCCCCTTCATCAGAAAGGGTATAGTCACCCGGAGTAGTAAACCCGACGGTTCTCATAGAAGATACCGAAACATGAGGCGACAGGTGCCGCTTCTTACCAGAGCCCATTCGCTCTGATAACCTAGCAATAATCTGTTCAGCCGTAGGCAGTCTGGAAGGCCTAGCAGGCTGCAATACCCCACTTTTAGGCGACTCAGCAGGAGAGAGATTTAAGCCTGGGGAGATACGTGAATTGGAGCTAGGTGTAGCCACTGGCCGACCTGATTGCAGGGCCAGTGCTTGCTTCGCACAGGGTACACAGACCCGTGCCCTGCCAGCATCCGCATGGGGTTGTCCACACGCTATACACAGCCGGTCTTGTCCCGGAGGGACCTCGGTCACATAATTCTGAGATGCCTCCATATGGTGATTAATCAAGGCACAATATGCCAGTAGGGATTTACACTATAAGTAACCCTGGATGCCCCAAAGACCCGCTAGGGAAGTGGGAGAATATTGCAAGGCCCGCTATAATTTTACACCGGGCCGGGAGAAGCCAATGGTGTTCACCAGTCTGAAAGACATAATGGGAATAAAGGGTGTCAGAACCATGCGCAGTAATCAAGGATAATGAAAATCGCCCGCGAGGGCATTTACAGACCAAGAGAGGAGGCGGACCGCAACCACGCGTGCGTGCGACCAGCATCAAAATGGCGCCAAGAACCTCGAAGGGTGGGCCAAGCGGCTGTGACGCGGAGCGCGACAAACCAGGTCCCCGCCCCCCCCGAAGAGCGGGAAGCTCTGAGACAGTTTCAACGTTGTCATGAAGGTCGAAGTGTATGGCACACTTAGAATATGAATTGCCAATGAAGACGCCGCAGCGTCTGAGCGACGCCGCCACTCTGCGCAGCACATCCCGTAAGGGCGACAGATACATAATAAAAATGCAAACAGCGCGGCTCTGACACCAGGAATATCAGTCAAAGACAGTACTAAGGCCATAAGCGTGTAAGCATACACTGGGACCACCACACACACCCCCCCTTTCTTTCCCCCCGGACTACGGGGGGAACGAGGGAGGATGGCGACCCTTTGTACAAGGCCCACCGCTACATGGGGCATGGGGCAATAGTGCGGGAGGGGCATCCCCTAGAGGCTCACCATCGGCCTAAACCGCCTACCCTTTGGTGGGGGACTGCGGTGGAGCAGCGCTCCATGAGCACGCAAGATGCTGCCTACCTTCACCCGACCGACGCAGCCCGAGCTGGGAGGCACTAACAGGGAGGACGGGTGGGAATAGTCCAACAGGGCCGCAGGCTTGATAGCCCGGCTCACCTGCGAAAGAGTGATACTTCATGTCTTCGCAGTCAGCACTGCAGAGAAATCTGGGGATTTGTGGGAGGTCCCTGGGTATATGAAGGGCCGGGAGGAGCCTGTTTTTGCATGTTTCTGCAGTACAGAGCCATCTGGCAGAGGATAACCCAAGTGTAAGTATTATATCTGGAGCAGGACGTACTGTATACTAAGAATTTGACTTAAAATTTCAGCTCTGCAGACAAAGTGCGCACCTTGCGATTTTTCATCCAAAACAACCCTTTACATGTTGAATATCCCCCATAAACCATATATTCCCTGAAAGTGCACATGTTAAGCTTTCTAAGCGTACCCAGCTTGTTGTAGTGGGCTCATCTTTCTGGAATAAATCCTTTAAAGAATTCTTTGTTTGAGCAGGGTTTCCCTAAAAAAATTATAAAAAAGCTGAATAAAAAACACCTTTTCCTAAAATATAAATATGCAAACAAGAAAAAACAAGCTAAGTCTGAAATCGCAAGGTCCCCGAGCAGAACAATACCCAACATTTATTGCTACTTTTAACCCTTTTAATTGCCAGCATACTTGAGATTTTGTCACCCTCTGTTGACAGGTAATTTTTCCCCATTTTGCGCCATGTTTTGCGTCATTTTTGCTGGAATTTTCAGGAAAATTATGTATTTTTTTTTTGCAGCAGAGTTTAGGCTTTAACATGAAATGTCTTGTTTGTAAATTTTATTTTGTTTTTTACAATATTAGTAAGTAAAATAAATAAATAAATAATTTTTTTTTTTAGAAAATTGCCTGCTTTATTTTAAATAAAAAATTTATTTTATTAAAGAAAACCATATTGCACGTGAAAGCATCATTTCTACCAATTAGAACGGTACCACATATTTATCCGTAGCCCCCCGTTCCTGCCCAGGAGACCCCCCTAACTGAAACAAGTACTTTATAACATTTACAAATAAAATACAACTACCATCCACACTAAGGGTTAAATTGAGAAAAAAAAATGACATAGAGTCCCCCCTCCCAGGGGGGGATTTTTAAGGGTTAAAAACCCTTAAAAATAAAAAAAAAATGAAATAGGGTCCTTCTTACCAGAAGTAACCAGCTCGGTACTAGCTATGCAGGACTTGTAGGAACAAGGCGCAGGGGCCAGCTTTTGTGGCCCCTGGCCCTGCAGGCTACAAGCCCGCATAGCCCGTGGCCACAAGCTCTTCTTCCCCCCCCCCCCTGGGCTTTGGGGAGGCAGGTAATGGGGGTGCCGGGGGTTAATGGCAAGTCACCCGCTAGCTGCAGGTGACTTGCCAGCCCCCAGCCTTGTAAACTGGTATAGGGGTCTCATGGTCCCCTTACCAGTTCACAAGGGGTTAAGTGTAAAAAATAAATACACTGACACAAAGAGAAAAAAAATACAATTCTGTGATTACTCACCTGTAGAATTGATATTATGAGTATACAGTACGTCCTGCTTCAGATAAGACTCTTTACGTCTGGGTATTACTCCGCCAGATGGGGCTGGACTGCAGAAACAGCGAAATTGGCTCCTCCCGGCCCTACAAATACCCGGGACCTCCCACAAATTCCCAGTATTGAAAAGCAGTTAAACAAGAAGCCGGGAGAATGAAACATAACCAACCATTAACTAAACCAGCAATGATAACAATCACCATACAAGGGATCCAAGAATAATGAAAAGCAAGGGTGGGGTGGAGCAGGACGTACTGTATACTCATAATATAATTCTACAAGTGAGTAATCACAGAATTGTATTATTCTTAGTATACAGCACGTCCTGCTCCAGATAAGATTCTTTATGTCTGGGACATCCAATAGCAGTGTCCGTAAAGTAGGGTGGGATCCCCAAAAGGCAACAACGGGCAGTTCAGATCACTGCCACCTGCAGAATCTTGCGGCCAAAAACAGCATCAGCTGAGGCCCGAACATCAACCTTGTAAAACTTGGAAAAGGTATGAACAGAAGACCAAGTAGCGGCCTTGCAAACTTGTTCAACAGAAGCCTGGTGCTGAAAAGCCCAAGAGGCACCAATAGCATGAGTGGAATCAGCAGTAAGGCAGAAGGGAGGATTCTTCCCCTTAGCAGTGTAGGCCTGAATCACAGCCTGACGGATCCATTTGCTGATAGTAGATTTAGCAGGAGCCAAACCCTTCCTAGGGCCAGAAGAGACCACAAAAAGAGCATCAGTTTTCCTAAAAAGTGCAGTAGCCACCAGATAGAACTTCAGATTCCTGACCACATCCAAGGAATGCAAAACCCTCTCCTTAGTGTTACTAGGATTAGGGCACAAGAAAGGTAGAACAATGTCCTGATTAAGATGAAAGACAGACACAACCTTAGGCAGAAAATCTGGCTTAAAGTGGACCAACACCCAGGGGGGATCGTCCCGGAAATCTATAAGATTCCCGGACCGATCAGATCCCTGCCCGCGGGGCATCCGAAATCGGGATGTCCCGCGGGGAGGAACCCCCCAGGAGGCCCACAATCCTCACCTTACCGGCGATCCAACGGCGCATGCGCGAGACGCGGCCGCGTCTCTCGCTTCCCTCTAGCAGGGCGCGCTCCCGCGCCGGCCGTTTTGTGAATGGCCGGCGCAGGCGCGCTCCCTGTTAGAGGGAAGCGAGAGACGCAGCCAATGACAGCGCTCTGGTATGCGCGTCCAAGCGGCTTTGGACGCGCATACCAGAGCTGCTCTGAGCGCTGTCATTGGCCGGACGAGGTCACGTGGGAGCGGGGAGAGGTGAGTTTTTGCGGCGATCGGGGGGTTTCAGACAGCGGGGCACCCCCGATCGGGGTGCCCCACCTAAGTGGACCAACACCCAGGATAGTCAAAATCCTGGGTGTTGGTCCACTTTAAAGCGAAACACCACCTTGTCCTGGTGTCTCTCAAAGTAGGGGGGCTGGATGGAAAGCGCCGCCAACTCAGAAACACGCCTAACAGAAGTGATAGCCACCAAAAAGACAACCTTAAGAGTAAGAATGGCCAAGGCAGCCTCATGCACAGGTTCAAAGGGAGCACCCTGCAAGGCAGAAAGGACCAAGTTCAAGTCCCAGACAGGCAACATAGCTTTACGTGGAGGACGCACATGAGTAACCCCCTGGAAAAAGGTCTTAACCAGAGAATGCTGAGCAAAAGATCTTTGGAAGAAAACAGCCAGGGCAGAAACATGACTCTTCAGAGTAGTGAGTTGAAGCCCCATCTCCAAACCATGTTGAAGGAACTCCAGAATCCTGGGGATAGAGAACACACGACAGGGAAGAGACCTAGACTCACACCAGTCAATGTAGGCACGCCCCTTTTCCATCAAGATGGAGGTTTCAGCAGCCAGGCCGTCAAAGCCAGCGTTTGTAAATTGGGATGGCGTAAATGTCCCTGATTGAGTAGGTCTGGAACCCTGGGCAGAGCGTACTGATCTACTGCCAGCTGCACTATGTCTGCGAACCACACTCTTCTTGGCCAACGGGGAGCCACCAGGATTGCTGGCATCCCTTCCTGAGCTATCTTGAGCAGAACCCTGCCCAACAGGTGGAATGGGGGAAAGACATACAGAAGCTGAAAGTCCTGCCATGACATTACTAGAGCATCTGTGGCCAAGGCCAGAGGATCCTGGGACAGGGAGACGAAGGCTGGGAGCTTGTGATTGTGACGGGACGCAAACAGATCCACATCTGGCTGACCCCAACGGTGACACAGGGAGTGAAACACCCTGTCGCTGAGGGACCATTCTCCCAGGCGAGAGGTCCCCCTGCTCAGAGAGTCTGCCTGCAGATTCTCCACCCCGGAATGTACACAGTTGAGATGCAGGGAACATTGTCCTCCGCCCAGGACAGGATCAGAGACACTTCCTTGAGGGTCCCTTTGCTCCGGGTCCCTCCCTGATGATTGATGTAGGCAACCGCCGTCTGGTTGTCCGAGCGGACCTGAACAGGCCGGCCCCGAAGGTGTTGGGTCAAGTGAGCCAGAACCAACCTGATCGCCCGCAGTTCCAGAATGTTGATAGGGGTGTGGGCCTCCTGAGGGCCCCACCGCCCTTGGAATTGTAGAGTCTCCCAGCAGGGGGCAAGAAAGGATCTGCCCGCCAACAGGTTCCTTGAGTCCAGCCACCACGAGAGGGAACGCCTGGCTAGGGGGGACAGAACAAGAACCTGGTTCAGGGATGCAGGATCCTTGTCCCATACTGACAAGAGGTGGAGTTGCAGAGGCCTCATGTGAAACTGGGCATAAGGAACCGCCTCGAAGCACGACACCATCAGGCCCACCAGCTGCATTCCCTGCCTGATGGAGGGATGAGGGCAAGATAGAAGGAACTGAACCTGCGCTAGCAGACTGTCCACCTTCTGCTGAGGAAGAAAGATCCTTACCTGAACTGTATCCAGATTCATTCCCAGAAATGGCGTCACCAAGGAGGGAGACAGGGAAGATTTGGGACGGTTGATCACCTAGCTGAATGACTCCAGTGTGGACACTACTCACTGAGTATCCAGCTCTGCCTGTTGGAGGGACTGAGAAGTGATGAGAATGTCGTCCAAATAGGGCAAAATGCGAATGCCCTGAGACCTGAGCAGAGCCATCACTCCTGCCAGCACCTTGGTGAACACTTTGGGAGCTGAAGTGAGACTGAAGGGCAATGCCACAAATTGGTAGTGCTGATCTTCCAGAGTGAACCTGAGGAATCTTTGATGACCTGGAAAGATGAGAATATGAAGGTAAGCATCCTTGATGTCCACAGAGGTCATGAAGTCCCCTGGACGCAGGGAACTGATAGCAGAGCGCAGAGTTTCAATGCGAAAGCGCCTGCATCTGACAAATTTGTTGAGGATCTTCAAGTCCAGGATGAGCCTGACTGGCCCATCTCTTTTGGGCACGGTGAAAAGGTTGGAATAAAAACCCTTGCCTCTTTCTCGTAAGGGGACCTGACAGATGACCCCCAGCTCCAGAAGGCTTTGCACCGCCAGAATCAGAGCCTGAGCTGACATGGGGTCCTGAGACATCCGAGATCTGATGAATCTTGGGGTTGACCAGGCAGAAAACTCTATCTTGTAACCTACCTCCTGAATCCACCGGTCTGAGACATGATGCCTCCAGACGTGAGCAAAGCGCTGAAGCCGTCTCCGCACCCGGATGGTTGAGGGCGCCCCTTCATGCCTGAGGGGGCTTGGGGGAAGGCTTAGGCTTGGAGTCCCAGGATGGGCCAGAGTGTCCACGTCCTCTGCCCCTACCCCAGAAATCTCCTCGGGCCCCAGTAAAGGAGACCCCTCTCCCCGTTCTGGATCCACGGTGGGGGGAAGGAAAGGAGCCCTGGGCCCGAAAGGGCCGAGACTGTCTTCTGCGCTGGGGTAACCTGCCTCCCTTAACAAACAGGTCCAGGCGGTACTCAAATAGGCGTAGTACTTTAAAGGGAATACCAGTGAGAGCCTGTCACACATCCTAATGGTATCATCCAAGGCAGAGAGGACATAAGCAACAAATACTCATAAGCATTCTACTCTTCACTAGAAACATCATCAGGAGCTCCATCTAGGACACTTTTAAGCAGAGTCCTAAAAGTCACAGCTGTAATGGCAGAGGCACAAACCGGGAGCAGTGCCGTCCCCACACAGGCAAAGGCATGGGAAGCCAGCTGATCAATACGCCGGTCCTCACTATCCTTCAGGGTAGTAGAGTCAGGCAAATGCATGACAGAGGTGTTAGACAAACCCAGAATTGGGGCATCCACTTCGGGAGGGGATGACCAACGTTTAACCACATCAGCAGGAAAGGGATATCTCTTATCCCAACTCTTAGGGACTTCGGGGAGCCTGCTATGACGCTCCCATTCTTTGAGCATAAGATTATTAAAATGAGATTGTTCAGGGAACTCTAAACGTGGCTTAGCAATATGAAACAATTCCCCCTGCTGCTTAGGAGCCGCGGCTGGGGGAGAGATAGAAAGCACTTCAAAGATCTGAGCCAAAAGCCTATCAGTATCATCTGGGGCCCAGGGATCAGAGCCAGAATCAGCATAACCCTTGGGCCGTTCATCAGATGATTCTGAGTCAGAGAACAATTCCCCTTCTTCCAGGGGGGTATAACCAGACAGATCAAAGAACTCTTCAGCCTCCATAGGGAAAAGAGTGACATCAGGCGCCAAATGCCGCCTCTTGGCAGAGGCCTTACGCGCCATAGTATTAGCAAGCAACTTTTCAACACTAGCCAGTCTAGTAGACACATCAGGCTGAGACTCCCCACTGGTATGCAGCTCACTGGGAGTCAGATGTAAGCGTGGGGGAGTAGATGAAGCCATAAGTGGCCCTGGCTCAGCTGCTGGTAAACCAGGCTGCACCGCAAGCACCTGCTGGGCACAAGGTACACAAACCCGCTCATTGTCAACACTTGTAGGGGACACGCCACACACAGCCGGGCTTGTCCCGAAGGAACCCAGAGCACATTATCCTGAGACGCCTCCATATGGTGATTATAGCGGCACAATCGGCCGATAGGGATTCACGCTATAAAAGCAACCCGGGATGCCCCAATAGCCCGCTAGGGAAGTGGGAGGAATTAGCACACTAAGCCTCAATAAGTTTAATAAACTAATAGAGGGGGAAGGGCCGGGAGAAACCAGTTGAGTTTGACCCACCTGTAAGACATAAAGCAAAAAACCCCATAAGCGACATGCACACATAACATAAAAAATATGAACAAACAGCCCGCGGGGGCACTCACGGACCGCGGTAGGTAGGCACCAGCCACGCAACACGAGGAAGCAAAATGGCGCCGAGTATACCTCGAGGGGCGGGCCGCGGAGACAGTGATGCGGAACGCACCATCCGCAGGGCCCGCCGCCCCCTGAAGAGCACGAAGCCGCACACGTGACAAAATCAACCAATGATGGTGCAGCAGTGCCATGAGGTAATGTCGCCGCCGACCGCGGAACACCGTACAAGCGCGAGCGGCGGCGGCATATTCAAAAAGCAACCAGTGCAACCAAAGCTATACGGTGACAGGAAAAGGCAAACCAAGCACACCCTACAAAAGGAGAATGTACAAAGACGCACACTCACACCCCCTCCCGGGAACTACAAAACCCCTTAAAAACACTTAAAAATCCCCCCAAAAATTGACATGGGGTCCCCCTTACCCAAAGTAGCCAGCCCGGGACTATGCAGGGCTTGTAGAAACAGGGCGCAGGGGCCAGCTTCTATGGCCCCTGGCCCTGCAGGCTACAAGCCCGCATAGCCTGTGGCAACGGGCTCTTCTGCCCCCCCCCCTTGGGCTTTGGGGAGGCAGGTAATAGGGGTGCCGGGGGTTAATGGCAAGTCACCCACTAACCGCAGGTGACTTGCCATCCCCCAGCCTTATGAACTGGTATAAGGGGTCTCATAGACCCCTTACCAGTTCACAAGGGGTTAAATGTAAAAATAAAGACACAGACACAAAGAGAAAAAAAATGACATTTATTATTTTTTTTTTACTATACTCACCTCCGATCCTGCGTCCCTCGTTGCTGTCCCGCGCTGCTCACCCAGCTCCGGCATCTATCAGATGCCGATACTGATCGGAGCAGAGCGGGTGAGAGGCGAGGGGTTTCCGATCGGAGCCTCCTCACCTCACATCCGCCCTCTTCCAATCACCACCGGCAACTGACAGATGCCGGAGCACGGAGGGGTATAGGAGGAACAGGATCTGGGATCGGATGCCCCCCAGAGGAAGAGGGGACCCCCAAGCTTCACAGAGGTAAGTGTTTTTTTTCTCTATTTTTTAACTATCAGGGGGAAATGCCAGGCACGTAGTTTCTACGTGCTTGGCACTTAACGGTAGGAGAAGCAACCACGTAGAAATGACGTGCTTGGCATTTAAAGGGTTAAAGATTAGTGAGGAAATTTATGGCTAGCAGGTTGGCAAGACTCTGGAAAGACAGGTTTTACATTTTGAACTGCATTATTTGCATTATTGCCAACCGCTAAATGGTAACCACTAAATGCACTTATACACAGAAGCAAGTGGTGAAGTATATAAGGAGAGCAGCATAACTCAGAATAGATTGCAACAAATCTTTTTTGCCATCCAAAAACTTACATTTTAAGTACATTTAGGCCATGTTCACACCTCTCAATTGTGCAATGAGCATGTCTATGGAAGGTACAATGCATTATACACGCATTGCGCTTGTGTTGGCATAGACTTCTATTGGCCCGTTTTAGCATTGTGTTGCGCTAAAAACATTTTCCAATGCAGCGCTAATATATGAAATGGCTTATTAAAAATAATGGGCAGCATTTTCCCTTGCATTGTTTCTGCGTTGTGTTGTCCGACTTAGCAAGTGGACAGAGCCTAATAGTGTAAACAAGTATTACAATAAACAATATTAAACATCATCAATAAACCATAAGCCATTGCACTTACTCTAGAAATTCTGTCACATATTTCTGACTGCATTTTGACCAGGTCCAGGGGCTTGTGTCATGACTCAAAATTGCAGACATTACATGAAATTCATTTTTAACCCCTAAGTCTTTACATTTTGAACTGTCATCATGGGGCATATTAAAGCTATAAAAAAAAAACAAAATCACTAACAGTTTTTTTATATACATGTCAATTTAGTATTATATAACCAGATAAACAAAATGAGTGCGAGATATGTACATTCTGGTGTTCCAATTTTTGCAGGTGCAGAGTCTAACAGTGTGGATGTATAGGTAAAAGTTTTGAGGTTTTTTGACTCCTGTCTGAACCAATGTTGCATAAGTCTACATCTGCAATACTATTAAATTTAAACGGGTCCCCCACCCATTTTTTAAATAACGGGTGTTAGGCCGATTATGTCACGAGGGGAGTGGCATCCTGACTGCTGGAACCCTACCCCACAACTCCAGAAATCCATACATGACCCTGACTCTAACTGTCTTCAGTGTGTGTGCCTATTCTCTCCTCTTCCTTCAACTAAAGAGCCTAAACCAAAATGATTTTCTTTTGGTGAATAAAATGATTCTGATTTTGAACCTCGAAATGCAGTCCCACAATTGTCTGATGGCCGTCCAGACTTGACCAGTGGCCAGAAAAAGAGAGCAACCCCAGACCATATGACCGCCGTTGGCCAATATATGTGCAACTAAGGATAATCACAGATCAATATAGGTCTTTAAGAAGGGTACTGGTACAAATACAGCAAGAGAAAAAAAGCACGCTGTGGGCATACAGACCTAGCTATATCTCTATTGTTTGGATATCATTCAGTGCTTGCTTGTAAGCTTAACAGAATATTTCTAAAACACTGTGTATTATATTTAAAAAAAACGTACACATGCCCGAGTTCATGTGCTATAGTGAATGCAGCACCTAAACCATTTTCTTCACTTATAGAGCAGCTGCGGTTGGGGTCACACATGGTTCCCAATTCAGCTAGACCTGTGAAAGACAATGCATAATAATTTATTGTACATTTCTAGGCATAATCCTCAGGGGTAACATATATTTTCCAAGAACTGCATAACTAAGCTTCTGAAATATCAACATTATGTAGTTATACAAAATGTGGCATTTCTTAAATCCATAAAGAATAAATAAACATCTTTTAACTACTCACCTAATGTATCACATTTATTACTGGCTCTGCATATATCTTCTCTACGAAAAAAGAGAAAGAATGTTACATATTCAAATGCCAGTTAATCTATTTTTGCCAATACAGAATTCATTTTTACCATATTGCATCTAACTATTGCATCTAACTGCATAATTAATACATTTATGTCTGAAAAAACTTTTTTGCTTCAGAAGATTGCATTTTCAATCTTTTGAGTATTTCTTAATGGCTTTACCCTTCTTGCAATAATAACTAAATAGCATAAAAATATGTTGCACCCTATTGTATTTTGGGCCATCTACTGGCTACTTGGGCATTATTTCTCCATGAAGGGCAATGAGTAATATAGATCCCTGGACTCCAATGTTATGATACAGAGTACATAGAATATACAGAAATAGAAAAAATGCTTTACAAGTTTACAAGATTACAGATCCTAGTAGTAATAGTAAGTCACAATACTGTTGCACCATACTGTCAGTAGTTACGTAAATCATGGAATGATCTGTGTGTCTTGCCTGTGTCAAGACTTCTTCTCTTTAAATACTAGATGGGATTATCCAAATGATTCTGAGTCGGGCAGGCTGATTCATTACTAGCGCCAGGTAACAGTAGATGAGTGTCTGTACAGCGGCGCTAAGAGCGACCACTAGTGTCGCTTACAAGGCACTACCTGTCGCTATCCCTTGATGAATAAAGCCCTGTGATGCCTTGACCGATCATCAATCTTCATTCTGGTGACAACTTCAATCTAGCACCCCCAGCTGTAGTTTAGCTCCCACTCAGCCTTGAAAGGCCAAGACATAAGGATGCAAGGAATACCACCTGAGGATGCAAGGCCAATAGTCAGGCCCAGGTGAATTAGATCAGCAGGTACTTGTGGAGGTTTGGAAATTTCTTGTTTCTGGAATAGAGCAGCAGCTCTAAGCCAGGTGGTTACTTCCTCCCTAGAGGCAGTAGCAATGGTCACTTCTAGATGTCTTCAGGGGCTACAGGCACAGACCAAGAATGGTTGAAGTCATGGGCTGAGAACAGGTGAACATATTTAAAGACTGGGAACAGATCGGCAGAATCACAGACTGGAAGCAGATGAGCAGATTCACAGCCTGGGAGCAGGAGAGCAGTATCACAGACTGGAAGCAGGTGAGCAGTATCACAGACTGGAAGCAGGTGAGCATAATCACAGACTGGGAGCAGATAAGCAGAATAACAGGTTGGGAACAGGAGAGTAAAGTAACAAGTTTTTGGAACATACAGCCCATCTATGCCCCAGAGAGGCAAGCTGCAGGCCACTAGCTGAACAGGGGGGGGGGGGGGGGTCCGGTACCCGATGGAGACCCTGTAACCAGCCCACATCTTCAGCCGAGCCCCTGATGGTGGCGACTGTACAAAGTCCAAAGCAGTCCTGAAGTGGTCGCAGACTTGGGGAAGGGGAAACAGAGAGCAGACAGCACACAACGCAGCAGACAAACTTACAGCAGGCATGGGAGGATAAGAACTAGCTAGGAGGGTATCAGAAGGCCTGAGCCCCACACAGCAGCTGCTTCAACAGTAAAAGCAGCAAACTCAAAGCGACAACAGACCACACATCGACAGTTCAAAGACCCATTGATGTCAGTCCTCCACAATTGCACATAGAAGCTGAGGATGGCACAAGATGGTCAGAGTAGCCAGGTTTGAAAATAGTAGATCAGTATAATATAAAGCTCATGTCTGAGATTAAACTGGGCCAAACGACAGCATCACGGTAATGTCAAAGACGAGCAGGGTTAGTCCAGACAGCAGTCAAGCAGCAGTCTGATATTAGGGTGGGTCGGCAGTGGGAAATATGGCAGTAATAAGTCTATCCTTAGAAACTAAATGCTACCACAGGTGCTGGTAAATGGGGCATGACATATTTGTTAGGTGTTGGTATTCAGTACATGGTGATTCATTTAAATCCTTAAAAAATAGCATCCATATACAGTAATGCCTCGCAATGTTTTTAGCAAGAGTATGATTTCCGCATGCTATTTTTCAGTTTTGCAATTTAGCACCACTTTTTCCTTTGCAAATGAAATGTGAACATGGGTATGCATATCAGCAAATATAACCACATGCAAAAATGTTCATTCATAGGTATCTTCTCATTTATATGTGCAAATAGCTACATGCTTTCTCACATACGTAAGGGCTGATTCAACACTGTGAGAATTTGAATGTTCACACGTTTTTTTGCGAAAGTATGCATGTTCGCATGCCATTTTTCAGTTTTGCAATTTTCCTTTGCAAATGTATTTTTTGCGATTCAAGTGCGAACATGCATATGCAGAGGTCAGTTATCTAATGTACTTAGGCAAGGCACACATTGCACACACACAGGAGGAAAAGTGCACTACTTTTTAGGAGAGAAAACTGTCATTCATTTAAATGAGTTTTCTCTGGGTGAAGGGCACGGGCGGCCGCGAACGTAGGTGGCCCCACTGCTAGGCCCCACTCCGCGATTTCACGTGATTTTTCCCCCTTTTTTTCTTGTTGCTATTGTTTGCCTCTGTATATTTGTGCCTTAATTTTTGGTTCAGTTTTACTGTCACTTTTGGTTTGTGTATTCACAGGTGTTCATGACCATTTTTGTAGGTTATCATTGATTTTATATGCACATAGTCACTTTCACCTCATATTGTAAAAGGGTTAACAGTTATTCATTGTTGCTATTTTCATGATGTATATTATTAATTATTATTATTTATTTTTATGCATTGTCACTTTACCTGTATATATTTATTAGTGTAGTATACAGGGGTTATCTGTGCCGGCACAGTAGGTTATCATTTATCATTAGGGGTTGTATACGTGTTTATACTAGGAGTTATCCCAGGTACTTTTTATGCTGGACTACACAGCACTGGGGTGCTATGCAGTGTTTTGTAGTGTATGGTGTGTTATGTAGTGTATGTTTTATGTGGATTTACTACCAAATAAATTATATTACTTTATATTGAATATTGTTTGGTGCTCTTGTCTTTAGACCCATGGGGATATTCTCCATGAGCCTAACTGTGTTTTGGTATTCTGATTATTGCAGTGTAGCACAGCCTAATTAGTATTTGTGGTGCACCACTTTGGTTTCTTGGGGGAGAAGTCAAGCACGTAGATTCTACGTGCTTGCCACTTAAGTGGAGTGGAAGCAAGCACGTAGAATCTACGTGCTTGGCACTGAAAGGGTTAATGATTAGTAATACCTGGTAAGTAGAATTGCTGTATCATAATGAGAAGGATGAGAATCATCTGGAATATTTTGTGTTCTTTGCCAAACACAAAAGTTGTGAAGAGTCACAGCTGCATTAATACTGATTACTGGTCCATCCTAAAAAATAAAATGAAAATAAAAAACAGAACACTGATAATAGGCTAATAATTAATAGTTAATAGACGACAAATAGTTCTGTTTTCATAGCATATCATGTAATAGAATTAAATTTTCACAGGTATTTAAAGGGATTGTCCAGGCAACTACATAAACCATATCATCTCACATTAGGGGGAGTGCCAGAAGACAGTGCCAAGTTTCCGCTTCTAGGTGTTGCTGCAAGGTTACAGTAGGGGAGAGGGCAAATATGACTAGGTAAGCTGAATCATGTTTTTTACATTTTGTGTGGACGGTCCTTTTAATGATAGTTGTCCTGAAAGAAGTGGACTGAAAGTTTTTTGTTTGTTTTTTCCTTACGTTATAAAAAGCTAAAATAAAAAGATACTGTAATTGACAAGCATGTAAAACTTTGTATGCTTATCAATGACCTACAGTACTCATCTTACCTGGTGGCTGGCTCCTGAAGACCATCCTCTGCATCGTATCCCACAAACCTGTGGGATACAGTTTGAGGTTGCCCTGATTCAGGGGACACAAGAGAAGCAGCTGCGCACTGGGTAATGTTGGTCTGCGGCTGTTGCTACTTAGGCCCTTATTTAAGAAGGGATAGCGTCAGGTAGTGGCTGGTTAATGACAGGTAGCGACAGGTAGCGACTGGTGAACACCGGACACGGCACGCAATTACACATTTATCAAGCAGAATCTGTTTAGCGACTGGGATAGCGCTATGTAGCGTCTGATTCATCATTTTCACAGCCTCAGCGAACAGCGCCGGCGTTCAGCCTTGCACAGCGCCAGGTATGACCTCTCGCTACCTGTCGCTCTCCCATACATTTCAATGGACGAAGCTTTTCTTCTCTTTAAATGGGGTATTTGTTGTTTTTTTTTCAAAAAATTACAATCAAAATTCTGTGACCTCTTCTGGCATTGAAAAGGCAGTTTTTCACAATTTTTAATTTTTTTATATACCGTATATACTCGAGTATAAGCCGAGTTATTCAGCCCACTTTTTGGGCTGAAAAAAGCCGCCTCGCTTATACTCGAGTCAGTGCCGAAATGGAGGAGAAAAAGGGGCCAGACGACATGCCCATTCATTTCCCGCCCCCGTGCCGGCTCCCGCACTCACCCTCTCACTTCCAGCTGTTCCTCCGCTGCCGCCCGCACCTCATGTGCCGGGGACGGGATGCCGCTCAGCGTCTCCGGGGGGGCCTCCCTCGGGCCGGCCTGGACGGTGGGGAGGGGGGCGGCGGTGCTCTGCGCCATTGTGCCGGTAGGGCGGGGACCGGAGCACACTGTGCAGCCCAGCGCCAAGCGCCGGGCAGGACGCACAGCGATGGAGGGCAGGGCACGCCGGCCGGGGGCGGTGACGCGCACGCTCTGGGCCGGCTCCCGCACTCACCCTCTCACTTGCAGCTGTTCCTCCGCTGCCGCCCGCACCTCATGTGCCGGGGACGGGATGCCGCTCAGCGTACGTTCTGGGCCGCCCTCGGGCCGGCTTCTACGGACAGGCTGTGCAAACGAGAGGTAAGTGTGTATACCGTATATACTCGAGTATAAGCTGAAAAAAGCCGCCTCAGCTTATACTCGAGTAAAATTAGGTGCCTCGGCTTATATTCGGGTCGACCTATACTCGAGTATATACGGTATTTCTTCAGAAATGACATTACAGGTCTGCCATTAAAGTGTTCATGTTACAATGCACCTACAATGTAATTCCATATGTTTTCGCTTTGTTACTAGTTGATAGATGCTGAAAAACAGACTTTAAACACACCGCCTCCTGCGCTCTGGGCTTCAAACAAGTATTTTTCAGCGCCAGAGATTTGTGAGGCAGTTTTTTTTGCTGAATATGGTGTGAGTCGGTCGCTATGAGCAGTCGCTAACATGCGCTCCCATACAGCGCTGTACTAGTCAAATAGCAACTCCTCACAATGTATTCAACATTACTGCACAGCGACTGAGTCGCTATGAACTAGCGACCCACTGCTGAGCACAGTGACTACTAACGGGCGCTCTGAAAATGTCTGCTATAAACGCTCATATGTCGCTACCTGCCGCTAATGATGAATCAGCCTGCCAGCCAAAAATGCCATCCTCTAAACTGGTTTACTTGCAGCCAAAATTTAGTATAGCTGTGAGGTTCATGCTATTTATTGAATTAAAAGTAACATCTCTGAGAGCTATTTCACATTAGAGGGATACAGCATGCAAAGGCAATTGTTAAACCATTACATCGGGCTATGTTTAGCAGTGTTTTTCAATTAAAGAAGAAATGGCCTAGATATCAAGGTTTACATTTTCAGCTTTATTCTCTTATGAAATATGTAGGCATGGCTCATGGCTCTGTGATGCTGCATAGTAAGCAGCATAATGAGCCGGGTCTGTAGGAGCCCGATATTGTGCTTCAGACACAGGCATTCTCATCACCTGGCTGTACTCCTTCATCCTTCCCTGTTGCTAGGTGACATTGCACACCTACAATAGCACCCACATGCATGCACCCCCATAACTGCATGTGCATAGGCACATACACGCACACCCAGATGCACATGAGTGCACTCCCAGAATTACATGCACACACTCCTGCATGCGTATGTGCACTCCCAGATATGCATGGGCACATTTCCAGATGAACATGCACTCCCAGAAGTGCATGTGCCCACTCCCACAAAAGCATGTAAACTCCCAGACACGTGCACTCCCAGATGCGCATGCACATACTCCCAGATGCACATATATGCAAGCACTCCAAGATGCATGCACCCAGAGACACATATGTGCCTGTACCTGTATTATATATATAATGTAATTGAAACGGATATATACACTATGAACTCATTTTTTAACATAATATATAAAATAAAATATAATATTTCAATAATATTTTATTATATGTTAGGATCTGTTGCTACACACCCGCAAAGTAATTTCTAATCCATAATTTAATTTAAGGGATACAGCAGGCAAAGGCAATTGTTAGATCATTGTGTCAGGCTATGTTTGGCACTAAAGTGTTTTTCGTTTTTTAATTGAAGAAGAAATGGCCAAGATATCAAGGTTTAGATTTTCACCTCGTGATTTCGCTTCTGAAACATGTGGGCATGGCCCATGGCGTTGTCATGCTGCATAGTAAGCAGCATAATGGGTGGTCATGGGCAATTCAAACATTAGCTTGGTTCGCCAGTGATTAAAACAAAGTGGCTTGCTGCGCATGCACGGGGGGGGGGGGGGGGTGAGAGGCTGCATGTGAAGCTAGCTGTGATGGCTCAGGCTGCATAATAGTAACATACTCATTCTTGCTGAGCTGACAAATGGGGGCAGAGATATAGACCACCAGTCAAGCACTGTGATTGGTGGTCTATTGCAACGGAATTCAGGAGTTGTTCCACTACTCATTTCCTTGTTTCTACTTTCAGGAGTGGCTGCGTTCTGACATATAGGGAGAGGGCAGCTATTAGGAGGTGAGCTGCGGAATAAAGTTCATGCACTTGCATATAGAGAAACAAAAAAAGTGCAATAACTTTTTGGGTCTATTTTCTTCTATAAATCATCTGTGTTTTTACAGCTGAGGTACATCTTTTTCCTATGTAGTAAGGATGAGTTCTGAAATGTTCGATAACAGCACCCTCAGGGGTATGCTAAAGAATTAGCATTTTCTACATATGCCATAGGGGGCTGTGGTTTGCAAATATGCAAAATATTTACATAATTGGAAAATGATGTATCTAACCTGTAAAATGCTTTATCTCATGTGCAGGTGATTTTCTAGGAAAAATTAGAACAAACATTTTTTATTGCCATTTTTTGTGTGGGAAAGTTAAAAAAAACTCAGCCAGATGCTGCACAACTAGTTGGTATGCACAGCACAGCACAGCAATGAATGTGGTGCCAGCACAATAAGGGTTAAGTACTGTATACTACTTACCAGACCAATAGGCCCCAACCAACCCTTATAAAATATATCTTGTGTGTGTGTCACTCTTATTATAACAGTTTGTTGGGGCTACTGGGGACCCCATGGTCTGTTGTTGTAGCCAGATGCTGGTTGCAATTAACACTCAAATATGCACCCATGTGAGTTACGCTTTCTTCACTAAATAATTAGCATGACCTCCAAAGTAACTACTCATTTCTGTTTCTTTAAAGAATACAGATGCATTGTGCATTGTACCACTTAAACAAACTAATTAAGATCATTTTTTTTTACAAAATGGGTACTGTACCTGTTCATTGTGAATTATTATAAGCTTTACAATTAAGATATTTATCAGATTCCCAATGCTTGGATCTTTATAAATAGCAGCAACCTAGCAAGAAAAAAGGTATTATTGCACTTTTGCATCAAGTTATATTTTACAGTATTTTCTTATAAACACAAAGTTCCAGTAAAAGAAAAACCCAGTTGACAAAAACATTGTCTCTTTGCCTACTTTTCCCCTTAAGCACTAATCATTCATTTTGCCGGCTATGCCGGTTTGTGCCACATTAGTGCACACTGGTGCACAGTGGCATGGAGTTAGATTCATTTAGGAAACATTGTGTTTTCGTTTTCACATCAACCATAAAATGATTACTTAAGATTGCATTATATACATCTCTTACAAAGGAAGAAAAGAAGCCTAATGAAATCAACGAAAGGATGCTTGCTGTATATGGTGATGATGAACCTTCCTACTATTAAGTAAACTTTTAGCCTGAGCAGTTAGAATGGGATAGCGACTCAGTTGAAGATGGACCCTGTTTACAGCAACCTTTCCTCAGAAGATATGTGAAATTCAGTATCATTTATAACGTTTTGATGATGTCAAAGGTCAGTTCCTGGTGGGTACCACAAATGTTGACCAGAAATATAGCCAAGAGTATTTAGACATGCTTAGAGAAAATCTAGGAGAGTTCTATTCTAGAACTGTTGCGGGTGATGAAACAGGGATCCACAACCATGTAATGGAAAGACAAGGGGTCATCAACTACCTAGAATTATGCAGCAGTCAGATGGAAATGTCATGGTAACAGCTTATTGAGATACGGAAGGTGGTTTAATACTATAATTCCTGCCACACAAGTTAACAATTACTGTGCTGGACACCTATTCTTCAATAAAGACACTAGATGAGGCAATCAAAGAGAAACACGTGAAAAGTTGTTGGCAGGTGTGTTGCTGCTTTACAAGAATGCCCAGTGTTAAAGCAGACCAAAAGTCAAAAAATAAGTTTTCGTATATTGCTCCCCTAAAGCCCCCCTTTGGCAAAAACTATTTGACAGGGCGTAACGGCCATGCAGATGTTCTGAAATAACAGGTCAATTCTTTACTGCAGAACTGCATATGAGTGGCCATCTTGTCACACACATAAGCATGAGGGAAGAGCTGTGCCAGCATCAGCCCACACCAAACTGAGAGAGATAAATGCTTCAGAAACATAGGCAGCTTATGTATTAAGTTATATAAACACACACGCTGAATAACCAGCTGCTAGAGGGACTGTGCGTGTTAGGGCAAAGCTGCAACAATGTTTCTTTATCACTGTTCACTGCGGAATCTGGATTTACCGCACACCATTCAGTCAGTGTAAACATATTTATCTTCTAAAATGTTACTATTCTTTCAGCTGTGACTTAGAGCAATGAGTCATGAGAGCTGATGGCTTTCTGCTAGAAATTTTGACTGTGAGATTGGGTTTTTAAGAAGCTGGATTCATGTACATAGTAAGATGGCAGCTCCCATGCAGTTATGCAGCATAGAATCTGCCTGCTATTCCCTAACATCTGCATGGAGTTAAGTCACTGATTACTAAAGTAGGGAGGGCTCTAGGGGTTTACTATACCTTCTTTTCTGACTTTTGGTCTGCTTTAAATAATCACCTTGGATTGGTGCACAAGGTATTCGCCGGCCTGTGTCAGCACCTGTTGGATACTTATATTGATTATAACTGCACCAGTAAGCTCCACTCTGTACCAACATCTTTTAGGCACTCCACACCAAATGTAATAATTTTTGCCACGCTGAAATGATTAGAGCTATATTTAACCGTGCTGGTTAGCGTTTCTTCATTGCAGTTACAAGATAATATTGCTGCAAACAAACGGAACAAACTTTACAGAAAATAATGTCCTGCTTTTACATTATTGAAAAGGCACCAAAGCAGGTTCTGTATAAATAAATGTGTATAACATTATTTATAAGCAAAAAACTTGGAGTAAAACTTGGAAAAGGTATGAACAGAAGACCACATAGCAGCCTTACAAAATTGTTCAACAGAGGCCTGGTGCTAGAAGGCCCAGGAAGCCCCAACACCACGGGTAGAATAAGCAGTAACACGGAAAGGAGGATCCTTCCCCCTAGTAGAATAGGCCCTAACAATAGCCTGACGAATCCATTTGCTAATAGTAGACCAACCCCTTCTTGGGACCCGGGGGAACCCCAAACAAGGCGTCCGTCTTTCTGAAAGGCCACCAGGTAGTATTTCAAATTCCTGACAACATCCAGAGAATGCAAGGCCCTCTCCTTGGGAATATAAACTGCTGAGATGCATGGGACATTGTCCTCGGCCCAGGACAGAATCAATGACAACTCCTTGAGGGCACTCTTGCTCCGAGTCCCTCCCTGATGATTGATATAGGCGACCGCCGTCTGGTTGTCGAAGCGAACCTGTACCGGCAGACCCTGAAGGTGAGGAGTCAACTGTGCCAGCACCAACAGACCAGCCCTCAGCTCCAGGACGTTGATAGGAGCGTGAGCCTCCTGAGGGCCCCACAGCCCCTGGAATTGGAGGGCTCTCCAGTAGCCTCCCCAACCTGACAGACTGGCATCCGTAGTGACCATCTCCCAACACGGAGTCAGAAAAGATCTGCCCCCCAGAAGATTCCTCGAGTCCAGCCACCACAGGAGGGACCGCCGGAGCAGAGGAGAGAGAACAAAAGCCTGATCCAGAGACAGGGGACTCTTGTCCCAGACTGTAAGGAGATGGAGCTGAAGGGGTCTCATGTGAAATTGAGCGTAAGGGACTGCCTCGAAGCAGGCCACCATCTGTCCCACCAATTGCATCCCTTGCCTGATGGAAGGACAAGGGCTGGACAGCATGAAATGAACCAGAGCTTGAAGAGAATCCACCTTCTGCTGAGGAAGAAAAATCCTGGCCTGAATGGTATCCAGATTCATGCCCAGGAAGGGGGTCACCTGGGACGGGGAGAGGGAGGACTTGGGATAATTGATCACCCATTCGAACGTGTCCAGGGTAGTTACCACCGTCTGGGTATCCAATTCTGCCTGCTGGAGAGAACGAGATGTAATGAGAAGGTTGTCCAAATAAGGGAGGATGAGAATGCCCCCAGCTCTGAGGAGGGCCAGCACCTTGGTGAACACTCTGGGAGCTGAGGTGAGACCGAAGGGAAGTGCCACAAATTGGTAGTGCTGGTCCTCCAGGGCGAACCTGAGGAACCGCTGATGCCCTGGGAAGATTGGCACATGAAGGTAAGCATCCTTGATGTCTATGGAGGTCATGAAGTCCCCCGGGCGCAAAGAGCTGATCGCGGAGCGCAGGGTCTCCATGCGAAAGCGTCCGGTTTTGATGAACTTGTTGAGAAGCTTTAAGTCCAGGATGGGCCTTATGGAACCATCCCTTTTGGGTACTGTGAAGAGATTGGAATAATAACCCTGATCTCTCTCCCCCGGAGGGACCGGACAGATGACCGCCATATCCAATAGGTTCTGTACAGCCAGAAACAGACCCTGAGCTGCCAGGGGGTCTAGAGGAATCCGAGACCAGAGAAATCTTGGAGGGGGCGTGTAGCGAACTCTAGCTTGTAGCCGGAGGACACAACCTCCAGAATCCACCTGTCTGAGACCTGTAGCCCCCAGACATGAGCGAAGAGCTGCAGCCGTCCCCCCACCCGTAAGGGTGAAGGTGCCCCTTCATGGCTGAGCGGGCTTGATGACAGATTTTGGCTTGGATCCCCAGGAGGATCCGGGACGGGAACGGCCTCTGCCCTTGCCCCAGAAATCTCCCCTGTGCCCTGCAAAGGATACCCCCCTCCCCGACCTGGATCCCTGAAAGGAGGGAGTAAAGGACCCTGAACCCCGAAAGGGCCACGGCTGTCTTTTGCGTTGGGGCAACTTACCTCCCTTTGCAAAAAGGTCTAAACGGTCACCAAAAAGGCGCAGCCCCTTAAAGGGCAGCCCTGTGAGAGCCTTCTTAGTAGCATTGTCAGCTGCCCACTGGTGCAGCCAGACCGAGCGGCGAATAGAAACAACCAGAGCCGAGGTCCTGCTACACATCCTAATGCTGTCATCTAAGGCAGAAAGAATATAAGCGATAAACATCTCACATTGTGATAAGGCTCTAAATTCGGCACTAGAAGACTCATCGGGAGAGCCTTCCAAAAGGCCCTTGATCAGAGTCCTAATAGCCACAGCAGTAATAGCAGAAGCACAGACAGGGCGCAAGGCAGATCCCGCACAGGCAAAGGCATGGGAAGCCAGCTGGTCAATACGCTGGTCCTCACTATCCTTCAAGGTAGTGGAATCAGGGGAATGCACCACAGAAGTGTTGGACAACCCCAAAACAGGGGCATTCACCTCTGAGGGAGTTGACCAACATTTAACCACATCAGAGGGGAAGGGATACCTCTTATCCCATCCCTTAGGTATACCGGGAAGCTGGCTAGGTCGCTCCCATTCCTTGAGAACCAAATTATTGAAATGTGCCTGTTCTGGAAATTTCAAACGTGGCTTTGAGGTACCGAACAATTCCCCCTGCTGCTTAGGCAACGCAGCAGGAAGGGAAATGGAAAGTACCTCAAAGATTTGAGTCAAAAATCTATGGGTGTCGTCAGCATCCCAATGCTCTGAGACGGCATCAGCGCCAAGGCAATGCTGATCATCAGAAAACTCTGCATCTGAAAATAATTCCCCTTCCTCAAGTGGGGTATAGTCGGAAAAATCAAGGAAATCCTGTCTCCATAGGGAAGGCTGACACAGCAGGCGGCACATGCCGCCTTTTAGCTGAGGCCTTACGGGCCGCGGAGCTAGCAATCAATCTCTCAATGTTGGCTAGCCTGAAAGACACATCAGGCTGAGAGTCCCCACTCGTATTAATTTCACTGGGAGTCCTAATCAAACGAGGGGGTGTGGGAGAAGACATGGTGGGCACAGACCCCGACACAGGCAGTCCTGAATGCCACGCAAGCACCAGCTGGGCGCAGGGTTCGCAGACCCGCACATCGTCGCTCACAGGGGATGCCCCACACACCACACAGCCGGGCGTGTCCCGATGGGACCCCGAGCATTATATCCTGTGAAGCCTCCATATGGTGATTTTTTGTGGCACAACTGGCCAATGGGAATTACGCTGTGCGGCTACCCGGGATGCCCCAAATGTCCGCTAGGAAGGTGGGAGGATTTAAATATTTAGGCCTCTAATAAAGTTACAGGAAACTAATAGAGGGCACAGGACCGGGAGAAACCTCTTAACCAGTTTTCCCGCCTGTAAGACATAAGAAATTACCATTAGTTATACAGACAGAAAAATCAATGGAAAATCAAATCAAATCAAAGCCCGCAGGGGCACTCATGGGCCGCAGAACAGCTAGCAATCATGGATGCAGCCGAGCAAGATGGTGCTGGAGGGCTCAGAAGGGGCGGGCAGCGTGAGGAGAGATGCGGAATGCGCGAAGCGTTCTAAGCTACGCCCCCTCCAGGAAGCTCGGGGACAGGCCGACAGCAGGCCACCCCGCAGCCAATCAGGGCCCAGCAGACCCGGGGTGACGTCACCGCTTTTGACCGCGGACGCCGCAGGGCGCGCGTGTCAGCGGCGGGAACTTCAAATATGGCCAGGGGAGAGGTGAAGCGCTGAGCATAGTGCCAGCGCAAGTCAGTAAAAAACACACAGCACAGCTTTGCACAGTCAAGATGCGTAAAGCACAACACACACAGACAATCACCCCCCCCCCCGACGAACCAGGACAGAGGGAGAAGGGGGAAGATGAATGCCTATCAATACATTAAAGTAAAGGAGGGCATAAGAGGACGGGGCATCCCAATCCAGGCTCACCATATCTGGACCGCCTACCCTTTGGTGGGGGATTTGCGGTGGAGCTAACTCCTAATAAGCACCCCTAATAGATGCTGCCTACCATCACCCGACCACGCAGCCAAGGCTGAGAGGCAGAAAAAAGGTGGAACGGGTGGGAATAGTCCTACAGGGCCATGGGCTGTGAAGCCCGGCTCACCTGCGAGAAGAGAAGCCATCATCTTGTCCTTCGCAGCCCACTGCAGAGAAGAAACTGGGGTGTTAGTGGGAGGTCCCGGGTATATATGGACCGGGAGGGGCCTCTTTTTTGCCATCTCTGCAGTAAAGCGCCCTCTTGTGGAGGTATATCCCAGCTGTTATGAATACTATCTGGAGCAGGACGTGCTGCATACTTAGAATAATTGGCATTGACTGGTGCTAACACTTCATAAATGAGGCCCCACATTTAGGTCTAGATTGACGGCTGTGTAACCATTGCCCTTTTCCTACCTGGATTAAAGAGAAGCAACACCCCCTTGAAGTCTATAAGGGGTTAGTTTACCTCTTTGTTGGGTATCCCAAATTGGGATGCTGTGTGAAACCCCCACTCACCTCTTCCACAAGCCAGAGTAGAATCTATGTGCCGTAGCCACATCCCCAGCATACCTATAGCTAGGCACATACAAGGAACAAAACAAGGACATCTATTTCTTGGGTGTTTTTCCTTTTTAAATATATTTATTATTTCATGTACATGACAGCATATTTTTCTTCACATCTGCATATATCACTTTCTATAACATTTAGACTTATTTACCTTCAAACGCATATGTATTATAGCATTAAAGTACTGTGAAGAGTAATAACAGTTTTATTTTTATGTAACATTAAAATAGAAAGCAATAAGAGCCATCTATTTTATGTACTCTTACCCACAGCAATTCATTCTGACTAGAGGACAGGCCCATCCATAAAGGAAAGGGGAAAGCTGCCAACAGAAGTAATGGTATTGAATGACACACTTCATTCCTTGTAAGACACGCATAGTATCCATATATAGCATCTATTTACTTGCTTTGCTACCAGTTAGAATATAAACCCAGCAAAGATAATTTATAGGAAAGGAGAACAGAAATGTGTCATTCTTCAAAAAAGTGTTTCTGTGCAAATTTAGCCCCACAAGAATAGATTTTAAAATTCAACCAGTTGTCCCTTGATGCCAATACACTGTTTTCACACTATGCATTCCAAATACTAGAATTAAGTCATCTTCACTATGGACAACAATTGTGTCTGAGCATTTCTGGAATGCAATGTATGGCCTGCACACATGCACAAGCACACAGATGCACAAGCCAATAGAAAATATATCTGATTTTAAAGAGGCAGCAAGCGAGGGGCATATCAAATTGGGATTCCCTGTTATAAATGGGCAAAGCCCATAAGCCAGTGAACGCTAAAACGTACTACTTTCATGCTCTTTGTCCCACATGATCAGAAGCAGCCTATCATGCTCAACGACTGCCATGCACAATACTGTGCAACCGCTGGCCCGCCAAGCCTAATAAGCTGTCTATATCATACCGTTAAAGGATCCTGGAAGAGGTATCATCAGCCCTGTTTACAGTAAAAGTTTTTTGTCTTGGTTGGCACTTAGATTTCAGAATGAGTGCTGAGACTTAAGTGAGCGGCTAGCTCACTGACTATGGTAGTTGTGGGTATTACGATCTAAGCAGTTAATTGGAAAACCAAGTTCAAGGCACTCCTGAACACTGCGCGACTTTAGGATATAAACAGTTCTTTGGTTTTCCAATTAACTGCTTAGATTGTGATACCCACAGCCCTGTTTACTGGCTTACTGAGCTCCCTGATTTGGGATGTCCCTGCTGCATATTCAGAGAAAGTCCAGCCATTTTAGACTGAACTTCCTCTTTAAAAGCACCCACCTTTTTAGTATTCTAGCACACATTGGCTAGTATTCCTTAAAGGCATCCAATCAATACAAACTACTAGTCTACATTTGCCAAAATGCTAAAACCTTGTCTGTTGTGCTCTAATTATTACATTAGGATGCTGAGGTATAACAGCAGCTATGCCTTGGTTTAGTTTTAGTGCCACACCATTTAGATTTGGAACTTGTATTTTAAAGGCTGGGGAAATGGGTAATACAGCATGGCAGCTAATAAGAGGTGGTCTGTTAGGGCACATAACAGGGATTATTATGTATGGAACTTTAGAGGGGGTCAGATTGTGCTTTGCTTTCACTTGTACCTGTAATGTAACAGTATGTACTACTCACCTGTGGTTTCCTAAGCTGATCTGGATAGTTGTGATAAGTAAAAACCTTACTAATCCCAATAGCTTGTTGCAGTGATTGCTTTAACAGCATCTAGAATCCCCCCCCCCGCTCCCCCAGTATTAGACCTCTTTTAAACTTTCAACTGGCGGGGGGTGATGTAAATAGACCTCTAGTCCTTTTTCCCTGGCCCAATTTAATGGCATTTATTTCATTGTAAACTTTGATTACCTCGGAGCCATATATGTTAAACTAATTAAATATTTTGTTTACTGATTTGCTTCACAAATATGTTTGAAAGATCTTCATACAAAGCCCGGATGTAACTATGTTCTCAGCATACACATATAACCATAACTTTTTAGCAGCAAAGCAGACTTTAGCTTGGCCCTGAAAAAAGTCTCTTTTCTGATAGTTCCATAGCTGACCAGAATGTTTGCATGCTATGCTCTTCCCAGTTCAGCCACAACCCAGAAGTTGCATAGATGAAAGGGTCTTTGCGTTCTAAACAAGCCATTTATATATAAGATTATGATCTGCTTTAAATTGGCTCCTTATAGACTGTTATCACAGGGGGAAAAAGGGAAGCAAAGTTATTGTGTGCTCAGACAGGGACATTTTCAGGGCTTAGAGAGGGAAAAACTGGAGAAATCACCCAGTAACATGGCTCTGTTAATGAATGTTGGAGCCTCACAATTTCAATGGAAGTTAACGGGATTGGCAGCGGGAGAGCACATACCACATTAATTGCAGATATATACGCAAAATGTGTTGTGGGCAACTTTCATTGGGGCTAATGTCAATTCTAGACGGGACCTCCACTTTTATTTAAGCCATGGGCTCCCAACCAGTTGTACTAGTATCACTGGTGGTACTCGGGCTCCCCACTGGGCTCGGGCTCCCCACTGGTGATACTGAGGGCCACTGGAGGAGGTGAAATTGGGAAAACCATGAAGCTTTGCAGACAAGCTAATACTCCAATAGGATGAGCCCAGTGACCAAGATAGCAAGCTCCAGGAGTGAAGCACCTTAGAATGAGCTTGTATTGTTGAGCACGTATAGGTTCTTCATGTTCCCTGGAAAGTTTTCATTAGTGGTGGTTGCTGAGATAATTGCAAAACAGAAGTGGCACTCAATTACTTACTATTGACATCAATGTTAAGATATAATGCTGAAGGTTTCGGCCATGGCGTCGCACCATTTTAGCATCTGCTGTAACCATAAGTTCCACATATCTTGGATAGGATATAAATCTTTTTCTTCTTGCGTGTGTGCCGTTTGTCATTTTCTCATTGGTGGCCTTTTGTAGTAGAGTAGGTGTTGAACTGGTAAACATAGCAATATCTTGTCCTAGATTGCTAGAAACATGCTCAGGAACCACATATTCCTTCTTGTCAGATCCTAAAATGAGAAAAGAGATTATCCTGGGCTTCATTTTTTTTTTCAAAATAATTTATAAATATACATATTTTAGGGCAGAAACATCACTTTTATAAATGTCCTAATGCAGAGGTGATATTCGTGTTTTTTTACTTTCAAATGAAAAAAATAATAAATATAGTAATTGTTCATAAATCTCCCAGACTCTTACATGTCTCCTAGGTCCCCCACAAAATTGAAAGCACTGACTGGAAAGCATGTGGACCATATGACCACGGTGTGTGATCGGAATTCTGTTTCCTTTAAAAATTCTCCTAAAGCTATAGATGGTATTTCTCATTTCAATGAAAATCAAACATAAAAATGCAGAACTAGTATAAGTTGTTTCCCCTTGAACCATTGCAGCTCCATATACTAAATTCAAATATGTGAGGTTCAGAAAACTATCCAGCACTTTCCCACCATGTCATTTTTAAAGCATTACATCATATCTCCTGTATAGAATAAAGTTAAGACAGAACTGCCTGGCATAAAACCAGCTGTCAATTTTAAACAAAACCATATTGTGTTGTCAGCTGTGCAGTGTCATAATTCTCCAAATACAGTACTGACAGAACTCTATGTCTGGGTAACTGGGAGGCACATTTACTAAAGGGCTGCAAACCTCATTCGGGGAAGTGAAAAAGTTCTAACTTCAGTAAATACCCCTTCCAAGACTATTTATTAAAATGTGGAAAACATTTCTACCTTAATAGAAAATCCATGTAACTCCCCTAATTCAAAATCATGGTTGATGAATTAAAAATGATTTGTTTGCACTTCATTTGTGTATTGTGGGGAATGCCAGCTAGGTGAGGCATAGAATCACTCTACGCTTCAATAAATAACAAAAATTACACTTGATTACAAAAGACAGCACATTTTTGACAAAACAATTTTAAGAGATGTATTCATGGGTTCAAGACATCTAACACTGATAGGTTCTGTTGCATGCAATCTGTTTTTTTTATTGTTAAATGTTTTACACACAAATCAGTAACTATTTTTGGGAGATACAAACTTAAAATACAAACAACCAGATTTGTATCCCTCTGTGGACACCTAAAAGTCCCAACAAGTCTACAAAAAATATTTTATTATTTCATATTATTATTATTACTATTATTAAGTATACTAATACACCTAAAAAGGGAAGTTGGTCACATGTAGAGTCTGTAAATTACAGACTGAAATGACAAATATGTGGCTGACATGCTGGAATGATGAGCATCAGGCCCATCATCTTGCCAGTTGCAAAGTATTCTGTAACAGGACATGTGCAGGCACTAGATGAGGGCTCAGGATATAGAAATAGCTCATGCTAGCTACCAATGAACACTACACAGCAATAGTAAAGCTCCCACATATTGTTGTTTAAAGTGGACCAACACCCAGGATTTTGACTATCCTGGGTTTTGGTCCACTTCGGCGGGGCACCCCGATCGGGGGTGTTCCGCTCTCTGAAACCCCCCAGAAACCCCAAAAAACTCACCTCTCCCCGCTCCCACGTGACCGCGCCGTCCAATCCCCGCCGACGTCCAAGCGGGTGACAGCGGTGTCCAAGACAGCGCGTCCGCCACCGCCTCCCGCGTGTCACTCTCGGCGTGCGCGCATCTGTGAATGGCCGGCGTGGGCGCGTGAACGTCTAGAGGGGCGCGCGGGAGGCGGCGGCGGATCAGGTAAGGAGTTTGGGGTTTTTTGGGGGGGTTTCACCCCGCGGGACATCCCGACCTCGGATCTTATAGATTCCCGGGCCGATCACCCCTGGGTGTCGGTCCACTTTAAGAAGACAGTTCTTCTGCTGCTTAGAAGGACAGTTCCGCTATTGTATACAATCGCCTGATCTTCTGAGGTAGTGCCTTCAGTAACTAAGACCTACTGAATGGCGGTGAAAATAATAATACAAAAGTATCATAAGAAATAATACACAAACTTAAAAATGACAAATCCATAGCTATGTAAGAGCCCTTTGGACTGAAGCAGAACATCAAATTTCCAGTGCTGTCCTGGAATCTTTTTAGTACTTTTGGGTACTGAATAGGTAAAGCAAAAGAAAAATGCTTGTGCAAAGATTGGAAGGGACTCTTGAGGATCTCTAGACCCCACCTTTTTCCACCTTCTTCGATAGCTCAGTGAGGGAAAGGGGATTGCCACCTGCTTGCCTTCTACCTAAATGTGGAACATGAAGGGAAAAATGCAGCAATGACCCCGCAGTGACATACACTAACTTACCTTTAGCAATAATGCATTAACCCTTTCAGTGCCAAGCACGTAGATTCTACGTGCTCGCTTCCACTCCACTTAAGTGCCAAGCACGTAGAATCTACGTGCTTGACTTTCCCCCCTGCTACAGTAAAAGTAAAATAACAAAAACACTCACCTGACCCCTTGTTCGGTCTCCTCTTCATTCAGGGGGGCTTCGATCCCCCACCCAGGCCCTCCCGGGTGCAGGGGAGGGCCTGGAATAGCCACCCCCCCAATACATGTAAAAAAAAAATAATAATAAAAGTTAAATTTACTTACCTCAATGTTCGATCGCTCCCGCAGGGTCTCCTCTTCACCAGGGGGGCCTCCAATCACCCCCCCCCGGCTCTCCAGCTTCAGGAGAAGGCTTGAAAGGCCCTCTCCCTGTCCTCCTCGGTCCATGAGACCCCTATACCAGTTCACAAGGCTGGGGGAAGGTAAGTCACCTGCAACCCTATGTCGTTTTTTATTTTAATTAACCCTTATGTTCTGTCACCCAGCAGCTATAAAAGGCTTCCAGCAGGTGAGCAGAAGCCAGTGATTGGGAAGGGACACAGTGCTCCAGGATGGATGGGAGGTAAGTATTACAAAAAAATAATAAAATATTTTTTTCTGTTGTGTGTGTGGTGTGTTTTTTTTACACTTAACCCCTTGTGAACTGGTAAGGGATACATGAGATCCCTATACCAGTTCACAAGTCACCTGCGGCTAGCGGGTGACTTGCCATTAACCCCCAGCACCCCCATTACCTGCCTCCCCAAAGCCCAGGGGGGTGGCAGAAGAGCCCAGGCCATGGGCTATGTGGGCTTGTAGCCTGCAGGGCCAGGGGCCACAAAAGATGGCCCCTGCGCCCTGTTCCTACAAGCCCTGCATAGCTGGTCCCGGGCTGGTTACTTCGGGTAAGGGGGACCCCATTTCATTTTTTTTTTATTTTTAAGGGTTTTTAACCGGGAGGGGGGACTATTTTTTTTCTCGATTTAACCCTTTGTAGTGTGGATGGTAGTTGTATTTTATTTGCAAATGTTATAAAGTACAGTACAGTACAGTACAGTACAGTTTGGGGGGTCTCCTGGGCAGGAACGGGGGGCTACTGATAAATATGTGGTACTTTTCTAATCGGTAGAAATGGGGCTTTCACCTGCAATATGGTTTTCTTTAATAAAATACATTTTTTATTTAAAATAAAGGAGGCAATTTTCTAAGAAAATTTTTTTTTTTTTTTTTTACTTAATAATAATATTGTAAAAAACAGAATAAAATTTACAAACAAGACATTTCATGTTAAAGCCTAAACTCTGCTGCAAAAAAAAAATATATAATTTTCCTGAAAATTCCAGCAAAAATGGTGCAAAAATAGCGCAAAATGGGGAAAAATGACCTGTCAAAAGAGGGTGACAAAATCTCAAGTAGGCTGGCAATTAAAAGGGTTAAAAGTAGCTATGCATGTTGGGTATTGTTCTGTTTGGGGGACCTTGTGCTTTCAGACTTAGCTTGTTTTTTCTTGTTTTTTCTTTATATTTTAGGAAAAGGTGTTTTTTATTCAGCTTTTATATACATTTTTTAGGGAAACCCTGCGCAACCAAAGAATTCTTTGAGGGATTAATTCCAGAAAGATGAGCCCACTACAACAAGCTGGGTACGCTTAGAAAGCTTAACATGTGTACTTTTAGGGAATATATGGTTTATGGGGGATATTCCAAATGTAAAGGGTTGTTTTGGTTGAAAAATCGCAAGGTGCGCACTTTGTCTGCAGAGCTGAAATTTTCAAGTAAAATTACCGTTACGCACATGCTTTACTTTGGGGTGTTTGGCAACTCTTCCCTTGACAGTAGCTATGCATGTTGGGTATCGTTCTGTTCGGGGAATGTTGCTTTTTCTTGTTTGTATATAGTTTTTTTAGGAAAATGTGGCTTTGATTCTGCTTTTTTATCCTTTTTTTTTTAGGGAAACTCTTTGCAACCAAAGATTACATTGAGGGATTACTTCCAGAAAACTGTGGCCACATCAACAAGCCTCGTACACCTAGAAAGCTTGAGGTGTGTACTTCCAGAGAATATATAGTTTGTTGGGGGTATTTCAAATGTAAAGGGTTGTTTTTCTGGAAAAACTGAAAGGTGCGCATAGCATAGTTGTATTTTATCTGAAAATCCCCTAAAGCGCTGTTTCAGTTTGGTGGGAGTCTCCTGGGCAGGAAAGGGTGTCTACCAACACATGTGTGGTATCGCTGTAACCGGGAGAAATTGGGATTTCACACGCAATAAGATTTTTTTGACAAACTTACATTTTTTATTACAAAAAAACAGTACAAATTGTAAAAAAATAGATTTTTTTAAATTTTTTTTTTCACTTATTTCACCCAAAAATATTGAGAATACACCTAAAAAATGACAAACAAGACATTCCATGTTAAAGCCCAGACTATGCTGAAAAAAACAATATATCATTTTCCTGGGAAATCCCTGGAAATCCCTTCAAAAATCAGATTTGAACATGGGGAGCGCAAAATAGTGCAAAATGGTCTGGCAACAAAGGGTGACAAAAACTTCAGGTAGGCTGGCAGCGAAAGGGTTAAAACTCCACTTTTACTAATTTAGGTTAAAATCCAACCATGGTAGGGTCCATATAATGACTAGAAGAAAGGACTGCCCAGATCCCGCTGTTGCGCTTCAGGCCTCTAGGGGCCTTAGTCATACAACCCCTAAATAAAATAAAAGAATACATGTAAGCTATGGATTATCCCCCACATCCAGCTGTTCTCTGTGTGTTGTGCATGTGAGCAGCAGTGCGAGGGGCAGCTGTTAGGACGAGCGCTGCAGGCCCATCTCGCAGCACTCCCCTCACCTCTGTTGCTGCTCCCGCTGCCCTGGTGAGCGCTGCGCACCCATCTCACAGCACTCCCCAGTCCCCCTCCTTACCCGCTCCTGCCGGCGGGCCCGCGGCTTCCGGCGCGGTGGCTGGCTGTGCGCCGGCTGCTCCCAGCCGTCTTCCTCCTCCTTGTGCTGCTTCCTTGCATGGTTCGGTGCGCGCACGCCCCGTCCACTAGAGGGCGCGCGCCGGATTCCTGATGTTTAAAGGGCCTGTACACCACTGATTGGTGCCTGGTCATCCGATCCCGTTTAACCCAGCTGGAGAGAACTCGCAGGAGGAATGAGAATCTTTGTTTGTATTGTGCTGGCTTGGAGCACTTCCTGAAAGACTATCTTATTCGCCCGCCGCGACAGGGAAACGGGCGCACCTAGTGAATGTGGGAGAGGCGTCCCTAGGTGTGTGTGCCACCTCTCCACAGCTTACGGTTCCTGTGCAACTCACCGTTGCAGCTACCATCTCCTTGAACCTGACTGCCTTTGTGGATTCTGGCTCTACAGGAAACTTTATCGAGGCCTCCTTGATTAATAAATATAACATCTCCATGAATCGCCTCGCAAAGCCTCTATTCATTGTTTCGGTTAATGGTGACAGGCTTGATTGCACCGTGCGTTATCGCACACTACCCCTCTTTTAAAGATTGGACTTTTTCACCAAGAGAATATTGAGTTCTACGTGCTCCCTCATTGTACCTCTCAGCCTACCCTGTCTTCAACGTCACGACCCCACTCTTGACTGGAATACAGGCGATATCAAGAGTTGGGGTGCAGGCTGCTACAAGAGGTGTTTGAAGTCCATTCCGGCCAGACCTGTTCCTGCCTCTGCTCCACTTCCCATCCTGCCTGTGATTTATCAGGTCTTCTCAGATGTTTTCTGCAAAAAGCAAGCGGACGTCCGCCTCATCGCCCCTATGATTGCCCTATCGACCTCCTGCTGGGTACCACTCCACCTCGTGGCAGAATCTATCCTCTCTCGGCTCCTGAGACTCAGGCTATGTCAGAGTATATACAGGAGAATCTCCAAAGAGGTTTCATACGAAGATCTTCCTCTCCTGCAGGCGCAGGCTTCTTCTTTGTGGCCAAGAAAGATTGCTCTCTTCGCCCCGGCATTGACTAACGTGGCCTCAACAAGATTACCATCAAAAATCGTTTTTCTGAATTTTATTTAATTTTAATTTATTTAATTTCTGAATTATTTGATCAACTTTGTGGTGCCAGGATCTTCACTAAACTCGACCTGAGAGGGGCCTATAATCTGATACGTATACGTGAGGGTGATGAGTGGAAGACCGCCTTTAACACCCGCAATGGCCACTTTGAATACCTAGTGATGCCCTTTGGACTTTGCAATGCACCCGCTGTATTCCAGGAATACGCGAACGACATATTCCGGGACTTGCTTTACTCCTGCGTGGTAGTGTATCTGGATGATATACTCATCTTCTCTTCTAATCCTAAAGAACATCACCTTGTACCCACCACCTGTATTAAAGAGTATTTAATACAGGTGGTGGGTACTAGGTGAAGGTATATTTTTGAAGTGGAGCACTTAATGAATGTAAATATCCCTGGGACATTAACCAACTAGCCTTGAACTAACTGAGAAACTCATCAATTAATCAAGGATCCCTGTGGACTTATAATCATTCTGTTTCCTTGGCTAACTGAGTGGGATACCTGTCTTGTTAAACAGTACCCTCCAGTTGAATCTTAATGTTTTCTGATTAAGATTACTATCTACATGCTCTGTGATTTTAGTGTTTGAAGTTATTATTTAGAACTTAGAGGGATATATAAGCTTTCTCACGTTGAGCATCCATAGTTGTTGTATTTCTAAACTTCTAAACCTCTTTGAAGATTAACAGCGCAGGTTTTAAACACATTTTAGTTTATCAGAAAATCTTGTTCTCTCATTTCCAGATATTATTGGTGGCCCTCCTTAGAGAAGGACGTGATGGAATTCATTCTGGCTTGTACCATCTGTGCACGTGACAAGACTCCTTGCCAAAGACCTGCAGGCTTACTTCTTCCCCTACCTATTCCAGACACTCCATGGTCACACATTGCTATGGACTTCATTTCTGACCTCCCTCCTTCACATAGCAACACCGTTATTTGGGTGGTAGTAGATAGGTTCTCTAAGATGGCGCATTTTACACCTTTGCCTGGTCTCCCTTCGGCTCCTCAGCTGGCGAAACACTTCCTTATGCATATCTTTCGACTTCATGGGCTGCCTGCACACATCGTGTCTGACAGAGGAGTGCAATTGGTTTCTAAGTTCTGGAGGGCTCTTTGTAAGCAAATGAAGATTAAATTAGACTTTTCCTCTGTTTATCATCCCCAGTCATATGGCCAAGTGGAAAGAGTAAACCAAGTCCTCTGCCATTGTCTTCGCCATTTTGTTTCTGTGCGTCAAGATGATTGGGTCAACTTTCTGCCCTGGGCGGAGATCTCATATAACTTTAAGGATTCTGAATCTACGAGAAAATCCCCGTTCATTGTGGTGTACGGTCGTCCTCCTCTTCCGCCACTGCCTTTGTCCACGTCTTCTGAAGTACCTGCTGTGGAAGAACTCACACAGGATTTTTCCACCATCTGGCAAGAGACTCAACGTGCTCTTTTTCAAGCTTCCGCTCGTATGAAAATTAGCGCTGATAAAAAGAGAAGAACTCCTCCTGTTTACTCTCCGGGAGATAAGGTGTGGCTTTCGGCAAAATACATCCGCTTCCGAATTCCCAGCTACAAATTGGGTCCCCGCTACCTGGGCCCTTATAAGATCAAGTAACAGATCAATCTGGTTTGCTATAAGCTTCACCTTCCAGCATCTCTATGTATCCCCAACTGCTTTCACGTCTCTCTTTTGAAGCCAGTAATTTGCAATAGTTTTTCTCCGAAAATCCTGGAGCCCTCTCCAATTTCTGGTACCGCGGACGTTTTCACGGTGAAAGAGATCCTGGCCTCTAAAGTCTCCAGAGGCAAAATATATTTTTTGGTTGATTGGGAAGGCTGTGGTCAAGAGGAAAGATCTTGGGAACCCGAGGAGAACATTCTGGACCATAGTCTCATCCCAGATTTTCTTGGTCCCAAGAAGAGGGGGAGACCCAAGGGGGGGGGTACTGTTAGGACGAGCGCTGCGGGCCCATCTCGCAGCACTCCCCTAACCTCCGTTGCTGCTCCCGCTGCCCTGGTGAGCGCTGCGCACCCATCTGGCAGCGCTCCCCAGTCCCTCTCCTTACCCGCTCCTGCCGGCGGGCCCGCGGATTCCGGCGTGGTGGCTGGCCGTGCGCCGGCTGCTCCCAGCCGTCTTCCTCCTCCTCGTGCTGCTTCCTTGCATGGTTCGGTGCGCACACGCCCCCGTCCACTAGAGGGCGCACGCGCCGGATTCCTGAAATTTAAAGGGCCTGTACACCACTGATTGGTGTCTGGTCATCCAATCCTGCATCCACTTTCCCTATTTAAGGGGCATTTCTTTTTCCATCAGTGCTGGATCTTGGTCTTCCTTTGTATGCAGAAAGTCTGTTGCTTTCAGTATTCCTCACCCGTGTACGGACCTTTACCTGTCCCCGACTCTGAACCTGTGCTGCCATCCCTGACCTCTGCTTGAACATTTTCATCACCTTTTGCCTGCCTCCTTTGTAACACGCATTACCTCCGCTGACTGTGTGGCTGAGCCGCCGGTGGGGGGTAGCGACCTGGGGGTCACTCGCCGCTGCAAGACCAACCTGCTTTGCAGCGGGCTCTGGTGAATACCAGTGGCCTCTTAGACTCCGCTCCCCTGACGCGGCACTCGCTATCAGTAACAGGGTCACAGCGGATCCACACCTGTGCCGCCTCACCCGGTCCGTGACAGCAGCGGGGATGGTTAACGGGGTCAGAGTGGAGTCAGCACTGATTGACTCCAAGGAGCAGCCAAAATTAGTGCATGTTTTTTTTCCCCGACAGGGGAGAGTGTCTACTGTAAGAGCGATTGCCCAGCATGTTATTGAAAGCGATAGCGGTGGTGAGAAAACGGTCTACAGCAACCAGCATGTCCAAATTGTAATGCTGGTTCATATCTGAGACAAGGTTACACAAAATATAGTGCTGGGAAAGAGAAACGTGCCCCATCCAATATTTGCAAAATACAATAAACAGTACCAGGAAACAACTAATTTTGAGCATCCTATGTTACAATACACTTGCACCTAGGTTCCTTAGGACATTACAAAACACATATGGGGATTTAAATAATATTTACAGCCGGGTAAAATCTTTAAAATCCAAAATATAAGACCCCAGATAAACCATAAAGGTAACTGGCCTCACCATACATATGTGGCTGCTGCTCATTGAGATTGTTTAGTAAATTATTGGATTTAAATAATATGTAGAGCAAAATGATTGTAATTCACAGCATAAAGAAAAGATCCCAGGTAAACCAAAAAAATGCAGATAACCAGCTTCAACAGACACATGTGACACATATATGTGGCAGCTGGCCAGTTTGATGAATTTAATTAATTATGGATGACGGCAGTTTTCCCTTTAAGCTGAGCATCTGCATGCCCGCTCAGCGTTTGCCATCATCCCGCTCATCAAGAAAGTTAGCCCACGCAGGGTTGGCACCCTGCAAAACAGCAGATACACTTTGGGAGCCGGGAGAAGTGAGCCGCACAATACTGCACGCTGCTGCCCCCTGTGGACACAGACTGCAACTGATTGTATAAGCAGCCTTTAGGAAGCAGCGCACAGCACAACATTACAGACCCCCACACCCATACACACACATGTATCACAAAGCATCTACAACTTGCTCCCCAAATAAAGGAGAAATGGAAGTTCACAGAATGAATCCAGCATTAGCATGCCACATGTGAGTTTAAAAAGGGAGGGGGAATGGAGCCCGATACTGCCTTGTGTGACTGTGATGTAGGGTTACAGGCAGACCTGCACGTTTTTCAGCAAATAAACCCTTCAGGAGGCCTCTATCGCTTTCTGTGTGTCCCAGAAAAACTCAAATTGCTAGCCGCTGTGCCCTGCCACTTGTCCAGTCCTAAAATTTATCTCAGGATGTGTGTTAATGTATCCACAAGTGGATTTTACTTGAGAACAGTCAATCAATATACTTTTTTTTCAGTCAGCATAGAATTGAAATGCCCCTCTGCACAGTGACACCATGCAAACATGATGCCAAGCCTAATATTGCTGAATTACCAGCTGGTTGGTAGTCATGTGGATGCTGAAACACAGAAGAAGGTGAGTTTCTCTTTGCCAAAAACCAGTGCTGTACTTGGCAGGAGGTACTTCACAGTGGGGCATCATAGATTTGGGATGCTCTGTGCAGCCAGTTTGAGGCACTATAAATAGCAAGTAAAGTTTATCCTGACTTTCTTTAAAGCGGCTGATTGCCATACCTTTCTGGGATGACAGAATTGCAAATTATCAGTCAGAAGGGGTTTCTTATGAAAAAAACAGTGCAAATTATTTGGATTTGGGATGCCCTTCAGAATCTCTCTTGTCTGAGCCAACCCCTACCTCTAGCTGTGGGTGTGACCGTATGGACTATTCAGAAAAGGCCTGGAATATATGTGCACCTAGCTACAGGTATGCTGAGGATGCAGCTGTGGCACAGAGATGCAGAGATGCTGTGTGTGCTGTGCTGAAAGAGGTAAGTGGATCGAGAAATCCAGAGGGTTTCGCACAGTGGGGAATCCCCATTTGGGATGCCACATAACGAGGTAGACCAACCCTCCAAGAATCTTATAGACTGAAGGGAGTGCTCCACTTTAACCTGACTTTAGAGGGCATTTTAGTTGAACTCCTCACACATAGTATTGAAGGGTACTGAAGGGCACTGCTATTATTTTCCTCTGTTATCATCCCAGAACAATGGCTCTGTTTATAGGATGATTCCCCTTTAGTAGTCCACCCACTCTGGCCTGCCATCTCCAATGAAAAGAATGATAATTCAGGCATTTATTAAAATCAAATTTTTGGAGCTGGGCTTTAATACCTATACTTGGGCTTTGAGAGCTAAAGAGACGGAATGGCAGACTTACCTCCACATGAGGTTATTGTAATGGCAGAGAGGGGCACAAAAAAGTCTGATGAAAGCCCCAGCAAAAGGGCTGGGTGTCTCCGCTGGGGGGGATCAGTGGACAATAGTGTGGTCTCTGAATGTGTGACTGGTGCATCTCTTTTGAATATCTTGGTCTGCTGCTTTATACATGTTGTGAAGAACAGCCAAGTGGCTTGTTGGGGCACTGGACATGGTGCGGATGTTGTCAACCTCTTGCCCTAGGGCAGCTGTGTGGGGCCAGTGTGTGAGGTTTGGCAGCTGCCGATTGATCTGTGGGATTTAATAGTTGTTTAGGCAGAGATGGTGTGTGTCTACAGATTATTAAGCCCCCCCCCCCCGGTCAGCAGCTTCCAAGCCTTAGAGGGAACATTGGATGGGGGGCCCCAAAACTGAACCGCCTACATGTCATGTAATGTAGATCATGTTTACATGAGTTTAGTATATGTTCTAATGGTAATACTTCTGAATACTATGTATTTTTATGTGAGAACTAGACAATGTAAAGTTAACTAATTTACCACAGCTGAAAACTGCATTTGACCATAAAACTATTTTAGTTCCTCTAAAGTTAGGATATTAGTTAGGATTTTATGCAGCACAATTTAATACACAGTATCTAAAAATCAGCTGACCTAATAAAATACAAAGCTAAGCAGACAGGATTTGACAACAGTCCAAAATAGTCTTTCACTGGTTACTCATATTCCATTCACAGTAATCAAGCTGACAAGGTAGTAGTTGTTAAGGCCCCCCAAGAGTCATATAAGTATACTTATCTGTCTGGCAATAAGTGTTTGCAAAACAAATAGAAAGAATACAAAATATAATGCAAATAATATAATGTTCACCAATAGGGGGTCAATATATATAACCCCCACAACACTTAGTCAGATGAAGATGTATCACTACAAGTCCAGGAAATAACCAAGTATACCACAAGGAAATCACAGATTGATTGTAATAATAGAAAATATGATGTTTTGACTAAATATAAATGTAAATTAATTAAGAAATAACAAACACATAGAACACGCCAGGAAAAGTAGAAAATTCCTTGCCCACTCCTGCCTTCAGCAATTCAGCCATGTAGCTTCTCTCTTGGTTAGTGACTTCCCTCTTTATCCTCCCTCCCCATCAAGATTACTCCCCAAGAGGGGGAGAGGAAATCTTTAATAGCTTTTTCTGGGAAGTTTCTGGAGTAAGACCTCCTCCGTTAAAGTGCTCAAAAGCTAAGATTTGTAGCAGTGAATAGGATCTAGGAGAAAATATTGATTGCTTCCACCGATATAATAAGAAATGAAAGCCAAGAAATCCTTCTGAGTCATATTAAATTACGTAAAGACAGTTTCTCCCCTCTAGAACTTGCCATGCCATCAAAACCACAGGACGTGACGCAGCAGTAGGCCTTTGCCATGTCTGTGTATCCTTACCATTGCATATGTCACTGTAAATTCCTTCCAAAGAAATATTAGAACATCCATCCTTAAAGCAGATGGAAACCAAATTTTGGGTCCACCACTCATTGTTCTGTGACCCCCCCCCCCCCAAAAAAGCAACTGGGTGCTGCTGTTGGTGGGCAGTGGTCTGGTTTCCATAGAAAAACGAGTCGCGTCCTGCGGCACTTTTTGAGAGTGCCCGTTGGCCCTGGTCATGCAGGTTTTGACCCACGTTAAAGCCAGACGATTTCAAGTATGTATTTCAAGTATGTATTTTTGTTTACTTAAAATACACATGTCACCAGCAGTAAATGGCATAGAAGATCTTCTGGGTCGAGGACTAATAACCAAGCTGACCTATAGTCTGCTCACAAAGACTACCATGGTGTTTTCTCATCCTACAATATGGATGGCTGAAAATAGGAAGCACACAAAATGTATTTTCAGTAAGTGAGAATTGTGTGAATTACCATATAACTACTCTGCTCCTAGCAAAGCCATGCTGTCCAACTCAAACCTACACTGGGAGCACACACAATTTATCTTCAGTAAGTGAGACTCGTGTAAACCACCATATAACTACTCTGCTTCTAGAAAAGCCATGGTGTCCAACTCAAACCTACACTGAAGCTCCATGTAGGACATCTGTTTAGTATTTCAAGATAGCCCAATGAACCGTATATACAGCATAAGTTATGGGGGAGCATAGATGACCACTGCATGCTTGTGCACACATAGGAATTCTTTATCCGCATTTAACCCATCGAGCAATGAGTGTACACGTGCCCAGGGCTGTGGACTGCCCTGATTATAGTGCACAGGAAGCAGTTGGTGGGGTTAAGGTGCCTTTCTCAAGAGCACATCAGTCATGTCTCGAACCTGCGACCCTTTAGAGGCCGATTTATTAATAGCGCCAGGTAGCGACAGATGAGCGACAGTAGCGTGATTTTCACAGCGCCGGCTAGTATTCGCTGTGCTTGGCCGTTGTTTGGTTGTTGACAGCGACTCAGCCGGTGTGCGGTAATGTTGAATACGGGGTTAGGAGTCGCTGTTTGACAGGTTCCGCGCTGTATGGGAGCGCATGACAACGAATGGCCATAGCGAACGGCTCCCAGCATATTCATTAACAAATCACGCTCAAAAAATTCTCGCGCTGTAAAATGCATGTTTAAACCCCAGAGCGCTGGCGGCGATGTGTTAAAAGTAGTTTTTTAACCCCCAAACAACCTTATTTTTGGAAAAAATTAATAAACAAGTTTTTCAAAACATTTTGCAATATGAATACATTAATATCAGACCTGTAATATCAATTCTGCAAAATTTTTTTTTTTTTTTTTTTACCTTAAAAAAAAGATATAAGGCGTGGCTACGACATGAGAGAGTGAGGGCACGTTTTGGAGAGCTCCCGTTTAGCCCTAGTTTTTCCCAGTTGATTGGCACCCCTATTTTTGCCCTATTCAGCCTGATGAGGGGCGGCAAGAAGAAGAAGACGGGGGGCAACCCCAGAGGAACCCCGAGGTCCACCATCGGCACCTTTTTTCCCCCAAAAGCCCAGCCGGGACTTGTGGATCAGCCGGACAAGATGGCGCCGGATCCACCGCATGTTCTCTGTGGGCAGACACAGATGGGACGGAGCGTCAGCGCAGGCCTTTCCCCCGAGGCTTCCCGAGAAGTGAGCACCGCGGGGAGCAACCCGAGACCTACCGTGCACGAGGCTGGAGACGGGGGAGGCGAGGAGGTCCGGTGTGCCGTCGGAGCAGCGGGTCGGGCGTCTGGTGCGGCCGGCCGGGAGGCTGGAATGAGCGGCGGAGAGCGAGGGCAGCCGACCGCCGCCGCGTGCCGGAGCGGCGGTGAAGAGGAGAGGAGTGAAGTCATCGGCGGCTCTGAGGTGAGCTGCGGAGGCGGGGGGGGCCGCGATGTTACAGGCGGCGTGGAGCAGGAGCCTGTGGCGGGCAGCTGCATAACCCCCTTCCACGCCAGGCATATGCATGAGGCAGGAGGCGGACTGGCACCACGCCTGGAGGACTCCCCGGTGGGCCCCATCTTATCAAAGGGAAGTGACAGGGGGCGATGGTCATCTCCTGATGGGCCCCGGTCACCGGCCTTAAGGGGGAACTCCCCCGCCAACATAGAGCACCATCACAACCATGATGTTGGGGCAGCCACAGCCACTCTCACCCCTACAAACAAAAGACTGGTGCATGTGGACGTCCACCCCGCCCCAGTTAGTCCCGGTTCCAGCAACAGCCCTCAGTACGGGCACCTGCGGGGTCTTGGGCACAGCGACCTGGAGTGGTCATCAGCATCCAGCAATGCTTCTGTGGACAGCACTGCCCCTGGCCAGGAGGGTGGAGGGGTCACGAGAGAAGCCGTTGGAAGCCCCCCTCGACGTGTGGACGTCCCCCTTGCTGGCTTTTCCCCTGGGTCGCCTTTGGGGTCCCTTCCCGCCGATCAAGCATATGCAGCTCCAACCGTCGACCCTAGTATTCAGGCTATTCTACAATACCTGCCAACAAAATCAGAGCTTAAGGCGGACCTGGAGGCAGTAGCGACCAGAATTGAGAGGGCGCTGCGCAGGGAAATTGAGGATATCCAGCAGAAATCGTCTGCCCTAGAAACCAAAGTCGCCACCCTCGAAGATTCCCGTGATGACCACGAGACCCGACTATCAAACTTAGAACGAATGCAAGCAATACACCATCAACAAATGACTGAATTCCGGCTCCAGGTAGATGACCAGGAAAATAGAAATAGGCGCAACAACTTGAAGATTCGTGGCGTCCCTGAGTCGGTCCAAGCAGAGGCACTGCGCTCCTCAGCAACGGAGCTGTTTAATTCCCTGCTGGGGAGACCCCTGGATACGGAGGTGATCATCGACCGGATCCATAGAGTGGCGGGTCGTCCGGCTGGAGACCCGCAGGCCCCTAGAGACGTCCTGTGTAGGATCCACTTTTTCACAGTTAAAGAGGACATTCTGCGAAGGGCCTGGGAGAGAGGCAGGCTCGATTGGAGGGGGTCACAGATCACAATACTACCTGATGTGTCACGCCGCACCCTGCAGATGAGACGAATGCTCCGACCTCTGCTCGACAAGCTGCGGGAAGTAGGGGCCTCCTATAAATGGGGCCACCCTTTCCATCTCATTATTCGCAAGGACAATTCTGTTTTTGCCCTCCGAAGTAAGGCGGACCTGTCCAGCATGTTTATATTCCTGGGACTGGAGGCCTTCCCGATCCCGGACTGGTTGGACTTCAACCCGCCACCCCCGCTGCCGCAGAGGGCTCCTAGGCGGCCTCGGTGGGTCCGTGAGCGGGGCGGAGACGCGCCCAGGAGGAACCCAGTTCTACACCGTGAGCGGGGGGGCGGGCCCCGGAGAAACCCGGTCCCCTGGGGTCCTGCTCTTTAGTCTTCGTTTTCGCCACCCCCTGTTTGTCCCCTCACATGCGGCGCCACCGGAGGACACTGTCTACTTCTGAACTTTCTGCCGCTGAGATACGGGGGGCCGTGCGGATGGGTGTTATGTCTTGTTGAATTTGACCTGTTTAATGTTTCACTCTCCGCGTCTCGGTTGCCCTTGCTCCAGTCTGGAGGGAGACGCTCGGCTGGTTGGGGGGCCGTCCTCTCTCTTCGATCCGTTGACTATTAGGTCGGAGGTGGAGGGGGGGTGGCCCGCCGTTCCCGGTCGGGGGGGCTGAGGCCATACGTGCCCGAAGCATAGCGATGTTCGTTAATACCTTGGTTTAAGCTTAAAGTTTAAGTTCAGATGCTTGCTAATAACAGTTGTTTCTGCGGTGTGGTTCCAGTGGTTCCGGGGAGGTGGAGGGCTGGGGAGGGAGGACCACTCAGAAATCGCGTCCAGCAGACGTGATACTTGCCTGCTTACCTGACGTGCTGAGGAGGGGTCTGAAACCTAATAAAGGGCCATCGGGAGCACGCTCTGTCGTTGCGAGGTCACTTCCCCCAATAGGTTGCCGTGCCATCCTGTAGGGTCTCGACCTGCCAGGATCTGCACAGGCAAGGAGCTTTAGTTCCTGTTTATTAGTTTAATTTGCCTCCCCTGTAGGGAGGGCTTTCTAACGGTTAGGTCTCACCGGACTTAGGCCGGGGGAGACACCTTATCCCTTTATATTTTCCTTTTAGTTGCTTCTTCTTCTCTTTCCTGTTTTATCTGTCTCTATTCTCTCCCTCTCTTTCATTGGGTGACCCGGCCCCAGCCCTGGGACACTAGCCACGGCCGTTATACTCAGGGCGTAGCGGCCACTAGCAGCTCTGTGGTCGCCCCGCGTGTCGCCTGACCCTGATGGCGGACCTTAAAGTGTGTACGTTTAATGCTAAGGGGCTCAATGTACCTGAGAAGAGGGCGAAAATCTTGTATGGTTTCCATAAAGAGAGGGTGGATGTGGTCATGCTCCAGGAGACACATTTTTGCCTGGGGAAGATGCCAGAGATCAAAAACAGATACTACGACCGTTGGTTCCACAGCCCCAACCCCGTTAATAAATCCAAAGGAGTATCTATAGCCATCCACAAGAGCGTCCCCCTGGAACATGTGGAGGCTAAATCAGACCCGAAGGGTAGATTTCTATTTCTCAAGTTTGTGTTGTGTGAAGCGAGGTACACTCTAGCCAATCTTTACCTGCCCAATCAGGGACAGGTGGAGGCAGGTCTGGGGATGTTGCGGGCACTGGAGGGGTTCGCGGAGGGTACCTTGATTGTGGGGGGAGACCTTAACCTGACAATCGACCCGAGGGTGGATTCCTCTCAGGGCAGATCGGGAGTCTCCCATTCCGCACTCAACAAGCTCCGTAGGGCCCTCCAGGCCCTGCAGGTGGTAGATGTTTGGAGGGTGCTGCATGGGGGAGAGAGGGATTACACCTTTTATTCCCACACCCACAATATGTATAGCCGACTGGACTATCTTTTTCTCAGCCACCACGCCCTTGCACGAGACCCGGTGGCTTCAATTGGGCAGATCCTTTGGTCTGATCATGCGCCTGTTTTCCTGACCCTCCCGATCCTAAATGCGACCCCAAGGCAGTACACTTGGCGCCTCAATGACAACCTACTGAAGGATGTCACCTGCATGACAGAAATCAAGGCCATTATAGCTGGTTTCCATCTCGACCACTGTAGCGACGATACCCCGTTGCCAATCCAGTGGGAGGCGCTTAAGTGCGTGCTGCGTGGGATCTTCATTAAGCATGGAGCTAGACTCAAGAGGGAGCGGGCGCAGCAGATCAAAGCTACATTGGGTCGGATCAACGAATTGGAGAGTGCACATAAGTCCTCCTCTAATCACGCAGATCTGAAAGAGTTGCTGGAAGCTAGGCAGAAGCTGAGAGGCTTGTACGATCAGTGTTACCTCGGGTTTCGTGACAGATGCAGGGCCCATTTCTATGAACACTCAGATAAGTGTGGGAGGATGTTGGCTCGGTCACTGCACCCGAGACAGGACTTTGCATTCATCCCCAGCATTAGAACCGTGGGAGGAACAGAAGTCCATAAAACCCCTCTAATTGCCAGGGAGTTCCAGACCTTCTACTCTGCTCTTTACAATATTGGGGGCTCGGCCGACGGTGGGGTACGGCAGGACTCTGCTGCTCTGATTGACCAATATATAGAGGAGACGGCCTTGCCCGCCATGCCCTTGGAGGAGAGTGAAGCCCTGGAAGACTCCATTAAGCGGGAGGAGGTAACAGAAGCCATAGGGGGGACCCCGGGGGGGAAAAGTCCCGGCCCTGACGGGTTCACTCCTCGGTTCTACAAAACCTTGGGGCCCCTGATCACCCCCTTTTTGGTGAAAGTGTTTAACTCGGTCTCTGAATGTAATCCCTTCCCGAGACAGGCCCTAGAAGCCCATATTGCGGTTATCCCAAAACCGGGTAAGGATGTATCCCTGCCGGGCAGCTATAGGCCAATTTCGTTAATCAATATCGATGTCAAGTTATATGCCAAAATCATCGCCAATAGGATCCAGCCCCTACTCCCTTCACTGGTCAACAATGACCAAGTGGGGTTTGTAACAGGACGGGAGGCTAGGGATAATGTTATTAAAACCATCTCTCTGATGCACTATGCCCAGTCACGGAAGATACCGGCCTGCCTGTTGGCGGTGGACGCAGAGAAAGCGTTTGACAGGGTACATTGGGGATTCCTGAGGGCCACTTTGGTCCAGGCAGGGATGGGCCCGGTAATGGTGGGGAGGATCATGGCTCTCTACAGGGACCCCACCGCTAAGGTGAAAATAAATGGGAATCTTTCGGGACCGTTTGAAATCAGAAATGGAACGCGGCAGGGTTGCCCTCTATCCCCATTATTATATGTTCTGGTGATGGAGCATCTTGCTAACGCATTAAGGGCAAACCCGTCGATCAAGGGAATAGCTTGTGGTGCGGAGGAATATAAACTCTCCCTGTTTGCCGATGACCTGCTCCTATATATCGCTTCTCCCCACATTTCCCTCCCCTCTGTTTTGGCAGAGTTTGACAGATTCAGTCAACTCAGTAACTTTAAAGTTAACCTGTCCAAGACAGAGGGGTTGAATATCTCTATGGGAACACAGACACAACAAATGCTAGAGGCGAACTTTCCCTTCAAATGGCAGACAGAATCAATAAAATATCTGGGGGTTAGGATACCTACAGATTTAGGGAGACTGTATAGGTTAAACTATGCCCCGCTCCTAAATGCCACACTGAGCAGTCTCCAGGCGTATGGGAGGAAACAATACTCTTAGCTAGGTCGAATCAATATCTTGAAAATGGATGTGTTACCTCGCTTCCTGTACATATTCCAGGCCTTACCGATTGCTCCAGAACGAGGGTTCTTCAAGATGCTCCAGGCAGCCTTTTTTAAGTTCATTTGGGGCAGCAAGCGGCCCCGGGTGAAAAGGGATACACTGTGTAGACCAAGGTCCGGGGGGGGGTTGGGAGTCCCAGACCTCAGGACATATCACGCGGCAGCGGTCTTGGTGCGGCTCACGGATTGGTTCCACCACAGGGAGAATAAGCAATGGGTGACTCTAGAGGGGGACATCTCCCCACTTGGGTTGACGGCCTTGCCTTGGGTGGAGCCATCCCGTCGCCCTGGGAGACAGGAGCTCCCATATCTGGTGGGTCCTCTGCTGGCCCTGTGGGACAGGACCATAAAACAGAAAAACATCTCGCATAGACCGGGCCCCCTCACCCCTCTATTTGACAATCCGGCATTTCCTGCTGGGGTGGGTGTCTCAACATTTCTTATATGGAACTCCTCCGGGAATGTGGGGCTGGGGGATGTGGTCTCTGGGTCTGGCCTTCCCACCCTTGCGGAACTCCGGGGGCATGGCTTGGGTGGGCGTGGAGTGTCCTGGCTCCTGCATGCCCAACTGGAAGCATTTGTTAACTCATTTACCCCCAGACTGGTGTTGTCTCGCCCCCTCACAGAGCTAGAGAGGATTCTTAAAGCTCCGACCCCCCCCACACATGTAATCTCCGGTCTTTATAAGATCCTCCTGGAGAGAGAGGAGCTTCCTCGGTTCTGTAAGAGATGGGAAGAGGAATTGGGACAGTCATTCGAGAGGTGTGAGTGGGAGAAATCCTTCACCTTGACTCATAGATTCTCTATGGCATGCAGGGCCCAGGAGAAGAATTACAAACTATTGTCCAGATGGTATAGATGCCCCGCGGACCTGGCACGTTATGGGGGAGCGGAATCAGGGGACTGCTGGAGGTGCAATAGAGCCCCAGGGACACTTACACATATCTGGTGGGAGTGCCCAGCGGTCAAGACCTTCTGGGAAAGGGTGTTGGGAGTCTTTCAATTCTTGACGCTCCAGAGCGTCCCTAATCTTCCCCAGGTGACCCTTTTGTCTATGCTCCCGGGATCAGTGGAGGCAGGGGGGAGGGGACTCCTGAGACACCTGCTCACAGCGGCTAGGACTGTGATCCCTCGCCACTGGCGGACTAATGTGGCCCCATCCTTGTTGGAATGGTATAAAGAGGTGGAGAATATTAGAAGGATGGAGGAGCTGGCCCTGGAGAGAACTGATAAAGGAACTCAGAAGTACTCAGGGGTATGGGTGGTTTGGGAAGCTTCTAGAAATGCTTCGGACTTTCAGGATCTCTTGAAGGATATTTAGTGGTCGTTGGACGGAGTGGGGGGCACGGGGGCGGCCTTGGGGGAAATGGGCGAGGTGTGTTGGGGTTCGGGTTCTGGGTGTGGGGTTCGGGTTCCTTGTTTCCCTCTTTTCTCTCTTTCTCTTAGTTTCTTTGTTCTCCTTGTCTCCCTTCTCTTCATTTGTTTCGTGCTTTCTAGGGCCTGTCCTCCTCTCCCGCTCTCTCTTGAGAGGCGGGAGGGCTGGATATGAGAGTTCAGACCTGGAGACACTCTAGAGGGCCGTTTGGTGACAGGGGTGGTTCGTAAACTCCCTGGCTGGTCCATGGGACGGGCATTATCTAGTACTGACAACCTTACCCTCACAGCCCACCCGCGGGTATTTATTAATAGGCCGTGGGACAGGGGAGTTTTGCCCCTTGGATAATAAACAAAGATCTGAAGTGTCTTGTATCGATGCCATGTGTGCCCTGTTCAGTACATGTACTTGTATGTTTTTTTTTCTGTATTTTTTTTTTCTCTCTTTATTCTGTACAATTCTGTGCTTACTTGAAAATCCAATAAAAATATATTGCAAAAAAAAAAAAAAAAAAAAAAAAAAAAAGATATAACATTGCAGAAGTGGTCACCGAATTTTTGACAATTAAAAAAAAAAAAAAAAAAACATTAATATCAATTAATTATGAATATTTAAAGATTGCTCCATTGAAATGCATTGGAGAGCGCCAGGTAGCGAGAGGTCATACCTGGCGCTGTGATGGGATTAGCAGCTGCGCTGTTCGCTGAAGTCTGCAACATGATGAATCCCGCGCTAGCTGGCGCTCTCGCCGGCGCTAGCCTCATTTAGCGTGATAAATGCGTGATTGTGTTCGCAGCCTGGCGTTCTGGAGTCGGTAGCCGCCGATAGCTGGCGCTACCTGGCGCTAGTAAGACACTACCTGCCGCTATCCCTTGATAAATAAGGCCCTTAGTCCCAAGGTCACTTCCTTACTTGGGCCACAGCTGCCCCTTTATGGATGGACTCCCATGGCCCTGTATTGTCTGGTGACTCAGAACACTAAAAGAGCACAGACACAGATGATCTCACCTGACTTCATAAGCTTAAGCATAGTTCATTTAAGAGACAAAGGGGGTCAATAATAAATCTGCAGGACCAGTAGCTGTAGATAGCCAGGATGTTAATGAGAAAAAAATATTGTTACAGCTGCCACCATCAGTTTCAACCCTTGTAGAGTCTGACATTTTATAGCCAAAAGTTTCCTGACCTGCACTAAAGGACCATGCGTTTTACTGGCAGGAACTATATCCTCATTGCAGCTGTGCAGAGGGCTATTTCTTGGTAAGAAACAGTTGTCAATTAAAGTTCATGGGTACTTGGGAAGTTCACATTTACCAGAATCTCTAAAGAATCTGCAGCAAGGTATGTGGTGGCTTCTATCAGGGGCCAGAGCATTTAGAATCATTGCCAATACTGGACCACTACCGTCAGGTATTTCAGTCGCACAAATTCCCAGCATAGGGCATCTGCCCGATCAGGAGTATGGCAATCCAGCAGAAGATGTTCACCTACAGTAGCTTTTCCAACTTCAGAGATGCACTTGAATGTTTTAACCCACTCCATGTCTGCCACGTTAACAAAAGTAAAAAGAAAGGCCAGTCTGGCACATAAGCCCAATACCCAAAAATGTGGGTTCTTTTGCATGGCATATTGTTATGACTGCCTAAATATCCTTTTGATATCGCTTGGCAGAACTACCAGGGTAGCTTTAAAAAAAATTCTCAAGCAGGTTAAGAACCTAATCAGACTTTTAGTTTTTAAACTTGCAGCCATCATCCTGGAAAGTAAAGAACTTCCAAATCGACTGTACTAACCCTACCCAGCTTGTTACAGCAAATACTGTCACAGTACCACCTGTTCAGAGTGTTAAAATGATAGGACTGAACTTGGACCGAAGATATTAGGTCAGCAAATGTCATAACCAAGTTCAATTTCAAAGTGTGATCATTCAAGCCCAGAGGAAGGAAGAAGTAGTGTAATATTAAACGAGACCTATTACTATGAATATGCAGTAGGTTAAGTTTATTTAATTACTATACTGTTTGTTCATCTTAGCAATTAATAAAAATACCCTTTATTTATATGTGCTCTTTTTAAGGTATTCCTCCTAAAATTCAGAATAGAAAAGGTTCTGGTAGATTTAACCTCCCTGGCGGTTTTCCCGAGCGTGACTCAGGGTCAATTTTCACTGCAAGTAGCGGTAACCCCGAGTCACGCTCGGGGTAAATTAGTCAGAGGAGCAGAAATCTCCTAACCTTCTCCTTGCGATCCAGCGATGTCCCCGCTGTGATCGCCAGTGAGAGCCCCGGCAGATGCGTCTGACTTCCTGGTTACGTCACTGTGAGCCGCAGAGGCTCATGGGGGCGGAACTGGGAGGGAAATTCAAAAGTTATAAACACAGTAAAACACACACGCAGAGTGATACAGTGAAATCCTGTGAGATTACACTGTATCACCTCAGATTTGACATTGTATTGCCCTTTGATCATCATACACTGCCCTGCCTGCCCTTTTTCTGCCCATAAAAAAAAAAAAAAAAAAAATTATCATGGCATCAAAGCGTCACTTTAGCATCTCCAAAGCGGTTTTGGATCAGATAAGTGACAGCGGCAGCGACACAGAGCCCCTCGCAGAAATGAGCGATAGCGATTCGTGGCAAGATTCGTCATCTGACTCTGACACTGACCAGAGAAGTGGCGACAGCGACAATTCTGCACCCGACCTCAGTGATGTGCGCACTTGGTGCCCAATTGATTGCGGTATGGATGAGGTACCGCCGCCAAGATTTCCTTTTACTGGATCACCTGAGTTGAAGGTAGACGTTGAGCACAATGATCCTTTGGCGTACCTAAAATTATTTCTAACAGATGACGTCAATCGCTACAACGAGCAGCAATCCGCAACTCTGCGTAGCAAGTTTTCCAGGAACAGAAAATGGGAACCGGTGACTAAAGAGGACATCTGGAAGTTCCTGGGGCTAATACATCTTACTGGGGTGGTGGGGAAACCCCTGCTGAAATGGTACTGGACTACCAATAAATTGCTGGCAACCCCATTTTTTGGCACCATCATGTCCGAGTGCCGATTTTCCCTCATAATGAAGAATTTGCACTTCACCAACAATGAGGAATTTGACGAAGCCACACATCCAGCGCCAAAACTCAAGAAGATCTGGGAAGTATACCAAATGATCCTAAAAAATTTCCAGCAGTCCTATGTGCCAGATAGAGACATCAGCATTGATGAAAGTCTGATGGCTTACAAGGGACGCCTCAGCTGGATTCAATTCATCGCATCCAAGAGAGCACGGTTTGGAATAAAATCCTATATGCTCTGCAAGTCTGCCACTGGCTATATATGGAATTCCGTCATATACACCGGTAAAGGAACACAATTCAACCCCAGGTACAGCGGCTATGGGATGGCAACGTTATCAGTCCTCACACTGCTTGAGCCATTGCTGAATCAGGGGTATTGTGTGACAACGGACAACTTTTACACATCGCCTGAGCTGTACGAGTTTCTGATAAAACACAAGACTGATGGATATGGAACCGTTAGGCCCAACCGACGTGACCTGCCATCTATGTTTGCCAAGAAAAAACTGAAAACAGGAGAAATGGTTTCCTGGCAGAAAGGAAAGATGATGGCAATGCGTTGGCGTGACAAAAAAGACGTGTGCCTAATGAGTACAGTGCATAACACCTCCACTGTTATGGTCCACACAAGAGGTGGGAAAGAAGTCATGAAGCCACAACTTGTGATTGACTACAACAACACCATGGGAGGAGTCGATAGAGCCGATCAGGCGATGACATTTTATCCGGCTATGCGGAAACAACAAAAAAAATATTACAAAAAAATCTTCAGGCATCTCCTGGAACAATGCCTCTGGAATGCCTATATACTGCACAGAGGAAAGAGTGACAAGCCTCTTGTTCATTCTGACTTTATGTGGAAGGTGGCGGAGCGGATTTTTGTGAACTACCAAACGCCATCAGTGGCCGTGAACAGATCTGGATGTCGTGCTGTTGACGTTGTCAACCCAGAACGCCTGACTGGTCGTCACTTTATGGATTACATCCCGCCAACCGCAAAAAAGGCAGCACCTACAAGGATGTGCGTAATTTGCTGCTCAAAGCGAGATGGCAATGGAAAAAAAATCAGAAAGGAAACCAGGTTCCATTGCCCTGATTGTGACGTCGGTCTATGTGCAGTCCCATGTTTCAAAATTTACCACACCCAGGATGTTTACTGAATTTTCTTTGTTTGACAAATTTCATTATTTATTTCATTATTGAATAAAATTATATTATTTATTAGATTATAATTCATGATTTTATGTTTCGAACTTTATCACATCTGAGAGGTCTACTAGAGTCTTCTATGGTCAGGTTTAAGTAAGTAATTACTAAGAATTGCAGGCCTACAATACATAACACCAAATTTCCATACAAAAAAATGGTAACGCTTTTGGTACAAAATTCCAGACATAATCATAACGCCAGGGAGGTTAAAAGAATTTGAGAGGTAAGTGAAGAAAAATCTCAGCTAAAGCAGGTTCTCTTCCCTAAAAATAAAGAGGCTGATTTCAGTGGTAGGACTAACAAAACACCAGACTGTACTAAGGCAATGTATTATTGGGACAAGCAACATGTTTTTTTTAAGCATACAGTATATGGCCACGGTATACTTGCGTACACATAGGATTGTGTTCCTCTGCATTTAACCCATCTGTACAGTCAGACAAACACAAGCAGCGAGTGCCCAAGTGCCTTGTGAGGTGGACTGCCCAATCCATGGTGCCCGGTGAGCAGTTGAGGGGGTTAGAAGCCTTGCTGAAGTCTCAGCAGAGAACCAAACCTGCAACCCAGTCGCAAGATTGGATCCTTGGAGCGGATTGGGATGCCCCATTCTGTGAAACTCACCAGGGCACCAGTAATAAGTCACCATTCCCCGGTCCAAAGGCACATGAGCCATCTCTCGTCCAAGCAGAGCCGTTTGCCTTTTGCCCCCCCCCCTTTATCCTTGGAGCCGTGCACGCGCTCCTGTCCTACCTGTTCAGATAGGCTTGGATGGTAGCATGCAATCCCTTTTGAAGGAAAATGAGCCCTTTGCCAAAGGATGTAAACACGGCAAAATGCTCTGATTGGACGAGAGCCTGCGCATGAACCGTTGGACCGATGAGAGGTGAGTTTAACTGAGCGAACTGGAAGGTTTCATACAGCAAAAAAAGCTGGTCAAATTCCAGAGTTTTGTTCCATTTTAACCACTCCCAACTGCCCCATTTTCAGTTGCAACACATGGTGGATTAGGATGACAATAACAAAACTAAATTAACAGAGAGCTAAGTAAAATTGTTAAAAGAGTTTGCTTTCCATATATGCCCTCATTTAACAGATTTTGTAGCTAAAAATATCACTTTATTATGAGTAAATGTATACAGAGCTTTAAATGGATGTTACATATCTCCCACTTACCTTACAATCTGATTAGAGGCTAGACATTAGCTTGTAAATTACAATCTAAGGTTTCCTAGCCTCCAATCTGATTGTAAGGTAGGTGGGCACAATCACTATTATAGAGGATCATACAGACTTGTTGTACAATGTAATATGCTCTGACACACACACACACACACACACACACACACACACACACACACACACACACACACACACAAGCAGCCAGAGGTCTTGTAAATGTGGACTAAAACCCAGTATTTTGACTTTTCTGGGCTCTGGTCCTTGCCCCCCGGACACCTTGATGCGGGGTGCCTGCTGTGTGAACACCCCCCCCCCCCCCGGTCGGCCTCCAATTGACTGCACTGCGATTGACTGCACTGATGCTAACTCATCTAGGCTCGTCTAAGAACTCGGCTCCAACCAAAAGTAGACGACAGGAGTCAAGCGGAGCCGAGAGCACCACCAGCCACATCCCCAGTACCCTCCAACAGGGAGCACGGCCACATCGGAAAACCACTATAAGGTGGACCAAAACCCATGCCTTGATGGCTCTGGAATCTATAAGATTCCAGGGTTGTCTGAGTTATTGAGTTACTATGAGTTGAGTTAACATATTCTGTGTAATGTTCAGATTAAAATCTGAACATTACACAGAACGCTCTTGTGTCTCTGCAGTTTTATTGCCGTATAAAAGAGCCTCATTGTCTGCCTTCATTTAAAATTCTAAGAAAGGTTAAATAATGGATGTTTCATAATATTACAAGTAGTATAATTAAACAACTGGAACAAGTTAATGCATAAGGAGAAATCAGCAGACTAAAGATTAAATAGTAAACTATTAATTTGTTAACTACATTCTAGAATTACAAGGTTTTACTTGCAGATGTTCTTTAAAGAGGACCAACACCGAGAGGTGATCGGCCCGGAAATCTATAAGATTCCCGGGCCGATCACCTCCCACCCCGCGGGACATCCGAGATCGGGATGTCCCGCGGGGTGAAACCCCCCAAAAAAACCCCAAACACCTTACCTGATCTTCGGCGGCGGCCGGCCGCCGCCGCCTCCCTCGCGCCCCTGTAGGCGTGCTCACGCCCGCGCCGGCCGTCTGCGAATGGCCGGCGGGGGCGCGCGCGCGCCGAAAGTGACGCGAGGGAGGCGGCGGCAGCCGCTTGGACGTTCCTGATCCCCGCCTGGACGTTGGCGGGGATTGGACCGTCCAGTCACGTGGGAGCGGGGACAGGTAAGATTTTGGGGCTTTCTGGGGGGTTTCACACAGCGGGGCACCCCCGATCGGGGTGCCCCGCCGAAGTGGACCAAAACCCAGGATAGTCAAAATCCTGGGTGTTGGTCCACTTTAAGTTTTATTACAGTTTCAATTATCTGTCACCAAATTTGGCCCAGTGAAATAAATAAAACATACTGTATATAAATGTCTAAAGCTGACTTAATATTTCTGCTTTTATTTTTCCTTTTAAATTAAGCCCCACATAAATGCCCTCACCAGCCTTCCATGCCCTAAAGCCCTTAAAGAAGATTCTCTGATTACTCACATTATTCCTGAACTGCATGGTACAAGTGTTGGTCTCTGGTCACTTACCAGCGGTCTGCACCAGCTGTGCACAGGCCAGAGTGAGCAGCGATGCTGCCAAGTACTGTGGCTAAGCAGGCCTGCTGGGAGCAGTTAGGACATGTGCCATTGGATCGAGAAGCAATGTAAGTAAACAAATGTGAGATGGGAATTTCACACTGCGGGGGAGGGTGGCCCAACAGTGGGTCAATTTAATAGGTTTTGGTCCACTGTCACTGCCATTGTAAACCAGGACAGGGTGGGAAAATTATACATTAAGCTATTTACTCATTGTGGCACACCTCTTATATTACTACATTAAAGGGGCTATAATAAATGCTAAACTAAATTTGTCACCAGCCACCTGGTGAGAGGGCGTTGTCTTAGTCCAGAGAGACCAATGAAAAGCCTTTGGAACCATGCCTTCTGGAGCAAGAATGTTATGGAGAATATAAGAACACCAAAGAGTTGTTAGCTGCTATGGAAATAAGTGGAGAGAAACCCATGGTGTGGCCACCATCTTCCTCTGACATCATCCTTTGGAGTATTCTCAAGCAAAAATATCTGAGGATGGGGAGCAGCTCACATCAAAACAGCAGCTCTAGGAGGCTATTTTGACATCCTGCAGACAAATTCAAGCAGAAACTACAAGAAATATAAAGATTATATGTTAACATGCAACTTGGCCTGTTAAGATGTTTTGCATTGAAATTATACTACCCTAGAAAAATGGTGCGCTGGGATAAGTGCATTGAATAGAATGCACTTGCACTCAGCACTTTCATGAGATACGGTATATATATATATGACTTAAAGTGGACCAATCACCCCCTGTGGCCGGCCTGAAATCTTTAGTGGGTGCTATACTGCCCCCGAGGCATAATACCGAATGTCCTGCTGTGTAAAACCCGGTAGGGTGCCAGTGACTTTACCTGATCTCGGTGGATACCTCAACGTGTTCTCTGTCGGCAGCCGCATCCCCGGCAACTCTGCGTGCTCCCCAAGCCCAACTATTCAGACTGGTCGGGCATGCACGCCACAGGCAAGCCGGTGATGTGGCTGCTGGCGCAGAGTTTAAATCAGCGGCTTTATGCCACGCATTACTGTTCGCCACATTAAGAAATGATTGGACAAGCTCCCAAGCAAGCATCGTGGGAACAGAGAAAGGTGAGTTAAAGTGGCCGATCTGGAGGGGTTTCACAAAGGGGGGCATCCTACATCAGGATGCACCCAGGGCAGGGACCCATCGCCAGGATAGTCAAAATCCTGGTGATTTGTCTACTTACGGAGGAGGTGGAATTTCCAGCTAAAACAGGAGACATTAGCAGGGGTCAGAGCGAAGCAGGAGCAAAAATTATCAAAAGGTACTGTTCATGGGGGGGGGGGGGAATTCAGTGGATGGCAGTTAAAAATGTGGGTGTTAGTACATTTTAAAGAGAACCATTTCTGAATGAGTGGCAATCGGAGCCCAATCTGATCATTCAATTCAAAACAACACTCAAACGCTCATTGTGATTCCCTGCTGCTCGGACTGGGGTGGAGTTGTAGGACTTGAATGACATATCAGTCAGCCAATCCCTGTATAGTGGCGCTGTTGCTGCAGCAGATGTTGAATCACATGTCACTAAAACTCCAAAGCAAAGAGATGGGCTGTGTTTTTTTGGGACTTGCAGAAATCAACATGAACGGGTGACGATATTTTTTTAAAGTGATAGCACAACTATTTAGGTTAGCACTCACCACCCTTTGATTAGGTCCCCCAATGCCCCCGCCCAATTGCTTTTATACTGACCGACATAAAAGGTTCCTTCGGCAGCCTGTGCCAATACAAATTGAGAGACAGCGTCATCCCAGTTTCCATTGCGGGCAGCAATGTGGGCTTGGCTGCGTGTCACATTCTGCTGTCTCTGTGCCCATGTCATTCACAATCTGAGGGACTGAGCAATGTGTTTGCAAGACTTTGAATAGAGCACCAAGGATGCTTATGGGATACATACACCTGGGTGCTCCAAGATGACTGCAGCTGGAACTACCAACTTGAGGAAGGATACCAGAAAAGGGGACACCAATACTGGAGGTATGAATACCGCATAATATGTTCAAAGTACTGTATATGTAAGCCATCTACCCAAAATAAGAGACATTATTTTATTTCAGAATGATAAGTTGGTCTTATTTAATGCCCAAATTGACCTTAACGCTGGGGAGGGGGGTGCTCATAGGGGGTGGAGGTTTCACATGATGGTCCTCTTTAATAATTCAGAGGGAGAGTAGACTTGAAGAAGAATAAAACCTGGAATGTTGGCTGCCAGCCGATCAACAGCTTGCAATTCCATTCATCTTTGCTATGCCACTCTGATCTCTGAACAGCATACCAAACAGATGAAACGAGAGCCACTGGATTTTCTTCCGATCCTCTCCGTACTCGCGCCAACCATGCAGAAATACCTGGTGCAGGTACATGCCCCAGTTGGAGGGATGTGGGTGGCGCATGTATGGTGTGATCGTCAACGAGATGATTATACCCAGCCATTCAGATGCCCCACAAAGAGGGAGACCACCGGTTATAAAGTCTTATTGACTCAAGCCCAGTGGCTGCTCCTCTTTATCACAATATTTTGCTGATACACTACATAAAATTGAAAATATTCAAATTAAGGACAGGTTAAAGAGGAACATCGTGGAGGTTAAACCCTCCCCCAAACCTCACCAATCTGCTGCCTCCCCCCCTTCGGTTTTACTTTTTGGCATTATTTACTCAACTCGCCAAGGGATCCATCTTCTGGGTCCCTTGGTTTCCGGGAGGCGCCATCTTGCATCCCATCAGGCACTGCATGCGGCCACCGATCTCGCGGTGGCATGGCTAAGGCCGTGCTTGTCATTAACAGACTGCTAGGCCAGCAGCGAGGTGAGGATCGGACCCTGAAAAAGCATCCAAAAAGACAATTCTGTGAGTACTCACCTGTAGAATTGCTTTTACTATGCATGGCACGGCCTGCTTCAAGAAGTCCTTACGTATGGGTTATTTCGCCACAAGGTGGAGCAGTGTACTGCAGAAAAGGTGTGGCTCCTCCCGGTACCATATAAAAACAGGATCACCAATAGACCAATCCAGCATTGACAAGCAGTTATTCAAGAAGCCGGGAGATAATAAAGGTAAAAAAGGTAACAAAAACCCAACTAACTTGGAACAATAACCATAAAGAGGCAACCAAGAATAAAGATAACAAGGGTGAGGTGAAGCAGGCCATGCCATGCATAGTAAAAGTAATTCTACAGGTGAGTACTCACAGAATTGCCTTTTTCCTATTGCATGGCACGGCCTGCTTCAAGAAGTCGTTACATATGGGACGTCCAACAGCAGTATTCGTAAGGTAGGGTGGGATCCGCAAAGAGTAACAACAGGCAGTTCAAACTATTACCGCCTGAAGTACCTTGCGGTCAAAAGCAGTATCAGCTGAGGCCTTAACATCAACCTTGTAAAACTTGGAAGACGTATGAACAGAAGACCAAGTTGCGGCCTTACAAACTTGTTCAACAGAAGCTTGGTGCTGAATGAGAAGTAACCCTAAAAGGAGGAACTTTCCCCCTGGCAGAGTAGGCCTGCTCCACAGCCTGACGGATCCACTTGCTAATAGTGGATTTAGCCGGAGGCAAACCCTTCCTCGGTCCAGCAGGAAGAACAAAAAGAGTGTCAGATTTCCTGAAAGACTCAGTAGCAACCAAATAAAACTTCAGAGCCCTGACAACATCCAAAGAATGAAGGGTCCGCTCCTTGGAATTAGCAGGGTTAGGACACAAAGAAGGCAAAACAATGTCCTGATTGAGATGAAAAGCAGACATAACCTTAGGCAAGAAATCCTTAAGCTTAAGCTGAAACACCACCTTATCCTGATGCCGCTCAAAATAAGGAGGTTTGATGGAGAGCGCCGCCAGCTCAGACACTCGCCTGACCGAAGTAATGGCCACCAAAAAGGCCACCTTAGGAGTCAGAATGGGCAAAGCAGCCCTACGGATAAGCTCAAAGGGAGGACCCTGCAGAGCAGACAACACCAGATTCAGGTCCCAAACCGGTAGCATAGGCTTATGTGGCGGATGCACATAAGTAACTCCCTGGAAAAAAGTCTTAACCAACTGGTGATTGGCAAAGGATCTTTGTAAAAAAATTGCCAGAGCTGACACCTGTCCCTTGAGGGTACTAAGTTGAAGGCCCGAAACCAAACCATGTTGCAAAAATTCCAGAATCCTGGGGACAGAAAACACAAGGAAGAGACTTGGACTCACACCAGGTAATGTAAGCATGCCAGATCCTGTAGTAGATAAAGGACGAGGACTTCTTCCTAGCCCTAATCATGGTATCAATAACAGAAGCCGGTAACCTCTTATCCATCAAGATGGAGGTTTCAGCAGCCAAGCCGTTAAAGCCAGCGTTTGTAAATTGGGATTGCACAGTTGTCCCTGAGTGAGCAGATCTGGATCCTTGGGCAAGACATAGTGATCTACTGCCAACTGCACAATGTCTGCGAACCACACCCTCCTTGGCCAACAGGGGGCCACCAGAATGGCTGGTACCTCTTCCTGGGCTATCTTGCGCAGCACCCTGCCCAACAGAGGAAAGGGAGGGAACACATAGAGAAGCCAAATCTCCGTCCAAGGCATTGCTAGCGCATCCGTGGTGAAGGCAAGAGGATCCTGTGACAGGGAGACAAACCTGGGAAGCTTGTGATTGTGGCGGGACGCAAACAGGTCCACATCCAGCTGACTCCAGCGGTGACACAGGGAGTGAAATACCTTGTTGCTGAGGGACCATTCCCGCAGCCGAGACGTCCCTCTGCTCAGGGAGTCTGCCTCCTGGTTCTCCACCCCCGGAATGTAGACCGCCGAGATGCAAGGGACATTCTCTTCCGCCCAAGACAGTATCAGGGACACTTCCTTGAGGGCTCGCTTGCTCTGAGTCCCTCCCTAATGGTTGATGTAGGCAACCGCCGTCTGGTTGTCCGAGCGGATCTTGTGGTGACAGTCTCCCAGCACGGAGGCAGAAAGGTCCTGCCCACTAGAAGGTTCCCTGAGTCCAGCCACCATGAGAGGGACTGTCTGGCCAGAGGGGACAGAGCAAATTCTTGATCCAGGGACACAGGGTCCCGATCCCAAACTGACAAGAGGTGCAACTGAAGAGGTCTCATGTGAAACTGAGCAAAAGGGACCGCCTCGAAGCAGGATACCATCAGACCCACTAACTGCATCCCTTGCCAGATGGAGGGATGGGGACACAAGAGCAGAGTCCGTGCCTGCTTCTGAAGGCCCTCCACTTTCTGCTGGGGCAGGAATACCTTGACCTAAGAGGTATCCAGAGTCATGCCCAGAAAGGACCTCACCAAAGACGGAGACAGTGAAGACTTGGGATAGTTGATCACCCAGCCGAAGGACTTGAGAGTGGAGGTCACCACCAGAGTATCCTTCTCGGCCTGATGAAGAGACTGAGCTGCAATCAGAGTGTTGTCCAGGTAAGGGAGGATGCGAATGCCCTGATTCCGCAGCAGAGCCATCACGCCCTCCAGCACCTTGGTGAACACCCGAGGCGCCGAGGTGATACCGAACGGTAAAGCCACAATCTGGTAATGCTGATCCTCTAGAGCCAAACTGAGAAATCTCTGATGACCTGGAAAGATTGGCACGTGAAGATAGGCATCCTTGATGTCCACGGAGGTCATGAAGTCACCCGGGTGAAGCGTACTGACAGCCGAGCGTAGCGTCTCCATGTGAAAGTGCTTGAACCTGACAAACCTGTTGAGACCTTTCAAGTCCAGGATGGGTCTCAAGGACCCGTCTTTTTTGGGGACCGTGAACAGATTGGAGTAGAACCCCTGACCCCACTCCTGGAAAGGCACCAGGCAAGTGAATCCTGACTCCAACAGACGTTGAATCGCAAGGCGCAAACCCTGAGCCGACAGAGGGTTTTGAGACATCCGGGATCTGATGAATCTTGGGGGCGGCCAGGCTGCAAACTCTATCTTGTAAATGGAGGAAACCACCTCCTGAATCCACCGGTCTGAGACGCGGAGCCTCCAGACGTGAGCAAAGAGCCGAAGCCATCCCCCCACCCAGATGGGTGAGGGCGCCTCCTCATGCCTGAGGGGGCTTGGGAGAAGGTTTGGGCTTGGGACCCCATGAGAGACCGGGACACCCACGTGATCTGCCACAGCCCCAAGAATCTCTGCGGGTACCAGAAAAAAGGGAGCCATGACCTCCTCTGGGAGCACGAGGAGGAGAGGGAAGCAGAGGGCCCCCGAAAAGGCCTAGGCTGCATCTTACGCTGAAGCAGCCTACCATCCTTGGCTAGAACATCCAGACGCTCACCAAAGAGCCGCAGCCCCGCAAAGGGGAGCCAAGTGAGAGCCTTCTTAGCAGCAGCGTCAGCTGCCCACTGACGACACCAAACAGAGCGGCGCATAGCCACCAAAAGGGCCGAGGCCCTACCACTCAGCCATACCACATCATCCATAGCAGTAAGGACAAAGGCAACAAAATCAGAGCAAAGCAAGAGGGCCCTATAATCCTCCACCCTCCTACCAGCTGTAGCGCCATCAAGGAGTTGCTTAAGCTGTTTCTTAAGGGCAATAGCTGTTATGGCAGCGGTGCAGGCCGGACGCAGCCCAGCCACCACAAATGTAAAAGCATGGCAGGCCAGCTGATCCATACGCCGGTCCTCGCTGTCCCGCAGTGTAGTAGTGTCAGGGGAAGGCATGACCGAGGTGTTGGGCAACCCTAGAACGGGAGCGTCCACCTCAGGGGGACAAGACCATCGTTTGACCAGGTCAGCAGGAAAGGGATACTTCTTATCCAACCCTTTGGGCACCGCAGGCAATCTACTAGGACGTTCCCACTCCTTGAGCACCATATTAGTGAAATGGCTCTGCTCAGGGAACTCCAGACGCTGTTTATCAGGACGAAAGAGCTCATCCTGCTTCCTCTTAGTCACCTCAGGGGAGACAATGTGCAAGATTTCAAAAATGTGAGACAACAGACTATCAGTGTCATCGGGGGAACCATGATTCCTCCCCAGACTCAGACCCAAGGTCACTGTCGCAGCCCACCTGCTGGTCCCCAGAAGAGTCAGAGCACGGGAAAAGTTCCCCCTCCTCTAGGGAGTAACGGTCACCAAAGACATCAATTTCCTCAGTAAAGTGGGAGGGTGTGGGAGCCAGGTGCCGCTTCTTGCTAGAGGCCTTCCGTGGAACAGGCCTGGCAAGCTGCCTTTCAATGCTGACCACACGAAGTGCCAGATCAGATTGTGGCCCCCTGCTAGTATCCCCCTCACTGGGGGCTAAATGCAGACGCGGAGGGGTAGGCAATGCCGAAAGGGGGCGCAGAACTGGGGAGAGAAGCGGGCAGCCCAGCCTGGGCCCCAATGATACCTTGGGCGCACGGCATGCACACCGTGACACTGTTACTCACAGGGGATACCCCGTACATGGAACACAGCCGGGATTGCCTCGAAGGACCTTCGAGCACGCCATCCCCAGAAGCCTCCATATGGTGATTAAGACAGGTGCAATAGGCCAGCACAGGGTAAGGGCTAATAAAAAGCCACCCGGGTTGCCCCCCAAAGGGATGCCCCCAGAAGCCAGTAAAGGGAGATGAGGGAGGGTAAGGAGCAGGACCGGGAGAAACCACAACCCACAGTTGTCCCGCCTGAAAGACATAAGTAAAAACACATAAGCATCCCACAGCCCATGCCCCAAGGAAACCAAAAACCCCCAAGGGGGACTCACGGCCCAAGGAAACCTAAGGATTACCAAGCCGCCAGACCACGGGAGGAAGCGACACATGCAGAGATCACCGCTGCAGCTCAGGGAGGAAGAGGGTCCCCAGCCGCGCAGCAGAATCAAAATGGCGCCGGCAGAGGAACCTTGAGGGGCGGGCCACGGGAGGACGACGCGATACGCGTCATCCTCTGGCCCCGCCCCTGAAGATCGCAAAAAACGGCGCTCACGTGACCGCGCAGGCGTCATCAACACAGCAAAAAATGCCTCACAGATATAGTGCCGCCCACTGCGGAGTGTAGTACAAAGCGGCGACGGCAGCGAAAACAGCTTAAAACAGTTTAAAAACAGCAAAAAACACTCGCCGCTACCACCCGCCCCCCCCAACACACGTCGGGGTGGGGGGGAGGAGAGCGAGCAGGCAGCGGCGAGAGCCCAGGCTCCTCCAAACACCAGAAACAAGTCACATAGTCCCCAAAACACTCACCCCCTCAGAAGCAAGGACAGGAACTCCGCATCCCTAGTAGGCTCACCATACAGCCTATGGCCGGCTACCTTTGTGGTACAGGGTCTGCGGCTTGAAGCAGCGCTCCTCGAGCACTTGACCCTAGTGCTCCTCTACCTTCACCCGATCTGTCAGTCGAGGCTGGGAGGCAGAGAGGGTCCAGAAAGGGGTGGAAAAAGACATGCAGGGCCACAGGCTTGGTTGCCCCGCTCACCTGCGCAATATAAAGAGCCATCTTCTATCTTCTGGGATTGGTCTATTGGTGATCCTGTTTTTATATGGTACCAGGAGCAGCCACAACTCTTCTGCAGTACACTGCGCCACCTTGTGGCGGAATAACCCATACGTAAGGACTTTTTGAAGCAGGCTGTGCCATGCAATAGGAAAAGATAAGTAGGGGCCGATGGGGGGGATCAGCCCCTTTTTATTTTAGGTCCTATGTTCCTCTATAAAGTACAGATGAGACAGGCTGGCAACAATAGAAAGGTACTGCAGAACATTTCTTGTATTAGAAAACTTCCAGTCCATATGATATTGAAAACTATCCTTTTTGTTGTTTCAAAGATGTCTTCATCTTGATTCCCCTAGCTCACCAGCACAGATCTGAATTTTAAAAGCATCAGGTCAGCATTGGTTTTGGGTCAAAGTTAAATTGACCAATTAAGTTTGGTTCTGTCAAATCCAAATTTTGGCACAATTCAAGACAATTTCAACCATTTTAAGGCTACCAGTCCTGCACACCAGACATGGGGGCTGATATCATCAAAGAGCCCATTGCATTCCCTGAAATAAACAGTAAATGTCCAGTGAAATAAAAGAAATGATTGCATCAAGCCATGTTACCCCAAAAAATTAAAGCAGAAGCCCAGTCTCCGGGCTTCCAACCTTCCCCGGCACAGAGACAGGATGGGAAGGGGGTTACAACAACTGAAAAAAATAATTACCTTGCTGGGAATCCTGTGTCGCTCCCCTGGCTGTTCCAGCACTGGGTGTAGTCATCTTGCAGAGGCTGCATGAAGCGGCATCCCCCACTCTATGCAGCTGTTGGATCCCGAGCGAAGTAAAGAGCATTTTTTGTTTACAATGAGACCAGACATCCACTTTAACATAACACCCTCACTGTTTAAAACTATTGTTCTGTTGTTTTGTGCCTGTTTTAAAGATCCAGGATGGTGTTCAGGTGGAGGCACATTCATCGCATATTCCTTAGAGTCGTAATCAACAAGACAAGTCTGTTTTAAGAGAGTATCCGTCTTTTTTTCTAAACTGTTGCCTATAGATACCCTGATGTTACCCATTAGCTACTTTGTACCCTAGTGGAGAACAATTATGTGAAGTGTGCGAAAGTCTGATTATACAGAGACACGTGGTAAGATTACAAAGAAGGTACCTTGTTTTTAATCCGCTTCAAATGTTATTTAATACACATGGACATATTTTTATATTGAGGTAAATCTATACCTGAAATATCACAGTTTGGTTCTGCTTCTCCAAAATGTTTTCGAGATTTTTGTTCCACTTTGTAGAGAAGATGTGGCTTGCTGTGCTCATCTTCATGCTCCTCGTCATCATGTTTCATCATGGGTTCTAAAAAATAGTCCCCATCATGTGCTTTAAAAGTGCCAATCTATGTAAGAAAAATTGTAATGTTGCTTATTAGAATAATACAAAACTATTTTTTCATTTAAACCAAGATAAATGTGCCCTCCTACAAAGTTATGAGAAGCTAATTGTTTTACCAAACAACTTTTTCAAAACAGTTTGGCGCCTTTTTAGAAAATTATTTTAACAAGATATTATGGTTATAAGTCAGATAAAACTGTACAGCCCACAGTCCAGCGTCGGTCTCCATTCACAAAGAAACAGCCGCATCCACCAAGACAGAAGTCTGCCCCTCAGAATGTCCACTCCATTCATTGCAATGGAGGGGGAGTACCAAGATTTGCCACGCCCCTCCATTGTGTGAATAGAGTGGACATGCACTCTTTTACATAACCTTTTTAAGAGGCTCAAAATTCAGAGGAAAAATATCATAAAAATGCAGATAGCTAAACTCTAAATGCAGAGAGCTAAACTAAATAATTAATGGCAGCAGTAATTAATTAATTAATTAACAGTTAATTAACAGAAGCATAGGAGTGTTGTTAGGGAAGTATCTTGGGTTCCATCAGCTGGGATGAGGGCATTACTGTAGTTGCCTTTAATTGTTCATGTTTAGAATGTTGTGCTCAAGAAAAATCTAGAGAGACCAGCTAGGAGAGCACAGCCATGCACCATATATATATTTAAGGGTAGTATAGTCTTATTTTATTTGCACATCATCTGTTGACACCATTTTTCCATCCAGGGCTGTCCTTATTGGCCTTTGGTATTTCTTTTCCTTCACACATTTTTTTAGGCGGTTTTACCATTGTTTTTATTCCTTTTATACTCTAATAAAGATATAGAAATATATTTAAATAAACATTCTTGTTTATGACAAATAATGGTGTTCACCATGTTGTGTTGCTGAAATGTACACCAGTTGCACAAGGGAAGCAAAATATATGTAAGGTATGGGGAAGATATCTTGGGTAGGACCTTTGTAAGACAGTTCAAAAATTCTATTGCAAAGGTCTTGAAAAGGTACTGCTTCACCACCTTGTGAGACCAACACCAGACAATAAATGTACTCACCAGAAATACAGTATAATCCTGTGCTCCTTTGGACAGACAGAGGTCTAAAATCAACCTGTTATTTAGCCATTAAGCTCACTGGTAGCATTTATTAAAAAAATAAAAATATCCATAGCCTAATACTGATAAACCATATAAAATTAATTTTAATTGAGATAAAACACTCTCACAGACATACGTTTTTAAAAAGCATGACATCAAAATTTCTAGCATCCTGTAAATGTTTAAAGGACACCCCACATCCCCTCCTACAGCCATCAGAGAATAGATTACTAGGGGAGATGCAGTCCCCGATTGCCGGCTGTAACTTGAAAGACACTTCCACCTACTCCGCCAATGTATTTCTTCTGATAAGACTTTAAATGTGTCTGGAATAGAAGTGTTAATGACAGAAGCAGGAGGGGGGTGGAGTGTGAAGGAATCCTGTAGTCTTTACCCTTTATTTTTCTCTAGATGCAAATATGCAGCTGCATTTAACACATATAGTAAGGAATCCTGTTCTATCCCCACCACCCTGGACCCCATCATTTAAAACTTAGGTTTCCAGATGTGGCTCTTTCCAAGACATGGGCTCACTTCACAGGCATCCTTCAGTGGTAGTTACCACATGGTAAGTTAGTCACCAAAAACAGTTAAAAATGAGGAAATGAATGATGGGTCAAGGTACAGGATTCCTTCAGTAAACTACTATAACTGTCCTTGAAGGCAGCTTGAGAGCAGGTATAGATGGGATCCGGGTGGTGACATTCAGCACAAGAGAGTGCAAAAACAGACCCAAAACAAAAGAAAAAAAGAGTGAATAGCATGTTAATATGTTAATACATCTTGAATTGACTGTTCGTGAACAGTCCTGTCGCCATCACAAGGACAGGCAGAGAGGCGTGAGCTTAAGGCTTGTAAGTAACAGCACCACCAGCTAAGATTGTGGGTCAACCATCTTGGTACACCCAAGCCCAAGCTGGGTAGAGAAAATATACAAGAAATTCTTAGTTCAGCAGAAAATCATTTCCTACTGTTACATGTGACTAGCTAGATGTGTTAAATCCCACAAAGCCCCCGAACTATAGTAGAATATTGCAAAGAAGTAAGGGGTCCAGCACTGGATAGAGTTAAGACTTCCAAATTACTTTGAACCAGGTATTCACATCAATCCATAAAAACAGTGGGCATAAACATGTTTCAGGCCAGGAGGTAACATTTGCCAGCAGACAGTAAAAATTATGAATAGAGAATGATTCAAGTCCATTAAAAACCTACACTTCAAATACAATAAAAACACACTATAAGGCAGAATGAGAAATATTCAGTGCATTTAGGATTAAAAGTTGACAGGGGAAGACTGTCCATAGGGAGACCTGGAAGAATTCGCAGAGGGACACATTGCTTTGGGGCTGGCTGGGCTGCTGCTTCTAATGCCCACATCCATCATGATGGGCCATACCCATCCCTGCAATAGCCTCAGAACTGAAACACATTGGGGGAACTCTACACCACTGCTATAAAGTTACCCTAGTAGCCCAATACTTGCAGTTCACTCCAGTACCACATATAGCAGACCATTTTATAAAATTACACAGATTATTAGACACACCCCTTCAATTGTTAAGTTAACCCTTTAAGTGCCAGCCTACCTGGAGTTTTTGTCACACTCTGTTGCCAGACCATTTTGCACTATTTTGCGCTCCCCATGTTCAAATGTGATTTTTGAAGGGATTTCCAGGGATTTCCCAGGAAAATGATATATTGTTTTTTTTCAGCAGAGTCTGGGCTTTAACATGAAATGTCTTGTTTGTCATTTGTTAGGTGTATTCTTAATATTTTTGGGTGAAATATGTGCAAAAAAAAAAAAAAAAAAAAAAATTTTTACATATTGTAGTTTTTTTTGGAATAAAAAATGTAAGTTTGTCAATACAATCTTATTGCGTGTGAAATCCCAATTTCTCTCGGTTACAGCGGAACCACATATGTATAGGTAGACACCCTTTCCTGCCCAGGAGACTCCCCCAAACTGAAACAGCGCTTTAGGAGATTTTCAGATAAAATACAACTATGCTATGCAATATGCGCACCTTGCGGTTTTTCCAGAAAAACAACCCTTTACATTTGAAATACCCCCAACAAACTATATATTCTCTGGAAGTACACACCTCAGGCTTTCTAGGCGTACCAAGCTTGTGGATGTGGCCATAGTTTTCTGGAAGTAATCCCTCAACGTAATCTTTGGTTGCAAAGAGTTTCCCTAAAAAAAGGATAAAAAAGCAGAATCAAAGCCACATTTTCCTAAAAAAACTATATACAAACAAGAAAAAACAAGTTTAATCTGAAAACGCAACATCCCCCGAACAGAACAACACCCAACATGCATAGGTTCTGTCAAGGGAAGAGTTGCCAAACACCCCAAAGTAAAGCATGCGCATAACGGTAATTTTACTTGAAAATTTCAGCTCTGCAGACAAAGTGCGCACCTTGCGATTTTTCAACCAAAACAACCCTTTACATTTGGAATATCCCCCATAAACCATATATTCCCTGAAAGTACACACGTTAAGCTTTTTAAGGGTACCCAGCTTGTTGTAGTGGGCTCATCTTTCTGGAATTAATTCCTCAAAGAATTCTTTGGTTGCGCAGGGTTTCCCTAAAAAATTTATAAAAAAGCTGAATAAAAAACACCTTTTCCTAAAATATAAATATGCAAACCAGAAAAAACAAGCTAAGTCTGAAAGCGCAAGGTCCCCCGAACAGAACAATACCCAACATGCATAGGTACTATTAACCCTTTTAATTGCCAGCCTACTTGAGATTTTGTCACCCTCTGTTGACAGGCCATTTTCCCCATTTTGCGTCATGTTTTGCGACATGTTTTGCGCCATTTTTGCTGTAACTTTCAGAAAAATTATATATATATTTTTTGCAGCAGAGTTTAGACTTTAACATGAAATGTCTTGTTTGTAATTTTTTTTTTTTTTTTTACAATATTATTAAGTGAAAAAAAAAAAAAAATAAATAAAAAATTTTTTTTAGAAAATTGACTCCTTTATTTTAAATAAAAAATTTATTTTATTAAGGAAAATCATATTGCATGTGAAAGCCCCATTTCTACCGATTAGAACGGTACCACATATTTATCGGTAGCCCCCCGTTCCTGCCCAGGAGACCCCCCTAACTGAAACAAGTATTTTATAACATTCACAAAAAAAACACAAAAACCATCCACACTACAAAGGGTTAAATCGGGAAAAAAAATGACATAGGGTCCCCCCTCCCAGGGGAGGGAGACCCCATTTTTTTTTTTTTTTTTAAGGGTTAAAAACCCTTAAAAATCAAAAAAAAAATTGACGTGGGGTCCCCCTTACCCAAAGTAACCAGCCCGGGACCAGCTATGGGGGCTTGTAGGCACAGAGTGGGGGGGCCAGCTTTTGTGGCCCCCCCACCCTGCAGCCTACGAGCCCACATAGCCCATGTGGGCCCGGGCTCTTCTGCCCCCCCCTGGCCTTTGGGGAGGCAGGTAATGGGGGTGCCGGGGGTTAATGGCAAGCCACCCGCTAGCGCAGGTGGCTTGCCATCCCCCCAGCCTTGTGAACTGGTATAGGGGTCATGGACCCCTTACCAGTTCACAAGGGGTTAAAAGTAAATAATGACACAGACACAAGCAGAGAAAAAAATATTTTATTAATTTTTATTTATTTTTTTACACTGTACTCACCTCCCATCCATCCTGGAGCACTCTGTCCCTCGGCGATCACTGGCTTCTGCTCACTTGCAAGAAGCCTTTTATAGCTGCTGGATGACAGAACACAAAGGGTTAATAAAAAAAAAAAAATGACATAGGGTCCCCCCTCCCAGGGGGGGGCGGACCCCATTTTTTTTTTGATTTTTAAGGGTTAAAAACCCTTAAAAATCAAAAAAAAAATGACGTGGGGTCCCCCTTACCCACAGTAACCAGCCCGGGACCAGCTATGGGGGCTTGTAGGCACAGAGTGGGGGGGCCAGCTTTTGTGGCCCCCCCACCCTGCAGCCTACGAGCCCACATAGCCCATGTGGGCCCGGGCTCTTCTGCCCCCCCCTGGCCTTTGGGGAGGCAGGTAATGGGGGTGCCAGGGGTTAATGGCAAGCCACCCGCTAGCGCAGGTGGCTTGCCATCCCCCCAGCCTTGTGAACTGGTATAGGGGTCATGGACCCCTTACCAGTTCACAAAGGGTTAACAGTATAAGAAAAAAGACAGACACAGGTTTTGAAATATGTTTATTAAAAAAAAAAAAAACATTTTACCTTTACTCACCTCCGATCTTCATATGCATTGTCCCGCGGCGATCTGATGCAGGTGACAGCTGGGCAGAGAAGGGGGGAGGCAGGCGATCGGAGGATCGCCTACCTCCCTCCTTCTCCGCCCAGCCATCACCGGCATCTGAGAAGAGAACTGCCGGGTGCCCCGAAGGGGCGGGGCTTAACAGCAAGATGGCGGCGCCCGTCGGGAGAGGAAGGGGAGAGCCCTTTCAGGCTCTCCCCTGAAGCTGAAGAGGCTGGGGGGGCGATCGGAGGCCCCCCCAGTGAAGAGGAGACCCGGAGGGAGGCAGCGCGACTGCAGGTAAGTAAATGTCATTTGTATTTTTTTTTTTTTTTACAGTTAGCAGCTGCTGCTGCCAAACGGGGGGGGGGGGGGTGCTATTCCGGGGGCTCTCCTGGAGCCATCCGACCCCCCACGGGGGATCGGATTGCACCAAATTAAAGAGGAGACCCGGCTGAATCCAACGAGGGGTCAGGTGAGTATTTTACTTTTATATTTTTTTTACTGTGGGGGTTTAAATTCAGCTACGTGAGTCTCACGTAGCTGGCACTTAAGTGGAGTAGAGGCTGCTACGTGAGACTCACGTAGCTGGCACTAGAAGGGTTAAACCAGACCAACAAACTTACAAGAAATAGTGCTCATATGCATTCCTCTTCAGGGCAATTCAGTTTGCTGTACATAAAAATTAATTTACCTTTTTGTAACTCCTGCCGTGGTCAATTTTCCCCCGCAAAGGAGTTTATTTTCAGCTGTGGTTCAGTTTAAAGAAGATCAATGTTCAAACAATTCTCTGCAGCACAGGGTCCCCTCATTGGAAACCCAAGTTGGGGCAGCCCATACTTTTTAATCTGGTTTGATGGGCCTTCAGATGCACAGTGATGTTCTTCCTTTAATTATTGTCAAGTATTTAGTAAATATCTCCCTATAGGTATCTCTAACTCATCTACTTTTCATTCTTATTAATAATAATACCTTTGCCCACAGACAGAAAATGCAATGGGAACTGTGGTTAGATAACTAAAAATAAAACAACATATGGACAGAAATCAGGGCTGCTACTGTAATTCGACCCAGACACTTTAGAATGTTAAATGTTACACGCATTTAAAGCAGACCTACACTCTACCTTGCTACTATATGCCAGGTTGGGTTCTGGTTTACAGGGACATAAAACTAACCTAAACCACCTCCTCACACCATCAGTGATTGACTTATCTAGCAGAGTTGCATCCATTGGGGATAGTTAATAGCCACACACGTGTGGAATCCACAGCTCATCTAATAGCAGACATGCTTCACTGAAGTGCACAGCTGTTTCCTGCCCCCATCATAATAAGCTTAATGCTCAGTCTCAGTTTCCTAAGGGTATTATTCTGTAGAGGTATCCCAAACAGGGATGCCCCAGGGAAAAATGTTAAAGGGGACATAAAGTCATTGTTGATTGTCCATTTTAAAGCAGTACTAAGGGAATTAGATATACATGCCATTTAGGTGGACAGGAGCAAGCAAGTGAAAGAATGGAAGAACAAGAGGAGAAGCTAATACCAACAGATGACAACTATATTATTATGACTTTCTTTGGAAACTAGACATTAGAATGCATTTGGAAGACTTGCTTGCTATCCATTAGGGGAATCATGTTTAAAGTGAACACACATTATTCAATCAGATAAAAAAAAACAAATCTAGCATTCTGAGACAGAGTCACGTTACCTAACAGAGCAGAAAGAATATCCAAAGTAGAGGGCAGATCCATAACCAACTGAATAGCCATATGCTAACAATGTGTTTCTTATCAATCCTAGTGCATGGTATTATCTAAAGAAGTTGTCAACAGTTTTGGACTCTCACCCTTTTAAAATCAGGTTTCCACTAGAAGAATGCATCACTGTGACATAAGGGTTGATTCAGAGACAGATTCGTCTGGACTTTCGCATGTGTCTGTGTATGTTTTTGGGTCTGTTTGGCCTTTTTTGTTTGTTTTTTACGTTCCTTTTTTCATGCGTATGTTCGCTCCCGCTAATGCATATATGCGCTTTCGATGGACGGATCGAAATCTGATCATTTGCGTTAGTTTTCATCATTTTCGCATCAAAATATGATATTTTGCGTTCGTTCAGATAACTTACGTTATTGGGATGGGCTTGCGTCTTATTCAGAGAGCTGATTGCTGAGGGACCACCGCCCTATTTAACTGTTTCATTTGCGATCCACTTACGGGACTATTTTGCACTCAGCTTGCTTGCTTGACCATGTATTGTGGCTTTGTGGAGGAATATGAGCGCCTTCAGCTCCAGGGCATTGCATGTGTCAAAGGGGGGTGGGAGCAGCTCAATCACTATTTATACAAAATTATCAACATTATTATTCAGGGCCTGGGAACTAATTTACCGCCCAGTTTAACCCTCTCATCAACTAAATATCAAGCAACAAACATGTCTAGCTATGTGGAAAGACAGAGATTTGGTTGCATATATCTGCAGATACATGTGGAAGCCACACTGCCCCGGCAAGGCACTCTGTGTTTAGTGTGGTCCCTACTCTTAAGTGTTCTAAAGGGAGGCTGGCTGCTTCCCAGGTGAGTAGCTCTCAGATATTTGTCTGCATTGCATGTCCCAACTTTGGGGACTCAGAATTAAGAGTAGGGACCACACTAAACACAGAGTGCCTTGCCGGGGCAGTGTGGCTTCCACATGTATCTGCAGATATATGCAACCAAATCTCTGTCTTTCCACATAGCTAGACATGTTTGTTGCTTGATATTTAGTTGATGAGAGGGTTAAACTGGGCGGTAAATTAGTTCCCAGGCCCTGAATAATAATGTTGATAATTTTGTATAAATAGTGATTGAGCTGCTCCCACCCCCCTTTGTTCATTGCATGTGTCAGCAGGGCCGAGGCCAGATTGCACCGGCGACGCATGCATATCGATCGCATGCATGATGTTGAGTTGTTCGAGCTGATCTGACTTAACCCCGCTTCCCTCCATAAGTTGTATAGTGAGCTGCGGCCATGGTTAGCCGGCACCACAAGGAAGAGGAAAGCAATTTCAGGTATGACCAAGATGCAATTTTTGGCGAACGGCTCGTTCCAGAGGCTGGGTGCCCTCTCCGTGGGGATGTCCCAGCATACGCTGAGCCGCGCGCTATCCAAGTTTTTGGATGGCATGGCTACCATTAGTCCAAAATATATTTCATTTCCGGATGACATGGTAGCCTGGAACGCGCTTAAGTTGTTTTTTTTTTAATATCGCCGACATGCCCAACGTCATGGGTGCGATCAATTGCACACACGTTGCATTGGCCCCTCCCGCAGCCGACGAGTACATCTATAGGTAAGTTCATTTATGTCATTTTGTTATACAGTTTAGGCAAACTGTATTGTAAATATCTATTAATCCCTCCTTCTCAAGTGTCCCTGTGATCCATTTTACAGTGTATACCTTAATCCCTCCTTCTCAAGTGTCCCTGTGACCCATTTTACAGTGTATACCTTAATCCCTCCTTCTCAAGTGCCCCTGTGACCCATTTTACAGTGTATGCCTTAATCCCTCCTTGTAAAGTGTCCCTGTGACCCATTTTACAGTGTATACCTTAATCCCTCCTTCTCAAGTGTCCCTGTGACCCATTTTATAGTGTATACCTTAATCCCTCCTTCTCAAGTGTCCGTGACCCATTTTAAAGTGTCTACCTTAATCCCTCCTTCTCAAGTGTCCCTTTGACCTATTTTACAGTGTATACCTTCATAAATGTTTTTAATGTAGGCCTTAGCAAAACATTTTAATGCAGACAATATTAATAAGTGATTACAATGATAATCTTTATTTTCTCCCACATGCATCTAATTTTTGGTTTGAAAACTACTTATGTACTTAGTGAGTGTTATTTGGATTGTCCAACATGTTTTTTGGAGGGTGTTTGAGTAGTTTACCTTATTCCGGCTTATTCCGTCGGTTTGAGTCTGGAGAATTATCAGGTGGATGGCTCCTTGGTAAGTTTCCTCAAATTACGTCATTCCCTTTTCACTGTATGCCTATGAATATAGTTGATGAGCCATGTCTTAACCTATGGCTGTTTTTACCCCTTGATGACATGTTAAACCAGACCTTCACCATGATTTTTATAAAAGCACTAACCCTTAAAAACTGATTCCCCAGCATTTCCACCTAATATATTTCTAGTTTTTAGTAACTTATTTTTCTTTCCCCCACTGAGCTGCAACTCTGTTCATGACTTTAGGATAGGGGTACCGCCATCCTTGCACAGATGCATCACATTTATTGAGGAGAGGAGAGCGGGATAAAGTGCAGGTGGCGGGTTACAGCTGTTCTTTGCTCAGACAGAGCAGAGCTGGGGTCCAGGAAAGGTCAGAAATCCCAGAATACAGAGCAGCACAGTCAGAAGGCACTTGTTGCAGCCTGTTTGCAGGCTGCATGATATTCCATGAGCCGCCATCTTGGATGTTTAAAGGCTCATAACATGCAGTAGATGAGTATTATGAGAATAAGTATTTTCTTATTCTTTCAGGGGATTCTGGCTATCCACTTCTGCCCTGGCTCCTGACGCCCGCCCGGTGGCCACAGAATGAGGCACAGAAGGCCTACAATCGGTCGCACAGAAAGACCCGGGCCGTTGTAGAGAGGGCATTTGGCCTGCTGAAAAGCCGCTTCCGGTGTTTGGACCATACTGAGGGGGCACTTCAATATGACCCCAACAAGGTCATAGACATAATCCTGGCCTGTTGTGTTCTGCATAACTTTGCGATCATGCAGCGTGTCCTCCGGTATGTGGATCTGCCACCCAGCCAGGAGGCAGATAACCAGTACACTGGCACAACTAGTGCCTCTGGCCAAGCAGTGCGGGCCAATGTAATTAACACCTATTTTGGCTAAAATTTGGTTGATTTGTTTGTTTATGTTATTTTGTTTATTGAAATATGATTTGCCTTTGTGAAGGCCTTTGTCTTTTTTTTTTGGTAAAAGTAATGACGTAATTACAAAAAAAATTGACACCTGATTTGAGCCTCATGCAGTTTCTTTTCACATGTTTGTTCTTAAAAACCTTCATTAGTCTCCAAATAACCAAAACATTAATTCATCAACTTAGTCAAGAACAGCTAAAGTCACATTCAATATATTTTATAGAATTATGTAAATGTTTAGTTGAAGGTCACTCGCAGACTCAAAATGTACATACATAGTAAAACATAAATATATATTGGGGCAGACTCATGGCCCCTAGCAATTGGCCACATCCAGGAGTTGTAAAGTAACTAACTCCATGCCAAATTATCACCGCCCAACAACCTAAAGATACATAGGGAGCAACCATTTCCAGGGGAATAGTTGCACAGGAATAGATAGGGCCACATACACACCCTCTCCTCCTCTGACACATTTGCCACCGGCACCAGTGGAATCCTGCGAGACCTATGCCACATCCACGCCTGGAAGTTCGTGAGCCACCCAGACAATAACCCCCAGTCCTAATGCCAGCCCAGTCCAATCTTTGCCATGGGCAAATGTAGAGACAGGCAACATTTGATTAGGCCCAAGCCTGCAGCGTGGCAGCTTGAGCGGCCGCTTCAGTGAGGCTTTAGCTCAGGCATTGGCTAGTGGAGTATGTCAGCACTCTAATGAGCTATATGGGCGAAATCAAAATCAAACCAGCAAAGGCATAAAAAAGGCAATCTTGGTAGCGATCACCAGACAGGTAAATAGAGTGGGGATGTAGAGGAAAGATGTGCAGAGATAGGTCAAATAGGTCTTAATATGGATGTTGCCCATAAAAACCTTGTGGTGGCCCTTGGAGGTGGGCCAAGACCTGGGCATGTATGTCATTCAGAATCTGCCACTGCTCAAGCATCTGTCTGTTGCTAGTTCGAAATGCATCTAGCATGGCAGTGAAGTTTGCATTTAAGGTGGCCGTTTGTTCAGACATCTGTGTGGTTAATTTGGCCATTTGTTCAGACATATAGCTGTTGCTCGACCTAAATTCAGTCAGCATGTTGGTGAATGTCTTATTGAAATTCTCAAATTGTGCAGTAATCTGCTCTGTTGTTCGTTGAGTCACCTGCCTAAAGTAACGGCTGTCATTGCGCCATGCTGACTCCAGGATCGCCACCCGCCTCCCCTGGGAAACTGGTCGATGTTGTTGACTGCATCTTCCACTTCCCCGGGTTGGAGCGGCTGCAGATGCTGGACCTCTAGGGAGAGCAACAGTCCCAGATGTGCTCGGCAAAACCTCTGCAGCAGAGCTAGCACTGGGGACTGTAGGCTCAGTCTCAGCCTGCTGCCCACGATGGGCTGGCAACATGCTTCCAGCTTCACTCTGCTGCAGAGGATTTGTTGCAGTAGGATGCTGGGACAGTGGCAGATTAGGTTCCAGGGGGTCATTTCAGAAGGTCCCATCAAGCTGGCATCCTCCTCCTCCTCCATCTCCTGGATTTCATCCATCAGTGTGTGGGTCTGTTGGGACATGTGAAAACTGTTTCAGTTTGGGCCCTAAATATATTTCTTAGGCAAATTAGTCATGTGCATTCACATGCATCAGCAGTTTCATCAAAGTCAACTTAACCTATATATCTGTTCCTGGGTCCTAGGCAGCAGGGAAGTAGACGGCGTGCTCAAACTGGAGGAGGCTTCCACACTTGCAGAGGCTGGATGCTGGACTGGGTTTAAAAGTAAAAGGCACGTAAACACACAAACATACATTGATGAGCTGGATTACTACATATGCTTTAAAAACAACGTGGCCAACCAGGAATGCCAACTCCCCCAAGTTGACCTTCACTATGAATGACAGTATTTCTTAGATGTATGCCTCACCCTGTACATACAGATTGGTCACCTTAAATACTACAAACATGCATGTACTGCATGTTATGAGGCTTTACACATACAAAATGGGGCATTAGGGGCCACAGTCAGCTTGCAAATAGCATTTGGCTTCAGAGTATGCTGCTGTGCATTCTTCCTATGTAGACCTTTCCCTGACCCCAGATCACGTTTGTCTGACCAAAGCACAGCTACAACCCAAGTGGTATAAAGACAAATAAGTAAGTGTTGTCTAGTATTGACTATATTCACATTACAGGCACTGCTTTGGTAAGATAAAGAGTTTAATAGTGAGCATAAATACTGTCCAAGGTAGTGTATTGCCTGCAAACCTTTTAAATGAGCATTAACTACGGCACCCTTCCTCAGACATAAACCACGCGGCTAAAACAGTAACCTCCCCTCAAAGCCACTCCCTAGTGGCATGTGTTCATATGGGCCTGTGAGCCTCATTTCACACGTTTCCAATAGTTCACATTCAACCAAACATTACTAACCTGCTGGAATGGTATGGATGTCCGTGTCCCGTCTGCCAGAGAGGCCCTCTAATGCGACGGGGTGTATTAATGCCAGGACCATTTCTTCAGCTCTGTTATATTGTAATTTGGTGGGGAAGCCTCCGCCAGTTTGTAAGCTGAAAAATAGAGGTTAACAAATTTGTGTCAATGTGCTCAATACAACAAGCAGCAAAATGCACAACTTAAATATGTACCTGTGATTGCGCCGTTTATTCTTCAGGTCAGATATTTTTCTCTGGATCTGCTCCACATCTTTCCTCTCGTCCCCCGCTGCATTCACCTGTCTGGTTAGCTTGTCCAAGATTTGGGTCTTTCTCATTTTGCTGGTTGATTTTGAATGTCGCCCAAATAGCTCATCATAATGAAGTGTGAGGCCAGTTGCCAATGCTAGGGTTTGTGCCTCCCCAAAACGCCCACTCAACTGGCTTGACGCAATGTTCTGCCTAATGGTTGGTCTTCTGGCTCATCTGTGTTTGTTGACAATTCAGGGGACATTCTGGGCTGGCTCTGTGGTGATGAATCGGGCATCACGTGGCTGGAAAAAGAGTGGACTGGACTAGCATTAGGACTGGGGGTCCTTGCCTGGGTGGCCACCGAACTTCCAGGCGTGAATGTTGCATAGGTCTTGCTGGTTTCCACCTGTGCCGGTGGCAAATGTGTCCGAGGAGGAGAGGGTGTGCTTGGGGGGCTGGGGCTTCAGGCCCTCTACTTCTTGGGGCCCTTGGAACTGGTGCTCCATTTATCATGGGATGTGGAAGGGCCGGGAGGAGAGGGTGTTCTTGTGGGGCTGGGGCTTCGGGCCCTCTGCTTCTTTTGGTCCTTGGAACTGGTGCTCTGTTTATCATGGGATGTGCCTGCGTGGGGAGGAGGGGAGGGTGTGCTTGTGGAGTTGGGGCTTCGGGCCCTCTGCTTCTTGGTGGCCTTGGAACTGGTGCTCCGTTTATCATGGGATGTGGTAGGGCGGGGAGGAGGAGAGGGTGTTATTGGTGGGCTGGGGCTTTGGGACCTCTGCTTGGTAGATGTAACTAATACAGAAGGTAGGCGTTTTATAAATGCTTTTCTTTTCTAGTGTTGGAAATGAAGTACCGAATCCGACGCACCCGGAGGCGCACAGGCCGGCCAGTGCTGCATGAAGCTGCAGCAGCAAGTGAAGGTGGTGGATCTCCAGGGCCACGTTCCTACCTCTCCTCTTTAGTGGCCTTAGACCAGCCCCTGGACCTTTCTACACAGGAGGGGCATCACGGCGTGGGCAGGGAGTCGGCCCAAGCGACGGAGCCATTAGCTTCTGGTATGTGACACTTAATGTAACCGCACACACATACATGCTATTAAAAGCAAAGCTGATTCCCTTAATCTCTTTTTCTAGATGCTTATATAGCGGGTGAAGGATCTGTGGAGGAGACTGCAGCAGATCAGGCCCAGGAGGCACATGGAGAAGGTGGGTGATGTCACACACACATTCTAAGTGTCATTTGCTTACTGTTGACTCAGACATTAGAAGTGACCCTATTTTACATGTCTCTACAGCCTCAACTTCCCAGCAGTGGCAGGTCCCAGAGCGGAGGGTGGTCCCTGAAGCAGAGGTCGCCCACCAACGGAGTAAATTGTAATGTAAACGATGCATAATGACATATGGCCTCTTCCTTTTATTAATTCCTTGGCATGACGACATATGGCCTCTTCCTTTTAATAATTCCTTAGCATATTGACATATGGCCTCTCCCTTTTATTAATTCCTTAGCATGATAAAATATGGCCTCTTCCTTTTATTAATTCCTTAGCATAATGATATATAGCCTCATGAGTTAGCTTGCATACTAATAAACATTCCATCCACAGCTGTTAAACATGTATTTGCCGACAAATATTTTTCTTTTCTTTTTTTTACAGGGACCACACATGTCAGAGTGGCCCAATTCAGTGCCAGGGTCCTTCAGTTGGTTGGCGAGATGCAGGAGCTGCGTGACTCGTTTGGGACCACAGATGAACAATAATGTTCTCGGGCCTGCCATTGTTGTGTATATATTTTAATATGTTTTCCTGTGTTTATAAAAAGTTGTAAATAGTTTTTAAAGTTGAATATAAAAAAAAAAAAATCAAAGTTGTTAAATTTTAAAACCAAAATTTTGTAGTGCGCAGGCATAAGGTCGTAACGATTTTCGTCTGGACGATTATTTCTTGAAGAAGGAAATCAGAATCTAAAGGGAAACGTAAATCATTCGTTCAAGGAGACAATGGAAAAAGGGCAAAAACGAAAGCAACAGAGGGCAAAAACGAAGAGTAACATAAACGGAAAACGCAAGCTGAAAAATGACATTCTTGTTGGTGTACGAACGGACGAATACGTTACTGAAGGCTTGTGATGCATGCTTAGAATCACGCGTACACTCATACGTAAGCGGGAAAATTAAAAAAAAAAAACAGATCGACACAAAAACTAAAGTTTTTTTATGTCCCTCTGAATCAACCCTATAGTATGAAAGAGCCATTGCCTTATTTCCAAACACAAAGGATCGCACTAGAATGGTAAAAAAAATAAACTGGGGGGAATCACTTTTCCATCTAGGAGTACACAACATCCCCCTTCACAATCCTCCATAAACTTAAAGCGGACCCAACAACTGTATTGGTGTTGGCACCTCTGCAATAAGACAGAATGGGGGGCATCCAGAAAGCTGAAGCCCCCCCCAACACATAACCCCCCAAAATGTCTGATATTTATAAATTAGCAATGATGCTTGCTGGGAATACAGGATCACAATTGGCCACTGGCGGGTCTTTCCAGCAATCTGAAAAATGTACACGCCCACTAACCACGTGACCCCGGGCAGCCAATTACGGTTCTGTATTGTCAGTGAGGATCATGGCTAAAGTAAGATTATTGGGCATTTTTGGGGGCATGTACGGGGGATCTCCAGCATTCTAATTGCCCCCCCCCCCAGCCTGGTTCATTGCGGTGGTGCCAACACCAATGCCCCTCATAGGTGGTAGACCACTTTAAATTCTTGGGTATACCTATTCATGTAAATATCTCCACCCATTTGCCTCTGAGTGTCACTCCAGCAGTAATAACAAATGTTTACTATCCTGGGTTTTGTTTCCTGATTTCCTGCTACATGAAACCTCCTGAACTGCCCATAAAAATGCACCTTTTCCTGGTCCCACAGCACTTGCACAGGCTCTCTTCCAATCAGCGCCGTATGCTATGCATATGAATTATCATCAATCTGGCTGTTTAGACGCAGAGCTTGGCAATAATGAATGGACCCTTGGCAATAGGGACCAAGCCTCAGTCCTAATTTGGGGGGAAGTGACTGGCATTATTTACATTGCTGTGGAACCAGGACAAAGATGAGTTTTGCAGCAACCAGGGGGGTTCATACAATGGGGCATCCCTATTTGGGATGCCCCAGGGGAAGGCCCGCGGAAGACCCGAGAGTCTTTTAGAATCCAGGGCTGGCCATACTGGGTTTTGTTCCACTTTAAAATGATCTCCCAAGGTTTATATACATACACCAAGCATCTCTGGGATGATACATTTCAAAGTTTCAAACTGCCCTCCACTTTCCTCCAAAAGGCCACTAATCATTAGAGTTTTGTATGCCTCTGTTTCTCATGGAGAACTTGCCTTGCTACATAAGCAATATTACTTTATTACAAAGCAGCTGGCATTTGCCAGTTGGTGACTCAACTCTGAGAATGATGATAGCAGTAACTATTTTAGAGATTGCGACTGAAGCACCCTGGCTGCTTTGGTACAAAGGAAGCTGAGAGAAAACTGAGAAGCTACATTCTGCATTTGCAGTACTGTAACTATAGGGCCAATTCAACACCGTGAATTTGAATTTTCGCACTGTTTTTTTTGCAAGAGTATGCATGTTTTCATGCTATTTTTCAGTTTTGCAATTCAGCACCATTATTTCCTTTGCAGAGTTTTTTTTTGCAAATCATGTACGATTGCATATCGCAAGTATATTCGCATGCAAAATGTGCCTCCATGCGAAGGCATGTTCACATGACCTTTCCTGTGCAATAAAAAGGCACCAAGATATGCGGAAATTGCACTCCACCATTTACCTGGTTAGTGTGGCATTTTCTCATGTGAAAACAGGCTATTAGGCTCGATTCAGAGACTCATTCATCTGGACTTCCATAGCTGTCTGTGAAAGTTTTAGTGGGTGTTTGTAATTTTTTTGCTTTTTTTCGTTCATTTTTCATTCGATGAACGAAAGCAAATCGGATCATTTCTGTTAGTTCGGATCATTTTCCAAACAAAATCTGATATTTTTCGTTCGTTCAGATAACTTACGTTGTTGGGATGGGCTTGTGTCTGATTCAGAGAGTTGATTTCCGACGGACCACCACCCTATAAATCCGTTTCATTTCCAATCCACTTACGGGACCTTTGAGGGCTCGGATTGCTATTGTTGAACATGCTTTGCGGCTATGTGGAGGAGTCTGCGCGCCTTTAGCACCAAGGTATTGCATGTATCAGCATTGTATAGCAATGCATACCTGAATCAATAAATTTCATGTATGCCTTATAGAAGCATTTTTTTTTTTTTATATTTTTATATATTTTAATATATTTGTATTTAAATTTTTAAGTAAGCACAAAAATTATACAGAGAAGAAAGACAAAAAAAAGGGGAAAAAGCATACATATGTAGATGCAGAACAGGGCATACATGACATCAATACAAGACACTTCAAATCCTGGTTTATCGTCCAAGGGGCCATGGTCCACTGTCCCACAACCCTATTAAGTAATACCCCTGAGTTGCCCTCGGATCTGTACTGCCGTATCCAACCCGCCCGCCTCTCAAAGGGAGAGCGAGAGAGGGAGATTTGCCCTGAAAAGCACGAGGCAGGAAAAGAGAAAGAAGACAAAAGAAACTAAGAAGAAGAAGAAGAAGACAGAGAACCCGAACCCTCGCGCCCCGAACCCCACCCCATCCCCCCCCGATTCCCCCATGCCCCCCTCTCCGCCCATCGACCACTAAGTATCCTTCAAGAGATCCCGAAAGTCCGGAGCTTCTTTAGAAACTTCCCAGATCGTCCATACACCTAGGAATTTCTGAGTTCCCCCATCGGTTCTTTCCAGAGCAAGTTCCTCCAACCTTCTAATATTTTCTACCTCTCCGTACCATTCCAATAAGGAGGGGGTAACATTAGTTCGCCAGTGGCGAGGGATCACAGTCCTAGCCGCTGTGAGCAGGTGTCTCAGGAGTCCCTTCCCCCTTGCTGCCACTGATCCCGGAAGCATAGACAGAAGGGTCACCTGGGGAAGATTAGGGACGCTCTGGAGCGTCAAAAATGTAAAGACACCCAGCACCCTTTCCCAAAAGGTCTTGACCGCTGGACACTCCCACCAAATGTGTGTAAGTGTCCCCGAAGCTTTATTGCACCTCCAGCAGTCCCCCGATTCCGAGCTCCCGAACCGTATCAGGTCCGCTGGGCATTTATACCATCTGGACAAGATTTTATAATTCTTTTCCTGAGCCCTGCATGCCATAGAAAACTTATGAGTTAAGGCAAAGGATTTCTCCCACTCGCATGTCTCAAAAGACTGTCCCAGTTCCTCCTCCCATCTCCCACAGAACCGAGGAAGCTCTCCACCCCCCCGGAGGATCTTACAGAGACCAGAGATTACATGTGTGGGGGGGGTTGGAGCCTTAAGAATCCTCTCCAGCTCCGTGAGGGGGCGAGACAACACCAGTCTGGGATTAAATGAGTTAACAAAGGCCTCCAGCTGGGCATGCAAGAACCAGGACAATCTACGTCCACCCAAGCTATGCCCCTGGAGGTCCGCAAGGGTGGGAAGGCCAGACCCAGAGACCACGTCCCCCAGCCCGACATCCCGGGAGACGTTCCAGACAAGAAATGTTGAGACGCCCACCCCCGCAGTAAATGCCGGATTATCAAATAGAGGGGTGAGGGGGCCCGGTCTATGCGAGATGTTATTCCGTTTTATAATCCTATCCCATAGGGCCAGCAGGGGACCTACCAGATATGGGAGCTCCTGTTTCCTAGGGCGACGGGATGGCTCCACCCAAGGCAAGGCAGTCAATCCAAGTGGGGAGATGTCCCTCTCAAAAGTCACCCATCGTTTACTCTCCTTGTGGTGGAACCAATCCGTGAGCCGCACCAGGACCGCCGCCGCGTGATACATTTTGAGGTCTGGGACTGCCAGCCCCCCCCCCCCCCCCCCGGACTTGGGTCTACACAACGTATCCCTCTTCACCCGGGGTTTCTTGTTGCCCCAAATGAACTTAAAGAAGGCCTCCTGAAGCATCTTAAAAAACCCTCGCTCTGGGACAGGCCTGGAATACGTACAGGAAACGAGGTAACACATCCATTTTCAGGATATTAATTCGTCCGAGCCAAGAGTATTGTTTCCGCCCATACGCCTGGAGGCTACTCAGTGTGGCACCTAGGAGCGGGGCATAGTTTAATTTATATAGTTTCCCTAAATCTGTAGGTAGCCTGACCCCAAGATATCTTATTGATTCTGTTTGCCATTTGAAGGGGAAGTTCGCCTCTAGTAATTGCTGTGTCTGCGTTTCCAGAGAGATGTTCAATACCTCTGTCTTGGACAGATTAACCTTAAAATTACTGATTCGACTGAATCGGTCAAACTCTGCCAGAATAGAGGGGAGGGAGATATGAGGGGAAGTAATATATAGAAGCAGGTCATCGGCAAAAAGGGAGAGCTTATATTCCCCCTCACCACATGCTATTCCCTTAATCGAAGGGTTAGCCCTTAATGCATTAGCAAGATGCTCCATCACTAGAACATACAGCAAAGGGGACAAAGGGCAACCCTGCCGTGTACCATTTCTAATTTTAAACGATCCTGAAAGGCTTCCATTTATCTTTACCCTAGCGGTGGGATCCTGGTAGAGAGCCATAATTCTCCCCACCATTACCGGGCCTATCCCCGCCTGGGTTAGAGTGGCCCTCAGGAATCCCCAATGTACCCTGTCGAACGCTTTTTCCGCATCTACCGCCAACAGACAGGAGGGTATCTTCCGTGACTGGGCATAGTGCATTATAGAGATAGTCTTAATGACATTATCCCTAGCCTCCCTTCCTGTTACAAACCCCACCTGGTCATTATCGACCAATGAGGGGAGTAGGGGCTGGATCCGATTAGCGATAATTCTGGCGTATAACTTAACATCGATATTGATTAAAGAAATTGGCCTATAGCTGCCAGGTAGGGTTACATCCTTACCCGGTTTTGGGATAACCGCAATATGTGCTTCTAGGGCCTGTCTCGGGAAGGGATTGCAGTCAGAGACTGAGTTAAACACTTTCACCAGGAAGGGGTCCCAAGACTTTGTAGAACCGGGGAGTGAACCCGTCAGGGCCGGGACTTTTTCCTGCTGGGGTCTTCCCTATGGCTTCCTCCACCTCCTCCCGCTTAATGGAGTCCTCTAAGGCTTCGCTTTCCTCCAAGGGTATGATAGGTAAGGCCGTTTCCTCCATATATTTATCAATCATAGCGGCTGAGTCCTGTTGCAACCCACGGTCGGCCGATCCATTAATATTGTAAAGTGCAGAGTAGAAGGTTTGGAACTCATTGGCAATTAGAGGGGTCTTGTGCACTTCCGTCCCTCCCGCAGTTCTAATGCTGGGGATGAATGCACAGCCCTGCCTTGGGTGCAGAGACCGAGCCAACGCCCTCCCACACTTATCCGAGTGTTCATAAAAATGGGCCCTGCATCTATCACGAAATCCGAGGTAACACTGATCATACAAGCCTCTCAGCTTCTGCCTAGCTTCTAATAACTCCTTCAAATCTGCGTGATTAGATGAGGACTTGTGTGCACTCTCCAATTCGTTTATCCGATCCAATGTAACTTTGATCTGCTGCGCCCGCTCCCTCTTGAGTCTAGCTCCATGCTTAATGAAGATCCCACGCAGCACACACTTAAGCGCCTCCCACTGAGTTGGCAGCGGGGTATTGTCGCTGCAATGGTCAAGATGAAAACCAGCCATAGTGGTTTTGATTTCTGCCATACAGGCAACATCCTTTAGTAGGTTGTCATTAAGGCGCCAAGTGTATTGCCTTGGGGTCGCATTCAGGATCGGAAGGGTCAGGAAGACAGGCGCATGATCAGACCAAAGGATCTGCCCAATTGAGGTTACCGGGTCTCGTGCAAGGGCATGGTGGCTGAGAAAAAGATAGTCCAGTCGGCTATACATGGGAGTAAAAGGTATAATCCCTCTCTCCCCCATGCAGCACTCTCCAAACATCGATCACCTGCAGGGCCTGGAGGGCTCTACGAAATTTGTTAAGTGCGGAATGGGAGATCCCCGATCTGCCCTGAGAGGAATCCATCCTCGGGTCGATTGTCAGGTTGAGGTCCCCCCCCCACGATCAAGGTACCCTCAGCGAACTCCTCTAGTGCTCGCAGCATCCCCAGACCTGCCTCCACCTGCCCCTGGTTGGGCAGGTAAAGATTGGCCAGGGTAAACCCTGCCCCACATAGCACAAACTTGAGAAATAAAAATCTACCCTTCGGGTCTAGTTTAGCCTCCATTTGCTCCAGGGGGACCTTCTTATGTATGGCTATAGACACTCCTTTGGACTTATTGTCTGGGTTAGGACTGTGGAACCACCGGTCATAGTATCTGTTTTTGATCTCTGGTACCTTCCCCAGGCAAAAATGTGTCTCCTGAAGCATGACCACATCTACCCTCTCCTTATGGAAGCCATACATAATTTTCGCCCTTTTCTCAGGTATATTGAGCCCCTTAGCATTAAACGTACATATTTTTAGGTCGGCCATCAGGATCAGGTGGCGCGTGGGGCGGCTACACAGCTATAAGTGGCGGCGACGCCCTGAGTATTTCAACCGTGGCTAGTATCTCAGGGCCGGGGAAGGAACCGGATCCCCCAAAGAGGGGAAGTAGATAGACGGAATAAGACAGGAAAGAAAAAAAAGCAACAGAGAGGAAAATGAAAAGAAATAAGATGTCTCCCCCGGCCTAAGCCAGGCGAGGCCTAAACTTTTAGAAAGCCCTCCCTACAGGAGAGGCGAATTAAACTAATCAGACAGGAGCTAAAGCCCCTTGCCCACGCAAATCCTGGCGGGTCTAGACCCTACAGGATGGCGCGGCAACCTTATAGAAGCATTTTAATGCTGACCTTAATTAGTCCTTAGCATGTAAACCTTTATTTTCCCACACATCCATATAATTGCTATATTTTTTTAGACTTATGTCCTTTGAGAATTATATTTGGATTGTTGAACTTGAATCTTAATTTGTTGTAGGAGTTCTTGTTTTAGTCGGTTACCTTCGCTTTCTGTAATTATTTATATTTGGCTGCGATGGCTCCTGGGTACGTTTGCTCACATTCCATCAATCCATTTTCACTGTATTGCAATGAATATAGTTGATGACTCATGTCTTAACCTATGGCTCTTTTTAGCCCTTGATGACATGTTAAACAATATTGTAGCTTAGAATGTGTATTTTATGTTAGTATTTTTAAATTCTTTCAGGGGATTCTGGATATCCACTCCTGCCCTTGCTCCTGATGCCCGTTCTTTGCCTGCAGAATGCGGGCCAGGGGTTGTCTAATCGGGCACTATGCAAAACCCGGGCCGTGGTGGCGAGGGCCCTCTGGCTTTTGTCCAGATTTAGGTGTTTGGACCATACGGGGGGGGGGCACTGCAATATGACCCCAACAAGGTTATACCAATAATTTTATTTATGTTTTTTAACAGGGACCACACGTGCTAGAGTGGCACAACTGAGTGTCAGGGTCCTTCAGTTGGTGGGAGAGATGCAGGAGCTGCGCGACTCATTGGGGACCACAGATGAAGAATAATGTTCTGTGGCCTGCCATTGCTATGTATTTTGTTTTTCATAGTTGTAAAAATTTTAAATTTTCTAAATTTTTTAAGATTTTATATTTTATGATTGAATACAAAAAAATGTTTCAGTGTCATTTCAATTACAAAGTACATTAACACAAAACTAATGGGCCCAGAAATATTTAACCCTTTAAGTGCCAGCCTACCTGCAGCTTTTGTGACCCTTTGTTGCCAGACCACGTTTCACTATTTTGCGCTACATATGTTCAACCTTGATTTTTGAAGGGATTTCCAGGGATTTCCCAGGAAAATTATATATTGTTTTTTTCAGCAGAGTCTGGGCTTCAACATGCAATGTCTTGTTTGGCCTTTTTTTGTATATTCTCAATACTTTTGGGTGAAATATGTGCAAAAAATAAAAATAAATCTATTTTTTTCAATTTGTAGTGTTTTTTTGTAATAAAAAATGTAAGTTTGTCAATAAAATCTTATTGCTTGTGAAACCCGAATTTCTCCCGGTCACAGCGTTACCCCATATGTATAGGTAGACACCCTTTCCAGCCCAAAAGACTCCCCCAAACTGAAACAGCGCTTTAGGAGATTTTCAGATAAAATACAACTATGCTACGCGCTAAGCGCACCTTGCAGTTTTTCCAGAAAAACAACCCTTTAAATTTAAAATATCCCCCACAAACTATATATTCTCTGGAAGTACACACCTCAAGCTTTCTAGGCGTACCAGGCTTGTTGACATGGGCACAGTTTTCTGGAAGTATTCCCTCAATCAATTCTTTGGTTGCACAGAGTTTCCCTAAAAAAGAATAAAAAGGAAGAATCAAAGCCCCATTTTTCTAAAAAAAACTATATGCAAACAAGAAAAAACAAGTAAAATCTGAAAAAGCAACATCCCCCGAACAGAACTATACCCAACATGCATAGGTACTGTCAAGGGAAGAGTTGCTAAACACCCCAAAGAAAAGCATGTGCATAACGGTAATTTTACTTTAAAATTTCAGCTCTGCAGACAAAGTGCGCACCTTGCGATTTTTCAACCAAAACAACCCTTTACATTTAGAATATCCCCCATAAACCATATATTCCCTGAAAGTACACATGTTAAGCTTTCTAAGCGTACTGAGCTTGTTGTAGTGGGCTCATCGTTCTGGAAGTAATCCATTGAAGAATTCTTAGGTTGCACAGGGTTTCCCTAAAAAAAATTATGAAAAAGCAGAATAAAAACCATGTTTTCCTAAAATATCAATATGCAAACAAGAAAAAACAAGCTAAATCTAAAAGCGCAAGGTTCCTCCAAGGAGAACAATACCCCACATGCATAGGTACTATTAACCCTTTTAATTACCAGCCTACTTGAAGTTTTGTCACCCTCTGTTGACAGGTCATTTTTCCCCATTTCGTGCCATGTTTAACCGTGATTTTTGCTGGAATTTCCAGAAAAATTATATACATATTTTTTGCAGCAGAGTTTAGGCTTTAACATGAAATGTCTTGTTCGTAATTTTTCTACTGTTTTTTTAATATTTTTGCGTAAAAAAACAAAACAAAAAAAATATATATTTTTTAGACAACCTTTTTTTTTTTTTTAATGAAAACCATATTGCATGTGATAGCCCCAGTTCTCCCGATTACAACGGTACCACATATGTATCGGTAGCCCCCCCATTCTTGCCCTGGAGACCCCCCAAACTGAAAAGAGCACTTTATAATATTTACAAATAAAATACAACTACTATCCACACTATAAACATAAGGGGTTAATTTAAAAAAATGACATAGGGTCCCCCCTCCCAGGGGGGGCTTTTTTGGGGGAATTTTAAGGGTTAAAGGGGCCCCTTCGTGATTTTTTTATTTTTAACCCTTAAAAAATAAAATAAAATGACGTAGGGCCCCCCCCTCCCGGGGAGGGGGGGGGAACCAATTTTTTGGGGGGAATTTAAAAAAAAATGACGTAGGGTGTTTTTTTTTTTTTAATTTTTAGGGTTAGGCTAACCATAACCCTTAAAAATAAAAAAAAATGACGTAGGGTCACCCCTCCCGGGGGGGGGGGGGGGGGCATTTTTTTTTATTTTAAGGGTTAGGCTTAGGCTAACCCTAACCCTTAAAAATAAAATGACGTAGGGTCCCGGGGGGGGGACCCATTTTTTTTTTTAATTGTTAGGGTTAGGCTAACCGTAACCCCTAAAATTAAAAAAAAAAAAATTATGTGGGGTCCCCCTTACCTGTCATAACCAGCCCGGGACCAGCTATGGGGGCTTGTAGGAACAGAGTGGAGGGTCCAGCTTTTGTGGCGTACGCCGTGTGGGCCCGGGCTCTTCTGCCCCCCCCTGGGCTTTGGGGAGGCAGGTAATTGGGGTGCGGGGGTTAATGGCAAGTCACCCGCTGGTTGCAGGTGACTTGCCAGCCCCCAGCCTTGTGAACTGGTATAAGGGGTCTCATGGACAGACAGACAGTTAACAGTATAAAAAAAAAGACAAGGATCAGAGCATCCCCTGCCCCTCCACTGCTCTGCCCAGCGATCACCAGGGCATCTGACAGCTGAGCCGAGGAGAGCCTGGACGACACCCGGGAGTGACGTAAGCTCCGCCCCAACGGGGCGAGGCTTAACGGCAAGATGGCGGCGCCCGTCGGGAGAAGAGGGGGGGGGCTCTTTCAGGCTCTCCCCTGAAGCTGAAGTGCCAGGGGGGGGGGCGATCGGAGGCCCCCCCCCCCGTGAAGAGGAGACCCATCGGGAGGCAGCGCGACCACAGGTAAGCAAATGTCATTTTTATTTTTTTTACAGTTAGCAGCTGCTGCTGCCGAAGCGGGGGGGGGGGCTATTCCGGGGGCTCTCCTGAAGCCATCCGAGCTACCACGGGGGGATCGGATGGCACCAAATTAAAGAGGAGACCCGTCCGGATACAACGAGGGGTCAGGTGAGTATTTTTTATTTTTATTTTTTTAACTAGCAGGGGGAAATGCCAGGCACATAGTTTCTACGTGCTTGCCACTTAACGGTAGGAGAAGCAACCACGTAGAAACTACATGCTTGGCATTTAAAGGGTTAAAGATGAATATTCACATGACCGAGAAGTGATTTGGGTAAGTTTTAGGGACCTAAAATGGAAGAAGAACCTAACCGAGAAGTGGTTTGGGTGAGCTTTAAGGGTCCAAAAGGGAAGATGGAGGATAGTGTTAAGTGATTTAGCTAAACATTGTAGTAGAAGTGAGGGTGGCAAATATGTAGGCGAGCACTTTAATGAGTTAAGTTTGTAGTGCGCAGGCGCAAGATCGTAAGGATTTCCGTCTGGACGATTATTGAAAAAGGGAAACAGAAACTAACGGGAAACGTAAAGGATTCGTGGGAGGATACGATAGGAAAAGGGCAAAAACGAAAGCCTACGTTGTAACATGAGAAAATGAAACGGAAAAGTCACGCTGGAAAATGACATCCTCGTATTCGTAATCTGCCGTACGAAAGGAACGGAAACTTTACAGAAGGATTGCAATGCATGCATAGAATCACTCGCACACTCATACGAGAGCGGAAACATTTCCAAAAAAAAACAGATCGGCACTAAAACTAAAGTATTTCTTTGTCTCTGAATCGAGCCTATTGTATGGTGTATGGAGTGTATGGTGTTCTACCACTCTCAAATTACCTCATAGATAACCAAGTAGCTATGGAACAAAAAACCTTTAAAATGACAACTCCTAATGTACTTAGACTAAGCATACATTGCAAGCAAGGACACTATTGAACCATGCATGTGCTTACATGCAAACGCACATCTGCAACCACATTGTGTGTGTGTGTGTGTGTGTGTGTATAGATTAAATTATTCTTTTATTTTAATTATATTGTACATAAGGGGGTCCATTCAGCATCAGGAGAAAGGGACAAAAGGAAAGGGGTGGTAAGAGGAATGTCTCTAAACTCACCCTAAAGAAAGAGGAGCACCACAAATCCAATATGAGAAAATAGCATAAAACTTCAAGGAAACTTTCAAGGAAGACAATTCATACATGAAGTGCAATTAAAATACATAAAACACAAAAGCACAGAGTCTCTCTCCTTTTTTCTGTACCAATTTATATGAAGGTTTTGAAGGTAGGGAAACTCTGGTTTTAATCTGTGCTTTTGTATTTTATGTATTTTAATTGCACTTCATGTATGAATTGTCTTCCTTGAAAAAAGTTTTTTGCTATTTTTTCATATTGGATTTGGGGTGCTCCTCTTTCTTTGGGGTGAGTTTAGAGACATTCCTCTTATCACCCTTTCCATTTGTTCTTATTGAGAGTGAGCATACGATTAGTCATTTGGTGGTGCATTCACTTGGTAGCTACAACAGGAGAAAAAGAGTGCTACATTTTAGGAGAATAAAAGTGAATGCCAGATTTCTCTTAAAAAAAGTAGCACTCTTTTTCACCTGGGGACAAATCAACCCAACTGTCAGGGAAGTGGGGAGGAATGTTGGATAGGTTTAGGGTGACTCCTGGTTGATTACAGAATAAACATAAAGGGGTGAGTATTGATAAATGTAACTCAAAACAGCATTTAAAAGACCACTAGAAGAGCCAAAACAGAAATCAAAATTTAAAGATAGATACATCAGAGTAAGATAAACATATCTAAAAATAATGTATATGGTGTTAAACAAATACGAATAAACATTGCAAATAAACAGTTAACAAAAATTGAATAAATAATTTAAAAAGGGTGAAAGACAAGTTTGAATTGATATAACTAACACACTGATTACAATAAAGTGAAATAAAGACAACATAACAAATAAGACAATTCTGTGAGTACTCACCTGTAGAATTGCTTTTGCCATGCATGGCACACGGCCTGCTTCATGAAGTCATTACATCTGGGTATTCCTCCACAAGGTGGCGCAGTGCACTGCAGAAGAGTTGTGGCTCCTCCTGGTACCATATAAAAACGGAATCACCATAGACTTGTCCAGTGTTGACAAGCAGTTAGATAATAGACAAGCAGGGAGATAATAAAAGTAACAAGAAAATCCCAACTAACTTGGAACAGTCACCATACAGAGACAACCAAGAACAACGATAACAAGGGTGGGGTGAAGCAGGCCGTGCCATGCATGGCAAAAGCAATTCTACAGGTGAGTACTCACAGAATTGTCTTTTTCCCATTGCATGGCACGGCCTGCTTCACGAAGTCATTACATCTGGGACATCAAAAAGCAGTGTCAATAAAGTAGGGTGGGATCCCCAAAGAGTAACAACAGGCAATTTAAACCAATACCGCCTGAAGTACCTTGCGGACAATAGCAGCATCAGCTGGCCTTAACATCAACCTTGTAAAACTTGGAAAAAGTATGAACAGAAGACCAAGTTGCGGCCTTACAAACTTGTTCAACAGAAGCTTGGTGCTGAAAAGCCCAAGATGCATCAATAGCACAAGTAGAATGAGCAGTAATCCTAAAAGGAGGTTCCTTCCCTTTAGAAGAATAGGCTTGTACCACCGCCTGACGGATCCACTTGCTGATAGGATTTAGCAGGAGGCAAACCCTTCCTAGGTCCAGCAGGAAGAACAAAAAGAGCGTCAGACTTCCTGAAAGACTCAGTAGCTACCAAATAAAACTTCAGAGCCCTGACAACATCCAAAGAGTGAAGGGTCCGCTCCTTGGAATTAGCAGGGTTAGGACACAAGGTAGGCAATACAATGTCCTGATTGAGATGAAAGGCAGACACAACCTTAGGCAAGAAATCCGGCATAAGCCAAAACACCACCTTATCCTGATGCCTCTCAAAATAAGGAGGTTTGATGGAAAGCGCCGCCAGCTCAGAAACTCGCCTGACAGAAGTAATGGTCACCAAAAAGGCTACCTTAAGAGTCAGAATGGGCAAGGCAGCCCCACAGATAGGCTCAAAGGGAGGACCCTGCAGAACAGACAACACCAGATTCAGGTCCCAAACTGGTAGCATAGGCTTACGTGGCGGACACACATGAGTAACTCCCTGGAAAAAAGTCTTAACCAACTGGTGATTGGCAAAGGATCTTTGGAAAAAAATTGTCAGAGCTGACATCTGTCCCTTGAGAGTACTGAGTTGAAGGCCCGAATCCAAACCATGTTGCAAAAATTTCAGAATCCTGGGGATAGAAAACACCCGACAAGGAAAAGATTTGGACTCACACCAGGCAATGTAAGCATGTCAGATCATGTAGTAGATAAAGGACGAGGACTTCTTCCTAGCCCTAATCATGGTATCAACAACAGAAGCCGGCAAACCCTTATACATCAAGATGGAGGTTTCAGCAGCCAAGCCGTTAAATCCAGCGTTTGTAAATTGAGATGGCACAGTTGTCCCTGAGTGAGCAGATCTGGATCCTTTATCTACTGCCAACTGCACAACGTCTGCGAACCACACACTCCTTGGCCAACAGGGGGCCACCAGAATGGCTGGTACCCCTTCCTGGGCTATCTTGCGCATCACCCTGCCCAGCAGAGGGAACGAAGGGAACACAGAGGAGCCGAAACAGATCCACATCCGGCTGACTCCAGCGGTGGCACAGGGAGAGAAATACCATGTTGCTGAGGGACCATTCCCCCAGCCGAGACGTTCCCCTGCTCAGGGAGTCTGCCTCCAGGTGCTCCACCCCCGGAAGGTAAACCCCCGAGATGCAGGGGACATTCTCTTCTGCCCAAGACAGTATCAGGGACACTTCCTTGAGGGCTGAGTCCCTCCCTGATGATTGATGTAGCTAACCGCCTTCTGGTTGTCCGAGCGGATCTGAACAGCCCGACCCTGAAGGTGTGTGGTCAGCTGAGACAGCACCAACCTGATCGCCATCAGTTCCAGTACATTGATGGGAGCATGGGCCTCCTGTGGGCCCCACCGACCCTGGAACTTCAGAGACTTCCAAAAGCCCCCCCCCAACCAGTCAGACTGGCATCTGTGGTGACAGTCTACCAGCACAGAGGCAGAAAGGTCCTGCCCACTAGAAGGAGTCCAGCCACCATGAGAGGGACTGTCTGGCCAGGGGGGACAAAGCAAATTCCTGATCCAGGGACACAGGGTCCCGATCCCAAACTGACAAGAGGTGCAACTGAAGAGGTCTCATGTGAAACTGAGCAAAGGGGATCGCCTCGAAGCAGGACACCAACAGACCCACTAACTGCATCCTCTGCCAGATGGAGGGATGGGGACACAAGAGCAGAGTCCGTGCCTGCTTCTGCAGGCCCTCCACCTTCTGCTGAGGCAGGAATACCTTGACCTAAGAGGTATCCAGAGTCATGCCCAGAAAGGACCTCACCAAAGATGGAGACAGTGAAGACTTGGCATAGTTGATCACCCAGCCGAAGGACTCCAGAGTGGAAGTCACCACCTAAGTATCCTTCTCGGCCTGATGAAGAGATTGAGCCGCAATCAGAATGTCGGCCAGGTAAGGAAGGATGCGAATGCCCTGATTCCACAGCAAAGCCATCACACCCGCCAGCACCTTGGTGAACACCCGAGGGGCCGAGGTGATACCGAATGGTAAGGCCGCAAACTGGTAATGCTGATCCTCTAGAGCGAACCTGAGAAATCTCTGATGGCCTGGAAAGATTGGTACGTGAAGGTAGACATCCTTGATGTCCACTGAGGTCATGAAGTCGCCCGGGCACAGGGTACTGACCGCCGAACGTAGAGTCTCCATGCAAAAATGCTTGAACCTGACAAACCTGTTGAGACCCTTCAAGTCCAGGATGGGCCTCAGGGACCCATCTTTTTTGGGGACCGTGAACAGATTGGAGTAGAACCGTCGACACCGGGCAAATGACTCCTGACTCCAACAGACGTTGAACCCTGAAACCCTGAACTGACAGAGGGTTTTGAGACATCCGGGATATGATGAATCTTGGGGGCGGCCAGGCTGCAAACTCTATCTTGTAACCGGAGGACACCACCTCCTGAATCCACCGGTCTGAGACGCATAGCCTCCAGACGTGAGCAAAGAGCCGAAGCCGTCCCTCCACCCGCATGGGTGAGGGCGCCTCCTCATGCCTGAGGGGGCTTGGGGCCCCATGATAGACCGGGAGGACCACGGGATCTGCCATGGCCCCAAGAATCCCTGTGTGTACCCAAGAATAGGGAGCCACGACCTCCTCTGGAAGCACCAAAAGAGGGGGGGAAGAGGAGGACCCCCAAAAGGGTCGAGGCTGCCTCCTCCATTGAGGCAGGCTACCATCTTTGGCTAAAAAATCCAGACGCTCACCAAAGAGCTGCAGCCCCGTAAAAGGGGAGCCCAGTGAGAGCCTTCTTAGCGGCAGTATCAGCCGCCCACTGACGCAGCCAAACAGAGCAGCGCATAGCCACCAAAAGGGCAGAGGTCCTACTACACATCCGTACCGCATCATCCATGGCAGTAAGGACAAAGGCAACAAAATCAGAACAAAGAAAAAGGGACCTATAATCCTCCCCCCTGTTGCCAGCCGTAGCGCCCTCCAGGAGACGCTTGAGCTGTTTTTTAAGGGCAATAGCTGTAATGGCAGCAGCGCAGACTGGACGCAGCCCAGCCCCCACACAAGCAAAAGCATGGCAGGCCAGCTGATCCATGCGCCGGTCTTCGCTGTCCCGCAGTGTAGTAGTGTCAGGTGAAGGCATGACCGAGGTGTTGGACAGCCGAGCACGGGAGCGTCCACCTCAGGGGGACACGACCATCACTTGACCAGGTCGGCAGGAAAGGGATACCTCCTATCCCACCCTTTGGGCACCGCGGCAATCTACTAGGACGTTCCCACTCCTTGAGCACCATATTAGTGAAATGCCTCTGCTGAGGGAACTCCAGGCGTTGTTTGTCAGGACCAAAGAGCTCACCCTGCTTCCTCTTAGCCACCTCAGGAGGGACAATGTGCAAGACTTCAAAAATGTGAGCTAACAGGCTATCAGTGTCCTCAGGGAACCATGAGTCCTACCCAGACGCAGACCCAGGGTCACTGCCGTAACCCTCCTGCTGGTCCCCAGAGTTCCCCCTCCTTTAAGGCCAACAAAAGTATCAGGTCCCTCATCCTCCTCAGGAAAGAGGGATGTCATGGGAGCTAGGTGCCCCTTCTTGCCAGAGGCCTTACGTGGAACAGGCCTGGCAAGTTGCCTTTCAATACTGGCCACACGCAGTGCCAAATCAGACTGTGACCCCCCGCTAGTATCCCCCTCACTAGGGGCTAAAAGGAGGCGCGGTGGGGGGGGGGGAGGTGATGCCGAAGGAGGCGCAGAGCTGGGAAGGGAAGCGGGCAGCCCAGCCTGGAGAGCCAGGACACTTTGGGCGCACGGCACGCACACCCTGATACTGTCACTCACAGGGGATACACATGGAACGCAGCCGGGATTGCCCCGAAGGACCCCCAAGCACGCTATCCCCAGAAGCCTCCATATGGTGATTAACACAGGCACAATAGGCTAGCACAGGGTAAAGGCTAGCAAGAGCCACCCGGGATGCCCCCCCCCAAGGGATGCTTCAGAAGCCAGGAAGGGAAGATGAGGGATGGTAAGGGATAGAACCGGGAGAAACCACAGTTGTCCCGCCTGAAAGACATAAATAAAGACACATAAGTATCCCGCAGCGCATGCCCACAAGAGACAAAAAAAACCCGAAGGGGACTCACGGACCAAGTAGGACAAGTGCACCAACCGCCAGACCACAGGAGGAAGCGTCAAGCAGACCAGGATCACCACCGCAGCTCCGGGATGAGAAGGGCCCCAACGCGCAGCAGAAGCAAAATGGCGCCGGCTGAGGAACCTTGAGGGGCGGGCCACGGGAGGACGACGCGATGCGCGTCATCTGCCGGCCCGGCCCCCCCTGAAGAGCGCAAAAACGTCGCTCACGTGACCTCGCCGGCGTCATCACAGTAGAGAAAAAACGTCTCACAGATATAGCGCCACCCGCCGCGGAGCGCAGTACAAAGCGGCGAGGCGGCGAAAAACAGTTAAAACACAGTTAAAAAACATGTGAATACACAGCCAAAGTACCCTCGCCGCTACCATCCGCCCCCCCTCCCCCGAGCACACTACGGGGAGGGAGCGAGGAAAGCAAGCGAGCAGCGGCGAGGGCCCAGGCCAGGGACGGGGGGGACCCCAAAACGCCAGAATGAGTAAACAGTCCCCAAAAACACTCACCCCCTGTTAGGACAGGAACTCCGCATCCCTAACAGGCTCACCATAAAGCCTATGGCCGGCTACCCTTTGTGGTACAGGGTCTGCGGCTTGGAGCAGCGCTCCTTGAGTACTTGACCCTAGTGCTCTTCTACCTTCACCCGATCCATCAGCCGAGGCTGGGAGGCACCGAGGGTCCGGAAACGGGTGGAAATAGCCATGCAGGGCTGCAGGCTTGTTTGCCCCGCTCACCTCCGCAATATAGAGAGCCATCTTCTATCTTCGCAAAATCACTGCAGAGGAAAACTGGGTAAGTCTATGGTGATTCTGTTTTTATATGGTACCGGGAGGAGCCACAACTCTTCTGCAGTGCACTGCGCCACCTTGTGGCGGAATACCCAGATGTAATGACTTTGTGAAGCAGGCCGTGCTATGCAATGGGAAAAACTTATTTTTTTTACATAGATGCTTATTTATTTGCACAAATTATCTATTTGCACAAATTTGTACAAATAATTTGTATAAATAAGATACATGCTTTCTCTTCTCAACAGCTCGAATATCATATGTAAGCATACATCAGCTCGAATACCCAGATGTAATGACTTTGTGAAGCAGGCCGTGCTATGCAATGGGAAAAACTTATTTTTTTTACATAGATGCTTATTTATTTGCACAAATTATCTATTTGCACAAATTTGTACAAATAATTTGTATAAATAAGATACATGCTTTCTCTTCTCAACAGCTCGAATATCATATGTAAGCATCCATAGGCATCTCTGCATGTATCTTTGCAGACAGATACATGCTTTCTCATCTAAGCAGATATGTATCCGTAGTCATCCCCGCATTGATAGGTATTCGCACAGATCTGCCAGTTTCAAAAGAATATATATATTTGCATGGTGTTGAATCATCCGTATACCATCCAAAGGCATCACGGCTTGGACATGTTCACGCGGTTCGACAGCCCTTGCACACTTCACATGCCTTTTTGCATGCGATACCTGCAGATATTCTCATGCAAACATGCGTTCTCATGCATTCTAAAATTATTTTTGCATTTGCGCCGGGATAGAATCATCTGCAATGCTGAATAGCATCTGCATTTGAATTGAATTGATAAGAATATATATTCGCACTATGTTGAATTGCCCCTAATGTGCAAAAAAAATTATAAATCCCTATCAGAAGCACAAATTGCCTGATCTATGGTTACCCAAATATGCATAAGTAATAATAACCCCAAATTACACCAACAGAATTTTTTACATTAATATGTAGTCAACAAGCAAATGTACTAGCAGTATTATGCAACTGATATTTGCTCCTAAGCGGCTGATGCAAATGACAGTCAGTATAATTTTTAAGCCACCAACCTTTGAAGTATTTTATTGAACAAACCTACCAATGATAACAGTATTTTTCCCAAACTGAAGTACTCAAACTGTACTGTTCCAAATAAATCTGCACAACAGAGTTTCAATATAAGTTATAGGTTGCAATGAACTGACAATGGTCAAAAAAGAAGCAATTCTGTGAGTACTCACCTGTAGAGATATTTTTGCATGGCACGGCCTGCTTCGGTATTCATAACAGTTGGGTTATTCCGCAACAAGGTGGCGCAGTGGTACTGCAGAAAGCTGTGGCATCTCCCTGACCCCTATAAAAAGGGGGATCAACCATAGAGTTCCCAGCGTAGACAAGCAGTGAGACAAGAAGCCGGGAGAGAATAAAAGTAAAAAATTTTAAAAAGGTATAAAACCCCAATTTACTTGGAACAATCACCATAAAGAAGCAACCAAGAATAACGATAACAAGGGTGGGTGGAATCAGGCCGTGTCATGCAAGAACAAAAACAATTCTACAGGTGAGTACTCACAGAATTGCTTTTTTCTTTATTGCATGGCACGGCCTGCTTCGGTATTCATAACAGTTGGGACGTCCAAAAGTGTTGTCCAAAAATAGGATCCCCAATAAGCAACAGCCGGCAGTTCAAGTCACTACCGCCTGAAGCACCTTGCAGCCAAAAGCAGCATCCGCTGAGGCCTTAACATCAACCTTGTAAAACTTGGAAAAAGTATGAACAGAAGACCAAGTAGCGGCTTGCAAACTTGTTCAACAGAAGCTTGGTGCTGAAAAGCCCAAGAGACACCAATAGCACAAGTGGAATGAGCAGTAATTCTAAAGGGAGGTTCCTTCCCCTTAGCGGAATAGGCTTGAACCACCGACTGACGGATCCACTTGCTGATAGTGGATTTAGCAGGAGGCAAACCCTTCCTAGGTCCAGAAGTGAGAACAAAAAGAGCATCAGATTTCCTGAAAGGCTCAGTAGCGTCCAAATAAAACTTCAGAGCCCTGACCACATCCAGAGAATGCAGTGTCCGCTCCTTGGAATTAGCAGGATTAGGAGACAATGAAGGCAAGACAATGTCCTGATTGAGATGAAAAGCAGACACCACCTTAGGCAAGAAATCCGGCTTAAGCCGAAACTCCACCTTATCCTGATGCCTCTCAAAATAAGGAGGTTTGATGGAAAGCGCCGCCAGCTCAGAAACTCGCCTTACAGAAGTGATAGCCACCAAAAAAGCTACCTTAGGAGTCAGAATGGGCAAAGCGGCCCCACGGATAGGCTCAAAGGGAGGACCCTGCAGAGCAGACAACACCAGATTCAAGCCCCAGACTGGTAGCATAGGCTTACGAGGTGGACGCACATGAGTAACACCCTGGAAAAAAGTTTTAACCAACCGGTGGTTGGCAAAGGATCTTTGGAAAAAAATTGCCAGAGCTGAAACATGGCCCTTGAGGGTACTAAGTTGAAGGCCAGAATCCAAACCATGTTGCAAAAATTCCAGAATCCTGGGAATGGAAAAAAACAGACAGGGAAGAGACTTGGACTCACACCAGGCAATGTAAGCATGCCAGACCCTGTAATAGATAAAGGTCGAGGACTTCTTCCTAGCCCAAATCATGGTACCCACAACAGAGGCAGGCTTCTCTGTCAATATGTAGGTTTCAGCAGCCAAGCCGTTAAAGCCAGTTTGTAAATTGGGATGGCGTAGCCGTCCCCGAGTGAGAAGATCTTGATCCCTGGGCAAGACGTACTGGTCTACTGCCAACTGCACGACATCTGCGAACCACACCCTTCCTGGCCAACAGGGGGCCACCAGGATGGCTAACGCCCCCTCCTGAGCAATCTTGCGCATGACCCTGCCCAGTAGAGGAAACGGAGGGAACACATAGGGAAGCCAAAAATCCGTCCAAGGCATTGCCAGTGCATCCGTGGCGAAGGCCAGAGGATCCTGAGACAGAGAGACAAACCTGGGAAGTTTGTGATTGTGACGGGACGCAAACAGGTCCACATCCGGCTGACCCCAGCGGTGACACAGGGAGAGAAACACCTGGTAGTTGAGGGACCATTCCCCCAGATGAGACGTCCCCCTGCTCAGGGAGTCCGCCACCTGGTTCTCCACCCCCGGAATGTATACCGCTGAGATGCAGGAGACATTGTGTTCCGCCCAAGACAGTATCAGAGACACTTCCTTGAGGCTCGCTTGCTCCGAGTCCCTCCCTGATGGTTGATGTAGGCAACCGCCATCTGGTTGTCTGAGCGGATCTGAACAGCCCGACCCCGAAGGTGTGTGGTCAGGTGGGACAGAACCAACCTGATCGCCCTCAGTTCCAGGACATTGATGGGAGCATGGGCCTCCTGGGGGCCCCAACGACCCTGGAACTGTAGGGACTTCCAAAACCCCCCCCAGCCCGTCAGACTGGCATCCGTGGTGACAGTCTCACAGCACGGGGGCAGGAAGGTCCTGTCCACCAGAAGATTTCTTAAGTCCAGCCACCACGAAAGAGACGGTCTGGCCAGGGGCAAATTCCTGATCCAGGGACACAGGGTCCCGATCCCAAACTGACAAGAGGTGCAACTGAAGAGGTCTCATGGGAAACTGAGCAAAGGGGACCGCCTCGAAGCAGGACACCATCAGGCCCACCAACTGCATCCCCAGACGAATTGAGGGATGAGGACAGAAGAGCAGAGCCTGTGCCTGCTTCTGAAGGCCCTCCACCTTCTGCTGAGGAAGGAACACCTTGGCCTGAGAGGTATCCAGAGTCATGCCCAGAAAGGACCTCACCAAGGACGGGGACAGTGAAGACTTGGGAAAATTGATCACCCAGCCGAAGGACTCCAGAGTGGAGATCACCACCTGGGTCTCCTGTTCGGCCTGATGAAACGACTGAGCCACAATGAGGATGTCGTCCAGGTAGGGAAGGATGCGAATGCCCCGGGATCGCAGCAGAGCCATCACTCCCGCCAGCACCTTGGTGAACACCCGAGGCGCCGAGGTGATACCGAATGGTAAGGCCACAAACTGGTAATGCTAATCCTCCAGCACGAACCTCAGAAATCACATGAAGATAAGCATCCTTGATGTCCACGGTGGTCATGAAGTCGCCCGGGCGAAGGGTACCGACAACAGAGCGTAGTGTCTCCATGCGAAAATGTTTGAATCTGACAACTTGTTGAGGCCCTTCAAGTCCAGGATGGGCCTCAGAGAGCCGTCCTTTTTGGGAACCGGGAAAAGACTGGAATAGTACGCCTGACCCTGTTCTTGATGGGGGACCGGACAAATGACCCCTGACTCCAGCAGGCATTGAACCGCCGAAAGTAACCCTTGAGCTGACAGGGGGTTTAAAGACATCCGGGATCTGATGAATCTTGGGGGCGGCCAGGCTGCAAACTCTATCTTGTAACTGGAGGACACCACCTCCTGAATCCACCGGTCTGAAACGTGGAGCCTCCAGACGTGAGCAAAGAGCCGAAGCGTTCCCCCCACCCGGATGGGTGGAGCGCCTCCTCATGCCTGGGGGGCCTTGGGAGGAGGTTTGGGCTTGGAACCCCGGGACGTCCACAGGATCTGCCACGTCCCCAAGACTGACACACAAGTAAAAGTATGGCAGGCCAGCTGATCCATGCGCCGGTCCTCGCTGTCCTTCAGAGTGGTAGTGTCAGGAGAAGGCATGACCAAAGTATTAGACTGGCCTAGCACGGGAGCGTCCACCTCAGGGGGGACAGGACCAACGCTTTACTATATCAGCAGGAAAGGGATACCTCTTATCCAATGCCTTGGGCACAGCGGCCATTCTGTTAGGAAGTTCCCACTCCCTAAGCACCATAGAAGTAAAATGGCCCTGCTCAGGGAACTCCAGACACTGTTTACCAAGATGGAAAAGCTCACCCTGCTTTCTCTTAGCCACCTCAGGGGGAGCAATGTGCAAGATTTCAAAAATTTGTGACAGCAGATTATCAGTGTCCTCAGGGTACCATGATTCCTCTCCGGACGCAGACCCAGGGTCACTAATGCAACCCTCCTGCTGGTCCCCAGAAGAGTCAGAGCCCTGTAACAGTTCCCCTTCCTCTAGGGAATAAAGTCTCCCAGTGGCATCAAACTCCTCATACTCCTCAGTGGAGCGTGAGGGAGTGGAAGTCAGGTGCCGCTTCTTGCCTGAGGCCTTCCTAGGAATAGGCCCGGCAAACTGCTTCTCAAGTGCCAGATCAGACTGTGACCCCCCTGCTAGCATCCCCCTCACTGGGAGCTAATTGCAGCAGTGGGGGGGGTAGGTGATGCCGAAGGGGGCACAGAGCTGGGAAGCGATGCAGGCAAACCAAGCTAGAGCGCAAGGACACTTTGAGCGCACGGCACGCACACCGTAACATCATTGCTGATAGGGGATACCCTGCACATGGAACACAGCTGGGATTGCCCCGAAGGACCCTCGAGCACGCTATCCCCAGAAGCCTACATATGGTGATTAACACAGGCGCAATAGGTCAGCGTTGGGTAAAGGCTAATACAAAAGTCACCCAGGATGCCCTCCCACGGGATGCCCCCAAATAAGCAAAAATGGGTGGGGGGATGAGGGGGAGTAAGGAGTAGAGCCAGGAGAAACCACAACCCACTGGTATCCCGCCTGAAAGAAATAAGTAAAAATGACACATGAGCATCCCGCAGCACATGCCCAACGAGACCAATAAGAAAAAAACCCCCAAGGGGGACTCACGGACCAAGGACACCGCAGGGTCACCAAGGCACAGACCGCAGGATGAAGCGACACACCGGAGGAAACAGCACTGCAGCCCAGAAGGGAGAAATCCAGACGCGCAGCTAATCCAAAATGGCGCCGGCAGAGGTACCTCAAGGGGCGGGCCGCGGGGGGACGACGCGATAGGCGTCATCCCCCGGCCCCGCCCCCTCCTGAAGAGCGCGAAAACGGTGCCCATGTGACCCTTGCCGGCGCCATGACAAAGCAAAAACGCCACAGGTTATAGCGCCCACAGCCGCGGAGCACAGTATAAAGCGGTGCGGCGGGCTAAAAACACCAAAAAACACACAGTAAACTGCAAAAACACCACAACAACACCACTCGCCGCTACCACCCACGCCCCCCCCCCCCCGAACAAAGTCAGAGAGGGGGATAGAGAGAGACGAGAAGCCAGCGGCGAGTATCCAGGCCCGGAGGGGGGGGGACCCCTGAAGGAAAAGAAAGGGACACAGTCCCCAAAACACTCACCCCCTCAGAAGCCAGGACAAGAACTCTGCATCCGTAGTAGACTCACCATAAAGCCTATGGCCGGCTACCCTTTGTGGAACAGGGTCTGCGGCTTGGAGCAGCGCTCCAGGAGCACTTGACCCTATTGCTCTTCTACCGTCACCCAATCTGTCAGCCAAGGCTGGGAGGCAGTGAGGGTCCAGAAACGGGTGGAAATAGACTTGCAGGGCCGCAGGCTTGGTAGCCCTGCTCACCTGCGCAAGAGAGAGAGCCATCTTCTAACTTCGCAGTTTCACTGCAGAGGAAACACTGGGAACTCTATGGTTGATCCCCCTTTTTATAGGGGGCTGGGAGATGCCACAGCTTTCTGCAGTACCACTGTGCCACCTTGTGGCAGAATAACCCAACTGTTATGAATCCCGAAGCAGGCCGTGCCATGCAATAAAGAAAAAGAGCTTCTGCTTTGATGTGAACTGCCTCCCACGGTTATATATAATTCGTTTGAGGATATTCCAAAGGTTCTCTATAGGGTATAGTTCAGGGGAAGGTGGTGGCCTCACCATGAGTTTATCTTCTTTTATGCCCACAGAAAACTCATAATAACTATTCTTTGCAGCGTGAGATGGTGCATTGTCATGCATGAAGATATTTTACCTACGAAGGCATAGTTCTTAAGTGGTTTATTTTTATTTACTTTGCCACAGTATTTTTTACACCTTCTGGGTCCCTAAAGGGTCCCGTCAGCTTTCCCTATGATTCTGGACCAATATGACTCGGCCACCTCCTTGTTGACGTTACAGCCTTGTTGGGACATGGTGGCCATCCACCAACCATACACTACTTCATCCAACAGTAAACATGTTTGCATATATGCCTGGGATGTTGCGACTCTTTTTGCACTTACGGGTGGCCACAACTGCAAGCCACTGGCGGATCCTACACCTTCAGTTCGCAGGACAACAGAAGCACCAGCAGCTTTAAATATCGATTTTCTGCGTGGTAATTAATTTGTCTGGCAGAAACCTCTCTCATTATGCCTTTATCTGCACAAACCCATCTGTGTTCTGAATCAGTCACAAATCTCTTCACAGTACAGTACAGTAGATCACAGTTGAGTGAAATATTTAATGTCCTATACCTGTATAACTTCAACAGAAGGAATTCCAGCATCTTAGAGCTCCAGCAGCATCAGATTCTGGTCAAGTTTAGGTCAGCCATGGCGGGAAGGGGGAGGACAATGAGCCGCCACTTTAGGCACAATCTCAGCTACAAAGCAAGATTAGCACATGCCATTGAAGGTGGGTTAATAATCTACAAGTTTTAAGGCTGCCAATTTCTTAAAACTGCTAGTCAAGCATCAAAAGGTTGTTTCTTGAGATCCTAGTTGTATTTGTATATGGTATAAGACCTGTTAAATGCTATGTTCATTTAGAATCAGACAATGAGATGTGACATTATAATGAATCCTCTGCATGAAGTGAACTGTCTTTAAATGCCCCCCTCTGATCATATGGATAACCTACTGATTCATCGCACCTTTTAGAGTAATTCATTACAATTGGGAGAGGTTCTCATAATTTACTCTGCCAATCCAATCATTAATGATTTGAGAGTTACTTAAAAAGTATAAGTAGTTAATATCTATAAATGGTTAGGAATACGTCGACTGAAAAACCGGGTGCCAACCCAATGCCACTTTGCACACTGCCAAAAGTAAAACAGCATACTGTACTGTACAGAGTCTAATAATCCATGATCTTATATAGATCAGCATTTGTTTGACTATTTTTCAAACAGGAGAAAAGATCAACTTCAGTAAAATCTTAACACTTTTTTTAACACAAACAAGCGTAACCTTTTTTATATATGAAAACTTTATAGAAAGCTGACATTTCAAAACTCAGTAAAGTGTATACTTACCATGCCTCCACAAAGACTAAAGATAGCTGGATGCTTCTCTAAACCATTAACATGCCCACTGTAAAAACAATGTTTGAAGCTTGATGAGTCAAGATGGCCATAAATTGGCTTTCCAATATGGACGACACTGTAAGAGTCAGCAATAAAGTTTGCATTAATAGTAAGATTAAAATGAAAGAGCTGTCCATAGGCAGCAAACTGGTAATATGTCCTATTGACATGGGTCTGTGAAATGTGATCATCAGTGCTTCGTTTCCTTCTTCTAAAATGTTGTGCAAAAGGGAAGGCTTCTCCATTGTCATTTAGTCTGGAAGGTATGACAACCTCATATGATGAAAGCGATTTCACAAAACTATCTGCAAGAAATAAAAGAAAATGCATTCAAGAGAATAGTGGAAATAGGTGGTGTACATTGCAAATTAAACTTTTACTGTAGAAAAGGCTACATTTTTCCTCTAGATAGATTTTCAGTAATTGCCTACTGCGTGTGCATTATTCGATAGGGCTTAATATATTAAAATCAAAACCATTTAAGTGTACATCATCATTTTATTTTTAAGGCAGATAAATCTATACCGTTGAATCACCCTGAATCAGTGTTTAAAAAAAAAAATCTAATCTTTGCTTACTCCAGTGTCTCTATGACAACAATCTACAGTAGCAATGCCCCACCTATTTAACCGCAGTAGATATCTTCTCCAAAATGATAACTCAAACTCACAGAAGCCTATGCAAACAGTTAAACCGGACCTTCAGCGTGATTTAATGAAAAGCCCAAACTCTTAAAAAACGGTTCCTCAGCATCTAAAATTAATATATTTTATGTTTTTAGTCACTAACTTATTATTCTTTCCCCCACTGGGCTGCAACTCTGTTCAGGAATTTAGTATATGGGCGCCGCCATTTTGACTCAGAAGCATCACACTTACTGAGGAGAGAAGAGTGGGATAAGGTACAGGAGGGCGGGTTATAGCTGTGCTTTGCTCAGACAGAGCAGAGCTGGGGTCAGGTAAAGGTCAGCAGTCCCAGAATGCAGAGCAGCATAGTCAGGAGGCACTTCCTGTTTGCAGGCTGCCTGATAAGATGGCAGCTTCCATAAGCCGCCATCTTGGATGTTTAAAGGCTCATAACATGCAGTAGATGCAGGTAGGATGATTTTTAATGTGAGCAATCTGTATGTACAGGGTGTGGGAAACATATAAGATAGACTCTTATTCAGGGTGAAGGACCGCTTTAAACTATGTTTCCCGGAGTATCTTCTACTGATAGATGTCAAAAGTGTGCGCTTATTGTTTTGGTAAGCACAACACTTTTTGACTTATGAGTACTGTTTTGACTTTTGCACCTTGCAAAGTCATTATGGCTAGGCCATATTGATGCCTTTATAGTATTTGTACATTTTATCCAACTGACTGATTTGCTGTGTATCACTGCTGTATTTTTTTCTTTTTATCATGTTTTCTTGATTAGTTTAACAATTTCTAGAAGTAGCGGCAATGCAGTTATACTATATATAAGCCAACTGGAGTTTATTACAAATGATCGTAAGTAATACGGTATTGTAAAGCAGCCCCTTGCAGGTGTAGGCTTGTATGACCACCTGCCTGATCCATCTGCTAAAAGTGGAGCTGGCAGCCGCCAAGCCCCTCCCTGGTCCCCCTGGAATCACAAACAAGACATCCATCTTACGTACCTCTTGAGTAGCGGCCAAGTAATGCTTTAATGCCCTCACCACATCGAGGGAATGCAGGAGTCGCTCCTTATGGCGAATGGAACAAGGGTACAAGGAGGGTAGCACTATCCCTTTATTAAGATAAAAGGGGGAGACCACCTTGGGCAACAAATCTTGCTTTACATGAAACACAGCTTCATGCAACACCAAAAAAGGTGATATAATTGAAAGCCCTGTCGGCTCAGAAACCCGCTGGTTAAAGGTGATCGCCACAAGAAAAGCCACCTTCAACGTGAGCGTCATCAGGGAAGCCTCCACCATCATGGGTTCCAAGGGGGGTCCTGAAGTGTTGATAGGACCAGATTGAGATCCCAGGGCAGGACATACACAGCACACATAAAAGTGCGGATTAACCTATGATCCACGCTTGTCCGTTGGAAAAAAATGGACAAGGCCCAAATCTGGCCCTTAAGGGTGCTGAGCTGTAGGCCAGCATGCAGGCTTTGTTGGAGGAACTACAAAATTTTGGGTACTGAGAACCTCCTACAGGAGTGGTCCTTAGATTTGCACCAAGAAGATCCTTCAAGTCCTGTAGTAAATTCTAGAGGATGACTTTGCTTGAATCAAGATCCAAATTACTGCGTCAGATAAACCACTCTCTCCAGTATGCTGGTCTCTACAGCCAAGCCGCTAAAGCCAGTGCTGGAGAACTGGAGTGCGCAGAGGACCCTGTTGCAGAAGAACTGACGGGCTGACAAGATCAGCGAACCACGCCAGTGTGGGGAAATCAGGATGATAGGAATCTGCTTGCAGTTGACCTACTTTAACACGCGTCTCAGAAGTGGCAGTGGCGGGAATGCGTAGAGCAGGATGTACCCTAACCAGGCAATGGCCAGCGCGTCAACTGCCATGGCCAGAGGGTCTTGCAGCCTGAACATGAACCTATGGACCTTCTGATTGTGCTGAAATGCAAAGAGGTCCACCTCCAGCACTCCCTACTGGCCGTAGAAGGCTTGAAACACATCCTGGTGAAGGGATCATTCCCCCTGGTCTCCCTGCTCAAATAATCAATCTGCGGATTCTCCACCACTAGAATGTGAAGCACCGAGATGCAAGGAATGTAAATTTCCACCCACCTCACTTCCTGGAATGCCTGCCTGCTCCTGGTACCCCCTGATGGTTCATGCAGGGAATTGTCCGACTGTACCCTGTACAGAAGGGCCCAGAGCTGGGCAGGCCAGTGCCAGAGATGCAGCAGAATCACCCTCTGCTGAAGTGGAACTGGGCATAGGGGACTGCCTCGATGGTAGACACCATCAGGCCAAGGCAACTCATGCCCTGCTTGATCGTGGAATATTCGTCTGTCACCAGCGACCTCACTGCCACCATGGAGGGAACCACCAGGGACTTGGGGTAGTTGATCAACCACCAGAAAGTTCCAGCATGGACAGGACCATCCAAACATTCTGCAGTGCCTCAGAGATGGGGCTCGGATGAGCAAGTCGTCCAGGTATGGGGTGAGTGCCATCACCACCGCCAAGACTTTCGACAGTCCGAATGGCAGTGCCACAAATTGAAAATGTTGGGAGCCCATCACAAAGCGCAGGTATTGATGGTGACCAAGGAAGGACAAGCAGATAAGCATCCTTTAGGTCCACCATGGCCAGAAAATCCCCCTGTTGCATCAACATCACCACTGACCTTAGAGAGTCCATGCGGAACTTCCGCATCTGAACGTAAATGTTCAAATTTCGGAGATCCAGGATCGCCCGAACGGACCTGTCCTTCTTGGGGATGATGAACAGTATTGAGTAGAAGGGTTTCTTTTGCTACAGATCTTCCTAAGACTGTATATATGACCTCGTACACTCAAAAAAAAAAGTGTTTTGCTATGAGAAGGAGCAATAATCACAATAGTGACTAACTGACCAACAAATCTTCAGCCTCTGAACACAGTTGTTCAATTGCAGAAGATGAACCAATTGACCTGTTTGTGTAAACCCAGTGTAAATATAGAGTTTCTGGGCTTATGACAGCCATCAAGTTTTATTGGCTTTTCTGTTGTATGAATTTTCTGTCTTGTTCATTAAACTTTTTTTTTTTAAACAAGAAATTGTACTAAGGAAGGTATTGTATAAATGGAAGCCTCATATGGAAGCAATCTATCTATACATCTCCAACAGACACACAATTTGACACTTTTAAAATCCAGTGCAACCTCTTAGGTTTGGTGGTTGGAGGGACAGGGGACTGGTCATGTGGAGACCCAGGAGGGTTACCAGTGGGCCGCACTGTTCTGGCTGGGCTGTTACTTCTAACACTGACCCCCTTGGTGAGGAGGTGAAGTATTTTATTTGTTTAAAATAACATTTTAGGATAAAGGAGGGTGCAAGGAATGGGTGCAATCATGGACCATGTACAGTCAGTCAAAATCAGATAAATGAGGAGCAACAATGACCTCATGGGCCCCAATGCAGTTGCTACCTCTGCACCCCTGGTAATTATCCCCCTGAACACCAGTGATAACTTTGTCCCCTTGGTACATGCATCCAAAGCCCAGTCAACTACAGTATAAAGTACAAAAAAGTTAAGCATCACTTTTCAAATTTTTGGAAATAGGAATTACTACGGAAGCTGCATCATAACCACTTTTTATTCTTACAAGCTCTGAAAAAGCACCGTAGATACCACAATCTAAAAGGCATACATTTCAATGCTTCGGTATATTACACTGTTTGCAAATATTCAAAAAAGTTTGCTCCCAAGGGAGAACAATGCTAACAAGTAATTGTAAGTCCAATAGCAAACGTATGTCATAAATGTATGGGCTTAGATTTGCAGTAATGTAATACAGTTGTTGGTCTGCCACATGTTGTCCTGATGTTGACCCTTAAACTAGATATGTGTAAGCAGGAAGGGGAGACATTTTATTACATACATACATTACAGGCTTTCTCACATTGCAAGTATTCCATTTTGTAATAACAAAACTATCCTAATCAGGCTAGGTAAGTAAAGTTAAAACTTTTTTTTAACTAAAATAAAACATTTCTCTTTATATGCCACACACGCAACAACCAAAATGTTTTATGTGCACATCCTGCCTAGTTTTACCTAGATATACTTATGTGTGAATGTGATGCATCACAATGCTCACAACCATATGGTAACCATAAATCTCAGTTACATTATTAAAAATTGGGCATTTATATTACCTTGCTATAGAAGTCAGGTTGGTCTGTAGCTCATAGTTGCAGCTTAAAGTGGACCAACGCCCAGGATTTTGACTATCCTGGGTTTTGGTCCACTTCGGCGGGGCACCCCGATCGGGGGTGCCCCGCTGTGTGAAACCCCCCCAGAAACCCCAAAAAACTCACCTCTCAACGCTCCCACGTGAACGCCGCAGCCAATCCCCGCCAATGTCCAGGCGGGGATCAGGAACGTCCAAGCCGCTTCAGCCGCCGCCGCCTCCCGCGCGTCACTCTCGGCGCGCGCGCGCCCCCGCCGGCCATTCACAGAGGGCCGGCGCGGGCGCGCGCACGTCTGGAGGGGCGCGCGGGAGGCGGCGGCGGCGGAAGCGGCGGCGGATCAGGTAAGATGTTTTTGGGGTTTCTGGGGGGTTTCACCCCGCGGGACATCCCGATCTCGGATGTCCCGCGGGGTGGGAGGTGATCGGCCCGGGAATCTTATAGATTTCCGGGCCGATCACCCCTGGGTGTTGGTCCACTTTAAATAGGAACATCAGACCTAAAATAAAAAGGGGCTGATTCCCCCTCCCCATTAGCCCCTATTTACCTTTTGGATGTTACCACTGTCTGCTGTGGCGACATCTGTAAATGGCAAGCAAGGCCGCACTTGTCAATGTCCCACGGTGATCTTGCAGCTCAGTGAAGTCTTGGAGGATTTCGGCAGCCCTATTGCATCCTATTCCATGGGCATTGCACAGACGTGAGATCAGGGTTGCAACATGGCGCCGCCCGTCGGAAGGTCGCCCGAAAACCCAGACCTAGAAAATGGATTCCTCAGCGAGGTGAGTAAATAATGGCCAAAGGTAAAACCAGAGGGGGCAGCAGATCGGTGAGGTTTGGAGGATGTTTTAACCTCCCCTGATGTTCCTCTTTAAAGCAAATATACATTCTCCCTGGCAAGTTTGTCCCAAAGAGAGTCATCCCAAAGAACCTCCTCTTACCACCCCAACCATACATCGAGCAATGCTAACCACTTCCAAGCAGTGCCTTCACCTAATGGGGACCAAAATCTGCAGTACAAACTGTTGAAGCTAGAATCGACTCCATTAAAAAAGTGATTCATGTGCTGCAGATCTGCAAATGGGATGAGATTTAGGTGTCAAAAGGCCATCTGGACCATTTGGCTGTAGGTCTGCTTTAACTGATAGAGCCTGCAACCTTTAGTTTGAGCATACATGTTTCTCAGAATTTGTTAGCTTGTTTGATTTTGCTCCAGTTTTCATTGAACCAGTCTTGATACATCTGCACACAATTTGCCTGCTGCAAGCAAGCTGTATCGCCACACTACTGCTGTCATTGCTGCATTATAATCTTTTCATGACCTCAGAGCAGACTTTACATTATCTAGTTAACAGCCTTTCATCACAGTCATAAACAAAAGCCTCAGCCTCAGGGATCACAACTGTACAACATGAACAGGGGAATATACATGGGTCAGTTTTACAAAGAACTGGGCAACGATTCAAGATGATAAAAAGAGCGACTAATAAACCTGCTTGAGAAAAAACATAAAACTTGACTGACCCTAACACCTCTAGTTTTAATTACTCCATGTCATTGTAGCGAGACTGCATACCCTCTATGATAAAACATTCAAAAGGAAACTAGTAACAGAGATACAATAAAGTTTAAAACATAGAATAAGTAATCCTACTGAATGTTAAAGTAGATCAAAACCCTTTTTGGCCAGCCCTGGAATCTAAAAGCCACCAGGGCCGACCAATTGCTCCCCGTTCTGGCTTCCAGCTCTGCCACCCTCTCTCGGCCGCAGCGTGCTGACACACATGTGTTTGTGTCAGTGCGCGCTGACACACGAAAGGCAGTGGTGGTGCCGGAAGACGCTGTCTGTCCCCACTCTGGCTTCTGCCGCTGCCACCTTTCATGTGTCAGCGTGCGCCGAGACGGTGGCGGCACCAGAAGCCAGAGCGGGGACAGTGTTTATGTAAGTATACTTTTTATTCTGGGGGGTTGGGGGAATACCACACCGAATAAGGGAAGGGGGGCCGTGGGAATGCCACACTGCCTATATGGGGAATGGGATAGGGGGGATGTCACACTGTCTATGGATAATGGGAGGGGGGATGCCACACTGCCTATGGGGAATGGAAGGGAAATGCCACACTGCCTATGGAGAATCAGATGGAGGAATGCCACGCTGCCTATGGGAATGGGAGGGGGGAAATGCCAAACTGACTATGGGAATGGGCGTGGAATGCCACACTGCCTATGGTGAATGGGAGGGGGGAATGCCACACTGCTTATAGGAATGGGAGGGGGGAAATGCCACACTGACTATGGGAATGGGCATGGAATTCTGCGGAATGGGAGGGGGAAATGCCACATTGCCTATGGGGTAAGGGAGGGGGGAATGCCACACTGCCTATGTGAAATGGGAGGGGGGAATGCCACACTGCCTATGGGAATGGGAGGGGGAAATGCCACACTGCCTATGGGAAGGGGAGTTGCCACGCTGCCTACGGGAAAGGGAGGGGTAATGCCACACTGCCTATGGAAATGGGGGGTGCCACACTGCCTATGGGGAATGAGAGGGAGGAATGCCACACTCCCTTTGGGAATAGGAGGGAGGAATCCCACACTGCCTATGGGGAATGAGAGAGGGGGAATGCCACATTGCCTATGAGGAATGGGAGGGGGGAATACCATGCTGCCTATGGGAATGGGAGGGGGGAATGACACACTGCATATGGGGAATGGGAGGGGGGATGCCACACTTCCTATGGGGAATGGAAGGGGAGATGCCCCACTGCCTATGGGAATGGGAGAGGGGAAATGCCAAACTGACTATGGGAATGGGTGTGGAATTCCACACTGCCTATGGATAAGGGAAGGGGGATGCCACACTGCCTATAGGAATGAGAGGGGGGAAATGCCACACTGACTATGGGAATGGGCATGGAATGCCACACTGCCTATAGGGAATGGGAGGGGGGAATGCCACATTGCCTATGGGGAATGGGAGGATGGAATGCCACACTGCCTATGGGAATGGAAGGGAGGAATACCACACTGATTATATTGGAAAAACCCGCGCTTAAACCTTATCAATAAAAGATTTCAAAAAGTTAGGTACAATGCTCAACGTGTGTAGACCTATTATCCCTCTAGGTTGCATAAACATATGAAAATAAATAAACACAGAGCAAACTTATAACAATCGTGGTTAAAGTCCAAGGCAATAGATCATCCACTGTCTGTTCTCTAACAGTGTAATGTCAAAAGGCTTCCATCTAAGTCCAAAGTGGGTATCCCAAAATGCATGCACTGGTACTGTGCTGTTGGTAGTAGCTACAATTACTCCACTTCAATTTTCCACCACGTGCCCACCACCTGTTTAAATTACTCTTACCAGATGGTATGCGGAGTAAAATACTCCAAATGAAGCTTTGGTTCTGCTGCTGTGTAGATTTCCTTCTTTCCACAACATTTAATCCTTATCCAGCAATATTGCTCCCAAACGTGGTTAGTGTAAGAATATCAAGGCGTATTGCCATAAAAATAAAAGCATAAAAGATATCTAGTGTAACACCGTTTTAATATATTTTCTTAAAAAGTTGTTAAAAGTGTGCACTCACATTTCAGTTGATTAAAATACAGCTTCTATTCAGTGTTTAGGCAACAGCCTTCATCCTGCTCCCTTTGCGTCCTGGCCAGTGATGCTATATGGGGGGAAGAGGCTGTCCGCTGACACTGTTTAAAAGAAGATTGCTGCAATGATAAAACCGCCCAGCCGCCGTCAACGTTTCATTGCTATCAGCAGTCTTGAAAAAGTTGCTGATAGCAATGAAACGTTGACGGCGGCTGGGCGGTTTTATCATTGCAGCAATCTTCTTTTAAACAGTGTCAGCGGACAGCCTCTTCCCCCCCATATAGCATCACTGGCCAGGACGCAAAGGGAGCAGGATGAAGGCTGTTGCCTAAACACTGAATAGAAGCTGTATTTTAATCAACTGAAATGTGAGTGCACACTTTTAACAACTTTTTAAGAAAATATATTAAAACGGTGTTACACTAGATATCTTTTATGCTTTTATTTTTATGGCAATACGCCTTGATATTCTTACACTAACCACGTTTGGGAGCAATATTGCTGGATAAGGATTAAATGTTGTGGAAAGAAGGAAATCTACACAGCAGCAGAACCAAAGCTTCATTTGGAGTATTTTACTCCGCATACCATCTGGTAAGAGTAATTTAAACAGGTGGTGGGCACGTGGTGGAAAATTGAAGTGGAGTAATTGTAGCTACTACCAACAGCACAGTACCAGTGCATGCATTTTGGGATACCCACTTTGGACTTAGATGGAAGCCTTTTGACATTACACTGTTAGAGAACAGACAGTGGATGATCTATTGCCTTGGACTTTAACCACGATTGTTATAAGTTTGCTCTGTGTTTATTTATTTTCATAGGAATACCACACTGCCTATGGGTATGGGAGGGGGGAATGCCACACTGCCTATGGGAATGGAAGGGGGAATACCACACTGCCTATGGGTATGGGAGGGGGGAATGCCACACTGCCTATTGGAAAGGGAGGGGGAATGCCACACTGCCTATGGTAAGCTTTGGGAAACTGAGCTCATTTGGTAAGTAAAATATAGCAAACTGTGTTTGTTTTATTTTTGTGAATCAGTGTGTTAATGCTGGCACAAATTTAAACAAAAGGAAAAAAAAAGTTTTTTTTTTTTTCTTCAGTTTCTCTCTCTTGGATTCCTGCTGAGGCCTAATTGAGGCCTAATTGAAGCAGGTGTGTTATAAGGCAGCACACAACTCATGTGGAGCTTGCTCTTGGATGCTGACTCTGTGTGGCTGCTTGGAAGTGGTGAGTTAAAGCAGGAGTTAAAAGCAGAAGTGCTGAAGCTGTAAGTATCTGCCTTGATTTCTTATTGTTATTTTAAGTGTTGTAAATTCTACACTTGGTGTTCCCACAAATTCATACAATGGGTTCCATGCCTAACAATGCTGTTCAGTGTACATCTTGTGCTATGTATGCACTTCTTGATCAATCGGACGATGGTGGATATATATGCCCCGGATGTCTGCGAATCGCTGATTTGGAAGCCGTGATTCACGATCTAAATAAGCGATTGGCAACACTGAGAGAAATTGTTATCATGCAAAAGAGTCTGGATCTCACTGATCTGGCACTACATGGCTCAGGGTCAGGGGAGGGTGGTAGTATGGGGGGAGAGGAAAAGCAGGAAAATGAGGCAGCTAGCTGGATAACAGTTAGAAGGCGGGGTAGGGGTAAAAGTTACAGGGAGGCTAGCCCTGAACAGGCACCTCCAAACAAGTTTGCCCGGTTGGCAGATGAGGAGGATGTTAGCTCAGGGATGGCACAGCTGCAGCAAGACACATCTGTTGGCTCCAGTAAGAAAGGGAGGGGAAATGGGAGAACAGGGCAGGCAAGACAAGTGCTGTTAGTGGGTGACTATTATTAGGGGAACAGACAGGGCAATCTGTCACAAAGACCGGGATTGCCGAACAGTGTGTTGCCTTCCTGGGGCAAGAGTACGGCATGTAGCGGAGCGGGCTGACAGATTGTTGGGAGGGGCTGACGTGAACCCAGCGGTCATGGTGCATATTGGCACAAATGACATAGGAAGAAGTAGGTGGAAGGTCCTTAAAAATGATTTCAGGGACTTAGGCCGTAAGCTTAAGGCAAGGACCTCAACTGTAGTATTCTCAGAAATACTATCAGTACCAAGAGCCACACCAGAGAGGCAGCGGGAGATTAGAGATGTAAACAGGTGGCTCAAAAATTGGAGTAAAAAGGAGGGGTTTGGGTTCTTAGAGAACTGGGCCGACTTCACAGTGGGCTACAGGTTCTTTGGCAGGGATGGGTTGCACCTCAATGGGGAGGGTACATCTGTTATGGGGGAGAGGATGGCTAAAAGGTTAGAGGAGTGTTTAAACTGAGCACTGGGGGGGAGGGTAAAAGCAGTTACAAAGGGGAAGTTAGGAAAGAAAGTGACAGTGGGTGTAGACATGAAACTGGGGGTGGAGAGGGGGGAGGGGTTAGCACATCTAGCAGGAATAAGGGCAATATACACAATTATCAAAATTGTCATAAGCATTTGAAATGCATGCTTACAAATGCTAGAAGCTTGACTAATAAAATGGATGAACTAGAACTGATAATAACAGAAGAGCAATATGACATAGTGGGGGTAACAGAGACCTGGCTGGATGAAAGCTATGACTGGGCAGTAAATTTACAGGGATACTGTGTGTTTAGGAGGGACCGTAACAAACGCAAAGGGGGTGGAGTCTGCTTAATTGTAAAATCCTCTCTACAGCCTGCTCTGCGGGAGGATATATGTGAGGGGAATGACCATGTGGATTCTGTATGGTAGAAATACATGGAGGGAGAAACAAAAATAAAATACTGATGGGGGTTTGCTATAAACCTCCAGATATATCCGAATCCACAGAAAATATGATGCTAAGGCAAATAGATATAGCCGCTAAACTAAATGAGGTAGTGATTATGGGGGACTTTAACTACCCAGATATAGACTGGGATGCTGAAACACGTGTTTCGCATAAAAGTAATAGTTTTTTATCTAAAACAAAAGATGGCTACAAGCTCTAACAAGGGGGAAAGCCATATTGGACCTAATACTAACCAATGTACCAGACAAAGTAATAAAGATACAGGTTGGGGGACACCTTGGAAGCAGTGATCATAATATCATTAATTTCCAATTAGCAGTCACTAGGGTGCCTTATCAAGGAGCCACAAAAACACAGGAGCCACTTCAAAAAGGCAAAGTTTGACCAACTTAAAGATGCCCTACACTGCATTGACTGGGAAAATGCCCTTAAGAACAAAAGAATGGACGCTAAATGGGATACTTTCAAAGGAATACTTAATTTTCAGTGTGACAGATATATACCTTACAGGAATAAAACTATTAGACACACATGTAAACCGATGTGGCTAAATAAAAAGGTTAAGGGGGCAATAAACAACAAAAAAAAGGCGTTTAAAGCAGGAAGGGACAGCGGAAGCGTTAAAAAACTATAAAGAAGAAAATAAACAATGTAAACAACAGATAAGGGCAGCTAAGCTGGAGACAGAAAGACTGGTCGCGAAAGAGAGTAAAACTAACCCCAAATTATTCTTTAGCTACATAAACCCTAAAAGGTACAAACCTGAGGGTGTGGGCCGCCTGAAAAGCAAGGATGGGACCCCTATAGAGGGAAATGAGGAGAAAGCAAATTTGCTTAACAACTTCTTTGCTTTTATATTCACAAAAGAATTTGACATGCCGAGTGAAATGCAGGGGAATAACCGAAACCCTCCATTAAATGTCACTGGTCTAACCAAGGAAGAAGTCCAGCACCGTCTCAAGCAGATAAAAATCGATATATCACCGGGACCAGATGACATACATCCTCGTGTTTTAAGGGAGTTATGTACAGTAATAGACAAGCCGTTATTTCTAATATTTGTGGATTCCATAACTACAGGGTCTGTTCCGAGGGATTGGCGCATGGCAAATGTGGTGCCAATACTCAAAAAGGGATCTAGGGGGGAACCTGGGAACTACAGACCGGTAAGCTTAAACCGGACCTTCAGGGTGATTTAATGAAAAGCCCAAACTCTTAAAAAACAGTTCCCCAGCATCTAAAATTAATATATTTTAAGTTTTTAGTCACTAACTTATTATTCTTTCCCCCACTGGGCTGCAACTCTGTTCAGGAATTTAGGATACGGGCGCCGCCATCTTGACTCAGAAGCATCACACTTACTGAGGAGAGCGGGATAGGGTACAGGGGGGCGGGTTATAGCTGTACTTTGCTCAGACAGAGCAGAGCTGGGGTCAGGTAAAGGTCAGCAGTCCCAGAATGCAGAGCAGCACAGTCAGGAGGCACTTCCTGTTTGCAGGCTGCCTGATAAGATGGCGGCTTCCATAAGCCGCCATCTTGGATGTTTAAAGGCTCATAACATTTAGTAGATGCATACTATGTTACTATGTTACTATGTAATGCCACACTGCCTATGGAAATGGGGGGTGCCACACTGCCTATGGGGAATGAGAGGGAGGAATGCCACACTCCCTTTGGGAATAGGAGGGAGGAATGCCACACTGCCTATGGGGAATGGGAGGGGGGAATGCCACATTGCCTATGAGGAATGGGAGGGGGGAATACCATGCTGCCTATAGGAATGGGAGGAGGGGAATGCCACACTGCCTATGGGGAATGGGAGGGAGGAATGCCACACTGCCTATGGGGAATGGGAGGGGGGAATGCCTCATTGCCTATGGGAATGGAAGGGAGGAATACCACACTGCCTATGGGTATGGGAGGGGGGAATGCCACACTGCCTATGGGAATGGAAGGGGGGAATACCACACTGCCTATGGGTATGGGAGGGGGCTGCCACACTGCCTATGGGAATGGAAGGGGGGAATACCACACTGCCTATGGGTATGGGAGGGGGCTGCCACACTGCCTATGGGTATGGGAGGGGGGAATACCACACTGCCTATGGGAATGGAAGGGGGGAATACCACACTGCCTATGGGTATGGGAGGGGGCTGCCACACTGCCTATGGGAATGGGAGGGGGGAATGCCACACTGCCTATCGGAAAGGGAGGGGGAATGCCACACTGCCTATGGGAATAGGATGCCGGAAAGACACACTTCCCATAGAGAATGGGGTGGGGATGCCACACTGCCTGTAATGGGGTGTTTTAGCACAACATTTAGTTTAGAATATTTTTTTATCTTATTTCTTGTTTTCCTCCTCCAAATCCTAAGTGCGTCTTATAGGGTGAAAAATATGGTAATTCTGATGGTATATGATCATTATCAAGCAGCGCACATAATAATAAAAAGAAGAGGTGCTATCGTCAGAATGCGTGGTTGTCGCCCTCCTGGTTTCATGGCTCCTGTGCAATAAGTGTATCCTTTCTAATTGGATTATTTTCAACTTTAGCCACCAAAGTAAATACGTGCTTATTTATTCTTCCTTGCATGGCTTGATAACAAAGATTATATTTGCAATCATAATTGTGAGACAATTACTTTCTTCTAGCATGCATACATAGGAGACATAGGGCTGTAAAGTAAGCATGCATGGGGGGTGTATACAACCTGTTGCATGGTCTGCACCTGTGCACAGAACTGTTTGCCAGACCTTAGGCACCTGTGACCAATCAGCATCTTGCACATTGTATTACACGCAAAAGTGGGTGTACATACCCTGTTGTGCAGTTTGAGTCAGATCTCCTTTTTAATTATTAGTATCTCATGAGATCAGCCATTTCCTCTAGTACAGATCCTGCCATTACCTCAATTCCTCAATATTTTTGTGTGGCAAAATGATGTCTTAAAGGTGCTGAGCTGATTTAGTATTTTTAATTTTTTTCTTATGTTAGCAAATGTGTGTTCTATGGAAGCAGTATTCACTATCTGCAAGACTTGGTGTACTTTGCCAATAGCAACAGCACACAGATGCACAGAACACTGCTGCTAGGCAACTGTAAGGTTGAGCGAGCACCTTCACCTCAGTATCGTCCATAGCGGTAGTGTTCTGTTTGTACAGTGATCACTAATTTCTTCTTGCTGTACAGACTTGGTGTACATTGCTATTGACAACAAAATGCAGGCATTCCATAAAACCCACATTTACTTACAGTATTTTTCGCCCTATAAGACGCACTTATTTTTCCCCAAAAGTGGGGTGGTGGTGGTGGGAATGTCCGTGCGCCTTATCGGGCGAATGTAAAAAAAAAAAATTAAAAACATTTTTTAAAAAAAACCTCACAGAGAAGCTCTGTCCCGGCCCCGCCGCTGCTATCGCTGTCTTTTCCGGCGCTCCTCCATCTGCTGCCTCTTCCGCCTGGGGCACATGCGAGCACCCAGGTCCTCAGCAGGTGGGCGTGGCCTGCACCGAGTCAGTGCAGGCCACGCCCACCCGCTGCCCTGACCTGGGTGTTCGTCCGTGCCCAGGAAAAGGCAGCAAATGGAGGAGCGGCGGGAGCTGTCTCTGGCCCCGCCGCTGCTATTGCTGCCGGAAAAGACAGCGATTGCAGTGGCGGGGCCGGGACAGAGCCCGCCGCTGCTTCTTACGGCCAGCTCCATGAATCGGGTGGGTGTGGCCTGCGCTGACGCTGATGCGGCGCAGGCCTCGCCCACCTGATTCACAAAGCCGGACGCTCAACGGAGCGGTGTCAGCGGAGAGGTGGGTTTTACTTTTTTTTTTTTTTTTTACTTATTCCGCCCTGCTTATACTAATGGGGGGAGGGGGATGCCACACAGCCAATGGGAATGGGGGGAGGGGGATGCCACAGAGCCAATGGGAATGGGGGGAGAGGGATACCACACAGCCAATGGAACTGGGGGGGGGGGAGAGGGATGCCACTGATCCAATGGGAATGGGGGGAGAGGGATGCCACACAGCCTATGATAATGGGGGGAGGGGGATGCCACACAGCCAATGGGAATGAGGGGAGAGGGATGCCACACAGCCAATGGGAATGAGGGGAGAGGGATGCCACACAGGCTATACTAATGGGGGGAGAGGGATGGCACACAGCTAATGGGAATGGGGGGAGAGGGATGCCACACAGCCAATGGGAATGAGGGGAGAGGGATGCCACACAGCCAATGGGAATGAGGGGAGAGGGATGCCACACAGGCTATACTAATGGGGGGAGAGGGATGGCACACAGCTAATGGGAATGGGGGGAGAGGGATGCCACACAGCCAATGGGAATGGGGGGAGAGGGATGCCACACAGCCAATGGGAATGGGGATGCCACACAGCCAATGGGAATAGGGGGAGGGGGATGCCACACAGCCTATGATAATGGAGAGAGGGGGATGCCACACTGCCAATGGGAATGGGGGGAGAGGGATGCCACACAGCCTATGATAATGGGGGGAGGGGGATGCCACACTGCTTATGATAATGGGGTGCACACTGCCTATATGGGAATGGGAGGGGGGATGCCACACTGGGTATACTGGGAATGGGGGGGGGGGGAGAATGCCACACTGCCTATATGGGGAATGGGAGGGGGGATGCCACACTGCCTATATGGAGAATGGGAGGGAGGAATGCCACACTGGGTATACGGGGAATGGGATGGGGGCATGCTACACTGTCTATAGAATGGGGGCATCCCACACGGCCTATGGGAATGGGATAGAGGAATGCCACACTGTCTGTAATGGTGCGTTTTTGGTTTAAATTTATTTTTTTTCTTATTTTCCTCCCCCAAATCCTAGGTGCGTCTTATGGGCAGGTGCGTCTTATATGGCGAAAAATACGGTACATATGAAAAATTAAAAAATAGTAGATCAGCTCAGCACCTTGAGCACATCCTTTTGGCACAAAAAAATACACTTTCCAAAAATTTGGAAAGTGGATTTACCCTTTAAACAAGCCAGTGGCAAGGTAAGAGTACATGACTAAGGGGGTGTTTTGAATCCCCCAAAACACATCATGCTCATCAGTGTAGGCCTCTTTTTCTTGCTGGGAATGTTTTTAATTGACTAATTACATGGTACGTTTTATGGATTACTCCCAAGGCTATAGCAGTTGGACTTCTCTTGTATGGGGCCAGGTCACAAAGAGGGTAAGAGGGGCCAAGAAATAGTAGATAGGGACTCCCTGCTTATCAGACTTGCAGGAGGGTATGCCCAGCAGGCACTACTGTGAAGAGAGGACCAACAAACATTTATGACTTGTCAGTACTCTGTATAAGGCAAGGAAGCCACAAAAAAAAGCAAGTGCATCACCCCTTTTTGAGTGCTACACTGCATGCATTTTGAAACTTGTACTCTAGTTTATGATATTGAAGGAGGTTTTAGAGGCATTTGACTTTTTTTGCTGCCTACGGTTGTGGACATACAGCTTTTACTGTCTCTGTGACTAGAAAGTCACCAGAAAAGCCTTAAATATTATGGGGAGTAGATGGGTATAACTGGCACATAAGCCCCATAGCTGCCAACCTTCGATCCTGATATCCATAGATATCCTGTCACATGAACTTCCTGGTTTTCAGCAATCAAACAGGAAGTGAAGCTAGCTCTCAATGTCTGGGTCACAAACAGCAGAATCAACATTAAAGTGGTTTTAACCCTTACCCATATCAAAAGTTAAAGTATAAGTTGGCTGCAACTAGGCTGTAACATTTTTTTGAACAACAAACTTTGTAGTATAGTGTAGTATTAAGCAATCTAGTCAACTATTATTTAGTACAGGGTGTTAAACTCTGTCTGTAATTAAAGCGGACCAAAATCCACCAAACTTGTGGAATAATTTTGACCAAAGCCCCTGCTGATACTCTCTTCTTAGGGTGTAGAAATAGAAATTGATATTTTTGCTTATCAAATCGCCCTGAAACACTTTTTTTTGTCTCTCGCTCTCTGTAGGATTGCAGGTGCTTTATGACATCATTGGCACACTCAGCAGTGGCAATGAATGGAGGAGGCGGAGCTTCACAGCTAAAACAGGTGCCATTATCTAGTATTAGAATAAAGCAAGAGCAGTAAAAATAGGCAGAAGTTACTATTCATGGGGGAAGCAATTTAGGGGATGCTAGTTAAATATGTGGGTTTTAGTCTGCTTTAAAGGGAACCGTAAAGCCAATGGCAAAAATAAGGCAGCAAGCAGCTCACATGATGCCTGTCTTTAGGTACACATGTCAACAAAATGAATTAAACACAGAACAGTCTATAGCTTGTTAAACCAGTGGGAGTTAATATCATGACATACTTATCTCAGGCAGGACTACATAGCAGCAACATGCAGTTGTTAAAAGTTTGGAATCGGTGTATTAGTAAGAAAAGATCTCATCTTGATGACCTCACACAGGCACAACAGTGACCTGCCAGCTGAAATCCACATCTACAATAAATTATAAAGTTGAAATAATTTGCTTGATTAGATATGCAACATTTCATTTATGCTGTTAGTCACATAGTCTAGTTTGCATTTATACATTCCGTGTAAGGATCACAGCAGGTGGGAAAGTAGCCTTGAGACCAATGCAAGTAAAAGTGGAGTAAAATTAGAGCATTTGCCAAGATAAACCAGTCTAGTATAATCATCTAAGCCACATATATCAAACTCAAGGCCCGGAGCCAAAAGCCTTTTTATGTGGCCCTCTGACATCTGTTAGATGCCATAGTATTCACTCCAAGGTTGCTAACACAGCAGCACCTCTTTGCTCCTGTGTGCAGCACTGCCAAGCGTGGAGCGCAAAAAGCCCCTAATCTTGCTCCTAAACATGGATAAACATTGGATGCCCCACGGGGAGGGAATGGATTAGCCCCAGAATCTTATAGATTCCTGGGCCGATCCAGCAGGGTTTTGGTCCACTTTCAAAGCATCTGGTGCTTGCCTTTTTAATGTTCTGCGGGAGAAGAGAGTAACTGTTCTGTGTCTCTGTGCAACCATCTCCCACCCATAAAGGGAGCCCACCTAAGCTCCTTACTACCACAGGAGATGGTGCTACCACTGCCGCAGGGGTTATTGCTATCTATTGCCAGTTTGAGTAAAGGATTCATTCATTCATTTCATTACATCAAAGTAATTCTGTGTCTGCATCTGTCTTGGGAAAAAAAAAATCAGTGAATGCATTCATTCTGGGCAAAATAATTCTGCATCTACATCCAACCTAGGCAAAATAACTCTGCCCTGTCCTGGGCAATATATGTTATATTTGAAAGGGCATTCAGTTTCATTTGGTTTACCATTATTTTTGTTGTGGCCCTTTGAAGGTGACCAGAATGCTGATGTGACCCTCACTGAAAATGAATTTGACACCCCTGACCTAAGCAAAGGAAACCGACTGGTTGTTCTGGCCAAATGATCAACTGATCTTGCAGCATCTACCCATGTAAATATGCAGCACCCTAAATTAATGTTAAAGTTTACAAAAACTGTAAAAGAGTATGTGTTAAAATGTAACATATTTCAACTGGTGTCAGCCTCATGGGTTAGCCATTAGCAATTGAGCAACTACAGTATTACCACAAGTGGCTCCCAAGCTATGAGTTGGGGAGCCCTGCCTTCTAGGCTTTGCCATGCGTAAACTAAGCACCATTTAACCTTAAAAGTTAAGTGGTAGTAGTCAGTGGTATTTGGGGCACAATTGAGCCACATGGTTTAATCAATGGGGTAAATCCCTCGGATCCCAAAACAGCTTCTCTGGCCATGAACAATTATGTGCGTCTGGAAAGCTGAATGGTATCCTAACCACACACAAGTTCGGCATGCAGCATCACTCGCATCCTTCAGCTGTGCGTGGCCACGCCAGCCATTCAGTCACAGTGGGCATAGCCACGCAGGCTTGGCAAGGTAAGCATATCGGCCGACTGGGGGGTTTGACACAGCGGGGAGAGGGAATCAGGTGGCCCTGAGGTCTTATAGACCATTGGGCCACTTTAAAGAGGGCCTCAGGTCAGAAATCCCCCGGAGAAATTGTGTCCCGGCACTGCTAAACTAGGGCCCAACAAGCAAGCTGGCCGGGGCCAAACACATTACTGTACAATTGCTGGCCATGCAAGCTTGATAGGCTGCACCATGGTCGCCATGGAAGGATTCTGGAAGAGGTGAGTATACAGGCAACCCCATTCTCTAATTTAGCAGTGCCAATGCAAAGCAGGGAATCCTGATCTGGACCACCCTTCTGCACATTAAATAGGGAGGTGGTAATTTCTGACTGTAGTTGCTCTTTGAAGAGGACCATAAAGCTGTTGGGATGGCCCTAGAGTCTAAAAAGACTAAAAGAATTGTGTGCATGACCAAGCTTGTGCAGGCATCATGGAATCCTACTGAAGGTAAGATTTGCACCGATCCTGGGGGTTTCACATGGTTGGGCATCCAAAATTACTGGCAAGCTTACAATGAGGAACAGCACCTTGATCATAAGTAAGAGAGGCACCAGATTAACCCATAGGATTAGTTATCGGTCAATAAGCCGTGACTGGTGAAGGGGAGCTAAAAAAAAAACGTTACAGTGTTATTAAATGGATAAGGAGCTATTACATTTCATATTAGATTAGATATAGATTATTAGATATAGAGTCATTTTAAGTGATCCAACAGGTGTTGATCGTTGTTTATTTCAGTGCAGTGCATACCCCCTTCTTGCCCCCTCAGCTAAACCTTTTCACATTAATGGCAGCTGCTGGCAAGTAGTCCTTTTCCAGGCTTCTGCCCGTCATGAGTACCCCAGACCAGGTGACCGCTGGCGGCCAATTGTGAGGCCAGGTTTTGCTGAGTGAGATGCAGGTCAGTGGTAACATACAGAGCCATTATGTAGTCTAGGTTTAGTTACTACTAACTGAGCAGCCTGTCTACCTCCTGGGACTAGTCATGGGTAACTAGGGCAACATGAAACCTTTAGGGAGTCATTGACTGATTAATAAGACTATGTGGTTAGTCAGCTGTAACTGAGAGGCCATTGCACATTACATTACACACCTGTGCGCAACACTGAAACTGGCCCCAGCCCTATAATACCTGTGTGAAGCTCTGGTTAGTCACTGGCTAATAAGGTGCGCCACTGGTAGCCAGGAACACATCCACTTAGCATGCAAGGAGGGCTCGGGACCTGCATGGAAGGTAATATGTCGCCCCTGTAAGTTATGAGGGAAGAGGAAAGTTCCATGACACAGACAGACATGAGCAGCGCACGCAGCTGCTCCCCCGGTGTCACTCCATTCATTGTCAGCCCGGCGCGCTGTGAGTGTTAGTAAGTGGCATGCAGCCAGTTATTCGGCTAGTCAGGCAGCGGGGTTACCTTGCTCCCGTGGAGGCGGTGTGTGGGCAGCGCTGCTGTACACGGAGCAGAGATGCCATAGGAGGCCAGCCAGCCAGTGCACCACCAGCATGTTCTCTCCGGAGTGCAGAGGAAGGAGAGGCTCTCCCCCTCCGCGCCGCTCTCCCCCGACCTGCGCCCCTCCGCTCCCTGGGGAGCCCTCCTCACAGGCGCTCCAGCAGCGGCCGCCTCTCCACGCGTGTCCGCAGCGAGTGCATCCCGCCACACTACACGCTACATGTGCCAGCCTCACCCCGAGAGAGGAGACAGCGCTGCCAGCAGAACGGCCGCACTTCAAAGCACGAGAGACCGCCCTCCCCCCTCTCTCTCTCTCTCTATCTGGGCGAGAGCCCTTCCCCTGAAAGCCAGCCTATCTGCCGCTGCCCCGACTCCCACCCGCAGACAGGACAGCACCCGGGCCACTGCTCTATGGCCGCACACTGACCCCCATACACCTTCATAGGAAGCACACCAGGGAAAGGGGAGTATGGGCTGATTCTCCTTCAGCACTACCTATTCTGGTCTAAAGGGTGCATTGCCTCAACGTTTCACATCCAGGGACCACAATAAAATAGGCTGTGAGAACTCAAAGGTGAGGTGAGTAGAGGTAAGGCAGGAAGAAATGGGCTAAACAGAAGTGGGAAGAGGTGAGGTGAGTAGAGATAAGGCAGGAAAAAATGGGCTAAACAGAAGCGGGAAGAGGTGAGGTGAGTAGAGATAAGGCAGGAAGAAATAGGCTAAAAAGAGGTGAGGTGAGTAGAGATAAGGCAGGAAGAAATGGGCTAAAGAGAAGTGGGTAGAGGTGAGGTGAGTAGAGATAAGGCAGGAAAAAATGGACTAAACAGAAGCGGGAAGAGGTGAGGTGAGGTGAGTAGAGATAAGGCAGGAAGAAATAGGCTAAAAAGAGGTGAGGTGAGTAGAGATAAGGCAGGAAGAAATGGGCTAAACAGAAGCGGGAAGAGGTGAGGTGAGTATTGGTAAGGCAGGAAGAAATAGGCTGAACAGAAGCAGGAAGAGGTGAGGTGAGTAGAGGTAAGGCAGGAAGAAATAGGCTAAAGAGAAGTGGAAAGAGGTGAGGTGAGGTAAGGCAGGAAGAAATGGGCTAAACAGAAGCAGGAAGAGGTGAGGTGAGTATAGGTAAGGCAGGAAGAAATGGGCTGAACAGAAGCGGGAAGAGGTGAGGTGAGTAGAGGTAAGGCAGGATAGGCTAAAGAGAAGTGGAAAGAGGTGAGGTAAGGCAGGAAGAAATGGGCTAAACAGAAGCAGGAAGAGGTGGGGTGAGTAGAGGTAAGGCAGGAAGTAATAGGCTAAAGAGAAGTGGAAAGAGGTGAGGTAAATAGAGATAAGGCAAGAAGAAATAGGCTAAACAGAAGCGGGAAGAGGTGAGATGAGTAAAGTTAAGGCAGGAAGAAATAGGCTGAACAGAAGCGGAAAGAGGTGAGGTAAGTAGAGATAAGGCAGAAAGAAATAAGCTAAACAGAAGAGGTCAGTGGAGGTAAGGCAGGAAGAAGTGAGTAAGGTTAGAAGAGCCTTTATCACTAACACCTGACCTACAGTATGTATAGCAACCCCAATTGACACACAGAGACAATACAGTTTGGCATAATGTTTCTATGCTAAATGTGAGATGGGCCCCAGGCATCCCAGTCCGACAATTCAAAGTGGACTGTCTGACACTTCAACACGGACTGGCAATGTCCTTTAACCAGAGGGGCTAGGGATGGTGTAGGTCCTATTTAATCTGTAGCTTAAAGCGAAAGAGGTGTGGGCAGACCCAGAACTCAATCCACTTTTCATAGGGAGACCACCGAGACCCAGGGGGGTTTAGGTAGTCAGTTCTTTGAGTTCTTCCATTAGCCATCCAAGGCGGGGCACAGCGTTTCACGATACAGCAAAAAAATCAAAATCAGTCTTCAGAATGGCTAAAGGGAGTGCCCTACCCTTTATTGGGATGCCTCTGGTGAACCCTGGCACATAGGGTTACATCTCAAGGTACATCCCACTGCTTGTCCCCTACTCGGTCCACCTTCCAGGGTTCTTGTCCACTGGGTCTTCCTCCCTCCAGCCACTGAAGACCTCCTGGCTCCAGCCTATCATGAGGGGTACTCCTCCTCAGTGACTTTTAGGGCCCCATCGGGTAGGAAATGCTTTAGCAGTGCTTCCGTAGCACCCCTCTAGAGGGTACCAGCCAGTGCTTCTCCCTTCTGGGCACTGGCCTCATCCTCTTCAGCCTCCGGGCTCAGCATTTATGTTCTGCTTTCCCAGCTGTAAACTATCTCACATTCCCTTGGTCCCCTTTATATAGGCCTTAGCTCCTCCCAGAGACAACACTGTTGCCACAAACAGTCAGAGTCCTATGACTCATACTACTGTAACATTCCTATTTCCTGTTTTGCACCTACAAGCGTAATTAAAATGTGTCTGCATTTGTCACCTAAACTACCTATTAATCCTTTAACAGTGGTGGGGGATAAGCCACCACCCTGTTACAGATGATTTGGGCAATGCAGTCAAGGGTCTGCCAATAGAAGTCTATGGCAATGCAAGCACAGCATATAGAGATGAGCGAACTTTTCAAAAATTCGATTTGGCTGATTCGCCGAATTTTCCGACAAAATTTGTTTCTGTCCGAATTTATTCGCGACAAATCACTATTAAAAACAGCTATTTCTGAGCTTCTTAGAGCCTCAATAGGGTTGTAAACATTGCTTGAAAGACACACTGGAGTTGGCAGCAGGAGCCCAAACATTGCTTGAAAGACACACTGGAGTTGGCAGCAGAAGCAGCAGGAGTCCAAACATTGCTTGAAAGAGACACTGGAGTTGGCAGCAGCAGGAGGCCAAAAATTGGCTGAATGACACCCTGGAGTTGCAAGCAGCAGGAGCTCAAAATTGCTTGAAAGACACACTGGAGTTGGCAGCAGCAGGAGCCCAAACATTGCTTGAAAGACACACTGGAGTTGGCAGCAGGAGCCCAAGCATTGCTTGAAAGACACACTGGAGTTGGCAGCAGGAGCCCACAAATTGGCCAAAAGACACACTGGAGTTGAAAGCAGCAGCAGCAGGAGCCCAAAATTGCCAAAAAGACACACACTGGAGTTGGCAGCAGCATTAAGAGAACATATACAGATTTTCGGCACAGATATCTTATCCGAAGAATATTAATAAAAAGTAAGAGTAACGTAAAGCATTTTCTCAATAATTACTTGTGGTCTGATGCGGAGGAATGTCTGTAACTGGAGAGCAGCGCCTTAAATCTGTTTTGCACGATCCATATTTCTTTAGTGTTGGTCTGGCCCCATGATCAATCTACTCTAATGCATCCGGCATTGGTGGGTGGAAATCTTGGCTGATCCATGCCCGATTCATTTCCACACAGGCCAGTCTCTGAAAGAAAAAAAAAATTTTGAAGCATACTGGAGCACATTGAATTGCTCTCATCAGAGCATCACTTACGCACATTTAAGAGTTTCATCACTTTGTTCGTGCTAAAGTCTTCAGGGACTAGTTACTACTTAGTGAAAGACCATAGATAGTTACACACCTGCTGCTCTTATCGACAAATCCTGTTTTAAGTGTAGTGTAGCATTTTGTCCTCCCCTCATATACGCACTAAGTATGTCAGGCAGAGAAGTGGCAGGATGGGCACAGAGAAGTTGCAGAGGCCTAAATTCCTCAAGCAGAGGTTGCAGCAGACTAGGGGTGAGTGGCAGCAGGAGTCTCAGTTAAAGGACTGATCTCCCAGGATCAGCTAGCGGTCGTGTCTTGACCTGCAACCCATCTGCCATCATCCATTGGTTAACACCACTGCATCACAAGTGACATCTGACACCCCTAGTCAACTGTCGGTTATGTCTTATGCTTAGGGTTTAGCTCCACTATTCAGTGAGGACGATCTGATAATCAGAAAAATCAGCAGCTACTGCCCAGCCAAGAAGTGGAGGAGACACTCGCCGCTTCTTCCACTAGGCAGGCAAGTAGTGATGAGGAGAGTGGCGTGGTAGGTGTTGCAAGCGTTTTGGCTTCTTAAGCAGACACTGTTGAGGAACCTGAGGATCAGTGAGTTTTGAGGGCACTTTTAAAGGCTTGGCGTGATGGAGAGTGACAGATTTAGCGGCCAGCATGGTGGCAGAAGGGGAAAGTATGAAGGCAAATGTGCTCAGGGTAGACCACTTGCGTGGCAGGCTATCTTCCCAGGAGGTAGTGGAAGAGGGTCCCTGGAGCTGGCGGCGGCGGCGGCAGCAGCAGTGAATTAGAGCGGACTGTTGGTAGGAAAAATCAGCTACAAGGCCATGTGGCAGTTTTTCATCAAGCATCCGCAGGAGGTTAACATGGCTATATGAAAGATGTGTAGGCAGAAGTTGAAGTGTGGCCAGGGTCCCAATGTTGGACCCACAGCCCTGCGTCAACATTTGCAGCGTCACCATAAAGCGGCCTGGGAGAGTTGGCTCCAAAGTGGTGGTGCAGCCTGCTGCATTACCCAGTGGCACGCCGCTCTCTGTTCCAGCCAGCCAAGGCTCCACCACCTCCTGTGTGTCATACCCATCCTCTGTCGCTCCAGATGCTCCTCCTCCTCTTAATCCGAGTCAGTCATTCCGCCAGCAATCCATTGGCCAAGCCATGTCCAAGAGACAACAGTATGTGCCCACTCATCCAACGTGCAGAAGCTAAATGTGCTCCTGTATAAGTTGCAGGTGCTGCAGTCCCTCCCTTTTGAGTTGGTGGACCTTTCAGAGAACTGATGGCTTGTGCCGAGCCGAGGTGGAGAGTCCCATGCTGTCATTTCTTTGCGAAGAAGGCAGTACCAGCCCTGTACAATTTTGTTGAACAGAAGGTGGGCCAGTCCTTTAGCCTGTCAGTGTGTACCAAAGTGCACAGCAATGCCTACGTCTGGAGCTGTAACTACGGTCAGGGACAATACATATCCTTTAAGGCCCACTGGGTGATTGTGGTTTCTGCACAACCACAACAGCAACTTGGACAGGTCCCTCCGCTGTGGCCTCCACGCTCCTAGGCCTTTGTGCCTGTGACAGTGCACTTGCACTTAGCAATGGTGTCACAGAAAAAAGTGGCTAGTTGTCAATTACATATTAATAGTTAACATTTATCTTATTTGAACATATTTATAATAATAACATATAATAACATATAACATAGCAACAATAACATCTAACATAATAACAGTAACATATAAAATTTATCAAAAAAGTTTTTTTCCTATTTTGTATTTTTTAAAAACATATATATATATTTTTTTTTTATTTATTTTTTATTATTTTTTTCCATTGCCTTTTTTTTAATATTTTGTTAATTTTTGTACATTTTTTTTTTTTTTGTATTTTGTTTTTTTTAAATATTTTTTTTTTTTTAGTTTTTTTTTCCCAGTGCCCTTCCAGCCTACTATGTGTGCAGGACACAACGGTTTCACGCTGTTCTTCACATGGCTTGCCTTGAGCCACAGAGCCACACATGGGAGGAACTGCGACAAGGAAGCCTGAGCCATGCGTCCTGCCATGGCACACATCAATCTAGTCGTCAAGCGTTTTCTGAAGTCTTCTCCCCATCTGCAAGACATCCTAACAACGGGAAGTAAACTTTGCATGCACTTCAGCCACTCCTACACCGCCAAGCACACCCTTCTTGAGCTTCAGCGTCAGAACGGTATCCCCAAACATAGTCTGATTTGCGATGTTTCCACCCGTGGGAATTCCACCCTCCATATGCAGGATCGACTATAGGAACAGAGAAAAGCCATCACAGATTTCTTGATGATCCAAACGGATAGGGGGACTCCCCTGTGTAACTTCAATGTAAACCAGTGGCAGCTCATACGTGACACCTGCCGTTTGCTCAGGCCCTTTGAGGAAGCTACTTTATTAGTCAGTCGCCAGGACTATGAGATGAGCGATGTGATTCCACTACTTCATGTACTACACATGTTGGAAACCATGGCTGGTCAGGGCACTGGAGACATGGCGCATACATTTCATAGCCACATGAAGCCTGTGGGGGCTGAAGTGGAGGAGGAGGAGGGGGTGGGGCACAGCGAAGCACAGTTTAGGTTTGACAAAATGGCCATTTTATCTAGTCATCTGACAGGAGAGGAGGAGAAGCCACAGGAGCTAGAGGGTTGTGAGGAAGGCGAGACAGAGGAACCAGACACACCGTGGCAGTTTGCAGTGGAGATGGAGACAGGTAGTCCCTCCGAGTCACTTGCACAAATGGCACGATGCATGCTCATGTGCTTGCGTAGTGACCGCAGAGTTGTCTCCATTTGTCAGTGGGATGACTTCTGGCTCTCCACCTTATTGGACCCTCGCTTCCAGCACAAAATGGGGGCATTTTTTAAACCCGCCGAGAGGGAGGACAAACTGACCTACTACAAAGACATTCTACGTAGTCAGTTGGCTGATGCCTATCTGCGCCATGGTCCATACTCTCGCAGGTCTGACTCGGGGGGAACAGCAGCTCCATCAGCAGCAGCCTCAGTCTTCAGTCGCTAATGAGTAGCTTTCTACACCCGCATAGTGAGTCTACTCATGAGCAGCATGAAGACCTGGAGCAGGACCTGAAACAGCAGGTCGTGTCATACCTTGACATGACCATGCCAACACACCTTGAGGATCCGGTGGACTTCTGGGCTGCCAAACTTGACTTGTGGCCGCAACTAGCAGAGTTTGCCCTGGAAAAGCTGTCCTGCCCGGCCAGTAGTGTGCCATCTGAGCGGGTGTTTAGTGCGGCGGGGGCCATAGTCATGCCAAGGAGAACTTGTCTGTCCACGAATAATGTGGAGAGACTCACCTTTTTGAAGATGAATCAGGCATGGTTCAACCAGGATTTCCAGCCAACAATGGCTGATCCATGGTAGCTCCTTATGCTGCTGCCAACTCCAGGGTGTGTCTTTGAGGCAATATATGGGCTCCCTATGCTGCTGCCAACTCCTGGGTGTGTCTTTCAGGCAATATATGGGCTCCTAATGCTTCTGCTGCCAACTCCAATGTGAGCACTCTTAAAAGACGCATGCTAGCATATTTGGGAGGCAATGGCTGCTGGCAAAGTGACTTTCTTTACAAAATGCAACCAGTTAATAGACAGGTACTCTTGAAATATTACTGCTAGTGTTTGGGATGCCCCCTCCTCACATACAGAGGAGGCCTCCCTTGATTGTGGAAAAGTGACGTTAATTATAAAATGCAAGCAGTTATTAGACAAGTAGTCTTGAGATATTTATGCTAGTGTTTGGGATGCCCATGTGGGCTGGGGTTTTTACAGCAGACGCAGAAACAATTCAAACTGCAATATATTTATGAGAAATAGCCTTTAAAAGCTGCTTTAGTGTAACAGATAGGGTCAAATGTGCAGGTTTGGGATACCCTGTGGCCTGGTGTTTTTACAGCACACACAAAAACCGTTCCAACTGCGATATATTTATGAGAAATAGCCTTTAAAAGCTGCTTTAGTGTAACAGATAGGGTCAAATGTGCTGGTTTGGAATACCCTGAGGCCTGTTTTTTTTACAACACACACAAAAACAATTCATGTGATATGTGTTTAGCCAGCTCACCAACCTTATATGCGCACGGACAGGGGAGATCCTGCATCAACTCCTCCAAACATAAGTAGAGTCCAAAGCAAGTTTGTCCAGCGTATCCATAAAATTCTATATAACCTTTATTGAAGACTCATTAAAATCCAGATCCATCAAAATCGGGTGTACATGGCCTGAGGCATGAAGGCAGGAAAACGTTACGCGTTTCAGGCCCGGGTAGGCCCTTAATCATACAACTAATGGGGCGAGCAAGAGGTCCTTAAATATAAAACAAGACTAGCAATCAACCAATCTGAAAGGGGGAAAAAAGGGGGGGGATTGAGACTTACCTCCCGCCAAGACGCCACCTGGGGAGAGCTGATGGGCCTTTGATCCGGACGGGGATCATACCTCCTATCTCCTGGATGGCCGCCTGGCGCCCATAGCTTAATTAACAGCGGAAGCGTGTGGATATAATACCCGCCGAGGGCGCCGCAGGCCGAGACACGGAACAAAACTCCGTGCTCACTATTATCCAATTGGTCACCTAAGAACCAATAAGATCGGGTGCCTGAGCAAGCGTCAAATGACGCTGCAGGTCTGTGAATGAATGAGCGTCAAATGACGCTAGGAACTGGGGAGGATACGCCCAGCTGATAGTAAAAGAGAAAACAGCAATCCCTTGCCACGGACATGTGCAGGCCAGAACAAAAAGCTTGTAATCACAGCGTTTATTAATGCTAAGTTCTGGGGAATATGTAATACATAAACATATGAGAATACTATCCACCAGAGGCGGCGCAGGCCGAGACACGGAAGAACACACCGTGCTCAGTGTTATACAATTGGTCACCGAGTAACCAATAGGAACGCGTGCCTAGGCAAGCGTCAAATGACGCTACAAGTCTATGAATGAATGAGCGTCAAATGACGCTGCGGACTGGAGAAAAAATTACGCCCAGCACTTGGTGAAAAAGTACAACAATCCCTTACAACAGGCGTACACGAGCGAGACTAGAAGGGCTTATGACAGCAGCGTTATTAAAGCTGGATGCTCAAAATATATTGTATGTAAAAAAGGAGGTATGATCCCCATCCGGGTCAAAGGCCCATCAGCTCTCCCCAGGTGGCGTCTTGGCGGGAGGTAAGTCTCATCCCCCCCCCTTTTTTCCCCCTTTCAGATTGGTTGATTGCTAGTCATGTTTTATATTTAAGGACCTCTTGCTCGCCCCATTAGTTGTATGATTAAGGGCCTACCCGGGCCTGAAACGCGTAACGTTTTCATGCCTCAGGCCATGTACACCCGATTTTGATGGATCTGGATTTTAATGAGTCTTCAATAAAGGTTATATAGAATTTTATGGATACGCTGGACAAACTTGCTTTGGACTTTACAAAAACAATTCAAACTGCAATATATGTATGTGAAATAGCCTTTAAAAGCTGCTTTAGTGTAACAGATAGGGTCAAATGTGCAGGTTTGGGATACCCTGAGGCCTGTTTTTTTACAGCATACAAAAACAATTCAAACTGCAATATATTTATGAGAAATAGCCTTTACAAGCTGCTTTAGTGTAATAGATAGGGTCAAATGTGCAGGTTTGGGATACCGTGCGGCCTGGTGTTTTTACAGCACACACAAAAACAATTCAAACTGCGATATAATTATGATAAATAGCCTTTAAAAGCTGCTTTAGTGTAACAGATAGGGTCAAATGTGCTGGTTTGGGATACCCTGAGGCCTGTTTTTTACAGCACACACAAAAACAATTCAAACTGCAATATATTTATGAGAAATAGCCTTTAAAAGCTGCTTTAGTGTAACAGATAGGGTCAAATGTGCAGGTTTGGGATACCCTGAGGCCTGGTGTTTTTACAGCACACACAAAAACAATTCAAACTGCAATATATTTATGAGAAATAGCCTTTAAAAGCTGCTTTATTGTAACAGATTGGGTCAAATGTGCAGGTTTGGGATACCCTGAGGCTTGTTTTTCTTACAGCACACACAAAAACAATTCAAACTGCAATATATTTATGAGAAATAGCCTTTACAAGCTGCTTTAGTGTAACAGATAGGGTCAAATGTGCAGGTTTGGGATACCGTGCGGCCTGGTGTTTTTACAGCACACACAAAAACAATTCAAACTGCAATATATTTATGAGAAATAGCCTTTAATAGCTGCTTTAGTGTAACAGATAGGGTCAAATGTGCAGGTTTGGGATACCCTGCGGCCTGGTGTTTTTACAGCACACACAAAAACAATTCAAACTGCAATATATTTATGATAAACAGCCTTTAAAAGCTGCTTTAGTGTAACAAATAGGGTCAAATGTGCTGGTTTGGGATACCCTGAGGCCTGTTTTTTTACAGCACACACAAAAACAATTCAAACTGCAATATATTTATGAGAAACAGCCTTTAAAAGCTGATTTAGTGTAACAGATAGGGTCAAATGTGCAGGTTTGGGATACTGTGTGGCCTGTTTTTTTACAGCACACACAAAAACAAATTCAAACTGCAATATATTTATGAGAAATAGCCTTTAAAAGCTGCTTTAGTGTAACAGATAGGGTCAAATGTGCTGGTTTGGGATGCCCATGTGGGCTGGTGTTTTTACAGCACACACAAAAACAGTTCAAACTGCAATATATTTATGAGAAATAGCCTTTAAAAGCTGCTTTAGTGTAACAGATAGGGTCAAATGTGCTGAAATAGTATGCCCATGTGGGCTGGGGTTTTTACAGCAGACACAAAAAAAATTAAAACTAATCGAGTTATAAGAAATGCTTGTGTGTAACAGATAGGGTTAAATATGCCACTGCCAAGATTCGATGCACAGTGGCCAGGAATATTTACAGCACAAACAAAAGCAATTTAAAACTGATCTGGCAAAAGTGAAATGAAAATAAAAAAAAAGTTTCCCTGTCACTTTCTCTGCTGTCCCTGCCTGGATCGTTCCCGATTTTTCCCTATCTTTCCCTGGCTCTCCCTGGGTCTCTGTGGGTCTCCCTGCCTCTCTGTTAGTCTCTCCCTGTCTGTAGCAAGCTCCGTTCTGGACGCAATACAACGCTGAATTGCGCACAGGCAAGATGGCCGCCGTTTATATAGCACTGTGATGTCACCGGGCTTCCTGACTGCTGATCAGCTGCATGTGACCTTCCCATGATAACTTGCCTCAGGGGATATGTCCGGACATGTCCATCCACCATTTTACAATGGCTGTAATTGAAATAAATGGAGTTTAAAGGAAAACTTCGAACGATCGAACCGCTGGAAAATTCAGATTCGTTCAGAATCGAATTTTTCCTGAAATTCGGAACGAATTCGGATTCGTCCGGATCGATTTGCTCATCCCTAACAGCATATAAAGCAGTGTACCTGCTTTGCATTGGCATTGTCAAAGACTGAAGATTATGCACATGGAAGGGAAGGGAAAATAAATGCCATAATTATATACTGGGTAAGACTACTGTGGAAAAGTAAACTTAACTGTAGCAACAACTGCCAAGGAAAAGAATACAGGGTAATGGGGTTTATCAAGAGAAGCATACAGTAGGTGCATATGACAAGAGCATCATTGTACCACTCTGCAAGTGGTCAGACCCAGGCTGGTGTCAGCGCTGGGCATACCTGGGCAAGTGCCAGGGCTCTTGACATCTTCAGGGGCCCATCCAGGCTTGAGCTGGACTAAGGGTTGATTCTGTCACTGGTGAAGCAGGTGTCCCATGTGCAGACCTGCTCACGGCTGGTTTAGGGACCAGAGGATCATCAGCAGCAATGGAGAATGTGGTAGGGAATTGACGTTGATTGATGGCAGCGTATAAGGTGGCAACGTCCAGGGGACAACTGGTAGTGTAGAAGGTGATGAGGCTGATCAGCAGCAATGGAGGAAATGGGAAGGACATAAAAATGTAGAAGACAAGTATGATCAGCGGGAGAATCGATGGCCAGAATTGTGTCCATGGAGAAGACAGTGCCACTGATCACCCAGCAGTGGATGACCCAACTGTGGTCAGTCCCTATAACAACGTTTAAGACCTACACAGTTTACACATTATTTTGCCAAATGTTAGATTAGTGGTCTCTCCATAGTAATTATCCAACTGTTGTGGGAAATTCACCTGACCTACAGTAAACTCCCTATTGACAAGAGGAAGATGAGAGACACCAGACCCAACAATGAAGACGACCACTTCAGCATTGCAGTACCACAGGCTGATCAGCTTCATGCCACGTCATACTGATGCAGTCATTTATGCAAAATGAGTCCTGAGCAAGTTTTGCGTGCATACACTCTATAAAATGTTTGGTATGCCAACATTTCAGTAGGCCAGAATATTCTTATATTTTTGCAGTTACTAAATTGTGTATTTTTATTCACTGTAAGCCATAAGCATCAAAATTTAAAGAAATAAATGCCTAAAACGGATCACCCTGTGTGTAATGATTCTATAAAAGTTTCACTTTTTGAATTGAATTACAGAAGTCCAACTATCAAACATATCTATTATCTTACTAATTAACAGTAATATTTACTCTAGCGCTTCCACCCAGTGCTTGCTAGCTGTAACAGAGGCACCCAACAGCTTCAAGCAGCTGCTCCTCCTGGTCACAACAGCTATTTATTTTACTTGGGTTTTCATTAGGGTTTCCCAACTTTCCTCTGGTGGTACCCATAAAGCACTGCAGACAAGCCACTGCTCCAATAAAATGCCAAAAATTCAACAAGCTGCAGATATGTTTCATCTTGGCATAATGGCATTGCTGGCAAAAAAATTGTACCGTTGGGCCATGTGGAGTACTTATAGGGGGTCAATTAAGCACCAGATCAAAAACATGTGCTATTTATTAGGAGAAAAACTGCCATTAACTTTCATTTTCTAACTTGGGGCTGATTCTCCTACCTTCCAATGAAGTTGTAATGGTGTCTTTAGGTGTGGTGCCTGTGATAATTGAGAAAAGGGCAAGCTGGAATCAATGAAAAAATGGGTTGGGAAACATTGGCTTACATTATGAAGACAGTATCTAGTTCACTCTGGAGTTGTAAACATTTCTCATATAAGACTACTGTAGTAAATGATTGTGACTCGAATTCTTGGATGAGGGCCAGTGCTAAAGATAACATGGCCTTCACCAAGACCTGGTTACTGCATTGCTGGTAAAATGTTCATTCACTTTGTTCTAATTTAAACTTGGCTTTATTACTGTGATATTTTCTAACATTCAAAAAATAGTAAAATGATGGTGCCATGTGAAATTTCTGTACTGCTTGGTAAGTTAAAGGCTGTAATCCACTAGATCAGAAGTTGGCACTACACTTCTGCCAGGCATGAAACAGTAACTGCTGTGACAGACTTCACCCTTTTTGGTGTTCTATTAGCACAGTGCAGCTGTTGTATCAGCCAGTGGGAATGCCAGCTACAGTACAAATGCAGGAGTGAAATGTAGGTCATAGCTATAACTAGCAGCGTCCACTTACAGATCACAGATCTAGAATATGCAGCTAGTATGATGAGTATATGCTGTACATTTCCCTTGTTTGCCAACAAAGCTCATAGATATACTCATATAGGCACTACAGATCTCACACTGACAGGCAAAGCACGTAACAGTAAATGTTTTGATGTCTCATTCATCCATATCATTATATAACTGCAATACTAAATCAAAGCAAGTTGGTCGCCTTGCTTTATTACTAAAAACATATGTATTACATTTTACATATGAAATTTACATTTTACAATCTACATTTTAAAGCCAAAGGGTTTGAGTAACTTTTATTTTAAAGTATAATGTACTTTTCAGCCTTTTCTCGCCTAGTAACTCCTAGAAACAAAAAGTTCCAATGAACTACCCCCAAGAAGGTGATATGAATGTTAGGCAGGTTATGGGCCCTGTAGTCTCTTTAACGCAAGAAGGAATAATGTTAAAGTTGTGGCACTAAACATCTTGGTGTACCCCTTCAGCCTGTGGCTCGTACCTCCTGGGCCCGGCAGGTTGAGAAACAGTGCCCTAGAACAGTGGTTCTCAACCTTTTTATTCCAAGTACCCATTTGCGACAAGAAGCTTCAACCAAGTATCACCAAGACTGGGATCAATTGTAAACAGTACCAAAATAAGTAGGCCCCAGGTCTCATAGTAAGTGTGTATCCCCCCAGATCGCCCCATACACTCACCTTCCTTTCGTTCCCACAACGCAGACCTGGGCGAGAGCAGGTGCGCTGAGCCAATCAGCTCCCTTGCTTTTACTCGGCTCCACTGATGGCTAAGCCACCTGGACGGCTAAACAGCCCAGCCGCACCCCAGGGGAGCCGAGTGCGCCGCCAGCCGCATCCCATTTAGAAAGGCTGGGTGTTGACATGCGCACAGCTAGAGGTGAGTGGGGATTGCGATTGCACCGCAGAGACAGGGCGAGGGCTCTGGGAGAAAGTAAGTAAAACTGGTGAAATTTAGGATGCCCCAAGGAGTGGAACTCTGAAGGCCCTGTAGTCTTTTAGACTCCTGGGCCTCCAATGTTCCTCTTTACAATAATCTACCAGACCGGTTAGACAACCCCTGTTTGGTGTGTCCCTGAACACCGCCATGTACCCTCCGGCGTACGTCCACCATAGGTTGAGAAACAGTCCCTTAGAACAGAGGTTCCAAGCCTTTTTTTCATCAAGTACCACTTTCCATTTTCCAGTTATATCAAGCACCACCTGGGTGTGTGGGTTGTCTGTTACACAAAACAGCCATTTAAAATGAATGAAACACACAAAATGCATAAAAATAGTTTTCAAAACTTTTTGGAGCAGTTTTGCACTTGTGTAGCAAATCGGGCTTGTGTCAAGTATAGATGGCAGCAGATCAAGTTGGTGTACAGGTCAGATTGCTGCCTTGTCGAATACCACCTGATAAAAGTATTGTCGATGATACTAGTACCACTGTTTGGGAACCCTTTCACTAGAACAATTAAAATAAACCAAATCACATACTATATATAAGGATATATATAGTTGAATTCCTTATTTTCTAGTAGAGAAATAAAACACAACATTTTCACTGCCTCTCTATGACCTGCAGCCCATTGGGCTTGCTGGGCCAGGGGTCGCTCAGTCAAGTCTGTAGTGTGGTCATATAAGGCAGGGGATGCAGGAGAGGTGTGTATGGCCTGCCCAGGTACAATTTGACTGGAGTCCCTCTTTAGCTTTTTTTTGTAATGGACTATAACGTTTTATATACAATTCCTTAATAAATATAATTTTCTTGAACAGGAAGATTATATAATTATTGTTTTTACTATTGTCCTAAAAATATATCATGTTTATTCAATATGTAAGATAGAAACGTTTGTGGGTAGATGGTGAAGGTATTAAAGGAGATTAATGTATTCTATAGAAATGTATTGGATAGTTCTCTCAGTTTTAATCTTTAAAGGGAAAAGTCCACTTAGGATGGCATTCTTTGCCAGTCATCTGGCATTCTGCATTCTGGAACATCTCTGCAGGATGCACTACTTTTTTTAGGTATTTGTAATACAATTTTATGGGTATCCATAACCATGTCTGGAGTATTTTTATTAGAAATGTGAAAAGAATGTTTAGACCATTTGGAAGCAGTTAGCGTCAAATGCCTGTACATTAAAAGAACATATTTGTTAGGGGTTATACAATATACTGGCATCTAGCCAGAGCATGCCCTTACTCTCTCTCACACAGAGCAATTATTAAATGTGTCAACAAGTGCACTGCTATTAAAAATCATTTACAGGCTTTAAAGTATGCTTCATACACACTTACAAGTCTACATTATGAGAAATCTAGCATATTTATGCTTATTTAATTGGACCCTATAAAGAGTACCACTGATATACATTAACTCATTGTAAGCAGTGACACTCATAACAGAAAACATAATATATAACATAAAAACATAAAATATAATAATTCTTGTGATATGGCCTGGGTATTTCAGATTAACCTCCTGTATGAATACAAGAAAGAGTTTGGGAAAGTGTGTGTCACTGGCAGATGTTGCCCTAAATGAAGGAAGCGCACTGGATTACTGTGCTTAGTTGCACCCGGCGGGGGTTAACCTACAGTACAGGCCAACTTTATAGGTAGATTTATAGGTCGATAGAAATACAAACATGCTATTAAAGTGTCTTGTGTTGATTCCTGACCCACCCTTCTGACTTATCCATTCCACCCACCTACCTGTCTGCCCACTCATCTCACCCATCTACCAATCTACCCACCCACCAGCTGACCTACCTGCGGAACAAAACACACCAGCAGCTGGATTGGCATACCCTGCCGTGTGAAACCCCCCAGTTCACCCATTACAACTCACCTTCCCACATTCCAACTGCGCATATGCGTGTTCTTATCGAATGAGGGCCACCTGCTATGATTACTTAATTTGGCAGGTGGCATTCATTGTTTTGAATGGGGAGCATGAGCTACCACATCCCCTGCATTCCTGCCGTTGTGCAAGTGCTCCTGCCCAAGCCATTCAGATCCATTCAAGTCTATAGGAGCCGCCTGCCGAATGACATATTGGATGAGATCCTACACGTGCCATCGCTGCATGGAAAGGTGAGTTGTAGAGGGCAAACTGGGGGGCTTTACACTGCAAGGCATCTCAATTTGGGGACACAGAGCAAAACCTGGGAAAGTCAAATTCCCAGGTTTTGTTCTGCTTTAAAGTGGACCAAAATTCCTATCCTGGGCTTTGGGGCATCCCAATTTGGCATGCCCCATTGTGTGAAACCCCGACAATCACTGGTAATACATACCTTGCTGGTATTCCCATGGTGCAGTTGTGACACAATCAGCTTCTCTGACTGCACATATTAACTTGGCTCGGTCCACTCTGCATCCCTGGGCATGTGTTTCAGGAGTGGGAGGGTGCCCGCATGCGCTTGGGAGTGCAGGCCTAGGTGATCAATGTGGCCAAGCCAAAGGGAGAGAGGGAGGGAGCAAAGCAAGGGTGTCTGAAGCAGGAGCTTGAGCTCTTACAGACCCCCACCCATTATGCTGATTATTAGGGATGAGCGAATCGATCCGGACGAACCCGGATTCGTGCCAAATTTCATGAAAAACTAGATTCTGAACGAATCCGAATTTCCCCGCGATTCGATCGATCAAAGTTTTCCTTTAAACTCCATTTATTTCAATTACAGGCATTCTAAAATGGTGGAAGCACATGTCCGGACATATCCCCTGGGGCAAGGTATCATGGGAAAGTCACATGCAGCCTATCAGCAGCCAGGAAGCCCGGTGACGTCACCGTGCTATATAAACCGGCGGCCATCTTCCTTGTGCGCATTTCAGCGTTCTATTGCGGCCAGAGCACAGCTGGTTACAGACAGGGACAGAGAGTTAGAGATAGGTAGGGAGAGTCAGAGAGGCAGACAAAGAGGTAGACAGAGCCAGGGAAAGATAGGGAAAAACCAGAACGATCCAGGGACAGCATCCAGGGACAGCATCCAGGGACAGCATAGAAGTGACAGGGAATTTTTTTTTTTAATTTTCATTAGCCAGATCAATGCAAAAGATTGGGCTCAAGGACCCAGGTCCCGAAACCCAAACAACAGGAGCACCAGTGAAATCAATGATAATAAATGTACTATTTATTGTGCAAAATCTCATTAGATCAAAAAGGACAAAGACATGACACACAATACAATATACAACATGTTAAAAACACTGCCTAACCCCAAAATACATCCAGTGAAGCCAAAGCATCAACATATATCTGGGAAACTCCTATTCTATTAAAACATTTAACACAACCACTGTTAATGTGCCGGCACAGAAAAACCCTCCTTCCCCAAAGAAAAGGGGGGGGAAGGAGAGGGGGGAGCCCCCCGCTAAGTCTAAATAATAAAATAACGATGCATAAATATCAACCTCAATTCATATCCATATTAACAACAACAAATCCAAAGTTGCAGTGAATGTGAAGTATATACAATAAGTGAAAAGTAAATATATATACAAATAGTCATAAACTGTATGATAAGTGTAAAAAAAAATATATATATGTATATTTGAAGTGAATCTTAGTCATGAACACAAAATACCACAACCAAAACGAGACATATCAAAAAATAAACTAACACAAATAGAACCAACAGTAAGGCAAATACTTAGCCGGACAGTGGCAAAATCACGTAAGATGAGGAGTAGGGGAGGCAGAGGGGACACCTTCGATCGCGGCCGCCCGTGCCGCTTCGCTGGGTGAGTAAAATGCATCTAAAACAGTTTAAGTACCTGGTGTGTGTGGCTCAAATTGGCGCCATCCGGCAGGTGCTAATGAAACGCATCTGCGTTCCAGAGCCTGCCCCGCGCGGCGGAAATGACGTCATATGTACCCGGATGTGATGTAGGGCCGGTATCTATGAAACGACGCTGTCAATCTAGAAGGGGTTCTTTTGTATTCAGGGTTATGTAAGGCCGGTGTACGTCACCAGGCCCAACCCACCTATCACCCACATCATACCACGCTTTATACCGGCGCTTAAACATCACATCAGGGTCCGATCAGGAGCCATCATATCAGAGCGGCTCCTTGCAGGGGTGCCCCGTGTCAGCACATCCCGCGATCGCCCACACAGCGGCCCCTAAGAGCAAGATAGCTCCCGAGCCAGGTGTGGGCGAGCGTGGGAGGGCGCACAGGGCGCCCAACTGCAGGGGCGCAGAATCTAATTTATGTATATTTGGCCACCAATCCAGATACAAAAACCCAAACAACATTAACTATGATCTATAATACTTGATATCATCATGAATGTCTAACTATAACAAAATAATAATCATGAATGCATATACTTAACAATGGCCTCAAACCGATATTACAAGAATAGCATGATATTCTAATTCTATTATTATATAAACATCATATGCCTACAATATTCACTACACAGCAAGTCTCATGGCTTACATAAGTCCTCCCTAATAATGTATCTATACGTTGACTTGTACAGAAAAAATAAATAAATAAAGGGATGGAAGAGGGCAAACAAAAGGGAAAGCAAAAAGAGGGGAAGGGGGGAGGGAAAAAAGTAAAGGAATAACAGGAAGGAAAAAAGGGAAAAGGAATATTGGATGATCAAAATTATATGCACTCATAAGAAAAGTTGGGGCCTAAGAAACGAACAAACGGAGAGGGTCCTGGTCAAAGTCGTCTGTGGTTAGTCCATATGTGGAAACAAGGGCCAATCCTGGTCTGATCTTCTTGTTGCCATGGAGACATGATGAAATGTGTCGAGACTTCTGGATGCCACAGGAAAAAAGAAAAAGGCACCCAAACGAGGATTTCATAGTTGCCAGCTGTCACTACCACATCCCTTGGTGAATTCTGATCCCAGCATATACTGTTGGGAACAATGTGAGAGTGTAAATAACCTATATGGCTGTATTTAAATAAACACACTAAAAAGCTGAAAAACAAATGTGAGCGTCACACAAATAGAGCAATGCATACAATGAAACAAAACCAAACAAAAGTGCCGGAACCCACTCCCATGCACATGTCATCTCATGCGGGTGTCCCATCCCAACCCAGGAATTGTGTCACACATCTAAAGATACATGTGCATGTGAATCCCAATTAATACCACTAAAACCCAAACCAATCCCATAAAGCAAGGGATTATTATTTCTCAACCCTATCATAAATCCATAAACATTTTTTAAGAAAGTCACTACACAAAACGTGCCCCATAATAAAACCATAGTGTAAATCTACTGGTGAGGGCATGTGAAGGCATGTGGCCATCTGCCTCCCCTACTCCTCATCTTACGTGATTTTGCCACTGTCCGGCTAAGTATTTGCCTTACTGTTGGTTCTATTTGTGTTAGTGACTAAGATTCACTTCAAATATACATATATATATATTTTTTTACACTTATCATACAGTTTATGACTATTTGTATATATATTTACTTTTCACTTATTGTATATACTTCACATTCACTGCAACTTTGGATTTGTTGTTGTTAATATGGATATGAATTGAGGTTGATATTTATGCATCGTTATTTTATTATTTAGACTTAGCGGGGGGCTCCCCCCTCTCCTTCCCCCCCCTTTTCTTTGGGGAAGGAGGGTTTTTCTGTGCCGGCACATTAACAGTGGTTGTGTTAAATGTTTTAATAGAATAGGAGTTTCCCAGATATATGTTGATGCTTTGGCTTCACTGGATGTATTTTGGGGTTAGGCAGTGTTTTTAACATGTTGTATATTGTATTGTGTGTCATGTCTTTGTCCTTTTTGATCTAATGAGATTTTGCACAATAAATAGTAAATTTATTATCATTGATTTCACTGGTGCTCCTGTTGTTTGGGTTTCGGGACCTGGGTCCTTGAGCCCAATCTTTTGCATTGTTTTGATTATTTACAGTGGAGCACAACTTTATTAATTGTGGGCGGTGCACCACTGTGGTGGTCATTAGCCAGATCAGTTTTCAATTCAATTTCTTTGTGCTGTAAATCTGCCTTGCCACTGTGCATCCCATCTATGCAGTGGCTTATGTAACCCTATCTGTTACACACAAGCATTTCTAAAAACTGGATTAGTTTTAATTTAGTTTTGATCACTTTTAAATTGGTGTGCTTTGTGCTGTAAATCTGCCTTGCCACTGTGCATCCCATCTATGCAGTGGCTTATTTAACCCTATCTGTTACACACAAGCATTTCTAAAAACTGGATTAGTTTTAATTTAGTTTTAATATTTTTTGGTCTGCTTTAAATACACCAGCCCACATGGACATCCCAAACCGGCACTTAGCACCCTATCTGTTATACTAAATACGTTTGATCATCCTCAGCTTAATCAAACTATTGCATTTTGAATTGGTTTTTGTCCTGCTTTAAATACACCAGCCCACATGGGCATCCCAAACCTGCACTTAGCACCCTATCTATTATACTAAATACGTTTGTTCATCCTCAGCTTAATCAAACTATTGCATTTTGATTTGGTTTTTGTCCTGCTGCCAAAACACTAGGCCGCAGGGTATCCCAAACCTGCACTTAGCAGCCTATCTGTTATACAAAATACGCTTGTTGCTCCTCAGCTTAATACAACTATTGCATTTTGAATTGGTTTGTGTCCTGCTGCCAAAACACTAGGCCGCAGGGTATCCCAAACCTGCACTTAGCAGCCTATCTGTTATACTAAATACACTTGTTGCTCCTCAGCTTAATCAAACTATTGCATTTTGAATTGGTTTTTGTCCTGCTGCCAAAACACTAGGCCGCAGGGTATCCCAAACCTGCACTTAGCAGCCTATCTGTTATACTAAATACGCTTGTTGCTCCTCAGCTTAATCAAACTATTGCATTTTGAATTGTTTTTTGTCCTGCTGCCAAAACACTAGGCCGCAGGGTATCCCAAACCTGCACTTAGCAGCCTATCTGTTATACTAAATACGCTTGTTGATCCTCAGCTTAATCAAACTATTGCATTTGGAATTAGTTTTTGTCCTGCTTTAAATACACCATCCCACATGGGCATCCCAAACCTGCACTTAGCAGGCCTATCTGTTATACAAAATACGCTTGTTGCTCCTCAGCTTAATCAAACTATTGCATTTTTAATTGGTTTTTGTCCTGCTGCCAAAACACTAGGCCGCAGGGTATCCCAAACCTGCACTTAGCAGCCTATCTGTTATACTAAATACTCTTGTTGCTCCTCAGCTTAATAAAACTATTGCATTTTGAATTGGTTTTTGTCCTGCTGCCAAAACACTAGGCCGCAGGGTATCCCAAACCTGCACTTAGCAGCCTATCTGTTATACTAAATACGCTTGGTGCTCCTCAGCTTAATCAAACTATTGCATTTTGAATTGGTTTTTGTCCTGCTGCCAAAACACTAGGCCACAGGGTATCCCAGACCTGCACTTAGCAGCCTATCTGTTATACTAAATACGCTTGTTGCTCCTCAGCTTAATCAAACTATTGCCTTTTGAATTGGTTTTTGTCCTGCTGTCAAAACACTAGGCCGCAGGGTATCCAAACCTGCACGTAGCAGCCTATCTGTTATACAAAATACGCTTGTTGCTCCTCAGCTTAATCAAACTATTGCATTTTGAATTGGTTTTTGTCTGGTTTAAATACACCAGCCCACATGGGCATCCAAAACCAGCACATGTCACCCTATCTGTTATACTTAATAAGCGTTGTTCATCCTCAGCTTAATCAAGCTATTGCATTTTGAATTGTTTTTTGTCCTGCTGTCAAAACACCAGGCCGCAGAGTATCCCAAACAAGCACGTTGCATCCTATCTGTTATACTAAATAAGCGTCTTCAGCCTCATTTTAATAAAGCTATTGCATTTTGAATTGGTTTTTGTCTGCTTTAAATACACCAGCCCCATGGGCATCCCAAACCAGCACATGCCACCCTATCTGTTATACTAAATAAGCGTCTACAACCTCATTTTAATTAAGCTATTGCATTTTGAATTGTTTTTTGTCCTGCTGTCAAAACACCAGGCCGCAGGATATCCCAAACAAGCACGTTGCACCCTATCTGTTATACTAAATAAGCGTCTTCAGCCTCATTTGAATTAAGCTATTGCATTTTGAATTGTTTTTTGTCCTGCTGTCAAAACACCAGGCCGCAGGGTATCCCAAACAAGCACGTTGCACCCTATCTGTTATACTAAATCAGCTTCTACAGGCTCTTGTTTTTATTTTATTTATTTTTTTTTATATAGAGCAGCAATCGATCATATAGTGAGGTAAATTTGCCATTTTGCAGCATTATATAGAGCAGGCCCTGTGTAAATCTGAGGGGCAATAGCTTATATTGTGAGGTAAATTTGCCATTTTGCAGCATAATATAGAGCAGCCCCTGTGTAAATCTGAGGGGCAATAGCGTATATAGTGAGGTAAATTTGCCATTTTGCAGCATTATATAGAGCAGCCCCTGTGTAAATCTGAGGGGCAATAGCTTATATAGTGAGGTAAATTTGCCATTTTGCAGCATTATATAGAGCAGGCCAGTTGCCATCTAAATCAACTACTGACCGGGCAGGACAGCTTTTCCAGGGTAAACTCTGCTAGTTGCGGCCACAAGTCAAGTTTGGCTTCCTGCTGCTCATGAGTAGACTCACTATGCGGGTGTAGAAAGCTACTCATTAGCGAATGAAGACTGAGGCTGCTGCTGATGGAGCTGCTGCTGCTCCCTCCACCCCCCCCCCATGGCAGTGGAAGGTGATCGCAGAGGTCCCCCCGAGTCAGACCTGCGGGAGTATGGACCATGGCGCAGATAGGCATCGGCAAACTGACTACGTAGAATGTCTTTGTAGTAGGTCAGTTTTTCCTCCCTCTCGGCGGTTTTAAAAAATGCCCCCATTTTGTGCCGGTTCAGTTCCGAGACGGCTTGATCGACCATTCCTGTCTGCTGCCTGTACTGATCTCTGCTTTGTCTGACCACGAAGCTGCCTGCCCCTCTGGATACCCCGCACTCTCTGAGCTCCTGGCTTGACCCTTTGGCTACTCCTGACTACGCACCTGTCTCATCCCTGTACTCTGACGCACCCTCCGGATTGACTACCTGTGAAGGAGCTCGGCTTCGGGATACCCTCGTGGTTCATCGGCCTTCACCGTAAGCAGCCATACTTTGCGCCTATTAAGACCTGGGGGCAACCGTGTACGGTGAGGCGTACCTAGCGTCCTGGCAAACGGGGGCTTGAATATAGGCAGAAGCAGCGGTGGAGATTGGGGGTTGCCTGCTTACAGAAGGCTGGTTTCCCGCTGGGCATCACAGTATGGACCATGGCGCAGATAGACAGATGGGACTACGTAGGATGTCTCTGTAGTAGTTCAGTTTGTCCTCCATCTCAGTGGGTGTAAAAAAATGCCCCCATTTAGTGCCAGAAGCGAGGGTCCAATAAGGTGGAGAGCCAGAAATCATCCCGCTGACAAATGGAGACAATTCTGCAGTCACTACGCAAGCACGTGAGCATGCATTGTGCCATTTGTGCAAGTGACTCAGAGGGACTACCTGTCTCCATCTCCACTGTAAACTGCCACGGTGTGTCTGGGTCCTCTGTCTCGCCTTCCTCACAACCCTCTAGCTCCTGTGGCTGCTCCTGCTCCTCCTCTCCTGTCAGATGACTAGATAGAATGGTCATTTTGTCAAACATAAACTGTGCTTCGCTGTGCCCCACCCCCTCCTCCTCCTCCACTTCAGCCCCCACAGGCTTCATGTGGCTGTGAAATGTATGCGCCATGTCTCCAGTGCCCTGACCAGCCATGGTTTCTAACATGTGATGTAGTACATGAAGCAGTGGAATTACATCGTTCATCCCATAGTCCTGGCGACTGACAAATAATTGGCTTCCTCAAAGGGCCTGAGCAAACGACAGGTGTCATATATGAGCTGCCACTGGTTTACATTGAAGTTACACAGGGGAGTCCCCCTATCCGCTTGGATCATCAAGAAATCCGTGATGGCTTTTCTCGGTTCCTATAGTCGATCCTGCATATGGAGGGTGGAATTCCAACGGGTGGAAACATCGCAAATCAGACTATCTTGGGGGATACCGTTCTGACGCTGAAGCTCAAGAAGGGTGTGCTTGGCGGTGTAGGAGTGCCTGAAGTGCATGCAAAGTTTCCTTCCCGTTGTTAGGATCTCTTTCAGATGGGGGAAAGACTTCAGAAAACGCTTGACAACTAGATTGAACACGTGTGCCATGGCAGGACGCATGGCTCAGGCTTTCTTGTCGCAGCGCAGACAAGATGTTCTTCCCAGTGTCAGTCACCATGGGTCCCATTTGCAGTTTTTGTGGAGTAAGCCAAGATTTCATGTATTGAGTTCTCATTTTTAGCAGTTCCTCCCATGTGTGACTCTGTGGCTCAAGGCAAACCATGTGAAGGACAGCGTGAAACCGCCGTCTCCTGCACACATGGTAGGCTGGAAGGGCACTGGGAAAAAAAAAAAAATTAAAACAAGAAAAAATAAATATTTAGAAAAAATAAAGTAAAAAAAAAAAAACAAAAATTAATAATTCAAAAAAAAAAAAAATATATACATGTTTTTTAAAAATACAAAATATTAAAAAAAAATAAAAAAAAAACAAAAAAACTAAATTAACCAAAAAAACTAAAAATTTTGAGACATTTTATATGTTACTGTTATTATGTTATATGTTATTGTTGCTATGTTATATGTTATTATTATAAATATGTTCAAATAAGATAAATGTCCAATGACCACTTTGGAGCCAACTCTCCCAGGCCGCTTGATGGTGACGCTGCAAATGTTGACGCAGGGCTGTGGGTCCAACATTGGGACCCTGGCCACACTTCACCTTCTGCCTACACATCTTTCATATAGTCATGTTAACCTCCTGCGGATGCTTGATGAAAAACTGCCACATGGCCTTGTAGCTGATTTTACCTACCAACAGTCCGCAATAATTCACTGCTGCTGCTGCCGCCACCGCCGCCATCTCCAGGGACCCTCTTCCACTACCTCCTGGAAAGCAAGTGGTCTACCCCGAGCATATTTGCCTCCATACTTTCCCCTCCTGCCACCATGCTGGCCGCTAAATCTGTCACTCTCCATCACTCCAAGCCTTTAAAAGTGCTCTCAAAACTCAATGATGTCCTCCTCAGGGTCCTCACCAGTGTCTGCTTAAGGAGCCAAAATGCTTGCAACACCTCCCACGACACTCTCCTCATCACTACTTGCCCGCGAGTGGAAGAAGTGGTCGAGTGTCTCTTCCACTTCTTGGCTGGGCAGTAGCTGCTGATTTTTCTGATTATCAGATCGTACTCACTGAATAGTGGAGCTGAACCCAAAGCATAACATACAACAGTTGACTGGGGGTGTCAGATGTCACTTGGGATGCAGTGGATGATCGTGCTAACCAATGGATGACGGCAGATGGGTTGCTGGTCAAGACACGACCGCTAGCTGATTCCGGGAGATCAGGCCTCTCACTGAGACTCCTGCTGCCACTCACCCCTATTCTGCAGAGACCTCTGCTTGATGAAATGAGGCCTTATATGTTACTATGTTACTAATATCTTACTATGTTACTAATATGTTACTAATCTGTCACTCTCCATGTTTTTTTTTTGAGAGACTGGCCTGCGTGGAAATGAATTGGGCATGGATCAGCCAAGATTTCCACCCACCAATGCCTGATGCATTAGAGTAGATTGATGATGGGGCCATACCAACACTAAAGAAATATGGATTGTGCAAAACAGATTTAAGGCGCTGCTCTCCAGTAACAGACATGCCTCCGCATCAGACCACTAGTAATTATTGAGAAAATGCTTTACGTTACTTACTTTTTATTAATATTCTTCGGATAAGATATATGTGCCGAAAATCTGTATATGTTCTCTTCATGCTACTGCCAACTCCAGGGTGTGTCTTTCTGGCAATTTTGGGCTCCTGCTGCTGCTGCTTGCTACTCCAGTGTGTCTTTAGGCCAATATTCTTAGTATACAGTACGTCCTGCTGCAAATCTAATACTTACAGTTGGGATATACTCCGCCAGATGGCGCTGGACTGCAGAGACATCGAAAATAGGCTCCTCCCGGCCCCTCAAATACCCGGGGACCTCCCACAAATCCCCGGAATTTCTCTGCAGTCTGGCTGCGAAGAAATGGCTCTCTACTCGCAGGTGAGCTGGGCTATTAGCCCCCGGCCCTGTAGGACTATTCCCACCCGTTCCACTAGTAATATACCTCCCAGCCTTGGCTGCGCTGGTCGGGTGAAGGTAGGCAGCACCTCTGTTAGGTGCTTGGGAGCGCTGCTCCACCGCAATCCCCCACCAAAGGGTAGGCGGTTCAGGCTTATGGTGAGCCTGTATGGATGCCCCTCCCGCACTAGTGCCCCCTTGCCCCTGCCTATCGGTGGGCCCTGTTTAAGTGGCCGCTGTCCTCCCTCATCCTCCTTGTAGTCTTCGGGGGAAAAGGGGGGGGTGTAAATATGTATGCTATGCATTCTGTGTTTTACATATTTTTTCCATTCTGTTTAGTCTTGTGTCAGCCGCCGCGCTGGCTTGTCTTTACTGTCTTTTTAAAATTGCCCACCGTCGCCGCCGCGCGCTGACTTGGTTGGCGGCGGCATTACCTCAGGCGCTGGTGCGCCATCATTGGCTGCTTGCACGTTCGTGGCTTCGCACTCTTTGGGGGGGCGGGGGTCTTTGGCGCGCTCCGCGTCATCGTTGATACCGGCCCGCCCCACGAGGTATACCGACGCCATCTTCATCCTGCCTGTTTGGCCCATGTGCGACGGACCCCTACCTACCGCGGTCCGTAAGTGCCTGTGTGCTTACAGGTCTTGTCTGCTTATGTCTTTCAGGAGGGACGAACGCTTTGGCTTCTCCCGGCCCTGTATTAGTATATACTTGTAGGCCTTGTAAAAATAATACTCCCACTTCCCTAGCGGGTTATTGGGGCATCCGGGGTTGCTATTTAGCGTTATTCCCTATCGGCGTATACCGCCGCTATAATCACCATATGGAGGCATCCCAGGATAATGTGACCGGGGTCCCTTCGGGACAAGACCGGCTGTGTGTAGCGTGTGGGCAGCCTCATGCTGACACTGACAAGACGCAGGGTCTGTGTACCCTGTGCTGAGCAGGTGCTTGCATTGCAATCTGGCCTGCCAGTGGCTGCACCTCGTTTCACTTCACCTACTCCCCCAAGCTTAAATCTCACTCCTGCTGAGTTGCATACTAGTGGGGATTCTCAGCCTGATGTGTCTTCTAGACTGGCTACTGTTGAGCAGTTGATTGCTAAGTCCTTAGCGCGTAAGGCCCCTGCTAAGAAGCGGCACTTGACGCCTAATGTCACTGTTTTTCCTGACGATTCTGGCTCTGAACCCTGGATGACACTGACAGATTATTGACCCAGATTTTTGAGGTTCTGTCCATCTCTCTCCCTGTTGCGGCTCCCAGGCAAAGAGGGGAGCTTTTCCATACAGCAAAATCACGTTTGGAATTTCCCGAGCAGGCACATTTCCATAACCTTTTGCTCAAGGAATGGGAGCGCCCCAGTAAACTTCCCGGGGTTCCAAAGAGTTGGGATAGGAAGTATCCCTTTCCTGCTGAGGTGGTTAAATGTTGGTCATCCCCCCCCCCCCCCAGGTGGATGCCCCGATCCTAGGGCTATCTAACACCTCTGTCATGCATTCCGCTGACTCTACTACCCTGCAAGATGCTGAGGACCGGCGCATTGACCAGCTGGCATCCCACGCCTTTGCATGTGCAGGGACGGTGCTGCGCCCGGTCTGTGCCTCTGCCATTACTGCTGTGGCCACTAGAACCCTTATCAGAAATATGCTTGATAGTGCCCCTGAGGATTTGCCTTGTGAGGTGTTTAATGCACTCTCCAGTTGTGATGTTTTTGTAAATTTTGTCCTCTCAGCATTGGATGACACCATCAGAATGTGTGACAGAACTTCTGCCCTTGTGGTGGCTATATGCCGCTCGGTTTGGCTGCGCCAGTGGGCTGCTGACAACGCTGCCAAGAAGGCCCTCACTGGGTTTCCCTTTAAAGGTCTGCGTCTGTTTGGCGACCGCCTGGACCTTTTAACTAAGGGAGGCAGGTTACCCCTAAGCAGACGGCAATCTCAGCCCTTTCGGGGTCAGGGTTCCTTCTCCTCCCCTTACCGTGGTGCAAGACAGGGAAGGGGGGTTTCCTTTCCTGGGGCCCGGGGAAATTTCTGGGGTAGAGGCAGAGGACGTGGATGTCCTGGCTCCTCCTGGGTCCCAAAGCAAAATCCTTTCCCAAGCCCCCTCAGGCATGATGGGGCGCCCTCACCCATCCGGGTGGGGGGACGGCTGCAGCACTTCGCTCACGTCTGGAGGCTTCATGTCTCAGACCGGTGGATTCAGGAGGTAGTGTCCTCCGGTTACAAGTTAGAGTTTGCTGCCGATCCCCCTCCAAGATTCATCAGATCCCGGATTCCTCAGAACCCTGTGTCAGCTCAGGAGCTAGTGCAAGCAGTGCAAGGACTCCTGGAGCTGGGGGTCATCTGCCAGGTCCCCTTAAGAGAAAAAGGCAAGGGCTTTTATTCCAACCTATTCACAGTACCCAAAAAAGACGGTTCAGTCAGGCCCATCCTGGACTTGAAGATCCTCAACAAGTTTGTCAGGGGCAGGCGCTTTCGCATGGAAACTCTGCGCTCTGCCATCAGTTCCCTGCGCCAAGGGGATTTCATGACTTCTGTGGACATCAAAGATGCTTATCTTCATATTCCTGTGTTCCCAGGTCATCAAAGGTTCCTCAGGTTCGCTCTGATGGATCAACACTACCTTGCCCTTTGGCCTCACTTCAGCTCCCAGGGTGTTCACCAAGGTGCTGGCTGGCGTGATGTCTCTGCTCAGGTGTCAGGGCGTCCGCGTGCTTCCCTATCTGGACGACATTCTCATCACTTCCCAGTCTCTACATCAGGCAGAGTTGGATACTCAGCTGGTGGTGTCTACTCTGGAGTCTACTCTGGAGTCACCACCCCAAGACCTCACTGTCCCCTTCCTTGGTAATTCCATTCCTAGGAATGAATCTGGATACAGTTCAGGCAAGGATCTTCCTTCCTCAACAGAAGGTGGACAGTCTGATTGCACAGGCTCAGTCCCTCCTAGCTTGTCCCCATCCCTCCATCAGGCAGGGGATGCAGCTGGTGGGCCTGATGGTGGCATGCTTCGAAGCGGTCCCTTATGCTCAGTTCCACTTGAGGCCCCTGCAACTTCACCTATTGTCAGTATAGGACAAGGACCCAGCGTCTCTGGACAGGGTCTGTGTGCTCTCCCCCCTGGTCAGGAGGTCCCTCTCGTGGTGGATGGACTCAAGGAACCTGTTGGGGGCAGATCCTTTCTTGCTCCTTCCTGGGAGACGGTCACCACGGATGCCAGTCTGTCAGGTTGGGGGGTTTCTGGAAGTCCCTGCGGTTCCAGGGGATGTGGGGCCCTCAGGAGGCCCACACACCTATCAATGTCTTGGAACTGAGGGCGATCAGGCTAGTTCTGGCTCACTTGACTACTCACCTTCGGGGCCTGCCTGTTCAGGTGCGCTTGGACAACCAGACAGCAGTCGCCTACATCAATCATCAGGGAGGGACCCGGAGCAAGGGGGCCCTCCAGGAAGTGTCTGTGATCCTGACTTGGGCGGAGGCCAATGTCCCCTGCATATCAGCTGTGTACATACCGGGGGTGGAAAATCACCTGGCGGACTCTGTGAGCAGGGGGACCTCTCGCCAGGGAGAATGGTCCCTATGCAGCAGGGTGTTTCAATCTCTCTCATTCCCCTCACATATATCCTCCCGCAGAGCAGGCTGTAGAGAGGGCTTTACAATTAAGCAGACTCCACCCCCTTTGCGTTTGTTACGGTCCCTCCTAAACACACAGCATCCCTGTAAATTTACTGCCCAGTCATAGCTTTCATCCAGCCAGGTCTCTGTTACCCCCACTATATCATATTGTTCTTCTGTTATTATCAGTTCTAGTTCATCCATTTTATTAGTCAAGCTTCTAGCATTTGTAAGCATGCATTTCAAATGCTTATGACAATTTTGATAATTTTGTATATTGCCCTTATTCCTGCTAGATGTGCTAACCCCTCCCCCCTCTCCACCCCCAGTTTCATGTCTACACCCACTGTCACTTTCTTTCCTAACTTCCCCTTTGTAATAGCTTTTACCCTCCCCCCCCCCAGTGCTTAGTTTAAACACTCCTCTAACCTTTTAGCCATCCTCTCCCCCAGAACAGATGCACCCTCCCCATTGAGGTGCAACCCATCCCTGCCAAAGAACCTGTAGCCCACTGTGAAGTTGGCCCAGTTCTCTAAGAACCCAAACCCCTCCTTTTTACTCAAATTTTTGCCTCATTTTCCTGCTTTTCCTCCCCCCCCATACTACCACCCTCCCCTGACCCTGACACATGTAGAGATAGATCAGTGAGATCCAGACTCTTTTGCATGATAACAATTTCTCAGTGTTGCCAATCGCTTATTTAGATCGTGAATCACGGCTTCCAAATCAGTGATTTGCAGACATCCGGGGCATATATATCCACCATCGACCGATTGATCAAGAAGTGCAAACATAGGCATGGAACCCATTGTATCAATTTGTGGGAACATCAAGTGTAGAATTTCCAACACTTAAAATAACAATCTGAAATCAAAGGCAGATACTTGCAGCTTCAGCACTTTTGCTTTTAACTCCTGATTTAACTCACCACTTCCAAGCAGCCACTTACAGAGTCAGCCTCCAAGAGCCGTGTCTTCCCTCCAATCCCCCTGCTGGGCAGGGTTCTGCGCAAGATTGCTCTGGAAAGGGTGCCAGCAATTCTGGTGGCCCCCAGGTGGCCAAGAAGAGTGTGGTTCGCAGACGTGGTACAGCTGGCGGGAGATCAGTACGCTCTGCCCTTGGTGCCAGATCTGCTCACTCAGGGCTCACTACGCCATCCCAATTTACAAACTCTGGCTTGGCTGCTGAAACCTCCATCTTGATGGAGAAGGGGCTGTCTTCCTCGGTTGTGGATACTTTGATTAAAGCTAGGAAGAAGTCTTCCTGTTCCATTTATTACAGGGTTTGGCGTGCCTACATTGACTGGTGTGAGTCTAAGTCTCTTCCCTGTCGTGTGTTCTCTATTCCCAGGATTCTGGAGTTCCTGCAGATTGGGTTGGAGATGGGGCTCCAACTCAGTACTCTGAAGGGTCAGGTTTCTGCCCTGGCTATTTTCTTCCAGAAGTCCTTTGCTCAGCACCCTCTGATCAGGACTTTTTTCCAGGGGGTCACTCATGTGCGCCCCCATGTAAACCTATGGTGCCTGTTTGGGATCTGAACTTGGTTCTGTCAGCCTTGCAGGGTGCTCCCTTTGAACCTGTGCAGGATGCTGCCTTGGCTGTTCTTACACTCAAGGTTGTATTTCTGGTGGCTATCACTTCAGTTAGGCGTGTGTCTGAGTTGGCGGCACTTTCCATTCAGCCCCCCTACTATGAGAGACACCAGGACAAGGTGGTGTTTTGTTTCAAACCTGACTTTCTGTCTAAGGTAGTGTCTGCTTTTCATTTGAATCAGGATATTGTTCTTCCTTCTTTGTGCCCTAATCCTAGCAATGCTAAGGAGAGGGTTTTGCACTCTTTGGATGTGGTTAGGTGTCTGAAGTACTATCTGGTGGCTACTGCACCTTTCAGGAAAAACTGATGCTCTTTTTGTGGTACCTTCTGGTCCTAGGAAGGGTTTGGCTCCTGCCAAGTCTACTATCAGCAAGTGGATTCGTCAGGCTGTGATTCAGGCCTACTCTGCTAAGGGGAAGAATCCTCCCTTCCGCCTTACTGCTCATTCCACTTGTGCTATTGGTGCCTCTTGGGCTTTTCAGCACCAGGCTTCTGTTGAGCAAGTTTGCAAGGCCGCTACTTGGTCTTCTGTTCATACCTTTTCAAATTTTTACAAGGTTGATGTTAGGGCCTCAGCTGATGCTGCTTTTGTCCGAAAGGTTCTGCAGGCGGCAGTGGTTTAAACTGTCTGCTGCTGATTTTTCTTGGGGATCCCACCCTACTTATGGACACTGCTATTGGATGTCCCAACTGTAAGTATTAGATTTGGAGCAGGACGTACTGTATACTAAGAATAATGCAATTCTGTGATTACTCACCTGTAGAATTGGTATTATGAGTATACAGTACGTCCTGCTCCAACCCACCCTTGGTTGCATTATCTTGGATCTCCTGTATGGTGATTGTTATCCTTGTTATAGTTGATAGTTTGGATTGTTTAATTCTCCCGGCTTCTCATTAACTGCTTTTCAATGCTGGGGATTTGTGGGAGGTCCCCGGGTATTTGAGGGGCCGGGAGGAGCCTATTTTCGATGTCCCTGCAGTCCAGCGCCATCTGGTGGAGTATATCCCAACTGTAACTATTAGATTTGGAGCAGGACGTACTGTATACTCATAATACCAATTCTATAGGTGAGTAATCACAGAATTGTATTTTTTTGGGCACCTGCTGCCAACTCCAGAGTGTCTTTCAAGCAATGTTTGGGCTCCTGCTCCTGCTGCTGCTGCTTGCAACTCCAGGGTGTCATTCAGCTAATTTTTGGGCTCCTGCAGCCAACTCCAGTGTCTCTTTCAAGCTATGTTTGGGCTCCTGCTCCTGCTGCTGCTTGCAAGTCCAGGGTGTGATTCATCCAATTTTTGGCCTCCTGCAGCCAACTCCAGTGTCTCTTTCAAGCTATGTTTGGGCTCCTGCTGCTGCTTGCAACTCCAGGGTGTGATTCATCCAATTTCTGGGCTCCTGCTGCCAACTCCATTGTCTCTTTCAAGCTATGTTTGGGCTCCTGCTGCTGCTTGCAACTCCAGGGTGTGATTCAGCCAATTGTTGGGCTCCTGCTGCCAACTCCAGTGTCTGTTTCAAGCTATGTTTGGGCTCCTGCTGCTGCTGCTTGTGACTCCAGGGTGTCATTCAGCCAATTTTTGGGCTCCTGCTGCCAACTCCATTGTCTCTTCCAAGCTATGTTTGGGCTGCTGCTGCTGTTTGCAACTCCAGGGTGTAATTCAGCCAATTTTTGGGCTCCTGCAGCCAACTCCAGTATCTCTTTCAAGCTATGTTTGTACTCCTGCTGCTGCCCCGGGTGTCATTCATCCAATTTTTGGGCTCCTGAAGCCAACTCCAGTGTCTCTTTAAAGTAATGTTTGGGCTCCTGCTGCTGCTGCTTGCGACTCCAGGGTGTGATTCATCCAATTTTTGGGCTCCTGCTGCCAACTCCAGTGTCTCTTTAAAGTAATGTTTGGGCTCCTGCTGCTGCTTGCAACTCCAGGGTGTGATTCAGCCAATTTTTGGGCTCCTGCTGCCAACTCCAGTGTCTGTTTCAAGCTATGTTTGGGCTCCTGCTGCTGCTGCTTGCAACTCCAGGGTGTCATTCATCCAATTTTTGGGCTCCTGCTGCCAACTGCAGTGTCTCTTTCAAGCTATGTTTGGGCTGCTGCTGCTTGCAACTCCAGGGTGTGATTCATCCAATTTTTGGGTTCCTGCTGCTGCCAACTCCAGTGTCTCTTTCAAGCTATGTTTGGGCTGCTGCTGCTGCTTGCGACTCCAGGGTGTCATTCATCCAATTTTTGGGCTCCTGCTGCCAACTCCAGTGTCTCTTTCAAGCTATGTTTGGGCTGCTGCTGCTTGCAACTCCAGGGTGTGATTCAGCCAATTTTTGGGCTCCTGAAGCCAACTCCAGTGTCTCTTTAAAGTAATGTTTGGGCTCCTGCTGCTGCTTGCCACTCCAGGGTGTGATTCATCCAATTTTTGGGCTCCTGCTGCCAACTCCAGTGTCTCTTTAAAGCAATGTTTGGGCTCCTGCTGCTGCTTGCAACTCCAGGGTGTGATTCATCCAATTTTTGGCCTCCTGCTGCCAACTCCAGTGTCTCTTTAAAGCAATGTCTGGGCTCCTTTTGCTGCTGCTGCTTGCAACTCCAGGGTGTGATTCATCCAATTTTTGGCCTCCTGCTGTCAACTCCAGTGTCTCTTTCAAGCTATGTTTTGGCTCCTGCTGCTGCTTGCAACTCCAGGGTGTGATTCATCCAATTTTTGGGCTCCTGCAGCCAACTCCAGTGTCTCTTTCAAGCTATGTTTGGGCTCCTGCTGCTGCTGCTTGCAACTCCAGGGTGTGATTCATCCAATTTTGGGGTGCCTGCTGCCAACTCTAGTGTCTCTTTAAAGTAATGTTTGGGCTCCTGCTGCTGCTTGCAACTCCAGGGTGTGATTCAGCCAATTTTTGGGCTCCTGCAGCCAACTCCAGTGTCTCTTTCAAGCTATGTTTGGGCTCCTGCTGCTGCTGCTTGCAACTCCAGGGTGTCATTCATCCAATTTTTGGGCTCCTGAAGCCAACTCCAGTGTCTCTTTAAAGTAATGTTTGGGCTCCTGCTGCTGCTTGCGACTCCAGGGTGTGATTCATCCAATTTTTGGGCTCCTGTTGACAACTCCAGTGTCTCTTTAAAGTAATGTTTGGGCTCCTGCTGCTGCTTGCAACTCCAGGGTGTGATTCAGCCAATTTTTGGGCTCCTGCTGCCAACTCCAGTGTCTCTTTCAAGCTATGTTTGGGCTGCTGATGCTTCTGCTTGCAACTCCAGGGTGTGATTCAGCCAATTTTTGGGCCCCTGCTGTCAACTCCAGTGTCTCTTTCAAGCTATGTTTGGGCTGCTGCTGCTGCTTGCAACTCCAGGGTGTGATTCATCCAATTTTTGGGTTCCTGCTGCTGACTCCAGTGTCTCTTTCAACCAATGTTTGGGTGGCTGCTGCTGCTTGCAACTCCAGGGTGTGATTCAGCTAATTTTTGGGCTCCTGCTGCTGCCAGCTCCAGGGTGTGTTTTTCAGGCACTATAGGGGCTCCTCATAGTGATGCCACCTCAACTCTCTGCAATTGTGCCGCTTTGCGATTCTATTAGCGATGCCTCCGATCTGCATGTGATAATTATTTACAATATTATTTCACTAACCCAGCACACATCCTATGCGTGTTGCAGCAAGGCAGAATGGTTTACAACCCTATTGAGGCTCTAGGAGGCTCAGAAATAGCCGTTTTTAATAGCGATATAAAATCGGGTCGAACCGATTTTTGTTGAAAAATTCTGCGAATCAGTCGAATTTAATTTTTCAAAAGTTCACTCATCTCTACTGATTATTATGCAGCATCACAACTCCAAGGGCTACTCCCACTTTCTTCGGAGGAGAAATCATATAGTAAAACTGTAAATCTTAATATCTTGCCCATTTCTTCTTCAATTTAAAAACAGAAAACACTTTAGGACAGTACCTAACATAGCCAGACGTAATGGTGTAACAATTGCCATTGCCTTTAATATCAATTTTAGTGTGGCCGAGGCCAGAGCAAATCCATCACAATGAATCCCCAGTTGGGCACTGGACAGACTGCGTCAAGACATTTCCTTATTGCAAGGCTATGAGTCTACATTGGAAGGACCTTGGCTTAGGCAGATAACTCCTCTTTTTCTGGCTGCACTATATATTTTTATGGACATCAAAAAAAGTGGATGGACAATATGACATATTTAATATGGTGTGTTTTTATTGCTATTGTATTGCTCCTTACTGTATACTTCAATTACAGCATTGAGGGACAATTTCCATTACTACTGCGGTCTCCTGCAACTCCATTTCTAAGACAAACCATAGCTTGTTGGAGCGTGGTGTGTGCTTTTGTATTTTATGACACCGATAAGTGCTGCAGCTGTAGTAAATTGATGTGGGCATATATTAGAAGGTGGACTATGGCTATATTGGTGTATATGTGGTGCACCACCATTTAAAAAAAATCTGATAGAGCATCTCCTCCTTTCTCAGGTTCATGGGCCACAGGGGTGACACCAGGGGCACCCACATGCTGCAGAAGGCAGGAGATTTAGCTTGAAGATTTTCCAAAACCACATTGCCTGTTGCATTTAGTCAGCCAACATTGAAGGATACTGTTTGATATCTTTCGGAATGCTATTTATTTATTAGTTCCAATTTGTTTTTATCTGCCCAAATGTTTTTTTTTTTGGGTGATGGTTTACGGGGGATGGAAAATATTTTTAGGGGGTTTTGGCATAATTCACCTAAAAGAGATAGCATACCTGGTGAGCATCAAGACACATTTTCCGCCTTAGAGCTTAGCTCAAGATCATAAGCCTGTGTATATTGTATATTGTAAATGCCAAAACACCAAAGAGTCATACACAATACCAAAAGATTATGGTCATGAACTAGCTTCATTATTATACTGTAGGTGTAAGCCACTTGTGGGCAGGGCTCTATTCTGCCATGCGTCACTTGATGATTTTTATATTATATATACACAATGTTTTCCTGTAGGAATATCTCATTTATTTAAAAAAAATGTAAACAAATTGTAGTTAGCCTTATACAAAATTAGCCATACTGTTATCAGATAAAAACCCATAAAACGTAATCTTTAGACCTAAACCTTCTGCATGATGACCTTTGTGGCTAGAAGCTAGAAATATGGAAACATCGAAGGTTAATGGGAGAAGGAGACCACATGGTCCATCTAGTCTGCCATTATGTGAATTTAATCCCTCCATCTTAGTATAGATGTATGCTTATCCCAGGCAGGGCCGGTGTCATCACCGGGCAAGGCGGGGCAGCTGCCGGGGGCCCCCGTCCTCCAGGTGGGGGCACTGACAGTGTTGGCCTTTAGGGTGTGCGATGGCTCTTGACTGGCGGACGAATGGCAGGGTTCCACATGCATGTTTCAATTCACTTCAATTTTTCAACTTCCTGTGCTGAAAATGTGTTCAAAATATCAACTACTCTTTTAGTAAAATAATATTTTCTAATGTTGCTCCTGATCGTCTTTCCAACTATTGTATGTTTATGCCCCCTTGTTCTATTATATAGTTACTCCCCCCCTGAACCTTATTCGCTCTTTTCACATATTTGAAGTGTCAACCATGTCTCCTCTCTCCCTTCTTCCCTCCAGACTGTACAAATTAAAGTGGACCAACACCCAGGATTTTGACTATCCTGGGTTTTGGTCCACTTCCCTGGTGCCCCCCTATGTGAAACCCCCCAGATCGCTGGCTATAACTCACCTCGCTCCTACGGCGCATGCACGGATATGCGCGTCAAAGCGACATCTTACCTCAGCGGCCCCGAGCACGTTGACGCCCGCATCTCGCGCTTCCCTCTGACAGGGAGCACGCCCGCGTGGGCCATTCACGAAATGGCCGGCGCGGGCACGTGCCCTGCTAGAGGGAAACGCGAGATGCGGCCCGCGCATGCACCAGTGGATCGGGATTCAGGTAAGGTTTACCGGTGTCCTGGGGGGTTTCACACAGTGGGGCATCCCAATTTTGGATGCCCCACGGGGATGGATCGGCCCGGGAATCTTATAGATGGGCAGGGTGTTGGTCCAAGTTATTTAAACCGGACCTTCATCATCATTAATGAAAAGCCCAAACCCTTTAAAAACTATTCCCCAGCATCTAAAATTGATATTTTTTACGTTTTTAGTTGCTTACTTATTATTCTTTCCCCCACTGGGCTTAATTGATGTGGGCATATATTGCAAGGTGGACTGTGCACATATGTGGTACACCGCCATTGTCGAAAAAATCTGATAGAGCATCATGCCCCCTCAGTCGTCTCCTCTCAAGTCTAAACAAAATCTGTAATCTGTAATTCTCGTAATCTTTCCTCATAACTAAGATCCTTCATTCCTCTTATTAGTTTGATGGCTCTCCTCTGCACCCTTTCCATAGTCAGAGCGTCCTTTCTATGAACTGGTGCCCAGAACTGGACGGCATAGTTGGGTGCACCAATGCCTTGTAAAGAGGCAAAATTACATCCCTATCCCATCATGCCTCTTTTAATGCATGATATCTTGGTGACTTTGGAAGCAGCTGCTTCACATTGCATGCTGCTATATAGCCTGTGGTCTACCAGAACCCCCGGATCCTTCTCAACAAGTGATTCTCCCAGTTTTACTTCCCCGAGGACATATGTGGCCTTCAGGTTGTTAGACCCCAAGTGCATGACTTTACATTTCTCCATATTAAACTTCATTTGCCAAATGGATGCCCAGACATTCAAAGTGTCCAAGTCAGCCTGAAGCTTGTGAACATCTTTAATAGACTGCACTGTGCTACATATCTTTGTGTCATCTGCAAAAATATAGACAGTGCATTTAATTCCATCTTCTATGTAGTTTATAAACAAGTTGAATAATAGTGGGCCCAGCGCTGAACCCTGGGGTACACCGCTTACTACCGGTAACCATTCAGTGTAGGCATCATTAACCACAACTCTCTACACACAATCCTTCAGCCAGTTTTCAATCCAGTTACAAACTGTATTTTCTTATCCTGAAGATCTCAATTTCCCCAATAAGCGTCTATATGGGACAGTGTCAAATGCCAATGTCAAATCCAGAAGAACTATATTTACAGCTGCCCTTCTGTCCAGACTTTTACTCACTTCATCATAATGTTATGCAAAGTAACATATTCATGTATGTAGTTCCTTAATAGCCCCTCAAGCAATTTTCCCTTTTTAAAAATGGGCACCACATTTTCTTTGTGCCAATCCATTGGCACTATACCAGTTGTTAGTGAGTCTTTAAAGATCAAGAACAGGGGTGATGAGATAACTAAGCTGAGTTCTTTAGGAACTCTTGGGTGAAGTCCACCTGGTCCTGCAGTCTTATTCACATTTAAATTATTTAGTCTTTCTTGGATAATATCCATGTTTAGCTTGTTGAGTATTATACATGGGCTATTGCTATCATTGGCATCTCCTTTGTTGGCTCCTTGCTCCTCTCTTGTGTACACAAAGCTAAAGAAAGTGTTTAACAGTTCCATCTTCTTTTTATCCCCAGTGACTAATTCCCCATCATTATTAATTAGGGCACCTATCTGTTCTGATTTAGTTATCTTTGACTTTATACATTTTAAAAAACGTTTAGGGTTTGTTTTGCTTTCTTAGGCCACATCTTTTTCATTTTGTGATTTTGCCAACCTTATCTCTTTCTTACATGCTTTATTTAATAATTACTAATTTATACTTTTCAAGGGTTACAGCTGAGAGCTCAGCCTTGTGATTTTTGAACGCCCTTTTCTTGTTCTTTATTGCCCTTTTAACGGCAGGTGTCAGCCATGAGAGGTTTAATTTTAGATGCTTGTATTTGTTATCCATAGGAATACATTTTGCAGCATTGGTACTCACAATTGATTTAAAGCACTCCCATTTGGCATCTGTATCTTTATTCCTGAACAGATGCTCCCAGTCTATGTCCTGGAGTGCAGCTCTGAGCCTGGGGAAGTTGGCCTTCCTAAGATTCAGTATTTTTGCCCTCCCAGAAAATATTTATTACAGTTTATGTTAAATACCAATATATTGTGGTCACTGTTTCCAAGGTTTTCAAGAACTGTTACCGTCCCTATCAGGTCATCATCATTTGATATTACTCGATCCAAAAGAGCATCTCCCCTAGTAGGTGGCTCCACAAACTGATTCATAGAGTTATCTTGTAGCAAGCTGAGGAATGCTCTCCCACTTGTAGTAGAAGCAGAATCATGTCTTCAGTCGATACATGGGTGGTTGAAGTCCCCCATCACCACTACTGTACCAGCCTGTGATGCCCGCTCTCTCTGTTTATGCAGCTGTTCCTCTATTTCCTCAGTTATGTTTGGGGGGATTATAGATTACACCAAATTGTATTTTAACATTGTCTACATCGCCCCACACTTCTACCCACAAGAATTCTACATCCTCATATTCTTCTGCCAGTATCCCCTCATTAATATATGCTTTGAATTCTTGCTTTACAAGGAGACACACTCCACCCCCTTTCCTATTTGCTCTGTCTTTACGAAAGAGAGCAAAACCTTGAGGATTGACAGTCCAGTCGTGTGTGGAATCCAGCCATGACTCAGCCACACCAATAACATCACTATTTTCTTCCAGTACCAGAGAAGTCCAGTTGAAGTCCTTCCACTATTTTTGTAGCTAAGGTCTCCAGAACTGTACACAAGATTCCAGTTCTTTACAATGGTTGGATAGAGCCCCTTGCCTAATCCATTTACAAGTTCAATCACCCAGAAGGTTAAGGCAACCCTGACTGTACAAAGGCAGACAGATGCAGTGTCTGCCCTATAATATTTAAAATTGCCGAATCTAGCAACATACCAAGACGATTATCACTCAAGAATATACAAAAATAATGCATGTTAAAAAGCATAAATGTGGGAAAGGGTCTCCCCTGATTGTTTGGGTTTCATGGGTTTCAGGTTTTCACTCTTCAGACAGCTTTTATGAAATATTCCCTTTTCTTTTTCTTTCAAATACTGAGAATTTTCTGAAACTTGTAAAATGATTGTCAGTTGTGCCATGTTTCAATATGTTAATTGAGCTGTAGCTTCAGAGAAGTTTAAATCACCCATCTGACCTTATTTTCTAGCCTTAACTAACTATAACATTAATCTTTAACCCTTATCAATTTTTGGGACACTCAAGGATATACTTTTTATGCTTTTGATGGGCATACTTGATATGAAACAAATGTGTCTGTAAAAAGTCAGTTAATCCACCCTTATATGCTATGTCATCATAGTGATACAATTAAAACCAGACTTATCTTCAGGTTTTGAGATCTGAAACTAGTGGTTGTGTCTAAAAGTCATCAGTACTCAATTTCATAGGCATGTAATGGTTAACAGATGTTTTTGATAAGATTATTTCAGGATAGGTTATTTCCTTGGTGATCTATCTTGAGCTTCTCAGAAGTACTTTAATATACTTTCTAAAGTGGTGATAGTAGAGCTGCCATCTGGAGGTGGAATAGGGGGTGAGGGCAACAAAGAAATCTAATGGTTTGGTCTGAAATGTATATAAAGGTGTGTATTTAATTATACAAATGTTTTTATAAATGCATTCAGGATTGCAATGTCTTGTCTAATTATATTGTAGGTATGAAAGGAGTTACTATACGGTCCTGTAACTGCTCTGAATAGTATATATGGTATTTGTTAAGAGCATAGATCATAGTAGGAATTATTATGAACTTAAGCCCTTAAAGTAAAAAAAAGGCAAAAAAGGAGAAGGCGAGTATAGCTTTTTTTTTTTGCCTGAAAATGTACGTTAACCACATGAACTGTGGATGACCATTTAAAACCAGCTCGTCAACAGAGCTTAAGCATGTTACCTAAAATTATCCTAAGTATTAAATGTGCTGAAATATGGATGCTGTCAATTAAAAATAATACTAGTTATTATATGCTTATATCTTAATTCTGATTAAAGAATTAAATTCCCTGCACCCTGTCCAAACGGACTACAATTAATCAAGCAGTAGGTATCAGAAAGACACCTCTCCCAGCCCTTTTACCAGTTCACAAGGAAGTTACTGTTAGAAAACAAACACTGACATTGTAGAAAAAAGATGCTTTTAAACCGGACCTTCACCATGATTTAATGAAAAGCCCAAACTCGTAAAAAACGATTCCCCAGCATCTAAAATTAATATATTTTACATTTTTAGTCACTAACTTATTATTCTTTCCCCCACTGGGCTGCAACTCTGTTCAGGAATTTAGGATACGGGCGCCGCCATCTTGACTCAGAAGCATCACACTTACTGAGGAGAGGAGAGTGGGATAAGGTACAGGGGGGCAGGTTATAGCTGTGCTTTGCTCAGACAGAGCAGAGCTAGGGTCAGGGAAAGGTCAGCAGTCCCAGAATGCAGAGCAGCACAGTCACTTCCTGTTTGCAGGCACTTCCTGTTTGCAGGCTGCCTGATAAAATGGCGGCTTCCATAAGCCGCCATCTTGGATGTTTAAAGGCTCATAACATGCAGTAGATGCAGGTAGGATGATTTTTAATGTGGCCAATCTGTATGTACAGGGTGTGGGAAACATATAAGATAGACTCTTATTCAGAGTGAAGGTCCGCTTTAAATCTAAACTCACTTCCACCATCTTCTCTAACACTAGGCAGAATAATCTCTCCTTCAGCGAACCCTTGGGCTTCGTTTTGGTGCACAAATACTGTTTATCCATGGATAGACCAGAAATCACAGGAAACACCACAGCAGCAGGAGGTGACAGCCACTGCAGCATTTGCTGTTTCTTGTTTGTCTATGGGTAATATGCTGTGGAAGAGGGGTTTGGGTGCATGCTATTGGGTGAAGGTCCCCTTTTCTCCCCATTCTGGGAGGCAGCTTAGCAATGTGGGACAGTAGGAAAAGGCTTCCCCATTGGAACTTTTAATGGGGACCTGCAGCCTATTAGTGCATCTCTAAACATCTATTATACCACCCCCAGAGGTGGGCATTGAAGATGTGTTTTGGTGCAGGAGTTGAGCTTGTTAGGTTGTAGGTCCACTTTTAAGGGGAAGCCTATCACAATGTCCCAAATTGATATGCTACCCGCCAGCTTATATCAGACTGAAAGTAATAAATGCTGGTCTGCGTGGCCAGCTAAGGTGGCATCTCCATTTTTAATATCTCACTGCACATACCCACATGCTTCCCCTTAGCCACTGGTTTCCTGGCAGACTTCCATGGTGCATGATAAAAAGAAAGAAAAATAGCACATACAAACTGGATCTGCTGCAGTGATCCTCCTCCTCATGTTTATTGGTCCATAGATGTGTAGTAAAGACAAGCTGTATGGCTGTTGACCTGATGAAGGGCATGAGTCTGAAGCTGGTCTTTACTACACATTTATGCGCCAATAAACACAGGGACAAGGAGCCCTGCAGCAGATCCAGTTGATATGTGTTTTCCTTTCTTTGTATCATTTGCTTAAAAGGTGCAATTGAAGGTAGACTGCTACACTTACCTATCTGTTTGTGGTTATACCTATACATTCCCTTTCTCTAGGCTTGCATAGTGCACACCATTTTAACCCTTAAGAATTAAAAAACATTTAAAACTCGGGGATCCGCCCTCCACTGAAGAGGGCGGATCCCAACCATTTTTTAAAAACGGTAACCCTTGCTAGTACAGATAGTAGCTATATTTTATTTGAAAATATCATAATGCACTCTTTCCAGTTTGGGTGGTCTCTTGGGCAGGAACTGGGGGCTACAGATACATATGAGGTATCATTGTAATTGTGAGGAATGGAGTTTTTAAATGCATATTGTTTTTTTAAACAAAATGTATGCAATTCCTGCAAAAATCACAGTTAATTATTGAGCAAAATGGTGAAAAATGTCAATAGAGAGACAAATTCTCAAGTAGGCTGGCAGTTAAAAGGGTTAAAAGGACCTATGCATGTTATGCTTTTTTTTGCATTGGCAAGGTAAACCCTGTGCAACTGAAGAATTATACGAGGGATTAATTCCAGAAAAATGCACCCACTACAACAAGCTGTGTACAACTAGAAAGCTTAATGTGTGTACTTTCAGTAGATATATGGTTTGTGAGAGTATTTCCAATGTAAAGGGTTGTTTTGGTTGAAAAAGCTCAAGGTGCACACTTTTCTGCAGAGCTGAATTTTGTAACTAAAATTTCCCTTACGTACATGCCTTACTTGTGTTTGGCAACTTTTCCCTTAAAAGTACGTATGCATGTTGGGTATTGTTCTGTGCAGAGGACCTTGCTTTACCAGATTTAACTTGTTTTTTCTTGATGGATGCATGTAGCTTTTTTTTAGAAAAAGGTGGCTTTGATTGGGCTGTTTTATTCTTTTTTAGGGAAACCTTGTGCAACCAAAGAATTTATTGATGGATTACTTCCAGAAAACTGCACCCACGACAACAAGCTTGGTACACCTAGAAAGCTTGAGTGTGTACTTCTAAAGAATATATAGTTTGTGGGGAGTATTTAAAATATAAAGGGTTGTTTTTCTTTTGTGCTGTTTCAGTTTGTGGGAGTCTCCTGGGCAGAAAAAGGGTGTCTACCAATACATATGTAATAACATTGTAACTGGGAGAAACAGGGATTTTACGCGCAATATGATTTTATTGAAGAACACTACAAATTTTAAAAAATAGATTTTTTACATTTTTGCACATATTTTACCTAAAAAATATTGAGAATGCACTAAAAAAATTTCATGTTGGAGCCAGACTGTGCTGAAAAAAACAATAAATTATTGTCCTGGGAAAGCCCTGGCAATCACTTCAAAAATCAACCCTTCAATGGGTTACAAACTCTCTAGATAGGCTGGCAGTTAAAGGGTTAAAGTCCTTTTTTAATTAGACTTGCCAAACATACTTTATGATTTAGACCTGAGGAGGGAACGGTCACCGCTGACCAGGGGGTTGAAGCTGTTGTTTGCACCACTTGTTAATGCAGCTCCACTTACTATACAATACACAGCAAGTGAACCCAGTGACAGTTTAATGCAGAGGAACGTATTCTTAGTATACAGTACGTCCTGCTCCAGATATAGTACTTACTATCGGGTATTACTCCGCCAGATGGCGCTGGACTGCAGAGACATTGAAAATAGGCTCCTCCCGGCCCCTCAAATACCCAGGGACCTCCCACAAATCCCCAGATTTTCTCTGCAGTCTGGACTGCGAAGGACGAGAAATGCCTCTCTCTACTCGCAGGTGAGCGGGGCTATTAGCCTGTGGCCCTGTAGGACTATTCCCACCCGTTCCATTAGTAATATGCCTCCCAGCCTTGGCTGCGCTGGTCGGGTGATGGTAGGCAGCACCGCTGTTAGGTGCTTAGGAGCACTGCTCCACCGCAATCCCCCACCAAAGGGTAGGCGGTTCAGGCTTATGGTGAGCCTCTATGGGATGCCCCTCCCGCACTATTGCCCCTTGCCCCTGCCTATCGGTGGGCCCTATTTTAAGTGGCCGCTGTCCTCCCTCATTCTCATGTAGCCTTCGGGGGGAAAGAGGGGGGTGTGTCTGTGTGTATGCAATGTATTTACGTGTATTGGCATTATGCTTTATTTCATTCTGCTTTGTGTCAGCCGCCGTGCTGACTTGCTTTACTATGTCTGTATTTAAAATTGCCGCCGCCGCGGCGTTACCTCAGGCGCTGGAGCGCCGTCATTGGCTGCTTCGGAGGGGTGGGGCCCGTCTCTGGCGCGCTCCGCGTCATTGCTGGTGCCGGCCCGCCCCTCGAGGTATACCGACGCCATTTTGTCTGCTTGGTCGGCTTATGCGTGACGGACATCTACCTACCGCGGTCCGTAAGTGCCCTCGCGGGTGGCTTTATTACCACCTTTTTATTACCGTCTGCTTACGGCCCCCTTTTATTATGTCTTTCAGGCGGGCGAATCCATTGGCTTCTCCCGGCCCTCTATTAGTTGGTTAACTTGTGAGGCCTGGTGTAATTACTCCCACTTCCCTAGCGGGATACTGGGGCATCCAGGGTTGCTGTATAGCGTTAATCCCTATCGGTCTATAGTGCCGCTATAATCACCATATGGAGGCATCTCAGGATAATGTGACCGGGGTTCCTTCGGGACAAGCCCGGCTGTGTGTAGCGTGTGGGGAGTCTCATGTTGACGCTGATAAGGCGCGGGTCTGTGTACCATGTGCTGAGCAGGTGCTTGCGCTGCAATCTGGCCTTCCAGTGGCTGGACCTGCACCTCGTTTCACTTCACCTACCCCCCCAAGCTTAAATCTCACTCCTACTGAGTTGCATACAAGTGGGGATTCTCAGCCTGATGTGTCTTCTAGACTGGCTACTGTTGAAAAGTTGATTGCTAATACCTTGGCGCGTAAGGCCCCTGCTAAAAAGCTGCACTTAACGCCTAATGTCACTCTTTTCCCTATGGAAACTGAGGAGTTTTGGAGTTTGTGGCTATACCCCTTCGGATGAAGGGGAGCTTTTTTCTGACTCAGGGTCATCTGATGAGAGGCCAAGTGGTCATGACGATTCTGGCTCTGACCCCTGGGCCCCGGATGACACTGACAGATTGCTGACCCAGATTTTTGAGGTTCTGTCCATTTCTCCCCCTGTTGCAGCTCCCAGGCAAAGGGGGGAACTTTTCCATACCGCTAAGTCACGTTTGGAATTTCCTGAGCAAACACATTTCAATAACCTTGTGCTCAAGGAATGGGAGCGCCCCAGTAGAAAGTTGGGATAGGAAGTATCCCTTTCCTGCTGATGTGGTAAAGTGTTGGTCATCCCCTCCCGAGGTGGATGCCCCGGTCCTAGGGCTATCTAACACCTCTGTCATGCATTCCACTGACTCTACTACCCTGCGGGATGCTGAGGACCGGCGCATTGACCAGCTGGCGTCCCATGATTTTGCATGTGCGGGGACGGCGCTGCGCCCGGTCTGTGCCTCTGCCATTACCGCTGTGGCCACTAGGACCCTGATCAGAAGTATACTTGATAGTGCCCCTCATGATTTGCCTTGTGAGGTGTTTAATGCACTCTCCAGTTGTGATGTTTTTGTAAATTTTGTCCTCTCTGCCTTGGATGACACCATTAGAATGTGTGCCAGGACATCTGCCCTTGTGGTGGCTATATGCCACTCGGTTTGGCTACGCCAGTGGGCTGCTGACAACGCTGCCAAGAAGGCCCTCACTGGTTTTCCCTTCAAAGGACTATGCCTGTTTGAGGACCGCCTGGACCTTTTTGCTAAAGGAGGCAGGTTACCCCAGCACAGGCGGCAGTCTTGGCCCTTTCGGGGTCAGGGCTCCTTCTCCTCCCCCTACCGTGGTGCTAGACAAGGGAGGGGGGTTTCCTTTACTGGGGCCCGGGGAGATTTCTGGGGTAGAGGCAGAGGACGTGGACGTCCTGGCTCCTCCTGGGGTCCCAAGGCTAAATCCTCTCCCGCCCTCACCCATCCGGGTGGGTGGACGGCTTCAGCACTTCGCTCATGTCTGGAGGCTTCAAGTCTAAGACCGGTGGATTCAGGAGGTAGTGTCCTCCGGTTGCCTGGCCTCCCCCAAGATTCATCAGATCCCGGATTCCTCAGGACCCTGTGTTAGCTCAGGAGCTAGTGCAGGCAGTGCAAGGCCTCCTGGAGCTGGGGGTCATCTGCAAGGTCCCTTTAAGAGAAATAGGCAAGGGCTTCTATTCCAACCTATTCACGGTCCCCAAAAAAGATAGTTCAGTCAGGCCCATCCTGGACTTGAAGATCCTCAACAAGTTCGTCAGGGGCAGGAGTTTCGCATGAAACTCTGTGCTCTGCCATCAGTTCCCTGCGCCAAGGGGATTTCATGACTTCTGTGGACATCAAAGATGCTTATCTTCATATTCCTGTGTTCCCAGGTCATCAAAGGTTCCTCAGGTTCGCTCTGATGGATCAACACTACCAATTTGTGGCCTTGCCCTTCGGCCTCACTTCAGCTCCCAGGGTGTTCACCAAGGTGCTGGCTGGCGTGATGTCTCTGCTCAGATGTCAGGGCGTCCGCGTGCTTCCCTATCTGGACGACATCCTCATCACTTCCCAATCTAGAATTGGATACTCAGCTGGTGGTTTCACCCTGTAGTCATTTGGATGGGTGATCAACCACCCCAAGTCCTCACTGTCCCCCTCCTTGGTGACTCCATTCCTAGGAATGAATCTGGATACAGTTCAGGCAAGGATTTTCCTTCCTCAACAGAAGGTAGACGGTCTGATTGCACAGGTTCAGTCCCTGCTATCTTATCATCATCCCTCCATCAGGCAGGGGATGCAGCTGGTGGGCCTGATGGTGGCGTGCTTCGAGGCGGTCCCTTATGCTCAGTTCCACTTGAGGCCTCTGCAACTCCACCTCTTGTCAGTGTGGGACAAGGATCCAGCGTCCCTAGACAGGGTCTGTGTGCTCTCCCCCCTGATCAGGAGGTCCCTCTCGTGGTGGATGGACTCAAATAACCTGTTGGGGGGCATATCCTTTCTTACCCCTTCCTGGGTGACGGTCACCACAGATGCCAGTCTGTCAGGTTGGGGGGTTTCTGGAAGTCCCTGCGGTTCCAGGGGAGGTGGGGCCCTCAGGAGGCCCACACACCTATCAATGTCTTGGAACTGCGGGCGATCAGGTTAGTTCTGGCTCAGTTGACTACTCCCCTTCGGGGCCTGCCTGTTCAGGTGCGCTCGGACAACCAGACGGAAGTTGCCTACATCAATCTTCAGGGAGGGACCCGGAGCAAGGGGGCCCTCCAGGAAGTGTCTCTGATCCTGACCTGGGCGGAGAGCAATGTTCCCTGCATATCAGCTGTGTACATCCCGGGGGTGGAAAATCTCCTGGCAGACTCTCTGGACAGGGGGACCCCTCGCCAGGGAGAATGGTCCCTATGCAGCAGGGTGTTCCAATCTCTGTGTCACCGTTGGGGCCAACCAGATGTGGATCTGTTTTCATCCCGTCACAATCACAAGCTACCGGCCTTTGTTTCCCTGTCCCAGGATCCTCTGGCCTTGACCTCGGATGCGGAGATGGGGCTCCAACTTAGTACTCTAAAAGGTCAGGTTTCTGCCTTGGCTGTTTTTTTCCAGAAGTCCTTTGCTCAGCATTCTCTGATTAGGACTTTTTCCCAGGGGGTGACTCATGTGCGTCCTCCACGCAAGACTATGGTGCCTGTTTGGGATTTGAACTTGGTTTTGTCAGCCTTGCAGGGTGCTCCTTTTGAACCTGTGCAGGATGCTTCCCTGGTCATTCTTACTCTCAAGGTTGTCTTTCTGGTGGCTATCACCTCTGTTAGGCATGTGTCTGAGTTGGCGGCGCTTTCCATTCAGCCCCCCTACTATGAGAGACACCAGGACAAGGTGGTGTTTCGCTTCAAGCCAGATTTTCTGCTTAAGGTAGTGTCTGCCTTTCATTTGAATCAGGACATTGTTCTCCCTTCATTGTGCCCTAATCCTAGTAATGCTGAGGAGAGGGTCTTGCATTCTTTGGATGTGGTTAGGTGTATAACTACTATCTGGTGGCTACTGCACCTTTCAGAAAGACTGATGCTCTTTTTGTGGTCCCTTTTGGTCCTAGGAAGGGTTTGGCTCCTGCCAAGTCTACTATCAGCAAATGGATCCGTCAGGCTGTGATTCAGGCCTATTCTTCTAAGGGGAAGAATCCTCCCTTCGGCCTTACTGCTCATTCTACTCGTGCTATTGGTGCTTCTTGGGCTTTTCAGCACCAGGCTTCTGTTGAACAAGTTTGCAAGGCCGCTACTTGGTCTTCTGTTCATACCTTTTCTAAGTTTTACAAGGTTGATGTTAGGGCCTCAGCTGATGCTGCTTTTGTCCGAAAGGTTCTGCAGGCGGCAGTGGTTTAAACTGTCTGCTGTTAACTTTGGGTATCCCACCCTACTTTATAGACACTGCTATTGGATGTCCCGATTGTAAGTACTATATCTGGAGCAGGACGTACTGTATACTAAGAATAATACAATTCTGTGATTACTCACCTGTAGAATTGGTATTATGAGTATACAGTACGTCCTGCTCCACCCCACCCTTGGTTTTGCATTATCTTGGATCCCCTGTATGGTGATTGTTATCATTGTTATAGTTACTAGTTTGGGTTGTTTTTATTTTCCCGGCTTCTTGTAATTGCTTTTCAATGCTGGGGATTTGTGGGAGGTCCCTGGGGGCCGGGAGGAGCCTATTTTCGATGTCTCTGCAGTCCAGCACCATCTGGCGGAGTAATACCCGATAGTAAGTACTATATCTGGAGCAGGACGTACTGTATACTCATAATACCAATTCTACAGGTAAGTAATCACAGAATTGTATTTTTGCTACCATACTTCTGCTGTGCCTATGGGAAGATCGCACAACTGATACAGGAGCAAACCACTCCACTTCATAGATCTGTCACTGGCTTCTTGTGACAGGTGGTGTGCAAGAATGGCTCTTCAATTACAAGCAGCACATGGTGGCTGTAACTGCTGATATTTGTCACTTACCCGATGGCTGGTTTGCATACCACCTGCCAGGATCTCACATACCTCTTGGAAAAACCTGCCCTAGCCCTAGCTCTTACCAGTACAGATAGAGAGAGGTTGGAGGACTATACTCACCACAGCCTGAGATCAACAAGGTCTACCTATACTGCTATCATCTTACCTAGGTAGCTGTGCCCTCCAAACCTTAGGTTAGAACTCTTGTCTCATCATGGCTGGTATGGACACACTCCCCTGCCCTTCAGTCAATGAGCTGGCGGGGAGAGCACACAGCTGATGAAAACAATTATTAACTGCAGTCAGTGCATAGCTGGGGCCACTGGTCCAGGGTTAGGGTGAGTATTAGATGCTATTTTTTTAGATAGCTGCACGGAGGTGCATTAACTGCCTGTTTGTTTATGGTATAGTATTCATTAATGCTGTCCTGAGAAAATGGAAATAAGTAAAACAGAACCATACAGTTTTTGGCATAAATACAGCCACATGTACATGATAATTCTGTACTCTCTAAAAATGTTTGTGAGCTTCATAAAAATATTATTTTATTTGATGACATCTAACAAATGTATTATGCATTAGTAGTGATCATTTGTCAGAAATACATCATCAAAGCATTAGACTCATGTGAACCAAGAAAAAATTGCTGCCACGTGTCGGGTCTAGATGATCAAAGATGCCCCACAAAGTGCTCCAGATGTTTCCAGGTACGATCTTCTTTTTTTGATAATTGTCAATGCTTCATTACAGCTGTCCTTGCAGGCATCTACATATAGCTGATCTGTGTATTTCCCAGCACAACATTCCTCAAACAGTTGAAGATCACTTTATGGAGTCTACTTTGCAAAATGCTATTGATTGGTTTATTTTTTTGCAAAGGTAAAGTTAGGATCAGTAGTACAATGAAATATAAATATATATATATATATATATATATATATATCCTCCATATATATATATATATATATATATATCCTCCATATTCTGCCTGGCCAGCGAGTTCACCTAGCAATCTAGGAATGTCATTTGAAGCCAGGGCTCCGACACCTCAAATGTGATAATGTAGACAAAGGTAATTGTTACAGCATTATGTCGGGCCACATTTGGCACTGTCCAAAACTGTTTTGAAATTGAAGCAAAAATGGCCGAGATATTGGGGTTTACAGGTTCAGCCAATGACATTCTCGTTTTTATCCCGTCCCCCAATCAGCTCAGCAGAGTCTGCCCCTCCACCTCCAGATTCATCACATTGCTGTCAGCGTAGAGCCCGTCCATTATGCTGATTATTATTCAGCATCACAGATCCATGGGTTGCGCCCACTTTTTCAGAAGAAAAATTACTAACTGTACCTATAAACCTCAATATCTTGTCCAATTCTTCTCCAATTTAAAAACAGTTTAGGACAGTGCCAAACGTAGCCCGACGCAGTGGTGTGACAATTACCTTTGCCTGCAGTAGGAAATGGACACACCTGGTCTCAGCTCAGGCATTACAACTCTGGAAGCAGTTCCAAGTGAAGTTCAAAGCCGTTTATTGAAAATAAAGTCCAAGACAAATTCTTTGTGTTTCAGTATAAAAAAGGGTGCAGCACCGACTCTGGACGCGGAGCCCTACTCGGCTGTGCTGTGCTGCGGCGCCGTTCCGTGACCCCGACGGAGGGGAGGAGGTACTCTAGATGCGGAGGCTTCCAGGTGACTAAAGAAGAGCTGAGAGAGACGGGGTTGATGGTGGGAGCGGGGGCCTACTCTCCTCTCCTAGCATGCAGCGGCTTCATGTATTAGGCATAACCTCTCTGATTAGTTGCCTATGCGCCCTGTTGGCTACTGGAGGAGGGACCCAGTTGGCGCCGCCGTATTTCCTGGGGCCTATCGCAGAATGGAGGTGATAGGAGGTGTGGATCTGGGGAGATGGGGAAAAGGGGCTTGGAGAACGGAGCCGGTTCTGAATCTTCTCCACGTCCTGTGACAGCCAGAGGCCTGGGATACTCACGACAGGGGCACGGGCTTGTGGATGGGGGCCTCGTTGGGGGGGCAAGTTGACCTATAATATTACAGGCAGTAGGAGCTAGTGGTCCCGGTAGAGTTCCTTGGCCTTCCACGTTTCCCCTGAAAGGGCTGGTAATCCAGGTTGGAGCTTATTGAGATCAGTAGGGGAGTATCTCTCACCCTGATCTCATAAGAATTCCTCTCTTGTTGGAGGGATAACTACAGAGGGGGCGCTCCCCTTTGGAGAGCAGTCCCATTAAATTTCCATAACCTGTTTAGGACTTGGGGATATTCCCACTTCCTCCGGCCCTCTTTCAGCGCGGGTGTTCTGTGTGGTATTTTTGTGTGAGGTTGATGTGTGATTGGACCCTTCTCTGTGTCACTCCCTGTACTGTCTTGTCTTTTCTCTCTTCTCTCTGAGTGTGCTTTTGAGACTCTACCTTCCCCCCACTTCTCCTCCTCTCTCTACTCTCTGTCTCCGGGAGGGAGGGAAAAGACTCCACACGACAGTCTGTCCGGGGACTGTTTTTGGCTAAATTGGGGCGTAGCAAAGTAATCTTACTGATTCCCCCTGGGCAGGATGAAACCCCTAAGTTTAAATATTCTCTCTATAAACGCTAAAGGCTTAAACACTCCGGTTAAAAGGCATGCTCTATTTCGGGAGCTGAAGCAGTTCCAGGCACATATCGCTATGATCCAAGAAACCCACTTTCAGAGAAACAAGGCCCCTTTCCTGGGCAATAGAACATATTCAACCTGCTTCTCGGCCCATTCACCCAACAATAAAGCAAAAGGGGTTTCTATCCTTGTTGATAAATCTATAGCGCTCCGGGTCACGGCCATTGAGAAAGATATAGAAGGTAGGTTTGTGTTTGTGAAAGGGTCCCTCCCAAATGGCACAGTCATCACCCTGGCTAATGTATATGCCCCAAATAAAGACCAACATATTTTCTGCTCAGAGGTACTGGTCAAGCTCGATGGCTTCAGGGAAGGCATGGTAGTGTTGGGAGGTGATCTGAATTGTGCGCTGAACCCCAGGGTGGATACATCGGACGCTAAGACTGCCATCTCTTACAAAGCGTTGAAGCGGATTAAGAGGTCCCTACAGGACCTTGAGCTGGTGGACACTTGGCGTTTGATGAACCCAACAGACCGAGACTATACCTATTACTCACCTATTCATGCTAAATACTCCAGAATTGATTATGTTTTCCTCTCACAAAGGGACCTGGGGAGGGTGGAGCAGGCTCGGATTGGTAATATTACCTTCTCCGATCATGCCCCGGTAGTGCTCTCGTTGACTCTCTCGTGTGCAGAACGGGGGGAGTGGCATTGGAGACTCAATGAGAGCCTGTTGAAGGATCCCAGGGTGGTGACGAAGCTTAAAGACAGTCTGGCCAATTATATTAAGGAAAATGTGACAGAAGGGATGGATCCAATGGCAATTTGGGAGGCACAGAAATGCACGATGAGAGGCATATTGATACAGGAGGCTTCGAAGCTTAAAAAGGAGAGGGTGCAAAAGCAAAAGGACCTGATTAGACAAATAGCAGACCTGGAATCTGCGCACAAGCAGTCACTCCAGGACACATGCCTTAGGGATCTGGAAATAAAACGAGTGGAACTCCGAGATATGATGTCGAGGGAGACCAACCGGTGGTTTACTAGGCGCTTGGGGCTCTACTATGAGCAGGGTAATAAATCTGGTAGGATGTTGGCACGAGCGCTAAGACCCAAAATCGCTCGCACTAGAGTTGAAGGCATCAGGGGGGGAGACGGGCTGCTGCTACAAAAAAATGAAGCTATGGCTGATGTCTTTGGCAAGTTTTATGCTGACCTATATAACCTTCAGGGGCAACAACAGGGAGGTGATCAAGAGAGTTCTATGGCTGCGTACCTACTTGAATCGGGGATGCCATCATTGTCTGAGGATGAGGTGGCCCAGCTGGAGGCCCCGATATCGGTGGAGGAGTTGCAGAGCGCCCTGAAATCCACTAAGCCAGGGAGGGCCCCGGGTCCGGATGGCTTCCCCACACAATATTATAAATCTTTTCCAGGCCTGTTGCTCCCTATGTTGCAGAGGGCATTCGAACCCACCTCATCCTCAGGCAAACTGCCCAACACATCATTGGAAGCTCGGATTGTAGTGATTCCAAAAGAGGGGAGAGACCCAACTGATTGCAGGAGCTACCGCCCCATATCTCTCTTGAATGTGGACGTGAAGTTATTCGCGAAAGCTCTGGCCAACAGGGTTGCTTCCTTCTTACCAGATCTGGTCACACAGGACCAGGTGGGGTTTGTTCCTACTAGAGAGGCTCGTGATAATGTCATCAAAGCTCTGAATGTGCAATGGTGGGCGAGGGCCCGGAAAATTAAAGCGATTATGCTCTCTACTGATGCCGATAAGGCATTTGATCGGGTCAATTGGGGCTGGATAAGGAAAGTTCTGGAACATATAGGCTTGGGAAATGAGATGCGGAACAGAATTCTATCGCTCTATTCTGACCCTATTGCCAGGGTACGAGTCAATACCTGTACATCCTCTGCGTTTCACATACGTAATGGTACCCGACAGGGCTGCCCATTGTCCCCGTTAATATTTGCTCTTTCACTAGAGCCGTTTCTAAGAAAAGTAAATTTAAATGCTGATATAAAGGGGGTGGAGATTGGGTCAAAGGAAAGGAAAGTAGCGGCTTATGCAGATGATATGCTATTCTTTCTAAGTTTGCCAAGAACCTCTGTGCCGAACTTATTGAAAGAATTTGAGACATTTGGCCGGCTCACGAATCTGAAAATCAACTTTAGCAAGTCCTGTGCCATGAATATGTCAATGCCGGGGGGGGAGGTGGGTGAGCTCCGCACGCTTTTTCCATTCAATTGGGAGGGGAGGAGCCTAAAATACCTAGGAGTCGAGGTGCCTATCTCTCCTTCGGAGCTTTTTCAGCTTAACTTTGCCCCGTTGGGGACTAAGATTAAAAAGGAACTGGAAAGCTGGAATAGATTGCGACTGTCTTGGTTCGGACGCATAGCTGTAATTAAGATGAACGTGCTGCCAAGACTGCTGTACCTTCTACAATGCATCCCCATAAAAATCCCCAACTCTTTCTTTAATGACATGACAAAAACTTTTATGAGGTTTGTGTGGGCTGGTAAACCTCCCAGAATCAGGAGACGTATTTTAATACTCCCTAGGGAACGGGGGGGCTCTGGACTACCTTGTTTGCGGACATATTATCGAGCAGTACATATTGGAAGGGTCGTAGATTGGCATATTCATAGGTCGCAGAAGGACTGGGTTCGTATAGAGGGGGAAGTCGAGGAGGGGGGGAGACTGGATGTTCTTAGCAGCTTGAGGGGATGTGATATCCCAAGTGCGATTAAATCTCATCCACTGGTGGGGGCATCCCTGGAGATTTTCGGGGTGCTCTGTAAAGGTTCGGGGGCGCTCGCCTCCCGCCCTGGCCACCTGACCCCGCTCGGTGGCAACCCAGCTTTTCCACCGGGGCTGGACTCCCCGCTCTTAAAAGACTGCAAGGGTCCTAGACCGCTGAGGGCATACCACCTGTGGGATAGAGGAGCTTTCATAGATAAACAGAAACTGCAACTGCTATTGGAAAGGGACATCTCTATCCTCTCCTATCTCCAGATGCGGCACTTTCTCTCATCAAAAGATGTTATAGCAGGATTGCGCAAGGACCCTACTGAATTTGAGAGAGCCGGTTTGGGCATGGGACCGGATTCACACCTTTTATCGTGGGCTTACGGGATGTTGAGGCGGAGTGATAAGTTGGAGGGGAGGCCATGGGAGAGGAGGTGGGAAGCGGACCTAGGCCGACCCATCTCAGAGGAGGAATGGGAAAACGTGTATAAATCTGCCCACAAAGGATTAATAAGCAGCTCGATGCAGGAGACAAATTATAAGATGATCACACGCTGGTATCGGACTCCGGAACTGCTACATTCCTTCTTCCCCCTAGTTCCAGATATATGCTGGAGGTGTGGACAGTCTGGAGCTTCGATGCTGCATATTTGGTGGTCATGTCAGGCCCTGGATGACTATTGGTCAAAGGTGAAAGAACTATCCACTCACATTATGGGTGAACCACTAGAATGGAATGCCGAGACGGTTTTGCTGGGGTGGTCTCCAGACAGTAGAGGGTTAGCGGGCGGAGCCCCTCTAGCTAGACATCTCTTAAACGCCGCTAGGGTGCTTATCCCGAGGAACTGGAGATCTCAGCGAGCCCCCACAATCAGAGATTGGGTATCTCAGCTCAATCACGTGGAACATATGGAGGAAATATGCTATGCTAGACAAGATAGGCTGGACGCGTATAGAAAAATTTGGACGACATGGTCACTTTTCAAAGACACAGCAGTTTATAAAAGAGTGTGGGAATGATTTACCCCAGTAAATACTATATTGGGAGGTTGGAGTAGATCTACTGGCGGGACGCTTTGGAGGGTAGCTGGAGGGCCTTGTCCCCCCCCTCTTAGGGATTGTTCGATCACTCACTAACGGTTGAATCCCCCCTGACTGATATTGACTGGCAAGGGTTCTCTCGTTCCTGTCTCTTCCCCTCTACTCTTTCTCCTTTCTCGTGGTTCCCCTGTTCCCCCTCCCTCCTCTTCGTACCTCTAGTCTCTCTCTACCTTTTAGTCGGACTGAATGTGAGTGTGGATGTCGTCTATATGTTTTCTCCCCGTTGGTCATTAGGTCTGTCTCCTGTGCAGTTGGTCTGTAGTAAGTTTGTCATCGGGGTTGCTGAAATTGGGTCAGTCATTAACCCCCAATCACTATATTATCCCAGGTATTTAACGGGTAACACCAGGAATATATGGATTGCACCCCCTGTATAGTTGGGGCTCTCCCCCCATATTGTATAAGGAGGATACAGGAAGGAGGTTCCCCCGTTGTTTGCCCCTGAGCAGCTGTTCAAGAGGGGCATTGTCTTGGAATAGTTCTTACCCTGACTTGAAGAATGTATTATATTGCTATGTTGCATGTCTGACCCATGTAATATGTGCTAACAACTGCTACTGTCTGTATTTTTGTCTTTTGTTCTAAATATACCAATAAAAATTGAGTATGATAAAAAAAAAGGGTGCAGCAAAAACAGCAACATGCAGGATTAAACGCAAACACAAAATGTGTTTCCTCATCCGCAAAGTAAGTCCAAAGATTAGGAGGCATGCAGAATTTATTAAGGGTTTAACCATGTTCTGTTTTAAAGCACTTCTGTCACTGAATCTGATCCTTGGTGTAGCAACACATACATGAACCTTAGTACAGTAATGGATCTTAACATTTTACATAAACTAGTGCTAAGATGTATTGTTAGGTGGGCAATTACTTCTACTCAGAGAAACTCCTGGCTATATGTATATTGTTAAAGAAACTCTATCATTAAAATGGTTTAATATTAAAATTCTTCATAAATATACTAAATAGCAAGAGTAGAGTTATTTACTCTTCATCAAAACAGTCTGTCCCATTCACATAAGTGATTTGAACAATTGAACAGTGATCAGCCATACTGTTTCCTACATACTAATAATGAAAATCCAGAAAATCAGGACTCACCCTTTCTGTGCTCCTGCACCATGTCAGTGTTGCACCTGTAGCAATGGGGTTTGCTCGGCAGGCATGCACAAAGCAGTACAAGCCCACCCAGTGCACCCTATTGGCTGTTGGTAGAGACTGGCAGCCAGTTGTGGCAACTGCAGTCTCAGGGCACCACAGGATCATAAAAATATAGGGTTTTTTTTAGAAAAAACTGGTGGAAATTAAGCAATTTTTTATGCCTTTGGAACCAAGCCCTCTAGGTCGCTTTTGGGTTTGGGTTCACTTAAAGGAGCATTACTTACTTACATTAGCATAATTCTTACTTTCTGGAGTCGTAATAATAATAAATCCTTACTTATATAGTACCAACATATCCCCCTGCACTTTCGAATCAGAAGTTTCATATAAAAATTAAATTGCATAGCAACAGGTGAGCCATTGATACAAAAGGAATGAGGGCCCTGCTCGCAAGCTGGGGAAAATGGGGGTGACACAAAAGGTAATAAGTGCTTTGTACCATAGTCGAGCCATTTTAGCAAAAAAAGTATATTAAAGCTGTATGGGTCAACTACAAGCTGAATTAGTAATTTTTGGGTGCAATAGGTGTGGTGCATAGTGTTTAATAATAGATCGTTTTCAGAAAAATGTTGAAGATGGGTTAGACAAGAAGAGTAAGATTAGGGGATGCGGTAGGCTACCTTAAAAAGGTGCATTTTTAGGGATGTTTTTAATCTAATTGTTGAGTTCCAGAGAGATGATGCAGCTTGGAAGAAGTTTTGTAGGTGCAAGTGTGAGGTTCAATCTATGGTGGATGTTAGTTGCAGAGCATAGGGACTGGGAAGCGCTGTAGACAGAAATTAGGGAAGACATGTTGGGGGGGGGGTGCAGCACTGTGGAGAGTTTTATGTATTAGAATGAGCATTTTAAACTGATGTATATACTGTATGGACAGGGTGGAGGCATCTGAATAGCAGTTAGACAGATAGATGAGTTGGGCTGCTACATTTAGGATGGATTGGAGAGTTTAGTTTTTAGTTTACATGGAGACTGATTAGTAGTGAGTTACAGTACTCCAGATTAGAATGGATTAGGGCAATAATGAGCATTTATATAGGGAATTCACCTCCTGAATATAGGAGGTGAATGACCAGAGTCAAATGTGACACCTAGGCAGCATGCGTGTAGGCAATCAGGGCAAAAAGAAATTGGACTAGAAATGTTGACTTCCAAGAGAGGCTGACAACATACAATGGAGTTTAAGGGTTGAGGAAATATCCCGACTGGATACTGGAAAGGGCTAAGCGACTGGTGGAGCAGAGAGATAGGGGGGAAATTTTAGGTTGTAGGATTAACCCTATCTAGCAAAATATACCACATACTATATTCGGCACCCCATTCTCCAGTGAGTTTCAAGCCATCTTTAACATAGTTAAAAAGCATAGGCCTCGGTTCAGTAAGAGTTGAAAAAATTCTCCTGGTGGTAAATAAAAAATACATTATAAGAAAAAAGCATGAAAATGTTTCTATTTATGAATCACCAGCTAAGGAAGCATTAAAAGTCAATGGTACTTTTTTACTCCAAAAAAGGTAGTGAACGTTTTACTCTGTAGTAAAAAGTGTTATTTACTTTCATTGTCTTCCTTATCTGGTGATTCAGCAACATTGAAATTCTAGTGCTGTTTTTCTCATAAAGTGAATTTATTTATCAAGAGAATTTTTTTCAACTCTTACTGAATCAAAGCCATACTCTATTATTATATTTCTATTATTATAACTAGACCCCTAGGGTTGCTTGGCGGTACACGGGACGATGGGGGGAAGGGTCTATATGCTGGCACCCTCCCTCAACAATGTGGGTGGACTTTTCAGGTCACTGTGGCTGTGCCCACTATGAGGAGGAACAGCATTTCTTTCCACATACTGTACTTGAGGGCAGCATGATTCTTTGGGTTGAGACTACGCTGTGACCTTTATATTCAGGCAAGTATTCCCTTGTATTTATCTACTGTATGACTAAGGATTGGTAGAGCCGTCAAAAACGGGAAAGACTATTATACATTCTGCTGTTGTCTATGATAATGCTATCCTGGTTTTATTATGGATGTTCTCATGTATTTATTTGAAAGATTCATAATAAGGCGCTTTTCACAACTCTCTGCTTGCGCTGTCTTGGGCAACACACAGTGCAAGGAAAAATGCTGCCCATTGTTTTTAATGAGCCAGTTCACATATACTGTATATGCTTTATATATATGTGAACTGGCCCATTAAAATAATGGGCAGCATTTTCCTTTGCGTCGTCCCTACATTGCCCAATGCAGCGCAAGCCGAATAAGGTGAATAGAGCCTAAATGTTTTAAAATAAAAATTTTGTTAAGATTTACATAAACGTTAGATCCAACAGAAAGTGTGCTACCAGAACAATAGTATCTCTCTGCACTCCTATCAGAGGTGCAAGAATTGTCATGTCAGATTGGCAGTCTCAAAACATCTAGGAGAATGAGCCTGGATTAGCAGGCACATATCAACTGAAGGCTTAGAATGGGCTTACCTCTGCTAACATAAGAGGATTGATTCAGCACTGAGCTGGGAATGCATCCTCCACCTCTCTAGTATAAAGACTATTTCCCGGCCTAACTGTCACTACCCTATGGAGATGGAGTGAAGACCAAGCGCAGGACACTGTTGGTCCGGTTTAACCTCAGTTCAGTCAATGTAAACAAAACACAATCATAGAAGCAACATAAAAGCATAAATCTTAAAGAGATTGTCCAGGCCTAGTGTATAACAAATCCTTGTTTGAGTACCTACCATGCAGAAGATTTATCTGGGTGTGCTGCTTAAATAACATTGTTGTTGCTAGGATCCAGTGACAGAATAACATTGTTCTGACAGAATAACATTGTTATTGCTAGGATCCAGTACATTCACCAGCCACCTTTTTTTTTAGCACTGAAAGGTGCTGTGAGAAGATGCAGTCAAAAGACAGACAAGCCACGCAGGGAGCAGCTATCCTCCCATACAGACACAAGCATAGGGGTGACCTGTACAATCTGATGCAAAATGGAGCTATGTCCATCTATCAATGCTAAAGAATTTGCACCTTTTTCTGCCTAACCCATTGGATCCTGTTATTTCCAAACCGTTAAGAAATGATCCTTATCTCACTGGAAAAATCATGTACCTCAGCTATGGAAATGCCCGATTGCATGTGCAGGTGATTTTTTGGAAAAGATTTGGAAAATATCAGGTACAGGTCTTTTCTATTTGTTTGCAACTCCATGTTATAAAGGAAAACAGTTTTCCTAGCAATAATGTGTTTACATTAGCAAGCTACACCACACTGGTGTCCTCTCTGTCATCTGCATATAAGCGGACCAACAGTCAAAAATGACTTAAACCAAACCAACACAACAAACAGTGCTCATAGGCATCCCTCCCCAGGGCAATTCAGATTACTGCGCATAAAAATGTATTTCGCTTTTTCTAACTCTTACTGTAATGAATTCTAGAAACAAAATGGCAGTTCATGGATGTGCAGGCCGCCTGCAAATAGGAAGTGCTGCTGTGCTTCCTGTTACTGTGTCAGTTAAATCCAGACAACAGCATGGCTGAGATGCTGGGAGAGGAAGCTCCAAAAAAGCTCCAGGCTGTTGGTACAGTTTAATTCAAACTCTTCAGATAGGCAAGGGGATCACAATCTGTGTTCCAGTAGCTTTAGGGTTACTAGCAGTGTTCTCACATGGGGAGGTGTCAGGGATGTGGGTCACGTGATCCAACTTAAAAGTGAGCAACCATGATCAAGCAGCCCCCTTTCCCAAAGCACCGTCCGCTCGCCCACCTGGCAGGACTACTAAGTCCAGCAATGCCCTGGACACACAGATTCTTGCCTAAGGCAAAAAGATTGCTCAAGTTAAATATAGGTTTTAATGAAATAAGCACACTGGGCAGTGATTACAAACATTTGGCTATGAGGGAATGAATACAAATGCCGCTATGAGTAGAGGGTTACAGGTTACAGTGAGCTACAAGCAGAGATCCCTTAAAATGCAGATGAATAGTGATGATGGGCTCCCACATGGAGGTGAGTGGTGAACTTATTGATGGGCACCTTCAGCACACATTCCCCAGGACCTGTGTCCAGAGAGTGACAAAGTCCTGGTCTCCCAGGCCTACCTTTAAGCTCAATCTCTGCCCCTCCACCCTCCCTCCTCCCAGACACAGGTCCTGGGAAATTCTTTTGAAGCACCACATGCTATCATGCTGGCCCCTGGCTGTCTGACAAAGGTGTTAGGGGAGCCGCAGGGGGGCTTTCATCCTGGAACTGCCTTTCCTGAGGGTCAGAATCTCATGCCCATATATGGATTTCCTTTTCCTGCTAGGCTTGTACGACTGACATTTGCTAAGAGCAGAGAATTTTAAAGTGGGGAGCCGGGCATCAGCAATAAAATGAGATATAATATTTGCCCTATTCCTCACAGGAGGTCATTACTGCTGCTCTATTTAGCCAAAGCTGCTAATAAGCTCACCTGTTACAGTGGATATATTCTGGGACTTGTAGTTAGAACGTGTACTAAGAGATTAAATAAAGGCCAGGAAAGCCACTCCTACTTTACTAAGACAGAGCCGCAGGAATATTACAAAACTGGAAACTGCATGCTGATAAAAAAAATCACAGGTATTGGGAAACAATTTTAACACAAATGTTTATTTTACATTGCAGAAAAGGGAAACATAACCAAAAAAGGGAGTCTTCCTTTAAAAAGTTCACCAAGTTTTATGTTGAAAATTCACTCGCAAATAGGCACCCAGACTTAAATTTACATACTCATTTTTGTATTTTTCCCATCCCACAGAAGGAAAATGATAAATGTATCACTAATCATGTCAAAAATTGTTGTTCCCACATTTAGGAAAATCCCAGTTTAGCCCAAAAAGTCTCATTTATTTCGTGGCGTGAAACTGGCATTGCGCAGTTGTCCAGCAACACTTATCCATTATTGCATGTACAATGAGACTGTCACTTAAAAGAGCAATGACACAAGTTCTTTGTTTCATGGAATTCATGACTTACAGTGGTTGGCAGAATGTCTCTGCTAGTAAATATTTCCATGGTCACAAAATAACTACTGTGTATTCAGTAGCTCCTACCCAGTGGTGATAGAGTTTCTAAATAATTGCATCAGCCTGCTTCATGCTAATATAACAAGTAGAAATATGGGAGTCATAAAACAAGCCATTTATTTTATCAACCTTTTCACTCCCTTCAAATGCCTAAGCTATTTTTTACATCTTGCACGTGTACTAATAAAATGTGTTGTATAGATATTTCATATTTCTATAGGATCGCCTTAGAATATAAAAAAAGCAATCCAATATAGAATCATCAAAAAAAGTACATATTATAATTTATAAAATACCTTAAAAATAATGCACTGTCATTTTTTGGAGAAGCTGAGTTTAAAAAACTTCATACAATAAAGTGAAAAAAAAGTTTTATTCCAATAAAAAAAAAAAATCTCTTAACTGCAAGTGAGCTGATATTTTTTTTTACTTTTAAAGCAGTCTAAAGTGGATTAAAACCAATACCCCCTCCACACCTCTCGTCCCACAGGTAGTACCTTTTGAATGGTTTTGCGTCTCCCAGCAATAGATAAATGAAATGTCTCCAATGTCCCAGATTGCTGACTTGGATCGTGACCCAGTACCCAGGTTTGAACAGCTGTTCAGATTTCGCAATGATGGGTCCCCTTTCATTATTTATGAAATGCCCACCCTCGGGGGAGGGGAACTGATGACATAAGAGCCTGGGAATTGAATGCTAAAAGCAGCCTTTACCATATGTGAGGATAAGAGAAAATAGCTTTTTATTTTTCTCTCTCCAGGGATATAACCATCGGTGGAAAGATTGGCTAATTGGCATTGGCTTCTAATTATAATTGCACACATTTATTGGAAAAGAACTTACATGTGACTTGTCAGTAATGTAAAGGCAGGACCTACAGCAGAGGTCACCAAATTTAATTTTATTTTTTTCTAGTAATATGGTTTTTTTTTTTTTTGCTTACCAATGTGTAATTTGGACAACAACTAAAAAGTAGCCAAAACACACTGTTTGTCCTCTTTGTCCCCAGCAGTGATATCCTGTAATAATGAAACGAGCACCAGTAAAATACACTGCTAATCGTTTCAGTGTGGCAATTAATCAAAACTGTGTGCAGTGCCTAAAAGACGGCACACAAAATGGCACTCACTGGCGCTGTTATAATCAGCATTTATGTCTAACCAGCGCTGACACAGGCCGGCCAATACCTACTGCACCAATCAAAGCTAATTAGTTAACATCAGGCACTGTGACTTCCAGTGCCATTCTGTCAAAATAGCAGCACCAAAAAAGAAAGGGATGCCGGCGCTCAAAAATGGGCACTATGCCAGGAGGGAGGGACCAGTAATACTGTCCTACTCTGCTGAGCTGATTAGGGGACAGGATGAAAAAGAGAAGGTCATTGGCCCTGATTCAATAAAGGTCGAATTCAAATTTTTGAGAAAAAACTGAGATTTTGCGAGCAAAAATTCCACGCGCGATTCATCAACTTAAAATAGTGTTTTTTTCCGATTAGTGCGAATTTATTTTGAGTGTTATCAAGCGGATGCGAAAATTTTTCATTAGTCGAATTTAATTAGTGTAGATTTTGCTATCGCAAAATATTTCAGGCGATTCAGCTGTCATTGATTACCTGAACACATGCTTTAAATTGTGGTGTGGTGGTGATATGCAGAGGAGAAGGCACAGATTGCCTGTTCCTAGGGTGTTTCGACAGCGGTTAGATAAATACAATTCTGTGATTACTCACCTGTAGAATTGGTATTATGAGTATACAGTACGTCCTGCTCCAAATCTAATACTTACAGTTGGGATATACTCCGCCAGATGGCGCTGGACTGCAGAGACATCGAAAATAGGCTCCTCCCGGCCCCTCAAATACCCGGGGACCTCCCACAAATCCCCAGCATTGAAAAGCAGTTAAAGAGAAGCCGGGAGAATTAAACAATCCAAACTATCAACTATAACAAGGATAACAATCACCATACAGGGGATCCAAGATAATGCAACCAAGGGTGGGTTGGAGCAGGACTTACTGTATACTCATAATACCAATTCTACAGGTGAGTAATCACAGAATTGTATTATTCTTAGTATACAGTACGTCGTGCTCCAAATCTAATACTTACAGTTGGGACATCCAATAGCAGTGTCCATAAAGTAGGGTGGGATCCCCAAGAAAAATCAGCAGCAGACAGTTTAAACCACTGCCGCCTGCAGAACCTTTCGGCCAAAAGCAGCATCAGCTGAGGCCCTAATATCAACCTTGTAAAACTTTGAAAAGGTATGAACAGAAGACCAAGCAGCGGCCTTGCAAACTTGTTCAACAGACGCCTGGTGCTGAAAAGCCCAAGAGGCGCCAATAGCACAAGTGGAATGAGCAGTAAGGAGGAAGGGAGGATTCTTCCCCTGAATCACAGCCTGACGAATCCACTTGCTGATAGTAGACTTGGCAGGAGCCAAACCCTTCCTAGAAGGTACCACAAAAAGAGCATCAGTTTTCCAGGTGCAGTAGCCACCAGATAGTACTTCAGACACCTAACCACATCCAAAGAGTGCAAAACCCTCTCCTTAGCATTGCTAGGATTAGGGCACAAAGAAGGAAGAACAATATCCTGATTCAAATGAAAAGCAGACACTACCTTAGGCAGAAAGTCAGGTTTGAAACGAAACACCACCTTGTCCTGGTGTCTCTCATAGTAGGGGGGCTGAATGGACAGCGCCGCCAACTCAGACACACGCCTGACCGAAGTGATAGCCACCAGAAATACAACCTTGAGTGTAAGAACAGCCAAGGCAGCATCCTGCACAGGTTGAAAGGGAGCACCCTGCAAGGCTGACAGAACCAAGTTCAGATCCCAAACAGGCACCATAGGCTTACATGGGGGGCGCACATGAGTGACCCCCTGGAAAAAAGTCCTGATCAGAGGGTGCTGAGCAAAGGACTTCTGGAAGAAAATAGCCAGGGCAGAAAACTGACCCTTCAGAGTACTGAGTTGGAGCCCCATCTCCAACCCATACTGCAGGAACTCCAGAATCCTGGGAATAGAGAACACACGACAGGGAAGAGACTTAGACTCACACCAGTCAATGTAGGCACGCCAAACCCTGTAATAAATGGAAGAGGAAGACTCCTTCCTAGCTTTAATCAAAGTATCCACAACCGAGGAAGATAGCCCCTTCTCCATCAAGATGGAGGTTTCAGCAGCCAAGCCGTCAAAGCCAGAGTTTGTAAATTGGGATGGCGTAGTGAGCAGATCTGGCACCAAGGGCAGAGCGTACTGATCTACTGCCAGCTGTACCACGTCTGCGAACCACACTCTTCTTGGCCACCTGGGGGCCACCAGAATTGCTGGCACCCTTCAGAGCAATCTTGCGCATAACCCTGCCCAGCAGGGGGATTGGAGGGAAGACATACAGGAACTGAAAGTCCTGCCATGACATTGCTAGCACATCCGAGGTCAAGGCCAGAGGATCCTCGGACAGAGAGACAAAGGCTGGGAGCTTGTGATTGTGGCGGGACGCAAACAGATCCACATCTGGTTGGCCCCAACGGAGACACAGAGATTGAAACACCCTGCTGCATAGGGACCATTTTCCCGGCGAGAGGTCCCCTTGCTCAGAGAGTTCGCCAGGTGATTTTCCACCCCCGGGATGTACACAGCTGATATGCAAGGGACATTGGCCTCCGCCCAAGTCAGAATCAGAGACACTTCCTGGAGGGCTCCCTTGCTCTGGGTCTCTCCCTGATGATTGATGTAGGCGACTGCCGTCTGGATGTCCGAGCGCACCTCAACAGGCATGCCCTGAAGGTGAGTAGTCAAGTGAGCCAGGACTAGCCTGATCGCCCGCAGTTCCAAGACATTGATAGGTGTGTGGGTCTCCTGAGGGCCCCACCTCCCCTGGAACCGCAGGGACTTCCAGAAACCCCCCCAACCTGACAGACTGGCATCCATGGTGACCGTCTCCCAGGAAGGGGCAAGAAAGGATCTGCCCCCCAACAGGTTCCTTGAGTCTATCCACCACGAGAGGGACCTCCTGACCAGGGGGGAAAGCACACAGACCCTGTCCAGGGATGGTGGGTCCTTGTCCCATATTGACTATAGGTGAAGTTGCAGGGGCCTCAAGTGGAACTGAGCATAAGGGACCGCTTCAAAGCATGCCACAATCAGGCCCACCAGCTGCCTGATGGAGGGATGGGGACAAGCTAGGAGGGACTGAGCCTGTGCAATCAGACTGTCCACCTTCTGTTGAGGGAGGAAGATCCTTGCCTGAACTGTATCCAGATTCATTCCTAGAAATGGAATTACCAAGGAAGGGGATAGTGAGGACTTGGGGTGGTTGATCACCCATCCAAATGACTCCAGAGTGGACACCACCAGCTAAGTATCCAACTCTGCCTGGTAGAGACTGGGAAGTGATGAGAATGACGTCCAGATAGGGAAGCACGCGGACGCCCTGACATCTGAGCAGAGACATCACGCCAGCCAGCACCTTGGTGAACACCCTGGGAGCTGAAGTGAGGCCGAAGGGCAAGGCCACAAATTGGTAGTGTTGATCCATCACAGCGAACCTGAGGAACCTTTGATGACCTGGGAACACAGGAATATGAAGATAAGCATCTTTGATGTCCACAGAAGTCATGAAATCCCCTTGGCGCAGGGAACTGATGGCAGAGCGCAGAGTTTCCATGCGAAAGCGCCTGCCCCTGACGAACTTGTTGAGGATCTTCAAGTCCAGGATGGGCCTGACTGAACCATCTTTTTTGGGTACTGTGAATAGGTTGGAATAAAAGCCCTTGCTTTTTTCTCTTAACCTGGCAGATGACCCCCAGCTCCAGGAGGCCTTGCACTGCTTGCACTAGCTCCTGAGCTGACACAGGGTCCTGAGGAATCTGGGATCTGATGAATCTTGGAGGGGGATCAACAGCAAACTCTAACTTGTAACCGGAGGACACTACCTCCTGAATCCATCGGTCTGAGACATGAAGCCTCCAGACGTGAGCGAAGTGCTACAGCCGTCCCCCCACCCGGATGGGTGAGGGTGCCCCATCATGCCTGAGGGGGCTTGGGAGAGGATTTTGCTTTGGGACCCCAGGAGGAGCCAGGACGTCCACGTCCTCTGCCTCTACCCCAGAAATCTCCCCGGGCCCCAGGAAAGGAAACCCCCCTTCCCTGTCTTGCACCACGGTAAGGGGAGGAGAAGGAACCCTGACCCCGAAAGGGCCGAGATTGCCGCCTGCGCTGGGGTAACCTGCCTCCCTTAGCAAAAAGGTCCAGGCGGTCCCCAAACAGGCGCAGTCCTTTAAAGGCAAAACCAGTGAGGGCCTTCTTGGCAGCGTTGTCAGCAGCCCACTGGCGCAGCCAAACCGAGCGGCGTATAGCCACCACAAGGGCAGAAGTTCTGGCACACATTCTGATGGTGTCATCCAATGCTGAGAGGACAAAATTTACAAAAACATCACAACTGGAGAGTGCATTAAACACCTCACAAGGCAAATCATCCGGGGCACTATCAAGCATATTTCTGATAAGGGTTCTAGTGGCCACAGCAGTAATGGCAGAGGCACAGACTGGGCGCTGCGCCGTCCCTGCGCATGCAAAGGCGTGGGATGCCAGCTGGTCAATGCGCCGGTCCTCAGCATCCCGCAGGGTAGTAGAGTCAGGGGAATGCATGACAGAGGTGTTAGATAGCCCGAGGATCGGGGCATCCACCTCGGGGGGGGGGGGGGATGACCAACATTTAACCACCTCAGCAGGAAAGGGATACTTCCTATCCCAACTCTTTTGAACCCCGGGAAGTTTACTGAGGCGCTCCCATTCCTTGAGCACAAGGTTATGGAAATGTGCCTGCTCGGGAAATTCCAAGCGTGATTTTGCTGTATGGAAAAGCTCCCCTCTTTGCCTGGGAGCCGCAACAGGGAGAGAGATGGACAGAACCTCAAAAATCTGGGTCAATAATCTGTCAGTGTCATCCGGGGTACAGGGGTCAGAGCCAGAATCATCATGACCCCTTGGTCTCTCATCAGATGAGCCTGAATCAGAAAAGAGTTCCCCTTCATCAGACGGGGTATAGCCACAAAGATTCCAAAACTCCTCAGTTCCCATAGAGAAAACAGTGACATTAGGCATCAAGTGCTGCTTCTTAGCAGGGGCCTTACACGCTAAGAACTTAGCAATCAACTGCTCAACAGTAGCCAGTCTAGAAGACACATCAGGCTGAGAATCCCCACTAGTATGCAACTCAGCAGGAGTGAGATTTAAGCTTGGGGGAGTAGGTGAAGTGAAACGAGGTGCAGCCACTGGCAGGCCAGATTGCAATGCAAGCACCTGCTCAGCACAGGTTACACAGACCTGCTCCTTGTCAGCGTCAGCATGAGGCTGCCCACACGCTACACACAGCCGTTCTTGCCCCGAAGGGACCCCGGTCACATTATCCTGGGATGCCTCCATATGGTGATTATAGCGGCGCTATACGCCGATAGGGAATAACGCTAAATAGCTACCCCGGATGCCCCAATAACCCACTAGGGAAGCGGGAGTATTATTTTTACAAGGCCTACAAGTATATACTAATACAGGACCGGGAGAAGCCAAAGGGTTCGTCCCGCCTGAAAGACATAAGCAGACAAGACCTGTAAGCACACAGTAACAAAAGAGAAAGATATAAAGCCGCCTGCGAGGGCACTTACGGACCGCGGTAGGTAGGAGTCCGTCGCACATGGGCCAAAGGGCAGGATAAAGATGGCGTCGGTATACCTCGAGGGGCGGGCCGGTATCAGCGATGACGCGGAGCGCGCCAAAGACAGGCCCCGCCCCCCGAAGTGCGCGAAGCCAAGAACATGCAAGCAGCCAATGATGGCGCACCAGCGCCTGAGGCAATGCCGCCGCCAAGCGCGGAACCAAGTCAGCGCGCGGCGGCGGCAATTTTAAAAAGACAGTAAAGACAAGCCAGCGCAGCGGTTGACACAAGACTAACAGAATGGAAAAAAAAAGGTGTAAAACACAGAATGCATAGCATACATATTTACACCCCCCCTTTTCCCCCGAAGACTACAAGGAGGATGAGGGAGGACAGCGGCCACTTAAACAGGACCCACCGATGGACAGGGGCAAGGGGGCACTAGTTCGGGAGGGGCATCCCATAGAGGCTCACCATAAGCCTGAACAGCCTACCCTTTGCTGGGGGATTGCGGTGGAGCAGCGCTCCTAAGCACCTAACAGCAGTGCTGCCTACCTTCACCCGACCAGCGCAGCCAAAGCTGGGAGGCATATTACTAGTGGAACAGGTGGGAATAGTCCTACAGGGCCGCGGGCTAATAGCCCCGCTCACCTGCGAGTAGAGAGCCATTTCTCGTCCTTCGCAGCCAGACTGCAGAGAAATTCTGGGGATTTGTGGGAGGTCCCCGGGAATTTGAGGGGCCGGGAGGAGCCTATTTTCGATGTCTCTGCAGTCCAGCGCCATCTGGCGGAGTATATCCCAACTGTAAGCATTAGATTTGGAGCAGGACGTACTGTATACTAAGAATATTGATAATTTATCTGACCGTGCACTGTTTGAACTCACCAGATTGAATCGGACAGGTTTGCATGACTTATATATGCGGCTGCACCCCTATTTGACGCCTTCCATGTGGATTTAGGATACCCTCTGTCTGAAACCTTCTGGCCCCAAGCATCTATACATTGTGATCCACAGTAAGCAGACAATGGCAAGGAAAGGTTTGTGCCATCAACTTTCAAGTGGACCAAAAGCCATTTGTGCCTTGCAACCTTTGTCACTGGGCTATCCTGATTGTGAGTGCACCGCTGTGTGAAAGCTCAGGATCATGTCAACATACCTTTGCAGCAATCCTCTGGAGCATGCATGGGCTGATGCACGCTCCTGCACCAGGCCCATCTGAATGGCTAGTGCTGGAATGCAGGGAAGTAGGTGCCAGCAATCCATTCACTCTGAGTAGATTGGCGGGTATAATTATGCACTGCAAAGTATTCGGATTGTCTTGAAGCTGTGCATGTGCTGTGGGAGCATGGTGTGAAATATGAGCAGTCCCCTTATGTTCTCCGGGATTGCCAGTGAGGTGGGAATACTGGTAATTCAAGGGAATGCACACAATGGGACATGCTAAGTTGGTCTTTAAAAGTCCAGGGCCAGTTGATGAGGTTTTTGCTCCACTTGAATATAGGGTATGCAGCTTCACAGCAAGTTATACTGACAATTTGGAAGGCCACCAATGTCAGCTATGTTTGTCGAATGACAAGACATCTTAAGAAGTGTCATTCAAGAAAGGGAAAGGAGAACTTGTTGGTCAGAGCACAGGCATTTGTGAGAGAGGGGGGTGAGACAGGCAACCCAGCCAACCAGCAAGTGGACACACACACTGTCAGCAGCAGGAGCAGCGCGCGGGGGGCGATATGCCACCTCTTAAACATACCTGCCTGCTGATGCAGGCGGTGGTGCATCTCATCATCGCATTGCTTGCCTCCCTGCTGACAATTTCCCCTATTTGCCGCACTGTATGTGAAGGTCTTTCCCCACCAGATGCGGGGCAGCACAGTTTCACATAAACTGGAGGGCACACAGTACATCTATGCATGTAGTTTGCAGCATCTGTAGAAGAGAAGCGCTTCTCCTCTCACATGACCACTGGTTACACTAAAACATTTGGGAGGTGCATGCCGAGAAAAGCTGTTCTTCTGAATACGGTCTTCCTCAGGTGTCCGTGGGCACTCCCTCTTCCTAGGGTGTGTGCAACCCGTGCTGCTTAAAGGGAACACTGCTCTCTTGAACACTCTCCTCCACCCAAACACTTTCTCTGTCTGTGTTTAACCCCTTGTGCCCTCTCCCTACTGCAAACACAAGGGGCTTGATTCATCTGCAATTAAATCTCTGACCTCCCCTCTCGCCCAATTAGGGCACTTTGAAAAAATGTGCCTGATCCAGGCTCAACATCAAAAACAGTCCTGCTAGCAGAGCGCAAAGGCTATGTGGCAACCAAAACTTTACTTACAAAATTCTGAAAGGAATAGGTTAACAATATCAGGTGCACCCATGGCATCGAGTGTATAAGACGCCGAACCGTGTACTACAGCCAGCTTCAGCATGCACACCCAAACCGGTAAAGAGGGTGCTGCTCTTGACTGTAACTCTGACATTCATCTACAATTACATCTATGCTTGTCATTCGACTCCACAGCATCTGCAAACCTGTTCTCTAGAGGCCAGCCATGCCACTTACATACAACTAGATACAAATGTTTCCTTCATCTATTGCAGAAAAATAATCTTACCAGAAACTATCAATTCAACCAGGGAACCTATGTGCAAAACACATGGATAAAATGTGGCAGTTACAAATAACATCAATACAAGCATGAATTCACAGTATAAAACTAAAGAGCATTTGATTAGTTACACAAATATTAAAAGTACAATTGCATCCAAATAAAAGTGGGTCACCACAAGGGAGGCTTCAGTAGTACAATTCTCGCAAAGACTCTTATGCTTACAGGAAAACTCGAGCCACAAACAACACATTTTTACAATTGTAAAGTCATTTTCGAGCGGTAGCGAAAATTATTCACACGCATTTTCGCAACGATTCGACTACATGAATTATATTCGTCTGCAATGATGGATCACTCGTAGATTTTCCAAAATCTCCCATGCGAAAATATTTTCCAATGGTTAATTTTTTTTCTACCTTTAGTGAATCAAGGCCCTTGGCTTAACCTGTAAAACTCAATATCTCTGCCATTTCTTCTTTGAAAACGCAAACAGTTTAGGACAGTGCCAAATGTAGCCCGACACAATAGTGTAACAATTGCCTGCAGTATCACTTTAAACGCCAGGAACAGTATTAACTTTGTGACTTGCCCTATACACCTAAATTATAGCGCCTTATTTAAGAAGCATCAGCACCACACAGCACTATTTTTTGGCCTTAGCGGCACTCAGCATACGGTATAACAACTAAAAGAACACTAACGCAAATGCGGCGGCTGCCTAGTGTCTTATTTAACACTAGCGGTTAAAAGGATGCAGTACCACACAGCACCACTTTTTTGGCCTCAGCGGCACTCAGCTTACAATTTAACAACTAAAAAAAAACGCTAATGCCAATGCGGCGGCCACCTTATTTAACACTAACAGTGTGGTTGAAGCTGCATCCTTTGCAGCTTCAACCACAATAGGCAGAACTGTATTGAAGTGTTTTATGCTTATAATTAATATTAAGCACATTTATTTGAACAGAACTTGCATTGGGACTTGACAATAATTGAAATGCTGGACCTAAATGTTTTTGGGTGGTTACTAAAATGTATTTTAATGGCTTCTTTTGCTTAACAATGTGTTATTTGGACACCAACAACTACAACACAGCCGAACTGCACTGTCTCTAGCAGTGATTTCTTGTAACTGTAATGATGAAATGCTGACCAGCGCTGAGAAAATACAGCGCCAAAAATTTCAAGTAGGAAATCTGGTGTTACAGCCACAACAAAGATGCTAAAAGACACACATAAAAAAGGCCCTAAGACTGTTGCACTATACATGCAATACCCAGATTGGATCGCAAATATAAATGAAACATGAGTGTCTTTATTGGCACCTAATTAATTGTGTTTTAATTATTGTAAATTGTGCATTATTGTATAATATTGTATAATATTTAGCACAATTCATTTCAAGAAATATAGCTCGGGCTGATTTTGAATTCAAAGATTAGATCTGCATAAGTAATGAACTGCATGTTTGTGGAGGAATGGAATGTGATAAAAGGAGGACAGTAAGAAGAAAATATCGAGTTCGAGGAAGGGAAATGCTAAGAAAACATTTCCAGGTACACATAAGTAATTTTTTCATGGGCATTCAATCTAATAGAATGACTAATGGCTAATTTAGTCATTATCTGCACAAAAGTGTTGCAAGAATTGTTCTAGCGTATAAAGCACAATGAATAGCAAGAAAGTAAAATGTAGCTGCTGACCAATACCATACCACTATTTGAAGTGATAGGAACTTTATTAAGGAAGGGTTATCTGTCCTTTTGTTTTTATATTTTAACTAAATAGATTGATCCACACTAGTCAACTACACACTGCACAAATCTGCAGTTACTTCCGACATACACTGAGCAGTACTACCAGGGAATACACTTTGAGGCTGATTCACTACTAGCGCTACGTATTGCCAGATGATCATCTGTATAGTGGCGCTTAGAGTGACCGCTAGTAGATGCTGTAAGTGGGTATCCGGCACTGCAACCTAGCGTTGCGGTCGCTGTAGTGACCTGACCGGCATTGATGAATATGATGTGTGTTGGGCACTCTAACAACAGTATAACGCTGCAGCAAGCGAGAGGTAGCACCAGCTCAGCGCATCTGGCACTCGGCGCTCCACACCATATTTAACAAAAAACTACACACACACAGTGTCAGCGCTCTAAATCTGGTCGCTGTAGCATAGAGTGCCAGACGCTGTGTGTTTAAATCCTGTTTGTGAACACATATACACCAGTAACAAAGTGAAAACACATGGAATGACATTGTAGTCTTAACACAATGACACTTTAGTGCCAGACCTGTAATGACAATTCTGCATAAAATATAAAAGTGTTCCGTTTGCAGTCAGGAGAGGTCACACAATGATTTGAGCAAAAAAAAAAAAAAAAAATGTAATTGCCAAATACGCTATTTAAACACAAACAAATGAAAGCCCATTGAAATGTATGGCAGAGATACCCTGAGCGAAAGGTAATACCTGGCGCTCTTGAACCTAGAGCGCTGGCGCTATAAGCTGAGCCGCCACTGGTAATACATGTGACTCTACATGGTGCTGTTAGAGTCGCTCACAAGATTCGCTTTCTTAAATGTGATTTTGCTTACAGTGCCCAGCATTCACCAGACGCTGCCTGCCGCTGCAAAGCACTACCTGGCGCTAGCCGTTCTTAAATAACCCCCTCAGTCTGGACAACAGAATGACGATATTATTTCTAGGATTTATTGCCAAACACCTGATTCAGAGCCCCTTTCTCTAAATATTTTTTTTGCGTGAAAATTCCCATTCTCGCCCATCTCCCCCCTTGTCTGATTAATTTGTGAAATGTTTTCATTTTTGCACACTTTTTTGTTTGATAGTGAGACCTCCAAATGAAACATCAAGCAAAAAAGTAGAAATGCTTGTGGTTCAGGAGGTAAAAACTGGACAAGAATGTATTTTTTTCGCTGGCTGCTCCTGCTAACAAAATGTTAACGAGAGTGGCCGCTTAGATCAATCAAGAGTGTTAAAAAATCATGCCTCTAGAGATAATTTTTAACAAAAAAGTTGACATCTGACAATATTGTTTTGGTATTTTGGCATTTTTTATTAGATACAATATTTATCGAACAAAAAATGCCTGAAGGTTTCTAGGCTCTAGACGACATTAATTTAATCAATGAGGGCTTGTATTTTCCAAGTATACAGCACGTCCTGTCCCAGTAAATTACTAACACTTGGGTTATTCCGCCACAAGGTGGCGCAGTGGACTGCAGAAAGACTTGTGGCCACTCCCGGCCCCATAAATAGCCAGGTACCTCCCACCAATTTCCAGTGTTTTCTCTGCAGTCTGGACTGCGAAGATAGCTCTCTATTGCGCAGGGAGCGGGGCTTTTCAAGCCTAGGGCCCTGCAGGCTTATTTCCACCCGTTCTGGACCCACTGCCTCCCAGCCTTGGCTGACGGTTCGGGTGAAGTTAGGACAGCACTAGGGTCAGGTGCTGAAGGAGCTCTGCTCCGGGCCGCAAGACCCTGTACCAAAGGGTAGCCGGCGACAGGCTTTCTATGGCGAGCCTCATTGGGATGCCTCAGCCTCACACCTTGGGTCCTTGTTCCCTTCACCCGTCTCCCCTCCCCCCTAGAAGGTTGTGCGCGACCCCTTTGTTGTGGCCTGCTTGGTGGCAGGGGGCGCCCGGGGGGTCTGTGATTATTTTATTGTTGGTGTGTGTGCGGGCCGTTGTATGGCACTCCGCGGTGGTTGGCGCTATGTATTTTTTGTTACTGTCATGGCACCGGCGTCTCACGTGATCACAGTTTCTCGCTCTTCGGGGGGGGCGGGAACCGCGGTTTGACGCGTTCTGCGTCATACTCTTGTGGTCCGCCCCTCTAGGTGCTGCTGCCGGCGCCATTTTGTGGCCTTGTCCTTGCGGTGCTGCGACGCGATCTGTCCGCTTGGTCTGTGAGTCCCTTACGGGGTTTTTATATTGCTTTACTCTGTATACGCTGGGGATGTTTATTTTGTACCTATTGTGTCTTGCAGGCGGGTCACCTTTGACTGTGGTTCTCCCGGCCCTGCCCCTTACCAATCTCCCACCTTCCCTAGTGGGCTCTGGGGGGGCATCCCAAAAAAGGGTGGCTATTGCTAGCTGTGTCCCTGTATTGGCCGTTACGCCTGTATCTAATCACCATATGGAGGCTTCCGGGGACAATGTGCTTGGGGTTCCTTCGGGACAAGCCCAGCTGTGTGTTGTGTGGGGGGTATCCCCTGTTAGTGACGGTGTCAGGGTGTGTTTGACCTGCGCCCAGCATGTACTTGCGTGGCAGCCTGGGTCCTCTGCTACGGGTCCCGGTGCTGCGCCCCTTCCTGCTTCGCCTACCCCCCCACGCTTGCATCTGACCCCCAGTGAGGGGCACATTGGCTGGGAATCTCATTATTTATTGGTTAATTTATTAAATTAATGTCGCCTAGAGCCTAGAAACCTTCAGCCATTTTTTGTTCGATAAATATTGTATCTAATAAAAAAATAGCAAAATAATATTGTCAGATGTCAACTTATTTGTTAAAAATCATCTCTAGGGGCATGATTTTTTAACACTCTTGATCGATTGTGACCACAAGTCTTTCTGCAGTCCACTGCGCCACCTTGTGGTGGAATAACCCAGGTGTAAGGAATTTACTGGAAAAGAACGTGCTGTATACTATAAAATCATTTTTTTTTTTTGCGTGGGGTCCTCCCCCAAAACCCGACCAGCCCAGACACCAGACATAAGGGCTTGTAAAACAGGGCTCAGCTGCTGTGCCATGCAGCCCTTGTCCCTGCAGGTTACAAGCCATTATGCCCTTTGGTATGGGCGCGTGACTCTTCCAAGTGTGCCTTGGACCCCCCCCCCCAGGAAAAACCCATTGCACACCCCAATGGGCACCGGGCTCCCGACCATGGTGAACGGGTATTCACCCCAAGTAGTAAAAAATAAAGAGACCACAGAAATCAATCTTGTTCTAAATGTCACTACTCACCAGTTTCCTCTTCTTTGTTCTCCAGCGCTGGGTCAGGTTCTCTTAATCCTCCGGTGCATGCAGTGTCCCACGCCGCTCTCTGTTGGTCTTTGGGCCTCTTCTGTGCCCCCTCCGCTGACCACTGCTTCTTGCGGTGACTTAGGCCGTCAGAACCTGTTGGTTGGACCATCGGTCCCCCCTTCTTTTATCCTCACTACCCAGAGAGCAGTGGTGAACCTAGCTTCTCTGCTGCTTGAGGAAAACTTAATAGACCAGTGTGCTGTGCTGTTTGGTGCGGCATAAGCAATCTCAGTGAGTGTCTGACACAGTGAGTGCATCAGTACTGTGTCTGCTGTGCACTGGAAAAGTGGTGGTCAGCAGATCTCTGCCAGCAGAGCAAAGGGTGGGTCTTTCATCACAGTAAGGGTGCCCCCTCCCCCCACTTTCATGCTCCCTTGCTGCCAATCACTATTCTTCCCTGGACTGGCAATGGGCAGCCTTGTCCCAAGAATCAATTGGCCACCTGTTACCTGGTTTTGACCTTGCAGATAGGTGGGGTGGGGGAGTAAGTGGACTAACGGACATTATTGACTATCAGTTCCAAGAAATCCCCAGAAATCAGCACACAGAGACCATAAAATAGAAAAGTCACACACCAGCAGATTATGCCCCTGTATGAATAACTTAAACCAACTAGACTAGAAATTGTTTTGATAGTCACCTAACTGGCTTTCTTTATTCAGATTAATACCAGATATTTAAGTAAGAGGACCAGCAAAACATCTTTATCTTCCCTTAACTTATTACTACAGATATTTACTGATCAGGATAAATGAGAACCTGCACAGAAAAATCAAAGAATACATTATACCACAAAGTAAATATCACAGAATAAGTCATACCCAGACTAAGAATGATTTGACTCTTACCAAAGGTAAAACATGCTGTGTAAATGAATGCACTGTATTGTATCTTAATGTGGTCTGTGGTCTAGGTGGGGGGGGTAGATAAGTGAGGTCCATGGGGGTTCAGAAGATTCCTAGGGGATGCCCAGGGGTTGGAAATACAGGGATCCCCAGGGGTTGAGAATGCAGGGCATGCCAAGGGGTTTGGTATCCCGAAGATGTTGGGGGGTTGGAATGCTCGGGGGTTGGGAATGCAGAGGATGGCCGAGGTAATGGGAATGCAGGGGATGACCGGGATGTTGGGAATGCAGGGGATTGGAATGCAGAGGAAGCTCAGGGTGTTGGGAATGCAGGGGATAACGGGGGGGTTGGAATACAGTTGATCCCTGGTGGTAGAGAATGCAGGGGATGCCAAAGGAGGGTTGGGGATTCAGGGAATGCAGGAGGGGGAGTTGTGGCATCCCCAAGGCCAGTGCAACTGAAGGTTCAATTTAAAGAGGACCAGACCCAGGATTTTCAAGATCCCAGGTTTTGGTCCATCACCCTGGGGCATCTTGATTTGGGATTCCCCACTGCGTAAAACTCCGCTAGTCACTTTTCTTACCTTTCTTATGAGCCCATGGCACAGGTATTGCTCTACTCCAATCAGCTTCAAGCAGAAAAGGATCCTGCACCCCACGGCTGTGTGCAGCCACTCCAGCCAATCAGATATGGCAAGTGCTGGCGCACACAGCGCGAGAAAGATGCAATGGATGGTCCCACACATGCACTGTGGTTTCACATTGCCGGGCATCTCATATCAGGATGTCCCATGGTGGGAATTTAGATCGGACCTAGTGTCTTATAGACCCTAGATCTGGTTTTAGTTCACTTTAAGGATGAAGGGGAAAAATCTTACCTAGCACACCAGCAACAAACCACTGGGGTCCTGCCGACTGAGGCGGCAGTGGCACCGACCCAGCTGCCCAGAGACGTGGCGGGCACAGCTTCCTGAGTTTATAGATTCATTCATGGTGGCGCAGTGACCCAGCCCCAAACTTCACGCTGCAGCCAGCACTGGCTGCTGGAATTTTCTCAGATGCTCTGGACTTGCTCTTAGTGAAAAAGGCTAATACTGTGTGTGCTATAACAGATAGATAGATAGATAGATAGATAGATAGATAGATAGTCACCATTCATCTGTAGCCCTGGTATAGACAACATTGGGCTTTAGGTTTGTACACAAATGAGTTAATGTAAATTTTTCTCTTTTACTGCAGATTATAAAAGTGCAATGTAAATGTTTTGTAAAGATAAACGCTGCCAAACATCACACTATAGATCACAACCCATGTGGGCTAATAGCAAGCATGTGTACATGTCTGATCTTGGAAAAGCAAAAGGCCATTTCAAAGGCTAAATCATTTGTCTGGCTGCTATCAGGGGTGCTGATAAGTTTTTTGCTTTGTACAGAAAAAGATTAGTTATAGCTATTGGCCATAATTCTCCCTGTTATCCACACGCCTATTACAATCGGGGTCAAGTCAAAGATCTGGTGAAGTTCACCTTCACCTTTTGGTGTGCTTTTGGGTGTGAACTGAAACTCACATCTACGTAACTTGTACACACTAAAAAATCTATAAAAATTGTTTTGTTCTTATTTATCTCAATACATCACATACCCCTGTGCTGGGGTATTTGTACAAGTGATGTACAGGTATGAACCAGTTCAATATTAGTTTAGGTCTGCATTAGTTTGCACTACCTTTAGTTATAATGCCAATGCTAGGTGTAGCAGAGCTTACACTCTAGTTCAGTTTAACTTCGTAAAGGGGTAACTTCCATTAGCTCAACCACAGTTAGTTCAGTGGAAGGGCAGAGGAAGAACTTGGGTTTATTGTAACAATATTAGGAGTCCAGACCTTGTACACATCCCCACAACCACCTGAGGTGGTTGAGAGATGGATATAGTGGTCTGACTCACAGTTAGGAGGAACTCTAACCTTCAGTTAATAATATACTATATTAGGACAGTAGTTAGAGCGAAGCTTTATTCACATCAATGTAGAACGGGAGTGACAAGATTGTTGCAGGTGAGAGACAACAGCCAGAGACTGGAAATTTGTGTACTCACCGGTAAATTTCATTTCTCATGCTCTTCCATTCCGGGGCACCACTAGTAGCAACACGTGGGTTAATCTCAGCCATAGGCGAGAACTGCAAGATAGGAAAAACTAGCTCCTGCCGACCTATATACAGCAGGCTGTGAAATGGTCATTTCATTAAAAAGCCACAGCCCTGGGAAGGGAGAACGCTAACCTGCGCATAATGGGTGCAACTAGAAATAGTGCAACAGAGTAAAACCATGTAGAAGGCAACAACAGTCACTGACGCAGTCAAAATACAACAGTAGGGCGTGGTGTGGTGCCCTAAAATGGAAGAGGATGAGAAAAGAAATTTACCAGTGAGTACACAACTTTCCTGCATTCAGGGTGGAACCATGCCAGAAGCGCCAACAACCGTCTGCGTGAACATAATAAAGAATAATGGCACTGACACCTCAAACTTAGGGCCTTGAGAGGCGACCAGGATGATAGGAATCTGCTCGCAGTTGACCACCTTTAACACGCAACCCAAAAGTGGCAGTGGCGGGAATGTGAAGAGCAGGCTGTACTATGGCCAGGGGGGGGCACGAACCTCTGGACCTTCCGATTGTGCCGAGATGCGAGATCTGGCACTCCCCACCGGTTGCAGAGGGCTTGAAACTGGTGAAAGGACCATTTCCCCTGGTCCACCGTCTCCCTGCTTCAAATAAGTCAGCCTGCAGATTCTCCTACCCCGGAATGTGAACTGCTAAGATGCATGGAACGTGAAGTTCCACCAACCTCATGATGCTACTCACTTTCTGGAATGCCTGTCAGCTGATGGCATCCCCCTGATGGTTTATGTAGGCCACAGCTGTGGAATTGTACCCTGACCGGAAGACTCTGGAGCAGGGCAGAATGCCTGAGAACCAGCAGAATCGCCCTCAGTTCCAACACATTGGAATGGATTGAAAGACTATGTTCCTGCTTGTCCTAGAGACCCTGAACCATCTGGTTTTCCAGACCACCACCCCAACCCGTCATACTGGCATCTGTGGTCAGGATGATCCCGAACTGGCAGGAAAGACCGACCCACTGCCAGGGACTGCTGGTCCAGGCACCAATTGAGACTTAGTTGATCACCTATCTGCCTCCGCAAGGAGTTCAAGACTTTCATGACCACTCACGGCACAGTAGACAGTCCGAACGGCAGTGCCACAAATTGGAAATGTCGAGCGACCACCGCCAAGTGCAGGTTTTGTCCCGAGAAGTTCGGGACATGCAGATAAGCATCCTTTATGTACAGAAAATCCCCCTGTTGCAGCAACATCACGACTGACGCTTCCATGCATCCAACTTCTGCACCCGCAAAGGTACCTCCCCGGTCCAGCAAGATCTATCGTCTTTTCCGCAATGCAGGAAGGTCTGGACGCCACAAACCTGTGTGGAGGACTGGTTCAGAACTCAATCTTGTATCCAGACGAAACAACCTCCTGGACCCAGGCATCGGATATCCATTCCCTCCACACCATAGTGCAAAAGCCATCCCGCCACCTAATCGGGTGAGGGAGCCCAGTCAACCCTCAGAGGACTTTGCTTAGGGTTTGGGTCGGCTGGCCCCTTGGGGGTCTAGGTTTCCCCCATCGCTTTTGCTCACTCAAAAAATCTTTGTGGTGTTAGAAGACTAGAACCTCCAAACTAAAGTGAAAATTTGTTGACCTGCGAAAAGAGGTCCTCAGTTTTCTTATCTGTGAAAACCTATTAGACTTCCCACCGGTGGCCTACTGGATCAGGTCATCCAGAGGTTCATTGAAAAAATGACCCCCACCCCCCCCCAAAAGGGAGGGCAGTAAGCATCTTCTTAGAAGCAGTGTCGGCCGACCACTGTTTCAGACAGACCGAGCATCGCAAGGTGACCAGCAAGGCCAGTAATTACAGGCCGGTTAGTTTAACATCTATAGTGGTCAAATTAATGGCTGAGGGATCGGTATCAGAGTGTTGTTGTAAATGGTGTGCAATCTGAACAAAGGCGAGTTACAAGTGGTGTGCCACAAGGCTCTGTCCTGGGCCCTATTCTTTTTAGTCAGTTTGCTGATGATACAAAGGTTAGTAATAGGGTGGATATTCCTGGAGGTGTCTGCAACATGGAAAATGATTTAGCTTTACTGGATAGATGGTCAAAATTGTGGAAACTAGAGTTTAATGTCTCTAAATGTAAAATCATGCACTTAGGTAGAAGGAATCCCTGCTCTGAGTACCGTATGGGCAGTACTGTGTTAGCCAGGACCTCGGAGGAGAGAGATTTAGGGGTACTGATTACTGATAGCTGCAAGATGAGTGGACAGTGTAGCCAGGCAGTGGGAAAAGCAAGCAGGATGCTCGGCTGCATAGCTCGAGGCATCACCAGTAGGAAGAGGGAGGTTGTGATGCCGCTGTATAGAGCCCTGGTGAGGCCACAGCTAGAATACTGTGTGCAGTTCTGGAGACCTTACCTGCAAAAAGACATTATTCAAATAGAACGTGTCCAGTGGCGGGCAACGAAAATGGTGGAAGGACTTAAACTTAAAACTTATCAGGAGAGACTTAAAGAACTTAATTTGTACAGTCTGGAGGAAAGAAGGGAGAGGGGGGACATGATTGAGACCTTTAAATATGTGAAAGGATTGAATAAGGTTCAGGAGGGAAGTGTTTTTAAGAAGAAGCTTAATGATAGAACAAGGGGGCACAACCTGAAGCTAGTCGGGGGGAAGATCAGGAGCAATGTTAGAAAATATTATTTTACAGAAAGAGTAGTAGATGCTTGGAACAAACTTCCAGCAGAGGTAGTTGAAAAATCAACAGTCACTAAATTTAAACATGCCTGGGATAAGCACACATCTATCCTAAGATAAAGATAAAGAGTAGATACAGTATACACATAAGGGCAGACTAGATGGACCGTATGGTCTCCTTCTGCCGTCAACCTTCTATGTTTCTATGTTTAAGGCCAGCCCCCTAGCCACCAGATGCACCAAGACATCCATAGTCGGTAAAATGTATCTGAAGACCTCCGTAGTGAAGGAGTTCAAGCAAAGTGCAGAGGTGCGCGAATCTCCATGTCTCAAACATCTCTTCTGCTGCTTCATCCGAGGAGAGATGAGGGCCACTAATATTGCCTCAATAAGCTCCTCAATCTGATCTGTCGGGTGATCCGGGGGTTCCCGGGCACATGTGTAAGGCTTTCGGTTCCTTTCCGCTGCCGGGCGACACCTTCCCCTTTGACCGGCCTAAACTAGATCCTGAACCCTTAAATAGGTCCTCTGTGTAGGAGCTAGAATGCTCCGAGGACTGAATATGCCTATGCTTGGCAGTAGCCTTCCCACCTGGGCAGGCAGAGACAGACTCGGGATGCCCCTGCTGACGAAGGCCACTGACCATACTCTCCAACCGAGCCACCCTGTCCGCCACATCTGAAGTAGGAACCCCATCCGTGGGCTGACCTTGGGACAAAAATGAACCTGGCAGCTCCTCTGAGAGGGTATCCTGCATTGATGAGTCCGAGTCTGAGGCCGCAAGTGGATACTGGACAATCTGACTCAGGCACGGAAACTGCCAGCTGTGTAAGGCAGAACCTGAATTTATTGCACCCAGTGCAACCCAGGGGTCCCTCGTCCGAGTTCAGGCACACTTGGCACATGGGACACATGGCACCACTCTACGTTAAATCATGAAACCCCGCTGCCTCTGATGCCTCAGACATGGTAAAATGGCTGCGCTAACTGCTAAGCAATGCAGCTGGAGTGCTGGTCCCCACACCCTCCTGCTTGTCGCCTACTGGTCAGACCCGCCTGCACTTATGGAAATGCACCTCCCTGCAGCTGAGAACAACCAACCGGCCAAGCATGCAGCAGCTTCAGAACCCCCACCCTGCAACAACATGAACAATGTCAGAAAGAATCTGTAAAAGTTAAAGGGCTTGGCCCTCAAGAGGGCCCTACCTGACCAGGGGAAAAAGAGGGGCGGCAGCCAGCTGGAGTCGACCCTCAGCTCAGAACCAGGAAGCAGTGCAGGAGCTGCCAGGTGATGATCTGGAGATGGAGCAAGGACCTCTGGACACCACACAAGATGGCGATGCCCGGTGCTGCTAGTAAGGAGAAGGGGCGGGGCCCTGGAAATGCGGTCGGCCTGCACTCTCCTCCTGTCCTCCACTGTAGTAGGTCGAAGCCACGTCCCCTGTTGGCGTTGCAGGCGTAGCCGGCCTGCCCCCTTTCGGAATTAGCCAAACGGCAGACCACAAGGTCGGTGGCCACGTCTCCCTTGTGACGAGGGCAACTGCCCCCCAAACGCTGGCAGTCGAGCTTTGAATGAGCTCTAACCATCATGGAAGCACAATAGTAAGCACCAAACACTCAGGGAAACCGATCCTAGCTCAGCTTCCCCCCCAGCAGCCCTGGGGAAGCATGTCTCTCACAGGATGTCATGGAACCATGGGGGTGGATGACCCATGGGGTAGAGGGAACGGGGCTCAGTGGGAGGTACACAGCAGAGCCATCATGCAAGGCCCAGAGATCAGTTCCTGATCAGCCCCAGACGGACGAGCCCCAGCGCACTAACCTGGACCCATGCTCCCCTCACTCTGCACGATCCAACGCTATTGGCTAAGGAACCGACTTCAGGCATATCTAACTGGAAGCCCCAGGAATGCTGCAGCTAGTGAGGGGCTGGGAGATAGACAGTCGGAGCCCTCCGCTCCCAGTCAGCACTGTGCTCAAAATTTTTAAAAAATCCAGACATCTTGTGAGATCATGTCACAGCCTGCTCTATATAGGCCGGGGAAAGCTAGCTTTTTTCCTGTCTTGCAGTACGGCTGAGATTAACACACGCGTTGCTACTAGTGGTGACCTGAAATGGAAGAGATACAGATTTTTTTTTTTTTTAGTTTGTACAAGTTAAAAAGCTCACTCAGGTGTGAGTTTCAATTCACACTCAAAAGCACAACCAAGTGTGGACTTGATCTATGACCCCCCACTGTTGATAGAATCATACCCTACTCTCAATCCATTCAGTTTTCTTAAACTAAAAATATGTCCACCAGTGTAAATTATATAATTGGTCTTGCACATGACAATGTAATGGGCAGTTCCTTAAAATGCCCTATATGATTAAGAATTGAGCATGGAATGTATTGTTGTGTCTGCAGGATATACACACATACAGTACATCTAATTCCTGAATTAAGCCTGGACAGGAATGCATTGCCCATATAATCAAGCAGTATAACAGACTGGAAAATTTAAATTAGCAAAATGTTCTTTCTATCATATTGTGATGTTACATTATGTACTAAGAAAGCATGGTTATTACTCACCCAGAAGTCTAACTTCTAAAAAACCAAATTTGTCACTATTTCATCATGTACCCATTTTAAGGTATATGGCTGGTGCACACATGTCTTTACTTTATATATTTCTTTCATGTAAAATCAGGAAGGATGCTGTAATACAATGCAGGTCTTTATATACTTACCTTTAACTAATGTTGATATTATGTTCCCTTCGCACTTTAAAAATAGTGTTGTTTCTTGGTTCTTACAGGTGTCATCTATTACCAGTAAATGGACAGCATATAAAAGGGTAGCTTGTGATTTCCCCTCCTGTTTTCAGTTATTTTCCAGTCTGGGCCTGTGATCACTTTTTTTTAGTAACTTAGATTTGTCCTAACAGATTAAGGTGGACCAACACCCTCCAGGTGTGAGTGGCTGCCACCGCCATCACTATATGACAGGCTGGGGGGCATCCAGAATGGTGGAGCCCCCCCACATAACACCCCAGGAGCCCACAATCTTTACTTGTCCTCGCTACCCCGCTGGGAATCCAGGGGCACGATTGGCTGCACAGCGCTCAAGTGGGCAGGACAATCGGTGCCCAGAACGTTAGTGAGCACATGACTGCCGGGCAGCCAATCGCCGAGCTGGACACCCAGCGGGGGAATGATGATAAGGTAAGAATTACAGACGTCCTGGAGTGGTATGTGCGCGGGGCTCCAGCATTCAGGCAGCCACCAACACCCTCGCCACGAAGTTCACTAAACTTCTTGTTACCAGGAAGACCCATGATTAGCGGTAGAGTTCTATGCATTATATAAAAGCTCTTTAGCGGTCAGGTTTGGTGGCAGGTACTATGATAGAAAACATTTGTTACTGTCCAGGCACACACTAACTCCCCCCCACCCTCAATCCCTGATTGGGAACATTGTTAAATAATTATATGTAAATACTGCTTCAATTTCTGGGTGGTGACTGAGCTGGGAAGGGTATGTCATTGCACAGCTTTTGAGTCATGAGCATGCTCTGCTGTGACCACAGTGATGACCACTCGCACTGAGATCACCAACAGACAGAGTGGCTTTCAAACCATTTTTTTGTGCAATGCTGGTTCTGGACTGAGGGTGGCCGTGTGCTATATGGCTGGCATCCATTGAAAACAATGGATGCTGGCCATAAACACAGGCCATGCCCACCCACAGCAAAGTGGGAAGTGCCAGTAAGATGGCAAGTGTGTGTCGGCAACTGCAGCGGGCAAGGATCAGTTACCCTGCCCGTCAGCTGCTTTGCTTTGTCCAGCATTCCGGGGGGTTATTGCGCTGCCTGTAACGAGGGAATTGCGGGGGTTCTGCATGCTGCCTGTAATGTGGGGATTCTGCATGCTGCCTGCAATGGGGGGATGCCACACGCTGCCTGTAATGAGGAGATTCTGCACACTGCCTGTAATGGGGGGGATTCTGCATGCTGCCTGCAATGTGGGTATTCTGCATGCTGCCTGCAATGGGGGGATGCCACACGCTGCCTGTAATGAGGAGATTCTGCACACTGCCTGTAATGAGGAGATTCTGCATGCTGCCTGCAATGTGGGGATTCTGCATGCTGCCTGCAATGTGGGTATTCTGCATGCTGCCTGCAATGGGGGGATGCCACACGCTGCCTGTAATGAGGAGATTCTGCACACTGCCTGTAATGAGGAGATTCTGCATGCTGCCTGCAATGTGGGGATTCTGCATGCTGCCTGCAATGGGGGGATGCCACACGCTGCCTGTAATGAGGAGATTCTGCATGCTGCCTGCAATGTGGGGATTCTGCATGCTGCCTGCAATGTGGGGATTCTGCATGCTGCCTGCAATGGGGGGATGCCACACGCTGCCTGTAATGAGGAGATTCTGCACACTGCCTGTAATGAGGAGATTCTGCATGCTGCCTGCAATGTGGGGATTCTGCATGCTGCCTGCAATGGGGGGATGCCACACGCTGCCTGTAATGAGGAGATTCTGCACACTGCCTGTAATGAGGAGATTCTGCATGCTGCCTGCAATGTGGGGATTCTGCATGCTGCCTGCAATGGGGGGATGCCACACGCTGCCTGTAATGAGGAGATTCTGCATGCTGCCTGCAATGTGGGGATTCTGCATGCTGCCTGCAATGTGGAGATTCTGCATGCTGCCTGCAATGGGGGGATGCCACACGCTGCCTGTAATGAGGAGATTCTGCATGCTGCCTGCAATGTGGGGATTCTGCATGCTGCCTGTAATGTGGAGATTCTGCACACTGCCTGTAATGGGGGGGGGGATTCTGTACACTGCCTGTTATGGGGTGATTGGCGGAGGATTCTACATGTTGCCTGTTATGGGGTGATTGCGAGGGGATATTTTAGCACACCATTTGGTTCAGAATATTTATTTCTTATATTTCTCATCTAAATCCTAGCTGTGTCTTATGGTCAGATGCATCTTATAGTGTGAAAAATATAGTATGTATATTCTAGTTAAATCTAAATTTCAGCACTATTATGGATGAAGTGTTCAATCACTTTGACGACAGAAAGATTCACTGAGATTTTCGGCTTGTAATTACTGTACATACATATCTATATTAAAAGATGGTGTACCAGTATTAAGAGAAAAAAGTACTGAAATGGATTAAACACCCTGAAGAAATATTAGTTTATCAAAAATATAGAGTGTTGAATTTATAAAACAATAAAATTATGCTTTGAACTTTTAGACCCCCCAAAAAGATGTTTTGATCTTTAAAGTTAAAGGATAGTAGGCCAGTTTACTGAAAGATCTAAAGCTTGGAGTCACAGACCACCGGGAAATCAGATGTCTGTGATGAAATGCTGGGAAAAGAGGAACTCCAAAGTCATTAGCACTTTATCACAAACGTAATAAAGGCCAGGATGTACTTCATCAGTGGTATTATTAGTGACATGTTCAAACGATCCAGACAGGCTGAACATGTTAAGTATTGTGAAGATTACAGAGATCAAATCTTTAAGCGTTTTTTAAAAAAGATGCTTTCCTTTAGTGCTAACTATTCTGAAATAGAACTGAATGTTTTTTTCTGCATACCTGGGACACATACACAAGTATTCATGCTACACCCAAAAAATGTCCAGCCACTAATAATGTAATTGCATGCTATTTACTGCGGTAGAAATTACAACCGGTAGACAAAGAAAGTCACTGGAATTCTCACTTGGCTCTAAATTAACCCCCCTTTGTTGTTATTCCCCACCATAGCAAATTCTTCTCTCTTTTTTTTAACTACAGGATATATGTGCCCCATTTTCCTCTATTTTCACCTGGCTCTGAATTGACCCCAGAGTGATAGGTCCACTAGAGACAAATTATACTGCAGAGTTGTGATTGGATTGGAAATCACATGGTCACATCGCCATTATCAGTTGCAAAGCAGAAAAAGCCCCACAAAATTAGCAAGCTTTATGGGGTGTCATTCTAATTATTTGTTAAAGCAAAAGTAAATTGAATTTAAAGTAAATTCAATGGTAAAGTAAATTCTGGGTGTATCTTGTGGTGTAAATTACAACCTGCAGTTATGATCTAGTGGTTAAGGATCCAATCTTGGGTTGCAAGTTCGATTCCTGAATGGGACATGACTGGAGTGCTCTTTTTGTTTCTGTCACTTGTCGTTGAAGATCCTTCCATCATGAGTTTTCCAATGAAAAAATACTAGTGTCAGAGTACCAGGTGCTCTCCTTCGTCTCTCCAGTCTAGACTCACACTCACACTTGTGCACTCTAATGTCCACACAAGTGCTAGAATCAGGTGCTAGTGCACATGCCCTATGCCCTTTAAGAGACATCAGTTGGTCATCGTCCTGTGCTTTATATCCAGAAACTGTGGACCTTGATTTTCTGTGTACACACCCCCCCCCCCCCCACCACCGGCCTGCTTACCCCTCTTCTTTCTCCAGGTCAGTCAGGGCATCCAGTATCCAGTTCCCGACCTGTCTGCTGCCAGCCCATTCTTTGTAGGGATTCCAGTAAGGGTTGTCCAGGCTCCAGGTTGCCATCAAAGTTCCTCCTCGAGTTGTGACAAGTAGTATCATTTATCCTGCCTTCTGTTTGGCATATTGGGTAGCACTGTGTTATCTCTTCATGGTCTATGATGTCACCATATTTTTTATTGCATCATCTCCTGGAAAGCGCCTCTTGCTATTAATGTAAATTCTGTGTACATTTAGACCTGTGTATGTTCCTCTGCTAACAATGTTTGACTTAAACTTGTCAGGATTAAGCAAATCATAAAATGAATTTCATTCCCTATAATAACCAATGTTCAAATAATTGCTCCAACAAGATAGGCACAATATAAACACATCCAAAGCACCACCATGGAGCTACGGCTGCAAAGGGGGCCTGGAAACTGTCTGTAGTAGTCAGGCTTTCAAATAAAACTTTGCAATCAGCTTGGATGGCCGAAAGGGTGTTTAAGAGTTTACACACCAAGTCTCTGAACAAGAATAAAAGTCATTTCAGCCCAGGATCAGGACATGACAGAAGGGTAAATAAAATGTCTCAATAATGGTCCGTAGGTAGCTCGAGACAAACGCTGATAAAAATGGCTATTTATACATACATTCAATTGTGATCTCAGCAGCTTCTACACTGCACATTTCCTGCCTCCTCATGCCTGGGTATAAAATCGAATTCAACCACTTTAGAGGTTGTGTTGGGCAAGTATTTTTAAAAGGTGGTGGATCCACCTGCACTCTGCGTATTAAAGAGTAAGTAAAATCCAAAAATATTTCCTCTATCCCCCCCCCCACAGCATGGGGGTATCCTGAATCAGGATGCCCCACAGCATCACCCTTCACTGCATGCCTGGGAACAGGCACCCCTATACCATTCCCCTACTTTGTTCCAGTGAAACAGGCTTACAGTCTGCCAAGCCATGTGACCAATTGGTTTTACCAAGTGGAGATGCAGGCAAGGCACACCCCTACTGGCAGGTAATCTGAATTGATCATGGCTTCCGCTCATCTCTCAGTGCTGAATGTGGCTCTGTTGGTAAGAAACGTTGGGGATCTCTGGGTGGGAGGGCTCTGCACCAGCACGTCTCCTAGACAACAGTGATGCGCATGTAATCGATGACGATGGTTTCCCACAATGCTCAGCGCCATAACAGGATGTGAGCAAATGCCGGCTAATTTGTTACAGCTGATATGAATCAGAGGATGGGACAACACTATTTAAGGGTAGGAATAGACATTGGATACTAACCCTCACCTTGAAGCGACATGGGAGTCGCGGGCGCGGTGATTTATATTTGACGACCCTGTGATGCTGACTCTATGTGCCATTCTTTATTCTTCAATATTCAGGTTTGCTGGTGTCATTTAGCACGCACACGTGCACTTTGAGTATATCTTTATTGTTTCCATTCACTTATAACTGTTTGAACTGGGCGAGTCTGTCAATATATTTTCTGTGGAATTTAGTTTTTTATTTATTTTCACATATGAGGTATTGTTGTTAAGAGTTGACACTTATTTGTATAGGAGACTATCAGCATGTCTCATGGTTTATATGTAGTAGATATAGGTTGTACACATTGAGGGTTTACACATATAATTTTTATGCCGGCATAAAATAACTGTTATAATAGGATCTAATAAGTGCACATAGGGTCTTTTGATGCACTGTTCCCCTTAGGGTTTTTTTTTCATGAATATTATTGAGACCATGGGGTCATCTATGTGATTTTAATTGTCCAGTGTGTTTTTGTGTATTTTAAAAGTATCTCCTTTTTCATAATAAAGAATTTTGTATCCATATTGATATTGGTGCTCCTTTTTGAAGAAAGGTGTGTAATTGGAAACGTCCACTTCAGTCTTGTTTGGATCTCTGACCTAGATTGACACTGAAAGCCTCGGTGGGTGAGTAACCAGAAACCCTTCAGCAGCATTAGAGAAAGGTGAGACCCAAGGTGGGCAAGACTGCGAAGAAGACCACATTCTTGGGAGTAGGACAAGTGAGCGAGGTTAATCCTACATAAGTAAATACAGAATTATTGATAGCCATATAACTAAAGACAGTCTGTCACATTAATATATGTCTGTCTGTCATATTAATATATGTAATATTACATAGGCAAGACATGAGGTGGCAAAACATGAACTATGTAGGATTAATATGGCCATTTCTTCATGTAGCATAGGATCTTTTCTTTATATGCACCACTACTGTTGCCACGTAACAAATGAACGTGTAATATGACCAGCTGGTCACTTGCACATTGTGATTACAGTTACTTCTGATCTTTGTCTGGTTTGACTTATTATTATCCAAGTCCCCACATCCTGACCTGTCCCACTTTGGGGGTATGTTTTTCTGGGTGGTCCTGTTCCCAACAGAGGGGCACAGAGTTGCCCTGCTTACTTTCACCCAGTTCCATGCTCTCCCGCAGCCCCGGTATCTGAAGTTGGGTGCTGCACTTCCATATTTTGGCCCATAGGCGGGTATGTGCATTGTAAGAGATGCGCACAGAGGTTAAGATTGTACAGTTCCGGCCAGCTGGAAATCGGAAGTGTGGCACACAGCTTCAGAATACGGGGGAAGGGGGGGGGGTCAGAGGAGAGTGATTGCTGCACAGGGATCAGGTGGAATTAGGGGAGCTTTGTGCCTCCTATGGCCCCCTCTTCTGAGCTCTGTTGGAAAAGGCACTGACAGGGGCATTTTCTGCTGCCATCAGGGCAGGACAATGCAGCTGTAACCTATACAGATTTTATGAAGAACTTTTTAAGCGTTGATGATCTGGGTTTATCATAACTTAAACTCTACAGGTAACAAAAAATGCTATACTAACCTTTTATACCCCCTCAGACCATTGCTGCTAGCTCAGCACTCTGACACTTACTGGATTACCTTATCCAAGTCCCATGCCAGGTCTTGCTAGGCCCACTCCATAGCAGTGAATAGAAGGGGCAGTCCATTGTCAAATGCACAGAGATGGCCAACAAGTGAAGCGGCCCTGGACAAGCACTAGCAGTGATTGTTTGCACAGGATTAGGTGAGTACAGTTTTCTTTATTCTATTGCATGTAGAATGACTTTAATATGCTTTCTTTGTGAGTGCAGGAATTTCTGTTGATTGGTCTGTTTAAAGCAAAATAAAACCACCCAGGTTGGCTGGAATCTAAATAAGGGCATTGTCCTGAATGGGGAGCACACGCTGCCGCATCCCTTGCATCTCGCCATCATGTGTGCTTTCCCATCCTCAGCCATTCAGATTGGCTGCGGCAGAAACACATACACCACTGGGGATGCCGAGGATGCATCACCGCATGCTCCCCATACTAATCAATGAGAGCAGTTTGCCGACTGACATTGTTACGGTGAGCCCATAGACGAGAGCCCCTGCTGGAACCAGGAAGAGGTGACGTTCTGGGGGTTTTCACAGAGCTGGACATCCAAATTCAGGATGACCCAGGTGGACAGAAGAAAACCTGGGAAAGTCAGATTCCTGAGTTTTGCTCTGCTTTTACATGAAAGCATGTAGGAAATTCATATATTTAGAAGATTTTTAGTTATATTTGGGGTAAATATGCAGACATGCCCATTATGTAACAGCATTGGCCAAACGTCCAGCTGCTTCCGATTTCCTTTATTTAAACCTATCAATTAAAAGCATATATTAACTGAACCTGAATAAAAAATGTGGACTGTGAAATGTACTATGAAGCATGTTTAAACACGATAACACTAATTTGGACACAAAGAGATGATGAAGACTTATGTCATGCATGGGAAAAATAATTCAGGATTTCAAACTATATCAGAGTACTTTTCTTTTGTAGCAGAGTAGCATAAAGATCACTGAGAAGAAAAAATCCTTAGTTTGTTTCATGCTGCCACCTTCAGGATTAAAGAAATATAACAAGTCTTTACTACTACTTATAGACAGATCCCTTATAGACAGATCCCAGAATAACTAACCAACCAACCATTCAAAGCCATTCACCTATAGCAGGGATGCACAACATGCAGCCAGTGCTGCCATCAGTTGTGCCCCCGGCACCTCTGCTCCTCTCAGCTCTGCTTACCTATTCCCACAGCGTCACCTCTTTTAACCTTACCGCAACCCACATCTAGAGTTGGTACCTGGTATATATTTTTTTTAATTTACTCGCTTGTCAGTACTGATAAATAAGTATACCCAAAATTATAATACTGGCACACCCAGGTCAGTGGACATTAGAGTAAAAAAAAAAAAATTACCAGCCAGGTGGCAACCCTACCCACATCACATTTTCCTTCCTGACCCAGACCACTTATTCCCACCTCACCCACCCCATTTTTCACATCATTTAGGCTCAGCTCATCTTTCCACCTCACCTTAAATTTTCCTGCCTCAACCCTGCTAACTGATTTCCACCTCACCTATTCCTGCGTTGCCTCTGCCTTCTACCCACCTCTGCTCATTTTATTCCAACTCATCTCTTGGTGTTTTACTCCAGCCAACCTCTCATCTGCTCACCTTACCTTTACCTGCTTCTTGTCACCTCAGTACTGCTCACCCATATTAACTCTTCTCACTTTTGCTCAATTCACCCTTACCCACCTCACCTATGCTCAGATCTGCATATACATAAAAGCATATATAATACATTCGGGTTAAAGCTTTCCTGCAGTTAACGGCTTGGATTTCATTCTGGTCGCTTGAAGTAGAATAATAAGACAATGTGGCCCTTGGACCACAAAAGGTTAGCTCCCCTACAGCCTATACAAAATCCATTGGAAATTACAAACTAGCTACAGTTAGATATAGATTAATATACAGATACTATGTATGCATCTATAAGTGATCCTATACCCAGAAAGGAAGTTTATTTCATCTTCTATCCCCAGCTCAGTGCCCCAAAACAGCCTGTGTTTTGTTTTTAATTAAAGTCTTTGCCCATTATTCATAAAAACACTAACCAGATGCAGTCTGCCCCCTGGTGCAGTCCAGCGATTATACATTCACTTACCAGCTAAACTGCCACATGAGATGTATGTGGCAGTTTAGCTTGCAGTGCTTTCAGATGTATTGCAGTTATTATAACTGGTAAGGCTGACCCTCCTCCTTTGTGTGCCAAGTCCCGTCCATATTCCATGAGTCCAGTCCCTCCACCAAGGGCCCAGACATCATCTCCTATGTGTCCAGAACTTTTACAATCTCCAGTTCCCAGGATCTGACACTCTTCTCAACCAGTCCGGGCTTTCTTCAGCAGCGGAGAGGCTGTGTAATCAGGGAGTGGGAGGAAAGAGTGTTTAGAAGAATTCTGCAGAAATGACAGGCAGTGGGGACAATGGCTATTACAAAATAAATAAATAAAAATACCATTTTGTGAATACTCACCTGTAAAATGGGTATTATAAGTATGTCACACACCCCACTTCAAACATTAATTATTACACTTGGGTTATACCACCAGCAGGTGGCGACGTTGCAGAGAAGTCATGAAAAATGAGCCCCTCCTGGTCTATACATACCTGGTACCTCCCACTCATTACCCAGTATTCAAAACAGCAGTAAAGACAAGGTACCAGGAAAAAAACCCATTGGAAACCCTCAAACTGTAAACGAAACTTCACCTATAAAAAATCCGGGATACCAAAAAAGGGCGGGTGAAGTGGGGTGTGTGACATACTTATAATACCCATTTTACAGGTGAGTATTCACAAAATGGTATTATTCTAAGTATGTCACACACCCCACTTCAAACATTAATTATTACACTTGGGACATCCAAAAGCAGTGTCCAGAAAAGGGCGGGTATCCAACAAGGCCATAAAGCAAAACTCAAACCACTGCAGCTTGCAGAACCTTGCGGCCAAACACAGCATCCGCTGAAGCCCGCACATCAACCTTGTAAAAACTTGGAAAAGGTGTGAACAGAAGACCAAGTAGCAGCCTTACAAACTTGTTCCACAGAAGCCTGGTGCTGAAAAGCCCAAGATGCTCCAACAGCACGAGTAGAATGAGCAGTGATACGAAAAGGGGGAACCTTCCCCTTGGCAGAATAGGCCCCAACAACAGCCCGACGAATCCATTTGCTAATGGAAGACTTAGCGGGAGCCAAAACCTTTCCTAGGCCCACAGGGCACCACGAAAAAGACATCAGTCTTACGAAAAGGAGATGTAGTAAACAAACAATACTACACACAGCATACCACATCCAAACAGTGCAAACCCTCTCCTTGTCATTCCTAGGCTGAGGACCCAAGGAAGGAAAAACAATGTCCTGGTTAAGAAGAAAAGCAGAGACCACCTATGGAAAAAAGCCCGGTTTGAAGCGGAAAAAACACTTTGTCCGGATGTCTCTCAAAGTGAGTAGCCTGAACCGACAAGGCAACCTTCTGAGTCAGAGGAGAAAGAGCAATAACCTGCAAAGGCTCAAAGGAGGAGCCTGAAGAGCAGAGATAACCAAATTCAAAACCCAAAAAGGGAGAAAAGGCCTCCTAGGAGGCCGCAATGCTAGACCCCCTGGAAGAAGTCTTGACCAAAGGAGGAAACGCAAAGGACTTTTGAAAAACAGTCAGACAAGGCAGCAACCTGCCCCATTAAAATACTCAGCTGAAGACCAGAGTCCAGCCCCGATTGAAGAAATTCCAAAATCCTGAAAACAAAAGACCCGACAAGGCAAAGAACTAGCCTCACTCCAATCAATATAAGATCTCAAAATCCTATAATAGATGGTAGAAGAGGACCTCCTCCTGGCACTAATAAAAGTCTGAATAACAGATCCAAAAACCTTCCTCCCCTAAGATGGAGGTTTCAGCAGCCAGACCGTCACAGCCAACGTTGATGAATTGGGGCAACGCAGTTGACCCTGTGTGATAAGATCCAGCCAAAGAAGCAGAACGCACTGATCCACCACCAGACAAACGAAGTCTGCGAAACACACCCTCCTTGGCCACCTTGGAGCCATGAGAATGGCTTGAACCCCGTCCAGGGCCAGCTTTCGCAACACCTTGCCTAGCATGGGGATCGGAGGAAAACAGATAAAGAACCCCAGGTCCCCCCAGCTCAAGGACATGGCATCCACCGCCAGAGCCAGAGGATCCTGAGAGATCGACACGAATGTCGGAAGCTTGTAATTGTGACGCGAGGCAAACAGATCCACCTCCAGCGTCCCCCACCAGAGACAAAACGACCGAAAAACCTGAAGGTGGAAAAACCATTCCCCCCGGCGGAAAGAGCACCTGCTCAGGAAGTCCGTCTCCGTGTATTCCAATCCTGAAAGGTACACTGTCGAGATGCAAGGAACATGAGTCCCCGCCCAGGCTAGAATCAGAGACACCTCTCTGAGGACACGCAGACTGCGAGTCCCTCCCAGGCGATCGAATGTAAGCAACCGCCGACCGATCGTCCGACAAACAGAAAACCGGCAGACCCTGTAAATGCTACGTCAAGTGAGACAGAACCAACCTGATGGCTCTCAACTCCAGAACGTTGATGGGCAAGTGGGCCTCCAGAGGACCCCACCTCCCCCAGAACCGAACGTCCTTCCAGAAAACTCCCCATCCCGACAAACTGGCGTCCGTGGTGACAGTTTCCCAAAGAGGCAACAGAAAAAACCTGCCCCTCAAAAGAATGTCCGAGACCATCCACCACAGGAGAAACTGCCGAACCCGGGAAGAAATCTGGAAAGACCGATCCAACGACCACGGTCGCCGGTCCCAAGACGCCAACAGAAGAAACTGAAGCGTCCTCGTATGAAAAGGAACAAAGGGAACTGCCTCAAAGTAAGCTACCATCAACCACACCAGTCTCATCCCTAGCCGGATAGACGGGCAAGGAGTGGAAAGAAGAAGCTGCACCAATCCCTGAACCAATAGAACTTTGGCCAGAGACCGAACACTCTGTGTTGACAGTAAACCAAGGTCATCCCCAAAAAAGGGTACCACCCTGGCCGGAACGAGAGAGGACTTGGGATAGTTGATCACCCAGTCAAACCTCTCCAAAGTGGACACTCTTGGAGCCGAGGGAAGGCCGAATAGAAGAGCCACAATTGAAAATGCCGAACTTCCACCACGAAACGAAGAAACCTATGGTGAGCCGGAATACATGAATATGAAAATAGGCATCCCTGATGTCTATAAACGTCATGAAAACCCCCTGCCACAAAAAATTGATGGCAGAAACGCAGGGGTTCCAAGCGAAACCTCCGGGGAAGAATAAAACACATTGAGGAACTTCAGATCCAGGATGGGACGAACCAACCCGTCCAACTTGGGCACGGTGAAAAGATTGGAATAATACCAGCGGCCCACCTCCGAAGGAGGGACCGGGCAGATGACTGCCATATCCAGAAAAAAATCTTAGGAGGAGGACGGAACTCAAACTCCAGCTTGTAAACCGGCCGACCCCACCTCCCGGATCCAACTGTCCAAGACCGCCAGATCCCATACCCGGGAGAGGAGTCGCAACCGCCCCCCCCCCCGCCCGCAAGGGTGAGGGCGCCCCCTCATTGCTGAGCTAGCTTTGCAGCTGGTTTGGATTTGGTGCCCCAGGCGTGAACGGGGCGGCCACGGCCTCTACCCCCGTTCCAGCTAGCACCCCTGGGGGCCAAATCTAATCTCTCACCAAACAGGCGCAAACCCAAAAAGGGAAGAGCCGTAAGCGACCTTTTGGAATTAAAACCAGCAGTCCATTGCCGCAACCACACCGACCGCCGGATAGCTACCAACAGAGCCGTAGCCCTGTCACACATCAACATAGCGCCATCCTGAGCGGCCAGGACAAACGAAACGAAGGACTCGCAACGCTTGAGGACAAGAAATTCAACACAAGCAGAATCAAGATCCGCACATAAATCACCGACAATGGACCTAACCGCCAACAACAAAAGTGCCGAAGCACAAACAGGTCTCAAAACCGAACCCGCACAAACAAAACCATGGCAGGTCAGCTGGCGAATCCGGCGATCCTCGCCATACTTAAGAGTAGTCGTGAAAAGAAAAAGCAATACTGCCACATTGGATAGCCCCAAACCCGGAGCCTCAACCTCGGGAGGGGCAGACCAGCGCTTCACCAAGTCCGCCAGAAAAGGATACTTCCTATCCCAACTATGCGGAACACCAACGAGACGCGTAGGTTGCTCCCATTCCTTAAGGACGACAGTCACAAAATGTCGTTGGCTGGGAAGCCCCAAGCGCAGCTTGGTCACCACAAACAACTCGCCCTTTGGCGGAGGAGCCAAAATGGAAGGGGTGTCCGAAACGGTCCCCATGGCCTGGTCACCCTCAGCACCAAACAGCTGCTGGACCTCAGGATCGTCCAAATCCTCAATCAGCTCCCCTTCTTCAACCAGGGGGCAATCAGACCAATCCAATGCCTCAACATCCGAGTCCCGCGAAGGCGGGGACAAGTGTTTCCGCTTAGCCGGAGCCTTCTGAGCAACCACAGCGGAAAACATCTTCGCGAGGCTAGCCAATCGGGCGCAAACCTCGGATTGCGAATCCCCACCCATGACAACGTCACACGGGGTCCGGAACATGCGAGGAGGAGACGGGGACGACACGGGCGGTGAAGAGCCAGACACCGGGGTGCCGGACTGGCGCTCAATGTTCCACTGCACACATGGAATGCATATAAGAACATCATCCCCTGGGAGCGGAGCCCACAACCCCCGCACAGCCTGAGCAGCCCCGAGGGGCCATTTCCGGTATCCTTGGTAGCCTCCATATGGTGAATTTATGGTCTTCGCAATGACCCAGGGATTTACGCATTAAGCGACCCGGGATGCCCCTTAAAATTTTTTTTTTTTTCAATGGCCCTAAAGTGGGAGAATTTGTAAAATAACCAATATAGGGATAAAATTGGAATGGACAACCCCACTAGCCAGGTTGCTAAGACCAGGAGAACCCTGCAGCGTGGAATCCCAGAATCTGAAAAGGGAAAAACAACAGTCATTCCAAACACAAAACAGATCACATGAATACACATGCAAAAACAATACTATAACACCAAAAGGGTCAGCACAAACCCACATGATCAGTATACCAGAGCATTACCATACATAAGTAAATATACACAAATAACATATGGAAGGCTAGGGATGCCCCAAGGTATCCAGCAGAAAACGCCCATACACCCTGACGGCACCCTGACACAACCCCCACGCCAGGGAGCTACTGTACCTACAAGCTGTAAAAGCCCAACGGCCAAGAACCACCTTAAAACGATAACAGACCAGTCTACCTTAAAAGCAAGCCAAAATGGCGGCCAGCCAAGAGAAGAGGAGAAGGGAGAAGAAGGGCGGGCCCAGCAAAAGCGCAGCAGACGCTGCGGGCCTGCCCCTCCCTCCAATCCAGGCACAGCGCGGGCCGCGCTCGACGCCCTGCTCCTCTACACCGCCAACGATCATGACACGGGAGCGGGCGCCAAAACAGACGGCGCCCGCACGAACAGGCAGGCGGGCCGGCGGCACTACACACGCCGCCCGGCCCCGCCCGCGCATCACCCCGAGCACGGGCGCCAAAGCAGACGGCGCCCGCACAAACAGGCAGGCGAGCCGGCGGCACTACACACGCCGCCCGGCCCCGCCCGCACATCACCCCGGGGACCGTCAGTAGCGGGCCTCGGTGCCCACAAACGAGCACCCCAGACAGACGGGCCGGCGGCGCACACGCCGCCCGGCCCCGCGACAAAAAAAAACCACAGCAGACCAGGGAGGCACGGAGCCCCCAGACGTTAAATAAGAGGCTTCCATGGAGCATGTGCAGGCCTCCAACACACTGTGTGCCATGTATGAGGCATCATTGAATGGCTGCAGATAACACCTTGTAGAGTGAACAGGCTGCAGGTTACAGGCAATGACCTCATTGCCATGCATACATGTACACATGTGCCATAGGATAGCCAAACAAAAGCGCGCGGGCCGGCGGTACCACAAACAAACACACACACACACACACGCCGCCCGGCCCCACCAACACACAGTCACGTGTAGAATCACCCAGGCATACTGACAAAACACCCCCCCCCCCCTAGCAGCGCAGGGAGAAGGGCCCAAGCAGAGAGGGGGAAGCCTAGCTGGGACATGAGGGCAGGGGCATCCCAAATCCAGATCACCAACTGGATAACCGCATTGCCCCATAATATGGGGTCGAGCGGAGGAGCTAATCTCCTAGGCACCTTAAGTGCCGTCTACACTTTGCCCGACCGACAGCCTAAACTGGGAGGCTACCAATCAACAAGGGGCTAATAACAAAAAAGGCCGGCCAGAAATAGACCATGGGGGGGTGCCGGGGTCTAACTTCTTTCTTCTGTCTTGTCGCCATCTTGCAGAGAAGAAACACTGGGGAATGAGTGGGAGGTACCAGGTATTATAGACCAGGAGGGGCTCGTTTTTCATGACTTCTCTGCAACGTCGCCACCTGCTGGTGGTATAACCCAAGTGTAATAATTAATGTTTGAAGTGGGGTGTGTGACATACTTAGAATACAGGCATTTGCTATGGAGCACATCTGTGTGTGCATTATACTGCAGAAGGGGCCCCTGGCTTAAACTGGACCAACACCCGTTTTTTCTTTAACAGGTGTTGGTCCTGCTGTCAGCTAATACAAACATGCTTGGGGGGCATCCAGAATGATGGAGTCCCCCCCCCTCCCGCACATAACCCCCAAGAATGCCCGTAATCCTCACCTTTACTACGAGCCAGTGCTGGTAACGACTGCGGAACCAGCACACATTAAAGAAAAAATGGGTGTTGGTCCGGTTTAAGCCAGGGGCCAGTATAGTACACACATGAAAGATGTGCTCCGGTTGGTCCGGTTTAAGCCAGGTGCACCTTTGATGACTGGGGTCCAGGGCAATTGCCGAGTTTGTCACCCCTTAACACCAGCCCTGGGTATGACCTTGTGCCACAAACAGGCAAGCAAGTCAACAGCAAGCAACTACATTGCAAATAAATAAAAGAACAATTATAAAATCAAATTTAGTACACAGTGAATATGTGAAGAGAGTAACATTCCTGACAAGTTTTTAAAGGTTGAGCCTTTTTTCTAGTAATTTACTTTGTCAGCATCCTACATATAGTACTTGTCTGCACAAGGACACATTGACAGTTTACAAATGAAAATTTATTTTAAAAAAACGTCTCTCTTTTCTAATGCTCTACTAGTTAAAACACTGATAAATCTAGAAAACAGGATCAAAAGTTGCATTTCATTAGCTCTCTGAGGCACACTGTGGCATAGCAAGATGAATCTAATTCAAAGGACAGCTTTAATGCTTTTGAGGGTTGGTGAGTTTCAGACTCTGCGCATTGGTCTTGGATGTGATTGTCTTTTACCAAAAGTTCATGAAGGAAATTGCGTGGATATTTTAATATATGTCGGTAACATCCTGGAATATTCATCTGCAGTGAGCTCACCCGGAATTTACAGGATTCCAGACCAGCTTTGGCAAGGGTTTCCTTATACCACTGACCAACCTGATTAGAAGGATACACGATACTGTACCCAGGCATTGGAAGAACCACCTGAAATACAAATACAGACCATGATACTATGTATTTTCGGAAACTCATAGGGGAGAATGGACTGGACATTTGACTTCCGGGCCCTTTAATACCATACACAAATAAGCACTGTAATGCAATGCAATGTGAAAGGGTCCAGATGAAGATAGAATATGGAATGTATATGCTGCCACCCCCACCTTTGGACTACCTGCTGTCATCTCCAGTAACATGTGACGTGTAGGCTGGCCACAGACATGCTTTGATGCACATGCAGAATGCCTGGAAAAAGAGCACCCAAACCCTAAATTTCACCCCCCGATAGGGGCATCGCTGTTTGGGATGCCCCAAGCTTTTTGAAAACGTAGAGCTGTTTTTCCATCATGTAGATTGTGGAAATGTAATTAAAGCGAAAGAAAACCCAAGACGGTTGGGATGCCCCACCGTGTGAAACCCCCCCCCCCCCCCCAAGTTCCAGTAAATTCAACCCCTTAGTGGCTCCCTCGCCAATGTAAATACCAGCAGACGCTTCCCAGCATCTTTGGGCTGTGCGCGCCATTTCGATACGATGGGGACATGCTGAGGATGTGCCCTCTTTCGCTCCGAAGTAACCATAAACAGAGCCATTTGCGAAGCATTAAAAATGAATGGCAAACGGCTTGGATTGGACGAGAGCCTGCACATGTGCTGTAAAACTGGGGAAAGGTGAGTTTATATGGGGGGGGGGGGTTTACACAGGGGGGCATTTCAAATCAGAATGCTGAAGGGGCAAGGAGAAAAAACCTGGGATAATCAAAATCACAATACTGAATACATGAGCTAAGAAACCATTGAAAAATACATATGGAGGCAGGGAACCACAGATACAAGAAAATAAAAAGCGGCAATCAGTTACCTGGTCAATGGAATATATATTATCTGCCTCTTCTGTGGCTATGACTGTGTGAACCTGTTTGAGGACAGCAAAATGTAGATGTTGTTACAGCTCCTACACATGTGCTACCAATTAAAGGGACATTCCAGACAAAAGGTTAAATTAGCCTGTGTGAGGGTGCAACTCAGTTTATAGGGGCCCGGAGACAAATACATTTATCTAAATTGGCTGAAGAGCCATGTCAGTTTGAGACTTTTAATCCATTTGTATGTATCCTGATGCATTTAACAATCTTCACAATGGAGTTACTTTGTACAGTACAATGAAAGATAGTGACACAATAGGATTTTAAACAAGGACTTAATATAGTAACCTAGTAACTTACTCTGTCACCTAGGGCTGAGATTTCATGGTTCTCTTTACATCGATATACTAGGTCCCCTTCTACAACCTTCATCCCATAAGTAGCAATCCTGTAGGATGCGGCCTCATTCCACACCTTGCTGCAATAGGCATGAGTGTAAAAGATGCGCATAGAATGCGGAATACTGAGCCAGCCTCGTATACACCCCTCGTGACTTATCCCATATCTGTTCAGGGCCCTCAGCATCATTCTTTCACGCACTTTAAATTCAGGCATCAGTGCAAGGGCACTTTTGGCATCTTCTGAAACAAAAGAAAAAAGGGATCAAGGGTTAGTGTTATGATACATAATTGAAGATGCTCAGTCATGCTGCAGGTAATTAAAAAGTTACTAAACCCAGAACCAAAAAGCTTCTTAGCTTCTCTCCTGCGCAGCAACTCATGGGACCCTCATAGAATTTTCTTTGGGCCATGACCAACGCACGTTGTAGTTTGTGCTTCTAATTTTCTTATTTTGGGTTTAGTGAGCTTACAGCTTAAAGGGATCTACATTGGGGGCCTACAAGACTAGGCTCCGGAGCCCATAGAATATAGAGCTCTTTGGTCTAGTCTTATACCCCAGAACCCCACTCCCACGTATATATTTCCCAGCCCTACCCCACCTCTTCTCACTAGTGATGCCCAATGAGACTGCAAATATATAAAAAAAAAAATATTACCTGGTTTCTGCTTTTTGCCTGCTCCTGCTGAGAAAGTGGGGCATGTGTCGCTGCTGGGCTGAAGGAGTGACCTACTAATTTCCCAATCACAGTAGAAGCAGGGCCCTGCTGCCACTGTGATTGGGGATACTGAGAGAGAGTCTCTTCAACCATTCACCTCAGCCAAACAGAAGCCAAGACAGCAGAGACCAGCAACTTGGGTATTGCTTGTTTTTACTTTAAACAGGAACAAAACTGGGGATTTTTACTATACTGGGTTTTGTTACTCATGCCTGAGGATGCCCCGCTGTGTGAAACCCTCCAGAACGCTCATAAGCTCGCCTTTTATGCAATCCCGCTGTACATTCACGTGTCAGCCAATCACAGGCTTGTGTTTCAATCAGATTTTGCTTTCTGAGAGGCAAGCAAAGCTGAATGAAGTTGACCCGCCCCCAAAACACATCCCCACACATAGCCATTCAGAAATGCCTGGTTTGGGTATGGACCTCACAGAGGAGTAGAACAGCAGCCCACACATTTTCTTTGGGATGGCCTGGGGGTTTCACACATTGTGGGACATCCCTATTTAGAATGCCCCAAAGTGGCTGACTACCTGCCTTATTGTCTTATAGACACTAGGTCGGTGGTTGTTCCTCTGTAAGTTTAAGCTCAGCTAAGAGCTGGGTAAACATAAGCGGGGGGAATGGTGAATTCTTTAGCACAGGCTTATTTTTAGGTAGATATGTAGGTTACCTTTAACATATTTCAACAATTTGTCATTTATAATGTCACAGTTCTCGAGCCCTTAAACATGTTCTTTAAGGGCATTAAAACATACCAACAACCATTTTACCAATAAATGGTGTTGGTTCACTTCCGGGAAAGGGGGATGATTACAACTGCTGGGGTTCCCTGCACGATTAACCACTTGCAAGCCCCATTAAAGCAGCACAAAAGCCAGGCCGGCCGCTAGCTGTGTGAAAGCCCTGGGGTCTACATTAAACTCACCTTTAAAGTGGACCAAAACCCACGAAGATCGGCCCAGGACTCTATAAGACTTATAGGACGATTGCTTGATTGATTCCCTGTTAGAGGGGAGCAGGGGGATGCGGCCGACAGCGCACTCGGATCCATTTGCATTAGATGAAGGAGTGGGAGCGGATCCAATTACACCGATTGGACGAGCGACCACGAATGTGCCGTAGGACCAAGAGGAAGTGAGTTTTATCAGGGGCGACCTAGGGGGGTTTCATACAGCGAGGCATCCCAGATCGGGGTTTTGGTCCACTTTAATAGTTGCTCCTACGGCGCTGTCTTTACCAGCCGGACGCATCCCTGGCTCCCGTGAGGCACGCTCCGATGCCCAGTTATTCAGATATACTGGGGAGCACTCCTGCTCTCAGACTACAGTGAAGCCAGGGATGCGGCCAGCAGCTGTTGGCATTCTTGAGATCAGCAATCTCAAAAATGCCAGTAGGTCTTGGCCTCGGAGGTGGAGAAACCTGGGCCACTACCAAGCCGAAGCATCGCCTGAGGTACTCAGACGGGGAGGGCCAAATTATGTTTGGTGCTGCTTTAAACTTACCTGACACTGCATTCTCCTGGTAAAATGCGGCCGCGTGTGTGGCCTGCAGTGATCACATGACCTGTTCTTGGGCTTCCGCTTTGGCAGTCTAAAATGGGACGCATGACCACCGTAGGCCAATTACACGGCTCTTATTTAAGTGGGTAATGCTGTGAGAGGTAAGAGTTGTGCGGTTTGCAGGGTGTTAATTGAGCTGGGGGGCCTGGAAACTGAGATCTCCGCAGAGCGGACCAACACCCATTTTTGTAAAACGCGTGTTGACCCAGTTTTACAGTTCAACTAAACACCAATAAAAGGGTTTCATTAATCACATTTGTATTATTTATATTTAAAAAGGGTAGAATGTAATACTACAACAGGAAAGGATATTATTTGTATGTTAAAGTGATTGTCCAGGCTAAAAAAAAGGCTATACTCACATTTTGTCCCTCACAGATGATTGCTGGTTGATTGAGTCCGCTACTTAAGGAGTACCACACATGCCCTGCTATGATCAGAGTGGCAGCGTGCCCACTGTGGCTTGTTGGGTTCCCTCATGCTGGGGGCCCAAAATAAGGGGTGTCTGTGCAATCACATTTGAGCGTGGTTATGGAAGAATGAAACTCAAATTAGGTCACACAAGGGCGTGCTGCTCTACATCGAGCTACTGGAAATGGAGGAACAGGCTTCATGTGAGCTGCTTGCTGCATCATTATTGTTCTTGCCTGGACTGTCCCTTTAAGGCAATTCCCATTTTAAGCTTACCAGTGTCCAGAAAGTATTGTTTTGCTTTGTTCACAGGATCATCACAATCTTCTGGTGTAAAAAATAGCTTTACTGCCAGCACCTGAGAGAAAAATAACTGTGGTTATTACCAATACATTTTAATTCAATTAAAGCATTGATTTACCACACAAAAATGTTTAGTTACATCCCAAATCGGGATGCCCAGCCATGTGAAACCCCCTGGGGCACTGGTAAACTCTGCTCCTTCCTGAGCATCCCCTGCATCTGTGTGAGCGCCTTCGCAACCAGTCATTCTGGTAGTTTGGGGATGGAAATGTGTGCGCTGCAGGGGATGCGGCCACTCACACTACAGAGCAGGTTGCCAAATGGCTCTGATTGGACGAGAGCCTGTGTATGCACCATTGGACCAGGAGGGGGCGAGTATTTACAGGCGAACTGAGGGGTTTCACACAGCAGGGCATCCTAAATGCAGATACCCAGGAAGAAAGGAACAAAAGCCAGGATAGTCCATATAGCAAAGAAAAAAAAGGGTACTTACATCCCAGCATGAAGGATCAATCCTATCAGCTGCAGCCCGATGCCAACAGCCCACTTCGCTCGTGGGAACAGGAGCCCTTGTTGGATAGCAGCAGGGGGCGCAACACGTAACTAATCAAGAGCATTCCCCAATGAATTTAAATCAATACTCAGGGACAGAAGAGGAGCAATTTATTCACACTGGAGCCAACCAGAGTGCTGCAACTCTGATGGAGCCCGAGTAAGGCAGGTGCCCTTTTTTCTCTCTTTTACAGCCTGGACTGTCCCTTGAATTAAATTATTCTGCCATTAACAAATCATTTTACTAGTAAACCTATTTCCCTAAATATTTTTGTTCACCACCGTGTTTCCCCCGGCCAACAGTTTAACATAGTGTACTTTTACATTAATTTTTAAGTAATGACCTACCATTTCCTCCTTCAGCAAAGCCAAGCCAATTTTATGTGACTGCATGTTCTGTCCTTTTCCAAATCGTTGTGGTCCATAATAGTTTACAAATCCTCGGACCTAAAATAACACGTTAATGTTCAAACCTGTAAAAACATAAACCTGAAACTTTTTACCGTTATTATTGAGAGATATCAAAAAGATTGTCCTTTAAAAGCAGACCAGAAACCTATTGCTTCTACCTGGGGCATCCCAAATTAGGATACAGCGGAATGTGAAACCCCTGGTGGTATCCGCAAAACTCCCCTTTCCAGCGGGTCTGTGCCTCAGACTACAGGGGGTATGCTACATTACTTGGCCTCAGCAAAATGGTTTGCTAAAGCCTTAACAAACCAGGGGAGGCTTCCATATACTTTAGGCCGGAGACTAAGGAGACCAGCGGTAGAACAGCCCTAAAAACCTTGAAGGAAGGGTGGCCTCTCTTTTAAAGTGAATCTTGGAGAAAATGACCTTATTACTCCATATCAGCATGGATTTATGAGGAATCGCTCCTGCCAGACAAACCTAATCAGCTTTTATGAGGCGGTAAGTTCAAGATTGGATCGGCGGAGTCATTGGATATCATATATCTTGACTTTTCTAAAGCATTTGATACTGTGCCACATAAAAGGCTGGTACAAAAGATGAGAATGCTTGGAATAGGGGAAAACGTGTGCAGATGGGTGGGAAATTGGCTTAATGATCGGAACCAGAGGGTGGTTATCAATGGTACACACTCAGATTGGGTCACTGTTACTAGTGGAGTACCACAAGGGTCAGTTCTGGGACCAATTCTCTTCAATATATATATTAATGCCATTGGATACGGATTAAACAGTAAAGCATCTTTACAGATGATACTAAGCTGTGTAAAGTAATTAAAACAAAAGAGGACAGCAGGCAAACAGATTTAGATAAATTGGAAGCATGGGCAGTTAAATGGCAAATGAAGTTCAACACAGATAAATGTAAGGTTATGCACATGGGAAGGAAAAATCTGCATCATGATTACACACTAAATTATACAATTCTGTGATTACTCACCTGTAGAATTGGTATTATGAGTATACAGTACGTCCTGCTCCAAATATAATACTTACAGTTGGGATATACTCCGCCAGATGGCGCTGGACTGCAGAGACATCGAAAATAGGCTCCTCCCGGCCCTTCAAATACCCAGGGACCTCCCACAAATCCCCAGCATTGAAAAGCAGTTAACAAGAAGATAATGCAAAACCAAGGGTGGGTTGGAGCAGGACGTACTGTATACTCATAATACCAATTCTACAGGTGAGTAATCACAGAATTGTATTATTCTAAGTATACAGTACGTCCTGCTCCAGAGAGAATACTTACAAGTGGGACATCCAATAGCAGTGTCCATAAAGTAGGGTGGGATCCCCGAGAAAAAAGGCTGCAGCAGGCAGTTTAAACCACTGCCGCCTGCAGAACCTTTCGGCCACAAGCTGCGTCAGCTGAGGCCCTATCATCAACCTTGTAAAACTTTGAAAAGGTATGAACAGAAGACCAAGTAGCGGCCTTGCAAACTTGTTCAACAGAAGCCTGGTGCTGAAAAGCCCAAGAGGCACCAATAGCACGAGTGGAATGAGCAGTAAGGCGGAAGGGAGGTTTCTTCCTCTTAGCCGAGTAGGCCGGAATCACAGCCCGACGAATCCACTTGCTGATAGTAGACTTGGCCGGAGCCAAACCCTTCCTAGGACCAGAAGGGACCACAAAAAGAGCATCAGTTTTCCTGAAAGGTGCAGTAGCCACCAGATAGTACTTGACACCTAACCACATCCAAAGAGTGCAAAACCCTCTCCTTAGCATTGCTAGGATTAGGGCACAAAGAAGGAAGGACAATGTCCTGATTCAAATGAAAGGCAGACACTACCTTAGGCAGAAACTCAGGTTTGAAACGAAACACCACCTTGTCCTGGTGTCTCTCATAGTAGGGGGGCTGAATGGACAGCGCCGCCAACTCAGACACACGCCTGACAGAAGTGATAGCCACCAGAAACACAACCTTGAGCGTAAGAATGGCCAAGGCAGCATCCTGCACATCCTGCATTGACTTAGACTCACACCAGTCAATGTAGGCACGCCAAATCCTGTAATAAATGGAAGAGGAAGACTTCTTCCTAGCTTTAATCAAAGTATCCACAACCGAGGAAGACAGCCCCTTCTCCATCAAGATGGAGGTTTCAGCAGCCAAGCCGTCAAAGCCAGAGTTTGTAAATTGGGATGGCGTAGTGAGCCCTGAGTGAGCGGATCGGGCACCAAGGGCAGAGCGTACTGATCTACTGCCAGCTGTACCACGTCTGCGAACCACACTCTTCTTGGCCACCTGGGGGCCACCAGAATTGCTGGCACCCCTTCCAGAGCAATCTTGCGTAGAACCCTGCCCAGCAGGGGACTTGGAGGGAAGACATACAGGAACTGAAAGTCCTTCCATGACATTGCTAGCGCATCTGAGGTCAGGGCCAGAGGATCCCTGGACAGAGACAAAAGCCGGGAGCTTGTGATTGTGGCGGGACGCAAACAGATCCACATCTGGTTGGCCCCAACGGTGACACAGATTGAAACACCCTGCTGCATAGGGACCATTCTCCCTGGCGAGAGATCCCCCTGCTCAGAGAGTCCGCCAGGCGATTTTCCACCCCCGGGATGTACACAGCTGAAATGCAGGGAACATTGGCCTCCGCCCAAGTCAGGATCAGAGACGCTTCCTGGAGGGCCCCCTTGCTCCTGGTCCCTCCCTGATGATTGATGTAGGCAACTGCCGTCTGGTTGTCCGAGCGCACCTGAACAGGCAGGCCCCGAAGATCAGTAGTCAAGCGAGCCAGAACTAGCCTGATCGCCCGCAGCTCCAAGACATTGATAGGTGTGTGGGCCTCCTGAGGGCCCCACCTCCCCTGGAACCGCAGGGACTTCCAGAAACCCCCCCAACCTGACAGACTGGCATCCGTGGTGACCGTCTCCCAGGAAGGGGCAAGAAAGGATCTGCCCCCCAACAGGTTCCTTGAGTCCATCCACCACAAGAGGGACCTCCTGACCAGGGGGGAAGAGCACACAGACCCTGTCCAAGGACGCTGGGTCCTTGTCCCATACTGACAATAGGTGAAGTTGCAGAGGCCTCAAGGGGAACTGAGCATAAGGGACCGCTTCGAAGCACGCCACCATCAGGCCCACCAGCTGCATCCCCTGCCTGATGGAGGGATGAGGACAAGATAGGAGGAACTGAGCCTGTGCAATCAGACTGTCCACCTTCTGCTGAGGAAGGAAGATTCTTGCCTGAACTGTATCCAGATTCATTCCTAGGAATGGAGTTACCAAGGAAGGGGACAGTGATGACTTGGGGTGGTTGATCACCCATCCAAATGACTCCAGGGTGGGCACCACCAGCTGAGTATCCAACTCTGCCTGGTGTAGAGACTGAGAGGTGATGAGGATGTCGTCCAGATAGGGAAGCACTCGGACGCTCTGACATCTGAGCAGAGACATCACGCCCGCCTGCACCTTGGTGAACACCCTGGGAGCTGAAGTGAGGCCGAAGGGCAAGGCCACAAATTGGTAGTGTTAATCCATCAGAGCGAACCTGAGGAACCTTTGATGACCTGGGAACACAGGAATATGAAGGTAAGCATCTTTGATGTCCACAGAAGTCATGAAATCCCCTGGGCGCAGGGAACTGATGGCAGATCTCAGAGTTTCCATGCGAAAGCGCCTGCCCCTGACAAACTTGTGGCGGATCTTTAAGTCCAAGATGGGCCTGACAGAACCATCTTTTTTGGGTACTGTGAATAGGTTGGAATAAAAACCCTGGCCCATTTCCCTTAAAGGGACCTGGGCAGATGACCCCCGGCTCCAGGAAGCCTTGCACTGCTTGCACTAGCTCCTGAGCTGACACAGGGTCCTGAGGAATCCGGGATCTGATGAATCTTGAAGGGGGATCGGCAGCAAACTCCAACTTGTAACCGGGGGACACTACCTCCTGAATCCACCGGTCTGAGACATGAAGCCTCTAGACATGAGCAAAGTGCTGCAGCCGTCCCCCCAACCGGATGGGTGAGGGCGCCCCATCATGCTTGAGGGGGCTTGGGAGAGGATTTAACTTTTGGACCCCAGGAGGCGCCAGGACGTCCACGTCCTCTGCCTCTGCCCCATAAATCTCCCCGGGCTCCAGGGAAAGAAACCCTGGAGAGGAGAAGGAACCCTGACCCCGAAAGGGCCGAGATTGCCGCCTGCGCTGGGGTAACCTGCCTCCCTCAGCAAAAAGGTTCAGGCGGTCCCCAAACAGGCGCAGTCCTTTAAAGGGAAACCCAGTGAGGGCCTTCTTGGCAGCGTTGTCAGCAGCCCACTGGCGCAGCAAAACTGAGCGGCGTATAGCCACCACAAGGGCAGAAGTTCTGGCACACATTCTAATGGTGTCATCCAATGCTGAGAGGACAAAATTCACAAAAACATCACAACCGGAGAGTGCATTAAACACCTCACAAGGCAAATCATCAGGGGCGCTATCAAGCATATTTCTGATAAGGGTTCTAGTGGCCACAGCAGTAATGGCAGAAGCACAGACCAGGCGCAGCGCCATCCCCGCACATGCAAAGGCGTGGGATGCCAGCTGATCAATACGCCGGTCTTCAGCATCCCGCAGGGTAGTAGAATCAGGGGAATGCATAACAGAGGTGTTAGATAACCCTAGGATCGGGGCATCCACCAACAATTAACCACCTCAGCAGGAAAGGGATACTTCCTATCCCAACTTTTTGGAACCCCGGGAGGTTTACTGGGGCGCTCCCATTCCTTGAACACAAGGTTATGGAAAAGTGCCTGTTCTGCAAATTCCAGACGCGATTTTGCTGTATGGAAAAGCTCCCCTCTTTGCCTGGGGGCCTCAACAGGGAGATAGACAGAACCTCAAAAATCTGGGTCAATAATCTGTCAGTGTCATCCGGGGCCCAGGGGTCAGAGCCAGAATCGTCATGACCCCTTGGTCTCTCATCAGATGAGCCTGAATCAGAAAAGAGCTCCCCTTCGTCAGACGGGGTATAGCCACACAGATTCATAAACTCCTCAGTTCCCATAGGGAAAACAGTAACATTAGGCGCTAAATGCCGCTTCTTAGCAGGGGCCTTACGCGCTAAGGACTTCGCAATAATCTGTTCAACAGTAGCCAGTCTAGAAGACACATCAGGCTGAGAGTCCCCACTAGTATGCAACTCAGTAGGAGTGATGTTTAAGCTTGGGGGAGTAGGCGAAGTGAAAAGAGGTGCAGCCACTGGCAGGTCAGATTGCAATGCAAGCACCTGCTCAGCACAGGGTACGCAGACCCGCGCCTTGTCAGCGTCAGCATGAGGCTGCCCACACGCTACACACAGCTGGTCTTGTCCCGCAAGGACCCCGGTCACATTCTCCTGGGATGCCTGCATATGGCGATTTTTTAGTGGCGATATACGCGATAGGGAATAACGCTATATAGAAACCCTGGATGCCCCTAACCCGCTAGGGAAGTGGGAGTATAGTTTTGTTTACAAGGCCTATAAGTAATATACTACAAAAAGGGCCGGGAGAAGCCAGGAAGGGTTCGTCCCGCCTGAAAGACATAAGCAGACAAGACCTTAAGTACATCGTAACCCAAGTGAAGTAAATAAAGCCGCCCGCGAGGGCACTTATGGACCGCGGTAGGTAGGAGTTCGTTGTGCATAGGCCAACCAGACAGGGAAGATGGCGTCGGTATACCTCGAGGGGCCAGTAACAGCGATGACGCGGAACGCGCCAAGGACGAGCCCCGCCCCTCCCGAAGAGCGGGAAGCCGGCCCGGCAAGCAGCCAATGAAGGTAATGAGGTAATGCCGCCGTAAAGCGCGGAGCCAAGTCAGCGCGCGGCGGCAGCAAATTTAAAATACAGTAAAGACAAGTCAGCACGGTGGCTGACACAAGAATAAAGGCACGTGAAAAGACAGTTTACCTGGCACAAATGCAATATATACCTATCTATACGCATACACCCCCCCCCTCTTTCCCCCCCCCTCTTTTCCCCCAAAGACTATAAGAAGAATGAGGGAGGACGGCGGCCACTTAAATAGGACCCACCGATAGGTAGGGGCAAGGGGAGATAGTAATAAAGGGTACAGTAAAAATGTTCAAAAGCGGCCTGGATGCCTTCCTGGCATGTAACAACATTTCCAGCTATGGCTACTAGACCACTGGAAGGAGATAAACAGGCTGAACTGGATGGACTAAAGTCTTTATTCAGCCTTATATACTATGTTACTATGTATTCCCTCTTGGGTTTTTTCTTGAGAGCTGAGATCAGCCAATCTGCAATCTCAAATTTCCATGTAGCCAAATGGGAAAACAAACGTGATCATTCAGAAACTGAGCAACCTGGAGGAAGAAAGACCGCCTCCAGGTAGTTGCAGTGGGGGTGGGATGGAAGGGACAGGGAGGGTTTTGGTCCAAGTTAATATAATTCATTCTTAAGTGACTAACCTTATATCATCAGCAAATAATAGGTATTTTTTTTGTCCAGACAAGGAGGATCTTTAAATGTAAATGAATTTGTATATACATTACATTTATGTCAGGTTTGCGTTACAAAGGTTTGCCTGTAATTTTTATATTGACACCTGAACATAATAACCATATGCCAGTTTATTAGTTCTGGATATTCCATCTTGGTTATTGCAATATATATCGATGAGAAACATACTTATTACATGGACTATGCTGTGTTAAAGCAGACCAAAACCCACATTTTTAACTTTCATCCCCTGAATTGCCCCACCTATGAGGAGCACCTTTTGCTAATTTTCATTGCTCCCACTTCACTCTAATCCTAAATAATGGCATCTGTTTTAGCTGTAAAGCTCCGCCTTCTCCATTCATTGCCACTGTTGTATGTGGCAATGATGTCATTGCCACACTTATGCAATGACTAATCACCTGCCATTTCACAGAGAGGGACAGTCAAAAAATCAGTGACCAGGATGATTCGAAAAGCGGAAATACCCATTTCTAGTTCTATACCCTAAGAGGAGAGTATCGGCAGGCCAAATGTATTTCACAAGTTCAGTGAGTTTTTGTCCGCTTTAAGTCAAAAGACGATTGCTGTTCCCTTATTGAATCTTAGAATGATGCTTATACGTGTTGGTCCTCTATGCCTAGCCATTACTCTAGATACCAGGGGAGAATCCTGATAATCCATCCCCCCCCCCCTTCCATTAATTATTCTTCCCTCAATTTTTCCACTCTCTCTTTCCTTGTATAACCCATTACCCTTCAAACTTTTTTGAACCCTCCACATTTGCAAATTTGCAATTTAACAATTCACCAGGGCATCAAACCAAGGAGCTCTAGAAAATACAACTCTGTGAAGTACTCACCTGTAGAGTTGGTATTATACGCATACAGCACGTCCTGCTCCAGAAGTAGTAATAACATGTGGGTAATCCTCCGCCTCCGGCGCCGTGCACTGCAGACATGTAGAAAACAAGCTCCTCCCGGCCCTACATATACCGAGGGACCTCCCACAAATCCCCAGCATTGAAAAGCAGTGAGGAGAGAAGCCGGGAGGAACAAACCACCCAGAATAACTGGTAACAATATCTAATGATAACAATCACCATACAGGGGATCCCGAATAAGTGAAACCAGGGTGGGGTGGAGCAGGACGTGCTGTATGCGTATAATATCAACTCTACAGGTGAGTACTTCACAGAGTTGTATTATTCTAAGCATACAGCACGTCCTGCTCCCGAATAGTAATAACATATGGGACATCCAATAGCAGTGTCCATAAGCAGGGTGGGATCCCCCCCAAAAAAAAACAAAGGCACAGCGGACAGTAAAGGCGCTGTCACCTGTAAAACTTGCAACAGGCATGACATGAGCAAAGGCTCTAACGTCAGTCTCATAACAGGACCATGAAGGTATGAACAGAGACAGGCCATAAGTCTAGTAACTGAATCAACAGAGAAAAAAACCCTGGTGCTGAAGGGCCAGTGGTACCCAAGCACCAAGATAACGGAGTAAACTGCAAAAGTGAAGAATCTCTCCCCTGAAAGGAAACATAGGTCAGTGTAATGACCCAACCAGCTCACATGCAAGGAAGCCTTGTGGCAACACTTGTAACACCCCCAAAGGGAAAGTCACCCGACCAAGGCGGGAATACAGACCCCTAATTATCAGGAAGCCAAGGCTTCCTCAGGATCAGGGGACATCCAGAAGGATTAATCCAAAGGCGCAATGGCGCTGGGAGTAGATATCAGGCGCATAGATAAAGAGGCGCCCGTAGACTCCGAGAGTAGCAGTCCCCCTAAAGGCCAAGAAGGCCCGCATGGGGAGAAGTGCAATACCTGTAGAGGAATGTAGGTCCTCATATTAGTACTATTAAGAATAAGCCCATGGCTAGACTAAGGGACTAAGGCAAAGATCCTACAGACCACCTGGACCGGAGGCCCAGCGTAAGAGGAAACACCCCCAGGCATGAGGTGCCTGTAGCCGTATATCTATATCTCTCGAGCCAGGGTTAAGTAACCAGATCCATCGTCTCAGGCACATGTCTGACGGAGTCAGGAGGCCCCAGAGAAGCTGGGTCACAGGGCAGCTGAGACAGCATCCAGCCAGGGTCCCCAGGAAGTCCGCAGGGTAAAAAATGAAAATGATCCCCACAGGGACCATGGAACTACTGGGGAGATGCAGCTAAGCAATCCCCAAAGGAATTCCCTACGAGGGCGACAGAACCAGACTCCTGCAGGAAAGGCCAGGGCAAAACCTACGCCTTCAGAGTCCCCTGATGGGGAGCCAACCCCAACTTACGTTGTAATGACTTTAAGGTCCTGGGAACCGAGAACGTCTAACAGGGAAGAGACTAAGGCTCATGCCAATCAATATGGGTTACCACAAAACCCCCATAGACGGAGGAAGGGGAAGCTGGGGAGCTAGCTCCCAGCCCCCTCTCATACTAAGTCACCCGGAAGATAAGACCCGTCACCAAGGGGTGAATGAATCAGCTGTCAATCCTCAGACAGGAGACCTTATATTGGAAAAAGGAAGGGCCTGATAAAGGCAGAACCGCACTCCTGAAAGAGAGATCACAAGTCAGCAGCCTTCAGCAGAGTCATCTGCGAACCACTACTCCCAAGGCCGCCCAGGCCATCCATCCCATGGGACTTTCCATCAGGCCAACCGTGCGCAGAACCCACAAGTAGGGTGATGAAGACATCAAGGCATATGAAATAACAAGTCTATGCCTAAATACTCAGCCCCCCTGACCGGAGTCAGAATATTCTGGGACAGTAGGAACAAGGGCAGAGCCCCTGTGTCAGGAGGGAGACCCCACAGAGCCACCCTAGGCTCCCCGGGCGACACCAGGATAGCATAACCTGCCGCTAAGGGCATCCATTGAAGCGAATACCGCTGAGAAGCAGGGGGAGTAGACCCCCGCCCAAGGCAGGATCAGGGACCCTCCAAAGGTAGCATCCTGCCACAATCTTTAGACCAGTATTAAAAACAGGCCATTGTCATTCAACAGACCAGGAGTCCCCCAATAAACCGACCAATCCTAAGGAGGAGAAGGCCAGCCATATAGAGTCAACGGGGGCCCACCGTTTCAACAAACCCAGCAGTTAAGATGGACACTCTAGGGGGCCCTACCTAGAAACCACGGGGATTGTGGAAGAATTTTCCCTTCCCCCACCAAACCTGCGAGACTTGGTACCCAGGGTGACCATTCACTGGAGGATGCTAGTAAGGAAGGGGAGTGCCCCCCTGACGGGGCCCTTGAATATGGGAAGCTCAAGAGGAACCACCTTACCAAGGAGGCATGAGCACAGACCAAGCACCGGGGTGCTGGGACATATGTAGGTTCAGTATCCTACTGCGCCGAAGAGCCCAAGGGCTAGGTATATAAGTGACATCATCTTGATGTGCCGCCAACGGGCCCACCAGTTGCCATCCCGCCTGGTGAAGGTAAGGCGCCAGTAAAGGGGGGCAGAGCCCCAGTAACCAAAGGTCCCCTATTGCCAGAGAAGAAGGCTGCAAGCCTGAACCGATTCCCAGGAATGGGGGATAGCGGATAAGGGACCATGAGGGAATGAGGTGACTGAGCAACCATCCAGTAGCTCCCAGGGGACACTGCCCCCCCCTCAGGCGTGTCCCCAGCCGCGCCAGGCGAGTAGCCTGGGAACGAAGGAGGCGCCCCAAGTAATGCCTCAATCCGCAGGGTTGGTCCTGCGACACTGTCTAGAAATAGTCTTGGCGTCCAGCAGACCCAAGGGAAGAAGATCTAGTACTTCGCAAGAGGCCGAATGCCCCCCCCCCCCCGCGCAGGGGGCCCGTGACCTAAAACAGAGTTGTTATATAGGGACTACCTGTGAAGGTAGAATTGCTAAGCCTGCCATAGGCCAACGCGGTCCAGACTACCTTATGCTGTTGAGGGGGGAGGAAGGATAATATAGAGGCCATAGCCCCATATCGTTAAGGGCAATCAGCATATAAGCCCAACACTGTAGGCCCAGTCCGGCCTGCACCAATTTCAGAAGGAAAAGCAGGGACTAGAAGCACCCTGACAATCACTGAGGGGGACCGCCCAGCAGAAACCCATCCTGTGTCCAGGGGGATTACATCCCGGAACCACCAGAAAGAGAAGTCATATTCCTGGATGTGAGACAGCTGCGGGCGAGGGCGCCCCTTCATGCTTGAGAGGTCTTGGCAGATTTGGACTTAGTCCTGCCAGAAGGCCCAGGGCGCTGCCTGCCCGCCCCATGTTGGAAATCCACACCGAACAGTTGGAAACACACCTCAGATTCGCGTTTGACACTAACGTAGAGAGGTGGAGGGGTGACCCTGCCTCGTGGAGGCCGGAGCGGCCTTCTGCGCAAGGGTGCTTTAGCCTTTTTTCCAAAAAGGTCCGAATGGGCCCCAAATAACCGCCGTCCTCTGAAGGGAAGGCAAGTGAGAGCCTTTTTCGTAGCTCCGTCAGCACCCCACTGTCGCAGCCAGACCAGGCGGCGAATAGCTACCGCAAGGGCATGAGGTTCTACCACACATCTTAATGGTGTCATCCAGTGCCGATAGAATACATTTCACAAACGCTTCACAGTCTGATAGCGCACTAAACACCCCCAAGGGAGGTCCTCAGGGCGGTGATCTAGTATTTTTCTGACAAGAGTCCTGGCGGCCACCGCAGTGATGGCCGCGGCACAAACCGGGCGCAGGGCCGTCCCAGTACACGAGAAGGCGTGTGAAGCCAGTCTGTCAATGCGCCGGTCCTCAGCATCCCGAAGGGTACGGTAAAAAGGAGCAGTCATAAAAGGGGGGTTCGTGACCCCTATAACCGGTGCGTCCACCACCAGGGGGGCTGACCATAAATTAACCACATCAGGAGGGAAAGGGTACTTCCATTCCCAGGGCCCTGGAATCCCTTTAAGCTTACAAGGCGATTCCCATTCTGGAAATGTTCCTGTTCTAGGAAGCGCGGCGGCGCTGTGTGGAAACTCTCCCTTTTAGGCTTGGGGATCTCCCCAGGAGGGGAGATTGACAAAACCTCAAAAATCTTAATAAGGATTTCATCTGTGTCACACAGAACCCAGGAACCGGGTTCAGAATCATCACAGCTCCCGGGCATCCCATGGGAGGAGCCCGAGTCCGAGAATAGCTCACCTTCCTCAGAAGGGTCAGGGTCCTGCATATCAGCAGAGTCATCGGTATCATCAGGAACCGGGGAGCCAGGAGGCGTCAGGGACCGCTTTTTACCAGGGCCCATACGCTCCGCCAATCCAGAAAGCACCTGCTCCGCCGTGGGCAACACGCACGGCACTGATTGCAGGTCATCCCCGCTCGAGTGGGACTCGTCCTGAGTGATATTTGGGAGCGGGGAGACGGGAGTAAGGAAGGGAGGTTCCTCCGTTAGCAAACCTGCCTGTTCTGCACACTGTCCGCAGACCTGTGCCCTGTCAGCCTCAGCCAGGGGCTGGCCACACAGTGCACACAGCCGGTCACGTCCCGGAGGGACCCCGGTTACATAATTCTGAAATGCCTCCATATGGTGATTATTAAGCAGTATGACGCAGGGATTTATGCAATAGGCAACCCTGGATGCCCCAAAACCCGCTAGTAATGTGGGAGAATTTGTAAGGAGGACCCGCTGTAATATATGTTAGGCCGGGGAAAGGCAACGAAGACTTGGAGTCTGAAAGACATAATGGGACAAGAAGGGTGGAGTCCGTGCCATGCGTAGTCTGAAAAACATAGAACCGTGCCGTCCCGGAGGGCACTTACATGACCAAGGGAGGAGGCGAACCACACCACGCGCGAAGATAGAGAAAATGGCGCCAGCGAACCTCGAGGGGTGGGCCAGGCCGGGCTGTGACGCGAGGCGCGTCATGCCGAGTCTCCGCCTCCCCCAAAGAGCGCGAAGCTCTAACCAACGGCAAAAGTAGAACAGCGGAGCATAAGCGTACCTCTAATGCTGACACGCTGGAATGATGCTGCCGAACAAGCAGATTGTTAGTGAAAAAGACACTGACCCCATAATTAAAGAAGCAAGGTCTAAAGGCGAATTAGCACAAGGGCTGCCACACATACCCCCCCCTTCTTTTCCCCCGAGTTACGAGAGGAAGCGAGGGGAAAGCGGACGGTGTCCATGGGCTAAGTCTGTGAGGGGCACGAGCAAGATTGCGGGAGGGGCATCCTCTAGAGGCTCACCATTGGCCTGACCGCCTACCCTATGGAGGGGGATTGCGGTGGAGCATGGCTCCGTTCAGCACACCAGGTGCTACCTACCTTCACCCGACCCGCGCAGCCTAGGCTGGGAGGCATATTTCTTCTGAAGAGGACGGGTGGAAATAGTCCCACAGGACCTTGGGCCGTAAGGCTCGCTCGCCTGCAAGAGCGTGATACTTCATGTCTTCGCAGTTCCAGCACTGCAGAGAAATCTGGGGATTTGTGGGAGGTCCCTCGGTATATGTAGGGCCGGGAGGAGCTTGTTATTCTTAGTATGTCACACACCCCGCTTCAAGAATCCTTAACATGTGGGTAATATCGTCCTGAAGAGGCGTTCCTGCAGAGATGATAGCAAAAGAAAGCCCCTCCCTGATCCATAAATACCTGGGACCTCCCACTCATCACCCAGTTTTCCATCTCTGCAAGACGGCGAGCAAGTCAGAAGATGATGGCTCCTCCTTGCACAGGGGGATTTAAGGTAGCCGGGATGATTCCCGGCCCTTTATTTAATTTCCGTTTTGGACCAAATTATCCCTATATATATATATGCCTCCCAGCCGTGGCTGCGGGTCCGGGCGAAGGTTTTTGTTAGCACCTTTGGTGCTTAGGAGCATAGCTCCACCGTGAGACCCTATTAAAGAGGGTAGGCGGTTAAGCTGGGTTGGTGATCCCGGCTTGGGATGCCCTGTCCCTTAGTTTAATTTTGGCAATGACCCTCCCGGGATCCCTTTCCATGGTGGGGATAAGTGGTTGTTGGGTCCCCTCTTTATTTTTCTCAATCCAGAGGCTGTCTGTTCTCACTGTTTTATGTGGTCTGTATCTTTAAATGTCATTTCAGCGCTGCAGCGCTTCTGAGGGTTTCTGTGTGAATTGTGACATTTTTTCTTCTCTCAGTATGGTGAGGTGATTTACCTCACGCTTTACATGGTATGCAGCGGGGGGGGGGCGGGGTCGGACTTTCGGCGCAGCCCGGGGTCCGTTCCTCTTTGTATTCGAATGTGCCCTCCTCTTTATTTTTCCTGACCTGGGTTGTGTGTGTGTGGGGGTTCCAAGCGCCCCGGCCGCATAGTTACTGCGGCGAGGGACGGTATAAATGGCGCCTTTTTTTCTGAGGTAATTTTACCTCACGACTCTCCTCTTGGGGGCGGGGCCGGTACTGTTGTGTCATGCGGCCCGCCCCCATCTATCTCCTAGCGCCGCTGAGGAGCTGATGCGCTGCTTGGGAAGGGTGGGGGGCGTGGTCTGACGCCTCGCGCGCCCCGCGCTGGCCACGCCCCCTGTCTCCTCATCTCTCTTCTCGGCCTGACAGGAATCTCTTCATGGTCTTCTCCATTGCGAGCCCTGAGGTTTTGTGAGTGGCCATTGGTCCCCTACTCATTTTATTTTACTGTCTGCGTGTGTGCATGTCTTTTGTATCTGTCTCCTTATCAGTACCTTCTGTGTCTTTCAGGAGGAGGTTGTCAGGAGGATCTGTGGTAGCATTAGAGGGTTTTCTCCCGGTCCTAATCCCTGGGTTCCATCTTGTTATTAAATCCTCCCACTCGGGACATTAAAGGGGCATCCCGGGTTGCTTACTAGCGTAATTCCCTGGGTCTTGGCGACCACCCAAAAAATCACCTAATGGAGGCATCCCCAGATACTGGGACCCCTTCGGGGCATCCCAAAAAATGTATTTTGTGCGGTGTGTCCATTACTGGGGACGATGTTTTACTGTGTATTCCATGTGCACGGCAAACTATTGCACGGCAGTCCGAACCCCGTACGTCGGGGTCAGTACGGCCGGTCGCCTCATCTCTTCCTCCCACCTGGACTCGTACCACGTGTGACGTAGTCATGGGCAGGGATCTACAATCTGAGATGTGCGCCAGATTGGCTAACCTTGAGAAAATGGTTTCCAGTTCGGTCGCCCGTAAGGCTCCGACTAAGAGAAAGCATTTGTCACTGGTTCCGTTGGAGGATGACCTTGATGATGTTGATAATCTAGATTGGTCTGTTTATTCCCCGCTAGAGGAAGGGGAGGTTTATGAGGCGTCAGATGCTTCGGACGATGAGCTGTCCTTTGCTGCTGAGGCCGAGTCTGCTGAGCTGAGGAAATCTGTGGATACTCCGCACGCTCTGGCTCTTATGTTGGAGGTCTTAAATATTTCTCCTCCTGAGGAAGTGTCACAGCAGAAGGACGAGTTGTTTGAGGAATCCAGGCAGCGCTTGGAGTTCCCTACACAACGGCATTTTGACAAGATCATTGATAAGGAATGGGACAGGCCGGCTCGGATCCCTGGTATCCCTCAAGGGTGGGATAGAAAATATCCCTTCCCTTCGGAGGTAGTTAAGCGCTGGGCTTCCCCCCCCGAGGTCGATGCACCGGTTTTGGGATTGTCCAATTCCTCGGTTTTAAATAGGCCCGATTGTTCCACCCTCAAAGATGGTGAGGATAAACGCATTGACCAGATGGCTTGCCATGGTTTCACTAGCGTCGGGTCAGCCATGCGGCCTGTGTGTGCTTCTGAACTTATGGTCTTGGCTGCCAGGTCTGTGGTCAGGGACCTTTTGACTTCTTCCGGGCTTCGGCCGGGGAGTAATGAATTCATTAGCCTAAAACGGTGTGAGTTGTTTTTGTCCTTTGTGCTTACAGCCTTAGACGATACCTTGATGATGTGCGGAAGGACGTCGGCCCTACTGGTGTCTATCCGGCGGTCGGTGTGGCTGCGCCAGTGGGCGGCTGATTTTATGTCCAAAAAGTCGCTGACGGCTTTACCTTTTGTCGGTCTTCGGCTCTTTGGTGAGACGTTGGACTCTGTTACCAAGGGTGGTAAGTTACCTCAGCGCAAGAAGCAACGCCGTCCCTTTCGGGGGGCGCCTGCTTTTACCCCCTCCTTTCGTGGGGCCAGAGCTGGCGGGGGTTCCGCCTCCCCTTCTCCCAGAGGAGATTCTGGGGGTAGGGGCAGGGGACGTGGCCGCTCTGGATACAGCTGGGGCTCTAAGCCCAAACCGGCGGCTAAGCCGGCCCAACAATGAGGGGGCGCCCTCACCCATGCGGGTGGGGGGACGGCTGCGGCACTTCTCCCAGCTCTGGGAGCAGGAGGTCTCGGACAGGTTTCCGGCGCACCAGAGGTTTCTCAGGTTCGTGGTGGAGGATCGGCATTTTCAGTTTGTGGCTCTGCCTTTCGGTCTCACCTCGGCTCCTCGGGTCTTCACCAAGGTGCTAGCAGGGGTGATGGCTCTGCTCAGAGTTCAGGGTATCCGTGTTGTGCCCTATTTGGACGATCTCATGATCATGGCCTCCTCATTCAGTCAAGCGGAGTCGGACACCGGATTGGTGGTGTCCACGTTGGAGAGGTTCGGTTGGGTGATCAACTACCCCAAGTCGACTCTGTCTCCGTCCAGAGTTCTGACCTTTCTGGGGATGTCTCTGGACACCTCGCAGGCCAAGGTCTTTCTGCCCCAGGCCAAGGTTCTTCTGATACAGGAGTTAGTTCGGCTTCTCTTGTCGGCCCCTCATCCGACCATTCGACTGGGGATGAGGCTGGTGGGGCTCATGGTGGCCTCGTTCGAGGCAGTTCCCTTTGCGCAGTTTCTCACAAGGACGCTTCAGCTTCATCTGTTGAGGGTTTGGGACAAGTCTCCACAATCGTTGGATCAATCCTTCCTGATGACCCCCCGAGTTCGTCAGTCCCTGCGATGGTGGTTGCAATCTGTCAATCTGTCGAAGGGCAGGTCTTTTCTGGCTCCGTGTTGGGAAACGGTCACCACGGATGCCAGTCTGTCAGGTTGGGGGGGTGTTTGGAAGGACCTCCAGTTCCAGGGTCTGTGGGGCCCGCAGGAAGCTCACGAACCCATCAATATCCTGGAGTTGAGAGCCATCAGACTGGTTCTGTTTCACTTGACTCAGTAGTTGAGAGGCCTGCCGGTGCAGGTCCGGTCGGACAACAGGACGGCGGTGGCCTATATCAATCACCAAGGAGGGACTCGCAGCAGGAGTGCCCTCAGGGAAGTGTCCTTGATTTTGGACTGGGCAGAGACCCACGTACCGTGTATCTCAGCAGTCTACATTCCGGGGGTGGAGAACACGGAAGCGGACTTGCTGAGCAGGGCCTCCTCTCGTCAGGGGGAGTGGTCTCTCAGTCCCAAGGTGTTTCGTTCAATATGTCTCAGGTGGGGGGTCCCAGCGGTGGACCTCTTTGTCTCTCGTCACAATCACAAGCTCCCAGCTTTTGTGTCTCTCTCGCAGGACCCTCTGGCTCTGGCAGTGGATGCCATGTCTCTGAACTGGAGGGATCTGGGGTTCCTTTACCTGTTTCCCCCGTTCCCAATGCTAGCCAGAGTGGTGCGCAAACTGGCCTTGGAAGGCGCGTCAGCAATTCTAGTGGCCCCAAGGTGGCCAAGGCGAGTTTGGTTCGCAGATCTTGTAAGGCTGGCAGAGGATCAGTTTGTCCTGCCTCTGCTGCCGGACCTGCTCACCCAGGGTCAGCTGCGCTATCCCAATTTACCATCGCTGGCTTTGACGGCATGGCTGCTGAATCCGCCATCTTGAAGGAAGAAGGTCTTTCTGACGCGGTGATTCAGACTCTTATCTGTGCCAGAAAGCGCTCCTCCTCTTCTATTTACTACAGGACTTGGAGAGCCTATATTGATTGGTGTGAAAGTAGGTCTCTCTCTTGTCGAGAGTTCCCCATACCTAGAATTTTGGAGTTTCTTCAACATGGTCTAGATCTGGGGCTCCAGCTTAGTACATTGAAAGGGCAGGTTTCTGCCCTGGCGGTGTTCTTCCAAAGGTCATTTGCACTTCATCCTTTAGTCAAGACTTTTTTCCAGGGGGTTACGCATGTTCGGCCTCCTAGGAAGCCTTTTGTTCCAGTTTGGGATTTGAACCCGGTTCTGTCGGCTCTCCAGGGCCCTCCGTTTGAGCCCTTGAAGGAGGTAGATTTGTCTTCTCTTACGCAAAAGGTGGCCTTTTTGGTGGCGATCACTTCGGTTAGGCGTGTTTCTGAGTTGGCAGCTTTATCCATTAAAGCTCCATACTTTGAGAAACATCAGGACAAGGTTGTCTTTCGTTTCAAGCAGGATTTTCTTCCTAAAGTGGTCTCGGATTTTCATCTGAATCAGGACATTGTTTTGCCTTCTCTATGCCCAAATCCCCGTGACGATAGGGAAAGGGCTTTGCATTCTTTGGATGTAGTTCGTGTTGTGGAACATTATCTGGAGGTTACGTCTTCCTTTCGTAGGACTGATGCTTTCTTTGTGGTGCCCTGCGGGCCGAGGAAAGGTTTGGCTCCTGCCAAGTCTTCCATTAGTAAATGGATTCGTCAGGCCATCCTTGGGGCATATTCCGCCAAGGGGAAGAGTCCCCCTTTTCGTGTTACTGCTCATTCTACTCGTGCGGTTGGGGCGTCCTGGGCCTTCCAGCACCAGGCCTCTGTTGAGCAAGTTTGTAGGGCCGCTGCTTGGTCTTCTGTTCACACTTTTTCCAAGTTTTACAAAGTTGATGTTCGGGCGTCAGCGGATGCTGTTTTTGGCCGCAAAGTTCTGCAAGCTGTTGTGGTTTAAGTTTTATATTGTTGCCTAGTTTTGGATCCCCGCCCTTGTTATGGACACTGCTGTTGGATGTCCCACATGTTAAGGATTCTTGAAGCGGGGTGTGTGACATACTAAGAATAATACCATTTTGTGAATACTCACCTTGTAAAATGGTTATTATGAGTATGTCACACACCCCGCTTCAACCCGCCCTTTTGTATTCAGGATCCTCTTTATGGCGAACTTTGCGTGGTTGTTGTTTACTTTTGCCTCTTCCTGGTCCCTTACTTACTGCTTCTGTATACTGGGTGATGAGTGGGAGGTCCCAGGTATTTATGGATCAGGGAGGGGCTTTCTTTTGCTATCATCTCTGCAGGAACGCCTCTTCAGGACGATATTACCCACATGTTAAGGATTCTTGAAGCGGGGTGTGTGACATACTCATAATAACCATTTTACAAGGTGAGTATTCACAAAATGGTATTTTCTACATGTCTGCAGTGCACGGCGCCTGAGGCGGAGGATTACCCACATGTTATTACTATTCGGGAGCAGGACATGCTGTATGCATAGAATAGACAGATTTATTGTATAATGGATGATGGCCCCATTCAACGTTGGCCTTTCTAATTTTGCATGTTACTAGCAGATATGAATATCTTTGTATCTGTACAATGCTTTTTTTCATAGTTATGTTAGTTAATGCAGGATGCTCAAGATTAGATCGATGCAAGTCCTGTGAAGTGAAAGCCCATTCCGAGTGTTATTTTATTTTCTCTTTGTATTTTTGTGAAAAACCTCAAATACATTATCCAAGAAAGAAGATTGCTGGATGTAACAGACACTGCTTCTACAGGCTAGAGAGGTCCCATGTGAATAAGAGAAGCATTGTTGGAGTGCGCATGCGTGCGGGGAGCGGATGACACTGCTGATCCGCGCTCCGTGAGTACCTGGCCCCCCGGCCCCTTAAAAGCTACTGCGACTAGCGGTTTTTGCCTCCGTCAGCTGGGGCACCCCCCAGGACCCCACCCTCCAAGTTTGGACCGGATCCGAGGTGGGTCCCAAATCGCCCCTTACTGTCAGGCACTGTGGAGCGATCGCCGCCATTTTAGCGCCGGCTGTCGTCTGGTGCCCTGACCCCCTCAGCCCTCAAGCAGTGGCGATTTTGGGCTCCTCTTACTCGGGCAACCCCAAGGACTCCACCTACTTACCCTCAGCTGGATCTGAGGGGGGTCCCGGACCTCTACAGCACCGCAGGTGGGGGGGGAGCGGCTGCCCTATCTTCAAGCTTGCAGCTGTTGGGCTTCTGGGCTCTCTATAGCTCACAGCTCCTGGAGACAGGAGGCTCTGCACCCTGCGGATTGGGGCAGACCCCAGGACCCCACATATCTGAGACCTATGATACTTCCCCACTCGGCTTCATTTCGATCCAGGAAACTGTGGTCACACAGGAGGTTTCATTCAGAAAGAAGAGCCTGTGTATTAAGGTCATCCCTCGAGATCCCACGGAAACAGCTATATGTGAAACCCGTATTTTAAATGTGCTGGTGCATATGAAACAGTTATTGAATAGAGCAATCCCTGCCACTCTGGACTCTGCCCCTATCCACATTCCCAGAGTTGATCCTGGAGCGAATGCCACATTAAGGGGGCAGGTACCTTTTAACTGGGGGCTCATGTGAGTGATCCTGCGACATCCCCCTGCTACAGGTTTCATAAGACACCTCAATGCTTCCAAGTGATGCCATACTAGTCATGTGACTCATTTTATACCTCTGGACAGGTGCACATGGTGAGCGTACAGTCTTACTGACAACCTGTCAACCTTGATATCTGTCTGAGATCTTATGTCTGGCTGAATTTACTACTCACATTAGCTTTGTATGGGAGACATTTTTTTGCAGATGCTAACACAGCTTCCAGTAAACGCAGCAAGTACCATCAGTTTCTCCCCTACGTGTCCTTTCCTATCGCTCACAATAGAAGTGACTTTTAACTAGTCTTTGAAGGAGAAAAGTTCTCGTTTGCATCCTGATGAATGCTGGTCTCCCTTTGGCTTTCTATTAAGGTCCGCCTCATTTCTTCAATTTGATCACCTGTTTAAGCTATTCGTAAAATCTGACGGCATAGCAGGTCCTATCTTTCGTGTCCTGGCTGGGTGGCCCTAACCATTCTTGGCATTACATTTCTCCAAGCCCTTTCTCTAGGATGGAAGCTTCTACGCCTTCCCATGACGACCCTCAAATCCCATCGGATCTTTTGCCAGAAGATGAGTCCTGGATGGACGACTCCTTGCAAGGATCGCCTTCTAAACCGCAACCGCCACCACTAGATAGCTATGAGGCCATGCTTGAGAAAGCCCTTGAGCGTTGGGCCCTGAACATTACAACTCAGATCTCTGCCAACCTCTCAGCGGAAATCAAAGAACTGGGCCAAAGAGTTGATGATCTTGAACAACAACAGTCAGCACATAACTCTGAGCTGTCTTCCTATGGAACAGAAATAGATGCCCTGAAAAATGAAAACCTCACTCTTCATCATAAGATCGAGGACATGGAGAATCGCTCCCGCAGAGCCAACATTAGAATCAGGGGTATCCCAGAATCTGTTATGGACTTGCAATCCACAGCAACGGCCCTTTTCCAAGAGCTTGCCCCGTCCATCCCAATTGAGAGATTGGAATTTGACAGGATACATCGGGCCCTGCAAAAGAAAAGAGCAGACGGTCTCCCGCGGGACGTTTTGGTTAAATTCCATTTTTTCCGCACAAAAGAACTGATTATGTCGACTGCGAGGGATCAAGCCCCACTTAAATTTCAGAACTTTGACTACCAATTATTTGCCGACATCTCTCCACAAACTATTAGTAGGAGGCGGGCTATGAAACCATCCCTGGAAATCTTGCAGACCAAAGGAATCCGATACAAATGGGGGTTTCCTTTCAAAATCTCTTTTCTCTATTCCGACCAGAGGTACGAGGCATCCACGCCACAAGAGTTGGAGAACATTTTAACATCCTTGGGTCTGAAAGCCCATGCCGCAGTACCAACCCCCCCTCCACAGAAGAAAAGAGCGCTTTCCTTCTCGCCAGCACCTAAGGACAAACACGGTCCAAGGAGAGGTACTCCCTCGACGAGCAAGTCAGCGACTGGTCTGTCCCATAAGTTCACCAAGCCGGCCTCGGGTGAGGGGTGATGAGTGAGACTCCTGGTGCTTTTTGCAGAGGCTCTTACTTTCACCTTGATCCTTGGGTGAGCGCGTCACGCGTTCATCTTGTTGTTCCTGTCTAATGTTGATTGCACTTTGTTCTAGTTATGGTTCTAAGATCAGAAACTATCATTACAAATGCACCATAGCCTTAGGTTTTATAAGCCAGTTTCTTGAACAAAGGAGTTTCTTATGGTTTAAATGCTACTTTCAGATGTGTATCCTTACTTTTATCCTATAGATTGTTGATAGTACAAATTGACGCAGTTTAACGTTATGTTAATTGTTTTGCGGGCCGGGGGCCCGGATTCTAGGCCTTGCGCACTCCAAGCTTCCCATCCCGTCGGTTTCCGCCGAGTTGGGAAGCTATTGATACTGACCTCCTGTTGTGGGTCAGCGAATCCGCTAGTTCTGATCGTAACCTCTTCGGAGGTCCCTTATTGCGATTGCATTCCCCATTGGGGCTGAAGCTTACTAGCCCCAGTGGGAAATCTTGTTTGTAAGTTGGGAGACATTTCTCCCTCCCTTGGATTTTTTATAATATGTTTACACCATGCTTTAACCCTCTCTCCTCTCTTTCAGCTTTCCTTCTTTTTCGTCCTTGGGTGTCCACTCTCTACATAGTAACAGTTTTTGAATCGCTTCATAATGTCAGTTAAAGTGGTTTCGCTTAATTTACAAGGTTTAAATGTTCCCCAGAAAAGAGTTAAGGCCTTTCGACAGATGAGAGCCCTACACGCGGATATTGTGTGTTTTCAGGAGACCCACTTCACTAAAAATAATACCCCAAAATTCCTTAGTGCTGACTACCCCCTCTTCTTTACGGCCTCTGCAGACGCCAAAAAAAGAGGAGTTCTCATCGCCTTTAAGCGTTCACTCCCCTTCTCATCGGAGCAGACGATACGTGACCCACTGGGTCGTTTTCTTATAATTGTGGGTACTATCCAAGATCAACCAATTACGATAGCTACGTACTATGCTCCGAACCACAGTCAGAACGCTTTTTTCGAGGAGTTTCTGAAGATCCTGGACCCCCTAGTAAAGGGGCTCTTGATTGTTGCGGGGGACTCTAACCAAATTCTGCATCCAACCCTAGACCGTTATGCGGTCGATCGGCCGGCGGTTCCGGGCAACTATGGCTCCTCGGGAAAAGCGTTTTGCTCCCTCCTAAATTATTATCATTTAGCGGATGCGTGGCGGGAACTTCATCCCACTAAGAGAGACTATACTCACTATTCTAGCCCGCATAAGGTGTTCACTAGAATTGACCACATTTTACTACAACTTCCCTCCTTGCCTCTCTTGACTCACTCCTCCATAGTACCAATTGTCTGGTCTGATCACGATTTAGTCTTGGTCGAATTAAACTCCCTTATGCAGAGATCCCCACAAAAAACATGGAAGCTCTATGATCCTATGCTATCAGATGAGACCTTGCTTGAACGCACACGAAAAGTGATTGAGGATTTCTATTCGGATAACGTAGGGTCTGTAAACTCAGATGCACTGCTTTGGGAAGCCCATAAGGCTGTTCTTCGCGGTCATTTCATTCAAGAATCAGCCAGAAGAAAAGCTATGTATAAGAAGCAACTCAACACATTACTAGACGCATACTACTTAGCCTCTTCTGACTATAAGACCCGTCCGTCTAGGCGAAATAGGGTTGCCCTCAACCAGGCTAGTGACCGGCTCAATATGTACCTCTCAAGTGAAGCCGAACGTCAAATTCTCAGATCAAGGTTCAAGTGGTATCGTTTCAGTAATAAACCCAATACCCCTCTGGCTAGAAGGCTCAGAGGAGTTATACAGAGGACTAAACCTCTCCGTATCAAAACCCTCGATGGCTCAATTTCAAGCAACCCTGACAAGGTAGTAGCGACATTTAGTAAGCATCTTGAAGACCTTTACAAGCCTAAGGCAGCACTCGATGAGCGCCTTGCTGAGAAATTGTTAGGCCAACTACAGTTACCCTCCCTCTCTGAAACAGACAGAGCATCATTAGAGATGCCGGTTCAGCTCTCTGAGGTCCAGGAGGCAATTAGTTCATTAAAAATTGGGAAACAGCCGGGACCAGATGGTTTCACCGCCCTCTACTATAAAAAATTCTCCCAAATACTTTCCCCACGCTTGGTCCGCACTTTCAACTCCCTTAGGGAAGGTGACTCATGGAGTACGGATGCGCTTACCGCAGCTGTCTGTATGATACCCAAACCTAGCGCTGACTCAACCCTTTGGTCCAACCATAGGCCCATTTCTCTATTAAATATTGACGTTAAGCTTCTCGCCAAAGTTCTGGCGACTAGACTCAATAAGTTTATAGGGACTCTAATCTCTAAAGAGCAGGCAGGATTTATTCCCCAACGTCAGGTGGGGGATAATATCCGCAAGGCTATTAATCTAATTTATCACGCCAGAAGGGGAAGCAGTAGGGCCATGTTACTAACGTTGGATGTACGCAAAGCATTCGATACTGTGGCATGGGACTATTTACACTTTATATTAAAGAAGTGGGGTATGGGTTCCTCTTTTACGACATGGGTCGCCTCGTTATATTCCAATCCGGGAGCCTATATCAAATATTCGGGTTATTCCTCCAACAGGTTTACCCTTGGCAGGGGCACGAGACAAGGTTGCCCCCTTTGCCCCATACTATTTGCCCTGGCCATTGAGCCTCTCTCCAAATTGTTGCAGAACAATACCAACATTAAGGGGATAAACATTGGAGGGTACGACCATAAAATTTCCTTGTTTGCAGATGACATTTTAATGTTGGTATCTGACCCTATAACATCTCTTCCGAACCTTCTCCGTACTTTAGATGAATTTTCCAAAATATCTGGATTACAAATTAATGCCTCAAAATCTCAAGCGCTTAACGTATCTCTTCCTGAGGGTACATTGGCTACGCTTAAATCGTCCTTTAGCTTCTCTTGGCAAGACCGCCACATTAAATACTTAGGGGTCCGCCTTACAGCTAATTATGATTCCCTTTTTGCCGCCAACTACCCTCCCATGGCCAAGGACCTCCGTGATCTTTTGGCCACTTGGTCCAGACTCAACTTGTCTTGGCTGGGAAGGATAACGGCGGTCAAAATAACCTGGCTCCCTAAATTGCTCTATTTCTTTCGGGTTCTCCCAATTTCAGTCCCGGCTTCTTTTATTAGGGGTCTCCAGGCATCCATGAATTCCTTTATCTGGGGGAAGCAGAAACCGCGGGTTAATCGGGGGACACTATATAAATCGAAGCATCAGGGGGGCCTTGGGGTTCCCAATTTAATGCGATATTACTCGGCGTGTCAGATCGCCCAATTGTCTGCCCTCCATGCTGGTAAAGATAGACCACTGTGGGTGGACATCGAACAGACCAGCTGCTCCCCGATAGGGATAGTGAATTTGCTATGGTTACCACCTTCGACCTATAAGGATATTGACAACCCCGTCCTGAATCACTCCCTCAAAATATGGAAGACAAATAGAGTGAAAGCTAACCTTTCCTCCCCTCAGACCCCCCTGCTTTCTATATTTGGTAACCCTGAATTTCTCCCAGCCTTCCAAGAGCCGTCGGCTTTCGCCTGGTGGAGGGCACACAACTTAACGAAACTTAAAGATTTTTTTCCGCATAGGGCTATGTTAACCTTTTCTGCCCTCCAATCGTTTAGGGATTTTTCGAGTAAAGAGTTTCTACGCTTTCTGCAGATTACTCATTATATCGGGACTAAAATATTGTTGGGGTCAGCACCAGAACCCTCCTCGCCCTTTGAAGCTATATGCGAGAAGCAGCCCCTCGGCAAAGGGACGGTATCAACGCTATACCAAGTATTGGGTGAGACTGATGGAAAATCCCTCCCGGCCTATACCACAAGATGGACTGAGGACCTTGGTATAACTCTCTCGGATGAGGATTGGAAGGTAATTTGGAGGAATTCTTTCTCCAAATTTCTACATACAGGCGCACAGGAGACTAATACCAAGGTTCTACTTCGTTGGTATTTGGTTCCAGAGCGAATTCATAAGTTTTGCCCCACGTACTCTGCAGAATGCTTTAGAAACTGTCGTGAGCAAGGAACCTATATTCATATCTGGTGGGAATGTAGGCTGGCGAAACAGTTTTGGGCTAAGGTATTTTATCTCATATTTAAGGCAACGGGCTTGCGTTTGACCCCCACACCCCAATTAGCTCTTCTAAATCTAAGACCTTCCGACTGCCCCAGAACACAGTTTGAGCTAGTGAGGCATGTTCTTACAGCTGCTAAAATGAATATCGCGCGGTCATGGAAGAGTAAGACTATTTCCAGGGGTAGCCTCATACCTCGTATCAACGAGATAATGCTTTTTGAAAAGATGGCTGCCTCAATACAGGGGGACCTTACTTCCTTTCTAGCCACCTGGGAAGGCTGGATCACCCATTTCCAGCCCAAAAACTTCGATTGTCACCTATTTGTACCTTAGCTCCCACATTTAGTAACCTAATGTTACTACTTCGACTTGCTAGTAGGATGGACACCCACCTTGTTTCTTCTTCCCCTTCTACCTGTTTCCCAACTATCTTTTTTACTTTTTTTTATTATCATTATTATGTTATGTATTCAAATTTTCAACCGTTGTTATTTCCTAGAAGTGTTAAATGCTCTGTATATTATCCTGGTTAACATCCAATCTCTGTGATAATGTTGCCAACTTGCTGCGGTTTCTTACCATTGAAATGCAAGCTGTTTTTGATTGTAACAATTGCCTATCTTGAATAAAAATATTGTGCAAAAAAAAAGAGAAGCATTGTTGGGTATTGCTGTAGTGCCGAATGAACAAACAGCAGTGACATCAATTTATTCCCAGCACAGTTATGCCCAAACCAATAGGGGATTAGTCTATATGCTCCAAATCATGAATTTGTGTTACCCGCTGGAGATGGCGTGCAAGATCACAATATGTAAAACGTAAGATTTAGCCAGACAGTCTTCAGTAACATTCCTCACCTTGTACAGTACAAATTTAAAATACCTAATGATACCGAAATGTGCAAGAACACAATCTATTTACTGTATCATAGGTGGGGAATAAAAAATATAGGGTCTCTTTCATCCAGATGATCAATAAAGTACTGCTTTGCCAAGTAGCTTTCTAATCTCATTATCAGAGAGGCAGTATATAGATGCTACCCTGGCATAACACTAAGTTTGAGAGTGATGCAGCCAGTACAATCTATAATCACCATAGTGTAAGCTAGTGAACATGCATTCCAGATGTTAGGGGTTACTTAAACCAGACCAACAGCCTTCAAAAGTTGAAAAAAAAAAAAAAAACTCACTTGCCCCATCTGCCTGCATGATACTGAATCATTGCCAGCCCTGAATCCACTCAAAGCCGAAACATTGCCTCACCGATTTTCTCCTGGTGTCAGACATATTGAAGCACCCCAGAGACTTCCTTTCCCAGCATCCCAACCATGCTGCTGCCTGGATTTAACTGGCATAACCCACAATGCACAGAGGCAGGAAACCCAGCAGCTCTTCCTCTTTGAAACTGCAGTTCCAAATGACATCATTAAGGGAGTAAAATCAACCACGACAAGAGTTAGAAAAAGGTAAACTAATTTGTATGTCTGAATTCTCCTTGGGAAGGATGCATATGAACATTGTTTATTGTAAGGGTGTTGGTCCGGTTTAAAGAGAAAGTCCAAGTTTTCTGTAACCCCATATCCATCACTCCCCCTGTGCTGAGCCTGTTTTGGGCGTTAAAATTATAAAACAACTCACCTGATCGCTGCAATCATTCCGGGATGCTGGCGGGGGTGGGACTCTGCATTTGCCCCCAGTGAGTTGTATGTTATGTCATTGCCCAAATTGGGCTTAGCACAGAGGGAGGGGTGGGTGGAGAGTTGCAAAATGCTTGGGTGCCCTCTTTAACAGCTGAAGGTAATACAGAATTATGGCAGCCTTATGCCACTACCCCCTGCCTCTATTAGTTTATCCTGTAACAAATGCTATGTAGCTTCCAATAAAGGCTTTATGCGGCCTATCTGGTAGAACAGGAATGAGTCCTTACTTTAATATTGTGGGCTGCTTCTTCGATCTTCTTATACAAATCCTCTGCGGGGTCACTAGTGTGATTTCTAATATCTCTCACAAGGATTGTGAAATGGTTACCCATTAGCTGACCAAGATGTAGATGCCGTTTTGTGGGAAATACATTGTGTATTTTCATACACTTTTTTTCAAGTTTACTTTTCAATTCCAGAAGTCTAAAGAGATAATAAAGAAAAAATAAAACTGAACTTCACTGGCAGAAAGGGGTTAAAAATACCATTGGCAACAGGCAGTGAGAGAAGAAACCCAAAGGCAAAAGTGTGGATGTAAAGAGGAGCAACCACTGGCCTAGATTATGGATGCACAACCTGCGGCCCACACTGCCCTCACATGCGGCCCCCCGCAGCCCTAAGGAGATAGCAAGCAGAGCTTTCCTTGCAGTGCAAGTAGCGGACCACTAGAGAGCAGTGTGTCTCTAATTTCCGAAGCAGAAAGTGGGTCACTGATAAACTCTGTAGAGGTGGGCAACACGTGCTACTGGAGTGATGTTTGTGCTGGCTGTGTCTGGAGATGCTCTAGTAGACTAATCCCAGCTCACCTCTGCACACCTCTTCCCTCTTTATCTGTGTTCATTTTACCTCTACCTACCTCTACTCAACTCTTTCTGCCTTGTCCCATCTTACCTCTGTTCCCCTCACATCTACCCATCTCTATCCACCTCACCCCAATCCAACACTTCCCTTACTCACCTCTGCTCATTCCACCTCTGCTCAACTCTTAATTCAGCTCTGCCCACCTCACCTCTTCCTGCTTCACCTCTCCACACTCCTTCCCACCCACCTCTCCCCAACTCACCTCTGTTCATTGCTTTTCTTACCAAATCACTACTGCCCACCTCAACTCTCCCTACCTCTGCCCGCCTCATCTCTTTTCACTAAACCTCTGCTGGAATGACCCTTCCCTGCCTTACCTTTGTCCACTCTCTCACCTCACCTCTACCCACCTCTGGTAACCTTACCTCCTCCACTTCATTTCACCCCACCTCTTCCTGCCACCTCTGCTCACCTTTGTATATAGATAAAGGAATTCGCAGCTTACATTTTATAGGGGCCCTTTGAAGTGGAAAATATGACAATGTGGCCCCTAGACCAAAGAAAGTTGTGCACTCCTGGCCTTGAGTCTATAGGACCCTCTTTGTGGGACATCCCAATTTAGGATGCCCAGATATGTAAAATCCAGAATAGGGAGGGCCAGTGGCTCCAGTTTTATTCAGCTTTTGCTTACTACTGTGATCAGCATAGTAAAAATTGAATGAAGCACCAGCTGCTGATTGTCTGATGGTTCAAGCTTGTGCCGTGGGATGGTCGGCTAGGTGAGTTTACGGGCGATCTATGGATTTCACACAGCGGGGCATCCGGATTCCCCCGGGAAGGGACTAACCCCTGCAGCTGCCTGATACTCGTCCAGCAAACAGAAACACCCCAGTCTTTGCACAAGCTCCAGAACTCTTTTAGGCACTCAACGCTCATCAGAGAAGTCAGTCATGGTCCTACCCCAGCATCAGTCACAGTGTCTCTAATCACTGCATTGAAAGGGGATGGCAGGTACTGCCTTGGCACAATTCCTCTGTAGGTGGTGGCTGGAGTATGTGTAGACACCAGAGGGCGCAAACTCAGAAATCAGTATGATTCCGAGCAACGAACTGGAAGGAAGGTGCCCCAGGGTAAAACAGGAGAGCATGCTTTTTGCATGGCTTTACAGTTTCTGTAAAGGCCTTTTGTAAGCCACCATAAACCCCACCTTTACTCCTCAATGCATTGCGCGAGGATGTTCTATGATTGCGACCCAAATCAGGAGATCCAGGTCCTGGACTGGACATGATGTGCTGCAGGGGTGGTATAATGCTGTTTATGTTTTTCCTACAGATGCCCATTATAAGAAGGGGTGCTGGCAAGACTAATCTTACTAAGAAACATAAGCAATCACATTTGAAATTCTGTAAACATCATCACCCATTTCTGAACTCCCTTATATATGTGTGTTGCTTTAATGTGTTTATTTATTGCCTAACTGGAATTTAGATTACTTAAATAAATATATTGTATTGCTTAGGCAATAAATCAAACTATATGCATTTGTATTTAAAGTGATAGTGGTTCATATCCTATCTGGCTTGAATTAGCAATACAGTAGGCTAAGAGTATCTAGGCCAGTTTGCCACCAGATTGCTCTCTAGGCAAGAGTGGTCAGTGACCAGAACAATACCCCTCCCTGCATCACAAGGTTAGCAACTTCTTTCCTGTGTGCAGCCGGTTTCTATCCTCCTAAACAGTTATTCCAGGTCCCCAAGTTAGTTAAAATCCAATAAAAAAAAAAACACTTCTAAAAATGTATCTCCATTAGCAGGGGCCGTTTCAGACACACAGGGCAGAGTGTGGGATCCTGACACACAAGGTGAAGTGGCAGTAAGGGTCAGCAGTCTGCTCAACCAAACCTAAAAGCGCCTTTTATTACAGCTTTAACAGTTAGAGGGTTAGAATGTAGAAAAAGTACCTCTCTGGAGTGACTTTCTTCACAGTCATAGTCTGATAAGTAATGGCTTTCTTATCTTTAATTCCAGCATAACTAAAGTCTGATGGGAGCACACCAAGTAAAGATGACAGGTAGCTGATCGCTTCCAGTGTTTCTAGGTTCTTTTTCTCAAGGGTAAATTCTGCAACAAATACAGATAGAATCACCTCCATTCTATTGAATAGAAACGGTTGCAAATTTGGGTGCAAGGAAATTTAATGGACTGTCCAGATAAAAAAAGGAGAGGAAGAACCCATCTCTAGTCACAGACAGCCCCTCTAGCTAATGCACACCCACCTGCCCTATGAAACCCCCCTTTGAGCATCATGCAGAGATTAGTAAAACAACTGTTACCCCATCACAACTCTCTTTGCAAAATATGCCACATCCTTCTGTGTTCCTGTTTCTGTTTTGTCACCCTATCTCTCAAGAGACCACTGCCCATATTGTGCGCCTAAGATATTTCCAGTGCCGGTTCATAAAGACAAACGCTGTGGACAAATAAGGAAGGAAACTTGTGCTCTTCCTGGTTCTGATTACAGGAGCAGAGTGTACGGCACCTGCATGAGGTTTTGCCCAAAAGTAAAAAGAGCTTCTGGGAGCAAAAGCCTGGTAGCACTGAACTATACTGGAAACCAGGACATAAGCTATGGGTAGGATGGGCACTAGGGATTATAATGATCTGCAGTTTAATGTTTAGGACTGGAGGTTTGCTTTAAATTTAATTTACATTTAAAAATGTTTTTTCTCCAGACAGATCTTGTAAGGCCTTCAGCCTACCCTGTAATGAATATTTCAGCCTTTATTCGACAGTAAATGTCTTCCATAACACTCTCTCAAGTCTTTTTTTGTAGAGCTCTATTTCAGGGAAAATCCAAAACATTCCTGCGAAACAGGAGGGAACCCATAAGGGAACCTCTATCACCTCTTAGGATGGCATACAAATAATTCAGTTATTTTAGGGACTATGGCTTGCATCTTATAGGCTTTGCATGGTCCACAATTAAATGGTTGTATCCCACTGATCTGTAAATAGGTGGGGTGAGGTATGCAAAAACTGCCTTCTAAAGTTCAGGCTAGGGTGCTTTTTAGGCTTTCCTGGCAGTTATATAATGGGTTATATTAGTAGACAATCCTGCCAGAAGCAGCCAAGGCCTTGCTAGTGTTTAATTCTTGGTAAATCCCCACAGAGGAGGCCCTAGAAGAATGATGTATCTATACACATTAAAATGCAGCATTTATGGACAACACATGTGGAATTAGAGACGCTTTCTCACACTGTAATTTAAAGTTCTGTTTCTCTATCTGCCAGAGTGAAGTGACAGTAATAGATTAATACCTACCTGTAAACATTTCAGTGTGTTCTTCTGTTCTTTGCCTCTTCCCGGAGGAGCCCCCCTTCTCTCTGAACCTCACAGTTATGGATACTCTTCGCAGTCCATCAGTGCCTTTCTCGGAAAAGGATTTGGTTTCCACTTGTTTCCCAAATTTCCTACTGATAAAATGATGTACAGATGTCCTGTGTTCTTTACAGACATCTGGTTGAAATGTAAACCTAGAGTTTTTAGCTTTTGCATCTAAAAACAGGAAGAACTTGTCAGCTTCCTCCTTAGATGTCAGGCGACAAAGTTCTCGGTAATCCGGGTTTGGTTTGACAAGAAGTTCTGTGCTTTTGGTAAACGTTACAAGGAATGGGAAGGTCTGACGCACGGCACTATGGATGATGGCTCTGTCCTCTTTATTAGGTATCGGGCCCAAAGAAAGTTCACATGGCTCATTTCCCTCAGCTGGAGATTCAAAAGAAGATTTTACAGAGCTGGCAAAGTCATTTAAAGTTTCCTGTACATCTAGACCCAGAAAAGGGTTGAGTAAGTTATATAAACTTTCTCCACATTCCAGCTGCTCCAGGGCCTCATTAGCCTCCTCTGTGTTTTTCCTCTCTGGCTCCTTCACAAATCCAGCCGCGCTTGGTGTAGTATTAGTCTCAGAGGTCCCTGTGTCAGTCTTCTGCCTTTTGATTTGTATTATATCTTCAGGGTTACTGTTTTCTTTTACTTTGGAGTCAGTGCTGTCTGTAACTAGCTCACCAGAAGTATTAATCTCAATGACAATAAAGTCAGATGGAGAATTTTTGATTGTTCCATAGAAACCAGTGTGATCACTAATATAACAAAGTGAATCAAAGCACAACTCTGAACCATTGCCTTCCATATTACTGGTGCATGACCTAAAATATAAAAATTAAGCAACATAATACACAACACCACACAGCAGGCTCTTGGGCAGGCCTCACAAACCATACACATGGCGCCGTCCCAGCCTCTCTGTAAGCGGGCACCAGGAGTTCTCTACTGAAACATGTCACCTTCCTATTGTTTGCTTCTTTTCAGCTTCTAAACATCTTCCTCCTTTTTCAGCTTCCCTCCATCTTCCTTTCTCTGTCTTTTTTTCTCTCTATTGCTTCCTTTTCCTCAAACACAGACACGATCTTTATTTCCCTCTCTGTATCGCTCTTTTGTTCCCCCTTCTCTCTCCGTTTTTCTTTATTTCTTTTTCTCTGCATTCCCTATTATTCCCCCTCTTCTTATAGCCCTATTCAACTCTCTCTCGCCTTTGCTCTCTTTCTTCTACAATCCCACATTCCCCCTATAATTTCCACATTCAATATTTTTCTTGTCACATTCCTTCCATCTCATTCTCTCACATACTAAGTCATTCTATCTTTTTTAATCCTCTTTTCTCCATCCTTTATCTTTTCACCTTCTATTCATGTGACATAACTTTTTCCTTCTCCTGAACTCTTTTCCACATTTTCTTATTTCTCTCTTGCCAACCTTCAGTTTTTATTTTTTGTGTTCCCTTCTTCTTCTTACCCCTCTTTCCAAGAGTGTCCTCTGTTGCCAGGGGCGGGGTGCCATCCTGAAATCTTGCATAGGGCGACACTAACCCTAAGGCGGGCCCTGCACAATACTACATATTAAAATACATACCCTATAAGTTTATACCCTATAAGTTCGGCAAAGAAGGATTTAAAGTGCACCAAAACCAGAACTAGTGCCTATAAGACACTAGAGGGTTGATTAAAGTGGACCATTACCCAGCGGGATCGGCCCGGGAATCTACTTTTTTCACCTTTGCTTCTAACAGAATCTTTGTAACCCTCCTGGATGGTTCTTAAAATAAAGAGTTTTGGGAAATCTCCTCCCAGGCAGGAAAAAAATGGAGGAGTCTTCCCCTCCACCTTCTCAGGACTGAGACTTGGGTACTTGAGAGGAGCTAAATGAAGGAGTCCCTCTTCTCCGGTCCCTGGAGGTTTGCCAAGGTTTTCTGATTTCAGGCCTTTTGATCGCTTGCTGGGAATACCTTGGTTTCTTGTTATCTATCCTCTGGTGTCCTTTTAAATGGAAGCTTATTTCCTTTTTCCGAAGAACGGGAAAGAACTAAAGCTAACACCATGCCAAAAAGATTAACTTCGAAGAGAAGCCCACAAAGGTGTGGCTTAGATACATGGATCCCCTGCCATGTTTTGAGCCAGAGTGTTTTGAGCTGTTCGAGTGTGCCATGCTTTTTGCGTTTGCTCTGATTGCTTCCGCAGAAGCGTCCATAATAAAAGATACGGCTTTAGAGGCAAAAGGTAAGGCATCTAAAATCTTCTCCCCAGGGGCAAAAGGGGCAAAGGACAGGTCAGACCTTTTAGAAAGCTGGGCTAGGGGATCATCCACTCTGGGAGCCTTAGCCCAAGGCTCCTCTTCCTCAAGGGGGAACCTGCGTATTAAAGATTTTGGGAAGAAGAACCTGGCTTCTGGGCTCCTCCACTCCCTTAAAACCATCTCCTTGATAAAGTCATGTTTGATGATCCTTAAAGCCCCTAAGGAATCCTTTAGAGACAAAGGTTAGGCTGGTGTTTCAATCTTTAGCGTGGTATAGATAGCCTAAATGAGATCAGGCGTGTCTTCTACCACAAACCTGAATCTAGAACTGCCAGCTGTCTCCATTATAGCTGATTGTTCTGTGTGGCAGGAGTTAATAGATTCATCTGAAGAAGCTAACTTTTCTTCATCCATTGCTCTCGCCCTGAGAATAAACCCTGGGATCACCCCAGATGACCCTCTTGCTTCTGGATCCCTGAACTGGGCAAACCTACTGTCCTCTGGGTAACCTGGGGTGGTAGCCCGGAGGGCAGGTAAAAACTGACCCAGATTGGATTTGTATGAAACAAATGTACTATCCATTCCCTCTTTCAGGCACTCTAAAAAAAACTAAGATTAGGCATAACCGCATTCTGGAGACAACACGTACATAACTGATTGTTCCAGTTGTCAGGTAGGGGCATCTGGCAATTTTGGCAGGATCTAGATAAGGCCCTGTCTTTAACTACCTTGGGAGTCTTAGGCTCCTTAAACCGGACCTTCACCATAATTTATTGAAAAGTCCAAACCCTTAAACTATTCTCCAGCTTCTAAAATTAATAAATTTCAAGTTTTTAGTCACTTACTTATTATTCTTTCCCCCACTGGGCTGCAACTCTGTTAAGGAATTTAGGATACGGTGCCGCCATCTTGACTCAGAAGCATCACACTTACTGAGGAGAGTGGGATAAAGTACAGAGGGCGGGTTATAGCTGTGCTTTGCTCAGACAGAGCAGAGCTGGAGTCAGGAAAAGGTCAGCAACCCCAGAATGCAGAGCAGCACAGTCAGAAGCCACTTCCTGTTTGCAGGCTGCCTGGTGTTCCATGAGCCACCATCTTGGATGTTTAAAGGCTCATAACATATAGGAGATGCAGGTAGGATGATTTTTAATGTGAGCAATCTGTATGTACAGGGTGTGGGAAACATATAAGATAGACTCTTATTCAGAGTGAAGCTTTAACATCCTTATTTCTCTTAGGATCTTTAGGCTTTGCGTACTTCTGCTAGCCTGAAAGGGAATAACATAAGGTAATTTAGTAGGGACCTAGGTTCCTCCCTCTCCTGCACCATTAACAACCCCGGGGTAAGGAGCATGTAATGAGTCCTGAGAATCACCAATGCCCTGCGGTAGGTGTCCTTTAATACTGCCGCTGCAACCCTGCTGCCGCCAATTCTTTTGCGAATTTCTCTGCTGTGCTTCTCCTTTCCCTGCTTAGCACACATCAGGGAAAACCCCAAGTGCTCCTTCATCCAGCATTCTGGCGTCATTTTGGATGCCGAAGGAGGACGTAATTCGCACTTTGCGCGATGGTGCTCCCCCCCGACCTGGAAGTGACGGCACGTGCCTCTCGCCTTCAGAGCTGTCACAGACCGAAAGAGCAGGAGCGCCTCCAGGCCACTGGCCTCCTAAGCAACCCCGGAGCCAGATCCAGAATGCCATACTTACTCCGACACTGCTGCAAACCAGGTACCTGACCCACATTCCTCAGCAGCGCCCATTGTCCGAGGTCCCCCGCCCTGCAACCTGCCAGGGAACACCACACCTTGGAGCTCTTTTGTAGGGAATTTGGAAAAAAAGAGTTAGTGCCCACAATGCCCCCCCATAGGGGTACAGAAAAAAAAAACAGTGCTTACCCAACTAAGCCGAGACTCTGTAATAAAAAAAAGAAAATAGGGGGAACACATGGGCACCAGAGGGATCTGGAACCGCCATCAACCCTCAATCCATCACGTTTCCTGGGAGGAGACACAAAAACACTGAGGGCTGAGGAGAAGGGGCGGGGCTTTAATACTCTGACAGTTTGTGTTTCCTGGTTAGGGACAGGAGGTGAATGGCTAGCCGCCCTGAAGTATGCCTGCAATTGCCAGGGCCACTATCTTGGTGAGTCCTCACCACTCCCCTTACTTTAATTCAGGTGAGGGATGGATATGGCCACTCTTAAAACAGCCCCACACCCATGTTGAGCCTAATTAGTGTGGGGTGCCGCAATGTGACAGTCTAGGGGGGCATCCAGATTGCTGGAGACCCTCTGTGCAAAGACCTTCTGAGATCCTTACTTTCACCTCTAACAGCAATTGGCTGCCGGTGATCACGTGGGCTGGCCTTGACCAGTGGCGGGGAAAGAGAAAGTGACTCCGGTCCGTGTAATGACCTGCCGCCAATTGCAGGGCTGCACCTGGTTCAAAAGACCACTTTGGTAAGGCTGTAGCTTTAGATTAGAGGGCACAAGAAGACCTGCTTACCTCACTGCCGATCGTTCCCCTGCAGCCCCCGGTTGTAGAGCCAGGACATCCCCCTTTTTTTCCAGGCCGGTGAATGGGTGTGGCCTGTAGATGGTCAGTTACCATTAATAAAAATGGCTACCTCCATACACTGGCACCTTATCAGTAAGCAGGTCACCTTGTGTCCTCCAAGTCACCAGAGTGGAATCTTCCATTAAAGTGGACCAAAACCGGCCCTGGCATCTATAAGATGTTAGGTCCGGTTAGTCATCCACCCCACTAGGTAAAACCCCTGCCAGTCACCCAATATTCTTACCTCGCCAACTAGCCCTGTGCAGTGGCATCTCTCGCACCTTTCTCGGGATGCACCGACAGTAACTGAATGGCTGGTGTGGGAGTCGCCTTGTGCTGTCTGGCTGGAAGCCCCCCCATTTCCGGACCTCCTACACCTTGACGTTCACATTGTCTTTATATCCCCTACCCCTCTTTTTGGCTTGTAAGGGATAGCATCTATTTTTTTTTAGGACTTAACACTGTAGCACTGTTTAAGCATTGTAGCACATTGCTTTTGCATTTTATATGATACCGATTTTATAATTATCTATAGCAGTGTGAGCCTATCAGCTTTGGGGATACTGTTGGGATCATTAGGATCCCAGTGGGGTGTTTTTCCAGCTTGTTTTTAATTTTTGAACAGGATGTATGTTTTCAGGATCATGTTTTTTTAGATTCTTACAATAAATGTACCACTTATCTACTTCTGAATGGTATAATGATGTGAATAATTTCATTGGCTGTGCCCTACAGATTCATCAACTTTTATTAGACCAGCTGGAGTCAAATTAACTCTTTGTGTGTACTGAATGGCTGGCGTGGCCACGCACAGACTTAGAGGCATGTGGCAAGTTTGGCTAGGCTCCCATTCAGCAGCACAATTATATGTGTGTTCTAAGAAGCTGACTGAAGAAGAGCTGCGCCTGTGACGTGGCAACATCGGCAAAGTATGCATAGCAGCCAACTGGTGGGGTTACCCCAAATTGGGATACCCCAGGAGGACGGACCAAAACCCAGGAGAGTGAAAAATCACGCATTTTTGTCCACTTAAAAGAAATGGTGCTGAAGGTAGGATGTGTGCGCTCAGCTCCACACAAGGGTGTGTAGGAGATGTGTGCAAAGAATGCACTCCCTGTTGTGAGAGCTGGGTTACTTTATAAACCTTTACACAGGTTAGCTTATAAAAAGCACCAAAATCCATTATCCCAGGTCCAAGAATCTAAAAGGATCCAGGGCTGGGACATTCCCTGTCATATAAGCATCCTGATTTGAGATACCCTGCATCGTTCCCCTCCCCATTCCCCATGTTCTGACTCGGTGGGTCCTGCTCACTGCCAGTACACATGGTGGAGGAAAGGGGGGATGCCGTGATGTGCTCCCTGTACCCTGTGTGTATGCACTGGCAGACATTTAAAAACAGGACAGGACTCCCAGAGCTATAATACTGTGGCTAAGCAGTACATAGGCTGTGGGTCCAAGGAAGCGGCCAAGCAGGCTATTGCTCTGGGTACTAAGGCCAATGGGGGCACTTTTATCAAGGCCATTCTGTTTTCTGCATATGAGTCAACACAGCAGTTAGTGATGCAGGCCATAAAACAGGCTCATTTCCCCATACTGGGCTCAGCCATGGGGAGGGGGCCTGCTGCTATGGTAGAGGCCCAGCGTGGCACATACCTGTATGGGACAGCAGAGCCACCAAAGGATGGGTTAGGAAGGGGAAGAGTTCTTTTCTTCCCGCACTGAGTACTATTTTGCCTAGAAATTGCCCTGGTGATGAGCTTAAGGGGACATTGGGAGCTTTCCTTATGCCGGGCATCCCAAATCACAATGACCATAAGGCACACTAGGGCCCTAGGGTACATGTATCAAACTCTGGCCTGCAGATCTTTCCCCCTAGCCCCCCCCCCCCCCCCCCTTCCCATGTTATCCATGACTGACAGGCACGGCCGCTCCCTTTAAACCAGGCACTCAGCCGTCCCCAGTGGTTGGCAAATGCAGCTGCCAACCAGGCTGAGCTGGCTGCCGTCTCCATCTACACAGGAGGATGTCACACCGCCTCAGCCTGCAAGTGACTGTGAAAAGAAACTATGTGAGGTAAAGGAAGGCAGGGGACACACAGCCGCCCTCCGCTATAACTTTAGCCGGACCATGTGTCTGCGCCAGGGATCCCAGCCCGAGCATAGCAGGGGTTGCAGCCGGCACCACACTTGCCTCAATTCAGTCCTTAGCCAACAAGAGCTCTGGTTGGCTAGGACTACGAAGAGGCAGGTAAGAAAAACCCAAATGGAGCAGAGCGCGCCAATTGGCTACATGCATGTGGTGTTGGATAGACATAATTATCAAGGCTGTACTAACTTTGGTCCTCATTAAAGTTACCTGGACAGACCTGCTGCCCACAGAAGCCCTTTAATTGAAGACCGGAGCACTGTGTATACACATAGAGGAGGATATACAATCTCTGCATAGACATAATGCTGAGCCATTGCTGTGTTCCTATTGTGCTCCGAGGCTCCCATTCTTCTCATAGGTGAAAACAGGACCAGAGATAAGAAGCTCGCAGAATCGCAGGTATCCCCTGCCCACACATGTCTCACCTCTCCTCACTGCTTCCTGCTTCCTCACGCGTTTCCTGCCCACACTACACGCCCCTCTACCAATAGCCAATCACAAGCATGACAGATACTTCTCTGCCACGCCCATTAAAGCAACAGACCAGAGCGCTACGCAGCGCGCACAGTAATAGACAGCGAGCACGGCCGGCTATGGGCGTGGCTTTTATCACTGTACGGAGGGGTGGGCGTGGCCCAGCCACGGAGTTTCCAGTGTTGTGAAAGCTGCCGGGGAGGATGCGGAACTAGCGCGGGTAGTTGTGTGTGTGTGTTCGGGCTGCTGACAGCGGGGGTGAGTGTCCGGGGGAAGCACAGAGGGCTGGGAGCTGGGGACAGAGGAGCACGCACCCCACCTCAGCACATCACAGACATGATCCTGACAATAAATGGGAAGAATGGACCTGGCTGCACCCCAGAATTCTCTCATTCCCTCTGTACTGCCCTGATGCCAGCTTTGGGTTAGTGCCTAGGGCCCACCAGAGGCCACAATGGCCAGAAAGAATGGGGATGATGTGGTTTTTTTTTTTAGGAACTTTCATACTGGGGGATGCCCCAAATCAGCATGTCCTTAAAGCAGAACAAAACCCAGGACTTTGGTTTTCCCGGTCCCAGTTTTGTTCCGTTCCCTGGGGGCATCCCGATTTGGGATGCCACACTGTGTGAAAACCCCCAGTTCTCCCGGTAAAACTCACCTGGATTCAACGGCTCATGTGCAGGCACTCAGCCAATGAGAGACGGCTCTCATTGACTTGAATGGAGAGTGCGCACTAACACATCCCCGTACCCCCGGCCTTGTGCTCCCACCCCAGCCTATCTGAATTGCACATGACACCGGGGATGCAGGGGCTGCGGCAGTGCAATTCAGGATTCCTGGAGGGAAAGCCAGTGGCCGACCCTGGAATCCTTTAGATTGTGGGTGTGACGGCTAAGCAAGTGATGAGGTGAGGATTGGGCCCTGAGGCAGCCAGACATCAAATAGGTAAGTAAGGGCCGATGGGGGGTGGAATCAGCCCCTTTTTATTTTAGGTCCAATGTTTCTCTTTAACCAGCTGCCTATCATATCAGCTGTGGTCACTGCCATGTGATGATGGAGTCCACTCCCTCGCCTGTGACCATAAATAGGGACATGCTGTCCAGGATGTGCAGGAGGTCTGGTAAGTATTCAGTTTTTGAAATGTATTGCCAAAAGATCAGCTTCTACATCATATGGGGAAAGCTACATGAATTATAACAGACGCCACTTATAGGATCTTTTTGGTGTTCAAAAATAGGATCTCTTGTGTTTTTTCTGCACTGCAGGGCAAAGATCTGGGGGATCCTGTAGATACACATCTAATAACAGCAACCTGTATGCCAGGACTGATCAATGGACACCACTGTAACCCCATCCACTTATGTCCGTAACCTGGGCCCAGGATTGATGAGAGAGCTGGCAGATTTCCTGGACCCTCAAGATGGATGGAAAAGGCTAGCTATGGAGGTGCGGAAGGCTACTGGTGAACCCCGGTACACACAGCTACATATCCGGTAAGCAGGCACATCTGGAAAGTGCTTTTCATGTGCATTTTTGTTTTTTTATATTTTGCTTGGTGTGATTTTGTTTCATGTTTCTTTTTGAAAAGGCGATTTGAGGGAACAATTCAAAAGGGAAAAAGCCCAACACAAGAACTGCTTTATGACTGGGGGACAACTAACTGCACTGTCCACGACCTCACTGACCTACTGGTGAAGACAGATTTTCTGGCTGCAGCAACACTTCTGCTTCCTGATCACATCACTGGCTTGTTTAAAGGTTGTAAGATGAAAGTTGGATTCTAGCTGTCTTTAAAGAGCTGTCCAGGCAAGTAACAAAGGCCATACTCACTTTATCCGTTTCTGATCTGTCCCACCATGACCTTTGGGTTGTACAAGCTGTGGGGTCGCACAGGGCGCCATTCACAATCTTTCTGTGGGGGGCGCCAGGAGACACAGTTAAAGTGGACCAACACCCAGGATTTTGACTATCCTGGGTTTTGGTCTACTTCGGCGGGGCACCCCGATCGGGGGTGTCCCGCTCTCTGAAACCCCCCAGAAACCCCCAAAAACTCACCTCTCCCCGCTCCCACGTGACCGCGCCGTCCAATCCCCGCCGACGTCGGGGTGACTGCGGCGTCCAAGACAGCGCGTCCACTGCCGCCTCCCGCGCGTCCACTTTAAGACACATATTTGCAGCTCTCTTGCCACCTCGGTTTCTCTATCTCTGGTATTTTCTGTTTTTCTTCTTTGTTCCACTTTCATCCATATTCATCTCAGTCTTCCTGGGTTTCCCCCTTCTTTATATACCTAAATATATATATAATATATATATATATATAATATACACACACATTTTTCATTTCTTTTATACTCTCCCAAAATCTCAAATGTTTCTACATTCCCTCATCTATACCTTCCCCTCATCTCCTCTTTTCACCCTCTCTCCTTCTTATTTGCTACATTCCATCCTTCTTATTTTCCTCTTCTTCCCACATTCCATTCATGTCTCTTTCTTTTCTACCTTTCCTTATTCCTTCTCTGCTTTCTGCATCTCCTCACCCTTTTCTCTTGGAGTATGACTCTTTGGATGAGTTTGATGAAAATGCAGGACAAAGGCCGGCCCTGCGTCCCACTACTGCAGTCAAAAATGTACCAGGTCGAGAGATCAAGTCCTTCTCCATGCAGGCCCAGTCTCTATTAACTGGCAAGCTTCTTACAACCACTGCTGCTGTCAGTCATAGCGACTTCAGCACACCTACTTAACTTACTGAAATAGAGGGGTGTGCTACAATTACTATGACTGACAGTGGGGGATGTCCATCTGTCCTTCCGTCTGTGCAGGATCTGGTCTTTGAATGAAGACCTGGCCTGTGCAGTGCAGGGCTAGATCTGAATGCAGGAATAGGAAAGATCATGTGTGGCTGGAAAACGTTGAGTATGGCTTTTGTTTTTGTTTATTTTTTACTTTCCTGGACAGCTCCTTTAAAGAAGGGATATGTAATAATTGCATCTCTTTATGCTTTATTGTACACTGGCATTCCTGCACATTTTGTATTTACCATATTTTTTTTTCGCCCTATAATATGCACTACTTTCCCCCCCAAAAGTGGGGTGCATATATTGAGCGAATGTAAAAAAAAAAAGTGAAGAAAAGTATACTTACATGAGTCCTGCAGCCGCTGTCTCCACTCTGGCTTCTGGCGCCGCCACTGCCTCTCTGCATCAGCACACGCTGACACAAACACTCGGGTGCCTGAGAGGACTGAGAGGCAGTGGCGGCGCCGGAAGCCAGAGCGGGGACAGCATTCATGTAAGTATACTTTTTTTTCTGGGGGGTTGGGGGGAATGCCACACTGAATAAGGGATGGGGGAGATGCAACACTGTCTATATGGGGAATACAATGGGGGGGAGGCCACACTGCCTACAGGGAATGCCACACTGACTATGGGGAATGGGAGAGGGGGGATGTCACACTACCTATGGGGAATGGGAGGGGGGAAATGCCACACCGAATAAGGGGATGGGGTATGCCACACTGCCTATGAAAATGGGATGGGGGGAATGTCACACTGCCTCTTGGGCTTGGGATGGCGGAATGCCACATTGCCTATGGGGAATGGGAGGGGGAATGCCACGCTGTTTATGGGAATGAGATGGGGGAATGTCACACTTCCTATGGGGCATGGGATAGGCGTAATGCCACACTGCCTATGGGGCATGGGATAGGCAGAATGCCACACTGCCTATGGGAAATGGGAGGGGGAATGCCACGCTGCCTATGGGAAATGGGAGGGGGAATGCCACGCTGCCTATGGGAAATGGGAGGGGGAATGCCACGCTGTTTATGGGAATGAGATGGGGGAATGTCACACTTCCTATGGGGCATGGGATAGGCGTAATGCCACACTGCCTATGGGGCATGGGATAGGCAGAATGCCACACTGCCTATGGGAAATGGGAGGGGGAATGCCACGCTGCCTATGGGAAATGGGAGGGGGAATGCCACGCTGCCTATGGGAAATGGGGGGGGGGATGCCACACTGCCTATGGGAAATGGGAGGGGGAATGCCACACTGTTTATGGGGAATGCCACACTGCTATAGAGAATGAGAGCGGGAAATGTCACACTGTCTATGAGATAGGGGGGAATGCCACACTGCCCACAAGGAATGGGATGGAGGCACACATGGCTTGCTGCAGAACAAAACTCGATTGCCCGAGCCACTGCAAAACTGGCCATAACACAAACACTACTGTCTATTGTCCTCTCTCTAAAAGGGTTTTATGTTCATTCTGTACACAGAAGAAACACAGTCTACCTGCCCAACCATCCCTGTAACTGAACTGGACAAACAGCAGACCATTCCTAAACAATATAGCAGAACACACCCAGAAGAGAATGATGAAGAAACAGGTACGGTGCAATCTAATTTCTGACAAGGCGGCTTTTAAATTGGAGATATCTTTATGAGGAACATACGCAGGTAACAAATCGAAATATAAGGTGATTACAGCGTGGTTCTTATTGTATGGGTTCTGGGAGCACTACCATATAGCAATGGCAGCGTGGGATATCTTTACTTTATTCTGTGGTCAGAGGCTGCTCTTTTTTTAGGTAGAATTGGCAGCCCTCTGCCAGCTATGCCCACTGGTGTAAGGTATATGTATACACATAAAAAGGATGCAGGTGAAAATGTGAACGACTCAGAGCTGCAGCCCGGGTTTTCTTCAACATGGACATTACCCACAGTGCCAGCACTATATGGTAGAGTGCTTCCTGAACCCATACATGTAGAATAAGAAGTGCACTGTAACCACCTTCTATTTCGATTTGTTATGCATCTTGAACCCCTATAACCAAACTCCTATACATTGCAGCTCCAGCGATCTGGATGCTCCCCAAGACTGTTACAATGTGGCCCCATTATTTATGACTGTTTTAATTTATTCCCACAGATATACTATGATCAGGATCAATGAGAACCTTCACTGAATTCTAACAAATATTTTCAAGCTTATGCATGTGTGTGTATTAATGTAATAGTCCTGTTGCAATATAGTTTAAAGTAACCCCTATTTACCTTGCTGTGGTTTCAGGGTTTGGCATTTTTTCTTTTCGCGAACTCCAGAGAATTACAAGAAATTTCAATGATCGTCCACTTTCGGAAGGAGGAAATAAAATAGGAGAGGGCGGATTTGGAGTGGTTTTCCTTGGTCAAATAAAATCTGAAAAAGTGGCAGTAAAGAAACTGACAACAGTATGCATTTCATCTTTCTATGTTTTTGTTTTATACAAGAATTATAAAATATATTTTTTTATATACAAGTATACATAGAAATATATACCTGTGCTAAAATGGGAGCAGCAGTGGTAACTCAGTAGCTCTGTTGTGCTTCAATTAAACAATGAAAAAAATCACAGCTATGTCGTATGTGGTTATGACAGCCCACAGCAAAGTTTTTTGAGCCTCGTGACTATAAGTACAAACCCACACTGGGTTGTACTTGCACAGACAGCAGCGATCATTTGTAAAAATCAAACCCTCAGCGGGGTGTTTAGTAAACTTGGTTACCCTCCTTCAGAGTGAAAATCTCTTTGCATAAATGTGTATCTCACTCTCTCAGACTAGGGTATGTGAAGCCTGTTTTCACCTTTCGGCTTCAGCTCCAGGCTTCGGCCTAGAAGCGCGGTGTCATTTTGATTTTAGCAGCTTTGATTTTTTTCTTGTTTTATAAGATGGTTTCCTATGCCATATTATCTTTAAATACTAACTTCATAAAAAAAATGCTATATTGTATTAGTGGTATAAGAATACTGCCAATTGTTTCACATTATTCCTTACCTTGCCTCATAAAACTTCTCTGCCGTGTTCTGGCGAGTATAGTTTTATTTAACTGACTGAATGCTTGTGTCCAGAAAGAGACAGTGCTGCAGACAGGGCCAGCATCAATTTGTAGGCCCCACACAAGGCCATGCCCACCAGCCCATTACTGACTGTTTTGCCTCTTCAGTCTAAGCACTGAAAGTGTGATCTCTGTAACTCAGTTGTGATGAGATGGCTGTAACCTTCAGTCCTAGGTGAATTGGCTGACAGTGACTCGATCCAAAGGACACCTTGTAGATTGTGATGAAGTTTATTCAAACAGCAGATCATTCACCAATGAACAGATGGATAGGTCAAAAAATTATGCTGTGTACAGATAAGCAGCTAGCATGTGGATGAGATGAAGATAAGAAGCAACATATTCACTTATCTAACTACAAAACCAGCATACCTGTTATAAAGGTTAAGATGACAAAAAACTGGCAACTATAGATACGTGTATTTCAGTAGAAACTAACAACCCCAACCAGGGGCAGTAAACCTTTGCTCTGAACCGCAGTATTTGTTGCTTATTATTAAGCTGTGGGACAGTTACTTTAAGCACTCTAACCACAACCACACAAGGAAATATATAACAAGTCTCACTTCAGGATAAGTCTCACTTCCTTCTATGAGAGGTATCAGTCCATAAAAGTACGAGTGGACTGGTGCTAAAAATCAGCCTGTGACTTTATAGGCCCTGACTAGGCCATAGTTCACCAATGAGCTCCTTAGCCCCGCATCCAAGGAGCTTCCTAGCTCGTGCGTTTATCTACTAATGTTATAGCATTGCAGGAACAGATCATGGACAGTGGTGGATGTGTGAAGAGTCAACAGTAAGTAAATTTAAACATGCCTGGGATAGGCATACATATATCCTAAGATATAGAAAACATGCAGTATTCACATAAGGGTGTTGATGCTAGATGGACCATATGGTCTCCTTCTGTCGTGAGCCTTCCATGTTTCTATAGGGGATGGAGTGCCTTGGCTGGGAGGTGTTTCAATGGGGCCAGCTAAAGGGAGGGCTTTAAGAAGCATGTGTGGGGGGGGGGGCTGCATGCCTACTCCCATGTCTAAAGCAGTGTGGCCCCCCTGCCCCATGCAGGGGCACTCTGCCCCCGCAAAGAAAAAACGCTGTCTTTTATGCTGCCGCAATGGGTCTCCGCGGGGAAACATAAGAAAGTGCTGGGAAGTCAGAGATGATTAGATTGGTGAAGGGAAGCCTGTTCTCCCTTCTAGAGTGTAGGTCTGCTTCCACACTGATGCGGCTTATCGATGAAGAGGAGCCAAACAGAAGTATTGTGTATATATATACTTTTGTCCTGAGCAATACGTTACCTTCAAAGGTTTGTGTTCTCAATTTGCAGAGGTCTGCTGAAAATCTGAGGCCCATCTTATGCTTATGATTAAATAATAATGTTTGTTTTTTTAGGTGGTTGATGGTAGTCTACAGGAGCTTAAAGAGCAGTTTGATCAAGAAATAAAAACAATGGCTAAGTAAGTGTACATTTAAACCTTGTTTTATATGAGACATACATAGGTTTCCTTAGAAACATAAAGGTAAATATTAATTGCAGGCAATGTTTTTTTTAAATATCTGTTTTTCATTTCTTTGTAGATGCCAACATGAAAACATCATGAAACTGCTTGGCTTCTCAAATGATGGGGACCAGTTCTGCTTGGTTTACGCCTACATGTCAAACGGTTCTTTGTTGGACAGGTTGGCTTGCCTGGTGTGTGGCTATTTGTATTGAAAACATTTTGACAAGCTATTTTTTTCCTCTGAGTGCATGCAGATCCCAGTCCCAAAAATAATCCACATGAGATTACATGGTGCAGTTATGCTGGTGGAGAAGTGTTCTGGCCTTACTTTCTCTGCATGTTCCCCATCTTTCTGCATCTTTCTGTTTCCCAGCTTCTGTCATTGGCAAAGCCCATGAAAACAGTTTGCCTCTGAAAAAGGCTGAAGAGAAAGTCAAGCCAGCATGTTTCCCCACCTGCCTGATGCTGCATTAAAGAGACAATCCAGGCTGAAAGAGCCCTATGCCTTCCTGGAAATGGACCCAATTTGTAAAAAGAAAAAGAGGACTAACCTGCTGCCATCGCGAGCTTTAAGCTGCTGGGCTGACTGCTTATAAAGCCAATCACACACCACTGCTGCACAGAGGTTACCTGACTAAGCAGTCAATTTTGCACAGCAGCTGTGGAACATGCGGAGGGGGGGGTGGATGGGCAAGTGGCAGGAGGTAGATGAGATAAGTAGTAGACACAAGCCCCAGCCATGGCGTATCACAGTAATGGATTTAATCATACATGCATTGTGTCATTATCTGCCATTATTGGTGTAGAATTGGATAGCCCCCCCCCCCCCCCCCATACTGGGTCTTTTCTTGTATTTTCCGCTATACTCTCTTTCATATTTAGGTGAATAATTTCTTTATATGAGGGATGATGAGCAAGTATCATATATAAATATAATGCATTACTGTTGGCCAATCCCGGGCGGCCAGTATACCGTCCGGGTAACGCGTAGATGCCACACCATGCCCAGCACTTCATCTGCTAAGTTAGTAGACTGGGGGTTCTTTTTGGATGTTTATTAGATGTGCTGGGAATATATTTTTATTTTTTATAACAGATTAATGTAGCATTTTGGTTAATATTTTGTTTAATATTATTATGTAGTTGTGATAATTGATTTCATTTGTCTCAGTTTGTGATTCACTTAGTACATTGTTTCTACCTAGAGGTAGAGGTATAACAATATCTTGTTGGGCGAGATGTTCAGCAGCGATCACAGCCTTGGGCTGCTTATTATGATATTTAGTTTGTGTTTTGTTAATTATTTATTGGTTTTTGTGGCCATTCATTTTGCTATTTTAGCAAAAATTAATAAATTGTTTCCATTGGTGGAACATCAACCATTATTAACATACGGGAACTTCTTAGAGGGGTGGTGTAGGCTGCTGCAGCCCCGCCCAGTTCTGGCTGACCCCCACTACCCTGGTTTTCCTCCCCGGCTGTTGTGCTGTCATGCTATTCCAGCTAAGTATCTTCTCTGTGTGCATTTATATCTAAGTACTTTGTTTGCTTATTGTCCATTGTACTGCATAGTAATTGTAGCTTTGAGGCACATTGCACTTTAATACGGTATAGTGAAATATGGGATTTTTACAATGTTTTTTAGCATTATTATAATAATTGGTGATTTGTTAGGTTTTGTCTTTATTGATGGTGGTTCCTTTTCTATATAAATATTCTGTACAATATATAATTGATTTAACTTTTTGAACACATTATTGCATATATATATTTATAAATTTAGTTATTATATGCACTGATTTGCACATTTTGTTTTGCACATTGTGAATGTGGGGTTTGTAACAGGTAAATAGGTTTTGTGCCGGCACAAAAGTACTTTTTGTTAGGGGAGTTTTAACTATTTGATAATTTGGTCAAGTACTGGTCCAATAATGTGACTGAAGGAATAAGGAGAGGAGTTATTTTGAGCCACAGCCCTATATTCTATGGGTTATTGTTTAGAGGAACTATCCCAGGGTAAAAAAAAAAGAAACAGATTTTACGTTCTTGGCCTATGTTTTAGGAACATGGCGGGATAATAACACATTTTATAAGGTTAAGAGGGAGCTTGTCCTTTCATATTACCAGATTCTGTCCCCCCCCCCCAGCTTTATTGATACAGGAACTAATACATATTTTGTGATTGTGTGCAGTCTGAACAGGAAGTCTAGGGGCAGGACTGTTATATATTTTTTATATATGGACACCAGGGTGTAACCCGAAACGCATCACAGAGGCTCTGGTGTTTTTAATTATGGAATGTTGTACTGTGGATTTTAAGAAGAAGAAGAAAAAAAACCTTACCTTATCCAGGGGCCCCCGCCACTCCTCCCGGTTCCCACGGCTGCAACAGGAAAAGATAGAAAGCAGCATACCCCGGGTCCGCGCGAGCTCCCACTTGAATGGGCGGGTGGGAGCACGCACAGAGCCGGGGGATGTGGCTCTGTGTTTTACTATCAAGATGGCTGCATCCAGGACCTGGAGCGGTGCTGGATAAGGTAAGGGTTTTTTTGTCACCCCCGTCCTGCCTCAGTGCCAGGGTAGGGTGGCAGGGCATGGGGGGTTATATTGTGACCGAATTTCCGCTTTAAACTTGGATATTTTACTTATTCTGTGCTGGACTTCTTCTACTTACCAGGATTACTGTGGCATCTGTTTTCATGCACAGTTTAGAGGGTGAGTGGATGATTGGTAGAGCTAGCTTTTTCTTCATTTGGAGTCCTTCTTTTCTAATTTCAAAAGCCAAATCTTGTCCAGTGCTGGGGGGAGGGGAGCCTCTTCCAGGCTGGACTGCTGCTTTAACCCCATTCACAATGAGTACATGTGCCATGTACCCACTCAACCGGTGAGCACTGTGGAGTTCCAGGATGCAGAGGACAACCCTCAGCTACCCACAACAAGGTGTGTTTTCCACAGTGCATCATTGCTTAGTCCATTAACCTTCTTTCTTAGTTACTAAAATACATAATACATTAACGAATTTTAGGTCCAGGTAGCTCCTTTGTGCTACTCTATGTAGAACCCAATACCCCCAGTGACTATTGTGTGACTAGTGAGTTAACTTGAAATAAAAAACAATAATCGTTAATACACTTGATATGACTTGTATAATATAACAGTCGGATACACAATCTTTTGCCCGACGTGTAGGAAGTCTTTCCCTTTTGAGGAATTCTTATCAGTTTGTTACAAATATTTAAACAGTGTGTGTTGCTGTTCCAGGATAAAACGGCTCCTTTACCTTGGAATAAGAGATCCAATATTACTATAGGAACAGCAAAGGGGATCAAATATTTACATGACAACAACCATGTTCACCGAGACATTAAGAGGTAAGTATGACTAAAATTCTAATTATAGCCATGGCATTTTTCCCAATGAAATCCACTTCTTGTCTATTCTAAATATACTCCTTTGTCTCGCAATTCCACATCATCTTGAGTAGCTTGTCCCTCCTGCTCCAAATTGACGTGGACAAGGAACTTTGACACATTCCTATGGCTTTACATTTGGGAGGGGTGCAATAAGAGAAGGGGGGATCATAAGGCCACTGCCACATGGAATCGGGGACACTTGAGTCTGTTTATTGCTTAAAGGGATACTATAGTCAAGTCATCACTTTCTTTGGCAGCAAATGGCAACTGGGCATGTGACCACCAGCAACCATTCAGGTTTGATGTACAAGCCCACTCGTCAAATCCAATTACCGGCAGTGGCGAAAATGGCAACCATACATATTTATTCAAAACCAAACAAATCTAAAACAATGCTCAATTTTATTGACTCATTTATAAGGGGGTTTGTGGATGACAACCAGATGTGTTTAAATATATCACTATTTAAACTGGTGGAAAACCACCCATATTACCTCACTGGTTGCCACTTCATCAACTCTACCCTACCCCTGTATAAACAAATTGTTAAATGTTTTTTTTTTTAATCATCATTTTACTATGTATTGTGCACCGTTATTTTTATACAAATAGTATCACATATTGCAAAGCTCTGTACATCCCACAATTAAAAAAACAAAAATCAGAATGCTGATGTTTAATTCCTCCAATTCGTTTCACCTATTTTGTGTGGCTTCCTTAGGGAGAATGCAAATCCAGCAAATTTGATCCAGCTTTTGGGAGTGAATGTTTGAGTAACAAGATTAACCAAATTGTAACTAGTAGTGGACTATGCCTTTCGAAATGGCAATAGTATTGTGGCCTGTATATGACTCTGTTTCCAGATGAGGAATCCCTGCTAGACATTCACGGCAGATAAAAACTGGCCATCCACCAACTGTGTTCTACCTGGAACCTTAAAGCCAGTCGTGAACCCTCCCTGCCAACTTTGTGTTAAGGCTCTGGTTCGAGCCACTGTAACACAACCCTATCTTGCCACGCAAGTCTCACAATGAAGAGGATATTTACCATACCATTTTTTTATGGTTTGATTTTCAGGGGGAATCCAGGAGCAACTGCACTTTGCAGTGCCACAAAACCCCTATTGCTGGAGGCACAACTGCTGCACCTGCACAAAGTTGTCATGGAGAGTCCAGGTCCAAAATAAAATCACACCACATCACATGAGATTTGCTATATAATGTAATCGCCTGCTTTATTAAAAGCAAATTTGTTGAGCTGTTCTTTAATATGCATTTTCATTTATCTACCTAGTGCAAATATCCTTCTGGATGACCAATTCAACCCCAAAATATCAGACTTTGGTCTTGCAAGAATGACCGGGCAGAATTCCAAAACAACAATGACGGAAAGGATAGTCGGCACTACAGCCTACATGGCCCCAGAAGCCTTGCGAGGAGAGGTCACGATAAAGGCTGACATATTTAGTCTTGGTGTGGTAAGTAACACTGTAATGACAGTGGTCATACTAATTTAGTGTAGTCCGTTTAACTTTGGGTGTGAATTGCAACCTGCACCTGTGTGAGCTTTTTAACATTAACACACCAAAAAATTCCCCAAAAGATGTTCAGATGAGGTACATTTACAGGTGAGGTACATCATTTTTCCAGAAACATAATGGTATATTAGGCTTGAACACAAAAGCTGATATGGGCTATGGAGAAAAGTGTGGCTTTTTTGCATACCCCACAGAGTGCTGCTCTTTTCAAACTTAAAAGAAAATATCCTTACTGTTAGGGGGTAACTCGGACCCAGATAAGTCTATATGGCCTCTCTCGCCCAACCTCTGTATCGTTCTTCCTTAGCAACCGGTTGGAGAATCATGTGGTTGAATCAAGAGACATACACAGCAAGACAGTTCAACACATGACTCTGCTTTATTCAAAACCAGCTTGCATTTTTATACAAAATGTAACACAAAAAAAGGAGTACTTAGCCCCCACCTTTGTGACGGAACTAAAAAACCTTCAGACAAGGTTGGAAATAAATCTCATGGTTTCTATGTTTAATATTTTCCTTTATGTCTGCTGATAATGAAGTTCAAGAGATTACCGTGACCTACATTTAGATAAATCACAGAGAGAAGGACATTTCTACACACTAAAACGTCTGTTAGCTTTATGTGCAGAAGTTAACATATCACATGTATATCTATATAGCTAAGTTTGATATCAAATTATAGAATACAAAATGGAGTCTTCTTTTCAACATGGCCTCCATTAGGCTAAGCATTTCATCTTTCACTTACATCATTAAATAATGTGCCTAACTTAAAAATGAATAAAAATGCCCCATTACAGGTGCAGGTAATTTTTGGGTAAAAATGTTTTTTCAGGTTTTTGCATATTCAACAGCTCACAGAGATACAGGTTGCAATTCAAACCTAAAAGCACACCCAAACTTGCTTCACCAAGTAATTAGCCTGACCCCCAATGTCTGTTAGAGGAGACAATGGGGTCTATTAAGTAAGTTTGACTTGGATGTAAATTGTAACCTGCATCTCATTTATTAACTTAAAAAAAGCTTGTTCTAATTACTTACGAATCACCTGCATCTATGATAGGGGACTTTTACAGATGAGGTACGTCATTTTTCCATTGAGGAAAGGAGGTATTTTTACTTTGAAAACAAACTGGTGATTTGTTTCTTCCTGGCCCATAGAATATTTTTACCATTTGGAAAAAACAAAGCTCTAATTAAAAAAAGCATGCCTTAAAATGCCATAGTGCAAGTACATGTACATTATTTTTTTTTGCCTATTAAAGATAGCATTTTTCCCAGTGTCCTGTTCAGGTCGCTCTATTTCTGACATGTGGGTATTCCTCATTGGCGCACAGTTACTGCAAGACAAAAAAGCTGTGACTCCCTCTGGCCCCCTATAAAAGGCAGGTGTCCCAATAGAATCCCCATTGTTCACTTGCAGTATTACTGCGAAGACTTGGATACTCTCTCTGGATTATCGCAGCTGAGCGGGGCATCCCAAGCCTGACGGCCGCTGCAGCTCTATTCTCACTGTCTCCGTGGACCCACGTTGCCTCCCAGCCTCGGCTGTACGGGACAGGTGCAGGTAGGGAGAATGCCGAGGGTCAGGCGTTTCACAGAGCTAGGCGAGGAGGCAGACCCTCCCTTAAGGGTAGCCTGCCATAGGCTAATGGTGAGCCTGTGGGGGGGGGGGGGGGGGAACCACCTCAGGGACCCCTTTTTGCTAATCCCACTAGCTTTATTATTGTGTGTGTGAGTGTTTTCAGTTCACTTTTATACTGCTGCAACTTACCTCCATTGTTCCCTCATCCTCCTTCTCTCTCCAGCTAACTCTGTTGCCATTTCGCTGAGATGGGGGGGGGGGGGGGCGGCCTCTGGCCTGACAGGGAGCTGGAACTCCCGGGCTCGTCCCCCCCTCCCACCTCCTCCCTCTCCCCCCCCTCTCCCTTCTTAGTAACAGGGATCACTAAAAGAGGGACTATACAGGAGGGGTCAGCGGTTTGGCCCGTTAGCGCTCTGTAACCTGCTGAATGGTCTGCTATTCACCATAATGGAGGCTTCTGGGGATAGTGAGCTATGGGCCCTATCTGGCGGATGAGGCTCTGCCCCATGTGCAGTACCGGCCCTCCGGGGCGGACTTGGCACGGTTTGTTTCACTTGCGCTTGGTGCGTAATTTGGGAGCTTGATAGGGCGGGCGTATCTGCCCCTGGCCCTTTATCGCCTGCGACCTCGCCTGCGACCTCGCCAGCACCCCCACTTTTGCTTTCTGTCCTCTGCAAATGGGAAGCCAGCTGGGGTCCCAAACTGTTTTGGCATACCGGGTGGCTGGTCTTGAGAGTCCTTCCTTGGCTTGTCGATATCCCGCACTGCCCTGGGAAGGCCACAAGTAGAGGCGGCACTTCGAGCCCGTTTACTTGGGTTGTCGATGATGGTGATGCTCCTGCTGGAGGTCTGGGCTCTATGGAATAAGGCTATTGCCTCAGGATTCCTTCCATTGGGACCATTCGGCCGGCTATGGCAGCGAGCCTGGCTCCTCCTCGCCGAGGATGGCCCCTGACGATACTAGAATTACCATTCGGTGGGAGTCGTTGCTTATTGTCCCTCTTAAGCGGCAAAGAGGAAGCGGGTGATTACTCTGGCCTGAGAGACAGAGGTGGCTTCCCTGAGCAGGCCCATTTTTTCCAATGGATTATGAATGGGGAAAAGTCTAATATTTACCATCAAGGGCCAGGGCAGGCGGTTTCTCCTCTTGTGGAGCTGGTCCGTCTCTGGCCCCACCTCCCCGATGTGATTCTCCTGTGTCAGGGTTTCTCAACACCGGCACCCTGTACTGTTCCCTTGCGTGATCCTGCTGACAGGTGCATGGATCGCTGGCATGTCATATTCACCTTGCCGGGCTTGTTTCACCCTGTGTGTGCCGCAGCCATTGTCTCTTTGCCATCTGGAAGAGGGTGACACGCCTTGTTGATTTGTTGAGTCTCGCAAGCGGGCGGAGGAGTATAAAGACCTCAAAGCCTGTGTGGATTCGTGCCTTGCTGTCTCTGTCATGGCCGATGGTGCCCGGCTGGTGTCAGGGTTTCGGTCCTGCTTGTTGAGCTTCGTCGCTCGCTCTGCTGCGGCAGGGGTCGGCTGACGCTGCGGTCATGTGGTTAACTCTCTAGCACCCCCTTCCTGGGGCTCAGTTTATTCGGGGGGTGTCTAGTCCTTCTGTCCAAGGTGGCAGACTCCCTCAGCGATGAAAGCCTGCACGGCCCTTCAGGGTTCTTCTGCCTATTGCTCCTTTTGAGGAGGAAGAGGCTCTTCAGTTTCAGGTGGCCACAGAGATTCCTGGGGTCGAGGTAGGTCTCGTGGCCGACCCATGCTCACCTGGGGAGCTAAATCCAATCCCCCTGTCTGGCCCTCTCAGGCATGAAGGGGCGCCCTCGCCCATCCGGGTGGGGGGACGGCTTCTGCTATTTGCTCACGTCTGGAGACAGCACGTCTTGGATTGGTGGATTCAGGAGGTGGTTTCCTCCAATTACAAATTAGAGCCGGCAGTTTGGCCGCCCTCTAGATTCTCCGGTCTCGGATCTCCCAGGATGCTTGTCGGCGCAGGGCCCAAGGATGGCCGTTCAGAGCCTTCTACCATCAGGTGTGATTGTCCCGTGCCTCGCCAGGAACAGGGTTGAGGGTTCTACTCCAATCTGTTCACGGTGCCCGAGAAGGACGGAATGCTGTGTCCTCAACTGAATCTGAAGGGTCTCTACAGGTTTGTCAGAGTCAGACTCTTCCACTTGGTGACATTACGGTTCGCAGTGACCACGCTTCGACCCGGCGAATTCATGGACATGGTGGACATCAGGGACGCTTACCGGCACATCTCTATTCCAGGGACATTAGAAGTTCCTGAGGTTTGCGCTGGAGGTTCAGCATTACCAGTTTGTGGCGCTGCCCCCCGGGTGTTCACCAAGGTGCTGGCGGGCGTTATGGCCCTCCTGAGGAACCAGGGCACTCGTGTTCTTCTTTAATCTGGACGTCCTGCTGATTGCGTCTCAATCTCTTCAGCAGGCCGAGAGTGATACCCGGACGGTGTTGGCCACTCTCGAGGATTCGGATGGTGATCAATTATCCCAAGTCTTCCACCACTCCCTCAATGGTGAGGTCCTTCCTGGGCATGACGTTGGACGCCTCTCAGGTCAAGGTTTTCCTCCCCCAGCAGAGGTTGGAGGTTCTCCAGATGCAGACGCGGGTCTTACTGTCTTACCAGCGGCCATCGATCCGTCTAGGGATGAAGCTGGTGGGCTTCATGGTGTCGTGGTTTGAGGCAGTGCCCTTCGCTCAGTTTCACATGAGGCCCCTTCAATTGAATCTTTTGACCGGTTGGGACCGGACACAGGAGTCCCTGGAGCAGGAATTTTCACCGTCTCCTCTGGACAGGCAGTCCCTCTCGTGGTGGTTGGACTCCAGAAACCTTTTAGTGGGCAGGTCCTTCTGACTTCTCGTCGGAGATTGTCTCCACAGACGCCAGCCTGACCGGCTGGGGAGGTTTTGCCAATCGATGAAGTTTCAGGGCCAGTGGGGTCCACAGGAGGGCCACCTGCCCATCAATTTCCTGGAGCTGAGAGCGATCCGGTTTGTCCTGTTTCATTTGACTCCCCATTACGGGGTCTTGCGGTCCAGGTCCGCTCAAACATGTCGCCTACATCAATCACCAGGGTGGGAATTGGAGAAAGCGAGTCCTCAAGGAGGTGACCCAGATCCTGACTTGGGTGGTGGAGAGTCTTCCCTGCATCTCGGCGGTTTACATCCCCGGGGTGGAGAACCAGGAGGCGGACTCCCAGAGCAGGGGGGTCTCTCGTCTGGGGGAATGGTCTCTCAGCAACAAGATCTTTCACGCTCTGTGTCGCCGCTGAGGTCAGCCGGACGTGGACCTGTTTGTGTCCGGACATTCAAAAGTTTCCAAGGTTCGTCTCCCTGTCAAGAGATCCTCTGGCCTTCGCTATGGACGCTCTGGCAATTCCTTGGACAGAGTTCGGACTCCTTTACGCCTTCCTCCATTTCCGCGCCTGGGTCGAGTGCTGCACAAGATAGCCCAGGAGGGGGTGCCAACCATTCTGGTGACTCCTCGTTGACCGAGGCGGAGTTGGTTCGCGACATATGGCTCGATTCAGAGAGACAAAAAAAAACTTCCGTTTTAGTGCCGATCTGTTTTTTTTGTGAAATGTTTCCGTTCTCGTATGAGTGTACGAGCGATTTTATGCATGCATTGAAAACCTTCTGTAAAGTTTCCGTCCGTTCGTACGGCAGATTACGAATACGAGGATGTCATTTTTCCAGCATGACTTTTCAGTTTCACTTTCACATGTTACAACGTAGGCTTTCGTTTTTGCCCTTTTCCCATCGTATCCTCCAACGAATCCTTTACGTTTCCTGTTCGATTCTGTTTCCCTTTTTCAATAAATATTCGTCCAGACGGAAATCCTTACGATCTAGCGCCTGCGCACTACAAACTTAACTCATTAAAGCTCTTGCCTACATATTTGCCACCCTCACTTCTACTTCAATGTTTAGCTAAATCACTTAGCACTATCCTCCATCTTCCCTTTTGGACCCTTAAAGCTCACCCAAACCACTTAGCACTATCCTCCATCTTCCCTTTTGGACCCTTAAAGATCACCCAAACCACTTAGCACTATCCTCCATCTTCCCTTTTGGACCCTTAAAGCTCACCCAAATCACTTCTCGGTCATGTGAATATTAATCTTTAAATATTTCTGGGCCCATTAGTTTTGTGTTTATGTATTTTGTAAATGAAATGACACTGTAACTTTTTTTTTTTGGATTCCATCATAAAATATAAAATTGATTAAAATTTTGAAAATGTCTAATTTTTACAACTATAAAAAACAAAATACATAGCAATGGCAGGCCACAGAACATTATTCTTCATCTGTGGTCCCCAACGAGTTGCGCAGCTCCTGCATCTCGCCCACCAACTGAAGGACCCTGACACTCAGTTGTGCCACTCTGGCACGTGTGGTCCCTGTTAAAAAACTTAAATTAAAATATTGGTATAACCTTGTTGGGGTCATACTGCAGTGCCCCCCTGTATGGTCCAAACACCTAAATCTGGACTTCAAAAGCCAGAGGGCCCTCGCCACCACGGCCCGGGTTTTGCATAGTGCCCGATTAGAGAACCCCTGGCCCGCATTCTGCAGGCAAAGAACGGGCATCAGGAGCAAGGGCAGGAGTGGATATCCAGAATCCCCTGAAAGAATTTAAAAATAATAACATAAAATACACATTCTAAGCTACAATATTGTTTAACATGTCATCAAGGGCTAAAAACAGCAATAGGTTAATTCATGAGTCATCAACTATATTCATTGCCATACAGTGAAAATGGATTGTTGTAATGTGAGCAAACTTACCCAGGAGCCATCCACCAGATAATTCTCCTGACTCAAACTGACGAAATAAGCTGGAGCTCTGCAATATATAAGCATCATGGGACGACCCTGGATGCCCTGCAAGAACACTGAGGAATCGCATAGCTGGACCAAACACTGCTTGTATGTTGTGTGAGTGGCACATCTTGCGGTTCCTGCAACCAAATATAAAATAATTACACAAAGCAAAGGTAACCGACTAAAACAATAACTCCTACAACAAATTAAGATTCAAGTTCAACAATCCAAAATAAATGTTTACATGCTAAGGACTAATTAAGGTCAGCATTAAAATGCATCTATAAGGCATACATGAAATGATTCAGGTATGCATTGCTATAAAATGTATGGCCTCGGCCATGCTGATACATGCAATGCCTTGGTGCTAAAGGCACGCAGACTCCTCCACATAGCCGCAAAACATGTTCAACAATAGCAATCCGAGCCCTCAAAGGTCTCGTAAGTGGATCGGAAATGAAACGGATTTATAGGGTGGTGGTCCGTCAGAAATCAGCTCTCTGAATCAGACGGAAACCCATCCCAACAACGGAAGTTATCTGAACGAACGAAAAAATTCCGATTTTGTTTGGAAAATGATCCGAACTAACGCAAATGATCCAATTTGCTTCCGTTCATCGAAAGCGCATTCCCGAACGTTCGTACGAATGAAAAATGAACGAAAAAAAGCAAAAAATAGACTAACACCCACCCAAACTTTCACAGACAGCTACGGAAGTACAGACGAATGTGTCTTTGAATCGAGGCTATAGTTCAGATGTCAGTGGATCGCTACGTCATGTTTGACGATCCAGGGTTTCGCACTCAGGGGCTGCTGCACCATCCCAATTTGCTAACACTGGCTTTGACGGATTGGCTGCTGAAACCTCCATCTTGATGGAGAGAGGGCTGCCTGCCATGGTCGTGCGTACCATGATTAAGGCTCGGTAGAATTCCTCCTCCATGATTTATTACATGGTTTGGCACGCCTACATTGCCTGGTGTGAGTCCAAGAGTCGCCCTGTCGCACATTCTCTTTTTCAAGGATTTTGGAGTTCTTACAACATGGATTGGGCTCGGGTCTCCAGCTGAGTACCCTCAAGGGCCAAGTTTCGGCCTTGGCAATCTTTTTCCAAAGATCTTTCACCAATCATAGACTTATCAAGACCTTTTTTTTTCAAGGAGTTACTCATGTACATCCACCGCGTAAGCTTGTGTTCCCGGTGTGGAATTTGAACTTGGTGCTTTCTGCTCTCCAGGGTCCTCCTTCTGAGCCCTTGTGCGATGCTGCACTATCCATTTGGACCTTAAAGGTGGTCTTTTTGGTAGTGATCACTTAGGTTGTCACGTTTCAGATCTGGCTGCGCTGTGTATGAAGCTGCCTTATTTTGAGCGACTTCAGGTTAAGGTGGGTTTTTGCCTTAAACCGGAATTTTTGCCCAAGGTTGTTCTTTCCTTCGCTTTAATGAGGACATTGTTTTGCCTTCCTTGTGTCCCGCACCTTCTACTTCTAAGGAACGGACCCTCAATGCCTTGGATGTGGTCAGAGCCATTAAGTACTACCTGGTTGTAACGGAATCCTTCAGGAAGTCGGATTCTCTATTCGTCCTTACTGACGGGTCTAGGAAGAGTTTGCCTCCAGCCAAATCCACTCTCAGCAAGTGGATCAGGCAGGAGGGGGTGTAAGCGTACTCTGCCAAGGGGAAAGAGACTGTATTACTGCTCATTCTTCTAGAGCTATTGGTGCCTCCTGGGCTTTTCAGCTCCAGGCCTCTGTTGAACAGGTTGTAAGGCCGCTACTTGATCTTTTGTTCATACCTTTACTGGTTTTTATAGGGTCAACGTTAGGGCCTCAGCTGTTGCTTTCTTTGACGGTAGGGTGCTTCAGGCGGTAGTATCATAAACTACATGCTGTTGCACTCTGGTGATCACACCCTATTTTGGACACTGCTTTTGGATGTCCCACATGTCAGAAATGGAGTGACCTGAACAGGACACTGGGAAAAATAAAATTCTGTGAGTACTCACCTGTAGAATTGTTTTTGACGGTGTCCTGTTCAGGTCGCTCCATCCCACCCTTGTTTTTCGTTATCCCCTTTTGCCTTTTATGGTGATTACCTTTTTATATTGGACTTTGTTCTTGAGTTTTTGTTGAGAGAGTACATGTTGAAGCTATGTGATGTAACATGGGTTCTTGGCCTCCCGGCCTGTCTCGTTTTTACTGCTGTTTAACCACTGGGGAGTCTATTGAGATACCTGCCTTTTATAGGGGGCCGGGAGGAGTCACAGCTTTTTTGTCTTGCAGTAACTGTGCGCCACCTGGTGGCGAATACCCACATGTCAGAAATGGAGCGACCTGAACAGGACACCGTCAAAAACAATTCTACAGGTGAGTACTCACAGAATTGTATTTTTTTCCAAAATGCAGGTTGCAATTCACACCCAAAAGCACACCTAAAGTCAAACGCTCTTCACCAAGCGCAGCTAGCTCATCAGGCAGGATATACTGCTCTCAAATACCGTATTTTTCACCCTATAAGACGCACCTAAGATTTGGAGGAGGAAAATATGAAAAAAAATATTTAAACCAAAAACACACCATTACAAACAGTGTGGCATTCCCATAGGCAGTGTGGCTTCCCCTCAATGCCATTCCCCATATAGGCAGCGTGGCATCCCCCCCTATTCCCATAGGCCGTGTGGGATACCCCAATGGCATAGGCAACGTGGCACCCCCCCATCCCATTCCCTATATAGGCAGTGTGGCATCCCCCTATCCCATTCTCCATATAGGCAGTGTGGCATCCCCCCCCTCCCATTCCCCATATAGGCAGTGTGCCCCCCCCTACCTCTCTGCTGAGTGGCCGGCTCTGTTTATCGGGTGGGCGGGGCCTGCACCACGTCGGCGAAGGCCTTGCCCACCCGATTCACTGAGCCGGCCAGTAAGAAGCAGCGGCGGGCTCTGTCCCCGCTGCGATCGCTGTCTTTTACCGGCAGTGAAGGCAGCGGCGGGGCCAGAGACAGCGCCCGCCGCCCTTTGGGGGCGGGGCTTATGACGTCACTCCCGGGCTTCTTGCTGCCTCTCCTTGGCTCAGCTGTCAGATGCCCTGGTGATCGCTGGGCAGAGCAGTGGAGGGGCATGCTCTGATCCCCTGCCCCCCCCTCCTCTGGCCAGCGATCACCAAGGCATCTGACAGCTGATCACCACAGGAGCTGACAATCGGGTGAGGTGAGTAAAGTAAAAAAAAAAACTTTTTTTTTTTTTTAAATAAACTAGCGGGTGGCTTGCCATTAACCCCCGCACCCCCAATTACCTGCCTCCCCAAAGCCCAGGGGGGGGGCAGAAGAGCCCGGGCCCACACAGGGTATGTGGGCTCGTAGGCTGCAGGGTGGGGGGCCACAAAAGCTGGCCCCCCCACTCTGTGCCTACAAGCCCCCATAGCTGGTCCCGGGCTGGTTATGACGGGTAAGGGGGACCCTACGTCATTTTTTTTTTTAATTTTAAGGGTTAGGGTTAGCCTAACTCTAACCCTTAAAATTAAAAAAAAAATGGGTTCCCCCCGGAGGGGGGACCTTACGTCATTTTTATTTAATTTTTAAGGGTTAGGGTTAGCTTAACCCTAACCCTTAAAATAAAAAAAAAAAATGGGTTCCCCTCTGTCATTTTTTTTATTTTTAAGGGTTAGGGTTAGCCTAACCCTAAAAATTAAAAAAAAGTCTTTTTTTACAATTTTTACGGGTTAGGGTTAGCCTAACCCTATCCCTTAAAATTCAAAAAAAAAATTCAAAAAATTTTTTTTAAGGGTTAGGGTTAGGCTAACCCTAACCCTTAAAAAAAAAGACATGGGGGGGATCCCCATTTTTTGGGGGGAATTTTTATTTTTGTATATTTTTTTTATTTTTAAGGGTTAGCCTAACCCTAACCCTTAAAATTCCCCCAAAAAAGGGGGGACCCTATGTAATTTTTTGGGGGATTTTTGAGGGTTAGGGTTAGCCTAACCCTAAACCCTTAAAATTACCCCCAAAAATGCCCCCCCCCCCCTGGAAGGGGGGACCCTATGTCATTTTTTTTTTTAATGTAATAAAATGCTCTTTTCAGTTTGGGGGGTCTCCAGGGCAAGAATGGGGGGGCTACCGATACATATGTGGTACCGTTGTAATTGGGAGAAAAGGGGCTATCACATGCAATATGGTTTTCATTAAAAAAAAAAAAAAAGGTTTTATTTAAAATAAAGGAGACAATTGTTTAAAAAAAATATATATATTTGTTTTTTTTTTGTTTTTTTAAGCAGAAATATTCAAAAAACAGTAGAAAAATTACAAACAAGACATTTCATGTTAAAGCCTAAACTCTGCTGCAAAAAATGTATATGTAATGTATATAATTTTTCTGGAAATTCCAGCAAAAATCACGGTTAATCATGCCGCAAAATGGGGAAAAATTACCTGTCAACAGAGGCTGACAATTAAAAGGGTTAATAGTACCTATGCATGTTGGGTATTGTTCTGCTCGGGGGACCTTGCGCTTTCAGATTTAGCTTGTTTTTTCTTGTTTGCATATTTATATTTTAGGAAAACATAGTTTTTATTCTGCTTTTTTATAATTGTTTTTAGGGAAACCCTGTGCAACCTAAGAATTCTTCAATGGATTACTTCCAGAAAGATGAGCCCACTACAACAAGCTCAGTACTCTTAGAAAGCTTAACATGTGTACTAGGGATGAGCGAATCGATCCGGACGAACCCGGATTCGATCCGAATTTCATGAAAAATTCGATTCGGATCGAATCCGAATTTCCCCGCGATCCGATCGATCGAAGTTTTCCTGAAATTTAAAAAAAAGGCCGGCCTGGTGGGAGCCGAGGAGGCCGGCTACTCTGTCAGCTGTGCAAACCAGCTTCCGCCTCCCGCTGACAGTGCAGCCGGCCTCCCCGGCTCCCACCATAACGGCATGTAGCACACACTTACCTACATGCCGGTATGGTGGGAGCGGAGGAAGCTGGCCGCACTGTCAGCGGGCGGCAGAAGCCGGGTTGCAAAGCTGACAGTGTGGCCGGCTTCCCCGCTCCCACCATGCCGGCATGTACACACTATAAAAACACTAGAAAATAAACTAAAATACCTGGAGCATAAAATAAATAGATAAACATTTAAAGAATGAATGAACAGTTAAAAATGTATTCACATATATAAAAAATCAAACATTGAAAGAATGAATGAGCATTGTAAAGGGTTTCAAGATGGTGCCAGGAGGCTGTGCTGTTGCAGTCCTCAGGCTTGTTTGTTACAATGTATTTACCTGGGAAAAGGCAGTATGTATATGTAACAGATTATTATACAAATGTCACAAGGTATTGTAATTAAGTGTTCAGCTGTGCACCCGACTCTTCTGCAGAGATTCTGCGCATATAAAAGTATTGTGTTTGTACTCTATTTTGGATCCTGCTTGTGTGTGGAAAAAGGGGAATCATGTTTATAAATTCTGTATATAAATAGAAGTGTTATATTTGTGTGAGGGAACTTAGATTTAAATATATATATATATATATACCTATATATAGGTAAATGTTATACATTTTATATATAATATATATATATATATTTTTTTTTTTTTAATAAAAATATATAGTTACAAGCATAGGATAAATATAAATATAATATAAATATTATTTATTATAATTAGAAAGATATATAGATTAATTAGATATATAGATAGATTAATTAGATATATATATATCTATATAGATAGTACAAGTTGGTTTTGAGGATAAAGCGCAACTGGATAATATGAGCGGCTCCTACAGCAGGAAAACCTGTGATTCCCAGGAAAAATTGTAGTGTGTTAATCAATTTCAATTTAGGTGTAGCCCTAGAAGGAAAAAGATTGGTGTAGGAGCGCTGTGGATACACAAAGGTTGGTTGAATCATTACATGTGATAGAATGTATTATCACAGATTAAAAGTAGTAGGATGATAACTTATCATGGAAAAAAAAATAAAGAAGTACCAATATGATATACTGAATATAGTGGAACATCTTAAATAATTGTAGATAATATAAATTAATAGTGGATAGTATAAATTAATGATTAAATAATAAATTATTGATTGATCTAATAAATAAACAATAATTTTATTAAAATTTTGGTAGGGGGGCAATTCATTAGAAAGTTAGATACTATAAATTAGTGTATATTAATAGTGGGTACTGTAAGTTCATAATTAAATAATTAGTTATTGGTTGATCAAATAAAAAAAAAATAGAAAATGATTAAATCATTAGTAGAGGGACAATTCATTAAATAATTAGATGGAGGGATGTAAAATTGAAACTGGATAGACGTGAATAGATAGAATGGATATATAAACTAAGGATATGATAAGAGTATAAATATATAAATATATAGGTCATTGTGGATGAGGAATAAATTACTAGAGGATTAGTAAGAAGTAATTGATAAAAAACGATTTGATGGATATATAAAGTAATGATATTATAAAAATATGATAAGACTATAAATATATAGATCATGGTTGATGAGGAATAAATTATTAGAGGATTAGTAAAAAGTAATTGATACAAAATGATTTGATATGATATGAAAATGATAAAAAGGTGGTGACATTAAGGATGTAAGGGTGTAAAAATGTAAAAGTTAATTAATTATGATTGAATAGTAATGTTAATGTTAATGGAAATAGTGTAGTCGAACATTGCGGTAAAGGAGTAAATTAATAAGTTTGATGAGTAGGGGGAAAGTCCAGACAAATATTTTCTAAGGAACAGATCAATATTGAAGGGGAACCAATCTAGTTAGTTGTTTTCTAAAAAGCAATTAAAATCCAAATCTATATTTTGTCCATGTGGTGAGAGTGTGTTTAATTCAAAAATCCAGAACGTTTTTTGAATAAAATCCTATTAATAGGTTATCATTGTCTCATTATTTTATCTATTATTATTTTTTTACCTATAAATAATCAATTTACCTATAAATAACTTATTTTATATCCACTGTTCACACATTCTTACATAATTTTCACTTATTTTATTCAAATTACCTCCACAGCCATATAAAGTCCATATTTTAATAATATATATATATATATATATATATATATATATATATATATATTATATTTTACTAATCATTCCATAGACTAATAAGAATATAAATTAATCCAGACATCTCTTTCATGTCCCACTCACAAATTACCACATACATTTTACTTGGATCATGATATTATATTATTCTCCTAATATTATTAATAGTGATGATAAAAATAATAATGATATTAATATTAGTGTTGTTATTATTATTATTATTTTTTTTTCATTATATACATCCTCTAGTGCATAAACAATCTTTTCTAAACAATTTCTTTGATCACTTTCTCATTTTTTATCCAACTTCTATTAAATTTTTAATCATATCAATTTTATTCACTTTCATTAATTTATTCATTCTTATCAGTTCCATTCATCCAGATCTAATTCATCCAGTTATTTAATAATGTATTTATTTATTGAATTATTTAAACACTTAATCATTATAACCAATTTGTTAATTGCGTCAACTATTTTTTTCCCAATTATCTATTATGATAATCATTTATTTATTATGTAATCATAATTATGATAATCATTTATTTATTTGAATCAATAGTACAATTAACTGTCACAATTCGCAGTCCTCTATTTAAACAATTGATTATTTCATTCCATTCATTTTTGATTAACCATATAATTATAACTATAATACCACCAAAGAAGACCCCGCCTTCACCTTGAAAGCGTCGGTGAACTGAAATACTCAAGTACAGCAGAAAAAAAGCCGGTAACCGGCTTTTCACTAGATAAGAGTATAAATATATAGATCATGGTTGATGAGGAATAAATTATTAGAGGATTAGTAAAAAGTAATTGATACAAAATGATTTGATATGATATGAAAATGATAAAAAGGTGGTGACATTAAGGATGTAAGGGTGTAAAAATGTAAAAGTTAATTAATTATGATTGAATAGTAATGTTAATGGAAATAGTGTAGTCGAACATTGCGGTAAAGGAGTAAATTAATAAGTTTGATGAGTAGGGGGAAAGTCCAGACAAATATTTTCTAAGGAACAGATCAATATTGAAGGGGAACCAATCTAGTTAGTTGTTTTCTAAAAAGCAATTAAAATCCAAATCTATATTTTGTCCATGTGGTGAGAGTGTGTTTAATTCAAAAATTCAAAAATATATATATATGAGTATAAAATCGGTATTCAATAGTAATAACTAGTAATACAATTATATAAAAATTAATATAAACAGTGGTCAGTAGATGGAGTTATATTAAATTGATATGAAAGAGATATATGTGTATATAATTGTACCGGTGATATCATTGATGGTAATGCTCATAGAAAGGTAGCAATAAATTGATGAGTCTAGAGGTAATAGTTTAAATTCACTTTATATAAGATATATATATATATATATATATATATATATAACCTCTCACTCCATCGATTTTCTGGCATATTTATATTCTCAAACTAATTAATTTTAAATCAATCTTAAACCAATTTCATAAAACTATTTCAAGAAGGGGCGGGAATGCCCTTGCTGTCTTTTTGAACCAGGTGTTTCCCAGTGCTTGCTGGGAAATGTAGTTGTAGGCAGTAGTTCTATTGTCAGCTTTTCTTTGATAGCTCTATTGCCGGCTCTACTTTATTAGTTCAATTGTCGGCTTTTCCTTATTAAAAGCATAAAAAAAACTTGGTAATGTTTTGTAGTGGAAATAGGACAAACCTTATGTATTTATTACTTAATTAACTGATGATTAAAATTAAATTGATGATTGAAAATAAAATGAAAGTCAAATGGAAAGGAATATAAGTTTCGGGGACTTGATTGTGGTCTGATTTATTTAGTTGATTAGCGGGAATTCGTTTTGTTTAGTTAATTGATAGAGTATGAATTTAATGGATGATAATAGAGAATTAATTTGGCGGATGATAATAGAGTATGAATTTGGAGGATGATTTTTGTGAATGACAGCTTGGAAAGAAAGTGGGCTCCTGCCTGCCGGCCCCGTCTGCTGTCATTCCAAGCTGTCATTACCTCCCCGCCCGCTGTAACTCCTCCCTCCCGCCTCGCCCACTTTCTTTCCAAGCTGTCATTCATTACCTCCCGCCCCGCCCACTTTCTTTCCAAACTGTCATTATCTCCCGCCCCGCCCACTTTCTTTCCAAGCTGTCATTACCTCCCCGCCCGCTGTCAGTACCTCCCTCTCGCCCCGCCCACTTTCTTTCCAAGCTGTCATTCCTCCCTCCCACCCCGCCCACTTTCTTTCCAAGCTGTCATTCCTCCTTCCCGCCCCGCCCACTTTCTTTCCAAACTGTCATTATCTCCCGCCCCGCCCACTTTCTTTCCAAACTGTCATTACCTCCCTGCCCGCTGTAACTCCTCCCTCCCGCTCACTTTCTTTCCAAGCTGTCATTACCTCCCCGCCCGCTGTAACTCCTCCCTCCCGCCCCGCCCACTTTCTTTCCAAGCTGTCATTCCTCCCGCCCCGCCCACTTTCTTTCCAAGCTGTCATTACCTCCCCGCCCGCTGTCAGTACCTCCCTCTCGCCCCGCCGACTTTCTTTCCAAGCTGTCATTCCTCCCTCCCACCCCGCCCACTTTCTTTCCAAGCTGTCATTATCTCCCGCCCCGCCCACTTTCTTTCCAAGCTGTCATTACCTCCCCGCCCGCTGTCAGTACCTCCCTCTCGCCCCGCCCACTTTCTTTCCAAGCTGTCATTCCTCCCTCCCACCCCGCCCACTTTCTTTCCAAGCTGTCATTCCTCCTTCCCGCCCGCCCACTTTCTTTCCAAACTGTCATTATCTCCCGCCCCGCCCACTTTCTTTCCAAACTGTCATTACCTCCCTGCCCGCTGTAACTCCTCCCTCCCGCTCACTTTCTTTCCAAGCTGTCATTACCTCCCCGCCCGCTGTAACTCCTCCCTCCCGCCCCGCCCACTTTCTTTCCAAGCTGTCATTCCTCCCGCCCCGCCCACTTTCTTTCCAAGCTGTCATTACCTCCCCGCCCGCTGTCAGTACCTCCCTCTCGCCCCGCCGACTTTCTTTCCAAGCTGTCATTCCTCCCTCCCACCCCGCCCACTTTCTTTCCAAGCTGTCATTACCTCCTCGCCCGCCCGCTGTAATTATTTTTTTACCTATAAATAATCAATTTACCTATAAATAACTTATTTTATATCCACTGTTCACACATTCTTACATAATTTTCACTTATTTTATTCAAATAACCTCCACAGCCATATAAAGTCCGTATTTTAATTATATATATATATTATATTTTACTAATAATTCCATAGACTAATAAGAACATAAATTAATCCAGACATCTCTTTCATGTCCCACTCACAAATTACCACATACATTTTACTTGGATCATGATATTATATTATTGTCCTAATATTATTAATAGTGATGATAAAAATAATAATGATATTAATATAAGTGTTGTTATTATTATTTTTTTTTCATTATATACATCCTCTAGTGCATAAACAATCTTTTCTAAACAATTTCTTTGATCACTTTCTCATTTTTTATCCAACTTCTATTACATTTTTAATCATATCAATTTTATTCACTTTCATTAATTTATTCATTCTTATCAGTTCCATTCATCCAGATCTAATTCATCCAGTTATTTAATAATGTATTTATTTATTGAATTATTTAAACACTTAATCATTATAGAAAAAAGATAAAGTCAGCTCTACCTGTATTTCAATCCTGTGGCGGTGAACAACACATGGGTCTGCGGCCGCGGAAGCTCACTCCGTAGACAATCATAATAAGAAATGTTGAGCCAGCCCAAAAATGTCGTAAAATCTTGTGCTTTTATTTTCTTCCATTAAAATCAGTAATCCAACAACTTCAAAATGATAGATATGTACAAGATGGGCCCTAACGCCAACGCGTTTCGGACAATAGGTCCGTAATCATGACATCTAATGGTAACAATGAGTAGAAACCTTTTTATCCAATACCATAAAGGGGACACTCCCACCAGTCATGCGCTCTCAGGATAACCTGTGGTCAATCAGGATAATTATTCTGTCCCGGGCTTAACACCCGGGATCACCCAATTAACTCCATAGGATCCACATTCTTATATGGGATTAATAATCCCTATCTTTATAATAGTAGAGCACATGGCTGAATGGAGTTAAAATATAAAATGACCCCTGTATTCTTAAACTATTTTCTCTTCAAAATGCCTTCACTATACATTTAATCTTTATTTCATTAAATACACTACACAACAATTAAACTCCTATATATTAAAAAGCGGAGACATATTTAATTAAACGGCTGAGCTGTGTTTCACCTCAGTCAGACACAGTCTTTACAGAAGAGACAGTAATATACTTCTGGTCAAAGCAAATAACAAACCGCAGATTGTAACAAGATGTCTTTACATTGTAACTGCTGTTGACATATTGATGTATCTCATTTCTACAGCTAAATCAACACTGCAGAGATGAGATACATTCATTCAAAGGGCTCTAAGAGCTGCTGCTACATTTCTAAAGGAGATTCCAGCAGAACTTGTTACATTTAAACATCACTTGTAACATTCAAAGATTACTAGTCTGTACTTGGCAGTCTGCCCAGACAGCTCCTTATTGAGTTTTACTCGCTCACATACAGAGGTGAATGAATGAAAGTACATTTAACGGCAAAAGGATGGCGGCTTTCTGTGTCTTAATCTTTACATTATCTCTAAATTCCTATATTTTCTTAGTCTAGTTAGGCTGTAGTCATTTATTATTAGCAAAGCATTTTATGAATATATTATTTAAAAACATTTTAATATGTGAATAGCATTATAATCTATATTTTACACTATTTTGTTCTAATAACCCTAACTCTCATATATACAATTGAATACTCCAAGTTTCATTCCATTATACTGTTATATTTCAGGGAAAGGGGGAAGCATGTTCTATTTCAAGAATAAATCGACATCCCATCGTGAGTTTAACCCATTAGGGATGTGTGTTCTGAGATGAAAAATCCAATAAACTTCTCTCTGAAGTAATTTCTCTCGGATATCACCTCCTCCTTATATTTGGTGTTATTTTCTCTATCCCCTTGCATCTAAAACTGCTGGTATCCCCCCCATGTATGTCTCTAAAATGTTTACTAACATTGGAGGGGGAGGAGGTCATACGATCTGATTGTGCTCCTGAAAGATGTTCCCATATCCTGCGTTTTAGAGGTCTGATCGTGCAGCCTATGTATTGAATCTGGCAACTTTCACAGGATACCAAATAGACCACATATGAGGTATTACAATTAATGAAACTATTAATTTCATACATCTGTTTGGTAACCTGGGATGAAAAATGTGTGCCTCCGGCTACAAATTTGCACAGACCACATCGTGTGCCCCCACATCTATAAAAACCTTTGCATGAAAGCCAGGTTTTATTACAGGTGTCCCTTTTCTTATAAAGGCTCGGGGATAACTTTTGTCCTAAGGTAGGAGCCCGCTTACTTACCACCTTGATTCCATTAGCAATAATCTGTTTCAATTGGGGATCGCACTGCAATAATGGCAAGTGCTTATAAATAATTTGCTTGATCTTGGAAAATGACATACTATAGGCAGTGGAGACAACAAGTGCTCTGTCTTGAATATGGTTACCGATAACCTCATTTCTTTGTCTCCCACCTCTACGTGGACTGCATATCTGATCCGCTTTCAGCATATTATCCCTCTTTTTAGATCTTGCTATTCCTTTGGCTCTTTCTAATAGATTCCTATTATAGCCACGTTGTGACAATCTATGTGATATGGTTTCTAGTTCTTTCTCAAACACACCCTCCTCAGTACAGTTCCTACGAGCCCTAATCATCTCTCCCACCGGGATGGCTTTAATAGTGTGGGCAGGGTGGCAACTCTCCGCTCTCAGCGTGGTATTGCCTTAATCATTATAACCAATTTGTTAATTGCGTCAACTATTTTTTTCCCAATTATCTATTATGATAATCATTTATTTATTATATAATCATAATTATGATAATCATTTATTTATTTGAATCAATAGTACAATTAACTGTCACAATTCACAGTCCTCTATTTAAACAATTGATTATTTCATTCAATTCATTTTTGATTAACCATATAATTATAACTATAATACCACCAAAGAAGACCCCGCCTTCACCTTGAAAGCATCGGTGAACTGAAATACTCAAGTACAGCAGAAAAAAAGCCGGTAACCGGCTTTTCACTAGATAAGAGTATAAATATATAGCTCATGGTTGATGAGGAATAAATTATTAGAGGATTAGTAAAAAGTAATTGATACAAAATGATTTGATATGATATGAAAATGATAAAAAGGTGGTGACATTAAGGATGTAAGGGTGTAAAAATGTAAAAGTTAATTAATTATGATTGAATAGTAATGTTAATGTTAATGGAAATAGTGTAGTCGAACATTGCGGTAAAGGAGTAAATTAATAAGTTTGATGAGTAGGGGGAAAGTCCAGACAAATATTTTCTAAGGAACAGATCAATATTGAAGGGGAACCAATCTAGTTAGTTGTTTTCTAAAAAGCAATTAAAATGCAAATCTATATTTTGTCCATGTGGTGAGAGTGTGTTTAATTCAAAAATATATATATATATGAGTATAAAATCGGTATTCAATAGTAATAACTAGTAATACAATTATATAAAAATTAATATAAACAGTGGTCAGTAGATGGAGTTATATTAAATTGATATGAAAGAGATATATGTGTATATAATTGTACCGGTGATATCATTGATGGTAATGCTCATAGAAAGGTAGCAATAAATTGATGAGTCTAGAGGTAATAGTTTAAATTCACTTTATATAAGATATATATATATATATATATATATATATATATATATATATATATATATATAACCTCTCACTCCATCGATTTTCTGGCATATTTATATTCTCAAACTAATTAATTTTAAATCAATCTTAAACCAATTTCATAAAACTATTTCAAGAAGGGGCGGGAATGCCCTTGCTGTCTTTTTGAACCAGGTGTTTCCCAGTGCTTGCTGGGAAATGTAGTTGTAGGCAGTAGTTCTATTGTCAGCTTTTCTTTGATAGCTCTATTGCCGGCTCTACTTTATTAGTTCAATTGTCGGCTTTTCCTTATTAAAAGCATAAAAAAAACTTGGTAATGTTTTGTAGTGGAAATAGGACAAACCTTATGTATTTATTACTTAATTAACTGATGATTAAAATTAAATTGATGATTGAAAATAAAATGAAAGTCAAATGGAAAGGAATATAAGTTTCGGGGACTTGATTGTGGTCTGATTTATTTAGTTGATTAGCGGGAATCCGTTTTGTTTAGTTAATTGATAGAGTATGAATTTAATGGATGATAATAGAGAATTAATTTGGCGGATGATAATAGAGTATGAATTTGGAGGATGATTTTTGTGAATGACAGCTTGGAAAGAAAGTGGGCTCCTGCCTGCCGGCCCCGTCCGCTGTCATTCCAAGCTGTCATTACCTCCCCGCCCGCTGTAACTCCTCCCTCCCGCCTCGCCCACTTTCTTTCCAAGCTGTCATTCATTACCTCCCGCCCCGCCCACTTTCTTTCCAAACTGTCATTATCTCCCGCCCCGCCCACTTTCTTTCCAAACTGTCATTACCTCCCTGCCCGCTGTAACTCCTCCCTCCCGCTCACTTTCTTTCCAAGCTGTCATTCCTCCCGCTCACTTTCTTTCCAAGCTGTCATTACCTCCCCGCCCGCTGTAACTCCTCCCTCCCACTTTCTTTCCAAGCTGTCATTCCTCCCGCCCCGCCCACTTTCTTTCCAAGCTGTCATTTTCTCCCCCCCCGCTGTCAGTACCCCCCTCTCGCCCCGCCCACTTTCTTTCCAAGCTGTCATTCCTCCCTCCCTCCCACCCCGCCCACTTTCTTTCCAAGCTGTCATTCCTCCCTCCCGCCCCGCCCACTTTCTTTCCAAACTGTCATTATCTCCCGCCCCGCCCACTTTCTTTCCAAACTGTCATTACCTCCCTGCCCGCTGTAACTCCTCCCTCCCGCTCACTTTCTTTCCAAGCTGTCATTACCTCCCCGCCCGCTGTAACTCCTCCCTCCCGCCCCGCCCACTTTCTTTTCAAGCTGTCATTCCTCCTGCCCCGCCCACTTTCTTTCCATGCTGTCATTACCTCCCCGCCCCCTGTCAGTACCTCCCTCTCGCCCCGCCCACTTTCTTTCCAAGCTGTCATTCCTCCCTCCCACCCCGCCCACTTTCTTTCCAAGCTGTCATTACCTCCTCGCCCGCTGTAACTCCTCCCTCCCGCCTCGCCCACTTTCTTTCCAAGCTGTCATTCCTCCCGCCCCGCCCACTTTCTTTCCAAGCTGTCATTCCTCCCGCCCACTTTCTTTCCAAGCTGTCATTCCTCCCGCCCCGCCCACTTTCTTTCCAAGCTGTCATTACCTCCCCGCCCGCTGTCAGTACCTCCCTCTCGACCCGCCCACTTTCTTTCCAAGCTGTCATTACCTCCTCGCCCGCTGTAACTCCTCCCTCCCGCCTCGCCCACTTTCTTTCCAAGCTGTCATTCCTCCCGCCCCGGCCACTTTCTTTCCAAGCTGTCATTCCTCCCGCCCCGCCCACTTTCTTTCCAAGCTGTCATTACCTCCCCGCCCGCTGTCAGTACCTCCCTCTCGCCCCGCCCACTTTCTTTCCAAGCTGTCATTCCTCCCTCCCACCCCGCCCACTTTCTTTCCAATCTGTCATTACCTCCCCGCCCGCTGTCAGTACCTCCCTCTCGCCCCGCCCACTTTCTTTCCAAGCTGTAATTCCTCCCTCCCACCCCGCCCACTTTCTTTCCAAACTGCCATTACCTCCCTGCCCGCTGTAACTCCTCCCTCCCGCCCACTTTCTTTCCAAGCTGTCATTCCTCCCTCTCGCCCCGCCCACTTTCTTTCCAAGCTGTCATTCCTCCCTCCCACCCCCTTTCTTTCCAAGCTGTCATTACCTCCCCGCCCCCTGTCAGTACCTCCCTCCCGCCCCGCCCACTTTCTTTCCAAGCTGTCATTCCTCCCTCCCACCCCGCCCACTTTCTTTCCAAGCTGTCATTACCTCCCCGCCGGCTGTCATTCCTCCCTCCTGCCCCGCCCGCTTTCTTTCCAAGCTGTTATTACCTCCCTCCCGCCCGCCCGCCTTTGCGGCTGGGCTTTTTTTTTTCAAATGACAGAAAATCGGGGGGGGGGGGGGGCTTTTCCGGGGGCTTTCCTGGGGCCATCCGAGCCCCTAGGGGGGATCGGATGGCACCAAATGAAAGAGGATACCCGGCCAATTCGATAGAGGGGTCAGGTGAGTATTTTTGTACAGTTATTTTTTTACTAGCAGCGGGGAAATCAAGGGTGGTTAATAGCGATTCGCCGCGAATAAATTCGGATCGAAACGATTTTTGTCAGAAAATTCGGCGAATCAGCCGAATCGAATTTTTCAAAACTTCGCTCATCTCTAATGTGTACTTTCAGGGAATATATGGTTTGTGGGGATATTCTAAATTTAAAGGGTTGTTTTGGTTGAAAATCGCAAGGTGCGCACTTTGTCTGCAGAGCTGAAATTTTTAAGTAAAATTACCGTTATGCGCATGCTTTACTTTGGGGTGTTTGGCAACTCTTCCCTTGACAGTACCTATGCATGTTGGGTATTGTTCTGTTCGGGGGTTGTTGCTTTTTCAGATTTTACTTGTTTTTTTCTGTTTGCATATAGTTTTTTTTAGGAAAATGTGGCTTTGATTCTTCTTTTTTATTCTTTTTTAGGGAAACTCTGTGCAACCAAAGAATTGATTGAGGGATTACTTCCAGAAAATTGCGCCCGTGTCAACAAACCTGGTACGCCTAGAAAGCCTGAGGTGTATACTTCCAGAGAATATATAGTTTTTGGGGGGTATTTCAAATTTAAAGGGTTCTTTTTCTGGAAAGACCGCAAGGTGCGCTTAGCGCGGTGCATAGTTGTATTTTATCTGAAAATCTCCTAAAGCGCTGTTTCAGTTTGGGGGAGTCTCCTGGGCAGGAAAGGGTGTCTACCAATACATATGTGGTATTGCTGTAACTGGGAGAAATTGGGATTTCACACGCAATAAGATTTTATTGACAAACTTACATTTTTTATTACAAAAAAACACTACAAATTGCAAAAAATAGATTTTTTTTTATTTTTTTGCACATATTTCACCCAAAAGTATTGAGAATACACCTAAAAAATTACAAACAAGACATTTCATGTTAAAGCCCAGACTCTGCTGAAAAAAACAATATATCATTTTCCTGGGAAATCCCTGGAAATCCTTTTAAAAATCACATTTGAACATGGGGAGCGCAAAATAGTGCAAAATGGTCTGGCACCAAGGGTGATGAAAACTTCAGGTAGGCTGGCAGCGAAAGGGTTAAAGAAATAAAAAAGCAGAAAATGATGTGTATTGTACATCAGATGTTTTCCAAGGTCTCAGAAGAGACTGTTAAAAACTCTGTTTAACAGCAAGTAGATGAAATATGTGTGAACAATCTTTTTTAGGTTTTACTGGAAGTCATTTCAGGACTGTCTCCGTTCGATGAGAAACGAAACCCTGCTTTACTGGTAATGTGTTTTTCTTTAATAAAGTAATACCAAAAGCAAGCATATTGTTTAAACTTGTAGCGCACGGTAGATTTACTATTATACCATTTTATTGAATAATTTGCTAGCATGGCTTAGATATGAGTGTCCAATACAGAATGCATATTGGTGGTGGGCACTCATATGATGTGCCCTCCTCTGCAGCCAGTCACAAAGGTCATTAGTGATCTGCATTAGGGAACAGGCCCACTGGGGGGCAAGCTATTGGAGCTGTAGCAAATAGTGGGTAAATGGATCAGGTTTTAGTGGGATCAAGCTTGCAGACTTAAAGGGTAATTCCATTTCCGATTATTTTTATTTTTTTAAGTTTCTATTATTGTGTGCCAAAATTATTTAATCAACGTGTTAAGCTTATCTGTTTTTTTTCTTTTCTATTTTTGTGCAATTATGTGTTATAAAAGAAAACCGTTTTCCTTAGCAATAATGTTTTACATTAGCAATGTACATCAACTGGTGTGTTAAAAGTACAGCTTATAAAACTTCCTCACTCTGGCTTGCTGATCTCATCTGATCGGCTAAGACACAGGCGACATATTCAACCCATTCTGCTGTTATTTAGCTTATGCAGATTGGGAGAATCACAATCTTGTCTTCCAGTAGTCACCTGTTGCATTGCAAGCATTCTGGGATATAGTCAGTCGTTTTTACTCAAGGCCAGAAAAAACACTCCAACCTTAGGATTACAGACACAAAGGAATATAGGAAACTTGGAAAGTTAAGTAAATCACAGGTATGGAGGCAAAATCCTAACACAAATGTTTATTTTACACCTCAAAAGAGTAAAACAATAAGGCCAACACCAAAAACCTGACAAAAAGGGAGTTTTCCTTTAAGGTGGTCACCTGGCCGGTATTTATTTTTACTTCACTGACCTGGCGGTGCTGGGATTTATTTTTTTTTTACTCGTAAGTGAGGATGGGAAAAGTCTCCCCGCAATTATATTTAACAGTAAAAAAAATACCGGCACTGCCAGGCCAGTAAAGTAAAAGAATAAATACCGGCCAGGTGGCAACCATTCCAACTGTAAGTGTATCTTTAATTCTGCATTTACAGACTCCTTAAAGTGGACCTTCAGCATCATTTAATAAAAAGCCCAAACCCTTAAACTATTCCCCAGCATCTAAAATTAATATATTTAACGTTTTTAGTCACTTACTTATTGTTCATTCCCCCCACTGGGCTGCAGGAAAAGGACAGCAATCCCAGAATGCAAAGCAGCACTTCCTGTTTGCAGGCAGTCTGAGGCTCCATGAGCCGCCATCTTGGATGTTTAAAGGGTGATAAAATGCAGTAGATGCAGGTAGGAGGATTTTTAATATGGCCAATCTGTATGTACAGGGTGGGGGAAACGTATAAGATTCTCTTATTCAGGGTGAAGGTCCTGTTTATATCCTAGAGCACACCAGCATAGGTGAGATGTTTTAATCCCCTCCTTTATCATTTTGTTATGTGCCCACAGACTCTTTATACTTTAGCAACTTTAAACCCTTTTGGGGGTCTCTCTCGTACACCCTTTCCCTTGTAGCCAGTTGATTCTCCCTTTATTTCTGATTCCCCCAATTTTGGAAACTTTTGGCCTTTCTGGTCATCAGTAAAGTTCCATGCATGGCAGCTAGTGAGACAAGATTACTGAATCTATCTTTTTAGAAGATACTTGTTCCTCATTCATAGCTGGACATTAAAGATGAGATTGAAGAGGAGGAAGCAACGCTTGAAGAATTCGTGGACATGAAGATGGGAGACGTTGCATTTGACCTGTTAGAAAGAATATACTGCCTTGCCAGCCAGTGCCTGAACCAGATGAAAAATAAAAGACCGACCATTGAAACGGTATGTGATGCTTTTCTATACTGCGTGTGAGCAATGCTTGTTGGCTATTGCAATATGACTTTTTTTTTTACAATTAATAGGTGCTGCACACTCTGGAGGATATATGCTATTCAGCTTCTTGTTCCTGAGCTATGGCATCTGTGAAGTGTTTATGTATGTATGTATATTTGTACCATCTATTTTCTGAACTTTTATTAAACTTACTTTGACTAAATCCTCACGGTTATGAGGAGGTTTTATTACCAGGAGAAAGCCTTAAATCCACTTAGTTTTTTTTAGGTTTTTAAATTAGAAAATAAAAGGTAATACTCATGCAAACCACTGCATGGTTATCAGTGACCTACTCACCTTACCTGGTTGCCAGCTCCTGAAAATCACACACCTGCACCCTCATCTTGTGACCGCGACCTGGATGCACCTGGGAGAAATATGAAATACATACACCTCCTGGGTGGATCCTCGATGTCACGTTGATGGCCACATCAATTCATTTGTAAATCTATGCAATGGCAGGGATGCAGCACGAGAGCAGCAGCTGCAGACTGCATGATACCAGTCACCCATATGTCTGCAGCTGCTGAAAGTCATGACTGTTGAACTTCAACTCCACTTTAAAGGGCAATTCAGATTTTCATTTTTTCAAGGGAAAGTCCAGTTTAGTGGACTTTTTGTTCAGATAACAGATCAGGGGACCATATGGGTATGTTTGCCTTTCACACAGTCCTGCAGCATAGCACTGCATCCTGCTTCCACCATCACAGTATCTGAAGCTGGACCCCACACTTCTGGCAATGTACAAAGCTCAGCCGAGCCACCCATAGCGAATAATGGAAGCCTTGCTCCAGGATTGTACACCTCCACATGCGTGGAAGCCCAGCACCTGGCTTCAGCTACCAGACCCTGCATGAGGAAGTCTCCTTCCCCTCTGGCAGCCCTGATCAGAGGTTGGTGAGAAATCCACAAAATTTCTACAGGTTTTCTGGGGTTCTTTTTTAATGCAATACATTATAAATAGGGATAACAGTACCCCCCAAAGTTCGGGTCTAGCATGTTTAGCCAATTTAAATTAATGGAGACCCCAACTTTGGGTGGTGGCTGTGGCAAGGGGGTTGGTAGCCTCTTCCTAGGATCCTTTCGCTAGTCGGCGTTTGAAATCGTCCAGCAAGTGTCCTTACTCATGAGACCCAGCGCCCATCTTGCTGTAGCCCCGGCTGGGGCCAATTTTAAACACCAGCGCTGCTGACCAGGAAGAGGATCGCATGGCCAGGTAGGTTACACCAGCGCTTTCTGCTTAGGTGAAGCTGGTTGATGGGCTTCCTAGAACTTGCAAAGTGTGGTTCTGCCATCACCAATTATAAAACAAAATAAAGCGACAAACACATCTTGTGCTTTCAACTACGTTTATTCACATTCTTCATCATGTGTAGAGCACTTGTGGAAATTAACTTATAATAGCACATATCTATCTCAAACAAACCACTACTGCATTTAAAATTATTGCCATAGTCTACAGTTATAAAAATTGCATAATCAACCTCTCAATTGTAAAAACATGCTTGTAAATCAATTCTTTATGCAGTCAGAACACACAAACCATGTCTAAAGCCCAATTCGTTTTTATTTAAACTCTTCCTCAACCCTTGTTTGAGTAGTAGCTATAGTAACATGTCAGGAAAAATACAATTCTGTGATTACTCACCTGTAGAATTGGTATTATGAGTATACAGTACGTCCTGCTCCAAATCTGATACTTACAGTTAAGATATACTCCGCCAGATGGCGCTGGACTGCAGAGACATCGAAAATAGGCTCCTCCCGGCCCCTCAAATACCCGGGGACCTACCACAAATCCCCAGCATTGAAAAGCAGTTAACGAGAAGCCGGGAGAATTAATCCACCCAAACTATGAACAACAACAACGATAACAATCACCATACAGAGGATCCAAGATAATGCAAAGCCAAGGGTGGGTTGGAGCAGGACGTACTGTATACTCATAATACCAATTCTACAAGTGAGTAATCACAGAATTATTCTAAGTATACAGTACGTCCTGCTCCAAATATAATACTTACAATCGGGACATCCAATAGCAGTGTCCATAAAGTAGGGTGGGATCCCCAATGGTAACAGCAGACAGGTCATACCACTGAGCCTGGTAGTGTTGATCCATCAGAGTGAACCCGAGGAACCTTTGATGACCTGGGAACACAGGAATATGAAGATAAGCATCTTTGATTTCCACAGAAGTCATGAAATCCCCTTGGCGCAGGGAACTGATGGCAGAGCGTAGAGTTTCCATGCAAAAGCGCCTGCCCCTGACAAACTTGTTGAGGATCTTCAAGTCCAGGATGGGCCTGACTGAACTATCTTTTTTGGGTACTGTGAATAGGTTGGAATAAAAGCCCTTGCCTTTTTCTCTTAAGGGGACCTGGCAGATGACCCCCAGCTCCAGGAGGCCTTGCACTAGCTCCTGAGCTGACACAGGGTCCTGAGGAATCCGGGATCTGATGAATCTTGGGAGGGGGAGAGGCAGCAAACTCCAACTTGTAACTGGAGGACACTACCTCCTGAATCCACCGGTCTGAGACATGAAGCCTCCAGACGTGAGCGAAGTGCTGCAGCCGCCCCACCACCCGGATGGGTGAGGGCGCCCATCATGCCTGACGGGGCTTGGGAGAGGATTTTGCTTTGGGACCCCAGGAGGAGCCAGGACGTCCACGTCCTCTGCCACTACCCCAGAAATCTCCCCGGGCCCCAGGAAAGGAAACCCCCCTTCCCTGTCTTGGACCACGGTAAGGGGAGGAGAAGGAACCCTGACCCCGAAAGGGCCGAGATTGCTGCCTGCGCTGGGGTAACCTGCCTTAGCAAAAAGGTCCAGGCGGTCCCCAAACAGGTGCAGTCCTTTAAAGGAAAACCCAGTGAGGGCCTTCTTGGCAGCGTTGTCAGCAGCCCACTGGCACAGCCAAACCGAGCGGCGTATATCCACCACGAGGGCAGAAGTCCTGGTACACGTTCTGATGGTGTCATCCAATGCTGAGAGGACAAAATTTACAAAAACATCACAACTGGAGAGTGCATTAAAGACCTCACAAGACAAATCATCAGGGGCACTATCAAGCATATTTCTGATAAGGGTTCTAGTGGCCACAGCAGTAATGGCAGAGGCACAGACCGGGCGCAGCGCCGTCCCCGCACATGCAAAGGCGTGGGATGCCAGCTGGTCAATGCGCCGGTCCTCAGCATCCCGCAGGGTAGTAGAGTCAGGGGAATGCATGACAGAGGTGTTCGATAGCCCTAGGATCGGGGCATCCACCTCGGGGGGGGGGGGGGGTGACCAACATTTAACCACCTCAGCAGGAAAGGGATACTTCCTATCCCAACTTTTTGGAACCCTGGGAAGTTTACTGGGGCGCTCCCATTCCTTGAGCACAAGGTTATGGAAATGTGCCTGCTCGGGAAATTCCAAACGTGATTTTGCTGTATGGAAAAGCTCCCCTCTTTGCCTGGGAGCCTCAACAGGGAGAGAGATAGACAAAACCTCAAGGTCTGGGTCAATAATCTGTCAGTGTCATCCGGGGCCCAGGGGTCAGAGCCAGAATCGTCATGACCCCTTGGTCTCTCATCAGATGAGCCTGAATCAGAAAAGAGCTCCCCTTCATCAGACGGGGTATAGCCACACAGATTCCAAAACTCCTCGGTTCCCATAGGGAAAACAGTGACATTAAGCGTCAAGTGCCGCTTCTTAGCAGGGGCCTTACGCGCTAAGGACTTTGCAATCAACTGTTGAACAGTAGCCAGTCTAGAAGACACATCAGGCTGAGAATCCCCGCTAGTCTGCAACTCAGTAGGAGTGAGGTTTAAGCTTGGGGGAGTAGGCGAAGTGAAACGAGGTGCAAACACTGGCAGGCCAGATTGCAATGCAAGCACCTGCTCAGCACAGGTTACACAGACCCGCGCCTTGTCAGCGTCAGCATGAGGCTGCTCACACACTACACACAGCTGGTCTGGTCCCGAAGGAACCCGGTCACAATATCCTGGGATGCCTCCATATGGTGATTTTAGCGGCGCTATACGCCGATAGGGAATAACGCTATATAGCAACCCTGGAGGCCCCAAAAACCCGCTAGGGAAGTGGGAGTATTATTTTTACAAGGCCTACAAGTTATATACTAATACAGGGCCGGGAGAAGCCAAAAAGGGTTCGCCCCGCCTGAAAGACATAAGCAGACAAGACCTGTACGCACACAGTAACAAAAGTGAAAGATATAAAGCTGCCCGCGAGGGAACTTACGGACCGCGGTAGGTAGGGGTCCGTCGCGCATGGGCCAATCAAGCAGGATAAAGATGGCGTCGGTATACCTCGAGGGGCGAGCCGGTAACGATGATGCGGAGACGGTCCCCGCCCCCCCCCCCCCCGAACAGCGCAAAGCCAGAACGTGCAAGCAGCCAATGATGGCGCAACCACGCCTGAGGTAATGCCGCCGCCAAGCGCGGAACAAGTCAGCGCGCGGCAGCAATTTTAAAAAGGCCAGTAAAGACAAGTCAGCGCGGTGGCTGACACAAGACTAAACAGCATGGAAAAAGAGAGTGTAAAACACAGAATGCATAGCATACATATTTACACCCCCCCCCACCTCTTTTCCCCCGAAGGCTACAAGGAGGATGAGGGAGGACAGCGGGCACTTAAACAAGGCCCACCAATGGGCAGGGGCAAGGGGGCACTAGTGTGGGAGGGGCATCCCATAGAGGCTCACCATAAGCCTGAACCGCCTACCCTTTGTTGGGGGATTGCGGTGGAGCAGCGCTCCTAAGCACCTAACAGCGGTGCTGCCTACCATCACCCGACCAGCGCAGCCAAGGCTGGGAGGCATATTACTAGTGGAATGGGTGGGAATAGTCTTACAGGGCCGCGGGCTATTAGCCCCGCTCACCTGCGAGTAGAGAGCCATTTCTCGTCCTTCGCGGCCAGACTGCAGAGAATTTCTGGGGATTTGTGGGAGGTCCCCGGGTATTTGAGGGGCCGGGAGGAGCCTATTTTCGATGTCTCTGCAGTCCAGCGCCATCTGGCGGAGTATAACCCGATTGTAAGTATTATATTTGGAGCAGGACGTACTGTATACTTAGAATACAATCACCTCTCCCAGCATTCAGCCAGTAGCCACCACCTGCTGCTAGATCAAGGGATAGGTGAGTATTTCTAACCTTCAAACTGTAGAGACTAACATTCAGAAGTCCACACATTACTAAACAGCTTGTTTATTTCAAGTAAAATTATATTTCTTTGAATGGTCAGGTCATTCGGTAAAACAGTGTAAAAGTAGAAGTATATATATACATGCAAGACTAGAAGAAGCAAGATATGCTGGTGATCAGTTAGATGTTCTTTGGTTACAAAAAATAAGGCTGTGCTAGAAAAAGTACATGTACACCCCAATTCTACCCCCCTCACACACACCATATGCTTACCTGCCTTAGTGCTCCTCTACCTAGGTGGCCTGCAGATGTTTGACGCTCAGCCAATGGGAAGTATTCCTATTACCTGAGATTTGTTTGAGAGCTGGATGGTCATGCTAATGCTATGAAGTCATCACCTGGCCCAACCAATTATCAATACCCAGCTAGGGGTCAGATTCTCATTCTTAACCGATTCTTGTCCATCACAAATCTCTACGTCAAGTGCACTTTAAATGATCACACATCTACTGGTTGGAGCTTGTATGAACCCTGCATTACATCCCACAATGCAGTTCAGATCTCTTGGTTACTTATCACTGGAATATCGCTACCTTGCAATTTGGAATGACTGGGGAGAAAGCCTAGTTAATAAAAATACCATACACTTATAGTGCACTGGGCCAGATTAGATCCAACATACAGGTACCAGGTAGAGTATTCTTTAAAGGAGTAAATCTACCAAAACCACAAATGACTTATTGAAATGTAACCCTTCCCATCACAAGTCTAGCAGAATGGAAGGATATTCTAAAAATGTCCTTGTGGTCATTTGACCACTTTATCAGAACTGCGACAGAATCCTTCTTCCAGTCACTTAAAGGTCACCAAATCTGACCCACTGAAAAAAACTCACATATATACACATTTTAATGCATAGTTACTATTTCCGGCATTTATTTTTAACCATCCTTCCTAAAAAAAAAAAAGTTACATACACCCTGACCTTTTCTATACAAGGTCTGAACAGCCTATTGATTCCAATAGGAGCCTGTCAGGTACTGCACTCAAGCCCTCACAGTGACAGGCTTACTTCAAAAGGGTCTATAAATAGAGAATAGATTTCTCCCCCAGAACAGCTCCTGGCCAGTCCGGTGCTTAGAAGCCCCATGGTTTCTGAGTTCCTCACATCACTCATAGGGACCCCCCCCCCCCTTTCCGCTGCAAACTGCAGTGGAGGGGTGTGGCAAGCAGTGATTTGCCACCCTCCCTTCATTGCACAGGCACTATTCAAGGCACGGGGGGGGGGGGTATTGGTTGTGTGGTCAAGGAACTCCTGGAAGCTGCTCTTGCCGCAGGACTTTTCAGAAACCTGGAGGTTTCTGAACTTTGGATCGGTCAGGAGCTGCTGCGGGGAAGACAGGGTGAATACCTTTTGTCTTTTTATCTAGGATTTAAAGACCCTTTAAAGTGGACCAACACCCGATGCTGATCAGCCTGGGAATCTATAAGCAGGGGGCGCACCCGCTCGCTTTTCCGGCGACGGACGTCGCTTGTCCGTCGACGGAGATTAGCTGCAGCGGTCACGTGGGAGCGGGGACAGGTGAGTTTTTGGGGCTTTCTGGGGGGTTTCACACAGCAGTGCACCCCCGATCGGGGTGCCCCACCGAAGTGGACCAAAACCCAGGATAGTCAAAATCCTTGGTGTTGGTCCACTTTAAGCCACTTAAGGTGGCAGGACAAGGCTTTTAGATGACACTTCTGAGGCCACTGGAAATACAGGTAGCATTTTAAGTGCTTACTGAAGAAGTGGAGAAGGCTTGGGGTTATAATGCTAAAAGGAATGTGCAAATCATCTTTTACAGGGAAAAAGATTTATAGAATCATCATTGCTATCCTGGTTATGCAGTACCAATTTAATGATAATTATGAAGTAACATGGCCATGAAAACATTTATATTCATTTCCTTCTATTGTTAGCAATACTAATTACTGTAACTACTGTACTTATAAAGCTCAAGAACTATGAAAAAGTTCCTTGTGTTCACACAACATGGTTATTATGTTTTTTTAACTGAACACACTTCAATAAATCTACATAGCGTTGGCTATAATTGAAATTACAAGGTAGGCAATAAAAATGTTTTTCTCCTTAAACATACAGTACCAAAAGATATTTGTGCTGAATTCCTACTTGACTTCTGACTTGGTTACACTAAAACTACAAATTGACTCCAGCAGCCCTACAATCTGATGATCTAAAATAATTTCCTATAAGGTCTAAGTAAGGCAGATAAAAATAGAGCATTGTTGTTTTCCCATCAGGGGGCACCCTGAATCTATGGTCTCTCTAGTGCAGGGGTACTCAACCACTTCTTGTAAAGGTCCATATAGAGGCATCAGGTGAGAGGTAAAGGTCCGAGCAGGGTTTGTCGGATGGGGGGGGGGGGGGGGGTGGATAGTCAGAAATCAGCGCACTGGGGGGGGGGGGGGGCTATAGATTCCACAGGCTGGGATGGATGGGGCAGAGCTGAGGGGATAGGGATGGATAGAGCAAAGCTGGGGAGGGCAGGAATGGATGGGGCAGAGATGCCGGGGCAGGGATGAATGGGGCTTAGCTGAGGGGACGGGTGGGGATGTGACGGATGGGACAACGCTGGGGGGCAGGAATGTATGGGGCAAAGCTGGGAGGCAGGAATAGATGGGGCAGAGATGGCGAGACAGGGATGGATGGCGCAGGGATGGATAGGGCTGAGCTGAGGAAGCAGGACAGGATTGGATGGAGCAAAGAGACAGAGAAACAAAGTTTGTGTGCACCTTGCAATGCCACTTCCCGCCCGTGCAGTACTTCATATTGCAATGCTAGGTGACAGGCAGCAGAGTCATGACACTGGCAGGGAGACTAAGCGCTGAGCACAGCAACACAGAAACAATTGAGTGCAGGGCTGTCAGGGCAGGGGTCCAGAAATCTGGCGCCGAGGTCCGCATTCGGACCCCGGTCCGCCAGTTGAGTACCGCTGCTCTAGTGAGTATTGGTCATTGTTATGAGACCTCAATAAAGAAGATCATTTAAAGTAACCATGGAGTTACCACAAGGCAAATACTATGCAACCTTTGCCTATACATACCTGCTGTAGCTGGCCATCAACAGTATGATTTGTTTAATGAATTTCTGCCAAAGTTCAACACCTTTATGGAACATTTCGAACATTCTGAATGTCCATTGTTCAACCCTAATTTTAGACGCTTGGAGGTATCTGCATATAATCTTATTTTCTATGACATGATTATGAACACACACACACACCCATGACCCGTAAAACATGTTCAAAGCCAAATTATTATTTGCTTTAAGACCAGGGCAAGTTGGATGAAAACATTGTTTTGAAGAGGCACAACATTTTGAAATTTTCACTCTTCATGGCTTTGTTCCTCATTTCTGGGACATGCGTTGTGAAATTAATGAAAAGGGGAATCTGAAAGTGATTACAGGGGTTTCACACATTGGGGAAGCCCAAATCAGAATGAGCATCAGTTGAGGAAGGGATTTACTTTTGAGAAAATTCATTCACGTGGAATATTCTTTTACATTAACTTTATCTAGTAGACATTGTAAATACCTGTAATAAGACTGTATATAAAATATAGTGATTTTTACAGAATTTAGTACAACAAAATGGACTAAATTTTTTGAGACCTTCCTCTGGATCTACTAGCACTATGTCATTGCCATTTTCCTATTACCCATGCTTCATAAGAGTACAGCAAAAGGTTTGTGGAGTGTGACTTATACCAAGGTAGCATTTTAGAACTCACCTAGTAAAACAATGATTAATTAGGCTTAAAAGATAAAAATCCATATAAACATACTAGATAGTGAAAGGAGGAGCTAGCGCTACACCCCAACAGTTAAAAAAAACTGTTGAACTTGTGCTTTTCTTCCTGCTGGTATTAATACAATTCAGGGAGTGACAGATTTGTGAGTGTATCATTCCACTTTTACAGAGGTGATCTGCTCCATTAGAACAACTGTCTTATGAGCTAGCCTGTTGGAAAAAGTAGCATTAATGAGAACTATGGTCAGAAAAGGTCCCTCTTTAATATGCAGTAGCGGGGCAGCCCGCTGTACATCGCACTGTAAAAAACAAAAAACGCCCTGGTACTTACCTCTTCTGGCTCCCTCTATGGCTGCCATGAAGCAGCTTGCACACGCAGCGCCAACCACGCCAATAGGCTCGGCCACCGGCATATTAAAAGCAGAACTACAGTCAAAAATGACTGTAGTTCCAAAGTACTACTTAGCAGCGGGGCAGCACGACCTGTGGTGACACTCCCACGTGACCACGAGCAGCGCGGCCATTCTAATAGCCTGTGCCACGGCCTCTACAGAAACTTGTGGGCCTCTTCTGTGGAGGCCATGGCGCAGCAGAGAATCACGTGGGAGCGTCACCGCAAGTAGTCTATCAACACTGGCCATGATTTTGATAAGCTGAGCTGTAGCCGCCACAGAACAGGCCCGACAGTGGCGAGTATTCCGGCACCCAGTTTCTTGTTTTTACGGCGGAAATACGTAGCTAGTAACTAGTACTGCGGAACTACAGTTTTTGACTGTTCCACTTTAAAGAGGGACTATGGTCATTTCTGACTGTAGTTCCTCTTTAACCAGTCTAAGCTTTTCACTTACCTCACCCTCGTTCCAAAGGCACACATGCGAGCTCTCATCCAGTGAGAGCCGTCTGCCATGACTATGTAATTTGGCAAACAGCTCTGATTGACTAGATTGGGGACTGCGCGCTGCCGTCAGGATGCAGCAACACCCGCTCCCCATTGAGAACAATGGGAGACGTTTGCCGAAAGAAATAGTCAAGCAAGATGGCTCTCATTGGAGGAGAGCCTGCGCATGCACCATTGGAGCGGGAGAAGAAGTGTTTACAGGCACCCCAGGGGTTTCACACAGCTGGGCATCCTGATTTAGGATGCCCCAGGGGGAAGTCAGCTGCCGGCTGGCCAGGACCAACTCGGGTGGGGTTTGTTCTACTTTAATTTAAAATCTAAAATCCACACAGCAGGTAAATTAGTGTTTTATTTTGAGGGTGTTGGTAGTGTTTCACGCGGTTATGTATACTGGGGAGGAGGTCTCACTGGTCTAAATGGTGGTGAAAAATGGATTGCTAATCTCTGCTGAATATTCAAGGTAGAAAAGTACTATTAACCTCTATTTCCCTTTAATATAATCACTCCTGAGATTTATAGTGCAAACACTGCTGCTTCCTGCAGCTTTGCTTATTTTTAGATAAGGGGAAAGAGATCAGCGACAGGCAGCCAAGTGTTGTGGACAGAGATAGATCCGGAGTGGCCTGGTAACTGGTGCGCGGCAGCGCTTCATCATGGAAAACATGTACAGCAACACACGGGAAGAGTGCAAGGTGTGCTGCCGAATGACAGAGGTAAAGAACATGTGCTGCGTCTTTTGAGGGTTGCACCAGGCAGCCACAGACACCTGATTGCTTTGTAAGATAATAAAGTCAAACAAATCATGAGGTTATACAAATATCAAACAAAAAATAGTGTTTTCTCTACAAACATCACAGCGCGAGAATAAAAATCTGCCACTTAAGTAGACACCGTGTGTGAGATTTCATATCAAAATCAGACAAGACAATAAGAAAATGGCGTGTTAGAAAAAGGTCAATTTGCAATCCTAAAAATATCTATTGGGTTTCAGTGCTGTAAAGTCAGCCAGATCTGTGGAAAAGCTTATACACGAGTGGTCAATTCATTGTAAAGCAGCACCATATTCATCCAGCCTATCAGTGAAACACAAAGGGAGTCTTGGAGGTGGTGTTGGGATAGGAGCTTCCTACATGGAATGTCACTGCAAAGATTTCAAGCCTCAGAATTGAAAGTCAAGCAAGATCCATGTAGCCCGAAGCAACCTATCAGATCCTTCCTTTCATGCTATTAGTGTGGCATCTGGTTTCTATGGGTGTCCATCATTTTGCCTAATATATCCTACTGATTTCATTAGCCCTTTGTTTTTGTTCAGCCTTCAAAGATACAGGCAAAGAATGATTACAGTTCTGCATTTTCATACATAATGGTCTTGCCTTAGAAATGCAGTCTAATCATTGGCTGTTTCTGCTTCTGCTGGCCCTCTAATCAGCCGCCTGATCCCCCTCTTTCCTGCTGGGCCTTTTGGCTTTGCAAAATTTTGCTTGTGGGCATGTTGCTTCGGGTGGACCTCATCATACAAGAATTCGGAAGTCAGCTCATTTCCATTGTCAATTTCAATCTGTAAAAAAAAAAAAAAAAGGCCATTGCTTAAAACCATGTAAGTAGTATAGAAATTAAAAAAAAAATCTGGTGGGAAAATTTTTTTTTCCAGGTAAAGACATAAATCACCGGTGATGCATGAAGGAGCATCGTATGTCCAGGAGACCATTATAGTTGTGTCTGTTTGAATTTGGTGGTACCAGTAGTTTCTCCCACCCTTTCGTTATTGTAATCAGTGTGTGGTACAGCACTGCCCATGTGGTTAAACTGTACAAAATGTAAGGAGGGTACAAAGAGATACAGCTTAAATGCCAGCCACTATTGTGGAAACCGGGGTACCGGTAGCTGGTAAAACCTTAGCCTGAACACAATAGATATGCACTATATGTATTTACAACTATAAGATCTGCTCCACAATTTCGAAAGTAAAATGTACTGGTAAGCTATGAATATGGCATTTTACTACAGAAATGAATGGTTGGCAACGACAGTCGGTTTCTGAACACAAATGTACAAAACTACAGCGTTCTCAACTCGCCTTCTTGCCACTCCTGGATCAGCAATTGTCCTCCTGCATCTGATCATCCTCTAGCAGCTCTAGTTCCGACTGACTGCAGGACGATGATCAGATGCAGGACACTGCGGCACGGGAACACTGGTAAGGTAACCTCACCTGGGATCAAGTGGGATTGACTTGTAACCCTCTGCCAGATTGCCTGTTAAAGGGATTGGGGGGGTTGCCACATTGCCTGTTATAGGGATTGGGGGGGGGGGGGGTTGCCACATTGCCTGTTATAGAGGGTTGGGAGGATTCTGCACCACTGCTTCTGGGGGGGGGGGGGGGGGTTTGCACACTGCCTGTTATAAAGGAATTGAGCGGTGGGGGGGAGATTCTGCATACTGCCTGTTATAGGGGGATTCTGCCCATTATAGGGGATTGGGGGGCAGGCGGTTTTTCCACATTGCTTGCTTTAGGGGATTGGGGGAGGGATTCTGCACACTGTTGGGGTGCGTCTTATGGAAAAAAAAAATATTGTATATAGCCACAACATAGTGCATGTTTTTGTACTGCTTTAAATTAGTGTTTTGTTCTGGAGGGTATATAGCATTTTGATACTATAGACTTTATTACGCTGTGCCAAGAAGTTGCATGCAGCACAGCGCAGCATGGCACATAGTGGCCCATAGAAAACAATAGGCATCATTCATTCCATATTTGTAGTGTAGGCCAGTGCAAGAAGAAAAAAAACATTTTTAGGAAAAAAGGCCCTACAGCATAAGTAATTGTGTGTTCATGTAGAAACAAAATCTAACTTCCAGATTAAATATACACAAACAAAATGTAATACTGACAAGACATTTCGCTAAAGTTACCAAGAGAGGAAAATACCTTTCTGGCTATTTCCATCATCAGTCGGCTTTCAACAATATATAGCAAAGGATTTTTACAGCTGGAATACAGCATTCGTTCTCGTATGCTGCAGTTATAGCCAGGCATAGAATAAATGAACACTACAAAAAAAAAAAATACAGGATTCACATTTAACATCTAATATTTGTCTGCAAAGCATAGCGTGGCATTTTTTACCAAGACAGCAGAAACTTTTAAACTATATCAGTAAAGACAGTGTCAGACTGAAGTACACTGGGCCCACTATAGGAAATCATTCTTGGGGTCCACCTTCTGGCTATATAGACATTTCACAAGACTATTTTTAATCAAGTTGGCGAACACATAAATCACAATGTTATTAATTAACTTTACTGAATAAAAAGAAACTCACAGAACACCCCAGGCTAAGCAAAAACACTGTTGGTCTTCAACTTCCTGTACTGGTGGCCTGGGGCCAACCAGGGGGTCTTCTGGTGGGCCAGTCTGACAAGGCGTAAAGAGACTGCTAATTCTAAGCAAAGCATTTCTTGTGCCAGACTTGGTAAAATTACCCAGTACACCCGAAACAGATGCTTTGTTTTACAATTATCTCTCATCTCTACTGTGGTAAAAAATGAAGGCACTTGCTATAGCCAACTACAATCGCTCTGATATACTTGGTTATGTAGACAAATCATCCAACACAAAAGGGGCACACAAAAATAATAGCTGTACCATGTACCTATAGAATCCAGATAATCTCCTTCATGGGAATGCTTGTAGAGAAAGAAGTGGTACCGAGCAGCATCATTTGGAATTCTTTTAGGTAGATCCTTCACTTCTGTGTTTGCCGTATTTGCCAAAACAATAACTTCATTTTTTATATCTATTTTCTGTAAGTGATAAATGCAATACAATTCTGTGATTACTCACCTGTAGAATTGGTATTATACATATACAGCATTCCTGTTTCAGAATATTCCTTACTCCTGGGTAATGCATCCACAAAATGGCGCTGGACTGCAGAAAACAGCTTGTGGCTCCTCCCGGCCCTATATAAGTCAGGAATCTCCCACAAATTCCCCAGTATTGACAAGCAGTAAACAAGAAGCCCGGGAGAACAATAATAACCAGAATTCAAAAATGAACATATGAACAATCACCATACAGAAGTAAATAAGAATAATGATAACAAGGGTGGGATGGAACAGGATGTGCTGTATACGTATAATACCAATTCTACAGGTGAGTAATCACAGAATTGTATTATTCTAAGTATAGAGCACGTCCTGTTCCAGAATATTCCTTACTCCTGGGACATCCAATAGCAGTGTCCGTAAGGTAGGGTGGGATCCCCAAAAGGTAACAGCGGGCAGTTTCAACCACTGCTGCCTGCAGAACTTTGCGACCAAAAGCAGTATCAGCTGAGGCCCTAACATCAACCTTGTAAAACTTAGAAAAAGTATGAACAGAAGACCATGTAGCGGCCTTACAAACTTGTTCAACAGAAGCTTGGTGCTGAAAGGGCGAGGAGGCACCAATAGCACGAGTAGAATGAGCAGTAAGGCGGAAGGGAGGCTCCTTCCCCTTAGCAGAATAGGCCTGTACCACAGCCTGATGGATCCACTTGCTGATAGTGGACTTAGCCGGAGCCAGACCCTTCTTAGGTCCAGACGGGAGCACAAAAAGAGCATCAGTCTTCCTGAAGGATTCAGTAGCCAACAAATAGAACTTCAGAGTCCTGACCACATCCAGGGAGTGCAAAACCCGCTCCTTAGGGTTACTAGGATTAGGGCATAGAGAAGGCAAAACAATGTCCTGATTGAGATGAAAAGCAGACACAACCTTAGGCAGAAAATCTGGCATAAAACGAAACACCACCTTGTCCTGGTGTCTTTCAAAGTAAGGGGGTTTGATGGAAAGCGCTGCCAACTCAGAAACACGCCTAACAGAAGTGATAGCCACCAAAAAGACTACCTTAAGAGTCAAAATGGACAAAGGGGCCTCACGCAAAGGCTCAAAGGGAGACCCCTGCAAGGCAGATAAGACCAAGTTCAAATCCCAGACTGGTAACATAGGCTTACGTGGAGGACGCACGCGAGTAACGCCCTGGAAGAAGGTCTTAACCAGACGATGGTGAGCAAAGGATCTTTGGAAGAAAATGGCCATAGCAGAAACATGACCTTTAAGGGTACTAAGTTGAAGACCCAAATCTAAACCATGTTGCAGGAATTCCAGAATCCTAGGGATAGAAAACACCCAACAGGGAAGCGACTTAGACTCACACCAGTCAATGTAAGCATGCCAGACCCTATAGTAGATGAATGACGAGGACTTCTTCCTAGCCCGAATCATGGTATCAACAACAGAGTCAGGCAGCCCCTTTTCCATCAAGATGGAGGTTTCAGCAGCCAGGCCGTTAAAGCCAGCATTTGTAAATTGGGATGGCGTAGCTGTCCCTGAGTGAGCAGGTCTGGATCCTTGGGCAGAGCATACTGATCTACTGCCAACTGCCAGAATGCTTGGCACCCCTTCCTGAGCAATCTTGCGCAGCACCTTGCCCAGCAGAGGAAAAGGAGGAAACACGTAGAGAAGCTGAAAGCTCTTCCAAGACATTGCTAGTGCATCCATGGCCAAGGCCAGAGGGTCCTGGGACAGAGAGACAAAGACTGGAAGCTTGTGATTGTGATGGGACGCAAAGAGATCCACATCTGGCTGACCCCAGCGGTGTCACAGAGAGCGAAACACCCTACTGCTGAGGGACAAGAGGTCCCGCTGCTGAGGGAGTCTGCCTCCAGATTTTCCACCCCCGGGATGTACACAGCTGAGATGCAGGGAACATTCTCCTCCGCCCAAGACAGTATCAGGGACACTTCCTTGAGGGCCCTCTTGCTCCGGTCCCTCCTTGATGATTGATGTAGGCAATCGCCGTCTGGTTGTGCGAGCGGACCTGAACCGCCCGACCCCGAAGGTGTGCAGTCAATTGGGCAAGAACCAACCTTATCGCCCTCAATTCCAGAATGTTAATAGGGGTGTGAGCCTCCTGAGGGCCCCACTGACCCTGGAATTTCAGGGATTTCCAGAAGCCCCCCAACCTGTCAGACTGGCATCTGTGGTGACTGTCTCCCAGCACGGGGCCAGAAAGGATCTGCCCACCAACAGCTTTCTTGAGTCCAGCCACCACGAGAGAGACTGTCTGGCCAGAGGGGACAGAACCAACACCTGATCCAGGGATCGAGGGTCCCGATCCCAAACTGACAAGAGGTGAAGTTGAAGAGGTCTCAAGTGAAACTGGGCGTATGGAACGACCTCAAAGCAGGACACCATCAGGCCCACCAGCTGCATCCCCTGCTGGATGGAGGGATGAGAGCAAGACATAAGGAACCTGGCTTGGGCCTGAAGACTCTCCACCTTCTGCTGAGGGAGAAAAATCTTGACCTGGGATGTATCCAGAGTCATACCCAGAAAGGACCTCACCATTGACGGTGACAGGAAAGACTTGGGATGGTTGATCACCCAGCCGAAGGACTCCAGTGTGGACACCACCAGCTGAGTATCCAGCTCGGCCTGCTGCAGGGACTGAGACGTGATGAGAATGTCATCTAAGTAAGGAAGGATGCGAATGCCCTGAGATCTCAGCAGAGCCAGTACGCCCGCTAGCACCTTGGTGAATACCCTGGGAGCCGAGGTGATACCGAAAGGCAAGGCCACAAATTGATAGTGCTGATCCTCCAGAGCGAACCTGAGGAATCTCTGATGACCTGGAAAGATTGGTACATGAAGGTAAGCATCCTTGATGTCATGAAGTCCCCTGGGCGTAGTGAATTGACAGCTGAGCGCAGAGTCTCCATGCAAAAGTGTTTGAATCTGACAAATCTGTTGAGGCACTTTAAATCCAGGATAGGTCTGATGGACCCGTCTTTTTGGGAACTGTGAAAAGATTGGAATAGTAGCCTCTGCCCCTTTCCCTCAAAGGCACCTGGCAGATGACCCCCAACTCCAGAAGGTTTTGGACAGCAAGGCACAGACCCTGAGTTAACAGGGGGTTTTGAGCGATCCAGGATTGGATACATTTTGGGGGAGGCCAGGCTGCAAACTCTATCTTGTAACCGGAGGACACTACCTCCTGAATCCACCGGTCTGAGAAGTGAAGCCTCCAGACGTGAGCAAAGAGCCAAAGTCGTCCCCCTACCCGGATGGGTGAGGGCGCCCCTTCATGCCTGAGGAGGCTTGGGTGAGGATTTTGGCTTGGGACCCCAGGAGAGGCCAGGAGGGCCACGTCCTCTGTGCCTTCCCCAGTGATCCCCGCAGGCCCCAGTAAAGGAGACTCCAGGGCTAGTTCTGGAACCACGGAAGGATGGGAGAAAGGCACCCATCCACCGAAAGGACCGGGACGGCCTCCTACGTTGTGGCGACCTACCGCCCCTGGCAAACTAATCCAAGCGTTCACCAAAGAGGCGGAGGCCCTTGAAAGGGAAACCAGTGAGAGCCTTCTTAGCAGCATTATCAGCTACCCACTGACGTAGCCAGACAAAGCGGCGTATAGCCACCAACACGGCAGAAGTCCTACCACACATTCTGATGGCATCATCCATGGCAGACAGAAGATATGCAACAAATTCATAGCAAAGCAGGAGAGATCTATATTCTTCTCCTCCCGCGTTGTCAGAGGCCCCCTCTAGGAGACTCTTAAAGTGGACCAACACCCTGGGGTGATCGGCCCGGGAATCTATAAGATTCCCGGGCCGATCACCCCCCTCACCGCGGGACATCCGAGATCGGGATGTCCCGCGGTGAGGAACCCCCCCGAAAACCCCCCAAAAACTCACCGCCGCCGCCGCCTCCCGCGCGCACGGCTAGAGGGGCGCGCGGGAGGCGGCGGCGGCGGTGAGTTTTTGAATGGCCGTTTGTGAATGGCCGGCGCGGGCGCGCGCGCTGTCAGAGGGAGGTGCGGGAGGCGGCAGCGGACGCGCTGGCTTGTCCGTCGCTGTCAGCGCTTGTCCGTCGCTGTCACCCGGCCACGTGGGAGCGTTTTGAGGTGAGTATTGGGGTGTTTCTGGGGGGTTTTACACAGCGGGGCACCCCTAATCGGGGTACCCCCCTGAAGTGGACCAAAACCCAGGATAGTCAAAATCCTGGGTGTTGGTCCACTTTAAGGAAACCCTTAATAGCAATAGCTGTAATGGCAGAGGCACAAACTGGGCGTAGCGCGGTCCCCACACAGGCGAAAGCATGGCAAGCCAGTTGGTCCATGCGCCGGTCCTCACCATCCCTCAGGGTAGTAGTGTCAGGAGAATGCATGCCAGATGTATTGGACAGCCCCAGAACGGGCGCATCCACCTCGGGAGGACATGACCAATGCGTAATCACATCAGCAGGAAAGGGATACCTCTTGTCCCAACTCTTGGGCATCCCTGGCAGCTTGCTAGGCCGCTCCCATTCTTTGATCACCAGATTATTAAAGTGAGACTGCTCCGGGAATTCCAAAACGTGGTTTAACCGTATGAAAAAGCTCACCCTGCTGCTGTGGGGAAGATACAGAGCACTTCAAAAATATGAGCCAAAAGCCTGTCAGTGTCATCTGAGGACCATGGATCTTCCCCAAAGGGAGACCCTGTACCACCATAAACCCTAGGCTGCTCCTCAGATGATTCTGAATCAGAGAACAATTCCCCCTCCTCCAGGGGGGAATAACCAGTAGGCTCAAAAATTTCCTCAGCTTCCATAGGAAAGAGGGAAACAGCGGGAGATATAAATGCCGCTTCTTAGCAGAAGCCTTACGCAAGGCAGACCCAGCAATATGTTTTTCAATGGTGGCCATCCGTGCAGCCAAATCAAGCTGAGACTCCCCGCTAGTATACTCCTCGCAGGGGGTCAGATGTAAACGTGGGGGGGTAGGCGAAGCTCGAGGGGGCGCAGGCCTAGCAACAGGTAACCCAGACTGCAGTGCAATGACCTGCTGGGTGCAGGATACACATACCCTGACATCATCACCGATTGGGGTTATCCCACACGCAACACATAGCCGGGCTTGTCCCGAAGGAACCCCAGGCCCATTATCCCCAGAAGCCTCCATATGGTGATTTGAATGGCACAGTACGCCAGGAAGGGTTAACGCTAAGTAGCTACCCGGGATGCCCCAATAAACCGCTAGGGAAGTGGGAGATAATGAGGGGGGAAGGCCGGGAGAAACCACAGGACCGAAGCTTTAACCCGCCTGAAAGACATAATCAAACATTCCCATGAAAATAAGGCATAAGAAAAAAACAGACAAAGATCACCTCACCGGGGGCACTCACAGACTGCAAGGAGCCAGCAGCAACAGCAAGAAGACAAAATGGCGTCCACAAGCTCGAGGGGCGGGCCGTGGAGACATGAGGTAAAATGCATCATCCACAGAGCCCGCCCCCCCGAAGAGCGCGAAGCGCTCCCACGTGATCCGGCCGGCCAGTAGCGACCCGGCAGCTCTGAGGTGAATGGGGTTGCCAGCCGCAGAGCGCAGTACAAAGTAACAAGACACAACACATGTCAACCACTACACAAACCCCCTAACCCCCCGGAGATCTCCCAAGGGGAGAGTGAGGGAGGATAACGGCAGAATTCCCAGGGAGAAACGGCGCCCAGGGACTAATATGAGGGGTGGAGGGGGAAATGTGAATAGGGTTTAACTGCACAGGATAAACCTGGCAAAACCCATGAGGCAGTGGGGGCATCCCAAAAGGCTCACCATTAGCCTAAACCGCCTACCCTGTTAGAGCAGGGACTGCGGTAGGAGCCTAGCTCCTCAGCACCATAGTGCTTTAATAGCCTACCTTCACCAAATCTTATCAGTCGAGGCTGGGAGGCAGTAAATGGGACGGAACAGGTGGGAACAGTCCTGCAGGGCCACACGCAATAAGCCCCGCTCACCTGCGCCACAAGAGAGCTATCTTCTCAGCGCAAACTGCAGAAAGAAACTGGGGAATTTGTGGGAGGTCCCTGACTTATATAGGCCCGGGAGGAGCCACAAGCTGTTTTCTGCAGTCCAGCGCCATCTTGTGGATGTATTACCCAGGAGTAAGGAATATTCTGGAACAGGACGTGCTGTATACTTAGAATATGTATAAGCGGTTAGGTGCTTAAAGTGGATCTAAACCATCAGTGCCATCCTGTCCTCAGTCCCATCAGGGTCATACAGGTCTATTACAGTTGTATTGTTTGTGTTAGAGCCAGGACACTATATGTAGTACTAGTTTTGTATTACAGCAGCATCAGAGTGTAACATAATACAAACAACTATATGTGTGACATATCCATCCTGGGTTTCTTCCTTGCATTTAAGATATGCAATAAGGCAGCAGTGTGTGTGTGCAAATGTCAGCTTGCAACTCAAACCTGGTTTAACCTCATGTGTACTGTCCTGCTAAAAGCAAGTGAACATTCCCGACTGACACCTAATTGATGATGTGCTGTATACTGCTATACTGCAAGCAAGCGCATGGACCAACTGGCTTGCAGTATACAGTACATAATCATTTAGGTGCCAGTACAAGCCATTCCCATCTGTCCCAGGACTGTTGGCTGCCTTTACAGTACTATACATGCTCATAGACTGGAAACACTACACAAAACATTCCTAAAAAGACAACAATATGTAAAGTTTATGTTCATAATTTATAGATCGTAAAAATAATTTTGGCTTGTTTGCTGTGCTGCATTGCCAGCATTTATTATATTATATATATATATATATATATACACACACTAAAAGATTCCACTTTAACTTTGAATTAAACTAATATTTAGTGGAATTGTCCTTGTTTTTAAGATTTGCTTGACAACTTCTAGTCCCTCTGAATAACAACAAACAATAGACAAGCTAGCTGGGCAGCACTAGCCTAGCATGCACTGAATTATGACCAAAAATACACGTGTGCCTACTCAACCTGGAATCACACTGCAAAACTCCAACACACAAGAAAAGGGGGGCCCCACCCTCCCCCAAATAAGATAACGGGTCACTAATGAGTGGCACTACTCATGGATATGAAAAATTATCCCTCTGAATAGGTATTCCAGTCAAAGGCTATTAAACTATGCTCCACATTTTGGGGGTTTGCCTCATAAACCTGCATTTTTGCCGTCACCCCTCCCCCCAACTTCTCTATAGGGTTGAGGTTACTGGATTGGTTTGCTACTCTATCGCAATCTGGCTTTTCTGTAATCAAGTTTGCTTACTAGTGTCATTGTTGTGTTGAAACACCATTTCAAGGGCATGTCTTCTTTTGCATACAGATAAATAGGCCCAACCCCTCGCTATGAGAAACACCCCCATATAACTTTTTCAGTCCCACCATGATCTACTTTCACAGTGTACTGTGTCTTGAATTTACTTTCCTTGGCAAATTTTAAACTGGACCAACACCCTAACTATAAACTGTGCTGGTATGCATCCCTCCCCGGGGCAATTAAGATTGCAGCAAATAAAAATTAATTCACCTATTTGTACCTCCAGCTGTAGTCAATTTTGAAAACAAAATTGCATCTCATGGAGCTGCAGGTGGCATGCAAAGAGGAAGTTTCCAGTCGCTGTGCATTGTGGGATTATGTCAGTTGAATTCAGGCAGCAGCATATCTAGGAAAGGAAGCTCCAAGATGGCCACTACCAGGAGAAATTCTGTGAGGCAGCATTTCAACTTGAGTGAGTGGGTGCAAGAGCAAATGTAAGTGCTGTTGAATTTGGGGATTTTTTTTCTTCAAATGTGCAAGGCTATTGGTCCGGTTTAACCTGTTTAAGGCATGAATTGCTTTTTCAACTACAAGACTTTGCGGGGAGTTCTTGCTGGTAACTTGACTTCATTTAATCATCATCTGTAGCAGTACTCACTAGTACATTTAGATCTTCTTTGATCTTTCTGGAGGTGATTATTGGCTTAGCCTTTGCCATTTTGCCTACTCTTCTATCCACGTCTTTTGGGTTTTGTTGTTGTTGCCACTTTAAGGCATCGGAGATCATTTTAGCAGAGCAGCTTATGTTTTGCTGCACTTCTCTAAATGTTTTCCCACTCCAATAATCTTTTTAATCAAAGTATGTTCTTCAGCAATGGCTGGGATGACCCATTTCCTCGTCATTTAAGAAGGGAATAAACTATAACCAACACGTGCAATATATGCCACCCTCCTACCTTAAAAAAATAACCCCTGCTATTCTACATAATGAATGAATTTACCAATGCCACTCCCCACTGCTATTAATATGAACAAGCCCATTTCAATGAATGATTCAGTGACACAGAATACGTTGCATGCATGTCCTAATTGTTGATTTTTTTTTTCTATTGCTGTAATACACTTCCAAATAAATTTGCTTTGTGGAAATATCACTTTTACCCAAAACATTGATTTATCAGGTTAATGATGTTGGGCTACCACTGTACGTGCATTGATGTACATGCAGTTACAATATATACATATGTGTGTGCAAAAACATAGAAAGGCCTAAAATATGGGGAAGGCTTATACTTACTAGTTGCACATAGTTTAGTTTCTTGATTTTCAGTTGTTCCAATGCTTGTAATGCATCTTCTTCTACTGGAAAAGAAACCCCTTGAAGAGTTTGGTGCTTTGTGTCTACACTAACTTCGGTATGAGTCTGAAAACACAACACATTGCAGTGCCAGCAATTAGATACAATACCAACAGTTCAGAAAAAAAAAAACACGATTTCCCCCCACTGTGCTTTATAACCTTTTATATAAGTCTGCACATATCTTCTCTCCTTGGCACTCGTGGGGATTATTCTGCCCTCAGCCACGAGGAACTCTCTTGCTGACTGCTCTTATCTCAGCATTGCAAGAGCAATCGGGGGAACAGGTTGCTGAAGACAGCTGATAACAGAAGAGGCGATCTTTTCTGCTTTTAGCTCATTGCTGGTATATATATAGATTTGGGGAGGGGGAGTTAATGTTGACTTTAATTTTTTTTTTTTTAGGCTCCCATTTTCTAATATTTGGGGGAAAACTGCCCAGCTGCATAGATGCCAGTATTTGCCACCTTCTTCAATTTTTTGCTTAAGAAGGGACTGCCCAGGCAAAAGAAAAAACAAACCTCACCTAAACCAGACCTTCACTATGATTTATTGAGAAGTCTTAAAAAACTATTCCCCAGCATCTAAAGTTAATATATTTTAAGTTTTTAGTCACTTACTTATTCTTTCCCCCACTGGGCTGCAACTCTGTTCAGGACTTTAGGATACGGGCGCCGCCATCTTTACTCATCTTGACTCAGAAGCATCACACTTACTGAGGAGAAGAGAGTGGGACAAAGTACAGGGGGGCAGGTTATAGCTGTGCTTTGCTCAGACAGAGCAGAGCTGGGGTCAGGAAAAGGTCAGCAATCCCAGAATGCAGAGCAGCACAGCCAGAAGGCACTTCCTGTTTGCAGGCTGCCTGATGTTCCATGAGCCGCCACCTTGGATGTTTAAAGGCTCATAACATGCAGTAGATGCAGGTAGGATGATTTTTATTGTGGGCAATCTGTATGTACAGGGTCTGGGAAACATATAAGACAGACTCTTATTCAGAGTGAAGGACTGCTTTAACAGCGAGCCCACAGGCTCAATCCCTCTTAATCCTGCAGGACAAGACTGGCTTCAGCAAAGGAGCTCCAATGAAGGGAATGTGCTTGGGACTGATCCCTGCCACGCATACAAGATCCCACTGCTGAAAGGACTCTTGTGAAGAGTCACCTAATGTGGCCCCTTGCTGCCATCAAGAACATCCTGACAGGGAGCATCACTTATTGGTATGGAAATAGCATCAAACAGGATAGACAGTCTCTGCAGAGGGTGGTACATACTGCCCTGGAGACTATGTACAATGAGCGCAGCCAGGCAAAGGTAAGGAGGATACTAGAGGACCACACACGCAACAATAGATTCTTCATCCAAATGCCATCAGGAAAGTGCTTATAAGAATTGAGAGCCACCACAGAAAAGATGAGGAAGAGCTTCTTTCACCAGGCAAGCTGAACACTTAACCAAGTTAAGACTTAGCACACCCCAACCAATTTTTACAACGCCGCTACACATACATAGGAAACTTATCAAACCCTTTGAAACAGGGCTAGAAATACTCGCAAACTTGAACTTGCACTATGTAAAGAGGAGCGTGTCATCAATAAAGTTCCCAATCAATGATGGAGTCTGACCGGCAGTAGGGGAGCATAGCTCCTACGACGCCAAGCAGGAAGTACCGTGTTACCACTGAAACTGGACTGCAGCAGCCCCTGTTACTCCGTGGGCTTTTATTTTAATTAACTTTAAAACTCATTGGGTCTACCTATTCAATTCATACAAATGAGCAAAGGTAATCTGGCAATTAACAAAAACATGCAAGCAGAATTATCTAAATAATGAAAATCTTAAATATTGAAAGGCAATGTAACAAACCAACAATGTGCACTACTTGATAGTTCTGAAAATGATATCCAGCTGCTGCGACTAAATGAAGGCAAAAGTCGACTTGTTCTATGCTTCTGCAAGGCCAAGGCCAATTACTGTATCCTGCAAGTAAAAGGAAAAAGCTTACCTCCTTAAGCTTTATTTGTCTAAGCTCCTCTTCTGATGCAGTGAGGGGTGCAGGAGCCGAACGGCAAACCAAATACTTATTATATCCATTAAGTGAAACATCTTCCTGTAGAAGAGTCAGTTATTACAAACATTAAGCTAAATTCTTTGTAAATGGCAGTAATAGGACAAAAATAGGAACATGCACAGAAGATGGCACACATCATACACACGTTCCTAAATGCTATTAAATTGCTCAGAGTAGGAGTAGCTTTTAAGAAAAAGAATTTTGTTTTATTTCCAAAATTAGCTTTTTAGGTTTAGAGGTAACGGATCTATCCCCTGATGATGTTTAATGCTGGGATTTCCTATGACCTGCTATCTTAAAGCTGCCTGTAATGAACAATGTCCTAAAAGTATGTCTTCCAGATAATCATAGGAGGCCGGTGGTATACTGTAGCAACATAATGTACACAGAGGATTTCTTTTACAAATAGAAGAAACATGCAATTCAGAGCAAGGAACCAGAAGTTCAGCCCCGATAGTCACCACTGGACAAATGTATTAGGGTGGTCTGCACACTAGTATACAAAAAGAAAGAGAGCAAGATGCAAGGGGGAGTCATCAAAATCCAAGGTCTCCTCCCAAAATAGACCCTCTATAAACAAAGTATAGTCTAGTATGGAAAGATGCACACCACTACAAAAGATTTTTCAATGCATAAATCAAGTGTATTCACAATTTGTTATCCAGTGTACAATGTCACATTCTCAAATTCAAGTGCACCAATACCATGTTAAATAGGATACAGGCATTATGACTCTGTAGGAACCAACATGTCCAATGGGTGAAGTCTACTAGATTACATGATTTCCAAGAGAGGGTAAGACTCACAAGTAACATCACACTAACGTCAATTGCCTCATTCGAAATAGAGGCAATAATGCAGTCCGATGCTGCAGCAATGTTTAGAACATTCGGGCACGCTCATCATTGCCAGATCACCTGGGCCAGTAAATGGAGATTCCAGGGGGTTTCACACAGCGGGGTGATGCGATGTTCACCCTGCATGAAAAAGGTCAGCTGCACCTAATGCTGCCTCTTTTTCAATTGCTGAGCTAAAACCCTGTGGGTACAGCTCTCTGGCCCCTGCATTCACCTGATCCTGTCATTTAACAGGTTTTTCACTTGTTTTTGTGGGGATAATTTTTGGTTGTATCTCTCTCAGTATCATATATTTTGGATTGTTTAGCTAATATTATTTTCTTATTTGTTACTATTTTGAGTCAGTTTTTGTCCACTTTAGTATTAGGTTTGGGGTGCCTGGCCTGCACTGGTGGATTTTCTTCCATGTTGCACCCTAGGCTCCCCACATTTATTATATTGCTTATTTCATTGGTTTGACATACAAAAATTGCAACTATATTGCTGCTTTTATATGTTCGTATTTGGCAATGCACTTTTAGTGGTTTGGATTCACTTTATGGTTGGCACAATAGATTGTTATATGCACATAGAAATTATTTTGATGATGTTGTTGTTGATCCGAATAGTTGCAAATAGATGTTAGATTGGGGATTAAATATTATATATATTTGACGGAATACCTAATATTGAGTTTACACTTGCTCAGGTAGCTGGAGAGCTCCAGTTTGTGTTATGTAGTGTTTTGTCTTGGTGTATATGTTTAAGAATTTTTAATGAGTCCTTTTTTGTATATATGTGTGCTCAATAAAGTTTGTGTGTATATATATTATATATATATATATTTTATTTTTCAGAATTGTTTGAGGTGTTCTGTCATTGGCTGTGTGTGGTTCTAGAGAGTTTTTGTATGGCCCATTTCAATTGCTGCAAGCCCACCTTCATACATAAAATAATGTATTATGTCCCTAATAAAGAGGTTATGACTAGTTTCTCACAGATTCTCCGCTTATAATCTGTAGCCTAGCACATTATTGTGAACAAAGACCCATTTATGATTCTGACAGCCCTGCATTGTACCTTAGTGGTTCCAAAAAGCTCCTCTTTTATGTGCCCTCCTCCAAATTCCTTTTTCACAGTTGCTCTAGTTGCAGCATACAACATCTTTTGTCGTACCTAGAAATAATTAGCAAATATTAAAAAGGTACCTTGATTACAATATTACTACTGTAACATACATCTTGACATAGCCATTACAGCCTATTACAAACGCAGCAAAGGGGTGAACCTATGAACAACAATCATTAAAACAGAACTCGAACTACTGGAGCCCGATGTTGATGGAAGGAGGTAGCCAGGCCAGTGGTCATAAATAAGGATGGTATGGTCTGGATCTCCAGCAGAGATATGTATCACACTCTCAGGATAGAGATGATCAGCTGCACAGGACTGTGGGGAGTATGTAGCATTTTTATTTTTACCTTGCTAGTCAACTAGTGATCCAGCAGATTATTTGATGATTTGATACAAAGCTCATCACCAGGTTTACAGCAGTGATCACATTATGTACAGGACATGAAGACAAGATTTGTTGGCAAAGGAGTTCTATTGTTTCAGTCATCTCTAAGATATGTTGCTCACCTGTTTCTGGAAACTCTATTCTAAGATAGCAGGGCAGAAGCAAACACAACATTTTCACACTGGTGTGCCATCACACTCAATCTCAGTGCTCTAATGAATGAGGTGAAGACACCATTGTCCCCTGAATTCACTACTAAGAAGGATGTTGGGGAACTGTGGCAAACAAATTATGCTGATCTGGAGTCTGTGCTTATAGTAAGAACAGCAGTTAATAATTAACAAAGAAAAAGCTGCACTTGTCCTTTAAAGTGGACCAACACCCAGGATTTTCACTTACCTGGGTGTTGGTCCACTTCCGCGGGGCACCCCGATCGGTGTGAAACCCCCCAGAAAGCCCCAAAAACTCACCTGACCCCGCTCCCACGTGACTCGCTCCACCAATCACCGCCGACGGACAAGCGAGGTCCGTCGACTGACAAGGTGAGAGCTCCCGCCACCGCCTCTCGCGTGTCCCTCTTAAAGGGAGCGCGCCCGCGCCGGCCATTCACAAACGGCCAGCACGCCCTGCTAGAGGGAATATCATCAGGCTGCTTTCCCCCCTCCCCTCCTCTGGATTTAAATGTTTTTGTGTTTTTTACTTGATTTTAAATTGTCTTTGTACATTGCACATATATGGATTAATAAAGTTGTATATATATTTTCTAATATAAATAGTGGTGCCACAAATTTATTGGAGGTGTGGTTTGTTTTTTGGGGGACTTGTGGGACCCCCCCTCTTCCGGGTTTCATATTTGGGCTGTTGCCACACCAACCTCCAGTGCAGCATACTTTAATAATATAGTACGTTGGTGCGGTCTTTTTCTTGCATATTGTATCTGCTAGAGGGATGCACGAGAGGCGGTGGCGGCCCGCGCATGCGCCGTTGGAACGAGGAGCAGGTAGGATTTACGGGTGTCCTGGGGGGTTTCACACAGCGGGGCACCCCCGATCGGGGTGCCCCGCAGGCAGGGAGTTGATCGGCCCAGGAATCTTATAGATTCCCGGGCCGATCAGCGGTGGGTGTTGGTCCACTTTAACCCTTTAAGTGCCAGCCTACCTGCAGCTTTTGTCACCCTCTGTTGCCAGACCATGTTTCACTATTTTGTGCTACACATGTTTTGAAAGGATTTCCAGGGATTTCCCAGGAAAATGATATATCATTTTTTTCAACAGAGTCTGGGCTTCAACATGAAGTGTCTTGTTTGGCCTTTTTTTATTGTATTCTCAATACTTTTTGGTGAAATAAGTGCAAAAAAAATAAAAAAAAAATTATTTTTGCAATTTGTAGTGTTTCTTTGTAATAAAAAAATGTAAGTTTGTCAATAAAATTTTATTGCGTGCGAAACCCCAATTTCTCCTGGTCACAGCGGTACCACATATGTATTGGTAGACACCCTTTCCTGCCAAGGAGACTCCCCCCAAACTGAAACAGAGATTTTCAGATAAAATACAACTGCGCTATGTGCACCTTGCAGTTTTTCCAGAAAAACAACCCTTTACATTTGAAATACCCCCCACAAACTATATATTCCCTGGAAGTACACACCTCAAGCTTTCTAGGCGTACCAAGCTTGTTTATGTGGGCTTAATTTTCTGAAAGTAATCCCTCAATGTATTCTTTGGTTGCACAAAGTTTCCCTAAAAAAGAATAAAAAGGAAGAATCAAGCCACATTTTCCTAAAAAAAAAAAATATGCAAACAAGGAAAAACAAGTAAAATCTCAAAAAGCAACATGCCCCGAACAGAACGATACCCAACATGCATAGGTACTGTCAAGGGAACAGTTGGCAAACACCACAAAGTAAAGCGTGCACATAACAGTAATTTTACTTGAAAATTTCAGCTCTGCAGACAAAGTGCGCACCTTGGGAGGCGCTATTCCAGGGGCTCTCCTGGAGCCATCCGAGCCCCCACGGGGGATCGGATGGCACCAAATTAAAGAGGAGACCCGGATGGATCCAACAAGGGGTCAGGTGAGTATTTTTTATTTTTTAACTAGCACGGGGGGAAATTCAGGCACATTCTACGTGCTTGGCACTTAAGTGGAGTAGAAGCTAGCACGTAGAATCTATGTGCTTGTCACTGAAAGGGTTAAATCCAACCAGTGTAAAACCTGCATGCACTTACATGCGAGTAGTCTGGGGACCAAGCAATAAAGACCCATTCATAGCCCTGAGCATTCTGAGAATCCAAACGGTATAAAATATAACACGGTTGCTTATCCTCTAAAAGTGGTAAAATAAAGGAGTCATAGTCTTTGTCCCAAGAAGCTGCTGGCTTTTCACGAACGCTCACAGTCAACTGCTCTGTTAGGAAAAACAAAGGAAAATTTAATGATGAACAGACTTTAGTTTTCCAAATGACATTGTGGCTAAATATAACATCTAGGTATAGCAACACACACCATCTATTAAAAAGTAGTTGAGTTTATTACATAAGATAATGGATGTTGTAGCTACCAAGTTAAAAGCAGACCTACACCCAGGAATGAGGGCCCTGAAGCTTATGCACACATTGCCACCCAACATAATCCAATAGGAGCCAATAGCTGCTAAATGGTGTTATAGGGTCCCAAAGATAATTCCATAATTAATCTGGTTACCCGTGCTGCAGTTGGCTGGCAATGTGGAATCGGTTCTTGGCTCCCTCATGATTACAGCCGAGGGAGACTGCCTGCCAGACATGCACCCCCCACTGGATTCACTGGAGCACTCACAAATGACTGTCAGCGCTGCTGGCGGCAGGAGATCAGAGTGCATATTGGCAGCCCTGATGGCGGACACAGGAGATCAGCCAGAGAGGGTGTGCACTGTGAATGTGTGAATCTAGAACAAGTCCCCAGAGATGGCTGGGGGAAATATACAATTCTGTGATTACTCACCTGTAGAATTGGTATTATACGTATACAGCACGTCCTGTTCCAGAATATATTCCTTACACTTGGGTAATACATCCTCTAGATGGCGCTGGACTGCAGAGACAGAAAAGTGGCTCCTCCCGGCCCCATATATACCAGGGACCTCCCACAAATTCCCATAAAGAGGTAACTAAAAATAATGATAACAAGGGTGGGGTGGAACAGGACGTGAATTGTATAATTCTAAGTATACAGCACGTCCTGTTCCAGAATATATTCCTCACTCTTGGAACATCCAATAGCAGGGTCCGTAAGGTAGGGTGGGATCCCCAAAAGTGAAAGCAGACAGTTTAAACCACTGCCACCTGCAGAACTTTGTGACCAAAAGCAGCATCAGCTGAGGCCTTAACATCAACCTTGTAAAACTTAGAAAATGTATGAACAGAAGACCAAGTGGCGGCCTTGCAAACTTGTTCAACAGAAGCTTGGTGCTGAAAAGCCCAAGAGGCACCAATAGCACGAGTAGAATTAGCAGTAAGGCGGAAGGGAGGCTCCTTCCCCTTAGCAGAGTAGGCCTGTATCACAGCTTGACGGAGCACATCCAAAGAGTGTAAAACCCTCTCCTTAGAGTTACTAGGATTAGGAGACAGAGAAGGCAAAACAATATCCTGATTGAAAAACAACCTTAGGCAGAAAATCTGGCTTAAAACGAAACACCACCTTGTCCTGGTGTCTCTCAAAATAAGGAGGTTTGATGGAAAGCGCCGCCAACTCAGAAACACGCCTAACAGAAGTGATAGCCACCAAAAAGACTACCTTAAGCGTAAGAATGGACAAAGGGGCCCCCTGCAAGGGCTCGAAGGGAGACCCCTGCAGGGCAGATAAGACCAAGTTCAAGTCCCAGACTGGTAACATAGGCTTACATGGGGGACGCACATGAGTAACCCCCTGGAAGAAGTTCTTGACCAGGGGATGCTGAGCAAAAGATCTTTGGAAAAAAATGGCCAAGGCAGAAACATGACCTTTCTGAGTACTGAGCTGAAGACCCAGATCCAAACCATGCTGCAGAAACTCCAGAATCCTAGGAATAGAAAACACATGACAGGGAAGCGAGTTAGACTCGCACCAGTCAATGTAAGTACACCAAACCCTATAGTAGATGGAAGAAGAGGACCCTTTCCTAGCCCTGATCATGGTATTAACAACCGAGGCAGGCAGCCTCTTTTCCATCAAGATGGAGGTTTCAGCAGCCAGGCCGTCAAAGCCAGCGTTTGTAAACTGGGGTGGCGTAGGTGCCCCTGAGTGAGCAGATCTGGAACCCGAGGCAGGGCGTACTGATCTACTGCCAGCTGCACGATGTCTGCGAACCACACTCTTCTTGGCCAACAGGGGACCACCAGTATGGCTGGCACCCTTTCCTGAGCTATCTTGCGCAGCACCCTGCCCAGCAGGGGAAACGGGGGAAACACATACAGGAGCTGAAAACTCGTCCAAGACATTGCCAAGGCATCCATGGCCAAGGCCAGAGGATCCTGGGACAGAGAGACAAAGACTGGAAGCTTGTGATTGTAACGGGACGCAAACAGACCCACATCCGGCTGACCCCAGCGGTGGCACAGGGAGCGAAACACCCTGCTGCTGAGGGACCATTCTCCCAAACGAGAGGTCCCCCTGCTCAGAGAGTCTGCCTCCAGATTCTCCACCCCCGGACTGTACACAGCCGAGATGCAGGGAACATTGTCCTCCGCCCAGGACAGTATCAGGGACACTTCCTTGAGGGCCCCTCTTGCTCCGGGTCCCTCCCTGATGATTGATGTAGGCAACCGTCGTCTGGTTGTCCGAGCGGACCTGAACAGCCCGACCCCGAAGGTGTGGGGTTGTGCGGGCGAGAACCAACCTGATCGCCCTCAACTCCAGAATGTTGACAGGGGTATGGGCCTCCTGAGGGCCCCACTGACCCTGGAATTTCAGGGATTTCCAAAAGCCCCCCCCAACCTGTCAGAATGGCATCCGTGGTGACAGTCTCCCAGCAAGGGGCCAGAAAGGATCTGCCTCCCAGCAGGTTCCTTGAGTCCAGGAACCACGATAGAGACCGCCTGGCCAGAGGGGTCCCGATCCCATACTGACAAAAGGTGAAGCTGAAGAGGCCTCATGTGAAACTGAGCATATGGAACCGCCTCAAAGCAGGACACCATCAGGCCCACCAGCTGCATTCCCTGCCTGATGGACGGATGAGGACAAGACAGAAGGATCTGTGCTTCCTCTTGAAGACTCCCCACCTTCTGCTGAGGAAGAAGGATCTTGACCTGAGATGAATCCAGAATCATGCCCAGAAAGGACTTCACCATGGAAGGAGACAGGGAAGATTTGGGGTGGTTGATCACCCAGTCGAATGACTCCAGTGTGGAAACCACCTGCTGAGTATCCAGCTCTGCCTGTTGGAAGGACTGAGAAGCGATAACCATGTCGTCCAAGTAGGGAAGAATGTGAATGCCCTGAGATCTCAGCAGAGCCATCACTCCTGCCAGCACCTTGGTGAATACCCTGGGAGCCGAGGTGAAACCGAAGGGCAAGGCCACAAATTGGTAGTGCCGATCCTCCAGAACGAACCTGAGGTATTCCTGATGACCTGGAAAGATGGGTATGTGAAGGTAAGCATCCTTGATGTCTACAGAGGTCATGAAGTCCCCTGGGTGTAGAGAATTCACAGCGGAGTGCAGAGTCTCCATGCGAAAGTGTCTGAATCTGACAAATTTGTTGAGGCGCTTTAAATCCAGGATGGGTCTGATGAACCCGTCCTTTTTGGGAACAATGAAAAGATTGGAATAGTAGCCTTTGCCCCTTTCCCTCAAGGGCACCCGGCAGATGACTCCCAATTCCAGAAGGCCTTGGACAGCAAGGGACAGACCCTGAGCTGACAGGGGGTTTTGAGCTAACCGGGATTTGATGAATCTTGGGGGTGGCCAGGCTGCAAACTCTATCTTGTAACCGGAGGACACTACCTCCTGAATCCACTGGTCTGAAACATGACACCTCCAGACATGAGCAAAGAGCCGAAGCCATCCCCCCACCCGGATGGGTGAGGGCTCCCCTTCATGCCTGAGGGGGCTTGGGGAAGGACTTAGGCTTGGGACCCCAGGAGGGGCCTGGGCCGCCACGTCCTCTGCCCCTGCCCCAAAAATCTCCGCGGGCTCCAGCAAAGGAAGCCAATTCTGGAACCACAGAAGGAAGAAAGGCACCTGAACCCCGAAAGGACTGGGGCTGCCTTCTACGCTGAGGTAACTTGCCTCCCTTAGCAAACAAGACCAGACGTTCACCAAAGAGGCGCAGCCCCTTGAAGTGAAAACCAGTGAGAGCCTTCTTAGCAGCGTTGTCAGCTGCCCACTGGCGCAGCCAGACCGAGCGGCATATCGCCACCAACAAGGCAGATGCCCTGCCACACATTCTAATGGTATCATCCAAGGCAGAGAGAACATATGCAACAAACTCCTCACAATGCAGAAGAGCTCTATACTCTTCACTACCTGCATCATCAGGGGCCCCATCTAAGAGACTCCTAAGCAGGCTTTTAAAGTGGACCAACACCCAGGGGGGATCGGGCCGGGAATCTATCAGATCCCTTCCCTGCGGGGCATCCGAAATCGGGATGTCCTGCGGGGTGAAACCCCCCAGGAAGCCCAGAAACCTTACCTTAACCCCGTACCAACGGCGCATGCGCGGGCCGCGTCTCACACTTCCCTCTAGCAGGGCGCGCACCCGCCATTTGTGAATGGCCGGCGTGGGCGCGCTCCCTGTTAGAGGGAAGCGCGAGACGTGGCCTCCAGCGCTCAGAGCCGCTGTGGTTGGACGCCGCTTGTACGTGCATACCACAGCGGCTCTGAGCGCTCTGATTGGACGAGCGCCCGCGTGGTGAGGTGAGTGTTTACTGGCGTTCTGGGGGGTTTCACACAGCGGGGCACCCCACCGAAGTGGATAGTGAAAATCCTGGGTGTTGGTCCACTTTAATAGCAACAGCCGTAATGGCAGAGGCACAGACCGGACGCAGCGCGGTCCCCAAACACAGGCAAAGGCATGGCAAGCCAGCTGATCTATGCGCCTGTCCTCCCCATCCCTCAGGGTAGTAGAGTCAGGGGAATGCATGGCGGATGTGCTGGACAACCCCAGAACTGGTGCATCCACCTCGGGAGGACATGACCATCGTTTAACCATCTCAGCGGGAAAGGGATACCTCTTATCCCAACTCTTTGACACCCCGGGAAGCTGGCTAGGCCGTTCCCACTCTTTGAGCAGCAGATTATTAAAGTGAGTTTGTTCAGGAAACTCCAAGCGTTGTTTAACAGTATGAAAAAGCGCCCCCTCCTGCCGCGGAGCCACGGCAGGAGGAAAGATACAGAGTAGTTCAAAAATGTGAGCTAAAAGCCTGTCAGTATCATCTGAAGCCCAGAGGTCAGACCCAGAATCGGCACCATAAACCTTAGGCTGATCCTCAGATGATTCTGAATCAGAAAATAATTCCCCCTCTTCCAGGGGGGTATAACCGGTAACGTCAAAAAATTCCTCAGCCTCCATAGGAAAGAGAGTAACACCAGGTGATAAATGCCGCTTCTTAGCAGAAGCCTTAGGCGGGCCCGAGACAGCAATATGCCTTTCAATGCTGGCCACCCGTGCAGCCAAATCAGGTTGAGACTCTCCACTGGTATGTACCTCGCTAGGAGTCAGATGTAAGCGTGGGGGGTAGGTAAAGCCAGAGGGGGCACATGCCCAGCCACCGGTAACCTAAACTGCAGCGCAAGCGATTGCTGGGCGCAGGGTACACACACCTTGACATCATCACTTATAGGGGATACCCCACACGCAATACACAGCCGGGCTTGTCCCAAAGGAACCCCAAGCACATTACCCTGAGAAGCCTCCATATGGTGATTATTGTGGCACAACCGGCCAATTGGGATTGATGCTAATAAAGCTACCCGGGATGCCTGAATAGCCCGCTAGGGAAGTGGGAGACAACGGATCACAAAAGCCCTCCTAAGGAGTTAACGCTAAATAGAGGGGATAGGGCCGGGAGAAACCACAAAAAAAGTTTGACCCGCCTGCAAGATATAAAACAAAGATCCCGTAAGCATAATACAATGAAGGCACAAAGAAAAGCCAGCCCGCAGGGGCACTTACGGACCGCGATTCGGAGACGCCAGACACGCAGCACAGGAGCTCCAAAATGGCGCCCGCATATACCTCGAGGGGCGGGCCGCGGAGAAGTGATGCGGAAAACATCATCCGCAAGGCCCACCCCCCGAAGAGCGCGAAAACGCGCCCCCGTGACAAGGCCAGCCAATGACGGGGCAGCAGCGCCTTGAGGAGATGCCGCCGCCGTCCGCGGAGCGAAGTACAAGCGCGCGGCGGCAATAATAAAAACACAGAATCACAACATGGATAATACAAAGTAAAAGCATACACCACCCCCCGAGATCTACCCAGGGAGAGCGAAGGGGAAGCAGCAGCCGGCCTAAGAGGAGCCTAACTGAGGTGACAGGGGGCGAAGGGCAAACGGCCGCGGGAGGGACATCCCATAAGGCTCACCATGGGCCTGTACCGCCTACCCTTTGGTGGGGGACTGCGGTTGGAGCAGCGCTCCTAAGCACCTGGCAGTGGTGCTGCCTACCATCACCCGACCAGCGCAGCCTAAGCTGGGAAGCAGTGAAAAGGAACGGGTGGGAATAGTCCTACAGGGCCGCAGGCTAATAAGCCCCGCTCACCTGCGAGTAGATAGCCATCTTCTAGTCATCGCAGCCCAGACTGCAGAGAAGAACTGGGGAATTTGTGGGAGGTCCCTGGTATATATGGGGCGGGAGGAGCCACTTTTCTGTCTCTGCAGTCCAGTGCCATCTAGAGGATGTATTACCCAAGAGTAAGGAATATATTCTGGAACAGGATGTGCTGTTTACTTAGAATAAATGGGCGGGGAAAATGTCTGCAGCTATCAACAAGCGGCGACGACACAGGAAATCCAGGTAAGGGCAAACATTGGTGATTTAGGTGGAAGGCAGCGGACCAAATCTATATTTTAAAAAAACATTTTGATGGAAAAGCAAGAGTGGAGGAGGTTTAGCAATACAAAGGGGAAGCCTGGCCTCTTTATTACAAAGGGACAAGATTCAGTTAACTGCCAATCTTGCAGGCTCCATTCCATAAAGTCCTGAGAACAGCAGCCATCCAGTTTGAGTGCAGTCAGCTCCTGTGCCATTGATGTGCATACCAGTCAGTGGAAACTTAGATGTGTGTCTGGAGTACACAGAGCTCATAGCACTGCAACCCAGAATGGCTCAGCACAAGGAGCACGTGAGGTTGATCCTGTGGACAGACAAGTAAGGCTTTTTTAATCACCTGGACTGTCCCCTTCAGGTTGAGAGTGTGGGTCTTAGAAAGTGGTCCACAACCCTTTCCTACAAGGCCCACTCCCAGATCTCAACATAGCTGCCTTTATATCTCTGATGCTGCACTAATTACCATATTTTTCACCCTATAGGACACACCTAGGATTTTTGAGAAGGAAAAAATATATATACTCATCCACATGGTGTGCTACCCCCCCCCCCCCCCCCCCCACACACACACACTGTACAGGACATAGCAGAATCCCCCAAATCACAGCTAAAACCAGTAGTTTGGCAGATCCCTCCATCTACACAAATATGCAGCATGCAGAATCCCCCCTCTCATATAACAGGTAGCTTGCAGAATACCCCATAACAGGGTGGTGTGGCACATCCTCCACATCCCTAAAAACAAGTAGCATGCAGAATCCCCCCCCTCCCCATATAACACACAGCATGCAGAATACCCCCATAACAAGAAGCATGCCAAAAAACAAGCAGCATGCGGAATTCCCATCCCCATATAAAAGGCAGCTTGCAGAATACCCCCATAGTAGGGTACTGTGGCAGATCCCCCCCATCCCCAAAAACAAGCAGCATGCAGAATCCCCCCTTCCTATATAACACACAGCGTGCAGAATACCCCTATAACAGGTAGCGTGGAAGATCCCCCCCATCCCCAATAAAATGCAGCTTGCAGAATACCCCCATAGTAGGGTAGTGTGGCAGATCCCCCCCCCCCCACTCCCATAATGAAAAACAAGCAGGATGCAGAATCCCCCTCCCCATATAACAGATGCAGTGTGCAGCCCCCAACCCACAGGCTGTGATCCCCCCAATCACTGACCGCCACAGAGTCAGTTAGTTTTAAAAAAAGAAAAGAACTTGATAACCAGGTCGCGATTTGGAAGCCGCCACTCTCCGTTCTGTGCACTGTTATTGATGAATCGGTGCGCAGCCGGCTGTGCGCACAGTGAGTAATCAATGACTGCTTGTTCCGGATCGCGGTGCAGGTATGATTTTTTTTTTCAACTAGCTAGCTCAGCGGCGGTCAGGGACAGGCTTTTGCCACATTTTCCTTCGCCCCATAAGACCCATGGGCATTTTCCCCCAGCTTTTGGGGTAAAATAATTGTTTATAGGGAGAACAATATGGTACATCACCTGTGCATATGTGTAGAGATTGCAAAACCTGGCCACTGGCCTTGTAGAAGAGGGTTAAAGCATAAGTTTTTTTTTTTTTTTTTTTTTTAGGGAAAGAGTACAAAGATTACAAATTATTTTTAGGATGTAGAGCATGTGCCATTATGGTGTAGTCTAGCATGTGTCTAGTAGTCTAACACTGATGCATGAACACAATACTTGCACAAAGGCATTGTGATTTAATAAAGTAGGACAAATAATAAAACATACCATCTTCAATATCCAGCTTCAACAGTCGGTACTTTCCATTTCTGGCTTTGGCAAAGGTTTCTCGGACATCATCACTTGCTGGTAATAGGAAGGAAAACAGGGACTTCAAAATCATCATCATGCCTTCAAAAATACATTTCTCAGTTGATAAGACCTGCTATTAAGCTGCTTTGGGGCACTGGTACACACACCCAATGCCCTTGAACAGTCAAAAAGGACAACAAACAAGTTAAATTCCAGGAAAAGCCAAATTTTTTTTTTTGCATTTGCCAGAATAGGGAGAATTTCTGTTAATTTCCTGTTAGTTTAAAGTGGACCAAAACCTACGCCGATCGGCCCGGGAATCTATAAGGTTCCCGGCTAATCAATTCCCTCCCAAAATCGGTATGCCTCGCTATGTGAAACCCCCCATACACTTACCTTGTTTCCCGGTCCAACGGCACATGCACGAGCCGCATGCCTGCGCCAGGCATTTGTGAATGGGGGTAGCAGGGGATGCGGCCATCAGTGCGGTTGGATCCGCTGGCCCTAGATGAAGCTTAGACGACGCAACATCAGCGGTCGCGCATGCGCTGTAGGACTGGGAAGATGCGAGTTTCGTTCAGACTACCTTGGGGATTTCACGCAGCGGGGGAAAGGACCAATACCCAGGATAGTCAAAATACTGGGTTTTGGTCTACTTCAAACGACAATCCGATTGGTCATGAGACTATAAAACACTTCCACACATGGGTGGGCATAATATTAAAGGCCTGGATTTTTTATTGCTGGGTATGGGCACAGTGGTGAAGCAGTGTGAGTGGACTATCTTTAGCTTCCCACACCATGAACTTCCTTTTAAAGAGGAACAGCGGATCTATATTTGACTAGGTCCTAATACACCCCTCCTCCGGCTCTGCATACCTTTTGGATGTTGAAAGAGTCTGGATTCCCGACGTTCTGCTGCTTTTCCCAAAGCCCTGGTGTCTTCTAAGCCTGACACCACAGGGCTTAGCTGTGCCACTCCACTGTGTTCCCCTCCCACATCCCACCCCGCTCTGCAAGTCTCACAGCTTCTACACGGCCGCCCTGGCCTGAGATAAGCGGCACAGACAATACACTGCGCAGACGCGAGATCCCAGAGGCCGGGCAGTGCATCCTGGGATGGTGTCCAACGTTGGCACCCGGAGTAGAACGAACAAGAGCAGAAGGAAGGGTAGAAGACAGGTAAGTTTTATTTTTCAATTGTTAGATTGGAGGACTAAAAGGTAACAGGCTGCGAAGTTTGGGGAGTTTTTGATTACTCCCCAGACTGTCCAATGTACCTCTTTAATATTACTGTCTTATTGCCACTGCCACAAAGCAAATGTTTTCTTAGCAAGTGACACCAATATAATTCTGTGCCCCCTTCACACATGCTATTGTTTGATGCAATACCATAGGTAATTGGATGGATGCCTGGGATTTAGATCCTCCAATCCTGCCTCTCTTTTCAACCTTAATAATTGTAATATAACCAACAGTGTGTTTTTTATGTCTGGTGCACAGATATTAAACAAGAACTTAAACCAGAAACAAATCAAATCAGTCCTAAGAAACATTCTTTGAATGTCACCCATGCTATACATCCTCCTAATAAAATTTACAATTTAGGCAAGTCAAACAAATCCATTACAAGCAATTTTATGACTTTGCACAGGCCAACCATAAAATGTAATATAAAAATAGGGGAAGGCTTGTTTCACAGTAGGATACGATATTATCTCTAGGAACAAAGTCCTCAGTTTAAATGACCTGCATTCTTAGATAAAGAAAAATAAACAAGGCCTAGCTACATGTGAGATTCCAGCCACCACATGTAACCAATTCTAATGTCAGATTTCATATTTTTACATAGAATTTCCAACAAACTACTGCATTTTTCACACTATATGACACACCTAGGATTTAGAGGGAGAAAATGTGAAAAAAAAAAATCTAAACCGGTTTGGTGATTTCAGCTTGTGGAGGGTAGAGGAGTAAGGTGATTTCTGTGGCTGGTTGGCAGGGGAGCACCAAGTGTGGCGCTGGCAGCCTGTAACGTCATGCAGAGTATATGCCGCAGCATGAAGTGTAGGGACAGCCAATGCTGGTAATCAGCGTGTAGCTCCCTGTAGACTTCTTTCGCTTTTCATTCATGTGAGTGCATTGTCTCTCAACAGAAGGGACAGAGAAAGAAACCATGCTATACACACTGAATACCATAAGAATTATCACCTTTCAAGAGGTTTCACGTAGCAAGGCATCCTAAACTGGGATGCACTGCTGGAAAGCTACAATCACCCGGAAAGTGAAATTGCTGGTTATTGCTCCTCTTCAAGGTCCACTGGCCAGCATTGAATGGCAAAGCCTAAGACAAGCTAAAAGGCATGACAAGGGACTTTGTATTTGGCTAAAAATGCTAAAGTACAGTTCATCTGAAGCACAACTAACAGCAAGCCCCACACAAAAATGCTGACACTGGAAGGCCTTCCTTGACTGCGGAGTATTTGTAGCACCCTGCTGAAAGTGGACCTCTATGTGGCAAGGACGGCTCTAGGGTCCAAAAATTCCAAGGCTTAATGATTCCCTACCCCTGAGGCATTCCAATTTGGCATGTCTGTAGGTATGCTTATTTGAGACCTTGGAAACAGACCGCGGGACCCACTTTATAGCTGAAGTAATGAGGGAGGTGATGTCAGGAATAGGGGTGCAGCAAGCCTTTCACAACCCCTACCACCCCCAGAGCAGTGGAAAGATCAAAAGATGGAACGGCACCTTAAAGTTGGCCCGAATGTTTGCCATCAGTCCTTTTTCTCCATCAGATATACCTCAAGTAGGAAAACTTTGAGTCTGTATGAGATGTTATTTGGCTCCCCTCTGCAATTCGGTTGTTACTTCCCCCAAGTGCTCAGAATGTCAGAATACCTTAGGAGCTTGCATAGACAGTTAAATGTCATGCATTTTTGAGTTTTCTCCTCTCTCCCATCTCCAGAGATGGTCATCCTAAGACGACACGTGCAAAGAGCCCTTTAACCTAGATTTGAAGGGCCTTACAAGGTTCTGTTGACCACGCCCATATCGGTAAAGTTGGAGGGAAAGTCAAATTGTATCAACGCCAGCCATTGTAAGACATTGAAATCTAAGACATGTTTTGGTTACTTACTCTTCTCTTTTTAAAAACTTTTGTTATGCTAGAACGCTTAATGATCCATTTCAAAATAATTTTTTGAAAATGCATGAAGCCATTGCTATGACACATGCTATCAAAATTGGCAGATTGTTGGCTTTGTATACATACACTAATTTTTTCCCAAACTATACCTTATTTAGCCGGGCAGAGTCAGATGATGAACTAGTCCTCTAAGCATGCAGTCCTGCCTTGCACAACTTGACAGAACAACACTGGAATGACACTGTGTCTTATACGATGGGTAGATCCCCCTTGGTGAGTAATGAATATCACTGGGGAACCTAAACACCTGGTAAGACATTGTAGGTCACTGAGATAAAATGGCACTTGTCAGACTTACATTAAGACAAGTCCAGGGCTGGGAAGGACACTAATGGTAGGAATTAGGGTGGGTTTTAAAGTGGACCAAAACCCAGGATTTTGACTATCCCAATCGGGGATGCCCCGCTATATGAAACCCCCCAGATCGCTAGATACAACTCACCTCACCCCGCTCCTACGGCGTATGCGCGGCCGCTCGTCCAGTCAGCGCGCTCGGAGAAGCTGAGGTATGCGCGTCAAAGCTACGGGCTCCGGGCACGCTGGCGGCCACATCTCGCGCTTCCCTCTAACAGGGAGCGCGCCCACGCCAGCCATTCACGCGCCCTGCTAGAGAGAGGTGCGAGATGCGGCCGTGGCCCACGCATGTGCCGTTAGACCGGGATTCAGGTAAGGTTTGTGGGCGTCCTGGGGGGTTTCACACAGCGGGGCATCCCGATTTTGGATGCCCCATGGGGGGGGGGGATGGATCGGCCTGGGAAGATCCTGCTGGGCTTTGGTCCACTTTAAGTGTGGAATATAACCCTCAGCTTGTTTATTTGGAGGAAACCTGACAGGTACAATCTGGTACAACCAGATTGGAAAACAAGGGGGTCTATTTAATTTCATACACCTAGACCTGTCAAAGGATGCCTCATTACAATATTGTTTAAATGCTACCAACCACACCCTGCTAGGCTTGAACATTCTTGCATTACATAGCTGGCACGCCCATGCAGGAATGCCCAGACAATTTACCCAATCGACAAGTAGGTCCTTACTGCAGTATGTATGGAGACTATTGAGTAAACCTGGATTAATCCTCCCACCTGGTTCAGGAACATGAACCTTGGCTAGAATAACTCCAGCTACCTGGGTATGGAAGTCAGGTGATATTCCTTTGGGTAAGATTCCTAAACATACCTTTACAAGAGGAGTACCCCAACATGACTACAGTTCAATTGTTTATGATGACTAATGTACTGAACCAGCACACACTGCACTGTTGCACAGGGGATATGTCAAATAGTAGGACCTGCTTGTTGTCATTATGTGAATAATGACAGTATAGTTCAAATAGTCCATGATGTAGAGCATGCAAAATGACTAACTGAAGACTTTAGAAAAGAAAACTTTGAAGAAGACTGGAATCTAGATTTCATGGCTGAATCCTGCGACTTGGTTTTCAGGTTTAGGGGGTTGGTTTAGAGGGATTATACAGACAGGATTACATGTACTGATAATGGGATTAGCCTAATATTGCTGTGTAAGGGTCATAACGTGTGTGATAAAAAGACTAACCAGGACCAAGACTTTTAAGAGAAACTCTACCTATCGTCCATTCCTCGTCCCCTGACTTGACAACTGAGGCTCAGACAACAACAGCTTCTTTCTACTCTCTATCAGATCCCTAGGCCTTCGCCAGCCTATAGGCTTAGTTAATGGTCCAGAGACATGGTAGGTAAGTTTCCCAGACATAATATTTAGAGTTTCCTTGGAACTCACTTATACAAAGTAAAAGTTAATCTCTAGCTTCAAATTCATTTTATTATTAGAGTCATACATGATCCTTAAATTCATATTTATGTTAAATGAATTAAATCAGACTGTAGTACCCCATTAAGAAGGTGATGGCTTGGATCAGGTGAGTACGTGTCATAGTGTGTAAGGAACCTGCCACCGTTCCCCTGGTCCTGAAAGTCTGACTACAAAAGGGGGTGCAACAACTAGGGTCCACTAGCCTCAACACCAGTGAAGAAATCCCAACCCCTTTTCTCCCCTCGGTTGATGGGGAACCTAGGGCAGGTGTAAAGAATCGGGACTCACCTTCTTCCAAATAATCAAAGGGGGGAAATTATAGGAATGGGTTAACATTTTGTGCTAGAATAAAGTTGGAGTTTGTGGAATGTGTGTGTGTGTGTGTGGGGGGGGGGGCACGTTCTCGTAATATGACCTTGTTTACATGGTAAGAATTTCAAGGGATGATGAGAATGAAAAATCAAAAACTGTAACCAATCAGGAGTTATGAATAATAAGCTTCAAGTCAACAAATGAATATCCGAGTTACGTTTAAAGTGGACCATCACCCTCCCGTAATCTTATAGATTCCCGGGCCGATCACCTCCCTCCCCGCGGGACATCCGAGATCGGACACCCAAACACCCCAAATCCCCTTACCTTGTCTTCTTCCTGCGCCTCCCTCGGGCCCCTCCAGACGTGCGCGCGCCTGCGCCGGCCGTCTGTGAATGGCCGGCGCGGGCGCGTCAAGAGTGACGCGCGGGTGGCGGCGGTGAAGGAGCCGCTTGACCGTGGCTGTCAAATCGCTTTTCCGTCGGCGCTGGGAGCGGGGAGAGGTGAGTTTTTCGGGTGATCTGGGGGGTTTCACACAGAGGGGGGGTGCCCCACCGAAGTGGACCAAGACCCAGTCCTGGGTGTTGGTCCACTTTAAACTAATGATTTTGTAGGTTTTTTTTTATGTCGTTTGGAATACAAACCAACCAGTTTGTAGTTTGATCAGTGTCTGATCTTTGCTGAAATGTACTTAAGCCATGTTTTACAGTAGTGTAGACTGGCAATCATGTGGCAGAGAGCCACATAACTGCATTCGGAACCTGTGTTAGTCTGTATTTGTTATGCGGCCCCTCCCTAGTCACCGGTGACTACAATGCACCTTATTTGGATCCACAAGGCATCATACTGGATAGCTGCCTTATCAATCTCAAACATAGAAGCTTGACAATAGAAGGAAAATACATGGTCCATCTAGTCTGCTCTTTAATGTGTATGTTCTCTTTATCTTAGGATAGTCATATGCCTATTGCAGGCATGTTTAAATTCACTTACTGTTGATTTTACAACATCTTCTGGAAGTTTGTTCCAAGCATCTACTACTCTTTCTGTAAAATAATATTTTCGAATGTTGCTCCTGATCTTCCCTCTGTCTAGCTTCAGGTTGTGCCCCCTTCTAGGTTTCTTATTAAAAAAAAAAAAACATTCCTTACTTTTACATATTTCATGTTTTCTCTCTCCATTCTTTCCTCCAGACTGTACACATTTAGTTCTTCCATCATTTTTATTGCCTTTTGACCCATTCTATTTGAATAATGTATTTTTGTAGGTAAGGTCTCCAGAACTGAACACAATATTCTAGCAGTGGTCTAACCAGGGCTCTATACAGTGGAATCACAACCTCCTTCTTCTCACTGGTGATGCCTCAGGCTATGCAGCCGAGCATCCTCCTTGCTTTTCCCACTGCCAAACATTTCTATTTACCTTGATGAATAAAGTAAAACAAAAATGTAGCCTATAGAGAAAATTAACTAACCCCATAAATTGTGGTACCATCTCCAACATTCATGAATGTTTTGGTGTTGCAAACTCATGCAGTGCCAATCATAATTTTCAGGGCAATAGCAGTTTGAGGAAAAAGAAGGAGAGTACAAAGGGGAAGCCAAGTCCTGGCATCTGTTGTCCATCTTTAATGTTTGGAGAAAGTAGTGGATATATATATATATATATATATATATATATATATATATATATATATCAGAATCTGAACTCAACATTTTGTTATTCTTAGTTATTCTGTTTTTCCCCCAGCCGGCAGGATCTCCATTACCTAACAACTGAACTTCACCTAGGTGATTATGTTACTCTGTAAGAAAAGCTTAGTACTTGAAACCACTTGACTCGGCATACTAATTATCCAGTGAATCTATAGTACAACATAATATGGTTTGGGTCTGTACACACTGGTGTGCATGCAGCTTAAGTATCCAGCATTCTTTCCTTAGACTCTAACCTATTAAGAGGTAATAAGGGGACCCACAAGACACTGAGGTACTGCAACCTCCAAAACAAGTCCAATCTCAAATAGTGTAGCTGTAGGTCTCATAAAAATCCACATTTATTCAGAATGATTAAAATCATATAAAGCATCCATGGTTCTCACCAATAGATAGATGATACAACAGTTGAACAATAATGCTGAAATGTAAAAATCTCCCCCGCCTCATGGCTATCCTGAACCTCTTCCTGCCTCCACTCCAAACACACCAGAGACGGAACTTCAGACGTTTAAAGTTTGATTCCACTATATTTTATTTTACCCGCTTGTCCACAAGTGTTTTTCACAATAAAATAATTGAATCATATGAGGCTGGGATCGCATAATAACAGACGGCACCGACAACACTCTTAAGGAGCGTCTGCAGCTACGAAAGTCATTAACCCTCAGTGGCCCAGGGAAGGTTGATTAACCCCCGAGCCGCAGTGGTAAGTCCTTTTCCATCCGCATTAAGATTGATCCCATAACAGTTTGTTTAACACAAATGCAGTTGACCCTCAGTGGCCCAGGGATTATTGTTTAACCCTCAGGCCGCGGCGGCAAGTCTCGTTTTATTCTACAATCAGAGAACATCTACTTTTTATGTCAATCAAGCACACCTAAACCTACGGGAATTGTAACAAAAGTGATAACAACAGAACATCTAAACAATAATTTAAAAAATCTCTTAATATATAAAAAAGCATTTTAATATCATCATTTTCTGTATCATATACTGAAGCGCGACTAATTGGAAAACAGAAACCCCTGCACCATCTGGCTTTTCTTTTTCCATCTCTTGTTTTTACACACACAATCCTTTGAGCTAGCCCCTCATTTAATAATAGTAACCTCCTCATATCACAGCGCTACCCTAACTACACTTCTTTTTACAGACTGGAAGCTGCCACCAGAGGAAATGACGCACATGGGGCTTGAGGTAACCCAGCAACCAGCGTAAAATGCATCCCAGTGGGGAAAAAGCATCTGAGGAGAAGAGCATCACTAGGCAACCAGCCACCAAAAAGACAGTGTTATCCATGTCGCTGGATCACCTCCGTCCACACACACAAACCCACTGAAAAGGCAGCAAACAGCCACCCAAGGAACAAAGTTCTAAGGGGACAGCAGAACAGGGGGGGCAGGTATGCAGTACTACTTATAAGACCAGCCTGAGGTACCCAACAACATAAACATATACATTAAATTAGCTTAAAGCCACAAGTTCCTAAAAATGTAATACCAAACTATGTATCTAAATCTTTCCATCTACTATCCTAATTAAAAGACCACCAACTCTATAAATAGACCATTCTAATATTGTCAGAATAAAGTCATATTGACTTTCAAAATACTGTTTGTCTATGGTGGCTATTATTATTTTCCAAATCCTTTTCTAGCATTAAACCATATACAGATCTACATCCCATCTGCCATTCACACCAACAGGAATCCAAGTGCCTAATTGAAAAATCCAAAAAGGTTTCCCTATCCCTTTCTTTTCTCTCCCAATCACCACCTCGCTGACCTAAAGCCATTCTTTCTATTGCCATGCATTGCATAACTGATAGGTTGCCACTGTGTTGTGCAACATGTTTCATCCTTCATGTTTATATAATGACAAGACTTTAGAGTGGTCATGGTTGAGCCATGAAACTCCCTGTCCACAGACCGATTACTTTATATCTCTGGAGAGGTTAGGATGGCTGCAGGGGAGGAGTAGGACATTTACCTTTCAGCTTTATGTACAGGCACAAGCAGGTCACACAGGGTAAGGCCAACATTTAGGGATTTAAAAGCCCGATTAAATCTAAAATCCTGTGCAGCAGAGGGTAACACAAACAGTTGTGATCATATGTATGTGTGGCTAGCTTATTCGGTGCTGCCAGGCCAGAAGCAGGTGTGGGCGTCTGATAAGTCTCAGTGTGACAGAGGACACAAGCCAAGAAGCTAACAAAGGAATGTCTTCCAATACTGTGCAGTGTCTACACATAACAGACAGACATTTCCCCAGCACAAAGATCTGCCATCACACAAACTGTGAATGTTAAAGCTGACCAACAACCCGGCTGCACGGGTGTTGGAAGCTGTTGGTATAAGACACTCCGTGGGGGGGCATCCAGAAATCTGGAGCCCCCCCCCACACATAACCCCCCCAGAACGTCCGTAACCTTTCCCTTAGTCCCCCACCAGGAATACAGCGCTGGCAGACAATAACAGAGCTGCATTTCCAGCGGCGGATCGAGGGATATATAAGGTTACAAGAGTTCTGGGGGGTTATGTGCAGGGGATCCAGTGTTCTGGATGCCCCCAGACCGTCTTATACAAGCGTCGACCAGCTGGGGTGCCACTTTAAGGAGGCAGGCTAACCCTGCCAGCCACCATCCCTCCCCCTGTGCATTAAAATAAAAAAAACACTCACCTGACTGCTGCAAACCTCGATGCCAGTAAGGGGGGGGTCTCTGAGTGAGCCATGGACCTGAGTGACAGACCAGTGCAGTCACACAGGATTGGGTGACTGACCTGTCACTAAAGGTCCCAGCTTCAGCTTCTACCCCCCAGTAAGTTTGTTTTTTAAGTTATTGTCTGGGCTTGGCACAGGGTGAGGGAGAGGTTGGTGAGAACCCCAGCCCTCGTAAATGTACAAGTTGTACATATAGTGTTACATACATATAACTGCAGTATATTTGATTTTCCCGGGTTTTGTTCCATGCCCCTGATGCATCCGAATTGGGATGCTCCACTGTGGGACACCCCCCAAGAAGCCCCAAAAAAACTCACCACTCCACGCTCCAACTGTACATGTGCGGGCTCTTGTCCAATGAGAGAAGCCTGCTGTGACTACATCATTTGGCAGACAGCTTTTGTTCAATTTGATGGGGAGGGCATGTTGCCGTATTTCCAGCTGTGCGCACTCCCGTCTATGGTATTGCCAACAATCAGAGCTATCCACCGAATTATGTAGCCACAGCAGTCAGCTCTCATTGGATGAGTCTGCACCATTGGAGCGTGGGGAGGTGAGCATTTTTAAAATTCCTGGGGGGGCTTCACACAGCGGAGCATCCCGATCCGGGATGCCCCCGAAAAAATCCAGTGGCCTGCCCTGGAATCTTTTCGATATTTTAGATTTCAGGTCGGCCACTTTTTGATCCGCGTTAAATGATATTTATCACTATACACCCATGAAATGTAAACGCTATTATATGATAGACTACAGAAATAAATATTTGACTCATATACTTTATTTAAAAATAAACTCCCATACTGTACCCATTGTCCTATTTAAAGTGGCCTATTCTGGGTTTTGGTCCTTTCCCCCTGGGCACCTCGATCTGGAGTGCCCCGCTGTGTGAAACCCCCCAGATCGCAGAAAGGCAACTCACCTCTTCCTGGTCCTACGGCGCATGCGTGGCCCCTCGTCCAGTCAGCACTCTCAGAGCCACTGATGTCACGTAGTCTAAGCCTTCATCTAAGGCTATTGGCTCCGAGCGAGCTGGCAGCCGCATCCCCATTTCCCTCTAACAGGGAGCGTGCCCGCGCCGGGCATTCACAAATGCCTGGTGCGGGGGCGCTCCCTGCTAGACTGATAGCAGGGATGCGGCTGCAGCTTGCTCATGCGCCGTTGGATCGGGAAACAAGTTAAGTGAATGGGGCGACCTGGGGGGTTTCACACAGCGGGGCATCCCGATTTTGTTGCTGCTGTATTGTAAACAATGAGAGCTGCTTGCCGCATTATGTAGTCATAGTGGGTGGCTCTCATTGGACGAGAGCCTGTACAAGCGCCACTGCAGCCGGGAAAGGTGAGTTTTTATGGGGGTTACACACAGTGGGGCATCCCAATTAGGGATGCCCAGGCGAATAGCCAGCTGCCAGCCCTGGAATCTTTTAGATTCCTGCTGGGTTTTGTTCCGCTTTAAATGCACTGCCCTGCCAAAAATAAAAAAAGATATGTAACTCACCAATAGTCCAGCACATAACTCCACCAGAGAGCCAGACCGTGACATCCACTATTTAGAACGCAAGCTGTAACAGGACCCTGGAGTCTTTTAGACTCTAAAACCATGTTATGAGGGTTTGGCTCCACTTTTGATATAGTATAATGTATAGTCAAATATTTTTTGATTACCCATCATATAATAGCATTTCATGCTCACAGGTGATTAATGATAACTGTACTTTAAAGGCAATCTCTAGGCAAGAAATTAAATATATTTGCTTTTACCTCCCTTTCCAAGCTTGGATCAATACCCATCAGTTCAGGTGAAGACCAAGGCAGGAAATGAAGCAGTCAGTGCCATTAAGTATGTGTGTGGATGCTGGGACTTGCTCAACGAGTATGTATAGAGCACCCAGACACATGCCGAGGGGACCAGAGAGGAGTATAGTCTTTATGTTCTGTTGTCTACAGCGCAGCTTCTAGCAATGGTGTTAATTAAACCCAATAAAATAACATGACCACCACTGATGTCATGTGTCTGTAAAGTTCTCATTCGTGCAATTCAGGATATATCTGTAGCTTCGAGTTGTTCCCAAAGATAAATCATGAGTTAGCAATATCCAAATTCTTGGGTGTTGTTCCTCTTTAAGAGATAACCCTCCCTAAACCAGCTGCTAAAGTGACCCAACAACCAATTTAATAAAAGAACGGGTGTTGATCACAGCATGGGGGTAGCATCGCTTCATCTCCATTGCAACCCTAGGCACTGCTTCCTTACTTCTTCCTCTATCCCTTGCAGGAATTGGGCTCGAAATTTACCTCCAACAATCGCAAGGGAGTGGCGAGGAGGTAACCGGCAACTATGGGAGGGATCAGACAATCTATAAGATTCCTGGGTTGATCGATTCCCTCCCTCCGGGATGCCCCGCTGTGTGAAACCCCCCAGGTCGCCCCAAACACTTACCTTGATCCAACGGTGCATGTGTGAGCTGCATTCCTGCTTTTCCTCTAGCAGGGCGCGTGCCCGGGCCAGGGATTTGTGAATGGCTGGCGCGGGCCTGCTCCCTGTTAGAGGGAAGCGGCCGCCAGCACGCTCTGAGCCACTGGCCTTAGACGAAGGCTTAGACGATGTGACGTCAGCGGCTCAGAGCGTGCTGATTGGACAAGCGGCCGCGCATACACCATAGGACCGGGAAGAGGGTGAGTTGGCTTCTGTGATCAGGGAGGCTTCACACTGCGGGGCACCCCCGATCAGGATAGTCAAAATCACGGCCAACCCAGGAGTCTAAAAGACTCCACAGCTGCCTGTCTAGATGCCCCTTGGGCATTCAGATTCAGGATGCCCCACTATGTGACCCCCCCGCAAACTCCATACCTTTCGTCTGGGCCACACCCCCTGTAAAACCAGGATTGCGCCCGCTCCCTATGCCAACGCTCAGTCCAAAACAACGGCTTTATGACGAGAGCTCTCGTATTCGCTGTGGAAAGGCAAGTTAAAGTGGACCAACACCCAGGGGGGATCGGCCCGGGAATCTATAAGATTCCCGGACCGATCAGATCCCTCCCCGCGGGGTATCCGAAATCGGGATGTCCCGCGGGGAGGAACCCCCCAGGAGGCCCACAATCCTTACCTTACCGGCGATCCAACGGCGCATGCGCGAGACGCGGCCGCGTCTCTCGCTTCCCTCTAGCAGGGCGCGCTCCCGCGCCGGCCGTTTTGTGAATGGCCGGCGCAGGCGCACTCCCTGTTAGAGGGAAGCGAGAGACGCAGCCAATGACAGCGCTCTGGTATGCGCGTCCAAGCGGCTTTGGACGCGCATACCAGAGCGGCTCTGAGCGCTGTCATTGGCCGGACGAGGTCACGTGGGAGCGGGGAGAGGTGAGTTTTTGCGGCGATCGGGGGGGTTTCACACAGCGGGACATCCCAGATCGGGATGCCCCAGGAGAAGGAACCATTCACCAGGATAGTGAAAATCCTGGTGACTGGTTAACTTTAACAAAGACAAAAGATTCTGATCACTAATGCGTACAAAACACTGATATAGGGGACCTAAACCCAAAACACCCCCTTTCTCCTCCAGTCATCACCTATCAATTCCAAATGAAGCATGCCTACCCCCTCCCCCGTGCTCCATAACCAACCAACTGGCTGTACACATCATCCCAACAGGGCAGTGGTCACAAGGGACATGGAGTAAGGAGCAGGTGAGTAATTTAATTATATTTCTAGAGCATCCCAAATAGGGAGGAAAGTGGCACATCAGCCCAGAAGGGTGCTGCGGGGAAACTGGCAGGACTATTAATATTCTCAGGTAAGCAATATTGGAGGCTGCCTGTCCAAACACAGGTAGTAAGTAAATGGCAGCCCGGCAGTAGCTCGTCCAGGAGGCATTCCAGGCAGTATAAGGAGCTGCCTATCCGGTGCGGGCGGAGGGATATTATTACACACGCACACACATAGATATAAGCCCCTCTCCGTGCCCCCCCTGCACTCACCCTGGATACCGGTCTGGTGAGACATAGTGGTGCTGGTGACCCCGCAGCAGCTGATACAGTCTGACCAGGAAGTGACAGTGCTCAGCCGGCACCCGCGGGATACACGTCATCGGCCTGTGGACTGGTTGCCTGGTAACCAAGCACCGTTGCGAAGCTCGCTAGCCCGGCACACCCATCTCCTCACAGAGCTGGCTGAAGCGCCTTGGGTGAGCGGGCAGCTCAGAACTCTGTGACGTCACGGAGGTAGGCCAGGCTTGGCGGAGGGAGACACCTGTGACCTACCCCTCACCCTATTGCCTAATAACATGTAGCGTCCTAAAGCGGAGCTCAATAGCGTCCCAAGGGGAACTGATAAACCCTGAAGTTCTAAAAACAGGCTAAAATACCTATTTTCAGGTTCAGCGATGCAAAAGTGCATTCTCGTGTGTTACCCCAACTCCAACTACTGACACGGCGATAACTGCTGTCCGCTGTATCTCGGGACCCCCAAGTAGGTATTTAAAGTCTGCAGGGCATCACAAATCGGGAGGACACTAGGAATGGTCCTAAAGACTTTCCAGCTGCTTTAAAGTGGACCAAAACCTCTTTTAATGGCCCCCATTTGCCAGGAGCATACTGGTCTTTGATGTCCCTGCTATATGGAAACCCTTGGCAATTCCACTGTGCATGTGCGGGCTCTTGTTTAAACTGCGTTTTATGCCATGCATACAAATGAAGAGCTGTGCGTGCCTACACTGGCCATTCATTAGGCCTGATAGTGAAGCATGTATCAGCCTATGGAAGGCCACCGTGGTTGCCAAAAGGTGAGGTGAGTTTTTCTAGTGACCCAGGAGATTTCCTGCAGCCGGGCATCCCAAATTGGACCCAAAGGTTCAGAGCCTAATCACAGTCTAAAAGAATAGGGCCAGCCATCAAACCACTTGAGATTAAAAAATGTGGAACACATCTATCTTATCCAGGTAGAATATAGAATGGGTTGTATATATGTATTAAAAGATATAAATTAAAGGTATAAATTGCACACCCAGATGGCTTTCTGGGGGCTTGAGATATCACAAAGATGATTTTCCTGGTTCTGTCTACACAATGAGAAAAATAGGTCAAGCCTGTTGTTGTTCTGTATGTGCCATGTTTCACTTTTAAGAAAGTGCTCTTTATCTTAAAGCAGAATAAAACCTGTGATTTAGACTTTCCCAGGTTTTGTTCTGTTCCCTCGAATTGGGATGCCCCTGTGTGAAACCCCCCAGTTCGCCCAGTAAAACTCACCTCTCCTCAGTCCTTGTCAGGTTTACATCCCTTGGCAAAGGGCTCTCATTGATTTCAATTGGGAGAGAAAGCGAGCACATCCCCAGGGAGGGCGCACAGAGCCCAACAATGCAGGGGATGTGGCCGCTCTCACTCTCCATTGGAAACAATCAAAGCCCTTTGGCAAACAGGTTCTGACTGGATAAAAACCGTGCATGTGCCATTGGACCGGGGAAAGGTGATTACTGGCATCCTGGGGGGGGGGGGGGTTCACATAGTGTAGCATCCCAAATGAGTGAGACACCAAATAATCTGTACAGCTCCAGCTACTCTCTTCTCCATGATCATGGAGATAGGGGAAAACTGCTGAGAATGCCAGATACAAGTAATAGAATGGGCACAATTAGGTTTGTTCCCCAACATACTGCACTTATAAATTAAAGTGGGTCGAAACCCATGCAACCTGGCCCTGGAATGTAAAAGATTCCAGGGCTGGTCGATAGCCTACCCCCCAGGGCGTCCAATAGAGGGATGCCCTGCTGTGTGAACCCTCGGGGTCACCAGTATACTCGCCTTTACCGGTGGCTCCCGCAATGCTGCAATCGCGGGCTGCCGCCTCCCTGTAGCTGTGTGCGCTGCCTTGCCCAGAATGTGTGAAAGCCAGGGATGCGTCGCCCGGCCCTTTTGAGATCGGCCTATCAGTGATCTCAGTTGCCGGGTGGGTGTGGCCTCAGCAGTGGCAAACCCTGTTTTTCTTTTAAACTGGCCCACTGCTAAGTTGGCAGCATCATCCGACTACTCGGGAGGGGGGGCAGATGAATGGGTGGAGCACCCAGAAATGGGTTTTGCTCCACTTTAATGTATAGTTTGTTGAAAGGTTAATACTTATTGTGTTTCTGCTTTGTCTAGCACTTCTGAGATAACTGCAGTCATGCTCAGTGATAAACTTCCTCTGGTATTTAAAGGAGGAACTTGCTACTGAGCATGTGCAGCACAGTTTCCGGCATTGTAACAAAGGGCCTTGGGGCAGCATGAAGATACTTAGTATAATAATAGAACAGTACATTCTGTGGGATTAGGCTCCTCCCAATTTAGTCAAAGCCTTTGTATCCAACATCACCACACATATCAATCTTGATTAAAAGTCATATTTATTGATGCATATAAAAATCATTAGAAACTAAATATGAATCTACAGTTCATTACTTAGGCCTCGATTCAATAAAGGTAGAAAAAAATTCTCATGGTAGTAAAAAATTCAATTCATGAGAAAAAAGCCTGAGAATGTCACTGTTACTGAATCACCAGATAAAAAGACAATGAAAGTCAATGGCAGCTTTTACTACAGTGTAGAAAGGAGTAAACAGTTCTCTACGTTTCTTAGGAGAAAAAAGTGCCATTGACTTTCATTGTCTTTTTATCTGGTGATTCAGTAACAGTGACATTCTCAGGGTATTTTCTCATGAATTGAATCATCTACTACCATTTTTTTCTACCTTTATTGAATCGAGGCCTTATTGTGCCACAAAGATTACAGCTGAGTTCTCACTATTCACATCCAATACATTTCGATATAGAACCTCATACCTCCCAACTTTAGGGTGGAAAAGAGGGATAATTGTTAATTTAAGCCACACCCCTTCATTGAGGGATGAATAGGCAAATTAATCATTTATTGACGGAGATCTGCAAATTAAACCACAAAGAGGAACAAATAAGAACAACGAGGGACAGGGGGCATGGAATCAAAAGATGGATAGTGGAAGTGAAGACTGCCACCTGCTGGCGAATGTTTCCTCTCTCATTCACAATCACAAGATTCAAATTCAAAGTAGCACAGACATTGCATGCTGCTACTGGAGCCATAAGGTTATGCGTAGGCAATCTCATTAGCGCCTATGAATTTAGGAAGACCAGATTGGGAAAAAAATATTTGATCCAGAATGTGTGTACGGTTCATGTGTGTTTGTCCCTTTCGGTGCTCATTTATCTGTGTATACAGCAGGTCCATCTTTGGATACTCTGTTATCCTTGGTGATGCTCCAATGGGTACCATCAGTCACCAGAGAGATGCTGTAGGGAGCTGCTGCAGCCTATTGAGCGATGTGAGTGGCTCACAGGGAAGTGTTCCGCTGTTCTATAAGATTTCATACAGCTTAATATTTCTAGCCTGGCTGCTGTGCTAAACGTAAGTATATCCAGTTTCCAGAAAACTCATTTTTCACTTTCAGGCCTGCAAGATGCTCCAGCACAAATTAGACTTGATTAGATTAGATCATAGACTAGATAATATGCTTTTAGCCAACCTGTAACACAGTTACAGGTAGGGACTGCAGATCATTGCATAATACCTGTATTTCAGAACAAAATGTAGTACAGGGGCTCTAAAATTGTTGAAAAAAATATGATGTATATTCAAATTCTTTATTGACTCATTGTTCCAACTGCAACTGTTCCTAGTTCAGCTTAGTAACACTTAGGCTGCGTTTACACCTGTCTGGTCGCGCTTGTGGCATTTGCTTTGCAGCGACGTTTTTCTCCTTTCTGCCACAACGGAGACATGTGAAAGGAGCCATTGATGGATTATTTTTTGCGGCACCGCTACTTTTGCCGTAAACGCAGAAGTGCATGTGGTACCGGACAGGTGTGAACGAGGGCTTAGAGAAATGCACATGATTCAGACTCTGCAAATTTCTTTTTCTATTAGATAATAAACAGAGGACCATTTGTTTTTTTTTATCAATTGTAGAAGGAAGTCATCCACCAACATCTTCTTATTTTGATATCTGGGAGGTTCAGGGTCGCTTTACTCAGCCAGATTTACATCCTCCTAGCCCTGTAAGTTGGTTTCCTTTACGGGTGTTTGCATTGGCACCACCCCCATGCAAAGGTTTTGGTATGGTCCTTTGTACTCCTTTCCTTATGGCCCAGGTGGCATCTTGGGAGCTTAGCAGCCGTGCTGGCAAAGTCTCCCTGCAGTGGTGGTCGGCAATCTATTTGTGGTGACTAAAATGGGGTCTGGGTGGAAAGTAGTTGGCAACAGTCTCCCTTGTTTTTCATAAAGCAGACCTCCAGTCAAAAATTACTGGAGGTCACCTCCCCACATCTGGGAGGCATCTTGATTTGGAATGTCCCACCCTGTATACTATAACAGTAAGCCTAAGACTGGGAAGAAATACTTATGACTTCTGAGTTCTTTGCCTGCCAGCAGCGGTCTGGTGCCCGACATGACCACCAGCAGTAAACCAAGATCCCAGGGTTACACAACTCATGCGCAGGAGAATTTTGGATACAGTCATTTTGGATTTGGGGTTATAAAATGGTCCGGGACTTTTCTGGTCACACTGGCCCTTCTGCAGTGTGTCCGGCCCGGTATCCATGCTTCACATAACATGCTGAACCCCCCCCCCCCCCCATAACATGCTGTGAGACAGAACACCCCCCATAACGGGGCTGGCGGTAGAATCCCCCCCACTCCCAACCCCCCGCTCGCCTCCCTGTCCTGCCATCGCTGGAAGCCGGAGATGTTGCTGCTAGAAGCCAGAGACATCGCCACCGGTGGGTGGATGCTGCTGGAAGCCAGGGATGCTGTTTCAGCTGCTGGAAACTGTAGATGCCGTTGCCTCTGCTGGAAGCCCAGAGATGCTGCTGCTGGGAGCCGAGAACCAGAGTCGAAGAGCGCATCCTCCATCCGGCGCTCTGTGCTGTGGCCTAAGACGCTGGGCTGTAAAATAGCAGCAGCATGAGAGTTCCTGCAGAGCCAGGACTCTCATGCTGATGCTGTGCGCCGGCCGGACGTCATAGGAAGGCCACCACCTCCCCTGCAATGGCTGGCTGCCCTCTAAATTATTACCAGCTCTGGCTTCTAGCTATGGGCCAGGTGAATGGGAGCTGCCGCTGGATGCATTGGATGGCCCACAGTGGCTCCCATACACCCGTCCCGTCACTAGAAGTTGATGTCTCGGCACCTGGCCAGTGCAGGGTATGTGGCGGCCTATTGGCCAGGTGCCGGTATGTCCTATGGCCAGTCCTCCCCTGACTGCCAGAAGCAAGAATCGATGCCATTCCTGGTTAGCCATTCTGTCTCTTGGAAATTTGTACTTGGCCCTTGTTCAGCCCTGATCAGTAAATAGGCTATCCACTTGGTCAAGTTGTTGTAACCTACTTAGGGTCGTATTCCTGATGAGCCTCCTTTCTAGGGTTGCCTAAGCAGTGCTCATCAACACTGTGAATAAAGTCATTTGCACATGGTTTCCATGAGTAGAATCAGTTTTGTTAGGTTTTTCCCCTTACTCCCGATTCTGCAAGAATTTTTTTCGTGTGCCATTTTTGATGAGTAAAAGAGCCAGATTTCACGCACAAATATATGCAAAAAGTCTAATTGCATGTGATTCAGGAAGTGTTTTGACAAGTGAAAAGTGTACGCAGACAGGTGGCATTTTAGTCCTGGATAAAAGAGGGAGTAAAATTCTGACTTCAAGCAGAGAAAAAAAGGGCGTGGGGTCTATGAGACTTCAGGGCCCACTGATTCCCTTTCCCTGGGGCATCCCGAACTGGTATGCCACTTGCTCGGTTTTTCCTGTCCAACGAGCCCACGGCGCATGCATGGCCAGCGGCAGTGCCACTTGTATCCTATCCATGTGCAATAGCCGGCATATGATTTTTATCAATGAAAATAGTTTTTTACATTTATTTTTACATTTTTTTTAAAGAGTGTATTGCCCCCAAGAGCCAAGTAGCCCAGGCATAAGGGCCATAAAAGTCATGCCGGTCAGCACCTGTCTCTGTAGGTTTACCAGCCCTAATGTCCTTCGGTATGGGTTTTGGGCTCTTCCAAGGATACCAATGGGTACCGGGCTTTTCCACACTCCCGGCATCCAAAATGGGGGTGTGGGTAATCAAGTGGGGTACTGCCATGTCACCCTCCAATGCCGGCATGGTGCTTGGCGGCCCCCTACTTGGTGAACTTGTATAGGGGCCCCTGGACCCCTTATTTGTTAATCCCAAGTGCAAAAATCAGACACCACCCAAAATTGTAATTTTCTAAATTTCACTACTTACCAGTCTCCATCTTCTTTCCCCAGTCGGGCGCTGTCTTCCTACGGCATGCCTTGTCATCCTTTGTCCTGCGCCAGGTCTCCTCTGATCTTCAGGGCTCTTCGGTACCCCTGCGCTGTCTTCTTCAAGCCCCACGTGGCAGGGCAGACGGCTGCTATACCAGTTCCCCTGGCTAGGGGGCTGCCCAGTCATTTCCCGGCATTGGTGGGTGACATGATTGTCCTCCGCCAGATTATTCGCACCCGTATTTGGGACCCCGTTGGTGCAGAAGAGTCCGGTTCACATTAGTGTGGGCACGGGTTTATTTCAGGGGTGCTTGCAGCATACCAAAGGGCACAAGGGCTGGTAAACCAGCAGGGGCCAGCCAGCGCAGCCTCTGAGCCCAGCCATTATGCTTGGTGCCTGGTCTTTTTGGCTATTGGGGGGGGGGTACTTTTTTATTTTAAAACTATAGTAAAAAAACAAATGCCGGCAGTCATTTTCATTGATAAAACCATGCTGGCTGTGTTGCCACGTGGCTTTTGTCAATGAAATATTTTACAATTCGCATACAGTGCTTCTGTAAATTGTCATGCAAGTTGTAAAATGGTGCTTGAAGAGAGAATTTACTCATAACTTGGCGCATAGTTCATTAAGTCACCAGGGCTGGGAAATTCCCTCTACCAGGGGTAGCCTGATTTGGGATGTCCCACTGTATGAAATCCCCCATGATCGCTGTAAAACACGTTTCCAGTGATCCCACAGCATATGTACAGGCCATGGTGGCTTCTCTGGCTAATGTGCAAATCTTACCTGAATGGCCAAAGGGGGCACCCATAGCAGTAGGGGAGCAGCTGACAGTTAATTGTCTAGTACCCCATTCATTCAGAATAGATTGTCAGCTAATGCAATCTATTCTGTTTTGCTGGAAACCACACATGCGCTGTGGGGGGTAGGCCAGAGTAAAAGAATTGGGGTATGACTGAAATCCCACTTTAAGAGAATGAAAACCCAGGTCAGTGTTAAAATAGAACAAAACCCAGGATTTGTTCCCTGCGCTAGGAATCTACGCATGCACCATGAGAGAGTGGAGTGAGGCAAGATATCCGGTGTTCCTTAGGGTTTCACACACATCCCTTAAAGCGGACCAACACCCAGGGGGGATCGGCCCGGGAATCTATACGATTCTATAAGATAACCCCCCAGGAATCCCACAATCCTATCCTTTCCATGTTCCAGCGGCGCATGCGCGTCTGCTGCCTCCCGCGCTGGCCTGTAAGATGGACGCGCGGGAGGCGGCGGCGGACACGCTCTGCTTGTCCGGCGCTGCCTCTCGCTTGTCCGCCGGCGGGGATTGGCTGCAGTGGTCACGTGGGAGCGGGGTGAGGTGAGTTTTCGGGGCTTTCTGGGGGGTTTCACACAGCGGGGCACCCCCGATCGGGGTGCCCCACCAAAGTGGACCAAAACCCAGGATAGTGAAAATCCTGGGTGTTGGTCCACTTTAACAAGAGATGCCCTTGTTAAAGTGGATATCCAGTCATACACCTAGCCCTCCGCCCTGGCCTCCCGTCACTGGCATGGCTGGGGGGTTATCAAAATAAAAGTCGCCTATCCCAGGAGTACAGCGATGTCACCAGCAGCTGCTGACCAGAGGCTGCAGATAGTGACATTCTCTGCTCTGTGTCCCCCCATTCAAATGAACAGGCAGGCAGGAACTGTGCAACCTGTCCCAGTAGGGGGTTAGGTGGAAAAGAGAGACAATGAAGGAAGGTGGAAAAGGGAGATAAGAAGGGAAGGTGAAAATACTAGAGATGGAAGGAAGATAAAGGGATACAAGGTGGAAAAAGATGGAGGGACAGTGGAAAAGTAAGACAGAGGGAAGGTGGAAAAGAGAGACAAGGCTGGAAGGTGGAAAAGAGAGATAATGCTGGAAGGTGGAAAAGAGAGAAGAGGGGAAGATGGAAAAGAGAGACAAGGTTGGAAGGTGGAAAAGAGACAAGGTTGGTAGGTGGAAAAGAGAGACAAGGGGGGAAGATGGACAAGAGAGGAGAGAAGGTGTAAAAGAGAAGAGTGGGAAGGTGTAAAAGAGACATGGGGTGAAGATGGAAAAGAGAGGGGGAAGGTGGAAAAGACAGAGGGAATTTCGAAAACAGAAAAGGCGGGAAGGAAAAGAGAAAAAGAGGGCAGGTGGAAACGAGAGAGAAGGAAGGAAATTGGAAAAGAGAGAAGGTAAGAAGGTGGAAAAGAAGAAGGACAAAGGCAAGATGGAAAAGAGAGATGGAGGCAATGCGGAAACCAAAGGGAAGGTAAGATGAAAAAGAGAGACGTGGAGGGAAGGTGTAAAAGAGTGATAAGGAAAGAAGAAGGTGGTGAATGGAAAACGTGGGATAAGCAAAGAGAAAGATGGAGGGATATATAGAGGAAAAGCAAGAATAGTCTTGCTGAGACAGCTTTTTGCCCCCAGAGGGGTCGCGCAGCTCGCTCACTCCAAGAGGGCGAGTAGTATAGGTTTATTATAGGATTATTATGCCGCATCCCTTGAGTAGGGCACGCCAGCCTCCCCGTGATGTAAGGACGCTGATGGCCGGCCGGCCTGCGTGTAGGGCTGGTCCCGTGGTGCAGCGTGTGACAGAAGAAGCCGGGCAGGTGTCTGGACGGTGCAGTGTCTGTGTTTGGCCACTGGGGGGCCATGCTTGTTCCTGGAAGATGAAGCCATGCCCTGGAAGCGCTGTCCTCCGTGGATGAAGCGTCTTGTCCTCACTCTGCTGTGCCTTGTGAGTATGTCCTCTGGAGGCATGCCTCTCCCCTGCACGCCGCCATAGCTGCCAGCCAGCCAGCCAGGAGTATAGGGTGCCAGCCTGCCCTTCGTATCATATGAGAGCACCTTGCTGCTATCCTCTGCTCACTTCTATGACAGCACACAGTGTTTCCTATGAGAGTCATCTGTGAGGAGTATGGCTTATATACGGACCAAGGAGAGCAGGCAATCAGGTGACTTGTGGTTGCTATGGGTTACTGTGCTAGCCATCCTCCTCCCCCAGCATTATATCCAGGCTTTGTATAGGCACAGTGCATGCTTTATTGCTGAACCCTGCCCACAGCAGCTGAGTGACTGACTGGCTTACTGTACTGCAAAGCAGGGCTAAACAGAGCTATTCAGGATGGAGGAAACTGTGTTTTGACTAGTGTGACTATACTGGTATGTGACTTCAGGAACAGGTACAGCCAGTTTAGTTCTGGCTAATAATAGAGCCATTCTGTGACTCACTTTCTGGCAACTTCATGACTGCCCCAGTGAAAATGGAGTCACGGGCCAAAATAGAGATGACTCCCAAACAGGCTGGACTGGCATCCTGGATACAGTGCACATGTGTGTATGTATATATATATATATATATATATATATATATATATACACACACAGCATAGGGCAGACTATTTTGTGAAATTGTCTAATATTAAAAATCCCAAATTCAGTTTGGGGTTCATCCTAACCTCTTGTTTATTGCCCCAGGGGAATCCCGATATAGAATGGCTCACTTTGAGGGGCATGGAGCTTTTGTGTGATCACTGGATTTTTGGATCTCAGTCTTCTGAACAGGAGGCTATAGAACAAGGATGCACAACCTACATCCATAATTGCCATCAGATGTGGTCCTTAGCACCCCAAGGTTGGAGAGTTGGAGAGCTGAGCTTGCCTTGTTTGCAGTGCAAGTGGCTATCCACTAGAGGGCATCACTAATTCCCAAAGCAGGAAGTGAGGTGCCGATTAAAGTTATACTTCAAAACACAAAAAAACCCCCACTATATTCGCGTTTCATCCTGCACAGGGTATCGCTGCTAGTCCAGAGCTAAGACACTTACCGGATCGCCCAATCCCAGACTTGCGCTGCTCCGTCCTCCGAGGCATCAACACCGCTGTGATGTTGGAGACTATGGCATAGCCCGCACCATCGTCACAGGATCTATGGCACGCCCTTCTCAAACAGCATAGCGGTGTTGAAGCGGCAGAGGAGGAGGGAGCTGCATCATGTGTGGGACTGATATTGGGGGATCTGATAAGTGTCTTAGCACCGGACTAGCAGCGATAGCCTGTACGGGATAAAAAAAAGGTGAGTATAGTGTTTTTTTGTGTTTTTGAATGAAGTATGACTTTAACTTCTATGTAGAGGTGGGTGACATGTTTGACTAGTGTGTTGGATGTGTCTGGAGATGCCTGTATAGACTTTTCTGAGTTTACTTCTGCCCACCTCGCATATGCCTTCCTCTTTCAATTTTACCTGTGCTCACGTCACCTTTGTTTACCGCTACCCCCTCTTCAACCCTCGCTTCCCACCTATTCTCTGCTAACCTCACCCCTGCTCTCCTCCCTTCTTCACAACTCTACTCGCCTCTTCCTGCCTCAACTTTGCTCTTGTATGCTTACCTCTGCCCACCTCACTTTTTACTGTATGACCACTACTCACCTGCTCACCGAACCTCTGCTTGCCTCACCTCTTCCCACTCACCTCTTGCATAAACATAAAAGGATATGCAATGCTTTAAAGTGGACAATAGTGGATATTTTTACCTTTCCTCAAAGCCCATGTGTGGCCGGCAGCCTCCCTTCTCAGCTGTGTGCGTCCCCACCCGCCTCAAATGAATGGTTGTGCAGGACCGTGCACAGCCGAAGGGAGGAAGTGATTCCAGGTGCCACACTGTGGGCTCAAGGAGAGGTGGGGTAAGCGTCTGCTTACATAGCACCTATTATTTTGACAACCAAATTTTAATACAGGTACAATTTAGGGCTTCTTTGATTCTTTCGGGGGTTTCAGGGGTATTTATAACTGGTAAAGATCCACGGAAAAGATCATAGGTGCACCCCTAACTACACTTCATTCCTTGTCCGAGGAAAGAGTAGTCTCCGATGTGAACCACCCTGGGCACCCTGAGAATTTCACTGTTGCTGAATAACCATCTAGGAAAACAATAAAAGTCAATGGCTTGGACGTTCCTGTCCCCCGCCTGGACGTTGGCGGGGATTGGCTGCGGCGTTCACGTGGGAGCGGGGAGAGGTGAGTTTTTTGGGGTTTCTGGGGGGTTTCACACAGCGGGGCACCCCCCATCGGGGTGCCCCGCCGAAGTGGACCAAAACCCAGGATAGTCAAAATCCTGGGTGTTGGTCCACTTTAAGAATTGACTTTAAAACCGATCAAAGGACCTCAAGTATGTGAGATTACACCCAAGTCTGCCATACAGTGTGAAACCCCACTGGTTTGCCATACTGTAACTCCTTTCATAATCCTAAGGCTCATGCATCGGTCGACCATGGCATCCTGGTTTTGCTTGCTTGCCGTGTCCGGGAGACCTAAATAGCTGTTGTGTGTGCAGGGCAAAAAGAGTAGGGATGCCACTGGGTTTGGTGAAAATGAGCACGCTCTGGCTCTCACATCAATGTGGACTTCTGGACGTTCTTCAGAATTATCTTGAGCTATGTGCACTTAATTCCTTAAGCCCTATTTGCACACCCACCCTACACCAGGCAGCAAGTCGGTAACTAGTGCTGCCCAGACTCCGACAGCTTGTTAGTGGCAGCTTGGTGGGGTATACCACATCTGGGGGGGGGGGGTTCACCCTTGCAGTGGAGATCAATGGACCATCAGTTATTATTTTCCACTTTAAAGTGGATGTTCAGTAATATACTTGCCCCCCTGCCTGGCCTCCCTTGCGTTAGTGCAGAAGAGGGGGCATTTTCACTGCTCAATTAAAGCGGGCCAACATTCAAAGATTCCCAAAACCAGACCAACACAACAAACAGTGCATCCCTCCCCAGGGCAATTTAGATTGCAGCACATAAAAATGAATTTACCTTTTTCTATCTCCTGCTGGGGTCAGTTTAAAACAAGATGGTGGCTCATGCATTTGCAGGCCAGGACAGGAAGTGCTGATGGCTTCCTGTTACTGTGCATTGTTAGTTATGTCAGTTGGGAGTGGAAGCTCCAAAATGGCCGCTACCTTTCTTTTCCAACTGTGGCAGGCTGTTGGTCCAGTTTAAGTACTTTACAATAGCACAGTAATGACTCATTTCTATGGATCAAGTTGCGCCCGAAAAATCCCTTTATCGACTGCAATCAGATGAGAATGGATCCGTGGAAATGCTTGCCGCTATTGAGTGATGAGCGAGAATTAGTTCTTGCTGACTTTAAATTTCTTGTTTTCAACCAACTACGAGTAGAACATGGAACGCACAGCATGACCAATCCCACAAACGATCATTTTATCGAACATATAGTTGGAATATCTTTTGCATCTGTACGCAAGCTGTTCTTGTATACAAGTCGTTTGCTTTCTCAGCAAAGGTTTGATTTATCTGTTCTTGGAAATGCTACCTGGCTGACACTCTGCATGAATCTGCATTGGGCACTGTGTTCTATTATATTGCAAGTCATCTATAATAGCTAACCATACCCAGCAGCAGATTGGAGTCTAGCTAGCCAAAATACTAAATCTGAACTAGATCAACCCCAGCTCCCATTATTTTTATTAAAGTGTTTGGCAAATCAAAAGTTCACCCCACTGATCTGGTCCTCTCTCCTCTCCCATCTCACACTTATCACAGTGTTCTTACATCACATTGCTGTTTCCACACCTACTGTTTCTCTTCATTTTTCTCTGCATCACCAGTGCTCAACTACATTTAAAGATAACTTAGGAACTACAGGGTCTTTTTGAAAACCGATTGAAGATTAGGACAGAACAATGTGTAGAGCGAGACAATGGGGCAACAATCGGGCTTGCCTTTATTATAACTTTAATACCTACGGCGGGGCCAAAAACCAGATGAGACTGGCATCCAATAGGACCCTTCCAGCAGCTTGTCCCTAGCTGCTAACTGACTGCCCGGTTCAGGATGGAAAAGCCCGCTAAGATTAAACAATATTCGGAATTCTACATTTCAGATATATTTGGTTTAATAAAACTAAAGACAATGGCTGTTGTTCTGGCTGTAAAAATGTTTAACCTTAATCTAAACAGCTACACAAATGCAAATTACATAATTGCCAGCAAAAATGTTAAAAAATGTTATAGCAGATTTTAACCACTTTTTGACCCTCAGCTCAGTTTCAGAAACCTAAAAAAATACTTAGAATGAGTTAAATCTCCTTGTACTTTGAAACCAGTGCTTTAGCTAACATTGAAAAGTTTGGAACAAAGATATGTGCTTCTGAAAAGTCACAAATGCCCATGTAGACTACCCACGGACTATCAATCCGAACCCACAATAAACAAAGTATAACAATGGAAGTACTGTACACACCAATTAAACTGTCCAGTTCAGCAAAATGTTTTGTTAACTGCAGTAAGCTGATTTCCAAAAGTTACAATTGTGGTTTGTATAAACTGACCATTTCTTGTGGTCCTCAAAGTAGGACAGTTTAAACCAGTTTGTGGGTGATGGGCTTGGTAGGGGTGTGGTTTATTGTATGTCTTATGGGTCACATTCTGTAAGATTATTTGGTCCATAAAAGATGTTGGTGATCGAGCCAATGCTCAGAAGTCCAAAGAGTCTGAGCAGTTGTAAATCACCCAGACATCCACCATTTTGCATTTGGTGGGACATTCTTCCTCATGTCAGCAAAGTGGAACATTTAGGTGTATCAAGAGTTTTCACAAGGACTGTCCTACCGAAAGTGGGACATCTGGTCAGTTTAGGTTTATCTGTCCTAGGGCAGAATTTTGGCTCCGTGCTGGACAGAACGGGGAAAAATTAGATGCTAGATACCAACCCAGACACAATGTTTGCTTTTCCCTTCCTCAACCCTAATATGCACATTGAGGAATTCACACACGCGGTGCCCCATTACTCTGGAATGCTCTACCCTATACAGTCCTCCAAGCCTGAGTGCCTTTAAAACCCACCTGTTCAGATTAGCCTATCATGTGGCCTAAATAACTAATGGCCCCAACCACTTCAAACCACTTGCCAGTGTACTAAGTATATATTACTTCTGAGCTACCTTTTTGTCTCCACCCCTTATCCTTTAGATTGTACCCTGCAAGGGCAGGGCCCTCTCTCCTAGTGTATTTCAGTATCAATATGTACTTGTGCAGATGGATGGATAATAATACGCTTGAAATGCAAGGTTTCAAACCCTACTTCAGGAGTAGAAAGTAGACAAACGGCAGTCTTTAAAGAGGAACTTTGCAGGCCTTGGAGTCTAAGAGAGTGTTCTGCACTGCAGCCGCATCCCCGCTTACGTTTAGCTGTGCACTCGCTCGCACCGGGCCTTACTGAATGGGTGGCCCGGACACGCAAGGGCTAGAAGGTGAGCGGGCGGTGAGGCTGGTGCCCATTCAGCTGCCTTCGGCACCGCGCAGCTGCTTAGCCATCAGCAGATCCGAGTGAAAGCGTGCTTGTTCTCACCCAAGTCTGAGGAGCAAAAGGTAGGGTAGTGTATGGGGCGACACACAGTGGGGCAACTCAATTCAGGGGAGAAAAACAACATCCCAAAAGGTCAAAATTGAGTAAGTTCTTCCTCTTTAAGATTAGCACAGATTGCTCTACTTGTGTGTGCGTGTATGTGTGTGTCAGAGAAAGCTTTAGAAAATCAAAATCCTTTTAATAACTGTATTAGGTTCATGATCAAATTAAATTGATGTGGAGAACTAATTTGATCCCTTAAGAGATTAAAATCTATTTATAGAATCTGTCGTAGAGACAACATGACTAACAAGGCAGATGTTAGATAGTTCAAAATCATCTATGTTTGGCTTCACTGAGTGGTAAAACGTTTTTTTCTTTCTTTTTCTAGGACCACAAATACTAATAAGGATGGCTAAAGACTTCCGTTATTGCTTTCAGCATCCGTGGTCTCGAATATTTATTGCTTATCTAGTGACCTTTTTAAATTTTTTAATATTTGCAGAGGATCCGGTGTCTCACAGCCAGACTGAAGCCAATGTTATAGTTGTTGGAAACTGCTTTTCATTTATAATGACTAAATACCCTGGAGGAGCTTGGAACTTTTTGAAAGTCCTACTGTGGCTTATTGCCATTATCATTGGGCTTATTGCTGGAAAGTTCCTGTTTCATCAACGCTTTTTTGGTAAGTGGCTTTTGTTCGGCCGGTATATCAGATTATTCACCTAATAAATGATTGCTGAAAACTATTTTACAGTCTTATGCAGTATGTTGGGCTTTTATCAAAGGCAAAATCTTTGAGGGGTGCGCAGCATTAAAGTCCCCCTTGGCACCCCGATCGGGATGTGTGAACCCCCCCATCCCGGGCCTACGGCGCATGCGCTGCTGCTCGTCCAGTCAGCGCACTTGGACCCACAGACTTCACGCCATTTAAGACAGCGTCTAAAGCCAGTGGCTCAGAGTGCTCTGGCTGCTGTATCCCTCGCTTCCCTCCAACAGGGAGCGTGCCCGCGCCGGCCAGGGGGCGAGAATCGGGAATCTTATAGATTCTTGGGGTTTTTGAGCTGGGTTTTGGTCCACTTTAACCTCTAGGGAATGGGAATCTTTAAAGGGTGGGCACAAAACGTTTTTACTTCCTTGATATGGATGTTTGGCCCTCCTTTCCTATCCATTTTTCATGACATCTCTTCAAATTTGATTGCACGGCTGCCCCTGTCCCTCAGTTAGTGTGAGTAAGCTTGAGCTCTGGAAGTGTTGATGAACAGGGACATTTAATCACATTTGGAGGTGGTCATGAAGGAATAGGAATAAAAGTATGAACAAATGCTGGCAATCTGTTTCAGCATTTATAGCACAATGCAGGACATAGAGGAGAGGTACATGGGACAGACTCCAGGTAAGCTGCTTGCAAACTTAATGCTATTGCCTGGACTGTCCTTTTACTCCTGCTTTCTATAGAGATAATGCATGCCTTCTAAAGCTCTGACTATTATATATTTGAATGAAGATATCCTATATTTATGGGCAGAGGCTGCAATTTATTTCAGTGATGATGTTTTTATTTGCAGCTTTGTAGTTTGCACTCTTCGTGGATAGGAACCACACTGAGAACTCTTTTGAATTTTGTCCGATGGTTTCTGCCAAATATATATTTAGCGCACACATCTGTTCTCTGTGATCTTGTAATACTGTACAAGTGTGCCTTGGAACCTCTACAATTGAAATTTATATGGAGTTTATTTTGTTGTGGGCTTAATGAATGAGGGGGGCAGTTACTGACTGATACAGAGAGGAAACTCTGTATGTAATCTAAAAAAGTTTTAGTAGAATCTGTCTTAGTACTGTCTGTTAAAAGTCCTGCTTCTTAGAGATGTAGGCTATTCTTCCACCAAAGAGGAAGCTGGAAATATAATTAAAGTTAAAATTAAAATACTAAAGGCAAGCCCAATTGTTGTTCAATTGTCTCGGGCCACATGTTGCACTATCCAAAACTACAATCCGTTTTCCAAAAGAACCTGTAATTCCTAAGTTATTTGTAAAATTATTAGAGCATTGGCGATGCAGAGAAAAATGAGGAGAAACAGTGGGTGTGGCAACAGCAATGTGATGTAAGCACACTGTGTGCTTTACATATACAATAGTAAAAAAATAAGTGCATTGTCTTGCCTCTAGATGTTATTGCCAGGATCTAGTGTGATCAGAAAAAGGTGGTGAGAGATGCTGAGGGCCTCTCCAGCGTGCCAACACATAGGCCTCGATTCACAAAGAGTTGAAATGGTAGTAAAAAATCAGCAGATAGAAATACAATGAAAGTCAATGACACTTTTTACTACAAGTAAAAAGTTCAATACCTTTTTCAGGAGTAAAAAAGTGCCATTGACTTTCATTGTTTTTCTATCTGATTTTTTACTACCATGAGAGTTTTTTTCAACTCTTTGTGAATCAAGGCCATAGTGTGACTAGAGAGGAGGGTGTGGTTTCAGAGCAGCAGAGAGAGGCAGCCAATCAGGACATCTGGGGAGGGAGTGGGGGTGTTTCAGTTCTCAGCCACTGAAGGTTGATTGAAGGACCAAGTCAGCAGGTTTGAGACTGACTTGCCAATCACTTTAAAAAACATATGCAACCTAAAATGCTACTCTTTTTTCATTTCTGATATACTGGGGTAGCATGGATCTCTGTTTAAAGCAGATTAAAACACCTGCAGCTGGGCCCTGGAATCTTAAAGCTTCCAGGCCTGGCCTCTAGCCTACCCCCAGGTTGCCCTGCTGTGGGAAACGCTCCGGGTGCAGGTAATCTTACCTTATCCCGGCGGGTTCTGCGGCGCGATCACTGTCGGCGCTGGCTTCTCTGTGGCTTCTTTGTATGCACTCCCATGCCCAGCCATTCAGAAAGGTGTGCTTCCAAACAGTGGGCTGTTTGTGTCTGTTTGACAGAAATGTGAGGATATCCAGTACTTCTGTAAGTTAGGGTATTGGTTAAAGGCAAAGTCCACTTCTGATGGAATTTTTGAAAGTGTATATTTGTGTGCCAAAATGTCCTAAAGGTGCTGAGCTGATCTAGTATTTTTTTTTTCTTATTTAAGGGAATGTGTGTTTTATGGAAGCAGTTTTAACCATCTGCAATCTGTTGCCATTGTCTCTTAAAAAGAGAGACATGTATCCTGTACCACAGCAGTGGCTATAGCAGCAGTGTACTGTGTGGTCAGGAATCACTTGTCTTTTCTTGTAGTACAGACTTGGTGTACGCTGCCAATGGCAACAGATTGCTGGTAGTGAAATAGTGAAAACTGCTTCCATAAAACACACATAAGACATCTAACAAGAAAAAATAAACAAATACTTGTTCAGCATCTTGAGGACATCGTTTTGGCAGAAAATAAACACCTTCAAAAATTCAGTTGAAAGTGGACTTTCCCCTAAGTGTCTGTCAAGACTTTCTTTTCTTTCTCCTGCCATGTTGCATTTTCTGCACACTGGTATTTTCTGCACAATTAAATCATTGGCGGTCATATTAATTATTTAGTAAAGCAAGGTTCACTTTTATATACAAAGATATGCAAAATACAAGCAAATTGAATGAAAAAAAACAGAGATACAGATACGGTCAGTGGCACCTCTTCATCCCTTGAAAATACAAAAGGGTACTTACCTTTTGTGCTCTGCGGATGATCGCTCCTATTTGAGGCGATCATCCACTCACACGATTGCTTGACCATTACCCATGCTGCCCTCAACTCCAGTCACTGGCACCTCTGCTTTACCATTGTGCTCCTCCGACATCAGTCACAGGGTGCTGACAGGTCCTCTTCACTCACTACAACAGAGCAGGTGTGTCAGGCTTCGGCACACCCTCTTCATTGCAATTAATGGAGAGGGCGTGGCAGCTTCTCTGTTACTGACAATGAAGGGACCTTCATTATCCTGACATGGAAGTGCTGGTGACTGGAGCTTCGGCCACACCACCGTTTGCCGGAATAGGTCTGATCAGCTGCTGGGGTGACAGAAGGTAAGTACCCTTTTATTTGGGTGGTCACTGCCTTAAGCGACACAAAAGCTGTGCGGTTCTGTAGCCTAAAAGACTCCAGGACCACCTGCTAGCTGGCACTGGGGCATCCAAAATCGTGATACTTCGCTGTTTGAAATCCCCAGGGTCACTGGTAATCTTACCCATACCAGCATCTCCCACGCTGGAGCTGAAGCTGCCAGCGGCCGCATTACTGACCTCCCTGTAGCTGTGTCCTGCACCCAGGCTGGGGGTGGAAGTGCTTCCCAGACTATAACAAAGCCGGTGATGCAGGCAGCAGGCAAGTCACGTCGGCCAGCAATCTTGAGATCAGCCAGTCATCACTCCAGTCTCAACATGACTCAGGGTTATGTTAATTACACCCCAGCCACTGTGCCATCTTAGAAATAGAGCATTTTTAAACTCTTAACAGTTTCGCTGGTTGATATCCCGCAACCTAGCAGTCAGGTTTTAGCTGGCTGGCGACTGCTGTTGCCGCCGCCATAGGTCGGAGTCCTGTCACAGTTTATTCTCAGCTCTGTTCTGCTCTCGAAATCTTGCCTATCGCAAGATGACTTTTTTGAGTCTCAAGAAAGATGTGCATATGCAGTAGTGCACTGGAAAGGAGCAGGTTGCGCAAGTGATCTGCTCCTATTGCATCTGCGAGGAAGTCTCAAAGAAGCAGCGGCGCCTGGGGAGGATACATGATGGTGGAGCCTTTCTTAGGAACAAGAACAGGAGAGAATAGAGCAGGGGACAAGCAAAAGGATTGCTTGGCAGCAGGTTAACATTTTTTTAAATCTACGATTCCATGGGATAGCATTACTAATGGGTATAAAAGCATGGAATTCTGCTTTAAGATTATAAAGAAAAGCTTGTGTCCTTCTGGGTGTATCCACTTTCACTGATACATGGTCCATAGAAACATGTCTTGTAATGTACCTTTCTGATATTACTTCTAAGTCTGCATTAGATTGCGCTCACTAAGTGAATGAAATATGAAACATGTTTTGAAAAGTTGTCCTTACAGCAGACCTGAACCTGTGCCCTCCTTATGCAGATTGGCGTTTCTCCAAAAGCTGGTGTTGGGAAAAACTTGTGCATTTACTTATTTTATTTTTGATAGCAATATAATACACACTCTTCCTATTAAAACAATTTCTGTTTTTGTTAACAGAAAGTCTCAAGTGATTACAGTGGTTGCTAAGATTTGAGTGTTGCCTAGCAACACATAAAGTTAGTTTGACTGATCTGGTCCTTATTAAAGATAAGTACATTGCTTTTCTCATTACTATCTAATGGAGGAAATGAACAAATGTGATATCAAGCAAGTGGCCGCATGGTGTGTTTTCACCTTTCCTGACAAAAAAAAAAAGTCCAGGAAAGCTGATCAAACAAAAAAGCATTAGTAAATATATTGCCCATCACCACAATCAAAAATCATTTATCATCTAGGATTTATGCGGGGATTTATCTGTGTTTTATTTGCTTCATGACTTTCTTTCTCCAATATACTACAAGAGAAGAGAGATGCATTTAGTTATATGAACAAAGCTAACAAATGAACAAGTGGGGGTTATGCTAATTATTTGATGAGCAAGCTTAAAGCTGGATAAATATTTAGGTGTGAATTGCAGCCTGCATCCCGGGGATCTTTTTAACTTTAGCACACAAACAATTGCAATCCAAAATATTTGTTCTATTTTTTTCCCTAAAAAATCACCTACAAATTCTTTAGCATACCCCCATCATCGGAAAAATGAAGTAACTCACTTGTAAAAATGCTCCATTGCAGGGGCAGGTGATATTTTGTGAAAAGTAGAACAGACATTTTTATTGCACCTTTTTGTATGTTACAGCAGTCCCACGCCCATTTTCTACATAATGGGAGTAGAAGCGCATTGTGACAGGCTAGGGGGTCCACAGATGGACCACCGCAATCCCTATCTCCACCTCAACGGTGGCACCACCATTGGCTGCCGGTGGTCACCCCCCGAGACACAATGCAGACCCACACACATGTAGAAAATCGGTGAGGAACTGCTTTAAAGTTAAAAGCTCACCGAGATACAGGCTGCAAATCACACCTAAATTGCTTAACCAAATATTTAGCATATATGTTAATGTAAATATTTTTCACCTAATAAGCCCCCCCCCCCCAAAAAAAAAAGTCGGGGGGGAAAATGTGAATGCGTCCTATGGGCCGAATGTAAAAAAAACAAAATACGGGAACTTGCATGCATTGTTGGGACCGAGACACTCCCACAAACACCAGGGTTTGGTTGACATTGCCTGCAACTGTGTCCGTGTCCCCAATGGATGCTTAGTGCAGGCCACGCCCCCGCTGCACAGACCTGGGTGTGTGTGTGTGCACGTGTCACTCTGGAGGAGTAGCGCTGGCGCCGGCAGCCAGGCATCAGTTACCCTGGCCATCCGCCGTTCATCCTGCACCCGACTCCTTGATTCTGCCACACTGCCTATGGGAAATGGGAATGAGATGTGGGGATGCCACACTCCCTGTGGCGAATGAGATGCTACACTGCCTATGGGGAATGGGAGGGGCGAATGCCACACTGCCCAGGGTACACCTATACCAGTTCACCATGGTCAGGAGCTGCCATGGCACCTGCTGGGCTCGGCAGGTGCCCTGCCAGTAAAATGACACATTACCCACACCTCCATTTGGGGCATCGGGGGTGTGGAAGAGTCTGTTGCTTATTGGTATGGGCATGTGGTTCTTCCAGCGATGGCCAAGGGCATAAGGGCTTGTAGCTTGTAACTCGTAGGGACAGGGGCTGCCAATAGCACGGCTTCTGATCTCTGGGTTACAAGCCCTTATGCTTGGTGCCTGGGCTGGTAGCCTTGGGGGTGGGGGCACTTTTTTTTTTTTTTTTTTAAATGTAAAACATTAAAAAAAAAAAAAAAAAAAATTATATGATTCCCCACTGCCACTTTTCTGGCTCCTGGGAAAGTGGCATTCAGTAAAACAAGGGAAAGTGACAAAAATAATAATTCGTACAAATATTTTTTCATTAGATACAAGTTGTCTATAACGAAAAATGCCCCAAAAATTTCCAAAAAACAATAAACCCACAGACAGTTTCCATGTTAAATGGAATGCTTTAAAAAGCAGCATTTAGTAAAACAGTTAAACCCTGAAAAAAATACAATTAAAAATAAAAAGTCAGGCTATTGTTTATTATATAAAAATAGCATCTAAGGAAAAATGCTAAATACATTTCAAAAAAGCAGCCCATAAACAAGCTTTTCTGTGTTTGGGCGTACACCGAACCCTGGCCCGGATTGCCTGTGTTCGGGTCCAAGGACCCGAAATGGCAAATTCTTTTACAAACCCGAACTTTGTGGGTTGGATCCACTCCTCACTAAAGCGCAGGCTATTTTGTGACACTTGGCTGTGGGGATAGATGGTGACAACATAAATTTCCTTTCTGAATATAGGACCACTTTAAAGTGACTGTCCAGACAAGAGAACAAAAAAATCTTTACTCACCCATCTTTTCCATCCGGCTCTGGCGATCAGTGAGGTCTATTATCTCGCCATGCAGCGCTGGTCTTCATTTTGTGTCTCCCCAGAACAGAATTCATCATTCTGCTTTAATTACTTTCAATAGATGGGGGTGTTAGGTCAGGGGAGTGCTGAGGCCGGAGAGGCTTGCCCCTTTTAATGCAATGAATTTAGTGGCTGTGTGGAGGGGTGTAATTTTGTCTGGAGAAGGGTGGAAGAGCTGCAGTGGACAAAAGGTGAGTATAGATTTTTCTCCTTTCAAAGGAACGTGCAAAAAATAATGTGCAACAAGGCTCCGGCCAGGGATGTCTAAAGGTGGCCTATTAACAATGTGAGAACTAAAAAGGGCTGGTAATGTGACACACCCACCACTTTAGGCAGAGAACAAAATATCAAGTATACACATTGACATCATTGTCTGGCCAAATTGACAATAAGTTGGGGTTTAAGTTATCTGGTCAATTTTGGAGGAATAGTTGAAGTAAGCTGGTTTGCATTCTGTATTTTTCCTGATGCACATGCTGTTGAGTAGGCAGAGGAAAACCTTTAGTATGTGAAACCTTTATTTATCCCCAGACATCTGAAATGGAAGAGTTCTAAACCCTGTGGAAGAATACAAATTGCCATAATGTTCTTTAGTTTCAGTCTGCATATGAGTTCCTTTAGTAAGGGTCTGTCTTATAGATGCACTGTTTTGTCAGGTCTTATTATTGAAGCTTTGGCCCCACCCTGTTTGTTCGGCAGCAAGAACATTTTAATGCTTTTATATGATGCTTAAACTGTCTATTTGCTAAAATAAATAATATTGGATCTGCACAGTTGCTTACACTGCATAGGATCTGTGAAATCTCATAAAAAGCAAAAATCAGTTTAACATTTCTAGAGTCTATAGAATAGCTACATCGGTAAAACAATATCACCATCATCATTATATGATAAGGGGCAAATGAAATAAGAAACACTATCATTGTGGCTGTCACAAGAATCAAAGGCTTCCTCAGTCGTCTTGTATGACAGTGATCTTTAAGGCGGGTTAATACTTTCAGCGTGGAGAAATAGCATTTACATATTACTGTACCAGGAATAAGAAATCCGAGGAGCATTCTGAACACCGTGATGGGAACTACAAAGCTCATAGGTTCTTCTATTAAATCTAAGCATGTAACCATCTTTCCCATATATTTGGATGTTATAATGCAGTAAATATCTGGGACTGTTTCACCAAATATGAACAACCATATTGTTATGGTGCAGAGTTTAGCCTTCTTTTTGTTCCACCATCTAGGCGAAGTTAAGGGGTGCATAGAGCTAAGATATCTGTCGAAGCTGATGAGCGTTAGAAAAAAGATGCTGCCATATACGTTAATATTAAAGAATACTCTTTTAAACTGACAAAATACTGGAACCGAGTATGGGACAAATGTGTCAAGACTGAAGAAGACAGAGACTGGAACAATGATGATCCATGTCAAATCACAGAGTGCTAGATTGAAGATAAAAATAGTACTGCTTGTCCATGACTTGGTGTAATGTACATAGTTAATCAGAACAGTCACATTGCCCAGAAAGCCAAAAACTAGTGATAAGAAGCACATACTGATGAGGGTATAACAGTACCATTCCTGCTGATTTGGTGAGGAGCACAAAAAATATATGCACGTTAAGTTCAATTTGGGGTGCTGGTTTCCTAAAGCAAAGAGCAGAGAAAATCATTAGATAAATGCATTAGCTAGTACTGTTCAGTTATATAATCATACAACCGAAAACCTATACCTTCCCCTTTAGGGTGTTTTTTTTTTTAAATCATAGCAGTGCCCAAATTCTGGTATTTTCTTTATTGCATGGCACGGCCCGCGGTATTCATAACAGTTGGGTTATTCCGCCACAAGGTGGCGCAGTGGTACTGCAGAAAAGCTGTGGCATGTCCCAGCTCCCTATAAAAACGGGCTTAACCATAGAGTTCCCCAGTGTTTCCTCTGCAGTGGACTGCGAAGTTAGCAGATGGCACTCTCTCTTGCGCAGGTGAGCAGGGCAACCAAGCCTGCGGCCCTGCAAGTCTATTTCCATCCGTTTCTGGACCCTCACTGCCTCCCAGCCTTGGCTGACAGATCCAAGCCGCAGACCCTGTAACACAAAGGGTAGCCGGCCATAGGCTTTATGGTGAGCCTATTAGGGATGCAGAGTTTCTGTCCTAGCTCCTGAGGGGGTAAGTAGTTTGGGGACCCCCTCCCTGACCATGGCTGCTCGCCGCTGCTTCTCTCTCTCTCTTTTTTGGTGTGTTTTCTGGTGTTTTTAGCTGCCGCAACGCTTTGTACTGCGTCCCACGGCTGTGGGCGGTATAAGCTGAGGTGATTTTGCTTTGTCATGGCGCCGGCGGGTCACGTGAGCGCAGTTTTTTGCATTTTCGGAGGGGCGGGGCCAGGGGATGATGCGTATCACGTCGTCCACCTCGCGGCCCGCCCCTCGAGTTACCTCTGCCGGCGCCATTTTGGACGAGCTGCGCTTCTGGATTTCTCTCTTCCTGGCTGCAGCGCTGCTTCCTCCGGCGGGTCGCCTTATTCAGCGGCCTGTGCCTGTGTGACCCCGCGGTGTCTTTGGTCCGTGAGTCCCCCTTCGGGGGGTTTTTAATTGATTTGCGGTGTTTTGCTGCGGGATGCTTATGTGTGATTTTACTTATGTCTTTCAGGCGGGATACCATTGGGTTGTGGTTTCTTCCGGCTCCACTCCTTTTCTCTCCCTCATCCCCCCTTTATTAACTTCTGGGGGCATCCCAGGTGGCTTCTGTATTAAGCCTGTACCCACTGCTGGCCTATTGTGCCTGTGCTAATCACCATATGGAGGCTTCTGGGGATAGCGCGCTTGGGGGCCCTTCGGGGCAAGCACGGCTGTGTTCCATGTGTGGGGTATCCCCTGTGAGTAACAGTGTCACGGTGTGCGCGCCGTGCGCTGAAAGTGTCCTTGCGCTTCAAGTTGGTTTGCCTGCTTCGCTTCCCAGCTCTGCGCCTCACTCGGCTTCACCTACTCTCCCGCTCCTGCAATTGGGCCCCAGTGAGGGGAATGTAGGCAGGGAGTCACATTCTGATTTGGCTCTGCGGGTGGCTAACATTGAAAAGCAGCTTGCCAGGAATGCTCCTAGGAAGGCCTCTGGCAAGAAGAGACACCTGGACCCCAGGCCTGCTTTCCTTACTGAGATGTATGTGGGGATTAATGAGCTTGGTGACTGTCACCCCCTTGAGATGGGGGAGCTCTCCCAGGACTCTGACTCCTTTGGGAACCAGCAGGAGGGTTGCGATAGTGACCCTGGGTCTGCGTCCGGAGAGGAATAATGGTACCCCGAGGACACTGATAATCTGCTGTCACATATTTTTGAAATTTTGCACATTGCTCCCCCTGAGGTAGCTAAAAGAAATCAGGGTGAGCTTTTTCGCCCTGGTAAACAGCGTCTAGAGTTCCCTGAGCAGGAACATTTTACCACCTTGGTGCTTAAAGAATGGGAACGTCCTAACAAGTTGCCTGCGGGGCCCAAGGGTTTGGATAAAAGGTATCCCTTTCCCGTTGATCTTGTTAAGAGGTGGTCATTTCCCCCTGAAGTGGACGCTCCCATGCTAGGCTTGTCCAATACTTCGGTCATGCCTTCCCCTGATGCTACCACTCTGAGGGATGGAGAGGACCGGCGCATGGATCAAGTGGCCTGCGATGCTTTTACCTGTGTGGGGGCTGGCTTGTGCCCTGTATGTGCTGCCGCCATTACTGCTATTGCCCTTAAGAAACTGCTTAAAAGTCTCATTGATGGCACAACAGCTGGTAGTGTGGGGGAGGATTATAGGACTCTCTTACTTTGCACTGATTTTGTGGCCTTTATCCTTACTGCTATGGATGATGCTGTGCGGCTGTGTGGAAGGAACTCTGCGCTCTTGGTGGCTACGCGCCGCTCTGTCTGGTTGCGCCAGTGGGCAGCTGACGCTGCGGCTAAGAAAGCTCTCACTGGCCTCCCCTTCGTGGAGCTGCGGCTGTTTGGGGAACGTCTTGATGTTCTAGCCAAGGATGGAAGGCTGCCTCAGCATAGGAGGCAGTCTCGGCCCTTTCGGGGGTCCTCTGCCCCCCTCCCTTCCTTTTGCATACCCAGAGGGGGCCGTGGCTCCCTTCTCTCCAGTGGTCGCAGAGATTCTTGGGGCCGTGGCAGAATCCGTGGTCGTCCCCCTCTCTCCTGGAATCCTAAGTCCAAACCCTCTCCCAAGCCCCCTCAGGCATAAGGGGCGCCCTCACCCATCCGGGTGGGGGGACAGCTTCGGCTCTTTGCTCACGTCTGGAGGCTTCATGTCTCAGACCGGTGGATTCAGGGGGTAGTGTCTTCCGGTTGCAAGATAGAGTTTGCAGCCTGCCCCCCCCCCCCCCCCCCGCCCAAGATTCATCAGATCCCGGATGTCTTTAAACCCCCTGTCTGCTCAGGGATTGCTTCTGGCTGTTCATTGCCTGTTAGAGTCTGGAGTCATTTGTTTGGTGCCTCATCAAGAAAGAGTTCCCCAAAAAGGACAGCTCTCTGAGGCCCATTCTGGATCTGAAGGGCCTCAAAAAGGACAGCTCTCTGAGGCCCATTCTGGATCTGAAGGGCCTCAACAAATTTGTCAGATTCAAGCATTTCCGCATGGAGACGCTGTGCTCTGCTGTCAGTACCCTTCGCCCGGGCGACTTCATGACCACTGTGGACATCAAGGATGCTTATCTTCATGTGCCTATCTTCCCAGATCATCAGAGATTTCTAAGGTTCCAGCTGCAGGGTCAGCATTACCAGTTTTTGGCTCTACCCTTCGGTATCACCTCAGCACCTCGGGTGTTCACCAAGGTGCTGGCGGGAGTGATGGCTCTGCTAAGGAACCAGGGCATCCGCATCATTCCTTACCTGGACGACATCCTGATTGTGGCCGAGTCTTTTCCTCAGGCCGAGTGGGACACTCCAATGGTGACAACCACTCTGGAGTCTTTTGGCTGGGTGGTCAACTATCCCAAGTCTTCCCTGTCCCCGTCATTGGTGAGGACCTTTCTGGGCATGACGCTGGATACCTCTCAGGTCAAGGTGTTCCTTCCTCAGCAGAAGGTGGAGGGTCTTCAGCTGCAGGCTCAGGCTCTGCTGTCATGTCCTCATCCCTCCATCCGTCAGGGGATGCAGTTGGTGGGCCTGATGGTATCCTGCTTCAAGGCAGTCCCCTTTGCTCAGTTTCACTTGAGACCTCTTCAGTTACACCTCTTGTCAGTTTGGGATCGGGACCCTGTGTCCGTGGATCAGGAATTTGTTCTGTCTCCCCTGGCCAGACAGTCTCTCTCGTGGTGGCTAGACTCGAGGAACCTTCTGGGGGGCAGGTCCTTCTTGCCCCCATGCTGGGAAACGGTCTCCACGGATGCCAGTCTGACCGGGGGGGCTTTTGGAAGTCCCTGAGGTTTCAGGGTCGGTGAGGCCTACAAGAGGCCCATGCTTCCATCAACGTCCTGGAACTGAGGGCGATCAGGTTGGTTCTTTCTCGCCTATCCACTCACCTCCGGGGTCGGGCTGTTCAGATTCGCTCAGACAACCAGACGGCGGTTGCCTACATCAACCATCAGTGTCCCTGATTATGTCTTGGGCGGAACAGCATGTTCCCTGCCTCTCGGCGGGATACATCCCAGGGGCGGAGAACCAGGTGGCGGACTCCCTGAGCAGGGGGACGTCTCGTCTGGGAGAGTGGTCTCTCAACATCCAGGTGTTTCTCTCCCTCTGTCACCGCTGGGGTCAGCAGGACATGGACCTGTTTGCTTCCCGTCACAATCACAAACTTCCCAGATTTGTCTCCCTGTCTCAGGATCCTCTGGCCTTCGCCACGGATGCCTTGGCAATACCTTGGACGGAGTTTCAGCTTCTCTATGTGTTCCCTCCATTTCCTCTCCTGGGCAGGGTCATGCGCAAGATAGCCCAGGAGCGGGTACCAGCCATACTGGTGGCCCCTTGTTGGCCAAGAAGAGTTTGGTTCGCAGACGTCGTGCGGTTGGCAGTAGACCGGCACGTCTTGCCCAAGAATCCAGATCTTCTCACCCAGGGGCAGCTACGCCATCCTAATTTACAAACTCTTGCTTTAACGGCTTGGCTGCTGAAACCTCCATATTGATGGAAAAGGGGTTGCCTGCTTCTATCGTTGATACCATGGTGTGAGTCCAAGTCTCTTCCCTGTCTTTTCTATTCCCAGGTTTCTGGAATTCTTGCAACATGGTTTGGATCAGGGCCTTCAACTTAGTACCCTAAAAGGCCATGTTTCAGCTCTGGCAATTTTTTTCCAAAGATCTTTTGCCAATCATCGGTTGGTTAAAACCTTTTTTCAGGGTGTTTCTCATGTGCATCTACCCCGTAAGCCTTTGCTACCAGTCTGGGATTTGAATCTGGTGTTGTCTGATCTGCAAGGGCCTCCCTTTGAGCCTATCTGTAATGCTACCTTGTCTATTCTGACCCTTAAGGTAGCCTTTCTGGTGGCTATCACTTCTGTAAGGCGAGTTTCTGAGCTAGCGGCACTTTTCATCAAACCTCCTTATTTTGAGAGACATCAGGATAAGGTGGTGTTCCAGCTCAAGCCGGACTTCCTGCCAAAGGTTGTCTCTGCCTTTCATCTTAATCAGGACATTGTCTTGCCTTCATTGTGTCCTAATCCTGCTAATTCCAAGGAGCGGACTCTGCATTCCCTAGATGTGGTCAGGGCTCTAAAGTTTTATTTGGTCGCCACTGAGCCTTTCAGGAAGTCTAATGCTCTTTTTGTTCTCACTTCTGGACCTAGAAAGGGTTTGCCTCCGGCTAAATCCACTATCAGTCTAATCCGTCAGGCGGTGGTTCAAGCCTATTCTGATGAGGGAAAGGAACCTCCCTTTAGGATTACTGCTCATTCCACTCGTGCTTTTGGTGCCTCTTGGGCTTTTCAGCACCAAGCTTCTGTTGAACAAGTTTGCAAGGCTGCCACTTGGTCTTCTGTTCATACTTTTTCCAAGTTTTACAAGGTTGATGTTAAAGTGGACCAACACCCAGGATTTTGACTATCCTGGGTCTTGGTCCACTTCGGTGGGGCACCCCCGATTGGGGTGCCCCGCTGTGTGAAACCCCCCCCCCCGAACCCCCCGAAAAACTCACCTCTCCCCGCGCCGACGCACAAGCCGCGGACAAGTGGCTCCTCCGCCGCCGCCTCCCGCGCGTCCCTCTTGACGCGCGCGCGCCCGCCTAGAGGGGCGCGAGGGAGGCGGCGGCGGCGATAAGGTAAGGAGTTTGGGGTGTTTGGGGGGGTTTCACCCCGCGGGACATCCCGATCTCGGATGTCCCACGGGGAGGGAGGTGATCGGCCCGGGAATCTTATAGATTCCCGGGCCGATCACCCGTGGGTGTTGGTCCACTTTAAGGCCTCAGCTGATGCTGTTTTTGGCCGCAAGGTGCCTCAGGAGGTAGTGACTTGAACTACTGGCCGTTACTCTTTGGGGATCCCACCATACTCTGGACACTGCTTTTGGATGTCCCAACTGTTATGAATACCGAAGCGGGCCATGCCATGCAATAAAAAAAAAAGCAATTCTGTGAGTACTCAGCCCGCTTCGCCCCACCCTTGTTATCGGTATTCTTGGTTGCCTCTTTATGGTGATTGTTCAAAGTCAATTGGGGTCTTTTAACTTTTTCACATGTTTTACTTATTCTCTCCCGGCTTCTTGTCTCACTGCTTGTGTACGCTGGGGAACTCTATGGTTAAGCCCGTTTTTATAGGGAGCCGGGACAAGCCACAGCTTTTCTGCAGTACCACTGCGCCACCTTGTGGCGGAATAACCAACTGTTTTGAATACCGAAGTGGGCCGTGCCATGCAAGAACAAAAACAATTCTACAGGTGAGTACTCACAGAATTGCTTTATGTCCCAATCTGCATTCAATGGAGCTCCTTCGTAGCCAGCAATCCCCATCGGTTGCCATCCATCAAAAGTTGTAGAAGTGCAGGAAGGGGGCAGTCTATTTCCGTCAATTCTACAGGATTTCACTCTCATCGTTGTGTAGCTAATCTGAGAGCAACTGTAGGTTAGGGCGCTTATTTATGAAGGGATATCATCAGGTAGTGCCTTATTAATGAGAGGTAGCGACAGGTGAACGCTGGACATGGCACGCAGTTACACATTTATCAAGCAGAATCTGTTGAGCAACTGGGATAATGCCATGTAGCGGCCGATTCATTATTATCCCAGCCTCAGCGAACAGCGCCGAGTTCAGCCTTGCACAGCGCCAGAAATTACCTCTCGCTACCTGTCGCTCTCCCATACATTTCAGTGGACGATCCTTTTCTTCTCTTTAAACAGGGTTTTTGTTTTTTTGTTTTTTCAAAAAGAAAACTCAAATAATGTTGTGACCTCTTCTGGCATTGAAAATGCAGTTTTTTCAAATATTTTTCATGTTTTATATATTTCTGCAGAATTGACATTACAGGTCTGGCATTAAAGTGTTCATGTTACAATGTTATTACAATGTAATTCCATATGTTCTCGCTTTGTTACTAGTGGATACATGATGAAAAACAGACTTTACACACACAGCCTCCGGCGCTCTGGGCTTTTTTTAGCGCCGGAGTTTTGTGAGGCTGTCGCAGTCGGTCGCACTGACCAGTCGCTAACATGCACTCCCATACAGCGCTTTACTGGTCAAATAGCGACTCCCCACAATGTATTCATCATTGCTGCACAGCAACTGAGTCGCTAAGAACCACGGCCGAGCACAGTGACTACTAGCGGGCGCTCTGAAATGCCTGCTACAGACGCTCATCTCTCGCTACCTGCCGTTAGTGATGAATCAGCCTGCCCGTATAGTTCCACTTACAATTCCATACCAGAAGGGGGTATTAGTACAGGAGTTGGGAAGAGAGCATATAGTATAACCTGTTTTTTAATAACCTGTTCAAATGAATCTGGATACCATTATGGCTGTGTATTCTGATCTCTGAAAAGTAGTGCTGTTTTTGAAGCTCAATTCGATTTAGCCCTAGGTAAAAACAGTGCACTTTGTTTTTTATTTCTTTAGCAAAAAGTGATATTCCTATTCATTGTCATTTGATTCAGCACTAGACCTGAAAACAACCCTTCTGTTTTATTTTTTAACTTAGTACACTTTTTCCAAATGGTGTTTAATCAAACACAGTGAGTTTATTTTGTTATAGTAGTATACTATACTATAGATAAATTCTTGTTTTTTATCTAGAATACATTTGCTTTGTTATAGGTAACTAGCATTATAAACAAATGTTTTCAGCTAAATCGGACGTCTTTTTGTACAAAACATTTTAAATAGGAACTCTAGCTTTATACTAAAATTGTCCTGTAACATTCATGTTTGTATAGGACAAAACCAAATCGTCAAAATTCTGGTGAAAAACTTTTACCTAAATTGGAACTGCAATGCTTCTCATTACCATGCTGTGCCATGTTGCAGGTGGTGATGTTCTCTTGTGCACTATATATCTAAAGGCTGCTGAGATTGCTGCAGCTCAGGTGGTCTAAAAATATTTTTAATCTGGTATTGCAAGTTAGTTTCGTTTTCTAAGCAGACAGCACGTCCTGCTCCAGACATAGTCCTTACATGTGGGTATACCTCCGCCTTCAGCGCCGTGCACTGCAGAATCATGAAGAAAACAAGCTCCTCCCGGCCCTACATATACAGAGGGACCTCCCACAAATCCCCAGATTTCTCTGCAGTGCTGAACTGCGAAGACATGAAGTATCACGCTCTCGCAGGCGAGTGGGGCTTTACAGCCCGAGGCCCTGCGGGACTATTTCCACCCGTCCTCTCTGTGAAGAATATGCCTCCCAGCCTGGGCTGCGTTGGTCGGGTGAAGGTAGGCAGCACCTCGTGTGCTTAACGGAGCCATGCTCCACCGCAATCCCCCACCATAGGGTAGGCGGTTTAGGCTGATGGTGAGCCTCTAGTGGATGCCCCTCCCGCATTATTGCCCCGTGTAGCGGTGGACCCTGTGTAATGGTCGCCATCCTCCCTCATTCCCCAACTAGTTAGTGGGAAAAGAAAAGGGGGGGGGGTATGTGTGTGGTGGTCCCTTTGTACCAGTATATCACGCTTATGGCCTTATTTCTGCCCTTCATTAACATTGAAATGTCAGAGCTGCGCTGCTTGCTCTTTATTTGGTTTTCGGCTACCGGCGTATGTCTTATGCACAGTTTGCTGCGTTGTCTAGATGCTGTGGCGCCTTTTCCTTGCTAGACGTAACGGTTTTTCTACAAATCCTTAAGCGTGTGATTGTATCCTTGCTTTGCCGTTACCTCAGAGCTTCGCGCCCTTCGGAGTGGGCGGGGACTTGAATTGGCTCCGCGTCACGGCCGAGCATCGAGCCCGCCCTTCGAGGTTCGCTGGGCGCCATTTTGCTGATCTCCGCGCGCGCGCTTGGTGGCGGTTTCCCTCCTCCCTTGGTCTGTAAGTGCCCTCGCGGGTGACTCCTTTTTATATGTTTTCCAGCTGCGCATGGCTCTGACACCCATTCTTCTCCTTATGTCTTTCAGACGCTAATTTTCCGGTGCCATCCCCCGGCCTGATATATATCCTAAACGGGTTCACTTTTATATTCTCCCACATCCCTAGCGGGTCTTGGGGCATCCGGGGTCACTTATAGCATAAATCCCTACTGGCATATTGCTTTGATAATCACCATACGGAGGCATCTCAGAATTATGTGTCCGGGGTCCCGCGGGGACAAGACTGGCTATGTACTGCGTGGGGACCACCCCATGCTGATGCTGACAGAGCACGGGTCTGCGGACCGTGTGCTGAACAAGCACTGGCCCTGCAATCAGGTTTACCAGTGGCTGCACCTTGCTTTAATACACCTGTCTCCCCTTGTTTAAATCTCACTCCTGATGAGTCGCACTTGAGCGGGGATGACCAGCAGGTGGTGCCGCGCAGGCTACCTACGGCTGAGCAGGTGATGCCTGGTTGGCGGAGCGCTTGGGCGCTGGAAAGAAGCGGTCCCTGACGCTTCCTGGTTCTATGTTTCCCAATGAAACTGAAGAGTCTGCTGCTATGCAGGTCCTTGATCCTTTTGATGAAGGTGGACTGTTCTCAGGTTCCGGTTCCTCTGACGAGATACCTTGGACCCGTGATAATTCTCGCCCTGGTTCCTGGGGCCGGTGTGACACTGATAAATTACTTGTAAAGATCTTTGGAGTACTGTCCATCTCTCCTCCAGGAGAGTCTCCCAAGCCCAAGAGGGAGAGTTTCCACACGGCGACGCCGCGCTTGGAATTTCTGGAGCAGGATCATTCCAGGCTCTTATATCTAAGGAATGGGAATCACCTTGTGAACTTACAGGAGTTCCGGGGGTCTGGGATTGGAAGTACCCTTTTCCCCCTGATGAGGTTGGCTGCTAGTCAGTCCCTCCCGAGGTGGATGCACCTATTATTGGGGTTGCTAACCCTCCCTTCATGACAGCCTCTACTCATCGTACCCTTCGGGATGCTGAGGACCGGCGCATTGACAGTCTGGCTTCCCACGCCTTTTCGTGTGCAGGGACGGCTCTGCGCCCGGTCTGTGCCGCGGCCGTCACTGCGGTGACCGCCAGGACCCTTCTTAGGAAGATACTTGACCACCAACCGGATGATCTCCCTTGGGAGGTCTTTAAGGCACTGTCTGATTGTGATGTTTTTGTGAGTTTATTCTCTCAGCGATGGATGACACTGTTAAAATGTGCACTAGAACCTCGGTTCTTGTGGTGGCTATTCGCCGCCTGCTTGGCTGCGACAGTAGGGGGCTGACAATGATACTAAAAAGGCTCTTACTGGCCTTCCCTTTAGAGACGACGCTTATTGGGGCCCGGTTGGACCTTTTGGAAAAAAGGAGTAAGGCACCCTCGAGCAGAAGGCCGTCTCGGCCTCCCAGGGGCAGGGACACCCCTCCCCTTCCCTACGTTGGTGCCAAGCGCAAACCAGAAGTGTACTTCCAACTTTTTGGAGTGGAGACCCGCCCCAGGGGGGGCAGGCAACGCCCTGGGTCCTCCGGCTGTGCGAAGTCCAAATCTGCCGAAATCTGCCGAAAGCGTGAAGGGACGCCCTCGCCTTGTTGGGCGAGTGGACTGCCGCAGCACTGGGCTCCTATCGCAGGGCGCCATGCTTCTTTCAGGTTGTTACAGGAGGTAGTCCCCCCGGATGCAGAATGGACTCTGCTGGGCGGTCCTTTTTCTAAGGTTATCAGGGTTCTTCTAGTCCCTGTTTTCCCTTCGGGAGTTGAGGCAGGCCGGTTTTGGCGTGTAGGGTCTGGGCTCTCTTACAGGTTGGCCCTTGACCTGTGATTGCATCCACATTACCCTTCCCTTCCGGGATGAAGCAGTCTGACCCAGGTTGGCATTCTGGGGCCTAGCATTTATACCTTCACAGGCAGTTGCTACATGGTATCTACCTGTTGGGCTGCAGGCGCTCTTGTCCAGTAGACCTCTTGATGCATGTGAGGATTTATCATCCCTTTTTAGTCCCCGGTGCCTTCAGGACACCTAGGCCGCTTCCAGCCAGTGTTGAAGGTCCAACTCTGTCCATTGGGGTATTGTTTTTGGTTCCTCTCCTGCTCCCAGATGACTCACCAAGGCGAGTATGGGAGTGGTGTCTTGGACGTGCCCGTGTGGCGTCCGCGCTAGGTTCTACTTTATTGTCCTTCTTTGCTTCCTATTCTTGCATCAGGCCGTGTTGGCTATTGACTTGTGGCTCCTTTGGGAGTCCTGTGGATTGGTGCTCAGGCACATCACTTACTTAGTGTTCCCTGGTTCGGTATCCCCCTACCGGGTGGCATTTAAATTGGTTCACGTTAGAACCTTCCTTCTGCTAAATGTGGACTTGTTATGGAAAGGGCCTTGCCCTCTTGGATGTCACACTACCTTTACCTTGCAGCTGGTGGGCCTGTTGGTGGCGGCGCAGATGCTGTCCCTTATTCTCAGGAGCCCTTGGGCCCTGCGACACCTTAGGTTACTTATCCTGGACAGGGTTCCAGCACCCCTGGAACTAGGTCAGTACGCTCTCCCTTGTTACGGGGGTCCCTTTTGAGGTTGTAAATTCAAGGAAGATGTCTGGGACCATTCCTTCCTTCTCTCTTCTCCCTGTAGATGGTCATCATGGGTACCAAGTCTTGCAGGTGGACTGGGGGGTCTTATTTCTTCTGTAATCCCCCGTGGTTCCTAAAGGGGTCCCCTTAGGGGATCCATCTTCATACTTTTTTTTGGTTGACACATTGAGCCTTTGGTGGGCTCTAATTTGCTGGACTACTCCTCTTCAGGACTTGTCCTTTTTGGGGACTCTCGGTCAGTCTGAGGACAGTGGCTTGTCCCTTTTTATCTGTGAAGGTCTCGGAACAGGTTGACCCTTCAAGAAGGTTCCGGCTCGGTTCTAAGTGGGGGTTTACATCCCTTGCACTTCATTGGTATTAGCTTGGCTGGCTGCCCTAACGTGGCAGGAGGGTCTATTCTAGTATCTCACTGAGTCCCTACTGGTGTGGCCCTGTGGGGCCCCTTTGCTATTACAGGGACTCTGTCCTGGGTTATTGTCCCAGGACTCTCTGGCCTTGGTCATGAGGGCCTAGTATTGCTTCTGTCAGGACATTATATTCTATATGTCTTAACTGCGTTCACCCTGCCAGGCGGGGTTCTGCATAATATTGCAGTAGAACCGTTATGCTGGGGGCCCTGGGTGGCCCAGCGGGGCGTGGTTCGCAGATTTTCTGCTGAAGACAGTCGTACTGTATGCCCTCTCAAGAGGGCTGTTCTGCCTATTCAGGCTCCCTACTACGTCGCCCTTACCTACAGGCCTTTTAGGCGATTGGTCGGTTGGCTTTTCACCCTATTGGAGATGGGTATCTCTGGGTGTCTTTTCTCTATTGGAGGGCTAGGCCTAGCTCCCTCCTCTTCTTCTCCCTTTTCTGCCGGCTATGTTGGAGTATGCTGTTCTAGTCTGCTTTGCTTGGACTAGCTCTCTTTCCTGCGGGAGGTTCCCTATCCCTGGGTCCTAGAATTATTATAGCACGGTTGAAGTTGGCTCCCCAACTCAGTGCTCTGAAGATTTCAGGGCTCGCCCTGTTCACCTACTGCAGAAGTCTAGTTCAATCTTCTGTGTTGCGCATTCCTCAGGGGTTGCTCAGGTACATTCCCCAGGGAATTCTATGCTCCCTTTTTGGGGGGTTACTTAGCAGGGCATCCGGATAAGGGTTCCCTGGGGTCTTATTCAGGTTCTTGTCTGAACTGTTCCTTCCCTCATATCGCTCTTCTGGGGCGGTTGCTTCAGTCAGAAATGTGCCATAAAGGATGGCTCTGTTAGCGGTCCTAGTCATTATATATATATATATATATATATATATATATAGTTTTATATATCTGTACACCATGAGGTGAGGGTGTTCCGCCTTACGCCGAATTGGGTCCAGGCGGTGTTCTCTGGGCTATTGTCTGGCTTACTCTGAGCGAAAGGGATCTGTATCCCTCATCAGGTGTTGGGAGATTCCTGGTCTTGTGTCTCTTGTCCCTGGTAGGGATTATGCCCCTTGGGGCTTATAGGTTTCTCCATCCTTACGTACCGGATCTGATTGCTAACACGGGTGTAGGGGCCCTTTGGCTTGGTCCTTCTCGGTCGCTTTTGTTCCTCTGGGCCTAAAGTAAACGTCTCGGCTCTTGCTGAGCCTTGTTAGTGTTGTTTTTCAGTATTCCTGCTGGTCTCGCCTGAGACCTGGGTTCATATTCCCAGATGGGGAGAGCTCTAAGGTTGCCATGGCTGCCCTTTTTCTCCAGTAGCATGGTTAGGCTGTTACTCTGGCCTACTCGTTAGGGGAAGATTCTTCTTCTCTCTTGCTTGTTGCTCTCTTACTACTTGTGCTTGGCTTGGGCCTTTCAGCACTAGGTTCTGTTGAGCAAGCTGGCTAGTCCGCTGCTTGTGTTCAGTTCTGCCTTTACAAGAATTCAAAGGCTGTGGTTAGAGCATTGCTCTCGTTGCTCTTGGTAGCATGGTTAAGGTGACAGCACTTTTATGGTTGTCTGTGCCTTTTTTCACGGGGATCCCACCCTACTTATGGACACTGCTATTGGATGTCCCACATGTAAGGACTATGTCTGGAGCAGGATGTGCTGTTTGCTTAGAATAATACAACTCTGTGAAGTACTCACCTGTAGAGTTGGTATTATATGCAGACAGCACGTCCTGCTCCACCCCACCCTGATTCACCTTGTTCTGGATCCCCTGTGTGGTGATTATTATCTTGGATATTATTGCCAGTCTCTGGGTGGCTGTTTTCCTCCTGGCTTCTTCTCTCACTGCTTGTCAATGCTGGGGATTTGTGGGAGGTCCCTCGGTATATGTAGGGCCGGGAGGAGCTTGTTTTCTTCATCATTCTGCAGTGCACGGCGCTGAAGGTGGAGGTATACCCACATGTAAGGACTATGTCTGGAGCAGGACGTGCTGTCTGCATATAATACCAACTCTACAGGTGAGTACCTCACAGAGTTGTATTTTTTTCATCATTAATCACCAAGCAGGCAAATAACCTTTTTTTTTAAATTTTGGATATATGTTGTTTTGTAATTTTAATATATATATATATATATATATATATATATATTGGTCAAATGTCAGTCCTGACTATTTCTTAACATACAGTAGTCTAGCTCTCATTGGAATAGATAATCTGTAATTTTGAAACGGTTTTATGCTATATACTACTTATTCCTGGGGTTTTGCCTTATGTAGTAAAGGGTTAAAAGACAAATTTAAGCATCTTTTTTTTTTAGTTTAAAAGCATTCCCTGCCAGCAGTGCTCACTAAAGGCATGATCGAGTAGAATAGGTTAATTCATTGTCCCTGTGAATCAGAACCCTCTCTGGCTTGGGAGGTTAAGCTGAGCTTTACTGGTTTGTAAGGAGAGTTCTTTTTATTTCTATTTTTTTACCTTATTAGGAATTATTTTTTCATTGCTTTGAAAGACGAAAGGGAAACAATGGTTTGGTTTGGTTTGGGTCAGTAATCCCAACCAACAAATGTGGTGTTTTTTATAATCTTAATAATTCTAGCAAACGCTTAATTTTAAAGAAAATGTATATCGTCATTTTGTTGATTTAAAATCTGTTTATTTATTTTTTTATATTTTTTATATTTATATCTTTTTTATTATAAATTTAGATTTAAAGCATCTCAGACATGCTGCTGCCTAACATAACTGACAATGCATAGTAACAGGAAACCCAGCAGCACTTCCTGTTTGCAGGGGGCCTGTAGATCCATGAGCCGCCATTTCTGTGTTGCATAGCAGGATATATAAATGTGCCTTGCCTCATAAGGCTTCAAAGTTTCGCAAATTAGAATGAGAAAACAAGTAATAAAGTTATTTGAAAAGGAGTATAACATTGAGTTTTATGGGTTTTTATGTTTGTTATGTTATGTAACTCACCTGTCCAGGCTCCAACGCCGCATGTGCAGGTTCTTGTCCAATGAGAGCCATCTGCTGTGACTACGTCATTCGGCAGGTAGCTCTCATTCACGTTCGCATCCGAAGGCATGCGCATGCTCCTGCCCCAGCCTGTCTGAATGGCCTATCTCTAAATAATGAGAGCCGCTTGCCGAATTACGTTGTTACAGCAGACAACTCTCACTGGACGAGAGACCACGCATGCTCTGTTGGAGCGTGGGAAAGTGAGGTTTTTTTTCAGTGTTCATGGTGGGTTTCACAACGCAAAATCACACAAAGAAAATTCAGCAGCTGGTCCTGGATTCATTCCGCCGTTTTTTTTTTTTATATGCTTTAATCTTGTAAATGTGTGCTTTATTTCATGTACACATTTCTGTGTTCATTTAGGAATGAGTTATACAAAAAAATGGTAAGCACACTTTAACAAAGGGTTAATGCGATACTGAGATATAGAGCAAAAGGTTCATCACACTACAGGGGGGTCTTTTTCACCGCTGCCAGTTAGAAAACTACATAAAGACGCACACTTATCTTATATTTGAAAAATTGCTTAATTTAATATATAGAACATGATTCATAAAGTACCAAGGCACACTCTGCATCCTGCCTGCCTCTTGCACTCTGATGGAAGGGCCTCTTGCCCTTAAACATGCGACAGAAACGTTGCTACCAAAGGACTGTAGTCAATGTGTCAACTATACAGCGCTCTTCCTGTTATTTGATTGGTATGAAATTCCATTTTTTATACATTAATTAGCAAAATTACCAATTTTTCATATTGAAAAGTGTACATCTCTATATAGTTCTCTTATGTTTATTTTGGAATAAACTTTTCAAACATCCAGTCGAAGCACTAGTTGCTTGCACAAGTCCCCAGTTGCTGAAGAAGTTGAAATAGAATTGGGCTATAACCCCTTTTACTGATTATTCCACAAACATTCCAACTATAAAGTGGTTCAACATCTAAATTGTTGTGAAAATATCACGGCGGTTATCCGAATGGCTGATGCAATTTACACTTTTACAGTTGTAATAATAATTCTAATAATCACAACTAAACCCATTTCCATCCCTTTAAATTTAAATATTCAACATGAATAATCTTACCTTGGTCCAGAGAGCTATTTGTACCCCAAAATATTCTACAGCCTTCTCCAGGTGAGTCTGATGTGTTATTATTCGCCATTTCACACAACTCAATTAAATCTAATGTTCACTTAGCTGCTTGCTGTAGTATGATGTTTAATGAACAAGTGGCAGCACAAGTGCACACTAGACCACAGTGCAGGCTGACGCTCTGCTGATGTTGACTTTAACAGCTCAGATTATTGTATGTACTTAACTAAATTGAATCTTTTGATTTTTATTTACACACCTATGCTTTTTTGTCTAGATATCTTGACTCATTTTAATGAATGTGAATGATATATTTCATACCAAGGAAGCACTACATCTGTATAATCTTGCTGTAGCTAATATTTGTGACCTCGTGATCAGAGTGGTCTCCTAATTATCCAAAAAATGATTTATTTTTTTTACTCACTTTAAAATGCATTACTTCCTTATTCATTCCTAAGATGTTCCAGGTTTAACCCCTTCCCGCCACAATAAGATTTGGGGTTAGTTTGAATGGCCTTAAGGGGATGATAGGTCTGAAAACCCCAAAAAAGACCCCTTTCATAGAATGTGGATTTATTTTTTTCTTTTGAGCATTCTGATTTTCTGCACATTGAAGTGCTGGATCCACAAGATAAAGTGACTACAGTGACCACTTGGAGTGTTTGAAGGAGCTAAAATGCCTGGGTAGGGCACTCATTTTAAAGATGTTTATTTTGCCAAACCAAGAGAAGACCCTACTGCTCCAGTTTTTAAAAGAGCACTATCGCAAAATTGTGTGATATTAAAAATCCAAATAAACACATTGGCTAATGAGAGGAGGGGTCATTCTCTCATGGTAGAAATAAAATCCAGAGCTGACAGGTTTAGTCTATCAGGGGGGACAGAGCCTGTCACCCCTGGATTTCCTCTTCCTTACATCAAAATAAAAAAAGCAAGCCTGGCTGGATATTTTTTGATGCCGCTTGTGTATGTGACTCATCCCCCCGCTTATCCAACATATTTATATGGATTTTTATCATTGCGCCATTTTTCGTGATAGTGCTCCTTTAACCCTTTAAGTGCCAGCCTACCTGCAGCTTTTGTTACCCTCTGTTGCCAGACCATGTTTCACTATTTTGCGCTACACATGTTCAACTGATTTTTGAAAGGATTTCCAGGGATTTCCCAGGAAAATGATATATTGTTTTTTTCAAGAGAGTCTGGGCTTCAACATGAAATCTCTTGTTTGGGCTTTTTTTAGTGTATTCTCAATACTGGTGAAATATGTGCAAAAAAATAGAAAAAATCAGTTTTTTTCAATTTGTAGTGTTTTTTTTGTAATAAAAAATGTAAGTTTGTCAATAAAATTTTATTGCGTGCGAAACCCCAATTTCTCCCAGTCACAGCGGTACCACATATGTATTGATAGACACCCTTTCCTGCCCAGGAGACTCCCCCAAACTGAAACAGAGCTTTAGGAGATTTTCTGATAAAATACAACTATGCTATTCGCTATGCGCACCTTGCAGTTTTTCCAGAAAAACAACCATTTACATTTGAAATACCCCCAACAAACTATATATTCTCTGGAAGTACACACCTCAAGCTTTCTAGGCGTACCAAGCTTGTTTATGTGGGCTTAGATTTCTGGAAGTAATCCCTCAATGTATTCTTTGGTTGCACAAAGTTTCCCTAAAAAAGAATAAAAAGGAAGAATCAAGCCACATTTTCCTAAAAAAAAAAACTATATGCAAACAAGAAAAAACAAGTAAAATCTCAAAAAGCAACATCCCCTGAACAGAACGATACCCAACATGCATAGGTACTGTCAAGGGAAGAGTTGGCAAACACCCCAAAGTAAAGCATGCGCATAACAGTAATTTTACTTGAAAATTTCAGCTCTGCAGACAAAATGCGCACCTTGCAATTTTTCAACCAAAACAACCCTTTACATTTGGAATATCCCCTATAAACCATATATTCCCTGAAAGTACACGTTAAGCTTTCTAAGAGTACCCAGCTTTTTGTAGTAGGCTCACCTTTCTGGAAGTAATCCCTCAAAGAATTCTTAGGTTGCACAGGGTTTCCCTAAAAAAATGAATAAAAAAACTGAATAAATAACATGTTTTCCTAAAATATAAATATGCAAACAAGACAAAAAACGAGCTAAATCTGAAAGAGCAAGGTCCCCCGAGCAGAACAATACCCAACATGCATAGGTACTAGTAACCCTTTTAATTGCCAACCTACTTGAAGTTTTGTCACCCTCTGTTGACAGGTCATTTTTCCCCATTCTGCTCCATGTTTAACCGTGATTTTTGCCGGAATTTCCAGGAAAATTATAGATATATATTTTGCAGCAGAGTTTAGGCTTGAACATGAAATGTCTTGTTTGTAATTTTTCTACTGTTTTGATTTTATATTTTCGTGTTTTGTGTAAAAATAAATAAATAGATATTTTTTAGGCAATTGTCTCCTTTATTTTAAATAAAACATTTACTTTATTAGAGAAAACCATATAGCATGTGAAAGCCCAATTTCTCCCAATTACAACGGTACCACATATGTGTCGATAGCCCCCCCCCCATTCTTCCCCAGAGGCCCCCCCCAAACTGAAAACAGCACTTTACAAATAAAATACTACTACTATCCACACTATAAACATAAGGGGTTAATTAAAAAAAAAAAATGACATAGGGTCCCCCCTCCCGGGGGGGGGGGGGGGGGGGGACGCCATTTTTTTGGGAATTTTAAGGGTTAAAAACCATTACCAGCCCGGGACCAGCTATGGGGGCTTGTAGAACAGAGTGAAGGGGCCAGCTTTTGTGGCCCCCCACCCTGCAGCCTACATGCCCACATAGCCTGGGCTCTTCTGCCCCCCCCCCCCCCTGGGCTTTGGGGAGGCAGGTAATAGGGGTGCCGGGGGTTAACGGCAAGTCACCTGCTAGCGGCAGGTGACTTGCCAGCCCCCAGCCTTGTGAACTGATATAAGGAGTCTCATGGACCCCTTACCAGTTCGCAAGGGGTTAAGTGTAAAAAAACACTCAGAAACTAGCAGAAAAAATTTATTTATTTATTTATTTATTTTACTTTTTAATACTTACCTCCCATCCATCCCTGTGTCCCACGCTGATCAATCTGGTTTCTGCTTCTCCTGCTGCAGCTGGAAGCCTTTTATAGCTGTTAGGCGACAGCCCAGGACCAGCTATGGGGGTTTGTAGGAACAGAGTCACCCTGCAGCCTACGAGCCCACATAGCCTGTGTGGGCCCGGGCTCTTCTGCCCCCCCCTGGGCTTTGGGGAGGCAGGTAATTGGGGGTGCCGGGGGGTTAATGGCAAGTCACCCGCTGCGGTGACTTGCCATCCCCCAGCCTTGTGAACTGGTATAAGGGGTCTCATGGACCCCTTACCAGTTCACAAGGGGTTAAATGTTAAATAAAAAAGACAAAGACACATAAAAAAAAATCTCTATTTTTTATTTTTTTTTTTACTTTACTCACCTCTGTCCTCTGTCCCCCGGCGATCTGCGATGACAGTCTGCTCGGGTGTTTTGAAGAGAGAGCCTGGGGAGGGGGGGGGGCGATCTCAGCCCTCTCCTCCTCCCCACCTCTCTCCTCCAACCACTCAAGCAGACTGATTTTCTGTCTTGGGTGCTGGACTTAAGAGGCGGCTGCTGGTGACATCACAACGATGTCACCCGGCCCCGCCCCCAGGGGACGGGACCATCAGACCCGTTCCAGGAAGTGGGGGGAGAGGGCAATTTCTGCCCTCTCCTCGCCACGGAAAAGAGGCTGGGGGGGGCGATCGGAGGCCCCCCCAGTGAAGAGGAGACCTGTCGAGAGACAGCACAGCCTCGGGTAAGTAAATGTCATTTTTAATTTTTTATTTTTTTACAGTGCTGCCGAAGTGGGGGGACCTATTCCGAGGGCCTCTCCTGGAGCCATCTGACCCCCCACGGGGGATCAAATGGCACCAAATTAAAGAGGAGACCCGGCCGGATCCAACGAGGGGTCAGATGAGTATTTTTATTTATTTTTTTTCAACCAGAACGGGGGAAAATCAAGCACGTAACACCTACGTGCTTGGCACTTAAGGCACGGACATGCGAGCACGTAGGTGTTACGTGCTTGGCACTGAAAGGGTTAAGACCTGTGTGTATTTTCCCAAGGAGTTGGGGGATATTGGGTTCAAAAGTTTTATTAAGGCCCCCTGGTACAAGAACCCCAAGATATATTATATATGATGTGGCTCACTGAAGGGGGAAGTTGGGCTTAATAGCTTCCTGTCTTTTTGGTGGGACTGAAATATTCAGTGCCTCTGACTTCTGGATATTTATTTTAAATTGTGTAAGGAGCTGTAGATGTGGAATTCCTTGAAAAGGTTCGGCAATGATCTATCTGGGTTGGTTACAGAAAACAGTAGGTCATCTGCAGATGCAGAGACCTTGTGGTGGCAGCTTGAAGTCACTACCACTTTTTTATCTTCATTGGCACGTATAGTCCGGAGGAATAGTTCAAGAGTGAGAATGAAGATTAGGGGGGACAGTGGGCACTCTTGTCAAGTACCGTTGGAGATGGGGAATAATTGTGTGGGGCAACCGTTCGCTCGTACTGATGCAGTGGGTGTGGAGTAGAGGGCTCCAATCCAGCTCCTCATCCTTCCCCCCCAAATCTTACATAATTAAGGGGTTTAAACATGAAAGGACAATAAATGTGGTCAAAAGCCTTTGAAGTCTAGTATGTCCCTTTCCCCGTGAGGGAGATTGTAGAGGTGGCTATATGAATTGAGCAAGTTCATTTGCAATATCACAGGATTTGTGGATTTTGTCATCTAGTGACATGAATGCTTGGGCTCTGGCTTCTCGAAGAACCCTGGCCAACACCTTTCCAGGTTTATTACTTGAATGCGTAGTAAGTTTTACAGCATCCTGCTAGTGGGGCTTTGGCTTTAGTAAGTAAGCATGATTTAAGTTTAGTCCTCAATAGGTCGAGTTACTCTGTGCTAGTAGGGACTTTTTGTGAGAAGCGGTTGATTTGACAAAGAAGAGAGAGGATCTGGGTTGAACATTCTTTCTTAATGCAGGCCCCATGTTTGATAAGGACTAACTCACGTTCTATGTCTGCCTTCAACACAACATTGAATAGAAGTGACTCGTTAAAGTAGACAAACACCCAGAATTTTCACTATCCTGGGTTTTGGTCCACCTCCGCGGGGCACCCAGATGGAGCTCCGCTGCGTGAAACCCCCCAGAATGGCAGAAAAAACTCACCTCACCCCGCTCCTACGGCGCATGTGCGGGCCTCGTCCAATCAGCGCGCTCAGAGCCACTGTGGTATGCACGTATAAGGGACGGACAACCACAGCGGCTCCGAGCACGCTGGCGGCCGCATCTCACGCTTCACAAGCGGCCGGCGCGGGTGCGCGCCCTTCTAGAGAGAAGCACGAGATGCGGCCGCGGCCCGCGCATGCGCCATTGGAACGGGAGTAAGGTAAGGTGAATGGGGTGTCCTGGGGGGTTTCACACAGCGAGGCATACTGATTTCGGATGCCCCGCGGGGAGGGATCTGATCGGCCCGAGAATCTTATAGATTCCCGGTCCGATCAGCCTGGGTGTTGGTCCACTTTAAGTCTCCAATTGAGGGAAGGGCAATCCTGTCTGGTCAGTGAGAGAGATAGTGTCAGGTCGGCGTGGTCATAAGAAATTATATTGCCTATGGAGGCAATCACTATCCCTGAGTGCATCCAAATGGAACCAAGGGATGGAGTCTGCGATGAGTATACAAACCCCTTTGGACACTGGGTTATGAGAGAGGCTGTGGTAGGCAAATAGATATTTCCTGGGGCCTGGTTTTGGGTAGGAGAAATTAGTTTCCTGGAAGAAAACCACCTGCTGCCTGCATCTCCTTACATCACCCATAATCATAGACCGCTTTACGGCATGTTAAAGCGGACCTTCACTCTGAATAAGAGTCTTATGTTTCCCACACCCTGTACATACAGATTGGCCACATTAAAAATCATCCTACCTGCATCTACTGCATGTTATGAGCCTTTAAACATCCAAGATGGCGGCTTATGGAAGCCGCCATCTTATCAGGCAGCCTGCAAACAGGGAGTGCCTCATGACTGTGCTGCTCTGCATTCTGGGACTGCTGACCTTTACCTGACCCCAGCTCTGCTCTATCTGAGCAAAGCACAGCTATAAACCGCCCCCCCTGTACCTTATCCCATTCTCCTCTCCTCAGTAAGTGTGATGCTTCTGAGTCAAGATGGCGGCACCCGTATCCTAAATTCCTGAACAGAGTTGCAGCCCAGTGGGGGAAATAATAAGTTAGTGACTAAAAACGTAAAATATATTAATTTTTGATGCAGGGGAACCATTTTTTAAGAGTTTGGGCTTTTCATTAAATCACGCTGAAGGTCTGGTTTAAGTATTTTATATTGAGAGATGACAATTCACATGATTGAAGTGTGGCCAGAGTCAGAAAGGGAAGGTCAGGGGAGGGAGAAAAAAGAAGAGCAAAAGGTGAGCACAAAGTAGTTAAATCGGACCTTCAGCGTCATTTAAATCTCCCAAACTCTTAAAAAAAAATTCCCAGCATCTAAAATTAATATATTTGAACGTTTTAGTCAGTTACTTTTTATTCTTTCCCCCACTGGGATGCAACTTTGTTCATCTCTCTAGGATACGGGATCCGCCGTCTTACCTCATAAGCATCACATACTGAGGAGAGGAGAGTGGGCAAAAGCACAGGGGGTGGGTTATAGCTGTCCCGAGCTGGGATCAGGAAAAGAACAGCAATCCCACAATGCAGAGCGACACAGTCAAAAGACACTTCCTGTTTGCAGGCATCCTGAGACTCCATGAACCACCATCATGGATGTTTAAAGGATCATAAAATGCAATAGATGCAGGTAGGATGAATTTTAATGTGGACAATCTGTATGTACAGGGTGGGGAAAACATATAAGATAGGTTCTAATTCAGGGTGAAGGTCCGATTTTAGAAAACCGGCTTAGGAAGAAACTGCCCAGTGGGGGATAGAATAGGTTTTAAATCTACCCTTTGGGAAGGAAGCGGGCAGAGCGGGTATTCCCAAACAAGGTAGGCCCTAGGTGATGGGAAGAGACTAGAACCACAGCATGGGGCTTACTCCTGAGTCTGATCCTGCAAGCAAGAAAATGAATAACTACCTAAAAGAGAAAAATATATCTAATGCCACAACAAATACACGTGAACATAGCAGAACATGAGGAAATGGTGGGGAATCTAATATTTGAGAGGAATAGGGGAATGTGGCAGAAGCTGCCAACCTGAAAAGGTTTGTTCCTTCCCCGCCCCCACAGGACAGTGGGGAAGGTGGAGGGAAATATATTGATGCAGTCGGAGAACCTTATATAACTATGTAATAATGGTGATGGGTATTGTGCCAGTCACTCCGAGGGTTTTGGGCTAACATGACTCCCTGTCTAACGTGTCAGTGTGCATTTTCAGGGACATGAGGCCCTAGAAATTGGCGTGTCTGGCACATGCCAGTCAGGGCATAAGCTTAGGATATAATATGTACAGCAGTCCATAGAAGGCAAACAGTTATAACATGCAGTCCCTATTTCGGACTGCATCCGTCTTACAAAACGTAGGGTGGGCAGTGAGCGGAGCCTCGGGGCAAGTCCCTTTAGTAGGGTATCCAAGCAAGGTGGGTGCACAAGGCCGACGTGAGTCGGGTATGCAGCCCTGGCCACAGCCCCCACCCACCCCATGGGCACCCTAGGAGGCAAGCTCAAACTGTGCTGGTGCAAAAAGCTAAGAGTGGGGGCAGTTAGGACCACAGGAGTGGATCATCGAGGGTAACCCCCAAGGGGCTAGCACGAGATGCAACAAATACTCCTTCCTCCCGACCACAATTCCAACCTAGTTACTTTGTGGTTATATGGCCACCCCAGGACTGTAGTCTTCACCAAGGGGAGCTGGCAAGAAGACTTGCGAGGACCACCTATGCAAGACATTAATAGCATCTGGGAGCGAGGGTTCTTGTCCATAGGGTCACAATAAACAGATTTAGGCATGGGGATTAGGTACTTTTTGGTAAAGTGGTACAGCATTTTATCCAAAGTTGATATGTCCATCAACTGATGGGACGGCAGACTGGTTAATAGGGGCTATGATACCCCCGGGACCCAGGTACTTCCCAGACAATGGATGTGAGGGACTAACTTACTGTTCATTGCCAAGCAGCCTTGGCACAGTGGCTGGGAAATGAGGTGGACCCCTGCTGCATCTACTCCCTCTTCTTGAGGATCGTTGAGGTAGAGGTTGGGAGTGGCCGGGATTGGGATTAAGTCAGTTTGTTATCTGAATTGGATTCAGTTCCAAGAAGGGTCTTGGAAGGCCATTGTGGGACTTGAAAAAGAATACAATTATTTGTTTTTTCTGAAGACTAGATGTAATGGGTAACCCCACTTATAAGTGGTACCTACAGAACTCGCCAGGTCTAACAGTGGTTTCAGTTGTCGTCGCATGAAGATGGTTTGTCTGTATAAGTCCAGGAGGACCTGGATCTGGAATCCCAATTTCTTCAGAAAGTGGGGATTCCCCCTTTGTCTTCACCAATGCCCACTTAGTCACTTCTTGGGTGGGGGTGTTCAGATGGGGCATCTCCACAGGACACCATTACTCTATGGGCACCATATTTGACAAGTTTTGTCTTTTCTGGATCAGCACCATTTGCTTAGCTCAGGCCTTGCCAAAATGCTTCTTGTGGGGTTAAGTATGGTCCATCAAAGGTCTTGTCATTGGAGGCCCTGTTGGGAATAAATTATGAATGTATGCCTTCCTTAGTCGAAGGTGTTAATCAACTTCCAAAGCACCTATGTTTTTGGATTTTCTGTTTTACTTTTCTTTAGAGCTCAATGCTTATTTGAACCAAAGCAGTGATGTATTGCTGCAGACAATGACTTGTGACTATGACTGAGAAATGTTTTTGTTTCAGGTCAGTTGCTTCGCTTAAAAATGTTTAGAGATGATCATGGCTCGTGGATGACCATGTTTTTCAGCACAATACTTTTGCTATTCATCTTCTCCCATATCTACAATATTTGCCTTCTTATAGCTGGAAATATGGGGTAAGTGTCAATGTCATTTTTTTTGGATCTTCTGTCAAAGGAACTTCAATGCCATTCTTCATGTTATTAAAGTATTAGACACATTAAACAATAAACATATTTAAAATAATTAGAATAAACAATATTTTTTTTAATTATTATTATAAGTATGTCACACACCCCGCTTCAAGACATTCATTACACTTGGGTATACTGACCTGTAGATGGCGATCTTGCAGAGATGATAACAAAAAAAGGTAAGACCCTCCCGGCCCATAAATACCTGGGACCTCCCACTCATTCCCCAGTCTTCCATTTCTGCAAAGGTGAGCAAGTCAGAAGATGATGCCTCCTCCTTGCAGGTAGCCGGGATGACTCCCGGCCACTTTTTATTCTTCTATTTCTGCCCGGATCCCTTCTCTTAAGTTACTTGCCTCCCAGCCTAGGCTGCTGGTCCGGGCAAAGGTAGTTGGCACCCCCAGGGCTTAGGAGCCGTGAGACCCAATAACACTGGGTAGGCGGCTATCCGGGTTGGTGATCCCGGTTTGGGATGCCCCGTCCCTTGGCCCTACCCTGGCATGAATTCCCCCTCTCCCGGATACCCTTAGAGGGGGGGGGCGGGTCACTTTGGGGATTCATTCCTTATTACTCTGTGTGTGTGTGTTGGTGCTTAACTGAGTGTGTGTTATTTGACTGGTGCTGGCAGGACTCGGCGCCGGCCTCAGGCGTGTGGTAAATGGCGCCTGTGGGCGGCCATGAGGCGCTTCTCCTCCTTGGGGCGGGGGGGCGGGCGCTGTGTGTTAGGTCCCGGCTTCTGGCCGGGAGATACGGGGGAGGGGCGGGGCCGGGCGCGAACCGTGCCGCCCTCCCTCCTCCTCTGCTCGTGTCCCCACGGTTCCTCTTGCCTGCGTGCGGTGATCAGGTGGGGCGAAGATCTGGTGAGTGGCCTGTGGCCATCAGATTTTCTATCATTAACTCCTTGCCAGCATAGTCTGAGTGTGTGTTTTCTTGTGTGTTCCAGGTGGACCATTGACACTATTAATGGGGGATCCTCCGGGTCCTAAGGTCCCTGGTTAAATTTAGTGGCTTAAAATTCCTCCCACTTGGCAAAGGGGCATCCCGGGTTGCATTACTGCGTAATTCCCTCGGAGCATTGTACATAGATATATATATATATATATCTATTGCCGGGGCAATCCAGGCTGTGTTTGGGGTGTGGGGTATCCCTTTTGGGGGATGATGTATTTCTTTGTGTACCCTGTGCGCAGCGGTCTATTACGCGGCAGACCGGATCTCAGGCGTCCGGTTCTGCTCCGCCAGTCTCCCCCTCGCTTGACACATACCCCATGTGATGTGGTCATTGGTGGGGAGTCGCAATCTGAGGTGTGTGCCAGATTGGCCAATCTTGAAAAATTGTTTTCCAGTGCCGTTGCTAAAAAGGCCACGGCAAAGAGAAAACATTTGTATACGGCTGCCAGGCCTTTGATAGGGAGGATTTTAACTCCCTGGATTGGTCTGATTTTTCCCCGCGTGAGGAAGGGGAGTTGTATGAGGAGTCTGAGGACTCCGATGATCAGCAGTTTGTGGGCGTTGATACCGAGCAGGGCCAGGGGGATTCTTTGGATACCACTAGGGTCCTGGCTCATATGTTTGAGGTCCTGGCTATTTCTCCCCCCGAGGCGGCTCCTCCGCTGAAGGGGGAGTTCTTTGAAGTAACTTAGCCGCACTTGGAATTTCCTTATCAAAAGCACTTTGATGGTATCATTCTCAAGGAATGGGAGAGGCCGACTCAGCTTCCGGGTGTTCCGCCGGGTTGGGACAAGAAATATCCCTTTCCGGCGGACGCGGTGAAGCACTGGTCGCCCTCCCCCCCCCCGAGGTGGATGCTCCTGTTTTGGGGTTGTCCAGCTCCGCAGTCCTCCATTCTCCAGAGTGCACTACTCTCAAGGATGGTGAGGATAAACGCATTGACCAGATGGCTTGTCATGTGTTGGATCGGCCTTGCGGCCGGTTTGTGCTTCTGCGCTTGTACTGGTTGCTGCCAGGTCAGTTGTTAGGGGATTGTTGACCTCTTCCGGGCTTGACCCGGCTAGTGAGGAGTTTGCCGACCTTAAGTGCTGTGAGTTATTTTTATCCTTTGTGCTGTCCGCCCTGGACGATACTTTGGTGATGTGTAGCAGAGCAGCGGCTCTGCTTGTGGCTATCCGCTGGTCGGTTTGGTTACGCCAGTGGGCGGCTGATTTTGTGTCCAAAAAGTCGCTCACGGCCCTTCCCTTTGTGGGGTTGCGGCTCTTTGGAGAAAAATTGGATTCGGTGGCAAAGGGAGGTAAGCTACCTCAGCGTAAGAAGCAGCGTCGCCCCTTTCGGGGATCGGCCTTGCGGCCGGTTTGTGCTTCTGCGCTTGTACTGGTTGCTGCCAGGTCGGTTGTTAGGGGATTGTTGACCTCTTCCGGGCTTGACCCGGCTAGTGAGGAGTTTGCCGACCTTAAGTGCTGTGAGTTATTTTTATCCTTTGTGCTGTCCGCCCTGGACGAAACTTTGGTGATGTGTAGCAGAGCTGCGGCTCTGCTTGTGGCTATCCGCCGGTCGGTTTGGTTGATTTTGTGTCCAAAAAGTCGCTCACGGCCCTTCCCTTTGTGGGGTTGCGGCTCTTTGGAGAAAAATTGGATTCGGTGGCAAAGGGAGGTAAGTTACCTCAGCGTAAGAAGCAGCATTGCCCCTTTCGGGGGGCGGCTTCCTTCTCTCAGTCCTTTCGTGGGGCTAGAGTTGGCAGGGGTTCGGCCTTCCCTTCGTCCAGAGGTGATTCCTGGCCTAGGGGCAGGGGTCGGGCCCGTCCAGGACACAGTTGGGGCTCCTGGCCTAGAGCCGCTGCCAAGTCGGCTCAGCAATGAGGGGGCGCCCTCACCCTTGCGGGTGGGGGGACGGTTGCAACTCTTCTCCCAGGTCTGGGTCCAAGAGGTCTCGGACAGGTGGATTCAGGAAGTGGTGTCTTTCGGTTACAAGCTGGAGTTCGAGTTCCGGCCCCCTACCAGATTCTTCAGATCTCGGGTGCCGTCAGATCCTCTGGCCGCCCAGGGACTTCGGGCGGCGGTAGCAAGTCTCGTGGACATGGCTGTCATGTGTCCGGTGCCCCTCTCAGACCGGGGCCTGGGCTTCTATTCCAATTTGTTCACGGTGTCCAAGAAGGACGGTTCCGTTCGTCCCATTCTGGATCTAAAGTTGCTCAACAGGTTCGTCCGTCCCCGGAAGTTCCGTATGGAAACTCTGCGCTCAGCCATCCATTCACTTCGTCAGGGGGACTTCATGACGTCCATAGACATCAAGGATGCTTACCTGCATATTCCAATATTTCTGGCACACCAGAGGTTCCTCAGGTTTCTCGTGGACAATAGGCATTTTCAGTTTGTGGCTCTTCTGTTTGGCCTCACCTCGGCTCCAAGGGTTTTTACCAAGGTGTTGGCAGGAGTGATGGTCATCCTCAGAGCCAGGGGTATCCGCATCGTGCCCTATCTGGACGATCTTCTCATCATGGCGTCTTCCCTCAGTCAGGCGCAGCTGGATACCAGGAATGTGGTGTCCACTCTGGAGAGTTTCGGTTGGGTGATCAACTATCCCAAGTCCTGCCTCACTCCCTCCAGGGTGGTGGAGTTCCTGAGACTGTCTCTGGATACTTCTCAGGCCAGGGTGTTTCTCCCCCGAGCCAAGGTTCTTCTGATTCATGAATTGACTCAGCGTCTTCTATCCATTCCCCGTCCGTCCATCCGGCTAGGGATGCGACTCGTGGGATTGATGGTGGCATCATTTGAGGCGGTTCCCTTTGCCCAGTTTCACACAAGGACGCTCCAGCTCCATCTCTTGGCGGCCTGGGACGGGCGCTGTCATTGGATCAGTCCTTTCTGATGTCCCCCCCGGGTGCGGCACTCCCTTCGGTGGTGGCTAAAACCAAGCAATCTGACAAGGGGCAGGTCCTTTCTGACCCCTCGTTGGGAGATGGTCACCACGGATGCCAGCCTGTCAGGTTGGGGGGGATTTTGGAAGGATCTTCACTTTCAGGGACTGTGGGGGCCTCTGGAGGCTCACGATCCCATCAATGTTCTGGAGTTGAGAGCCATCTGGCTCACTTGCGGGGCCTACCGGTTCAAGTTCGGTCGGACAATCGGACGGCGGTCGCCTACATCTATCACCAGGGAGGGACTCGCAGCAGGCGTGCCCTCAGGGAAGTGTACTTGATCCTTGCCTGGGCAGAGAGCAATGTCCCATGCATCTCGGCAGTGTACATTCCAGGAGTGGAGAACATGGAGGCGGACTCCCTGAGCAGGGGGTCATCTCGCTGGGGGGAATGGTCGCTCAGCCCCAAGGTGTTTCGGTCGCTTTGCCACCGGTGGGGGTCTCCGGAGGTGGACCTCTTTGCTTCTCATCACAATCACAAGCTTCCGGCATTTGTGTCTCTCTTGCGGGATCCACTGGCTCTGGCAGTGGATGCCATGTCTCTGAACTGGAGGGATCTGGGGTTTCTGTACCTGTTCCCTCCGTTTCCCATGGTGGGCAGAGTGGTGCGCAAGCTGGCCCTAGAGGGCGCGTCAGCAATCCTGGTGGCTCCAAGGGGGCCAAGACAGGTTTGGTTCGCAGACGTGGTAAGGTTGGCAGAGGATCAGTTAGACCTGCCCCTTCTGCCGGATCTGCTCACTCAGGGGCCACTGCTTTACCCCTATTTACCAACGCTGGCTTTGACGGCGTGGTTGCTGAAACCTCCATCTTGAGGGAGGAAGGTCTCTCTGATGCTGTCATTCAGACTCTGGTTAGGGCTAGGAAGCAGTCTTCCTCTGCCATCTATTATAGGACTTGGAGGTCTTATATTGATTGGTGTGAAGTCAGGGCCTTGCCTTGCAGGGCGTTTTCTATCCCTAGGGTCTTGGAATTTCTGCAACATGGTCTGGACCAAGGTTTGCAGCTTAGTACACTGAAGGGGCAGGTTTCTGCCCTGGCGGTTTTCTTTCAAAAGTCTTTTGCTCTTCATCCTCTGGTTAAGACCTTTTTCCAGGGGGTTACGCATGTGCGGCCTCCTAGGAAGCCTTTGCTCCCAGTTTGGGATTTGAATTTGGTTTTGTCTGCCTTGCAGGGTCCTCCTTTTGAACCTTTGCAGGATATTGCACTTTCTACGCTTATTCAGAAGGTTGTTTTTCTGGTTGCCATCACTTCTGTTCGACGTGTTTCGGAGTTGGCAGCCTTGTCTATTAAGGCTCCTTACTTTGAGAGGCATCAGGACAAGGTTGTTTTCCACTTCAAGCCAGATTTCCTTCCTAAGGTGGTCTCTGCTTTTCATTTGAATCGGGATATTGTTCTTCCCTCCTTGTGTCCTAAGCCCAGCAATGACAAGGAGAGGGTTTTGCATTCTTTGGATGGGGTTCGCTGTGTGAAGTACTATTTGGTGGCTACTTCTCCTTTTCATAGGACTGACGCCCTTTTTGTGGTGCCCTCTGGGCCTAGGAAAGGTTTGGCTCCCGCCAAGTCTTCCATTAGTAAATGGATTCACCAGGCCATTGTTGGGGCCTATTCTGCTAAGGGGAAGATTCCCCCTTTTCGTGTTACTGCTCATTCTACTCGTGCTGTTGGGGCGTCTTGGGCCTTCCAGCACCAGGCTTCTGTTGAGCAGGTTTTTAAGGCTGCTACTTGGTCTTTGGTTCACACTTTTTCCAAGTTTTACAAGGTTGATGTTCGGGCCTCAGCGGATGCTGTTTTTGGCCGCAAAGTTCTGCAAGCTGCAGTGGTTTAAGTTTGTGCCTTGTTTTTTGGATCCCCGCCCTTTATGGACACTGCTATTGGATTTCCCAAGTGTAATGAATGTCTTGAAGCGGGGTGTGTGACATACTTAGAATAATACCATTTTGTGAATACTCACCTGTAAAATGGGTATTATAAGTATGTCACACACCCCGCTTCACCCTGCCCTTTTGTATTCTGGATCTTTTATATGGTGAACCTTTGTTAGTTTTTATTGGCTTTCCTGGTCCCTTGATCTTAATGCTATCTTTATACTGGGGAATGAGAGGGAGGTCCCAGGTATTTATGGGCCAGAAGGGTCTTACCTTTTTTTGTTATCATCTCTGCAAGATCGCATCTACAGGTCGGTATACCCAAGTGTAATGAATGTCTTGAAGCGGGGTGTGTGACATACTTACAAGACCCATTTTACAAGTGAGTATTCACAAAATGGTATTATTTTGCACAATCTTTTTCCTAGTGCCTGTTTTACAGAACATAAGTTAAATGCTAAAGTAAAAATGAACAGCCGCATTGGTTTTTAGTGTAGTTAACTAAATGGCTCTTACAGTCCCTGTCTGCAGACTTACAGACCTACTTTTTGTCCCTCTGCAGCTAGCCTGCCCATGTCTAGTACGTTAAAACGTACTGCTTTTTAGATTGAGTCCTGTTGCATTCCTGCTCACCAGCAACATCTGGGACCAATGGCCCCACCAACCCCTGTGTCAATAACAGTGACTCAAACATGTCCGCTTCAGCCACTCTAATGTATGTGTGCTGGGCTTGGCACAGCCCAAAGAAAATAGGTGTGTCTGAGACAATGTTCCCTCATGACGCTGGGGAGAGATGACTATGAATGCCATGTCAATGGATGCAGGGATCTGGAAAGTTTTATCAAACCAGAACATGACGAACCAGCTGCTTGGGACAAAAGATGAGTTTGCCACCAGGCTCCAGAGGAGCTTGTTTCTTTCTGTTACTGTTAAGGAAAAATGATCATGAATGGCAAGTTCTTAATGTACTATTCTGTTTTTACAGGGGAGAAGTGCTAAACTCTGGACAGCCTATTCCCTAAGCCAGGCTGTGCTGGAATAGTAGTTTATTGCTATGGCAATTCTCTGGGCAATGTGTGTAGATGCTGTAGATATTTATATGTAGATGTTTATATGTGTAGTTTATATATATGGTTTATATGGCATGGTATTGTAAAAGCATTCCATAGTCAATGTCAAAGGCTTTTCATAGTTTTTAGTATTGCCTTGTTCTAATTAATTTTAACATATGACCAGATGTAAATCATTTTTTCATTTGATCGCAGCCAAAATCTTGATGTTAATGGGCATTAAAACAGACCTTTACCTTCAGGGTCACAGTGTCCCGTCTACTCCCCCCCCCATGCACCCTGAATTGTGTTGCCTGTCCACTTTAGTAATGCTGAAGTCATGTTCTGAATCTCCCCTAGCCCCTGGAGTTTTATAATTTGAATATCAGTCTTGTACAGTGTGTGCGCTTCCCTAGCCTAAAAGACCAATGGCGGAGTGATCACGTTTTCAAGGCAAGCACCCTGCGAACGTCTTTGAAATTCTGCCCATGTTTGGTTATTGGCACATTCAGGGAGGCAATTGCTCGCTATATCATACCCTTTTCAACCGCTGGACACTGGTGATTTTAGGGCTTCACACTGCAATCTTGATCAGCTGCAATCGCTTGGCGTCAATGGGGGCATAAGAGTTCAGTAAATATTCTTGTCATGGAACAAAAGTTATAAAATCTTATTCTGCCGGTACCTAATCCCAGACAGAAATAACAAATGTAATCCTTTTGCTACATTTGATTGTTTTAGGAGATGTGGAGAAAAGAGCATGCATTTTTTGGTGTTCTGAATAGTGAGGAACTTTTGGGGACAGGTCTATGACCTAATTTACACTGTTGGGTCTAACATTAACCCATGATCTATGGGCACTGCTGGGTAGAAAATCTTTTAACTGAAAAAATTCCCTACAGGAATCCTCTTTATGTTGCTGGAACACCCCCACCTATGAATAATTGAGCATATATGTGCCTAGTTAGGGATATGGGTTTACTAACATAGGTCTGGGATGCATACAGATGTAAGATTTTACCTTAGTTGTAGATATCTCCATCGTGGTGCTATTTCTTTCCTGGGGTATATAATCCAGACACCCGGGCACGTCTCTGGGGCACCCACTATACCTGGAAAATATCAGTGGATTCAAATCCTGCTGTTGGTGTGCGGCTCCGGATGTTCGCCCTGCACTTGGAAGTTGGGCACATAAGGTGCGCTCCAAGCCTGGAGCCTATCTAAAGAAGTAGAATGTGCGGTGACGTCACGGCGGCCTCCGGCGCTTGAGCCCTTGCCAGACGCAAGGCTGCGATACTCGGGCTCATGAATGGATCAGCGGCGCCCCGTTTGTGCTTCACATTGGGGAGTGCAGCCCCCGTCATGGCAACAAGCACGTTGGCCTTGTGTGCCCGACCAGCCCCAAGGCGCACCTGGCCCCGCCTCACCACAACGCCAGCTTTAGGACAGGCCCACACCCAATATGAGAGCACAGGGTGATGCGTTACCATCCCTGTTCTCCAGGGCTGTGGAGTCGAGGAGTCTGAGTCGGAGGAAATTTTGGGTACCTGGAGTCGGCAAACAATGCACCGACTCCGACTCCTACTAAATTTTGATTTAGCAAGTTAAGTTTAATCTGTTTTTATTGGTAAATCAAAGAAAATACATACAAAATGTGGTACACAGTACAGCAGAACATCCATTAAACAGACCAACATTACAGTAGCTTTACATAGTGCCATAACAGTTCCCCGATATCCGTTATCCCGCCCTAAGAACATTGGGGGCGCCAAGCCGGCGCGCTGCGGGAATCCCACCCCCGTGTCATAATGAACCAAAGCCTCTCCGGTCCAACTCCACGGCCACCCAGGCACGACAGGGTCCCGGACGATGAACAGGGGACTCCTGTTCTTCCCTAGCAATTGGCATCAAGCCGAGCGCCCCAAGAATCAGACCGGAGACCGCTGCAACCACGTTACATCAGCCGATAACAAGCCGAACCCCACGGAGCCCCGCACCCCGACCCCGGACCCCGCCACCCAGCCAGGGGGGACATCCCGCATGGCACAAATCAGTAGCTGAGTAGAAATAATGCAACAAAATGTGATAGTAACCAAGATAAAAGATACCAGGTAACAAACCTATAAACAGGAGAGGGAAAAAGAGAAAGGGGGAGGGAGGAGGGGTGGTAAAAAAGGCAAAAGGGGGGGGGGAGGGGAAGTGCCCTGAGCCGGACCAGAAGTACCGACCCTTTCATCGCAGTAGCCTTTGCTCAGTGCTAGACTAGAGTACAGTACGTTGCCCATTGGCGTCCACACTGTATCATCGTATTATTGTATTAGCGCTCTGAAACGATCTGCGATCTGAGTCCCGGAAGTCAGTCCAACAGGCCCAAGTTGTGATGTATTTTCCTATCAAGCCTTTATCGCCCAGGATGAGTTCCTCCATTCGTCTAATATGTTTAAGCTCCACTACCCACTCAGCCAGGGAAGGGGACCCCCGTGTCTTCCAGTGTCTAGGTATAACAGCTCGCGCTGCCGATAGAAAGTGCCGAAGTAAACCCTTTTTGTGTTGAGATATGGAGCCCTCTATAAGGGAGAGGAGGGTTAACTGAGGTGTGTTGTTCACTTTCGTGCCCGTTGTCTCAGTGTGTATATCCAAGACCCTTTCCCAGAAAGATCTAATAACTGGGCACCCCCACCATATGTGCGTCATATTTCCCTCCTCTGCCAGGCAACGCCAGCACCTACTTTAAGTCTGGGGTGCATATTTATGGATGTCCGCCGGACATCTGTACCACCTTGAGATTATCTTAAAATTCCTCTCCTGCGCCGCCCCCTCCAAGGTGGATTTATGCGTCAGGCTAAACATCTTAGATAGATCTTCCTCCAAGAAGGGCTGACCCATCTCGTTCTCCCATCTGGCTATGTACCCCACTGGGTTTGAATGTATATTGGACACCAGTGTCTGATACAGTACGGAGAGAGCATGGGGTACATGTGTCTCAGAAGAGAGAAGCTTCTCAAGATCCGTCAGCGGATGGCTCATCATCTCACCCAGGCGATGGGAAGATATATAGTTAGCCAATTGTCTGTGAAGGAACCAGGACACATGCACCCCAGGGAGTTGTGCTCTGATTACCTCCAGTTTTGGGAAGCCCGACTCTCCCATGATATGCCGTAAACGCGGGTCTGCTGCCGCCTGCCATCCCAGAAAGGATGAGACCCCCACTCCAGGCGCAAAGTCCGGGTTCCCAAAAATGGGAGTCAAAGGTCCCGGACGCCGAGCCAATGGAAATTTTGAGGTCAGTTGGTCCCAGACTGTAAACAAGTGCTGCGCCAGAAAGGGTAGGGATTTAAGAATGCGCCTGGGTTGAGGCCCCGTCCAGGGCAGAGAGACCAACAGGAGAGGCGATAACCCCTGATTTAGCAAGTTTAAATGTCCCAATTCTCAAAAAGTTATAATTAATGACTTCTCTATTGTAAGAATAAAGACAAATGCATGCAGCGCCTCACGTAACCACAAAACGAACACGTTAAGTGACCGTGAAGAAGTATGCTTTTCATGTGCTTCACTATATGGCACGCAACGCACAATTAGAAGCGGCAATACTTATACTTTGCATAGTGTTGTGTTCTGCTGTTACAGGGAACCCATGGGTAACCTATCCTCTCACTGATAAGGGATTAAGTAAATATGTTTTTTGCAGGACTAGAGACACTTGTATAAGTGAAGGGAATGGAGGATCAATAGTTCAAGACAAGCTGTACCATTGGAAAAACTGCTGTCATTCAGCAAAAGGCTACAAAAACTTGTAAACTTCGATTGTTAGCTTAAACTTTAAACATGACTATGGGATTCTACTAGGGAAATCATGTTTCTTTTTTTTTAATTCTTTATTTAAAGATTTTCACATATAAACATACAAGGGGAAAATACAAAGACATCATACAATACGAACAATATACATTCAGGCAATGAAGGAAGGGTAAGAGGGCAAAGGTTCTGTCAAGGGGATTGACAGGGGAGCGGCTGAAAGGTCTTCGCACCACTTACGTTCACGGGGGAAATCATGTTTTATAATAAAGGCCCCTTTCTGGATCCTCCCACTGCCTTATCTTCAGCAGAAGATCAGCACACAGAAAGGAGAAGGCAGCTTCTGCCCAACTACCTCTCTCTGCTAGAAGTAATGACATGTATGTTGCCTTTCTTTCCTTCAAAGAATGTATAAAATACATTCACATGTTAATACAGAGGAGTCGGAGTCGGAAGTACAAAAAACTGAGGAGTCGGAGTCAGAACATTTATCTACCGACTCCACAGCCCTGCTGTTCTCATAGGAATATTGGATATGTGTATGCCCCAGAGGGAGCAACCTACGAGTGGGTGGGGCAGGGGTGTCTCGGGGCTGTATCTACCTCTCAGCCACTTAGTATTAACTGAGCATCGAATCCAGGGGATGATACCACAGGGTGAAATAGAGCATATAAGGGAACAAATGTATTTTCTCAGCAACCTTAAATTTTGCCATATTGGATAGCTAATCTCAGATTAACTCCTATATGTACAAGCCTCCAGAGTGAGCTGGACTCCACCAATTTACATAAATATACAGACATCCCTGGTATTGTTCTGGTATTCCTAACAAGTTGATACAGCGAGTTAGAATACACATTTTGGACCTTTACACTATACAAAAAATTATGTCCATAAATATGTAGAGGAGGGGGGCATAACATTCCTGAAAGGGGGGGGGGGGCGCTGACTTTAGCATACTCTCCCAGAGGGCAAAGTCACACTTACATGGGATCAGCATGTCCTCGTCAATTGTGGTGGTAGTCACAATGATGCTGTAAATTCTCCTTAAGGCACGCCAGGGCTTGGGGACCAGATGCTGGGGGAGGACCTGGAAGGGAGTAGTAGAGTGTATTGACACCTAGATTAAAGATGCTATTGTGGTGAGGATCACAGATGGCCAATGGGTTGTTAGGTTGCAGATTTGCATCTTCATTTCAATTACCAGCATGATTACTTTACTAGACATCTGGGTAGCTTTTACCTCTATTAACCATCAATTGTGTGATGCTCAACCATGCCCCACCTAGCTATGTAATTTCACAAATTCGTCAGTGAGGGTACAATATGTGCAAAGTGCATTCAATTTTCTGAAGATATATTTTTTCAACCGTCTCCTATACGATGGATTACACTAGGTGGCAGCAGCGTACTATTTACAGTCTATGATTAAGCTTCAGCAAATACTGCTTGTGTTATAATTTTTATGATAACTTAGTTGCTTAGTAAATTGGTATCTTCTTTTGTACCCTTACTTATGCACTAATAGTTCTCCGCCCCCCCCCCCCTTATTCTCTGAAATACTCTTATACTTTGTAGTTTTTTAACATTTGATATTCTCTTTAATACATTAAAAACAGCTCTGAGATTTTTGTTTGCATTTATATGTGCACACTTCTAATACATACCTAAAAAGTGCATTTACTCTGAATTTTATAGTGAAGGGATGGAGGTAAAGCACACAGCAGACATTTTCTCCTGATTTAATTGATTTTAGCATTTATTAATACATATGAGAGAGTAATTTAGTACCTCCCCACACTGTTGAGGACACCAGGAGCCCTGTTTTCAGAGGTTTTTCTGAGCGATGGACCGGCCTTACACTAGTATTACAGTCCCTTTTTAAAGTGATCCTATACGCATATAGGACGTTTATGTTGTCACTTTCTATCCCCAGCCCAGTGACCCAAAACAGCCTGTGTTTCTTTTTTTTTTTTTAGCAAAGCCTTTGCCCAATATTCCTAACAGGACAAACAAGAAGCAGTATGATGTTGAATGGCAGCTATATTCTAATTCACTCACTTACAAGCTAAACTGTCATATAAAGGCAGTTAGGCTGTAGTGCTTTCAGATTTATTGCAGTTTTGATAAAAGATAAGGCTGATCCCCCCCCCCCCCCCCCATTGCTAAGCTGTGTGTACTGCAAATGAATGAATCATTGCTGGCATGCACCAGGAGACGAGGCTGCTTGGCCAGGGAGCAATATGGCCGACTGCATAAAGTTTGTGTTTGGATGCTGTATGTTCACTAAGTCAAGGTAACTGATTCTGCTGTATTCTCAATTGGGTTTCTCAGTCGATTATACTAGTAACACTGGTACAGAAGGCCACCAGGAAGTAAAAAACAGGGGATTGGGATATGATGCAAAGAAAAGCTGTTGCACTGGGGGCTGGCAGTGGGATCTCTTCGTCTCATGGAGAGTATAGTTCGACTGTAAGAAAAGCTTTCCCTGGGATGGAATAGGTCTTATTTAAAGAGCAGTTCCTAGGTATGGGAAGTGTAAGGTTCTGGGATCTTGTGGGCATCATCAACTGGCAGAACGCTAAGGAGAATTAATGTAAAATGGTTTATTTCTGTAACCGCCCAAAAATATTTATTTTAAAGTTCTGTCAATGCTTGTTCAGGAAGTGTTATGGAGAAAGCCATTCTCGAGATGTATTTGTTATAAAATTGAGGACTGGTGATGTACATGCAGAGTATATAGAGCAGAACAGCTCTGAGAGTGTCCACTTCATGGTGGGCATGGCTGACTGGTGATCAAATAGGTGAGTCTAAAACTCACAAAGAGAGCATTAACACCGACAGTATACAGTATGTCTTTATCATAACTTTGGCTCCAAAGGTTTAAATTAAGGTGAAACTAATTATCGGCTGTATATGCTCCTTGTTTACTGCATAGAAAAGCAATCCTCAAGATGGATATAAATATGCATGTTTATTACTTTGAGTGTAAACTCTCTGTACTGATGGATCACGTTCTCTGCGCTTCGCTAAATGTTTGTCACAGTGGCACCTTTCCAGCATATGCTGCGGCTGTTCACTGACTAGTTTAAGTATTGTTGACAGCAATCTTGTAGTAACTTTTTATTTATTCTAAGTATGTCACACACCCCGCTTCAAGATATCCATAACATGTGGGTAATACCGACCTGAAGTGGGCGTTCCTGCAGAGATGATAGCAAAAAAGAAAGCCCCTCCCTGATCCATAAATACCTGGGACCTCCCACTCATCACCCAGTTTTCCATCTCTGCAGACGGCGAGCAAGTCAGAAGATGATGGCTCCTCCTTGCACAGGGGGATTTCAGGTAGCCGGGATGACTCCCGGCCCACTATTCATTTATTTCCGTTTGGACCTTTTTTGCCCAGAACTCCATATGCCTCCCAGCCTCGGCTGAGGGTCCAGGCGAGGGTATATCGGCACCTTAGGTGCTCAGGAGCTATGCTCCACCGTGAGACCCTATATGAGAGGGTAGGCGGTTACTCCGGGTTGGTGACCCCGGTTTGGGATGCCCTGTCCCTTAATTATCATTCAATGGCCCTCCCAGGATCCCCTTTCCACAGGTGGGGTTGGGGAGTGTGGGTCCCTTCTTTATTTAATCCCTAACATGTTCCGTTCTGGGTGTTGTGTAGTGTGTGTCTCTTTAAATGTATTCACCGCCGCAGCCGTTTTACAGGAGGCCTGTGCGGTGCTGGACCTGTCTCTTATCCCCCCATCTTCACTCAGCTGGTGTTTTCACTTTTATTAATGGCGGAGGTATTTACCTCACGCCATGTTATACTGTCCTTCTGGTGGGGGAGGGCGGGACCGGACCGTCGGCGCGGGGCCGGGGCCCGTCCCTCCTGTTTCGCATGTTTGAGGAGAATGTCTCTGGACACTGTGTGTGTGTGTGTGTGTGACCGTGTATTATGACTGGGCCGGGCGCGGCGGCCGCACTTTACACTGCGGCGCCGGCCGGCTCTTGGCGCCTTTTCTTCTGAGGAGATTCTCCTCACGCTTGACTGGGGGGGCGGGGCCGGTGTGGCGGCGCGTCACGCATGTCCCGCGCTGACCACGCCCCCTTCTCCTCTTCTGGCTGCAAGCTCAGGTGGATTTCCCTCACGGTCGCCATTACTTGCTGTTGCGGTTCTGTAAGTGGCCTCTGGCCATCCCCTCTTTCTCATCCTCTGTATGTACGAGTGTCTGTTGCCTTCATTAGCCTTATTAGCCTTTTTTTCTGTTTTCCAGGTGGTGGTTCAGGAGGTTCTCCAGTAGCATTTAGGGGGTCTCTCCCGATCCTTAATCACTGGGTTCATTATTGTCCATAAATCCTCCCACTCGGGACATTAAAGGGGCATCCCGGGTTGTCTAGTGGCGTAATTCCCTGGGTCATTGCGACTATTCCTATAAAAGTTCACCTTATGGCCCCCTCGGGGCATCCCCGAAAGTGTATGTTGTGTGGGGTATCCATTTCTGGGGACGATGTACTTCTGTGTATTCCATGTGCACAGCAGACTATCTCGCGGCAGTCCGAACCCCAGGCGTCTGGGTCTGCACCGCCGGTCGCTTCATCTCCTCCTCCCACCTTGACACGCGCCCCCCTTTCGAGGGGCGCCTTCCTTTACCCCCTCCTTTCGTGGGGCCAGATCTGGCAGGGGATTTGCATTCCCCTCTTCCAGAGGAGATTCTGGGAGCAGGGGCAGAGGACGTGCCCGTCCAGGATACAGTTGGGGCTCTAAGCCCAAGCCGGCTGCTAAGCCGGCTCAGCAATGAGGGGGCGCCCTCACCCATGCGGGTGGGGGGACGGCTGCGACACTTCTCCCAGATCTGGGATCAAGAGGTCTCGGACAGATGGATCCGGGAAGTGGTGTCTTCCGGTTACAAGCTGGAGTTCGAGCTCCGCCCCCCTTCCAGATTTTTCAGGTCTCGGATGCCTTCGGAACCCCTAGCGGCGCAGGGGCTCCTGTTGGCAGTACAGAACCTTCTGGATATGGCTGTCATTTGCCCAGTGCCCCCTTCGGATCAGGGCAGGGGTTTTTATTCCAATCTGTTCACGGTACCCAAGAAGGACGGATCGGTCCGACCCATCTTGGATCTGAAGTTTCTCAACAGGTTCATCCGGCCACGGAAATTCTGCATGGAAACGCTACGTTCGGCCATTCACTCTCTTCGTTAGGGAGACTTTCTGACGTCCATAGACATCAAGGATGCTTATCTACACGTCGTGGCTGTTTCAGCAGCCACGGCGTGGCTGCTGAAACAGCCATCTTGAAGGAGGAGGGTCTTTCTGACGCGGTGGTTCAGACTCTTATTAGCGCCAGGAAGCGCTCTTCTTCTACTACTTACTATAGGACTTGGAGATCCTATATTGACTGGTGTGAAAGTAGATCTTGTCGGGAGTTCTCCATTTCCAGAATCTTGGAGTTTCTTCAACATGGTCTGGATCTGGGGCTTCAACTTAGTACCTTGGAGGGGCAGGTTTCTGCCCTGGCGGTGTTCTTTCAAAGTTCCTTTGTACTTCATCCCTTAGTCAAGACCTTTTTCCAAGGAGTTTCGCATGTTCGGCCTCCTAGAAAGCCTTTTGTTCCAGTTTGGGATTTGAACCTGGTTCTTTCTGCTCTTCAGGGTCCTCCGTTTGAGCCCTTGAATGAGATTGCTTTGTCTTCACTTACTCAAAAGGTGGCCTTTTTGGTGGCTATCACTTCAGTTAGGCGTGTTTCTGAGTTGGCAGCTTTATCCATTAAAGCTCCGTACTTCGAAAGGCATCAGGACAAGGTTGTCTTTAGTTTCAAGCCGGATTTTCTTCCTAAGGTGGTCTCTGCCTTTCATCTGAATCAGGACATTGTTCTGCCTTCTCTATGTCCTAATCCCAGCAACGACAAGGAAAGGGCGCTGCATTCCTTGGATGTAGTTCGTGTTGTGAAATATTATCTGGTGTTTACGTCTTCCTTTCGTAAGACTGATGCTCTTTTTGTGGTGCCCTTTGGGCCTAGGAAAGGTTTGGCTCCTGCCAAATCTTCCATTAGTAAATGGATTCGTCAGGCCATCATTGGGGCCTATTCTGCCAAGGGGAGGAGTCCCCCTTTTCGCGTTACTGCTCATTCAACTCGTGCGGTTGGAGCGTCCTGGGCTTTCCAGCACCAGGCCTCTGTTGAGCAGGTTTGTAAGGCCGCTACTTGGTCCTCTGTTCACACTTTTTCCAAGTTTTACAAGGTTGATGTTCGGGCCTCAGCGGATGCTGTTTTTGGCCGCAAAGTTCTGCAAGCTGTTGTGGTTTAAGTTGTGCATTGTTGCCTTGTTTTGGATCCCCGCCCTTTTTTATGGACACTGCTATTGGATGTCCCACATGTTATGGATATCTTGAAGCGGGGTGTGTGACATACTTAGAATAATACCATTTTGTGAAATACTCACCTGTAAAATGGGTATTATAAGTATGTCACACACCCCGCTTCACCCGCCCTTCTTGTATTCTGGATCCTTTATTTTGTGAACTTTGCGTGGTTATGACTTATTTTTGCCTATTCCTGGTCCCTTACCTTACTGCTTCTATATACTGGGTGATGAGTGGGAGGTCCCAGGTATTTATGGATCAGGGAGGGGCTTTCTTTTTTGCTATCATCTCTGCAGGAACGCCCACTTCAGGTCGGTATTACCCACATGTTATGGATATCTTGAAGCGGGGTGTGTGACATACTTATAATACCCATTTTACAGGTGAGTATTTCACAAAATGGTATTTTTTAGTCATATTTGACAGCAACTGTACTATGCATTTTAGTTTATAATCATACAATATTACCTTTACAGATTTTTGATTATAAAAACATTGTTTTAAAGCATGACTTTAGCCAAACTTTTTATTATTTTTAAAAAGGGTTTGTTAGGTTAGAGCTACCTTAATGCTCTTTATGCTCTCTGTAAAATCAGGGCAAATTTGCCTCCCTTACTTGCTGAACTATCAGAAAATTGAGGGAATATGCTGGCTGTCGACATAGGAGATTTCACCCCCCACTATGACTGACAGAAGAAATACATTAAAAAAAGAACTTTCAACACCATCTTCTTCTTGCTCCCACCACCTTAGTTTTTTCTTTCCAGGTGCACTGGGTCAGGGGCTTCCTCCTGGTTTGTTCCTCTGAGTGCTGGTCGTCTGATGACACTGAGTGGCTGTTGCAGCTGCCCTGTCAGCATCTGTAGTGAGGGGGGACACAGGCACACACCCTCCTCCTTCCTTGGCAGGCCCGCCAAGCTAATACAGGGCCACAGGAGAAGAACCTTTTATACCACTGGGGTGGAGCCTTTTTATAATTTCCCCAGTGTGACTAATGACATCATTGGAGGGGAGGAACATGAAGGTAGATTCCCCAGGATCCTTTTTAAAGTGCTGGTAGTCTGATGACACTTAGTGGCTGTTGCAGCTGTCCTGTCAGCTTCTGTAGTGAGGGGGGACACAGGCACACACCCTCCTCCTTCCTTGGCAGACCCGCCAAGCTAATACAGGGCCACAGGAGAAGAACCTTTTATACCACTGGGGGTTAACTGCTGTAAGGCATTTTTTGGAGCTGTGAGCAGTTATTTTGTTTCTCCAGACACTGAACCCAGGACTCGGCGAATATACCAATAAGAGTTCAGTGGGATCTACTTTTACTGGGTCCTGTTGTTTACCCGAATTCCGTCACTGGTCTTGGTGGTTAAGACCAGCATTGCGGAGGCCCGCCGGGGTCATCAAATACACTGATCTGGTTTTACTGGGAGTCTTTGTCATGAATGTATTACGGGATTTGGAGCACCTTTTTCACCTGGTTCTCCGTTCTCTCAAGGGGCAGGTTTTGGCCCTATCAGTATTTTTTTCCAATGGACGTTTGTGGAAGACAGTCTGGTAAAGACCTACATGCATGGTCGGACTCATGTTCCCCTCAGAAGATGATGGTATTCCCTTAGGGTCTGCAACTGGTATTTTTAATCCATTGACAAAGGCATTCTTTGTGCTGTTGATAATAACGATGTTTTTTTAATTCAGGTGGTCATGACCTCTGGGGGGTGTTTGGTGCCTTATCACCCTTTATGGTGTTGCAACAAAGATAAGGTGGTTTTTCTTCTCAAAGATGATTTTGTCAAAGATGGTATCAGTTTTTCACCTCAATGATGAAATTGTTCTCCTGTCTTTGTGCCCACAGAAACACAGAGAGAGACATGGCTTGGATTTTGTCAGGGTCCTGAAGTACGATGCAGCCTTTATCAAACCTTACACTCAGTTTGGGATTACTGATGCCCATGGAGGTGTTTGGAGGCTGTCAAAATAGTGGTGGATTAGTCAAGTAGTGGTGAAGTCCTACACCTCCAAGGGGAGAGCTCCACCCTTCCATGTCATGGATCTAGGCCTGGTCTGGGTTTTCCAGCATCACGCTTTGGTGGATAAGGGGTTTGAAACAGCCACCTGGTCATCAGTTCTCACCCTTACAAAGTTTTGCAAGGCAGATGTGAAAGCATCTGCTGATGCCAGTTTTGGGTATAAGATGTTGCAAGTGGTGGTGGAACCCTTGGCAGGGGTCTAGACTGGTGTTCTTTGCTTAGTTCAGCTTTTAATACTCTGGTTAATGCTTATTTTCAGTTGAATGTTAGGGTTGAATCCCACCCTGAAAGGGACTGCTATGGGACGTTCTTATGAGTATTGGTGTCCAGAAATGGAACAAGAGGAATAAGGAGGAGGACACCGCTCCCATCCAGTTTGTTGTGACTGCGTTGGTTGATGAGGGAAACTGTACCTTAAGGATGATGTTTTTTGCTAGTTCCTTGTTTGTTCAGTGGCTTACGTTTTGCTCTGCATGCTACCACTGGGGTTAGGACGGGCTTTTGTATGCTTCCATTCCCTCGTTCAGCTCAGAATTAAAGCGGACCAAAACCCACATTTTTAATTGGCAACCCCTGACTTGCTCCCCCCACAAATAGTAACTTTTGCCTATTTTTACTTCTCCTGCTTTACTCTAATCCCTGATCATGGCGCCTGTTTTAGCTGTAAAGCTCTGCCTCCTCCTTTCACTGCCACTGCTGTGTGTGGCAATGATGTCATTGCAACACCTATGCATTGACTAATCACCTGCTATCCTACAGAGAGGGAGAGCAAAAAAAAAGTGTTCCAGGGCGATTTGATAAGCGAAAATATCCATTTCTAGTTCTACACCCTAAGAAGAGAGTATCAGCAGGGGCTTTGGTCAAAGGTATTTCACAGGTTCAGTGAGTTTTGGTCTGCTTTAACCCCACAAGTTTTGGTGTCTTGGAATGTAAGAAGAAAGAAAAATGTGTATAGGTGAAACAAAATGTCATTATTAATTATATTGTGATTAAAAGCTTTGGTTAGGTGGAATTGCCAAAGTAATACTGTTCTCACCTATCTTCCCCTCTCTCCTGATTCAGCATTTATTTTTGGTCAAGATGTTTTTTAAATGTTCATTTTGTGCAAAAACGCACATGAAAATTCTCTCAAAAAGTATAAACTTGTGTGAATCAGAGTGTTTGAAATAGGGACATTTGGGCGAGATCAGATTTTGTGTGCTGACATTTCTCTCCTGCTCAGAGCTGACGAGAAATGCTAGCTTAATTAACAGATATACTTTTTACATTGAAAAAAGCCATGCCACAATTGCCTGTGTGTTTTTTGTTCAATGAAAATGAGAGACAGGATTGTTTTTTATTATTTTATTTAAAATGTAAATAAAAACAATTGTACCCTCCCTCCGCAGAGCCAACTAGCCCTGGCGCCAGGCATAGGGCTGGTAGCCCAGGACTCTTAGGCAACCTTGCCAGTATGCTAGCTCCCATGACTTTCGGTACTGATGGGTATTGAGCTTTATTGCACCCCCTACCAGCCTATATGCTTGGTTTGAGTGGTTGGTAGGCTTTAGAGGGTAGAGGCCACGCTATTTTTGTTTTTTGATTTTTTTGGGTGGGAAAAAAAACGACCAACCCCAGTTTTAAAAAAACAAGCATAGGGGCTGTTAATCCCAGTGCTCAAGGGCCAAATACCAGGCCCCTGGTCCTAGTCCTTATGCCCTACATCACATGTCATGTGCTAAGCTCCAGGCCCATGCTGATGGACACCGGGCACATCCACACCCCCCTACCCAGACTTTTGGACCCTTTACCGGTTCAAAAGTGACTGTTAAGCCAGAGGAGAAAGCCTTTATACTAGAGCACCCTCATATGACCAAATTGTCACTGGAGGGGTATGGAGTAACTTTCCCCAGGGAATCCCCCTCCATGCTCCCCTCCAGTGATGAAGTTGGTCTTGTGGGGGAGGATCCTAAAAGTTGAAGACCCTTCTGGACTAGGGGACCCCTGTACCACTTCACACAGTAGGGGGCCACAATGTCACCTGCTGGCATTGGCTGGTGACATAGCGGTACCCTGCTAGATTACCAGCACCCCCATTTGGGACACCAGGGGTATGGAAGATCAATACCCCAACATTTTAAATGAGATGCTAAGAATACAAGTGCTCTAAAACACTTAGTTGTGTTTCTTGCCTGGAGTTTCATTTCTAATATTTCTGTTCCAGAAAGGCAGGTTGTCCTGTTACTAAATATAGTCAGTCAAATGTTATGTTTTATGTTGATTTCTGCAGTGATCATTGTATAAATCCTGGATACATTTGATATTAATGTTTCCAGATGTCATTGGATTATCCCAAAAAAATCCTTTGTTGGCTTTTTGTCCATTTTCAACCAATGCTAATGCAAAGTCTCTTAAGAAAATTCAGCTGTGAGCGAGATATTACATTTGGAGTTGTGTAAGCTTCCTACCAAAAAATGCTTGTCCATCTGGTTGCTAAAATATTAATCTTTACTCTTTAACTTAGCAACATTTACTTGCTGCACAGTAATAACAAAAATTATATTACATATACACTTTTATCCTTCAATATGGTGTGTAATTTGTGAACTGATTAAATTGCCTAAATTAAACATGTTGGTAATTTTATCTCTGTATATAAATTTGACCTTATTATGTCTGTTCTTGGGAAGTACATTATTTATAAATGTTGTGCAGCTGGGTATATAGCACATTTTTACAGCACTCCCAATCCATTTTATTCTGGACACAAATGCTACGGTACAAAAGGCCATTTGAGGCTTGGCAACTTACAGCATGCTATGTTTGTACAAACAGAACCAAGGAGTTCCAAATACAAATTTACCCTGTCACTAAAATGAATGCAGGGTTTCTGATGATTTGGGGCTATGTGAACACAGTTGTGGTAATGCTAAAGATCTAGTGAAACAAGTTTACCTTTGGGTGTGCTTTCAGGTGTGAACTGAAGCTTTTTTACTTGGACACACAAAAAATTCTATAAAACATTTCTGTTCCAATATTTCTCAAAAATGTACCTACCCCTGGGATAGGGCATTTTTCCAATGAGGTAAGGATATTTTCCCCAAGTTTGGACACAACAGCAGCCTTTGGGCTATGCAGAACAATTTGGAAAATTGTTTAGCATAGCTTATAAGGTGCTGTTTTTTCCTTGAGGAAAGAACAAGGTTAGATTCCGGAATAAGTCGGTGCAGGTCACAGGCACGTGTCTGGTGGATGCTCCTTGCTTTCGACCTTTTGATATGGTGATGTATTTGTATATCCCCTTCTCCTCTTTGCAGTCTAGGTACTTTTTCATTATAGTGCATGCATTTGATTTTTTTCAGATTGTTTTGAAAAGTTTATTGCCATTTTTTCTTATAGCACCGTCACTTAATACAACATATAAATGTATTACTTGCACTGGCACTTTTGTGATTTTGCACTATTTGTATACTATGTACTAACTAGACTTCCTTCGTAGATAGGTTGATGGGGCTATATACTTGATTAAGGATAGACTTGAGCGAGGAGAGGGTTTTTATTATTATTTATATATTGATTGATGTGGGAGATGAAATATTAGCTAAACCAGACAGTGCTGTGTTTTACCTTGTGTATTGTCTGTGTATAGTTGTTGGAATCAAAGGAGCTATTTTCTGAATAATATAATAGTGTGTGCAGCACCTTTTTTACAGGGTCATTTATGAGCCATCTGGGATGCCAATACAAATGTTTGTGTAAGGTGTTTTATTCCCTGTGTGCGGGCACCACCTGGCTGTGCTCACCCACTCAACCACGTAAAAAAAATTATATATTTACCCCATTGAGAAAATGATGTACCTCATTTGTAAGTATGTCACCACAGGGGTAGGTGATTTTTTGGGAAAAAATAGAATAACGAGATGTGAGTATTAGGATCATTGGTGATTCTGTAGACAAGGGGACCAATGAAGCTGTCATGGAAACTTGTCTGATGCAACATATGAATTCTCTCCTTCCCATTTACTCTAGGCCACCTACTAGCATTTAGTTGGAACTGCCGTTTTCTGTGTTGGCATGGCCATCAGTGGTGACTAAGACTGCAATGCCATAACTGAGTGGTGCCATTTTCTGATACTGTGGAAGATTTTGTACAGCAGCTTGCACCTCATTTCTGTTTGGAGAGTTTGGAAATTGCCATTTTGCCTCATAAGCCTCTGTATCTTCTGATTCATGAGGGATTCCAAGGGACCTTGCATTTTGGTTCCAGCCATGGGTCCACAATTTCCTCCACTCTTATCGGTAATCTATCATCTCCCCTGAAAAGGTTGGTGGTAAGCATGGCAGCAGCAGTATTACACATATGTATAATCATGCATGCTGTCCTAATTAATAAAGTTTGTCTGAGCTTTCTCATTGGTCACTGTACAAATATAGAGATGTTCGTAGGCTGACGGTAGAAAGAGTTTTGTTTACCCTTGCTTTTCAGTTTTTATTTACTAGAAGCATGATGCTTTCTGATATTCTTTCCTCTGCAGCAAAGGGACCGTTATCTCCCCCTACACTGCTGAAGATGCACATAGTGCATACCTGCTTGTGCTGTTAATACTGCCCCCCTTCTCCAAGGATTGTAATATTGTAGGTCTGTGTGTAACAGAAAACTGGAGGCAGATTGTGTAAAAAAGAAATAGCTCTTTCTCTTTGCTTCACTCAGTCACGCAGATTCCTTATGATAGGGTTATACTCTCTAGGAGTGGCAAACAGCACTGAGCACAGAGTTAAATCTGAAGAGCACTGCCCAGAGCTCCTCCTTCCCCATGGCTCCTCCCTCGGTTCAGCCCAGAGTGCTTTCTGCTTTTTGTAGCTCCTAAAACTGCAGATTTGTTTAATCTTTTCCTTTTTTATTTTATAATTGCTTTTTTCGAAGACTTACGGGCCAGGCAGATTGCCTGCCTGCTCAGGACCCTCTTTATCGCCCAGACACCATGCAAGATTTTGCTGGCTTGCAGGACATAAGAGAGCAGATGGCCTGGCATCAGGTGAGTTTTTTTCCACCATGGACAAAGGCAAAGAAGTAAGTAACCTAGTGTGGATGTCCATTACCTTGCTTCAGACCAACCTCCCTTTACATGTGCTCTTACTAGTGTCCCAGGTGGGCTGGCTGACGAGGCATGTAGTCCCTTAGTGGCAGTCCACTATTTATTTACTGTAAGTGTGTATGTGTTTGTGCACTTACACTTTGCGCCATCTGGGTCCCCAACCCCTCCCTAGCTGCAGTAGTGTTATCCCTATAGTCAGTGTTGAGGCATGACTTCCCACCCTGGGAGCCATCATGCATCGCTCTGGGGAACTTACATAGGCCCCAGGGACTCTCCCTCTACTCTTGCAGCAGAAGTAGTGGCCGCTGGAGTGGGAGCAACAGCGATGCTAGTCTCCATAGCGGGGAACATACTTCTCCCCCCAGCCGCAGCTGTCAGCAGCAATGGAGGGGGGCCTGCATCGGCAGCAGCTGTTTTTTGTTCCCTATTGCAGGAATAATGGCTGATGGACTAGGCACATGGAAGGGACAGCAGTTCCTTTCTCACCTCACCTTGTGACTTCTGGCATGGGGGGCGGATCTCACTGGCCACAAGTTCCTTCATATGATGCATAATCTCTTTCTATATAAAAGATTGCTTTATTCATGTAAGCGCTCTGAACACCCTAACATGAACCACGTTTTTACTATATATATAAAACTATAAATATATAAAATGGTTTAATTTGGTAACATGGGTAAACTTTATGGAATTCTACTATTCCTAGTATGTCACACACCCCGCTTCCAACATTCATGACACTTGGGATACCGGCCTGTAGAGGGCGATCTTGCAGAGATGACATGAGAAAAAGGAGCCCCTCCTGATCCATAAATACCCGGGACCTCCCACTATTTCTCAGTCTTTTTGTCTCTGCAGTCGGCGAAGCATTCAGAAGATGACTCTCCTTCCTGCAGGTAGCCGGGTTACTCCCGGCCTTTTTCTATTTCTGCCTGAAGCCACATTTTTGTATTGTGATATGTATTGGCTGATGGGCTCAGGCAAAGGTAGATACACCCTTGGGTGTATATTGGAGCTTGCTCCCTCCGTGAGACCTCAAATAAGGGGTAGGCGGAATCCGGGTTGGTGTCCCCTGGCATGGGATGCCCCGTCCCTTTAAATCTCCTTGTGCCTATTGGGTGCTTATTGTTTTCCCCCCTTTTGACCCTCCTGGACCCTGCTGGGGTGAAAGGGGGGGGGGGAATCTTTATTTAGGGAGTATCTTTTGACCTATGCATTTGTTTTTGTTTTTTTAAAAAAAAAGGAAAGGATAAGAAAGTGACATACCTGTTTTGGGTTTTTTAAATTTCCCTCTCTTTTTTTCGTTCGGCCCCGTTCTATGATGTCATGCTGTTGTCTTTGGCTGACCCGCCCTCTGCTCTCTGAGCAGTGCTAGGTGGTGGGCGGGGCTTCGAGTTGGCGTCGCATTTCTGCTTCCTCTTCCTGTTTGACATGTGGTTTGCTGGTTTCTGTTCTGGTGCTGGCCTCCATTGGTCCTGGCTGCTGCGTTGGTGCCGCTGCTGGGCTTTTCTTGTATCGATTGGTCGCAGGGCTGTCGCTGGGCCGTTGTGGCCACTGTGAGTACCCTTTAGATATACTTACCCTTTAGATATACTGAAGGGAAATCTTTTTTATTTACTGTCATTTCTTTCTTGCATATGCATAAGGCTCAATGTGTTTTCTCTATCTTCCAGGGGGAAACTCTCTTAATAGGGGTTTCTCCTGGTCCTTGTTTAAAATCCTCCCACCTAGGGACTATTAAGGGGCATCCCGGGTAGCTTCGGCTGTAAAAATCCCATATACTTGGCGACTATAAAAAAATTAAGTATTTTAATAAACACCATATGGAGGTATCTCAGGATACTGGCTTTTCAGTACCTGCGAGACAGACTCGGCAGTGTTTGCGATGTGGGGCATCCCTTGTTGGGGATAACGCATTTTCTTTTTGTGTATCTTGTGTTCAATTGGTTATAATGCAGCAGTAAGGGGCCCAAGCCTCAGGGTAGGTGGCTCCTGCCTCTTCCCCCACACCGCCTTGTCTTTTTCATACCCCCAGTGATATTGTCATGGGTAGAGAGTCGCTTTCTGATGTATGTGCCTGATTGGCTCACATTGAAAAAATCAATGTCTAGCTCTGTGGCCAAGAGGACCTCAGCTAAAAAACATTTAGCTCTGGCCGTTGAGGCAAATGAGCTTGGTTGTAGCGAGCATTTTGATTGTTCTCCGTTGGAAGAAGGAGAATTCTTTGAAGAATCGGATGTTTCAGATGTTCAGCAATTGTGGGTATTGACGCTGAACAAGGTGAAGGGGAGAATTTTGACACCCCTAAAGCTCTTGCTCAATTATGAGGTCTTGGCTATCGATTTTCCAGAATCAGTCCCTCCTCTGAAAGGAGAGTTCTTTGGAGCCTCCAAGCCTCGTTTTGAATTTCCTAATCAGAAACCTTTTGAAGATATAATTCTTACGTAATGGGAAAAGCCTGCGTGGCTTCCTGGCATTCCTTTGGGCTGGGATATAAAAAAAATAAAAAATATATCCCTTTCCTGCAGACACTGTAAGCGTTGGTCATCCCCCCTGTGGTGGATTCACCTGTGCTCAGTTTGTCCAATTCCTCTGTTTTGCATTCTCCAAAATCTACTTCCCTTAAAGGATGGGGAGGACAAACGTATTGAACAAATGGCTTGCCATGCGTTTGCTAGCGTTGGCTCGGCCTTGCGGCCTGTGGGTGCCTTGCACTTATGGCAATCGCTATTAGGTCTGTTATTAGAGACCTATTGAATACCTCAGGACTTGATCCAGCTTTTCCGCTCTCAAGCGATGTGATTTATTTGTGTCTTTTGTACTTTCTGCTTTAGATGACTCCATGGTCTTGTGTAGCAGAACTTCTGCCTTGCTTGTTGCGATTCGGCGGTCTATTTGGCTACGCCAGTGGGCGGCTGACACGGTGGCAAAGAAGTGGCTTACAGCGCTTCCCGTTGGGGGATTACGCCTCTTTGGTGAGAAGTTGGATTCTGTCATTAAAGCAGGCAAATTGCCTCAGCGTAAGAAGCAACGTTGTTCCTTGTGGGGATCGGCTTCCTTTTAACCCTTCCTTTCGTGGTTCCAGAACGGGCAGAGGATCGGCCCTTTTCAGCCCCAAGGGGGACTGCATGGAACAGAGGAAGAGGACGTGGCCGTCCAGGTCAGAGTTGGGGATCTAAGCCTAAGTCCACTTCCAAGCCTGCCCAGCAATGAGGAGGCGCCCTCACCCGTACGGGTGGGGGGACGGCTGCGATTCTTTTTTCCAGGCTTGGGTCAAGAGGTGTCAGACAGATGGATTCTGGAAGTTGTGTCCTCTGGTTACAAGCTGGAATTCGAGGTTCGGCCTCCTCCCAGATTTTTTAGGTCTCGGATGCCCGCAGATCCGGTGATCGCACAGGGGCTCCGGGCAGCTGTGGCGAACTTTTTTAAACATGGATGTTATCCGCCAGGTTCCTCCAGCGGAAAGAGGTCTGGGGTTTTACTCCAACCTATTTACGGTTCCCAAAAAAAGACAGCTAGATTTGAGAAGACTCAATCAGTTTATGCGTTTCCGAAGGTTCCGCATGGAGTCGTTGCGTTCAACGATCGACGCTCTCCGACAGGGGGACTTTATGACGTCCATAGACATCAAGGATGCTTATCTGCACATTCCTATTTTTGCCCCTCACCAAAGGTTTCTCAGATTCACAGTAGAAGACCACCATTTTCAGTTTGCGGTTCTTCCATTCGGTCTCACTCCATCCCCAAGAGTGTTTACCAGGGTCCTGGCAGGAGTAATGGCTATTCTCAGGGTCCAGGGCATTCGCATCGTGCCATTGCTGGACGACATCTTTAAATCAGACGGAACTGGACACCAGAACAGTGGTGACTACACTAGAGAGGTTTGGTTGGGTGATAAACCATGCCAAATCCTCTTTGTCCCGTAAGGGAGATTCCCTTTCTGGGCTTGATTCTGGATACCCTTTAGGCCAGGGTATTTCTTCCTCAGTCCAAGATTGTTCTGATTCAGGATTTAATTCATCTGTTCCTGTCCAATCCTCATCAGCCTATCCGCTTGGTAGGCTGCTCGAAGCAGTTCCTTTTGCTCAGTTCCACATGAGGACGCTTCAGCTCTTTCTCCTGGCGAAGTGGGGCAAGCGCCCGTTGTTGTCTTTGAATCGGACTTGTCTGTTGTCTCCCCTCGTCCTGCAGTCTCTCCAGTGGTGGCTGATATCGAGCAATCTCAGGGACGGCAAATCATTTCTGACCCCTTGTTGGGAGTTGGTCACCACAGATGCGAGCCTTATGGGCTGGAGGGGGCATCTGGAGAGACACCGGTTTCAGGGGTTGTGAGGGCCTCTAGAGGCTCATTCCCCAATTAATTTATTGGAACTTCGGGCCATTCGTCTTGTGCTGCTCCGACTGACTCATCTCTTGCGGGGTTTGCCGGTTCAGATTCGTTCAGACAACCGAACAGCAGTTGCATACATCAATCACCAGGGAGGGACTCGCAGTTGGGGTGCCCTCCGGGAAGCGTCTCTGATCCTTCAGTGGGCAGAGATCAATGTTCCCTGCATAGCGGCAGTTTACATTCCGGGGATAGAGAAGGTGGAGGCAGACTCCCTGAGCAGAGCATGCGCTCGTCAGGGAGAATGGTCTCTCAACCCCGAGGTCTTTCAGTTCCTTTGTCACACGTGGGGGACACCGCGGTTGGACCTGTTTGCGTCTCGCCACAACCACAAGCTTCCAGCCTTTGTGTCTCTATCCCAGGATCCTCTGGCAGTGGCAGTGGATGCCATGTCTCTTGCCTGGAAAGGATCCGGGGTTCCTGTATCCTTTTCCCCCATTCTCCATGATAAGCAAGGTGGTGCGCAAGTTGGTTCTGGAAGGGGCACCAGCAATTCTGGTGGCTCCAAAGTGGCCAAGACGCCTGTGGTTCGCAGAGGTCACAAGGCTGGCAGAGGATCTGTTGCCTCTGCCTCTTCTTCCAGATCTCTTAAACTCGGGGTCAACTTGGTTACCCCAATTCACCAACGCTGGCTGTGACGGCGAGGCTGCTGAAATTTCCATCTTAAAGGAGGAAGGCCTTTCTGATGCTGTCATTCTGACTCTTGTTAGAGCTAGAAAGAAGTCTTTCACTGTGGTTTATTACAGGACTTGGAGGTCCTATATTGACTGGTGTGAGTCTAGGTCCCTGCCTTGCAGGGTATTTTCTATCCCTAGGATTTTGGAGTTTCTGCAATGGGGTCTGGATTTGGTCTTCCAGATTAGTACTTTGAAAGGGCAGGTTTCTGCTTTGGCTATTTTCTTTCAAAGGTCATTTGCTCTTCACCCTTTGGTTAAGATTTTTTTCCAGGGGGTCACGCATGTGCGGCCTCCTAGAAAGCTCCAACTTCCAGTTTGGGATCTTAGTCTGGTGCTCTCTGCTATGCAGGCGGCTCCTTTTGAACCTTTACAGGAGGTTCCTCTTCATATTCTCACTCAGAAAGTTGCCTTTTTGGTTGCTATTACCTCTGTCCGTCGGGTTTCTGAATTGGCGGCCCTGTCAATACAGGCTCCTTACTATGAGAGGCATCAGGATAAGGTGGTTTTCCATTTTAAACCAGATTTTCTTCCTAAAGTGGTGTCTGCCTTCCATTTAAAGCAGGATATAGTTCTTCCTTCATTGTGCCCTAATCCTAGTAATAACAAGGAAAGGGTTTTACATTCTTTGGATGTTGTTCGTTGTGTTGTGCCTTCTGGGCCTAGAAAGGGTTTGGCACCCGCCAAATCTTCCATTAGTAAATGGATTCGTCAGGCCATTGTTGGGGCCTATTCTGCTAAGGGGAAGGTTCCCCCTTTTCGTGTTACTACTGATTCTACTCATGCTGTTGGTGTGTCCTGGGCTTTTCAGCACCAGGCTTCTGTTGAACAAGTTTGCAAGGCTGCTACTTGGTTTTCGGTTCACACTTTTTCTATGTTTTACAAGTTTGATGTGCGGGCCTCAGCGGTTGCTGCTTTTGGTCGCAAGGTTCTGCAAGCTGCAGTAATTTAAGTTATGCCTTATTTTCCTTGTGGGATCCCTGCCCAGACACTGCTATTGGATGTCCCAAGTGTCATGAATGTTGGAAGCGGGGTGTGTGACATACTAGGAATAATACCATTTTGTGAGTACTCACCTGTAAAATGGGTATTACGAGTATGTCACACACCCCGCTTCCCCCACCCTTTTTTGTTCTGGGATCCTTTATATGGTGTTTCTTATTTTTCACTATATAATTTGCTCTTCCTGGTTCTTCACTGCTTTTTTAAAAGACTGAGGAATAGTGGGAGGTCCCGGGTATTTATGGACCAGGAGGGGATCCTTTTTCTCATGTCATCTCTGCAAGATCGCCCTCTACAGGCCGGTATCCCAAGTGTCATGAATGTTGGAAGCGGGGTGTGTGACATACTCGTAATACCCATTTTACAGGTGAATACTCACAAAATGGTATTTTCACTTGTCAGGTAGCTGATTTGAACCCTGCTGTTTTAATTTAGCAACGCTGTAAAAAGAATATTAGAAGACAACCAGATATGTTCCTCCAAAGGAAATAGTAGAAATAATATAATTGTCAAAAATGAAATTGTCTTTCACAGCTGTATAGATAGTGCTTCCCTGAAAATGTGTTAAAATAATTAATTCTTCTTTTACTTTATTCTTTCAGGCTGTACTGTGTAGGCTGCTCTCCAAAGATATTTTTAAAGCCCTTATACTTTAAGCAAGAGAGCAGGAGTTTGACTGAGAGCCTCGACTAGTGGGATAAATTCAGCTAAATCTCTTGTTTCAATGAAAGTAATCTTGTAGAACAGCATGAATTGCTGTGCTATTATATGAGGATATTTCTGAAGGAAACTTTGTAACATGAGGGAAAGGTACATTTTTTTCTGGGGGGGGGAGGGGATCACACAGCGGGGCCAGCAATTGGCCCTGGAATCATTTAGACTCTAGAGCCCGCTACAATGTGTTTTGTTCTGCTTTAAGCTCAGGCATCTGGGAAATTATTTACTGGATGGAAGCGAGCAAGTATACCTGACATTTGGGCATATCACATTTTGGCACAGTAAAAAATTCATAGTTCTTGAGTTTTACCATAGATATAAATGAATGTATACATCATATATACACATAAATCTCGAGACATCAATGCTGAACTCCATTAGAAATCATTAGAAATTAGAATTAGAAACTCTACATAAAGGAATTCAAAACCTTCGTATTATTTGGAACCATATCAATTTCACCAATCTGCAGTAGACACACAAAGTGGATACCTCTATACAATGACAATCACTATAGCTACTATTCTCTATGACAAATCAATTTATCCTTCGTGTTATTTATAGATTAAGCCAAAATTAACTCCACCAGTACTACTCAATATTCCATATTCTTAAATTGAAGTAAATAAAGATAGATCGACCTGATGACATCCATATCATATACCGTATTTTCTTTATTGCATGGTACGGCCCGCTTCGGTATACATAACAGTTGGGTTATTCCGCCACAAGGTGGCGCAGTGGTACTGCAGAAAAGCTGTGGCTTGTCCCGGCTCCCTAAAAAAAAAAAAAAGGGATTAACCATAGAGTTCCCCAGTGTTTTCTCTGCAGTGGACTGCGAAGTTAGCAGATGGCACTCTCTCTTGCGCAGGTGAGCGGGGCAACCAAGCCTGTGGCCTGCAAGTCTATTTCCATCTGTTTCTGGACCCTCACTGCCTCCCAGCCTTGGCTGACCAATCGGGTGAAGGTAGAAGAGCACTAGGGTCAAGTGCTCCTAGAGCGCAGCTCCAAGCCGCAGACCCTGTAACACAAAGGGTAGCCGGCCATAGGCTTTATGGTGAGCCTATTAGGGATGCAGAGTTTCTGTCCTAGCTTCTGAGGGGGTAAGTAGTTTGGGGACTGTGTCCCCTCTTTTTCCTTTGGGTCCCCCCCCGCGCCCCCCCTCCCTCCCTGACCATGGCTGCTCGCCGCTGCTTCTCTCTCTCTCTCTCTCTGGTGTTTTTACGTTTTTTTGGTGTGTTTTCTGGTGTTTTTAGCTACCGCACCGCTTTGCACTGCGCTCTGCGGCTGTGGGCGCTATAACCTGAGGTGATTTTGTTTTGTCATGTCTCCGGCTGGGTCACGTGAGTGCAGTTTTTCGCGCTGTTCGGGGGGGCGGGGCTGGGTGATGACGCGTATCACGTCGTTCACCTCGCGGCCCGCCCCTCATGGTACCTCTGCCGGCGCCATTTTGGACAAGCTGCGCATCTGGATTTCTCCCTTCCTGGCTGCAGTGCTGCTTCCTCCGCAGAGTCACCTTATTCAGCTGTGTGCCTGTGTGACCCTGCGGTGTCTTTGGTCCGTGAGTCCCCCTTGGGTGGTTTTTAATTGAATTGGGGTATTTTGCTGCGGGATGCATATGTGTGATTTTACTTATGTCTTTCAGGCAGGATACCATTGGGTTGTGGTTTCTCCCGGCTCCACTCCTTTTCTCCCCCTTTATTAACTTCTGGGAGCATCCCGTGGGAGGGCATCCCGGGTGGCTTCTGTTTTAAGCCTGTACTCACTGCTGGCCTATTGCGCCTGCGCTAATCACCATATGGAGGCTTCTGGGGATAGCGCGCTTGGAGGCCCTTCGGAGCAAGCACGGCTGTGTTCCATGTGTGGGGTATCCCATGTGAGTAACAGTGTCACGGTGTGCGTGCCGTGCGCTGCAAGTGTCCTTGCGCTTCAAGTTGATTTGCCTGCTTCGCTTCCCAGCTCTGCGCCTCACTTGGCTTCACCTACTCCCCCACTCCTGCAATTGGCCCCAGCGAGGGGAATGTTGGCAGGGAGTCACATTCTGATTTGGCTCTGCGGGTGGCTAACATTGAAAAGCAGCTTGCCAGGAATGCTCCTAGGAAGGCCTCTGGCAAGAAGAGACACCTGGACCCCAGGCTTGCTCCCCTTACTGAGATGTATGTGGGGATTGATGAGCTTGGTGACTGTCACCCCCTTGAGATGGGGTAGCTCTCCCAGGACTCTGACTCCTCTGGGAACCAGCAGGAGGGTTGCGATAGTGACCCTGGGTCTGTGTCCGGAGAGGAATCATGGTACTCTGAGGACACTGATAATCTGCTGTCACATATTTTTGAAATTTTGCACATTGCTCCCCCTGAGGTAGCTAAAAGAAAGCAGGGTGAGCTTTTTCGCCCTGGTAAACAGCGTCTAGAGTTCCCTGAGCAGGAACATTTTACCACCTTGGTGCTTAAAGAATGGGAACGTCCTAACACGTTGCCTGCGGTGCCCAAGGGTTTGGATAAAAGGTATCTCTTTCCCGTTGATCTTGATAAGAGGTGGTCATTTCCCCCTGAAGTGGACGCTCCCATGCTAGGCTTGTCCAATACTTTGGTCATGCCTTCCCCTGACACTACCACTCTGAGGGAGGGAGAGGACCGGTACATGGATCAAGTGGCCTGCCATGCTTTTACCTGTGTGGGGGCTGTCTTGCGCCCTGTATGTGCTGCCGCCATTACTGCTATTGCCCTTAAGAAACTGCTTAAGCGTCTCATTGATAGCACAACAGCTGGCAGTGTGGGGGAGGAATATAGGACTCTCTTACTTTGCACTGATTTTGTGGCCTTTATCCTTACTGCTATGGATGATACTGTGCGGCTGTGGGGAAGGAACGCTGCGCTCTTGGTGGCTATGCGCCGCTCTGTCTGGTTGCGCCAGTGGGCAGCTGACGCTGCGGCTAAGAAAGCTCTCACTAGCCTCCCCTTCGTGGGGCTGCGGCTGTTTGGGGAACGCCTTGAAGCCAAGGATGGAAGGCTGCCTCAGCGTAGGAGGCAGTTTCGGCACTTTTCGGGGGTCCTCTGCCCCCCTCCCTTCCTTTCGCATTCCCAGAGGGGGCCGTGGCTCCCTCCACTCTAGTGGTCGCAGAGATTCTTGGGGCCGTGGCAGAACCCGTGGTTGTCCCGGTCTCTTCCTGGAATCCTAAGTCCAAACCCTCTTCCATGCCTGAGGGGGGGCGGCTTCGGCTCTTTGCTCACGTCTGGAGGCTTCATGTTTCAGACCGGTGGATTTAGGAGGTAGTGTCCTCCGGTTACAAGATAGAGTTTGCAGCCTGGTCCCCCCCCAAGATTCATCAGATCCCGGATGTCTTTAAACCCCCTGTCCGCCGATTGCTTCTGGCTGTTCATTGCCTGTTAGAGTCCGGAGTCATTTGTTTGGTGCCTCATCAAGAAAGAGGTCAGGGGTACTATTCCAATCTTTTCACGGTCCCCAAAAAAGGACGGCTCTCTGAGGCCCGTTCTGGATCTGAAGGGCCTCAACAAATTTGTCAGATTCAAGCATTTTCGCATGGAGAGCTGCGCTCTGCTGTCAGTACCCTTCACCCGGGCGATTTCATGACCACTGTGGACATCAAGGATGCTTATCTTCATGTGCCTATCTTCCCAGGTCATCAGAGATTTCTAAGGTTCGAGCTGCAGGGTCAGCATTACCAGTTTGTGGCTCTACCCTTCCTTATCACCTCGGCACCTCAGGTGTTCACCAAAGTGCTGGCGGGAGTGATGGCTCTGCTAAGGAACCAGGGCATCCGCATCATTCCTTACCTGGACGACATCCTGATTGTGGCCGAGTCTTTTCCTCAGGCCGAGTGGGACACTCAAATGGTGACATCCACTCTGGAGTCTTTCGGCTGGGTGATCAACTATCCCAAGTTTTCTCTGTCCCCATTATTGGTGAGGACCTTTCTGGGCATGACGCTGGATACCTTTTCAGGTCAAGGTGTTCCTTCCTCAGCAGAAGGTGGAGGGTCTTCAGCTGCAGGCTCGGGCTCTGCTGTCGTGTCCTCATCCCTCCATCCATCAGGGAATACAGTTGGTGGGCCTGATGGTGTCCTGCTTCGAGGCAGTACCCTTTGCTCAGTTTCACATGAGACCTCTTCAGTTGCACCTCTTGTCAATTTGGGATCGGGACCCTGTGTCCCTGGATCAGGAATTTGTTCTGTCTCCCCTGGCCAGACAGTCTCTCTCGTGGTGGCTGGACTCAAGGAACTTTCTAGGGGATAGGTCCTTCCAGCCCCCGTGCTGGGAAACTGCCACCACGGATGCCAGTCTGACCGGCTGGGGAGGCTTCTGGAAGTCCCTGAGGTTCCAGGGTTGGTGGGGCCCACAAGAGGCCCATGCTTCCATCAATGTCCTGGAACTGAGGGCCTTTCTCGCCTATGCACTCACCTCCAGGATCGGGCTGTTCAGATTCGCTCAGACAACCAGACGGCGGTTGCCTACATCAACCATCAGGGAGGGACCCAGAGCAAGCGAGCCTTCAAGGAAGTGTCCCTGATTCTGTCTTGGGCGTAACAGCATGTTCCCTGCATCTCAGCAGTCTACATCCCAGGGGTGGAGAACCAGGTGGCGGACTCCCTGAGCAGGGGGACGTCTCGTCTGGGGGAGTGGTCTCTCAAAAATCAGGTGTTTCTCTCCCTCTGTCACCGCTGGGGTCAGCCGGACGTGGACCTGTTTGCGTCCCGTCACAATCACAAACGTCCCAGATTTGTCTCTCTGTCTCAGGATCCTCTAGCCTTCGCCACGGATGCCTTGGCAATACCTTGGACGGAGTTTCAGCTTCTCTATGTGTTCCCTCCGTTTCCTCTCCTGGGCAGGGTCATGTGCAAGATAGCCCAGGAGCGGGAACCAGCCATACTGGTGGCCCCTTGTTGGCCAAGAAGAGTTTGGTTCGCAGACGTCGTGCGGTTGGCATTAGACCGGCACTTCTTGCCCAAGGATCCAGATCTTCTCACCCAGGGGCAGCTACGCCATCCCACTTTACAAACTAGCTTTAACGGCTTGGCTGCTGAAACCTCCATATTGATGGAAAAGGGGTTGCCTGCTTCTGTTGTTGATACCACGATTCGGGCTAGGAAGAAGTCCTCGTACTTTATTTATTACAGGGTCTGGCATGCTTACATTGCCTGGTGTGAGTCCAAGTCTCTTCCCTGTCGGGTGTTTTCTATTCCTAGGATTCTGGAATTCTTGCAACATGGTTTGGAATAGGGCCTTCAACTTAGTACCCTAAAAGGCCATGTTTCAGCTCGGGCAAGTTTTTCCAAAGACCTTTTGTCAATCACCTGTTGGTTAAAACCTTTTTTCAGGGTGTTTCTCATGTGCGTCTACCCCGTAAGCCTTTGCTACCAGTCTGGGATTTGAATCTGGTGTTGTCTGCTCTGCAAGGGCCTCCCTTTGAGCCTATCCGTGATGCTACCTTGTCTATTCTGACCCTTAAGGTAGCCTTTCTGGTGGCTATCATTTCTGTAAGGCGAGTTTCTGAGCTAGTGGCACTTTCCATCAAACCTCTTTATTTTGAGAGACTTCCTGCCAAAGATTGTGTCTACCTTTCATCTTAATCTGGACATTGTCTTGCCTTCATTGTGTCCTAATCCTGCTAATTCCAAGGAGCGGACTCTGCATTCCCTAGATGTGGTCAGGGCTCTGAAGTTTTATTTGGTCGCCACTGAGCCTTTCAGGAAGTCTGATGCTCTTTTTGTGCTCACTACTGGACTTAGAAAGGGTTTGCCTCCGGCTAAATCCACTATCAGCAAGTGGATCCGTCAGGCGGTGGTTCAAGCCTATTCTGCTAAGGGGAAGGAACCTCCCTTTAGGATTTCTGCTCACTCCACTCGTGCTATTGGTGCCTCTTGGGCTTTTCAGCACCAAGTTTCTGTTGAACAAGTTTGCAAGGCCGCTACTTAGTCTTCTGTTCAAACTTTTTCAAAGTTTTACAAGGTTGATGTTAAGGCCCCAAACGGATGCTGCTTTTGGCCGCAAGGTGCTTCAGGAGGTAGTGACTTGAACTACTGGCCGTTACTCTTTGGGGATCCCACCCTACTCTGGACACTGCTTTTGGATGTCCCAACTGTTATGAATACCGAAGCGGGCCGTGCCATGCAATAAAGAAAAAAGCAATTCTGGGAGTACTCACCTGTAGAATTGTTATTCTTAGTATACAGTACGTCCTGCTCCAAATCTAATACTTACACTTGGGATATACTCCGCCAGACTGCAGAGACATTGAAAACAGGCTCCTCCCGGCCCCTCAAATACCCAGGGACCTCCCACAAATCCCTAGAATTTCTCTGCAGTCTGGCTGCAAAGGACGAGAAATGGCTCTCTACTCGCAGGTGAGCGGGGCTATTAGCCTGCGGCCCTGTAGGACTATTCCCACCTGTTCCACTAGTAATATGCCTCCCAGCCTTGGCTGCGCTGGTCGGGTGAAGATAGGCAGCACCGCTGTTAGGTGCTTGGGAGCGCTGCTCCACCGCAATCCCCCACCAAAGGGTAGGCGGTTCAGGCTTATGGTGATGCCCCTCCCGCACTAGTGCCCCCTGGCCCCTGCCCATCGGTGGGCCCTGTTTAAGTGGCCGCTGTCCTCCCTCATCCTCCTTGTAGTCTTCGGGGGAAAAGAGGGGGTAGTGTAAATGTGTATGCTATGCATTCTGTGTTTTACACTCTTTTTTCCATTCTGTTTAGTCTTGTGTCAGCCACCGCGCTTACTTGCCTTTACTGTCTTTTTTAAAATTGCCGCCGCCGCGCGCTGACTTGGTTCCGTGCTTGGCGGTGGCATTACCTCAGGCGCTGGTGCGCCGTCATTGGCTGCTTGCACGTTCTGGCTTCGCGCTCTTCGGGGGGTGGGGCCCGTCTTGGCACGCTCCGCGTCATCCCTGATACCGGCCCGCCACTCGAGGTATACCGACGCCATCTTTAACATGCTTGGTTGGCCCATGCGCGACAGACCCCTACCTATCGCGGTCCGTAAGTGCCCTCACGGGCGGCTTTATATTTTTCACTTTTGTTACTGTGTGTTTACAGGTCTTGTTTGCTTATGTCTTTCAGGCGGGGCGAACCCTTTTGGCTTCTCCCGGCCCTGTATTAGTATATCACTTGTAGGCCTTGTAAAAATAATACTCCCACTTCCCTAGTGGGTTATTGGGGCATCCGGGGTTGCTATATAGCGTTATTCCCTATTGGCGTATAGCGCCGCTATAATCACCATATGGAGGCATCCCAGGATAATGTGACCGGGGTCCCTTCGGGACGAGACCGGCTGTGTGTAGCGTGTGGGCAGCCTCATGCTGACGCTGACATGGCGCGGGTCTGTGTACCCTGTGCTGAGCAGGTGCTTGCATTGCAATCTGGCCTGCCAGTGGCTGCACCTCGTTTCACTTCGCCTACTCCCCCCAAGCTTAAACCACACTCCTACTGAGTTGCATACTGGTGGGGATTCTCAGCCTGATGTGTCTTCTAGACTGGCTACTGTTGAGCAGTTGATTGCTAAGTCCTTAGCGCGTAAGGCCCCTGCTAAGAAGCGGCACTTGACGCCTAATGTCACTGTTTTCCCTATGGGAACTGAGGAGTTTTGGAATCTTTGTGGCTATACCCCGTCTGATGAAGGGGAGCTCTTTTCTGATTCAGGCTCATCTGATGAGAGACCAAGGGGTCATGACGTTTCTGGCTCTGACCCCTGGGCCCCGGATGACACTGACAGATTATTGACCCAGATTTTTGAGGTTCTGTCCATCTCTCTCCCTGTTGCAGCTCCCAGGCAAAGAGGGGAGCTTTTCCATACAGCAAAATCACGTTTGGAATTTCCCGAGCAGGCACATTTCCATAACCTTGTGCTCAAGGAATGGGAGTGCCCCAGTAAACTTCCCGGGGTTCCAAAAAGTTGGGATAGGAAGTATCCCTTTCCTGCTGAGGTGGTTAAATGTCGGTCATCCGCCCCCGAGGTGGATACCCCGATCCTAGGGCTATCTAACACCTCTCTCATGCATTCCCCTGTCTCCACTACCCTGCGGGATGCTGAGGACCGATTGACCAGCTGGCATCCCACGCCTTTGCATGTGCGGGGACGGCGCTGCGCCCGGTCTGTGCCTCTGCCATTACTGCTGTGGCCACTAGAACCCTTATCAGAAATATGCTTGATAGTGCCCCTGATGATTTGCCTTGTGAGGTGTTTAATGCACTCTCCAGTTGTGATGCTTTTTTACATTTTGTCCTCTCAGCATTGGATGACACCATCAGAATGTGTGCCAGAACTTCTGCCCTCGTGGTGGCTATACGCCGCTCGGTTTGGCTGCGCCAGTGGGCTGCTGACAACGCTGCCAAGAAGGCCCTCACTGGGTTCCCCTTTAAAGGACTGCGCCTGTTTGGGGACCGCCTGGACCTTTTTGCTAAGGGAGGCAGGTTACCCCAGCGCAGGCAGCAATCTTGGCCCTTTCGGGGTCAGGGTTCCTTCTCCTCCCCTTACCGTGGTGCCAGACAGGGAAAGGGGGTTTCCTTTCCTGGGGCCCGGGGAGATTTCTGGGGTAGGGGCAGAGGACATGTCCTGGCTCCTCCTGGGGTCCCAAAGCAAAATCCTCTCCCAAGCCCCCTCAGGCATGATGGGGCGCCCTCACCCATCCGGGTGGGGGGACGACTGCAGCACTTCGCTCACGTCTGAGGCTTCATGTCTCAGACCGGTGGATTCAGGAGGTAGTGTCCTCCGGTTACAGGTTGGAGTTTGCTGTCTGTCCCCCTCCAAGATTCATCAGATCACGGATTCCTCAGGACCCTGTGTCAGCTCAGGAGCTAGTGCAAGCAGTGCAAGGCCTCCTGGAGCTGGGGGTCATCTGCCAGGTCCCTTTAAGAGAAAAAGGCCAACCTATTCACAGTACCCAAAAAAGATGGTTCAGTCAGGCCCATCCTGGACTTGAAGATCCTCAACAAGTTTGTCAGGGGCAGGTCATGACTCATGTCATGAGTAAGGGCGGACGCCTGAAACGCGTAGACGTAGTACGACGCTCGTGTCTATGCTGCTCCAATCTGTGCTGCTGTGAAGGCTTTTAAATGGTTTTGAAATAAAAGGACTTTTATTGTTCATACTACGTGGCTGGCATTTGGAAGTCTTTGGATTACTACCGTTGTGGAGGTGAGCGCTCTAGACCCTGCCTGCAGTATTGGACTTTGTTTGAATTTCCTGGTGTTTAGCTGGCAATTACCCCTTTTATGCCTTGTCAGGGGCATGTGCTTTCGAATGGGAACTCTGCGCTCTGCCATCAGTTCCCTGCGCCAAGGGGATTTCATGACTTCTGTGGACATCAAAGATGCTTATTTTCATCTTCCTGTGTTCCCAGGTCATCAAAGGTTCCTTCGGTTCGCTCTGATGAATCAACACTACCAGTTTGTGGCCTTGCCCTTTGGCCTCACTTCAGCTCCCAGGGTGTTCACCAAGGTGCTGGCTGGCGTGATGTCTCTGCTTAGATGTCAGGGCGTCCGCGTGCTTCCCTATCTGGACGACATTCTCATCACTTCCCAGTCTCTACATCAGGCAGAGTTGGATACTCAGCTGGTGGTGTCCACTCTGGAGTCATTTGGATGGGTGATCAACCACCCCAAGTCCTCACTGTCCCCTTCCTTGGTAACTCCATTCCTAGGAATGAATCTGGATACAGTTCAGGCAAGGATTTCTCAACAGAAGGTGGACAGTCTGATTGCACAGGCTCAGTCCCTCCTAGCTTGTCCCCATCCCTCCATCAGGCAGGGGATGCAGCTGGTGGGCCTGATGGTGGCATGCTTCGAAGCGGTCCCTTATGCTCTGTTCCACTTGAGGCCTCTGCAACTTCACCTATTGTCAGTATGGGACAAGGACCCAGCGTCCCTGGACAGGGTCTGTGTGCTCTCCCCCCTGGTCAGGAGGTCCCTCTCGTGGTGGATGGACTCCAGGAACCTGTTGGGGGGCAGATCCTTTCTTGCCCCTTCCTGGGAGACGGTCACCACGGATGCCAGTCTGTCAGGTTGGGGGGTTTCTGGAAGTCCCTGCGGTTCCAGGGGAGGTGGGGCCCTCAGGAGGCCCATACACCTATCAATGTCTTGGAACTGCGGGCGATCAGACTAGTTCTGGCTCGCTTGACTACTCACCTTCGGGGCCTGCCTGTTCAGGTGCGCTCGGACAACCAGACGGCAGTTGCCTCATCAATCATCAGGGAGGGACCCGGAGCAAGGGGGCCCTCCAGGAAGCGTCTCTGATTCTGACTTGGGCGGAGGCCAATGTCCCCTGCATATCAGCTGTTAACATCCGGGGGTGGAAAATCTCCTGGCGGACTCTCTGAGCAGGGGGACCTCTCGCCAGGGAGAATGGTCCCTATGCAGCAGGGTGTTTCAATCTCTGTGTCACCGTTGGGGCCAACCAGATGTGGATCTGTTTGCATCCCGGCACAATCGCAAGCTACCAGCTTTTGTCTCCCTGCCCCAGGATCCTCTGACCTTGACCTCGGATGCGCTAGCAATGTCATGGCAGGACTTTCAGTTCCTGTATGTCTTCCATCCAATCCCCCTATCAGAGCTCTCTTTTTTTGACGTGTAGCTTCCCTCTAGCCTTTGGACCACCCCTTCCCTGTGTGTAGCCCTATCCCGCTCCCTGCCTCCATTCATGGTGGTGGCTGTCCTTGACAACTGACAGTTGTGCTGGTTGCTGCCAAAGTGGAGGAAGCGCCCCTGCAAGGCATCCTCCCAGCCGATGCCGAGTGTGAGAAGTGCGTAACCGCCCCCCTCAGTTCGGTTCCCCTCCTTCCTTCTCTCTCGCTCCCGGTCTGTTTCGGGAGCAAGAACGTGCCCCCCCCCCCTTAGTGCGGTGCCTCCCATCTGCTGTCAGAGACCCAACCTCACCCACCCACCAACCCACCTACCTACCCACCAACCAACCTACCCACCAACCAACTCACCTACCTACCCACCAACCAAATCACCTACCCACCTGAGTGCGCACACATGTTTGGGAGTGCATGCATGCACTTTGTGAGCATGCACATGGATGTTTGGGAATGCCCGCATTTGGGAGTGCGCGCATGGACATTTGGGAGTGTGTGCATGCACTTTGGGAGTGCTTACATGTACCTTTTGGAAGTAACTAGCATTTAGGAGTAGCCTAGCAACAGGGGAGAAGAACAGCCAGGGTGTCTGAAGCAAGTTCTGGGAATCTTACAGACCCCATCCATCATGCTGATTTTTATGCTGATTATTATGCAGCATCAGAGATCCAAGGGCCATACCCACTTCCTTCAGAATAGAAGTTATGGGGTGAAACTGTAAACCTCGATAGCTCGGCCATTTCTTTCTTAATTGAAAATGGAAAACAGTTTAGGACAGTGCCAAACGTAGCCTGACGCAATGGTGTAAAAATTGCAATTGCCTTCTACCTGTATTTTCCAGCTGGTAAATAATTGAGAACATAAAAATTGGTTATGCCCCACGTGTGTTTCGAGATGAAGCATTATTATTTACATACATGGGTAACTGCACCAGTTCACTTTTTAGATGCTTTTCTAATTCTTATAATTAAGTATATAAAAGTGGATCTCCAGTCAGAAAATTAAAGCATAGTAAATTGCTCCACTAAACCCCCTCTGTGGCAAACAGTGACATAAGCTTATTGAGAGGGGTTAACCCCATGCAGGCAAGCTTCTCCTTGTTTCTGTGTCATATATCTCTTGCAATTTGCTGTGAGTTGCTGCTGGCACAGCACCCCCCTTATTCTTATGTGTAAATAGGAAATAGAAAATCAGGTGTGTGGCAAGATGGCTGGGGCATGACCGAAGTGCTCTTGGGCAAGCCGTTTGTAACCTAGAGGTACGGTAGCAACCTTGTAACTAGAGGGTTGCAGGTTCAGTTCCAGACCTTAGGACATGACTGAAGTGCTCTTGAGCAAGACGCCCAACTGCTTCTCGGTCGCCCTAATTAGGGCAGTCCCTGCAAGTGTAAACTGTATATGGTATAGTTGGTGGAGCACCTCATCTTTGGGGGTTAGAATCCCTTCAGGCAGTCTATATACCTAAAAGTTAGGAAATAAAACCACGCTAATTATCTTGCAATGTCTACTAGAGTATTGGTTAATACTGTCTGCTCAACGTGAAATTAACCTAATTACCCCAATAGGTTCAGTAAACAATAAAAGTTGACATATAAATCACAGAGCAAACAAAGTGTGAAATACACAGTGAATCAGCTTTAGAAATACTTTTTAAAAACGTTTTCATACAGCAGAATCCTATTGTTAAAATGATGTAGCATCATAATCAGTTCAAATGAATCCAAATTAATGCTCCTTTAACTGGTGTTTCCAGAGGTCGATCAGTATTGTTTAGCCAATTCTCCCAAATTTGCATGCACTAGCTGTCACTCTTTCAAGGTGCCCAATTTTAGAGTACACATCCACCTCGTGCCCACCACCTGCTATGGGTACTCTTACCACGTGGTAGTGTGATAATGCTCCTCAGATTGAGCCCTTTATAGCTCTCTTAGCTGTGCTCATTCAGGATATGGTGTCCTCCCCGTTCAGCGTGGGTCACATTGGATGTTTTATATACAGGTCCTTCTCAAAACATTAGCATATAGTGCTAAAGTTCATTATTTTCCATAATGAAATGATAAAAATTAAACTTTCATATATTTGAGATTCATTGCACACCAACTGAAAATTTTCAGGTCTTTTATTGTTTTTATACTGATGATTTTGCCATACAGCTCATGAAAACTCCAAAATCCTATCTCAAAAAATTAGCATATCATGAAAAGGTTCTCTAAACGAGCTATTAACCTAATCATCTGAATCAACTAATTAACTCTATACACCTGCAAAAGATTCCTGAGGCTTTAAAAAAAGCCCAGCCTGGTTCATTACTCCAAACCGCCATCATGGATAAGACTGCCGACCTGACTGCTGTCCAGAAGGCCATCATTGACACCCTCAAGCAAGAGGGTAAGACCCAGAAAGAAATTTCTGAACAAATAGGCTGTTCCCAGAGTGCTGTATCAAGGCACCTCAATGGGAAGTCTGTGGGAAGGAAAAAATGTGGAAAACGCTGCACAACGAGAAGAGGTGACCGGACCCTGAGGAAGATTGTGGAGAAGGACCGATTCCAGACCTTGGGGGACCTGCGGAAGCAGTGGACTGAGTCTGGAGTAGAAACATCCAGAGCCACTGTGCACAGGCGTGTGCAGGAAATGGGCTACAGGTGCCGCATTCCCAAGGTCAAGCCACTTTTGAACCAGAAACAGCGGCAGAAGCAGCACTGGACTGTTGCTCAGTGGTCCCAGTACTTTTTTCTGATGAAAGCAAATTTTGTCTGGAGGAAGACTGGGGAGAAGGAAATGGCAAAATGCCTGAAGTCCAGTGTCAAGTACCCACAGTCAGTGATGGTCTGGGGTGCCATGTCAGCTGCTGGTGTTGGTCGACTGTGTTCTATAAAGGGCAGGGTCAATGCAGCTAGCTATCAGGAGATTTTGGAGCACTTCATGCTTCCATCGGCTGAAAAGCTTTATGGAGATGAAGATTTCAAACCACTGGTAAATGGTTTACTGACCATGGTATTACTGTGCTCAATTGGCCTGCCAACTCTCCTGACCTGAACCCCATAGAGAATCTGTGGAATATTGTGAAGAGAAAGTTGAGAGACGCAAGACCCAACACTCTGGATGAGCTTAAGACCGCTATCGAAGCATCATGGGCCTCCATAACACCTCAGCAGTGCCACAGGCTGATTGCCTCCATGCCACGCCGCATTGAAGCAGTCATTTCTGCAAAAGGATTCCCGACCAAGTATTGAGTGCATAACTGAACATAATTATTTGAAGGTTGACTTTTTTTTTTATTAAAAACACTTTTCTTTTATTGGTCGGATGAAATATGCTAATTTTTTGAGATAGGATTTTGGGGTTTTCATGAGCTGTATGGCAAAATCATCAGAATTAAAGCAAAAAAAGACCTGAAAAATTTCAGTTGGTGTGCAATGAATCTCAAATATATGAAAGTTTAATTTTTATCATTTCATTATGGAAAATAATGAACTTTAGCACTATATGCTAATTTTTTGAGAAGGACCTGTATGTCCCAAAGGAGGTTTGGCATGTAAATAAAATCAATAGGGAAAACTTCTAGCGTGATATCGCTTTAATAATATGTACTTTAAAAATATTTTAAATGTGCACTCACATTTATAAAAACAGTTGGAACAGCAGTAGGAATGGCAGGTGAAACTCTCACCGTTCTTATGCTGCACTTCGGCCGATAGCGCTTAGGAAACAGGAGGGGTAATCACTGCCAATAACGGTCCTTGTACTGCATGCCCGATATTCCGCCCGACCGCCGTCAACACGGCTCGTTGCTTTAGGGCAACTTTCTCAAGACTCCTGTTTTGGACAGTATATTGACAACTTCCTCTTCATTTGGAGGGGTTACCCTGGAGAGTGGGACTTCCTGATATGGATTAATGATAATGAGGAGAATTTTTCTGGTGAAATAAAGAGCAGAAATGGAATGTTGGGATTGTAACTGTAGAGGGGGGTTTAAAAACTTTGGGAAATGTTTTGGATTTAGCATAAAGGCAGCTTACAGCCCCCACACACTATAGAGGCAGTACTGAGGGGAGAACCCATAAGGATTAAGCCTAATTACTCTCAGTCAGTCTGATTTTGAGTCTTCACTTGCCAGATTACATAGTAGGGGCTATAGGAGAAACACTCTGAGGGCCAAAAAACAATGGCTAATCTTTTGTCCCCTAGCTTATTACCTGTCATCTATGCACAGAGGGAAACATGGCTATCCATAAAAGGGTGCAGAAAATGTGGAGTGACGAGATGTGGGGTTTGTAGGTATGCAACCCAGAGTGATAAACTTGTGTCTACAGTATCGGGGTAAAGAATATAGGATCAATATGTTTATTAACTGTAATGCCCCCTTCATGATCTATTTGGTGAGATGCTCTATTTGTAGCCCACAATATTTAGGATGCACAAGGAGACCTGTGAAGAAAAGAACCTATGAACGCCTAGATGGTATTAGAAGAAGTAATATTACAGGACAAATCTCACAGGTCTCCAAACATTGGAGGCATGTGTATCAGGGGTCGGCTTATTGCTGTAGAGGGAATGAAATGAAAGTTCTTAGTTGATGTGACTGATTTTAACATTTCATAAAAGCTTCATCCTTGACCCAACTTAAAGCGGACCTTCACCCTGAATAAAAGTCTATCTTGTATATTTCCCCTACCCTGTACATACAGATTGTCCGGTTAAAAATAATCCTGCCTTTAAACATCTAAGATGGCAGCCCATGGAGTCTCAGGCTGCCTGCAGACAGGAAGTGTCTTCTGACACTGTGCCGCTCTGCATTCTGGGATTGCTGTCTTTTTTCTGACCCCAGCTCTGCTCTGTCTGTGCAAAGCACAGCTATAACCTGCCTCCCTGCACTTCCCCCCTCTCCTCTCCTCAGTATCCGATGCTTCTGAGGCAAGAGGACGGCGCCCGTATCCTAGTGTCATAAACAGCGTTTAGCCCAGTGGGGGAAAGAATAATAAAGTAAGCGACTAAATATAAAATATATATCTAAATAATAAAATATATATATTTTAGATGCTGGGGAATAGTTTTTTAAGAGTTTGGGCTTTTCATTAAATGATGCTGAAGGTCCGGTTTAAAGGAGCACTATTGCGAAAAATGACCCAATGATAAAAAATCCATATAAATATGGCAGGAGGAGAGGTCACTTATACACCCTGCATCAAGAAATATCCAGCCAGGCTTGTTTTTTTTTTTAATTTTAATAGAAGGAAGATTAAATCGTGGGGGGGGCAGGTTCTGTCACCCCTGGATTTTATTTCTACCAGGAGAGGCTTGTCCATTTTGACAGGCTGGTGGCAAAGGAGCGGGAGAAACCGGATACCCCTCCATCTCTTCCTAAGCTCCTGGATGCCAAGTACCCCTTCCTGGATAAGATGGTCAAGGTTTGGTCTTCGCCACCTGAGGTAGATGAACAGGTGTTCGGACTCACTTGGCACACCATCATCCCTACTTTGGATAGTGCGGCCTTGAGAGGCCTGGCGGATAGGTGGTTGGACCGTCTAGCAAGGCATGCGTTCTTCATGGTGGGGTCCGCCATGCGTCCAGCTTGCGCAACGTCCATGGCTGCTACGGCAGGTAAGGTCTGGATGAAGCAACAGAAGAGGCTTTTGCGACATGGAGGTTCGCATTCCTCTGTACTTCGCTTGAACTCCTTTGCTATGGCGATCTTCAGGTACATTGTGCTAGGTATGGATGACTTGGTGTGTCTGGTGGCTAGGGGGCTTTGAGGTTCGACAGATTTCAGACGCCACAAGGATTTTTCAGGTAAGAAAAATCCATGGGAGAACCTAGTCCCAAAGGGGCCACTCGGCCCAAGCCCCAAGCCAAGCCCTCTCAGAGTTCATGGGTGCCCTCACCTGATTGGGTGGGGGGACAGCTTTTGCGCCGGTGTGGAGGAAACGGATATCTGACACCTGGGTCCCAGAGGTTGTTTCTTCCAGATACAAGATCGATTTTGGGACAAGGCCTCCACACAAGTTTGTGGCATCCAAGCCTTCCAGCGCCTTCCAGGCGCCGGCTCACAACTGCACAATAGAGCTTTGGCTGGACCAGGGAGTTGTAGTACCTGTGTCCCCCTCATTCGTCATTCCCAAGAAGGACGGGTCTGACCGATCCTGGATCTTCGGAATCTGAATTGTTAACGTTCGGGTACAGAAGTTCCATATGGAATCCTATTAGGTCAGTTGTGACGTCTCGGCAACAGGGGGATTTTCTGGCCATGATGGACATAAAGGATGCTTATCTGCATGTCCCTATCTTCCCTGGTCACCCACAATACCTGCTCTTTGCGGTGGTTCCCCAACATTTCCAATTTGTGGCACTGCTGTTTGGACTTCCACTGTATCGTGAGTGTTCACAAAAGTCTTGGCGATGGTGATGGAACTCCTGCGGACAACTTGCTCATCTACCTGGACAACTTGGATGACTGTTTCTCAACCTGTGGTACAAGTAACCCAGGGGGTATGCTGCAGTGTTCCGGAGCAAACCTTCAGGGGGTGAATGACTGGTGTGGTGTATTTTGTCACAAGCAAAACCTAATCCCTTCTTGCTTAAAGTGGACCAACACCCACGGGTGATCGGCCGATCACCTCCCTCCCCGCGGGACATCCGAGATCGGGATGTCCCGTGGGGTGAAACCCCCCCAAACACCCCGAACTCCTTACCTCATCTTCGGCGGCGGCCGGCCGCCGCCGCCTCCCTCGCGCCCCTCTAGGCGTGCCCGCGCCGGCCGTCTGCGAATGGCCGGCGCGCGCGCGTCAAGAGGGACGCGCGGGAGGCGGTGGCGGAGGAGCCGCTTGTCCGTTGGCGCTGGGAGCGGGGAGAGGTGAGTTTTTCGGGGGGTTCGGGGGGGGTTTCACACAGCGGGGCACCCCGATCGGGGGTGCCCCACCGAAGTGGACCAAGACCCAGGATAGTCAAAATCCTGGGTGTTGGTCCACTTTAAAAAGTTCCACAAGGCCTATGGCCTACTTTATTTTGTACTGTTTATAATTAATCCCCCCCTTTGGGGTACTTGTTTGGAACTGCTTGCCGCTAGGGGTTACTTGACTTAAAAATGTTGAGAACCACGGCTGACAAATGTTGAGCAATTTTTTTTTCTTTTTGCTTAATACATTTCGACAATTATTTTTACTCCCACATCCAAATGTTCACATAAATGCTTTACTATAGTGTTAATGCAATTAAAATTCATATTGACAGAACAGTTTTGCACCTTTGGTTGTATAGCCATATACAAAATATATGTTTTTAGTTTGGGATATTGAATTACTCATATTGTATTTTAGTAATTTAAAGTTATTCTAAAGACAAGCCCCATTGTTGTCCCATTGTCTCGGGCTACACACTGCACTGTCCCAAACTTCAATCCCTTTTCTAAAAGACCCCGTAGTACCTAAGTTATTTGTAAAAGTATTAGATTATTGGCGTTGCAGAGAAAAAAACAGTGTATGGGAAAACAGCGATGTGTGCTTTACATATATCATAGTAAAAAAATAAGTGCATTGCTGTGCCTCTAGTTGTTGCCAGCACATTGTGTGACCAGAGAAAAGGGGGGAGGGCTACTTAGCTGCAGAGAGAAGCAGCCAATCAGGACGTCTGGGGAGGGAGTGGGGGGTGTTTTTCCATTCTCGGTCCACTGAAGGTTGAAGGATGGACCAGGTCAGCGGGGTGGAGACTGAAAGCTGAATTAGGAAGTGATTTCCTCACTAAGAAAACCGACATAGCAGGAAGCAGATCGCTGGAGGGACTCAATGTAAGATAAGTTACTGATATTTATTTTTTTACTTTTGACTTGCCATTTACTTTTAATTACATGGAGTACAAAAATCCTAGAATCCAATTTATGCAACCAAAAGAAAGCACTAAAAATGGTAGCAATGCAATATGTGCATGCCAGTAAGAAGGAATCAAAACAACAAGGTAGCTGATGACATCCCTTTTGAGTACACATGTGCCATGTGGACAGAAATCATACCTTTCTTTTTATATACAGCTTACCAGAATTAGAATTATTTTGCCAGGTAAATACATGACATATGTACTAGGAATTTGTTGTGGTAGAGAGGTTACATACATTTAACAGGTACAGAAGCAGGTAACAGATCCAGCAGACACGGATAAAGGAATGGAGTAAGTGCAGCAGCAGAGTTAGAAGCTACCTTGTTCCCAGACGTAGATAAAGTACTAGTGTGAGTATAGATAAAATCCCTGTACCCATAGGTGCCACTTGGTGGGGGTCCTAATCTAGGATGTAAAGAGTAGCATGAGGTTAGAATGTTTAGTAATAGTGGAGGCATAGAGGCAGAGGAATAGAGGAACTCCTTCTGCCAAGTGCCCCCATCCAGGAAGCCATTACAGAGAAGAATGTATGAATTTCAGAAAAGTAGAAAAAGTCATTGATCATTCATGCCAATACACCAATGGTATATCAGAAAAGTTTATCTTGGTACATATCTCCTAACAACACTGAAGTAATATAATTTGAAAGCTTTTAAATGGTCTTCTAATCATTTAAGGCTTAACATATTAGACCTTATTATATATAACATATATATGTATATATATGAAACCTTACCTTTAAGGCTGAATGTATTCAGTTTTTTTTCCATTTACTGTATTAGGTCCATAAATCACAAGCTATCTATCCTATTTAATTCTTAATTAAGAATGTGTTATTAGTTGCATCACTCATTAATCGTGCCCAATTTGTTGCCTGCCGTCTGTTGTCAGTGATTGTTCTGCCCAGCAGGAATCTGTCCCCTGCTGAGTAGTGCAGCTGCATCATACAGTAACTGAAGTTCTTTCCCTGCCTGGATATAATGAATGAGGTGACAATATAAATAACTAGCACTGCTCTTTTAACTACACATTCTGTAATTTTGTGCTTTTTTTGGCACTATAAATCATTTGGTACCATTTTATAACCACGCATTTTTAGTAATGCCTGACTTTTCCTCAAAGAACACTTTTAGGTAGGTAAAAAGGTACTTGTAGGAACCCCATAGACTTTCTGCAGTTCAAAGATAGACAAAATCTGTTAAGCTGGTCCCTTCGGTATTTCCTGGTTCCAGGCAATGTGAACCCTCCCAAGGCCCCCCTCTACCCTATACACTCGATCCAGAATTTCAAAGTGCATACACAGTCCTTGCTTGGTATTCTTGCTGTGCATGTCCTTTTGGCATTACCACATCCTCCACCCTGCGCTTTGTCATCGACAGACACTCCCAGGGGAGTGCCAATCCTTTGTGATTTTCCACTTTAAGGATGTCCACAGAACAGAGCAATACTTCATTGGGGCCCCTTTTCCAGCATCACATTACCCTTTTCTCTACCTTCCTTCCGTTTCTCACTTTTAAATCCCCCCTCCCTTTACTAACACATTGATAGATATAGACTCACAAAGGATGAAAACACATTACCTGGACAAGTAGGGTTGCTGCAGTCATAAATTGTGACAAGAACTCCCCCCCCCCGATCTCCCAGTCACCATTAATTTCAAATGGAATGCAAGCTTTCGCTCCTGGGTGCTCATGTGTGGAAGGTTTGCGAGCGTCATGTTGCCCATTTTGTTGTTTGGGGGTGGGGGGGGGCAGAAAGGCTGCGAAAAACACACAGAATGTAAAACTTCAACAGCAGAGCCAGGAATCGTAAGTTTCCAGCCTGAGCGGTTAAGAGGGGGGGGGGGAGGGGGTAAATTGCTGGCTCTTCTCTGTGATCATGCAGCACCTGGTTACCGGCACCCCCTGCCCCATAGCAGAGTGACTGGAAGCTGCATACGGCCTATAAGGCTCACATACCCCCCAACCTTGTAGGGGAAAAAAGGGGTTTTATGGAGCAAAAATATTGTAAATTATTTTAGGTTTAGTGTTGTCTTGTCTTAATTTATTTTAACATCACACTAAAAAAGCTTCAGGTTGTCTATGAACTATTCTGTATTAAGTAAGGGATTTGACAGACAAGCATCTGTGCACTATACATATTTTTTCACTTACTACAGTGTTTTAAGTGACCTTATTTGTGGCCTTGGTGCATCTTTGAAATGCCATCTGTATAGCGATGTCTATTAAGTTTCAGCTGGATATTCTACCTTTTTCAAGGACATGGTTGGTTAAATTTAATAGGCTTATGCAAAATATGAGTTGGAAGGTAATTCATTTACCTTTTTGTAATTCCTGCTTTGGTCATAGCATCTGAGGGATCTGCCAGTGACCCACTTTGCATTGTGGGTTATGCTGGATAGGTCCAAGCAGCAGCATGGCTGCGATGAAATGAATGAAGCCTTCTGGGTGCTCCAAGATGCGAAGAGGAGAAAGGACCTGGAGAAAATCGGTGAGGCAGTTTTTTTTAGCTTTAAGTGCCGACAATGATTCGGTCACATGTATGCAGATGGAGCTGAGTTTTTGGGAGGTTTTTTTTTTTTCCAACTGTGCAAGGCAGTTGGTTTAAGTATGGTTATTGCTTTTGGCAACGAACTGTGCTGGAGATTAGGATAACCATGAGTCAGAGCATACATGCATACATGAAAAGAGCTGATCACAATTCAGGATTTATGCTACAACTCTGCTCTTAGCAAAACAATAGAATGGAATTGGCAATAATGCTCAAAAACTTCAACCTTTTACAAGACAAGAGGAGGAATCAGCTGCATGGGAGCTAAGGTAAGCATACCTTGATTTTAGTTTTCAAATGACCTATAATACTTAATATATAGCAAAAAAACTATTTTTTGACAAATACCGCGCTAGTTTAAAAAGATGCAAATCCTAGTTAAAGTCGTGGAAGAGCGGCGACGAAACGCGTCAGAGGCTCGGGGCTTCTCTTCTAGAAGCGTGCTGAATACTTGCAAGTACTTCTTAGTTTTACAGTCGGGAGTGGTGAGAGCTGGTCACGATCATTTTATGCAGATACGCTGATTACTTCTCTGTTCTTTGTGAGTGTTTTGGCATTCAATAAAAGTGGTGTGTTTTTGGAAGTTAGCAATGTTGCACTAGATTTCTTCCTTTCTTTTTTTCTGCATGCAATTGTTTGGAGCTACCATTTCCGGCTTATATGGAGTTTTCTAATTGGAATTCCTCTTAAAGCTATATTGCGGCTTTTTTAAGGAAGGCTGAAACAGTGCCCTTTGGAGTAGATGAAATTAACCATTTGAATGCGATTACCATTTATTGATCTGGTAAGATCTTTTTGATACTGGTGGCGGGCACGAGACGTGTGTCATCACGCATGCGCTTTGGGATTACTTCACAATTTTCCATAAATTAAATCGGCTCTGTTTTTCTATTATTACTATAATACTTACTACCATTTTATATTCGCTTGCTCATATCACTAACAACATGTCTAAACATCATAGGCTTATTTGTTTTTTTATTTAGAAAATTGGCTTTTATCCATCAAGAAGCATTCATGATGCAACTAATATTTGCATATGACATGCACGTACTTCCTATTATTCATTATAAATAGTAACTAACATTAATATGGAAGAAGAAATAAACCAGAAGAACATGAAATAATTGATTTAATAATTCAGTCAATATGCCAGTTTGATTTGTCTAATCATCTTAAATTTGAATCTCATTTACCATAAATCTTAGTGATGTGTAATTTTCTTGATCTACAGATAATACTGGATTACTATCTATCCTATCTATCTATCTATCTATCTATCTATCTATCTTCACTACATTCACTGCAATATTCACTACATCTAATCCCCAGCTGCATGCTAAGGGCTCATTTACACCGGTCTGGTACTGCATGTGTCCATGCTATTGTGGCAGACACAACTGTACCAGCAAGAAAATCCTATAATGGATCTTCTATAACCCCTCTATAGCCCCTTTAAGACCTCTATTAGATGGCAGGGCAAATGAAGACCCAACCTCAATAAGTCCTGCTTGCTGTATCCAGGATGCAACCAGAGGCATACTAGGCACAGACACAGTCCCAAAGTATTCTATTGTGTGCAATTCAAATCCATGTTTGAATGCAGATTTTACATGAATTTGCACCTACGTTGTGTGTTTTTCTGGAATAGGGGCTGGAGTTCCCATGGCTCAAAGGCCATTGCTCTTTGTGTACAGGCCTATTCTTGGTATACAGACTTGGTGTACAGTTGCCGACTGCAACCAATTGCAGGTACTGTAGTAATGCACACATTTGCTAACAGAAAAAAAAAATAAAAAAATACTGGATCTGCTCAGCACATTGAGCACATACTGTTGGCACAGTATTCTATCGAAAGTGGACTTACCCTTTAAGTTTATATGTTGTATTGGGAAATGTACCTTTAATATTGTAGTTTAGTTAAATCCTATTGAATTGTTTGTTAGGCCACAGATTCACAAGAACAGGGCTGTTAATGTTTGTTATTTATGTTTCAATGTTACCTTCAATCACAGGTGAACTCATGGTAGATAACCATAATTAAGTCAGACATACTATCCTTGTGTTAAAGCACACTTTCTGAGTCTAACTGGTTTGAATGCTCTCGAAGCACCTTAATTTGTTTTCATGATATATGCATTATGTGAATGCAAGAAATGATAATGTATAGCTTCAGTAATTGCATCCTGTCATACACATCTTAGCTATGTATACTAGTTTCCAAGACAGCTACACTTAACATGACTTTATTTTCTGTGTAGATGTAAAATGATATGTAGTCAGCAGGGGATTAAACTAAACCTGTCTGATTGGGAAGGAGGCTCTGGATGACAGTCACTGGTATCATCAATCTTGTCTGACTCTTAGAAAATGTGACAGTGGTTTGAATTCAAAAACAAAGATGGCAAAAACAAAAGCTCGAAGGCAGAGGTGCAGCTCTGAAAGTAGCAAAAACTACATAATAATAAAACTCCATCTTTTGGGCTAAACAAACTTCTTCAGGAGAATGTAGTACGGCTGGGGGTTCCAGCACCCCAAACAGGCAGGCTAGCGTAAGAAAAATGGGGTGGGTGCTGGGGATGACATATAATGCAGATTAGGATGTACAGGTTTTCCAGCTACTATCTTTGAGGAAATTAGCTCTGTAATGATAATCGCTCTGTGTTGTACTCCTGCCTTGTGACACTGTTCTTTGATGAAGTGTGGAGAGTTCTAAGAAAATGGCAGGCTACATTACTGAGAGACATCAACCTGACCCATTCCTGCAGGGTGATTTTTCTCTAGTCTTGCACCTAGCATTAACCATACCTAGGCTTAGCCAATTACCTGAGTTAAATAAGAGTTTTAATTATCTAAGTCCAGGTGCACAATAATGCCATTGCAAAGTGCAGGACAAGAGAAAAATCACCCTGCAGGAATGGATCAGGCTGACATCCTTGCATTACTGGTAATTAATTACATCAGTGTGGAAAATGGTCCAAGACCCATGCTTCGTTGCTGGAGCTAAGTCAGAAACAGATACATTTTAATCACAGATATTCTGTGGATTCCTTAAAGAGAAGGTCTCAAATTTGCCCATGCTTTGTGGAGGCATCTCTGTTTTTTTTCTAGGGGGTATAGCTCTTCTTACCTCAAATATGGAAACTATACATACAATAGCTCCCAGGGGGCTTATACTTTATATACAGTGCCTTGAAAAAGTATTAATACCTCTTAAACTTTATGGCGTGGTTATGTATTCAGTCCCCCTGTATTTCAATACCCATAAAATCCATTTTGATTGATTTTTTCGTATGTCTCATAATTAGTAAATGGAGTCCACTTGTATTTAATTTATTCTCTGAATAACTATAGCTGTTATTTGAGAACCTCAGAGGTTTGTTAGAGAAAATGAGTAAACATACAGCACCTTGAAAACCAAGGAACACTCCAGACTGCTCAAGGAATACGTTATTATGAAGTGTATTGCATGGTTGTGTTATAAAAGAAAAAGCTCAAGCTCTAAACATCTCAAGGAGCACTGTTCAATACAACATTTGTAAATATGGCACTACTGCAACCCTACCAAGACATGGCCGTTCACCATCATGTATGCTATCTTCCACCCACAAGCAGGGCACAGGCAATCCGAACTGATTTAATCCTACACTTACCATTTGGAGAGTCTGATCTGTTCTGTTTGATGAGAAACTATTACCTTGCAATTGTCTTCTGGCTCTTACACAGGCACCACACAGCACTTAGGACATTTTTTTACACTATATGGTTAGTGACACTCTTTCAGTCATTCAATAGATTAGAAAAAATCGATCTCACAGTTAGGGTGATTACAATTTACAAACCTTCATAAATCTTTAGAAACGGGGTTTGCTCCTAGAACTTCAAGAGCAGGAATTTCTACTGGCCAATATAGGCCCATGCTTACATAGAAAAGTATAATTAAATAAAAGAGACAACCATGAAATAAAAAGACAATATACACACAATTGGCAAAAAAACTGTTATAAAACAAAAAATGGAGAATAATACGGAAATCCTTTACATCACCCAATGGTACAAAATCTTTAGGTTCCAAGTGCTGACATAGACCCACTCCTCAATCAGGAATGAGGCGCCTGTTTGTGACAATTCTCCATTCTTGACCTCATTTTTTCATGGCCAAGGAGTAAGAGGGGTGTGGGAGTGCCACTAACTTGGGGAGGAGAGGGAATGGCTTGACATTCTTTCCCTTCATTATGAACCTCTACATATATTCAAATACTGTTGCATATCATTTGAGAGAAACCCAGTGCAAAATTAGAACATTTGTCAAGCTTGTGGTTTATTCTCTCATGGTAGGAATAAAATCCAGGGGTGACAGGTTTAGTCTATCAGGGGTGACAGAGCCTGTCACCCCCAGATGTCCTTTTCTTTCCATTAAAATAAAAAAAACAAGCCTGGCTGGATATTTCTTGATGCAGGGTGTATAAGTGACCTTTCCTCCCGCCTTCCAGCATATTTATATGGATTTTTATCATTGGGCCATTTTTTCGCGTTAGTGCTCTTAACAATGTTTCCTAAATAAAAATAGGCAGAGCTTAAAGCGGACCTTCACTCTGAATAAGAGTCTATGTTTCCCACACCCTGTACATACAGATTGCCCACATTAAAAATCACCCTACCTGGATCTACTGCATGTTATGAGCCTTTAAACATCCAAGATGTCATGGAACATCAGGCAGCCTGCAAACAGGAAGGGCCTTCTGACTGTGCTGCTCTGCATTCTGGGATTGCTGACCTTTTCCTGACCCCAGCTCTGCTCTGTCTGAGCAAAGCACAGCTATAACCCGCCTTCCTGTACTTCATCCCGCTCTCCTGTCCTCAGTAAGTGTGATGCTTCTGAGTCAAGATGGCGGCGCCCGTATCCTAAAGTCCTGATAAGAGTTGCAGCCCAGTGGGGGAAAGAATAATAAGTAAGTAACTAAAACCTTAAAATATATTAATATATTATATTTTTGATGCTGGGGAATCGTTTTATAAGGGTTTGGGCTTTTCAATAAATCATGGTGAAGGTCCAGTTTAAGTTTTCTGTTTCTGAGATTTCCTGTGGTGGAAATGCTCAATAAGTGGAATAATTATGACTGGTTCTCACAGTATAATGGGAGTAATAACAAAGTGCTATCAGGACCCAACTATGAATTATGAAACAATTTAATTTTGGGACTCTTGTTTCATTGAAACACTAAACACAGATAACTTCAGATCAGTTTAAGTTGTTGCATCCCAGCTATTTTATGACCCTCTCTCCGGACATTCTGCTCGTAGGCTCGGCCACCTGCCGCACTGATAGGCTGCTCGTGATCATGCAGCTACGTATTAGAGAGGAACTACCGTAATTTCTGAACATAGTTCCTCTTTACATATATCTGGTGTTCAGCATCTCCACTCCTGTTATAGGTACAAGTTCAGTGCAAAGTTCCTGACATTTGTGGTAATACTGCCTACTTAAAATTGATTATTTATTCTAAGCATACAGCACGTCCTGCTCCAGAATAGTAATAACATGTGGGTAATCCTCCGCCTCAGGCGCCGTGCACTGCAGACATGTAGAAAACAAGCTCCTCCCGGCTCTACATATACCGAAGGACCTCCCACAAATCCCCAGATTTCTCTGCAGTGCTTGAACTGCGAAGACATGAAGTATCACGCTCTCGCAGGCGAGCGGGCCTTACGGCCCAAGGTCCTGTGGGACTATTTCCACCCGTCCTCTTCAGAAGAAATATGCCTCCCAGCCTGGGCTGCGCGGGTCGGGTGAAGGTAGGTAGCACCGGGTGTGCTGAACGGAGCCATGCTCCACTGCAATCCCCCTCCATAGGGTAGGCGGTCAGGCCGATGGTGAGCCTCTAGTGGATGCCCCTCCCGCAATCTTGCCCGTGCCCCTCACAGACTTAGTCCATGGACACCGTCCGCTTCTCCCTCGCTTCCTCCCGTAACTCGGGGGAAAAGAAGGGGGGTATGTGTGGCAGCCCTAGTGCTAACTTCACTTTTTAGACCTTGGTTTTTTATTATTAGGGTCAGTGTCGCGCCTTGCTATACAGTGCGAGCCGTCGTTTTCATTAACAAACTGCCTAGTCGGCAGCATCATTCCAGCGTGTCAGCATCTTAGACATACGCCTTATTTCCAACTGTTCTACGTTTTTTCCGTTGGTTAGAGCTTTGCGCTCTTTGGGGGAGGCGGAGACTCGGCATGACGCGCTTCGCGTCACAGCCCGGCCTGGCCCACCACTCAAGGTTCGCTTGGCGCCATTTTAGCTATCTTCTCCACGTGGTGCGATTCGCCTCCTCCCTTGGTCATGTAAGTGCCCTCCGGGGCGGCATGGTTCTATGTCTATCAGGCTGCGCATGGCACTGACTCCACCCCTCTTGTCCCATTATGTCTTTCAGACGCCAGGACTTCGGTGGCCTTCCCCGGCCTAACATATATTACAGCGGGTCCACTTTACAAATTCTCCCACATTACTAGCGGGTTTTTGGGGCATCCAGGGTTGCCTATTGCATAAATCCCTGCAGTCATACTGCTTAATAATCACCATATGGAGGCATTTCAGAATTATGTAACCGGGGTCCCTCCGGGACATGACCGGCTGTGTGCAGTGTGTGGTCAGCCCCAGGCTGAGGCTGACAGGGCACGGGTCTGCGGACAGTGTGCAGAACAGGCAGGTTTGCCAACGGAGGCACCTCCCTTCCTTACTCCCGTCTCCCCGGTCCCAAATATCACTCATGACGAGTCCCACTCGAGTGGGGATGACCTGCAATCCGTGCCGCGCGTGTTGCCCACGGGGGTGCAGGTGCTTTCTGGATTGGCGGAGCGTATGGGCCCTGGTAAAAAGCGGTCCCTGACGCCTCCTGGCTCCCCGGTTCCTGACGATACCGACGACTCTGCTGATATGCAGGACCTTGACCCTTCTGAGGAAGGTGAGCTATTCTCAGATTCGGGCTCCTCGAACAGGAGGCCCGGGGGCTGTGATGATTCTGAGCCTGGTTCTTGGGGTCTGTGTGACACAGATGAAATTCTTATTAAGATTTTTTGAGGTTTTGTCAATCTCCCCCCCTGGGGAGATCCCCAAGCCTAAGAAGGAGAGTTTCCATACAGCGCCACCGCGCTTGGAGTTCCTAGAACAGGAACATTTCCAGAATCTTATATCCCAAGAATGGGATTCGCCTGGTAAGCTTAAAGGGGGTTCCAGGGGTCTGGGAATGGAAGTACCCTTTCCCTCCTGATGTGGTTAATTTATGGTCAGCACCCCTGGTGGTGGACGCACCGGTTATAGGGGTCACAAACCCCCCTTTCATGACGGCCCCCTTTTACCGTACCCTTCGGGATGCTGAGGACCGGCGCATTGACAGACTGGCTTCCCACGCCTTCTCGTTTGCTGGGACGGCTCTGCGCCCGGCTTGTGCCGCGGCCATCACTGCGGTGGCCGCCAGGACTCTTGTCAGAAAAATACTAGACCACCGCCCTGAGGACCTCCCTTGGGGGGTGTTTAATGGGACTGTGATGCGTTTGTGAAGTTTATTCTATCAGCACTGGACGACACCATTAAGATGTGTGCTAGAACCTCTGCCCTCGTGGTAGCTATTCACCGCCTGGTCTGGCTGCGACAGTGGGGTGCTGACGAGGCTACTAAAAAGGCTCTCACTTGCCTCCCCTTCAGAGGACGGCAGTTATTTGGGGCCCGTCTGGACCTTTTTGGAAAAAAGGGTAAAGCACCCTTGCGCAGAAGGCCGCTCCGGCCTCCACGAGGCAGGGTCACCCCTCCACCTCCCTACGTTAGTGTCAAACGCGAACCTGAGGTGTGCTTCCAACTGTTCGGTGTGGATTTCCACCATGGGGTGGGCAGGCAGCGCCCTGGGCCTTCTGGCAGGACTAAGTCCAAATCTGCCAAGACCTCCCAAGCATTAAGGGGCGCTCTCGCCCTTCTGGGCGAGGGTACTGCTGCAGCAGCTGTCTCCCATCTAGGAATATACCTTCTCCTTCTGGTGATTCCAGGAGGTAATTCCCCTGGACACAGGATGGCTTTTGCTGGGCGGTCCCCCTCAGTGATTGTCAGGGTGCTTCTAGCCCCTGCTTTTCCTTCAGGAATTGGCGCAGGCCGTACTGGGCTTACAGAGTTTGTGCTTACTTACAGGTTGCCCTTAACGGTATGGGGCTATGGCCTCTATATTAACCTTCCTCCTTCCCTCAACAGTATGAGGCAGTCTGGGCCACGCTGGCCTATGGCAGGCTTGGCATTTCTACTCTCCCAGTTAGTCCCTATATGACACCTCTGTCTTGGGACACGGGCCCCCTCTGCAAGGGGGGCTTCCGGCCACCTGTGAAGTACTAGATCTCCTTAGTTCCCCTTGTGTCTGCTGGACACCAAGACCATTTTTAGACGGTGTTGCAGGACAAACCCTGCGGATTGAGGCATTATTTGGGGCCTCTCTTTCGTTCCCAGGCTACTCGCCATGGCGCGAATGGGGGAGATGTCTCTGACATGCCTGGGGGGGGGGGCGTCTGCGTTAGGACCTACCGGGTCATCTTCCTTACTCCCCAGTCTCTACGTCAGGCCGAGTGGATTGGTCGGCCAGCGGTGTCCCCTGGGAGTTACTGGACGGTTGCTCAGTCACCTCAATCTCTCATGGTCCCTTATCTGCTATCCCCCATTCCTGGGAGTCGGTTCAGGCTTGAGCCGTCTTCTCTGGCAATAAGGGGACTCCTGGTTACGGGGGCTCTGCCCCCCTTACTGGCGCCTTACCTTCACCAGGCGGGATGGCAGCTGGTGGGCCCGTTGGTGGCACATCAAGATGATGTCACTTATATACCGAGCCCTTGGGCTCTTCGGCACAGTAGGTTATTGAGCTTACATGGAGTTCCAGCACCCTGGTGCTTGGTCTGTGCTCATGCCCACTTGGTAAGGTGGTTCCTCTTGAGCTGCTCATATTTAAGAGCCTCGTCAGGGGGCACCCCCTTTCTTGCTTGCATCTTCCAGTGAATGGTCACCTTGGGTATCAAGTCTCGCAGGTTGGCGGGGGAGGGGAATTTCTTCCACAATCCCCGTGGTTCCTAGGTAGGGTCCCCTAGAGGGTCCATCTTACCTGCTGGTTTTGTTGAAACGGTGTGCTTTCCATTGACTCTATATGGCTGGACTTCTCCTCTTTTAGGATCGGTCGGTCTATTGGGGGACTCCTGGCCTGTTGGATGACAATGGCCTGTTTTACTACGGGTCTAGAGATTGAGGCAGGATGCTCCCTCTGGAGGGTCCCTGATCCTGCCTTGGGCGGGGGTCTACGTCCCCTGCTTCTCATCGGTATTCGCTCCAATGGATGCTCTTTAGCGGCAGGTTATGCTATCCTGGTGTCGCCCGGGGAGCCTAGCGTGGCTCTGTGGGGGTCTCCCTCATAACACAGGGGCTCTGCCCTTGTTTCTACTGTCCCAGAATATTCTGACTCTGGTCATGGGGGCTGAGTATTTTAGGCATAGACTTGTTATTTCATACGCCTTCTCTTCATCACCCTACTTGTGGGTTCTGCACACGGTTGGCCTGATAGAGAGTCCCGTGAGATGGATGGCCTGGGTGGCTTTGTGAGCTGTGGTTCGCAGATGCCTCTGCTGAAGTCTGCTGACCTGTGCGCTCTCTCTCTCTCAGGAGTGCGGTTCTGCCCTTGTCAGGCCCCTTCCTTTGTCCCAATATAAGGTCTCCTGTCTGGGGATTGACAGCTGATTCATTCACCCCTTGAAGACGGGCCTTATCTTCTGGGTGACATAGTATGAGGGGGGGCTGGGAGCTGGCTCCCCAGCTTCCCCTTCCTCCGTCATTGGGGGTTTTTGTGGTAACCATATTGATTGGCATGAGCCTTGGTCTCTTCCCTGTTAGACGTTCTCGGTTCCCAGGACCTTTAAAGTCATTACAACGTACGTTTGGGGTTGGCTCCTGGATCTGGTTAATTAACCTTGGCTCGATGTGTGTGTGTGTGTGTATGTATATGTATAATATATATATATATATATATATATATATATATATATATATATATATAGATATGTATGGATACAGGCACCCCATGCCTGGGGGTGTTCCCTCTTACGCCAGGCCTCCGGTCCAAGTGGTCTGTAGGATCATTGCTTTAGTCCTTTAGTCTAACTATGGACTTTATTCTTAATAATACTAATATGAGGGGCTACATTCCCTCTACAGGTGTTGCAATTCTCCTCATGTGGGTTTTCATGGCCCTTAGGGGGACTGATGCTCTTGGAGTCTACGGGCGCCTCTTTATGTATGCGCCTGATATCTCCTTCCAGCGCCACTGTGCCCTTTGGATTAATCCTTCTGGATGTTCCCTGATCCTGAGTGAAGCCTTGGCTTCGTGATAATTAGGGGTCTGTATTCCCGCTGTTTCCCTTAGGGGGTGTTACAAGTTTTGCCACGAGGCTTTCTTGCCTGTGAGCTGGTTGGGTCATTACACTGACCTATGTTCCTCTTCAGGGGAAAGAATCTTCCCTTTTTCCATTTACTCCGTTATATTGGTGCTTGGGTACCACTGGCCCTTCAGCACCAGGGTCTTTTCTGTTGATTCAGTTGCTAGACTTATGGCCTGTCTCTGTTCATACCTTCATGGTCTTGTTATGAGACTGACGTTAGAGCCTTTGCTCATGTCATGCCTTTTGCAAGTTTTGCAGGTGACAGCGCCTTTACTGTCTGCTGTGCCTTGTTTTTTCCTGGGGATCCCACCCTGCTTATGGACACTGCTATTGGATGTCCCACTTGTTATTACTATTCTGGAGCAGGACGTGCTGTATGCTTAGAATAATACAACTCTGTGAAGTACTCACCTGTAAAGTTGATATTATATGCATACAGCACGTCCTGCTCCACCCCACCCTGGTTCACTTGTTCTGGATCCCCTGTATGGTGATTGTTATCATTAGATATTATTACCAGTTCTTCTGGGTGGTTTGTTCCTCCCAGCTTCTCTTCTCACTGCTTTTCAATGCTGGGGGTTTGTGGGAGGTCCTTCGGTATATGTAGGGCCGGGAGGAGCTTGTTTTCTACATGTCTGCAGTGCACGGCGCCTGAGGCGGAGGATTACCCACATGTTATTACTATTCTGGAGCAGGACGTGCTGTATGCATATAATATCAACTCTACAAGTGAGTACTTCACAGAGTTGTATTTTTCTCTACTTTGAGATCATATAGACACCAAAGTGGTAAGCATTTCTGTATTGTGTCCAATCTCCTGGGAAGCAAGGTTATATAAACCGATGAAGAAGGTACTGTTTATATATGTACTTAAACCAGATCAACACCCTTCATTACGAGCCAGCATGGGAAAGGAGCCCTGTGATTGGCCGCCGGGCATTCATTTGGGCCATAGTCACGTCCTCTATGCCGGGCACTGGCAGGACCACACGTGACCACCTGGCGGCCAGTCGCACGACTTTCCCGGCACTGGCTCATAATGAAGGTTAGTATTACAAGCGGTCTCTGAGGTTATCTGCAAGGGGGTCTCCAGCATTATGGATGCCCCCCGAGCTTGTTGTGATGAACAGACAACAGGACCAACACCCATTAAAGAAAAAAAGGGGCGTTGGTAGGATTTAAAGAAGGGACTTTATGGTGGGTGCACTAAAAATCACTATTGCATCAAACAAGAACAAGGATTTTCTAAATCATTTATATGATTTATTTGTAAATGATTTTTGGTTCTCAATTAATTAAAATTCACAGAACAGTATATATTGTTTTTTTTTTTTTGAGAGACTGGTTATTTTGATGGTGTAAAGCACTTAAGGAAAACCTTGAGATAATTGGTCTTAAACGAAGTGCAATTAATCTCAATTAGGATGCATCTCATTAAGAGACTGTGACCACATATTATGTATAGACTAAGGGATTGTACAGATTAAGTTCTAGGTTCTAGAATTTAATAAAATTAATTATAAATGCATTTTTACATATCTTAACATTAAGTTCCTAGTAGTAATTAAAATGTGTAGATTTTCCCTGCCATTATCTTATTTCCAAGTTCTCTATGCAGAGCAACCAGTTTAGTGGGAATCCCAAAAGCTGTGCAGTAGTGTGAAGTAAAGCACAAGATAATGAGTGCCATACACTCCACTTTGATCTTCATGACATGTGGGTAATCTCCAGTAGAGGGCGAACTTCTGCAGAGATGAATATGCAAAAAAGAAAGCCCCTCCCGGTCCATATATGCCTGGGACCTCCCACCAATTTCCCAGTTCCTTCTCTGCAGGGAAGGCGACAAGACAGAAGATGAAGACTTCTTTACTTACAGGTAAGCCGGGGCCACGCCCAGCCGTTTATTGTCCCTATTGCTGCCAGGACCCTTTCTAAATTTCCCCTATTTGGGCCTCCCAGCTTAGGCTGCGGGTCCTGGTGAAGGTAGGCAGCACCCTATGGGTGCGGAAGGAGCACTGCTCCACCGTGAGACCTCACTATGGGTTAGGCGGTTATCCAGGTTTTGGTGATCCTGGTGGGGGATGCCCCGTCCCTCTATGCTTATGGCCGGATTCTGGCAGGGTTCCCCCCCTACTGGGTCCCTTACTCCCTTCCAGGGGGGGGGGGGGTTGCCTGGCCGTTAATTTGGTTTCATTCTCCTATGCCCCTGTGTGTGTGTGGGTGTGTGAGTTTCACTATGTGTGTGACTGACAGGATGTTTTTTCACTTCAGGGACCATATCTGGTGCTTTGCTTTAGCCTGGGGGAGCTTCTCCCCCTCAGTCTGGGTTCAGGGAGGGGGCGGGGCCGGGCTCTCGGCGTGGCCGCAGTAGCCCCGCCCCCTTCTTTGGCGCGATTCTGTGGCTCACTCCTGGGGATCCGCGTTGCTGGGAGGGAGGGCATGGCCTGGCGAGCGCACGTTCTGTGCTGGCCCCTGCGCAGTCATTGGATCACCCTTTCAGGATGTCTCCCAGGGTTCGGCAGTCCCTTCGGTGGTGGCTGGAATCGAGCAACCTGTTGAAGGGCAGATCCTTTCTGGTCCCTTGTTGGGAGACGGTTACCACGGATGCCAGCCTGTCGGGCTGGGGAGGTTATTGGGAAAGTCATCAGTTCAGCGGGGTGTGGTGTCCTCAGGAGGCTCACACCCTCATCAATGTCTTGGAGCTCAGAGCCATCCGACTGGTTCTGGCTCGGCTGACCTCACATTTACAGGGTCTACCGGTTCAGGTTCGTTCAGACAACCGAACAGCGGTAGCTTAAATCAATCACCAAGGAGGGACTCGCAGCAGGAGTGCCCTCAGGGAAGTCTCTGTTCCTGCACTGGGCGGAGAGCAGTGTTCCTTGCATTTCCGCAGTATGCATTCCGGGAGTGGAGAACACGGAGGCGGATTCCCTGAGCAGGGGATCCTCTCACCAAGGAGAGTGGTCTCTCAACCCCGAGGTTTTTCTGGATCTTTGCCGCAAGTGGGGGACTCCGGAGGTGGATCTCTTTGCCTCGAGGCACAATCACAAACTTCCGGCCTTTGTGTCTTTCTCAGGATCCTCTGTCTCTGGCAGTGGATGCCTTGTCCCTTGCTTGGAAGGATCTGGGGTTTCTGTACCTGTTTCCGCCCATCTCCATGCTGGGCAAGGTAGTTCGCAAACTGGTTCTAGAAGGGGCACCAGCGATTCTGGTGGCTCCAAGGTGGCCAAGAAGGGTTTGGTACGCAGACGTTGTAAGGCTGGCCGTAGATCAGTACCGGCTTCCCTTGTTGCCGGATCTGCTATCTCAGGGTCAACTACTTTACCCCAATTTACAAACGCTGGCTTTGACGGCTTGGCTGCTGAAACCTTCATTTTGAAAGAGGAAGGTTTGTCTGAGGCTGTTGTTCAGACCTTGATTAGGGCTAGGAAGCAGTCCTCTTCTGGCATTTACTATAGGACTTGGAGGTCCTATATTGATTGGTGTGAGGCTAGGGCCTTGCCTTGCAGGGTGTTTTCCAGAGGTCTTTTGCCTTACACCCGCTGGTTAAGACCTTTTTCCAAAGGGTCGCGCATGTGCGGCCCTTTTGGAAGGCTGTGGTTCCTGTTTGGGATTTGAATTTGGTTCTTTCGGCTCTGCAGGGTCCTCCTTTTGAGCTGCTACAGAATATTGCTCTTTCGGTTCTCACTCAGAAGGTTGCTTTCTTGGTGGCTATTACCTCTGTTCGGCATGTCTCTGAGTTGGCGGCTCTGTCGATTCAGGCCCCTTACTTTGAGAGACACCAGCATAAGGTGGTTTTTCGTTTTAAGACAGATTTCCTTCCTAAGGTGGTGTCTGCTTTCCACCTCAATCAGGATATTGTTCTCCCTTCCTTGTGTCCTAAGCCTAACAATGACAAGGAGAGGTTTCTGCACAATTTGGATGTTGTTCGCTGTGTGAAGTACTATTTGGTGACTACTTCTTCCTTCCACAAGACGGACACTTTTTTCGTGGTGCCCTGCGGGCCCAGGAAAGGTTTGGCGCCTGCTAAGTCTATGATTAGCAAATGGATTTGTCAGGCCATTGTTTGGGCCAATTCTGCTAAGGGGAGGACTCCCCCTTTTAAGGTCACTGCGCACTCTACTCGTGCGGTTGGTGCTTCCTGGGCTTTTCAGCACCAGGCTTCTGTTGAACAAGTTTGTAAGGCTGCTACTTGGTCTTCCGTTCATACTTTTTCCAAGTTTTACAAGGTTGATGTGCGGGCTTCAGCGGATGCTGTTTTTGGCCGCAAGGTTCTGCAAGCTGCAGTGGTTTGAGTTGGTACATTCTTTACTGTTTCTGGTTCCCACCCATGACGGACACTGCTATTGGATGTCCCACATGTCATGAAGATCGAAGTGGAGTGTATGGCACACTTAGAATAATACCGTTTTGTGAGTACTCACCTTTAAAACGGGTATTAGGAGTGTGCCATGCACTCCACTTCGCCTTACCCCTTTTTTTCAGGTATTCTGGGGCTTTTATATGGTGAACCATTGGTTTTGATTGTTAAGGTTATAATATAATGTTCTTCCTGGTCCCCTTACTGCTTTTATACACTGGGAAATTGGTGGGAGGTCCCAGGTATATATGGACCGGGAAGGGCTTTCTTTTTTGCATATTCATCTCTGCAGAAGTTCGCCCTCTACTGGAGATTACCCACATGTCATGAAGATCGAAGTGGAGTGTATGGCACACTCATAATACCAGTTTTAAAGGTGAGTACTCACAAAACGGTATATTCTTAGTATACAGTACGTCCTGCTCCAGATAGATTACTTACATTTGGGTTATCCTCCGCCAGATGGCGCTGCACTGAAGAGACATGCAAAACAGGCTCCTCCCGGCCCCTCAAATACCCGGGGACCTCCCACATATCCCCCAGAATTCTCTGCAGTGCTTACTGCGAAGACATGAAATTATCACTCTGTCGCAGGTGAGCATGGCTATTAGCCTGCGGCCCTGTTGGACTATTCCCACCCGTCCTTCGTGTGATGTGCCTCCCAGCCTGGGCTGCGCTGGTCGGGTGAAGGTAGGCAGCACCATGTGTGCTTAAGGAGCGCTGCTCCACCGCAGTCCCCCACCAAAGGGTAGGCAGTATAGGCTGATGGTGAGCCTTTATGGGATGCCCCTCCCGCATTATTGTCCCATGCCCCGGTAGCGGTGGGCCCTGTACAAAGGGCCGCCATCCTCCCTCATTCTCCCCGTAGCCTTCGGGAGGGAAAGAAGGGGGGGGGGTGTGGGTGAGCATGTATCGTGATTCGTGCATACCGCCTGTTAGCATGTGTGTTGGGACTAGTATATGTGGCAACCGCCGCGCTGACTTGTCTTTTTACTATTGCAAACGCCGCCGTGCGCGCCTTTTCCTTCATTTGGATGTTCCGCGGCGGCGGCGCCTCAGACGCTCCTGCGTCCTCATTGGCTGCTTGTCTGGTGGACTTCACGCTCTTCAGGGGGGCGGGAACTGGCCTGGCGCGCCCTGCGTCACGGCACGCTCTGGCCCGCCCTTCGAGGTTCGTTTGGCGCCATTTCCCTGTACAGTCGCGTGAGCGTGTGTAACGGTCCCCCCTCCCGCGGTCTGTAAGTGCCCTCGCGGGCGACTTTAATACTCATTATTTACTGTGTATGGCTCTGACGCCCCTTCTTCTCATTGTGTCTTTCAGACGGGTGAATCCAGTGGCTTCTCCCGGCCCGGTGTAATTGTAGTTGGGCCTAGTATAATTACTCCCACTTCCCTAGCGGGTCATTGGGGCATCCAGGGTTGCTTTATAGCGTCAATCCCTACTGGCATATTGTGGCTAATAATCACCATATGGAGGCATCCCAGAATAATGGGACCGGGGTTCCTTCAGGACAAGCCCGGCGGTGTATGGCGTGTGGACAACCTCATGCTGATGTTGACAAGGCATGGGTCTGTGTACCCTGTGCTGAGCAAGCTCTGGTTTTGCAATCTGTCCTGCCAGCGGCTTCACCTCGTTTCACTTCACCTTCTCCCCCAAACTTAAATCTCACTCCTGCTGAGTTGCATACAAGTGGGGATTCTCAGCCTGATGTGTCTTCTAGACTACCTACTGCTGAAATGATTATTGCGAGGTCCTTAGCGCGTAAGGGCCCTGGTAAGAAGCGGCACCTGACGCCTTATGATACTGTTTTCCTTATGGGATCTCAGGAGTTTATGAATCTGTGTGGCTATACCCCTTCTGATGAAGGAGAGCTCTTTTCTGACTCAGGCTCATCTGATGAGAGACCAAGGGGTCATGACGATTCTGGCTCTGACCCCTGGGCCCCAGATGACACTGACAGATTATTGACCCACATCTTTGAGGTTCTGTCTATCCTTCTCCCTGGTGAGGCTCCCAGGCAAAGAGGGGAGGGCTTCCATACAGCAACTTCAGGTTTGGAATTCCTAGAGCAGGCACATTTCCATTCCTTTGTGCTCAAGGAATGGGAGTGCCCCAGTAAACTTCCCAGGGTTCCAAGGGATTGGGATAGGAAGTATCCTTTCCCAACTGAGGTGGTTAAATGTTGGTCATTCCCCCCCGAGGTGGATGTCCCGATAATAGGGCTATCTAACACCCCTGTCATGCATTCCCCTGTTTCTACTACCCTGCGGGATGCTGAGGACCGGCGCATTGACCTGCTGGCCTCCCACGCCTTTGTATGTGCGGGGACGGCGCTGCGCCCGGTCTGTGCCTCTGCCATTACTGCTGTGGCCACTAGAACCCTCATCAGAAATATGCTTGATAGTGCCTCTGATGATCTCCCCTGTGAGGTGTTTAATGCACTCTCCAGTTGTGATGTGTTTCTAAATTTTGTTCTAGTAGCATTGGATGACACCATCAGAATGTGTGCAAGAACTTCTGCCCTCGTGGTGGCTATTCCTCGCTTGGTCTGGCTGCGACAGTGGGGTGCTGACAATGCTGCGAAGAAGGCCCTTACTGGGCTCCCCTTAAGGGGCTACGTCTGTTTGGGGCCCGTCTAGAACAGTTTGGTAGGAGAGGTAAGTTACCCCAGGCAGACGGCTGTCTCGGCCCCTTCGGGGCCAGGGCCCCTCTTCCACCCTCCACCATGGTGTTAAACAGGAACCGGGGATGTCCTTCCAAGTCCCCTCAAGCATGATGGGGCGCCCTCACCCGCCTGGGTGAGGCGACGGCTGCGGCACCGTGCTTAAGTCTGGAGGCATCACGCCTCAGATCGGTGGATTTAGGAGGCAGTGTTCTCCGGCTACAAGATGGTGTTTACTGTGCGGCCTCCCCTAAGATTAGCTGGTCCCTGGTACTCCTGGCCCCTGTTTCTGCTCAGGTGCTGGCGCAGGCCGTGCTGGGTCTGGGGGTCATTTGCAGATTTCCCTTAACAGACAGAGGCAAGGGACCCTACACCAACCCTTTCACAGCTCCCAAAACAGAGGGGTCAGTCTGGTCCATTCTGGAGTTACAGATCTTCAGCAAATTGTCAAGTACAGGCGCTTTCCTCATGGCAACTCTGCGCTCGGCCATCTGCTCCTTGCTACCCGGGGGCTTCATGCCGTTTGTGGATATCAAAGATGCTTTCTTTCACATCCTTGTGTTTTCAGGACACCAAGATTCCTCAGATCCACATTGGAAGATCAACAATGCCAACTTGTGGCCTTGCCATCTGGCCTCTCTTCAGCTCCCAGAGTACTCACCAAGGTGCTGGTGGGGGTGATATCTCTGATGAGGCCAAGGGACGTCCGCGTGCTGCACTACATGGATGTCCTCATCACTTCCCAGTCTCTACATCTGGCAAAGTTGGATACTCAGTGGTGTCCATTCTGGAGTCATCTGGATGGGTGGTCAGCCATCCCAAGTCCTCACTGTCCCCTTCCTTGGTAACTTGATTCCTAGGAATGAATCTGGACACAGTTCAGGCAAGGATATTTCTTCCTCAGCAGAAGGTAGACAATCTGTTTACACAGGTTCAGTTCCTTCTAACTGTCCCCGTCCCTTCACCAGGCAGGGGATGCAGCTGGTGGGCCTGATGGTGGCGTGCTTCGAAGCGGCCCCTTGTGTTCAGTCCCTCTTGGGGCTTCTGCAACCTCTCCTATTGTCTGTATGGGACAAGGACCCAGCATCCCTGGACAGGGTCTGGGTGTCTTCCCCCCTGGTGAGGAGGTCCCTCTTGTAGTGGATGGACTCAAGGAACCTATTGGGGGGCGGAAGCTTTTTGCTTCTTCCTGGGAGACGGTCACCGCGGATGCCAGTCTATCAGGTTGGGGGGGGTTCTTCTGGAGGTCCCTGTGGTTCCAGGGGAGGTGGGGCCCTTAGAAGGCCCATTCACCTATCAATGTATTGCAGCTGTGAGCGATCAGGTTAGTTCTGGTTTGTTGACTACTCTATTCAGGGCCTGCCTGTTCAGGGGCGCACGGTCACTTTGATGGAAGTTGACTACATCAATCATCAGGGAGGGACCCGGAGCAAGAGGGTCCTCCAGGAAGTGTCTCTGATTCTGATCAGGGTGGAGGCCGATGGTTCCTGCATTTCAGTGGTGTACAACCTGATGTGGATCTGCTTGCGTTCCGTCACAATCACAAGCTCCCGGCCTTTGTCTCCCTGTCCCAGGATCCTCTGGCCGTGCCCATGGATGCCTTAGTAATGTCATGGCAGGACATTCAGTTTCTGTATGTCTTTTATACATTCCCCCTGCTAGGCAGGGTTCTGCACTAGTTGCCCTGGAAGGGGTGCCAGTGGTTCTGGTGGCCTCGGGTGGCCAAGAAGAGTGTGGTTAGCAGACGTGGCGCAGATGGCAGCAGATCAGTGCTTTCTGCCTGGAGCGCCAGATCTGCTCACTTAGGACCCCTTACGCCATCTCAATTACATACTCTGGCCTTGACTCTGGCCTTGACGGCCTGACTGCTGAAACCTCCATCTTGATGGAGAACGGTTTGTCTACCTCGATGGTTGAGTCCATGGTGAAGGCTAGGTAGATGTCTTCTTCTTCCATCTGTTATAAGGTATGGCGTACCTACATTGACTGGTTGAGTCTTTCCTGTTGGATGTTCTCAGTTTCCAGGGTTCTGGAGCTTTACTGCATGGGTTGGAGTCGGTCTCTAACTCGGTACCCTGAAGGATCAGGTTTCTACCCTGTCTGTCTTCTTTCAGAAGTCTTCTGTTTAGCATTCCTTGTTTAAGAATGCTTTTAGGGGGTTGCTCAGGTGCTCAGGTGGGGGGACAATTGCGACATTTCTCCCTCCCATATGGAGGCTTCCGACGTTCCCGGAAATGGCTCTTCGGGGCTATCCAGGCTGTGTGGGGGTTGTGGGGCTCTGCTCCCAGGCGATGATGTCATATTATGCGTTCCATGTGCAAAGCAGAATATTGCGCACCAGTCCGTCGCTCCAGCTTCTGGCTCCTCGCAACTTCCATCATCTCCTACCCCCCCCTCCCTTATTCCGGACCCCGTGTGACATTGTCAAAGACATTGTCAAAGGTGGGGATTCGCAATCCGAGGTGTGTGCACGATTGGGCAACCTCGAGAAGATAATTTCCGCCACGGTAGCTCAAAAGGCTACGGCGAAGCGGAAGCACCTCTCTCCGGCAGCGCCTGTTTCAGAGGATGAGGTGTTTGAAATATTGGATTGGTCCGATTGTCCCCCTGATGAGGAGGGGGAACTCCTTGAGGAGTCGGATGAGCCTGCAGACCAGCTATGGGATGACTCTGCTGGCGATCAGGCTGTGGGGGTGTCTCTTGACACTCCTTCCATTTTGGCTCAAATGTTTGAAATTTTGGTTTTGGATCCGCCCGAGGCGGTCGCCCCGCCAAAGGGTGAGTTGTTTGATGTGCCCCAGCCGCGTTTGGTGTTTCCCAGGCAACAACACTTTGTGAGGGTTGTCCTTAAGGAATGGGAACAACCCACGCGGCTGGCTGGAATTCCTCCTAGTTGGGATAAACGTTATCCCTTTCCGGAGGATTTGGTGAAGCTTTGGTCAGTTCCCCCTGACGTTGATACTCCTGTGTTAGGGCTGTCGAACACGGCGGTGTTGCACTCCTCTGACACTACTACCATTAAAGATGGTGAGGATCGTTGGCTTGATCAATTGGCTCGCCATGGTTTTATCAGTGCCGGATCGACACTGCGGCCGGTGTGTGCTTCGGCACTTCTTCTGTTGGCAGTTAGGTCCATTATTAGGGATCTGTACGCAGGTCTTGATCCCACTTGTGATGAGTTTAGTTCTCTCAAGCAGTGTGAGTCGTTTATTTCTTTTGTCTTGACCGCCCAGGACGATGCGCTTGCAATGAGTAGCAGGACAGCCGCACTGCTGGTTGCTATTCGTCGGTCAGTTTGGCTGCGCCAGTGGACAGCGGACTTTATCTCTAAAAGGGCGCTTACAGCGCTCCCGTTCTCAGGTTTGCGCCTGTTTGGCGATAAATTGGATTCAGTAACCAAGGGTGGTAAATTGTCTCAACGCAAGAGGCCTCGTCGCTCCTTTCGGGGTGCGAGTTCCTTTAATCCCTCCTTTCGGGGAGTCAGAGCGGGCAGAAGGGTTTCCTTTCCCGCTACCAGGGGTGCATGTTGGACCCGGGGGAGGGGCCGTGGCCGTCCCGGTCAGTCCTGGGGCGCCAAGCCCAAGCCTGCTGGTAAGCCCGCTCAGCAATGAGGGGCTGCCCTCACCCGTGCGGGTGGGGGGACGATTGCGACACTTCTCTCTGGTTTGGGACCAGGAGGTTCCGGACAGATGGATCCCGGAGGTGGTGTCGTCCGCCTACAAACTGGAGTTCGAGTCTCGCCCTCCTTCGCGTTTTTTCCGGTCTCGGGTGCCCACCGATCCTGGCTCCTGGCGTCGGTAAGGAATCTTCTGGAAATGGCGGTCATCCGGCCGGTGCCGCGCTTAGAGGTGGGCCTCGGTTTTTATTCCAATCTTTTCACAGTCCCCAAGAAGGATGGGTCAGTTCGCCCCGTCCCGGATCTGAAGTTCCTCAACAGGTTCATCCATACTTGGAAGTTTCGCATGGAAACTCTGCGCTCGGCCGTCGGTCTTCATGACGTCCATAGACATCAAGGATGCTTACCTCCATGTTCCCATCTGCCAGGCTCATCAGCGCTTTCTTCGGTTCGTGATGAAGGATCAGCATTTTCAATTCGTGGCACTTCCTTTTGGCCTTACCTCGGCTCCAAGAGTGTTCACCAAGGTACTGGCAGGGGTGATGGCCATTCTCAGATCTCGGGGCATTCGTGTCGTACCTTATCTGGACGACCTTCTCATCATTCAATCGGAGACCGACACCAGGATGGTGTTCTCCACGCTGGAAAGCTTTGGTTGGGTGATCAACTTTCCAAGTCCTCCCTCGCTCCGGCCAGGGTGGTGTCCTTTCTGGGAATGCGGTTGGATTCCTGTCAACACAGGGTGTTTCTGCCTCAGTCCAAAATTTGTCTGATTCAGGAGTTGGCTCGGGTCCTTCTTTCCAATCCTCGGCCGTCCATCCGTCTGGGGATGAGGCTGGTAGGGTTGATGGTTGCCTCGTTCGAGGCAGTTCCTTTTGCTCAATTTCACACGAGGACGCTTCAGCTTCATCTGTTGGCGTGCTGGGACCGGCGACCATGGTCGTTGGATCGGCCCTTCCAGTTGCCCTCCCGGGTCCGGCAGTCCCTCCAATGGCGGTTGGTCTCGACCAATATTTTGAGGGGCAGGTCTTTCCTGACTCCTCTTTGGGAAATTGTCACCACGGACGCCAGTCTTTCGGGATGGGGGGGATTCTGGAAGGATCTCCAGTTCCGGGGGCGGTGGGGACCTCGAGAGGCCCACTTGCCCATCAATATTTTGGAACTGAGAGCCATCCGTCTGGTTCTTGTTCTTTTGACTCAACATGTTCTGGGCCTTCTGGTTCAGGTTCGCTCGGACAATCGAACAGCGGTTGCTTACATCAATCATCAGGGATGGACTCGCAGTCTGGGTGCCCTCAGAGAGGTGTCCCTTATCCTGACCTGGGCGGAGGCCCATGTTCCTTGTCTCTCGGCAGTTTACATTCCGGGTGTGGAAAACAGGGAAGCGGATCTGTTGAGCAGGTGCTCTTCCCGTCTGGGAAAATGGGCTCTCCATCCTCAAGTCTTTCGTTCACTGTGTCTCCGGTGGGGAACACCGGAGGTGAACCAGGCTCCCGACCTTCGTGTCGCTCTCCCGGGATCCTCTGGCTCTGGCGGTGGACGCCATGTCCCTGAGCTGGGGGGATCTGGGGTTTCTGTACCTGTTTCCTCCGATACCCATGCTAGGCAGGGTGGTACGGAAGCTGGTTCTGGAAAGGGTGTCCGCCATTCTCGTGGCTTCAAGGTTGCCAAGGTGAGTATGGTTCGCAGACATCGTTCGGCTGGCAGTGGATCAGTTCGTTCTGCCTCTGCGGCCCGATCTGCTCACGCAGGGTCGGCTGTGTTACCCCAATTTACCAACGCTGGGTTTGACGGCTTGGCTGCTGAAACCTCCATCTTGAAGGAGGAGGGTCTTTCTGACTCGGTCGTTAAGACTCTGATCAGTGCCCGGAAGAGGTCTTCTTCTATCATCTACTATAGGACTTGGAAAGCCTATATCGCTTGGTGTGAGATTAGATCTTTGCCTTGTAGGGTCTTTTCGGTCTCCAGGGTTCTGGAGTTTTTGCAATCAGGGCTGGACTCTGGTCTTCAGCTGAGTACTTTGAAAGGGCAGGTTTCTGCCTTATCTATCTTTTTTCAGAAGCGTTTTGCGCTTCATCCTTTAGTTAAAACCTTTTTCCAGGGGGTTACGCATGTGCGGCCTCCCAGGAAACCATTACTCCCGGTTTGGGACTTGAACTTGGTTCTCTCTGCTCTTCAGGCTCCTCCCTTTGAGCCCTTGCAGGATATTGCTTTGTCTACCTTGACTCAGAAGACTGCCTTCTTGGTAGCCATCACTTCGGTTCGGCGTGTCTCGGAGCTGGCGGCCTTGTCGATTCAGGCGCCCTACTTTGAGAGGCATCAGGACAAGGTGGTCTTTCGTTTCAAACCAGACTTTCTTCCTAAGGTTGTTTCTGCTTTTCATTTGAATCAGGATATTGTTCTTCCCTCCTTGTGTCCTAAGCCTAAGAATGACAAGGAGAGGGTTTTGCATTGTTTGGACGTAGTACGCTGTGTTAAGTACTATTTGATTATTACTTCTCCTTTTCGTAAAACTGATGCCTTTTTTGTTGTGCCCTGTGGGCCTAGGAAGGGTTTGGCTCCGGCCAAATCTACCATTAGCAAATGGATACGTCAGGTCGTTATTGGGGCCTATTCTGCTAAGGGGAAAGTTCCCCCTTTTCGTATCACTGCTCATTCTACTCGTGCCGTTGGAGCATCTTGGGCTTTTCAGCACCAAGCTTCTGTTGAATAAGTTTGTAAGGCTGCTACTTGGTCTTCTGTTCATACTTTTTCTAAGTTTTACAAGGTTGATGTGCGGGCCTCAGCGGATGCTGTATGTGGCCGCAAAGTTCTGCAGACTGCAGTCATTTAAGTTATGCTTCATTTTGTCTTCGGATACCCATCCTTTGTGGACACTGCTTTTGGATGTCCCGATCGTAAGAATTAAAGGGGAAGCGGGGTGTGTGACACACTGAGAATAATACCATTATTCTGAGTACTCACCTGTAAAATGGATATTGTCAGTGTGTCACACACCCCGCTTCACCTGCCCTTTTCGGTATCCTGGATCCTTTATATGGTGAAGCTTTTGTTTATTTTGAGGTTACCATTGGATTTCCTGGTACCTTGTCTTTCTGCTTTTGAATTCACTGGGTGTTAAGTGGGAGGTCCCAGGTATATATAGGCCAGAAGGGGGCTCGTTTTCAAGACTTCTCTCTGCAACGTCGCCACCTGCTGGTGGAGTAACCCGATTGTAAGAATTAAAGGGGAAGCGGGGTGTGTGACACACTGACAATATCCATTTTACAGGTGAGTACTCACAAAATGGTATTTTTTCTTGGCTAAGCATTCTTTCGGGGGTTGCTCAGTGCATTCCCCACTTAATTCTATGGTCCCTGTTGGGATTTGAATTTTTATTCTGTTTGCCTTGCGGGGTGTTCCTTTTGGACCGATTCAGGATGCTGTCTGGCTGTCTTTTACCTTCAAAGTTGTCCTTCTGGGACTGTTACTTCAGTCAGAAGTGTGTCTGAGCAGGCGACTCTGTTTAGCTAGCCCTCGTTCCTTGATATGCACCAGGATAAGGTGGTGCTCTGCTTTACGCCGGACCTTCTGCCTATGGTGGTGTCTTAGGCTCAGGTATTTTAGACATTGTCTTTCTTCTGTGCTTTATTCCTAGTAACGCTGAGGCAAGGGGATCTACTTTCCCTCAACAGGTGCTGGAATTTTTTCCTGGATTGTCTCTTGTCCCTTAGGGGGACTGATGCCCCTTGGGGTTTGTGGGCACCTACCTCTGTATGTGCCTGATCTCGTCTGCTTCCAGGGGTTAAGCGGCCCTTGGCCTAGCCTTTACTTGGATGGTTGTCCCTTCTGGTCCTAGGGAAGGTTTGGCTTCTTCCTGGACTACTGTTAGCGTTTAATCTTGTCAGGCTGTTACTCAGGCCTATTCCTTTAAGGGGAAGAATTTCTTCTCACTTTATTTCTGATTCTACTGGTGCCTTGGTATCTTTGGGCCTTTCAGCACCAGGTTTTGTTGAACAAGTTTGCTAGACCGCTACTTGTTTTTTGTTCGTACCTTTTCAAAGGATTTTATGTTGTTGACACTTAGAGCCTTTGCTCATATCGCTCTTGGTAGCAAGGTTGCAGGTGACAGTGCTTTTACTGTCTGCTGTGCCTTTTTTGTTGGGGATCCCACCCTACTTTATGGACACTGCTATTGGATGTGCCAAGTGTAAGTATTATATCTGGAGCAGGACGTACTGTATACTTAGAATAATACAATTCTGTGAAATACTCACCTGTAGAATTGGTATTATACGTATACAGTACGTCCTGCTCCACCCCACCCTGGTTTTTGCATTCTGGATCCCCTGTATGGTGATTGTTATCATTGTTATCATTACCAGTTGTTTTTTGGGTGGTTGAATTCTCCCGGCTTCTGGTTCACTGCTTTTCAATGCTGGGGATTTGTGGGAGTTCCCCGGGTATATGAAGGGCCGGGAGGAGCCTGTTTTTGCATGTCTGCAGTGCACAGCGCCATCTGGCGGAGGATAACCCAAGTGTAAGTATTATATCTGGAGCAGGACGTACTGTATACATATAATACCAATTCTACAGGTGAGTATTTCACAGAATTGTATTTTAGGGACTGCCTGGACCTGTTTGCTAAGGGAGGCAGGTTACCCCAGCGCAGTAGGCAGTCTCAGCCCTTTCGGGCCCGGGCTCCTTTTCTTCCCTCTACCGTGGATCCAGACCAGGAAAGGGGGTTTCCTTTACTGGGGCCCAAGGAGATTTCTGGGGAAGGGGCAGAGGATGTGGATGCCCTGGCTCTTCCTGGGGCTCCAAGTCTAAGCCTTCCCCCAAGCCCCCTCAGGCATGAAGGGGCGCCCTCAACCATCCGGGTGGGGGGACGGCTTCAGCTCACGTCTGGAGGCTTCATGTCTCAGGCCGGTGGATTCAGGAGGTAGTGTCCCCCTGTTACAAGATAGAGTTTGCTGCCTGCCCCCCCCCCCAAGATTCATCAGATCCCGGATGTCTCAGGACCCTATGTCAGCTCAGGCTCTGATTCTATTTGTGCAAGCCTTCTGGAGCTGGGGGTCATCTGTCAGGTCCCCTTACGAGAAAGGGGCAAGGGTTTGTATTCCAACCTTTTCACCGTGCCCAAAAGAGATGGGTCAGTCAGGCCCATCCTGGACTTGAAGATCCTCAACAAATTTGTCATGAAACCTCTGCGCTCTGCTATCAGTTTCCTGCGTAACCCCATTCCCCCTTTGGTTTACGCTGTAGCACTTTTATTTGTTTGTGTGTGCACGTGTTGTTCTATTTGTGGGTGCCTGGACCCTAATGGGCCCTTTCCCCAAGAATGGGGGAAGAAGAGGTTATAGGCCTTTTGGCCTGCCCAGTGGATCGCCCTCGAGGCCCAGGCTAGTACCAGGGAGGTTTTAATGGCCAGCCAAGGAAACCCTGGTGCTGAAGTGAGCTAGTACCTGGTCGTGCAACCGCCAGAGAGAGCCTTATGCTAAGAGATCCAGTCAGTGGCAGCCTTCGGGTAGTATCTGAGGACCAAGTTCCCTTTTCTCCTTGGCGATGGAGGGATATGTATCCTTTTCCTCTCTGTCAGGGGCTTCGTCCTCCGGGAGAGTAGGGGAAAGAGGTCTGTTCCCTGAATGGGCACCCCAAAGTGTTTTTTAGTGTGTTTTGCACTTCATTTTGGGTGGCACGTATTTCACGGTGTGTTTTATCACACAGGCGGCTTCAATAAAAAGAAAATCTATATTTAGCATAGCACTTAGATTATGTGAACAGATTACAGTAAATGTATATTATAAACCAATAATATTTAAAATAGGTTTGTTTGTAAAGATACAGTATGAGTGCCCTTACAGTTAATTTGATTTTTCTTGATGCAATTCATCAGCCTCCACCAACTTCCTCAGAGGCATTTTCCAATGTAAATTGTAGGCTTTGGTGGTATTTTCCTTTTTGGCTTTTTACAGCTTGCATGTCACTGGTTGGTGATCTGTATGTCAAGCAACCCTGACTTTTATTTTTTCTGTATAAAGTAAGCGAACGTAAGCTAACCTTCTAATAGAGAGGCTTTTGGGGCTTGCATTGACTAGTTCTTGTGTACTGAAAAGGGCAACCTATGTCTTGTTAGCATCATAGATTTAGAGGACACTCTATACTCTGCCTTATAACATATATACTTAATAGGCATATAAAGGTACCAGATTTGGATGGCTTATGTTATTGAAAATAATTGATAAGAGATGTACAGTATACCTACCATTTTGTCAAACTGTTGTGCTGTCCTATTTAGAAGTTACCAGTATAATCCAACCTCTCATTTAAAGTATTGGGAAATGCTTTCCTGTTGGCAGTCTCATAATTATGCATTCATTTTCACAGCTGCAAACTCGCTTCATTTTTTGTTTATAAGGGCTTCTTTTGCTACTGTAACAGTACAGCATTATAATAAATTGTGCGTGGGAAGTATTTGTCATGATGCCCAGCTGTCACTGTTTAGGAGAGACAGGCCGTTCATATTCAACTACTCACTGTAGCATTTTTTTTCTTTTATCTCATATACACATTTGAATAAACAATATACTGACTAAGCTCTATACATCAGCTGTCAGCATTGTACATAGTTGCATTCAATGTTTATGATCACATCTTTAATTAATGCTGTATATGTTTTTATATAGCTAACAAGTACGTTTGTCACTATGGTGCTGTGTTATACTTTGTTTTAAGTAGGTATTTGGTATATAATTTTAAAAAATGAGAAAAATTGGGGTATTGAAGGAATATTGCTCTTACGATTGCCAAATCAACACCAAGAAGAAAAAGTCTTGGCATTGGCAACAGCAGGATCGGTAGACATGTTATTGAAATACAAATATTAAAAAAACGAAATATTTAAAACATCTTGATTCACTCAGTATGTTGTATGAGCATCATATGCAAGAGATATACGCATTTACATGTCTTGGCATGCAGGTGTCACTTCATTGCGTTGCCCACAAGGTCTTCATGCCATTTTTTATTATCACTGCGTCCAAGACAAAAGCAGGACTTGCTGTAGAGGACCTTCATTCCAGCCCCCATTTCCATCTTGTTCACCATCATATTCTTTAAAAATGACGGTTAGAAGACCAGAGCACGGGACATCTCTTCCTGGACTCCTGGTTCATATGCAAACCTTCTGATGGTTTGCATCACCACTGTTTGCCAGGATGTGACATCCATTTTCACTTGCAGTACAGAATGGATGATATTCCACCCAATCTGTCGATCGATCTGTCTATTATTATTGTTTATTTATAAAGTCTATACAAAGGTTTGGCTCCACGGACCTCTTTCTGTCATTATAATTTGTTGTCGTTCTCTCTGCCCCTGGGACTGGCAGCGTTGAACAGTGCTGACATCTCGGCCAATGCCTTGATCTGGTTTTTGGGGTTTCCTTCAGTCTAGCTTTTATGCTTCTCCCACATTCTACAGATTATTAGTAGGTACTTGAGAGTGTGATCATTTTGCCATAGGGACACCTGCTCCTTTTTATGGTTTGCATACTGTAACCACTTTTCCTTCTTGGAGGTGCAATTTCTTTTCAGTAAGTTTTATTAAAGGGTTTTCAGTACATGGCTATATAGCATAATTAAACTTAATAGCACATTAACCATAATAAAAATGTACATTAATAAAGCTTTTACTTTATTGAGGTCTGGATGAGCTCTGGCAAACCAAAATCCAGTCTGTTATTAGGCACATAGAATCGAAAAGTGTATGGGCATAATCAGTGACCAAGAGATCTAAGAAATAGAAATTTAAATTAATTAGAAAGAGAAGAGAGGAAGTAGTTAAATGCCTAGACAAACAAGACAACAGGCTAGAGGGAGAGGAAAATAATGATAAGGGAGAGAAAAGAAAAAAGGGGGAGTAGGAGGGAAAGGGAAGGAGAATGGAATAAAATTGATGGATGCCCCGCTTAAAATGCCTCCCATCAAATGTATCTCTGCTCAACAGTTCCCTATCCAGATCAGAAGGAGCATAGTTATACAACTATGGAGCCCAAAATGCATCCAATATATAGTATCAGTTCTGATTGCCACCATTTTTTCTATTTTTAAATCCTGCTATGGAAAGGGCAATAGTGTTCCATGATTGCCGATCACTTGTTTAGTTGTAGTTAAAACGAAGTGCAGCAGTTTTCCCTCAAACTTGTTGCATCCAGGAAGAGGTTTATTCAATAAAGCCTCACAAGGGCATTTTACCTCTGAACTGCACAGCACTGTATATACAGAATAAACTGGTACACCCTAACCCAAATATGCTTAACCAACCAACAGTCCCACCATGGTGTCAATTCAGAGGCAGGTGAGAATTCTCACTCATTTTTTACCCTTCTAGTGCCAGCTACGTGAGTCTCACGTAGCTGCCTCTCCAACCGTTAAGTGCCAGCTATGTGAGACTCACGTAGCTGAATTTAGAGCCCCATAAAAAATAAAGTAAAAAAGATACAGACTTACCTGACCCCTCGTTTGAAAGTGCCAGTGATTCCCTACAATAAGCATCAACTTGATTTTCGCCTCCGGGCCTCTTCTTCAGGAATAGCCCCCCCGCGCCATCTGAAAGAAAAAAAAATAAAAATAATAATGACACAAACTCACCTCGCAGCCCGATCGCTCTCTCCGGGTCTTCTCTTCACCAGGGGGGCTCCAACCCCCCCCCCCCCCCGGACATACCACTCTTCGGGTGAGGACCCAGCAACGGGCCCTCACCGTCCTCTTTGTCCGGCGCTGGCCCCTCCCCTAGCCCCGCCCACGCTCCTCTATACTGGCACCTGGGCTCCGACTGTCACTTGTCGGTAGCGATCGGAGCAGGAAGGGTGGCAGGCAGGGAGGCCCTGATCTCCCTGCCTCCCACCCTCCCTGCTCCGATCACTACCGACAACTGTCATCTGTAGCGGTGCGGGACACTGGATGGGAGGTAAGTATAAGTAAAAAAAAGAATAATAAAATATTTTGTGTCTGTGTCTTTTTTACTTTTAACTATTTGTGAACTGGTAAGGGGTCCATGAGACCCCTTATACCAAAAGAGCCCCAAGGCTCTGGGGCTGGCAATCACCTGCGGCTAGACATAACCCCCAGCCCCCCATTACCTGCCTCCCCAACGGCCATGGGGGGCAGAAGGGCCCGGGCCACTTAGTGGCTATGTGGGCTAGTAGCCTGCAGGGCCAGGGGCCACCAACGCTGGCCCCTGCGCCCTGTTCTACAAGCACCCATAGCTGGCCCGGGTCGGTAATGTTGGGTAAGGGGGACCCTACGTCATTTTTTTGGGGGATTTTAAGGGTTTTTAACCCTTAAAATTCCCCCCAAAAATGAGATGAGGTCCCCCTGGGAGGGGGGACCCTATGTTAACCCCTTACAAATATGCAATCTAAATTCTCCTAAACTGCTGTTTCAGTTTGGGGGAGTTTCCTGGGCAGGAAAGGGTGTATACCAATACATATGTGGTACCATTGCACATATTTCACCCAAAAGTTTTGAGAATACATTAAAAAAAGGCCAAACAAGACATTTCATGTTGAAGCCCAGACTTTCCCTGGAAAATCCCTGGAAATCCCTTCAAAAATCAAGGTTGAACATGTGTAGCGCAAAAACGTGAAAAGTAGTCTGGCAACAGAGTGTGACAAAAAATCTAGGTAGGCTGGCACTTAAAGGGTTAAATCAGCCCCAAGGTAGAGGAGCTAGAATTCTTACCTGGCTTTGAACCGATCCCCATATGTGTAAAAACAAACCCGTAGCAGTGCACCCTCTAAAACAGGAGGAAGAATAGCCCCAGGGCAGCCTGAGCAATTCTTTCTGGAACTTAGTACCATCTAGTAAGCAGCTTCACATTAGTCTATAGTGTCGCTACACTTACAGAGCAGTGCACCCTCCCACATCTGGGGCCAACATCATCAAAAGTTTTGATTCAAGCAGAACAAATCCCATTGGGGCCGGCCCTGGAATCTAAAAGATACGCCAACTACATTCATTACAACAGGTGTCGTTCCAAGGCAGGCACACTGAACCTGCCTTGGCAATAAATGGAGTAGGCGTGTGGGGGCAACAACCGCCGAGAGAGGGCACGCCACTGAAAGCGTGAATCACTAGATAGAATCCTCAGGAAGTATGATCCAGGTGATGCATGCAGGTGCTGCGCGGGCACACTGGACTGCATACTGGACCAGCACTGAGGAGCTGTGGGGAACAGGAGAGTATAGGCTTTTTTTCATGCCTATACAATCCCTTTAACATTTGTCTCTTTGACTTGCTCATATGTACTGACCAGGATACGTATAAATAGATTGAGGAACTGCCACTTTCCTTATTTGTATTTTTCTAATATTTTTTACTAAGAATTCCCAAATTCTCAAAGGTGTTCACAATTTTAAAGCTCCAATGATAATGAGATAAGCATTTGCCACTGGAAGTTGGCCCATTATTTGGTTGTAAGGCCTGAATATCCGTCTGGATGGGCTATTTTACTGCGGGTCTTCATTTATTCATATTTGTTTTAAATATTATCTTTATGTTGTTTAATTGTGCCACATGTACACAGTTGGTTTATTTTAGCGTAGCATTTTTTTTAAACCTGCAATATTGTTTTGCTTTACAGTCCTTACATTATAACAGAATACATGGGCATCAGGAATGAAAGCTTTATGAAGGTTGCAGCTGTAGGAACGTGGATGGGGGACTTTGTGACAGCCTGGATGGTAAGATTTTTTTTAAACCATAGACTAAAGCTAAACTGAATTTATAATTTTTATAAACCAGAAATAGTTTTCATGAACATTTTGAATGAATAGTTTTTTCATTTAGAATAGCATGATAAAGATTTTTTTACAGCAGACATCATACCCATTGTCTTCAATATCCACCACCCCATTACCACATTCAACAATCCCTTGCTAGCAATACACATGCTGATTGCTTAACGTCTTTGAATATATGGATCACATACATATAGAGCATTAGTCCCACACTTTAAAGTGGATCGAAACCCCAAATTCCCCCGGCCCCCAACCCACCCTCTTCACCCAAGTACCTGCTGTGTTGCTGCTTTGGTTTTCAAAAGAAACTGGGGTTTTCCACCACCAAAGCCATGCGCCAGGCGGCTGTCCACATCCCAACTTTCACATTGGGTGCACCCGCTCCTGCGCCCAGCCATTCAGATTAGGCTTGGGGCATGCACAGCTACCGGGAAGCCAAGGATACATGTCCTGTGATTGCAGCGTCGCGGGAGCTTCCAGTGTACTGGCGGACCCTTGTGGTTTTACACAATGGTGCATTTCAGGTTCCAATATCGCCATTGGCGGGTTTTCATCTACTTTAAAAGTGTTCCTGTTATTCAACCACCCTAAACTAAACTCCCACCACTGCTATACATACAATTGTTATAGAACCCAAGCTTTCACCCAGGGGTGGTGTTGACACCCTGCTAGAGACAGTCTGCCTTTCTCATGGCTGCTGGGTTGGGCCTGAGCTAGGTGGCCTGGCTCCCTGGTGTCAGTGTTTGTGATTACTACTGCCGCCTCCCCCTACAATCACTGGCAGCTGAGCTCTGAACAAGATCTGACCAGCATGGCCGCCAGCGATTGGAGGGGGAGTTATTGGCTAACTTGGTAAGGGGCATGCTTGCCACGCCTGTGACTCCGGCGGGTAGGGAGTGGCTTCGGCCCGCTAGGGCCTTACAGTGGAGGACAGGAGGAGGGGGCAGGATGGCCGCGTTTGAGAGGTCCGCGGCTCTTCCCTCCTCACTAACAGCACAAGGCAGCACCATCTTGTGCGATACCCAGAGGTCCCTGCTGCATCCTTGGATTGTAGCTTGGCAGCTCTTGCACCTGTTCTCTTGTGCTGAGTATCAAATCCAATGTGGTTGCCGCTCCATGGTTTTCCCTGGTCAGTTAGGGCTCCCTCTGGGGGCAAAGCCTTTTGACTTGTACTGATTCTGTTAGGAATCTGACATTGTTCTGGTTGTTGCAGGGTGGGAGTCCAGAAGCTGCTGCATCCTTGGCCGGTGGGTTGAACTCAGGGAGGTTGCTTTTTCAGTAGTGCTGGCAGGTCTGACCAGTAGTCGACAGGCAGGGGTGTGTGGGGACCAACTCTACAGTGGTATTGCTTAGCAGTTAGAGCAGCCATTTTACCATGTCAGAGGCACTTTGTATTTTAACGGAGAGTGGTGCAGCGTGTCCCTTGTGCCAAGTGTGCCTTACATTGGACAAGGGACCCCTGTGCACTGGGTGCCCTACTGTCATGCTCCGACTTACACAGCTGGCAGGTTCCACACCTTAGTCTTTTCGTCCAGCTTCCCCTGTGTCTTCAGGCTCTGACTTGTCAGTGTGGGATACCCCCTCGAGGAGCTGCCAGGTCCATTTGTGTCCCAGCGTCTGCCCACAGATTGGGTTCCTCCTTCGCACATGGCGTAAAGAGTGGCTCGGTTGGAGAATATGGTCAGTGACCTTCGTCAGCAGGGCAATCCTGAGTCTATCTCTGCCCGCCCAGGCAGAAAGGCTAAGGCCAATTGTAGGCATATTCAGACAGAATCCTCAGAGGATTCTAGCTTCTACTTCAAGGACCTATTCAGTGGTTCGTCCTTTCGAAGGGGGAGGTGTTGTCCGGCAGTGGAGGTGAACCGGAATCTGCACATAGGTTGCGGAACCCTCCGGATCACCCGACAAATCAGAGTGTGGCGCTTATTGAGGCAATATTGGAGGTTCTGCACCTCTCTACTCCTCGGCCAACATTGCAGATGAAGAAGGGTGAACTCTACAAGTGTCAGAAGGTCAGGCAGTTTTTCCCTGGTTTGCCCATTTTGACAGGCCATTGGCTAAGGAGTGGGAGACACCGGATAAGCATCCATCTCTTCCTAAGGTCCTGGACACCACTTTATGGATGAGGCAGTCAGAGTTTGGTCTTCACTACTTGAGATAGATGAACTGGTATTGGTTCTGACTCGGCACACCATTATCTTTACTTTGGATAGTGCAGCCTTGAGAGACCCGGCGGATAGGAGATTGGACCAGCTGGCCAGACTTGATTTCTCTATGGTAGGTGAGCCATGCAACCAGCTTGCGCCACATCCATGGCGGCTACGACAGGAAAGTTCGAGATAAAACAATAGAGGGGGAGTTTGTGACATGGAGGTTCTCATTCCTACGCACTTTATTTGAACTTCACTATGAAGGTCTTCAGATACATGGTGCTGGCTATGGACAACTTGATGAGTCTGGTGGCTAGGGGGCTGGCCTTGCTGGTCACCTTGCAATGCATGGTCTGGCTGAAACAGTGGATGATTGACTCTGTTTCAAAGAAGATGCTTTCTGCCTCTCCTTTTTCAGGGAGTCGTCCTTTTGTTGAGGCTCTGGATGACCTGTTCCGGAAGGCCATGGGCAGGAAGTTGACTAGGCTTCCACAGAAAACTGAGGACCTCATTTCGCAGGTCCCTGAATTTTCACCCCTTCTGGAAGTTTGGAGGTTCTACCGACTTCAGATGCCGCAAGAATTTTTCGGGGAAGCAAAAGCCACGGAAGAAACCTAGACCCCAAGTGGCCAGCCTGTCCAAACCCACAGCCAAACCCTCTCAGGGTTGATGGGGCGCCCTCACCCAGTCGGTTGGGGGGGTGGCTTTTGCACTATGTGCCAGTGTGGAGGGAATTGATATTTGACGCCTGGGTTTCTTCTGGATACAAGATCGAGCCCGGGGCCAGGCCTCCACACAGGTGATGTGGTGAGTGATCAACTACCCAAGTCCCAGGTGATTCCCTCCAGGGTGGCAACCTATCTAGTTCTGGCATTGGATACTCAAAGGCCGGGTCCTTCTTCCGGGTTCAGAGCTGCATCTCTCTTCAGGAAGCGGTGAGGTCGCTGCTGACAGACGAACATTCCATGATCAGACAGGGCATGCGTTGCTTTGGCCTGATGATGTTTACCATCAAGGCAGTTTCATATATGCCCAGTTCCACTGTAGGCCTCTACAAATGCTGCTCCTATCAGAATGGTGCAGGACTGTGCAGACATTGGACCGTTGCTCAATATTGACAGACAATGCCCAGCAATCCCTGAATTGATGGCTGGACCAGCAATCACTGACAGTGGGTCAGTGTTTACTGCAGGTCCAGTGGGGCATCCATCTTAATCAGGAGATAGTGCTACCCTCCTTGTGCCCACGCCCCACTCGCCATAAGGAGCGACATTAAAGCATTACTTGGTAATTACTCGAGAGGTACATAAGATGGATGTCTTGTTCGTGATCCCAGAAGGACTAAGGAGGGACCTGGCAGCTCCTTCCACAGCCTGCCCTATATAGTCCTAGAGGAGCTATTTTTTTTATCTTGCAGTCTCTGCCTACAGCTGAGATTAACCCATGCGTTGCTACTGGTGGAAGGGAACAAGAAAGGAAATGTATTGGTGAGTATAAAAATTTCCCTTTTATGGGTGGGATTCTGCACACTTCTTGCTATAGGGGGATTGGGGGGATTCTACACACAGCTTGTTATAGGGGAATTTTGCACAATTCTTTTTGTTATAGGGGTATTGTTCTAAATAATATATATTTACACACACACACACACACACACACACACACACACACACACACGTGTCGGTGCTTATTCCTTTTAGATTTCCTTGTTGCGCAGAGCCACCCAGGGAATGTAAAATGCATTGTGAGAATGATGAAAAGGTGATTCTATGAGCAATCCTTGGGACATAAACACTACAGGGCATCCCACATTGGGATGCCTCAGACAGGAGGAACAAACCTCAAGTTTGCAAAAATCTTAGGTTTTATTAATCTTGAAGCCGTTTTGACTGCACTTCCCACTTCAAAGAGGTAAAAAAACCCAAAAGTGTAACTTTCTTGCACTTTGTGCTTTTCTGGGATGCCCCTCTGTGTATCCTCCATGATCTCCAAAAAAACTCTTCCTGGTTCCCACGTGGGCTGCTTAGCAAATTAGCAGTGCTTTTGCCTTACTGACGTTAGTTCAGCAAGAAAATTTGAATGGAGCCCGCGCTGCCGGCCAGATCCCGCTCATTTCTTGCTGTAGGCGTGCCTGTGTCAGGCAATCAGAAAGGCCTGCTGCAGGTATGTGCCTCATATAGGGGTACGCTGGTGATGAGGCTCCTGTGACGGTTCAAGTACGAGGTAGGTAAATCTGAGGGTGTTTTCCACAGCGGACATCCCCAATAAAGTCTTACAGACTCAATGTGGGTGGTTGCTCCTTTTTAAAGTGGGTTTTGTTCCCTGCCCCACTGTGTGAAACCCCCCAGATCGCCCAGTAATACTCACCTTTCCTTGTTCTACGGCGCATGCCTCCCAATAGAACCGTTTGTCATGCCATGTATAATCTTCGGCCATCGGCTCTGTTTGTGGCAATCAGGAGTGCAAACGGCTGCATCCCCAGCAATAGACGGGCTCCCAGCCTTCTATATGGTGCGCACACAGCCCAAAGATACTGGGGGATGCGGCCGCTGGTCTTTCCATCAGCAAGGGAGCCAAGAAGATCAGATTTTGCGACACCCTGGGTGGGTTTCACACAGCGGGCCGTGGAATCAGAATTTTTGTTTGCTTTAAGAATTTCTTACAATCCAAAACTAAAACTTTCACTAGAGTTTCAGTTTAGCCTAATTAGTATCGGAAAATGTAGACACATGATGTTTTTGACTTTCTTGTGTTCTGCTACTTACAATTAAATGCTTACCCTGTCAGCTCAAGGGCATAATTGCACCGAAACCTCGCTCTACTTTGGGTGAAGTTATCTGTGTGAATGTCACAAAGTATATAAGATAATAACTTTATTTGCAAATTAGGAAGCATTTATTTATAGTATTTGTCAAGCAATTGACAGTTTTGAATGGAATCTTTTGACAAGCCATAATTGCAGTGACACAGTAATCACATTTTCAAACTACTGTACATGTGCTTTAAATACAAATTATAGCTTCACTTTATGAAATGATCTGACACAAGTATTTGCAAAACGTATTTGGAAAAAATTTTTAGGCTTGTCAGTTTTTTTGGACATTTATGTAACAATCTAGTAAATGCTTTAACCTGGCTTTTATCCATTTTGCTGCCAAGTCCCTGTTCCTATTTTGTTTTTCTATATAATAGTGTATATATATATATATATATATATATATATATATATATATATATATATATATATACAGCACGTCCTGCTCCAGAGATAATTCCTTACGTTTGGGTAAAACATCCACAAGATGGTGCTGGACTGCAGAGACAGCAAAAAAAGTGGCTCCTCCCGACCCCTTATTTTCCAGGGACCTCCCACAAATTCCCCAGTTCTTCTCTGCAGTCGGCGCTGCGAAGGCAAGAAGATGGCTCTCTCTACTCGCAGGTAAGTGGGGCTATTAGCCTGCGGCCCTGTAGGACTATTCCCACATGTTCCTCTTTTTTCTGCCTCCCAGCTTTGGCTGCACTGGTCGGGTGACGGTAGGCAGTGCACCGCTGTCAGGTGCTTAAGGAGCACTGCTCCGACCGCAATCCCCCACCAAAGGGTAGGCAGTATAGGCCCATGGTGAGCCTTATGGGATGCCCCTCGCCCCCTGTCCATCGGTGGGCTCCTCTTAGGTTGGCCGCTGCCCTCCCTTGCTCTCCCTGGTATTTCTGGGGGGGGGGGGGGGTGCTGTGTTGCCGTGTGTGTTGGTTGCACTGGTTGCTCTTTTTAAAAATGCCGCCGCCACACGCGCTTGTACGGCGGTCGGCGGCGACTTTACCTCAGGCGCTGCTGCGACATCATTGGCTGGCATGGTCATGTGGGCGCCTTCGTGCTCTTCGGGGGGGGCGGGCCTTGCGGAGGGCGCGTTCTGCATCACTGTCTCCGTGGCCCGCCCCTCGAGGTATCTGCGGGCGCCATTTTGCGCTCCTCGTGCTGCGTGGCTGGTGTCTACTTACCGCGGTCCGTAAGTGCCCCTGCGGGCTGGCTTATTTTTTATATCTTATGTATGCATACTGCTTACGGGACTTTTCTGTTTCTTGTCTTGCAGGCGGGTCAAACTTAATTGTGGTTTCTCCCGGCCTATCCCCTCTATTTAGTTTGCTATTAGAGGCCTATTCTGCCTTTACCTCCCACTTCCCTTGTGGGCTATTGGGCATCTCGGTTGGCCTTATAGCGTAAATCCCTATTAGCCGGTGAGCCGCGATAATCACCATATGGAGGCTTCTCAGGATAATGCGCTTGGGGTTCCTTCGGGACAAGCCCAGCTGTGTGGGGTTTGTCAAGTGATGACAATGTGCCGGTTTGTGTACCCTGTGCCCAGCAGGCGCTTGCGCTGCAATCTGGGTTACCTGTGGCTGGGCCTGCGCCCCGTGTGGCTTCGCCTACTCCCCCCACGCTTACATCTGACTCCCAGTAGATGCATACCAGTGGGGAGTCTCAGCCTGATTTGTCTACCAGGGTGGCTAGCATTGAGAAGCTGATTGCTGGCTCTACGGCACGGAAGGCCTCTGCTAAGAGGCGGCATCTGGCGCCTGGCGTTAACCTTTTTCCTATGGAGGCTGAGGAATTTTTTGACCTGGCCGGCTATACCCCCCCCCTGGAAGAGTGGGAATTGTTTTCTGATTCAGAATTATCTGATGAGCAGCCTAAGGGTTATGCTGATTCTGGCTCTGACCCATGGGCTCCAGATGATACTGACAGGCTTTTGGCTCACATTTTTGAAGTACTTTCTATCTCTCGTCCTGCCGCGGCTCCTCGGCAGCAGGGGGAGTTGTTTCACACTGCTAAGCCACGTTTGGAGTTTCCAGAGCAAACTCACTTTAATAATCTAGTACTTAAAGAGTGGGAGCGACCTAGCAGGCTCCCGGGGGTGCCTAAGAGTTGGGATAGGAGGTATCCCTTTCCTGCTGAAGTGGTTAAGCGTTGGTCGTCCCCTCCCGAAATGCACCAATTCTGGGGTTGTCCAATACTTCTGTCATGCATTCCCCTGACTCTACTACCCTGAGTGATGGTGAGGACCGGCGCATTGATCAGCTGGCTTTCCATGCCTTTGCCTGTGTGGGGTCCGCGCTGCGTTCCGGTTTGTGCCTCTGCCATTACAGCTGTGGCTATTAGGACTCTGCTCAAAAGTATTTTAGATGGGGCTCCTGATGATGCTGCTAGTGAAGAGTATAGAGCCCTTCTGCGTTGTGAGGAGTTTGTTGCATATTTCCTCTCTGCCTTGGATGATACCATGATACCATTGGCGTATAGCCACCCCCAAGGCAGGGCTTCTGCCTTGGCGGTGGCTATACGCTGCTCGGTTTGGCTGCACCAGTGGGCAGCTGACAACGCTGACAAGAAGGCTCTCACCGGGTTCCCCTTTAAAGGACTGCGTCTATTTTGGGATTGCCTGGACCTGTTTGCTAAGGGAGGCAGGTTACCCCAGTGCAAGAAACCTCTTGAAATAAAATCTCAGCCCTTTTGGGGTTCAGGTTCCTTTCTTCCCTCCTACCGCGGGTCCAGAATGGGAAGGGGAGCTTCATTTGCAGGGGCCCAGGGAGATTTCTGGGGCAGGGGCAGAAGGCGTGGCCGCCCTGGCCCCTCCTGGGGTTCCAAGTCTAAGTCTTCCCCCAAGCCCCCTCAGGCATGAAGGGGCGCCCTCACCCATCCGGGTGGGGGGGGCGGCTTCGGCTCTTTGCTCAGGTCTGGAGGCGTCATGTCTCAGACCGGTGGATTCAGGAGGTAGTGATCTCCGGTTACAAGATAGAGTTGGCAGCCTGGCCGCCCCCAAGATTCATCAGATCCCGGATGCCTCAAGACCCCCTGTCAGCTCAGGGCCTGTTGCTTGCTGTGCAGAATCTACTAGAGCTGGGGGTCATCTGCCAGGTGCCCTTAAGGGAAAGGGGCAAGGGCTATTTTTCCAACCTTTTTACCGTTCCCAAAGTAAGTTCACTACGCCCAGGGGACCTTATGACCTCTGTGGACATCAAGGGTGCTTACCTCCATATTCCAGTCTTTCCAGGTCATCACAGATTCCTCAGGTTCGCTTTGGAGGATCAGCATTACCAGTTCGTGGCATTGCCCTTCGGTCTCACTTCGGCTCCCAGGGTATTCACCAAGGTGCTGGCGGGCATTATGGTTCTGCTGAGAGCTCAGGGCATTCGCATTCTTCCCTATTTGGACGACATTCTTATCACTTCTCTGTCCTTCCAGCAGGCAGAGCTGGATACTCAGCGGGTGGTGACCACACTGGAGTCATTCGGCTGGGTGATAAACCACTCCAAATCTTCCCTGTCTCCCTCTTTGGTGAAGCCATTTCTGGGCATGAATCTGGATACAGCTCGGGCCAGGATCTTTCTTCCTCAGCAGAAGGTGGACAGTCTGCAAGCGCAAGCACAGCTCCTTCTGTCCTGCCCTCATCCTTCCATCAGGCAGGGAATGCAGCTGGTGGGCCTGATGGTGTCCTGCTTCGAGGCGGTTCCTTATGCTCAGTTTCACATGAGGCCTCTTCAACTCCACCTCTTGTCTGTATGGGACAGGGACCCCGTGTCCCTGGATTAGGTTTTGGTTCTGTCCCCCCTAGCCAGGCGGTCCCTCTCGTGGTGGCTGGACTCAAGGAACCTGTTTGTGGGCAGATCCATTCTGGCCCCTTGCTGGGAGACAGTCACCACCGATGCCAGTCTGACAGGTTGGGGGGCTTCTGGAGATCCCTAACATTCCAGGGGCAGTAGGGCACTCAGGAGGCCCACACCCCTATCAACATTCTGGAACTGAGGGCGATCAGGTTGGTTCTAGCCCGCTTGACCCCACACCTTCGGGGACGGGCTGTTCAGGTACGCTCAGACAACCAGACGGCAGTTGCCTACATCAATCATCAAGGAGGGACCCGGAGCAAGGGTAACCTCAAGGAAGTGTCTCTGATCCTGTCCTGGGCAGAGGACAATGTTCCCTGCATCTCAGCTGTGTACATTCTGGGGGTGCAGAATCTGGAGGCAGACTCTCTGAGCAGGGGGACTTCTTGCCTGGGGGAATGGTCCCTCAGCAACAGGGTGTTTTGCTCTCTGTGTCACCATTGGGGTCAGCCAGATGTGGATCTGTTTGCGTCCCATCACAATCACAAGCTTCCAGTCTTTGTGTCTCTGTCCCAGGACCCTCTGGCCTTAGCCAGAGATGCTCTGACTTTCAGCTACTGTATGTCTTTCCCCCATTTTCCCTGTTGGGCAGGGTTCTGCGAAATATAGCTCAGGAAGGGGTGCCTGCAATCCTGGTGGCCCCCCGTTGGCCAAGAAGAGTGTGGTTCGCAGACATCATGCAGCTGGCGGTAGATCAGTACACCCTGCCCAAGGATCCAGACCTGCTCACTCAGGGGCGGCTACGCTACCCCTATTTACAAACGCTGGCTTTAACGGCCTGGCTGCTGAAACCTCAATCTTAATGGAAAGGGGGCTGCTTGCCTCTGTTGTTAACACCATGATCAGGGCTAGGAAAAGTCCTCTTCTTCCATTTACTATAGGGTTTGACATACCTACATTGACTGGTGTGAGGCCAAATCTCTTCCCTGTCGTGTGTTTTCTATTCCTAGGATTCTGGAATTTCTCCAACATGGTTTGGATCTGGGCCTTCAACTCAGCACTCTGAAGGATCATGTTTCTGCCTTGGCTGTTTTCTTTCAAAGATCTTTTGCTCAGCATCATCTGGTCAAGACTTTTTTCCAGGGGGTTACTCATGTGCGCCCCCCACGTAAGCCTATGTTACCAGTCTGGGACTTGAACCTGGTCCTATCTACCTTGCAGGGGTCTCCCTTTGAGCCTGTGCAGGCTGCTTTGCCCATTCTTACGCTTTTTGGTGGCTATCACTTCTGTTTGGCGTGTTTCTGAGTTGGTGGCGCTTTCCATCAAGCCCCCTTACTTTGAGAGACACCAGGACAAGGTGGTGTTTTGCTTTAAACCAGATTTTCTGCCTAAAGTTGTGTCTGCTTTTCATCTTAATCAGGACCTTGTTCTGCCTTCTCTGTGCCCTAATCCTAGTAACCCTAAGGAGAGGGCTCTACATTCCTTGGATGTGGTCAGGAACCTGAAGTTCTATTTGGTGGCTACTGAACCCTTCAGGAAGACTGATGCCCTTTTTGTGGTCCCTTCTGGTCCTAAGAAGGGTCTGGCTCCAGCTAAGTCTACCATCAGCAAGTGGATCCGTCAGGCTGTGATTCAGGCCTATTCTGCTAAAGGGAAGGATCCTCCCTTCCGCCTTACTGCTCATTCCACTCGTGCTATTGGTGCCTCTTGGGTCTTTCAGCACCAGGCTTCTGTTGAACAAGTTTGCAAGGCCACTACTTGGTCTTCTGTTCATACTTTTTCTAAGTTTTACAAGGTTGATGTTCGGGCTTCAGCTGATGCTGCTTTTGGCCGCAAGGTTCTGCAGGCGGCAGTGGTTTAATCTGCATGTTGTTGCTTTTGGGGATCCCGCCCTACCTTACAGACACTGCTATTGGATGTCCCAAACGTGAGAAATTATCTCTGGAGCAGGACGTGCTGTATACTTAGAATAATACAATTCTGTGATTACTCACCTGTAGAATTGGTATTATATGTATACAGCACATCCTGCTCCACCCCACCCTTGTTTTCATTATTCTTAGTGCCTCTGTATGGTGGTTGTTAGCATGGTTAAAATTGTTTGATTATGGTTGTTATTCTCCCGGCTTCTTGCATGTTAATACTGGGGAATTTGTGGGAGGTCTCTGGAATATAAGGGGCCGGGAGGAGCCACTTTTTTGCTGTCTCTGCAGTCCAGCGCCATCTTGTGGATGTATTACCCAAACGTAAGGAGTTATCTCTGGAGCAGGAAGTGCTGTATAAATATAATACCAATTCTACAGGTGAGTAATCACAGAATTGTATTTTTATACACTTAGCCTCCTTAAATATTTGAAGACGACACCATACTTTGTCTGTTTTCATAATGTGTCTACAAACATTTGTAGAAGCTATTTTATTAGTAAAAGGCTATTCAAAAAAGTACTATCATTTCATCTCTCATTTATATTTTATCATCCTATGGGGTGCTATGTGCACTTCCAAGATATGTGCATATAGAAATAGTACGTTTTATGTATTTGTATGTGTACATGTGTGTGTGTGAATTTGCATATACTTTAGTATTTATATGTTTTTAGTTTGTAGCAGCCTTTTTATAGCACCAGAAAGTCCCCTTGAGGATTCCACACACCTTTCTATTACACCCAATGAGGTTGACAGCCAGATGGTTGCCAAAGTAACTATTCTAAGTATGTCACACACCCCACTTCAAACATTAATAATTACAATAGGGTTAACTCACCGCTAGGTGGCAGCATTGCAGAGAATCTCCAAAAATTCAACAGGCCCCTCCCGGTCTATACATACCTGGTACCTCCCAACAATCACCCAGTGTTATTCTCTGCAAGGTGGCGACAAGACAGAAGAAAGAAGTCTCCTGCTTGCAGGTAGCCGGGGTATCCCCCCGGCCCCCCCCCCCCCCGTGGTCTATTTCTGCCCGGCTCTTGTTTTGTAGCATACTTGTTAACTGGCAGCCTCCCAGCCTCGGCTGTAGGCCTAGGAGATTAGCTCCTCCGCTCGACCCTTCATTGCGGGGCGTAGCGGGATTCCCGGAGTGGTGATCCGGATGTGGGATGCCCCCATTTAACTAGCGGTTAGTTAGCGGTTACAGGTTTGTGTCTAGCCCTGGGACAGTAGTTTATTCCTTACTCCGGGTGTCATGGTTGTGTGAATGTGGCTGCTGAACTGGCTGGTTTTGTGAGGGCTCCTGCGCTTGTTTACTGTGGCGTGTTTGACTTGACCTGCCTTGTGTGTGTTTTTACTTGCGGGTGCTGCTTGAGCGAGTTTGGCGGTTTCTCCCCTCAGGAGCCGGGGGGGCGGGGTCACGCGGCGCGCTGCGCCGCGGTCCCGCCTGTTGGCTGAGCGCCGTGCTCGGCGCCTGCAGCCTGGCGTGCCCGGCCTGCTCAGGGGAGAGAGAGATTGAGAGTGTGTGTGTTGCGCACTTTGGGACCGGCAGGTTGCTCCGCCGGTCCCGTCCTGGTAGGTGAGCGCGGTTTCGCCGGTCTGGCTGTTCGATGACGCCGCAGGGGGGCGGGACCGCGTCGCGCGCGGGCCGCGCGCTGATTGGCCTGTTTGGAGGGGCGGGGCTTTCTCGGCTCCCGCTCTCCCGGGGCTCATCTTCTCCTCCCTCGCAGACACGGAGCGGTGTTCGGGCCGCCATCTTGCCGCGGGTGCCTCGCTGCGGTCGTGCTCTTCTCCAGGTAGGCGTTTCTGGCAGATTTGCCTGCGGGGGTTGTTTTGGGTCACATAGGACTGGTGGCCTGGTCCCCCGCCTTACGTCCCCCTCCTTCTCCCTCCTCCTCGCTCCCGCCCGCCTTTTTAAGGTGCTGGCTGGATATATTAACCATCTCTTTTTGTCTATGGTTAATGGGGGGGGTTGTATTGGTATGATATTTCTGTTTGTTTTCATAGGTATTACTGTGCCTGGATTGACTGTTGTCCCTGTTCTTTTGTGTCTTTCAGATCCTGGGATCCCGTCTGGCAGGGCTCTCCCGGTCTTATATACCTGGCTTGTGGGGGGTTGTTTTCTAGAAATATATTGTTTCCTTCATTGGATATATATATATATATATATATTTTTTTTTTTATGCTAAATCCCCTGGGTCAGGATTTTTAGACAATTTTAGATAATTAGGGGGCATCCCGGGTCGCGTACTGCATAAATCCCTGGGTTCCGCGAATACCATAAATTTCACCACATGGAGGCTGCCACAGATACCGGAAATGGTTCTTCGGGACAATCCAAGGTGTGCGGGGGTTGTGGGACTCCGCTCCAGGGAGATTATGTCATTTTGTGTATCCCATGTGCACAGCGGAACATTGCACGGCAGTCCAGTACTCCGGTGCCTAGCACTTCGTCGGCCGCACCATCTCCCTCTCCCCCTCGCTTATTCCGGACCCCGTGTGACGTTGTCCTGGGCGGGGATTCGCAATCTGAGGTATGCGCCCGTTTGACCAGCCTTGAGAAAAGGTTTTCCGCAATGGCCGCTCAGAAGGCTCCAGCTAAGCGGAAGCATCTGTCTCCGCCTCCGCCGGATTCAGATGAGGAAGTTATTGGAGATCTGGATTGGTCGGATCGTCCTCTTGAAGATGGTGAACTCATTGAGGAAGAGGATTCTGAGGTTCAGCAGTTGCTGGGTGCTGAGGGGGATCAGGCTGAGGGCCTTCCTCTCGATTCATCTACCATTCTGACTCAGATGTTTGAGGTTTTGGATTTGGATCCTCCGGTGGTTGCTCCTAGGCCTAAGGGTCAGCTTTTTGGGGTGTCCAAGCAGCGCTTGGAGTTTCCCAGCCAACAGCATTTTGAAGAGATTGTTTTCAAGCAATGGGAGCAACCTACGCGTCTCGTCGGTGTGCCATCTAGCTGGGATAGGAAGTATCCTTTTCCGGCGGAATTGATGAAGCGTTGGTCTGTCCCCCCTGAGGTAGATACTCCGGTCTTGGGACTGTCCAACACGGCGGTCGTGCATTCCCCTGACACGACTTCGCTCAGGGACGGCGAGGATCGCCGGATTGATCAGCTGGCCCGCCATGGCTTTGTATGTGCGGGTTCGGTGTTAAGGCCTGTCTGTGCTTCGGCTCTTTTGACTTTTGCGGTCAGGTCTATTGTCAGGGACTTGGGTGTGGATCTCGAGCCTACCTGTGATGAGTCTCTTGCGCTTAAGCGCTGTGATTCCTTCTTGTCTTTTATCCTGGCCGCTCAGGAGGATGCCATGTTGATGTGTGGTAGGGCTACTGCCTTGCTAGTGGCTATCCGTCGCTGTGTGTGGTTGAGACAGTGGACGGCTGATTTTAATTCTAAAAGATCGCTCATGGCTCTTCCCTTTTTGGGTTTGAGGCTTTTTGGTGAGAGGCTGGATTCTGTTGCCGAGGGAGGTAAGTTACCTCAGCGCAAGAAATTTCGCCGTTCCTTTCGGGGGACGGTCTCCTTCAATCCGTCCTTTCGGGGAGCCGGAGCCGGCAGGGGTGCGGGCTTCTCGGCCTCCAGGGGCGCCAGTTGGAATAGGGGTAAAGGCCGTGGCCGTCCCGTTCGCGTCTGGGGCGCCAAGCCCAAGCCAGTTGCCAAGCCCGCCCAGCAATGAGGGGGCGCCCTCACCCGTTCGGGTGGGGGGACGGTTGCGACTTTTCTCCCGGGTGTGGGACCAGGAGGTCTCGGCCAGATGGATCCGGGAGGTGGTTTCGGCCGGTTACAAGTTGGAGTTCGAGTCCCGTCCTCCTCCAAGGTTCTTCAGGTCTCGGGTGTCTTTGGATCCTTTGGCCGCGCAGGGGCTCCTGGCGGCGGTAAGGAATCTTCTAGACTTAGCTGTCGTTTGCCCGGTTCCTTCTTCAGAGGTAGGACGCGGGTTTTATTCCAATCTCTTCACTGTCCCCAAAAAGGACGGGTCCTTCCGTCCTATTCTGGATTTGAAGTTTCTCAACAGGTTTATTCGTCCCCGGAAGTTCCGCATGGAAACCCTGCGGTCTGCGATCGGTTCGCTTCGGCAGGGGGACTTTATGACGTCCATAGACATCAAGGATGCGTACCTGCACATTCCGATTTTCCCAGCTCATCAGAGGTTCCTTCGTTTCGTGGTGGAGGATCGGCATTTTCAGTTTGTGGCTCTTCCATTCGGCCTCACCTCTGCTCCGAGAGTGTTCACCAAGGTGTTGGCGGGGGTGATGGCCCTGCTCAGAGCTCAGGGGATTCGCATTGTGCCTTACCTGGACGATCTTCTCATCATGGCGCCTTCCTTCAGTCAAGCAGAGGGGGACACCAGCATGGTGGTGTCTATGCTGGAGAGGTTCGGCTGGGTGATCAATTACCCCAAGTCCTCGCTGGTTCCGGCCAGGGTGGTGACCTTTCTGGGGATGTCGTTGGACTCCTGCCAGCACAGAGTGTTTCTCCCTCAGGCCAAGGTTCTGCTGATTCAGGAATTGGCCCAGTTGCTTCTCTCCCATCCTCATCCGTCCATTCGCCTGGGGATGAGACTGGTGGGGTTGATGGTGGCCTCGTTCGAGGCAGTTCCTTTTGCACAGTTTCATACGAGGACTCTTCAACTTCATCTTTTGGCGTAGTGGGACCGGCGTCCGGGGTCGTTGGATCGGTCCTTCCGGTTGTCCCCTCGGATTCGGCAGTCCCTTCTGTGGTGGTTGGTCTCGGACAACCTTTTGAAGGGCAGGTCGTTTCTGACCCCGCTTTGGGAAACTGTCACCACGGATGCCAGTTTGTCAGGCTGGGGAGGTTTTTGGAAGGATCTTCAGTTTCAGGGGCAGTGGGACCCTCAGGAGGCCCACTTGCCCATCAATGTTCTGGAATTGCGAGCCATCAGGTTGGTTCTGTCTCACTTGACGCATCATTTACAGGGTCTGCCGGTTCAGGTTCGATCAGACAATCAGACGGTGGTTGCTTACATCAATCACCAAGGAGGGACTCGCAGTCTGGGTGCCCACAGGGAGGTGTCTCTGATTTTAGTCTGGGCGGAGACTCATGTCGAGGCGGACTTTCTGAGCCGGTGTGCGTCCCCTCGGGGGGAATGGTCTCTCCATCCCCAGGTGTTTCGGTCGCTTTGTCTCCGGTGGGGGACGCCGGAGGTGGATCTGTTTGCCTCTCGTCACAATCACAAGCTTCCGTCCTTTGTGTCCCTGTCCCGGGACCCTCTGGCTCTGGCGGTGGATGCCATGGCCCTGAGCTGGAGGGACCTGGGGTTTCTTTATCTGTTTCCTCCGATTCCCATGCTAGGCAGGGTTCTGCGAAAGTTGGTTCTGGAGGGAGTTCCCGCCATTCTCGTGGCTCCAAGGTGGCCAAGGCGGGTGTGGTTCGCAGACATCGTTCGTCTGGCCGTAGATCAGTTCGATCTGCCTCTTCGGCCGGATCTTCTCACACAGGGTCAACTATGTTACCCCAGTTTACAAACGCTGGCTTTGACGGCTTGGCTGCTGAAACCTCCATCTTAAAGGAGGAGGGTCTTTCGGATGCGGTCATTCGGACTCTTATTAGTGCCAGGAAGAGATCTTCTTCTTCCATCTATTACAGGTATTGGAGATCTTATATTGATTGGTGTGAGGCTAGGTCTTTGCCTTGCCAGGTCTTTTCTGTGTCTAGGATTTTGGAGTTTCTTCAGTCGGGGCTGGACTCCGGTCTTCAGCGGAGTACCTTGAAGGGGCAGGTTTCTGCCTTGTCAATTTTTTTCCAGAAGTCTTTTGCTAGTCATTCCTTGGTTAAGACTTTTTTCCAGGGGGTTACGCATGTGCGGCCTCCTAGGAAGCCTTTGCTCCCAGTTTGGGATTTGAATTTGGTTCTTTCTGCTCTTAAGGCTCCTCCTTTTGAGCCTTTGCGGGATATTGCTCTGTCAACTCTTACTCAGACGGTTGCCTTTCTGGTGGCCATCACTTCGGTTCGGCGTGTTTCAGAGTTGGCAGCTTTGTCTATTCAGGCTCCTTATTTCGAGGATCATCAGGACAAAGTGGTTTTTCGCTTCAAGTCAGACTTTCTCCCTAAAGTGGTCTCTGCTTTTCATCTTAACCAGGACATTGTTCTTCCTTCCTTGTGTCCTAAGCCTAAGAATGTCAAGGAGAGTGCTTTGCACTGCTTGGATGTTGTACGTTGTGTTAGGTACTATCTACGTGCTACGTCTTCTTTTCGTAAGACTGATGCCTTTTTCGTTGTGCCCTGTGGGCCTAGGAAGGGTTTGGCTCCGGCCAAGTCTTCCATTAGTAAATGGATTCGTCAGGCCATTGTTGGAGCTTATTCGGCTAAGGGGAAGGATCCTCCTTTTCGCGTTACTGCTCATTCTACTCGTGCGGTTGGTGCGTCCTGGGCTTTTCAGCACCAGGCTTCGGTTGAACAAGTGTGTAAGGCTGCAACTTGGTCTTATTTTCATACTTTTTCTAAGTTCTATAAGGTTGATGTGCGGGCCTCAGCGGATGCTGTTTTTGGCCGCAAGGTTTTGCAGGCTGCAGTGGTTTGAGTTTTTTCTGCGTTATTGCCTGGTCGGATACCCACCCTTTTCTGGACACTGCTGTTGGATGTCCCTATTGTAATTATTAATGTTTGAAGTGGGGTGTGTGACATACTTAGAATAATACCATTTTGTGAATACTCACCTGTAAAATGGGTAATATAAGTATGTCACACACCCCACTTCACCCGCCCTTTTTGGTATCCTGGCTCTTTATATGGTGAAGTTTAGTTCTTTACGTTTGAGGGTTACATTGTTTGTTCCTGGTACCTTGTCTTACTGCTGTTCTAATACTGGGTGATTGTTGGGAGGTACCAGGTATGTATAGACCGGGAGGGGCCTGTTGAATTTTTGGAGATTCTCTGCAATGCTGCCACCTAGCGGTGAGTTAACCCTATTGTAATTATTAATGTTTGAAGTGGGGTGTGTGACATACTTATAATACCCATTTTACAGGTGAGTATTCACAAAATTGTATTTTTAGATGTCCACATCAATACTGTAATGTAACTGGATTTGTGGAAAAAAATAAAAAGCTTGCAGTCTCCCCCCCCCCCCCCCCTCCCCCCGTATTATCCTGACCTTATGACTCATTTTTTTGGAGCACATTTATCTGTTGAAAAGCTTCTGTGTTTAGTAAACATATATATCTACTTTTGCAGACAGTGTGTTACTGTAGATATTCAACTATGAATGATCACCTGGCAATTTAGCTTTAGATTACAGTATAGATCACTCTAAAAAATAGCCTTTGCAATTCAGGATGCAAACTCAAATGATTTCAACTGCAACTTTTTTCTTGCCTGTTTCCTGAACTCTTTTTGCATCCATTAAGTATTTGCCGTTTATTTGGTTAAACGCCAACTATAAAGCAATCTTATTACCTATCCCCATATTCTTGGAGAAGATTCAGATTGCCATAGTAACCCATCTAACTGTCAAGATCTAATCTATGGATTTTAAAATATAAAATCCACACGGTTTCATAAAACATCATGCCAGGTACATTAAATTCCGAAAACCCATAAGGTGATAAACCTAACTATACCAGGAACATAAATACTACCAGACAGGATGATCACTATAAATCTCTTTTAATGTCCTATTTATTATTTTTTTGTATGTTATGTGTGTTAGATGTATTAAATGGTATAGGTGATTTATTGCAGAGATAGATGCGGGAATTGTTCTTGCTTGTCATTTAAATGCAGCATTGTGCCTATTAATCTTTAATGCTCAAACAACTAAGGAGTTAGATTATTGTAATTCAGCTTGCTTAATCAAACCCAATGACAAAGCTGTTTGTTAGAGTCCAACTCATATCATCCAGCAGGTGTTTCTTGTAGATTTCCTGCCTTGCTGAGATTCTGACAAGGCTATTGATCATTTGGAGCTTGTTTTGTATAAAGGTTGACAGCATTGTTTGATTATGAATTAACAAAGTGTAAGTTAGGTACATACCTGTCAAATTAAATATAGGGCTAATATACCTATTGATACAGTTTGACTATTATTGAATTTGTAAAAAGTTGGTTTTGCGATTTAACCGCCTCCTATAATACATTGATAACAATTGATGTAGTTAATAATAATGGTCTTTGTTACAAACTATCCATATTACTACTATTAATATAATATATAATATTAAATGTGTGGTCTTATTCAGAGTGGGTTCCTTTATTTGCATGCAAGGTTCCAATGTAATAAGCATTCATTAAAGAGAAACAACGATCAGAAATGACCTTTAATATGCAACAGCTATGCAGCCTAACCTGCGCTGTCCCTCTGTGCATCTCGCCATTCAAAGAAAGAACTGGGCATCTGGGTACTCTTCGGGAATACCTTTTACAGCTGCTGTGAAGCAGCCTATTATCTTGCAGGGCCAGCACCGACCGTGCTGATAGGCTGCTAGTGGTCACATGGAAGTACAACCCTAAAGAGTTGAGTATCTTGGTGGCTGGTTCTTTGTATTAGCAGCTGGTCGACTCAGGGCCAGCAAAGTGTGACAGGGCAGGGGGGTTGTTTTTGACTGGACTTCCGCTTAAATAACTATACCCTTTTACTAAAAACATAGTGGGAATTAAAAATAGTAAATGTATATGCTTCCTGTTTGTGCAGGTGACAGATATGATGCTCCAGGACAAACAGTATCCAGAATGGGGTAAATCTGCACGCACATTCTGGCGAAGAGGTAACATCCGCATCATATTGTTCTGGTAAGCCTATACAGATTAAAAAAATCTGATGTCTTTAATTTAAACAAACAATAGATTATCTGATATGTAACTGTGGCATATGTGGGGACATCTCTTACTGGAATTCCAACCCCCATACTTAATTGATTGTCCCTTCAGTCATTTTTTGAATATAAAGGACTACTAAAAACTATGAAATCCAGGCTTCAGCCCCAACACACACATATTTCCCAATAAATTAATCTCTGTGGGCTGCCAGGTGACAGATCCGCTGGTCTAGAGACTGGGAGATGGACATGTGGGTAAAGTTTTCTTGTTGTATAAGTCAGGCCATGCCGCTGGCTTATTTGTGTCCAGCCACCAGACATTATGTGACACCACTTACCTGTCAGGCACCATGTGAGTCGTGTGGAGGAACTGAGTGCATTTTGACAGACACAGATATTCCCACTTCTCTTCAGGCCCTATCACTTCATAGCAGGTATGAGAGGGATCCTTGCCTTTTCTCCCTCCCAACACGCTCAGAAGTCACTTTCAGGCAGGGGGAAGACATGGAAAGCTGTCTCTCTCCCACCCCTTCAACATTGTACACTCAGCAAGCAGGGAGATTTATCAATGCACCCCCCCCTGTCCACATTATTATATTGCAGAGCAGCTCCTCACTATCCCCCACACCCCCATGGTGACCTTCAAAGACCTGCTACATCTACCACTAATGACTTTCTCCTGCAAGGAGTCCAAATGCTCTAATTATAATAACTCTGGGTGCATGAAGCCCCACTTCCTTCCTGTGCTATGGAGATTCATAGAACTTTGAGAACCTTTCTGCTATCTACACCACCTTTTGTGTCAAATCTTTCAGGTTGGATGCCAGCATTGCTCCACTTTTTATTACTACTGTAACTCAAATAAGAAAATATTTTGGTAAGCAAAGAACATCTGTACCTTTATACTGTAGACTATTCAGCTGCTTTTTTCCTGCCTCCTTTAGCAATTCTAAATGCTGAGCCAGAAGGGACTACTTATGCTGTAAACCTAGGTCCTATCAGGAAAAGCACCCACCACCCACAAATGAAAGAAAATGCATATGTCTCCAACCGCAGAGCTAGCCCCTTTAAAGTGGACCAACACCCACGGGTGATCGGCCCGGGAATCTATAAGATTCCCAGGCCGATCACCCCCCACCCCGCGGGACATCCGAGATCGGGATGTCCCGCGGGGTGAAACCCCCCCAAACACCCCAAACTCCTTACCTTATCTTCGGCGGCGGCCGGCGCCACCTCCCTCGCGCTCCTGTAGGCGTGCGCGTGCCCGCGCCGGCCGTCTGCGAATGGCCGGCGGGGGCGCGCGCGCGCCGAAAGTGACGCGAGGGAGGCGGCGGCAGCCGCTTAGACGTTCCTGATCCTCGCTTGTACGTCGGCGCGGGGAGAGGTGAGTTTTTCGGGGGGTTAGGGGGGGTTTCACACGATCGGGGGTGCCCCACCGAAGTGGACCAAGACCCAGGATAGTCAAAATCCTGGGTGTTGGTCCACTTTAACGGCTTCTCTAAACTAACAGAAGGGAAGCGGACTGACAACACAGCAATTGCACAGACAAACATTTTGACTGTGGATCACATCCTCCCTTTTCTACTCAATTTGCTAAACTGCTGCTACTTCTGCCTCTAATTGCATATGTTGGTGGCAGCAGTGCCTCTCTAAGGAAGCAGAAGGAACAGGTTCTATGTCCTGTGAAGAGTAGTCTTTATGGTAATAGTGGGCTGTAGCCATACTCCTTTTATATGACTGCCCGATATTTATAGCCCCAAAACACTTTGAGAGCCCTACCACCATGTATACCTCTATAACCACCAATGTAAAAAAAATCTCATACTGCATGTTTTAGTAAATGTCTAGTTTTATGATGGTGGTGGTAAAATAATAAATACCCAGCATCTCTCTTGTTTGGATATATAAGTCCTCCTGCTATATCTATAATGTAATGAATAATGTTACTGTTTTAGCAAAACAGGGTAAAGCGAAAAACCCTATAAAGCACTGTTTTTTGACTTGTATGTGTACTCCAGGGGGTACCCAGAGATGTTTGGGGGTGCACCAACAGCAGGGGTTTGATGGGCCTGGTTTATTATTTTAACAATAAATCATTATTCATTCTTGATTTAAAAGTGCTATGTGGCCCATGGCCTACAAATTTTGGTAAAATGTATAATTATCTCTGCCTTGGGGGTTTTTATCTCTAGGGGGTACTTGTTGAGCAACGGTTTAAGAACAACTGCTAAGAAACTGTCACAGGAAGACCTGTCTTGCAAGTGATCAAATATGAAGTGTATGTTCTTTACATCTTTATCTAATTGTGTCACTTTTTACCTACATAGTAAAAAAAAAATCTTATATTCCTTTATTGCATCTAAATCCACCTATATTTTACTGTTGGTTGGTAAATCTGTGCTTCTATTTATAGAACTAGAGGTACATGCTATTGTTGCTAGGTTACATAGTACATAATAAATGCAACTGCAGTCTTCTATCCTGTTTGTTCAGAATATGTGTGTTGATGATGGGAAAATCTTTTCCATAAAAACTAAAATTAAATAATCCCTATAAACCCATCTTTGTTGGATTTCGATATAGCAAGGGAGTGCAGGGGATTTTCTTAAAATATTCGAGGAAAAAAATGCTTTATTTTGTATTAAACTGCAAATCCGCTCAAGTCTCATTCTTGCGCTTTCCAAAAATGACAGAGGCTGTCAAAAAATGATCCATTCCTCCACATGTTCTGACCCTGGGCATTGATGAGGACCTACACTACTACACTACCGACTATTGTAATTTTACAGTACAATTTTCCAAAAAGTTTCATAAAGTAAAACTTACAATGCATATAAAAAGTAAAAATGCCCCTGGTAAAATGCCATTTTTTGTTATGTAAAACAAACTGGTCAAGTAGAATCATATCAGAACTTTTTTCCACCTTCAATGTGACCAATGACCATCCCAATGAAAAACTAACTAGAATCAGGGGGAAAATAAAAATAACACTACTCAAATAATGTTGTTGCATAATTGTAAACACTCTGTTATAACCAGGCTGTGTTTATGTTTTGAATTAGACAATCACATTTAAGCTTATGTTAAATAGTTGTCAGTACCAAGCTGGCGTCATTTTTAAAGTGATTCTGAGTAACCCCATATAATGTTTAGCTGTTTTCTTAGTATTTTCTGTATACTTTCTTAGTTGCATTTTAAGGCAAAAGCTATAGTCTTTAGACGGCTTACAACTTAACTGGATATACCTCAAAAATTGATGGAAAGAAACAAAGAAAATTGATCTGGGAGGCCTACAGCAAAATTAACTGAGCTGCAGGAGTTTCTGGCAAGTACTGGTTGTGTACTGCAGGTGACATCTCCCACACTCTACATATGTTTCGGCTTTGGAGGTATGGTTGCAAGACAGAAGCCTTACAAAGAGCATCCAAGATGGCTATGTTTTTCCAAAACCTACATTCAAGTCTGCCAAAAGCATGTGGAAAACCGTGTTATTGTCTGATTAGACCAAGGCTGAACTTGGTATGGTATGTTTAGCACAAAGCAAATGCCAAAAGAACACCATACCAACAGTGAAGCAGGTGGGGGCCTAATTATGCTTTGGCACGATTTTGTCTGCAGCTGTAACTGGGGCTTTATTCAAGGTTGAGGGAATTACAGTATGAACAGTTCCAAATATAAATTTAGGTACAGAACCTTCAGGCCTCTGCTAAAAAGCTGAAGATACATTTCATCATGACTAGAGATGAGCGAACTTTTTAAAAATTTGAAATTCGCCGAATTTTCAGACAAAAATTGTTTCGACACAAATCGCTATTAAAAACGGCTATTTCTGAGCCTCCTAGAGCCTCAATAGGGTTGTAAACCATTCTGCCTTGCTGTAACACCCATAGGACGCGTGCTGGGTTATTGAAATAATACTTTAAATAATTATTGCAAGCAGCAGCAGCAGGAGCCCAAACACAGCTTGAAAGAGACACTGGAGTTGGCAGCAGGAGCCCAAAATTGGATGAATCACACCCTGGAGTTGCAAGCAGCAGCAGCCCAAACATAGCTTGAAAGACACACTGGAGTTGGCTTCAGGAGCCCAAAAAATAGCTGAATCACACCCTGGAGTTGCAAGCAGCAGCAGCAGCAGCACAAACATTGCTTTAAAGAGACACTGAAGTTGCCAGCAGGAGCCCAAAAATTGGATGAATCGCACCCTGGAGTTGCAAGCAGCAGCAGGAGCCCAAACATTGCTTTAAAGAGACACTGGAGTTGCCAGCAGGAGCCCAAAAATTGGATGAATCACACCCTGGAGTTGCAAGCAGCAGGAGCCCAAACATAGCTTGAAAGAGACACTGGAGTTGGCTGCAGGAGCCCCAAAAATTGGATGAATCACACCCTGGAGTTGCAAGCAGCAGGAGCCCAAACACAGCTTGAAAGAGACACTGGAGTTGGCTGCAGGAGCCCAAAAATTGGATGAATCACACCCTGGAGTTGCAAGCAGCAGCAGGAGCCCAAACATTGCTTTAAAGACACACTGGAGTTGGCAGCAGGAGCCCAAAAATTGGATGAATCACACCCTGGAGTTGCAAGCAGCAGCAGGGGCCCAAACATTGCTTGAAAGAGACACTGGAGTTGGCAGCAGGAGGCCAAAAATTGGATGAATCACACCCTGGAGTTGCAAGCAGCAGCAGGAGCCCAAACATAGCTTGAAAGACACACTGGAGTTGGCAGCAGGAGCCCAAAAATTGGATGAATCACACCCTGGAGTTGCAAGCAGCAGCAGCAGGAGCCCAAACATTGCTTGAAAGAGACACTGGAGTTGGCAGCAGGAGGCCAAAAATTGGATGAATCACACCCTGGAGTTGCAAGCAGCAGGAGCCCAAACCTAGCTTGAAAGACACACTGGAGTTGGCAGCAGGAGCCCAAAAATTGGATGAATCACACCCTGGAGTTGCAAGCAGCAGCAGCAGGAGCCCAAACACAGCTTGAAAGAGACACTGGAGTTGGCAGCAGGAGCCCAAAATTGGATGAATCACACCCTGGAGTTGCAAGCAGCAGCAGCCCAAACATAGCTTGAAAGACACACTGGAGTTGGCTTCAGGAGCCCAAAAATTGGATGAATCACACCCTGGAGTTGCAAGCAGCAGCAGCCCAAACATACCTTGAAAGACACACTGGAGTTGGCAGCAGCAGGAGGCCAAAAATTGGCTGAAAGGCACACCCTGAAGTTGGCATCAGGAGCCCAAAAATTGGCCTAAAGACATAAATATGTTTTGCACCATTTGGAAAGTGTAAAACGTGGCACCATGCTGAATGCATGCATCAGCCATTGGTGGGTGGAAATCCTGGCTGATCCATCCCTGATTCATTTTGACAAAGGTGAGTCTCTCCACATTTTTAGTTGACAGACGAGTTCTCCTCGCCGTAACTATGGCCCCCGCCGCACTAAACACCCGCTCAGATGGCACGCTACTGGCCGGGCAGGGCAGCTTTTCCGGGGTAAACTCTGCTAGTTGCGGCCACAAGCCAAGTTTGGCTGCCCAGAAGTCCAGCGGATCCTCAAGGTGTGTTGGCATGGTCATGTCAAGGTATGACACGGCCTGCTGGTTGAGGTCCTGCTCCAGGTCTTCCTGCTGCTCATGATTAGCCTCACTATGCGGGTGTAGAAAGCTACTCATTAGCGACTGAAGACTGAGGCTGCTGCTGAAGGAGCTGCTGCTGCTGCTCCTACCAACCCCCCCAGCAGCCATGGCAGTGGAAGGTGAGCGCAGAGGTCCCCCCGAGTCCGACCTGCGAGAGTATGGACCATGGCGCAGATAGGCATCGGCCAACTGACTACGCAGAATGTCTTTCTAGTAGTTCAGTTTGTCCTCCCTCTCGGCGGGTTTTAAAAATGCCCCCATTTTGTGCCGGAAGCGAGGGTCCAATAAGGTGGACAGCCAGAAGTCATCCCGCCGACAAATGGAAACAATTCTGGGGTCACTACACAAGCACGTGAGCATGCTTCCTGCCATTTGCGCAACTGACTCGGAGGTACCTGTCTCCATCTCCACTGCATACTGCCACGGTGTGTCCGGGTCCTCTGTCTCGCCTTCCTCAAAACCCTCTCGCTCCTTTGGCTGCTCCTGCTCCTCCTCTCCTGTCCGCTGACTAGATAAACCAGCCATTTCGCCAAGCCTAATCTGTGCTTCACTGGGCCACTCCTCCTCCTCCTTCCTCCTCCTCCTCCTCCAGTTCAGCTCTAATGGGGTTCATGTGGCCGTAAGATGTAGACGCCATGTCTCCATTGCCCTGAAACCATGTGCTGTAGTACATGAAGCAGTGGAATCACGTCGTTCATCCCGTAATCCTGCCGACTGACAAATAAAGGGGCTTCCTCAAAGGGCCTGAGCAAACGGCAGGTGTCACGTATGAGCTGCCACTGGTTGACATTGAAGTTACACAGGGGAGTCCCCCTATCTGCTTGGATCATCAGGAAAACCGTGATGGCTTTTCTCTGTTCATATAATCGGTCCAACATGTGAAGGGTGGAATTCCAACGGGTGGAAACATCGCAAATCAGACTATGTTGGGGGCTACCGTTCTGACGCTGTAGCTCAAGAAGGGTGTGTTTGGCGGTGTATGAGTGGCTGAAGTGCATGCAAAGTTTCCTTGAAGTTGTTAGGATGTCTTGCAGATGGGGGGAACACTTCAGAAACCGCTTGACAACCAGATTGAAGACGTGAGCCATGCAGGGGGCATGGGTCAGGCTTCCTTGGCTCAGCGCAGACAAAATGTTCTTCCCATTGTCGGTAACCATGATTCCCATTTTAAGTTTTCTTGGAGTAAGCCATGTTTGGATTTCCTGATGAATAAATTTAAGCAGTTCCTCCCCTGTGTGACTCCGTTTGCCAAGACAAACCATGTGAAGCACAGCGTGACACCTCCGTGCCCTGCACACATGGTAGACTGGAGGGGCACTGAGACTTGAGCCTACAGTGGAGGGTGAGGAGATGGCGGAGGATGAGGAGGCCGAGTCGCACGGTGTCACAGGCCCAACGGGCAGGGAGCGCGGAGGCCGAAGCGGCGTGACCTGTCCAAGTTGCTGCTGCTGCAAAGGAACCACATTCACCCAGTGGGCCGTAAACGTCATGCACTGTCCCTGACCGTTGTTACAGCTCCAGACGTCGGCGCTGCCATGCACTTTGCTACACACCAACAAGCTCAAGGACTGGCCCACCTTCTGTTCAACAAAAGTGTGCAGCGCTGGTACTGCCTTCTTGGCAAAAAAATGACGGCTTGGGACTCTCCACCTCGGCTCGGCACAAGCCATCAGTTCTCTGAAAGGTGCAGAGTTCACCACCTGAAAGGGGAGCGACTGCAGCACCAGCAACTTGGACAGAAGCACACTCAGCTTCTGCGCCGTAGGATGAGTGGGCTATTTCTGCTGTCTCTTGGACATGGCTTCGCTAATGGATTGCTGGCGGGATGCATGACTTGGAGGAGGAGGAGCAGGAGCGACAGAGGATGGGTATGACGCACAGCTGCCTTCGGCTGAGGTGCTGGAGCGGCGTGTCACTTGGTGAGGAAGCAGGCTGGACCACCTCTTCGGAGCCTCGGTTCTCCCAGGCCGCTTTATGGTGACGCATCATATGTTGACGCAGGGCCGTGGTGCCAACATTTGGGCCCTGGCCACGCTTCACCTTCTGCCTACATATCTTGCATGTGGCCATGTTACCCTCCTGCGGATGCTTCAGGAAAAACTGCCACACTGCCGAGTAGCCGCACTGATTCACTGCTACTGTCGCCAACTCCAGGAACCCCTGCTCCACTACCTCCCCATAAGGTAGCCTGCCGCACAGCAGGTGCTCTGCCCCGACCCCATTTGGCTCCAGGCTTTACAATTGTGCCCCCATGCTGACTGCCAACCATGCTGCTAACACCTTGCTGCCTCAGCTGCTGACTCCGGGGCAACCTGTGCCCCTCTTCTCCTGATGATGACGATGAAGCCCCTTCATCACCCGGTTCCCAAGTGCAATCGGCTTCATCATCATCATCATCACTATTTGTCCGCCTATCTAAAGAAGCCACCTCCATTTTTTGGCTGGGCAGTAGCTGCTGACTGTCCTCCTCCTCACTAAAGAGTGGAGCTGAACCCAAAGCATAGGATACGTCGCTGGGGGAGGGAACGGCGTAGGGCAGAGGCAATGGGAGGACAGGGACTGCTCTCGGGGCATGCCAACTCAGGGTTGTGTCAGAGGAACCTACCGACCCTAGACTGGGAGTGTCAGATGTAACTTGTGATGATGTTGATGAGCGCGTTAACCAATCTACCACGGCAGATGCATTACTGGTGGAGACACGACCGCTAGCAGATACTGGCAGTTCAGGTCTCTCACCGTGACTCCTGCTGCCACTCGCTCCTAGTCTGCTGCGACCTCGGCCTGCTGAATCTTGGCCTCTGCCACTCCTCTTTGAACATCCTTGCACTTGTCTGCCTGACATTTTTATGTATTTGAAATAAAAAATGTGTTTACTTTAAAAAGAAGAAGCTAAATAAAGTCAGGGACTGCTTCTCTGCACCAGATACTATGAAAATTGGCAATATGAGATACCCTGCGGCCTAGTGTTTTGGCAGCAGACCAAAAACCAATTCAAATTCAAAACTTTGATTCAGCTGAGGAAGGATCAACAAGCGTATTTAGTATAACAGATAGGCTGCCTAATGCAGGTTTGGGATGCCCTGCGGCCTGTTTTTTTTTTTTGTTAAAGGCAGACCAAAAACCAATTCAAAATGCAATACTTTGATTCAGCTGAGGAAGGATCAGCAAGCGTATTTAGTATAACAGGCTGCCTAATGCAGGTTTGGGATGCCCTGCGGCCTGGTTTTTTTTTGTTAAAGGCAGATCAAAAACCAATTAAAAATGCAAAACTTTGATTCAGCTGAGGAAGGATCAACAAGCGTATTTAGTATAACAGATAGGCTGCCTAATGCAGGTTTGGGATGCCCTGCAGCCTGGTGTTTTTTTGGTTAAAGGCAGACCATAAGCCAATTCAAAATGCAATACTTTGATTCCGCTGAGGAAGGATCAACAAGCGTATTTAGTATAACAGATAGGCTGCCTAATGCAGGTTTGGGATGCCCTGCAGCCTGGTGTTTTTTTTTTGTTAAAGGCAGACCAAAAACCAATTCAAAATGCAATACTTTGATTCAGCTGAGGAAGGATCAACAAGCGTATTTAGTATAACAGGCTGCCTAATGCAGGTTTGGGATGCCCTGCGGCCTGGTGTTTTTTTGGTTAAAGGCAGACCAAAAACCAATTCAAAATGCAATACTTTGATTCAGCTGAGGAAGGATCAACAAGTATATTTAGTATAACAGGCTGCCTAATGCAGGTTTGGGATGCCCTGCGGCCTGCTGTTTTTTTTGTTAAGGGCAGACTAAAAACCAGTTCAAAATGCAATACTTTGATTCAGCTGAGGAAGGATCAACAAGCGTATTTAGTATAACAGATAGGCTGCCTAATGCAGGTTTGGGATGCCCTGCGGCCTGGTGTTTTTTTTTTTGTTAAAGGCAGACCAAAAACCAATTCAAAATGCAATACTTTGATTCAGCTGAGGAAGGATCAACAAGCATATTTAGTATAACAGGCTGCCTAATGCAGGTTTGGGATGCCCTGCGGCCTGGTGTTTTTTTTGTTAAAGGCAGACCAAAAACCAATTCAAAATGCAATACTTTGATTCAGCTGAGGAAGGATCAACAAGTATATTTAGTATAACAGGCTGCCTAATGCAGGTTTGGGATGCCCTGCGGCCTGCTGTTTTTTTTGTTAAAGGCAGACCAAAAACCAGTTCAAAATGCAATACTTTGATTCAGCTGAGGAAGGATCAACAAGCATATTTAGTATAACAGATAGGCTGCCTAATGCAGGCTTGGGATGCCCTGCGGCCTGGTGTTTTTTTTTGTTAAAGGCAGACCAAAAACCAGTTCAAAATGCAATACTTTGATTCAGCTGAGGAAGGATCAACAAGCGTATTTAGTATAACAGATAGGCTGCCTAATGCAGGTTTGGGATACCCAGGTGGGCTGGTGTATTTTTGGTTAAAGGCAGAAAAAAAATTTTCACTGTCACTTCTAAGCTGTCCCTGGCTGGATGGTTCTGGTTTTTCCCTATTTTTCCCTATCTTTCCCTGGCTCTGTCTACCTCTCTGTCTGCCTCTCTGAATCTCCCTACCTATCTCTAACGCTCTGTCCCTGTCTCTAACTAGCTGTGCTCTGGCCGCAATGCAAGACTGAAATGCGCACAAGCAAGATGGCCGCCGCTTTATATAGCACAATGACATCACCGGGCTCCCTGGCTGCTGATAGGCTGCATGTGACTTACCCATGATACCTTGCCCAAGGGGGTATGTCTGGACATGTTCATCCACCATTTTAGAATGCCTGTAATTGAAATAAATGGAGTTTAAAGGAAAACTTCGATCGATCGAATCGCGGGGAAATTCGGATTCCTTCAGAATCGAATTTTCCATGAAATTCGGAACAAATCCGGGTTCGTCCGAATCGATTCGCTCATCCCTAATCATGACAACAATCCAAATTCTTACCTCCACAAAAGCGAAAGAATGGCAAAATAAAGTTATATATTTTGGAATGGCCCAGCTAGAGATCAAACCTAAACTGAAAATCTGTGACTTGACCTGAAAAGATCTGTACACAGAAGATGCCCTCGCAGTCAGATTTGTAGCGGTCTTGCAAGGAAAAGTAGGCAAAGATTACCAAGCCAAAATGTCCCATTTTGAACTTTCAAAAATTCAACAAAATATTAGTTTAAGGGTGTGCACATTTATATAGCCAAATTATATAACCTTATTTTTCTTCCCAAAAGATTTGCCATGGTATTGTTCAGACTATATATGACATGAAATAATTCTTCTTTGTCTCATTTTAACACAATAGGGTTGATTCAGAGAGAGATACGCATGGACTTTCGCATGTGTCTGTGTATTTTTTTTTTGACTGTTTGGCTTGTTTTTTGGTTTTTACGTTACTTTTTCCATGCGTATGTTTGTTCCCGCTAAATTGTTCCCGTATATGCGCTTTCGATGGATGGAACAAAATCGGATAATTTGCGTTCGGATAAGTTACGGATCTAAATCTGATAATTTGCGTTAGTTCAGATAAGTTACATTATTGGGATGGGCTTGCGTCTGATTCTGAGACCTGATTGCCAATGGTCCACCGCCCTATAAAACGGTTTCATTTCCACTCCACTTACGGGACCTATTCCTATTGTTAAACATGTTTTGCGGCTATGTGGAGGAGTATGAGCGCCTTCAGCTCAATGACATAACATGTATCAGCATGGCCAAGGCCAGATTGCATCGATCGCATGCATGACATTGAGCTGTTCGAGCTGACCCGACTTAATCGCTTTTCCCTCCATAAATTGTATAGCGAGCTGCGGCCATGGTTAGCCCGCACCACAAGGAAGGGGCAAGCAATTTCAGGTATGACCAAGATGTTTGGCTGCCTGAAATTTTTGACGAGCGGCTCGTTCCAGAGGCTGGGTGCCCTCTCCGTGGGGATGTCCTAGCCTACTCTGAGCTGCGCGCTATCCAAGTTTTTGGATGGCATGGCTACCCTTTGTCCCAAATATATTTTCTTTCAGGATGACATGGTAGCCTGAAACGCGCTTAAGTTGTTTTTTTTTTTTTATATCGCCGACATGCCCAATGTCATGGGTGCGATCGATTGCACCCACGTTGCATTGGTCCCTCCCGCAGCCGACGAGTACATCTATAGGTAAGTTAATTATGTTATCTGGTTATATTGTTTAGGCAAACTTCATTGTAACTATCTATTAATCCCTCCTTCTAAAGTGTCCCTTTGAACCAGTTTACAATGCATACCTTAATCCCTCCTTCTTAAGTGTCCCTTTGAACCACTTTCCAATGCATACCTTAATCCCTCCTTCTAAAGTGTCCCTTTGAACCACTTTACAATACATACCTTAATCCCTCCTTCTAAAGTGTCCCTTTGAACCACTTTACAATGCATAACTTAATCTCTCCTTCTAAAGTGTCCCTTTGAACCACTTTACAATGCATACCCTAATCCCTCCTTCTAATTTGTCCCTTTGAACCTCTTTACAATGCATACCTTCATCAATTATTTTCACGTAGGCCTTATCAAACTATTTTAATGCTGACCTTAATTAGTCATTAGCATGTTAATCTTTATTTTCTACCACATCCATATAATATCTGTAATTTAAAAGATTTATGTACCGTATATACTCGAGTATAGGCCGACCCGAATATAAGCCGAGGCCCCTAATTTTACCACAAAAAAATGGGAAAAGTTATTGACTCGAGTATAAGCCGAGGCGGCTTTTTTAAGCCCAAAAAGTGGGCTGAAAAACTTGGCTTATACTCGAGTATTTACGGTATTTCCCCCCCCCCTCTCATACACCATGTGCCATACTATTCCACCCCCCTTCTCATACACCATGTGCCATACTATTTCCCCCCCCCTCTCATACACCATGTGCCATACTATTTCCCCCCCCCTCTCATACACCATGTGCCATACTATTCCCCCCCCCTCTCATACACCATGTGCCATACTATTCCACCCCCCCTCTCACACACCATGCCCCATAATATTCTCCCCCCCCTTTCATGCCCCATTCTATTTCTCTTCGCGGCTGGAAAGAACGTCAGACACAACACACACAGAAATACACACACACAAAGACAGAGACACAAAACACAAAGAGAGAGACATACACACACACACGCTTACCTCGGGGGCGCATCAGCGGTGACTGTGTTTCCCTGCTCCTGCCCCTCCTCCTCCCACGTCATCTGACCTCTCTGTGGCAGAGAGCTAATGCGGAACTCGGCGGCCGCCATCTTGCTACACCCAGCACTGTGTGGGTGTATCTCCGCTCTCACCTCCCGGCGCTGCAGTGTCACCGGCTCTTCTGCCGCCTCCTCCCCGCTCCTCCGCCGCCGTCCGGAGCAGTCTTGTGCTGCCGCCCGCCGGGGACAGCCGCCTCCTCTCCTCCGCCGCCGTCCGGAGCAGTCTTGTGCTGCCGCCCGCCGGGGACAGCCGCCTCCTCCCCGCTCCTCCGCCTCGATTCACACCGCAGATCCGGGGACGCACGTGGCCGACACAGCCGTTCCTCCGCTCCCAGCCGCCTGCTCCACAACACAAGGGTGAGTGCGGGAGCAGGCACGGGGGCGGGAAATTTTCACTGACTCGAGTATAAGCCGAGGCAGCTTTTTTCAGCCCAAAAAGTGGGCTGAAAAACTCGGCTTATACTCGAGTATATACGGTACTTTGTTAATGTTGTTTGGATTGTAAAACAGGTTTTTTTCTGGGTGTTAGGAGTTAGTGTTTGAGTTGTTTACCTTGGCTTGCTTTAATTTTTTTGGTTTTGGCTTCAGGAACCGCAAGATGGGCCACTCGCTGAATATCCAAGCAGTGGTTGGCCTGGACATGCGATTCCTTAGTGTACTTGCCGGGTATCCAGGCCCAACCCTGTGATGCTTATATCTTGCGGCGCTTCGGATTATTTCGTCGATTTGAGTCTGGAGGATTCTCTGGTGGATGGCTCCTGGGTAAGTTTGCTCAAATTCCATCATTCCCTTTTCACTGTATGGCTATGTAGTAGCCTGTATGGCTATGTAGCTTAGAATGTGTAATTTATGTAAGTATTTTGTTATTCTTTCAGGGGATTCTGGATATCCGCTTATGCCCTGGCTCCTGACACCCGTTCTTCTCTCGCAGAATGCGGCCCAGGAGTCCTATAATCGGGCCCACTGGAAGACCTGGGCCGTAGTGGAGTGCCTTTGGACTGCTGAAGTCCAGATTTAGATGTTTGGACCATACGGGGGGGGCACTGCAGTATGACCCCCAACAAGGTCATTCAAATAATCCTTGCGTGCTGCATAATTTTGCCCTGATGCAGCGTGTCCCCCGTTATCTGGATCTGCCCCCCTCTCCACCCAGCCAGGAGGCAGATGACATTTATGATGGCACCCCTAGTGCCTCTGGCCAATCTGTGTGTGCACAAGTCATTTCTTCTTTTTTTTTCTTAACATTTGTTTTTTTTTTTTGTTTTTGTGTGTTTCTAATATTTGTTGCCTCTGTGAAGGCCTTTTTTACACCTGATTTGAGCGTCATGCAGTTTATTTTCTCATGTTTGTCATTACAAACCTTCATTAATATCAAAACAACACAAACATTAATGCATCAACTTAGGCAACAACAGCTAAAGTCAAATTCTATATATTTTCTGGAAATGTGTCAATTTTTAGTTGAAGGGCACTCGCAGACTCCATGTACATACATTTTAAAACATAACTATAAGTTGGGCCAGACTCCTGGCCCCCAGCAATTGGCCACATCCGGGAGTTCTAAAGTAACTGACTCCAGCCCGAAATTTCCCCGCCCACCAACATCAAGATCCATAGGGAGCACTAATTTCCAGGGGAACAGTCAGCCAGGAATACATAGGGCCGACGTGGTCCGGATCCACCAGGAACCCGACACCACCTTCACTCATACGCAGATCATGCAGCACTGGTCGGACCTTAAGCAACTACACATGCCCCGGGTGCGGCAATTTTTTGCGACCCATTTTCCAAGTACCTTGCATGCTAGATGTAACTAATACAGAAGGTAGGCCTTTATTTATGAATGCTTTTCTTTTCTAGTGTCTGAAATGGAGTATCGCATTAGACCCACCTGGAGGCGCGCAGTCTGGCCAGTGCGGCATAAATCTGCGCCAGAAAGTGAAGGTGGTGGATCTCCAGGGCCAAGTTCCTCTTTTTATAGATGAATATGTAGCGGGTGAAGGATCTGGAGCAGAGACTGCAGCAGATCATGCCCAGGAGGCACATGGAGAAGGTGGATGATGTCACACACACATTCTAAGTGTCATTTGGTTAATGTTGACTCAAACATTAGAAGTGAGCCTATTTTAAATGTCTCTACAGCCTCCCATTCCCAGCAGTGGCAGGCCTCAGACCGTAGGGTGGTCCCCCAAGCAGAGGTCGCCAACCACCGAAGTAAGTTGTAATGTAAATATTTGGAGTATGTGTAAAATAACATCATCACCAATCAACCTAAATCCATTGTCAATGTCCTTAGCATAATGACATATGGCCTCTTCCTTTAAGAAATTCCTTAGCATAATGACATATGGCCCCTTCCTTTAAGAAATTCCTTAGCATAATGACATATGGCCTCATGAGTTAGATTTCAAGCTAATAAGCATTCCATCCACAGCTGTTAAACATGTATTTGCAGAACAATAATTTTCTCCTTTTTTTTTTTACAGACACCACACATGCAAGATTGGCACAAATCACTGCGACAGTGTTTTGGTTGGTGGCCGAGATGCAGGAGCTGCGCGATTCGTTGGGGAACACAGATGAAGAATAATTATCTGGGGCCTGCCATGGCTTTGTATATAGTTTTGTTGTTTTAAATATTTTTAAAATATTGTAAATATTTATTTTGTTTTTAATGTTTTACAAAAAAAAGTTTTATACTTGAACAAATTTGCAAACCTTTCAAAAACAAAAAGGGGGAAAAAATTGCCAGTTGATATTAAAAATTTCTGTCATTTAATTTAAAAAAAAAAAAATTAATTAAGGGTTGGTTACAGCAAAACGTAGGAAGAACCCAAACTAAAAAAATTAAGAATATCCAGACCACGATGTGATTGAGGTAAGCATTAAGTGCGCAAAGGGAAGAAGAATTAAACCGCAATGTGATTGAGGTAAGCATTAAGTGCGCAAAATGAAGAAGAAATAAACCGCTATGTGATTGAGGTAAGCATTAAGGGCGCAAAGGGAAGAATATCCAGACCGCGACAGTTGATTTTAAAAAAAGAAAAACGTATTTCTGGCATTTAATTTAAAAAAAAAAATCATTAAGGGTTGGTTACAGCAAAACGTAGGAAGAACCCAAACTAAAAAAAAAAAGAATATCCAGACCGCAATGTGATTGAGGTAAGCATTAAGTGCGCAAAGGGAAGAAGAATTAAACCGCGATGTGATTGAGGCAAGCATTAAGTGCAAAAAATGAAGAAGAATTAAACCGCGATGTGATTGAGGTAAGCATTAAGTGCACGAAGGGAGGAATATCCAAACCGCGATGTGATTTGAGGTAAGCATTACGGGCGCAAAGGGAAGAAGAATTAAACCGCGATGTGATTGAGGTAAGCATTAAGTGCGCAAAGGGAAGAAGAATTTAACCGCGATGTGATTGGGGTAAGCATTAAGTGCGCAAAATGAAGAATTAAACCGCTATGTGATTGAGGTAAGCATCAAGGGCGCAAAGAGAAGAATATCCAGACCGCGACAGTTGATTTAAAAAAAAAAAACGTATTTCTGTCATTTAATTTAAAAAAAAATCATTAAGGGTTGGTTACAGCAAAACGTAGGAAGACCCCAAACTAAAAAAAGAATATCCAGACCGCGATGTGATTGCGGTAAGCATTAAGTGCGCAATGGGAAGAATTAAACCGCGATGTGATTGAGGTAAGCATTAAGTGCGCAAAATGAAGAAGAATTAAACCGCAATGTGATTGAGGTAAGCTTTAGGAGATTTTCAGATAGAATACAACTATGCTATGCAATATGTGCACCTTGCAGTTTTTCAAGAAAAACAACCCTTTACATTTGAAATACCCCCGGAAAACTATATATTCCCTAGAAGTATACACCTCAGGCTTTCTAGGCGTACCAGGCTTGTTGACATGGGTGCAGTTTTCTGGAAGTAATCCCTCAATGTATTCTTTGGTTGCACAGGTTTTCCCTAAAAATGAATAAAAAAGCAGAATCAAAACCACATTTTCCTAAAAAAAACTATATGCAAACAAGAAAAAAACTGAAAATCTGAAAAAGCAACATCCCCCAAACAGAACAATACCCAACATGCATAGGTTATGTCAAGGAAAGAGTTGCCAAACACCCCGAAGTAAAGCATGTGTGTAACGGTAATTTTACTTCAAAATTTCAGCTCTGCAGACAAAGTGCGCACCTTGTGCTTTTTCTACCAAAGCAACCCTTTACATTTGGAATATCCCCCATAAACCATATATTCCCTGAAAGTACACATGTTAAGCTTTCTAAGCGTAGCCAGCTTGTTGTAGTGGGCTCATCTTTCGGGAAGTAATATCTCGAAAAATTCTTAGGTTGCACAGGGTTTCACAAAAAAATGTATAAAAAAGAATAAAAAACACCTTTTCCTAAAATATCAATATGCAAGTAAGAAAAAACAAGCTAAATCTGAAAATGCAAGGTCCCCCGAGCAGAACAATACCCAACATGCATAGGTACCTGTAACCTTTTAATTGCCAGCCTACTTGAGATTTTGTCACCCTCTGCTATTTTTCACTATTTTGCGTGATGTTTAACTGTGATTTTTCAGAAATTTCCAAGAAAATGGCATATTTTCTTTTTGTGGCAGAGTTTAGGCTTTAACATGAAATGTCTTGTTTGTATTTTTTCTACTTTTTTTATATAGATTTTTAAGTAAATAAGTAAAAAAAATAAAAAAAAAATGTTTTTTTTTAAATTGTCTCCATTATTTTAACAAAAACATTTATTTTATTAAAGAAAATGATATTGCATGTGAAAGCCCCATTTCTCCTGATTACAATGATACCGCATATGTATCGGTAGCCCCCCGTTCCTGTCCAGGTGATCCCCTAAACTGAAAAGAGCACTTTATAACATTTACAAATAAAATACAACTACTATCCATATAATAAAGGGTTAAATAAAAAAAATTGGTGTGGGGGACACCATTTCTTGGGGGAATTTTAAGACACACTTTAAAAATAACTTTATTAAAAAATAATACATTTTTTAAATTATTTTTTTGTAATACTTACCTCCCATCCATCCCCGTGTCCCACGCTAATCACTTAGGCTTCTGCTTTCCTGCTGCTGCTGGAAGCCTTTTATACCTACTGGGTTACAAGCAACATAGGGTTAATTAAAAAAAAATGACATAGGGTCCCCCCTTCCGTTAAAACCCTTAAAAATCCCCCCAAAAAATGGCGTGAGGTCCCCCCTACCCAGCATAACCAGCCTGTGACCAGCTATGGGGGCTTGTAGAACAGGGCGCAGGGGCTTTGGGGAGGCAGGTAATTTGGGGGACTCAGGGGTTAATGGTAAGTCACCTGCTAGCCGCAGGTGACTTGCCAGACCCCCGAGCCTTGTGAACTGGTATAGGGGTCACATGGACCCCTTACCAGTTCACAAAGGGTTAAAAGTAAAAAAAAAACACACAGACACACATTTTTTTGAATATTTTTTTTTAATACTTACCTCCCATCCATCCCTGTGTCCCACGCTGATCACTTAGGCTTCTGCTCCCCTGCTGCTGCTGGAAGCCTTTTATACCTACTGGGTTACAGATAACATTAATTAAAAAAAAAATGACATAGGGTCCCCCCTCCCAGGGAGGGGGACCCCATTTTTTGGGGATTTTTAAGGGTTAAAACCCTTAAAAATCCCCCCAAAAAATGGTGTGAGGTCCCCCCTACCCAGCGTAACCAGCCTGTGACCAGCTATGGGGGCTTGTAGAACAGGGCGCAGGGGCCAGCTTTAGTGGCCCCTGGCCCTGCCGGCTACAGGCCGTCATAGCCTATGGCCACAGCTCTTCTGCCCCCCGCTGGGCTTTGGGGAGGCAGGTAATTTGGGGGGCCAGGGGTTAATGGCAAGTCGCCCACTAGCCGCAGGTGACTTGCCAGACCCCCGAGCCTTGTGAACTGGTATAGGGGTCACATGGACCCCTTACCAGTTCACAAAGGGTTAAAAGTAAAAAACACACACACACTTTTTCAAAATAACTTTATTAAAAAAAAAAAAAAATTTCCTTTACTCACCTCCGATCTTTGTCTCCTGTGTCCCGCGGCAATCAGATGCAGGTGATGGCTGGGCAGAGGAGGGGGGAGGCAGGCGATCGGAGGATCGCCTACCTCCCTCCTCCTCTGTCCAGACATCACCAGCATCTGACAGCTGAACTGCCGGGTGCCCCGACGACACCCGGCGGTGACGTCATCGGCCCCCGAGGGGCGGGGCTAGAATTCAAGATGGTGGCCACCATCGGAGGGAGGAGGGCTGTTTTGCCCCCTCCAAAAGACGGAACAGCGGGGGGGGTGATCGGAGCCCCCCCCCTCCGTGAAGAGGAGAGCCGGCAGGAGCCGGCGGGCACAAAGGAAAGTGAATGTCATTTATTTTTTTTATTTTTATTTTTTGTAGGCAATCCCGGCGGCTGCTGAAACGGGGGGGCACCCTATTTTGGGCACTTCCCTGCAGCCGGAGGAGCCCCAATGGGCGATCGGAGCCCCTCTGGATGAAGAGGAGACCCGGCCGGATCGAACAAGGGGTCAGATAAGTGACTTTTTTTTTTTTTACTTTTTATGTTATTAATGGGGAATGTCAGGTACGTAAAATTTACGTGGCTGGCAGTTTACTGCAGGAGAGGCAGCCACGTAAGTTTTACGTGGCTGGCGTTTAAAGGGTTAAGGGCGCAAAGGGAAGAAGAATTAAACCGCGATGTGATTGAGGTAAGCATTAAGGGCGCAAAATGAAGAAGAATTTTATCCATAATGTAATTGAGGTAAGCATTGTAGCAGAAGTGAGTGATCAAAATATGGGAGACGACCACATTAATGAGTTTATTTTGTTGTGCGCAGGCGTAAGGTTGTAAAAATTTCCGTCTGGACTTTTATTTATAGAAAAAGGAATTCAGAATGTAACGGGAAACGTAAATCATTTGTTCGAGGCGACGTTGCAAAAAGGCAAAAAACAGAAACCTACGTTGTTTCCTAAGTAACCTAAACCAAAAACGAAAGTTGGCGTACGAACGGACGAACACTTTACAGGTTTGCGATGCATGCTTAGAATCACTCGCAAGCAGGAAAAAATCCCCAAAAAACAGATTGACACAAAAACAAAATTCATTTTATGTCTCTCTGAATCAACCCTAATGTCAAGTTTGGTCTGGCAGCATTTACTGGGCTCCCTTCATCGGACTGGTGAACAAAAAAAGGGGAAATAAAACAGGTGTAGAAACTACAAAAAACTTGTGTGGAGGTTTATACATTTATAAAATTGTGTACACAGGGCGGTGCAGTTTTGGAAAGAGGTGGAAAAATTGATTTGTGGGAAACTGGATATTTTATTTATGTTGTCCTCAGCACTTTTATGCCTTCCCCATTTGAGTTATTCTAAATCAGTTAAGCACATGATTTTGCGTGTTGTGACGACAGGGAGATGGACTTTGCCAGTGAGTGGAGGTCCTCAAGTTATGACAACGCAACACAGAGTTATTAGGTTGATGCACTATAATTGGGTTATGTGTTATACAATTCTATAGATAATAGAAAAAAAAATGGTGAAATTGTGTATACAATTACAGATCAGCCATACAGTCACGTAATTCCAATCTTGCTGCAAAAATTAGTTGAGTTATGGTAGTAGCATAAAAAGCGGTGAGAATCTATACACCGATTTATAAGAATAAAAAGGCTAGATTGGACTTCGCAAAAAAAAAAAATGGAAAAAGGCCAGAACAGGTTTGGAAGAACATTATTCGTACAGATGAAACCAAGATCAAAGTATGGCGAAGGCGTGGTTCAGCTCATGATCCAAAGCACAGCACATCATCTGTAACATGGTGGAGGCAGTTTGATAGCTTGGGCTGCATGACTGCCAGTGGCACTGGGTCACTAGTGTTTATTGATCATGTGATACAGAACAGAAGCAGCTTGATGATTTCTGAGGTATTCAGATCCATACTGTGTGCTCAAATCCAGCCACATGCAGTCAAACTGATTGATCCGCGTTTCATAATACAGATGGACAATGAGCCAAAACATAAAGCCAAAGCTACCTAGGAGTTTATTAAAGCATTTTATTTAGTTATATAGTTTGTCCAATAAGTTTGAGCCCCTGAAATGAAGGTATTGTGCTTTAAATATCTTTAGTTCCTCACATGCTCATGCAATCTTTAACTGTATCTGAATTGTTTTGTTTAAAATCCATTGTGGTAATATACAGAACCAAAATTCGAAAAATGTTGCCTATGTCCAAATATTCATGGACATAACTGTAGCTAAATAATATTTATGGAGGGAGCAAAGTTGCCTACATCGAGTCATGAAGAAATATTAGTAAAATATAAATTTAGCTGGCATAACCCCCTACCATCCCCATAGGCAGTGTGGCATCACCCCCTCCCATTCCCATAGGCAGTGTGGCATCCCCCCTCCCATTCCCATAGGCAGTGTGGCATCCCCCTCCCATTCCCATAGGCAGTGTGGCATCCCCCCTCCCATTCCCATAGGCAGTGTGGCATCCCCCCTCCCATTCCCATAGGCAGTGTGGCATCCCCCCTCCCATTTCCAAAGGCAGTGTGGAATCCCCCCTTCCAATCCCCATAGGCAGCAAAAGAAAATGAAAAAAGTCAACTCATGTGCCACGGTCCCGCATTGCTGGCCAGGCTGCCACACTGCAGGATGCCAGATGAAGATGGAGGAGAGGTGGGCACTGTCCCCATCCCCGCCGCTGCTGCCTCTTCCTGCATGGGGCATACTCAAACATCCATCTCCATGCAGCGGGTGGGCATGGTGTTTTTTTTTTTCTTCTGGGGTAATCTCCAGTAGAGGGCGAACTTCTACAGAGATGAAAATGCAAAAAATAAAGCCCCTCCCGGTCCATATATACCTGGGACCTCCCACCAATTCCCCAGTTTCTTCTCTGCAGAGAAGGCGCCAAGACAGAAGATGAGGACTTCTTTGCTTACAGGTAAGCCGCCCGGCCTTCTATTATCCCTATTACTGCCAGGAGCCTTCTACATTACCCTGTATTGAGCCTCCCAGCTTAGGCTGCGGGTCCTGGTGAAGGTAGGAGCACCCTATGGGTGCAGCAGGAGCACTGCTCCACCGTGAGGCCTCACTATGGGGTAGGCGGTTTCCAGGTTTCTTGGTGATCCTGGTGTGGGATGCCCCGTCCCGTTAGGCTTAGGGCCGGCTCCTGGCTGGATTCCCCCCTTTCCGGGTCCCTTATTCCCCTCCGGGGGGGGGGATGCCTGGCCTATATTTCGTTTTACTCAGCCTTTGTCACTGTGTGCTGAGTGTTTCACTTGTGTGTGTGTGTGTGTGTGAGTGCTTGATGCTTACTGGCCAACACGGGCTGACTACAGCCTGGGGGAGCTTCTCCCCCTCAGGCTGCGTTTGGGAAGGGGGCGGGGCTACCGTATTTGGCGTGATTTCAGTGAGGAGGGGGACGTGGCCTCGGCAAACGCGCGTTCTGCGCTGACCCGCCCTCCCCCTTCTCTCCTTTCTCAGGCACGAGGCTGCGTGGGGGCCTTCTTCTCTGGCAGGCCGCTTTGCACATCCTCACCAAGGAGGGACTCGCAGCAGGAGTGCCCTCAGGGAAGTCTCTCTGATCCTGCACTGGGCGGAGAGCAATGTTCCTTGCCTTTCGGCAGTCTACATTCCGGGAGTGGAGAATACAGAGGCGGATTCCCTGAGCAGGGGATCCTCTCGCCACGGAGAGTGGTCTCTCAACCCCGAGGTTTTTCTGGATCTTTGCCGCAAGTGGGGGACACCGGAGGTGGATCTCTTTGCCTCGAGGCACAATCACAAACTTCCGGCCTTTGTGTCTCTTTCTCAGGATCCCCTGGCTTTGGCAGTGGATGCCTTGTCACTGGCTTGGAAGGACCTGGGTTTTCTGTACCTGTTTCCACCTGTCTCCATGCTGGGCAAGGTAGTTCGCAAACTGGTTCTAGAAGGGGCACCAGCGATTCTGGTGGCTCCAAGGTGGCCAAGAAGGGTTTGGTACGCAGACGTTGTAAGGATGGCTGTAGACCAGTACCGGCTTGCCTTGCTGCCGGACCTGCTATCTCAGGGTCATCTACTTTACCCCAATTTACGAACACTGGCTTTGACATTTTGGCTGCTGAAACCTTCATCTTGAAAGAGGAAGGTTTGTCTGAGGCTGTCGTTCAGACCCTGATTAGTGCTAGGAAGCGGTCCTCTTCTGGCATTTACTATAGGACTTGGAGGTCCTATATTGATTGGTGTGCGGCTGGGCCCTTGCCTTGCAGGGTTTTTTCTATAGCCAGGATTTTGGAGTTTCTTCAGCATAATCTGGATCTTGGGTTCCAGCTTAGTTCTTTGAAAGGACAGGTCTCTGCTCTGTCGGTTTTCTTCCAGAGGTCTTTTGCTTTACACCTGCTGGTTAAGACCTTTTTCCAAGGGGTGGCGCATGTGCAGCCCGCCAGGAAGGCTGTAGTGCCTGTTTGGATTTGAATTTGGTTCTTTCGGCTCTGCAGGGTCCTCCTTTTGAGCCGCTACAGGATATTGCTATTTCGGTTCTCGCTCAGAAGGTTGCCTTCTTGGTGGCTATTACCTCTGTTCGGCGTGTCTCTGAGTTGGCGGCTCTGTCGATTTCTGCTTTCCACCTCAATCAGGACATTGTTCTCCCTTCCTTGTGTCCTAAGCCTAACAATGACAAGGAGAGGGTTCTGCACAATTTGGATGTTGTTCGCTGTGTGAAGTACTATATGGTGACTACTTCTTCCTTCCGCAAGGCAGACGCCTTTTTCGTGGTGCCCTGCGGGCCCACGAAAGGTTTGGCGCCTGCTAAGTCTACGATTAGCAAATGGATTTGTCAGGCCATTGTTGGGGCCTATTCTGCTAAGGGGAGGACTCCCCCTTTTAGGGTCACTGCGCACTCTACTCGTGCTGTTGGTGCATCCTGGGCTTTTCAGCACCAGGCTTCTGTTGAACAAGTTGGTACATTTTTTACTGTTTCTGGTTCCCACCCATGACGGACACTGCTATTGGATGTCCCAGAAGAACGAAGTGGAGTGTATGGCACACTTAGAATAATACCGTTTTGTGAGTACTCACCTTTAACACGGGTATTATGAGTGTGCCATGCACTCCACTTCGCCCCACCCTTGTTTTTTTCAGGTATTCTGGGGCTTTTATATGGTGAACCATTGGTTTTGATTGTTACGGTTATATTTGTTTCTTCCTGGTCCCTTAACTGCTTTTATACACTGGGGAATTGGTGGGAGGTCCCAGGTATATATGGACCGGAGGGGCTTTCTTTTTTGCATATTCATCTCTGCAGAAGTTCGCCCTCTACTGGAGATTACCCCAGATGTCATAAAGATCGAAGTGGAGTGTATGGCACACTCATAATACCCGTTTTAAAGGTGTGTACTCACAAAACTGTATTTTGTAGGGGTCATTGAGAAAAGCTAACAATTTCATGTATTTTATGTTTTCACCTTGCAAAACCTCTGAAGTTATTCACTTAAAATTGTATTTATTTTTTTGAATGGTGGCGGAGAAGAATGTCTTAAACTTAAATCCTTATATTCAACACCATTCACATAAAAGCTCAAACTGTCGTAGGACTGGTAATGGAGGGCATGGGTCAGGAAACCATCAAGAATTACATTATTGTTTATTGTGTCAGGAAAAAGCTGAAAATCCATTAGTTGGTAAGCAATATGGCTTAGTAAAAGACAAGCTAAAATTAAAAAGTACAGGGTTCAAGATGCCATGTGACATTTGCTTTACAAATTTTCAATTTGCACTAAGCCATTTCAACTGTCACTTAAACATGAACTGATGTAGAGTTTTCACAAATTATTAAGAAACTATAATTGGTAGGGGAAATAAATATAATAGTTTTTTTATGAATGTTTTATGCACTGACTGGTTCAAGGACATATGTTTGGCAATTTGCAAGTGTATACATTAAAGTGGACCTATAGCCTCCCTGCTGCCCCTAGCCTGACAGTTAGTGATGGACCCTCAAGTCCAGGCCAAGTTTTTAAGAAAAGACCTTTCGTGAAAGAAAGAGGAGGCATTGGATTTTGTATAGTGTACTGGGTCTTCCTGTCCTTGTATTGGGTGGACCTGGTCTGGACTAGGTGAATATATTAGGAGTGGGTGGGGGCATTATTGTTATTATTGTTGTTATTATTATAGTTACCAAGCACAAGCCTGTCCCATATACTGGTAGATATGTTTTAAGCGGTTAATATCTGCCATTATAAAATAATAACAGAGCGGAGTCATTTTTGGATTGGAGTAGATACACTGACAATTATTCATATACTTAGTTGGGAATGTCTAAACAGAAAGGAGGTCAGGTAATGGGAAAGGCTGATGCTTCTAGAAGTTTGCATCCTGTCACAGCTGGAAGATTTGTGCTATAGTCCAGTAAACTCTGATTTTATACATTCTGGTTTGTGATACTCAGGGCATAGTTTACATTGCTTACTCTTCTCTACAGATTTAAGTGCTATCGTGTCTGAAAAAAGAACCTAACATGTCATTGGACAAAAGTTAGTAAGACCAGTGCATGCATGGCCCAAGGTTCTGTCTCCAGGGCCAGTTTGACACCCCATTTTACAGCTGTGGAAAATGGTGCTAGAATACTTTTTTGTTATACATACATAATAAAGACCAGAAGCTGTGGATTTTTCTGTTGGTGTTAGCAATTTAGATATATCACCTTTGTCTAGTGTCCTGTGTTTTCGTCTGTCTAGATAGGACTGACTTTGACTACTGTGAAAGGGAGGTTCCCTGCCTTGTCTATTTTAGTCTGTTTTAGAAACCACTGAAGGAACATTCCATTGATCAAGATCAAGTTCTTAGTCTTGGCTCTGCAGTGATGTTCCTCTTGAGACAATGGAAGAGGCTTTTTTTAACCCCATTGACCTAAAAGATTTAGCCTTAACAGCCATAACCTAGTTTGAAAGGATTTTAGATGTTTCCTTCACAGGTCGTTTCTTTAATCTTTTATTATTGGCGAAGGCATTCATTAATGCAATATGTTTCTTGGTCATAAGTTTAATTTGGCAGAAGTTCTATTGATTCATAAGAGAAAAACAGCAGCACAAGCAGTTGATAAATTCAACTGATTTTGCTCATGGCAATGGTATAAAGGAGTGGAAACTTCATTCTGAGCCACATATTTTTCTAAGAGAACATTTGGTTTCTTTTAGACCTTTCATCAATAAGCAATGGCGAACAAGGTGTACAAGGGGGCTACACAGTCAACCTTGCATACCTTGTTTTTCAAACTGGACTTGAGGATGTTGCTTGACTCTGTTTTTGTCTTCAATATATACAGGCTAGTATGTGTCTTTGCAGTTTAGGTTACAGTTGTGGTTACTGTACTTGTACTTGCTTTTTTTCCCTGCCCATATTCTAGGTCTAATGTCTTGGGAGACATTAGAATCCTGCATCCCCCAATGGATTGAAGAAAAAAAAGATTTTTGTAACTTACTTTCAATCATTTATGTGTGTGTATGTGATTTCTTACTAGTCGACCAAAGGCTTTATTACACTCTTTTTAGGTGAATTTTTTCTCATCACTGCTTTTTCACATCTTATAAGCATAACTGGTTAGTTCCACTGGGTATCCAGGGCAATTTCTTAGTGAGCACTGGCATAACTCTTTGGCCCAAAAAGAATTACTAAAAAAAGATGGTATTGTAAGTTACCAAAAACTTTGCAGTCATTTGACAACACATACGTTATATAACATACACTTAACCTTTAATCCTGCTATATACGAAGAAGATGTATTTTTCTATTACATTAATCCACCACTTTTCTGCTTAAAAAGACAGTAAAGGCAAAAAATTTTAAAAATTGATGCTCACCTTTTCTCCCCCACAGTGGGTTTCTCCTGGTCTGGTGCTTGAAAACATTGAAGTTCGGGCCATTCCATGTCCTCAAGCATTTTCACTGCCTCCCATGCCAGTTGCAATGACTGTGGGCAGTAACCGACAATAGTGAGGTGGCAGATCTGTGACTAACAACTATTGTTGTTCGTGCACCTAAGTTATTTAGGGCTGCACATTACAGGACTCGTTCTGAGAAACAGGGATGTTTCTTAATAGACTACAAATAGAAGTACACCTACTACTATGATTGTGATGCAAAAAGTAACAATACATTTATTTATGTACAATTCATCTATTAAATTGAGGTTCACATGAAGGTGTAACATATATAGGGTATGGGGAACACAATTACTAATGACACACAGGGATAATAGCTATATACAATATATACAAAAGTAGATTTGAAAAGCGGTCCGAATACTGTGCAAGGTTTGCTGGTTATGGTAGTTCATCAAAATGGGCTAGTATTCAGAAAATCCCACAGGTAATTGGTGGGTAGAATCAGTGTATCCATTGATTATAGGAGTGAGTCTTTCAAAAGTTCAATAAAGTTTTTTTAGATACCTGGCAATTGTGCATAGAGGCACTTATGGTGAAGCTGCTATTAAGAAGTCCACGCAGGGTTACGCTGAGTAATGCTGAGATGCAGGCTGAGACATAGTGCTGTATTCTTTTTGCTGACACGTGTTTCGGTATTCCTTCCTCAGAGCAGTGTTACAAAGAAGCAAAATGTAGCGTGGAAGAGCGGTGCCTACCTTCAGCTGGTCTGACAGCTGATTAAGTGCGCTCCTAGAGCGCGCGAATCCCCCCCGGGCCGGGCCGTGTGACGCAGCCATTTTGCTTCTCTGTAACACTGCTCTGAGGAAGGAATACCGAAACACGTGTCAGCAAAAGGAATACAGCACCATGTTGTCAGGTCCCGTGGGACGCCCACCTTCCAATAAGTCTGCAACCCCCAATCTCCGCTGCTTTCTTCACCTATAGCCAAGCCCCCGTTTGCCGGGACGCAGGACACGCCTCACCGGACACGGTTGCCCCAAGGACTTGTTAGCACAAAGGATGCAGACTTATGCAGGGGAATGCAAACGAACCAGGAACGAGACTGAGTAGAGTCAATCGGGCAGAGGTCATACACAGGAGATCAATCCAAGGAAGCACGGTACAGGAGGGTTGAGATAGAAGAATAATCAGGACTAGCCAAAGGTCACACCGGGGAATCAGAGATACGCAGTACAGAGGATCGTGGTCAAAAACAGGCAAGGTCGGTCCAGGCAGCAATCAGGGATGATCATACACGGCAAGATTCGTAAGGGAAACAGAGATCAAAATCACACCCAGCAGCACGCTATCATGGGCAAGGATCAACTGCAGAGGGAACACCTTTATAGGAATGATGGAGCAGGGAGAGGGACATGATTGGTGCAACCAGGAACCTTGAGGCTGATTGCCCCATTCAAACTTAATGACCTTGGGCTCATTGGCCCAGAACGAATTACCTCCGGCGGGCGCACTGTGTATAGCGCCGCCGGAGAGCATAAATGGAGGAGACTCTCTCGCACGCGCGTGCATGATGCTGCGCGCCGGGAGCCCGCCGAGATGGCAGTGGCGCGGCCACTCCCGCCGCCGCAGGAGAGGAAGCCGCCCGAGCAGCCGCTCGCGACGGAAACAGCCGAGCGGCTGCTCGCGGCGGAAATGGCCGAGCGGCGGCCGGGAACAGCAGACGCCGAGCCGCCGCCTGCAGGAGACGCCGCCCAGCCCGCACGCCGGCCGACCGAGAGCAGCCGGCGTGGGACCGGAGGACAGGTGAGTGCGAGGTGGTCCCCGTGACACTACCCCCCCTTCACGAGGGGCCTCTGGACCCTTACCTGGTTTATCCGGATTCTCACGATGGAATCTATTAACTAAGGTTCTGGCATGGACATCCTTAGCCGGTACCCAACACCTCTCCTCAGGACCAAAACCCTTCCAATCAATTAAATACTGTAATGAATTTTGAACTACCCGAGCATCGAGTATTCTATTAATTTCATATTCAGGCTCATCTCCCACTATGACCGGAGGAGGAGATGACACCTGAATATTTTTGGCAGATTTTAACAAAGAAACATGAAAGGTCGACGGAATCTTCATGGACAAAGGTAACTTGACTTTAAAGGTAACATTGCTCAGTTTGTTAGTAATGGGAAAAGGACCGATGTACTTAGGGCCTAACTTTGACGAGGGTTGTCTAAGGGCAATATTTTTTGTAGACACCCAGACCCAGTCTCCCACCTGAAATGGTGGTTCCCGCGACCTATGTCGGTCCGCAAAAACTTTATAACTTCTGGAGGCTTTCTTAAGGTTCGTCTGTATCTCAGACCACACCTTAGTCCTTTCCCGTAGCCATTCCTCCAAGGCCGGCAAGTTGGAGGAAGGACCAGAGAAGGATGACGCCTTAGGATTCCTACCATAGTTACAGAAAAACGGCGAAAACTTAGTCGACTCGCTAGGCGCATTGTTAAAGGCGAATTCTGCAAATTCGATAAATTCCGCCCACTGCTCTTGACGGTCAGACACAAAACAGCGTAAGTATTGTTCTAAGCTCTGATTCACCCGTTCGGTCTGTCCGTTAGACTGGGGGAGATAAGCTGTAGAAAGAGAAACTTTAATACCTAAGCGATTACAGAAAGCTTTCCAGAAACGGGATACAAACTGAACCCCCCGATCTGAAACAATATTTTGTGGTAAACCATGGAGGCGAAAAACATGCTTAATGAATAGTTGTACTAAGTCTGGCGCCGACGGAAGTTTTATTAACGGGATAAAGTGTGCCATTTTACTGAAGCGGTCCACCACTACCCAAATTACAGTATTCCCCTGCGACGGAGGTAGATCTACAACAAAATCCATGGATATGTGAGACCATGGCTCACTGGGAATTTCTAGAGGAACTAATAATCCCGCTGGAGACCCATGGGTAGTTTTACTCCGGGCACATACAGGACATGCTTCGACAAAGGCGGTTATATCACGTCTGATGGTGGGCCACCAGATATGGCGTTTGGCGATGGCCAAGGTTTTCCGGATACCTAAGTGACCGGCGGACTTGGCATCATGTAGTTCCTGTAAAACGGCAAGACGTAAGTGAGGTGGAACAAATAAACATTCAGAGGGTTTACCAGGAGGAGAATCAACCTGGAATGGCGTCAACGAGTTAGACAAGTCAGGGAGAAGAGCACCCACAACACAACCTAAGGGCAGAATCGATTCAGCAGGACCAACTTGGTCCTTACAATCCCCGAAGTTCCGAGATAGGGCGTCTGCTTTGGTATTCTTCTTCCCTGGTTTATAGGTAATAATGAAATTGAAACGAGAGAAGAAGAGTGCCCAGCGAGCCTGACGGAAGTTGAGCCTTTTGGCGGACTCTAAATATTCTAGATTTTTGTGATCAGTATATACAGTAATGGGGTGTAGGGAGCCTTCTAGCCAGTGACGCCATTCTTCAAAAGCCAGTTTAATACCCAATAGTTCCCTATTCCCAACATCATAATTGCGTTCGGCAGGAGAAAACTTACGGGAGAAGAACGCACAAGGATGCAGTCTTTCTGGATTGCCCGAATATTGGGAGAGAACTGCTCCTACCCCTAGTTCAGAGGCATCAACCTCTAACAGAAATGGGTGCTTAGTATCGGGATGTATCAAAACTGGAGCTGAAGTAAAGGTTTCTTTCAGTAGTTGGAAGGCGTTTATTGCTGAGGGAGGCCACTCCTCAACAAAAGCGCCCTTCCGAGTAAAATCAGTTAAGGGACTCACAATAGAAGCGAACCCCCTTATAAATTGTCTGTAAAAATTCGCAAACCCTAAAAATCTCTGGAGCGCCTTAAGGGTTCTAGGTTGCTCCCACTCCATTATTGCGGAAACCTTGGAGGGATCCATAACCAACCCACGCTTGGAGATTATATATCCCAGAAACGGAATTTCAGACACCTCAGACACACATTTGGAGATTTTTGCATACAGACGATTCTCCCGTAACCTCTGCAACACCGCTTTGACATGCTGACGGTGTTCCGACAGGGAACGGGAAAAAATAAGTATGTCATCCAAATAGACCACCAGAAACCGACCCAGGAAATCGCGAAATATGTCGTTCACAAAATCTTGGAACACTGCAGGGGCATTACATAAGCCGAAAGGCATCACCAAGTATTCATAGTGCCCATCTTTTACATTGAAGGCTGTCTTCCATTCATCTCCCTGGCGTATGCGAATTAGGTTATAAGCCCCTCTAAGGTCAAGTTTGGAGAAGATCTGAGCCCCCGAAACCTGATTGAAAAGGTCATTGATTAAAGGTAGCGGATACCTATTCTTAACGGTAACTTTAACCCTCGATAGTCTATACAGGGGCGTAACCCGCCGTCCTTCTTCTCAACGAAGAAGAAACCTGCACCAGCAGGTGAGGTGGAAGGACGGATAAATCCCTTCTTGAGGTTCTCTGAAATATAATCTTTCATGGCCAGCTCTTCTGACCGTGTGAGATTATATATTTTCCCTCTAGGGGGCATTGTCCCTGGGAGTAAATCGATAGGACAGTCGTAGGTCCTATGTGGGGGAAGAATTTCAGCGGATTTTTCAGAGAACACATCTGCCCAATCTGCATAGGCTGGTGGTAACCCATCAAGGATGATCGGTGAGGATCTAAGGGATATGGAGAAGCAATGATCATAACAGAAAGGGCTCCATTTAACAAGGTCCCCAGATTTCCAATCTATCACAGGATTATGGGTCTTTAACCAAGGAAACCCTAATACAATAGGGGAAACGGGACTCTCAATAATAAAAAATTCTAATTCTTCGGAATGAGCAGAGCCCACAATTAAATTCACCAAGGGAGTCTTATAGGAGACCAACCCTCCCTCAATGGGCTTATTATTGACCTCCAGGACCCGAAGGGAATTTTCTAATGAAATTAAAGGTATATCAAGAGTGGAGGCAAGTGACCTATCCAGGAAATTGCCAGCCGCTCCACTGTCTATGAAAGCGGAGCCAATTGTCTTGGATGGACCCCAAGAGATCATAACGGGTAGGAGTAACCGATTAACAAGAGGGAATGATACCTGACCGCCTAGATGAAGTCCCTCAGCAGGATCTAGGCGCTGCAGTTTCCCGCCACTGGAGCCTTGTTTGGGCAGCTCTTGGCAAAGTGGCCCGGATTTCCGCAATAGAGACAGAGGCCTTGAGTTCTACGTCGAACCTTCTCAGCCTGAGAAAGACGGGTCACTCCAAGTTGCATAGGTTCTTCAGGTGTCGAAGAAGAAGAAGCGACTGCACCCCTAGGACTTGACTCTTGGCGTGAGGGTCCCAAAGGTTGATCCTTGCCTTTCTCCTGGCGTCTTTCCCTGAGACGTCTATCCACTCTAATGGCCAGCTGCATATACTCATCCAGGCTCTTGGGTAGTGGATAATTAACTAGAACATCTTTTATGTTCTCAGAGAGTCCAATTCTAAATTGGCTGCACAAAGCTGGGTCATTCCACTTGGAATCAATAGCCCATCGCCGGAATTCTGCGCTGTACTCCTCCGCAGAGCGTTTTGCCTGTCTAAGGTTCCGTAACTTGGAATCAGCAGTTGAAGCCCGATCAGGATCAGCATATAAAAGCTCCATGGCAGAAAAGAAGGAGGAGACCAATTGTAGGGCCTCATCAGAGGGTGTTAATCCAAATGCCCAGGTCTGAGGATCACCCTGAAGAAGTGAGATGACAAGGCCAACTCCTTGAGACTCTGATCCAGTTGAGTGGGGCCGTAGACAGAAGTAAAGCTCGCAAGAGTTCTTAAAGTTAGAGAACTTCGTCCGATCCCCGAGGAATTTCTCTGGAAGAGGAATCTTTGGCTCAATTGAAGGCCCAGGGTCCAATGGCGCAGGTATTAGGCGACTTTCTTGAGTAGCCACACGCTGGGCCAGCTGGTTGATGGCGGTGGCCATAGCTTGCACCTGCTGCATTAATTCTTCCATCTAGGATAATTTTTCTGGCCCGTGATAATGTCAGGTCCCGTGGGACGCCCACCTTCCAATAAGTCTGCAACCCCCAATCTCCGCTGCTTTCTTTGCCTATAGCCAAGCCCCCGTTTTCCGGGACGCAGGACACGCCTCACCGGACACGGTTGCCCCCAGGACTTGTTAGCACAAAGGATGCAGACTTATGCAGGGGAAGGCAAACGAACCAGGAACGAGACTGGGTAGAGTCAATCGGGCAGAGGTCATACACAGGAGATCAATCCAAGGAAGCACGGTACAGGAGGGTTGAGATAGAAGAATAATCAGGACTAGCCAAAGGTCACACCGGGGAATCAGAGATACGCAGTACAGAGGAGCAGGCAGGAATCGTGGTCAAAAACAGGCAAGGTCGGTCCAGGCAGCAATCAGGGATGGTCATACACGGCAAGATTCGTAAGGGAAACAGAGATCAAAATCACACCCAGCAGCACACTATCACGGGCAAGGATCAACTGCAGAGGGAACACCTTTATAGGAATGATGGAGCAGGGAGAGGGACATGATTGGTGCAACCAGGAACCCTGAGGCTGATTGCCCCATTCAAACTTAATGACCTTGGGCTCATTGGCCCAGAACTAATTACCTCCGGCGGGCGCACTGTGTACAGCGCCGCCGGAGAGCATAAATGGAGGAGACTCTCGCGCGCGCGTGCATGATGCTGCGCGCCGGGAGCGCGCCGAGATGGCAGTGGCGCGGCCACTCCCGACGCCACCGGAGAGGAAGCCGCCCGAGCAGCCGCTCGCGACGGAAACAGCCGAGCGGCTGCTCGCGGCGGAAATAGCCGAGCGGCGGCCGGGAACAGCAGACGCCGAGCCGCCGCCTGCCGGAGACGCCGCCCAGCCCGCACGCCGGCGTGGGACCGGAGGACGGGTGAGTGCGAGGTGGTCCCCGTGACACATGTCTCAGCCTGCATCTCAGCATTACTCAACGTAACCGTGCGTGGACTTCTTAATAGCAGCTTCACCATAAGTGCCTCTATGCACAATTGCCAGGTATCTAAAAAAACTTTATTGAACTTTTGAAAGACTCACTACTATAATCAATGGATACACTGATTCTACCCACCAATTACCTGCGGGATTTTCTGAATACTAGCCCATTTTGATGAACTGCCATAACCATTCGGACTGCTTTTCAAATCTACTTTTGTATATATTGTATATAGCTATTTTCCCTGTGTGTCATTAGTAATTGTGTTCCCCATACCCTATATATGTTATACCTTCATGTGGACCTCAATTTAATAGATGAATTGTACATAAATAAATTTATAGTTACTTTTTTGCATCACAATTATAGTAGTGGGTGTGCTTCTATTTGTAGTCTATTAAGGTATGACAGGGGTGCTTTACCCCTTATTATATGAATGCACCCATCTGACAACTTTTAACCATATGTATTCCCTTCTGAGTGTGCTTACCAATTCAATATAATTAAACAGGGATGTTTCAGAATGCTGGGCACAGAGGAAGCTACTGCAGGGGTAAATTGTATCTTATTCTAAGCAGACAGCACGTCCTGCTCCAGACGTAGTCCTTACATGTGGGTATACCTCTGCCTTCAGCGCCGTGCACTGCAGAACATGAAGAAAACAAGCTCCTCCCAGCCCTACATATACCGGAGGACTTCCCACAAATACCCAGTTTTCTCTGCAGTGCTTCAACTGCGAAGACATGAAGTATCATGCTTTCGCAGGCGAGCGGGGCTTTATAGCCCAAGGCCCTGCGGGACTATTTCCCCCCGTCCTCGTTGTGAACTAATGCCTCCCAGCCTGGGCTGCGTTGGGTCGGGTGAAGGTAGGCAGCACCTAGTGTGCTTATGGAGCTAGACTCCACCGCAATCCCCCTCCATAGGGTAGGCGGTTAAGGCGTATGGTGAGCCTTCTATTGGATGCTCCTCCCGCACTAGTGCCCCTCGCCCGGTATAGCGGTGAACTCAGTATATTGGATCACCTTCCTCCCTAGATTTCCCCGTTAGTGGGGGAAAAAAAGAGGGGGGGGGGTCGTGTGTACGACGGCTAATCCTTGCCCTAATCACACTAGTCAACCATTGTCTTTTCCTACTGCGCTTTCATGTATTACTCGGCGAGTGCTTCAGTTTTACTCAGTTGACGCTTGGCGTTCTATCACTGTACTTACCCTGTCAGATCTCTATGAGGTGATGTCTCCCTGACAATATCTGTCGCTTCTGATTGGCTGCGCACCTTCCAGCTTCGCGCTCTCCGGAGGGGGGGCGTGGTTCGGTTTGGCGCGCTCCGCGTCATCGTCCGCTCTGGCCCGCCCTTCGAGGTTCGCTTGGGCGCCATTTCCTTCCCACATGCACGTGGTGAAGACGGTCCTCCCCTCGCTGTTCTGTAAGTGCCCTCATGGGCGATCCCTTTCCTAGCTTTGACTTCTTCACGCTTGGCTCTGACATCCCTGTTCCCCTTGTGTCTTTCAGACCGCGGACTTTGGTGGCTTCTCCCGGCCCGACGTAGAGTCCGGTCCAGAACCTTTTAACAAATCACTCCCACTTCCCAGCGGGTGTTTGGGGCATCCAGGGTTGCTTTACAGCGTCAATCCCTATTGGCATATTGAATATAATAATCACCATATGGAGGCATCTCAGGAAATCGTGAACGGGGTTCCTTCGGGACAAGCCCTCTCCGGAGGGGGGGCGTGGTTTGGTTTGGCGCGCTCCGCGTCATCGTCCGCTCTGGCCCGCCCTTCGAGGTTCGCTTGGGCGCCATTTCCTTCTCACATGCACGTGGTGAAGACGGTCCTCCCCTCGCTGTTCTGTAAGTGCCCTCATGGGCGATCCCTTTCCTAGCTTTGACTTCTTCACGCTTGGCTTTGACATCCCTGTTCCCCTTGTGTCTATTAGACCGCGGACTTCGGTGGCTTCTCCCGGCCCGACGTAGAGTCCGGTCCAGAACCTTTTAACAAATCACTCCCACTTCCCAGCGGGTGTTTGGGGCATCCAGGGTTGCTTTACAGCGTCAATCCCTACTGGCATATTGAATATAATAATCACCATATGGAGGCATCTCAGGAAATCATGAACGGGGTTCCTTCGGGACAAGCCCGTCTGTGTGTAGCTTGTGGGGTCACACCTAGCAGTGGTGACAATGCACGGGTCTGCGTCCCTTGTGCCCAGCAGGTGCTAGCTGGCCTACCCACCTCTTCGGAGGCTGGGCCCGCGCCTCGCCTTGTTTCTCTTACTCCCCCAAGCCTGAGTCTAACCCCCAATACTAGCGGGGACTCTCATGCTGACTTTGCCGCTAGACTGCCGCTTCCTGTAGAATCTGATAAGTTACATTTGTCTTATGCACACTCCCCCTCAGAGGAAGGGGAACTGTTTTCTGACTCGGGGTCCTACGACGATGAGTCCAGGAGTCAGGATGAATCTGGTTCTGATCTTTGGTCCCAGGATGACGTTGATAGATTGCTGGCCCAGATCTTTGATGTGTTATCCCTCTCTCCCCCGCCTGCGGCTCCTCGGCAAAGAGGTGACCTGTTCCATACCACTAAGGTGCGGTTGGAATTTCCTGAACAAACTCATTTTAATAATCTAGTCTTAAAGGAGTGGGAACATCCCAGCAAACTCCAGGGGGTTCCTAAGACTGTGGATAAGAAGTATCCATTCCCTGCTGACCTGATCAAGTGTTGGACTTCGCCGCCCGAAGTCGATGCCCCGATCCTGGGTCTGTCCAATACCTCTAATATGCACTCCCCTGACACTACTGCGCTGCGGGATCTGGAGGATCGGCGGGTTGATCAATTGGCATGTCATGCCTTTGCATTTGGGGGAGCCTCGCTCCGCCCGGTTTGCGCCTTAGCCATCACGGCGGTGGCGCTCAGGACTGTGGTTAAGACTGCTCTTGAAGGGGCGGATGACTTGCCATCCGATGCCGCCAATGCTTTGGTTACCTGTGAGACTTTTATCAATTATATCCTGTCTGCATCGGGCGATGCTATCAAGCTGAGTGCTAGATTCTCTGCTCTGGTGGTAACCATACGCCGTGCGGTCTGGTTACGCCAGTGGGCAGCTGACAATGTCGCCAAGAAGGCTCTTACGGGGCTTCCTTTCAAAGGGCTGCGCCTGTTTGGAGAAAGGTTAGATATCTTTGCTAAAGGTGGCAAGCTGCCCCAGCGCAAGCGTCAGGTTCGGCCCTTTCGTGGCCCAAGCTCCCACTCAACCCCCTACCTTGGGGCTAAACAGGGAAGAGGGGTGTCCTTCGCCGGTGCTCGCACAGATTCCTGGAACAAGAACAGAGGACGCCGCCCCAGCTCTTCCTGGGGGCCAAAGCCCCTCCCAAGACCCCCCAGGCATGAAGGGGCACCCTCGCCCGTCAGGGTGGGGGGACGTCTACAGCATTTTCAGCATGTCTGGAGACGCTACGTCCCAGACCGGTGGATTCAGGAGGTAGTGTCCTCCGGTTACAAGATAGTTTGCTGTACTGCCCCCTACCAGGTTCGTCGGGTCCCGAATCCCACAAGATCCTGCCTCAGCTCAAGTCTTGACGCTAGCGGTGCAGGACCTTCTAGATCTCGGGGTCATTTGCAAGGTCCCCTTAAAAGACAGGGGCGTGGGGTTTTATTCCAACCTGTTCACGGTGCCCAAAAAGGACGGGTCAGTCAGACCCATTCTGGACTTAAAAATCTTAAACAGATTTGTCAGAAACAGGCATTTTCGTATGGAAACTCTGCGCTCGGCCATTGCCTCGCTGCGCCCGGGGGACTTCATGACATCTGTGGACACCAAGGACGCTTACCTGCACGTTTCAGTGTTCCCAGGGCATCAAAGGTTTCTCAGATTTGCGCTGCTGGATCAGCATTACCAGTTTGTGGCTCTGCCATTCGGACTTACGTCAGCCCCCAGGGTATTCACCAAGGTGCTGGCAGGAGTAATGTCACTGTTGAGACTAAAAGGCATACGAGTGTTGCCCTACCTGGACGATATACTCATCTCATCCCAGTCTCTGCAGCAGGCAGAGCTGGAGTCCTTCGGCTGGGTGATCAATTGCCCAAAGTCCTCTCTGTCCCCCTCCTCAGTGACACCGTTTCTGGGGATGATTCTGGATTCAGTTCAGTCAAGGATATTCCTTCCTCCACAGAAGGTGGAAGCTCTGACAACGCAGGTGAGGTCCCTGCTCTCGAGCCCTCATCCCTCTATCAGGCAGGGAATGCAGTTGGTGGGCTCGATGGTGACAAGCTTTGATGCGGTGCCCTTTGCCCAATTCCATTTGAGGACTCTGCAGCTTCACCTTCTGTCAGTTTGGAACAAGGACCCAGCGTCCTTGGACGAGATCTGGGTGCTTCCCCCCTCAGTCAGACAATCCCTGGCGCGGTGGCTGGACCACGGGAACTTGACAAGGGGCAGATCCTTCCTGGCTCCCTCCTGGGAGACGGTCACAACGGATGCCAATCTCTCGGGCTGGGGGGGATTCTGGAAGTCCCTGCGTTTCCAGGGGAGGTGGGGCCCTCAGGAGGCCCATCTACCCATCAATGTCCTGGAACTCAGGGCGGTCAGGTTGGTGCTGGAACAATTGACACAGCACCTGAAGGGTCTGGCGATTCAGGTACGCTCAGACAACAGGACGGCGGTGGCCTACATCAATCATCAGGGAGGAACCCGGAGCAAGGGTGCTCTCCAGGAGGTGTCTCTGATTCTAACATGGGCAGAGACCAATGTTCAATGCATCTCAGCTGTTTACATTTCGGGGGCGGAAAATCTGCTACCAGATGCCCTCAGCAGGGGGTCGTCCCATCAGGGGGAGTGGTCCCTCTCCAACTCGGTATTTCAGTCCCTGTGTCACCGTTGGGGTGTCCCAGACGTGGATCTGTTTGCGTCCCGTCACAATCACAAGCTACCGAGCTTTGTATCTCTGTCTCAGGATCCTCTGGCTCTGGCCACGGATGCCCTATCAATGTCTTGGAAGGAGTTTTGGCTCCTGTATGCGTTTCCACCACTTCCCCTTCTGGGCAGAGTGCTACGCAAGATCGCTCTGGAAGGGGTACCCACTATTCTGGTGGCCAAGAAGAGTGTGGTTCGCAGACGTGGTTCAAATGGCAGTAGATCAGTACAATCTGCCAAGGATTCCAGACCTCCTAACTCAGGGGTCTCTACGCCATCCCAATTTACTAACTCTGGCTTTGACGGCTTGGCTAATGAGACCACCATTTTAAAGGAAAAGGGTTTGTCCGCTTCTGTAGTGGCTACCATGGTCCAAGCCAGGAAGAAGACCTCTTCTGCTATATATTATAGGGTATGGCGTGCCTACATTGACTGGTGTGAATCCAGGTCTCTTCCCTGCCGGGAATTCTTAGTCTCCAGGGTGCTGGAGTTTTTACAACATGGTCTAGACTTAGGTCTGAAGCTTAGTACCTTGAAGGGCCAGGTTTCGGCCCTGTCTATCTTCTTTCAGAAGACCTTTGCCCAGCACTCTCTTATCAAGACTTTCTTTCAGGGGGTCACTCATGTGCGCCCCCCTCGGAAACCTATGGTTCCTGTTTGGGATCTGAATTTGGTTTTGTCGGCCCTGCAGGGTCCTCCTTTTGAGCCTATTCATGAAGCAGCTCTTGCTGTTCTCATGCTCAAGGTGGTCTTTCTGGTAGCCATTACCTCGGTTAGACGTGTGTCTGAGTTAGCTGCCTTGTCTATTCTGCCTCCCTACTTTGAGAGACACCGGGATAAGGTGGTGTTTCGCTTCAAACCAGACTTTCTGCCTAAGGTTGTGTCTGCGTTTCATTTGAATCAAGATATTGTACTTCCGTCCTTGTGCCCTAATCCTAGTAACCCTAAGGAGAGGGTTTTGCATTCCTTGGATGTGGTTAGGTGTGTCAAGTCTTACCTGGTTACCACTCAGGCAGACGGATGCTCAGGAAGACGGATGCTCTCTTCGTTGTGCCTCACGGGCCTAGGAAAGGTTTGGCTCCCGCCAAGTCTACCATCAGTAAATGGATTCGTCAGGCTGTGGTTCAAGCCTATACTACTAAGGGGAAGACTCCCCCCTTTCGTCTTACTGCTCATTCTACTAGAGCTGTCGGGGCTTCTTGGGCTTTTCAGTACCAGGCCTCTGTGGAGCAAGTTTGCAAGGCCGCTACTTGGTCTTCGGTTCACACCTTTACAAAGTTTTACAAGGTTGATGTTAAGGACTCAGCTGACGCTGCGTTTGGCCGCAAGGTGTTGCAGGCTGTAGTAGTTTAAACGGCTTGCTGTTGCCTTCTGTTGGGGATCCCACCCTTCTTTACAGACACTGCTATTGGATGTCCCACATGTAAGGACTACGTCTGGAGCAGGACGTGCTGTCTGCTTAGAATAATACAACTCTGTGAAGTACTCACCTGTAGAGTTGGTATTATATGCAGACAGCACGTCCTGCTCCACTCCACCCTGGTTTCATTTTGTTCTGGATCCCCTGTTTGGCGATTGTTATACTTGATATTTTGTTTTGCCAGTTTTGGGTGGTGGTTTCTCCTGGCCTCTCTTTCTCACTGCTTTTCAATGCTGGGGATTTGTGGGAGGTCCTCCGGTATATGTAGGGCCGGGAGGAGCTTGTTTTCTTCATGTTCTGCAGTGCACGGCGCTGAAGGCGGAGGTATACTACGTCTGGAGCAGGACGTGCTGTCTGCATATAATACCAACTCTACAGGTGAGTACTTCACAGAGTTGTATTTTTTGGCTTTGCTTTTCTACATTGACCATGTTTAGACAGTATCCTAAATCTATAATTGTACTTCGTATCGTAGCCTAGGCCACTGCTTCTTATATTTCCCAACAAGATCAATCTATGAAACAAAAAACACAATATTTGTAAAAAAAAAAAAAAAAAGGAAATTGTACATACATGTTTTTATTATCACAATTCTATTTAGTTCTCATATTTTTACCATGTAAAATAACTAATTGAATTTTTTCCCTATATCCAGTCCAGGTCGTTCCAGTGATGACATGTGGGTATTCCGCCCCCAGGGGGCACTCGATTGCAAAATCAAAAGATGTAGCCCTCCCGGCTCTATTTCCACTGATCCCTTCTGACCCACTCCTGCCTCCCAGCCTCGGGCTGCTATGGGATCGTGACGGTAGGGTGAACGCCTGGGTTAATTGGCATTCGGCAGAGCTTGGCTCTGGGCCACAGACCCTATACTAAAGGGTAGCCGGCCACAGGCTTATGGTGAGCCCAGGGGGGGAACCACTATAGTCAGTCTTGTAATGTACCCTCCCTGCCCACAAGCCTTATTGGTGTCTGGCATTTGTGTTGTTTTTTACTTGTGTTTCACTATTTGCTCCACGCTGGCTCAGCTGGGCCTTTGGAGCGTGAGCATACTCACCTCCCTCGCTCCCTCGTCTCTGCCTGCCTGAGGGGTCGCCGTACCCCACGGGCCTCGGCTTTGCAGCTGTTGTGGCCGTGTAGGCCATGCAGCATGAGGGCTGAATGGTGGGCAGACGCGTCTTCTCGCGTTCTGCGTCACCACGGCGCCGCCCGCCCCTCGAGGAGCGCTTTATAGAAGGCTCTGCCCCTTGTGCTCTGCTGGCTCGGTTGCTGCTGCTGCGTGGGGCCTGCTGTCGCTGGCTGCCTAGTGCGTCCCATCTACTGCTGCTGCTGGGGAATCATTCCGCCTTCGGAGGCTGCTCTGTCCCTCTGTCGGTGTTGTGAGTTCCTCTTTATTCTAAGTATACAGCACGTCCTGCTCCAGAGATAATTCCTTACGTTTGGGTTATACATCCACAAGATGGCACTGGACTGCAGAGACAGCAAAAAAGTGGCTCCTCCTGGCCCCTTATATTCCAGGGACCTCCCACAAATTCCCCAATTCTTCTCTGCAGTCGGCGCTGCGAAGGCAAGAAGATGGCTCTCTCTACTCGCAGGTGAGCGGGGCTATTAGCCTGTGGCCCTGTAGGACTATTCCCACCCCTTCCTCCTTTATTCTTAGTATACAGTACGTCCTGCTCCAGATAAGATTCTTTACTCTTGGGTATTACTCCGCCAGATGGCGCTGGATTGCAGAGACCACGAAATTGGCTCCTCCCGGCCCCTCAAATACCCGGGACCTCCCACAAATGCCCAGATTTTTTCTGCAGTCTGGACTGCGAAGGACAAGAAGATGGCTCTCTCTTCTCGCAGGTGAGCGGGGCTAGTAGCCTGCGGCCCTGTAGGACTATTCCTACCCGTTCCATGGTTTATGTGCCTCCCAGCTTTGGCTGCGCTGGTGCGGGTGACGGTAGGCAGCACCGCTGTCAGGTGCTTAGGAGCGCTGCTCCACTGCAATCCCCCACCAAAGGGTAGGCGGTATAGGCATATGGTGAGCCTTATGGGATGCCCCTGTGTGTGTGTGTGCTTCTGTGCATTCACTTGTATGTGTGCTTGGTTTGCCTTTAGTTCTGTCACCGCACAGACTTTGGTTGCACTGGTTACTTTTTTGAATATGCCGCCGCCGCGCGCTTCTGCGGCGTTCCGCAGTTGGCGGCGACATTACCTCAGGCGCTGCTGCGCCATCACCCGTTGCTTGTCACGGGTGCGGCTTTGCGCTCTTCGGGGGGGCGGGGCCTGCGGATGGCGCGTTCCGCATCACTGTCTCTGCGGCCCGCCCCTCGAGGTATGCTCGGCGCCATTTTTTTTTCTTGCTCTTCGTGCTGCGTGGCTGGCTTCCTACCTACCGCGGTCCATGAGTGCCCTCACGGGCTGTTTATTTTACCTAATGTCATGTATGCATGTCACTTACGGGGTTTTTCATTTATGTCTTACAGGCGGGTCAAACTCAATTGGTTTCTCCCGGCCCTACCCCCTCTATTTAGTTATTAAACTTTTTGAGGCCTAGTGTGCTATTTCCTCCCACTTCCCTAGCGAGCTACTGGGGCATCCTGGGTTGCTTTTAGAGCGTGAATCCCTATCAACCTATTGTGCCGCTATAATCACCATATGGAGGCTTCTCAGGATAATGTGCTCTGGGTTCCTTCGGGACAAGCCCGGCTGTGTGTGGCGTGTGGGGTGTCCCCTACAAGTGTTGACAATGTGCGGGTTTGTGTACCTTGTGCCCAGCAGGTGCTTGCGCTGCAGCCTGGTTTACCAGCAGCTGGGCCTGCACCACGTATGGCTTCGCCTACTCCCCCAAGCTTAAATTTGTCTCCCGGTGAGCTGCATACCAGTGGGGAATCTCAGCCTGATGTGTCTACTAGACTGGCTAGTGTTGAAAAGTTGCTTGCTAATACCATGGCGTGTAAGGCCTCCGCTAAGAGGCGGCATTTGACGCCTGATGTCACTCTTTTCCCTATGGAGGCTGAAGAGTTCTTTGAACTGTCTGGTTATACTCCCCTGGAAAAAGGGGAATTGTTCTCTGACTCAGAATCATCTGATGAATGGCCCAAGGGTTATGATGATCCTGGCTCTGATCTCTGGGCCCCAGATGATACTGACAGGCTTTTGGCTCAGATGTTTGAAGTGCTTGCTATCTCTCCCCCGTTTGCGGCTCCTAAGCAGCAGGGGGAATTGTTTCATAGTGCCAAGCCACGTTTAGAGTTCCCTGAACAATCTCATTTCAATAATCTCATGCTCAAGGAATGGGAGCGTCCTAGCAGGCTTCCCGAAGTCCCTAAGAGTTGGGATAAGAGATATCCCTTTCCTGCTGATGTGGTAAAGCATTGGTCATCCCCTCCAGAAGTGGATGCCCCAATCCTGGGTTTGTCTAACACCTCTGTCATGCATTCCCCTGACTCTACTACTCTGAGGGATAGTGAGGACCGGCGTATTGATCAGCTGGCATCCCATGCCTTTGCCTGTGTGGGGACGGCGCTGCGCCTGGTTTGTGCCTCTGCCATTACAGCTGTGGCTATTAGGACCCTGCCTAAAAGTGTCCTAAATGGTGCTCCTGATGATGTGTCTAGTGAAGAGTATAATGCACTCTCGCGCTGTGAGGTATTTGTTGCTTATGTCCTCTCTGCCTTGGATGATACTATTAGGATGTGTGGCAGAGCCTTTGCCTTGGTGGTGGCTATACGCCGCTCGGTTTGGCTGCGCCAGTGGGCAGTTGACAACGCTGCCAAGAAGGCTCTCACTGGTTTTCCCTTCAAAGGACTACGCCTATTTGGGGACCGCCTTGACCTGTTTGCTAAGGGAAGCAGGTTACCCCAGCGCAGGAGGCAGTCTCGGCCCTTTCGGGGCCCGGGCTCCTTTTCTTCCCCCTACCGTGGATCCAGACCAGGGAAGGGGGTTTCCTTTACGGGGGCCCGAGGGGATTTTTGGGGAAGGGGCAGAGGACGTGAACGCCCTGGCTCTTCCTGGGGCTACAAGCCTAAGCCTTCCCCCAAGCCCCCTCAGGCATGAAGGGGCGCCCTCACCCATCCGGGTGGGGGGACGGCTTCAGAACTTTGCTCATGTCTGGAGGCTTCATGTCTCAGACCGGTGGATTCAGGAGGTAGTGTCCTCCGGTTACAAGATAGAGTTTGCTGCCTGCCCCCCCCCCCCAAGATTCATCAGATCCCGGATGTCTCAGGACCCTTTGTCAGCTCAGGCTCTGATTCTGGCTGTGCAAAGCCTTCTGGAGCTGGGGGTCATCTGTCAGGTCCCCTTACGAGAAAGGGGCAAGGGTTTTTATTCCAACCTTTTCACCGTGCCCAAAAGAGATGGGTCAGTCAGGCCCATCCTGGACTTGAAGATCCTCAACAAATTTGTCAGATGCAGGCGCTTTCACATGAAAACTCTGCGCTCTGCTATCAGTTTCCTGCGTCCAGGGGACTTCATGACTTCAGTGGACATTAAAGATGCTTACCTTCATATTCCTGTCTTTCCAGGTCATCAAAGATTCCTCAGATTCGCTCTGGAGGATCAGCACTACCAATTTGCGGCATTGCCCTTCGGTCTCACTTCAGCTCCCAGAGTGTTCACCAAGGTGCTGGCAGGAGTGATGGCTCTGCTCAGGTCTCAGGGCATTTGCCTTCTGCCCTATTTGGACGACATTCTCATAACTTCTCAGTCCCTCCAGCAGGCGGAGCTGGATACTCAGCTAGTAGTGTCCACACTGGAGTCATTTGGCTGGGTGATCAACCATCCCAAGTCTTCCCTGTCTCCCTCCTTGGTGACGCCATTCCTGGGAATGAATCTGGATACAGTTCAGGCAAGGATCTTTCTTCCTCAACATAAGGTGGACAGTCTGCTAGCGCAGGTTCAGTTCCTGCTCTTTTGCCCCCATCCCTCCATCAGGCAGGGGATGCAGCTGGTGGGCCTGATGGTGTCCTGCTTCGAGGCGGTCCCTTATGCCCAGTTTCACATATGAAGCCTCTGCAACTCCACCTCTTGTCAGTGTGGGACAAGGATCCTGCGTCCCTGGACCAGGTCCTTGTTCTGTCCCCCCTAGCCAGGCGATCCCTCTCATGGTGGCTGGACTCCGGGAACCTGTTGGCGGACAGATCCTTTCTGGCCCCCTGCTGGGTGACGGTCACCACGGATGCCAGTCTGACAGGTTGGGGGGCTTCTGGAAGTCCCTACAGTTCCAAGGGCGGTGGGGCCCTCAGGAGGCCCACACACCCATCAACATTCTGGAATTGAGGGCGATCAGGTTGGTTCTGGCTCGCTTGACCCAACACCTTCGGGGCCGGCCTGTTCAGGTACGCTCGGACAACCAGACGGCGGTTGCCTACATCAATCATCAGGGAGGGACCCGGAGCAAGGGGGCCCTCAAGGAAGTGTACATTCCGGAGGGGGAGAATCTGCAGGCAGACTCTCTGAGCAGGGGGACCTCTCGCCTGGGAGAATGGTCCCTCTGCGACAGGGTGTTTCACTCTATGTGTCTCCGTTGGGGTCAGCCAGATGTGAATCTGTTTGCGTCCCGTCACAATCACAAGCTCCCAGCCTTTGTCTCCCTGTCCCAGGATCCTCTGGCCTTGGCCACAGATGCTCTGACAATGTCATGGCAGGATTTTCAGCTACTGTATGTCTTTCCTCCATTCCCCCTGTTGGGCAGGGTTCTGCGCAAGATAGCTCAGGAAGGGGTGCCAGCAATCCTGGTGGCTCCCAGGTGGCCAAGAAGAGTGTGGTTCGCAGACATAGCGCAGCTGGCAGTAGATCAGTACGCTGATCCCAAGGTTCCAGACCTGCTCACTCAGGGACATTTACGCCATCCCAATTTACAAACACTGGCTTTGACGGACTGGTTGCTGAAACCTCCATCTTGATGGAAAAGGGGCTGTCTGCCTCTGTCGTTAACACCATGATTAGGGCTAGGAAGAAATCTTCTTCTTCCATTTACTATAGGGTTTGGCGTGCCTATATTGACTGGTGTGAGACTAGGTCTCTTCCCTGTCGTGTGTTCTCTATTCCCAGGATTCTGGAGTTCCTCCAACATGGTTTGGATCTGGGGTTTCAATTCAGTACTCTGAAGGGTCATGTCTCTGGCCTGGCTGTTTTCTTCCAGAGATCTTTTGCTCAGCATTCTCTGATCAGGACTTTTTTCCAGGGGGTTATTCATGTGCATCCTCCATGTAAGCCTATGTTGCCTGTCTGGGATTTGAACTTGGTCCTGTCTGCCCTGCAGGGTGCTCCCTTTGAACCTGTGCAGGAGGCTGCCTTGGCCATTCTTACTCTCAAGGTTGTCTTTTTGGTGGCCATCACTTCTGTTAGGCGTGTTTCTGAGTTGGCGGCGCTTTCCATACAGCCCCCCTACTTTGACAGACACCAGGACAAGGTGGTGTTTCGCTTCAAGCCAAATTTTCTGCCTAAGGTTGTATCTGCCTATCTTCCTTGTGCCCTAATCCTAGTAATGCTAAGGAGAGAGTTTTGCATTCCTTGGATGTGGTTAGGAATCTGAAGTACTATCTGGTGGCTACTGTACCTTTCAGGAAAACTGATGCTCTTTTTGTGGTCCCTTCTGGTCCTAGGAAGAGTTTGGCTCCTGCTAAATCTACTATCAGCAAATGGATCCGTCAGGCTGTGATTCAGGCCTATTCTGCTAAGGGGAAGAATCCTCCCTTCCGCCTTACTGCTCATTCCACTCGTGCTATTGGTGCCTCTTGGGCCTTTCAGCACTAGGCTTCTGTTGAACAAGCTTGCAAGGCCGCTACTTGGTCTTCTGTTCATACTTTTTCCAAGTTTTACAAGGTTGATGTTAGGGCCTCAGCTGATGCTGCTTTTGGCCGCAAGGTTCTGAAGGCGGCAGTGGTCTGACCTGTCTGCTGTTACCTTTTGGGATCCCACCCTACTTTACGAACACTGCTATTGGATGTCCCAAGAGTAAAGAATCTTATCTGGAGCAGGACGTACTGTATACTAAGAATAATACAATTCTGTGATTACTCACTTAAAATTGTTATGAGTATACAGTACGTCCTGCTCCACCACACCCTTGTTTTCGTTATCCTTGGATCACCAGTATGGTGATTGTTATCATTGTTGATAGTTACTGGTTGGTTATGTTATCATTCTCCCGGCTTCTTGTTAACTTCTTTTTAATGCTGGGGATTTGTGGGAGGTCCCGGGTATTTGAGGGGCCGGGAGGAGCCAATTTCGCGGTCTCTGCAGTCCAGCGCCATCTGGCGGAGTAATACCAAAGAGTAAAGAATATTATCTGGAGCAGGACGTACTGTATACTCATAATAACAATTCTACAGGTGAGTAATCACAGAATTATTTTTTCTGCCTCCCAGCTTTGGCTGCACTGGTCGGGTGATGGTAGGCAGCACCGCTGTCAGGTGCTTAAGGATCACTGCTCCAACTGCAATCCCCCACCAAAGGGTAGGCGGTATAGGCCCATGGTGAGCCTTATGGGATGCCCCTCCCGCGCTATCGCCCCTCGCCCCCTGTCCATCGGTGGGCTCCTCTTAGGTTGGCCGCTGCCCTCCCTGGTATTTCTCGGCGGGGGGGGGGGGGGGTGTATGTGTATTCTTCACTCCTTGGGATTGTATTCCGTGGTATGCTTTGGCTTTGTGTTACTGCGTGTGTTGGTTGCACTGGTTGCTCTTTTAAAAATGCCGCCACGCACGCTTGTACGGCGTACCACGGTCGGCGGTGACTTTACCTCAGGCGCTGTTGCGCCATCATTGGCTGACATGGTCAGGGGGGGCGGGCCTTTCGGATCGCACGTTCCGCATCACTGTCTCAGCGCCACGCCCCTCGAGGTATCTGCGGGCGCCATTTTGCTCTCCTCGTGCGTGGCTGGCATCTACCTACCACGGTCCGTAAGTGCCCCTGCGGGCTGGCTTATTTTTTATATATTATGTATGCATACGGCTTACGGGACCTTTCTGTTTATGTCTTGCAGGCGGATCAAAGTTAATTGTGGTTTCTCCCAGCCTTTCCCCTCTTTTTAGTTTGCTATTAGAGGCCTATTCTGCCTTTACCTCCCACTTCCCTAGCGGGATATTGGGGCATCCCGGGTGGCCTTATAGCGTAAATCCCTATTGACCGGTGGGCCGTGATAATCACTATATGGAGGCTTCTCAGGATAATGTGCTTGGGGTTCCTTCGGGACAAGCCCGGCTGTGTGTGGCGTGTTGGGTGTCCCCTACAAGTGATGACAATGTGCGGGTTTGTGTACCCTGTGCCCAGCGGGCGCTTGCACTGCAATCTGGGTTACCTTTGGCTGGGCCTGCGCACCGTGTGGCTTTGCCTACTCCCCCACGCTTACATCTGACTCCCAGTGAGGTGCGTACCAGTGGGGAGTCTCAGCCTGATTTGTCTACCAGGGTGGCTAGCATTGAGAAGCGGATTGCTGGCTCTAAGAGGCGGCATCTGGTGCCTGGCATTAACCTTTTTCCTATGGAGGCTGAGGAATTTTTTTACCTGGCCGGCTATACCCCCCTGGAAGAGGGGGAATTGTTTTCTGATTCAGAATCATCTGATGAGCAGCCTAAGGGTTATGCTGATTCTGGCTCTGACCCCTGGGCTCCAGATGATACTGACAGGCTTTTGGCTCACGTTTTTGAAGTACTTTCTATCTCTTCTCCTGCCGGCTCCTCGGCAGCAGGGGGAGTTGTTTCACACTGCTAAGCCACGTTTGGAGTTTCCTGAGCAAACTCACTTTAATAATCTCGTGCTCAAAGAGTGGGAGCGACCAAGCAGGCTCCCTGGGGTGCCTAAGAGTTGGGATAAGAGGTATCCCTTTCCTGCTGAAGTGGTTAAGCGTTGGTCGTCCCCTCCCGAAGTGGATGCACCAATTCTGGGGTTGCCCAACACTTCTGTCATGCATTCCCCTGACTCTGGTGATGGTGAGGACCGGCGCATTGATCAGCTGGCTTCCCATGCCTTTGCCTGTGTGGGGTCCGCGCTGCATCCGGTTTGTGCCTCTGCCATTACAGGTGTGGCTATTAGGACTCTGCTCAAGAGTATTTTAGATGGGGCTCCTGATGATGCAGCTAGTGAAGAGTATAGAGCCCTTCTGTGTTGTGAGGAATTTGTTGCATATGTCCTCTCTGCCTTGGATGATACCATTAGAATGTGTGGCAGGGCTTCTGCCTTGGCGGTGGCTATACGCCGCTCGGTTTGGCTGTGCCAGTGGGCAACTGACAACGCTGCCAAGAAGGCTCTCACTGGGTTCCCCTTTAAAGGACTGCGTCTATTTGGGGATCGCCTGGACCTGTTTCCTAAGGGAGGCTGGTTACCCCAGCGCAAGAGACAGTCTCGGCCCTTTAGGGGTTCAGGTTCCTTTCTTCCCTCCTACCATTGGTCCAGAATGGGAAGGGGAGCTTCATTTGCAGGGGCCCGGGGAGATTTCTGGGGCAGGGGCAGAGGGCATGGCCGCCCTGGCCCCTCCTGGGGTTCCAAGTCTAAGCCTTCCCCCAAGCCCCTTCAGGCATGAAGGGGCGCCCTCACCCATGTGTGGGGGGGGGGGACGGCTTCGGCTCTTTGCTCACGTCTGGAGGCGTCATGTCTCAGACCGGTGGATTCAGGAGGTAGTGTCCTCACACAAGATAGAGTTGGCAGCCTGGCCGCCCCCAAGATTCATCAGATCCCGGATGCCTCAAGACCCCCTGTCAGCTCAGGGCCTGTTGCTTGCTGTGCAGAATCTACTGGAGCTGGGGGTCATCTGCCAAGTGCCCTTAAGGGAAAGGGGCAAGGGCTATTATTCCAACCTTTTCACCTTTCCCAAAAGAGATGGGTCTGTCAGACCCATCCTGGACTTAAAGCTTCTCAACAAGTTTGTCAGATCCAGGCATTTTCGCACGGAGACTCTGCGCTCAACTGTAAGTTCACTACGCCCAGGGGACTTCATGACCTCTGTGGACATCAAGGATGCTTACCTCCATTTTCCAGTCTTTCCAGGTCATCAGAGATTCCTCAGGTTCGCTTTGGAGGATCAGCATTACCAGTTCGTGGCATTGCCCTTCGGTCTCACTTCGGCTCCCAGGGTATTCACCAAGGTGCTGGCGGGCATTATGGCTCTGCTGAGAGCTCAGGGCATTCGCATTCTTCCCTATTTGGACGACATTCTTATCACTTCTCCGTCCTTCCAACAGGCAGAGCTGGATACTAAGCGGGTGGTGACCACACTGGAGTCATTCAGCTGGGTGATAAACCACTCCAAATCTTCCCTGTCTCCCTCTTTGGTGAGGCCATTTCTGGGCATGAATCTGGATACAGCTCGAGCCAGGATCTTTCTTCCTCAGCAGAAGATGGACAGTCTGCAAGCGCAAGCTCAGCTCCTTCTGTCCTGCCCTCATCCATCCATCAGGCAGGGAATGCAGCTGGTGGGCCTGATGGTGTCCTGCTTCAAGGCGGTTCCTTATGCTCAGTTTCACATGAGGCCTCTTCCCCCCTAGCCAGGTGGTCCCTCTCGTGGTGGCTGGACTCAAGGAACCTGTTGGTGGGCAGATCCTTTCTGACCCCTTGCTGGGAGACAGTCACCACGGATGCCAGTCTGACAGGTTGGGGGGGCTTCTGGAGATCCTAACATTCCAGGGGCAGTGGGGCCCTCAGGAGGCCCACACCCCTATCAACATTTTGGAACTGAGGGCGATCAGGTTGGTTCTAGCCTGCTTGACCCCGCACCTTCGGGGTCAGGCTGTTCAGGTACGCTCTGATAACCAGACGGCGGTTGCCTACATCAATCATCAGGGAGGGACCCGGAGCAAGGGGGCCCTCAAGGAAGTGTCTCTGATCCTGTCCTGGGCAGAGGACAATGCAAGGCCGCTACTTTGTCTTCTGTTCATACTTTTTCTAAGTTTTACAAGGTTGATGTTAGGGTCTCGGCTGATGCTGCTTTTGGCCGCAAAGTTCTGCAGGCGGCAGTGGTTTAATCTGCATGTTGTTGCTTTTGGGGATCCCACCCTACCTTACGGACACTGCTATTGGTTGTCCCAAATGTAAGGAATTATCTCTGGAGCAGGACGTGCTGTATACTTAGAATAATACAATTCTGTGATTACTCACCTGTAGAATTGGTATTATACGTATACAGCACGTCCTTGTACACCCCGCCCTTGTTCATTATTCTTAGTGCCTCTGTATGGTGGTTGTTATTATGGCTAAAATTTTTGATTATGGTTGTTATTCTCCCGGCCTCTTGCTAACTTCTTGTCAATACTGGGGAATTTGTGGGAGGTCCCTGGAATATAAGGGGTCGGGTGGAGCCACTTTTTTGCTGTCTCTGCAGTCCAGCGCCATCTTGTGGATGTATAACCCAAACGTAAGGAATTATCTCTGGAGCAGGACGTGCTGTATACGTATAATACCAATTCTACAGGTGAGTAATCACAGAATTGTATTTTTTCTGACTGTTTATTATGCCAAATTGCTTTTGCTTATTCTGATGGGCTTCTCTCCCCCCTCTTGTATAGGTCGTGGACGTATGGTTGAGGGTTGTGGTTCCTCCCGGTCCCCCCTTTTTATTAAGAGGGATCATTATAGGTTTGGGCCTTAGGTTAGTGTCTTGTAGCTTTACTGATTTTTACCATTTTAATCACCATAATGGAGGTATCTGGGGATAGTGAGCTGGGGGCTCCATTTGGTCAGGAAAAGCTCTGCCCCTTGTGCAGTAGGAATCCTCTGGGTGGATTCAGCACTGTTTGTACCACTTGCTCCAGAGGCGTTATTTTGGACCATGACCGGGCGGGCGTCCCTGCCTCTAGCCCTTTGATACCTGCGGCCTCTCCTGACCCTCCGCTGCTGCACTCAGCCCCCAGTGAGGTTGGAGCCAGCAGGGGGTCTCATGCGGACGTGGCGCATAGGCTGGCCAATCTCGAGAGACAGATCTTGCGGACGGCTCCTAAGAAGGCCACGAGTAAGAAACGGCACCTCAAGCCCGTTTACTCGAATAATGATCTTTTTGATGATCTGGTTCTTCCTCGGACGAGGATGCGTGGCTCCCGGATGATATGGAGAAATTGCTTACCTCAGTGTTTAAGACACTACACATTGTTCCTCCCAGAGTGGCTAAGAGGAAGCAGAGAGATTTATTTCAGCCTGAAAGACAAAGGCGGGTCTTTCCAGAGCAGGACCATTTTTCTAACATGATTTTCAAGGAATGGGAGAGGCCTAACAAGTTACCGCCAGTGCCTAAGGGCCTGGACAGGCGGTATCCCTTCCCTGATGTGCTGGTTCGGCTATGGTCTCGCCCTCCCGAAGTGCATCCCCTTGTGTCGGGGTTGTCCAACACTACTGTTATGCCATGACCTGATACAGCCTCCTTACGTGACCCTGCTGACAAACGGCTCAGCTGGTCTGCCATGCATTCACCTTTGCTGGTGCCCTCTTTCGCCCTGTGTGAGCCACGGCGATTGTCTCTTTAGCCATCAGAAAGAAGGTGAGACATCTTGTGGATAGAGCTAAGGCTCGTAAGTGGGCGGAGGAGTATAAACAGCTCAAGGCCTGCTTGAAATTCATTGTTTTTGTTGCTTCTGCCATGGACGATGGGGTCCGGCTTGGCACTAGGATCGCGGCCCTGCTTGTTGCCCTCCGCCGCTCGCTCTGGCTGCGGCAATGGTCGGTTGATGCCGCGGCCAAGAAGTCACTTACGAGTATTCCCTTTTGTGGAAGCAACAAGAAGGAAACAGGTGAGGGCACCACGTCAGAAGCTGTGGGCGCACGGCGGAGTGGTCGGGGGAGCCTTGCACACCCGGGTTTGATTATTTGTTTTCACATGCGGCTTTGAAATCTTGTCATCAATTCCTTGTTATTGTTGTAATTCATTTATCCGGACTGCCATGGCCCTTGAATAAAAGCCAGTGGAGTCTGTAGACTACATGCTAGCTTCATGCATTATCAATTGCTGGCATTTTAAACATTATTTATTTCACTAGCACTTTAGAGTTTGCACTGATCACTGGCACAAATAGTATCTAGTATGTATTGTAGTTAGGCTATAATTATTTTTGTTTTTTATAGCACTATATTAGGCATTAGTCATTTATTTAGCACGGTCACTTTATATATAAACAGTGTGTATTGTTAGTAGGGGTTACTAAGGATTAATTAGTCACATTTTTTACTCTTGTGTTTTGTATTTAGGAAGTATTATGGGGTATGATGAATTTATAATAGGTTGAAAAGCCGCACATATTTTGTACTCATTTGACTTAATAATACTGATAGCATTGTGATTTATTTATTAATCTTATATATGTATTGTAGTCTTATTTGCCCTGGGTGTTTTAGTGTTATGTTTTAAAGTGTTTTGTCATTGTGTCATTTGTGTTTTTATATTCTTTGATGGCTTAGTCTATACAATAAATATTTCAATTAATGTTTTATCTGGTTGAGTGCCCCGATTCTGTTTGGACTCCCTGCCAAGTCCGCTCAGGCATGAAGGGGCACCCTCACCCATCCGGGTGGGGGGACGGCTTCTGCTGTTTGCTGAGGTCTGGAGGCGGCACGTCTTGGACCGGTGGATCCAGGAGGTAGTGTCCTCCGGTTACAAGATAGGGCTGGCAGTCAAGCCGCCCACAAAATTCCTCCGGCCTCAGATATCTCAAGACCCACTAAAAGCGCAGGGTTTGAGAATGGCTGTGCAACACCTCCTGCGGTTTTGCCTCGACAGGAACGGGAGCAAGGTTTTTACTCCAACCTGTTCACGGTTCCCAAGAAAGACGGAACGTTAAGACCAATCTTGGATCTGAAGGGTCTCAACAGGTTTGTAAGAGTCAGACATTTCTGCATGGAAACCTTGCGGTCGGCGGTGAGATCTCTTCAACCTGGCGACTTCCTGACCACGGTGGACATCAGGGATGTATATCTGCACATCCCGATTTTCCAGGGGCATCAGAAGTTCCTGAGGTTTGCTCTGGAGGATCAGCATTACCAGTTTGTGGCTCTGCCATTCGGGATATCCTCAGCCCTCCGTGTCTTCACCAAGGTGCTGGTGGGCATCATGGCGATCTTGAGAACCCATTCTGGAGTTTTTGCAACATGGCTCAGACTTGGGTCTCCAGCTGAGCACCCTCAAGGGTCAGGTCTCGGCTTTAGCCATCTTTTTCCAGGGATCCACCGTTTTTCAGGGAGTTACCCATGTCCGGCCACCGCGCAAGTCAGTATTACCGGTGTGGGACTTGAATTTAGTACTTTTTGCTCTTTGGGGTCCTCCCTTTGAACCATTGTGCGATGCTGCATTATCTATCTTGACTCTCAAAGTGGTCTTTTTGGTAGCGATCACCTCGGTGCGTCGTGTATCAGAGCTGGCCGCGTTTTGTATGAAACCTCCCTATTTTGAGCGGCATAGGGATAAGGTGGTTTTTCGCTTTAAACGTTTTTTTTTTTTTGCCTAAGGTCGCTTCTCCCTTTCACCTTAATGAGAAGGTCATCTTACCTTCCTTGTGTCCAGCACCAGCTAATTCCAAAGAACGGACCCTTCATGCCTTGGATGTGGTTAGGGCCATAAAGTATTATCTGGCTGCGACTGAATCCTTCAGGAAATCTGATTTGTCCTAACAGAAGGCTCTAGGAAAGGTTTGCCACCAGCCAAGTCCACTTTCAGTAAGTGGGATCAGACAGGCGGTGGTGCAAGCATATTCTGCCAAGGGGAAGGAACCCCCTTTTCGGATCACAGCTCATTCTACTAGAGCTATTGGTGCCTCGTGGGCTTTTCAGCACCAGGCATCGGTTGAACAAGTTTGTAAGGCCGCCACTTGGTCTTCAGTTCATACTTTTACAAAGTTTTACAAGGTGGATGTCAGAGCCTCAGCTGATGCTGCTTTTGGACGAAAGGTGCTTCAGGCAGTAGTGAAATGGATTACATGCTGTTCCGCACTGGGGATCCTGCCCAAATGGACACTGCTTTTGGATGTCCCACATGTCATCACTGGGACGACCTGGACTGGATATAGGGAAAAACACAATTTTGTGAAAGTCTCCTGTAGAATTGTTTTTGATTATATCCAGTCCAGGTCGTCACACCCCGCCCTTTGTTCATTATTCCTGTTTTGCCTGTTATGGTGATTACCATTTTTTATTCATGGACTTTGTATTCTTAAGTCTTGTTAGAGAGAGTACAAGCTGAAGCTATGTGAAGCAACATGATTTCTTGGCCTCCCGGCCTGTCCTCTTTTTGTTTACTGCTTTTGAACCACTGGAGAATGATAGAGGGACACCTGCCTTTATAGGGGGCCAGGAGGAGCTACATCTTTTGATCTTGCAGTCGAGCACCCCCTGGGGGCGGAATACCCACATGTCATCACTGGGACGACCGGGACTGGATATAATCAAAAACAATTCTACAGGTGTGTTTCACAGAATTTTATTGTTATTGTGTGGTGAAGTTTGACATCTGTATGCTTTAGTAGCCCATAGGGGATCATTTCTGAATGGAATGCTATGATATTGTTTTACTTGGGTGTTATTTTGGTAAAATTCACAAGTATATTCAAAGCCCTTAAATGTATAAGGAAATTTAAAAAGCTCAAATATATGTCTAATACGGTCATTAGTCAGTGACCAAGTTTTTTTTATATCTTGCTTGCAAAAAATGTACAAATATAAAAAAAGACTACAAGCACTGTTACAACTCAGAAAGCGCAAAAGCAAAACATGCATTGAAACGGGTTACTCCTCTGGTTAATCTGGTTCCAGGTAGAAATCAGCAGGCCTCATCCAATCTCCAAACTAGATGGCTGCTGCATTCAAGTTCACAAAGCAGATCTCTCTATCCCAAAGAAAACCTCATCATCTTCCATCTGTGTCCATCTCCATTCAAAACAAAACTTCATGTTTGTCTTTCAGCTGCTTGAGCGAATCTCCCTGTCTCTCACCAGCCAACTGTTTTTTTCCCAGGCTGACCCCCTTCATTTAAAATAGCGCAGGTGATCTCTGATTGGCCCAGACAAACTAATCCAGGTGATACTGTGATTGGCTCATATAAAACTATCACAGGTGATTTTCTGTTGGCCAACCTAATTTGCATTCAAATGTACACGTGAAACTAAGATCAGTCTAAAAGCTACCAAGCAAGTCTTTAAAACAAAGGAAGGCCTCCGACTATGCTTAATATTAATTAAGTAACCTACCATGCTGGCTAAACAAAAGGGGTCATCCTATATACAGTGCAATTTTTTGATTGTATAAGATATTTACAATTTCTTTGGGAACAAAATATATAAAAATATCATAGCATTACACTGATAAAGAACCATGTCTATATTTCATCTGGCTGTAAACTGTTTTGTCGGAAGAACAATTTATGTTTCTATTTGTTTCTGGAAAGTTTCTATTTTCCTTCTACTGGCTAATAAAGCACACAACCTTTTCTTGTTGATTGTGAAGAGAAGCAAAGCTTTTTCATCTCAGCAGGCGCTCATTTGGGAATCTACTGGCAGTAAGGGAAATTACTGCACAAAGAAACATAGGTTTTCCATTTCTACTCTAAAATGTATGTCACTATAATGCTCTTTGCTGATGACTATCCTTGTTCTTTAAAGTTGACTTTAAATCAAGTTTTTGCATTTCTCTCATCTTCTGGTCCATGATGACATGTGTTTAGAAGATTTAAAGAAAACTTACACTAGTATGCCTCTCTGCCCAGTGAATACTGATAATTAGGCACATTTTTAAGTAAAAAAAACTAAATTGTCTCATTTATTTAAAATAAAACATTTATTTTATTAAAGAAATTCATGTTGCATGTGAAAGCCCCATTTCTCCCAATTACAATGGTACCACATATGTATGAAAAGTGCACTTTATAACATTTACAAATAAAATACAACTACTATCCACACTATAAAGGGTTAATTAAAAAACACAATTGGCGTGGGTTTTTAAGGGGGTTAGAAACCCCTAAAAATCCCCCCCCAAAAAAGGCATGAGGTCCCCCCACCCAGCATAACCAACCCGTGACCAGCTATGGGGGCATGTAGAAAAGGGCTCAGGGGCCAGCTTTGGTGCTCCCCCACCCGTCAGGCTACAAGACTGCATAAGCTATGGCCACGGGCTCTTCTGCCCCCCCAGGCTTTGGGGAGGCAAGTAATGGGGGGGGGCTCGGGGTTAATGGCAAGTCACCCGCTAGCCACAGCTGACTTGCCATACCCAGAGCCTTGTGAACTGGTATAGGGGGTCTCAGATCCCTTACCAGTTCACAAAGGGTTAACAGTGGAAAAAAAAACACACCACACAAAAATGTCATTCATTAAAAAAAAAAAAGAAATAAACATTTTTACTTTACTCACCTCCAGTTGTCAGCTCCTGTGTCCCTCGCGGATCCGATGACAGATGACAGTGATCGCCGGCCAGAGGAGGGGGGGGCAGGGGATCAGAGCATCTCTCCTCTGCCCACCGATCACCGGGCATCTGACAGCTGAGCTGCGGGGACACCCGCACCCTATGGGTTAAGACGGTGGTGCCCGTCAGGAGACAGGAGGAGAGGGCGTGCTGAGCCCTCTCCTGAAGACTGAGGAGCCCGGGGGGTGATTGAAGGCCCCCCAGAGAGGAGAAGAGCCGGCGGGAGCGATCGCAGCCTCAGGTGAGTAAATGTAATTTTTTTTTCTCAACAGGAATTGCTGAAGCGGAGGGGGGCGCCCTATTCCGGGCACTCCCCTGCAGCCCGGGGGGGGGGGGGGGGGATCGGATGCAAGTGAAGAGACCCGGCCGGATCGAACGAGGGGTCAGGTGAGTGTTTACTTAAAAGGAGTGGAAGCAAGCACGTAGAACCTATGTGCTTGGCACTGAAAGGGACTAAAGTCTGCTTGTAAGCTGGGCCCTTTGGGCACTGACTGTATGTGTGCAATCCAATCAGACCAGTGCATTTTCTGGGCTAGTCCTTGTTTAACTGAACACACAAGGAAGGGTGTGATTTTGTCAGTTTTTGTACTATATTTCCACATGATTCAGAAGTGGGATCTTTGGTCTGCTGAGCTGTGTCCAACTTCTCTGGTGTTGGGGAAATCGGGTACACTGTTTTGCTTGGTTTGTCCTGATGCCAGTAGATGCACTGTTTCTTACAGCCCATTGTCCTGCTGCCTGCAACGAGCCCTTCCATCCTGGCCACATGGACTTAGCTTTTATCACCCAATAACTGTGGCACTTTTACTCATTAATCTGGCTCAGCAGAAGCAATGATGGTTGTATGTTTATATTCTTAGGAGGGACTGGGCTACTCATGGGCAGCAGGTGAGTATCCAGGTTACCCGGGGGGGGGGGGGGTCAAAAGGTCCACTTTAACTCGCACTTGTTTTACAGATTGTAGTTCTAAGCCCTGCTCAATTGGCAGGTATACTGTTCTCTCCAGTGCATGCAGCCTTGCTGCAGGTTTATGTTTTCTGTTTAGTGCTTGTGTTGCCCTCTTTACTTTACTCTGCTTTTCCACATCTCAAACAAAAAGCATGAAAAAGAAGTTGTGTCCCCAGGTATCTGGAGACTTTATGATGAAAAAATTAATACATTTTCTGCATTGCCCTGTAGAAGGTCTAGTAAATTCAGATATAAATGGTTATAAACCACAACTCTTTTGGTTGAGGAAGCACAGTTTTTTCCATGTCTCATGGAAAATCGACATGCTGCCTCTTGCCATCGGGAACTAACCAGTTTGCTTGTGAAAGTTGTTGCCCGCCTTAGGTCTCAGATCAAGAATTCTTGGGGGAAGTCCATCCGGTCCTGGAGTCTTATTCACATTTTCATAAAGCTTTAGTATCTTTTTAGTAACTTCTGCAGTGTTGTGTCAACATACTTTTTCATTGCCGGTTCGTAACACATGGATCTTATTATCCATTATAGCAGTCCTCCTCTCCCCTCCTATTTCGTCACCCAACATCATATGCTGTCCCCTAAATAACCTGTCTTCCTCTTTGCTTTCACTCATGCCGTTCGCCTCATTTCTTGTTTAAATACTTCTCCAACCCCTCTAGTATCCTCTTACCCGGCACAGCAGCTCCCCTTTCATTCAGGTGAAAATGATCTGTAGAATACAGTTTATACCCTAGTGAAAAGTCAGCCTAGTGCGCTAGAAAACCAAATCCTTCTGCCCTGCACCAGGACTGCACCTTGTTGGTCCTTCCTTTCAAGTAAGATTTACATCCCGTTTGTGGTGACCAAACAGGGCTAGGTAAGGTAAACTGATTACACTGAAGTGGCCTGTTTGCAGAACTAAAGAAAACAATAGCTATGGGCTTTAGAGAGACCCTTACAAAAAAATATAACATGGGATCTAGGTCAACGTTTTTCAGCCAGAGGTATGTGACAATGTAGGTAAAATATAGCCATTGGAAATGACTTGGGGCAGGAAGTCACTGTCCTGTCTACTGTGTTGGTCTCTCCTGATATTGTCTGGAAGCCAGTTGTGACAAGACCATTTTCCATTGGTTTTATCTCATCTACCTCCTTGCATACCACCTGAATATGGTAAACCATGCTTCAGCAGGGCTTGAATGAGTTAGTGACAGTAGTGGAGGGAATGCATCAATTTATTGTTAGTTAGTTTTAAATCAATTTTCTATTAAAACATTACTCGTTTAAAATAAAAGATAAAAAAAAGATAAAAGAAAATTCAATATGTTTAGTGATATCCTATTTCAGGTTAAGCAACCATGGTTTATGCCAAATTCCTTTATAAATATGTTTCGTTTTGCTCAGATCTCTGCAAAAGTGAGTTGATCCAGAATTTTATTGAGAAATGTTTTGTATTTCAGCTGATTACATAGAGGTATTGGGTTTTACCTATGATTTGTTTGACACTCCTGATATAGCTGCTGCTATAAAGGTTTCTTTATCTGTTTGGAAGCAATACAATTATTATTGAAATGCTTGAAAAAGTACCTACTTAAACATTTTAGTTTTAAACTATATTAACACCCTTAGAAGAAATAGTGTTCAAATGCCTCCCTCCACCAGGGCAACTCAGCACATAATAATTCATGTACCTCAATTTTTAAAACAAAATTGCACACATGGTGCTGCAGGCTGTCTAAAAAGAGGAAGTTTCCTGCCACTGTGCATTATAGGGTTATGTCTGTTAAATTTACGTAGCCGTATGTCTGGGATGCTGGGAAAGGAAGATCCAAAATGGCCGTTACCAGGAGAAATTCTGTGGCATTTCAGCTTTGAGTGGATGAAGGAGCAAATGTACGTGCTGAAAATGATTCAGTATCATGCATGCAGATGGAGCAAGTGAGTTTTGGTGAGTTTTTTACAAATGTGCAAGGCTGTTGGTCCGGTTTAAGTAGCAGTCCATGGTATTAAGGCATTAATATTTCTGTAATTCAGTAACAGATATATTGTCTTAACTATTTACTATTCTTAATTCAAACAATTCAAAGTTGTTAACATTTAATGAGAGGTTTGCTTCATAATTTGGATTTTTACAATTTAAAAAAAAAAAGTTTATAATTTAAAACATCCCCATTCAATAAACATATAATGTTGAGGGTCTGTGGATGATTCCACACTGTCACCCTGATCTATTCTTCAGGTTTCAGGCGGTTCTGTTCCTGGCTTGTCTTGCTTATGTTCAAATCAGCTTGCACCTTTCCATTTGGTCTGTGAAATTTAAGGTGTGTTAGGATCAATGTTTTTACTTGTAGAAAACCATTTTCTTTTTAAACTCATCTTTCGACAGGACTTGTTTCCAAAACACACCAGGCTTGTTCAGATGTTCTTTTGCAAACTTCTGACTCTGAATTTTGAGAAAGTAAGAGAGGTTTTATTCTGATGACCATAAAAGCCATATATGTACTGATGTTGCTGAACAGAAGGACAATGTATCACTACTGCAGATTTTGTTAATCTGCCTAAAGGTCTTTTTGCAGTGGAGTGGGGATTTTAGCAAACCTACAAGCAACTGTCTGAATTTTTAAGGGTTTTCCAGACCTTCTCTTGACTTTCAATAATCTGGTTAACTGCTGTTTTTTTATTACATTTCAAACTGTGGAAATGACAACTTGAAACTGTTTTGCTATCTTCTTATAGCCTGCTGCATTGTGGTTCTCAACTGTTTTTATTTTAAGAGTTTTAGGTAGCTGCATAGAAGAACAAATAGCTGATGTGTTTGGACCAGGTTATAGGAATCTGGGTATTTATAAATCTTTGACATTTGTATCATCTGGTCTCTCCTAAGATTGTGAACAAGCCTTCACTCTAACAGGATAATTCATGTCTGAGACATTGGTCAAATGTATCTGACCTCACAAATCTTTCTATCTATCCTTGCATTTTAAAAAAGTACCAGACCCCAAAATCTTTAACTTTATAACTTTTAGAGACCATTTCATCTTCAACTTTGACCAGGGGTGCCAAAACCTCTGTATGCTACTGCATACATGGAGGGGATTAAATCACTTCCCAACATTGATGTTGGGCTTATGAGTGGTATGAACTTAAATGTGTTAATTCAAATATTCAACATTATAAAGTAATATGGTATAGAGCAGGTGTTCCCAATATTTTTTCATCAAGTACCACTTTCCATTTTCTTATTAAATAAAGTATACCACCTGAGTGGTGTGCGAGCATTGTCGTCACCTAAACCCTTAATAAAAACATAAAAAACACATTTTTAACCCTTTAACTGCCAGCCACATAACACACACATGGCTGCCTCTACTACAGTTAAACACCAACCACATACATTTATGTGCCTGGCTTTCCCCCCTGCTAGTGATAAAAAAAGTAAAAAATCCAGCCGGGTCTTCTCTTCACCCAGGGGCCCTCCAGTCCCGCCCTTGGAGCTTCCAGCTTCAGGAGAGGGGTTGTTTTGGTAGAAAAACCGCAAGTTGCGCACTCTAGCTGCATAGTTGAGATTTTTCACGTAAAATTACCCTACGCGCATGCTTTACTTTGGGGTGTTTGGGGAACCCTTACCTTAAAAGTACCTATGCTTGTTTGGTATTGTTGTGTTGGGGGGAACTTGCTTTTTCAGACTTAGCTTGTTTTTTTCTTGCTTGCATATAATTAATCAAGGGACTATTTCCGGAAAACTGTGCCTATGTCAACAAGCCTGGTACGCCTAGAAAGCTTGAGGTGTGTATTTCCAGAGAATATATAGTTTTAAATGTAAATGGTGTTTTTTTCTTGAAAAACTGCAAGGTTTGCATAGCAGTTGTATTTTATCTTAAAATCTCCTAAAGTGCTGTTATAATTTGGAGGTGTCTCCTGGGCAGCAAAGGGTCTCTACCAATACATGTGTGGTACTGTTGTAACCAAGAGAAATTGGGCTTTTACATGCAATATTATTTTATTGGAAAACGTACTTTTTCGATTACAAAAAAACACTACCATTTGTAATTTTTTTTAATTGGGCAAGTCTGCAGCTTTGTCGAGTACTACTAGTGGTACTTGTACCACCTGTTGGGAACCCCTAATATAGAGCATATTCCACATACAAACATTTTATTTGTTTTTTGGTAAATCAAGTATTCACGTCTCACCTTGCTTAAACTATATTATCATTGGCTATTTTTTTATTTGTTGCTTTTGTCTGTCAAAACAGCAGATCTGTTACATCCTCAAAGAATCCATTAAATAAGTGGAAACGCCTGTAAAAAGCTTGTGATATGAACTAGAAATGCTTGGATGAGCGATCTCAGTGTCTTGGTTAATTGATGCTGTATACTGCCTTGACTGCTGTTTGATGTTTCAGGCACACAAGCTGCCGTGTTTTTCAGCTCTCTGTATCAGTGAGTGACAGTTGCTATTTATATTTATCTTCAGAGAAGCACTGAAAACAATCAGTGTATTGCCTGACTACAGGATTCTATCAAGATCTAGAAAATATTCCAGTTTACTCACAATAAACTAAAAGTTATTTCACAGCGTGAATATAATTAATACATTTGCAGAATTTTAACTATAAATGGTCCATCAGACAGACCTTCAGGTTCTGCAGGAAATAGTTAAGCACATGGGATAGACATCAGGCGAGCTGCTTGCTGCCTTAATTTTGCTGTCGTTTGGAGTGTCTCTTTTACTATATAATTATTAGTGTTGTATAGCATATGGTTAGTAATAAAGGCATGCTTTGCAGGCATGGAAGTCTCGACATATGTATATACTTGTAGCTATGCCAGCACTGAAAATTAAACCTCGGCAATAACATATGTGGTACTGGAAACCAAAGTTAGGCATGCAGGCCTTAGAATTAAAGAGTGGCTTTTTAAAACTGTTTCCTCATCTCTATAAGGGGGGGGGACTATTTGTTGAGGGGGGAGCATGGTGTTCATCCTGGGTTCCAAGGCCATTGTTTAATCTGGGAAGCACCTTTTCCCAGCCATCCTGCCTGCTGCACATACAAGAATGGCAGCAGTAGCATCATAAGATGGATGAGAAGGGGTCAGAAGAGAAAGTGACCTGAGGTAGAGTTCCAGTTCCTGGCATAAGCCAGAATTGTTTAGAAACAAAGATGGACACTGAACTGTATCCTTCTCCCCCTGCATCCAATAAAAGTCACCTTTTTATTTTAAGTTATCCTGTACCCAGACAGGTAGCTTGAAGTCACCTTCTGGCCACAGTTGATTGCTCCAAAACACCTGTGTTTCTTTTTTCTAAAACTTTTGCACACATATTCATAAAAACATTAACTGGATGCAGTGTGATGTTCAAATGGTGGCCTTGTGGCTCCCCGGTGTGCAGCAGTGGCCCCTGGTGCTCTCCATCAATGATTCATTCAGTCACACATACCCTTTAGGGGAGGAAGGGGTTCTTAAGCCAAGCATATGGCACAGGAGTGCATATAAAAACACTTTTCTGTGTGCAGCTTTAGCTTTTAGAGTTATTGCAGTTTAAACTAATAAGTTTAACCCTTTCTTCACTTCTCAGTCAGAGCTGCTGTTGGAGATGAGACTCGATGTGGGTAACTCTGATCACACTCCACTCTCTCATTTTTTTGGGGGCTGTAAATCACAAATGAATAAAGCTGGAGATTACCAATGGGCACAGGGAGCCATACAGCCTCCTTTCAAACATCACACTATATCCAGTGTTGTTATAAATATTGTACATATAATTATAAATATTGTGCTTTAGTAAAAAAGAATCAAAGGCTGTTTTGGGGCACTAGGCTGGAGATAAAAGGGGACTACATAAGTCACCTTCCTGGGTATATGATCACTTTAATAAATGACAATAAAATAAATGTATTTAATAAACCCCCATCATATTTACATTATAGTAGGCAAAGAATAACATCATAAATATTGGTGAATTATATTTAAAGGGAAATTCCACTTCCCTCGAAAAGCTGAGCAGATCTAATTTTTTTTTTTTAATATGTGTTTTCTGGAAGCAGTTTCCACTACCTCCTATCTGTTGCTATTGGCAACTGTACACCGAGATCTACAAGAGTCAGTCAGCCCAGATATGAAGATTAGTTCAACATACCAGAGATATTTGGGGACAACTGTAACAGGTGAATGTTTATTCTAAGCATACAGTACGTCCTGCTCCATCTATAATACTTACACGTGGGCGCTGTTCACTGCAGACATGCAAAAACAGGCTCCTCCCGGCCCTTCATATACCCAGGGACCTCCCACAAATCCCCAGATTTCTCTGCAGTGCTGACTGCGAAGACATGAAGTATCACTCTCTCGCAGGTGAGTGGGGCTATTACAGCCTGCGGCCCTGTGGGACTATTTCCACCCCTCCTCTGTGTGAATATGCCTCCCAGCCTGGGCTGCGCTGGTCGGGTGAAGGTAGGCTGCACCATGTGTGCTTACGGAGCCACGCTCCACCGCAATCCCCCACCATAGGGTAGGCAGTCAAGGCTGATGGTTAGCCTTCAGGGGATGCCCCTCCCGCATCGTTGCCCCACGCCCCATGTAGCGGTGGACCCTATGTAACGGGTCGCCTTCCTCCCTCGTTCCCCCCTTAGCCAGGGGGAAAAGAAAAGGGGGGGGAGGGGTTGTGTGTATGGCGGCCTCAGTGTATCCTTACACGCTTATGGCTCGGCTGTGCCTTACTGGGAACGGGGATCAGAGCCACGCTCTTACCTTACTGTTAACGCAGCGCCTTTAGTTTCTGCCTTCTGCTCGCTCCGCACGTACGGCTCGCGGACACCTCGGCATCTTTCTTCTTCTTCACCTTCTTAGACTTAGTGGCTCTTCCTAGGTTGCGCTGGCTTGAGCGCCTGTCCAATAGGGTACCGCCTTGTCACGGCAGACGGGGTTCGTTCCCCGACGGGGAGCCACAGGAGAGCCGAGTACTGACCTTGGCTGTGCCTGTACAGGCTCCGAGCGCCATTTTTTAATAGACGTTATTGCTTTACTGTCTCTCATTGGCTAGACACCTTACGACCTTCGCGCTCGCTGGGGAGGGGCGTGGTTCCGGCTTGGCTCGCTTCGCGTCGCGGTCGGCTCAGGCCCGCCCTCCGAGGTTCGCTTGGCGCCTTTTCCTTCTCTCGCGCGCGTGGTGAAGATCGTCCTCTCCTCTCTGTCTGTAAGTGCCCTTGCGGGCGACTCTTCTTTGCTTTCTATCTCCCATTGCTCATGGCTCTGACATCTTTGTCCCCTCTTATGTCTTTCAGACCGCGGATTTCAGTGGCTTCTCCCGGCCCAGCGTAGCTCCCGGTCGTGACCATAAAAAATTACTCCCACTTCCCCACGGGTTATTGGGGCATCCAGGGTAGCTTACAGCGTCAATCCCTACTGGCATATTGTGCCGATTAAATCACCATATGGAGGCATCTCAGGATATTGGCTGTGTGTAGCTTGTGGGGTCCCACCTAGCAGCGGTGACAATGCACGGGTCTGTGTTCCTTGTGCACAGCAGGCGCTATCGGTGCTTCCCGTCTCCTCTGAGGCTGGGCCTGCACCCCGCCGCACTTCACCTACTCCCCCAAGCCTGAGTCTAACCCCCAATACCAGTGGGGATTCTCATCCTGATCTGGCCACAAGGCTGGCTAGTGTTGAAAACTTGCTTGCTAATTCCTTAGCGCGTAAAGCCACCGCCAAGAGGCGGCACTTGAACCCTGAATCGGCCCTCTTCCCTATAGAACCTGATGATTTGTTGCACTCCTATGCCCATATCCTCTCGGACGAAGGGGAACTCTTCTCTTACTCAGGGTCTTATGACGATGAGTCTAGGGGTCAGGAAGAGTCTGGCTCCGAGCATTGGTCCTCGGATGATATTGATAGACTGCTGGTTCAGATCTTTGAGGTTCTGTCCCTCTCTCCCCCTGCTGCGGCTCCCTGGCAAAGGGGTGACCTTTTTCATACTGCTAAAGCTCGCTTGGAATTTCCCGAGCAGACCCATTTCAATAGCCTCGTGCTTAAGGAATGGGAACATCCCAGCAGACTTCAAGGGGTCCCTAAGAGCGTGGATAGGAAATATCCCTTTCCTGCTGACTTGGTTAAGTGCTGGTCATCGCCGCCTGAGGTCGATGCTCCTATTCTAGGGTTGTCCAACACCTCTATTATGCACTCTCCCGACACTACTACGCTACGGGACTTGTGAGGACCGGTGTGTTGACCAACTGGCATGTCATGCCTTTGCATTTGGGGGAGCGACTCTGCACCCGGTTTGCGCCTTAGCCACTACGGCGGTAGCGCTCAGGGCCTTGGTTAGGAGTGCTCTCGATGGCATAGATGAGTTGCCTCCTGATACTGTCAACGCTCTGTCCAGCTTTTGCGTTTGTGAACTTTATCCTGTCCGCATTGGACGATGCTATTAAGATGTGTGCCAGGTCATCTGCCCTGGTGGTTGCTATACGCCGCGCAGTCTGGTTGCGCCAGTGGGCCGCAGACAATGCTGCCAAGAAAGCCCTCACAGGGCTTCCATTTAAAGGGCTGCGCTTGTTTGGGGATCGATTAGACCTCTTTGCCAAGGGAGGCAAGTTACCCCAGCGCAGGCGGCAGACTCGGCCCTTTCGTGGCCAAGGCTCCCTATCAACCCCCTACCGTGGGGCCAAACAGGGTAGAGGGGCGTCCTTCGCTGGGGCCCGCGCTGATTCCTGGCACAGGAACAGAGGACGCCGTCCAGGTTCCTCCTGGGGAACCAAGTCCAAAGCCCCTCCCAAGGCCCCCCAGGCATGAGGGGGCGCCCTCACCCGTCAGGGTGGGGGGACGTCTACAGCACTTCGAGCACGTCTGGCGGCGCCACGTCTCAGACTGGTGGATTCAGGAGGTAGTGTCCTCCAGCTACAAGATAGAATTTGCTGTACGCCCCCCCACCAGGTTCATTGGGTCTCGAATACCTCAAGACCCTGCCTCAGCTCAGGTCCTGTTGCTGGCCGTACAGGGTCTTATGGATCTAGGGGTCATTTGCAAGGTCCCCCCTGGAGACAGGGGCACGGGGTTCTACTCAAACCTTTTCACAGTACCCAAGAAGGATGGGTCAGTCAGGCCCATTCTGGATTTAAAAATCCTCAACAAATTTGTCAAGAACAGGCACTTTTGCATGGAAACTCTGCGCTCGGCCATTGGCTCACTGCGCCCAGGGGACTTCATGACGTCAGTAGACATCAAGGATGCTTACCTGCATGTCCCGGTGTTTCCGGGACACCAAAGGTTTCTCAGATTTGCACTAAAAGATCAACATTACCAATTTGTGGCCCTGCCATTCGGCCTAACGTCAGCTCCCAGGGTGTTCACCAAGGTGCTGGCAGGGGTGATGTCCCTGATAAGGCTAAGGGGCGTACGCGTGCTGCCCTACCTGGACATGATGATGATATTCTCATCACTTCTCGGCTCTGCGGCAGGCAGAGTTGGACACTCGGCTGGTAGTGTCCACCCTGGAGTCGGCTGGGTGATCAATTACCCCAAGTCTTCCCTCTCCCCCTCCTCGGTGACTCCGTTCCTGGGAATGATTCTGGATATGGTTCAGTCAAGGATATTCCTTCCTCAACAGAAGGTGGAAGCTCTGACAGCGCAGGCGAGGTTCCTGCCTTCGAGCCAACAACTCTCCATCTGGCAGGGAATTCAGTTGGTGGGCCTGATGGTGGCGAGCTTCGAGGTGGTGCCCTTTGCCCAATTCCATTTGAGACCTCTGCAGCTTCACCTTCTGTCAGTTTGGGACAAGAACCCAGCGTCCTTGGACGGGTTCTGTGTGCTTCCCCCTCGGTCAGACAGTCCCTTGCGTGGTGGCTGGACCACAGGAACTTGACAGGGGGCAGGTCTTTTCTGACCCCCTCCTGGGAGACGGTCACAACGGATGCCAGTCTGTCAGGTTGGGGGGATTCTGGAAGTCCCTGCGCTTCCAGGGGACGTGGGATCCTCAGGAGGCCCATTTACCCATCAACATTCTGGAATTACGGGCAGTCAGGTTGGTACTGGAGCGTTTGACCCAACACCTGAGGGGTCTGTCGGTCCAGGTACGCTCAGACAACAGAACGGCGGTTGCCTACATCAATCATCAGGGAGGGACCCGGAGCAAGGGTGCTCTCCAAGAGGTGTCTCAGATTCTGACATGAGCGGAGGCCAATGTTCAATGCATTTTGGCTGTTTACATTCCGGGGTCGGAGAACCTGCTGGCGGACGCCCTGAGCAGGGGGATGTCCCGTCAGGGGGAGTGGTCCCTCTGAAACAAGGTATTCCAGTCCCTGTGTCACCGTTGGGGCCTACCGGATGTGGATCTGTTTGCTTCCCGTCACAATCACAAGCTCCCGGCCTTCGTCTCACTGTCTCAGGATCCTCTGGCCATGGCCACGGATGCCCTGTCCATGTCTTGGAGGGAGTTTCTACTCCTGTATGTGTTTCCACCGTTCCCCCTTCTGGGCAGGGTTCTACGCAAGATTGCTCTGGAAGGGGTACCTGTGATTCTAGTGGCCCCCAGGTGGCCAAGAAGAGTGTGGTTCGCAGACGTGGTTCAAATGGCAGTAGATCAGTACGATCTGCCAAGCGTGCCAGATCTGCTAACTCAAGGGTCCTTACGCCATCCCACTTTACAAACTCTAGCTTTGACGGCCTGGCTGCTGAAACCTCCATCTTGATGGAGAAGGGGTTGTCTGCCTCTGTGGTGGCTACTATGGTGCAGGCCAGGAAGAAGACTTCTTCTGCTATCTATTATAGAGTATGGCGTTCCTACATTGACTGGTGTGAGTCCAGGTCTCTTCCCTGCCGGGAATTCTCTGTCCCTAGGGTTCTGGAGTTTTTACAGCATGGTCTGGACTTAGGTCTCAAACTTAGTACTCTGAAGGGTCAGGTTTCTGCCCTGTCTATCTTCTTTCAGAAGACCTTTGCTCAACATCACCTGATTAAGACCTTCTTTCAGGGGGTTACTCACGTGCGTCCCCCTCGAAAACCTATGGTCCCTGTCTGGGATTTGAACTTGGTTTTGTCTGCCTTGCAGGGTGCTCCCTTTGAGCCTATTCAAGATGCTGCTCTGGTCGTTCTCACTCTCAAGGTTGTCTTCTTGGTGGCTATTTCTTCGGTTAGGCGTTTGTCAGAGCTGGCCGCTCTATCTATTCAGCCTCCATACTATGAGCGACACCAGGACAAGGTGGTGTTCCGCTTCAAACCGGATTTTCTACCTAAAGTTGTTTCGGCATTTCATTTGAACCAGGATATTGTTCTTCCTTCTCTGTGTCCCAATCCTCGCAACGACAAGGAGCGGGTTCTGCATTCCTTGGACGTAGTCAGGTGCTTGAAGTATTACCTGGTTGTCACTAAGGCCTTCAGGAAGACTGATGCTCTCTTTGTTGTGCCTTCGGGGCCTAGGAAGGGTTTGGCTCCTGCCAAGTCTACCATCAGTAAATGGATTCGTCAGGCTGTGATTCAGGCCTATTATACTAAGGGGAGGACTCCCCCTTTCCGTCTTACGGCTCATTCCACTCGTGCTATTGGTGCTTCTTGGGCCTTTCAGCAACAGGCCTCTGTTGAACAAGTTTGCAAGGCCGCTACTTGGTCTTCTGTTCACACCTTTTCAAAGTTTTACAAGGTTGATGTTCGGGCCTCAGCTGATGCTGCTTTTGGCCGTAAGGTTTTGCAGGCGGTTGTAGTTTGAGCTACGTGCCGTTGCCTTTGTTGTTGGGGATCCCACCCTACTTTATGGACACTGCTATTGGATGTCCCACGTGTAAGTATTATAGATGGAGCAGGACGTACTGTATGCTTAGAATAATACAATTCTGTGAAATACTCACCTGTAGAATTGATAGTATACGCATACAGTACATCCTGCTCCACCCCACCCTGGTTTCACCTTGTTCTGGATCCCCTGTATGGTGATTGTTATCATTGTTATTGTTACCAGTTTGGTGGTTGGTTTCTCCCGGCTTCTTTTTCTTACTGCTTTTCAATGCTGGGGATTTGTGCGAGGTCCATGGGTATATGAAGGGCCGGGAGGAGCCTGTTTTTGCATGTCTGCAGTGAACAGCGCCATCTGGCGGAGGATTACCCACGTGTAAGTATTATAGATGGAGCAGTACTGTATGTGTATAATATCAATTCTACCGGTGAGTATTTCACAGGATTGTATTTTTGGTGATCTGACCATATTTCCTTATCTAATGGAAGATACAACCCGTTCTAAAATGATTGGGTTATGTACTGGAAATTGGGAGGTTTAGAAAGACTCCACCTCTCGTATACACTTCTGGTCCAACAGAGAAGAAGCACTTTACAGTGTCTTTCAGGAAGTTGACATATTCTACCCACTGACAAATAAACTTTATGCAAGTTTTGTGCTAATGTTAGAAACCCCTGACACATCACCAGGTCTTAGGCCCCTAAAGCTTGCTCTCTACCCAACAGTAGGCGATTCATGTGACTGTCTAAGACAATGTGTGTATGACTGCAGAGGAAAGCTGTAAGTGGGCTGTCCTTGGCTATGCTGTTCTATACCCTTCCAGTCCTAGCTGGGGGGGTAGCCATGGGAGCACACTGGGTCACCAGAGCATAAGAAGGCATGGCTACCTTGTAGGGTTTTTGCCACTGTTTGGTCTTTGAAACACCTGGGATGGCTCCCAACATGCCCTCTCCCTACCCAGCTTCCTCCTATCATTAAAATAACCGTACCCCTAGGGCTGAATGGGTTAAATTGTTCCTGCCACATTGGCCTCAAGAAAATTAACAAGGTCCATTTTCCAGCAACCTCTTAAAGTGGACCAACACCCAGGGGGGATCGGCCCCAGGAAGCCCAGAAACCTTACCTTAATCCCGTTCCAACGGCGCATGCGCGGGCCGCGGCCGTGTCTCGCGCTTCCCTCTAGCAGGGCGCGCACCCGCGCCGGCCGTTTGTGAATGGCCGGTGCGGGCGCGCTCCCTGTTAGAGGGAAGCGCAAGACGCGGCCTCCAGCGCTCAGAGCCGCTGTGGTTGTACGCCGCTTGTACGTGCATACCACAGCGGCTCTGAGCGCTCTGATTGGACAAGCGCCCGCGTAGGAGCGTGGTGAGGTGAGTGTTTCCGGGCGTTCTGGGGGGTTTCACACAGCGGGGCACCCCCGATCGGGGTGCCCCACCGAAGTGGACCAAAACCCAGGATAGTCAAAATCCTGGGTGTTGGTCCACTTTAATACATTTTTGTAATTTGCTAAACACACTTTAATACAACAGCATAGCAATAGATGTCTTTATAAATCTTTTTGCAATTAGCCTGAATTTAAAATGCGTTACTAGTTATAATAAGTACATTGTAATCTCCCGAAACCCTTTTTTGCTGCTTGCGATAGATATGTAAAAATATTTAGAAGTAGCAGCTTAAAGCTGATTAGTTTAATTGAAGTGAACTTGTGTTTGAAATAGATAACGTTTTCTTTAGCTTGATAATGATGCGAGGAGGATAAACGAAAAAAACATGCATTCCCTTTTGTTATTTTCTTTGAAAAGATTGGTAGTCTTTTAAAATTGCATTAGTTCGAATAATACTTACAGTATTACTTTGAGTACGTCTTCTGTCTGATATTGCTTATGGAATAAAAAAATGTTGCCCTATTAATCCCCCTGAAGTTTTTTTGTGTGTAATATTGTTTTGACAAGCAAATCTCATTAGAACTGTTATCTTTATTTTTTTATTTTGTGAAGCAGCATGGATATCTCTAGAATAGGAGCAGTGTTAAACTTGAAGGCATTTATACCATGCTGCTCTCTCAGCCAAAATACTTTTAATTTCCTTACAACCTATTAGATACGTCTTTAAAGTGATGTTTCAGGCAAAGGCAATGGTTAGACCATTGTGTCAGGCTATGTTAGGCACTGTCCCAAACAGTTTTTTGTTTTTAAATATGAAGAAATGACCAAGATATTGAGGTTTACAGTTTTACCTAATGATTTCTCTTCTGAGGCATGTGGGCGTGGCCCTTGGAACTGTGTTGCTGCATAATAATCAACATGGGGGGACAGCACTTGGAGCAAAAGCGCTTGCTATGAGGAGGCTGAGTGGACAGAAGGGTGAAAGGGATTAGCTGGGCTAGAATGGCAGCCCTTGAAGTGCCATTCAAATCATGAATAAAGAGGGGGAGTGGTCTGACTAGCTTGTGCTAGTATTGGTGGCCCACATTGGCAGGGTGGCGCAGGAGTGGCGGATGAGTATTTACTTATTTAAAGTGGACCAACACCCAGCCCTGTCGGCCCAGGAATCTATAAGATTCCCTGGCCGATGCAATCCCTCCCCGGGGCATCCAAATTCTGGATGCCCCGCTGTGTGAAACCCCCCAGGACGCGAGCAAACCTTACCTGATTGGACGAACGGGCGCGCATGTGGAGTGTTTCTACACTCCTTTGCAAATGTGTGGCAACCAGGACCTCTGGTTTTAGAGGTAGTTAGAGACAGATTATAGAACTTGTTGCTGGATAACGATAACATGTGCTATGGATTTGTCTACATCTATTTTCCCTTCTTACATGCACCACATGGTTTAAATATAATTTGGTTGGGCAGATGCCACCTTTCTCTTTGATCACTGAAATATGCTGACAATTCAAACGTTTTTTGATTTTTCTGTTTTACTGTATTTTTGTGAACACCGTGTACAGCGCCATGAGTGCCATTTTTCCTACTGTGCAACAATATTCTCGCATGTGAATATTTCTCTCGATCAGAATCTCTCGAATGATTCAAGGGACAAATATGAAACAACCTGACGTGATCACGTTCAAGAAAGCCATGCAAGAATCATCCACTCCTTGAGAGTATTTCCTCAATTGCATGAGAGTTTTTCATTTGATTTTTGCATAATTAAAAATTAAAAAAGCCATGCCACAAATGCCTGCATGTTTTTTTTTTCAATTAAAAAAACACAAATTGGTGTTTTGTTGTTTAAATTAAATCAATAAAATAAATGTGGGCACCTCCTCCCCAAGCCTACCAATCCAGGCACCAGGCATAGGGGCTAGTAACCCAGGGCTCAGGGGCCAGCTAGCCCTTGCTGATTTACCAGTTCATACGCCTAGTGCCTGGGCTGGTTAGCTATGGGAAGGAGGTACACTAATATTTCGTGAAAAAGAGCCTGCCAGTTGCTGATGCTTTTTACTCTTGGCAGAGGTAAAAAGTCTGCTTGAAAAGTTTCCCCCTCACAAAATAAACTCCCTGAATTAAGTTTCACTTTTTGATCGTTTCTCAGATAATTTACTGATGCTGCATGAGGTAATTATATGCACAACAAAAAGCTGAATAGAGAGAGAGAGACAAATCGTGACATTTTCCCAAAACACTTGGAAATGATTTCTATCATGCCGAATCTCTTGGATCGAGTAATTTATTGTTTAATCCCATGATCAATTATTCTTGATGTTTGAACATTTCCTCATGAATTGTATTCTTGATTCTGTAAGCATTGTAGCCTTGATTTAAAATATATTATTTAGATTTGATTCCACAAAGTGTTCAGTCTGGTGTAATACTGTTTTCTTTTTATCTGTTTTAAAATAGTGTTTTTTTTTATTCCATTTGATAAATGAGATGTTTTGTCCAAAAAGGGGATTAAGCATACCTCCTATGTTGCTTTATATTTGCTGGGATTAAAAGACCTGGTCACATCAGAAAGGAATATGTGAAATGATTTTTGCTGGCTTGCTGCGGTGTGCCCTCAGAATGTTAAAAGAATTTTGCTTGAATGATGTGTGATATATACAGAAAGCTTGACAAGTCCCCTGGTGAACCTTTATCCCACAACACATGAAAATAATAAGATTGAATGACAAGGTTGTGCACCTTGTCAACCACATAGACTGTGAGTATATCACATGTGGATAAATCTGCACATGCATGAGAGGGTTTAAAACCTGCAGATTTTTGTACCACTGTACTGCAGATGTGGCATGATGGTATATATACGTTTCATATAGGAGAAGGTTGTAGGATTTATTTCGACTCAAATTTAGGACCGCATTTGTAAATGTAATAAACCCTGGTGACCCATTTTGTGTCTTCACTATAGCAAGAATTCATCCGCTCTTGGTCATTATACTTAAAAAATGACTTTCATCAAGCCCTTTTAATTAGGACCACTCCAAAAAGAAAGTACAAACTTTATACCAAAATTTCCCGCCCCGGCTGTAATATTTTGCACAAACAGTGTGACCACATCAAAGATATTTCGCTAATTCTTCAAGGCCAATACAGATAAAACACCATTTCTAAGCTAAACCTCTATTCAGATGTTACTATACTGTTACTCCTTTATACAGGGCTTACAATTTATCACAGCATTGTCTACTAAAAGTAAAGCTTGTCAGATTTCCACCTGGATTGGATTAGAGGTGCCCAAATGGCTCTCATGGGCTTAATTTGCAGCCCTCCAGTCCTCCCAGGCTACATTGATGGTACAGTCTAAATAACTCTTGTGGTTCATATGATAGCAGCCATGATGGGATTACTGTGACATGCCATCCAACTGACTTCTAGCAGAGTGCTTTGTCTTACATCTCAGTAGAAGACATGAAATGTCTTGTTTGTAATAAAAAAGTGTAAAAGTGTAGTCTTAATGTTTTGGGGTGAAATATCTGCAAACAAGTTGTCCAAAAAATCTTATTGCGTGTGAAATTTCTCCCGGTTACAGCGGTACCACGTACAGTGCGCACCTTGCGATTTTTTTACCAAAACAACCCTTTACATTTGGAATACTCACCATAACCCATATATTCCCTGAAAGAACACATAAGCTTTCTAAGCATACCCAGCTTGTTGTAGTGGGCTCATCGTTTTAGAAGTAATCCCTCGAAGAATTCTTAGGTTGCACAAGGTTTCCCCCCGAAAAATGATAAAAAAGCAGAATAAAAATACATTTTCTTAAAAAATCAATATGCAAACAAGAAAAAACAGCTAAGGTTTTAACCCTTGTAGTTGCCAGCCTACTTGAAATTTTGTCACCCTCTGTTAACAGGTCATTTTTCAACATTTTGTGCTATGTTTAACTGTGAATTCCCAGGAAAAATATATATTATTATTTGCAGCAGAGGCTGTATGCTTTAACATGAAATGTCTTGTTTGTAATTTTTCTACTGTTTTTGAAAATATTTTTGAATTTAAAAAACAAAAATAAATAAATTATATTTTAGAAAATTGTTTCCTTTATTTAAATGTAAACATTTATTTTATTAAAGAAACCCGTATTGCATGTGAAAGACACATTTCTCCCAATTACGTTACCAGATATGTATCGGTAGCCCCCCATTCTTGCCCAGGGACCCCCAAAACTGAAAAGAGCACTTTCTAACATTTACAAATAAAATGCAACTACTATCCACACTATAAAGGGTTAAACAAATAGCGTAGGGTCCCCCTTCCCAGGGGGGGGGGTGGACCCCATTTATGGGGGAATTTTAAGGGTTAAAAATCCACAAAAAAGACGTGGGGTCCCCCTACCCAGCATAACTCGCCCGGGACCAACTATGCAGGGCTTGTAGGAACAGGGCGCAGGGGCCAGCTTTGGTGGCCCCCCACCCTGCCGCCCGGGACCCTTCTGCCCCCCCATGGACTTTGGGTAGGTTTAAGTGTTATAAACGTTGTGAGGTCTCCCTTACCCAGCATAAGCAGCCCAGGGACCAGCTATGGGGCTTGTAGAACAGGACACTGGGGCCAGCCCCAAAGCCTAATATCCCCGCCTCTTCTGCCCCCAAGGCTTTGGGATAGCAGGTAATGGGGGTTAATGGCTAGCCGCTGGTGACTTGCCATCCCCCTTAGCCTTGTGAACTGATATAGGGGCCTCATGGACCCCTTACCAGTTCACAAAGGGTTAAGTGTAAAAAAAGACACAAAGTAAAAAATACTTTTATTATATTTTATCACCTCCGATCCTGTGTCCCGGCAATCCGCTGACAGCTGCCGGGGCTGATCACTGGGGAGGCAGGGGGCCCCATCCCCCTTGCTCTGCAACCTGCCTCTGGTGATCAGCCCTGACTTCTGACAGTCTGGAGCCCAAACATCATGGGTGACGTCATCTGCCCCGCCTTCAAGGGGCGGGGCTAGTGGTGTAAATGCCGGAGGGGGCATATTTTGAGCCCCCCTTCTCACCACGGAGGAGCCCAGGGGGGCGATCGGATGCCCCGGTGAAGAGGAGACCCGGCATGGAGGTTAGTAAATTTACATTTTTTCATTTAATTTTCATATGTTCCATGGATGACACAGCAACCAATAAAGATATGCTTCGATCATTTTCACACTTGACAATGTTGCACATCTGGGTGTGTGATGGGATGTGTGTTGCAGCTGAATTATCCAGGTGGATGAATGTCTGACAAAATGCAGATATGGAATTGTTGCCAGCTTCATACCTGAGACCTTTGCAGTGGTAGGTGACAGTACACTAGATGCTCCCTGTGTCCTTTAAATCATGATCTGTCTGTCCCACCTCACTCTTACCTGGTGGATGCTTGGCATTGTAAAGTTGTGTTGGCGAGCTAATAGTAGATGAATGTGTTATTTAGCCACCTGCCCCCTGCATCACATTCCTGGTCCACACATTTACAGTCCCATTAATGCATATTAACTATCTAAAACAGGTATCATTATGGAACAAAGAGGCTCAACAAACAATAGAATGAAGTGATGTGATAAAGTCATGCTAAAGATCTGGTGGAGCAAGTTGGATGTGCTTTCAGGTACCGAAACTTCTGAGTGAGCTTTTTAAACACACTAAAAGGCTTTTAAAATGTGCTTCAATTTGCCCAAAAACTCACATACCCCTGTGATGGGGAGTCTGCAGCATCCAGTGGTATTAGGATATTTGTTTTTATGTTGGGGGGGGGGGGAACGTACTCTATGGGCTATGCTAAAGAATTTGCCAAATCGCTATGCATAGCCCAAAGGGTGCTGTTTCCAAGCTTTGGAAAAAATATCCTTACTTTTATTGGAAAAATGATGTACCTCGCCTGTAAAAATGTCCCGTCACAGGCATAGGTGATTTTAGACATTTTTTGTGTTCAGGTAAAAAGCTCATTCAAAAGTAAGTTGCAGTTCTTACCTGAAAGCACACCCAAAGGTAAACTTGCTTCACCAGATCTTATCAAGAGCCCAACCATCTATTGTAATATCTAAAAGGATGTTGTGAGTAAAAGGAAGGTCAGGGCCCAGTTGTTTTGGGCCCTAACAATTTTGATAACAGTCCTGGGGCTTTAAAAGAAAGATATATTCTTTACATTACTCTGCATCATCTTAGAGAGAAAAAATGATTTATTATGTTAATCAGGAGAGAAAGCAAGCCCTTTCATGCAGTTTGGCATATTGTTAGCATAATGCTTTTTGATCCAACTAGTGTTGTAAATCTGGTCTAGAAAATGTAATAATTTGATTGAATCAGCCAGTTCATTTTTTTTCAGGTCTGCATAATTATTCTACCCAATGAAACATCACCTAAACTCAAGGGCATATGAGACAGACTCTGCCAAAAGAGTTTTCACTTAAACTTAAGTACAAAAGATCTTGCTGAATCAGTGCTTTATCTTAAATACAAGTATGGCAGCCTTGGAAAATGACTGATGAACTAGCAATATATTGTTAAATGGAAATTGGTTTGCACATCCCGAAAGGTGGTCATATAAGTAAATAAGTTCTATTGCATTCAGTCTAACAAAATGTTGTTCTGTCGCCCTTACACGTGACTGGGAGCATAAGTTGGCAACCAGCTAACTCAACTTAGCCTTCAATTCATCAAAGTAGGCATGGGTAGCGATACTCGGGGCAAGTTGCTAGCTTTGTCCCTGGGGCAATTTAAATCAGGATGTCCCGATGTCTAAACTCCCTAGGTTGCCGGTGAAGTCACCTTTATCCCACGCTTCTGTCTTCACCGGGCACCGTATCCCCGACTTCCCTGTAGCTGTGGTGCGCTCCTGTGCTCAGCCATTCAGATAGGCTGGGCACGGGAGTATGTGTACTCTGCTGGGAAAATGCGGATGCATCCAGCCGGCTACATCTCGCCAGCTGGCACTCTTGAGCTCCGCCAATCGGCAATCTCAAAAGTGCTGTGTAATTTTGGCCTCGACAGTGGAAAACATTTCATTTTTAAACCAGGCCACTTCCAAGCTGACTGCATCCTCGGGCAGGGAGGGCTGCTGGAGGAAAGGGCTTTGTGCCGCTTTAAAGAAATAGGGAAAAACTAGGAACAAAGGAAAATAACACAGGGTACATATATATATATATATATAGTAATCACAATCAAAATACATTGGATGAGAGCCCAGCATGCGCCATCGGAACCAGGAAGAGGTGAGTGAAAAGAGGCGTTCTGGGGGTTTAACACAGGGGCATCCCAATTCAGGACTGAAACAAAGCCCAGGAAAGTCAGATTCCCAGGTTTTTGTTTTTTTTTGGGTAAATCACAAACTTTTGGAATTTTTCTTTTAAAAGAACAAAATTTTGGTGACTAAAATTACCAAAGGATTGTAATAAATGTAGTAGTTAGAAATGTTGATGGGTTTTCGAATTAATAAATGCATATGGTACATATACATCACTTGTATTCTTGTTATAATAAAAGTAATTTCTATTTATCTTCAAGGACAGTTTTGTTTAGCCTAACCTCTGTGGTTGTACTTGTCATTACTACTGACTGGATAAGCTGGGATAAACTGAATCGTGGATTCCTCCCCACTGATGAGGTCTCAAGAGCTTTTTTGGCATCCTTCATCTTGGTTTTTGACCTTTTGATTGTTATGCAGGTATTTTTTTTTTTTTTTTTTACAAATTTCTTTATTTCGTTTATTCGTGCACTGAGTTATTTAAAAAAAAGGCTCTCTCACCTGTTTGGGGCAACACAGAGAACACTGCTGAGACAGGGGTGTGTATTTTAGCATTGTATGTTAAAAGCTACATTTTGTTTGCTGGATTCATACATTTGCTTATGCTTAAAGGAACAATCCAGACAAAGATTTAAATGAACCTGCTTTCTGCTTTTCCTAGGTGGGTGTTAGGAGCAGCATCTTTCAGTCACCAGCACTTTGCATTTCTTGATATATTATATAGAACTTGCTCCTTTTCTGCTGACTCACCTTTCTCAGTCCCCAAAATGATTTCACTTCTGTGGGGACTGTAACATTGAGACATGCATGGATGTTTTATCCTGTGCTGCTGAGGAGGCCCTACAGAAGGGCTAGAGTTTCCTAGGACCTATTCAAAGAATATAAAGCAGGCTGAACGAAAGATGCAACCCAAAATGGGGAGAGCAGAAACCTGGCTAATTTAACTCTTTTATGAAATAAGGTTTGAGTTATCCAGTCGATTCCCAGCAAAATTAAAACGTAACCTTTTAATAGGTCTGCATTAAAAGTAGCATTTCACGAATCAGGGCATCCCAAACCATGTCACGTGTTTCGGACCATCTGGGTTCTTTATCGAGAGGTGAGGTACTAAGTGGACAATGTTTAAATTCCCCCATGCAGGTCGATGACCCCCGCCCCCCGAAGGGAAGATCATGGCAGCCCGGGTGAAGGACAGCCCTCAGAGGCAGAATGGGGAATAAAAAAATAATTGTGATGGCCGGGGGCCAGTGTGAACGACTTACCTGAGCCCTTATCCCGTTCCTGGTCGTCAGCAGTGTTTGAGCCTTTCAAATGAGCCGGGCCACTGAAAATTGGCTGCTCCCATGAGTGAGGACACTCCTAGTGCCAGCTGGCAGGGCTGGCACTAGGAGTGTTCTCACTCATGGGAGCGGTGCCCATCTATCTGTGGCCCCAGGGTGGACCCCCGCTGACCAGGGACCAGATCAGGGCTCAGATAAGTTGTACAGAGGCTTCCTGCTTTTGCACCCTTTAGGTGAAGCTATTTGCTGGCTCTAGAGTCTTATTTCATTTAAAGCAGTCCAAAGCTCTCAACTTGGTTGATGCAGATGGCTCATCGATGGTCCGGTTTAAAAATAAAACATTTTTGAGATCGGTGATCTCAAAGCTGCCAAGAATGCCAGCTAATGTCACAAGCCCGCTGGCCCACATCTGTCGTGTGTCAAACTATCCCGGCCTCAGCCTACCTGCATGACTGGGCCAGGAAGTGCACCACAGCTATGATGGGGTGCCCCCACCAGCAGCTACACTGTGGTAAAAGCCCCTGGGAATGGTAAGATTACCAGTGAGCCCCGGCTTCGGATACCCCAGGGGTAGTATTGTGTCCGGCTTTTGACCTGCTTTATCTCCTTAGTAATAGAGCCTCCATGCTATTCAATAATTCTGTTGCACTCATTTGGATCCTTTCCTTGTATTTTACTGAATTTAAATTAAAAAAATGTTTTTAAAATATATTTTGCACTACTCTAATTTACACCAATGTGGCATAGTCTGGCAGAAGTGTTTGATAAATCAGGCCCTAAATAACATGGAAACCTGTATAGAATATCTCTTACTAACTGTTACAGAGTTTGAAAGATGGCATACAGACCTTTATAATTGGTAAATGGTGCACAGAAGCCAGTGTTTGCAAGCTCAAAAAATGGCCAATGGATACAAATAGGTTGTACAGCAGCTACAGGATTTAATTTGCAGAAATTACATCTTCAAATACATTAAAGGAGCAGTATCGCAAATTTTTCTTGGTGACATATTTAAATGGTACTTTGAATGTAGGTAAGTGTTGGAGTAAGAATTACAAATGTAGAAAAAAATGATGTCTGTGTTGTGCAGCTGGAGACTAATAGCTCATGTTAATGTCTGCTGAGTGTCGGGCGACACACTGGCCTGTTCCACGCTGAGGAGAGGGGGAAACAATGTAACAAAGTATCAGCTGTTCAGTGCTGGCAGCCGTCCAGCATAAGATAACAACATTGCAACATTGCCTGGCCAGAGCTCATATATCTAAAACAGAGAGAAAAGCTCTAGAAGTCATTTAGCTGATTTTGACAGTTTTCCCTTCATGTTGGCTCTGCTGCAGAATCTTTCTTTCAGCTTTGTGTGTTTCGAGCAAAGCCCAACCCAGGATTTTCACTATCTGGAGTTTTGTGCCCCTAGGGGCATCCCGACTTGGGATGCCCTGATATGTGAAATCCCCAAGTTCGCCTGTGAAAACGTACCTTTCCCTGTCCCACAGCGCATGCGTGGGCTCTCATCCAATCAGCGCTGTTTGCACGCAGATGGGGAGCCTGAGCAGTAACCTTCCTGGCCGCCCGGCCTGTCTAAATGACTATCTGCGTGAGCGCGCCAGAAAGATGGTGGGTCTGTGGTTATCCAGGGGTCGTTTCACACAGTGGGCATCCTGATTTAGAATGCCCAAGGGGGAAGGTCAATGGCCGGGTCTTATAGACTTCAGGGTTGGCCACTCAGGGTTTTGTTCCACTTTAATACCTTTAGATTTTCCTGCACAGTTATTCAAAGAAGAATTTCAGTTATTTTCAGTCAGTTTAGTTTATTTTGTATAGATTTTACACATTTGAGTCACCTGGTCTCATAACAAAAGCAGCACCTCACACACACACAGCCGTTACCACTGATTACAGTGTCAGACTCTGACCAGTGGGCTAAATGAAGCAGCTCACTAAATACAACCCAGCAGATCCCCCTATGCAGCAAATGGACTGAGCCATTGTCATTATACAATTTAAAAGAAAGGCAGATATTTTTTCCTTTTTCTATCGCCACATTATTTTTACACGTTATAAGCTACTGTGTGGCTATTTAATTATTTATCTTTTTTAATGCAAATTTCGCGATACTGCTCCTTTAAGCTTAAAACATACAACCATCCCTGAAATTTTTTATTTTTTTTTAAATATGGGCAAATGTGAAAATTAGAAACTTTCTTGTACTAGAACATACATTTCGTTTTTGTTAAAGCTACTCTTTACAGTTGTGTAAATGAGCTGATGAAATAATAGCGTTAGTATCCTGGTGGTAAAGGCTCTTTTCATGTATTTAGAGGAATGACAGCAGATAGTATTAGCTGCCCAATCTGAACTTTGGGCACATTTAATTCATTAAGTAGCTGGTTATCTTTTTATTCATTAGAGCCCACTGACTGCACACTGTTCATTTTAATGAACCTGACTTTTCCATTACTGTTGCTCATATAAGCCTCGTTTGATTTAGATACAGTTTGACCACATTTTTTTCTCAAAATGTGGGATTTGGGAATAGCTGAAACAGAATGCTTTTCTTGCCTATAGGGGCAATTTGGGTTTTGTATTTCCTTTTTTTTAAGTAACATCAAAACCAAATAGGTGACATGGGAAGACCATCAAATGTCTGTGCACCATTGTGCTCATTAAAAAAATAATTGTATGTTCACTTTTGCTAAGTTTATATTTAGAGTGAAATAATTCCCCTTAAAAGCAGACCTCCAGTCAAAAAATCAAAGCTTAGTAAATATCTCCCGTAACTCCCCCTCTGAGATCTGTGTTGTGAGCTACTTAAAGCGCTAGTCCTGTCATTGGTAAGCTGGGGGTTACAAAGGAAAAAAACGTCCTAACCTCCCCAGGATCCAGGTTCACCCAGTGTTTTGTGTCCTGGGCACTGCCGTTAAGAAGATAATGCACAAAGCAGCTTCCCCACTCAGTGTGTGAACCCACCCGCTTATTCGCTTAAGTGGGGGGTCCCCGCACAGAGCGGCTGCCACAGGAACGCAGATAAACGCACTGGACCCTAGGCAAGGTAAGGAGTTTTTTTTTGCTGTAACCTTTATGCAGATTTGCGTTCCTGAACTGCATGGGGGCTGCCATGTTGCTACACACCTGACAGGATTGCTGAAAAACCCAGTACCATAGTCAAATTAGCCTTAAGGCTTTTTTGAGTTTTCTAGCTTCTGCGCCCCAGTGCCCCTGAAAAGTGTTATTGGGAGTGAAAGTTGTGTCCTTCCAACCCTTTTTTAAGAATATCTAGCAATTTGCTGCCTGGGATAATTCCATGTGTATTCTTCCTGCTTTGGACTATGAGCAAAAGGCTAAACCCAGACAGCAATAATTGCTATTAATAAGAGGTTGAAGAGGTGGATGAGCTGATTGAGTAAAATGTTCCTCCTTAGTAAATCCCTCCTAATACAATGCGCAGTACATTGTGAACCAGTTTACAAACTTTGCAATGGCAGGTTGTGTTCTCAACTTTTAGCATAGCCATCAGTATCAGCGACACATTCTGTATATATGTACGTACATAATAGGAATACATTTTTGCAGGTATAGTAAAGAGAAACATATATGTAACCAACACAAGAACACTGTAGAAACTATATACAAATGCATTTCTGCTGATATTATGGACAATATAAAGTTGTTCATACAACTTTTTTCAGTCCAACCTAAAAAAATAGAAAAGTGCATGACTGTCTATAATAGAAATTGTCTTCAGCGGCATTAACCTTCAAGTTAATGGCTTTAGTAACTGAGGTATCAAACTTTCCACAAGTCATGCCACTGAAGAGAATGATAACTATTCCTATGTCTTTGTGTCCTTCTTTTTGGATCACAATACTGACTGGAAGTGAGCATCATAAGAAAACTGTGTCCCCAATAGTTTATATTACCCATACATTTGTCAGCTTGTTTTAAACCTGCATACAGAGAGACTGGTAGAGGTGCTCCTCTAGTTATCACAGCTGCTACAGAAGCCTTTTGTAGACCTATTTTAGCCCGTACAAGATCAGTAAGGTAGCTCACATGGCATACTCCACTGTCACATATAGGCCTCAGTGAATAGTTTGAATGGAAGGCCGAACTTCATCTGACATAAAAAGTATAGCCTATGCAGGACTTGCCTGTGACCATGTCAGTATGTAAACTCCATGTTTGCTGTACTCTCTCCAAGAAGGTACATTATACTCAATTGTTCCCACACACTGTTGGCCAGGAATAACTGTAATCAACATTTTGGCCTCATTGTTTCTGTTCTCGACTGATAACAACAGGAAATATAGCACTTCTGTCTGCTCTTAGGAACCAGTTTTTAACGCTGTTATAGTAGTATTATCAGCCTAAATCATGACAATGCTCCCTCCTATGCAAATGAAACTGAAGAAATAGGATAGAGCAGAAGAAATATCACACTGGTCTGGGTTGCCACACTGTATGGTGGGTTTGGCTGGCAGGTCAGCAGCTATGGGCTCAATACCATAAAACATATGTGTCAGGGTTGGGCTACAATGATTTAGGTGATTGACCACACAATAAAATAAACAAAAGAGTGTACTCACATTTTGTCTTACACAGCTGATTTGTCTGCAGTCACCAACTCACCTGATCGCTAGATCCCAAGGCCCGAACAGGGGCTCAGGATTGATGGCGTGTCGGGCTCGCGACCCGCCATCAGTCACAGGAGCACTGCCACGCCCTTTTTATTAATTGTAATGGGTTGTATTGAGGCCTGGCTTGCACCCTCCATTGTTGTGAATGGCCATGTCCCTGTGACTCATGGCAGGGGGCAGCAAGCCTGGCACAGATGTGCTGGTCAATGGAGTTTGGGCCTGGGTTCGCGTGGGAAGTGCAGACTGGGATCCAGTGACCAGGTGAGTTGCTGATTGCTGGACCGATTAGCTGTAGAGAACAAAATGTGAGTACCATTTCCTTTTTTTATTGGGTGGTTGATCACTTTAAAGGACTATAGCCAATGAACTACACAGGATTCCCTGTATTCTGATGTTTATTATATTACAGTTATAATTAGAATTATGTGAAGCCCTCTGAGGATAAGCCGCATATTTATTGTAAATGCCTGTGCAAAGTTTATAGACGTGGGTTAGCAGCATTTATGAAAAACTTTTGTTAGGTTAAATGCTGCACAATGAAAATGATATCACTTGGGAGTTTCCTGAATTAGCAGACGAGGAAGGCTAAATATAACGTTAGCATGTCTACTCAGCTGTCTTATAGTTACAGAGGGACAATCTGATTCACACTCTCATGAAACACTTTCCTCCATATACGCCTCTAAATTTCACATTGTCTGTGGAAAGTCATTGTCTTTATAAACACGATTGGCTCTGTAATGACTATTTTACCTGAATGTTTTATCGCAAGGAAGATGGTCTTTTATATTTAAAAAATAAATATAAAACATTAAAAATGTCCTATTCTTTTTTTATTGCATCAGAATTTGAAGAATAAACATAAATGTAAACTATTTATTATTCCTAATGCATTTTGGATTTTTCTTGAAACATAATTACTATCAACGTCATTGTATGATGATCATTGGGGTTGATTCAGCATGGTGCTGAATTGCACTAATGAAATAAATCATAATGCACTATTCTAAAAATGCTGGCAGCAAACTGGGATGTTAGAACTCTTTTAATGAATGCTGCATCTGCACTATATAGTCAAGTAGATATACAATAATGTCATCAGAGCCCCATAGGACACAGGATCACTGGGGGACAGTGGAGGATTGAGGATGAGTCAAGAAAAAAATAGCATTTTTCTCCAGTGTGTGTGCCTTTTTTACATTTAACCCTTTTTGGAGTGGTAAGGGATCTATGAGACCCTATTCCAGTTCACAAGGCTTAGGGGGCTGGCAAGTCACCTGCGGCTGGTGGGTGACTTGCCAGGATGTCTACCAATAAACATGTTGTAACCGGGAGAAATTGGGCTTTTACACGCAATATGATTTTATTGAAAAACATAGTTTACAGAAAACACTACAAATTGTAACACATATATATTTTTTATTTTTTGCACATATTTCACCCAAAAATACACAACAAAATGACAAACATTTCATGTTAAAGCTCAGATTCTGAAAGAGAGGCTGAAAAAAAACTATATATAATTTTCCTGGGAAATTTACAGCACATAAAGCACACGAAGCACATAAAGCACATTGATTCTCCTGTGTTTTGTTCCCTTTCCTAGGGACATCCTGATTTGGGATTCCCTGCTGTGTTAAAACCCCCTAGATTGCCCAAAAACTCACCTACAACCCGGTCCTACAGCAACAGAGTTGTTTGCCGCCCATATGTTATGTTCTGCAAATTGCTCTGTTATATATATATAACAGATACAACATATATATATGTATAGCAATTGTGAACTTGAGTGATGGCATCCAGCAGCTAGCGCAATACCATCTTCGGCCCAGGGATGCTGGGGATGCTGCTTCCCGATATTTACATCGGCAAAGGAGCCAGGAAGCAAGGGAGTCTTGTGGCGCCCCTGCGGGGGGGGGGGGGGGAGGGGGGGGGGAGGTTTCACACAGCAGGGCCCCAGCTTTAATTTAGACTTCATCTTTGCAAATGTCATGGGAGAAAGAAGACATGTCACTTGGGGTGGGTTACAGAGTAAGAGCTGGAAAATAGCCACCAGTACCATTAGAGCTCCTTTTATTGAAATACATTTTTGAAATGAAGATAGAATCCTTGTATTTTAGATATAACAGGAGATTTTGGATGTGTGCATTTCTACAGCACGCAGGTGATTTCCCAACACTAAAATGCTTTTAGAGATGATGTTGCATTGTAGTGGTTTCTGATTATGTTTTTTCCCTTTTATAAGTTCGCTCACCTAGAATTTCAGCTTTTACATTAAAAAAAAATTGTAAAGTATATTTTACGGAATAACAAGAGATTCTAGGTGTGCTTTTACCACATATTTGTCTGCTGCCAAATTTTATTAGCTTTCTTATTGGCTGTGATGACTTTTGAATTACCTTCTATTAGCTCCTACCCTAAAACACATGATGAAATGGTATAAATATTTGTATTTTAATATATATATATATATATTATATATATATTATATATATTATATTTATAATATATATAATAATACAAACAATTATAAGGAATATATGATTAAGGGCCACTGTATGCCCAAAACGCGTCACAGGGTCCCCGCTGTGGGGCACACATTTATAAGGTACGGACACGTATGATTTGATTGCACAAGGACACTTGCTCTTTATGTGGATTATGACATTTTAAATTTCTGGATTAAAAGTTACGTTTTAATTGAATGAGAAAGCTGGACACCTCACTGACGATTATAAGGAATATAGTGGATGAATGTTCTCCCCTTATATTATTACATGGAAAATTGTAAAGAATAAAACATATGTACAATACAGTATCTGCTACAAAATATTGTCAAATCAATTATAAAATATTGGAAAAAGGATTTAAATAAAAAGGTAAACTGAAAAAGGTAATTTATAACTCCCAACAATCAAGAGCCTAAATAATACCTAAAGTGTGCAGGTTCAAAGTAAACTAAGCAGCACTCTATTAAATGTTTGTAAGAAACGTGCTGCAGCAGTAAATTGATCCAAACCCATTTATTAAAAAATGGGCGGTGATCACACCTGATTGCAGAACACTGTGCTGAATTGCTGATGCCCCCCACATGAAAACCCTCCCGGTTTTCATTTATCATTCTCCTGTCGAGATCAGACCCCCCAAACTGGTGGTCACATGGTTTGGAGTCCCTTCAGCGAGTGTAAACCCCTGAAGAGGGCTTCACACCACATTACCGCCAGCCACCAATTGCGGGGCCCCGTCTTGTCAAGGGAGGGATGAGAAGCTACAAAACTGGGTATCTGCGGGGTACATTGGTTACCTTATTATTTGAAAGTGTTAGGTGCGTTTGAGGGAACAGATTTTTGCTTATATATTTTTGTGTGGCCCAACTGTATATATATATATATATATATATATATATATATTATAATTTAGTGATAGCTATGCAATATCTTATCATTTCAGGACTGGGAATTTCCACACTTTATGGGTGATGTTGACGTCAATCTTCCTGGTCTGCATACATCACATATGCAATTCAAACTACCACAGTTTCAAAGGATATTTAAAGATGAATATCACATACATATAACAGGTACGGATGTTGCGTATATGTGTAATTAAAGTACCTAGATATTACCATGTTATGCTTAAGTGGTATAGAATATCAGTATTGGTGAAACCCCCTAATGTCCAGATACTGGTGTCATTTTACCATGTTTGGATTCATCTTCAAGGGTTACTCAGACAATGGCAAGTGTGACATGTCATATGTTCAGTATTACCTATACTTATCACTTAGGTAGAAATACATTTGTGATGCATAAATCCAAAGATCCAATATAGTATCCTCATTAACTAAGCTGTACCATGGCATATGTCTGCAGACTACAGTTATTATGAATACAAAATAATTGTACCCGTATTACAATAATAATATTTTAATATTACCAGAATAGTGGCAAGAATGAACATAGGCATATGATTAATTTAAGCCCAGATTTAACCAGACTGAATCTGCTTCCTAAAAATTACCTTGACAGATGCAGCTGTTGTTAACTAGTAGTCATATCAAACTGGGGGGGGGGGGGGTCGAAGGTTTTGGTCTGCTTTAACTTCTAACGAGGCTGATAGATTACTTCTTAAGTAAATCATCCTCAAAATACAAAATAATTCATTAATTAATGTAGATATGTCCGACTATATATTTTTTGTTTTTTCTTTTCTTTGCCTGCAGGTAAATGGTTCAACTATGGTATTATATTTCTTGTATTGATTCTTGATCTAAACATGTGGAAGAACCAAATATTTTACCAACCAGCAGCTTATGGCCAGTATATAGGCCCAGGTCAAAAAATCTATACAGTTGAGGATGCAGAAAGTTTACAAAATTTGAATCGGACTACTCTAACTTGGGAGTGGAGGTCAAACAACACGGACCCCTATACCAACAGAAGCTACGTTGAAGGAGATATGTTTTTACATAGCAGATTTGTAGGCACAAGCCTGAATGTGAAATGCTTGGCATTCATTCCAAGTCTTTTGGCCTTTGTGTTATTCGGATTCTTTATTTCATTCTTTGGACGCTTTCACAAAAATGAACAAGGCATAGAAAATAAAGATAAATCCTACAAGCGCATCAACAGGAAATCTCCTTCCGAGCACAGCAAGGAAATGGGAATGACTATAGAAAATCTGCAAGCTGTTGTAGAAGAGCCCTTATGCCTTCACGATCAAGAATTTGTAGATGGCAGGACTAATGCAGATGAACAGTTATGTCACCCACTTTCTAGAGGAAAGTCCGATAATCCTCCTCCATTGACGCAATCACAGTCAGTGGCAGATATTGTCCCATACGAGGATTCTGTAAGTTAACGTGATTGAAATAGACATAGCAATAATATATAGTTCTGAGTTTTTTACTTTGAACTAGATTTATAAACTATACCAATAGGTTTTAGATTTTACTGGTGCTCAAATGTCCACACATTCTATGTGCCTATATAAAACATTCCCTAGGAAGCAGTGTACATGTAATAATTGCATTGCTTGTTATGAAGGTTATTTAGTAAATAGGTGCAATAATAATGATGAAACCAATGTGAAATAGTGACATCAGCCCAGATTCTATATCCCTGATAGAGGCTATAATATGACATTATATTGTTTAGTAGACCTGAGGGTGTTTAAGGTATATTGTGGATGACAAACAGATTTTACTGTTTGCTCTTTATAGGCAGCCCCAGGGAAGTTCTTAAAGGATCTCTTCAATATAACACGTGCCCAATACCAGGCTGTCAGTATACTTTTAATTAGAAATATATTTAAGCAGTCTTAACAAGCTAATTACTACAACTAAGGCTTTACTTGATGAGATATCGCATAAAAAAAAAAAAAGATCGCCCACATGAAAGATGTTGTGAAATAGAAACGATGGCAAGCATTTACTATAATGCTATTGCCAAATATAAAAATATACTGGCTTGGGTGATGGTGTGACTGGGACATAGACCTAATGATCTAATGTAATGGGGGGTGGTCCTCTTGAGTCCATAGTGTGTTGATTGTTGACTGCAGTTGTATCTTGAGGTCATTATCCCTCCCAGCAACAACACATGCTCTGAGGTCTGCAGCACAGTTTTTTTCTGGTATCACTATCAGCTTGGGAATTAGCCATTGTGGGGGTATGTACAGTGGCGCCGAATGGAATGCAGATGATGCTCTAAATGTCCAGCGAGCTGGTGCGCAGCAGCACACGCTTGGTAATATTAAGTACACCAGCTGCTAGGGGCAGACTGGCCATAGGGAGAATGGGAGAATTCTCTGTGGCCTGCACTGCTTTGGGAACAGTTGATTGCTTCTTAATACACCCTCATCTAATTCCTGCCTCCAAAATCTTCCTCCTAGTCCCCCTTTACCCTCCCAGCCTATGTTCTGCCCAAAATGCTATAGCCTCAGAATCATGGCTGTGGTAAATTTTACAAATTCACTGTATTTTTCGCTCCATAAGATGCATACGATTCTGAACCAAATAGTGTAATAAAATGCCTTCCTTCTAATCACCCCATTACATGACAGTGTGCATAATCCCTCCCCGACAGTGTGCATAATTTCCCCCTATTACGGGCAGTGTGCAGCATCTCCCCCATTACAGGAAGTGGTGCATTCCCCATTAAAGCCAGTGTCTGGCACCCCCCTATTACAGACATCATGCAGAATTCCCTCATTACGGGCAGTGTGAATCAACCCACTCCATTGCAGGCACTGTGCAGAATGCCCCCATTAAATGCAGTGGGTTACATCCCCCCACGTTACAGGCAATGGGGTATCCCCCATTAAAGGCAGTGTGCAGCATCCCCCATTAAAGGCAGTATGTGTCCCCCACCCTCCCTTCCTCCTCTGGAACGCTGAAGAATAGTGAAGCAGTGTGCGGACAGAGTAACTGATTCATGCCTTCCCACTGCTGCTGTTGCCACCACCGCCACTGGCACACATACACAAACAACTTTCAATCTTTGTGGTTGCTGCACCACTGGTGGCTGGTGGTAATGCGGAACAGTGCCGGAGCAAAGAGGAAGCGCTGGTAGAATATGAAGTTGTGTGTGTGTATTTGTACCATCAGCAGCGGTGGGAACGCATGAGCTGGTTACGCTGCCTGCCTGCTCCAAGTGTTTCGGGGAGGAAGGGGTTAGGCTGGCTGCAATGGGGGGCAGGATTTTGTTATTGTTGGTGCAGGACCAGGGCTATGGAGGCACTTAAGCTTTCATAACAGCAATATTTTATTATACAGGCCCTTTAAAGCAGACCTTCACTCTGAATAGGAGCCTATCTTATATGTTTCCCCCATCCCTTATATACAGATTGCCCACATTAAAAATCACCCTACCTGCACCTATTGTGTTTTTTTTTTTACTTTTTAACATCCAAGGCTGCCTCCAGACAGGAAGTGCCTTCTGACTATGCTGCTTTGCATTCTGGGATTGCTGTCCTTTTCCTGACCCCAGCTCTGCTCTGTCTATGCATAGCACAGATAAAACCCCAAACCCCTGCACTTTCCACCCCTCCCCTCTCCTCAATATGTAATTCTTCGGAGGCAAGATGGCGGTGCCCATATCCTAGAGTCCGGAACAGAGTTGCAGCCCAGTGGGGGAAAGAATAATAAATTAGCGACTAAAAACTTAAAATATATTCATTTTAGATGCTGGGGAATAGTTTTTTTAAGGGTTTGGGCTTTTAATTAAATGATGATGAAGGTCTGGTTTTAAGGGGATGCAAATGCTTCTATGTACAGGGCTTGCAAGTCTGTCTTGCTACAATCCAGTTTATTAAACTTCTGTGCACAGCTCTGAAAGCTTTGTGTTAAAATGTGGATTAAAATGTCTGTATCAAAAGAGTTTTGTTCCAAAAAACCTATTGTTTCTGTATGTAGATTAGTCAATGCGGCTTGTGGCTAAAACTAGGTGATTGGTTGATTTATGAGTGATCCATTGTTGCTGTATAGTCTTAGAGCTGGGCCAATAAGAAAAGAGCCACTATGAAGTAGAATCCAGAAGTTCAGTCATTAAAAATAGAAAGCCTCATGAAAATATTGCCGTATTTAAACTGAAATGGCAATTCCCCTTAAAAGAGCTACTGAAAAGTGAATTTAAGCAGGCTCTAAACAAGCCCTAGACCCTGGAGTCATTTGATTTTTGATTTCTTAGAGAAAATGGCACAGTATACTCAAAACTGAAATGTACTGACCACTTATAAAAGCACACCAAAATTTAAGGGGTTAACAGAACTTGATTTTCAGAGCATGGAGAGAAAGCAGACATCAAAGCCTTGCAAAATGTTCACAGCTGTGTGTAATCAAATGGAGACAGTGCCTGGCTGTGATTGGCTTTCTCAGTTTTTCATAAATGGAAGGCTCAGCACATGCATTGTGTTTCCAGCCATTTTACCAGACATGTGCCTTCTGAGGAATAAAGTATCCATCATAGCACTGAAGTTATCATACTGGCACAAGCACAGATATATAAGTAATGTTGAGCACAAACAATGCAAACTGTTGATCATCTCAGTTACTTCCTGCACCACCACCAGATTTCACTGGGAGGATGAAGTTCCTATACTGGCTCAACAATGAAAGCTCTTCTGCCAGCAAGGCAGTCATCCAAATATGCTCCAATCTGGCAACTTGTTGACTTGGCCACCTGCCACATCCTATTGGAGTAGTAGATTGCCTGAAGCACTTCATGACCCCCCCAGTGACCATGAGTACCACCATAGTACTAGTACCGCTGGTTGGGAACCCCTGATCTACATGTAAAACGGCAACATGGTAATTATTCTGTCACTTTTATACTGTGTTGCACTCAGCCCCCTTGTGTGGTGCCATGTTATGTTCCTGTCACAATATGTGGCCACATGGAATATAGAAGGTACAAACACTGTGAGTGGTTCTAAGTACAGAAGAGTCAAGTAATCCGGTATGTATCTCCACCTGCCCAATTCTTTCATTTAACCTTGGGCTAAAGAGCTGCATTCTCTCCATTCATTTTTGGGGAACACGGGGAATCTGTTCATGCTCTGCATATTAAGTCTCTTGGGGCTCACTGTGCAAAAAATATAGATATTTACAGTATATGTATGGTGCATGTAAACGGGTATTAGTATTACAGTCACCATCTCTTAGCCTGTAATGTGACTAAGAAAGTTGCTGACCCCTGCGTTAGATCTACACCTAGACCCACATAAAACATAGTTCAAAGCTAGATATGTGTGGACAATTCAATGATCGTTACATTGTATATATAGAGAATTTTACTGGATCTGTGCCTTTATTGTAAAGTATTTTTATAAGCAATGTTTTCATTTGTATTTTATTGCTGCATATAGTATAGTTTTTTGTTACCCCATCAGTAAACTGAAAGAATAGGCTTTGAGGGCACCATACCTAAATGAAAAGTAGCTGGAGATTTGAAGGCCTTCGGTGATCCCAATAATCTCTAGATGTCTCATGGAAAGACATGCTACTGTACAGCTATGCCTGCAATAGTAAAGGGCAGGGTTTGTAAAGGATTTACAAATCTTCTCACATTATTATGACTACTAGCTGATATGAAGAGTAACTTTTGTGTGCAGCATAGACAGTCTGGGAGTCACTCAGTAAGGTCCTATCACTGTTATTGGGAGCCATTCTCACTGCAGTGCATCCCACAGCTGCTGGAAGGTGGAAGAACCATTGAGTGAACATTAAGGTGGTCTCACAAATGCTCAATCTATCTGCCATGTGACATGTCTTCCTGGAAGATCTCATTTGCCACAGGGAAGACAAGTAGTTTGTATAGGGAGGAATTTATATGCAAAATGTGAGAAGGCAACCATTTGCCAGTCTGCTGACATCTGATTCAATATTTCTCTGCAAATTGAAAACTTTTTCTATTTAGTCAACAGAGGTGCAGTGACCATCCATCTGCTTCAGAGCTCCATGCACAGTATGGTTTGCTTAACTGCTGTTTTATACACGTCTTAATCATTTTGACAATTAGTTGCTTTGCTGTAGCATCAAATGCAATATAGGAGGAAATGAACACCAAAGAAGGATTATGTAATGCAATTCATGATTTAATGCTCAAATTATAGTGCAATACAGCAGTGCAAGACTATTTACAGTGAAATAAATCAGGTTCTATATCAAAAGAATAGCAGTATATACATCAAGCACAAGCAGGGAAAATACAGTTGCACAAACTATAATACATGTTTGATAGACAGAAGATAAATAAAGTTTAAGCAAACCAGAAAGAGCACATTTCAAGTTTGCAAAGTATTTCCCTTTAAGGCATGAAATAAACAAAACATAATCAAGCAAAGAATGTAGGTAAGTAGGAGCGCTTACAGACTGACCGCAGGTCGCAAGGACACCTCAACGTTTCGGTCCGGAATAGACCTTTGTCAAGAGGTTAGCGGTTATACATTCCTATACCTAATTGGCAGAGGTATTTTGGAGGCAATTTTGAACCCTCTTTTATTTCTTCTTATGCTATTTATGACACAATAGATGTCATTCTCCTAAAGCAGTGTGCCGCAACCAGTTTTACTACTTTGCTGTAGCATGTCATTTTGCCCTCACAGCCCTCTCAGAACCTATATTTACAGTACCTATCACATCAATAGCATGTAGTGCTCCACATGTACCACGTGGCCTATTCGCAATGGTGTTGTTGGTCCACTCACAATACACTTTCATTATAGCAGCATGCAAACAATTCACAAACTGTGCAGTTTCAAAAATATTGCCACCCTTGACATGAAAGCCAATAACCAGCCCTTTTTGCGAGTTCCTAAAGTAGGGTCATAATAATGTGACTTGACTGTGTATAAATCTCTTACTGACATTAATACACACGTTTAATTAAATGTACGAGGAAAGTTATTATTGGTGCAGTGTATATTTTTCCTGGCCTTTTATTCCCCCTGTCACGTCATCTGAAGCATGTGTACTGTGTTGGCCAGAAAGGACTCCCATTGGCATTGGTACACCATTGCTGGAGCAACTAATCATTGATGGTTAAATGTGAGAGGTTACTTTTCCCTTGGGGTGCTGCTAAGGGTAATGAGGCAAGGGTGATGGGTGGTCCTGCTACTGAGCCTACTTAGGTGGTAATGAGCATTTGGTAGACCACATATAGGGTACTTGAAACAGAAAGATTGAGAACCTGTGATATATATTGTTAGGTGTGTGTGTATAGAGTATAAAAATAGTGAATATCTACACTTTGTATGGTACACCTGTTCCTGCATGGATTGTATATGTGTAACTGTATTGTAGATACGACACAGACACTAACAGCTCTGTTACAAGATGGCAGCTTCTCTGTCAGTATTAGTTATACTAGCTTAGGTGAATATTGTGTTTATGTAATACAAAAGGTTCAGGCAAATAAGTAATAATGGTACACTTGTTTAATGTCACAGTATGAACAAGAATAGTCACCAGTAAAATGCTTATGTTTTCGTCTTATCTAATTAGTCTGAAGCATTCGAGACTTTTTAGTGTTTAAGTGCTCCAACAGCTGCTTAACATTCATTTCTATATCTTGTCTTTAATGCAGATAATGTAATAAATAAAATTGAAAAAAACAATTGGTTATCATTCATTTCTTTGGTATGGTAGATATGCTATTGATGTTTTCATCCAAATACTAATGCAAAATAATGACTTTCCTACTCGACTTACGTTTGTGTTTTATATACTTCACAGTAAAATGGTTTCAAGTAAAAAGTGTTTTATTGTTGTGTGTGTGATGTGCTGCCTGCTGCAGGGGGATATATAGTATGCAGAAGAGTCACAGCTGTGGATGGGGTCGATCTTTATTTGTTTAATCCCTCAACTCCCACTTTCTATGACACTTTTTAATTCTAGACATTTATATTTGTTTTAGACTTATAATGGGGCTTCAAAAGCTGTAAACCCTTCAGAATTTTTTAATGTATCTGTGAGTTGCAGAATTATATGAACCTGTTCTTTTAGTGTGTACTAAGCTAGTGTATTATGCCCTCTGAGTTGGAAGCAATAGGGGGCTTAACTAAAAGGTAATAGGTATGGGTCTAAAACAAAAAAATGTATGATTACTAAATAGTCTCTTAGTGGCATTCATTGATTTTATGATCCATTTTCTGCATTGTGGGAGTTGTTTTGAATGTTCCCTCCTAGCGAAATTCGAATAAGGGTCTTGACTGGAGTTTTAATTTAACACATCTGGTAAATGGAGCATAATATCAACCGTTAACATTTTAATTGTTTAATGTCCTTATAATATCAGTATGTCAGCCTCACCACTCACCATCAAGTCTTGAGCTAATGAGGGCCACAAGCTAGAACATGTGTTCATAAATGGGAAGACAATTTTATTGGAAAGACAGATAAGTCAGTCGCAAATATGAATTATTTCATTTCTTAACATCTAAAATCTATACAAATAAAGCTTAATACATGAGCTCATATGTTACTTTGCTACTGTAATGGAATGTTTTACCTATAATTTCAGTCATAAACCTTTAATGTGATAAATCTGTTAAATCTTTTAGATCCAAATGTATTCCTTTGCACGTTGCCAGTTTTGGAAATGTCATTGTAAGTAATTAGAATGAAATATCTCTATGTAATATTGATACAATTGCTGAGGCTAATGATTTTTTTCAGTGAAGGAGGGTTACATGCACAGGCATACATTATACCAGGGCAAAGCTGCAAATCATATTAATTGCTGTAATGAGATTCGATTACAAAAGATTGGATTTAATTGAGCCCATGGGTATGTCTGGATAGAGGCGATAGTTGTGTCTTCAGATATCAGGAAACGATATATATAACTAATAATTTTGCTGCTACTATGCCACAGGGTCCGAAATTAAACTCTACTCAATCTAAAGTTGTAGCTGGATTGATGAAATGGCACTGGAGATATAACACAGTCTCATTCATTCTATGGGAGAAGTGGCAGCAAATATACACTTGGGCTAGTTGCACCCAGCAGAACTGGACACTTGACAAACTGTTTTTCTTCTGGGCATATAACTCCTGATCAAGCAGTGTGGTCTAAGTAGTAACAATAGATGTATGTGCTCCTTACTGCTCCAGAACAGGAAAATAAATACAAAACTGCACAGTATATCTGCAAACAGAACATGTCCACCGTTTGACATGTTGCTGAGCACAGAGCCCCCGAAGATTGCCGTCTTGCACAGATGAGTTGACTCAAGATAGCAGATTTGAAGTGACCAATCACCACGATGTTGGTTGTGCCATTATATGTGGATGACAGTACTAACGCCAGAAGCTTAAAGTCATATTTTAGGCAAAAAAAACATTAATCCCCTGAAGGCAATCACTGCTATTCTGCTGCACTGACTCTTCCTGGAACACCCGATCCAAGTCCTGCACCACTCGGCCTTGGACCACCCCACCCCTGTCATCATCACAGGCACTATGGCATGCCCCCTTCATGGCGGTAAATGGAGGGGGTGTGCTATAGTTCCTGTGACAATGGGCTGTCCATCAGGTATTGATGGACGCAAGGTGAACATGGCTGTGGCGGCTGTGCGAGCGGCGCAAGACTTGAATCGGGCATTCCAGAAAGTAGAATTGCGGAGTTAAAGCAATCACCAGGGATTAAAGGTGGGCATATTGTTAAACTTCTGGCCTTAGTACTACCATCCACGTATAATAGCACAGCCAAGTTTATTACCTTTTACTTACAGGTAGAATGTAGAATTATGCTGGCTGCAACGCTGTTGTAAAGATTTAGCCTGTGACCAAACAGGAAGTGAATCAAACTGAAAAGCCATGAATGTCACTGGAACAAGAAAGCAGTCACCGGCATAGGAGCCACATATTTTGTGCTGGTTGCCACATTTTGATCATCCCAACAATTTGTATTGCAGGATTAGTCTATAAAGAAATAGCGCAACCTTTGAACTTCTTCTAGAGCACTTTCTCTTTCATTTTAATTCAGGCCATCAGAGTAATTGTCACAATTGGGTTAACCTCTCAGCTGAAGGACGTGGACTGCAAGAACAAAGGCGTGGCTCCTCCTCCCGGCCTATATCCTTCCGGCTGACTTCCTCCAATCCAGTTTCTTTCTTGCAGTTGGAACTGGACTGGAAGGGTGTGTCTGAACTCCTCTCTCATTTACTTTATTTGTTTAAGGATTATGCCTTGGAAGCGGGGGTATTGGAAACCTTACTGTTCTTATGCTCCTCTGATCTAGATGGACTCACAATGCCTCTGCAGCTACGCAGCATATTGATCAGGGTGGTAAGGTTATGCGCCAGGGTCTTGGGGCGCTTTGGGGTGTCACCTTTTATTTTTTAAGCTGACACTCCTGTGCTTGCAATTCTGCCATATGAAGACATGTTGCAGGTTTTTGTCTGGAGAGCCTGAATGGGGGTGACCAGGGGAATTATTTTCTCCCTTTTATTGATCTTTTATTGCGCTTTCCCACTTGTTAATGGTGTGTTTTACTGGTTGTAAAATTCAAAATATGCGCACCGTTAAGGGGGTGAAGCTAAGACGGCAGCAAGGACAGCGAGGAAGGATCGCTGCCTCGTCTGGGTCACAGCACTTCTGGACTACTGCCTCTGGAACAATTTTGACTTGGCGAGGTACCTAGCACAGCTGAAGCAGTCGATTCTCCTCCAGGACAACGCTTTTTCTCGGCCATCGTCTCTGGAACTATTTCAGCTAGGCGAAGTACCTAGCACCGCTGCCGGTTCTTCTCTGTGTCACAGCTCTTTTTATCAGCTGTCTCCTCTGGAACAGCGGTTCTTCGCTGCCTGGGCGGGTGCTGGGGTCACTGGCCGGCAGAGGGGCTGCTCACGAGCTGCCGCAGGGCCACCGTCATGTGAACCTAAACCATTAGGTAGGTTAATTTTATTTTATTTTCATATGGTTATTGTGTTTATCAATATTATGTTTATTAATACTAATATTGTTTTTATCGTTTTAATCTATATTGTTATAGCTTCTGGGAAAGGGCAGGCTATATATATATATATATATATATATATATATATATATATATATATTCACAAGGGTGTTTACCAAAGTGTTGGCATGTCTCATGTTTTTTCTAAGAAGTCAGTATATACATATTATACCTTACTTAGACGATCTGTTGATATGGGCCCCATCATGTCAAGGGGCCCAGAAGGATATACAGACTGTCTTATCAACATTGGGCAACTGACTAGCCAAAAAAAACAGTTTTTGTTTTTTTTTGTTTGAATTAAGAAGGACCCCCCCCCCCCATCATTGTATATCAAGTACAAATCCTACTAGAGGAGGGTTGCCTAAAAAATAGGACAGACTGCCACTGTCAGTGACTATCTGCCCTAAAAAAAAATTTAACTGACTAGCCAGTCGAATTCTTCTAGTGAAATTTACCTTCAAGAGTTTTTTCTTTTCTGGGAATGTCATTAGACATGTCGCAGACAAAAGCGTTTCTTCCAGAACAGCAGAGACTTTTACTTCAGGCCAGGGTACAGGGTCTCTTGTCTTGCCTTCACCCGACGATTCGTCAAGGAATGCGTCTGTTGGACCTGATGGTTTCTTACCTCGAGGCAGTACCTTTGGCACAGTTTCTTTTACAAAATTTTAATTGAAGTTTGCACGTGACGTACAGCATATTTTTAAAGACAGGCATACTGAACAAGTGGTAATGCAAAAAGCTTACATAGTTGAATGCATCATGGAATGCAGATAAACAGTAAAGATAAGTCAAGAAAATGCTCACAGTATCTTTTGGTGTCAGCAAAAGTAGCTCGCAAAATCAGACAGTGTCTAACCAAGGGATATGCATCTTGTGGAACTTTAGTATAAATTGAGATTACGAATTCTCATTAAAATGATTTTGAGAGCTGTTGGTATATTCACTTTTGGGTGTTCAGCACCCTGGCTGACCTTGGGCAAACTTCTAACTATGATAAACGAACATTGGACTGGTGTAGATGTCCGGGGTATATCTCAGGAGGGTTGGGGGGGAAGAGGGGGGGGCAGAAAGAGAAGGGGGGGATTGTGGGAGCCCAGGTATGCTGGATCCTGTTTTAATAAGAGAGTGAGAACTAGAACCAGACCAGTTCGGAGTCTAGTGGTTAGATAGGAAGGGATGGGTCTGTTTAATGAGGGCTCAGCCCAATATACTCTATCCATGGGTTTCAGGTACTGAGGAATTTGTTGTATAAATCGTTTATTATCGCGGTAATTTTCTCATTGCACATGATATCTGACATCCTATTACAAATCTCCTGCCAAGGTATTTGGGGTGATTTCCAGTTTCTAGCTATCGTCCCCCTAACTGCCGTGAATACATGGAGTATCAATCGCCACTCTGGCTTTGTGTATGTTCCAGATTTGAGTGATAGGAGCGCCTCCCATGGATCGCCAGTTCTGGATATGTGTAGGATGTCAGATATCAATTTGTAGGCTTTATCCCATGTAGAATGAACCACAGGGCACTCCCACCAGATGTGGGACCTTGTGCCTCTTTCTTGGCACCCTCTAAAGCATAATGGTGAATCTGAGGGGGGAAATTTGTGGATTCTGTCTGGAGTGTAATAACATTTAAAGGGGATTTTATAGGCATTTTCTAAATCCAGCACATTACAGGATAATTTTCTTGTATCACTCCAGATTTTCTGCCATGTCTCACGATCTTTAGTTGATCCCAGCTCATGTTCCCATCTTATCATATAATTGTGGTGAACAGGGGCTGGGGGTGTAACTAGAGCTGTGTATAAACTGGATAATAAGCCCCTTTCAAAATGGTCCCTGATGCATCTGATTTCGAAGTCCGTATTCCTATATGGAGGCTTTTAACAAAATGTTGGACTTGTAGGTGTCTAAATAACTCAGAAAGTGGGAAGCTATTGCGGGGTGCGAGGTCTTGTTTGGTTTTCATCCCTTTTGGGGTGCAGAGTTTGTCTACAGAGGTTAGGCCTTTCTGTGACCACCGTTTGTAATTTTTAGGGTACGTAACCCCTGATGGAAACATTGGGTTACCTAGCAGGGGGGACCAGCTGGCAAATGAGTTGAGGCGAATTCATGTTTGACTTTGTCCCATATTGTCAAGGAGAACTTTAGGATTGGAGGGATACATTTCGGTCTATGTGTTCTAGGGATCCAGAGCAGAGATGCCGGGAGGACTGGGTCACAAGCGGCAATATCATTTAGGACCCATAATGGTTTTTTGCTGTGGGGCGTGTAGGAGTACTAGGGGCGCTATTTGAGCTGCTGTATAATATTTATGCAGGGATGGGAAGGCCAGGCCGACTTGGTCTTTTTTACAGAAGAGAGTTGTTTTATTTATCCTTGGTCTAGATTTGCACCATGTAAAGGACATGATTTTCTGTTGAAGGATGTCAAGTGCACGTTTAGGGACCTGAACTGGGAGCACTCTGAAGAGATATAAAATTTTTGGTAAAAAGGTCATCTTGAGAGCTGCTATTCTCCCTAGCCAAGACAATTTTATAAATTGCCAGGACTGAAGTAGAGTGTCCAATATTCTAAATGTTTCTGGGTAGTTGGCATACAAATCTGTATAGTTGGCTGTTAATTTGATCCCCAGATACTGCAGTCTCTGTGTCCAAGTCCACGTAAAGTTTTGGGATAAAGTCTGCTTTGTACTAGCAGAGAGTGAGACGTCTAGTGCAGTGGACTTTGAGGCGTTTAGTTTAAGGCCTGAGATGCGGCCAAAAGTGGTCAGCAGGTCGATGGCATTAGGGGCTGAGGTATGTAGGGAGCTCAACATCAACAGCATGTCGTCTGCGAAAAGTGAAACTTTATGTTCCCTGCCTCTTATGAGGATTCCTTTGATTGAGGTAGTTTGCCTTAGTTTTATTGCAAGTGGTTCTAGGGCCAGGACGAATAACACAGGGGACAAAGGACAGCCTTGTATTGTACCTCTCTGGATCTTGAAACTTGGGGAATGGAAGCCAGCGTACTTAAGACGGGTTGGAGTACAAAGCTGCGATCCAAGAGAGAAAGCCTGGGCCAAAGCTCCATTTATTTAAGGACTGGAGGTATTGCCAAGAGAGGGAATCGAAAGCTTTGTCCACATCAAGAGAAAGGAGCATTGCCTCTAATTCTTGGTCCTTTGCCCCCTGTATCAATTGCATTATCCTGCGCACCCCATCTCCAGCTTGTCTTCTAGGGACAAAACCCACCTGATTCCTGTGAATTACATCCCCCAGAAATTTGTTGACTCTGTTGGCTAAGATCTTCGTGAGGATTTTCAAGTCTATATTAAGGAGTGATATAGGCCGAAAATTTGTCCAGTTTTGGTGGTCCTTTCCAGGCTTCGGAATCATTGTTATCACGGCTCTAAGCATGTCTGGGTCTATGGGGTTGCCTCCTTTGATATAGTTGTAAACCCTCGCCAGCCGAGGAGCTACTATGGGGGCAATTTTTTTATAAAATGCAGCGGTGAACCCATCAGGCCCAGGCCTTTTATTGGATTTCAATGTCTTGATTGCTTTCAAGACTTCTTCTACTGTTATATTTTCGTATATTTTGGAACTCTGACCCTCTGGGATTCGTGGTAGGTTGATCTCGTCTAAGAAGGCCTGTGTCTGATGGTCCCCTAATGGGGGTGGGGCTTCTTATAACTTAGATAGGCCTGCTGAGAATTCTTCAACCACTACTAGGGGGTTGCTAGTCTCCCCTCTTGTCCTAGTCCTGAGTCACACTGGTTTCATGGTATGCTCGTGACACTTTAATTGGGAGGCCAGAAGGGTGCCTGGTTTATTTGCAGAAACATAGTGTTTTTGTCTAGAGCGTCTATAACGTCCCTCCGCCTCTTGAGATTGCAAGAGGTTAAGTTTAGTTCTGGAGAGCTGCATTTGGCGGAGATGTTTAGAACTGGGGGTGGTTTTACATCCTTAGAAAATTGGGACTGAAGTTGTTCTGAGAGTATTGACCTTTCCTTTTTCTTTCTAGAAGCTGTGGCAGTAAAGTGTCCTCTTATAACAGATTTAAAGGCGCCCCAGACCATAGTTGGTGAGGTTTCTGGGTTCTCATTTATAATGAAGAATTCTAAAGCGACTTTGCTAGCATCCTCCACCAAGGGTTTTGAGGACAGCAGCGAGTCGTTCAATATCTATAAAGACAGTTTGGGTTTAATGAGTTACACGTCATTGCCACCAAGTCGTGGTCTGACCAAGGGACAGGGTAGATTTTTGTCTGACCCACCTGTGACATAAAGGTGGAGAGGACAAAAATGTGATCTATACTGGTATGTACTTATGGGGGGCAGAGTAATGCGTGTAGTCCCTTTTATGAGGGTGCATATCTCTCCATGGGTCCATTAGATGCGCATCATCTATCAACTCTGTGAAGCGTATGCCATCTTGGATTGTAAGGGCATTTGGGGGGAGTGATCTATCCAGCGTTAAGTTTGAGTCCCCGCACATAAACATAGCTCCCTTTCCATGCTTCTGCAATAATGAGCACATACGGGCCAGGAAAGGAATCTGCTTAGTGTTTGGCGTATAGTAAGTGAGAAATGTTACCTCATCATCCTGTAAGGTTCCTTGAAGCAAAACATATCTACCGCCAGGGTCTGCTATCTGTTTATGGCAGGTAAAGAAAAGCCCGTTATGAAATGCTATTAGAACACCTTTCTGCTTACCTTGGCTGACCACTTGAAAAAACAAGGGGAATTTATGGTTAAGAAATTTTGTTTTGCAACTAGATGAATAGTGCGTTTCCTGGAGACAAATTATGTCTGCGTGGATTGAATTAAAATATTTAAATGCTCGGGACCTCTTATTCGGGGAGTTTAGCCCCTGAACATTCACTGATACTATATTAAGTGACATCTTCATTTAGGAAGGGACTATCTCCCTTGAGGAGTGGATTGTGCTTACCTGGGCTCTCACGTTGGGTAAGGGAGAGGAGGGTGGGGGTTTTAAGGTGGGTGGATGAATAGGGGGGAAAGGGGGGAGGGGAAAGGGATGGTAGAGTTAGAAGAATTAAACACATTAAGTAGACATTGCTCGCATTTCTGTGTGCGAAAGAGCCTGTCCAAAGGCTTGGGAAGTGTTTTCCCATCTTTGGAAGGTAGGGGGCGTCCGGTGTGGGTCAGGAGGCTATCCTGAGTATATTAAAATGGCATTAAATGCTATAACATTTTGATATAAAACAGAATTAAACAAGGTCTCCGGCTGGTGGGATCCGGCCCAGCCACCCGGGGGCGGCACTCCGTCGCCCTCCCTATGGGGTCCTCCCTGAGGGCGGCGCGCCTTTTCCCACCAGTCCGAGACTATCTAGGCCGCATGGCCAACCTTTATAAAAAAATTATTATAAACATTATTATAATCAGAGAGAGTGAAAAGAGAGGCTTTGTTATAGTAGCAAAAAACTTTTGGGCTTCCAGAGCCTTAACACTTGCTGGTACAAAACTGCGGGTTGTTTGGCACCCTAGAAGGCAGCCCAGGCACCTGGTATGTTGCAGGTCAGACAGGTGCCCAGACACAGGGTGTGTACTGAGGGGGTTATCTCCGAGAGTCCCCCGCACATGGTCGTTGGTGAGACCTCAACGGGATAACCGGGGCATCCCAAATACGCACAGAGTTGGCCGAGAGAGCATGGGTCCCTGTATCTGGTTATAACTCAGTAGAGGTGCCAGGGAGTGTTGCACTCAGTCCTTCTGTGAAGGGTGGAACATTTGGGACAAAAGATGTTTCATCGCTGGGGTTTTCTGAACTTGTTTGGTGAGTCGTGGTGATGGGGTGGGGATGTTTCTGCTGTAACCAGGCCTTGGCATTCATGGTGTAGAGGGGAGAGAAGAGGTTGTCTTATCAGGTTCTGGTATACGGATGTCCAGAGATTAAAATTTATCCAGAAGCTCTGGGAGAGAGAAAGCTTGGACTTGTTTCCCTTGGTATGAGAATGAGAGCTTAAAGGGGAAGCCCCATCTATATAGTGTATTCCCTGTGCCTGCAGGGCCAGGAGGTATGGCTGAAAAGATCTTTTTAAGATGGTGGTTTGGGATAAATCAGCAAAGATTTGATAGCTGTGCTTCTGATATGTAAGGAGTGCTTTATCTCTGGAAGCTTTCAATACAATTTCTTTTGTTTGGTAGAAGTGGAATTTGACAATGATGTCACGTGGTGGGCCCTCTGCAGATCTTCTGGTTAGGGCCCTATGAGCTCTGTCTAATTCCAGTCTCTCTAGTGGGATTTCAGGTACTAGCTCCTGTAAAAGGGCTGTGATAGTGCCCACTGTGTCTTCCATATTTTCCGGCAACCCCCTGAATCTCAGGTTAGATCTGCGGTTGCAATTTTCCAGCTCCTCATTCTGGCCCTTTAAGAGGGTGATTTCTTCCTGGAGCTGCTGTAATAAGGTCTCCTGGTTATCTAAAACTGTAGTGGCATCGTCCATGCAGGATTCTAATGCATCTGTACGTCCCCCCAGATCTCTGATCTCTTTCAGGAGGGTGTCAGTATGCCTGGCAGACACTGCAGTAACTTCCTCCCTCACTATGGTTCTCAGCTGGCTGAGGAGGGCCTGGTTTGCTGCGGGGCTCTGAGCTGCAGTCTGTGTGGATGGAGGGTGCTGGGGCCGGATATCTGTGGAGTCGAGGGAAAGATCCTCCCCAGCGCTTATTACCCCACCGATCTCCTTACTTGGAGTGCTGTGAGCTGTCTCCTCCTCAGCACTGTCAGGGACTGCCACCATCTTGCCTGCTGGAGCTGCTGATCTGCCTCCCTAGCAGCTTTCTTCTTGCTGTGAGCTGTGTTCATCGCCTCTGGTAAGTGGACTAGGGCTTCCAAAGGTCTCCTGTGCCTTTTAGGGGCCTCTCGCGATCTGCCCTGCTGCTGCTGTGTGCTTCCATCCTCTCTGACCTGTGGAGCCGAGCTAGCAGGCATCCATCTTGCTCGGCTGCACGACCACGCCCCCCTTTTGCACAGTTTCCCACAAAACCCCTGCAGGTGGAATTGCTCACAATCTGGGATCGAGACACACAGACTCTGGATCACTCCTTTTGCATGACACATTCAACAAGGCAGTCTCTAACCTGGTGGTTTCAGATCAGCAAATCCTTCCTTCCGATATAGTGGAAAATCATCACCACGAATGCCAGTCTAACTGGTTGGGGGGGTGTCATGGAGTCACAAACGATCTAGGTACAGTGGAGTCAGAAGTAGAGCAGACTCCCCATAAATATCCTGGAACAGAGAGCGATTCTATTGTGTCTCAGACATTGGACATCCCATTTGAAGGGGCATACATCAACCACCAGAGGGGCACCAGAAGCAGGAAAGCTTTCAAGGTGAGTCGGATTTTACTTTGGGCCAAGAAACAGGTTCCATGCATCTCAGCAGTACACATACCAGGAGTTGACAACTTGCAGGCCGATTATCTCAGCAGAGCGGTCCTGCATCGGGGGAATGGTCTCTCAGTCAGAGGGTCTTTCAATCCCTTGGCATGCAGTGAGGTATTCCAGAGGTAGATCATTGCATCACGACACAATCGAAAGGTTCCGAAGTTTGCGTCCCAGTCCAAGGATCTAGCAATAGCAACAGATGCCCTGACTTTTCAGTGGTCAGCATTCCAGCTTCTTTATGCATTCCCTCCAAATCCACTCCTGGGTTGAGTTCTAAAAAACATAGCTCGCGAGGGAGTCCCAACCATTCTGGTGGCTCCTCGGCGGCCAAGGAGAAGCTGGTTCTCAGATCTAGTAAGGATGTCAGAGGGCGACCCGTGGAGATTACCCGACGATCTTCTCACACAGGGGCCTCTAAGGCACCCCAATTCACAAGTTCTGGCTATTGAATCCTTCATCTTGGCTGTAAGGGGGTTTTCATTCAGACTATGATTCAGGACAGGAAGAAGTCTTCATCAATGATCTACTACAGTCTGGTGAGCATTTATCGATTGGTGTGAATCCAGAGGGTTCCCAGAACATTGGATTTTTTGCAGAAAGGTCTTGATGAAGGTCTTCAATTGAGTACTTTAAGGAGACAGACATATGCTTTATCTACCTTTTTTCAGAAACCCATTGCTTAAAATAAATTTTTGTGTGTGGCCTCCTCATAAGCCACTTCTGCCGGTTTGGGACCTGAACTTTTATCATCTCTTTAACATCTCTTCAAGGTCCTCCTGTTGAATCATTGGCAGATGAGTCATTATGTTTAATGACTCTTAAGGTTATTATTTAGTGGCAATAACCTCAGCAAGGAGGGTTTCTGAATTAGAAGCTTTATCGGTTAAGCCTCCTTATTTAATAAGGACAAGGCCGTCTTCTGGTTTAAACATGTTCTTGCTGAAGTGTTCCAAAAGGAAAGGATACTTCATTTGCTGGATATAATGAGAGAACTAAGATACTATCTCACTGCTACACAATCTTCCCGCAGGTCGAACTTCTGATTTGTCCTCAGAAAGGTCTTCCACCAGCTAAGTCTACCATCAGCTGATGGATTAGACAGGCAGTGGTAAGAGCCTATGATTCCAAAGGGAAGTATCCTCCCTTTCAGATCCTCCCTTTAAGATTACTGCTCATTCGACATGAGTAGGGATGAGCGAATCGATCCGGACGAACCCGGATTCGATCCGAATTTCATGAAAAATTCGATTCGGATCGAATCCGAATTTCCCCGTGCTTCGATCGCTCGAAGTTTTCCTTTAACATCCATTCATTTACATTACAGGCATTCTAAGATGGCGGACGGGACATGTCCAGACATCTACCCCGCTCCAGTGCATGCTGGGGCAGTCACATGCAGCCTATCAGCAGCCAGCAAGTCCGGTGACGTCACAGCGCTATTTAAGGCGACGGACATCTTGCTTTTCCTCATTTCTCTATTGCATTCGTGAGAGACAGGACGCTGCTGTAGTCAGGGAGAGACAGTTAGAGAGACAGGGACAGGCAGGAGACAGGCAGGAAGTCAGCGAGAAGCAGGGAAAGTTAGGAAAAATCTGAGGCAGTCACAGGGAGATTTTTTTTCATCCAGCCTGAGTGTTACTGGCTGGCTGACTGGCTTTGTTAGCGTTTTCAGGCTGCTTATACACTTACTGTGCATATATAATGAACTGATCTCAAGTCTGCTGTGGGAACATTACCATTTTGTAAAATCTCATTAGCCTCTGTATTTACTGTAAGCTGCACAGTTATTTAAAGTAATTTGGCCTGTATGAGCCTGCTTACACACTGTTGCTGTGTGCACTGATCTCAAGTCTGCTTGGGGCATCCCATTCTGTAACATACCATTAGCCTCTGTATTTACTGTAAGCTGCACAGTTATTTAAAGTAATTTGGCCTGTATGAGCCTGCTTACACACTGTTGCTGTGTGCACTGATCTCAAGTCTGCTTGGGGCATCCCATTCTGTAACATACCATTAGCCTCTGTATTTACTGTAAGCTGCACAGTTATTTAAAGTAATTTGGCCTGTATGAGCCTGCTTACACACTGTTGCTGTGTGCACTGATCTCAAGTCTGCTTGGGGCATCCCATTCTGTAACATCCCATTAGCCTCTGTATTTACTGTAAGCTGCACAGTTATTTAAAGTAATTTGGCCTGTATGAGCCTGCATACACACTGTTGCTGTGTGCACTGATCTCAAGTCTGCTTGGGGCATCCCATTCTGTAACATACCATTAGCCTCTGTATTTACTGTCAGCTGCACAGTTATTTAAAGTAATTTGGCCTGTATGAGCCTGCATACATACTGTTACTGTGTGCACTGATCTCAAGTCTGCTTGGGGCATCCCATTCTGTAACATACCATTAGCCTCTGTATTTACTGTAAGCTGCACAGTTATTTAAAGTAATTTGGCCTGTATGAGCCTGCTTACACACTGTTGCTGTGTGCACTGATCTCAAGTCTGCTTGGGGCATCCCATTCTGTAACATCCCATTAGCCTCTGTATTTACTGTAAGCTGCACAGTTAAAGTAATTTGGCCTGTATGAGCCTGTTTACACACTGTTGCTGTGTGCACTGATCTCAAGTCTGCTTGGGGCATCCCATTCTGTAACATACCATTAGCCTCTGTATTTACTGTAAGCTGCAGTTATTTAAAGTAATTTGGCCTGTATGAGCCTGCTTACACACTGTTGCTGTGTGCACTGATCTCAAGTCTGCTTGGGGCATCCCATTCTGTAACATACCATTAGCCTCTGTATTTACTGTAAGCTGCACAGTTATTTAAAGTAATCTGGCCTGTATGAGCCTGCATACACACTGTTGCTGTGTGCACTGATCTCAAGTCTGCTTGGGGCATCCCATTCTGTAACATACCATTAGCCTCTGTATTTACTGTAAGCTGCACAGTTATTTAAAGTAATTGGCCTGTATGAGCCTGCATACACACTGTTGCTGTGTGCACTGATCTCAAGTCTGCTTGGGGCATCCCATTCTGTAACATCCCATTAGCCTCTGTATTTACTGTAAGCTGCACAGTTATTTAAAGTAATTTGGCCTGTATGAGCCTGCATACACACTGTTGCTGTGTGCACTGATCTCAAGTCTGCTTGGGGCATCCCATTCTGTAACATACCATTAGCCTCTGTATTTACTGTCAGCTGCACAGTTATTTAAAGTAATTTGGCCTGTATGAGCCTGCATACATACTGTTACTGTGTGCACTGATCTCAAGTCTGCTTGGGGCATCCCATTCTGTAACATACCATTAGCCTCTGTATTTACTGTAAGCTGCACAGTTATTTAAAGTAATTTGGCCTGTATGAGCCTGCTTACACACTGTTGCTGTGTGCACTGATCTCAAGTCTGCTTGGGGCATCCCATTCTGTAACATCCCATTAGCCTCTGTATTTACTGTAAGCTGCACAGTTAAAGTAATTTGGCCTGTATGAGCCTGTTTACACACTGTTGCTGTGTGCACTGATCTCAAGTCTGCTTGGGGCATCCCATTCTGTAACATACCATTAGCCTCTGTATTTACTGTAAGCTGCAGTTATTTAAAGTAATTTGGCCTGTATGAGCCTGCTTACACACTGTTGCTGTGTGCACTGATCTCAAGTCTGCTTGGGGCATCCCATTCTGTAACATACCATTAGCCTCTGTATTTACTGTAAGCTGCACAGTTATTTAAAGTAATCTGGCCTGTATGAGCCTGCATACACACTGTTGCTGTGTGCACTGATCTCAAGTCTGCTTGGGGCATCCCATTCTGTAACATACCATTAGCCTCTGTATTTACTGTAAGCTGCACAGTTATTTAAAGTAATTGGCCTGTATGAGCCTGCATACACACTGTTGCTGTGTGCACTGATCTCAAGTCTGCTTGGGGCATCCCATTCTGTAACATACCATTAGCCTCTGTATTTACTGTAAGCTGCACAGTTATTTAAAGTAATTTGGCCTGTATGAGCCTGCTTACACACTGTTGCTGTGTGCACTGATCTCAAGTCTGCTTGGGGCATCCCATTCTGTAACATCCCATTAGCCTCTGTATTTACTGTAAGCTGCACAGTTATTTAAAGTAATTTGGCCTGTATGAGCCTGCATACACACTGTTGCTGTGTGCACTGATCTCAAGTCTGCTTGGGGCATCCCATTCTGTAACATACCATTAGCCTCTGTATTTACTGTCAGCTGCACAGTTATTTAAAGTAATTTGGCCTGTATGAGCCTGCATACATACTGTTACTGTGTGCACTGATCTCAAGTCTGCTTGGGGCATCCCATTCTGTAACATACCATTAGCCTCTGTATTTACTGTAAGCTGCACAGTTATTTAAAGTAATTTGGCCTGTATGAGCCTGCTTACACACTGTTGCTGTGTGCACTGATCTCAAGTCTGCTTGGGGCATCCCATTCTGTAACATCCCATTAGCCTCTGTATTTACTGTAAGCTGCACAGTTAAAGTAATTTGGCCTGTATGAGCCTGTTTACACACTGTTGCTGTGTGCACTGATCTCAAGTCTGCTTGGGGCATCCCATTCTGTAACATACCATTAGCCTCTGTATTTACTGTAAGCTGCAGTTATTTAAAGTAATTTGGCCTGTATGAGCCTGCTTACACACTGTTGCTGTGTGCACTGATCTCAAGTCTGCTTGGGGCATCCCATTCTGTAACATACCATTAGCCTCTGTATTTACTGTAAGCTGCACAGTTATTTAAAGTAATCTGGCCTGTATGAGCCTGCATACACACTGTTGCTGTGTGCACTGATCTCAAGTCTGCTTGGGGCATCCCATTCTGTAACATACCATTAGCCTCTGTATTTACTGTAAGCTGCACAGTTATTTAAAGTAATTGGCCTGTATGAGCCTGCATACACACTGTTGCTGTGTGCACTGATCTCAAGTCTGCTTGGGGCATCCCATTCTGTAACATACCATTAGCCTCTGTATTTACTGTAAGCTGCACAGTTATTTAAAGTAATTTGGCCTGTATGAGTCTGCTTACACACTGTTGCTGTGTGCACTGATCTCAAGTCTGCTTGGGGCATCCCATTCTGTAACATACCATTAGCCTCTGTATTTACTGTAAGCTGCACAGTTATTTAAAGTAATTTGGCCTGTATGAGCCTGCTTACACACTGTTGCTGTGTGCACTGATCTCAAGTCTGCTTGGGGCATCCCATTCTGTAACATACCATTAGCCTCTGTATTTACTGTAAGCTGCACAGTTATTTAAAGTAATTTGGCCTGTTTGAGCCTGCTTAGACACTGTTGCTGTGCATATATACTGTTATAAAGCCTGCTTGGGGGCATCCCATTCTGTAACATCACATTAGCCTCTGTATTTACTGTAAGCTGCACAGTTATTTAAAGTAATTTGGCCTGTTTGAGCCTGCTTACACACTGTTGCTGTGTGCACTGATCTCAAGTCTGCTTGGGGCATCCGATTCTGTAACATACCATTAGCCTCTGTATTTACTGTAAGCTGCACAGTTATTTAAAGTAATCTGGCCTGTATGAGCCTGCATACACACTGTTGCTGTGTGCACTGATCTCAAGTCTGCTTGGGGCATCCCATTCTGTAACATACCATTAGCCTCTGTATTTACTGTAAGCTGCACAGTTATTTAAAGTAATTGGCCTGTATGAGCCTGCATACACACTGTTGCTGTGTGCACTGATCTCAAGTCTGCTTGGGGCATCCCATTCTGTAACATACCATTAGCCTCTGTATTTACTGTAAGCTGCACAGTTATTTAAAGTAATTTGGCCTGTATGAGTCTGCTTACACACTGTTGCTGTGTGCACTGATCTCAAGTCTGCTTGGGGCATCCCATTCTGTAACATACCATTAGCCTCTGTATTTACTGTAAGCTGCACAGTTATTTAAAGTAATTTGGCCTGTATGAGCCTGCTTACACACTGTTGCTGTGTGCACTGATCTCAAGTCTGCTTGGGGCATCCCATTCTGTAACATACCATTAGCCTCTGTATTTACTGTAAGCTGCACAGTTATTTAAAGTAATTTGGCCTGTTTGAGCCTGCTTAGACACTGTTGCTGTGCATATATACTGTTATAAAGCCTGCTTGGGGGCATCCCATTCTGTAACATCACATTAGCCTCTGTATTTACTGTAAGCTGCACAGTTATTTAAAGTAATTTGGCCTGTTTGAGCCTGCTTACACACTGTTGCTGTGTGCACTGATCTCAAGTCTGCTTGGGGCATCCCATTCTGTAACATCCCATTAGCCTCTGTATTTACTGTAAGCTGCACAGTTAAAGTAATTTGGCCTGTATGAGCCTGTTTACACACTGTTGCTGTGTGCACTGATCTCAAGTCTGCTTGGGGCATCCCATTCTGTAACATACCATTAGCCTCTGTATTTACTGTAAGCTGCAGTTATTTAAAGTAATTTGGCCTGTATGAGCCTGCTTACACACTGTTGCTGTGTGCACTGATCTCAAGTCTGCTTGGGGCATCCCATTCTGTAACATCCCATTAGCCTCTGTATTTACTGTAAGCTGCACAGTTATTTAAAGTAATTGGCCTGTATGAGCCTGCATACACACTGTTGCTGTGTGCACTGATCTCAAGTCTGCTTGGGGCATCCCATTCTGTAACATACTATTAGCCTGTGTATTTACTGTAAGCTGCACAGTTATTTAAAGTAATTTGGCCTGTATGAGCCTGCTTACACACTGTTGCTGTGTGCACTGATCTCAAGTCTGCTTGGGGCATCCCATTCTGTAACATACTATTAGCCTGTGTATTTACTGTAAGCTGCACAGTTATTTAAAGTAATTTGGCCTGTATGAGCCTGCTTACACACTATTGCTGTGTGCACTGATCTCAAGTCTGCTTGGGGCATCCCATTCTGTAACATACCATTAGCCTCTGTATTTACTGTAAGCTGCAGTTATTTAAAGTAATTTGGCCTGTATGAGCCTGCTTACACACTGTTGCTGTGTGCACTGATCTCAAGTCTGCTTGGGGCATCCCATTCTGTAACATCCCATTAGCCTCTGTATTTACTGTAAGCTGCACAGTTATTTAAAGTAATTGGCCTGTATGAGCCTGCATACACACTGTTGCTGTGTGCACTGATCTCAAGTCTGCGTGGGGCATCCCATTCTGTAACATACTATTAGCCTGTGTATTTACTGTAAGCTGCACAGTTATTTAAAGTAATTTGGCCTGTATGAGCCTGCTTACACACTGTTGCTGTGTGCACTGATCTCAAGTCTGCTTGGGGCATCCCATTCTGTAACATACCATTAGCCTCTGTATTTACTGTAAGCTGCACAGTTATTTAAAGTAATTTGGCCTGTTTGAGCCTGCTTAGACACTGTTGCTGTGCATATATACTGATCTTAGGTCTGCTGTGGGGGCATCCCATTTGTTTTTGACTGCTTTTAATAAACCAGGCCGCAGGGCACCGCAAAACTGCACATTGAACCCTATCTGTTTATACTAAATAAGGAAATACATAAAAATGTCAGACAGACAAGTGCCAGGATGTTCAAAGAGGAGTGGCAGAGGCCAAGATTCAGCAGGCAGAGGTCGCAGCAGACTAGGGGCGAGTGGCAGCAGGAGTCACGGTGAGAGACCTGGTCTGCCAGTATCTGCTAGCGGTTGTGTCTCCACCAGTAACGCATCTGCCGTGGTAGATTGGTTAACGCGCTCATCAACAACATCATCACAACTTACGTCTGAGACCCCCAGTCTAGGGTCGGTAGGTTCCTCTGACACAACCCTGAGTTGGCATGCCCCGAGAGCAGTCCCTGTCCTCCCATTGCCTCTGTCCTACGCCGTTCCCTCCCCCAGCGACGTATCCTATGCTTTGGGTTCAGCTCCACTCTTTAGTGAGGAGGACGATCAGATAGAGGACAGTCAGCAGCTACTGCCCAGCCAAGAAATGGAGGTGGCTTCTTTAGCTAGGCAGACAAATAGTGATGTGGACAGTGTCGTGGGTGCTGCGAGCGTTCCAGCTCCTGCGCCAGACACTGTTGACGAATCCACGAACATCAGTGACGTACAGCCACAACTCGGTGATAATGATAATGACGATCGCACGTGGGAGCCGGGTGATGAAGGGGCTTCATCGTCCTCATCAGGAGAAGAGGGGCGCAGGTTGCCCCGGAGTCAGCAGCTCAGGCAGCAAGGTGTTAGCAGCATGGTTGACAGGCAGCATGGGGGCACAATTGTAAAGCCTGGAGCCAAACGGGGCCGGGGAAGAGCACCTGCTGCGCGGCAGGCTACCTTATCGGGAGGTAGTGGGGCAGGGGTTCCTGGAGTTGGCGACAATAGCAGCGAATCAGTGAGGCCTGTTGGGAAAAGTAGCTACTCGGCAGTGTGGCAGTTTTTCCTGAAGCATCCGCAGGAGGGTAACATGGCCACATGCAAGATATGTAGGCAGAAGGTGAAGCGTGGCCAGGGCCCAAATGTTGGCACCACGGCCCTGCGTCAACATATGATGCGTCACCATAAAGCGACCTGGGAGAACCGAGGCTCCCAAGGGGTGGTCCAGTCTGCTTCCTCACCAAGTGGCACGCCGCTCCCAATTTCTGCCAGCCAAGGCTCCAGCACCTCAGCCGAAGGCAGCTGTGCGTCATACCCATCCTCTGTCGCTCCTGCTCCCCCTCCTCCTGCAAGTCATGCATCCCGCCAGCAATCCATCACCGAAGCCATGTCCAAGAGACAGCAGTATGCGCCCACTCATCCTACGGCGCAGAAGCTGAATGTGCTCCTGTCCAAGTTGCTGGTGCTGCAGTCGCTCCCTTTTCAGGTGGTGGACTCTCCACCTCGGCTCGGCACAAGCCATCAGTTCTCTGAAAGGTGCAGAGTCCCAAGCCGTCATTTCTTTGCCAAGAAGGCAGTACCAGCGCTGCACACTTTTGTTGAACAGAAGGTGGGCCAGTCCTTGAGCCTGTCGGTGTGTAGCAAAGTGCATGGCAGCGCCGACGTCTGGAGCTGTAACTACGGTCAGGGACAGTACATGTCGTTTACGGCCCACTGGGTGAATGTGGTCCCTTTGCAGCAGCAGCAGCAACTTGGACAGGTCACGCCGCTTCGGCCTCCGCGCTCCCTGCCCGTTGGGCCTGTGACACTGTGCGACTCGGCCTCCTCATCCTCCGCCATCTCCTCACCCTCCACTGTAGGCTCAAGTCTCAGTGCCCCTCCAGTCTACCATGTGTGCAGGGCACGGAGGTGTCACGCAGTGCTTCACATGGTTTGTCTTGGCGAAAGGAGTCACACAGGGGAGGAACTGCTTAAATGTATTCATCAGGAAATCCAAACATGGCTTACTCCAAGAAAACTTAAAATGGGAATCATGGTTACCGACAATGGGAAGAACATTTTGTCTGCGCTGCGCCAAGGAAGCCTGACCCATGCCCCCTGCATGGCTCACGTCTTCAATCTGGTTGTCAAGCGGTTTCTGAAGTGTTCCCCCCATCTGCAAGACATCCTAACAACTTCAAGGAAACTTTGCATGCACTTCAGCCACTCATACACCGCCAAACACACCCTTCTTGAGCTACAGCGTCAGAACGGTAGCCCCCAACATAGTCTGATTTGCGATGTTTCCACCCGTTGGAATTCCACCCTTCACATGTTGGACCGATTATATGAGAGAGAGAGGAAAGCCATCACGGATTTCCTGATGATCCAAGCAGATAGGGGGACTCCCCTGTGTAACTTCAATGTCAACCAGTGGCATCTCATACGTGACACCTGCCATTTGCTCAGGCCCTTTGAGGAAGCCACTTTATTTGTCAGTCGGCAGTATTACGGGATGAACGACGTGATTCCACTGCTTCATGTACTACAGCACATGTTGGAAACCATGGCTTGTCAGGGCACTGGAGACATGGCGTCTACATCTTACGGCCACATGAACCCCGTTGGAGCTGAACTGGAGGAGGAGGAGGGGCACAGTGAAGCACAGTTTAGGCTTGGCGAAATGGCTGGTTTATCTAGTCAGCGGACAGGAGAGGAGGAGCAGGAGCAGCCAGAGGAGCTAGAGGGTTTTGAGGAAGGCGAGACAGAGGACCCGGACACACCGTGGCAGTATGCAGTGGAGATGGAGACAGGTAGTCCCTCCGAGTCACTTGCGCAAATGGCAGGAAGCATGCTCACGTGCTTGCATAGTGACCCCAGAATTGTTTCCATTTGTCGGCGGGATGACTTCTGGCTGTCCACCTTATTGGACCCTCGCTTCCGGCACAAAATGGGGGCATTTTTTAAACCCGCCGAGAGGGAGGACAAACTGAACTACTACAAAGACATTCTACGTAGGCAGTTGGCCGATGCCTATCTGCGCCATGGTCCATACTCTCGCAGGTCTGACTCGAGGGAACCTCTGCGCTCACCTTCCACTGCCATGGCTGCTGGGGGGGTTGGCAGGAGCAGCAGCTCCATCAGCAGCAGCCTCAGTCTTCAGTCGCTAATGAGTAGCTTTCTACACCCGCATAGTGAGGCTACTCATGAGCAGCAGGAAGACCTGGAGCAGGACCTCAACCAGCAGGTCATGTCATACTTTGACATGACCATGCCAACACACCTTGAGGATCCGCTGGACTTCTGGGCAGCCAAACTTGATTTGTGGCCGCAACTAGCAGAGTTTGCCCTGGAAAAGCTGTCCTGCCCGGCAAGTAGCGTGCCATCTGAGCGGGTGTTTAGTGCGGCGGGGGCCATAGTTACGGCGAGGAGAACTCGTCTGTCAACTAAAAATGTGGAGATACTCACCTTTGTCAAAATGAATCAGGGATGGATCAGCCAGGATTTCCACCCACCAATGCCTGATGCATGCGACTAGATTCAGCATGGTGCCACGTTTTACACTTTCCAAATGGTGCAAAACATATTTATGTCTTTAGGCCAATTTTTGGGCTCCTGCTGATGCCAACTTCAGGGTGTGCCTTCCAACCAATTTTTGGCCTCCTGCTGATGCCAACTTCAGGGTGTGCCTTTCAGCCAATTTTTGGCCTCCTGCTGCTGCTGCTTGCAACTCCAGGGTGTGATTCATCCAATTTTTGGGCTCCTGAAGCCATCCCCAGTGTCTCTTTAAAGTAATGTTTGGGCTCCTGCTGCTGCTGCCAACTCCAGGGTGTGATTCATCCAATTTTTGGGCTCCTGCTGCCAACTCCAGTGTCTCTTTAAAGTAATGTCTGGGCTCCTGCTGCTGCTGCTGCCAACTCCAGGGTGTGATTCATCCAATTTTTGGGCTCCTGCTGCCAACTCCAGTGTCTCTTTAAAGTTATGTTTGGGCTCCTGCTGCTGCCAACTCCAGGGTGTAATTCATCCAATTTTTGGGCTCCTGCTGCCAACTCCAGTGTGTCTTTAAAGTTATGTTTGGGCTCCTGCTGCTGCCACTGCCAACTCCAGGGTGTGATTCATCCAACTTTTGGGCTCCTGCTGCCAACCCCAGTGTCTCTTTAAAGTAATGTTTGGTCTCCTGCTGCTGCTGCCAACTCCAGGGTGTGATTCATCCAATTTTTGGGCTCCTGCTGCCAACTCCAGTGTCTCTTTAAAGTCATGTTTGGGCTCCTGCTGCTGCCAACTCCAGGGTGTGATTCATCCAATTTTTGGGCTCCTGAAGCCAACCCCAGTGTCTCTTTAAAGTAATGTTTGGGCTCCTGCTGCTGCTGCTGCCAACTCCAGGGTGTGATTCATCCAATTTTTGGGCTCCTGCTGCCAACTCCAGTGTCTCTTTAAAGTAATGTTTGGGCTGCTGCTGCCAACTCCAGGGTGTGATTCATCCAATTTTGGGCTCCTGCTGCCAAATCCAGTGTCTCTTTCAATCTATGTTTGGGCTCTTGCTGCTGCTGCTTGAAACTCCAGGGTGTGATTCATTCAATTTTTGGGCTCCTGCAGCCAACTCAAGTGTCTCTTTCAGCCAATGTTTGGGCTCCTGCTGCTGCTTGCAACTCCAGGGTGTGATTCATCCAATTTTTGGGTTCCTGCTGCTGCCAACTCCAGTGTCTCTTTAAAGCAATGTTTGGGCTCCTGCCCCTCATAGTGATGCCACTTCAACTCTCTGCAATTGTGCCGCTCTGCGATTCCATTAGCAATGCCTCTGATCTGCATGTGATATTTATTTAAAGTATTATTTAACTAACCCAGCACGCATCCTATGCGTGTTACAGCAAGGCAGAATGGTTTACAACCCTATTGAGGCTCCAGGAGGCTCAGAAATAGCCGTTTTTAATAGCGATTCGTCGCGAATAAATTCGGGCCGAAACGATTTTTGTCGGAAAATTCGGCGAATCAGTCAAATCGAATTTTTCAAAAGTTCGCTCATCTCTAGACATGAGCTATTGGAGCTTCTTGGGCTTGTCAGCATCAAGCTTCAATAGAACAAGTATGCAAAGCTGCTACTTGGTCTTCAGTTCATACATTTACCAAATTTTAGAGGGTAGATGTTAGAGCCTCGGCGGATTCTGCCTTTGGTAGGAAGGTATTACAGACAGTAGTAAACTAAATGTTTTTGGAATTACTTATTTCTGATAGAAAGGAATACGTTTTTTGGAGATTTCACCAGAATTAAGGGTACTGCTTTTGGAGGTCCCAATCATGACTGAATTACTCTGATGGCCTAAAGTAAAATGAAAAAGAAAATAATTCTGTGAGTACTCACCTGTAGAATTGATTTCTCTTTCATTCTTGGAATTGGAGGAAGTCATCTGGAAGGATATAGGCTGGGAGGAGGAGTCATGCTGTTGTTCTTGCGGTCCGGTTCACCTTCCAGCAGCACAACCCTAAACATACAGCCAAAGCTACAATGGAATGGCCCAATTAAATGTCAATGAGAATTTGCTGCGTTGCGCGAGTTGAAAATTACTGTTCACAGATCTTCTCAATCCAGAACAATTTTGCGAAAAAGAATATGCAAAGGTTTCAGCCTCCACATTGCACTGGTAGAGTTGCAACAGACATAAATGCAGCTAAAGGTGGCCCTACGAATGTATTGATTTGTGGGGGCTGAATACATTTGCATGACACACTTTTGAGTTTTTTTTTTTTTTTTTGTAATTTGGAAAACTCATTTTCTTTATACTACTTTGTGTTGCTCTATCACATTAAATCTCAACAAAATACATTTCAGTTTGTGGCTGTAACGTTTAAAAATGTTGCTTTCACAGTGTTTATTTCAGCGTTTTTTTTTCCTCCTGAATTCTTAATGGAATTCTGTTTCTAATATCCATGATAAAGTCTCGAGCATCAGTTTTATTCCAGTGCTTTTCTGTTCTCTAAATGGCTACTTTATGTAGAGGCGGGTATTAGCAGTGCCTTGCTCACTGATTAATGGGTGCCCCTAACAGAATGTACTGTATACAGAGTTATTTAAAGTCATTGCCCGAGCACTGCTGGTAAATCAAGGGTGCTCTTTTGGGTATGAACTGAAACTTGCATCCGAGTGAGCTTTTTGACTTTGACACACTGAAAAGTACAATAAAAAAATGTTATTCTTTCTAAAAATAAAAATCACTAGTGTCTGCGAAAGGGTATTTTCAAGGTGAGGTACATACTTTTTTTCCAGGGAGGTAAGGATTTTTTTGGAAAGCTTGGAAACAGCAGCCCCCTATGGGGTATGCAGATAAAAATGGCAAATTCTTTAGCATAGCCCATGGGTGGTGTTTCCAAACTTTCAAAAAGATATACTTACCTCACCGGAAAAATTATGTACCTCACCTGTAAAAATTCCTCATTGCAGGAATTGCAGTTTATTTTTTGGGGAAATTAGCACAAACTTTTTTTTACTGCACTTTTTGTGTGTTAAAGTAAAAATCTCTCAAATGTAAGTTTCAGTGCAAACTCAAAAGTACACTCAAAGTTAACCCACTTCACAAAATAAATAGCATGGCCCTATTTATTTGGTGAAATAAAGTGCACTTTGGGTATGCCTTGCAGTATGACTTGCAACCTGCATCCATTGGGCGGACTGGCCATAGGGAGACCTGGTAGAATCCGCTGGGTTCAGTTGCGCTGCTGCTCCTTACACCCCCAAAGATTACTGCATTCCTAGTCTCCCCTCCAAGCACACCTCTACCTGGCCCGACCATCTGATCCAAGAAACCCCAGCCCATGTCTTGCCTCCAAAACCTTAGCCTCACAAGGCTGGCCCCCTCCCTACTCACACCTGCCACATTATTTGCCCCTACAATACAGAAGCTTGAGTACTTTTGGGTTGGCCATATCTCCCCCTGTTGCCTGCAATGCTATAGCGTTAGCCTTGTTGGACACTTGGGCTCAGTTGGATTGCTGTGGGCTGGTCATGGGCCTACCAGGCTGCTAAAATCCTGGCCTGATTTTGGGCCCCAGACTGCCACTGCCTGCATCTGAGTGAGCTTTTTAACTAAAGTGTTAAAAAAAGGCATTTTTCCTAAAATAAATTTTCCCTGCAATAGGGTATTTTTATAGTAAAGGAACATAGTTTGTCCAGTGAGGTAAGCATATTTTAGTAGTAACCCATGTGCTATGCAGAAAAATTTGGCAATTTTTTTTTGTATAGGGTGCAGATGATTTTTTGGGAAGAATTCTTACAAACCTTTTTCATTTTCATTGTGTGTTAAATTAGCGTTCTGCAATGCCCAATCTGCAGTCCACAGCTGCTGCTCTTGCTCATGAATGAATCGATGCAACCTTAGGGCTTCAATTGGAAAGATTGTGAGATCCATACACCAAGAGGTGCTCAGGAGCACTATGTCCGGGAGCCAGCAGCCAGGTAAGCAGTTTGCATACTTATCAATGCATTTGTTAAAATGTTTTTTAAAAATCTAACAAAAACAGACTTTCAGTCTGTTTTCAAATGAAAAGGCTCACTTAAATGTAGGTTGCAAATAACACCACAAGGTACACCCAAAGTGCATGCACAAGTAAGGGGGTGGGGGATCCTGAGCACCTTGCAGCAGCACTCATGTTTAGTTTTCCACCAAATTTAACTGTCCCCCATACCAAATGCAATAGGGTAAGTATCCCTGTGCTATTATGTCCTTATAATAGATATCCTGTTAGTTTCCAATGTCAGGGTGCGGGTTGACATCTAAAACGTCAGGTGACAACCTAGTAAGATTGGCCCTTTATTAATGATGGGCCTTCACACTTGTTTCACCTCTTAATCTACCATCTAAATTGCATACATCAATTAAATAAGAGTTTCCACTGATTTGATGGTCACAAAATAAAAATTATTTCCCTTCTGTGACCAAGGGACACCCACCAGCTTATTCTCAGCTTGTGCACAAGCAAGGCATTACATTCTCCCTTCTCTGCATAGCCTCGCCCACTGTGTGTGTAAATGAGAAAGAGAATGTAAAACATTGAACGATATATCTCAGGACCATAAGCTTCTTTTTAAAATCTGACAAAAGCTTAGGACATTGCTAGGGGTAGCCTTACACAATGGGCCAATGCTTAGCATTGCATGAGAAGTGATAGTATTCACCTTTTATCCTGGCCACTGTCATTCAATGGTTCAAAACCAAGTATCTTACCCTGATTAAAAGGGGTCAGAAATCACAAAACATGCCAAAGAACGAATCCCTTTATCATACATTTACAAACAAGAAATTAAAAAAGAAATGCTAGTTTACAAACAAAATATCCAAAACTCTATGTAAGAGAAACATTTATTTAAATCCACACAATAACACAATTATACTAAACAAATCCAATCAATAAGATAAGTGAAAAAGTGCAAGAAAATAAAACAGTGGTGGTAGCTTTCCCTTCAAAATACATTTGTTTCCATGCTGAGACAAAGCGTACCAAAGAATATAAAGTGTCCATAACACATTTACCTCTTCGGCTTGTTTGCAAAATCACTTTTTACAATATGGTGAAAAAACATGTGCGGGTGATCGTGTGTGATACAATATTTTCTCTTAACAAACATCCTGCTCCCATACTCATGATGTAAGCAGTGACACGTTTTATTTCCGGTAGAATCGATGCATGTATTTACAGTGGGTGTGTGAGTATTTCATCATTTTCAAGCAACAGCCGGTATAAAGCTGATGGCAAAGTGCTTAGCCAGATTCCCCAAGCATAAAAAGTTCAATTATTTGTCAAGCAGGTTTAGCGTTTTACATATCCTTGGTAAAGATAGGAATATGTAGTCAGAAATATTGTCTACACAATAGGTCAGTGGAAACTGACAATTATTTGGCCTCAGGGTTAGCAAAAAAGATATATTTTAATAGAAGTCCATACAGCCAAATGGTTTTCTTTGCTGTTTTTAAACACTGCCTTGCACATTTCTTCACGTTCGCTTTAATTAGGATTTTTGGTGTAAAGTAGGTCTCTGTATGCAATAAGAGAAACATTCTTTATTGGTGAACCTTCAAAAGAAGTAGCTGGTTGTCATCACAGCTCCTGAAGGCACTGAGGATCCACTGAACAGCAGGTATGGCCATTCTTTAAAAGAAAAAGGACACGTTAGAATAAACGGGGTTTAAATATTACATATGTATATAACAAATACATTAAAGATTGTAATACTTAAGATGGCATTAATATTATATAAAAACAAATAATAACATGTAAAAATCAGCCATAGAAATGGACCTAAAGCCTTCAGTGGCCGGAGGGCTGCTGTGCCCCCCTCCCCCTGACAGCCTTAATTGGGATGCATGTCCAATTAAATGTACAACCCCCATTTTAAAAAAGTTTGGGGCACTGTGTATAATGTAAAGAAAGAAAGAATGCAATGAAATCTCATAACCAATTTCTATTCAGAAAAAAACACACGTATATGAAATTGCCTTTAGAACTAATCTTCTAATTTAGAAACTGATGGCAGTAGCACATCTTAAAAATGTAGGAACAGGGTTAACAAGAAGCTAGACAAGTGTTGCTAATAGAAACAGCCAGAATTACACGATGTAGAGTAACATGGAGGCAAAGATGGAGTTCACCTATCTGTAAGAAACTGCATCTAAAAATTGTGGAATGAGTTAGGAAACCTAAAATTGTGCAGAGTTTGAATGTTGAACTACTTACAGTACCTATAATAATCGAAAGATCCAGCGACAGATCCTTGTGCACAATGGACAAAGCCAACACTCAGCATTGGATGGCCATCAGGCAGTACTGCATTTAAGACTTTGAGCACCCAAGAATTATGTTGCCCGCAGTTGATCGGTCCGAGCCCTGTGATCAGAAACTCACCTGATCGCTGGATCCTAGCCTGCAGATCCCTCGCTGCCAAACATGACTCAGGATTGATGGCATGTTGCACTTGCGAACCGCCATGCCCTCTTCATCCGCAATGGAGGGGTGTGCAGAGGCCTGACATACCCGCTCCATTATATTTAATGTAAAGGGTGTGGTAGGGGTTGTACACAGAAATGTTTTTCTTAAAATATGATGCTTCTCTGACTTACTGCCACAGATGACAATCGAGAATTCCCTGTGTATGTAGGTGCTCGTTGCTCCCATGTGCAAAGGCCACACCCACTCGCAGACCCAACTTTTCATATTGTTGTTGCCGGTGAGAGATGTGCAGCATGGGAACAGGTGTCAGGTAAGGGGAGTTTTGTGCCCTCTGACTGAGCTAAAGTTTTGGGGAATGTCCATGAAGGTGGACTTTAATTTTGATGGTGTCTGGTAGGGCTACTTGAAAGTAATTTGCCTGGATTAATTTATTAGGAAACTATCCTATGACTTTATCTTACAAGTTTACACTTTTTACTGAATTATACCAACACTAGAAGGAGTTTTTTAAATAACTGAAGAAAACAACAATATTTTCTTGCAGTTGCAATGAATTGCCATACACTTCCCCAACAACCTCAACAAATGCTTTATAATAGCCCATATTTGAAATGTGTATGTTTCATCAAAAATAAAGCAGGGAGCTATGCTTTGGCACCTTAACATATAATCTCCAGATTAAAAATAACTAGATCTCAGCACCCAATACATTTCCAGCACCTGGAATAGGAGGACGCTTCTGTGGTGGACAGAAGGTGAGTGTGTCTATTTTGGACAGGGACTCTAAGCCAACGTGGTAAAATACCTTTGTGGAGGGGGGGGGGTTTCTGGCTGCCACTGCACAGTTTAGGGAGCGCAGCAAATCTGCAGGTACACTTTATGCACATTTCTTTTAGAGAAAACTTAAATGACACCTCATCTGGCTTAGAAATATGCATCAGAATCGCATGTCAGCGTTACCTATTTGAAAATGCTATAAAATCTACAGCAGCAAGATCTCTTCACAGCATTAAAAATAATCTTCCCAAAGTGCTTAGCATCCCCATCATAACAATAATATATATGGGCAAAAGTCATTTATTAAAATATATTGATGTTTTAATATTCAGGCTGGTGCATTCATTAAAATGCTATCACAGTTAATGTTTAAAACATGAAGGAAAAAATGTCATCTCTGCTAATACCTTTCCTTGAATCAATTTCTTGAGTTGCTTTGCACTGCTCTTTTCCCTGCTCATGTCAGTGAATTATTTGTTGCATATTAAAAGAAGCAGTTAGGAGATGAGATGCTCTGTAGTTTACTGTAATAGAGTGTATTAAATATTGTATATGACATACATGCAATATTCATGCTTCATTCTGACACAAAACTGCCTTGTGTGTCATCAACCTTTTGTGTCAGCTGTAAGGACAAGTTCATAACATGGATGGATGCTCTGTAATGCAGTACCCCAAGTTACATCTAAACCATGGAATATTGACATAAACCAACACTGGCATGCCTCTTAAGTTTCTAAATGCTGCCTTTAGTAGTGCTGCATGTGCTCGGCAAGCTGTAGCAGGAAATAACTGCAGCATAACAATAAAAACGCTAGCTAAAACTTAGTGGGAAGAGCTCCAGTGGCTACCACATCAATCCTGCTTGAGCACCACGTACAGAAAGTTGATTGAGCAGAAAATCACTGAATGTCACACAGGATGGTAAAGACAAGTATAACATACAGGTTTTACTGAGCCTGCAGGTGAGGATAAAACATTGCAGTCTGCCAAAAACAAATATTCCAGGTAGAAATAAATAGCTGGAGTTCAGCTATATGGATACTTGAAAAATAGATGGTGCTTCCAGATCATACGGTAAAGACTTACCAACTAAAATTACCCTTCCCCATTACCCTTCAACTTAGCTGCTGGCAATTATAGTTTTTAGCAGCAATAGAGCCAGCACCATGCTTGCCGACATCAGCCCTCCTCTAAAAAGGTGTGTCAGAACCAGGGAGTGCAGTTTCACTAAGAACTATGAATGCATGCAGCTAATCTGGCAGGAGAGCCACAGGTGATGTGTGTTTTATTTGCACATGTAAAGTGACACAGGGTACAGTGGGAACAGGATGTATACTTCTGTATACTAGGTTATGTCTGCAGGAGGGACACTTCATAAAGTTGTTCCTCCTGAGGTACATAACCACTTCCTCAACTGGATTTAACCAGTTCTGTCAACAGTGCCCCCGAGAATGGACCTCTGCAACCCTGCAGCACCGGCTGCCACCCCTCCATTGTATCTTCTGATTCTGTACAAGCACATGTGGCAGGGGGTCTTAAGAGGGTCTTTTGACCCCCTCTCCCATGTGCTGCACCCAAGGCTATTGGGCGACCTCCGGTAGATTTCTCCCAATGTATTCATTGCATTATATGTCCCAATGGAAGCTCGTATAGATTAGAGTTAAAACTGCAACTACACAAAGGCACCTTGGTGCTGCTTTACCATACTTCTGCAGATGTGTGCCAACCAAGACCTCTTTTCCAAGTATACAGCACGTCCTGTTTCACCAAATTCTTGGGATATCCACCACAAGGTGGCGCAGTGAACTGAAGAGAGACTTGTGGCGTCTCCTGGCCCTATAAAAGGACAGGAACCTCCCACAAATTCCCAGTTTCCTTCTGCAGTCAGGACTGCAAAGATAGAAGATGGCTCTCTATATTCCAAGTATACAGCACGTCCTGTTCCAGAATATTCCTTACACATGGGTTATACATCCACAAGATGGAGCTGGACTGCAGAAAAAGACTTGTGGCCACTCCCGGACCCTTAAATAACCAGGAACCTCCCACTAATTCCCAGTTCTTCTATGCATTCTGGACTGCGAAGATAGAAGATGGCTCTCTACTCTGCGCAGGTGAGCGGGGCTTATTAGCCTGCGGCCCTGCAGGACTATTCCCACCCATTCCGAAACCCACTGCCTCCCAGCCTCGGCTGATCGGTTCCGGTGAAGGTAGGTTTAGCACCAGGGTCAGGTGCTGAGGAGCACTGCTCCTACCGCAGTCCCTGCTCTGACAGGGTAGGCGGTTAGGCTTATGGTGAGCCTTGTGGGATGCCCCCCCCCACTTTGGGTTTTGCTTTAACCCATATCCCTTTAGGTGCCCCCCATGCTCTCCGGGGGGGGGGGTCGGGTGGCGGTGATCACTTTAATTGAGTGTGTTTTTGACTTTACTTTCACTTGTGCGCCTTTTGCATCACATCTCCACGACCCACCCCTCGAGGTCTATGTGGGCGCCATTTTCCCCTCTCTGCTGCGTGTGCTGCTGGCTCCCTGTGCGGTCCGTGAGTACCCCTGCGGGGTGTATTTTTTCTCGTGTATATACTTATGGGATTGTCGCTTATGTTTTTCAAGCGGGGTGAACTTCAGTACTGTGGTTTCTCCTGGCCCTCTCCCCGTGGCAATCTCCCACTTCCCTAGCGGGCTTTTGGGGCATCCCGTGTAGCTATTATTAGCGTTAACCCTATACTGGCCTGTTGTGCCACTCAAATCACCATATGGAGGCTTCTGGGGATAATGTGCTTGGGGTTCCTTCGGGACAAGCCCGGCTATGTGTGGCGTGTGGGGTATCCCCTATAAGTGATGGGTGTGTGTACCCTGCGCCCAGCAGGCGATTGCGCTGCAGCCGGGGTCGTCTGTTACCGGCCCTGGGGCTGCGACCCCTCTGGCTTCGCCTACCCCCCCGCGCTTACATTTGACCCCCAGTAAGGGGCATACTAGCGGGGAGTCCCAATCTGATTTGGCTACACGGGTGACCAGCATTGAACAACATATTGCTGGGTCAGCCCCGAGTAAGGCTCCGGCATTTATCCCCTGCTGTTTCCCTCTTCCTTGTTGAGGCTGAGGAATTTTTTGACATTTCTGGTTATTGTCCCCTTGAGGAGGGGTAATTATTCTCTTACTCAGAATCATCTGAGGAACAGCCTAAGATTTATGGTGGTACCGGGTCTCCCTTTGAAGAAGACCCATGGTCCTCAGATGACACTGTCAGGTTGTTGTCTCACATTTTTGAAGTGCTTTGTATTTCCCCTCCTGCAGTGGCTCCGCAGCAGCAGGGTGAGTTTTTTCATACAGTTAAACCAGGCTTGGAGTTCCCTGAGCAGTCTCATTTTAATAATCTGGTGCTCAAGGAATGGGAACGGCCTAGTAAGTTGCCTGGGGTGCCAAGGAGTTGGGACAAGAGGTATCCCTTCCCTGCTGATGTGATTAAGCGTTGGTCTTGTCCTCCCGAGGTGGACACGCCCGTTCTAGGGTTGTCAAATACCTCTGTCATGCATTCTCCTGACACTACTACCTTGCGGGATGGTAAGGACCGGCGCATGGACCAGTTGTCCTGTCATGCTTTTGCCTGTGTGGGGACTGCGATGCCTCCGGTTTGTGCATCTGCCATAACGGCTATTGCTATTAAAAGGCTGCTTAAGTGTCCCTTAGATGGGGCCTCTGATGACGCGGGAGGAGAAGACTATAGATCTCTCCTGCTTTGCTATGATTTTGTTGCTTATATCCTCTCTGCCATGGATGATGTCATTAGAATGTGTGGAAGGACATCTGCCCTTTTGGTGGCTATACACCGCTCTGTCTGGCTGTGTCAGTGGGTAGCTGATAATGCTGCTAAGAAGGCTCTCACTGGGTTCCCCCTTAAGGGGTTGCGCCTCTTTGGTGAACGCTTGTACCTGTTTGCAAGGGGAGGTAGGTTACCCCAACGCAGCAGGCCATTTCGGGGGTCTGGTGCCTCTCTCCCCTCCTTTCGGGCTCCAAGGGCCGGACGAGGGGTCTCTTTTACTGGAGTACGCAAAGACTATTGGGGCAGGGGATGTGGCCGCCCCAGCCACTCCTGGGGTCCCAAAACCAAATCCTCTCCCAAGCCCCCTCAGGCACGAGGAGGCGCCCTCACCCATCCAGGTGAGGGGACGGCTTCGGCCCTTTGCTCATGTCTGGAGGCGACGTGTAGCAGACAGGTGGATTCAGGAGGTGGTGTCCTCTGGATACAAGATAGAGTTTGCAGCCTGACCGCCCCCAAGAATCATCAGACTCCGGATGGCTCAAAATCCTCTGTCAGCTCAGGGCTTGTGTCCAAAACTTGTCCAAAACCTTCTGGAGTTGGGGTCATCTGCCCAGTGCCTTTCAGGGAAAGGGGCAGAGGCTTCTATTCCAATCTCTTCATGGTCCCCAAAAAGGAAGGGTCCCTCAGCGGTCAATTCACTGCGCCCGGGCGACTTCATGACTTCTGTAGACATCAAGGATGCTTGCCTTCATGTACCAATCTTTCCAGGTCATCAGAAATTCCTCAGGTTCGCTCTGGAGGATCAGCACTACCAATTTGTGGCCTTGCCTTTCGGTATTACCTCGGCTCCCAGGGTATTCACCAAAGGTGCTGGCGGGCGTGATGGCCTTGCTGAGATCTCAGGGCATTCGCATCCTTCCTTATCTGGACGACATTCTCATCACGTCTCAGTCCTTCCATCGGGCCGAGCTGGATACCCAGTTGGTGGTGTCCACACTAGAGTCCTTCGGCTGGGTTATCAACCATCCCAAGTCTTCCCTGTCACCGTCTCGGGTGAGGTCCTTTCTGGGCATGACTCTGGATACATCTCAGGTCAAGATTTTTCTCCCTCAACAGAAGGTGGAGAGTCTTCAAGTTCAGGCCCAGTTCCTTCTTTCTTGTCCTCATCCCTCCATCTGGCAGGGGAAGCAGCTGGTGGGCCTGATGGTGTCTTGTTTCCCTATGCTCAGTTTCACATGAGACCTCTTCAGTTGCACCTCTTGTCGGTTTGGGATCGGGACCCTGTGTCCCTGGAACAGGAATTTGCTCTGTCCCCTCTGGTCAGGCAGTCCCTCTCGTGGTGGCTGGACTCAAGGAATCTCTTGGTGGGCAGGACCTTTCTGCCCCCGTGCTGGGAGATTGTCACCAAAGATGGCAGTCTGACAGGTTGGAGGGCTTTTGGAAGTCTCTGAAGTTCCAGGGTCAGTGGGGCCCTCAGGAGGCCCATGCCCCCATCAACATTCTGGAACTGCGGGCGATAAGGTTTGTCCTTTCCCAGTTGACCCCACACCTTCGGGGTCGGGCGGTTCAGATCCGATAGGACAACCAGACGGCGGTCGCCTACATCAATCATCAGGGAGGGACTCGGAGCAAGCGAGCCCTCAAGAAAGTGTCCCTGATACGGTCCTGGGCGGAGGAGAATGTCCCCTGCATCTCGGCAGTTTACATCCCGGGGGTGGAGAACCTGGATGCAGAATCTTTGAGCAGGGGGATGTCTCGGCTGGGGAAGTGGTCCCTCAGCAACAGGGTGTTTCACTGTGCCACCGCTGGGGTCTGCCGGATGTGGACCTGTTTGCTTCACGTCACAATCACAAACTTCCATTCTTTGTCTCTCTCTCACAGGATCCTCTGGCCTTTGCCACGGATGCGCTGGCAATGCCTTGGAAGTGGTTTCGGCTCCTCTATGTGTTCCCTCCGTTTCTTCTGTTGGGCAGGGTGCTGTGCAAGGTAGCTTAGGAAGGGGTGCCAACCATTCTGGTGGCCCCCTGTTGGCCAAGAAGGGTGTGGTTCGCAGACATTGTGCAGTTGGCAGTAGATCAGTACATCCTGCCCAAGGATCCAGATCTGCTCACTCAGGGGCAGCTGTGCCATCCCAATTTACAAACGCTGGCTTTGACGGCTTGGCTGAAACCTCCATCTTGATGAGAAAAAAAAGGGTTTGCCTGCCTCTGTTGTTGATACCATGATTAAGGCTAGAAAGAAGTCCTCGTCCTTTATCTACTACAGGGTCTGGCATGCTTACATTGCCTGGTGTGAGTCCAAATCTCTTCCCTGTCGGGTGTTTTCTGTTCCCAGGATTCTGGAATTCTTCCAACATGGTTTGGATTTGGGCCTTCAACTTAGTACCCTCAAAGGTCATGTTTCAGCTCTGGCATTTTTTTTCCAAAGATCTTTTGCCAGTCACCGTTTGGTTAAGACTATTTTCCAGGGGGTTTGTCATGTGCGTCCGCCACTTAAACCTATGTTACCAGTTTGGGATTTGAATCTGGTGTTATCTACTCTGCAGGGTCGTCCTTTTGAGCCTCTCCGTGAGGCTGCTTTGCCCATCTTGACTCTTAAGGTAGCCTTTTTGGTGGCTATCACTTCTGTCAGGCGTGTTTCTGAGTTGGCAGCGCTTTCCATCAAACCTCCTTATTTTGAGCGACACCAGGACAAGGTGCTGTTTCGGTTTAAGCCAGATTTCTTGCCTAAGTTTGTGTCTGCTTTTCATCTCAATCAGGACATTGTCTTGCCTTCCTTGTGTCCGAATCCTGCTAATTCCAAGGAGAGGACTCTGCATTCTTTAGATGTGGTCAGGGTTCTGAAGTTTTACTTGGTAGGTACTGAATCTTTCAGGAAGACTGATGCTCTTTTTGTTTTTCCTTCTGGTCCTAGGAAGGGTTTGCCTCCGGCTAAGTCCACTATCAGCAAGTGGATTCGTCAGGCGGTGGTGCAAGCCTATTCTGCTAAGGGGAAGAAACCTCCCTTCCGCCTTACTGCTCATTCCACTCGTGCTATTGGTGCCTCTTGGGCCTTTCAGCACCAGGCTTCTGTTGAACAAGTTTGTAAGGCCGCAACTTGGTCTTCTGTTCAGTTTTACAAGGCTGATGTTAGGGCCTCAGCTGATGCTGCTTTTGGCCGCAAAGTTCTTCAGGCAGCAGTGGTTTAAACTGCCCGCCGTTGTTCTTTGGGGATCCCACCCTACTTTACGGACACTGCTTTTGGACGTCCCAAGCGTAAAGAATTTGGTGAAACAGGACGTGCTGTATACTTGGAAAAATACTATTCTGTGAGTACTCACCTGTAGAATTGATCTTGTAGTATACAGCACGTCCTGTTTCACCCCTCCCTTGTTATTAGTCTTGGTTACCTCTGTATGGTGATTTGTTCAGATGTTTGGTTGGGGTTTCCTTCATTATTATTCTCCCAGCTTCTTGTCTAACTGCTTTGTAACACTGGGAATTTGTGGGAGGTTCCTGTCCTTTTATAGGGCCGGGAGACACCACAACTCTCTTCTGCAGTCCACTGCGCCACCTTGTGGCGGATATCCCAAGCGTAAAGAATTTGGTGAAACAGGACGTGCTGTATACTACAAAATCAATTCTACAGGTGAGTACTCACAGAATTGTATTTTTTTTAACCATTTTTAGGGACAGAATATAGGTTTAGGTTTAGTTGCATGCTAACAGGGTTGAGTGCTGTGGCTCCTTTAAGATTTGTGTATTCTGCAAAGTAGCCACAGTATTTTTTTCAGAATGACAAGTTGGCCAGCCACTGTTTGAAAAAGACTGGTTCTTTAAAGTTTTGTTTATTAGGTTGATATCTCGAGTTTTTTTGGTTGCTTTGATGGTTGTAGCCTTGTTTTTAACATACAGAGAATGCCCAATCTGTGTCTGCTATGCTACGTAAAAGAAAAAAAGAATTTACTGCACGCCATGAATTATTTTTCTTATTAGTATGGAAGAGACAGCTCCTGCTTATGGGAGACTATATGTGGATATTTTGATACATTGGCAGATTTTCCACACAACTCATGCTGCTTCCTATGAACTGGTTTCGAACAGTTCAGTAGTTATGTACCTCAGAAGTTTATAACTTTAAGACAAGTGGACACAACCCTAACATTTCAGAATCAGAAGAGGCTGTTGGTCTGATAAAGAAAGGCAAAACTAAATTGTGACAGGTCTCATAACACTCGGCATACTCGCTGCAGCACAGGGACTTATTAGATCAGTGACTGGTATGCTCATTTAACATTTAAGTCCACTTTAGCAGATGTGTATATTTCATTCAGTCATTTTGTAGATGTAGAAAGGAGTTTGCTTTTCAACAGACTTGGGCCCTTTTTAAAGGGTTGGTAGCCCTGATTCCCATCAGGTATGCCCTCCTCAACAGTGCTAAAGGTCTCAAGAGAAGACACTGTTCTAGCAAACAAACCAGAATCCCTGCAACATCTGGATCCTTAATAACATTAGCATAACATTAACATACGCAGTACAATCAATTAAAGCATGACCATACCCCCCCCCCAGGCATTTCTGTCATCTCAGCCAAGTAATACTTGCCCTAAACACATCGAGGGAATGCAGGAGTCACTCCTTATGGTGAGTGGGGTGTGGACACTATCTCCTGATTAAGATGAAAGGGAGAGACCACCTTGGACAAAAAATCCTGCTTCAAATAATACACTGCTTTGTCTTCATGCAGCACCAAAAAGGGTGATCTGATTGAAAGTGCTGCCAGTTCTGAAACCCACCAGATGGAGGTGATAGCCACAAGAAATGCCACCTTCACCGTGAGTGTCTTCAGAGCAGCCTCCACCATGGGTTCAAAGGGGGGCCTCTGAAGTGCTGACAGCATCAGATTTAGATCCCAGGGCGGGACTAGTGACCGCCGAAGGGGCCGAACATGCGCAGCGCCCATGTGCGTATTAACCTGTGCGATCGTCTGTTGGAAAAAATGGACAAGGCTGAGACCTGGCCCGTAAGGGTACTGGGCTGTATGTGAGCATCCAGACCTTGCTGGAGGAACTCCAAAAATTTGGTTACCGAGAACCTCCTACAGGAGTGGCCCTTAGATTCGCAGCAAGCCTCAAAGGGCCTCCATGTCCTGTAATAAATTCCATAGGATGACTATTGTCTGTTTCTGCCCTCGAATCAAGGTCTGAATTACCACGGCGGACAAACCCCTCTCCTCCAATATGCTGGTCTCAACAGCCAAGCTGCTAAAGCCAGCGCTGGAGAATTGGGGTGCAGCAGAGAACCCTGTTGCAGAAGATCTGGGAGGTTGGGGAGTCGCCAAGGGGGCTGCCCCTCCCGACTGACCAGATCGGAGAACCACACCCTTGTAGGCCAGTGTGGGGCGATCAAGATGATAGGAATTTGCTTGCAGTTGACCTTCTTTGACATGTGACACAGCAGTGGCAGTGGGGGGAATGCATAGAGCAGTTTGTATCCTGACCAGGGAATGGCGAGCGTGTCAACCATCATGGTCAGGGGGTCTCACCCTGGACACGAACTTCTAAACCTTACGATTGTGCCAAGATGTGAAGCAATCCACCTCCGGCACTTCCCCTGGTCGCAAAAGGCTTGAAATAGGTCCTAGCGAAAGGACCATTCCCCCAGGTCCACCGACTTCCTGCTCAAATGATCGTCCTGCAGATTCTCCACCCCCGGTATGTGAATCACCAAGATGCACAGAATGTGAAATTTCACGCAACTTATGATGTGACTCACTTCCTGGAATGCCTGCCTGCTCTTGGTACCCCCAATGATTTATGTAGGCCACAGCCTTGGAATTGTTCAACTACACTGACCGGAAAGTGGGCAGACCAATGCCTAAGAACCAGCAAAAATCACCTTTAGTTCCAACATATTGATTGGAAGGCTGCGTTTCTGCTGGTCCCAGAGACCCTGAACCGTCTGGTTGTTCAGAACATCACTCCAACCCATCCCCCTGTTACAGTGACATCATGGCCGACCTTCCAGATTCCATGCGGAACGTCTGCACCGAACGTAACTGTTCAGATTCCGGAAATCCAGGATCGGAGGTACAAACCCATCCTTCTTGGGGATGACGAATAATATTGAGTAGAAGCTACAGCCCCACTCTGAGGGGGGCACAGGTACTACAACTCCCCGTTTCAAAGCTCTATTGCACCGCCACTGCCACCGCCCTTCCCGCGACGTTGGATGGCTTGGACGCCACAAACCTGTGTGGAGGCCTGGTCCAGAACTCGATTTTGTATCCAGAAGAAACAACCTTCCAAATCCAGGCAACGGATATCTGTTCCCTCCATACCGGCGCCTAGTGCAACCCCCCCCCACCCAATCGGATGAGGGCACCCCGTCAACCCTGAGAGGGCTTGGCTGGGGGTATGGGCTGGCTGGCCCTTTGGGGTCTAGGTTTACCCCTAGGCTTTCACTTACATGAAAAATCCTTGCGGTGTCAAACGGAAGGGATGAAGATTTGGCAAACTGTGAAACAACGTCCTCAGATTCCTTTGCTGTGGAAGTCTAGATGACTTCCCACCCGTGGCCTTCCGGACCAGGTCATCCAGAGGCTCATCGAAAGATGACCCCCTAAAAAGGGGAGGCCAGTAAACATCTTCTTGGAAGCAGTGTCGACTGACCACTGTTTTAGCCAGCCGTGCGTCACAAGGTGACCAGCAAGACCAGCCCCCTAGCCACCAGACACACCAAGTCGTCCATAGCCAGCACCATGTATCTGAAGAACGCCATAGCAAAGGAGTTCAAGCAAAGTGCAGAGGAATGTGAACCTTTATTTCGCAAACGCCTCTTCTCTCTGCCGCTTCATACAGACCTTGCCTGCCGTAGCAGCCATGGACGTGGTGCAAGCAGTATGGCTGACATCACCATGGAGAATGCATGCCTGGCCAGCTGGTCCAACCTCCTATCTGCTGGGTCTCACAAGGCCACACTATCCGAAGTAGGGATAATGGTATGCCAAACCAGACCAGACATTGGCTTGTCTACCTCAGGTGGTGAAGACCATACCTTGACCGCCTCATCCAGAAAGGAGTACTTGGTGTCCAGGACCTTAGGAAGTGATGGTTATTCGGTTTCTCTTACTCCTTTGCCTCTAGCCTGTTGAAATGGGCAAGCCTGGGAAAAATCTGCCTGACCTTCTGGCGCTTGTATGGTTCACCCTTCTTCATCTGCCGCATTGGCCCAGGAGCAGAGAGGTGCAAAACCTCCTATATTACCTCAATAAGTTCCTCAGTCTGATCTGTCGTGTGATCTGGGGGGTTCCCCAATGCATGTGAGGCTTCCAGTTCCTCTCCACTGCCAGACACCTTCTCCTGCGACTGTCCGGAACTAGATCCTGAACCCCTAAATAGTTAATTGACGTAGGAGCTAGAATATGAATATGCCTACGCTTGGCCGGGCAGAGACAGACTTGGGATGCCCCTACTGACAAAGGCTATTGACCATGCTCTCCAATCAAGCCACCTTGTCCACTACGTCCGAAGGAAGAACCCCCTCCGTGGGTAGACCCTGGGACACAAATGGACCTGACAGCCCCCCAAGGGGTATCCCACTCCAAGGAGTCCGAGCTGGAAGCCACAGGGGAAACTGGAAGATCCGAATGAGGCGCGGAACCTGCCAGGTGCGTAAGGCGGCACAGGACAGTAGTGCATCCAGCGCAAAGGGGTCCCTAATCTGAGGTCAGCCGTACTTGGCACATGGAGCACACAGCACCACTCTCTGTTAAAATGCAAAACCCTGTGCCTCTGATGCCTCTGACATGGTAAAATAGTTGCTCTAACTGCTAAGCAATACAGCTGGAGCACAGGTCCCCACACCTTTCTGGCTGTCACCTACTGGCCATACCTGCCTGCACTACTGGAAAAGCAACCTACCTGCAGCTGAGATCAACCCACCGTCAAGGATGCAGCAGCTTCCGGACCCCCACCCTACCACAACATAAACAAATGTCAGATTCCAAAAGGAATCAGTACAAGCTAAAAGGCTTTGCCCCCAGAGGGAGGCTTACCTGATCAGGGAAGACCAAGGGGCAGCAGCCGCGCTGGAGCCCAGAACAGGGGGGTAGTGCAGGAGCTGCCAAGTGATGATCCAGGGATGCAGCAGGGACCTCTGGGCACCACAAAAGATATCTTGCAATACATTGTGCTGTTAGTGAGCAGGAGTGCAGAGCCGCGGACCTCTCAAGTGTGGCCATGCTGCCCCCTGTCCTCCACTGTAAGGCCCAAGCTGGCAGCCGGTCTACCCCGGTCCCTAAAATATCACATAAAAATGAGGGCCATTTTACATGTTATGCTTTATTTCGGAATATGGCATAACATAAAATAAGATGTAAATTTGGGGGGGGGGGCTGATTTATCTGCTAGACTTCGCTACATCAATGTTATTAGTTATTGACACCTAAAATTTTATTTTCAGTCAGTAAAAAGATCTACTGAGCCTGAAATGTAAGATTTACTGAAGTTTAACCTTAAAGTGGACCAACAGTCAAAAATGACTTAAACCCAACCAACACAGTGCAGATATGCAAAATGTATTTACCTTTTTTTAACGCCTGCGGTGGTTAATTTTAAAAACAAAGTGCTGTTGAGTTCCTGTTACTGTGCATTATTAGTTATATCAGGCAGCAGCAAGGCTCAGACGCTCCAAAATGTCTGCTACCACTAGAAAATCAATGAGGTGGCGTTTCAGCTTTGAGTGGATGCAGGAGCAAATGTAAGTCCTGAATGCTTCAGTATCATGCATGCAGATGGGGGAAGTGAGTTTTGACTTTTCCTTTCCAACTGTGCCAGGCTGTCGGTCCGATTTAAATAGCAAAAAGAAAACAAATCACATTGCCCCAGTAAAGGTTAAAAGCGGTCCCACGCCTATTTTCTACACAATGGGTGTGGGGACACATTGTGACAGTTTCAGGGGGCATCAAGATTGCTGGAGCCCGCCCCCCCCCCCCCCCACATAGACCCCCACGATCCTTACCGGAACTTTCACCCCCCCCAGTGAAATGCAGCCCTGCTATTGGTTGCCAGTGGTCACATGGGCTGGCCGGGAATGAGGAAGCAGCCTGGCCCAGGTGACCACCAGGGACCAATTGAAGGGATGTATTTTACTGGTTAATTGAGGTTTGGGGAAAGGATTGCAGGGTTGCGTTGGTCTATGCACTCCAGCAATCTGGTTGGAACCCCCCCGCAAGACTGCCAGAATGCGGCCCCACACCAGTTATGTACAGTGTACAGAAAAGGGGCACTTTAGGGGGAAATCAAGGTTGAAACTTCCTCCTTAAACTGAATAAAGCTTCATGCCTCCTTTTGATATAAATCAAGAAAAATTATATTAACTATTTTAAGGAAAGCTTATTGAATTAAGGTCAGAAAGTTTTATAGGTATAGGTCCAATAATTAGAAAACTGATTCAACTACCAAGTGCAGCAAAATAATTAAAACGACACACTGTGTCCTTAAAACGTACAAAATCATTTAGAAATAGTTTTGTATATACCATAAAAAAACGATTGGTTTGTATGGTACGGACTATTGCAAATTACAGTAATGTCTTGCAGAGATTCTATATATTTTCCTTTGAAACTTGTTTGTTTAAACTAATCATTCAGTCAAAAATTGTAAAAAAAACTATACGCATCTTTCATCGCTGCTGGTCTGGTGTATACACATTTACCAGATTGCCCAATCCGAGTCTCACTCTGGGCGCCACTCCCTCCTCCTCCTCCGCTGGAATCGGCTCAGCGACACCATTGTGCAGAGGGGACTACGGCGTGGCGCGCCCCGCCCCCTTGTCACAGGAACTATTCTCAATCTGCAGGGGGGAGTGGTGCCCAGCACTGGACTCGAATCAGACGATCTGGTATACACTGGACCAGCAGCAATAGCTTGCGCAACATGAAAGGTGAGTAGTGAAGCATGACTTTAATGTCAGGGGAATAACTTGAGGACGTGCAGGGGGTGCAACCGCACCGGGGCCCAAAAGGTCGGTGGATGGCAATCATTGTTGCTCTTCCACCTTATTTATCATATTTGTGCTCACTTGGCATCAGTTAGAGAAAGTAAGTGCCATATGTTTATGCTGTTTGTCTTTAGTTGTCTAGTTGCATTTAATTGAGTTAAAAGATATAAAAAGTTAAAAAAGTTAATTGCATAAGCCGTGAAAGGGCCCCATTTAATGTTCGCCCCAGTGCCCCATATCTAGTAATGCTACTGTTTAATGTATTATTTTATATGATATTTCAACAGAGAATTAGGCATAGAGATGTGCATTTTTACACTGTAACATAACTGGCTAACAGCACTGAGTTATCACAGTCAGCAAGAGGGAAGAGTAATGAAACATACACCTAAACGGTCAATTTGCTTCATATGGCTGCTTGCTCTGGAGCTGGCCTGCACCCTTTCCTGCAATCTTTTAATGACAAACATAATCTAATTTCAAGAGAATAAGAGCAAAAGAATATGATTAGTATCGGACCACAGGCCTTCCACATTATCTATTTCTGCAGCTCCAAATGGCTTCCTTTATAGTTCTCAAAAGTTTACTTTATCTGAAACTAGCAGGATTTTGTGTCACTTTGAATAATATACATAAGATATCAAGAAGCTTGTTTTGCTTGTTGTAAGAATGCAGATATAAAACTGCTATAAGAAATCTCTAGATAATAGGCAAGCATGCAGAAGTATGACTATGTATTGTTTAGCAAGATCTGCATTCATGAATATAATAAAAGGATGAGCATTAACGTTAAAAGAATACACATAACACATGGTCAAATCTGTTGACAACTGCTTTAAATAATTTGCAGAGAAACAACACTTGAGTGTTGTCTCTCTTAAACCGACAGTGGAGGGCATCAGATTGCTGACACACCTAACACCCTTAAGCACCTACTTCCTGGCTCCCATGCTGCGTTGCAGCCCCACATGGCCATCAGCAGCCAGTAAGTTGGCCCAGTGGACTTGCACAGTGCTGCATGTGCGCCCATCTGGGTATTCCCACTGCATCCAATTTCCGGCATCTTTGAGCAAAATGCAGTGTGGGACATCCTGAAACTAGAAGGCTGAATAAAGACTTTAGTCCATCCAGCAAAGAAGGCATCCAGGCCAATTTGAGCGCTTAGTGTATTCTTCATAACTACCCCCTCTGGCAGAGTTCCATAGTTTCACTGCTTTTACAGAAAAGAATCCCCTCCTATGTTAGTGGAGTGCCTTTCCTCTTACTGTAGTGGATGCACCCGGGTTGTGGTTACAGTCTGGCTTATAAATAAATTGTGGAACAGATCTTTGTTTTGACCCCAGATATAGTTATACATAGTTATTAGATCACCCCTCAGGTGTCTCTTTTCCAAACTAAAAAAAACTAATTTTGACAAACACTTCATGGTACTTTAGTCCCCTCATTCCATTTATTAATTTAGTTGCCTGCCTTTGAACGTGCTCCAGTTTTGATTGTATGTCCTTCTCATGATGCCCAGTTCCATATGGGGTCTGACCAGTGACTTATATGGCGATAAAATGATGCTCTGGTCATAAGCACCTATTCCCCACTTCATTCACTCCATGATCCTGTTTGCCTTGGCAGCTGCTTCTGGCATTGGACACTACAGTTTTGTTTATTGTTAACCCCTAGGTCCTTTACCGTTGTAGTTTTACCAAGCATTTCCTTATTTAGTGTGTAATCATGACACAAAATGCTCCTGCCCATGTGCATAACCTTACATATATCTGTATTAAACTTTATTTGCCATTTTACTACCTATACCGATTTATAGTGTACTGTTTAATCAATTTCCAATGTCAATAATATATATTAAAGAGAATTAGGCCCAGTACTGACCCATGTGGTTCTCTGCTAGTAGTCGTAATCCAAGTGCGTTCCTTTGATATCCACTCTCTGTTTCCTATGTTTCCTAACGCGTTAAGTGCTAGTCACGTAAATTATACAGGGCTTGCATTTTCCCAAGTTTAGAATCTGTGGGACAGAGAACACAGATTCTTGTGCTTGGCTGAAGGGGCCAAAATGCCTCACCTGATTAGCTGCATCCTCGATGGCCAGGGAGGTGCAGAGGTGCCCGGTGCCCATGTTGGGTATGTGGGCTGGAAACCTTTAGGGCCGGGGGTGTCCGCTCAGCCTCCGAGTCTTGATTTACCAGCCCACATAACTGGTTTTGCCCTTGGTTTAACCCTTGATAGTAAACTGCAACGTCGCCATAGTAGTTGAAAATGCTTAAAAATTGCAACATAAGGTGAAATCATCTCTGGGTAGGCCGACACTGAAAGGGTCAATTGTTTATGCATGTACACACACTTTCCCCCAGTCCAAGCATTCTCATCTTTTGTACCAGTCTTTTATGTGGCACAGTATTAAATGCTTTAGAAAAGTCAAGATATATGACATTTAAATGACTCCTGCTGATCCAGTCTTGGACTTACATCCTCATTAAAGCTGATTAGGTTTCTGATTAAAGAGGGGGCCATTTTTGATTGTTTTTCTACTTTAATAACCAACTATTTGTTGGTTAACATTTTCTGAATATTGTTAGTTATGCAGCCATACAAACTATGTAACCCTTCAAATGTCAAGCATCTGGAATTTACTTGGATGCTTCTCCGTCCATTAAGAGCCTGACACTTAAATTTATTGTACCTAGCATTTCCCCAGACAAAAAAAAAAAAGCTCACCTTCATCCAGGACCCTGTGCTGGAGGTCGACTCTTCCCCACAGTGGATATCTGCTTTTGGGTCTGGGGTTTTCAGCAGGACAGAGAATACTCTCTGCTCCTTGTGCTGGCTTCTGACTGCTCCTTCTCTGATGCAGGAAGGCCTTTTATACCAGCGTGTGAGATGGCGTCAGCTCCCTCCACCGGTACAAAAGGCTCTTCCCTGAAGCGGGAATAAGTGGCAGAAGCCGGGAACCTGAGCTTCTCCCAGCTGCCACCGCTCACTTCCGACTGTCGTGTGGCACTGAACAGCACCCAGCAATGGAAGGAGGCATCACAAAGTAAGTAGAAAAAAATAAAATATTAAAGGAGTTTTTCAATTGTGACTGCTATACAAGTTCAAAGAGCAGGAGGGGTCAGGAAGTCACCTGCAAGAAAGCGGGTGATTTGACAAAACCCACCGCCCCATAAACCGCTTCCCCAAAGGCTAAGTGCAGAAGGGGAAGTGCCCAAGACCCTGGTTCCCATGTGCGCTAAGTGGGCTGGGGGTGGCCACTGGGCCTCTGTGCCCTTATCTACCAGCTCCCATAGCTGGTGCCCAGGGTGATTTGGATGGAGGGGGGCACGTTTTTTTCATTTTTAAGGATTTAACCTTTTATAATAATAAAAAAGAAGTATGGAGTCCCTTCTCCCAAACCCTTGATGGTGTGCATAGTAGTTGTATTTATTTTTGTTTAATCACATAAATGCTCTTTTCAGTTTGCAGTGTCTCTTGAGCAGAAACAGGTGTCTACCAATACAAATGTGGTACTGTTGTAATTCGGGCTTACATGCAATATTGTTTTCTTTAAAAACCTACATTTTTTACTTTTAAAAATGCTACAAATCTTTAAAAATATATTTGTTTTATTTATTTTCCTGTAAATCCTTGGAAATTCCTGCATAAATCACAGTTAAACATATGCAGTGCAAAATGGTTACAAATAGCCTGGAAACACAGGGTGACTAAATCTCAAAGTAGGCTGGCCTTCAAAAGGGTTAAACCAATATTGTTGGCAGGCACTATGAAGAGCTTAGTAATCATAAATTGCAATTCCTCCAATAAATCCATGTATCTGTTTTCTGCTTCGGTAGATCTACTCAGTCAACTCTTTACCCTATTACCCTACTGTAGCACAAACATCTAGGAACAGCAACTGCTCACCCACTTTCCATGGCATTTCTGAAAGTGAATATTATTGTGTGCCAAATGGGCACCCCTAAAGTCTATACATCAAGTGAGTGCTGTGCACACTGAACACTACTGCTTACTAATGCTTACTCATGCCTAGCATTAGTGCCAATGACTGTAAAGGACCACACCCATCTGGCTGTTGAGAAAACAGACCTATGTTGAAAAGGCTTACAGGTTATGCAGAGAATGGTCACACCTATATGTTGGCAAAAATAAAAAAAAGGTCAATACTGACCTCCATGGATCAATCTGGTATGCATTTCTACAAAATTATAGTTTATAGAAAGTCTAGTAATTTCTTAAAATGTGTAAACTGCAGTTTTAGTTTTATAAGAAATTGATGTAAAGGAAAATACACATGAGCTTACCTTGCATTGACAGAGTGTGCATTCTGTCCCATGCTTGATCCAAGATGATCCAGTAAAACGAACCACGTTGGTTTCATCAACGCAAGTTTTCGTAATGTCATTACGTATTATATCAGCTTGGCATGGATCACGAATGCAACGTGGACAGCATTCACCCTCAGGAACCACACTGAATTCACAGTCAACCTCTGGGCAGGGCAAGGGCCAACAATCAACTTCTCCTTGCTAAATGAAAAAGAATATGCATAAATAGGTGTCCATACACCAGCAGATACTAAATAAGTAACAGAAATAATAGAAATATTTGCCACAAAAATCATAATGGTGTGAAATATCCAACTCCTGTCCATGACATCCTAGATCTGAATGCCCACGTATGGAACACCCTCTTAAGGGCCACTCTTGGGTTTAGGCCTTTAATATAAAAGTAAAGTAAGGCTGCATGCCCTATTCATACAATTACATCCTGACAAATTGTGTGTTCCCAAGTTTGTGGTAAAAGTTTGGGGAGGGCTTTGTTCTGTTTCAGTATAGCAATACCCCTGTGTATAAAGCAGAGTCCCTGATAAAATGGTTTTCTGTATCTGTTTGCAAACAAAAAACACAGATCTTAGCTTCATATGGATTAACTTTTGACTGAAAAATGCAGTTTTAAAGGGAAAGTCAATTTTCAATGGCCAACCTGAAAATGCACAAAGTTGGAACAAAGCTCAGTCAGCTCAGCACTAATTACTTCACCTGTGCATCCAGGTGGAGATCTACAAAACCTGACCTGTTGGTGGCTCTTGAGTAGAGGGTTGGAGAACACTGTCCTATAGTGACAGAGGCTTATTGCATGGAGGTGGTTAGGTAGTGTGGCTGATTCTTTCCGGTCCAATGCAGCATAGGCTAATTAAATACAGATACGTCTGTCCTTCTCTTTAAGCTGGTTGTCTTGTGGCACACATGTCACAGTATTACTAACATGAGCAAAGGTTAGGGCAGACACATTTGTATCAGTAGGTGATTTGCCTACACATCTAATTAGATGGAGTATGTTATATGAAAATATGACAATGTCAATATGATATTAATAGGTGCAGCAGATAAAGGCCAGCATTTGTCACAGGGACTATCTTTATTTCATAAGTAGAGTGGTAGTACAGTATTTTAGATTTTGTTTTGAAGGAACTTCTTTATTACATGCTTGAAAAATAATCTGGCATTTCTAAATAATACTTACCAAGCATCTGCACTGTTGGCAGTTCTGTACCCATGTTTCACCACTTTTATATGTAATATCCCCATTTTGATGCAGGCACTGACTGCTGAGCCGGGGATCACATTCAGGACAGCAAAACAAGTCAACAGTTGGATTTTCACAATCACAAACCATGCGACGACACATGACCAATCCGACCTGTATAAAATAGTAGAATATAATTATGTATTACACTAATGATTGGGAATGATAAATACACATTGTGCAAACTAGGATCTCTTACAGAATAGAAACCTTACCTGGCATGAACATACAGAGCATCGATCATTATCCAACACCCAAATCTGCCCATTGTGCTTAATTCTTCCTTCATGTACACAGTCACCAGAACAATTTTTCCCATGTGGACAGCGACAGTCATATCCGCCATCCAAATTGAAGCAAATGGTATCATTGCTGCAACTGTGTCTCCCTGTAGTACATTCATCAATATCTGTATAAAACAAGTAAAAAGTAAATAGGACTAGTATCACAATACGATTGATCCTGCTCCTTGTATATGTATATGTATATGTATGGAAGCAAATTTATGTACTCAATGATGTAGATGACAAGATGTATAACCGGTGCTGCATATATACTTGTGATTTGCTCTTGCTGTACCCCCTCCCCCTCCCTTACCCCCCCTTTTTGTTTTCTGTACCCCCAACTTACCCCCCCTTTTTTTTTTCTGTTTCTCTAAAAACCAAAATCAATAAAACTTGATTATACAAAAAAGTAAATCGGACCATAGGGAAAAAATGGATAGTTTTAAAGAAGGTAACATATGAAAATCAAAGAAATGAAAAGTAACAAGTAAGAACTCACATTTAGAGCCAGATTTATAAAGCATCTGCACCATTAAAAGCTAATTAGCGGCAGTAGTTTTACCACAGCATCACCTTATGCCTCATTTAAGAAGTGCGCTACAGTTAGCACCAATGTGTACACCAGAAATGTATGACTTGCACCTTCTTCACAGACCTTCTTCTTGCAGACCAGTGCAGCTCTATATGCAGTGTCAGTTTTTAGCGGCCTTGAGGATGCCATTATTTACAAATTGTCATAAATTGCTTGTTATCTTGAGATTTTCACACCAGTGCATTCATCCAACCCCAGTAACTAAAAATGGAAATAAATACAATTCCTATAAGCTCTGCCAAACTCCGACCACATCTTAAAAAGGAATATGGCATGCAGCGCCAAACAGTTGATAGGACAGAGTAGCGCACATCAGCGCTGTTAAATCCAGCATAAGGGCCCATGGGCACACAGACACTGACACTGGTCTTTAGGGAGAAACCTAGTGCACAAATGCAAGCTGATTATTTAAGAGCAAAACAGTTTTAACTTGTAGCGCCCTTCAATGCACGCTTATAGAAAGCTAACAGTGACAAAGAAAAAATGGCAAGGTGGACGAGAAAGCAAACTGATGCATAATGGCATAGAAAGGCGAACTTTATAAATCTGGCTCTTATTTTTTTCATTATTCAAAATATTTTTGTTCTATGTTTGCTCTATTTCTATTTTAATTTAAAGACAGAAATAACGTGTTACAGACAAAGGTTATTGCATTAAACATAAGTAACTGTATCTTGGTAAGACTAGACATATTACAGAAGTTTTAGGTATAGTGGCAATAGCAGATACTAGACTGATTTATTACTGCATTATTTCTTGTAGATGTCTGCCAACAAGGTCAGGAGATATCTTTGAGCTATAAGTCAGCTGCAGTTAGACTTTGTCTATATTTTAAAAGAGATGATAACACTGCAGATGAACTGAACACGCTGGTTGAGTAAGTGTCAAATTACTTTCAAGAAGACGGATTTTATGCATTTAAGTCCTGATGTAGCAAGCACAATTTGCCAAATTGGTGCAAATTAAAGTAGTGCAAAATATCATTATATTTTTTTGCATGATGCAAATGTTTATGTAAATGTGTTTCTTGGAATGTCACAAAATGCACCAGTGTAAAAAGAAAGTGCTAAATTATATTTTTCACCAATAAATCAGGTCCTTAATTGTGACTATGTATACATAGTAGAACACTGAAACTAACATTTTGGTAAAAGCCACATTTTGCTACATTTGTACAACACAATTTACTGTTTTACCTCTTTCTGTTCTAAAATAATCTTCTTGAAGCTACTTTAATTTGATCATACCAGATTGAATACAGAATGTCATAATCGGAAAGTGTCATAAAATGTAGAAAGGACCTGATACATGCATGTACATGCCTCAAGTGCTGCTTCCACAAATTGACTTTGTAATGTAATGTAATCTATAAGCAAGCTTTCTACAGCTTTGTACATTAGATGCCCAATCCTCTCTAAACTGTGAAAAAGCAATTCTGTGAGCATTCACCTGTAGAATGGTTTTTGTTCTTGCATGGCATGGCCTGCTTCGGTATTTATAACAGTTGGGTTATTCCGCCACAAGGTACTGCAGAAAGCTGTGGCATCTCCCGGCCCCCTATAAAAATGGGATTAACCATAGAGTTCCCAGCGTAGACAAGCAGTGAGACAAGAAGCCGGGATAGAATAAAGGTAAAAAATGTAAAAAAGGTAAAAAACCCCAATTAACTTGGAACAATCACCATAAAGAGGCAACCAAGAATAACGATAACAAGGGTGGGTCGAAGCAGGCCGTGCCATGCAAGAACAAAAACAATTCTACAGGTGAGTACTCACAGAATTGCTTTTTTCTTAATTGCATGGCACGGCCTGCTTCGGTATTCATAACAGTTGGGACATCCAAAAGCAGTGTCCAAAAATAGGGTGGGATCCCCAATGAGTAACAGCCGGCAGTTCAAGTCACTACCGCCTGAAGCACCTTGCGGCCAAAAGCAGCATCCGCTGAGGCCTTAACATCAACCTTGTAAAACTTGGAAAAAGTATGAACAGAAGACCAAGTAGAGACCTTGCAAACTTGTTCAACAGAAGCTTGGTGCTGAAAAGCCCAAGAAGCACCAATAGCACGAGTGGAATGAGCAGTAATTCTAAAGGGAGGTTCCTTCCCCCTAGCAGAATAGGCTTGAACCACCGCCTGACGGATCCACTTGCTGATAGTGGATTTAGCCAGAGGCAAACCCAGGTCCAGAAGTGAGAACAAAAAGAGCATCAGATTTCCTGAAAGGCTCAGTAGCGACCAAATAAAACTTCAGAGCCCTGACCACATCCAGAGAATGCAGTGTCCACTCCTTGGAATTAGCAGGATTAGGACACAATGAACGCAAGACAATGTCCTGATTGAGATGAAAGGCAGACACCACTTTAGGCAATAAATCCGGCTTAAGCAGAAACACCACCTTATCCTGATGCCTCTCAAAATAAGGAGGTTTGATGGAAAGCGCCGCCAGCTCAGAAACTCGCCTTACAGAAGGGATAGCCACCAAAAAGGCTACCTTAAGAGTCAGAATGGGCAAAGCAGCCCCACGAATAGGCTCAAAGGGAGGACCATGCAGAGCAGACAACACCAGATTCAAGTCCCAGACTGGTAGCATAGGCTTACGAGGTGGACGCACATGAGTAACACCCTGGAAAAAGTTTTAACCAACCGGTGGTTGGCAAGGGATCTTTGGAAAAAAATTGCCAGAGCTGAAACATGGCCTTTGAGGGTACTTAGTTGAAGGCAAGAATCCAAACCATGTTGCAAAAATTCCAGAATCCTGGGAATGGAAAAAACCCGACAGGGAAGAGACTTGGACTCACACCAGGCAATGTAAGCATGCCAGACCCTGTAATAGATAAGGGACAAGGACTTCTTCCTAGCCCGAATCATGGCATCCACAACAGAGCTAGGCAACCCCTTCTCTGTCAAGATGTAGGTTTCAGCAGCCAAGCCGTTAAAGCCAGCGTTTGTAAATTGGGATGGCGTAGCTGTCCCTGAGTGAGACGATCTGGATCCCTGGGCAAGACGTACTGGTCTACTGCCAACTGCACGACGTCTGCTAACCATACCCTTCTTGGCCAACAGGGGGGCCACCAGGATGGCTGACACCCCCTCCTGGGCAATCTTGCGCATGACCCTGCCCAGTAGAGCGAACAGAGGTAACACATAAGGAAGCAGAAACTCAGTCCAAGGCATTGCCAGTGCATCTGTGGCGAAGGCCAGAGGATCCTGTGACACAGACAAACCTGGAAAATTTGTGATTGTGACAGGACGCAAACAGGTCCACATCTGGCTGACCCCAGCGGTGACACAGGGAGAGAAACACCTGGTAGTTGAGGGACCATTCCCCCAGACGAGACGTCCCCCTGCTCAGGGAGTCCGCCACCTGGTTCTCCACCCCCGGAATGTATACCGCTGAGATGCAGAGGACATTCTGTTCCGCCCAAGACAGTATTAGAGACACTTCCTTGAAGGCTCGCTTACTCAGAGTCCCTCCCTGATAGTTGATGTAGGCAACCGCCGTTTGGTTGTGTGAGCGGATCTGAACATCCCGACCCCGAAGGTGTGTGGTCAGGTGGGACAGAACCAACCTGATCGCCCTCAGTTCCAGGACATTGATGGGAGCATGGGCCTCCTGCGGGCGCCAATGACCCTGGAACTGTAGGGACTACCAAAAGCCCCCCCAGCCCGTCAGACTGGCATCCATGGTGACAGTCTCCCAGCACGGAGGCAGGAAGGTCCTGCCCACCAGAAGATTCCTTGAGTCCAGCCACCACGAAAGGGACTGCCTGGCCAGAGGAGACAGAGCAAATTCCTGATCCAGGGACACAGGGTCCCGATCCCAAACTAACAAGAGGTGCAACTGAAGAGGTCTCATGTGAAACTGAGCAAAGGGGACCACCTCGAAGCAGGACACCATCAGGCCCACCAACTGCATCCCCAGACGGATGGAAGGATGAGGACACAAGAGCAGAGCCAGTGCCTGCTTCTGAAGGCCCTCCACCTTCTGCTGAGGAAGGAACACCGTGACCGGAGAACTCTATCTTGTAACCAGGACACCACCTACTGAATCCACCGGTCTGAAACGTGGAGCCTCCAGACGTGAGCAAAGAGCCGAAGCCGTCCCCCCACCCAGATGGGTGAGGGCGCCTCCTCATGCCTGAGGGGCCTTGGGAGGGGGTTTGGGCTTGGAACCTCAGGAGAGACCGGGACGTCCACGGGATCTGCCACAGCCCCAAGACTCTCTGCGGCTACCTGAGAAGAGGGAGCCACGACCTCCTCTGGAAGAACGGAGGGAGGAGAGGGAGACGGAGGTCCCCTGAAAAGGCCGGGGCTGTCTCCTACGCTGAGGCAGCCTGCCATCCTTGGCCAAAACATCAAGATGCTCACCAAAAAGCCGCAGCCCCGCAAAGGGGAGCCCAGTGAAAGCCTTCTTAGCAGCAGCATCAGCTGCCCACTGACGTAACCAAACAGAGCGGCGCATAGCCACCAAAAGTGCAGAGACCCTACCGCCCAGCCTCGCAGCATCATCCATGGCAGTAAGGATAAATACAACAAAATCAGAGCAAAGCAAGAGGGCCCTATAATCCTCCCTCCTCCTACCAGCCATAGCGCCATCACAGAGATGCTTGAGCAGTTTCTTAAGGGCAATAGCAGTAATGGCAGTAGCACAGGCCGGGCGCAGTCCAGCCCCCACACAAGTAAAAGCATGGCAGGCCAGCTGATCCATGCACCAGTCCTCGCTGTCCTTCAGAGTAGTAGTTTCAGGGGAAGGCATGACCGAAGTATTAGACAGGCCTAGCACGGAAGCGTCCACCTTAGGGGGACAGGACCAACGCTTTACTAGATCAGCAGGAAAGGGATATCTCTTATCCAATCCCTTGGGCACAGCGGGCAGCCTGTTAGGACGTTCCCACACCCTAAGCACCATAGAAGTGAAATGACCCTGCTCAGGGAACTCAAGACGCTGTTTACCAGGACGAAAATACTCGCCCTGCTTTCTCTTAGCCACTTCGGGGGGAGCAATGTGCAAGATTTCAAAAATTTGACAGCAGATTGTCAGTGTCCTCAGGGTACCATGATTCCTCCCCGGATGCAGACCCAGGGTCACTAATACGACCCTCCTGCTGGTCCCCACAGGAGTAAGAGTCCTGGAACAGTTCCCCTTCTTCTAGGGAATAAAGTCCCCCAGTAGCATCAAATTCCTCATCCTCATAGTGGAGCGTGAGGGTGTGGAAGTCAGGTACCGCTTCTTGCCAGAAGCCTTCCTAGGAATAGGCCCGGCAAGCTGCTTCTCAATGTTGGCCACACAAAATGCCAGATCAGACTGTGACCCCCTGCTAGCATCCCCCTCACTGGGAGCTAATTGCAGCAGTGGGGGGTAGGCGATGCCGAAGGGGGCGCAGAGCTGGGAAGCGATGCAGGCAAACCAAGCTGGAGCGCAAGGACTCTTTGAGTGCACGGCACGCACACCGTAACATCATTGCTGATAGGGGATACGCCGCACATGGAACACAGCCGGGATTGCCCTGAAGGACCCCAGAGCACGCTATCCCCAGAAGCCTCCATATGGTGATTAACACAGGCACAATAGGCCAGCGCTGGGTAAAGGCTAATGCAAAAGCCACTTGGGATGCCCTCCCACGGGATGCCCCCAGATCAGCAAAAAAGGGGGGGGATGAGGGGGAGGAAGAAGTAGAGCCGAAAGAAACAACCCACTGGTATCCCGCCTGAAAGACAGATGAGCATCCCACAGCACATGCCCCACAAGACCAATAACCCCCCCCCCAAGGGGGACTCACGGACCAAGGACACCGCAGGGTCACCAAGGCACAGACCGCAGGATGAAGCGTCACACCGGAGGAGACAGCGCTGCAGCCCGGAAGGGAGAAATCCAGACACGCAGCTAATCCAAAATGGTGTCGGCAGAGGTACCTCAAGGGGCGGCCCGCAGGGGGGGGGGGGGCCGCAATATCCGTCATTCTCCGGCCCCGCCCCCGAAGAACGCAAAAACGGCGCCCACGTGACCCCGCTCGCCGCTACCACCCGCCCCCACCAAACAAAGTCAGAGAGGGGGAGGGGGGAGAGAGAGAGACGAGAAGGCAGCGGCGAGTATCCAGGCCAGGAGGGGGGGTGGGACCCCTGAAGAAAAAAAGGGGACACTCACCCCCTCAGAAGCCAGGAAAGGAACTCCGCATCCCTAGTAGGCTCACCATAAAGCCTATGGCCGGAGACCCTTTGTGGAACAGGGTCTGCGGCTTGGAGCAGCGCTCCAGGAGCACTAGACCCTAGTGCTCTTCTACCCTCACCCGATCTGTCAGCCAAGGCCAGAAGGCACTGAGGGTCCCGAAACGGGTGGAAATAGACTTGCAGGGCTTGGTTACCCCACTCAACTGCGCAAGAGAGAGAGCCATCTTCTAACCTTGCAGTTTCACTGCAGAGGAAACACGGGAACTCTACGGTTAATCCCGTTTTTATAGGGGGCTGGGAGATGCCACAGCTTTCTGCAGTACCAATGCGCCACCTTGTGGCGGAATAGCCCAACTGTTATGAATACCGAAGCAGGCCGAGCCATGCAATAAAGAAAATAGCAATAATATATAAGGCCAATGTGCAATCTTTTGCAGGCTTGTAGAGAATTGAAACGTGCAATGAGATTTATTCAATCATTCGGAGAGATAGTAACCTTCACTTAAAGTGATAAACCATTGCGCTGGGCTACATTTGGCAGTGTCCTAAACTGTTTTCGCCTTAGTGGCTTCCTCAGTACTTCGGGGTGCCTCCCGTGCCAATGGTAAATGTGATAATACTCCCTTTATATTGATGTGGTTTTGCACAATGTCATTAGTACGCTTTGCCTACCTTTAAAGTGGTTACTCAAATGGGTGTGGGAATAGAGATGGCAGGCACCCTCTGTGCATTGGCCTAAAGTATCATATATAATGTTTGTGTTATTAGTATAGTGGAAATTATGAATTTGGCTTGATCTAAGAGGTAAGAGAGCCTTTCTTACCTTCAAAAGTATATGTAGGTTCTTGTATGGATGAAGTCAGCAGAAATACCCCTCTCCTATGTGGAGTGGATATATTCTCTCCACTATTAGTCAAGTCCTCAGTTTGTAGCAAGTATGAGGGAATGTATCCTCTCAGTCTGTAGTGGTCAGTGCCGCTGCATTGTCTTTTCTATGGGGTGCCACCATGTTTTTGGTTATGTTGCTCCTTAGGGGTTCTCTGCCCCTTGTAAGTAATTTATTATTATGTTTCTGTGTCCCACAAAAATATTTGTGTTTACTTGGCAATAGTAACTAATTGGTGGTTCAGTGGTTATTTTACTTTGTCTGTCATCCTCCCATTCCCACATCTGTGCTAAGTATTTTTACAATGTAAGTATTAATTTGTTATGGGTATATGATAACTCAGTTATTTACCAATGAGTCTAACGCTAACTGTTATGTAGATAGGTTCCACTGTGACAGTGAGGCATTGCTGTTGCCTTGACTTTAGTTACTTCCTTATATGCACTTGTGACATATGTACAGTACATTCATGATTCAATATACACATTATACATCTATGTACAGTAATCTATACCTTTACCTGCTTTACTACTTGACTTTTTTCTACACAGTTATTATATACATTTTATATATGGGGGAGCACTAGTTTAGAAAGGGGACAAAACTAATGGTCTCATTAAGACCATGTGGTTTGGTTGCTTTTAGTCTATGGATCCATCTAGTCTCTGATTGTAGGGTGATTTTCTCTATAGCCCCTCCTCTATGGGGTTCATGTTTGTGGTTAAGGACTTGGTATTGCAGCCCTTCTGGTCTCTTGTTATGATGACTCATGAAGTGTCTGGCAATTGGGCTCCATTCATTACTGGTAATAATGTCTCATTTTCTGTTTGTTTAGCCAACATAAAGTGTCCACAGGGTCAAGTTAATAGGTAAATGAAGTGTTTCATGTTGCAGTTCGTGTGATGTTTTGGTTTGTAAGTTGTGTTGTCTGGAAGCTGTATGTTCTTATTGTGTCTGATATATTTACATGTGTTGCAGCTCATGCATTTATATGTTCCTGTGGTTTCACAACATTGTTGTTTAGTTCTGACATAATGGCTTTGAGTGACTCAGTCTTTAATTGAGTGAGTTCTTCTGTCAATGATGTGTGGTTTTTGTGGAATTATATCTCCTAGGTTTGGATCTCTGAGTAGAGTGTGCCAATTTTTATGAAGAGTTTGATAATATCATGTTGTGCATTGTAGGTCGCGATGAAGGGAAGTTGTATCTTTTTGGAAGTTACCAATTGTCTGTTGATGACGTGTGTCCTGTCTTGTTGTATAGCCCCTGATAGAGGTGTTCCCTGATGCCATCGGTTAATTTTTGGAAGTCCTCAAGGTTTGTGCTAATTCCTACCGGCCCTTATTCCCCATATTGGGATGCTATTTTTTTAATGCTGGGTGTAGGCACTAGTTGCCCTTAGGACAACGTTTGCAGCCGTCTCTTTTCTGTTCTATAATGTTGTATATACTGTACGGGAGCTATCTTGACCAATTTTTAAATCTAGGTAGTGTACTTTTTTGGGGCTGTAATCTATGGTAAATTTGAGGTTGTAGTCATTCTGGTTGAGTTGTACTACGAATTCCTTCAGCGTGTGTTCTGGGCCTATCCAGAAGATGAGGATACCGTCTATGTATCTGTATCACGCAATTGCGTGGTCCAGATACACAGACAAGTACCCATCTGTCTGGATGTTCCTCTCCCACCAACCCAGGTATTGGTTTGCAATTCTGAAGTAAAACTTAGATGCGCATGCAAGAACTTATGAAATCTGAAATTGAAACAAAACATAATTGTTACCCAGGAAATAAGGTGTTTTTTAGGGCCTAGAAGGACTCAGGCAGTGAGGGTTAACTGCCGACCTCCCTTCCACGTCCATCCCTCAACTACAGGTCTATTCAATCACCAGAAAAATATGTATTGGAGACAAAAGCAGTCCGTGGTGCTCAGCATTTTACTTTTTCTCTGGTTTTCAGAGCAGATGAAGTATTCAGGGGCGTGTTATCCTCATCTCATTATACAAAAGGAACAAGGTTCAAGCTATTCATTATGGCTTTTAATGACAATTGCTGGTCAATTTAAAGCACAGTTTTCTGGCTAGTTGCCTGGTTTATCACTTCCTCATTTCCAAATTTAATTTTAACCCTAACAACTTATCTTTCAAATAGGTTAAAATTGCATGTCCTATATGTGGCAAAATCTCCTGCACTAAAAAAGATTTAAACCCCTGCTATTAAGTTAGTATTGTAATGTATCATCCTTAGTAGACCTTTAATGCATTTGCAGCCTGTGTACTTACCTTCACATGACTCTCCACCCAAGGAGAACATCCCATTGTCATGGTAGCCATCTCTGCACTCACAGTGGTACCAGCCTGGTAAGTTAATGCATGTAGCCCGACTGTCACACTGAACAAATCCTTCAGCACATTCATCAATGTCTGGAAAGAAAATAGTGAATGGATAGTATGTAGGGAAAATACTAAATCAGATATTTTCTACAAGTGTTACAGGAATGTATTGGGTTAATTGGTTTAACAGATGACAAAGTTTAAAATATATAGACAAATTGTATTTTGTTTTACATCAAAGTTCAAGTGTTTTTCCACACTGGTAGACATTCAGTAACGCACTTTATGACACTTTACCGAGAGTGGTAGTTAGTGGTATAAAAGAAACCCCGAAGCTCCAAATTCAAGGTATTTATATTACAACTTTGAAAAGGAGGTGTTTTGGTTTCTTTTAGCACACTTTATTAAGCCATGGACAAGGACCACTCTTTAATTGGCCTGTCCTTCTGTTACGGTGCTCTCAAGCCTTACAACCATTACACTTGTGCTGATGTGGGCCACTAGCCTGAAACATGTGCCCAAAAGTAGGGAAGTGATAACCGTGTAAATATTAAAGATATATTTAAGCCCTGCATAACCCTGCCCTGTAAATCCTGTTATTCTTGGTCTGTCTGTGCCATGAAGATACTTTATGTAATTTATTGTCAACCCCTCTATCTCCAAGGCATCCCAATTTGGGGCAAAACCCTTCAGAATTTCACCTTTATCTGGGATCCCATGTAGCATGCAAACAGGGGATTTACGTATATATAAAAAGCTCCCAGAATATGTCATTTGCCTGTGAATTTTCTCTCATGAGGTCTATTATGCAATGCATAGCCTTGATAAAGTGGGGGGAATTAATCAGGCTCACATCAGTATATTAAGATTCCCTGGAGCTGGTATTGATTTACCTATATAATGACTTAAAACCTAATTTATAAAGGGCGCCTTTCAGCACTCAACCAGAGTGAGGTAGATGGAAACCACTGACAGTAACCCCTAACATACCTCGATGTTGAGCTGTCCGTTTAAGCAGTAGGGGCAATGCAGTGTTATAGTACATATGAAGTGCATACCATGGAACGCAACACCTGTTGCTAGAAGCCCATGACTATGTGATGATCACATCACAAGTATTTACAGTTCTGTGTTTGTATAACCACAGAGATCCCAAGGGTGCTGTCAGCTCTGAAGCAGTCTGCAGCACAGAACAAGTGTGATGGTGAATTGAGTCTCGATATTGCAGTCAGGTGAATCTTCCACCCTGACAAAGCAATCAGGGTCTGTGCCACCAGCTCATTGTGTTGAGGTGCAGATACCCATCTGTACTTTTTGCTTCATGGAGTTGTTTAATGCTTCACAATATTTAACTTGAATTTGATGGACCAAGTGCGTAAAAAACATTTTGCGTCCAATAAATTTTTCACTATAGATATTTCTCTACAGCTAGAGCATTTACAGAACTGGGATGTAGGGCACTGCTACTGAATGCCCTTAATGAAGTCAAGAAAAGTCTACAAATCTTACATTACATGCTTAGTAAATAATAAACTAAACATAGCTTTTAACAGCTGAGCTGTGACCAGGCCTAAGGCTAAGATGTACTGCAGTTAGCTAGTCTAGAACTTTGCTTACTGCTTTAATCTTGCCCATGTATGCAGTTTACTAATGTGTGTAATTTTGCTGTCACCAAATATTGATGTAACCCAGGATCAAGAATGTGAGGGCATTTTAAATATTTCATTTTAAACCGCACAGTTTTACTCCCACAAGGACACCAGAAGCTACATCCCCTAAATACTAGTTGATATGCACCAGTATACATGTAAAGCAGAAAGAAAAATCTATTTATATTCATTGTATTTCCTGGCTGCATGCAAGAGATGCATTTCTTTAAGTACACCCATCAGGCCAAAATTTAATTTAGAGTATTGCTATTCGCAGCCAGTTAATGCATTTTACAGGACCAGTCTGATGTCTAGCAATTTAAATGCATCATTATAAAATTACTTAAACTGCTTCAATTTATAGATTGTGCAATTACTGCTTATAAAATACAGTAGATTTGACATGAAAAGCTTTTCAAAATGAAATCTGCAGTACAGTTCTGTGCAAAGGATACTAATAAGGGAAAACCACTGAACAGTCCACTTTATCTTTCATCGGGGAAATACAAAAATAGATGTAAAATCAAATGTTTTATCACTTGTATTTACAAAGTTAATGGTGTATATGTTGCTTTGATGAATAGCACACAAAGTGGAGCTTTGTTTATTTACTGTTTTTTGAATGTTTCTCCAGTCCTTCCAGATATATAGGTTTCACGTTCCAGAAGGTTGGACACTGTTCAGAACTGTAACCCATGTACAGAAAATAGTCATAGGAAGTGGTTGCGTTATCTCTTTAGGAAATGTGTAACCCTGGGAACAGGTCCGGTTCAAACAAGACTTTACAGTTATAATAAAATGGGTACTGTGTATTCAGATGTACTTAGATTTTTACATTAAGCACTTTCCATATTCGTATTACTGTGAGTTGAAGTTTATTTACTCATGTTGATATTCCTAAGCATTATGACATTAGGGAGGGCAAAAAAAATACAATTCTGTGAGTACTCACCTGTAGAATTGATTTTATAGTATACAGCATGTCCTGTTCCAGTAAATTCCTTACACTTGGGATATCCGCCACAAGGTGGCACTGTGGACTGCAGAAAGACTTGTGGCCACTCCCGGCCCCATAAATAGCCAGGTACCTCCCACCAATGTCCAGTGTTGACAAGCAGTTATACAAGAAGCCGGGAGAATCAAAAAATGGATAAGAACCCAAAAAGAACTTTTGAACAATCACCATACAGAGGTAACCAAGAAAAATTATAACAAGGGAGGGATGGAACAGGACGTGCTGTATACTATAAAATCAAGTCTGCAGGTGAGTACTCACAGAATTGTATTTTTCCAAGTATACAGCACGTCCTGTTCCAGTAAATTCCTTACACTTGGGACATCCAAAAGCAGTGTCCGTAAGGTAGGGTGGGATACCCAAAGAGCAACGGCGGGCAGTTTAAACCACTGCCGCCTGAAGAACTTTGCGGCCAAAAGCAGCATCAGCTGAGGCCCTAACATCAACCTTGTAAAACTTAGAAAAAGTATGAACAGAAGACAGAAGTAGCGGCCTTACAAACTTGTCCAACAGAGGCCTGGTGCTGGAAGGCCCATGAGGCACCAATAGCACAAGTGGAATGAGCAGTAAGGCGGAAGGGAGGTTCCTTCCCCTTAGCAGAATAGGCTTGCACCACCGCTTGATGGATCCACTTGCTGATAGTGGATTTAGCCAGAGGCAAACCCTTCCTAGGTCCAGAAGGGAGAACAAAAAGAGCATCAGTCTTCCTGAATGATTCAGTAGCTACCAAATAAAACTTCAGAACCCTGACCACATCCAAGGAATGTAGAGTCCGCTCCTTGGAATTAGCAGGATTAGGACACAATGAAGGCAAAACAATGTCCTGATTGAGATGAAATGCAGACACAACCTTAGGCAGGAAATCTGGCTTATACCAAAACACCACCTTGTCCTGGTGTCGCTCAAAGTAATGAGGTTTAATGGAAAGCGCCGCCAACTCAGAAACATGCCTAACAGAAGTGACAGCTACCAAAAAGGCTACCTTAAGAGTCAGAATAGGCAAAGCAGCCTCACGTAGAGGCTCAAAAGGAGGACCCAGCAAGGCAGATAAAACCAAATTCAGATCCCAGACTGGTAACATAGGTTTACGTGGCGGGCGCACGTGAGTAACCCCCTGGAAAAAAGTCTTAACTAAACGATGGTTGGCAAAAGATCTTTGGAAGAAAATAGCCAAGGCTGAAACAAGTCCCTTGAGAGTACTAAGTTGAAGGCCCAAATCAAAACCATGCTGCACAAATTCTAGGATCCTGGGAATAGAAAACACTCGACAGGGAAGAGATTTAGACTCACACCAGGCAATGTAAGCATGCCATACCCTATAGTAGATAAAGGGCGAGGACTTCTTCCTAGCCCGAATTATGGTAGTGACAACAGAGGCAGGCAGCCCTTTTTCCATCAAAATGGAGGTCTCAGCAGCCAGGCCGTTAAAGCCAGCGTTTGTAAATTGGGATGGCGTAGCTGCCCGAGTGAGCAGGTCTGGAACTTTGGGCAGGACATATTGATCTACTGCCAACTGCACGATGTCTGCGAACCACACCCTTCTTGGCCAACAAGGAGCCACCAGGATGGTTGGCACCCCTTCCTAGGCTATCTTGCGCAGCACCCTGTCCAGCAGAGGAAACGAAGGGAACACATAGAGGAGCAAAAAAGCTCTTCCAAGACATTGCTAGTGCATCCATGGCTAAGGCCAGAGGAGAGACAAAGACTGGAAGCTTGTGACGGGACGCAAACAGATCCACATCCGGCTGACCCCAGCGATGGCGCAGGGAGCGAAACACCCTGCTGCTGAGGGACCATTCTCCCAGATGAGAAGTCGCCCCTGCTCAGGGAGTCCGCCTCCAGATCTTCCGGCCTGGCATGTACACTGCCGAGATGCAGGGAACATTTTCCTCCGCCCATGACAGTATCAGAGACACTTCCTTGAGGGCCCTCTTGCTCCGGGTCCCTTCCTGATGATTGATGTAGGCAACTGCCGTCTGGTTGTCCGAGGGGATCTGAACAACCCGACCTCGAAGGTGAGGGGTCAATTGGGCGAGAACCAACCTTACCGCCCTCAGTTCCAGAATGTTGATAGGAGTATGGGCTTCCTGGGGGCCCCACTGACACTGGAATTTCAAGGACTTCCAGAAGCCCCCCCAACCTGTCAGACTGGCATCTGTGGTGACAGTCTCCCAGCAAGGGGACAAAAAGGTTCTGCCCACCAAGAGTCCAGCCACCACGAGAGGGACCGTCTGGCCAGGGGGGACAGAGCAAACACCTGATCCAGGGACACAGGGTCCCGATCCCACACTGATAAGAGGTGCAGCTGCAGAGGTCTCATGTGAAACTGAGCATAGCACCATCAGGCCCACCAGTTGCATCCCCTGCCGGATGGAGGGATGAGGACAAGAAAGAAGAAACTGGGCCTGAGCTTTTGGACTCTCCACCTTCTGTTGAGGGAGAAAAACCTTGACCTGAGATGTATCCAGAGCCATGCCCAGAAAGGACCTCACCAGTGACGGAGACCGAAAAGACTTAGGATGGTTGATCACCCAGCCAAAGGACTCTAGTGTGGACACCACCATCTGGATATCCAGCTCTGCCTGATGGAAAGACTTAGACGAGATCAGAATGTCTTCCAAATAAGGAAGGATGCGAATGCCCTGAGATCTCAACAGAGCCATCACACCCGCCAGCACCTTGGTGAATACCCTGGGAGCCGAGGTGATACCAAAAGGTAAGGCCACAAATTGGTAGTGCTGATCCTCCAGAGCAAACCTGAGAAATTTCTGATGACCTGGGAAGATTGGTACATGAAGGTAAGCATCCTTGATGTCTACGGATGTCATGAAGTCGCCCGGGCGCAGAGTAATGACTGCTGAGCGAAAATGCTTGAATCTGACAAACTTGTTGAGGTGCTTTAAATCCAGGATGGGCCTGAGGGACCCATCCTTTTTGGGAACAGTGAATAGATTGGAGTAGAAACCTCTGCACCTTTCCCTGAGAGGCACAGGGCAGATGACCCCCAACTCCAGAAGGTTTTGAACCGCAAGCCGCAATCCCTGAGCTGACAGGGGGTTTTGAGCCATCCGGGATCTGATAAATCTTGGGGGCGGCCAGGCTGCAAACTATCTTGTATCCAGAGGACACCACCTCCTGAATCCATCTGTCTGCTACACGTAGCCTGCAGACGTGAGCAAAAAGCCGAAGCCGTCCCCCCACCCAGATGGGTGAGGGCGCCTCTTCATGCCTGAGGAGGCTTGTGGGAGGATTTGGGCTTGGGACCCCATGAGAGGCCAGGCCGGCCACGTCCTCTACCCCTGCCCCAAAAGTCTCTGCGTGCTCCAGCAAAGGAAACTCCCTCAACCAGCTCTGGAAGCACGGAAGGAGGGGAGAGAGGCACCAGTCCCCCGAAAGGGCCGAGACGGCCTACTACGTTGCGGTAACCTACCGCCCCTGGCAAACAGGTCCAAGCATTCAAGCGTCATCAGAGGTCCCATCTAAGAGACACTTGAGCAGCCCTTTAATAGCAATAGCCATTATGGCAGAGGCACAAACCGGGCGCAGCGCAGTCCCCACACAGGCAAAGGCATGACAGGACAGCTGGTCCATGTGCCGGTCCTCACCATCCCACAGGGTAGTAGTGTCAGGAGAATGCATGACAGATGTATTAGACAACCCTAAAATGGGCGCGTCCACCTCGGGAGGAAATGACCAACGCTTAATTACATCAGCAGGAAAGGGATACCTCCTGTCCCAACTCTTGGGCACCCCAGGAAGTTTAGTAGGCCATTCCCACTCTTTGAGCACCAGATTATTAAAGTGGCTCTGCTCAGGGAACTCCAAGCGAGGTTTAACAGTATGGAAAAGCTCACCCTGCTGCTGTGGAGCCACGGCAGGAGGGGAAATACAAAGCTCTTCAAAAATATGAGTCAATAACCTGTCTTCTCCAAAAGGAGACCCGGTACCACCATATAACTTAGGTTGTTCCTCAGAGGATTCTGAATCAGAGAACAACTCCCCCTCCTCAAGGGGGTAAAGGCCAGACAATGAGTAAGGTCCCTCATCCTCAACAGGAAAGAGGGAAGCAGCGGGAGATAAATGCTGCTTCTCGACAGAAGCCTTACGCGGGGCTGACCCAGCAATATGCTTTTCAATGCTGGCCACCCGTGCAGCCAAGCCATATTGTGACTCCCCGCTGGTGTGCCCCTCACTAGGGGTCAGAAGCAAGCGTGGGGGGGTAGGCAAAGCAGAAAGGGGCGCAGCACCAGGGCCCGTAGCAGACGCCCCAGGCTGTAGCGCAAGTACCTGCTGGGCGCAGGGCACACATATCCTGACACCATCTCTCACAGGGGATACCCCACACATAGAACACAATTGGGCTTGTCCTGAAGGAACCCCAAGCACATTATCCCCGGAAGCCTCCATATGGTGATTTTTGATACAGGCGCAAACCAGTACAGAGACACAGCTAACTATAGCCACCCTTGGTGGGATGCCCCCTAAAACCCGCAAAGGAAGTTGGGAAATTGGCAAGGGGCAGGGACGGGAGAACCAAAGTCACCACAGGTGACCCGCCTGCAAGACACAACAAGCACAAAATAAGCATCCCCACCCCATACAGAGTAAATCCATATAAAAAAACCCCTGTAAGGGACTCACGGACCAAGCAGACAGAAGCACGAAGAAGCAGAACAGCCAGACCTCGTTGCAGCACCGCAAGGACGAGGCCACAAAATGGCGACGGCAGCAGTATTTAGAGGGACGGACCGCGGGCGCATGATGCAGAACGCGTCAAACCACGGTTCCCTCCCCCCTCCGGAAGAGCGCGAAACTGATATCACGTGGGGCGCCGCCGCCATGACTGAAGCCAAAAGACATAGTAAAAAAGCATCAACACCCGCGGAGCGCCATACAACGGCCCGCACGCACGCCATAGCAATAAACGCAACATTAAAATCACACACAATAACGGACTCCCCCGGGCACCCCCTGCCAGCCGTGCGGGCCATAGCGAGGGTGTCCCGACAACCTCTAGGGAAAGGGAGGGAAGGGAGAGATTAAAAGGGGGACCCAAGATTTAGGGGCATCCCAAAGAGGCTCACCATAAAAAAAGCCTGTCGCCGACTACCCTTTGGTACAGGGTCTTGCGGCCCGGAGCAGCGCTCCTTCAGCACCTGACCCTAGTGCTGTCCTACCTTCACCCGAACCAGTCAGCCATGGCTGGGAGGCAGTGGGTCCGGAACAGGTGGAAATAAGCCTGCAGGGTCATAGGCTTGAAAAGCCCGCTCCCTGTAGAGAGCCATCTTCTATCTTCGCAGTTCAGACTGCAGAACTAAACTGGGAAATTGGTGGGAGGTACCTGGCTATTTATGGGGACGGGAGTGGCCACAAGACTTTCTGCAGTCCACAGCGCCACCTTGTGGCGGATATCCCAAATTTAAGGAATTTACTGGAACAGGACGTGCTGTATACTTGGAAAAAGCAAGTAACAGCCTTCTTAACATGGCTGCATTACCTTTCATTTGCCCCCAATTCAGACAGGAATTCAAACTGAGACCTCTTGAATATTGCAGTCAAAATTGGCTGCAAAAGACAACATAGAAACCTGGAAAAGGTGTACAATACTAGGGAGACCAGGTAATAGCTTTGTAAACCTGCTACACTAGGACCTGGTGGTAAAATGTCCAGGAGGAAACAGAGGCCCACTTGCAATGGGCTATAATCAATAACCACCCAGTGGCTTTACTATGGTGTACCTTTCGCAGCCCTCATCATGGCTTCAGAAACATAAATAAGGAAGCAGTCCTTCTGAATTCTGAAATATGTGAGATTTTCAGTGCTCTCAAAAAATCTATAAGACTCTGGGGCTACCTGCTAGCCTGCCCCCGGCATCTGACATTAGGATACCAAGGAAGAAAATAAACGAATCAGATGAGAAGTTGCCATCATCCTGGGGAATATTAAGGGGGAATTATAAACATCTCTGTGCTGGTGCAAAGCCAGTCCAGTCATCATCAGCAAGTAAAGTTTATCCAGCTGTTGGCCTACCAGAGGTCAGGCAGGGTTTTGGTCCCTAACAGCAGAAGTCACAGCAACATATGAGCAAACCCAACATGACTGAGCACTATAAATACAATGGAGACTAATATTAGCCTAACTGCGGCTATCAGCACTTGCCTACCAGAGATTACAAGGCAGAGTCAACACAGAAGTGACTAATGAGACTGACCGAGGTAAATGGAAGCCACTGACATTAACCCATAATATATCCTAAGGTTGAGATGCCCGTTTAAAGTGGACCAACCACCCCCAGGACCAGCCGCTAGCCTGCCCCTGGGGCATCCTATTCTGAATGCCCGGCTGTGTGAAACCCCCAGGGCGCCAGTAATCTTACTTGAAGCTGGCAGCCATATCCCCGGTTGCTCTGCAACTGTGCCCCCTTCCACGCTGACTAGGAGCATGTACTCCGAAGGGGAGCTGAGGATGCGGCCAAAGCGCAGTTAAAATCAGCAGCTTTATGCCGCGCATTAGAATTCGCAGCATATAAAGAGCTAATTGGACGAGTGCGTGAAACTGGGCGATCTGGGGGGGGGGGTTCATGATGTAGGATGCATCCAGGGCAGGGACCAGTCACCAGGATGGTTGAAATCATGTTGATTGTCCCACTTTAAGCAGTCGGGGTATCGCAGTACTGTCATAGTGCATATGAAGTGCATACCAAGGAACCTGTTCTAGAAGCCCATGACTAAGGTGATGATAACATAAGTACTTACAGTTCTGTGTTTGTATAACCATAGAGATGCCAAATGTGCCACAGCACATCACAAGTGCGATGGAAGCCGACTATCCACTCGTAATATAACAGCCAGGTGAATCTTCAACCCTGATCCCAGCAGTCAGGTTTTTCTGTCCCAGCTTGGCAGCCAGGTTAACATTCAGTACAAACTTCAGTTCTAATGCTTGGTCTGAGCCACCAGCTTGTGATGAGGTGCTGATACACATCTTTAAATCCCCAGCAGCCAAACAAGGCCAAAGCCACTCCCAAAATTTTAATTGCTATATGATAAGCCCCCTTCTGTGTTCCTTGCTTTTAGGATTTTAGAACAGCTTCCACGTACCCCCCCCCCCCCCCCAGCCACCACACTTACTGCTTAGACACTGGGGATGATTTTTTGGGGGAAATTTTCAAGCGTACTAGTATGTCTAGAAATGTGCCAGTATTGTGATGTGTACATGCAGGATTTCAAAGTTTACTTTAAAGTGGACCAACACCCAGGGGGGGGATCGGCCCGGGAATCTATAAGATTCCTGGACCGATCAGATCCCTCCCCGCGGGGCATCCGAAATCGGGATGTCCCGCGGGGAGGAACCCCCCACGAGGCCCACAAACCTTACCTCCCCGTTCCATCGGCCGCGTCTGGCGCTTCCCTCTAGCAGGGCGCGCACCCACGCCGGCCGTTTGTGAATGGCCGGCGCAGGAGCGCTCCCTGTTAGAGGGAAGCGCAAGACATGGCCTCCAGCGCTCAGAGCCGCTGAGCTGCTATGCGCGTCCAAGTGGCCTTGGACGCGCGCTGTGATTGGCTGGAGCGGTCACGTGGGAGCGGGGAGAGGTTAGTTTTTGGGGGGTTTCACACAGCGGGGCACCCCACCGAAGTGGACCAAAACCCAGGATAGTCAAAATCCTGGGTGTTGGTCCACTTCAATGTCCAGTAAGTACTGAGCAAAGAAAAGTGTAAAAACCATGTCTCTTTTCTGTGAGCTAGCATAGGCCAGTTAAGAATCTGGAGGTTTTTTTTACATTTGCAATATTTGTTACATTAATAGTTAGATTTATAGATATATATGCTCAAATGCAAAGCATATCTTCTAGCCTGCTGTGGGGAGACCCTCTCTCAGTTCAAAAAAGGGTGCAGCCAGCCAACTATAAGCTTCTGTAGAAATCTGAGAGACTTATTGAGGAAGCATCAACGCCACACAGCGCAACTTTTTGGACTTAAGCTGCGCTTAGCATGAGATGTAACAACTAAAAAAACACTAACGGCAATGCAGCTACCGACTATCGTCTTATTTAACACTAGCACTGAAAAGGATGCAGTGGTGGGCACTGTGGTTGAAGAAGCACCAGATGAAACCTGGCACTGTAGGTCAAGATCCCATAGAGCACAATAGGCAGAACTGGATTGAAGTGTTTAATGCTTATAGTTAATATTAAACACATATAATTGAACAGAACTTGCATTGTGACTTGACAATGATTGAAAACAGGACCTAGATGGTCCAAAATGTTTTTGGGGGGCTTATTAAAATTCATTTTTAAATGTAAAATTTTAATGGCTTCTTTTGCTTAACAATGTATAATGTGGACACCAACAACTAAAACGCAGCCGAAACGTCAAGTTTGTCCCCTATGTCCCCAGCAGTGATTTCTTGTAACTGTAATGAAGAAATGCCGGCAAAATACAGCTCCAAAGATTGTAAGGAGGAAAATATAAATATGATGAATACCAGAATAACAGCAGTACAAAGTGTGCACTGACATAGGCCGAACAATACCTAGTGCAACACTCAAAGTTAATTAGTTAGCATTCTGTGCAGCGACTGCTAGCACCAATGTAGTACCCAGCATATGGCCAGATTAGATGCTAATGCTGGTGCTCTGAAGCTGGCGCTATAGCAACATCATAAATAAGGTCCCAAAGTTCCAAGATTTATCTAGGGAAAATGTATTTTCATTAAATTCAACAGTTGTAAAGAGGGGACCATTGCTGACTTTATGATTATTTTGCTTTGATTAGCAAGATTTATTTAGTACACAACAGGAGAAGAATGCCTCAAGACCAGGCCCTATTTTGTTTTAGTTTGAATCAAATCTGGAAATCTGTCAGAAAATTGACCCTCCCCTCCAGATCTACCTGGAGCTAAACCTGATTTGGGAAAAAAAAAACATGTCCGCCAGTTCCACCTCCACAATTAGCACTGTGCAGCAGTGCTTCTGCGTAGTGAGCTGATTAGCCAGTGATTGCTTAGTCAACCAGTGCAGCAGAATAGATACTGCAGTGCAGTGATTGGTTGACTAGGAAGTCGACAATTGCCCAAATAGAGCTTAGCACTATGAGGGAGTGCAGGGCATCACGGCTGGAATGCCACTTCAATGTAACATAAAATAGCTGTTCATAACATGGAGTTCATGAAAACAGGTAAATGATGCCATAGAGAGAGGCGGTGTGCAGCTTTGCTTGAATGTTCTATTTTATGTGGCTTTTCTTATCAGTATCCATCAGTCTGTAAAGGTCTGTAAATAAATAGGGGTACAGTCTGTGTAAATAGAAGTGGTACTTTGCTCTAAAAAGAGCTATATTGAAAGTATTATATGTTTTTGGTTTATCCTAACTCTGGCTTGTAAAATAAATTGAATTTGTTTATTTGTATAAGTAAAATAAAATGCATTAACATTGTTAGGTATTGGAGAACCGTTATTTTTTGCATAGTTAGTTTTCTCCACAAATGTAAAAAAATTACACATACTGAATACACAGCACTATGTTCTTTCCGCACTGCAGGGTTTCTGCTAAATTATTAATATATCACTAAATTTAGCTGCATGGCTCCTCTCTAGTTACATAAAAACTGCTTGTTAATGATGACAGTCACATTGAAATACACTATCTAATATACATATATTATCCACTGAATAAGACATAAATATAAATACATACTATTTTGTCCACACTGAAATGACACCACAATAAAATACGTTTTATGCATCTTCACTCTGTTTTCAGAAATAAATTGACAGTATTTTACTCTGCTCTACTGACGTATTTCTTCAATAAAGTGTATTTCCCAAACCTCAGTTGTCTGTTCAGGCAATACATTCTGTTGTGTATGGCTACAACCTGTACATGTTGGGGATTTAATTTGTGTCATCCATCTACGTAGCTAGTGACCACCCCCAGTGGACAAATATGTTTGATAACCGGAACGAATATCTGTCATTGTCATCTATCAAAGGGACAAAACTATTTCACTGCACCACACTGTATGAATCATGACCATGTCGCAGTTAAGTAAAACAATCCCATGTCCAAGTATATATACACAAGTATATACAACTAAATACAATTTTTACAAAATACAAGTTTTTCAAGATGGCCACAGATTGATCTAGGAGAAAGATGGACGTGAATCTTAGTTGTGACTTAGTTGGGAGGCTGAAAGTAGAGAGGCAAGATGGCCACAAGGATGGGGGCTTCAAGCTAAACGTTTCTAGATTCATATGCCTTCTCACATATATGGACTGCCTCTATTTCCCAATTCACTTTGCAGGTAACCTCACCCAGCCACACTACACACTAGTGCAAAGGAGAGGTGAAATAAGGAAATATGTAATTATGCAGTAAGAGGATTCCTTAAAGACCTTATTGGCCATGTGTTGTACATTAACACAGTCCAAGGAGAAAGTTACATAGTTATTGTTTCATACCTCTTTAAATTCTGCCCCTTTTGGATTAAAGGCCAATGCACTATTACTTAAAGAAAACCTTTTTTTTCTTTCTTTTAAGTTTGCCCTAAACATCCCCTTCATTTTTCCACCTCTGGCCAGATGGCCCATTCTTTCTCCCATGAGAATATAAACAGGTGTTTATCATATTTTCTTATTATTCGTAGATATTCCATATTGTGGCACAAAATGCTCTTACAGTGCCTTTACAACACCCCTTTTTAGATTAACCCAGATGCTATCTAGACTTACAATATGCCCTTCTAGGCCTTAACCCCTAATGACTGGCTTTTACTCACACAACTGAACAACAAGGCCACAAGTTGGGCACATGTTTTAATATGAATAGCAGGCTATGGCCACAGAATTCTGCTGGTGGAAATGTGTAAGCCCGAGTGAGCTCCCTCACCTCAGCAGTGGCCTTAGCAGTAGCGTTCTGTGTGTACAGGGCTCACTTATCTCTCATTGGTGTAAAGACTCTGGAACAGATTGCAGACAGTTAAAACTGCTTTCGTAAAACACACATTTGCAAACAAAAATAGAAAAAAATGAAATGATATCCTTACAGCACAAAAAAATAAGCAATAATGCCATTGCATGTGGACTTTCCCTTTAAATTTGCTGGGAAAACCTCACTGAGAGGTGTAATGTTTTCAATGCTTTTAAGTTTCAGTATTTATGGGTTGACTGTGCCTACAATTTCTGAACTTAATTGTGCAACAAGAACTGTATACACCCTATCTAGATGGCTGCTTGAGGTAAAGGTAAAGTTGGGAACAATGCTTGAGGTAAAGGTAAAGTTGGGAACAATACAAAGAAATTAAAAAACTATTTTTTTTGCATATAGAATCAAATATAGTGGGAACAATCAAACTGGGAAATGAAGCTTTTCTTTGGTCTACTCCACCTAAAATCTGGATGGATCTGTGTTTAATGTGTCTATGTATTTTTGCTTGCTTATTGTAGTAACTGATGCAGCTTCACATTTCTTTTCTTATATAGAAACAAACAGAACAAATACTGTATGTGGTGTTATCTATGTTTACTCCAGTGTCTTATCAACACAAAAGCGTATTGGTCATTGTGGTAACTTTCACCACGCAGCATAAGTCATTCTGATAAAGGATGACAATACTCATATCTCTTCAAAGCTATATTTCCAATTCCAAAAACACGTCCTTGCTCTATTGTACACATTATCATTAAAAACACACAAGAATATCTGTGGTAATGCCAGTCATACAAGCGATCATTTACCTTGCTATACTGTATATTTCAGAAAACTTAAACTATTTTGTAAAAATGCTAACTCTCAACAACACAGCTTGCTATCCATATGGTAACGCCTATATGCTGATGCTGGAATTCGACACCTCTAAACTAGTTACGCCCAGCAGACATTCACTAAATCCAAGGTCACCGCAATTCAGACAACATCTGATGTAATTACAGAACATTTTTTCTGTTTTCTGCCCTGAAAGTGTCATTCTGTCACTTTCTCTGTGAATCTATGTTGACCTGACTTCATCCACACCATTTCCAGCCTGAAACTCATGATTTATTAAAGTAATACTGGACTAAATGTGAATGACTGACTTTAATGTCTGTGCCTTCATGAAAAATTGAAATTTTATGCCACATGGAGTGCTACTGTCTGCCAGGGTAGCACTATACCAATCATTCACATAGGAGAGAGGCAGGGCCGTAATATTATGATGACCTACATATATACAGAATTATCATGCTTATATTTAGAATGCATGCACACATTACTGGGGCTTTAAAAGTTGCCCAGTTAGGTAAAAAAAAAAAACAGCACTTGCCTGCCAGCACGAAAGTTGCTGCAGTTTTACATTGAAGCAGACAGTGTGCTCCCTGGACATCATTGGTGTGCATCACGAGTATCCAGGGCTATGCTTTCAGCAGGACCAGTCAGGGATGCCCTCTCAGCTTTGGAGATGAGAGCGTGGCAGCCAGACTGGATCAGCTCACAGGAATAAGAGGGATGGGGCCCGCAGCTAGCAGGTAAGTGGTGTTTGTTTTTAAGGGAACATAATTACATTGCTACCTTGAGGATCACAAAAATAATATCTGTAGTGACAGATTTCTTCAATAAACATCTCTGTAATACTCCACTGAGATTTTCTAGTAAACATTCTACATTTTTTTTCTAAATCTTTCAGAAGATTGATGGACATTTCTATTTATGTTCTGTCAATGTATAATAAGAAATGCACTTGTTGCAAAACATTTTCAATTTACAGAAAACACAAAACTTTCTGTGTTGTCCTTGTCTTTCCCTAAACCAATGGGCTAAAATAGAAAGAGGTAAAATAAATTAAATGCACACACAGAATAATCGTTGAAAGTCATATGCAAGTAATTATAGTATGATATTTACTAAATAACATTAAAACTAATTTTTATTGCTGTCTTTTCGGTAAACCAGCCCTTTTTAATGCTATATTTAATACAAGTTTCTTAAAGTGGTCCCACTAGAAAAAAGCGGGCCGGGGGCCGCTTTAAAGCGAAACTTCTGTTAAAATTGCCCCCCAGCCATCCTACCCTGGTGCTAAGGCAGGCGCCCCCGCCATCCTCCAGGTCTTACATCTGCCACAGGAAAAGAAGCAAATCCGCATCCCCCGGCTCCGCGCATACTCCCACCGTCCATTCACTTGCATGGGCCGGCTGGAGCGCTCACAGATCATTTCAGCTATGGAGCAAAATGTCTCTATAGCATGTGTGCTTCAGACGGAATGTGGCATTTCATCTTATGAAACAAAAGGTGGGTGGTCTATCTATCTGCCTATATTTCAGTTTATACAGACATCAAAAGTAAAATGTCTGCAACAGAATCTGTTATTTGGCTGGTAGTTTACTTTACAATAAACCAAAACAAAATTACAAGCAGATGAATAAGCTAAATCTCCCCTGCAGACACAAGCAATGGCGTGTCTCACATACTCGGAGGCAAGAAGGCTCATTCAAAGGCTAGCCTATATTTCTAAATAAACCAGACCAAAATAAATGTTTTTAAAAACAAAGCCACTTTTTGATACACAAAGTAAAACACCGGAGGAGGGATGACTTTCCATGTGGCCATGCTTACCTTTTCTTATGGCAAGTTCTATTGTAAAATGTGGCTTTTGTTGATTTGCAACACAAGAATATTATCTAGTATATTGTTCTTTGGATCTATGAGAACCCAACAATTCATTGTTATGTAAATGAAGCATTTTAGGGCATATCATTAAAAGCATGTCATGAAAAACAGGAACCTTTATCCAAATTCAAGATAAAGTACTTGCGGTCACATCTATAGTCCATTAATTGTCAAGCTGCTTGACATGATAAAACACAAAGGCTTCCCTAGAATGTGGTGAGCTTGCCACTTCATGTGGACGTAGAGCACTTGTTACCTTCTGTAGCAATCTACCTGTATCATGTGGAGAGCTCCACAATATACAACACTATCACATGCAGTACCTGCTAAATGAATAGTCAGCTTGCCACCTAAGGCAGAAAGTTCACATGACTTCTAGATCTTGCTACACTGGCATAACATCCCCCTGCATAACATCATCACACAGGATTTATTATGGCTGCTCCCACACACAGCAGCAGGTGCAAGGTATCCAGTGAAGATGCTAAACTCATAACAGGTCATATAAAAACAAAAATTACATGTTCTTAATCCTACGTTTACATATCGCTATCACTATATTAATTTTAATATATTCATTTCCCCAAACTATTGGTGATTTAGCAGGGCCTCTCCCTGAGACAATCCATAGGGATTCTAGAAAGTGCAAAAATTTTAGGGCTGATAAAGCACTGTGAGAATTTAGTTTCTTACTTTTTTTTGTGAGAAAAAAAAAATGTATAATGATTTTTTCCTTAGTGCAATTCAGCATATTTTTTTAGCTGAATAAATTATTTAAAAATTTGCACAGCTAAAATGCCAATTGCACAAAAAACGTGAAAAAAACATGGTGAATCAGCCCTATTATGTTACACCCTCATCCACCTACTACCAATTATAAATAGTATACATTTAAAAGCTAGTACGCCTATTAATACTAATCAACCACTAACACAGAGGCTGCAACACATCCAATGAAAAGCGGGCAGGCTGATTCATCACTAACGCCAGGTAGCGACAGATGAGCGTCTGTAGCAGGCATTTTCAGAGCGCCCGCTAGTAGTCACTGTGCTCAGCCGTGGGCCGCTAGTTTATAGCGACTCAGTCGCTGTCCAGTAATGTTGAATACATTGTGAGGAGTCGCTATTTGACCAGTACAGCGCTGTATGGGAGCGCATGTGTTAGCGACTGGTCATAGCGACCGACTCACACCATATTCAACAAAAAAAACAGCTTCACAAATCTCTGGCGCTGAAAAATACTTGTTTGAAGCCCAGAGCGCAGGAGGCGGTGTGTTTAAAGTCTGTTTTCCAGCATCTATCAACTAGTAACAAAGCGAAAACATATGGAATTACATTGTAGCAACATTGTAACATGAACACTTTAATGGCAGACCTGTAATGTCATTTCTGAAGAAATATATAAAAAATTTAAAAAAATGTGAAAAAACTGCTTATTCAATGCCAGGAGAGGTCACAGAATTATTTGTGATTTAAAAAAACAAAAAAAATAAAAAACAAAAACACAGTTTAAAGAGAAGGTAAGGATCGTCCATTGAAATGTATGGCAGAGCGTCAGGTAGCGAGAGGTCATACCTGGCGCTGTGCAAGGCTGAACGCCGGCGCTGTTCGCTGAGGCTGGGAAAATGATGAATCAGACGCTACATGGCGTTATCCCAGTCGCTAAACAGATTCTGCTTGATAAATGTGTAATTGCGTGCAGTGTCCGGCGTTCACCAGTCGCTACCTCTCATTAACCAGCCACTACCTGACGCTATCCCTTCATGAATAAGGCCCTTAATCTGTCGGAGAAAGGTTATGGAGCACAGTTACATAGGGCTTAATAAACATTGGATGTGTCCAGCCCAGTATGATATACCTCCCTAACTGTAACGATACCACCTCTACCCACATGAATTAATTTATTCATACTCCTATCAATTTAAAAGCATATTTCTTTTACTTGATGAATATTGCATGGTTTGCTGTAACATGGCATTCCTATGCCCACAATGCATTAAAAAATGTACTATTCTCCTAGTTTTAAGGGCAAATTACTGTTGTTTGCCCTTGTCAGAAATCTCCAACACGTTTTTCTTTGATGTTTTGTCGTTCTCAGGGAGGATAATGTTCCGGTTAATTTATATTTATTTGATTCCTTGCCTCTAGGACTAATCTTTGGTCGCTAATGATGCAGCTTAAAAAAGTTGATTTTCCGTTGCTTAGGGTAGACTGAGGGCTTTTGTCGTTCATTGTGTGGTCCTGGCAAACTTTTTAATTGATATAAGTATAAATGAATGAATTCATGAGGGTAGATGCAATATAGTAGCAATTAGGGAGGTACATCATAGTTACAGATTAGTTGTAAATGTGACATAAGTAGCCAGGGTAGAGGTAAATCCACTGGCCTTGTAAATAGTGTTGCTGTTTAAACTCAACCAAAACTATAATTATTTTTGCTGTTACCATCTGGGTTAAAGTTACGCTTAACCAAAGTATTGCTGATTTCCTTCAATCCCACTCCCCAGAATCATCCAAAAATGTCCAAATTGCCTGCAGCAGAATCATATTGGGGCGCTGGTCACTAATATGTCAGAATTAGTTGTGAAGTTAGGTAATTTGCAAATACACAAAAAAGCACAGAGCTCAGAGACAGTCCAATAATTTTAACGTGTGATCCCACGGTGCATGATCCACCACCATCAAAGTCGCACACCAGATTGTAGTGCCCACACGCTTACCAGAACACAGCAGAAGCTTCGCCTTAAAACACGCTTAAGTGTTTCAACATCCGTTGATCTCCACAGTAATCTCAAATCTTAGACTCATTTGAATGGATCCCATGAGGGGAGATGTGGCACAGTATATCATGCAAAGCAAAAGGCAGAAAATTGTGCAGTATGTCCAATCAAACTTTAAAAACTATTTATTAAAAATGCACTCACAAACAATCAATATAAGAACTGCAGTTATACAATGGGATAGTCAGCAATTTCTCACCGCCAGCCTTCACAATGTCCAGTTGTCTTTAAAAGGTCCAGGTAGAAAAATCCCAATAAGCAGATGTTCAAACGATCCAACGCGTTTCGTTGCCATGGCGACATCAGCCGGAATGTTTGAACTAAGCAGAAGCCGGTCTTTTAAACCGGAAACTCTATGACGTCATAATCACGTGTGACTCCCCACGTGATCAGAAGACTAAAAACCAAAAACCGCGATTACCGCTTGTTAATCCGCCATCAGAGCAAAGGTGCGCACGCACCTCTAATCCTGCGCGTGCGCACTACACCCCCCTCGGGCCGACAGCCACTGACAGGACACAGCTGCGCACACACCTCGAATCCTGTGCATGCCCACGGCGACAGCCAAACAAATATTTGAAAGAGGCATGCGCACCCTCAATCTTGCACATGCGCAAAGCGCATCCAGCTGCACCAATCATAAGAACAATGTGAACACCCAATCATTGGCAGCCATTGCTTCGCCAAAACGGGGCATGCGCAAACAAGGCAGCAGGGGCAATGTTATTAAACCAAATGGTTTCCTAGGATACCATTGCATGGCTGCCCAAGGTACCATAACATTGCACTCACTAGAATAAAATAAGCTGCACACACTATAGGCAAGGGACAGTGTGCGCATCTAAGGGAATAATAACAATAGAGCACAATACCATACTAGGTAATTTAACTGGCATGTACTGACCCAATAAAAAAAAACAAATACACACACACGCGCAAACACGGTATAAACTATTTGTTATTGTTCAAACTAAAAGCATACATAAATGTATGTGCCATTATTTAGTTGCATCCTAAATCAGAAGTTAAGGCATAGACCATTTTATGCATATTACAATTATAGCTAGTTGAAGGAGGTAAGAAATGTAATATATGTCTATTTTGCATACAGATATTTCCTCACATAAATATTTAGGTGTTGGTTATGGCATCTGTCAAGCCTATTGCAAATAAATGTGTGAGATCAAATTCATTGCCATGCCAGAAGGCATAAATTAACCTTAGCTCATAACAAATGATAGGAGTGGGGTCTAGTGAAATATGGTTTTCTTTTCCACCCTATAGAAACACAATGACTTGCATATATTCATTTGGTTTCATTTACATACTCACAATGATCTTCATGTAGATACTATGTAAATTGCTTCCATGTGCCATTACATTTTAATACTGTGTATGAATTATAGCTGGGTTAGGCTATGTAATAGTCCTTACCAAGACAACACTGCTCAATTACAGGAACATGGGCAGAATAGTGGCATAGAGGGCTGTTCTATTCATTCCCTACAACATAGAATCTATTAATGTGTTTTACCATCTTAAGAAAATCATTCTCTTGCCCAGATTGTTTATCATTGTAAATTTTGGTAGACTTATGGCAGACCAAACATCAAACCATATCGTTATTTGACCTGCTTTACTCATCCTCCCTTATTTAACTTATTGAGCCTACAGTAGTTGTAGCATGGTAGACAGACATATGCTGCTAAACTAAGGACCTTATTTATGATATGCACCATTTAGCATTTTTCTGGTGGCAACAGTGCCAGTTTTGGAGCGCCAGCATTTTTATTTTGTTTGGCTCTGTGCTGTGGTGGTGGATTTCGAGCCCGGTGAGAAAACTCACTTCCTTTTTTTTTTTAGAAGAGAAAAAATACCATTTTGTGATTACTCACCTTTAAAATGGGTATTATAAGTATGTCACACACCCAGCTTCCTCTATTCATGACATATGGGTTATGGTCCAGTAGAGGGCGAACTTCTGCAGAGATGAAAGCAGAAAAGAAGCCCCTCCCGGTCCATAAATACCTGGGACCTCCCACACAATCCCCAGTATATGACAGCAGTAAGGGGACCAGGAAGAGCTAATAAAACGTTCTTAACCATAAAAAGGTTCACCATATAAAGGATCCAGAATACAAAAGGGCGAGATGAAGCGGGGTGTGTGACATACTTATAATACCCATTTTAAAGGAGAGTAATCACAAAATGGTATTAATCCAAGTATGTCACACACCCCGCTTCCACTATTCATGACACATGGGACATCCAATAGCAGTGTCCGTCATGGGTGTGGATCCAAATACAGCAAAAAAATGCACCAATTTAAACCACTGCAGCTTGCAGAACCTTGCGGCCAAAAACAGCATCCGCTGAGGCCCGCACATCAACCTTATAAAACTTGGAAAAAGTATGAACGGAAGACCAAGTAGCAGCCTTACAAACTTGTTCAACAGAAGCCTGGTGCTGAAAAGCCCAGGAAGCCCCAACAGCACGAGTAGAATGAGCAGTGATCTTAAAAGGAGGAACCCTCCCCTTAGCAGAATAGTCCCCAGCCCGACAGGCTGGCATCCGTGGTAACCGTCTCCCAACAAGGGGCCAGGAACGATCTGCCCCTCATCAGATTGCTTGATTCCAGCCACCACTGAAGGGACTGCCGAACCCTGGGAGACATCAGAAATGACTGATCCAAGGACTGAGGACATCCGTCCCATTTCAGCAATAGATGGAGCTGTAGCGACCTCATCTGGAATTGAGCAAAGGGGACTGCCTGGAAGGAGGCCACCATCAAACCCACCAGAGTCCTCCCTAGCCGAATGGAAGGGTGAGGGTTGGTCAGGAGAACACGTATCAGATCCTGAACCCTCTGCACCTTTGGCTGAGGTAGGAACACTCTGGCCTGACTGATATCCAGATTCATGCCCAGAAAGGAGATCTCCCTTGATGGGGAGAGAGAAGACTTGGGGTGGTTGATCACCCATCCGAACCTTTCCAGCGTTGTCACCACTGTCCTGGTGTCCAACTCCGCCTGGCAGAGGGAAGAAGCTGTAATGAGTAGGTCGTCCAAATATGGCACAATGCGAATGCCCTGGGCTCTGAGTAGGGCCATTATGCCCGCCAGAACCTTGGTAAACACCCTCGGTGCCGAGGTCAGCCCGAACGGGAGGGCCACAAACTGAAAATGCTGATCTCCAACCACGAACCTGAGAAATCTCTGGTGTGCTGGGAAAATTGGTACATGAAGGTAAGCATCCTTGATGTCTATGGACATCATGAAATCCCCCTGACACAGGGAACCGATGGCTGAACGCATGCGGAACTTCTTGGTTCTGAGGAACCTGTTGAAAAGCTTCAAATCCAGGATGGGTCTTATGGAGCCATCCTTTTTGGGAACCGTGAAGAGGTTGGAATAACAGCCCCGGCCTCTCTCTGAAAGAGGCACCGGGCATATGACCGCCATGTCCAGGAGATTCTTTACAGCCAACAGGAGCCCCTGCGCCGCCCAAAGATCCGATGGCACCCGAGACCTTAGGAATCTGGGAGGAGGCCGGCACTCAAACAGTTTGTACCCAGACGAGACCACTTCCAATATCCACTTGTCTGTGACCTCCTGGGCCCAGACCAGGAAGAAGAGCCGCAGCCATCCCCCACCCGCAAGGGTGAGGGCGCCTCCTCATTGTTGAGCTGGTTTGGCAGCGGGCTTGGGCCTGGAAGCCCAGGTAGAGGCTGTACAGGCACGTCCTCTACCTCTGTTCCAGGAATCACCTCTAAAGCCAGAGTAGGCAAGACCTCTGCCCCCTCTGGCACCGCGAAAGGAAGGATTAAAGGAGCTTGCCCCCCAAAGGGAGTGACGCAGCTTCTTGCGCTGAGGTAGCTTCCCACCCTTCGCCACAGAATCCAATTTGTCTCCAAACAGCCGTGTTCCCAAAAAGGGCAAAGCTGTAAGTGACTTCTTGGCCGCAATGTCAGCCGCCCACTGGCGCAGCCAGACCGATTGGCGCATGGCCACCAACAGGGCCGAAGTCCTACTACACATGGTAATAGTGTCGTCCATAGCTGACAAAACAAAATTCATGACCAATTCACACCTCTTAAGGGTTGTGAATTCAACGCTGTCCGGGCTGAGCTGGTACCCATTTAACATGTCCCTGATCTCCAACCTGGTGGCCACAGCCCCGAGTGCAGATGCACAGACAGGCCGCAAGGCAGAACCCACACTGGCAAAGGCATGACATGCCATCTGATCAATGCGCTTGTCCTCGCCATCCTTAAGGGTAGTGGCGTCAGGAGTATGTACAACGGAGGTGTTGGACAATCCTAGAATGGGCGCATCAACCTAGGGAGGGGAAGACCGGCGCTTCACCGCGTCCATCGGAAAGGGATACTTCCTATCCCATCCCTGAGGAACACCGTGAAGGAGACACGGCTTCTCCCATTCTCTAAGAATCATGCTGTCAAAATGATCCTGATTTGGAAACTCCAAGCGGGGTTTAGAGAACCCAAAGAATTCCCCCTTCTTCGGAGGGGCCTCTGCTGGTGGGGAAATATACAGAACCTCTAACAGATGGGTCAGGACCCTGGGGGTATCAACAGCATCCCCCAGCGCCTGCCCGGCATCAGAATCAAAGAACTGCAATTCCTCTCAGATTCCTCAAACAATTCCCCTTCCTCAAGCGGGGAATAATCAGCCCAATCAGGTGAGTCATAATCATCAAAATCAATTACCGGCGTAGCCGGTGACAGATGCCTTTTCTTAGCAGTGGCCTTTCTGCCCACTGAGCTAGAAATAATTTTCTCGAGGTTGGCCAGCCTGGCACATACCTCCGAGTGCGACTCCCCACTAATGACAGTGTCACTTGGGGTACGGATGATGCAGGGTGGGGTAGGAGAGGTGGGCGGCACCGACCCAGACGCCTGGGGTCCCGACTTCCGCGTTATGGCTTGTTGCGCACATGGTATGCAAATAAGCACATTCTCCCAAGTAAGGGATACCCCACAACCCACACATAGCCGGGATTGTCCCAAGGGGAGCCCGAGCCCCGTATCATGTGGAGCCTCCATATGGTGATTTTAAGGTAGTCGCAATGACTCGAGGGAATTACGCTGGTAAGCAACCCGGGATGCCCCTTAAGTCCCAAGTGGGAGGATTTTTTAAGTGCCCCAAATTTTTGCTAGGGACCTAGGACCGGGAGAACCCCCTTTTAAGCAAGGCACAGGGAGTCCTCCTGAAAGACACAAAGGAGTGGCCATAAGCACATGCACACACAATATATATATATATAATATATACACACACATATTAACTATATAATCATAATCAAGGTGACAAGGACTAGCGCTGTCCCCTGACAGAACGGGGCACAAGGCTAAGTCAGGTAAATAAAAGGGGAGAGCCCGGGAGGGCACTCACGTGCTCTGTACGATGGCTGCCACCACTCATCAGCTCAGAGGAAGAAGGGGCGGGGCCAGGCGCTGCGCGCGATCTACCTACTAACACAACCAGCAGCGCGGTTCCCAGCCGTGGGCTGGGCTCCACAATTGGCTCCAAACCAGAAGGGGAGGCGGCCCGTGGCAACGCGCAAGCGCCCGACCCCTTAACACCGCAGCCTGAGGGGGAAGAAGCTCCCCTCAGCAGAAGTGAAAAATGGCAACCAGCCAGTAAAGTGCAGCACCAAACACACATACACACATTCACACTAGAAATAAAGGAGAGGAAAAGACCGCCCCCCCACTGGAGGGTTAACAGAGGGACCCGGAAGGGGGATAATCCCGTACCAAATATGGTGTAAGGGATATATATATATATATATATATATATATATACACACACACACACACACAGTTAGGGACAGGGCATCCAAACCGGGATCACCAACCCGGATTCCGCCTACTCCTATATGGGGTCTCACGGGGGAGCATGGCTCCCTAAACACCTATTAAGGTGATTCCTACCCTCGCCCGGACCTGCAGCCAAGGCTGGGATGCTAATATTGGGCTTACTGTATAAAGGTCCGGGCAGAAATTGGGCAAAAAATGGCCGGGCATAAGCCTGGCTTACCTGCAAGGAAGAGATGCAGACATCTTCTGACTTGCTCACCGTCCTGCAGAGAAGGAACTGGGAATGTGTGGGAGGTCCCAGGTATTTATGGACCGGGAGGGGCTTCTTTTTTGCTTTCATCTCTGCAGAAGTTCGCCCTCTACTGGACCATAACCCATATGTCATGAATAGAGGAAGCGTGGTGTGTGACATACTTGGAATATGACATTTACTTTCATTTTCTACTGGGTGTAAATTTTCACATGGCTCTGAATCAGCCCCAAGGTAGACAATGCAACAACGATCACTGGCAGTTGGAAGTGATTGGCGGAAGCTGCATGCAGGGGTAGGGGATCGGGGGCTGCTTGGCACCTAACTGTAGAAGAGCCAACAATGTCAATTCTACATGTTCACAGTGAAAGGGTTAAGATTCTTAGCAAGCAATCTTAGAGGGATTCCTAAAAGTCACTACTTGCAGAACTGAAATAGAAAGTTGTTCTTCTGGTACAGTTAAGATTCAGTGAGTGAGGCTTCATATATTATATGCTTCTCAACGTCTAATTCTTTGCAACAAAGATACTCATTTTGCATCCTACTCAATTCAAGAATATTGTTCTTGCAATTCTTTGTACATAAAACACAGCCCAGCTGTGCTGTATTGTGTTGTACACCGCCTGTATTGTGTTGTACACCGCCTATTCCTAATTTGCATTATAAATCGGCATGTTTAAAGATAAATTCCACCCTTTTAAAAATGACGTGCCAGGAAACAAACATATTTTTTCCTGCAAACCAAAGGCTAAATCTAAAACCATAAAACAAGAACAACTACAGGGCTCAATAAAGCCTGGTAAGGCCAATAATGAATTAACTGAATCTGCCTTCAGCAGGTTTGTACCTTCTTTGGACCTCATCACTAACAAGCCTCTTAGGTAGCATTAGTTCCACCACTCCGATACACCTGCAGCTGCAGATAAGGACTGTAGATTATGTTATAGTTAGATGACTGGAGTAGAAGTAGTAACATTCTCCTAAGAGTGTATTGGCATTTAGAAGAAATGCAAAACCTATAGGTCTGGTATTTAAATAACTTAGCAGATTTGGGTACAACCTGCAGATGCAAAGACTACTGGTTCAGTCCCAAGTGGTTTGCTGTTTTTTTTCACAATTAAATTGATTGTAAAAGATTTTCGTGTAATGTCATGGTATGTTTTTACTGCTCCAATGCCCCAAAACTGGACCTGAATAACATAATTTTTGGGGCCTGATTAATGAAGTATCTAAGCCATTTAGCACCAATGGTTTGACCACTGAGTCATCCTATGACTCATTTAAGATGTGTGCCACAGAACGCACAGCAAAGTATCAGGCCTCATATAGACATTTGCCATTTTTCACAGCACGACACTGTTGTATAAGCTATGCCAGTTATAAATGGCACTGAAGTCAAGCTATCATAAAAGCCAAAGGCAGGAAAGTATTGAAGTGTTTTATAATGAAAAGAATAATTTTACCAGAAATTGTTTGTGTACCATGTCAAAAATGACTTAGATTTCGGCAACTGCTACAAATCTCTTGATTGTCACACCGATGCGTACATCTAACCTCAGTAACTAAAACAAAGTGCAAAGTTGCAAACTGCCACATTTTGATCACAACAGTGTTATATAACTTTTATATTTTGGCACCTATAAGATCCACCGCTAACCTCTGCCGTGTGCTAAAGGGACTCACCACCCAAACAAGAAAGAAAAAGAGGTACTCACTTTTTGTGCCCCGTAGCTGATCCTACTTCGGTGATCAAAAATTCACATGATCGCATCTCATGCCTGCCAGGCCCAAACTCTAGTCCCAGCACTTGCGCATTAGGCTTGTGCTCCTCTGCAATCAAAGAGGCACTGCTATGCACTATTCTTTCACCGCAATGGAGGGGGTATGCCAAGGCCTGACAAGGGGGTCGATTCAGAGCCAGGTGAGAATTCTAACAGGTAAAGCCTGTTATTCTTGAGCTATATGTGACATGTACATACTTTGTTTTAAGAAGAAGGTTTTATCAGTCTCTTTTAGCTCACTACATTAAGCATAATATAGGTGTCCCAATAAGGTGGTTTGCTCTCAAGTCTCACCCCCCATGCAACCAACAATTTCAACACTGTGCTGATGAGGACCACAGGCCCAAAAGGTGTCCACAAATATAAAAGGATTGCTATGCACTTTTTATAAGGTAATTATGCCAGGCTTGATTTTTTAAATGGCAGGAAGAGGAAATAATAGGCTAAACCTGGCACCCCTGGATTTTATTCCTACCTACCTACCTACCTTTTCCTTAGAAAACCACATGCTTGGCAGGAGTTTTGTTCAGTTTGGGCGTATAAATGACCCTTCCTCTCATTAGCCGAAGGGTTTATATAGATTTTTGAATATAACACAAATTTGCGATAGTGCTCCTTAAAGAAATTGTTACATCCTTTATACATTAAGACTGAAGATCTTTTTTTAAATATGTATATGTAAATGCACACGTATATGTATGGGTGGTATTTTTTAAATAAAAAGGAGTATAATTTTTAGGCCAGTGGAAAAGTCTTCATTAATTGCTTGCCACATATTAGATTATTCTTTATTCTAGTAACATGGGTCTACTGCAGCCATGCATGCATCCATCCACTTGGGAAGTTTTGTGGGAACATATTGGTGTGATCTAGCAGAACCTGTTCACACAGTAGAACTTAGGCCCTTATTTAAGAAGGGATAGCGTCAGGTAGTGGCTGGTTAATGAGAGGTAGCGACAGGTAGCAACTGGTGAACGCCGAACACGGCACACAATTACACATTTATCAAGCAGAATCTGTTTAGCGACTGGGATAGCGGCATGTAGCGTCTGATTCATCATTTTCACAGCCTCAGCGAACAGCGCCGGCGTTCAGCCTCGCACAGCGCCAGGTATGACCTCTCGCTACCTGTCGCTCTCCCATACATTTCAATGGACGATCCCTCTCTTCTCTTTAAACAGGGTTTTTTTTTTTTTCCAAAAATCACAAATAATTCTGTGACCTATTCTGGCATAGAAAAAGCAGTTTTTTCACAATTTTTTCATTTTTTATATATTTATTCAGAAATGACATTACAGGTCTGCCATTAAAGTGTTCATGTTACAATGTTGCTACAATGTAATTCCATATGTTTTTGCTTTGTTACTAGTGGATAGATGCTGGAAAACAGACTTTAAACACACCGCCTCCTGTGCTCTGGGCTTCAAACAAGCATTTTTCAGCGCCAGAGATTTGTGGGGCTGTTTTTTTGCTGAATATGGTGTGAGTCGGTTGCTATGAGCAGTCGCTAACATGCGCTCCCATACAGCGCTGTACTGGTCAAATAGCGACTCCTCACAATGTATTCAACATTACTGAACAGCGAAGTAGCGACCCACAGCTGAGCACTGCGACTACTAGCGGGCGCTCTGAAAATGGCTTCTACAGACGCTCATCTGTTGCTACCTGGCGTTAGTGATGAATCAGCCTGCAACACAATCATTTCAGGAGATGGGCTGCTAGGTGAAAATAGACATTCTGTCAGGGCAAACTGGTGTAAATGAGTTTGAGAACAGCTTCTGAAGTCCTGACAATTACATTCACTCCTATGATGCCTGCCTAGGAATTATCAATGAGCTGAACATTTTGATATGTGACCTGAGAAAAAGATAATCTTCTTATAAAATAAAATTAGGTATTTTATAGACATAAATGCTATATACAGTAAATAGCCAAACATATGGGGACACTGTGCCTAAATGTTGAATTCAGGAGTAAAAAAAAACAAACAGTGAGGCATCAGTGCCACACAGCTCCACTTTTATGGCCTCAGCGGCAATCAGTGCATGATGCGGCCGAAAGCTAGCGTCTTAACACTTGTTGAAGCAGCCCCAGTTGAAAGTGGTTCTATAGGTCAAAATCACGAAGATCACAATGGGCAGAACTGAAATTGAAGCGTTTTATGTTTAGAATTAATATTACACAGATTTATTTGTACAGAAGTTCCATTGTGACTTGTCAATAATGGAAACGCAGGACCTAGATGTCAACAAATTAAAAAAAACTTATATGGCTTATTTTTGTTTTTTCAAATGTGTAATTTGGAAAACAACTAAAACGCAGCCTAAACTCACTGTAACGTTTGCCACCCTTGTCCCCACCAGTGATTTCTTGCAACTATAATGATGAAATGCTGACTAGTGCCGGAAACAGCGCCAATCTTTTCAAATTCATAAATACGCTGTGCCGCACCGAAAAACAGAGGTACAAAGCCCTGGAGCTAACTGTCATATTGCTGCCATTTTGGCTGCTGCTGCTGGATCTTTTAATGGAGGTCTTTTTTGGTGTTTATCTGTAGTTTTGGTGTTTAACCCTTTAACCGCCAGCCTACCTTGAGATTTTGTCACCCTTTGTTGCCAGACCATTTTGCACTATTTTGCGCTCCCCTTGTTCAACTGTGATTTTTGAAGGGATTTCCAGGGATTTCCCAGAAAAGTGATATATTGTTTTTTTCAGCAGAGTCTAAGCTTTAACATGAAATGTCTTGTTTGTCATTTTTTAGGTGTATTCTCAATATTTTTGGATGAAATATGTGCAAAAAAAAACCCAAAAAACAATTTTTTACAATTTGTAGTGTTTTTTGTAATAAAAAATGTAAGTTTGTCAATAAAATCTTATTGCACGTGAAACCCCAATTTCTCCCGGTTACAGTGATACCACATATGTATAGGTAGACACCCTTTCCTGCCCAGGAGACTCCCCCAAACTGAAACAACTCTTTAGGAGATTTTCAGATAAAATACAACTATGCTACGTGCTAAGCGCACCTTGCAGTTTTTCAAGAAAAACAACCCTTTATATTTGAAATACCCCCCACAAACTATATATTCTCTGGAAGTACACACCTCAGGCTTTCTAGGCGTACCAGGCTTGTTGACATGGGTGCAGTTTTCTGGAAGTAATCCCTCAATATATTCTTTGGTTGCACAGGGTTTCTCTAAAAAAGTATAAAAAAGCAGAATCAAAACCACATTTTCCTAAAAAAACCTATATGCAAACAAGAAAAAAACTGAAAATCTGAAAAAGCAACATGCCCCGAACAGAACAATACCCAGCATGCATAGCTACTGTCAAGGGAAGAGTTGCCAAACACACCAAAGTAAAGCATGTGCGTAACGGTAATTTTACTTCAAAATTTCAGCTCTGCATACAAAGTGCGCACCTTGTGCTTTTTCTACCAAAACAACCCTTTACATTTAGAATATCCCCCATAAACCATATATTCCCTGAAAGTACACATTTTAAGCTTTCTAAGCGTACCCAGCTTGTTGTTGTGGGCTCATCTTTCTGGAAGTAATCCCTTGAAGAATTCTTAGGTTGCACAGGGTTTCACAAAAAAAATTATAAAAAAGCAGAATAAAAAACATGTTTTCCTAAAATATCAATATGCAAATAAGAAAAAACAAGCTAAATCTGAAAGCGCAAGGTCCCCCGAGCAGAACAATACCCAACATGCATAGGTACTATTAACCCTTTTAATTTCCAGCCTACTTGAACTTTTGTCGCCCTCAGTTGGTCATTTTTCCCCATTTTGCGGCATGTTTAACCGTGATTTTTGTCGGAATTTCTTGGAAAATATATATATATATTTTTTTGCAGCAGAATTTAGGCTTTAACATTAAATGTCTTGTTTGTAATTTTTCTACTGTTTTTTAAATATTTTTGCGTAAAAAAAAACAAAAAAATAAATAAAATTATATATATATATATATATATATATATATATATATATATATATATATATACAATTGTCTCCTTTATTTTAAATAAAACATTTTTTAGTAATAAAAACCATATTGCATGTGATAGCCCCATTTCTCCCGATTACAACGGTACCACATATGTATCAATAGCCCCTCATTCTTGCCCAGGAGACCCCCCAAACTGAAAAGAGCATTTTATAACATTTACAAATAAAATACTACTATCCACACTATAAACATAAGGGGTGAATTTAAAATTACATAGGGACCCCCTCCCGGGGGGGGGACCCCAATTTTTTTTGAGAATTTTTGGCTAAGCCTAACCCCAAAAATTAAAAAAATAGTGGGCCCCCCTGGGAGGGGGTCCCTATGTCATTTTCTTTTTAATTTTAATTCTTTAAAATTTTAATTTTTTTTAATTTTTTCTTTTTAATCCCAGGGGGTGGGGGGACCCCATTTTTGGGGGGAATTCTAAGGGTTAGGGTTAGCCTAACCCTAACCCGTAAAGTGGACCAACACCCAGGATTTTCACTATCCTGGGTTTTGATCCACTTCCGCGGGGGTGCCCCGCTGCGTAAAACCCCCGAGAAAGGTATAAAAAACTCACCTCAGCCCGCTCCTACGGCGCATGCGCGAGCGCTCGTCCAATCAGAGCGCTCAGAGCCGCTGTGGTATGCAAGGACAAGGGACGGACAACCACAGCGGCTCTGAGCGCGCTGGCAGCCGCATCTCGCGCTTCCCTCTAACAGGGAGCGTGCCCGCGTCGGCGATTCACAAACGACCGGAACGTGTGCGCGCCCTGATAGAGAGAAGCGCGAGATGCGGCCCGCGCATGCACCGTTGGAACAGGGATAAGGTAAGGCGATTGGGGCGTCCTGGGGGTTTCACACAGTGGGGCATCCCGATTTCGGATGCCCCGCAGGGAGGGATCTGATCCGGGCCGATCAGCCTGGGTGTTGGTCCACTTAAAAAAAAAAAAAAAAAAAAAAGTAGGGGGGGGGGACCCCATTTTTGGGGGGAATTTTAAGGGTTAGGGTTTTTTTTTTTAATTTTAAGGGTTAGGGTTAGGGTTAGCCTAACCCTAACCCTAACCCTTAAAATTAAAAAAAAAAATGACATAGGGTCCCCCCTCACAGGGTGGGGGACCTCATTTTTTTTTTTAATTTTAAGGGTTAGGGTTAGGGTTAGGCTAACCCTAACCCTAACCCTTAAAATTAAAAAAAAAAATGACGTAGGGTCCCCCCTACCCGTCATAACCAGCCCAGGACCAGCTATGGGGGCTTGTAGGCACAGAGTGGGGGGGCCAGCTTTTGTGGCCCCCCCCACCCTGCAGCCTACGAGCCCACATAGTCTATGTGGGCCCGGGCTCTTCTGCCCCCCCCTGGGCTTTGGGGAGGCAGGTAATTGGGGGGCCAGGGGTTAATGGCAAGTCACCCGCTAGGGCAGGTGACTTGCCAGACCCCAGCCTTGTGAACTGGTACAGGGGTCTCATGGACCCCTTACCAGTTCACAAAGGGTTAACAGAAAAAAAAAAAACACGGACACAAAATTTTTATTAAAAAAAAAAAAAAAAATTTACTCTTTACTCACCCAAAGGGGCGGGGCTTAGCGGGGACGACGGCACGGACTGACGTCATTAGCCCCGCCCCCAAAAGGGGCGGGGCTTAGCGTCAAGATGGCGGCCGCCATCGGAACAGGAGAGGGGAGAGAGCCTTCCAGGCTCTCTCCTGAAGATCGGAATGACCTGGGGGGGGATCGGAGGCCCCCCAGGTGAAGAGGAGGGTCGGCGGGAGCCAGCGCACACAGAGGTAAGTAAATGTCATTTTTTTTTTTTTTTTATTTTACAGGAAAAGCCGGAGGCAGCTGAAATGGGGGGGGGGGCACCCTATTCCGGGCCCTCCCCTGCAGCCAGAGGAGGTCCGGTGAACGATCGGAGACCACCATTTTGAAGAGGAGACCCGGCTGAATCAAACGAGGGGTCAGGTAAGTGCCTTTTTTAAAAACTTTTTTTACTATTAGTGGGGAAAGTCAGGCACGTAAAATTTACGTGGCTGGCAGTTAACTGCAGGAGAGGCAGCCACGTAAATTTTACGTGGCTGGCGTTTAAAGGGTTAAAGGTCAAAAAAATGTTATTATGAGTATTTATGTTAAAGAAGCATATATTTAAAGACTACATAGTAATTTGAGTTTAAAGATATATATATATTTTAATAATAACATGGAATTCTGAAACCTGGAACATATCTTACCTGTTTCGCAGTTAGGTCCTGTAAATCCTTGCGGACATGCACACATATTAGGAGCAATGCATGTTCCTCCATTCCTACAGCCATCCTTACAAAAGGCTGAAAGAAACACAATACACAAATGAATTATATACTTTGCAATTTCCAAGCATTTGTAAATGAAATGAAAGAACTGCTGAAATCCCAAAATATATTATGACCACTGTGAAATAATTAAAATGTATAAAACAGATGGCATGGAACACCCAGTGGGTGTACTGGCAATATATTACATAATAAAGTTTACAGAATGCTCATGACATCATCATGCCAACCAAATGTCAATGCTGTTTTTGGCAACCTATTTCAGCTTCTCTACCATTTATACATTCATGCCTTGTACATCTACTGTCTGCGTGCATAATACATAATCACACTTAATGCATAATGTCCATAGTCATATTCATACGTTTCTTTTACTAAGCATTGTTACATAAAACACAACATGTTTCTGTGCAATATCTTATTTTTTATACCTTTACAGAAAGTGCCATTTCCTGTGTATCCAGGCTGACAAACACAGTTGTGACCACCCACAGTGTTAAAACACAAAGCATTCTCATCACAGTTATGATGGTTTGTTAAACACTCATTATGTTCTGAAAAAAAAAATATATATATGTAAGTCACACAGAACTGTTGAACACTGAATACAAAAAAGCATGGTATTAATATGATGTTACAACACAACAGACTTTGTAGGCAAGGTGCATAAACTGTCATTCAGCAGCTCACATCATCATGACTGTGCTCTCTCCTCCTGCTCTTGAAAGTAGAAACATGGCAAATAGTAGTGGCACACCTCCTGATTTCCTTTGCCATAGACCATCAATAATAGGGCTAAACTTGTGGTCTAAAGCTCCATATCATCAGACTGTGGAGACTGGGAGAAAAGGAGAACAGCCAGGGTGATGAGAATGCCTTTCTTACAGACCCCGCCCGGTATGCTAACCATTATGTGGCATCATAAAGCCAAAGGCAAACCCCAAATATTTCAAAACATACATCATAAGGTGAAACTGTAAACTTCGACATCTCAGCCATATCTTCTTAGATTTAAAAATGGAAAACTGTTTAGGACAGTGAAATGTAGCCTGAAACAATGGTTTAACAATTGCCTTCACCTTCTTTATCCCTTTTAATGAACTGAGTCCAGGTAAGTATTTGTAACTTGCATGGGCAGTTTATTTAGCACAGTAACTGCAGGAATATTACAACGTCAAGACATTCTCAAAATGTCCTTTATTTAAATAAAACACCATCATCCTAACCTAACCTTGTTTTTACAGTAAAAGTAAAGCGTACACACAAAGAGTCCTGCACCATGCAAGCTTGTTCTCCACTTACTGGCAACCTCTGTAATGAATGCCTACCCCTGAAAAGTCAGTCATACTGGCCATACTCATTCCATGCATGGAATAATGGACAAAATCTTAAGAACCAGTAAGTTCTTTACTGCCCGATTTACCTGGACCATCCCTTTAAGCATTGACAAGCTGAAATTTTTTAAGACGGATTTCATTTGAAAGGGGTTTATTGTGAAAATGGTCTCCTATTAAACATTCATATAAACATATGAGCAAGCAAACATATAGTAGGGAAAAAACGGCAAGTTTGTTGGCCTATTTTAAGTAAAAAAAGAAAACGGGTAACAACATACCATTTTACATCTACATGACTGATCATCTCTAGCTTACTGCCTGTCCCCTGAGCACCCTGGTGAGAACAGTGGCATTAATCTACTCTACCAACTATAACATCTGCCAAAAGCATGACAAGATGGGTAAAATAATTGTAAAAATAGGCCCTAGTACCTACTAGTACTACCTACTATTTGCTTCCTGAATCTGAAATCCCTACAGTGGTGTTTTTTAAGAGTTTGGGCTTTTCATTAAATCACGCTGAAGGTCCGGTTTAAATAAGCAAATAAAGCACAAAAATCATGAAAACTAAATTTTGTTCCATAATAACTGGAAATGCTTGTTTCCCAAATCAAAATAGTGGTAATCCTTATTGTATGTTCAAAAACATAGCAGTGACACCATTTAAAACACAAAAATGTAATGTATAAATTAAAGACAATTATCAGTCAATAAAACCCAGAAACACCATACTCACCTTTTCTCCCATTCAGCCCATCTCTCCTAGTCCACCGCCATCCTCAATGTGAGCTTTCACGCCCCTCCATTTACTGCAATGGAAAGGTCTCCACACGGAGAGACAAGTATAGGGTTATTTTTATTTTTTGACTGATAATTGTCTTCAAATGGTTATTGAGATTTCAGCTTAACATTGAAATGATAGTTAATGGAATAACTATGAATTCTGAGAACTTGATATCTATGTTGAATAAAGTCAACCAACTTTTCTCTGAAAATGCAGCATTAGAAGGGGGCATAATGATAGCATATATTTACATCTTACATCTAGTAGCTGTCACAAAATGTCTACAAAGATTTGTGGTACTGGTGATAGATCCAGTTCAATATTTGATACATGCTGTGGTTCAGCTTTGTCTTGCCGTTTATCCTAAGTATTGCAAACCTTTTAGTTGCCAGGGAGTTTATAAAATGTACTTTACAAAATCACTAGTAATGTTTTCCTTCAATAATCTGTTTTTAAAGCAGCTTTAGCTTTGTTGGTTTTTGGTGGAAATGTGTTTTTATTAACCACCTTACATTATGAATACTATATGTAAATTGTTTATTCATGCTGTTATCGTCAGGAAGGAAGCACTTGCTAAAATGTGCCAATGTAAAAGGCAAAAGCAAGGGAAATAATATTAAATGCCCTTTTAATAAACTAACAATAATACAATACTTAGTTATATCATACAGTATTAAAGCTGCATGTTACTTGCAAATCTTATTGAAAGAGTAAATCCAAATAGTGATTTTACGTGCTTACACCATGACAAGTTTTATGTCCTTCAGTCATATCTATGTGTCTCTCTTACCTAATCTGTCTCTACATATATTCACCCACTATCACTACTGCAGCAACAGTCAATACTACAGCAATACAATGTAAAATGACAGTCCAGCTAGGTGCCTGATCCTACAACATTTGTGGTAGCCATAGGTAGCTCTGCCACACTGACCGTGATTGACTGCTTAGTCAGCAAATCATTGTGCAGCAGTGTGGTGCTGCAGCATCACTGACTAGCTGACTAAGCAGTTAGACGCCCAATGCAGCAGAAGTCTGACAGGTCGGTTTTTAATTTTAAATACCTAAATTGGTTTTAGCACTAGGGGATTAATGAAAAGCAGCCTGGATTTCAACTTTAACCAGTGACCCTTGTGTCAAACCTGCTGCCATTCTCTCATCAGATTTAAAACTTGATTTTTCCCTTGTCATCTTAATTGTGCATATGCCTTACTTAAGAGTTAAGTAATTATTTTCAATGCCCCATCTGGTTCCCCTGCCCATATCTATATTTGTGAAACTATCATCTGTTACTATCTCCTAAATTCAAACTGACCAATATTGCCCCTTGTGTGTTCACTGACCCATAGCACCTAGCAACATTCCAGTTGAAGCTTTATTACCTTATGTGCCCTCCCTGACCAAACTTTTAGGACTGACCTAGCCCCACCCTTTAGGCCCAAATGTTGTGCATGAGCTAATCAAAGGCACTTAGAAACTGTTCATGAGTGGCAGTGGCTGCAAAGCCACTATGGCTGCAATTCAGACTCCTTTCCAAGTCTGACTCCTTCTAAGTCTGCAGTGAATACAACCTGAAGGAAACCTGCACCGGATTCTGCTTGTCTGATTAGCCCAGCATCAACTAAAATGATTACTTTCTACCTCATCACACTGCTTCCTCTTACCCTCAGAATCCTAGGCTCACAGTATCACCCTGCTCCTGGTAGGTCCATATATATCTCCCCCTCTCTGCTCTCCTCCCCCTACCTCTCTGCTCATGAATTCCTTTCTTTGGCAAAATCACTTACCCCCTCTATATCCAGGCACAAGACACATTATTCCACCCTCAAAAGCCACAACCATCTCTTCTCTCTCCTTTTACTCTTACTTGCCGCTGGTGACATCAGCCCTAATCCAGGCCCACTCTCTTCCCCCCCCCCTCCTCCTTAACTATTCACTTTTCATCAAAGCCAAAAGTCTACAACTGTGTTAAACCTGCACACACGCAACCTATCTAATCTGATACAGCTTACTCACTCTCCATCCCTTCCTGCCACTGTCGCCTGTGCACTGTGGAATGCACGCTCAGTGCGCAATAAACTCACCTATATTCACAACCTGTTTCTCTCTAACTCTTTTACCTTCATGGGGTTCACAGAAACATGGCTTACCCCATCTGACACAGCTTCACCCGCTACCCTCTCACATGGGGGACTACATCTCAGCCACACCCCCAGATCCAACAACAAACAGGGTGGGGATGTGGGCATCCTTCTATCCAAACTCTGCTCCTTTAACCCACTCCCTGCCTTGCCATCTCTATCCTTCTCATCTTTTGAAGTTCACTGTGTACGCTTATATTCTCCCTGTAACCTGAAAATCGCAGTCATCTACCGCCCTCCTGGAACTACTACTCTTTTCTTCGACCACTATTCTACCTGGCTCCTTCAGTTTCTGTCCGCAGACATCCCTGCAATCATTATGGGTGACTTCAACATACCTGTTGACACTAGCAACCCTGCTGCTACCAGACTACTGTCACTAACCTCATCTTTCAGCCTCGAGCAATGGTCTACTGCACCCATCCACAAAGACGGCCACACAATTGACCTCCTCTTCTCTAACCTCTGCTCTCTATCAAACCTCTCATCCTCTTTACTCCCCCTCTCTGACCATAATCTACTGACTATGACCCTCTCGCCAATGCCTGCAAACCCCCCTCCACACAAACCCACAACTCAACGCAGGAACTTAAGAAACCTAGATCTTCAGTCCTTTTCTGCCTCACTTCAACCTCTTCAGACCTTGACCTCATTCACGGACATAGACGCTGCATCATCACACTACCATAATACTCTCTCCTCAGCCCCCAACCCTGGCTAAATGCACGCACAACCAGATTGAAACAACTGTCTCGAGCTGCTGAACGGCGATGGAGGAAAACCAAAGCCAATCATGACTTTCTATTCTATAAACAAGCCCTTCAGGAACTCAGGACGGCCCTTTCATCTGCTAAGCAAGCATATTTCTCTTCACTGATTTCTGCACAAGCCCGGAATCCCAAACAACTCTTCAACACTTTCACTTCCTTACTCCGCCCACCCCCTCCTCCTCCAACCTCCCAAATAACAGCAGAAGAGTTTTCTACATTCTTCAAAGAAAAAAATGACAACATTCGACTTGGCTTTGCCCCTCAGAATCCCTCAGCACTTCAAACAATTCCCCCGCCTTACTCTCTTCACTCAAATAACTGAGCTTGGACTAACCTCTCTCATTTCTAGGGCCCACCTGACTACCTGCTCCCTCAATCCTATTCCATCCCACCTTGTTCCTCAACTGTCTCCATCCCTCACTCCAGCCTTAACCTCCATATTCAACCTCTCTCCACTGGCACCTTTCCTTCTTCCTACAAACATGCAGTTATTACTCCGATAATCAAGAAACCCTCTCTCTCGACCCCTCTGTCCTCTCTAGCTATCGCCCTATCTCACTACTTCCTTTCTCCTCCAAACTTCTTGAACAACATGTCCACTCAGAACTGTCACAATACTTATCCACTAACAACTTATTTGACCCCTTACAATCTGGATTCCGCCGTAACCACTCCACTGAAACTGCCCTCACCAAAGTCACCAATGATCTGCTCACTGCCAAAAGCATTGGTCACTACTCCATCGTCATGCTTTTTGACCTCTCCTCAGCCTTTGACACTGTCGACCACTCTCTGGTTCTTGATATTCTCTCCTCTCTCGGGGTTCAAGGTCTTGCACTCTCTTGGCTCACCTCTTACCTCTCTGACAGATCATTCAGTGTATCCTATTCTAACACAGTTTCTTCCTTCCGTTCTCTTTCTGTTGGTGTGCCACAAGGTTCTGTCCTAGGCCCCCTACTTTTCTCAGTCTACACCCATGGCCTTGGCAAACGTATAACTTCACTAGGCTTCCAATACCACTTCTATGCGGATGACACTCAAATATATATCTCTGGCCCCAATCTCTCCTCTCTTCTATCTTGCCTCCCCAACTGCCTCTCAGCTATTTCTTCATTCATGTCATCTCGCTACCTTTCTTCTGTCTTGTCGCTTCATGCAGAGAGAAAAAACTGGTGTTAAGTGGGAGGTCAGGAGGTGAGTTCAGGATTTATGTGCAGTGAGAGCAGATGGATTAGGCTCCTTGTAGACCTGGCACATAGCTGCCAGTAGTTTAGGTCAGTTTTAAAGCTATGACGCTATACAACATTTTCCTACAACATATCCCCAACACTCTAATCCTCTATTCACCTTATGAATATTTGCTCTAAACTTTTACGGCAGAGTAATAGACATTGGAGCATTAAACTGATACAAAGAGAGATTGGCCTTATAAAAAGTAGTCTCTGCTGTACAGTACAAAGACCAATTAACATTTTCAAAATCCTTCAACCAGTGATGTTTGTTAGCAGATAGAAGCCACAAACTGTTACACAGTATGCATTCTGTTTTGGTATTTGGTGCAATTTAAAATCCTTTCAAACTGGCGATATTCAAAAATAGTCTGTCTATCCTATAAACGCATGCTGCTTTTAAAAAAACACTGCTGTTCATTAAATAGAAAAGCTTACTATCTCATCTCCCTAATCAAAACAGTATCAAGGCTCATAAAGCCTTAATGTCATTCCCGATATTGTTAATTTCTTCATCAACAGCCACCCCGTGCAGTGCACAAATCCCTTATCTGGAAACCTAACAGCGTGTGACAGATGGTTTGTCCCAGGTTCGTCACATCCATTGGTCTATAACAAGGTAAATGACACCAATTACCATCAGTAATTACTGTTGATGACAATAAATTTTCTCTTGTGATTGTGGGTAACAGGTTGATAAAACTTAAATACGAGAGTATAAAATATAAACTTTTTTTAAACTTGTGTTTCCCTGCTTTATTGTCATTGTATCCTTTTAATGGTTTTAATTATCAGCAGCAAACATTTGGCTAATTGTGAAAGATAGAAAGGAAACAAATACATGGCTTGTGTTTCTGATGTACAGTAACTTACTACATAAATAGGAGACATGTAAGGGAAATAGTATTTCAAACGAAAACAGGTTGATTTATGTTTAAACCACATTTTATTAAAGTGAATTCATCTGCCATAGTTTTTTGTGTCTATTCTAAACAAGCAAACTGGTGATGTAATATATGTATAAACTATTACACTCAGATTGGAGCAGACAATAATCATCTAATCATAACTTTGGCCTTAAAGGCTTGATTAATGGAAATTTAAGTTCAAGCATTCTGTAACACTCCCCCCCCCCCCCCCCACCCCCCATGTGCAATAGCACAAAAGCAACTCACCAGCCTGCAAGGAAGCTGAAGAGGGGATCGTGAGTGACAGGCCAGTCATCCATGGAGCAGTGCTGCTGGCCAGATTGGGTGACTGGTCCATCATTCAAGTTTAACTAGCGCTTAGATACACGGCTGCCATGCAGAAGAACACCTCCTCCCCCCACACCCACACATTGGGTTCAAGGGAAGGTCACAGTAATCAAGTGAGTTGTTGCTACTTTAAACCCGAACCAGTAACACTGTGTCCAGTGAGGCATCGCCAGCGTCCTGGAAAACAGGGATTACTATAGGTGAAGCAACGATTGGGTGTTGCTGACTAACTGGTGGTAGGTGTCCAACCAGGCAATATACAACCTTTTGGGAATCTAACACTTCATTTTTGGGTTATGGGTTCTCCCTTCTAGAAGGCAGGATGTTAACCAGTGCTGTTAACCGACCGGGGGTCTGTATGTTTTAACACTCATGGGGGTCTTGTCACAGTACTTTTCTCATTTTACATCTGGGAACATTTTTAAATTATTCACTTGGGGGTGTTCACAAAGTAACCATAACCAGCTTGAAAAAAAAAAAAACTTTAAGGCTCTATTGACACCTCTCTGCTTGCACTGTGTTGGGCAATCACAGTCACAGCACAGGGAAAATGCTGCTGTTTATATATGTGAACTGGCCATTAAAAATAATGGGCAGCATTTTCCTTTGCGTTGTGATTGCATTGCCCAATATAGCACAAGCGGAGAGGTGTGAATAGAGCCTAATGCCTACTGTCAAAAATTACTTTAGGGATGTCCCTCTAATTAAAAATCATTGGGAAACCAAAATCAAGCAAAGAACTCTGTATGATGGGGCGCAGGAAATAGCTGCAAATTATAATGAAGCATGTATCCAATTAGAGAACGTGCATCTGCAGCATGTCTGTGAAGCTGCTTCCAGCTCCCCATTAAATGGTACTCCGATATAAAAAAAAAAAAAAAAAAAAAAAAAATATATATATATAGAGCACAATGATGACGATGATGAGGGGGTAGGTTAGCATAGCTTAATGTCCCTGTGGACCAGAACACATTGCCAAGGAGTTTGAAGCTCTGCTGCCCACAGACCTGAGTAGCCAAAACCAGCATTCCAGTATGCAATCATCAAGTTGACCTTGTAAAATGTAGAATGTTCCATCACATCTGCAAAGGACTAGATGGCAGCTTTGCACACCTGGTCTATGGCGACCTAATGATGAAAGGCCCAGGACCTTGCCTGACTTTCTGCAGGACCCAATGCAATAATAATAAATGAGAAAAGTGTAGATCAGTGAGAACCTCTCACTAGCATAAGTGAATATGAACTTTTAACAATTTAAACTATGCCATGCCATACCATGCCATGCCATACCATGCCATGCCATACCAAAGAGGGTTAGGTGTAGATTTTTTACTTAACAGTTTTAAAAAAAAAAAAAATATCTGGGCCTCGTCTGTGCCTTAATAAAAATAGGCAAAATAGATGCCATTGCTTTTACCAGTCCTCATCCCACATTCAAGCTACATACATCAAGTACAAGTCTTTAACATTCTTGAAGCAAATTATGTGGAGTACTTCCAGACATTATTTCATTTTATTATTTTAAAAATTCCTGACAGTACGTAAAACAGGCAGGATTATCTGGGATTAGAGTGAGGCAGGGGTAGTGAAAATTGGCAAAAGGTATGAGTTTTGGTCAGCTTTAACATATGCAGAGGTTGTGGAATGCATTTGCAGATGCTGTGCTCCTGGGCTGCATGGGAGTTGCAATCCTGCTATAAACCTGAGAGCTTGCTTACACATGAGCATGAAGGAGTCCGCAGACACACTGCAGCTGAGCTGATCAGCACACCCAGTGCGCAAGACCTTATCTTTTTCCACACAGAATATTAGAAGATAAAACAGGGCTTCAGCAGCAGAAGAGGATAGAGCAGCATGAAGCAGAGAAATGCTCTGTGTGCGGCTGTGTGAGGGAAGTTATATTTATAGCTCAGCTACCGCACAGCATTGAAACACATGTTGCAAAGCTACTTGTGGCTACAAATAAGGGATGATTGCACAGAGATTTAAGGCAATTTTGACTGTGGGACTGGGTTTTTAAGAAGCATGGATGTCAGGTAAGTAGCAAGAGTGCTGCTCTCATGCAGCAGTGCATCATCTGCATGCTATTCCACAACATCCACATGGGGTTAAGCCCTCTCAAATAGCTTACCTCACTAATTGCCAGAGAGGGGCCCACTTTTATTTGAACTCCTGTGGGTATGGAATGTAATATGTGCTTGTGTGTATTTGCACTACCTTTTCTATACACGACGAGGTATACATGATTTTGAAAGTCCTAAAAACTTTTGGAGAAGCCATGCCCAATAGAACATTGCTGCCGTTACATTGACAGGTCTATCAAGGTGCTAGTACAGACTCTCACATCATCCATGTGCCAGGACAGAATAGTCTTTAGCTATAGAGCCAAAACTTAAAGTATTTTTTCCTATACAGTCTGAATTCAATTTGGGAAAGGAAATATTTTATGCCCTACCTGTCTCATGAATATAAAGACCGACAGAGGTAATGACTGAGGAGCTAAGGGGACATGCGATTGTGAATGACCTTGATCAAAAATCAAAAGCGTGTTTTTCCTGCCTCTATATGATATATCAGTTGTGTAAAAAACAGTGTGTGGACCCACTCTAAAATAACCAATGACGTTTGTAAATATTTATTTTTAATAACACGCTCTAAAAATTACTGAAACATTATTTATTTATAACATTATTGTACATTGAAAATCTGAACAGCATACTTTATATAATAGGTTAAGTTGAAAATGCACTTGTTAATTATTAAAGTATTGCAGAAGAAGTAATACAGCATATACGTCACTACTACAAATATTTTAATACAATATATAACCAGGTACCAGGCTTTTCACGGCTATTTTCATTTTATATTGCTGCAAATTACTGCTGGATTTTAGTATTCGCTTTTTTTTCCTATCCATACATAAAAGAATACATATTATACGAGAGAAATTGCTTTTTCATTTGCTTCTAACAGAGCTGGCCATGTGTTAAAATTTCTGCCACATCATTATACCACAAAAAGAAAGCCTTTACTGATCAAAGGATTTGTTGTACAAGTGATCTGTTAGTATAGCCTGCAGATTTTTAATTGCCTTTCAGTAATTAGTTGGTGCCATATTTAATGGATGTCTAGATCAAATATGTAAAGTAACTTCAGATATTTTTATTGTACAACTGTGCAAGTGAACTCTACCATTAAAGTTAAAACAAAGGTAACTAAAAACAACTACCCTCAGATTTTACTCAAGCTGTAGCGATAACCCTTAGGAAAGTAATGAACCTGTGTAAAGTCCAAAGGGCAGAGAGTCTGTCACACAAGCCATCTAGGATCTTAAAATAGACCAAAACTGGACCTAAAGTCTAATTCTTTAGGTCTAGCAGACAGTCTTAAATCCTTTAAGAAACTGATTTGCAAATTTAAAGTACAAATCCCCTTTACCAAAAAACTAGGTCCAGCACAACCCCTCCCTAAATGGTATACCAGATTGGGTAGCCCACAGTGTGAAACTCCCCTAGTAATGGGATCCACGACAGTCATATGAAACAATCAGAGAGCTTTGCATTTTCACTGTATCCCTACTTTGCTATAGTCATCACATACACCTTCCAAAGTGCACTTGATATTCACTTGCAATGGCATTTTTGAATGTCTTTATCACTGTGCACCAAAAGGGTGTTCTCAGGGTTCTGAGCTTATTAGGCATTTTTTTATCTTATGTTAGAAAAAGGGAAATTTGTATGCTCACTGGTAAATTTCCTTTCTCGTCCTTCCATTCCAGGACACCACCAGTAGCAATGCGTAGATAAATCTCAGCTTTAGGTGGGGACTGCAAGATAAAAAAAGAGAAAAAAAAACTCCTCCTGGGCCTATATAGGGCAGGCTGTGGCAGGATCTCCTCAGTTAATTAAAAAGCAGTTCAGCCACGCTAACCTGCACATAATGCACGCAACTAGAAATAGTGCTACAAAACTAAAACCATGCAGTAGGCAACAACCACCACCGACTCAGTCATAACACAACAGTAGGGCGGATGTGGTGCCCCGGAATGGAAGAGGACAAGAAAGGTAATTTACAGTTGAGTACACAAATTTCCATTCTAGGGAACCACCAGTAGCAACTCATGGGACTTCCCAAAGCAGTACCCTCAATAAGGATGAGACTGTGCAAGGACAATAGCTGACTGTCAACATAATGAAGAAAAATGGCAACAATGGCAGCCATGTGGAAAGCAGACTACATGTCTCGCAGGGTGTCATGGAGTCATGGGGTAGAGCTTACCTGGACCCATGCACGCTGCCCTCACTCTGCACAATCTCAAGCTATCGGCTTAGGAACAGACTTCATGCATCTAACAGGGGTCCCCAGGAATGGACCAAATGTTGTAAAACAGGAGACAAGGAAAAAAAGCCATGCCCTTGCGCACCTCTCTCTTCTTCTAGATTTTGGTGTACGGTTGCTAAAGCAACAGACTGCAGGGAGTAAAACTGCTTCCATAAAACACACTTTTGCGAACATAAAAAAACACATAAAACACACTTGCCGAAAAAGCTCTGCATGTTGAGGACATCATTTTGCCACACAACAATATACACCTTAAAAAATGGCATCAAAACAATTGTCACGATAAAGGAACAAAAGAAAAAAAGTACTGACAAAAATGTATTTTTCTTACCTGTGCAAGAATAGTCATCAATTTTAATGTAACCTGTTTGGCATATACACATGAAAGATCCTGGGGTATTCACACAAACTGTGTTTTCCCGGCAATAATGGCGCCCCTCTGCACACTCATCAATATCTGCATAGGTAAAATAAGTAGGGTATTTTAATATCCTGTTAATATTTTGGGGTGAAATAAGTGTAAAAAAAATAAAAAAAACACATATTTACAAATGGGGTGATTTTTTTGTTATAAAAAATTATGTTTTTAAAATAAACTCATATTGCATGTAAAAGCTCATTCAACAGTATCACGTATGTATCGGTAGATAGCTTTTCTTGCCCAGGAGACTCCCCAAAACTGAAACAGCACTTTTAAGATAAAATACAAATGCTATGCGCACCTTGCAGTTTTTTGAGAAAACAACCCTTTCCATTTCAAATCCTCCCCCCCAACAACCTATATATACTCTGGAATTACATCAAGCTTTCTAGGTGTATCAGGCTTATTGACGTGGGTGCAATTAATTCTTGACGAATTGTCTGCACAGGGTTTCCCTAACAAAGGAATAAAAAAGCAGAATCAAAGCCACATTTCCCTAAAAATCATTATGCAAACAGGAAAAAAACAAGTTAAATCTAAAAAAAGCAAGGTCTTCTGAACAGAACAATATCCAACATGCATAGGTCTTGTCAAGAAGACTTGCCAAACACATGTATATATAAGTAATGTAACAGTAATTTTACTTAAAAATGTAAGCTCTGCAAACAAAGTGCACACCTTACGCTTTTTCAACAAAAACAACCGTTTACATTTAAAATACTCCCCAGTAACCCTGAAGGTACACACCTTAAGCTTTCTAGGTGTACCCAGCATGTTGTAGTGGGCGCATCTTTATGGAAGTAATCCATCGATTAATCCTTTGGTTGCACAGGTTTTCCCTAAGAAATGTATAAAAAAGCCAGAAAAAAAACTACACAAGCTAAATCTAAAAGTGCAAGGTTTCCAAACATAACAATACATAACATGCATAGGTAGTTTTAACCCTTTTAAATGCCGGCCTACTTGATATTTTGTCAACCTCTGTTGACAGGTAATTTTTCACCATTGTGTGCAAAGTTTAACTGTGATTTTTGCAGGGATTTCAAGGAAAATCATATATTGTTTTTTTGGCAGAGTTTGTAATTGTAATTTTTGTATTTTTTCACTGTTTCTTGAAATATTTTTGATTGAAAAATGTAAAAATTGCGTTTTTTTTAAATTTGTCTAGTTTATTTTAAATAAAATATATATTTTATTCAAGAAAACCATATTGCACATTAAAGCCCTATTTCTCCTGATTACAATGATACCACATATGTATTGGCGTGGGGTCCCCCCTATCCAGCATAATCAGCCCGGGCATCAGCTATGCAGGGCTTGTAGAACAGGGTGCAGATGCCAGCTTGGTGGCCCCGACACCAAAAGTTACAAGCCTGCATCTTCGCAGCCCCGGGGTCATCTGTGACCCCCTGGGCCTCTTCACCAATCACCACATCTGAAGTTTGTCAGGCTGGGAACGGGATGATGTCAACGTGATAGAGGCATTGGTGACAGCGACAGCAGAGACCGGGGGCAGGAGATTAGGTGGGAGGGATTGTGCACGGAGGTGAGTAAAGGCCTTTTTTATTTTTGCAGCAATTGTAAGCTGCGTAAGAAGTGGGGGTTCTTTTCCGGGCCCCTTCTGAAGCCGGAAGAACATGTGGGGGTGAGAGGCCCCCTGGGTGAAGAGAAGACCCACACCGCTGGATTGCGGCCCAGCAGCTTTTTAGAGGGGGAAAGCTAGGCACATACAGTTTATGTAGCTGGCAGTTAATGGTAGGAGAGGCAGCCACATAGATTGTAAAACTCACCTCTCCTCAGTCCAACAGCGCGTGTGCGGGCTCTCATCCAATCAGAGCCCTTTGCCTTGACTACGTCATTCCGTTTGTGATTGAATTCAATAGGTAGCACACGCTGCCACACCCCTGTATCCCCGGCGGTACAAGTGCTCGGAATTGTAAAAGGCTCTGATTGGAAGAGAACTCATGCATGCACTATTAGACCGGGTAGGGGGTGTTATTACCAGTGTCCTGGGGGTTTCACACAGCAGAGCATTCCGGTTCAGGATGCCCTGGTGAAAAGCCATCTGCTGGCTTTGGGGTAAGATGGCTGAAAAAAATACTGATTTAGATTGCTTGATTTAACCCTTTAAGTGCCAGCCTACCTAGATTTTTTGTCACATTCTGTTGCCAGACTACTTTTCACGTTTTTGCGCTACACATGTTCAACCTTAATTTTTGAAGGGATTTCCAGGGATTTTCCAGGAAAATTATATATTGTTTTTTTCAGCAGTCTGGGCTTCAACATGAAATGTCTTGTTTAGCCTTTTTTTTAGTGTATTCTCAATTCTTTTGGGTGAAATATGTGCAAAAAATAAAAAAATCTTATTTTTTACAATTTGTAGTGTTTTATTGTGATAAAAAATGTAAGTTTGTTAATAAAATATTATTGCGTGTGAAAGCCCTATTTCTCCCGGTTACAACGGTACCACATATGTATTAGTATACACCCTTTCCTGCCCAGGAAACTCCCCAAACCGAAACAGCAGTTTAGGAGATTTCAGATAGGATACAACTATGGAATATGATTGCATAGTTGTAAGGGGTTAACTTAAAAAAAAATGACATTTTTCTTTGGAATTTTAAGGGTTAAAAACCCTTAAAATCCCCTCCAAAAAATTACGTAGGGCCCCCTTACCCAGCATTACCGACCCGGACCAGCTATGGGGGCTTGTAGAACAGGGCACCCACATAGCCACTAAGTGGCCCGGGCCCTTCTGCCCCCCCTGGCCATTGGGGAGGCAGGTAATGGGGGGGCTGGGGGTTATGGCAAGTCACCCGCTAGCCGCAAGAACCTTGTGAACTGGTATAAGGGGTCTCATGGACCACTTACCAGTTCACAAAGGGTTAAGTAAAAAAAAAAAAAAGACACCAGACAAAAAATTCTTTATTTCACTTATACTTACCTCTGATCCAGTGTCCCACGCCACTGCAGATGACACTTGTCGGTAGTGATCGGAGCAGGGAGGGAGGGAGGCAGGGAGATCAGAGCCTCCCTGCCTCCCACCCTCCCTGCTCCGATCGCTACCGACAAGTGACAGTCGGAGCCCGGATGACGTAATCCCGCTCCTCCCACAAGTGGGCAGGGCTAGGGGCGGGGCCAGCGCCGGCCGAAGAGGATGGTGAGGGCCAGTTGCTGGGTCCTCACCCAAAGAGTGGTAAGTCCAGGGGGGGTGGGATCGGTACCCCCCCCCCCCCCCCCCCCCCCGGTGAAGAGAAGACCCGGGGAGAGCGATCGGGCTGTCATTTTCGCGCTCGGGTTTGTGTCATTTTGTGAGTCATTGTGAGTCTCACGTAGCTGGCAACAGTTGGAGAGGCAGCTACGTGAGACTTACGTAGCTGGCACTAGAAGGGTTAAACTTTTTTTTTAACCTATTGGGTGCTTAGAAGACTCTTGTTAGTTTTAACAGTTTTTTTCAGATTCAGTATTCATGAAAATATATAACTGCACACCTTTATATTTTGTATTTTATTTTTTAAATTAATCTGATATGTCTACAGTGAGAAACTCAATATCTCACAAACCACTGAAAGCCACTGTAATACATGTTGCTCTCTGAATTGAAGAATTTAGGATACAATATGTACATTTATAAGAGGATGAATGTATGCAAAGTGGCCACTTAAAAATAATTACCTGAGGGTGTAGCTATGGTAGGATTTTTATTCATTCATTTTAAGTCATTCATCAGCCAAAAATACAAAAAAACAAAAAAGAGTACTCCCCCTTTGTCCTGCATAGCAGGTAAGTGCTAGTGCTGCATCTCCAGGGGCCTGAACTCCATCAGCGCTTTCATGCTGGCTTACTCCCTCTGCCATCAGTCACAGGGGTGTGGCCACACCCTGTCCATTCACTACAATGTACGGGTCATGTCAGGCCTCAGCACAATACGTCCATTACAATGAAATAAGAAGCGGGCTCGGATCCTGTGATCCAATGAGTTGCCGATCACTGGACTAGGTAAAAACCCTTTTTTTTTGGCAGTTGAATCACTTTAATTCTGGACTTCCCAACCTCTTATCTCAACCGCTTTCCTTATAGATTGTTAGATCACAAGGACAGGGCCCTTTCTCCTAATGTATTCCTGCATCCATGTGTTTAGATGTTACATCTGACTGTGTGTATTATATGCATTGTCGTCATTTTTTACTTGTCTTACCTCCTGTAATTTCTTCCTTATACAGCGCTATGGACTATGATGGTGTAAAAAAAAATACTGATTTAGATTGCTTGATTTAAACTGTTAACCTATTGGGTGCTTAGAAGACTCGTTCGTTTTAGCAGTTTTTTTCAGATTCAGTATTCATGAAAATATATATGGTGGTGCAATAATAATGACCTATGTTTGCCCCTGCTTCTCTAATTTCTAGTTTTCTTCTACAAAATACTAGTTATTTGTGAACTGTAATTGTATAAATACACTAAAATTGAACCAAGTGTCACAGCAGGTCATCAGGTCCCAAATCCCATTTTATTTTAGTGTTACCAAAGCTTCAGGAGCAACAAAATAATAGCTAGACAGACAATACTATACTGACTGTATTCTACTGCAATCACAATGAAAATGTGTCATGCTTCATTTTGAATGTTCCCTTTTCCCATCATTATCCAATTTCCAGGCAGTTGCCATGGAGGTCTCTTTTCAGAACAATTTAAAATGTATGATCATCCAAGTCATGTAGTTTTTTCCATTGGAACAAGCTGCACACTAATCTTCCTGACTTCCAAGACTTCAAAAAAAAGTGAAGACATTTCTAATTAAAAGAAGAAATTTGAGGAAAGTATGGGGAAAAAGCTGTTCTGTAACATTTATCTATCTCTAGTTGTCACTGTAAATAATGTCATTATCTCTGTAGGGTCATTCCTATTCTTTCCAAGTTAAAATATCCTCTGTCCGAGTTCAGGACATAAACTGCTATTCTTCTGTAAATTAATTTATGTTTTATATTAAATTGTTAGATGGAAGGAAACTGTCTGATCATACAGGGGTGTACATACCATAAAGGCAGTGCAGGCACATGCTGCCAGGCCTGTGGATCAATGGGGCCAGGCGCAAGCCCCCTCCCTGTGCATACTTACCCAGCTATACCAACTCCTTCCTCCACACTACAGTCAGACTGGCAGGTGAGTATCCGCCCAGGGGGGTACTAATGGGGGTCCGTGATGGAGGCCCTGCTATGGAGGGGTTATGTACTCCCCTGTAAGCATATAAAGGAAATACATGAACCTGTAAAATATACTGTAATACAGGCAGTTTATGCCTGTTTCCACTGGTGGAACCACTGCATTGGAGACTTCTGCAAAAAAATTAAATTAAAACAGAACAAAACCCGAGAATTTCACTTTTGATGCCCCGCTGTGTGTAACCCCCAAGAAGCCAGAATAAACTCACCCGTTCAGGCTGCAATGGAGCATGTGCGGGCTCGTATCCAATGAGACCCTCCTGCTGTGACTAGATCATTCGACAGACGGCTCTCATTTACTAGAATAGGGAGCGCACACACGGCACCGGGGATGTGGCAGCATGCGCACTCCATGGTAAACAATGAGAGCCGTCTGCCAAATGACCGTCACAGCAGGTGGCTCTCATTGGATGAGAGCCCGTGCATGCAGCATTGGAGTGGGGAAAGATGAGTCTTTATGAGCGCCCTTGGGGATTTCACACAGCAAGGCATCCTGTTTGGGATGCCCCGGGAAAAAGCAAACTTTTAGATTCCAGGCCAACTGCTGCTGGGTTTCATACCGCTTTAGGCTAGCAGAAACTGGCAGACATTGTATAACAGACCCTAAGGATATAAGCAAGATCCTAGAGTATGTGGTCACACTAGTAGAAGGAAAAAGGCAGTATTATTTCAGTAAGCCTTGTGCATGCTTGGAACTGACTTTGTGGGGAGGTAGTGGGATAAATGAAACCACTCATAAAAACGGCATTACACACTACATATATACGGAAGATGTTATACCACTGAAAGCCTAAATGCATCAATATTCTCACTACACACACCAAACATTTAACTGGGAGACAAAAGCCAGATGAGCACTGGTTATAGTTACAAACTACATCCAGGCTTATATCATCAGCTGGAAATTCCTGTTCAGTAAAGCAATGTATGCAATTATACCGTCATCTCCCCAGTTTATGAAACTCTTGACACTGCATTTAGTGTTGGTGGCCTGCATTTGGACCTGTACTACTAAGTTAAACCTGGAGTTTAACTCAGTAGTACAGACTTCTGACTAACATAGTCAATAGGCCCTTCTCCATTTTCCGGGTATTCTATGCTTAAACCGGACCAACACCCTTACCAGAAACAGTGCTCATATGCAGGGAAATTCAGACTCCACAAATTGGTGGTTCTTGAAGCTACAAGCAGCCTGCAAGGAAGTCACGTTATGCCAGGTATGTCAGTTAAATTCAGTTTGCAGCACATCTGGGAGGCTGGGAAAGGAAGTTCCAAAATGGCCACAACGAAGAGAAAATCTGTGAGGTGGGAGTGGATGCAGGAGCAAATTTAATTGCTGATAATGACTCAGTATTATACATGCAGATAGGGCAAGTTTTGGGAGTTTTTTCCAAATTTGCAAGGCCATTGGTCCGGTTTCAGGGTCACATAATAGTATTAAATTAGCATTTATTAGTAATACTCGCAGTAATAACATAATTTGGGTCCAAAATGTGTTGCTTCTAAAAAGAAATAATGGGCCTTGTCTGAAAATGCAACACAGAAACAGGTCATGCAACTCAAACTAATGGTTTCAGACACTTTTCTTTACATATTGTCTGTGGCTGGGCTAGAAGTTGAGTGGGGTGGCATTACACTGTTATAGTAATATTCCTTCAGACACCTCTCAAATAGTTCAATGGTTGCAAAATATCTGAATCATTTTAAAGTGCTGTCAAGTCATATTTTATTACATTTAATCTTATATATGCCATGCACGCATGACATTATAAACTGTCATTTTCCTTTCCCAGCTGAGAGATATCTGTCAATCAAAATAAACATAGATCCAACATTTCAGTATATTTCTTAGTAGTGCTATAACAGGACATTACATTAACTAAGATCTCGGTACAAAACCGTCTTTAGATTTAAAAGAGAACATTTACTTTTATTTTTGGTTAATTTTTAAAATGTCTACTCTAGCGTTTAAAAAAATGTAAAATTTCTTCATGCTTTTAAAGGTCCTAGGTGCTTATTTAGAACGTTGGTGCCATTTTTCTGAATCTCTGAGCAAAGATTACTTATGGCTCTAATAAGTAGGGTGGAGGTCAAGAGCAGTGTCAACCTGGCAATTTCAATGAAATGTGTGATCACCAGTCTCCCAGCTGCATGTTTCCCTCTGTGGAGTAATAAATTACAGTGAACAGAGATGGATATTGGCAAACGTGCAAACTGCTGCGGCAAAAAAGCAAAGTTTAAGAGACAATACCGACATTTTTTCTTTTCTCAAATTGGCAATTGCAAAAATAAACAAAATTACATGAATTTATTTAATTACATTGTAAACAAAAATTAATCAGTAAGGCATATCCCATTATCTCAGGAAAGACAAATCATTTACAAGAAAGAGCCTCCTTATACTTTAGCTATCTATTTGAGAGGTATCTGCTACTTAGGAATACTCCGCTTCACGTGAATGTGTCTGTTAACAAATGACATGATCTCTACCTGCGGATATGCTGCTCCATCGTGCCATTTTTTTTTTTTAGAGCAGAATTCCAGTTACAATATGATCTCCCCCCATGCCCTGCCACCCTAGCCCAGTGCTGAGGCAGGAAGGGTGGGGGGTTACAAAGAAAAAATACCACTTTGTGAATACTCACCTGTAAAATGGGTATTATAAGTATGTCACACACCCCGCTTCAGATAGTCATTACACTTGGGTTATACCAACCTGTAGAGGGCGATCTTGCAGAGATGTCATGAAAAAAAGGGAGCCCCTCCTGGTCCATAAATACCTGCTACCTCCCACTCATTCCCCAGTATTTAAGACAGCAGTAAAGGGACCAGGAAGAGCCAAAATAACCAGTAACAGTAAAAAAAGGTTCACCATAGAAAGGATCCAGAATACCAAAGGGCGGGGTGAAGTGGGGTGTGTGACATACTTATAATACCCATTTTACAGGTGAGTATTCACAAAATGGTATTATTCCAAGTATGTCACACACCCCGCTTCAGATAGTCATTACACTTGGGACATCCAACAGCAGTGTCCATAAAGGGCGGGGATCCAAAACAAGGTAACAATGCACAAACTTAAACCACTGCAGCTTGCAGAACTTTGCGGCCAAAAACAGCATCCGCTGAGGCCCGCACATCAACCTTGTAAAACTTGGAAACAGTGTGAATGGAAGACCAAGTAGCAGCCTTACAAACTTGCTCAACAGCGGCCTGATGCTGGAAAGCCCAGGATGCCCCAACAGCACGAGTAGAATGAGCAGTAACCCGAAAAGGGGAAACCTTCCCCTTGGCAGAATAGGCCCCAACAATGGCCTGGCGAATCCATTTACTAATAGAAGACTTGGCGGGAGCCAAACCTTTCCTATGCCCGGAGGGCACCACAAAAAGGGCGTCAGTCCTACGAAAAGAGGAAGTAGCCACCAATTAGTACTTCACACAGCGAACCACATCCAGAGAAAGCAAAACCCTCTCTATGTCATTGCTGGGCTTAGGACACAAGGAGGGTAGAACAATGTCCTGATTAAGATGAAAGGCAGAGACCACCTTAGGAAGGAAATCTGGCTTGAAGCGGAAAACAACCTTGTCCTGATGCCTCTCAAAATAAGGAGCCTTAATGGACAAAGCCGCCAACTCCGATACACACCGAACGGAAGTGATGGCAACCAAAAACGCAACCTTCTGAGTAAGAGTAGAAAGAGCAATATCCTGCAAAGGTTCAAAAGGAGGACCCTGAAAGGCAGAGAGAACCAAATTCAAATCCCAAACTGGGAGCAAAGGCTTCCTAGGAGGCCACACATGCGTAACCCCCTGGAAAAAGGTCTTAACCAGAGGATGAAGAGCAAGAGACTTTTGAAAGAAAACCGCCAGGGCAGAAACATGCCCTTTCAGCGTACTAAGCTGCAAACCTAGGTCCAGACCATATTGCAGAAATTCCAGAACCCTAGGGATAGAAAACGCCCTGCAAGGCAAGGCCCGGACCTCACACCAATCAATATAAGACCTCCAAATCCTATAGTAGATGGCAGAGGAAGACTTCTTTCTAGCCCTAACCAGAGTCTGAATGACAGCATCAGAAAGACCTTCCTCCCTCAAGATGGAGGTTTCAGCAACCACGCCGTCAAAGCCAGCGTTGGTAAATTGGGGTAGAGCAGTGGACCCTGAGTGAGCAGATCCGGCAGAAGGGGCAGATCTAACTGATCCTCTGCCAACCTTACCAGGTCTGCGAACCAAACCTGTCTTGGCCATCTTGGAGCCACCAGAATTGCTGATGAGCCCTCTAGGGCCAGCTTGCGCACCACTTTGCCCACCATGGGAAACGGAGGGAGCAGGTACAGAAAACCCAGATCCCTCCAGTTCAGAGACATGGCATCCGCTGCCAGAGCCAGCGGATCCCGCAAGAGAGACACGAATGTCGGAAGCTTGTGATTGTGATGAGAGGCAAAGAGGTCCACCTCCGGGGTCCCCCACTGGTGGCAAAGCGACCGAAACACCTCGGGGCTGAGCGACCATTCCCCCCCGGCGAGATGAGCACCTGCTCAGGGAGTCCGCCTTCGTGTTCTCCACTACCGGAATGTACACCGCCGAGATGCATGGGACATTGCTCTCTGCCCATGCCAGGATCAAGGACACTTCCCTGAGGGTACGCCTGCTTCGAGTCCCTCCCTGGTGATTGATGTAGGCGACCGCCGTCCGATTATCTGACCGAACTTGAACCGGTAGGCCCCTCAACTGATGAGTCAAGCGAGCCAGAACCAACCTGATGGCTCTCAGCTCCAGAACATTGATGAGATCGTGAGCCTCCTGAGGCCCCCCACAGTCCCTGAAACTGAAGATCCTTCCAAAATCCCCCCAACCTGACAGGCTGGCATCTGTGGTGACCGTCTCCCAACGAGGGGTCAGAAAGGATCTGCCCCTCATCAGATTGATCGGTTCCAGCCACCACCGAAGGGAATGCCGAACCCGGGGGGACATCAGAAAAGACTGATCCAATGACAGCGGGGACCTGTCCCAGGCCACCAAGAGATGGAGCTGGAGCGTCCTTGTGTGAAGCTGGGCAAAGGGAACCGCCTCGAACGATGCCACCATCAATCCCACCAGTCGCATCCCCAGCCGGATGGACGGGTGAGGGATGGATAGAAGACGCTGAGTCAATTCCTGAATAAAAAGAACCTTGGGCCGGGGGAGGAACACCCTGGACTGAGAAGTATCCAGAGACATTCCCAGGAACGCCACCACACTGGAGGGAGAGAGGCAGGACTTGGGATAGTTGATCACCCAGCCGAATCTCTCCAGGGTGACTACCACAGTCCTGGTGTCTAGCTCCGCCTGGCTGAGAGAGGATGCCATAATAAGAAGATCATCCAGATAAGGCACGATGCGGATATCCTGGGCTCTGAGGAGGGCCATCACCCCCGCTAGCAACTTGGTGAAAACTCTTGGAGCCGAGGTAAGGCCAAACGGAAGGGCCCCAAACTGAAAATGCTGATCTTCCACCACAAACCTGAGAAATCTCTGATGCGCCGGGAAGATTGGAACATGCAGATAAGCATCCTTGATGTCTATGGACGTCATGAAGTCCTCCTGCCGAAGTGAGTTTATGGCAGAGCGCAGAGTTTCCATGCGGAACTTCCTGGGACGGATAAACCTGTTGAGAAACTTCAGATCCAGGATGGGACGAACTGAGCCATCCTTCTTGGGCACCGTGAACAGATTGGAATAGAATCCCAGGCCCCGGTCCGAGGGAGGCACAGGGCAGATGACTGCCATGCCCAGGAGATTTTACTGCCGCCCAGAGCCCCTGCGCGGCCAGAGGATCCAAGGGCACGCGAGACCTGAAGAATCTGGGAGGAGGCCAGATCTCGAACTCCAGCTTGTAACCGGAAGACACCACTTTGCGAATCCATCTGTCTGAGACCTCCTGGTCCCAGACCTGGGAGAAGTGTTGCAGCCGTCCCCCCACCCACGAGGGGAGGGCGCCCCCTCATTGCTGAGCCGGCTTAGCAGCAGCTTTGGGCTTGGAGCCCCAGCTGTGACCTGGACGGGCACGTCCTCTTCCCCTGTGCCAGGAATCACCTCTGGAGGGGAAAACAGCCGATCCCCGTCCAGCTCTGGACGACGTTGCTTCTTTCGCTGAGGTAACCTACCTCCTTTGGCAACCAAATCCAATTTTTCTCCAAAGAGCCGCAAGCCCAGAAAGGGAAGAGCCGTAAGAGACTTTTTGGACACAAAATCAGCCGCCCACTGGCGCAGCCAAACCGACCGACGAATTGCAACCAGCAAGGCCGAAGTTCTACTACACATCACCAAGGTGTCGTCCAGGGCGGCTAACACAAAAGACAAAAATAAGGGCGGTGAACTCAATCGCTAGCCGGGTCAAGGCTGGAGGTAGACAACAGGTCCCTGACAACTGACCTAGAAGCAACTATAAGAAGGGCTGAAGCACAAACAGGCCGCAAGGCCGACCCGACGCTGGCAAAACCATGACAAGCCATTTGGTCAATGCGTTTGTCCTCACCGTCCTTGAGAGTAGAACAGTCAGGAGAATGCAAGACAGAGGTGCTAGACAACCCCAACACAGGGGCGTCCAGCGCTTCACCGCGTCCACCGGAAAGGGATATATCTTATCCCAACCCGGAAGGGACACCCGAAAGCCGATTAGGCCTCTCCCATTCCTTGAGGATAATGCCGTCGAAATGCCTTTGATTCGGGAATTCTAAGCGCTGCTTAGCCTCCTCAAAGAACTCCCCCTTCTGCGGAAGAGTCATTTCGGGAGGAGAGATTGCCAGAACCTCAAACATATGAGCCAGGACCTCAGGGGTATCCCAAGAATCCCCCTGACCCCGCTCGGCATCAGTGCCAACAACCTGCTGATTGTCAGAACCCTCAGACTCCTCAAAAAGCTCCCCTTCCTCTAGCGGGGGGTAATCAGACCAGTCCAGCGAATCAAACTCCTCAAAATCAGAAGCCTGCGTGGCTGGGGACAAGTGTTTTCTCTTAGCCGGGACCTTTCTGGCCACAGCGCTAGAAAATAATTTATCAAGATTGGACAATCTGGCACACACCAACATCACACGGGGTACGGGTCAGGTCAGGAGGGGTAGGAGAAGGGACCGGCGGCGCAGAACCAGACGCAAGGGATCCGGACTGCCGCGTAATAGTCTGCTGCGCACATGTTATGCAAAGGAAAACCTCATCCCATGTAAGGGATGCCCCACACCCCAAACACTGCAGGGGTTGCCCAGAGGGGAGCCCAAGCCCGGTATCTTGGGAAGCCTCCATATGGTGATTTTATAGGTACTCTCAATACCCCAGGGAATTACGCGATATAAGCGACCCGGGATGCCCCTTCTGTGTCCCGAGTGGGAGGATTTTATGGTGAGTTCTAAGCTTAAACCAGGGACACTAGGACCGGGAGGACCCTTTAGGCTCCGACAAGGGTCCACCTGGAAGACAGAATAAAGGGCTATTCAGCACCTCAATCATGCCCAGGCACACACAATGCTGACAATGCAAGGAAAACAGATGAATTGTATATATACATGTGCAGGTCAAGCAATGGCTGTTCATATAATAACAAAACGCTAAAGTATAATGCAAAGTTAGCAGGCAGTGCCTGAAATAATGAGACGCAGGGGCCACTCACGCGATCAGCCTTGGAGACCTGAGAAGCAGAGGGAAAGAAGGGCGGGCCGGCGCGCGCGATGCGCCCGGCCCCGCCCCCCTCCCCTGACGACAAAGCCGCTCCAGGCCAGCAGAGCGCCCGACCCCGCCCCCTGCATGAACCATACCTGAGGGGAAGAAGCTCCCCGCCGAATGTCACAACGGCCGGTGCTGCGGCACAGCCAGCGCCGGCTGATACTGTTCAAGAAAAAAAGCGCCCAGTGAACACACACACCCACAAAAACGCGTTACTTTAAACGGAAGATGCGCCCAGTGAACGCCCTCACACACACAGCTGAACAAACACACGTTAAGAGAGAAGGGGACCCTACGCTGCCCCCCCTCTAAGGAGCAAGGGCCATCCGGGAGAGGGGGAAACCACGCTGGAAGGTCAAGAGATGGGGCATCCCTAACCGGGATCACCAGCCCGGCAAAACCGCCTACCCCTTAGTATGGGGTCTCACGGTGGAACATAGCTCCTAAGCACCCTTAGGTGCTGTCTACCCTTGCCCGGACCAGCAGCCTAGGCTGGGAGGTCAGGTGAATACTAAGACAAAGGGTCCAGGCAGAAATAGACTAACACGCGGGCCGGGAGTTACCCCGGCTACCTGCAAGGAGGAGACATCTTCTGACTTGCTCCCCATCTGCAGAGATGAAAGACTGGGGAATGAGTGGGAGGTACCAGGTATTTATGGACCGGGAGGGGCTCCCCTTTTTTCATGACATCTCTGCAAGATCGCCCTCTACAGGTCGGTATAACCCAAGTGTAATGACAGTAATGAATCTGAAGCGGGTTGTGTGACATACTTAGAATAAAAACCTTACCATATCCAAGAGCACTCGATGCTCCCCTGGAGCTTTTGGTTCCCAGGCGCCACCATCTTGGACAAAAGCACAGTGCTATATCCCCCAGCTCTGTGTGCGCTCCCGTCCGTCCATTCAAGTGAATGGGTGACAGAAGTGTGCGCGGACCAGGGGGATGCCGCTATGTGTCTTTTCCTGCAGTGGCTGTACGGGCTCGGGAGGAGTGGTGCTGGCCCCTAGATAAGATAAAGGTTTTTTCTTTGTAACGCCCCAGTCCTACTTCAGTGCCAGGGTAGGGTGTCAGAATGAGGGGGGGGGGGGGGGTCATATTGTGACTGGAATTCTGCTTTAATGGCACAGACACAACCTGCAACTGGGTAAGGCTTTTGGCTGCTATACATTGTTAAACCCCATGTAAAAAAAAAAACCAATGCTGTGATACATTGTGTATAAGTTATGAGTAGGATACTTTTACCATGTAAATGTTTACAGCTGCAATATGTGAGTCATCGCTGGTGCGATGAGATCATTCTGATGAATGCTGTATCAGAGGCAGCATAAGTGACAGAAATTAGAGCAGTGCAAGACCCATTTAATGGGTGCTGGACCACAAAGTGGTGGTGGGAGCATCCATGCACAAACCTTGGTTTCACTCACTGTGATCACCAGCGAAATCTGGCACCTTAAGGCTGTCAAGTGTTTTTAAATCTCTTCTGCTTTTCTGGGTGCAGATAAAAATACAGACCATGTGATCACCAATGAATTTATCCGGGCTCTCAAGATGTTTCAGCAACCTGGAAGCCCCCTACCACTGTCATTTTGAAAGCCAGCATGCATGGTATTGGAATGCTTTACATTCAGGCTGGGAGTTTTAAAACTGTCTCTCTCCCTCCTGTTGTGCAATGTAAAAAGCATGGATGAGTCATAGTTTTACATTGTAAAGAACCAGGCCTGTGGCTGATATATATGGTTACAAGCGATGTGTGGTGCTATGATACATTGTATAGCAGCAATGAGCCGGCTAATGCTTTGTAAACAACATTCAGCTAACTTAAAGCTGACTACAATGTTTGCGTCATCTTTCTGATGAACACTTGGGCCTTGATTCAATAAAGGTAGAAAAATATTCTCATGGTAGTTAAAGATTCAATTCATGAGAAAAAAGCTTGAGAATTTCACTGTTGCTGAATCACCAGCTAAGAAAACAATGAAAGTCAATGGCACGTTTTTAATCCTAAGAAAAGTAGAGAACTGTTTACTTCTTTCAACACTGTAGTAAAAATACAATTCTGTGATTACTCACCTGTAGAATTGGTATTATATGTATACAGCCCGTCCTGTTCCAGAAGATATACCTTATACCTTACATCTCTCCAGTAGATGGCGCTGGACTGCAGAGACAGAAAAGAGGCTCCTCCCGGCCCCATAAATACCCGGGACCTCCCACAAAATCCCCAGTATTGAAAAGCAAGAGACCGGGAGAACTATAACCATGACATGAAAATTTGAACATAAAAACAATCACCATAAAGAGGTAACTAAAGATAATGATAACAAGGGTGGGGTGGAACAGGACGTGCTGTATACATATAATACCAATTCTACAGGCGAGTAATCACAGAATTGTATTATTCTAAGCACGTCCTGTTCCAGAAGATATTCCTTACACTTGGGACATCCAATAGCAGTGTCCGTAAGGTAGGGTGGGATTCCCAAAAGTAACAGCAGACAGTTTAAACCACTGCCGCCTGCAGAACCTTGCGGCCAAAAGCAGCATCAGCTGAGGCCTTAACATCAACCTTGTAAAACTTAGAAAAAGTATGAACAGAAGACCAAGTAGCGGCCTTGCAAACTTGTTCAACAGAAGCTTGGTGCTGAAAAGCCCAAGAGGCACCAATAGCACAAGTAGAATGAGCAGTAAGGCGGAAGGTAGGTTCCTTCCCCTTAGCAGAGTAGGCCTGAATCACAGCCTGACGTATCCACTTACTGATAGTGGACTTAGCCGGAGCCAGGCCTTTCAGAGTTCTGACTACGTCCAAAGAATGCAAAACCCTTTCCTTAGGGTTACTAGGAATAGGACACAGAGAAGGCAAAACAATGTCCTGATTGAGATGAAAGGCAGAAACAACCTTAGGTAGAAAATCTGTCTTAAAACGAAACCCCACCTTGTCCTGGTGTCTCTCAAATAAGGAGGCTTGATGGAAAGCGCCACCAATTTAGAAACACGCCTAACAGAAGTGATAGCCACCAAAAAGACCACCTTAAGCGTAAGGATGGACAAAGGGGCCCCTTGCAAGGGCTCAAAGGGAGACCCCTGCAGGGCAAACAAGACCAAATTCAAGACTGGTAACATAGGCTTACATGGGGGACGCACGTGAGTAACCCCTTGGAAAAAAGTCTTGACCAGGGGATGCTGAGCAAAGGATCTTTGGAAAAAAATAGCCAAAGCAGACACATGGCCTTTCAGAGTACTGAGCTGAAGACCCAGATCGAAACCATGTTGGAGAAATTCCAGAATCCTAGGAATAGAAAACACGACAGGGAAGCGAGTGGGACTCACACCAGTCAATGTAAGTACGCCAGACCCTATAATAGATGGAAGAAGAGGACCTCTTCCTAGCCCTGATCATGGTATTCACCACTGAGGCAGGCAGCCCTTTTTTCATCAAGATGGAGGTTTCAACAGCCAGGCCGTCAAAGACAGCGTTTGTAAATTGGGGTGGCGTAGGTGTCCCTGAGTGAGCAGATCTGGAACCTTCTATGTTTCTATGTTTCAGTTGGCAGTAGATCAGTACGCTCTACTGCCAACTGAAACATAGAAACATAGAAGGTTGACGGCAGAAGGCGACCATACGGTCCATCTAGTCTGCCCATATGTGTATACTGTATGTACTCTTTATCTTAGGATAGATGTGTGCTTATCCCAGGCATGTTTAAATTCAGTGACTGTTGATTTTTCAACTACCTCTGCTGGAAGTTTGTTCCAAGCATCTACTACTCTTTCTGTAAAATAATATTTTCTAACATTGCTCCTGATCTCCCCCCCGACTAGCTTCAGGTTGTGCCCCCTTGTTCTATCATTAAGCTTCTTCTTAAAAACACTTTCCTCCTGAACCTTATTCAATCCTTTCACATATTTAAAGGTCTGCACAATGTCTGCAAACCACACTCTTCTTGGCCAACAGGGGGCCATCAGGATGGCTGGCACCCCTTCCTGAACTATCTTGTGCAGCACCCTGCCCAGCAGTGGAAACGGGGGAAACACATACAGGAGCTGGAACCCTGTCCAGGACATTGCCAAGGCATCCGTGGCCAAGGCCAGAGGATCCTGAGACAGAGAGACAAAGACTGGAAGCTTGTGATTTTGACGAGACGCAAATAGATCCACGCCTGGCTGACCCCAGCGGTGGCACAGGGAGGGAAACACCCTGCTGCTGAGGGACCACTCTCCCAGACGAGAGGTCCCCCTGCTCAGAGAGTCTGCCTCCAGATTCTCCACCCCCGGGATGTACACAGCTGAGATGCAGGGAACATTTTCTCAAGGCACCATTTCTTGAGAAAGGGGACATGATCCCTGGAACGTGGGAGGATTGCCCTCATCTATGCTATATCACATAACTCTGGGTAATATGTGCTTCCTTTTCGCTATGTACATTTTCTTGCACCTATCTTGTAATTTTGCATTGACAAATGAATACTAAAGCTTATCTTGGTGTTTAACCATTGTTTGAATTTGTGTATGTAAGCTGCAGTACTTATGTCACGCTGACTAACATTTACTGCAGTCTGCTCCGAGAAGCTAATGTAACACTATGTTTCATATTTTTAAGATACTTTGCATCAGAATTTGGAGTTTCTCTGTATGGATACAATTGTTTCGATTATCTTTTTATTAGCCTGTGCTAGATTATATGATACAGCTGCTGCGCCAGAGACCACAGATTGAGCTTGCAAACAAATAAAGACTGCCTATAGTAAATGTATATACACCTTTGTAAATATATGGTCTTGTGATAATGTACTACTTTATCCCTGCCTATATGAATTTAATATGGGTTATAATTGCAGAACTAAAAAGTAAAAAAACTTTTTTAGCATAATTGGTGTGCGCCTGAATTTCTAATAATATATGGTCTATGGGATATGAGGAATTATTCCATTAGGCAGCACCCATGATATCTATTAATTAGAGCTTGATGTTTGATGCTTTAATGGTGTGCCACCAACAATTTAATTTAACATTTTCCTCCGCCGAGGACAGTATCAGGGACACTTCCTTGAGGGCCCTCTTGCTCCGGGTCCCTCCCTGATGATTGATGTAGGCAACCGCCGTCTGGTTGTCTGAGCGGAACTGAACAGCCGACCCCTCAGGTGAGGGGTCAAATGGGCGAGAACCAACCTGAATGCCCTCAATTCCAGAATGTTGATAGGGGCATGGCCCTCCTGAGGGCCCCACTGACCCTGGAATGTCAGAGACTTCCAGAATCCCCCCCAACCTGTCAGACTGGCATCCGTGGTGACAGTCTCCCAGCAGGGGGCCAGAAAGGACCTGCCCCCCAGCAGGTTCCGAGACCAACCACCACACTAGAGACCGCCTGACCTGAGGTGACAAGACAAACACCTGATCCAGGGACAAAGGGTCCCGATCCCATACTGACAAGTGGTGAATCTGAAGAGGCCTCATGTGGAACTGAGCATATGGAACCGCCTCGAAGCAGGACACCATCAGGCCCACCAGCTGCATTCCCTGCCTGATGGATGGATGGGGACAGCAGGAGCTGAACTTTCTCTTGAAGGACCTCCACCTTCTGCTGAGGAAGAAAGATCTTGACCTGGGCTGAATCCAGAATCATGCCCAGAAAAGACTTCATGGAAGGAGACAGGGAAGATTTGGGGTGATTGATCACCCAGCCGAAAGACCCTGAGTGTCCAGCTCTGCCTGATGGAAGGACTGGGAAGCAATAAGCATATCGTCCAGGTAGGGAAGAATGCGGATGCCCTGAGATCTCAGCAGGGTCATCACTCCTGCCAGCACCTTGGTGAATACCCTGGGAGCTGAGGTGAGGCCGAAGGGCAAGGCCACAAATTGCTAGTGCTGATACTCTAGAGCGAATCTGAGGAACCTCTGATGACCTGGAAAGATAGGGACGAATCCACGGTCTGAGACATGACGCCTCCAGACGTAAGCCAATAGCCGAAGCCGTCCCCCCACCCGGATGGGTGAGGGCGCCCATTCATGCCTGAGGGGGCTTGGGAGAGGACTTAGTCTTGGGGCCCCAGGGGGGGCCAGGGCGGCCACGTCCTCTGCCCCTGCCCCAAAAATCTGCACGGGCTCCAGCAAAGGAAGCTCCCCGTCCCATTCTGGAGCCCATGACGGAAGGAGAAAAGGCACCTGAACCCCGGGCTGCCTTCTACGCTGAGGTAATTTGCCACCTTTAGCAAACAAGTCCAAACGTTCCCCAAAGAGGTGCAGCCCCTTGAAGGGAAAACCAGTGAGGGCCTTTTTGGCAGCATTGTCAGCAGCCCACTGGCGCAGCCAGAAGCCCTACCACACATTCTAATGTTATCATCTAGGGCAGAGAGAACATATGCAACAAATTCCTCACAAAGCAGAAGAGCTCTATACTCTTCACTACCAGCATTATTAGGGGCCCCATCTAAAAGACCCCTGAGCAGGCTTTTAACCGCAACAGCCGTGATAGCAGAGGCACAGACCGGAAGGAGCGCGGTCACAACACAGGCAAAGGCATGGCAAGCTAGCTGATCCATGCGCCTGTCCTCTCCATCCCTCAAGGTAGTTGTATCAGGGGAATGCATGACAGATGTGTTAGACAACCCCAGAACTGGTGCATCCACCTCTGGAGGACATGACCAACGTTTAACCATCTCAGCAGGAAAGGGATACCTCTTATCCCAACTCTTTGGTATCCCGGGAAGCCGGCTAGGCCTTTCCCAATCCTTGAGAATCAGATTATTAAAGTGGGTTTGTTCAGGAAACTCCAAACGTGGCTTAACAGTATGAAACAGCTCCCCCTGCTGCCGCGGGGCCACGGCAGGAGGAGAGATACAGAGCACTTCAAAAATGTGAGCCAAAAGTCTGTCAGTATCATCTGAAGCCCATGGGTCAGACCCAGACTCCGCATAACCCCTAGGCTGATCCTCAGATGATTCTGAATCAGAGAATAAATTCCCCTTCTTCCAGGGGGGTATAACCAGTAACATCAAAAAACTCCTCAGCTTCCATAAGAAAGAGAGTAATAGAGCCAGATGCCGCCGCTTAGCAGAAGCCTTACGCGGACCAGAACCAGCAATATGCCTTTCAATGCTGGCTACCCGAGCAGCCAAATCAGGTTGAGACTCCCCACTGGTATGCACCTCACTGGGAGTCAGGTGTAAGCGTGGGGGGGTAGGCAAAGCCAGAGGGGGCGCAGCACTAGGCCCAGCTGCAGGTAAACCAGACTGCAGGGCAAGTACCTGCTGGGCGCAGGTTACACACACCCTGACATCATCACTTATAGGGGATACCCCACACACAGCCGGGCTTGTCCCTGAAGGAACCCTGAGCACATTATCCTGAGAAGCCTCCATATGGTGATTATCACGGCACAACAGGCCAACAGGGATTGACGCTAATAAAAGCAACCCGGGATGCCCCAATAACCCACTAGGGAAGTGGGAGTAATGGTATACAATAGCCCTCCAATAAGAGTTAACACTAAATAGAGGGGGAAGCAACGGCCAGCTTAAAGGGAGCCACTGTGGGGACAGGGGGCGAGGGGCATAAAGTGCGGGAGGGGCATCCCATAAGGCCAGGACTGCAGAGAAGAACTGTCGATTTTGTGGGAGGTCCCAGGTATTTATGGGGCCGGGAGGAGCCTCTTTTCTGTCTCTGCAGTCCAGCGTATATCCCAAGTGTAAGGAATATCTTCTGGAACAGGACGTGCTGTATACTTGGAATATTGACTTTCATTGTCTTTTTCGCTAGTGATTCAGTAACAGTGACATTCTCAGGCTTTTTTCTCTTGAATTGAATTTTTTTACTACCATGAGAATTTTTTTCTACCTTTATTGAAGCGAGGGCTTCTTCTGTATATTCCTTGTACTATAGCATGTACTATAGCATGTGCTATCCTTAGACAAATTGGACCTGTTATGTCTTCTACATGATTGGATAATGCCACAAAGAACTAAACCCCAACTAAAATAATAATACAAAAGCAATACCCTTTGTCTCAACACTCAGAAATGTCTGCAGGTTGACATGCGGCAATGTATTTCAGGATTACCACATTTTGCAATAGAGAAGAGTTTAAATTTTGCAAAAGAGAAGTTCAACTGAAAACAATATTGTATTTCTTGAAGTAACTAATAACAACTGAAAATCCTGACTAGTAGCTTTAGGGAGATGTACACTAACGCAGTTTGCACCAGGCAATTGCTAAACAAGATTATGTGTGTTATTATATTAACATACACAGCAAGGGTACCTTCACAGTAGGCATTATCTTCTCTAAGAGGCTGGAAACCATCACGGCAAATGCAGACAGCTTTGTCATCAAAATTTTTGCACACCGAGTATTCCATGCAACTATGACCTTCTGAGCAAAAGTCATAACCTAAAACAATACAATAAAACAAAGTTTTGGGTACAATTTACATTCAGAGAACCATAAAGATAGGTGTACCATAAAGATAGGTGTTGCATAAGTCTGTTACCATCCTAACATTGCAATTTTTGCCCACATCCTTTTTTTGTTTTTCATGTGAACTAATGGCAGACCAACCTGAGCGAACTACACAGCTTCTGTGAGCCAAATCATTGAAAACATCTAAGGATATGACTTACTTAAACGTTTTTTGTGGTTTATAGTTTTTGCCTACACTGGATGTTGATAAGATTTTCACCACAGGAAGGGCCTATATAATCTCCTATACAGGTTGTAGAATCCCATCACAACAAGCAGAATTACCATGAATATTTCTGTAACAAAGCCAAGTTGCCCAGCTCTGAAGACATGCAGCCACAACACGGAGGGGGGAATACAATAACATTTACTCATTTTAATGGTACATCTGGGGAAAATTGACTTTGATTCTTTACATTAAATTCCAAAGCAGTATTAAGATAGGGAGGGCACAAAGCATCAACAGCAGCAGCTGGCTTTAATGATGCAGAAGATATTCATCACCCGTTGGACCAGTATTCAAGCTGCTTGCAAAACTTTGTGGCCAAAACTGGTGTCCTCAGATGGCAACATATTAACATGGATAAGGCATGTACATGAACAAAGTGACATATACTATTGGCCTAGTTAAAGTTGCCTTACGGCGACGAAACGCGTCGGCGGTGGACCCAGGATCCTTTTTATCTTGCAAGTTTTTAACATTTGGAACAATATTGGCCGGGACTCGGGACGCAGCCGAGGATCGTTTTATTCCAGCGCCGGTGAGAGTGTCACTGTGCTTTTATGCTTATCTCATTGATCTATTATGTGAGTGCAATTCTTGATTTTTATTAAAGTGTCAAAGTTTTACAGAATTACACTATATTCGTTTTCTGTTCTCTGCATTAATGAATTGACATCATTCGAGTTACATCTAATTGCTGAGACTGAGGTCTCTGGGAATTGGTACCTGTGTATATATATCTTCTGGAAGCGTTTTATCCACGGGGAGTTTACACACAGTCTGATTATTGTTTGAGGATATTGTCTACATTGAAGTCCATTGGTGGCATTAATACTGCACAGCATTAATTGAAGGCGCTCTATTCTCATTGAAGTTGGTAAGAGTTTGCACATTTGGTGGTGGATATATTTGCACATATACATGTGAAGTGCATGCACCGTGGGATATTCAATATTTTTTTCATCTGATCAAAGAAAAAATAATTTTTTGAATGTTTTGGACTTTTTCTATGTTTATTTCAATATTTAACTGACCTGAAGGTTGTAGTTCACATTTTTGCTCTGTGTTTATTGTTTATTGTATTTTTTGGATTCTTTTGGAGATAGGGATCTTATCACGTCGAGCAAAAGATTTTTCACATTAATTTGGTTAGATTTTATTTAGCGCGGTTCTGCGTTTTTGGTTTTCACCATTGACACTATTGACATATACTATTCTCCACCAAGTGACTAGAGGCCCTGACAACATGTTTTAAATGGGCCTTATCCCAAGAGCCAAAAATACTCTTTCAAAGAAAAACCTTTGACTATATCTATAATTTGCCTAATGTCTAGGTTGTTTATTTTGTGGAACAATGGAAAATGGCAGCTTTCAGGGTTTGGTTGTTTTGTTTGGCCAGCAAGTCAAGACCCCACCCATGGAGTAAAGTGTGCATGTTAACTGGGACCACTTCTCAATTGGTACCTCTTACTCAGCTGTAAATTCTTCTGGTGAATTATCTTGTATATGGTATATATGTATATTGTTTGATCAAATTTTAAATTCCTTAATTGGAATAAAATGGCTTTATTAATTTGGTAATTGGTTTAATTGTATTGCTTGATCATTTCATAAAAACCTTTTTTTGGTTTTCTTTATGTCTTATCCGACTTGGTTAGAAATACATAGACCATATTTTAAACACCTAGGCCCTAATTGTGGTAGATCTTATACAACTGCTAATTGTGGCCTTGAAGAAGTGGACAGTACAGAATCACAATTTTCCTACCTATAATTCATTTTCAACCAAATGGAAAGATACTGTGCATCTCTCCAACGCCTGGCAGGAGCAAAAGAGTAGGCCTACTTTGAAACTGTGACAGAGCTGCTAGTCCTGGTGAAGAGAAGTACAGCAGCCAATATGAAGCTACAGTTACATACCATGATGCATAGACTTCAAGTACTAGCTTCCTGGTACTAGCCATTAAAAGGCTGCTCTCTAGGCTTATGTACTGCTGGTCTACTGCATGTCAAAATGTCTATGCCTCATCAATGTTAGCAAACGTATTGAGAGATTGTAGGTTCCAGTTTGAAGGGCAGCTGTAATTGGCGTCCAACCATCTTTTAAGCAGAGTCTATAACTCATGTGAAAATAATTTAAAAAACAACGTCTTGAGATGTTCAATTAAGAAAAAATGTTTTTACAATAAATCATTGGTTAGCTGCTCTGTATTTTACTAGCAGCAGTTCATGTCCCAACTATGGACTCATACACATTAGAGTGGGGACCACGCTAACACATGGTAGCCCTGTTGGGTAATGTGACTTTCACCTGTATCTGTGTCCGTTACAATTCTCCCTGTCACTTAAATATTGGCATTATCTATCTTCCTCTTAAACCTGCTACTTTCTTCCTGGCCCACTTCTCTATCTCTATCCTCTACCATTGACATCCCGGCTACAATCATAGGTGACTTCAAGATACTCGTTGACACCAACAAGCCTGCCACCACCAAATTACTATTGCTCACCAACTCTTTTGGCCTCAAACAATGGTTTGCTAGCCCCACCCATAAAGACAAGCACAGGCGTGACCTACTCTTCACTCAACTCTGCTCTGTATTCAGTCTCTCTTCCCCTCTCTGATCACAACCTCCTAACAGTAACCTGCCATTGTGCGCAGTGCCATTTCAATCTCTTTGTAACTCTAAAACCCCTTCACACCATGCCCTTATTCATCAGTGTAGACACTACAGCTTCACACTACCATAACACACTAACCTCTGCACTTGACTGTGTTACTCCCCTAATCTATAGCCACCCTCATCCCAAAAAAAGACAACCCTGGCTTAACACAAACAATGCAACATCAAAGCATTCTCAAGTTGCAGAATGGCGATGGAGGAAATCGAAAACTAAGAAGAACTTTCTGTTATACAAACAAGCCATTCAGGAACTCAGGACTGCCCTTTCATGTGCTAAACAGGAATACTTCGTATTACTCATATCAGCACAAGCCCGGGAATCAATTCACTCAGCTAACTCTCCTGTTTTCTACTCTGGGACTGATGAGTGGTTCTACAAGGTTCCTCGCACACCGGCTACAAATTTCCAAGAGCAACTTGCCATTTCTCTTAGGGCCTTATTCATGAAGGCATAGTGCCAGATAGTGCCTGTACAGCGGCAGTTAGCACCAGGTGAACGCCCGAGACGGCACGCAATTACACATTTATGAAGCCGAATCTGGTGAGCGACTGGAACAACGCCATGTAGCGTACGATTCATCATTATCCCAGGCTTAGCGTACAGCGCCGCCTTTCTGTCTTGCAGAGCTCCACGTCTTATCTGTCGTTACCTGGCACTCTCCCATACATTTCAATGGACGATCCTTATATCCCTTTCCTGATCCCAATTTTTTTTTTCCTTTAAAAGAAAAACTTCTGACATGTATCCTGGACAAGAAAATGACATTTTTGAAAACTTTTTTGATGAATAATATTTTTATGCAGAATTGTCCTAACATGTCTGGTATTGTGTTCATGTTACAATGTAATAACAATGTAATGCCATATGTTTTCGCTTTGTTATTAGTTGATACATGTTCAAAAAGACTTTAAACACACAGCTTGCGGTATGGGCTACAACTACATGATTTTGAGCACCAGTGAAGTTTGAGCTGGCGCTATCGTTCGGCCCCATACAGCGTAGTATTGCGACTCACTCATCAATGCCGGACAGCGACTGAGGCGCTCTGAAACAATGATCCATGGCCAAGCACAGCGACTACTAGCGGTTGCTCTGAAATCCGCTCTACAGATGCTCATCTGTTGCTACCTGGTGTTAGTAATGAATCAGCCTGCCCATTGCTAAGCTGCAAATGACATTCCTGCAATGGCCTCTCTGCTACCCCCCTCCATCCACAGAATTTTAGACCGATATGTTTCTGCCAATATGGGAAATAAGTTAAAACAGGTAAAAGAAAAAGGAAGGCAACTATGGTTTTACCCAGCTTATCATCCTGCTATGTAAACAAGCACTAATGGGAAATACAGCCTAGGCTCCACATTTTTTCTATCCGCTGTCTTTGGGAATCTGCCATAACCTTCACAATGTAATGGCTTGGCAGGCCAATCTGAAACTTGTCCCAGTAGATAAACTAGGCATTGCATTTTACTCGATGCCGAGGAAAAGCTAACTAAATTGTGTGGTAGGCATATTAAACATTGCAAATCATAAAGCTTCATGATATGTGACATTCAAGGGTTTACGAGGTTACAGGACGCTGTTTAATGTCAAACCATAAACCTGATTTACTTCAGTTTTCAGATTGTTTATTCATTTTTGAAAAATCTAGGTATGTGGTATAACAGGCATGACTGCCAAAAAAAGAACTGATATTTCTATGTAACTACTAGCAGTCTCAAACACACATTACTCTTTTGTGTGCCACATGCTATTTTAAATTAGGCTCATAGTTGGAGTGCTACTAATGGCTATTAAAATTGAAAATGAGCACCAGGAAAGAAGTGAGATCTAAGAGCTACAAGGCTACTGTCATTTTTAAATAAAATAACAAGCTGGTGCTAGTAGGAAGGGAATTATTTCATAGTGCATAGTGTTTGTTAGTTTGAACAGTTTGTGTGCTTTTTTCATTTAACAAATTTGTGGTTTAAAAAAAGGCACTTCTTTAGTGATACTGCATTTCATGATTACCAGTAGCCATGGTAATATAGGCACTCTGCATGGGATTCCACTGTGCTCTTTGTGCTGGACATTGGTTATGATAGGGATGATTTCACACTACTGTTGTAGTATATTATCCATGACTCATTAAATAAAATGCAAGCGTAAAAGGTTAAAGGATCACTTTGATCTGGTCAGCTGATAAAGCCAGAGTACAAGAAAAGGATCATACATAAGTAGAAAAATTCAGAAAATATTAGTAATGCAATTTATCTCTGGGTTTAAAAACCCATCAACATGCCTTTTAAAGTGATAGTTTTGTTTCAAGAAGTGAAACACAATACATCAAAGACAGGATGCCCACTGCTCCTTGGTAGATTGGTTCTTGTCCCTGTGGCATCCCGATCAGGGATCACTTAACTCTTGTGGTTTGCACAATGCACTGGCTCTCATCGAATTAGTGCTTTATAAAGCTGTTGATTTGGACAGAGCCTCAGCATAGGGACTGGCAGTAGCTGGATCCCCAGTTTACCTGAGGAGTGCACCCCCCCCCCCCCCCCCCCACATAGCGCAAAGGGGCATGTAAAGCCGTTTTGTAAAGTTAACCCGGACCTTCACCCTGAATATGTTTCCCCTACCCTGTACATACAGATTGTCCAAATTACCTACCCGCATCTACTGCCTTTTATGAGCCATTAAACATCCAAGATGGCAGCCCATGGATTATCAGGCTGCCTGCAAACAGGAAGTGTCTTCTGACTGTGCTGCTCTGCATTCTCGGATTGTCATCCTTTTCCTGACCCCAGCTCTGCTCTATCTGTGCAGAGCACAGCTATCCCCAGTATGTGATGCTTCTGAGGCACCCGTATCATAGAGACCTGAACACAGCTGCAGCCCAGTGGGGGGAAATAAATAAGTGACTAAAAACGTAAAATGTATTAATTTTATATGTTGGCGAATAGTTTTTTTAAAGGTTTGGGCTTTTCAATAAATCATGCTGAAGGTCCGCCTAGTACAGGCTACCTCTTAGTTACAGCTAATTGAATACAACATGCTCTAGTCACTGTGATGGAGGTAGGAAAAGTCCTTGTTAACCAATCTGCTAGGACATGGAGGGCAATTAAGGAATCCCTGGATTTGTACATCACAGTACATGGTCAGCATTCTTAAAGTCATTATACAAAGGCAAAATGCCTGGCCTATGTAACAAAGAATGTTGGATGTCATTCACTATTTCAGCTTGTTGAATAACAATTTGGAAAAATGTGGATGATTTTTTCGGGTGGAAAAATTGAATAAGCACCTTGGATTATATTCTTTTTATCTAGCCCTCCTTTAACATACCTTTGCAAATTTTACAACAGCTGTTCTTCAATTCAATTTGCTGAGATTGCGGACAGTTTAGAGGTAGACACTGTGGAGTCTCTATACGCTGCATTTTATTATCCTGAAAAAAAGAAGCAATTTATTATTTATTCATATGAGGAATCAGTTACTGAAACAGTAACAATGCATTTACAGGTAATGTTAAAATTATTATTTTAGCAAACTCAAGTGGACTTACGGGTTAATACTTACCTCTCAAATCATGCCCACAAGGCACGTAAAATCAACTTCTACTCCTCTGAATCAAGCAACATTCCTCCTTTGGCTACGCTGGGCCAGGTATGCATACTGTCCACTAACATGTTGTTTCTTCAAATAAAGTGGGATCCACATTTTAGAAAATATTTAACAATGATAATTTACTATGTAAATACAATTCTTCTCTCTATTTGCTGTATAAACTAATTTCCATTTCATTCCTTTTTGGCTATTGGAAGCATCACATTTAATGCACTACGCAAACTGGTTGTGCAATCTCTATTGTTTTACATGAATATAAATTGAAAAGGCTGATTAGTTTGTGCTGTTAAGTTTGCCATCTGCTCAGTAATTTGGTTGGAAAAATACTTTAGTGGGTACTCTATAAAACATACCAATCTTAAAGATTGGGCTCTGATGCTGGCAAATAAGGGATGGCCTCCATGTGCATGCACATTGGAGGACCTGCTCTATAAAACGGATACATTTTGAAGAATAAAGTGGACTCTAAAATATGCTTTACATTTCCATTCCTTGCAGCTTCACATGAAAATATTACCCTGTTCCCCTTCTGTCAGCCCAAGTGCTGATAGTGATCTCCCTATCTGGCTTCTTTACACATCTTGCTTCCAGTCACATACCCAAGGGACAGACTCCCTCATTGATGGACAGAGGGGCACACAACTTAACCCTTCTGGTCAACAAGTTGATCTCAGTGTTCTGATTTAACACAAACTAGAAATTTCTTGGTAGGGCCCTATCACCATCAGCTGACAACAGAACAAAAGCTAATCAGCATGCTAGGCTGTATTGGATCAAGCCTGATGGAGGTCAGGCAAGTATAACATTTTCTTAGGGTTTGCAGGACAAACTGTTTAAAGAGGAAGTAAAGTCACATATGACAATACTTACTTCACCCCAGAAGAATTGGGGCAACGGTAGGCCAGGTAGCTTCATATTTACTGACAGCAGATTGTCAGTTTTCTACACCATGTGATGGCCAGCAACCAATCTGGTTCACTGGACATGCATGCATGTCTCTACCACCCAGTGAATCTAATCAGTTACTGAATGGCTGCCATTCCAAGGGTCACAGTAGTGGTAAGCAGAGCTGGCCTAACTTTGGAAGCTGCTATCAGCAAGACTGCAGGGTGGTGTTTCTCCGGGACAAAACAGACTGGTGCCCCTAGAATAATAGTGCCCTCAGGATACCCCACAGGCCAGCAATAATGTTAGGCACGGGGCAGAGGAAGCAAAGTCTTCTGTGGCTTAAAATGTGAGTAAATAGGTAAAACCGTTCCGGAGATAGGGTGTAAAGGAAAATTAGCCAAATATAACAAATAGCAAATCTCATATTTAGCATTATTTTGCAGATTGTAAATGTATACTTGCAAATTCAGCCAACATTAGTGCAAATGGAAAAACAAATTATGGAGTAATTAGAGCAAATTTGAAGAGCTCCATGGGCACTTTCAAATGAGAGGTTTTAGCAGGGAAGAAATATTGAAGACACAATAACCAATTACATTGGGCTGGATTGATTAAAAGATTTTTACTCAAAAGAAACTAGCAGCTATTGGATGTTTATCATTTTGGTGAAGGCCTGTGCAAATGCATTTGCATGCCATAATCCAAGCATATGGGTCTGCTGAGTGGGATTTTTCATTGCTATCAAATAAACTAAGATAAAAAAACACTAAATCTGCTTTGGAGAATGAATGTAATTTCAAATAAATGAGTCCTCCATCTGTATGGCTCTGCAATAGTGGATTTAAACCCATATTTGGGGATTGTATTATAGTCATTAACATGCGGCTTTCTTGTCTGAATTGTTTAAACATGAACATTAGATGATGATGGAATGCCTTTATGTTCTGTGCTCACAAGAAAAGCCTTTGTTTAAAGAATAGAAATGTTCTACTTGTTTTGATGTACATCACACTTTTCTTTTTTAAAAAAAAAGAAGAACATGAGCATGGATATCGGCAAAGAATAAGCTTTCACAATTGTAATCACTGCAACAGATGCAGTGTGGGGGAAACAATAAGGAGATGCACCTCTAACAAATCTCCACTGGTAACAGCTATGGTTATTACAGCACTACACTTAAGGAGTAGATATTTAGGTATGCCCATCAACACAAGTGATACCTTAGGAACAAGTTTGGTCAAATACACTACACAACTTTCCTATATACCCTTAAAGTGGACCAACAGTCAAAATTAATTTACCTTTTTCTGCTCTTGCTGTGGTCAATTTGAAAAATAAAATGTCAGCTCATGCATTTGCAGGCCACCTGCAAACAGAAAGTGTTGCTGGGATTCCTGTTACTGTGCACTGCAAGTTATGTCAGTTGAATCCAGGCAGCAACATGCCTGAGATGCTGGGATAGGAAGCTCCTAAATGGCCGCTACATTTTTTTCCAGCAGTCCCAGGCTTGGTCTGGTTTAAGGCACACATTATTTTAATATACCTTCCATGTGAGTGTAAAATCATCATTGACACCCCAGTCTTATCTACAAATTAGGTCAGGGCTATCCTGTTCATCAGCCAACTTTTGCTGAATTTCCCAAAACTCCCTTGCCCCATCTGCATGCATGATATTGAATCATTGTCAACACTTATATTTGGGCCTGCATCCACTCAAAGCTTAAACACTACCTCACAGATTTTTTAGTGGTAGAAGGCATTTTGGAGCTCCCTTTCCAGCTTCCCAGCTGTGTGGCTGTCTGCATTCAACTAACATAATGAAAATGCAGCAGCAGGAAACCCAGCAGCACTTCCTGCTTGCAGACAGCCTGCAGGAGACGCAATTTTGTTTTTTAAAATTGACAACCACAGGAGCTAGAAACAGGTAACCTTATTTTTATATCCAGCAATCTGAATTGACCTGGGAGGGATGCATATGAGCACTGCTTGTTGTAAGGGTGTTGGTCCGGTTTAAGAAAACCACTAGTCAGTGAGGCTAACTGGCAAAAACTTCAGTTTGAGCAATAGAAAAAGATCATGTGGTCTGATAGTCAAGGTTTACCATGTTCCATAATGATGGGGGTAACAAGAGGAGAGACGGCAGAAGTGATGCACCCATCATGTCTAGTGCTTACTGTACTGTGTCTGCCTGTCTGTACTATGATCTGAGGTTGCTGCGGTTGGTCAGGTCTAGGTTCAGCAATGTTATGTGCCCAAAGAATATTGCCAATTGACTTCCTGAACAAATTCAATGAATGGGTTATACCATCAACTGATTTTTTCCTTCCCTGATGGCATATCTTGGAATGTTCCAAGATGACAATGCCAGGATTCATCAGGCTCAAATTGTGAAAGAGTGGTTTGGGTCCAGATCTGTACCTCACTAAAAACCTTGGGATGTGTCAAGAAGATTTTGCTTAGCTGTCCAAATCTCCCATCATCAATACAAGATCTTAGGGAAAAATGAATGCAACTCTGGACAAAAACAAATTTGATGTATGCTGTTATCAAAGCTTAGTGGTCCCATTAGAGTGTGTGACCTTTTAATTTGTACCACCAGTGGTACTCAAATTAGGTGGTACTTGACATTGCGGCAGACTAACATGCTCAAACCTGATCTGCTGACACATGTACATCACTCCACTTTACTCCATACAAAACTGCTCCAAAATGTGTTTCTTTTTTTATTCAGAATTACATAATTCATACTTCACAATGAAATACTTTCAGAGGCAACAAACACTTTGAAATGAGTCATATTACCTCTTACATGGTCTATTAAAATTTCCAAAACATCTCGACCAGGTTCATCTCACATAGGTCATATATTCTTACTAGATCCTTATGGTGATCATTTCCAGTTCCCTGTTAAAGCTTTACTTAAGAGAATATTGATTCTTTTCCTTAAAACCTTCTGTTTTTGTGAAAAAAAGAAAACTAAACAAGAAAAGAGAAAAAAACCCTTCTGAGGTTCCTCCTCAGCCCCCTGCCACTCCTCCTCCCTCCCCTCCCCCAGTATCGCATCCATGGACCCCAAGTCTTTTCGTATTGGGCTTTATGAAGCAACAGAATACCCGCCAGTTTTTCACTGGTTTGTATTTAATTTATCTTTTGTTTTAAAAGTTCAAAAGGAAGCATGACTTCTGGCAATAGTCATTTTTGCTACATTCGGAATGCGAGGGATCAAATTCCATTGTATCTTTGTTAACCCAGGTGGTCTCTAGTCCAATAGGGTGATGTTATTATCCACCTTTTGTTACTATACCTTATGCCAGAAAGATTTTACTCTAGGGCATAGCCACCAAATATAAAGCATATCTCCGGTTGCTTTACACCCTCTGAAGCCTGTAGCTGGAGCACCAGAGTGCACCTTTGCTACTCTCACTGGCACAAAGTACCATCTCAGAATTGTTTTCAAGTTTGCCTCAATAAGGAAGTGTTCATTGAGTATTTCACGGCTGTTTTTATCAATGAACCACACTCCTGAATTGTAAGCTCCTCGGCCAGATCTTCCTCCCATTGTCTCATGTAATTATGTTTAATGCCCACCTTGGAGAGCTGTTTATATATCATGGATATCCCTCCAGGGAGATCCAGATAGTTAAGACAATATTGTTTAAACCCTGTCTATTCTTTCTTAATACCAGTTTTATGGTAAATGAAATATTTATATGCATTTATATGCATTTTTGTTTTATTTGGTTTAAATATTTTTACAATGTTTTAGGTGGTTGACAAACCACATGCATCACCCAGGTAGTTAGTAATTGATATAATTCAAAAATGGAAAGTGGTACTTGATGAAAAAAAGTTTGGGAACCCCTGCTCTAGACTATAGAAATAGAACAGAAACTTTCTTTTACATGTTAAAGTCATTTCATTATACATACAGATGCCCTCATATGTTCCAGCTTAACAATTTATAATCTAGCAACTCCTATTTTAAATGTCAGGAGCCAAAGGACAATATTGTCAATTTTCTTGTGGGAGTGTACTTGCATTAAATTTTGTTCATGATCCATCTTTATGTTTCTAGTATTAAAGGAGGACAATCCCAATGATAAAATTCCATATAAATATGCTGATTGGCGGGAGGAGGGGTCATTTATACACCCGGCATCAAGAAATATCCAGCCAGGCGTCTTTTTGTTTCTTTTTATGAAAAAAAGAGTACATCGGGGGGGGGGGGGGGGGGGGACAAGCTCTGCCCCCCTTAATACACTCAAGCCTGTCACCCTGGATTTTATTCTTACCAGAAGAAGAAAACCACAAGCTTGTAGGGAGTTTTATTCAGTTCCGTTGTATAAGTGACTCCTCCCCTCATTATCCAAAGTGTTTATATGGATTTTTAATATTACACAATTTCGCAATACACCTTTTTTAAGTACTATATAGAGGATGTAAACTATTTTCAGTTCGGGAAACCCAGGGAAACCCTAACTTACCCGTCACCAAAACAAAGTTGCTAATTTAACAGAAGACTTAATCAGAAAGGCCACTGACAAGGACAAAGAGACTATTTAGGTCATTTTCAAAAATAATGAATGAGAAAACTCTGCTAGCAGACTTGATTTTATAGATTGCTTGGAATGTTGAGAAGGTGCATTTGTGTTTTCAGGCATAAACATGTAAAACTAATGTAAAATAATATGGTCTGTGGTTTTAAAAAATAAAAAGTGAGCAAAGCTACTGTGACTTCCAATAAGTTTGCATAAAAAGATTGTAATAAAATTAAATGCTCTCCAAGGACTGAAGTGCATGGGTGCGTTTTAATCTGTTGTATTTAAATTTGTTTGTGAGATTAATCTCAAAGGTTATAATAAATAAAATATTTAAATTATTCTCTCACAATGCCTGATTAACTGCTTGTGACTGCATAACGGAAATTAGTTGCAGCATAATTAAATGGCAGAGCTGGAGATAACAGCCCTTTCGCCAGCGCAGAAGCTATTCTCAAATATAAAACGTGTTACACTATCTGCTCTGACTGCATCAGGCATATACTGTAAGCAAGGTAAAACAGGTTGTGTAAATCCTGACACTCAAATTGGGGCATTGGGCAAGTAAGCGAAATTATTTTGAGAATGAGGGTGCAAAACCCAGAACTGTGCAAATGGTTTAACCCCTTGAGTGCCATCCTACAAAGAGATTTATTCAGCCTCTGTTGCCAGACGATGTTTCGCTATTTGCGCTATACATGTTTAACTGTGATTTTTGAGGGGATTTCCCAGGAAAATTATACATTGTTTTTTTCAGCAAAAACTGGGCTTTAACATGAAATGTCTTGATTGTAATTTTTTTAGGGTATTCTCAATATATTTGGGTGAAATAAGTGCAAAAAAAAAACAACATTTATTTTTACCATTTGTAGTGTTTTTTTGTAAAAAAAAATGTTTTTAATAAAATAATATTGTGTGTAAAAGTCTAATTTCTCCTAGTTACAACGGTACCACACATGTATTGGTAGACACCCTTTCCTTCCCAGGAGACTCCCCCAAAACGGAAACAGCACTTTAGGAGAAAATACAATTGAATACAAATTCAATTTCAAGAAAAACAACCCTTTACATTTGAAATACCCCCTCACAAACTATATATTTTCTGCAAGTGCACTCCTCAAGCTTTCTAGACATACCAGGATTGTTGTCATGGATGCAGTTTTCTGAAGGCAAACTCTCGAAGAATAAATTGGTTGCACAGTGTTTCCCTATAAAAAGAATAAAAAAGCAGGATCAAAGCCACATCTTCCTTAAAATATGCAAACAAGAAAAAACTAGTTAAATCCAAAACAGCAAGGTCCCCTGAATAGAATAATACCCATCATGCATAGATACTGTCAAGGGAAGAGTTGTGCCAAAGTGAAGCTCAGCAGATAATGTGTGCACCTTGTGCTTTTTAAAGCTGTAAAGGGCCACTCCAGACCCTTCCAGCAAAATAAAAATAACCCCCACCCTGCCCGCGCCAAAAAGTGATTAAGCAATACAAAAAAAAAAAAAAAAGACATTCAGCTTAATTCCAAATCCAGCCTCCGAAGTCGGCGGTGCTGCATCAGCGACACCGCACTTCCTCCTCTATCTTCCCTGAAGCTCTGCCCGGCCGCTTGGAGCCGCGTTCTCCGGATTGCGCATGCTTCCGAACGGAGTGTGAGATGCAGAGTTCCCTGCCCCTCCACGCTCTCTCCACCGATCACCGGCATCTGAGAATTGTCAGGCCAGAAGTGGGATGACGTCACAGAATGGCTACATTTCTTGATGGCATGGCTGTCCTGCAGGAGAAATACATCTCTTTCCCTGACAGCATGGCAGCCTGGAACGTGGTGAGGTTGGGTTTTTTATAATATTGTGAATATGCAAAGTGTCATGGGCGCCATTGATTGTACACATGTGTCCCTGGTTCCCCCACCTGCTCAGGAGTATATGTTTTGCTATTTTTAGGTCTACATTGCTCCTCATTCTTGCCCACTTTCCTTTCTTGAGGCTTGCCTAGCTTCCTTTTCCCTAAACAGCTTTCCTGTGTCTCAGCCTGTTTATGTCCACATAGCTCCTCCTTGTAGCCCACGCTTCTCTCTAGAAGCTAGCCCAGCTTCCCCTTCCCCCAAACAGATTTCCTGCACTGCAAGTTGGGCCGCTCTCTTTACGTCCAATGCGTCATAGGGCCGGATCTCCACTTTTTCAGTGTTTTGGCTGGCTATCCTTGCATTTGCATTTATCATGAGGAGTTCTGGTTTATACACCCATTTTGAGAATAGCGAGCTAACTGGAGGCTGGCTTGTGGGTAAGTCTGTTTATTGTTGGAGTGGATCTGACTGTTTATTGTTTATACTGCATTTGAAATGTCTCTCTCTTTTGCTATGTGACCCCTTTTTGTAACTGGTCCAAGTTTCTTGTGTTAGCCAATTGCTGTCCCTCCCCTCCATTACTACAACTGTGCTCATGCCCCTCTTTGAATGCCCCCTTCTCCTTATTGCAGTTACTAATGCTTAGTATGAGCATCCTGCCTTACATTTTGCTTCCTTGGCCCTACTCTTTTGTGATACTTACTGTTTGGTCTAGGCAGTTTTTATGTTGTGGTGCCTGTTAGTAATTTAATTTCCATTTTCGTTTGTTTTTTAGATGAGTCAGGTTACCCCTTGCTGCCCGTCTCCTGACGCCCTTCTTAAGGCCCCAGACACCTGGGCAAGAGGCTTATAATGGGGACCACTGCTACACCTGGGCTATAATTGAACGTGCCTTTGGGCTGTTGAAGGCCGGATTTCGCTGCTCAGCCTTTGGCTACCCCATTGGCTCTGCATGGGGCTCCACTGTGGACAACGCTGTGGGGCCCACGCTGGGGTCTGTCCTGGGGCCTGCATAGCCCTCTGGTGTCCTTACCATTGGTTGGTCCATGGTGAGCTGTGCTGTGAGTCCTGGGAGCCTTGGTTTTCTGACGCCCACTGCTGATTCAGCAAAATACGAGTGAAGGCACATCTTTCCTTCCAACATTACAGGGCACTGTACTTTGCTGCCAATGCCACTGCCACATAGACCACTCTGGGATTTTTGTATGCAACACAGGGGTGCCTACGTGATTTAGGTTTGACATTTCTATGCAATTTGCAATTGTGGGCTGGGAGAGTTAGCTTCGCTTTGTTGCTGGCCAAGGTCAGCGAGTCCTATCCAACATTAGTAGCGGGGTGAAGAGTTAGGCACGCCTTTTGGCCTAAGTGCATATGGACTTTGGAATAGTTTATTACTATTGTGGGCTTGAAGGTACAACTTCAAGCCCAACATACATGAAAAAAGGACCTTGGCAGAAGAAGTGGCAGCCCATGTGAGTGGCGAAGGGATGTCATCTTACACCTTCACCCAAATAAAGCAGTGCTTTTCGGACCCCAAACAGAGAAAGTGGCCCTGGGTGCGGCGGTTCTACAGCCAGAACTTCCCAGGTAAGTGGATATACAACAGCGAAGGTGAGCTATCAGGATTATGAGTTACATGTTTTACAAAATGTTATTTTCTTTTGTAGCTGGGGAGTTCTGGCTTCAGATCAAGACCAAGGCTGTAGACCAATACCCAAAAAAACACACAGGTTGTGCTGCATGTGTAATGTGAAAGTCTAATAGCATGTTTGCTAAGTGCTGGTGTGTTGTGCTTCTTTGTCCCTACAGAATCATCAGAGAGTGAGTATGCAGCGATGGGGACCCCCGATACAGAAGCGGCGCAAGACTCAGGTGGATGTCAAGCCAGTACACCAGAACAATACCCAAGCATTACACAAACAACACATGCCCATAAATACTAACTCAGGTTCTTTTCCTCTACAGACCCTGAAGAAGGGATGGTTCTGCGGAGGAGGGTGGTCCCCTAAAAATATGCGTCAACCAGTTTGTAATGTAAATGTATAATGTAAAGTATGTAAAAATGTGTGTATATGTACAGGCCCACATGTTGACAAACAAGTGGTAATGTATATTTTTTCTTTTTGCTGATGCCATGTTGGTTCCAGAAAAAAACTTCATACCAAAAACCCCAAAATATTTTAATAACCAAAGAGATTTAAAGTTATATGCTGCGTGGTGGTGTGTTTTCTACTACATAAAACAGACGGAAAACAAAACAAACAGCGGTGTAAAACAGACAAACAAGACCAAAATAGAAGGTGACTAAAGGAGGCGGTGTAGAAGCAGACGACATAGCAACCAAGGTACAAAGGTAAGTATGTGCAGGGACATGCAGACTACATGGGACGTCCTAGATGCCAGCAGGGGGACAAAGGTAAGTATGTGCAAAGACATGCAGACTACCATGGGTACACTGGAGGGAGACAGCGGGAAGCACATTAAAAGTTCTGGTAAAAATCAAAAAAGCCATACGATGGGATCCGCATTAAATTACGTCCAAAAACAGGTAAAAACTCGGCTTCCAAGACTTCTTCGGCGCCAAATACCGTAAATACTTGGCTAAACCATATGCGTATGCAAAGAAAATACAGCTGTTTAAGCATGAACAAACTTTTCTCGGAATGCAGCGGTGAATGATACAGGCGTTCGCAATTTCCATTTTACCGAGATCAGCTCCCGAAAAAAACAGAGCATTCACGGGCAGGCTCTGAATTACACCATCAAATAGTTCCAAGCACAGCCGCACTCTTACCTTCTGTATTGTGTGGGTGCACGGTTCGCGGAGACGTCCTGATGAAGGGGGCCCCAGTGCACCCCGAAACGTCGACTCACTTCCACTGCTGTACTATGCTTATGTTATAGCAATACAACTTTTTGCATGAACTTTTTGGAGTGCTGGTTCTTCACAAACAGACTGAATTACACCATGCCTTGTATAGTGCTACAGAAGAGGATGGAGTTTTCTGGCACGCAAATCTCATGTTCTTTGGTTATTGATGAGATTGCTGCATGTCCATAGCAAACCTGAGGTTATGTGGTGCATCATTGATTGCTAACAATGCTTAGTTGTACAATTCTATTAGATCAGGGGTTCCTAATCTTTTTATCAAGCACCATTCCATTTTCTAACAATCTAACACCCGGGTAGTTCCGTATGGTTTGTCAATTTTATCCATTTAAATAGGATAAAAAGCTGTTAAGTACTTATCAAGCAAACTAGGCTTGGGTAAAGTATAGGTGGCAACAGTTCAGGCAGGGGTACAAGTTATTTAGCATCCTTGCTGCGTACCATCTGATAAGCTCCTGCATACTGCCGGTATGGTTGGGAACTCCTGCACTAGATCACCGCCCTACGGCTGTCTTACAACCATTTTCAAATTAAATTCCTTAATTGGCAGTGTAAAAATGGCACCAAACATTTTGACAGCTGGAGAATGTACATGGTAATATAAATATACATCTGCCATATTGCAGAAAAGATGGTTACATTGCCAGAACAAAACAAAATAAATGCGGCAGCTTACCTTGCACTCAAAGAGCACACACACTCCAGAAGAAGAATAGGAAGTTTGCCTTTCTCCTTCAAAATAAAGCTGGCCTTGATACACACATACAGCTAATAGAAGAGAAAGAAATACAAGCAGACAATGAATTATTCAGAAATCCACAATTTTACAGCATATATAAGGGCATTGACTCATCATAGTGTTACAGCTCTACTTAAATGTTTAAATCACATTTTCTAAAGAATATTATAAGAAGCACTAGGCAATCATACATTTCCGGAAAAATTATATTTGGTAATACATGTGGAACTGCTGTTTTTATATTCGAGCATGCTGCACTAAGCACCATGGTTTAGCCTATATACTGCAAATTCAAAGGGTTTTTTTTCATCATCTCTAACGTTTTTTCAAGAAAAACATGATGGGTATAAACCCTAAGCTGGATAAAAATACAGACAAAATATTTAATTATTTTGTTATTAGATAAGCTTCTATCTAAAGTAAGCTACTTATTAGCTAGAAATATTCAATTACTGATTTCAGCAATTTTTCATATCTCCTAACCGGTTGTTTGATTCCACATAACAATAAGAAAATCTCCCTTTTAGGCTATAACCCCCCCCCCCCCCCATAGAGTTAACTAGGACACTAACCTAGTGTTGATTGAGAGGGGACACTCACAAGCTATCTCAAAGAAATTGTCTTTTATTTATTCTTGAATCTGTTTGTGTTATTTTAACTTAATTCATAGGTGATTATTATGGGCTGGAGTGGGGCTGGCGAGCTCACTTTCCAATAGTTGCCCTGGGGCACTGAAGAAAGAAGCACAACTTGAGGGAACAAGACTAGTTGGCATATTACCCCATGTCTATGACATGTATGCCCAAAAAGTTAGAGCTTTAGCAGAAATGAGACTCCGCGGGATGGCTAGCTGGTATGTAGAGACAAAAGGTAAAATTGTTAGAGGTCAGTTCCTCCCCATAAAAACAATGACCCTTTCAGTTTTTAAGCCAGGGTGATAGAGGGGGGTTCAACAAAAGCCTCAATTGACCTGAATTGGTCGCTAGGTGGTCTATCTCTGGAAGTCTGTATCTACGTTGCAGAGAAACTGACTGACCTGGATGAACTATGTGTGTTTACTACTTATCTGTGTTTATTATGTCCAACCAGGATTGAAGTTCTCATGATTACATACCTAAATGCATATGGAGAAAAATTACCCCTATTTCCCCAGGCGCTGGAAATCTAAACATCAATTTGGGGTGATTCCTGTTCGTGAACTTTTTAGGTGGGTGTCAAGGTAACTCATAGGCTGCATTATACTATTTCAAGGAGGAGGCAGAGACTTGAAGCAGACCATAACCCAGGGTTTTCACTCAACTGGGTATTGGTCTACTTTACTTGTGATATAGGAATCCCCTATGTGTGAAGCGCGGTGGACTCCAGAGCCAGATAAAAAGGTTATGAGCCACTTACAATTCATTCCTCCATGACTACCTCCGAATGTGGTCATTTGGTTGCCCTGTCCTTCAGCACTCCCAGTGTTTGCGAGTCTGGCAAGCCACATTGATCAGACTTGCGAGGATCACTCATGCTATTAGCAGGTACAGTGCAGGTACACTGAGGTACGTTGGCAGCCATGTGTCCACATTTGAAGTGTGGTTGTAGTAGCGAAAATTAAAAAAAAAGGAAAGGAGGGGAAAACTTTGGCGATTTGCTGCAACATCTTTAGTGAGCTTCAGGAAATAGAGGAGAGGCACATGGGACAGGCTCCTGCTGCGTTATTAATGACATTGCTTGGACTGTCCCTTTAGTATATACTGCTACTGCTCTATTTACCTGCCAATGTTATTATCCAATTGATAGGAATGACAACTGAATATAGCAGCAAATACCCAAGGAAATAAACAAACAACAACAATACCCACTCCAACACTCCAAATCTTGAAGATCTTAACGTTTATAAATTTTCACTGGCTGCAAATGGTTTTATCTGCAGCACTATTTTCCCCATTCAAACCCAGCCTTAGAAATTACTGCATAATATTATCAAGTGACAGACTTCAGCAGCTTTTTCTCCTGATGGTTTAAAAAAATTCCATTAAGCATCATGTATCTAGTGTCTGTTTGCTAAACTGGCTTTTGACTTGATTTTGCAACAGCCTCTAATTATCCACTTAATTAGGTTGATTAAAGTAAGGTGATAATTAATCACTTCTATGATTGCAAATTTCAATATCCAAATGACTAAAAACTTCTAGATCTATAGATAGATGCTTCAATAATACATGATGTTTAGATGTTTCATTAAAAAATATTATTAAAGATGTTGCATAAGTCATAAATAAGGCAAAATGCAATTATTATGTATACACACTCAACATTTATTTTTTTACCGTTTCTAAATATGCACGCATTACTTCAGTTACATAAAGTTACCATCACTGCAGGAAGTTAATTAAACTATTTTTACATATTACCTTCAGAAATGAATGCTGTCTATTAATACATAATAAACTGCTTTGTTACCCCGCACCGCTATGTAGTGAGGGGTGTGCTGGTCAGATACAGGTCCTTACCCCATATGGTGTAAGGCACAGAATACACAAGAGGGGTGGGGTATTCCAGAACAACCCCAAAAATATACCTGTATCAAAATAGACCGCACCACCAACAATGCTATTAAAAATGACCCTTTATTTGTAGTATGGGTAATTTTACAATAGTAATTCTAGTCACACTATTAGATTAAAAGAATTTAAAAACACCAGATCCCCTAGGATATAGTAATACGCTCTCAAATAGAAATGGATTAACAAGATGTCCCTCTCACACAGCATAAATCCAGTTAGTGCAATGTACATACAATGTTTTTAAAAATGTATATTAAAAATGTGCAAAAAATATGTGCAATACAATACAAAAAATCACTACTTAAGACTTATGTGCAATATATGTTGCTAAAATATCACAATATAGTGCCGAAAGTGAATTAAAATGTCAGGTGTCATGAACCATGTTATAGCTCAGCCGGCTGTGCTATGCTGTGCTGATATACATAAATATCAAATGTAAACACTGGATGAGCTGGTGAGAGCTAAGTAATAATGGGATACATCACCGGGTGCATAGAGCTATCCTCTGGAGATCCTGACGAACAGAAGCGCGACGCGTTGCGTGATCGCTGCTGGATCACTTCCTCAGGCCGTCTCTGGAGATTTGATTTGATATTTATGTAGAGTAGAGTAAAGAGTGTGCAAAAAGAAAATTAAAGAGAATGCCACAAAAAGTATATCAAAAAGGGGGACTAGACTGTCCCTCTAACATATAAGTGTACCAGTGAAAGTGATATGTGCAAATTAGTGCAAAAAAGGAAAAGAGAGGCGATGAGGCTCCAAGGCATATATCACAAAGATGACTAAGTACTAACTTTAGATGCAAAAAATGTTATAGTCATAAAGCAATACACATTACCGGGTAAGAGGGTCCTAGTCCACCTCAATACTCTATACGCCAACACCTACAACGCGTTGCGTGGCAACTTCCCACTGTCACTTTTTTGCACTAATTTGCACATCAGGATGAAGTGGCAGTAGGAAGTTGCCACGCAACGCATTGGTGGTGTTGGCGTATAGAGTATTGAGGTGGACTAGGACCCTCTTACCCGGTAATGTGTATTGCTTTATGACTATAACATTTTTTGCATCTAAAGTTAGTACTTAGTCATCTTTGTGATATATGCCTTGGAGCCTCATCACCTCTCTTTTCCTTTTTTGCACTAATTTGCACATATCACTTTCACTGGTACACTTATATGTTAGAGGGACAGTCTAGTCCCCCATTTTGATATACTTTTTGTGGCATTCACTTTAATTTTCTTTTTGCACACTCTTTACTCTTTGGCACACAATTTATCTCTTGCACTACCTTGCAACTTTATATCGCACAAGCACTTTCTGAGGGGGAGACCCCAGGGCATATTCTGCATATATGGTATCAATTTAAAGGATTTGATAGTCATATTTAATTATATTAGTCCTTTATGCTTCCCATCTCTTGTGATGAAGTTTTTAATTGTTTTTAATGTGTATGTTTTGGCTATTAGTATTATTTACCATAATAAAATATAGATTTTTTAATATACCCTCTGTAGAGCGGCTGGCTTGTATATATAGGGGTGAGTCTTTGTGGTCTGTACTGGCAGCTCACTTCCTTTTGTATAATGGGGTAAGACTACATTAAATGCAATTTGACAAAGTGTATATTTTGTTCTTATGTTTACACACACACACACAACACTGCTTCTAGACATGTGCAAGGTTCCTGTAGATCCTGGTGTACATTTAAAAAGCCAGTCCAGCCAGACTGCCCATTTGCTAAAGATGCTGGTCATCTTTAGATGCCCTCACTCAGTTTTTGGAGAGTAAGCTGTTAAAAGCTCAGCTTGATTGTTTGGTACAAGAAAATTGCTTATGTGCATATTCCTAACATGGCCATAATACTGATTACTTCTGGGACTCAACTCTTTCCTATTCCACTCTTTACCCCTCTGCAAAGCTTTTTTGCCTTCAGCCAGGAAGTAATGTAACCTGCTCAATAAGGAAGCCTACACTGTAAAAAAAAAAAAGAGTAGATAAGCATTAGAAAACCCTTTTCATATTTGTCTACTGTTAGAATCACACTTAAGATCCCTGGTGCTTTCTTCGTTTTCTAGAAGCATTCTCCGAGGCTTTGCTTCCTACATCATTCGATTTGAAAAAGGCTAAATATAGAAACTACCAGCCATGTAAATAATTTATTTCCTCTAGTTTAAAGCAAAGCTTTTTGTTTTATAGACAGACATTCTTAAGGTTTGCTCCTCTGCCAGGACTAGAGTATCCTCAACCTGATTTGTGATTAAAACCTATGTAAATGTTTTGGAGAATTTCTATAATAGATGATGATTCCAGAATCTCTGGAATTAAAAAGCCATATGTATGCCCTGTGAAAAATGACTATACATTTTAAAGTGCGCTGGATAGTCCAAGCTCATGAAATAAAAAAACAACATTGCCTCACACAAAGCTAAAACACAAGCATCTGAGAATATCATGAGCATACAAAGCATAGCACTTATTCTATTATTCCTTGTTTGTGGAAAAGGTACCACGCATAATATAGCACTTACAGTTGATAAAATTCTTCATAGGTTATTGGCTTGCCGTCTTTAAAGCGGACCAAAACCCAGGATTTTCACTATCCTGGGTTTTTGTTCTTGTCCCTTGGGCATCCCAAATTGCAATGCCCCACTGTATGAACCCCCCCCCCCTGCAGGGGGTTCAAACTTTTAGATTCCAGGGCCTTCAAACTAGGTGGTTGTTCCACTTTACAATGATATACCTACCCCAATAGAATACAACACAATAAATACATCCAACAGATAAAGAAGAACTTAAGTACAAAATTAATGAAAACATTCCAAGTGAGGATCAACTGTGTAGCAAGTCTATAAGTATTCATTTTATTTTACCTATTTGTTATATTGGTAAAATCAGCACTATATTGACTATTTATTTTTGCATATATTACCCATCCTTTGAGTAGGAAGTTTTTGTATTCATATTTCCTTTGTGATCATCACATGAGATGTTTTCATGTACTTTGTTTGCTATTTGCACTTTTATAATAAATCTATTGCATTATACATAGTATACCGAGTTGTGTCTTTTCTTATAGTTTTATTAATTTAGGCAGGAACTTCCTTTCTATATCCTTTTTTATTTCATATAATATAGGTATATTGTAATCATTTGCGGAGCGTTATTTGTTACAATTATTGAGCAAATAAAAAAATCTAGTACATTTATAGAGTTATATATAATAAAAAACACAATCATTTGTTGTGTTTTCTGGGCATTGTAACATTAAATGGCATCAGTGGCCAGAGGATTTTTATAAACAATATGTAGAGGAGTGTTTTCCTAAACCAACTAAGCTTTTAGTCAGGTCCTAGGCTAAAATGACGTACCTCATTGACGTGGACTGTTAGTTATACCCAAAAAAGGTCAAGACTACTATCGATACCTCTTTGGCAAGTGTGCACACAAATGATAACAAGTCAAAGCCATTTTTATTTCGAAGAGTGACAATACAGGGGTGCCTTCACTTCTCTGCCCTCATAATTAAAGGGTAAGTCCTCTTTTGATGGAATTTTTGAAAGTGTATATTATCTGTGTCTTCAGGGGGCTGGGCTTACATAGTATTTTTTCCTATTATTATTATTGTTAATAATAATAACGCAACTTCCGTAGCGCTTTACATGAGTTACAACGTGTGAAGCAGTTTTATGCAATCTGTTGCCACTTGCAATGTACACCAATCTTTATACCAGGAAGAGAGAAGTGAGCCCACACAGAACACAGCCCCTATTGACTTTAATGGGTGCCTCCGTACACGGATTTTCCTCCTGGAGCAGGTGGCAGGTAAGTGGAAAGTTCTGTCCCTGAGGGAACCTCTAGTCTCATTTTAAACTTATTGCATATTGACAGCTATTACAACTGTTAAAACCGGTGTGCACATGTGTTGCCAACCCATAACCAATGCAAAGAGATACCTCCCAATGGTAAAGAAAGCAATGTACCACAATTTGGAAAAATATAGAAGAAAAATAAATTGCATTAAAAAACAACTTACGCTGGCATTCTTTACAGTATTTTTCAGGAACAAAGGCAGGCGCAGTATAGGCAGGACAAGTTGGTTCTGTGCAGGTTAATGTTTCACACTGTACAGTGCCATTCTGTAAGAGAAGAAAAAAAGAAACGCTCAAGTTAAGTTTTACAGTAACATCAGTTATTATTATCAAACTCTTCAGGAGTTTTTATATAGACTATTATTTTTTTCTTTATATTTTACCATAGAGCTCCTTTAAGCAATATAAAGCTCTATAGCATTTATCTGCATTGCCATGCACAGTGTAAAAGTAAGCATTTCTACCAAGGATGTTTGGCAGTGTCCAGGAAAGAAAAGCTGATAGGAATTGGATCCTGTAATCTATTAATCCAATTTGACACACAAACGCACACAAAAATGAATTTGCTCTCATTCGAAAACCCTTTGCTGGATAAACTCAGCTTTATTTCAAGTGATTTGTGCTTACATGGATTAAACGTAGACATGCAATGCATTTTATATCTTACATTTTTCTGTTCTATACAACAAGCCCATGTAAAACATTTCTTTACAAAAACAACACATCAAGAAGGCTTTCTTCATTACCTTGGTGACCTAGTTTGTCAGACCAAATGGTCTGCTTGGTTTCTAGGACATTTATAGCATGCAATTGATTGCCTTTCAAAAACATCTCTCTTGGGATCAGCCATCTATAGCAAAGCACACTGCCTGTGCAACTACACAAAAGCATTGTGCAAACATTGTAACGGCATTGCCAGTACAGAAATATTACAACTGATGTTCCTGGACCCATTTTATTTAAACTATGTGCACACCAAAATGCATGCATTGTTTCGACACGCAATGCCAAGCACTATGCTGTGTTCTCTAAATAAATGGAGGACAAAAACACACAAAATAAAAGAGTTATCCAAATTTTGGAGAGGCTCTGTTTTGAAAGCAGCCTATAGGGAAGCAAAACACATTAAAGCACATAAAAAATGAATCTCACTATACTGTATATGTTTGGATCACCCATAGGCTCCTGTTTCCAAGCATGTAAAATTAAAGGGACATTCCAGGCAATGGTAATAATAGGGCAGGGGGGAGATCGGCTAAAGCCTGTCCATGTGCTTCTCCATTTCTTTGTAGATGCCGTAGCAAGTGTCTAAAGTTGTCTGCTTTAATTTCCCATCATTCCCGAATGTGGTCACATGCCCACCCTCTCACACCATGAGAATCCCCAGCAAAAGCGACTATTTTGGCTTGTTAGGCTTGCTCACACTGGGAGTGCTGAGGGACAGAGATGGCAATGGGACTGCATTTCAGCTGTGGAGGAAAAGAAATGTAAAGACTTGCTACAGAATCTAAAGGGTGCTGCAGGAAATGAAGGAAAGGCACATGGGACAGGCGTCAGATGAGCTACTTGCTGCCGTATTATTGCTACTACCTGGACTGTCCCCTTAAATATTTATCTCTCTTGTAGAACTGCCTCATTGCAGGCACATGGGGTTTTCTTTTGGTTAACCCACATAATGTATGACTATAAGACTAAAAGGCTATATGGTGGCTGGCGTGAATTAGCCACACAGAAATAATTGATTAAAGCTATTATTTTTACTCCTCCCCCCATTCCTAACCTTGCCTAGAATATTGACTCCAATCCCACACATACACTTCTTTTAGAGTGCCCGTGACTACATGAGTATGCCAGTTACTTGTTCAAGCTAAGTATAATCAATACCCAAAGCTGGCTAAAAGAGGGTGTGTAAAAATCCCTGCAGTTGGGTTTTAAATTGATAAAAGCTGAATTTATCTCTTTAAAGCAACACTAAAGATTGCAAAAAGGAAGCTACATTATGAAGAGATGTGTGTCCATATTGTGAATGATATTCTGCTAAATGTCACTTGCTCTGAGGGGACTTGTCTTAAGAAAAATGATCACTACATCGCTGTACAGAAATAAAATGTCAAGCTGTTAGAAATGCATGTATAAGAGGTAGTCATACCATGCATGTACATTTCTTACAGCCGTCTGTCCAGGACTCCAGTTCTCTGTAGACGCTGCCTTTTACTGTGCACGATCTCTCGCAATAGCATTGATCTAACCTGTTCATCCTCTGCTCAGCTCTTGACAGCTGTAAGAACAAGAATAATAAAAAAAAAAAGCACAAACTGTATTTTCTATAATTTCATAACAATACACAGGAGGTATAATCAGCTGTGACACAGCAAGCAAATAAATGGCAGTGTTGCCTGCAGTAACCATCACTACATCAATAACAAAAAGCCTAATTGTAACTATTGCCATTTACTTGTGAAATAATTATTACTGCCCAGTGTAGCACATACAAATCTAAGTAGCAATTCAAATATAATAACAGGCTGATTCATCACTAACGCCAGGTAGCGACAGATGAGCGTCTGTAGCAGGCATTTTCAGAGCGCCCGCTAGTAGTCACTGTGCTCAGCCGTGAGTCGCTAGTTTATAGCGACTCAGTTGCTGATCAGTAATATTGAATACATTGTGAGGAGTCGCTATTTGACCAGTACAGCGCTGTATGGGAGCGCATGTTAGCGGCTGGTCATAACGACCGACTCACACCATATTCAGGAAAAAAACAGCCTCACAAATCTCTGGCGCTGAAAAATGCTTGTTTGAAGCCCAGAGCACAGGAGGCGGTGTGTTTAAAGTCTGTTTTTCTATCCACTAGTAACAAAGCCAAAACATATGGAATTACGTTGTAGCAACATTGTAACATGAACAATTTAATGGCAGACCTGTAATGTCATTTCTGAAGAAATATATAAAAAATGAAAACATTTGAAAAAAATGCTTTTTCAATGCCAGAATAGGTCACAAAATTATTTGTGATTTTTTGAAAAAAAATAAACAGAAACCAAGTTTAAAAAGAAGAAAAGGATCGTCCATTGAAATGTATGGGAGAGCGTCAGGTAGCGAGAGGTCATACCTGACGCTGTGCAAGGCTGAACGCCGGCGCTGTTCACTGAGGCTGTGAAAATGATGAATCAGACGCTACATGCCGCTATCCCAGTCGCTAAACAGATTCTGCTTGATAAATGTGTAATTGCGTGCCGTGTCCGGCGTTCACCAGTCGCTATCTGTCGCTACCTCTCATTAACCAGCCACTACCCTTCTTAAATAAGGGCCTAAGTGTTTGACTGTAAACTGATTTTTAAAGATCCATTAGGAGTATATAATCATAGTACGGCAGGTGAAAGATAAAAGACAACACTTAACAGACATTTCATTGAAAACAAACCACTGGTAAATGCTGGCTGTCAAAGTGGCAGGTGGTTAAAAACAAGGCACTACAAGTTGCCAATAAAGCAGCTCTTAGAGACCAACCTGGACCTCACAGTATTTGCTTGGGATACTGGCCAGCACATTAACCTACTTGTATTTTTACTTTTACAAGTAGATTTCTCAGTAAGGACTTACAAACATTTGTACATTTAAAATAATGTATTGTGCTTATTTTCTAGGGAATGAGTTTCTACTACCAGCTGTACTCTAAGAACTCTAATTTAAAGTGGCTCAAAACCCAAGCCGATCTGCCTGGGAATCTATTAGATTCCCAGGCCGATCGATTCCCTCCCCCCGGGACATCCAAAATCGAGATGCCCCGCTGTGTGAAACCCCCCAGGTCGCCCTGTTCTCTTAGCTTTCTTCCCGGCCCAACGGAGCATGCACGGGCCGCATCCCTGCTATCCTTCTAGCAGTGCGCGTGTCCACGTCAGCCATTTCTGAATGGCCGTCGCGGGCACACTCCCTATTAGAGGGAAGTGGGGGTGTGGCCATGGCCCGTGCATGCGCAGTCACTCGGAGCCGCTGGCTTTAGACACCATCTTAAATGGCGTGACATCAGCAGCTCCAAGCGTGCTGATTGGATGAGCGGCAGCACAGGCAACTTGGGGGATTTGTCCACTTTAACTAGAGGGTTACATGGTTTTGGCGATCTTTGCAAGTTAAAGCAATATTCTTTGTAAATAGCCTTGCAGATGGCATACATTATTGTAACACAATATCCCTATCAATAAAAATAATTTTTCACAGGAAGTGTTATATTATGGCAAAAGAGTGGACAAGTCAATTAGAGAGTGTCCCTTAATATAGTCTTCTAGAAGAGACCAAACAACCCCCTGGTTTACAAGGGAAAGAGTGATTTCTTAAAGAGGAAGTCCAAGAATTTACACATTTTGCTCATAGCCCTCCCTCCCCCCGCGCTAAGCCCGATTCAGACATTAAAATAAAGCATCCACTCTCTCAATCATCATAATCATCTTCCAATGCCAGTAGGGGTAGGGGGGGTGGAGGGTCAGGCCCTCTGCCCAGAAACTGCAAGCTGGATACTTAACTGACAGGCCAGTCAGTCAATCCCTGGAACACTGCACCCAAACTGCTGGGGGGGGGGGGTTTGGATGACCTGTCGCTCAAATTCAGCTGTCAATCAAGTCCACAGCATGCCTTGCAGAGCCCTGCCCCCACCTGTATTGGAGGAGGAATGCAGCAATCATCATTTTTTAATTTTAATTCCCAAAATGGGCTTAGCCCAGGGGAACAGCAGGAGGGTGAAGGTGTACATTTATGGGTCTCTCATTAAGTGGCTTGTCTCATATGTTTCTGTGTTCTGTGGATGGGTCCACTACCTAGAATAGGTGTCCACAATTAAGTAAGGACATTAGAAGATTTTATCAAGAATTGTACATCCAGCCTGCTCTTTTCTGACGCTCCAGATATCACAAAGGTGAAAAGAGATGATTTGCATGGCTCCATCTACTGCTAAAAATCATGGGTATATAGTGTTATTCTTGGCCATTATGTGAAGTTACTTTGAAACAAAACAGAAAAAGTACATTTTGGCAATAAAATATTAGCATAATAGACTGATGATGGGCCTATAACGACAATGAAACTTTCTTAGTGGAGTTTGAATGTAAAAAAACAGGCTGAACTTCAGTTGAATCTAAAATAAATACATTATGTGTGTAAAATACATATTTATGCACACACTCCTACAAAATAAGTCCTGAAAGAGGAAAACATTTGAAATGGATAGAACGTGGATTGCCCCTCTGCATATTGGACAGTTAAGAGCTATGCATATCTATACTCCTTAATCTTGAAATCGCAACATCAAGAAATACAAGTTGTAGGAGCATGCACATTTCCTGATGACAGAATTAAAGAAAACAAGGCAAGCGGCACCTGTGACAAATCCTACAATCTTTCTATATTTGTTAAAAACAGTGAGGTTTCTATTGCACATATTTGCAAATGTATACGGAAGCTGCAGGCTACATCCTGGCAATTTTACTCCAAACAGTGAGAGCCCTGTCATTTTTGGAACATACATAGCAATGGATAAACTGGGACCTGAACTTACCTGAGGCTGCCCAAGGACTTAACGCTTAAGCTCTGGTGGTTCACATAGTGGGAGTTGACATGTTGCGATTCCCGACTGTGTTAAACCCCAGGCCTCGCTCATTACACTCACCTCGCTGGAGATTCCAACGACATCCCAGCTATACCTGACTGGCTGGCATATGCACGCCCACAGCTAGAGGTGAGCAGGGATGCACATGGGCCGTAGGAACGAGAAAAGGGTGAGTTATTGGGCTATTTTGGGAGATACACATGGAAGGGCATCCCAAATTAGGATGCTCCCAGTACAGTGAAAAAGCTAAACTGGGTGATTCATACTGGACTGAGAAGTCAGTCACAGAAAAAACAAAAGAAATACCCCAGGGTAACATTCCTATAACTTTGCTGAGGACACTATGGTCATTGGCCTCATCAGGGATGATTATACTAAAGCTTAACTTGGCGTAGTCAGCAAGTTGGAATTCTAGTGCACTAACAAGAACTTGATTCTCAAAAATGGGGGAAATCAGGTTTGATTCTAGGAACCAACCATGTGATCATCTTCCTATGCACATGGAGTTGTGATGGAGAGAGTCAAGCAGATTCAATTGTTAAAAAGAGATATATGTTGTGGGGCTCTAGAGGTTCCCAAACATGCACCCTATAAATATGGCCGCACACCAACCAATAAATAACAATTAATAAAAAAGTTTATTAGATACATAAGCTAGCAGTCATGTGATCCAAACATGAATAAACAATACAAGACAAGATTAAAAAACATAAAGACAAGAGACTGTGTGTGTGTGTGTGGGGGGGGTCTAAATTTAGACTATTCAATTAAAAATAAGTATAAAGACTCTATAATATTTGACTGAATATGGGCAAGTAGGCTGCAAAACACTAAAGTGCATATAGCATGATATAAGCTAATGCAAAAAAGTGCCAAAAAAGTGCCAAATAAGCAGGAAAAATACAATTCTGTGAAACTTACCTGTAGAATTGTTTTTGATTATATCCAGTCGAGGTCGTCCCAGTGTATTCCGCCCCCAGGGGGCACTCGACTGCAAGATCAAAAGCTGCTCCCGGCCCCCTATAAAGGCAGGTTAAAAAGCGGTAACAAAAAGAGGACAGGCCGGGAGGCCAAGAAACTATGTTACTTCACAAAGCTTCAGCTTGTACTCTCTCTAACAAGACTTAAAAATACAAAGTCCAATGAATAAAAAATGGTAATCACCATAACAGGCAAACGAAGATAATAAACAAAAGGGCGGGGTGGGACTACCTGGACTGGATATAATCAAAAACAATTCTACAGGTGAGTTTCACAGAATTGTATTTTTCCCTATATCCAGTCCAGGTCGTCCCAGTGATGACATCCAAAAGCAGTGTCCATTTGGGCGGGATCCCCAGTGCGGAACAGCATGTAGTTCATCTCACTACCGCCTGAAGCACCTTTCGTCCAAAAACAGCGTCAGCTGAGGCCCTAACATCCACCTTGTAAAACTTTGTAAATGTATGAACTGAAGACCAAGTGGTGGCCTTACAAACTTGTGCCTGGTGCTTAAAAGCCCAAGAGGCACCAATAGCTCTGGTAGAATGAGCTGTGATCCGAAAAGGGTGTTCCTTCCCCTTGGCAGAATATGCTTGCACCACCGCCTGCCTGATCTACCTACTGAAAGTGGCTGGTGGCAAACCTTTCCTAGAGCCCTCTGTTAGGACAAAGAGAAAATCAGATTCCTCATTAAAGGTGAAAGGGAGAAACGACTTTAGGTAAAAAATCAGGTTTAAAGCGAAAAACCACCTTATCCTTATGCCGCTCAAAATAGGGAGGCTTCATACAAAGCGTGGCCAGCTCTGATACGCGACGCACCTAGGTGATCGCTACCAAAAAGACCACCTAGAGAGTCAAGATAGTCAATGCAGCATCGCACAATGGTTCAAAGGCAGTACCCTAAAGAGCAAACAGTACTAAATTCCCTCTAAGTCCCACACCGGTAATACTGACTTGCGCGGTGGCCGGACGTGGGAGACTCCCTGGAAAAAAGTCTTGATCAACCTATGGTTGGCAATGGATCTCTGGAAAAAGATGGCCGAGACCTGACCCTTGAAGGTGCTCAGTTGGAGACCCAAGTCTAAGCCGTCTTGCAAAAACTCCAGAATCCTGGAAATAAATAATTGTGTGGCAAGGGAGACTCCTGGTCTCGCACCAAGCAATATAAGCGTGTCAAACACTGTAATATATCACGGAAGAAGACTTCTTCCGTGCCTGAATCATAGTCTGCACAACCGTGGGTGACAGCCCCTTGTCCATCAGCTTTGAGGTTTCAATAGTCACGCCGTCAAAGCCCGCGTCCGTAAATTGTGGTGCCGCAGCAACCCGAGTGAGAAGCCCTGGGTCGTCGGGCATGCTGTAGCGATCTACTGACATCTGAACTATGTCCGCAAACCAACTCCTTCTCGACCAGCGAGGAGCCACCAGAATGGCCGGTACCCCTTCCTGGGCTATCTTGCACAGCACTCTGCCCAGGAGTGGAAATGGAGGGAATGCATACAGAAATTATCGTCATTCCCAGAAAGGATCTCACTGTTGAAGGAGTGATAAAAGACTTTGGGTAATTGATAACCCAGCCGAAGGCCTCTAGGGTTGACAACATCGTCCGAGTATCGCTCTCGGTCTGCTGAAGGGACTGGGCCGCAAACAGCAAGTCGTCCAGATAAGGCAGCACACGAATGCCCTGGTTCCTCAGGATGGCCATGATGCCCGCCAGCACCTTGGTAAGACGCGGGGGGGGGCTGAGGAAATCCCGAATGGAAGAGCCACAAACTGGTAATGCTGGTCCTCCAGAGCAAACCTCAGGAACTTCTGATGCCCCTGGAAAATCAGGATGTGCAGATAAGCATCCCTGATGTCCACCGTGGTCATGAAGCGTAAGGTTTCCATGCGGAAATGTCTGCCTCTGACAAACCTGTTGAGACCCTTCAGGTCCAGAATTGGCCTTAACGTTCCGTCCTTTTTGGGAACCGTGAACAGGTTGGAGTAAAAGCCCTGACCCTGTTCCTGATGAAGTACAGGGCAAATCACACTTAAACGCAGGAGGTGTTGCACGGCCGTTCTCAAACCCTGTGCCTTCAATGGATCTTGTGATATCCGAGACCAGAGAAATCTTGTGGGCGGTCTGACTGCCAGCTCTATTTTGTAACCAGAGGACACTACCTCCTGAATCCACCAATCCGAGACGAACCGTCTCCAGATTTGAGCAAACAGTAGAAGCCGTCCCCCCACCCGTGATGGGTGAGGGCGCCCCCTCATGCCTAAGGGGACTTGGCAGGGGGCTTGGACTTGGCTCCCCATGCGGGACTGGGTCGGCCGTGGGACCGACCTCTACTCCAGGTATCTCTGCAGCCACCTGAAAATGAAGAGCCTCTTCCTCCTCGAATGGAACGAAAGGCAGAGGGATTCCGAAAGGACTCAGCAGGCTTCCGTCTCTGAGGGAGTCTACCATCCTTGACCAGAAGGTCCAGGCACTCCCCAAACAGCCTGTACCCCACAAAGGGGATACTCGTAAGCGACTTCTTGGCCGTGGCATCAGCCGACCATTGCTGCAGCCAGAGCGAGCGGCGGAGGGCAACAAGCAGGGCAAAAATCTGATGGCTAGAGAGACAATCGCTGTGGCACACACAGGGCGCAAAAGGGCAAAAGAGCGGCGGAGGGCAACAAGCAGGGCAAAAATCCTGGCACCAAGCCAGACCTCATCGTCCATGGCAGAGGCAACAAAAACAATGAAATCCAACCAGGCCTTAAGTTCTTTATACTCCTCCGCCAGCTTGCGAGCCTTAGTTCTATCCACAAGGTGTCTCACCTTCTTTCTGATGGCTAGAGAGACAATCGCCGAGGCACACACAGGGCGCAAAAGGGCACCAGCAAAGGTGAACGCATGGCAGACCAGCTGATCCATGCGCTTGTCAGCCGGGTCACGTAAGGAAACGTATCAGGTGACGGCATAACAGAAGTGTTGGACAACCCCGACACAGGGGAATCCACTTGTGTGGGAGGGGGAGACCATAACCGAACCATAACTTGTTAGGCCGCTCCCATTCCTTGAAAATCATGTTAGAAAAATGGGCCTGCTCTGGAAAGACCAGCCTTTGTCTTTCGGGCCTAAACAAATCACCCTGCTTCCTCTTAGCCGCTTTGGGAGGAACAATGTGTAGTGTCTCAAACACTGAGGTAAACAACTTCTCCGTATCATCCGGGAGCCATGCATCCTCATCCGAGGAAGAGACAGACATACTGTCATCACCAGCAGAATAAACCACAGTGGAACGGAGATCATCTGGCAACTCACCTTCGTCCATAGAGCCCAGATCATCAAAGGGATCATCATTATCCGAGTAAACGGGCTTGCGTGCCATTTCTTATTTGTGGCCTTCCGTGGAGCCATCCGCAAGATCTGTCTCTCAAGATTGGTCAGCCTATGCGCCAAGTCCGCATGGGACCCCCTGCTGGCTCCCCCCTCACTGGGGGCTGAGTGCAGCAGCGGAGGGTCCGGAGAGGCCGCCGGCAGCGAAGGGCTAAGGGCAGGGACACCCGCCCGGTCATGGTCCAAAATAATGCTTCTGGCGCAAGTGGTACAAACGCTGCTGAATCCGCCCAGAGGATTCCTACTGCACAAGGGACAGAGCTTTTCCTGCCCAAATGGGGCCCCCAGCTTACTATCCCCAGATTCCTCCATTATGGTGATTAAAAATGGTCAATCAGTAAGGTTACAAGACACTAACGGCCCAAACCTATAACGATCCCTCTTAATAAAAAAGAGGAGGAACCACAACCCTCAACCACAAGCCCACGACCTATACAAAAGAAGGGAGAGAGGCCCATCAGAATAAGCAAAGGCAAGGCAGTTTGTCATAATAAAACAGTCATGCAAAAAGAGGGACTCACGACACTGACAGAGGGACAATCCCTAGAGCCGTCGCAGCCTCCGAGGACGAAAGATCCCCCAGCAGCAGGAGGAGGGATGCGGTAAGCAGTCAGCGAGAGCAGGCCCCACCGCAGTAGCAGCAACGAGCATACACCGAGCGGAGCCTTCCAGAAGCGTTTCTCGAGGGGCGGGCGGGCGGCGCCGTGATGACGCCTCTGGTGGCGCGAAAAGATGCACCCGCCCATCGTCACCCTCATGCTGCACGGCCTATATGGCCACAAAAAAACATGGTTGCTCCCGCGGCACACACAGACCTCACAGCGCCGCATCAGCGGCATCTCTCCCCCACCCATCACGGACAGCGCCACAGAGCGGCGAAGCAGAGGCCCACGGGGTACGGCAACCCCTCAGGCAGGCAGCGACGAGGAAGTGAGGGAGGTAAGTATGCTCATGCTTCAAGGCCCAGCTGAGCCAGCGATAAGCCATAGTGAAAACAACACAGTCAAACACAAGTGCCAAAACACCAATAAAGCTTGTGGGCAGGGAGGGTACATATAGATAACAAGTGGTTCCCCCCCCCCCCCAGGCTCACCATAAGCCTGTGGCCGGCTATCCTTTAGTATAGGGTCTGCAGCCCAGAGCCAAGCTCTGCCGAACGCCAATCGACCCCGACGTTCACCCTACCGTCATGATCCCGTAGCAGCCAGCGGCTGGGAGGCAAGAATGGGTCAGAAGGGATCAGTGGAAATAGGGCCGGCAGCGGCTGACGGGCTAGGAGGCCCCGCTCTGCTGCTATTGTCTGAGAGAGTATCCAATGATTTTCTGCAGCCAAGACTGCAAGATGAACACTGGAGAATGATAGAGGGACACCTGCCTTTATAGGGGGCCGGGAGGAGCTGCAGCTTTTGATCCTGCAGTCGAGCGCCCCCTGGGGGCGGAATACCCACATGTCATCACTGGGACGACCTGGACTGGATATAGGGAAAACACAATTAATAACAGTAATAACAATATTTAATCCTCAAAGTGCAAGTGCAATAGCTGTATACCAAATAAGCAGGGACGACCAGTGTCATCACTGGGACGACCTGGACTGGATATAGGGAAAACACAATTAATAGCAATAATAACAGTATTTCATCCTCAAAGTGCAAGCGCAATAGCTGTATGCTATTTGATAAAACCAAACAGAGTTCTAGAAGTGCTAAAGAAGTGAAATTGCCTACTGAGCCAAATGATCACTGAAAGTCAAAAAGTATATACATCATGGTATAAGAAGCCAAGTCCCCCCTGCAGCAGCTACCGACGCATTGCGTGGCCGAACACCACTTCGCCAGGGTATGTGCTGCCAAACGTTTCCTATCCCTTCTTATACTCACCCTGAATGAACTGCTGTTCGGTTGGGTGGAAATGACCCTGGCGGAGTGGCGCTCTGCCACGCAACGCATCGGTAGCTGCTGCGGGGGGGGGGGGGGGGGACTTGGCTTCTTTTCTATCAGGATCCACTTCACCTTTTTCTCTATATCTGCTTGTCGAGGGGGCACCATCCTGAACAACTTGTAAAGGGTGACATTTACCAAGGCTGACCCTGCCCCACATCAATGTTGTCCTCATAAATGTAAAATAACACCACTCTATCTGTGCTGCACTAAAAAAAAAAAAAGCAGACCCTCCCATTGGCTTGTAAAATTCATATGTGCATACACCCTCCTCCAGATTAACACTTCAGATCCTAAGAATATATGTGTCCCCAATAAAAAAGCAGAGTACATCTGCAGACCCCCTACACACAGAATAAATATGCAGAGTGTACCTATGGACCCCTATCCCCACAATAAATATGGCAAGTATGCCTGCAGACTGTGTTCCCCCACAATAAATATGTAGCATGGAAAGCCCCCCCCCCCCCCCCCCGTAATTCATATGTCATGCATTAAGCGGGATCCCCGGTAATTAATATGCAGACTGGCTTGTGGGTCCCCCCAATAGTATAAGGAGGGGCAAGCAGGCCTCTGGTGCACCCCCACATCTAAGCAGAAGGTAGAGTGGTTTAATGCAGAGTTTGTCATGGCTGTCACTAACCCAGGCAGGCTACATTGGTGCTTCAATCTTCAGCTACCTCCACACCCCGGGTCTACGTGTGACACAGCATCACATGACGGCAACTGGGGGAGGTCAGGAAAAGCGATGCAGTGCAGGTAAGGCTAGGTGAGTGAAATAGTATGTTCCACATGCAGAAAGCTGCACCTGGTCCCTGAATTACTCCTAAGTCCTCATAGTGTCTCTGAGGAGCTAGCACAAGTTCCATCTGCCTGTGCTCCACATGTGGAGAACTTTTGGCTGGTTAAGGCAAGAAGAATGAACCAATGAACAGGTTGGCCATAGAGTTTGCAAGTTTAGGTTTAATTGTCCTCTGGTGCTTAGTACTTTGATAACCACTGATACATACTAACATGCATTATCTATGGCCTTTGCACTGCCTTCTAAAATAAGCCTTGCATTTTTATTAGGATGCTGAATTATCAGTGCTAACCATATGCCTGCATGCTGAAGTCTGCAGGGCTGTCAGACAAACATTTCTTTTTTCTTCACTTGGAAGCTGTCATCACGGTGCTCTTCTCAGGAATAGCACATTCCTATACTACTACAAATTCTCATACATTGCATCACGGAGGAAGAAATCAACCAAAGAGGCAACTGTGATATACCAAACACATAATGAATGTCAAAAACTTCAGCTATGGTGCTTTATGGAACCATATTTTGTTATAAACTGCAGGATCTGCCACATACTATTCCCTTTCTTTTATAGGACAGCATCACCAATAAAACACTCTGCTTGAAATTTTTATAACCTCAGAGGCCTGGTTGCTGCATTAAACCCCCTGTAGCTATGATTTCGATTATGCTTGCATTCAATCCACATATAGTCATCATTTTTGTAGGTTATTCAGGTTACTCCAATAAATGTATATTGGAAAGTCAGTACAACACACACTATTGTATTTTCTGTCAAGCCATAGACAAATTAAAAAAAAAACTTGAAAGTTTACTAACCATCCACAGTTGGATACAGATTGCATTTTATAATTTAAAGGACAATTGTAGACAAATATTCAATTCAGCTTGTAAGTGTAACCCCCTATCTACTGCCTGTTTAGCCACTTTACCCTCCCACCTCTCCCATGCTCTACGACTTTGTAGATCTTAAATGACACATTCGTCACACAATCGCTGCTCAAGGTCCTAGCTCCAAAGCAGCAACTGAAGAGAGACAGGCTTTTAATAATATTATTGTTTATTTGTAAAATGGCATCATATTTTGTGGCACATACAAGATGGACATTTTGGAAGGGTAGCACAAGTAACGAGATGTAATGGCAATATTACAATCAAAAAATTGTTATAGTAGTTATAGTACATAGATAGTCCAGATGATGGATGTACTTAATGCAGGCAGTACCCAATAAATATTTCCACAAATCTAATAAAAATAAATGTAATCATCAAAAACTATACATAAAAAATACAACTCTGTGAAGTACTCACCTGTAGAGTTGATATTATACGCATACAGCACGTCCTGCTCCAGAATAGTGATAACATGTGGGTAATCCTCCGCCTCAGGCGCCGCCGTGCACTACAGACATGCAGAAAACAAGCTCCTCCCGGCCCCACATACACAGAGGGACCTCCCACAAATCCCCAGCATTGAAAAGCAGTGAGAAGAGAAGCCGGGAGGAACAAACCACCCAGAATAACTGGTAACAATATCTAATGATAACAATCACCATACAGGGGATCCAGAATAAGTGAAACCAGGGTGGAGTGGAGCAGGACGTGCTGTATGCATATAATACCAACTCTACAGGTGAGTACTTCACAGAGTTGTATTATTCTAAGCATACAGCACGTCCTGCTCCCGAATAGTAATAACATGTGGGACATCCAATAGCAGTGTCCATAGCAGGGTGGGATCCCCAGAAAAAACTAGGCACAGCGGACAGTAAAGGCGCTGTCACCTGCAAAACTTGCAACAGGCATGACATGAGCAAAGGCTCTAACGTCAGTCTCATAACAGGACCATGAAGGTATGAACAGAGACAGGCCATAAGACTAGTAACTGAATTAACAGAGAAAAAACCCTGGTGCTGAAGGGCCAGTGGTACCCAAGTGCCCAGATAACGGAGTAAACAGCAAAAGGGAAGATTCACTCCCTTGAAAGGAACATAGGTCAGTGTAATGACCCAACCAGCTCACAGGCAAGGAAGCCTTGTGGCAACACTTGTAACACCCCCAAAGGGAAACAGAAACAGGTCACCTGACCAAGGTGGGAATACAGACTTCTAATTATCTAGGAAGCCAAGGCTTCCTCAGGATCAGGGGACATCCAGAAGGATTAATCCAAGGCGCAATGGCGCTGGAAATAGATATCAGGCGCATACATAAAGAGGCGCCTGTAGACCCCAAGAACAGCAGTCCCCTTAAAGGCCAAGAAGGCCCGCGTGGGGAGAAGTGCAATACCTGTAGAGGGATGTAGGCCCTCATATTAGTATTATTAAGGATAAGCCCATGGCTAGACTAAGGGACTGAAGCAAAGATCCTACAGACCACCTGGACCGGAAGCCCAGCGTAAGGGAAACACCCCCAGGCATGGGGTGCCTGTAGCCGTATATATCTGTATATATATATATATATATATATATATATATATATATATATATATATCCACGAGCCAGAGTTAAGTAACCAGATCCATCGTCTCAGGCACATACCTGACGGAGTCAGGAGGCCCCAGAGAAGCGAGCTGGACTACAGGGCAGCTGAGACAGCATCCAGGCAGGGTCCCCAGGAAGTCCGCAGGGTACAAAATGAAAAATTGATCCCCACAGGGACCATGGAACTACTGGGGAGATGCAGCTAAGCAATCCCCAACAGAATTCCCTACAAGGACGACAGAACCAGACTCCTGCAGGAAGGCCAGGACAAAACCTACACCTTCAGAGTCCCCAGATGGGGAGCCAACCCCAACTTACGCTGTAATGACTTTAAAAGGTCCTGGGAACCAAGAACAACTAACCGGGAAGAGACTAAGGCCCATGCCAATCAATATGGGATGCCACAAACCCCCCATAAATTTAATTTTTTACTACCATAAGAGTTTTTTTCAACTCTTTGTGAATCAAGGCCAATATCTGTAAAGGATTTGCTCTTTAAGCTTTTTGCTGCCAGGTTTTAATACATTTCCAACCCAACACAGCTATAGATACATGTATCACCTATCCCATCTTTAAAGCAGACAATTGTCATAGGCAAGACTTGAAAAACCAGTGCACCATAAGGCATCATGGGCCGAAGCTGGGGACTGATGCAAAACATTGCAAATGTTAAACAGAGAAAAAAGGACAAGATCACACAAAAAGAAAAAAGAAACAATAGTTGAGATTTCACCAGCAGAGATCTGCTGCCCCCTGAATAGTGCTTCTCTAGACACAGACAAGTGCCTATTAAGAAATACAGGCCAGTGCATGATATGTGCAAGATAAGCATACTTCAAATCTCCTCATAGCAAGATCATAGTAAGAGAACTTATGACTTCTCTGTCCAAATAATATAGGCAGCCAGCAGGTAAATAAATATCACTACACATTTATTCTCGGTCTTTAAAATCAGTTCTCATAGCTCACTATAACTATAGCCACCAGCACAACCGACCTAGACAGGGCAGGAATGGATGGAGAGGGCTTTACCAAAAAGGAAGGGGGGGGGGGCAGAAAGACATCTTCCCTTTCACTCCAACAACAAATTATAAGAATTGACAATAAATAAATAAATAAATAAATAAATAGATCCCAAAAAGAAAGAAGGAGAAAAATATTTTTCAGGAGATACCCAGTCAAGGCTAACATAAACCACTGAAACCTAATAATAATTATAAGAAGAAGAAGAATACCTTATATAGATACGAATACACTGCTTGTATAAAAAAAATAATGTGACAGTGACATGAAAACTCCTTTTTTAGGAAAAAAAAATTGCCTTTCACTTTCATCGTCTACCTTGGAGCTGATTTAACATCAGGTGAAAATGTATATACGGTTGTTGAATCAGCCCCAAGGTAGACAATGAAAGTGAATGCTAGTTTTCTCAACTGGCTCTGATTCAACCCCAATAGGGCAGCATCAGGGTGCCTTGTGTCCTGGGTGGCTCCTTGTTGCATATTGGTGATATTACTCTATCGTTTTTCTTCCCCTCTGTGTTCATACACGAATAACAATGGTATTTATAGTGGGTTTATGCCTCCAATTTTATTTCCACATCATTTTGCACAGGTGAGTAATTAGGGTATGTATATCTTACATTTGAGTTAGCACATGAAATTCTATTAATCGACCCTGCACTTGTATCTAATATCAATGTCACTACTGAAAAGCATTATAGAAACTTGAAAATCGCTTAACAACTGACTTACTTGACTAAAAAACAATAAATACATTAAAGATTCACTGTAGTATGTTCAATAAGACATTCACAGGTTTTCCATTTAGGCAAGCTCTTTTTATTAACAGAATGTGATAAATGGGATAACGCCAAACTCATTTCTACTTCCCTGCTAAAGAAAAAAAAGACTAGTTTTCACAACGACTCATTTCCCCACCTGATACAATACAAGTCACTGACCTGGAACAGGTTTTCTATAATACTGAGCAGCTGAAATTCTGCTTGTTAAAAACTCATTGTCCTAGAGTAACAGCCATCCAACTAATGTTTTTAGAAGGTCAGCAGTAGAAGCAACATTTCTATCAGTGACTACACCTGCAGTCCTGACAGGGTCTAACTGTCCTTTTTCCATTTTCTGAGGATTTGTTTTTGTCATAAATTATATACTGTCATGTAAGTTCTTGGCACACCTTTTTATTACCTCTATTTAAAAAAAGGGATCTCTGCTGTTTTCTCTTATACTATTGATATTGGAAATATATAAGATATTCAAAACTGGTCAAATTTAGCGGATTGTTTGAAGGTCATATTTACCTATATGGAGAGATAAAGGTAAAGCAAGACCTATACAGCATAATGACGCGAAGAGGAGAACACTGTTTCTAGTATTTTGACAAATGTTGAAGGTACAATGGTTAATGCTTGGGATTAGTGATACGGGAATCCCAAGCCCAGGGTTGGCAAAACTTTGCATCTCCCCTTGCCTCCCATGCAGCTACCAATCCATAAATAAAACTTCTTACACATTCCCCACATTAATCAGACCAGAAGCTCCTTCAGGTGGCACCCTGGAACGGCAGCCTGGAGAGGTAGTTGCTGAGTCAGGGAATCCCTCCCATCTCTGAAAGGCCAAAATCCCAGTTCACTAGCCTACTTTACCTACCATTTTGTATTCATGTTTTTAATCCCTATTGTAACCTCCCCTCTGCATACCCAATATACAGATCCCCCGCCACAAGAAATGATGTGTGTATGTACATTCTTTCTGCAACATTAAATCTGAATTTGTACCTGACATAGATTTAGAAGACATGAAGGCAGAGCTGAATATAGCCTGCTTTTTTCATTTATATGTTCTTTTTAATGTCCACTGTTCATTGTGTTAAAAAGCCAGTGATTTTTAAATTCTCTGAATAACGCCATGTCTTATGAAGAGAACAGGGAGCCTCATTTATCAAGCATCACCACCAGTCAATGACACATGCGGCCTTATTTATCAAGGGCTAGCGCCAGGTAGTGTCTGACGAGCGCCAGGTACCGCCAGCTAACGGCGGCTACCGAATCAAGTACGCCCGGCGGCGGTCACAATGACGCATTTATCACGCTAAATGAGGCTAGCGCCGGCGAGAGCGTCAGCTAGCGCGGGATTCATCATGTAGCCGACTGCAACGAACAGCGCCGCTACTAATCCCATCACAGCGCCAGGTATGACCTGTCGCTCCCTGGCGCTCTCCAATGCATTTCAATGGAGCAATCTTTAAATATTCATAATTAATTGAGTTTATGTTTTTTTTTAACTGTCAAAAATTCTGTGACCACTACGGCAATGTTAGATATTTTTTTTAAGCAAAAAAAAAAAAAAAATATGTGCAGAATTGAGATTACAGGTCTGATATTAATGTATTCATATTACAAAATGTTTAGAAAAACTTGTATAATTTTTACATTTAAAAAAAATGGTTGTTTGGGGGTTAAAAACTACTTTACACACATCGCCGCCAGCGCTCAGGGGTTTAAACAAGGAATTCACAGCGCGAGAAATTTTTGAGCGTGATTTGTTAATGAATCTGCAGCAAGCCGTTCGCTCTGGCCATTTGCTGTCAGGCGCACCCATACAACGCAGAACCTGTGAAACATCGACCCCTAACCCCGTATTCAACATTACCGCACACCGACTGAGTCGCTGTCAACAAGCAAACCCCGGCCAAGCACAGTGAATACTAGCTGGCGCTGTGAAAATCACGCTACTGGCGCTCATCTGTCGCTACCTGGCGCTATTAATGAATCGGCCTCTTAGCTCCAACATTTAGCCTCAGTGCACATTAAGGTAAGATCTGCTTTCAGGCCAGTCTTGCAGAAAACTAAGATAGGATAAAAGCAACATGGAGAAAGCCATACTGTCACCACCCTTGAATACTGGAACTCTCTATTTTATAGTAAGTGAAAAAAGTTTGTAAAGGGTATGAAGCGACTGGTTGCTACCCTGATCATAAAAGGATTTTAAGTACATAGAAACCTGCCAGAAACGAACATATTCATGACAGAAAAGAGAACTTGTTTCAAAGGTGTGAAAAAAGTCATCCATGGTAAATGGAAATAACATAGCTGCACAGAAACAAAGAGTGCTTAACACTTTTACACCAGCCAGTTCTAAAGCTATGCAAATCCATTTAGTTTCTTTCTTAATTAAGATATTGAAACTATGGCAATAATAACATGGTAAATTAATTCATTTGTTACCCTTAATTGCTTCAATACTAGCAACATTATAACTTTTAAAAATAATAGATAATCCACAACATGAATACATGGAAAGTACCACAGATCCTCTAAAGAAAAAAAAATGTATTACCTTTGCTGATGTTTTAGCCAAGATGTCTTGCAGTTCCATTATTTTTTGCACAAGTCCATGGAAGTCATTACAGGTTGGGCATGCTGAAAAAACACAAAAATGTGCATAAGCTGGCTGGCTACATGTATATCTAACCATCTTTAGGAAGGCATAAATATGTATAAACTTACTGCGATTTAAATCTGGGCACTGAGAGATAAAACCTTGTGGCATGATAACAATCTGCAGATCCTGCATGATTCCCTGTGGAAGAAACAATGCGTTAATGTATTTTTTGTCACATTGTGTTTTATATTATACAATTCTATCTGAGGCATTGTTTTATATTATATAAAAATCAATTCTGACTTGTCCTATTAGGATATCAACATCAAGCAACATAGAGCTGCTTACAATATAATTAGATTTCTTTGACTCCAACATATAGGACAATATTAGGGTTGATTCGGAGCCAGTTTCCCACCATTGTTTTGGAGGTCTCACTACCAAGCGAGAAATCACAGAAAAACGAAAACGTTTTATACAAAAATTCTCGCAGAAATAAAGGCTCTGCTGAATCAGACGAGGGGAAAAAATGGGCGAGAATGGACATTTTCATGCAAAAAAATGTCGAGAAAGGGGCTCTGAATCAACCCTATTAATTATCCCCAAAATTGTGAAAGAAAGCCAAGAAAAATAAAAAAACAAGTAATTAGCACAAATATAATAAATAAATATACTGGAACTCATGGAGCGGAAAGGTCTTTTCTCAAGATATTCTCTTGAGAAAACAAACCCTATGGGCTTTATTTATAATGTGCACCATTTAATGTGCAGCATTTTTGTCCTTTCTGGCGCTGCGCTGTGGACTACAATAGCCGCTGAGCAGAAATTATTGACAAGTTCTGTACAAATAAATGTCTGGAATATATAAATATAAGCATAAAACACTTCAATCTATTTCTGCCTATTGTGCTCTATGGGATCTTAACCTACAGTGCCAGGTTTCAACTGGCGCTGTTTCAACCAGAGCCCCTGGTACTGCAACCTTTTGGGGCTAGTGCTGGCGGCTGCATTGGTGCTGCAGATTTTTTCTTAACTAAACGCTGAGTGCCGCTGACGAAAAAAGAAGTTACACTGGGTGGCGCTGTCGCGTCATTAATAAGGCTCTATGTTAAGGCCATGCATCTATCACTAAAATCACTATCACTGGTGAAACAAAGCCATTTGTCACAAGCTGCATGAAAGGAAAAAACTGACCCCCCAAAAAACAAAAAAGTGTCAACAAGAAAACATGGCAAAACAAGAGCCAGAGAACACAATACAACCATTAAAACAGGGGTGAGTGTCACTAACTAAATATAGCAAATGAACAGATTTTATGGTAAGTACACTAACATGTTTTTTTGCTCTACCAATTACCTAGTGATACAGTCAGCACCTAGGGGGGCAGTCATAGCCTAGATGTAGGTAACCAGCCTTTAACAGAGCACCTAACCCCCCAATTGCTCCCCGGGCACCGAGTTTAGGGCAGCCCACTGCTCCAGGCACATGTATGTCTTAGTGTGCTAATCCCCTGTGTGTAGTCACTAATATAGTGTTTATTCACTTGTGTGTTCATGGAGTGGGTGATTTAAAAAGCTGGCACAGAAGGGTTCAATAGTATGCAATCTCTATAGATTCCTCTGTAACCTTGAGTTTAGTGCAAATTACTGATGCTGTCCACCTTGGTCTCAGCAGCCAGGTCAACAAAGTTATTGACTGGGCTCCAGATCAACTTGGAAGATCAGGTCTGAATGATCCAACTGATGTTTATTTTGTTCACCATCCATCAGGTGCCAGGACATGTTCACAGCCAGATTGACCTCCTTGGCCGCATAAACCTTCATTGCATTTATATAGTGTAGATGTAATGTAGATATGCATTTTTATCATCAGTTAAAACCCCCCTTATATATAATATATTGTTTTGATATTACATTATCATGTAAGTACATTTCACTATTTGTCATACATGTATGCTGAGTACAAGTATGTGACAAAATAACTTGTCCTTTGACCAAGATCTCCAAAATATCCTTAGACTTTATCTTCTTTAGAAGTCTATATAGTAGATGATTTATATCACAAACTGAGGTTCATAAACAGCACCACCAGAGTATTTATTGCAGGATTTCTGGCTTCACGAAAAAAGGTGACTGGGGCCACTACAGATTGGTGGGTCTCACCAAGCCCTAGAGTTTTGAGCACATAAATCCTGTCTAAAATGGCTTGGTGCGTCTTTAGACTAGTCCAAAAGAACCAGAACTCTAATATAGTGGTCACAACACTTGGCCACATGACCAGGAAGAAGATCAACATTGGTGACGTTAAGTGGGGCTTCTGACAATCCAGCCAAGCAACTTTCTATTGCTGTGGTCCCATTATTTAGTTCAGAAATTTCTGATATCGCTAATGCATTGGGACTAAGACATACGCATCCTTGATTTCCAATGTATCCAAAGAACCTGCCTATCCTCCCTCGGTAGGACACTCTATGCTATGTTTTTAGGTATTCACATGAGAACAGAAGAACAACTTGAAGGATGTCATAAGTTGCATGGATATAAATGACCACAAATGGTGCAGAGAAATGCCAAGCAGCTTTTAAAAACAGGTACAATAAACATGTTTGTCATATAAGCATGCCATGCAGGGCATACTTTATTGAGTAGATTTAAACAATACAATGAAACCCATTTTTGCTCTTCACCTGGGTCAGCGGTCTCCAGTCCTTTCCTACAAGGTCCACCAACAGCTCCTGTTTGTGGATCTCCACATATCTGCTTCTATAGCTCATCTGCTGCACTAATTAGTTCACCTGTCCATCTGTGTGGAGATCTGCAAAAGCTGGCCTGTTGGTGAGCTTGGTAGGAGAGGGTTGTAGACTCCCATCCTGGGTAATTAGAAAATACACAGGGGTACTATACATACATACTAAAATGATTTCTACTGTCTCAAACAAACTGGATAAGAAAGAGTTAGTAGTGTTCTTGTTTTCTTATTCTTATTGCTGACTTATATTCAAAGAAAATATATAAGAAAATGTAATGTCATTAATCAATATAAATATATTACCCTAATGAATTACCATAAACCAACTTCCAATATACCAACATAAAAAGCTTTTCCCACCTTTACTGCCATGGTGAGCATCTATGTGGGTCTAGATCTTGAATTCTTTCCCATTGAACAGATCTGGTCTCAAGATCCATGTGCTCCCCACCTCTTTTTGTCAGTCTACACTCTATAAATGCAGAGCTGTATGATTGAATTCTACCTGTCAGGGGTGTCACAGTCACAACACACAACTCTATGCTATCTCATTAACAAGTGAGTATAGAAGATCCAGGCCTGAAGCAATAGGCTAGGGGGAAGTTTTCTGATGAGGAGAACCTTTTATATTTTAACCTAAAACTGGGCTTTATGTTTTCTTTTTCTATAGATTTTCCCCAGAGAAACTTGGGATAAAGAGCCAGCAATATCACCTCATTCTCTACCTTATGTTCTATGCTCTAACCAGGCTTTCTTTCCAGTCGCTGGAAATAAAATAAAGATATGATTATTCATTTACTGCACTGGCATTTTGGAAACGTTAACAGATTTCTTTCTGGTTATCCTCTTTCCTTGGTTAAGACAACAAAATAAGGTCGTTGGTGAGCTTAGAACAAATAAAACAAAAAAAAAAAAATGGCATGCCTAATATATATTCAGTTGTGTATTGACTAATTTTCTTGGTGATATCACGGAGCTGTGTTGTGTGGCACGAAAATGTTGCACACAAATAACTAAGCAGGTTGGTCACAAACATGTAGCTTTTAGAAAATTTACCATATTCAATTTTATGAATATACAAAACTCTGAAAATGCCCTAAATCTAGCAAAAAAAATTATCTGAAATGAACAATTTCCTTTACATCTTAAATTGAAAGAAAGAACTCAAGTATCTACATAGACACTATCATGCATAGGGGGATATGTGAATGATGTGCTCATTTAGATGCTCTTTTATGCCATATTGAAAGGGATAAGCTAATCCCCCAAAGTTTGGGTCAGGCAAGTTTAGGCAAAATTTGATTAAAAGTGGATCCATACTCGAACCTGGCCCAAATGTGGAACCAAAATTTGTGCTGCAATTTTGTTTCTGGGCACCCACCCCGGCGGAGTTGGGCACCTGTCATGGGGCCCCCAAGATGCTAAATCGGGGAATTAAATAAATACATTTTGTGTGATGGTGTTTGTGGTGGGGGGCACAGATTGTGCAGCAGGAAGCACTGCTATAATACTTTCCCCTTCCTGTCAGCTGGCAGTGCAGGAACTAGGATCATTCTCACTCATAGGAAGTGGCGGACATTTTTCTGTGGCCTCCGGCTGTGGACCATTACATAGGAATGCTGGTGACGGGAAGGGGATTGCGGGGCTCAGGTAAGTTTTACAGCAGCTTCGGCAGCCCATTAATCAGCTTTATTTATTTCAGCCCGAACACTGACTTCTGGCTGAAATAAATCAAAAGTAAATAATTATGCCTGCCCTTGAATTAATATCAGAGAACATCTTCATATTTTAAGAACAATCAGTAGCCTATTTTGTAACCAAATTCGGTACACAAAAAGTAACCTACCTTAAAATAACCATGTGCGTTATTTCTTTGTCCAACCCATACTGTTGTACCAGATGGAATATCCATGAATGGCTTTTCAATGATTCTTTCATATATCCTATTAAATACAAAAACAAGCTTGTCACTACCTTTCCAAGAAGAAAAAAGGAAAATTCTTATTATTATTATTTAGCCACTAGTTTACACAGTTATTAATGACCCCAAAATTTCTGTCTAGATAGTGAGTCGATTAAGAGGATATTTGTCCCTTACTTGTTACAATCCACATGTAGGACCAGATGGGATGCACTGATTGCCAAGGAGAATCTATGCCATTTGTCATCTGCCAAAATATAAGGAAAAACTTCTGTCTGAGATTGATGGCTCCCTGAGCGGTAGTGCAGTCGGACTTCATTTCGATGGCCACTACTTTCTAGCTCAAGATACCTGCACAAATAAATACAAGAAAATGTTAGGTTTTAAATATACTAGAAATTCTAGGCACAGCATGAAACACTGGGTACATCTAATTTAGTTTGTATACCACCCCCCTCATTCCCATCATTAATATACTTCTTATCATGAACTCTTCTTTATTTCTGGGAGAATTTGGGTCTTTTAGACAATCACAACTCACATGTCAGTTTAAAGCAGAATTCCAGTCAATGGGGATTGGCTTTTATTCCCATAAGTCACATAAACCCAGAGCCCCTAAGAAGTAGAAAAAAAGGCTCATCTGCAGCATAATGAGCCTTTCCTCGGTCCCCCACTGGCTCTCATGCCCTGTTCCCATCACAAGCAGTGTGCCGTCATTTTCTTTAGCTCCAGGGTGCCCCTGCCCCTCAGAGACTTCTTGTGCAGGTGCCATAGCTAGTTTCATTCTGGCAATGCAGCAGAAACATAAATTAGAGTGCTATTACCATCTATACAGGAACTACAGAAACTTAGAGCTACGACAAGGCTGGAAAAGATTCTTATGGACCCTTCCACCCAGGACATGCCCTACTGCAGTATCTACCATAAAAGTGATGTTTAAAAATACCAGTATGTAAGGCTTTAAGATCTAGAAATGGTTTCTTCCCTCTGGCTATTAGGAAATCCTTTACAAGAGCCTGGGTTAGAAGCCCTAAAAAGGAAGTCTGTATATTCTGAAAATGTTCCCTTCATCGCTGTATATTCACTGTAACACTGTGTATATACCAAAAAATGTCTTGTTTATCTTTGATGTACATGCTGAACCAATACATTGAATTGAAAAACTATAGACTTAATTTGTGAAAAGAAGAAAAAGAAAATATAAAAAATATGCTATATTTAAGAAACTCTATAGTCTCTTTAGGTGTGGCCCATGGCTCTGTCCTCCTAGAGCTGAAGCAAGATGGAGTTTAAAAAATATATATATCCTTATCTTGTTCCAGCAGCCAGTGTATTTCTACAGGACTCCAGACAGCTGCTTCACAGAGTGGAATCCCCCACTATGTGTGCACACCTGCCAGCCCATTATCTTTAATGGGGTGAGGTGAGCCCACATATAGTGGGGGTTACCGTTCTTTGTAGCCTTGCTGCAGCTGACACAAGTCAGGGGAACACACTGCTAAGAGGGCAAGATGACATTTTTTTTTTTAAAAGTCCTTCCCCAGTGCCGTTCCTTTGATATACTAGAAATGAAGAAGTGATAAATACTATTTAGTATTCCATTGCCTTACAGAGGTATATTATACAAAACTTCGGGATATAGTGGTCCCCTATAAAAAGTATAATACAAAATAAAGCTCCTGCAATATACAGCAGGATGTGTGTGAAATCCTGGAAATCTTTCCTTGGCTCAATTCACCTTTTTCCCAAGAGACATGTCTCAAGTCAGAAAGACAATGTAATCACCAATATTAGATTGCTGCAGCAACATAACATAGTTCAAGATTTCAAAGCATACTGGAATACAAAATGCCAAATCCAGTGCATCGATTCACAATAATCCACAAAAGCTAAATATTGGTAGTAAATTGTTACAATTTGTTAACGCAAAAATATACATCTGTACTAAAAAAAAAGGTCCTTGTGGATAGTGATGGAAAAATAAATGAATCCAAAAAATGTAGGACTGCAAGGGGTTCTGACAACAGACATTAACCCTTTAGCTGCCAGCCAAACTGGAGGTTTTGTCACAGTCTGTTGCCAGGCCATTTTTCAATATCTTGTGGTGTACATGTTCAACTGTGATTTGGGGATTTAAGGGATTTCCAGGAAACTTATATATTTTTTTTTTCAGCAGAATCTGGCCTTTAACATTAAATTTCTTGTTTAGCCTTGCTTTAGTGCATTCTCAATATTTTGGGATGAAATATGTGCACAAAATTAAAAAAATATAAGTTTTCCAATAATATATTGTGTATAAAAGCCCCATTTCTTCTGGCTACAACGGTACTACATATGTATTGGTAGGCAACTTTGCCTGCCTAGGATACTCCCCCAAACTGAAACAGCGCTTTAGGAGATTTTTGGATAAAATACAACTGCTAGCGCACCTTGCAGTTTTTCAAGAAAAAACATCCCTTTACATTTGAAATACCCCCCACAGACTATATGTTCTCTGGTACACACCTCAAGCTTTCTAGGCATAGCAGGCTTGTTGATGTGGAAGCAGTTTTCTAGAAGGAATTCCCTCGACAAATTCTTTGGTTGCACAGGGTTTCCCTACAAAAAAGAATGAAAAAGCAGAATCAAAGCCACATTTTCCTAAAAAAAAAAACAATATAAAAACAAGAAAAAAACAAATTAAATCTGAGAAAGCAAGGTCCCCCAAACAGAACAATACCCAACATGCATAGGTACCGTCAAGGGTAGGGTTGGCAAACACCCCAAAGTAAAGCATGCACTCTGCAAACAAAGTGCACACCTTACCCTTTTTCAACCAAAAAAACCTTTATATTTGAAATACCCAGCACAAACCATATATTACCAGAAAGAACACACATTAAGCTTTCTAGGCATACCCATCTTGTTGTAGGGGGCTTCTGGAAGTAATCCCTTTGGTTGCATAGGGTTCTCTAAAAAAATGTATAAAAAAGCAAGATAAAAAAGACATTTTTCTAAAATATCAATATGCAAACAAGAAAACACAAACTAAATCTGAAAGTGCAGCCCAGGGACCAGGGATCTTCTGCCCCCCAGCTCTGGGGAGGCAGGTAATGGGGCTGGGGGTCAACGGCAAGTCACCCACTAGCTGCAGGATTGTGAGCATTGTGAACCGGTATAGGGGTCTCATGGATCCCTTACCAGTTCACAACAGATGCAGTGATCACTAAAGAGGGGTGGGGAGGCAGGGGATCAGAGGAACCCATGCCCCTCCACCCTTCTCTCCAGCGATCGCTGCATCAGACAACTGTCAGGCCAGGAGCTGGGGCTAGTGGTGAAAGTGGCGGCGGTGATGACGAAAGCGGGGGGAGGCCCTCTCCTTAAAACTGAAGAGCCCGGGGTGATTGAAGCCCCCCCCCCAGTAAAGGGGAGACCTGGCTAGCAGGAGAGATGGTGCACGGAGGTTAGTAAAAGTATTGCCGGCGGCTGCGGAAGTGGTAGGGAGGCCTATTCCGGGCCCTCTCCTGAACCCAGAGGAGCGGGGAGGGGGATTGGAGGCCCCCTCGGGTTAAGAGGAGACCCGGCTGGACCGGTTGAAAGGTCAGGTGAGTGTTCTATGTTTTGTTTTTTGCCCGCTAGCAAGGGGGGAAAGCATGAACGCTGTAAAGCATGTAAAATTTACATGGCTGGAGTTTAATGGTAGAAGAGGCAGCCACGTAAATGTTATGTGGCTGGTGTGAAATGGGTTAAAGGAAAGTGTACTTTTTATGATATATTTAAAAGTGTTTATTCTTTTGAGCCAAAAGGATGTCCTCAATATGTGTGTGTTGTATGGAAGCAGTTTTCACTACCTGCAAATTTTTTGTTATTAGCAGCCGTACATCAAGTCTGTACATTGAAATCTAGAAGTTAAAAGTGAGCCCTGCACACATAGAACACTACTGCTGAGCAATTGTGAGTGAGCTCCCCCAACTCAGCAGAGGCCGTAGCAGCAGTTTTCTGTGCATACAGGTCTCATTTCCCTTTTCATGTAGATCTTGGTGTATAGTTGCTAATAGCAACAGATTGTAGATAGTGAAAAACGCTTCTATTAAACACACATTTGCTAACATAAGAAAAACTAAAATGAATGCTAGATAAGCTCAGCACCTTTAGGACATCCTTTCAATGCAAGTGAAAGTGGACTTTCCCTTTAAATTCTCCATAAACATATTTAATAATACAAACAGTGGCAACCAATGTGAAAATGTATTTCACATGATAAAGCTTTTTTGTTTTCTTTTAGGATACGCTAGGCACAGAAAAGAAATCAGAAGCAAGGCAGCTTAGTGAAAAAATGTTACTGCAGCAAACATTTTTGAGATCCAGGAAAATAGGGCAATGGGCTTTCCTGTGGAGGCATTCACAACACTGCCAACATTAGGCAAGTATTTGGTTCTGGTCCACTGAAGTATACCACTTCACGCCATTAGTGAGCTCTGCATTATAGAGATATACACTGGTTCCTAGCTGACATACTAGAAATAAACACAGGGGAGGGTTTTCCAAATGATTTGAGATTTTCTGGAGAGTTTTGAGAGACAGCGAAAAATGTTCTGACTCAGCACACAATAAAGTGAAAAGAAAATAGTTTTGTCTATTCAAAAAACAAAAATCATCCACTGCACATGCAAAGGCACAAATATTTTATTTTTAATGTGGTAAAAAATATTTTAGCAAGAAGGAATAGCAGCAGTTGTGAACTCTATAAATAAATAATAAATGAGAAAGTTTCTATACATGTGTTTGAATTTCCCATGGGGTAGGTTATCATTTTGAGAGCCTCTGCAGAGGTAGAGTTTTGACAGACTTTGCAACGCAACACACACAAGTATAAAAACAAATAGGGCAGGTCTTTTTCTTTTATAAATCGCAGCAGCCCATGGGAATGCAAATTCATTGGGGGTTATGCTAAACATCTGGTGAAGCAAGTTTAAATCTGGGTGCACATTTGGGTGTGATTTGCCGCCTGCCATCTTGGTGAGCTTTTTCATTTTAACGCTTTAACTGCCAGCGTACCTAGAGGTTTTTTTTCGGCAATTGTTGCAAAGCTTTTTTAAACATTCGGCAATTGTTGCAAAGCTTTTTTAAACATTTTGCACTATATATGTTTAACAGTGAATATTGCAGGAATTTCCAGGAAAAGTATATATATATTTTTAGATGCATTTGAGCTTTAACATGAAATGTTATTAAACATAGTAAAATTTGCAATTTTTCTGTCTCAATATTTTTGGGAGAAATGCGTGGAATTTTTTTTTTAAATATTGTAGCATGTTTTTTAAATAAAAAATGATTTTTTAAGAAAACCATACCATGGCGTAAAAGCCCAATTTCGATAACAATGGTACAACATATGTATCAGTATACACCCGTTCCTGCCCAGGAGACACCGCAAACTTCAATAAAATGGTGTGGGGTCTCCCCTCTCCAGGAAAAACAGCCCAGACACTAGCTTGATGGGCTGGTAGCCCAGGGTGTGGAGGACAAGTGGCCGGCTCCTGGCCCTAAAGGCCAGCTCACATAGCTCACATGGGTACTAGGCTCCTCTGCACCTGCAGGCCTTTGGAGATGCAGGTAATGGGGAGGGAGATTTTGGCAAGTCACCTACTTGCTGACATGTTACTTGCCAGCCGCTCCTGCCCCTTGAACTGGTATGGGGGTCTCAAGGTTAAGTTTAAAAAAACATTTCAAAGTCCTGTTAAATTTACTGGGATGGCAGTTTACAGACGGACATGCAGCCCTGTAAATTTTTTGCGCATGTCGGTCAAAGGGTGTTTTGCTAAAATTGCTCATATTTTCTGAAAAAAACACCTGCAATGGGGCATTTTTACACATGGGGTCTATCATTTTTCCATTTCTTCTTGTTGAAAAATGCCCAATCACATGTGCAGGTGATTTTGTAAGGGAAAAATTAGAACAAACATTTTTATTGCCCTTTTTTTGTGTTTTAAAGTTAAAAAGCTAACCAAGATGCAGGTAGCAAAGCACGCTCAAATGTGCACCCAGATTTCAACTTGCTTAACCAAATCTTTAGCATGAACTCCATTGGGAGCCTGAAATTTATAAATAAATAGTGCAGGTTTCAATTTTAAACTTGTGGTGTGGTCCCATATGGTCACCCTAAATTACTATAAAGGTACTTAAACCGGACCTTCACCCTGAATAAGAGCCTATCTTATATTTTTCCCACACTCTGTACATACAGATTTCTCACATTAAAAATCATCCTACCTGCATATACTGCATGTTATGAGCATTTAAACATCCAAGATGGCAGCTCATGGGGCATCGGGCAGCCTGCAAACAGGAAGTGTCTTCTGACTGTGCTGCTCTGCATTCTGGGATTGCTGACTTTTCCTGACCCCAGCTCTGCTCTGTCTGGGCAAAGCACAGCTATAACCCTGCCCCCTGCACTTTAGCCCACTCTCCTCTCCTCAGTCAGTATGTGTGATGCTTCCGAGTCATACATAACATAGTAACATAGTTAAAACGGTTGAAAAAAGACATATGTCCATCAAGTTCAACCAAGGGTGTTGGGGAAGGAGAAGTTATTTTTTATTTATAGGGGAAGCCATTTATTTTATTTTTTGTTTGTATTTTTATTTTTTTAATTGATAACCGCTTATAGTAACTGTTAATGTTATTTTCTTCTAAATAAGCATCTAATCCTTTTTTGAAGCTGTCAGTGGTTGATGCTGTGACAAGCTTCTGTGGGAGGCTATTCCATAGATTTATAGTTCTTATAGTAAAAAACGATTGTCTCCTCCGGAGACTAAATTTCTTTTTTTCCAATCGAAGGCAGTGCCCCCTTGTCCTTAGAGAGGATTTTACATGAAATAGTGTTCCCCCATATATTTTGTATAGGCCATTTATATATTTATACAAGTTAATCATGTCCAACCTCAATCGCCTCCTCTCCAGACTAAACAGATTGAATTCTCGTAATCTTTCCTCATAACTAAGATCCTTCATTCCCCTTATTAGTTTGGTGGCTCTCCTCTGCACCCTTTCCATAGTCAGAGCGTGCTTTCTATGAATGGGTCCCCAGAACTGGACGGCATATTCCAGGTGAGAGCGCACCAGTGCCTTGTAAAGAGGCAAAATGACATCACTATCCCGTGATTCCATGCCTCTTAATGCATGATAATATCTTGGTGGCATTGGAAGCAGCTGCTTGGCATTGCATGCTGTTATTTAGTCTGTGATCTACCAGTACCCCCAGATCCTTCTCAACTAGTGACTCTCCCAGTTTTACTCCCCCAAGGACATATGTGGCCTTCAGGTTGTTAGACCCCAAGTGCATGACTTTACATTTTTCCACATTGAACTTCATTTGCCAAGTGGATGCCCCAGACACTCAATGTGTCCAAGTCAGCCTGAAGCTTGTGAACATCTTCAATAGACAGCACTGTGCTACATATCTTTGTGTCATCTGAAAAAATAGAGACAGTGCTTTTAATTCCATCTTCTATGTCGTTTATAAACAAGTTGAATAATAGTGGGCCCAGCACTGAACCCTGGGGTACACCACTTACAACCGGTAACCATTCAGAGTAGGTATCATTAACCACAACTCTCTGCACATGATCCTTCAGCCAGTTTTCAATCCAGTTACAAACTGCGTTTTCTAATCCTGAAGATCTAAATTTTCCCAATAAGCATCTATGGGGGACAGTGTCAAATGCTTTTGCTAAATCCAGAAAAACTATATCCACAGCCTCCCCTCTGTCCAGGCTTCTACTCACCTCCTCAGGTGAGCCAATCAGGTTAGTCTGACAGCTTCAGTCCTTAGTAAAACTGTGTTGGTTGTCACTTATAATGTTAGTGATAGTTACATATTCGTGTATGTTGTCCCTTAATAGTCCCTCAAGCAATTTCCCCACAATGGATGTTAAGCTAACAGGTCTGTAATTGCCCGGAGAAGACCTTGAGTACTTTTTAAAAATGGGCACCACATTTGCATTGTGCCAGTCCCTTGGCACCATACCAGTTGCTAGTGAGTCTTTAAAGATCAACAACAGAGGTGACGAGATAACGGAACTGAGTTCTTTGAGAACTCCTGGGTGAAGTCCATCTGGTCCTCCAGTCTTATTCACATTTAAATTATTTAGGTTTTTTTTGGATGATATCCACATTTAGCTTGTTAATTATTATACTTGGGCTATTGCTATCAGTGGCATCTCCTGTGTTGGCTCCTTGCTCTTCTCTTACGTACACAGAGCTAAAGAATCCATTTAACAGCTCTGCTCTTATCCTCATCCCCAGTGACCATTTCCCCGTTATTAATTAGGGCACCTACCTGTTCTGATTTAGTTTTCTTCGAATTAATATATTTAAAAAAACGTTTAGGGTTTGTTTTGCTTTCTTTGGCCACATCTCGTTTATTTTGTGCTTTTGCCAACCATATTTCTTTCTTACACATTTTATTTACTAGTTTATACTTTTCAGGTGTTACAGCTGAGAGTTCAGCCTAATGTTTAAATGCCCTTTTTTAGTTCTTTATTGCCCTTTTAACCGCAGGTGTCAGCCATGAGGGGTTTAATTTTAGCCGCTTATATTTGTTACCCGTAGGAATACATTTTGCAATGTTGCTACTCACAACTGATTTAAAGCACTCCCATTTGGCATCTGTATCCTTATTCCTAAACAGATGCTCCCAGTCAATGTCCTTGAGTGAAGCTCTGAGAGGGGAAGTTGGCCTTTCTAATATGTAATGTTTTTGCCTTCCCAGGCAGAAAATCTTTCTTATAGTTTATGTTAAATACAATTATATTGTGGTCACTGTTACCAAGATTTTCACGGACTGTTACTGCCCCCATCAGGTCATCATTATTTGATATTACAAGATCTAGAAGAGCATCACCCCTAGTAGGTGCCTCCACGAACTGATTCATATAGTTATCTTGTAGCAGACTGAGGAATGCTCTCCCCTTAGTAGTTGAAGCAGAACCATGTCTCCAGTCGATTCCTGGATAGTTGAAGTCCCCCATCACCACCACTGTACCAGCCTGTGACACCCGCTCTGTTTATGCAGTTGACCCTCTATTTCCTCAGTTATATTTGGGGGCCTATAGATTACACAAAACTGTATTTTAGCATTGTTGAAATCGCCCCCTACTTCTATCTACAAGGATTCTACATCCTCACATCTTCTGCTAGTATCCCCTCATTAATATATGCTTTGAGTTCTTGCTTTACATAAAGACACACGCCGCCCCCTTTCCTTTTTGCTCTGTCTTTCCGAAAAAGAGCAAAACCTTGTAGATTGACAGTCCAGTTATGCGTGGAATCCAGCCATGTCTCAGCCACACCAACAACATCAATATTCTCTGCCAGCACCAGAGCTTCAAGCTCCCCCACTTAACTTACCAGACTTCTGGCATTTGTGATCTATCCAGTTTGACACATTGGGGTATAGTATTAGTTTCTGCAGTAATGCATCCGTCTAATTTTTTACTGCTGGTTTGCAACACATGGATCTCCTTATCCATCATAGCAGTCCTCAATTCTCCACCTATCATCATATGCTGTCCCCTAAGTAACCTGTCTTCACTTTTGTTTTTACTCTTGCCCTCCCCCCTCATCTCTAGTTTAAATATCTCTCTACCCCCTCTAGTATCCTCTTACCCAGCACAGTAGCCCCCCTTCCATTCAGGTGCAAATTATCTGTAGAATACAGTTTGTACCCCAATGAAAGCCCAGTGCTCTAGGAACCCAAATCCCTCTGCCCTGCACCAGGACTTGAGCCATGCATTTAACTCTCTAAGCTCCCGCTGTCTTTCATGTGTAGCGCATGGCACTGGAAGTATTCCAGAGAATACAACCTTGGAGGTCCTTCCCTTCAACTTTGTGCCTAATTCCTTAAATGTATTCTTAAGGATCCTCCATTTCCCATTAATTCTGTCATTGGTTCCCACATGGACCACGACAGCTGGGTCATCCCCAGCCCCTCCCAGTAATTTATCCACCCTCCCACCACATGTTGAACCCTGGACCAAGGGAGACAGCAAACCATTCGGTTGAGGCAGTCTTGGTGACAAATTATTCTATCAGTCCGCCTGATAATAGAATCCCCTATGACCACTAACTGTCTAATCCTACCTGCAGTCCCAACCACCTGCTCACTAGCTGGGCTGTCCTCCCGGCTGTTAGGGAGAGCAGTATCCGCTAGGGCTGCCATTTCTGAGACTGACACTCTTGCATCATTACCCAACTTGGCAATTTTACTAGGGTGCACAAACACAGGTATGGCCTTCCTTTTCTGTGCACCCTTTCTACTCCCTCTATCTACATTTACCTAGCTACTTATCTGCTCCTCCTGACCCCATTACTCCACCCTCTGTATCTACCCCATTTACTGCCTGCTCAGTGAGCAGAACGCTCTTTTCCATATTGTCAATCCTCCTCAGTGTTGCAATTTGCTCCTCCAGATCTCTAACTCGAGCTTCTAGTTTTGCAATTTGCTCACATTTACCACATTTAGTCAAGATAGTGGCACCCGTATCCTAGAGTCCTGAACAGAGTTGCAGCCCAGTGGGGGAAAGAATAATAAGTAAGTGACTAAAAACTAAAAATATATTAATTTTAGATGCTGGGGAATAGTTTTTAAGGGTTTGGGCTTCTCATTAAATCATGCTGAAGGTCCAGTTTAAAGAATAAATATTAGGCACATAATATTAGTTTTGCTTGAGGGGTCCTTGTTGAGTCGCCACATTTTCATCACAATAGTGTTTTCATATAACTTTATAGACTTTCGATGGCATTTCTGAAAATATATATTTTTGTGTGACAAGATGCTGAGTTGATGTAGTATTTTGTGTGTTTTATGGAAGTAGTTTTTACTATCTGCAATCTGTTGTTATACACCAAGAGGAGACATGTGATCCCTGTACACACAGAACCCTGCTGCTGAGCATGTGTAAGGTTGAATAAGCTATCCCCACCACAGCAGAGGCCGTAGTGGCCTGTGTGTTCAGGGCTCACTTCTATCTTCTTAGTGTAAAGACTTGGTGTATGTTGCCAATAGCAACTGACTGCAGGTAGTGAAAGCTGCTTCCATAAAACACACATTTACTAACATAGGAATAAATGTTAAAAATACTAGGTCAGCTCAGTATCTTGTTAACATAATTTTGGAACACAAAAATATACACTTTCAAAAATTCTATACCAACCTCCACTATGTCTTAAATATGAGTAAACATGGCATGCAACCCCAAGACAATGGCAGAACAGGGTAGCACAAATTTTCACTGTTAAATCCAGTATAAGGTCCCATAGGTACACAAACAGGCTGACCTATAAGGACCAACTCAACACTGAGTGAATATATGTTCGCATGCAGCTTTAATTCAAATGCAGGTGCTATACAGTCATGCATAAACGTATATACGTAAATCATACGCATGTTCACACCTTTGCAAAAAAAAAAAAATGCAAAGGAAATAATGGTGCTGAATTGCAAAACTGCAGTGCGAAAATGCAAATACATGCGGTGTTGAATCGACCCTATATGGAGAAACCTAGTGCACAAATGCATTTAAGCACAAATCATTATTTAAGAACTGAGGTTTTGATTTGCAGCGCATTCAATGCACCCTTGCGAAAAGTTAACAGTAACAAATGAAAAGATGCAACCGCGCCAAGTGGAATGCCAACAAAATGATGCAAAATGACACAGAAATGTGAATTTCATAAATCGGGCTCTAAATGTGTTTTGGTATGTAAGTACATTTGCTTCTGCACTCACTCATGTAGGTAACTTTTCATCTCACTATCTAGCAAGTTTATATGAATTTTGATATTAGTTGGTCATGCGATACAGTTCTTTAAGTGCTTAAAATGCTTTGTGTCTCAAGCTCAGCCTCTGTAAAAATTCCAAAGCCTTTAAAAAGAATTAGATAACGCCCTAATGTCATCACAACACTAAACATCTGTAAGCCAGAATGCTCATTTCATAGTGCAGCCACTTTGCAATGTTTCATGGAAACCTGTGTTCCAGTACTTATTTGGTTAAATGATATTCCTGTTTGAAGCATCGTTATCCTATTTCCTGTGTTTGTGCTAGATTTGCATAAAAAAATGAATCCATTTCACTCCTCCGCCTTCATCGAACATCCTGCATATGTGCTTCAGAGTTTTCCTCCCACAGAAAGAGAGATGAAAAACATGCAGTAATTGAAAAACAGCAGATTATTGCTGTGGGCTACTGCAATTAAACTTCCAGTCCTTTGGAAACAGTTTAAAACCTAAAAGCCTAACCATCTTTTCCTTTAAAAAAATTAAAATATTCAGGTCTAACTTACAAACTATTAAGTATAGACATGTTCACTGAATTGGTTACATGTAAAAGGAGACCAAAAATGCAGAAAAACGTTTTACTATTTCTTGTCGGAGGATGATATAATCCAACTAGCTAATGCTGAGAGTCTCAAGTTTTATTTTGTTTTCCAGTTCCCTATAAATATGTTTTGTGTGGGGTAATGTGCAATTGGGTTGATAGAAGGAAAACATTCTAAACCACATACTGCACATTATTTATTTGTAGTTTAAGAAAATGACACATTAACCATTTATGAATATGCCACTAGAAAAAAGTCAAAATAGAGGGTAATAGACTACAGCAGCTTCACTCACATATATGGAAACACCTACAGGTGCATTACAAAAAATTAGAATATCATCAGAAATGTGTATATTTTTAGCAATTACATTGAAAATCTGAAACATATATTATATTGGGTCAATACAAACAGGGTGAACTTTTTCAAGTATTTTTTTATGTTAATGCTAATGATTATGACTTTCAGCCAAGGAAAACCCAGAATTCATTATCGCACAAAATTAGAATAATTAACCCAAAACAGCTGCAAAGGCTTCCTAAGTGTTTAAAAAGGTCCCTTAGTCTGGTTCAGTAGGCGACACAATCATGGGGAAGATTGCTGACTTGACAGATGTCCGTCATTGACACACTCCACAAGGAGGGTAAGTCACAAAAGGTCATTGCTAAAGAAGCTGGCTGATCACAGAGCTGTATCAAAGCATATATGGAAAGTTGAGTCAAAGGAAAAAGTGTTGCAGAAAAACGTTCACAAGCAACCGGGATAACCGCAGGCTTGATAGGATTGTTAAGAAAAGGAGTTAGTGCTTCAAGAGCTACCACACACAGACATATCCAGGACATGGGCTATAACTGTCGCATTCCATGTGTCAAGCCACTTATGACCAAAACACAACCCCAGAAGCATCTTATGGGGCCAAGGATAGAAAGAACTGGACTGTTGCTCAGTGGTCAAATGTGTTGTTTTCTGATGAATGTAAATTTTACATTTAATTTTGAAATCAAGGTTCTAGTGTCTGGAGGAAGAGTGGAGATGCCAACAATCCAAGCTGCTTGAGGTCTAGTGTGCAGTTTCCACAGTCAGTGATGATTTGGGGAGCCATGTCATCTGCTCGTGTTGGTCCACTGTGTTTTATCAAGACCAAAGTCAGCGCAGCCGTCTACCAGAAAATCATAGAGCACTTTATGCTTACCTCTGCCGACAAGCTTTTTGGAGATGGATTTTTCATTTTCCAACAGGACTTGGCACCTGTCCAAACTGCCAAAAGTACCAAGACCTGGTTTAATAACCACAGTATTACTGTGCTTGATTGGCCAGCAAACTCACCTGACCTTAACCTCAGAGAATCTATGGGGTATTGTCAAAAGGAAGATGAGACACCAGACCCAACATTGCAGATGAGTTGAAGGCTGCTACCAAAGCAACCTGGACTTCCATAACACCTCAGAAGGGCCACAGGACACGCCGCATTGATGCAGTCATTCATGCAAAAGGAGCCCCAACCAAGTATGAATGTACAAACTTTACATTTGGCCAACATTTCTGTGTTAAATATTTTTTTACAGTTGGTCTTATATAATATTGAAAAAGTTCACTCTGTTTGTATTGACTTAATATAATATAGGAGTTTCAGTTTTTCCAGTGAACTACTAAAAATTTACACATTTTTGATGATATTGTAATTTTTTGCAATGCATCTTTAAGTGCAGCATATTACACCATGTTCAAAATTATAATGCAAATGATATTGTTCTCTGATTTTCCAAAATGGTAAATGACAGTCAATACATTTCAATTCGTTTCAGTACATTTCAAGCCAGTTAAAGTATGAATCAAATTTTGTGGAATAAACCTCCCAATGATAAAAGATTTTGACAAATTAAAATAATCAAAATGCACTGTTTCAGGTTATTATGCACAATAGAGCTTTAATAAATGTTATAGTTTGTAAACAACAGAAAATGGTGCATTTGCAGCATCTACTGGTCACATTTAGACTCCATTCACACTAGGGCAATTGCAATTCACTGTGAAAGCCCTGCATATAGAAAGCTATGGGGCCTTTTACTTAGCAATGCAGAGAACGTGGGACGCTCCTGCCAAAACACTGCATGTGGCGTTTGAGAAATTCACATGATTCTCAAATAATGCTTCACAATGTGCTCAGCTAACCCCCCCCCCCCCCCCACCATTCCAGTTGGCAGTCCTGATTCCTGAAAAGTTTCAGTTGTGCAGTAAGTGTGTACCCCACTGGACATATTTATAGCAAGAAACTGCAACAATATCAGTACTCATCATGTGCTGTACTCGACAGAACAGAGAGATTCCACTGAAGATGCAATAGAATGGGGTGGAAAGGTGAACAGGAGACAAAGGAAAAATTGACAGGCTCCAAAGTTTGCCCTCCTTTCAATTTTATTCCTCCAGCACCACGCAAAAAAAGTGGTCTAACGTCCATCAATCTGTCCCTCGGTGCTCTCAGCATGAATATGAGCATGAGCAACAGTGGCCCAACAGCGGTCTCTGACAACAGTAGAGCTCAAAACTCAAGCCATATTAAGCTGTGCCATGACATGCATTTCCAGCTCAACTACTACCCAGAAATCAAAGCAAAGAATGGGACTTTGCTTAGAATACATAAGGTATTTACGTATAGTCAGCAAATCTGGCTATACGTAAATACCATATGTATTCTAAGCAAAGTCCCATTATATATATATATATATATATATATATATATATATATATACACACACACACACACACACACACACACACACATTTTAATTATTATTTTACTTTCATTTATTTTTACATATGTGTAGAAAATGTTTTGTTACAGCTACAAGCATATCATGTGCTTAATGTATATTTTAAAAGTAGAATTAATTAACAGTTTGGTTCCTTGTACAATTTTATAGGCATTATTTACAAAACCCTACACCATTATCCACCAGTATCCATCTTTCTCCAGGTTAAGCTGTATTTCACAAATAAAAAAATGGTTCGCCAGCCAATTTACACCATAATTTGCCAATGTGGCAGAAAATTGGTGGATACTGGTGAGGTAGTCATGTTTTTCTGGAGCAGGTTATTATAATCAATGCTGATTTTCTCCACTTTCTTTTTTTGCATTATTATTTCAAAAGGTTCTTCTGATCATTAACATGTTGCAAGTGTCAAATAGGGGGCAAAGCTGAAAAATCTGTGGAGGGACCTTATAATACAGAACTTAATTGTTTTATCTAAAATCACTTGCATGTGTTTTTGCATCAGAGGATGTGTCTGCTGCTGTTCTGATCATGGGACAGTGCATTATCTCTTTTTTTGTTACTTTTTGGTAAATGTTATAGATGGTTGATGGTAAAACGTGGTGTAAACCAGAGGAATCTGTTAGACCAGTTCCCAATAGTTTTCTTTAGTATCGGCTAGTTTCCAGTTTTCACTTGTGCAGCTGCTGCATTATAGGAAAAAGTTGTGGGAACCTCTGAAAATAGTTAACGTAGAGCCACACCCATTTCGTGCCTAATGGGTGCAGGGCTGGCCCAGGCCGCACTGTAACAGGTTCTGGGGGGCATCCAGATTGCTGGAGCCCCCTTGCACAATTATCCCCGCAACCCCGCCTGCAAAGCTTACTTGCATCCTTGCGGGTGGGATCACATTCTCTATTCTGGTCCTTATCGGCCCATTAGGTAGGAAATGGGTGTGGGTTCGCTTTAAGCTTTAACTAGTGTAAATTGGCAACCATTGTAAATCAGGTACTATATTTACAAATTTAAAATATTTGCCATATTTACTGATAATAATAATCAATATATATTCAAAGAGATTGGGTACTTGTTATAGGAACATTGTATTTTGTTTATTTGTACAGACAATGAAAGCCCCATTAATAATATATATATATATATATCATATTCCCTAAGCAGTACAAAAGGGTAATATGATAATGTTTGGGTTATAAACCATCTCTGCTTACCCTGCACGTAAACTGGACCTTAAGCATAATTTAATGAAAAGCCCAAACCCTTAAAGAAACTATTCTCTAGCACAGGGGTGGGCAATTATTTTTTCCATGGGGCCACATGAGAAACTAAAAATATTGTGGAGGGCCGCTGAGCTATGGGCGTCTAAGCGACGTCTAAGCTCAGCGGCTCTGAGTGCGCTGGCGGCTGCATCTCGAGCTTCCCTCTAACAGGGAGCGCGCCCGCGCTGGCCATTCTCAAATGGCTGACACAGGCACGCGCCCTGCTAGAGGGATAGCGGGCATGCGGCCGCAGCTCGTGCATGCGCCGTTGAACTGGGAAAGAAGGTGAGTTTATGGGCGACCTGGGGGTTTCACACAGCGGGGCATCCCGATTTTGGATGCCCCGCGGGGAGGGGATCTATAAGATTCCCAGGCTGATAAAGCAGGGTTTTGGTCCACTTCAAACGTTCTGATGTGATAATTTCCCAGCCAATCAGAGAAGCCCTTGGCTTCTGGCAGTCTGGAAGGAGAGCTCATATCAGCTGGGGCAAAGTGTAAGAATGGTGGGCAGCAGGAAGGGGGCATGGTGAGAGCATGATGGACAGCAGGAAGGGGGCATGGTGAGAGCATGGTGGACAGCAGGAAGGGGGCATGGTGAGAGCATGGTGGGCAGCAGGAAGAGGGCATGGTGAGAGCATGGTGGGCAGCAGGAAGGGGGCATGGTGAGAGCATGATGGACAGCAGGAAGGGGGCATGGTGAGAGCATGGTGGACAGCAGGAAGGGGGCATGGTGAGAGCATGGTGGGCAGCAGGAAGAGGGCATGGTGAGAGCATGGTGGACAGCAGGAAGGGGGCATGGTGGACAGCAGGAAGGGGGCATGGTGAGAGCATGGTGGACAGCAGGAAGGGGACATGGTGAGAGCATGGTGGACAGCAGGAAGGGGGCATGGTGAGAGCATGGTGGACAGCAGGAAGGGGGCATGGTGAGAGCATGGAAGGGGGCATGGTGAGAGCATGGTGGACAGCAGGAAGGGAACATGGTGAGAGCATGGTGGACAGCAGGAAGGGGGCATGGTGAGAGCATGGTGGACAGCAGGAAGGGGGCATGGTGAGAGCATGTGGACAGCAGGAAGGGGCATGGTGAGAGCATGTGGACAGCAGGAAGGGGACATGGTGAGAGCATGGTGGACAGCAGGAAGGGGGCATGGTGAGAGCATGTGGACAGCAGGAAGGGGACATGGTGAGAGCATGTGGACAGCAGGAAGGGGGGCATGGTGAGAGCATGGTGGACAGCAGGAAGGGGACATGGTGAGAGCATGGTGGACAGCAGGAAGGGGGCATGGTGAGAGCATGTGGACAGCAGGAAGGGGACATGGTGAGAGCATGTGGACAGCAGGAAGGGGGGCATGGTGAGAGCATGGTGGACAGCAGGAAGGGGACATGGTGAGAGCATGGTGGACTTCAGGAAGGGGGCATGGTGAGAGCATGGTGGGCAGCAGGAAGGGGACATGGTGAGAGCATGTGGACAGCAAGAAGGGGGCATGGTGAGAGCATGGTGGACAGCAGGAAGGGGACATGGTGAGAGCATGGTGGACAGCAAGAAGGGGGCATGGTGAGAGCATGGTGGACAGCAGGAAGGGGACATGGTGAGAGCATGGTGGACAGCAGGAAGGGGACATGGTGAGAGCATGGTGGACAGCAAGAAGGGGGCATGGTGAGAGCATGGTGGACAGCAGGAAGGGGACATGGTGAGAGCATGTGGACAGCAAGAAGGGGGCATGGTGAGAGCATGGTGGACAGCAGGAAGGGGACATGGTGAGAGCATGTGGACAGCAAGAAGGGGGCATGGTGAGAGCATGGTGGACAGCAGGAAGGGGACATGGTGAGAGCATGGTGGGCAGGTACATGGTGAAAAAGAGACAGCAGGCAGGAAGGGAAAACACAAGCAAACGACATAATCTTTCTGAGCAGACTTACTGATGCTCTGGAGCCCCTACTCTGTCCTTCCAAAGTCCCCAGGTCTCTATCACCTGCTCATCGGGTCTGGCTTCCTCAGAGGAAGGGAGAATGTGCCAGACCCGACGAGCCGAGCGGCCGATCAGCTGCTGCTTAACCTAAGCCTCTCACACTGTACACAGGCGATCACCTAAGTTAAGCAGCAGCCGATCGACCACTCGGCTCGTCGAGTCTGGCATGTTTTCCCTTCCTCTGCGTCTCTTACTGGCCAGCTCAGCCCGGGCCGGTAAGAGCCTAGCAAAGGGCCGTATACGGCCCGCGGGCCGTACATTGCCCAGGTCTGCTCTAGCATCTAAAATTAATATATTATATGTTTTTGTCATTTACTTCTTCTTTCCCCCACTGGGCTGCAGCTCTGTTCAGGACCCCAAGATATGGGGGTTGTGAATGTGCTTTGCTCAGACAGAGCAGCACTAGGGTCAGGAAGAGGACAGCAATCCCAGAATTCACTTCCTTTTCTACAGGCAGCCTGAGACTCCATGGGCCGCCATCTTGCATGTTTAATGGCTCAGAAAATGCAGTAGATGCAGTTAGAATGATTTTTAATGTGGGCAATCTGTATGTACAGGGTGGGGCAAATATATGAGATATGCTCGGTCCAGTTTAAATGCCACTTTTGGTTGTTTTTACAGGTTGTGTTGTTTTATCCTTATATTTTGAATTTCTCTGCACTTCTGTCACTCTTACACCAAACCTACATGTCTGTTCTTCATCTTTGCACCCGTGCTCAGTGGAATCTATCCTTTCTGCGATGCTGCTGTGCAACTAGTCTGGTCTGACTCAGACCGAATCTAGTGTTGCACTTGAGCACCTACGGTAAATGGTGTGTTTTATTTGCAATAAATATGGGCAGAGGGGAAAACACTTATAGCACAGCCTGCCCTCTTGAGACAGCTATGAAATGAGTGGGGGTATAGTATGCCCAGGCACAGCACAGAGTGTTATGTATCATGTGGATTTTTCATTAGTTTGTTTAATTGTTGAAATACCGCTATACAGTAGGTATTGTTAATTCGGATCTTTTCACTTGGGTTCACTTGTTAGGTAGGATGCAGGCATAACACCGATTAGTTTGCTTATGCCAGAGGATTTACTAATAAAAATTCATCCTTCACTTTTTACTAGCTATGTGATTAACATGGGTATTGAATATTATTAATTATAGTAATGTTTTTGTTTGATTGAAATAGCATTTTTATTATTGTCCCTTGTGAAAATGATTCACTTAATGGAATTGTGAGCACATTATTCTATATTTATAATGGGCAGGAGTGCTCAGAGCCTAGTATTTAAAACCATTACAGTTAGAGAAATAAACTCTGAGCTGTCTATGTGTTTTGCCCTGGCTATTTTACTTGGCATATAGTTTTTATGGTGTTGTATTTTTGCTTTTATAGGTATGGATTCATTAAATATCCAACCATTAAGTTTTTTATATAATGTCTGTGTTGCAGAAATATTTATTAGCATGCTTTTTGTATGTGTCATGGTCTTTGGTCGGTGCTTACTGTATAAATATTGCTCCGTGGAAAGCCAGAACATTTCGGATTTCTACATGAATGTGTTTCCCTGTTGTTTTCTGAAAAAGTCTACAACACTGAAATAATGAAAAAGGACCTCAAATAAATACTTCTCCTATTCAGAAGATAGCTGACACCAACATCAGGACCGGTAGTCTCCAGACAGCACTGTCAGCATGTCACTAAATCCAGCACTACAGACAGCGATTCTTTGGCTAAGGTCAGCATGTAGCAGATGAAGGAGCACTGGGAAATCTGTAAGGGTTTGCACTTTTACTATGTACTGTCAGGTAGTTAGACAATTAGAGCCTTATTTATTTTATTTTTTCGCGGGCACCAGATGTGTTGCTCGCATGAACCGCTATCTGCGCCCGCACTTGTCAGCGGTGGGGAGTGAGGCAGCGCTATGCTGGCTGCGACCCCCTAGCGCTGTCTGGGAATGCTGCAAAGCAGCTGCATTCATTAAACAAAACACAGCGCCCTAGTGGCCGCTGTCAGATAGGGATTCCAGGTGCCCTGCATCTGTAGTAAACACAGTGGGGGCTGGGGAATAGCATTGGGAATACATGAAAGACAGGACACATGATTTGCACTGCCCAAATCACAAGTTAGCAGCGCAAAACAAAAGTTTAAAAAAAACTTCCAAAAACAATTCCAAACAGCCCAGTGATCCCGTGGCACATGCACCAGCCAAACAAAAGTGGCCAAAATAATTGTGACCATCCCAGCCCATTGAAATGTATGGAATAAAGCCACACAAGGGTGAGCATCTGGTCTGGCAATGCCGGCAATCATTTCTGGCGCTGTTGATAGATGGGACACTACCTGGCACTATCAGAGGAGCTCTGGCTTCTTGAACTGCTCTGGCACCTTTTGCACTGGGACCTGAAATTTACCTGGCACTCATCTGGCACTACGTGGACTTAGTGTTTCTTAAATACATCCCTTAATGTATGTTGTAAATAGCAATGCAATTTTACACACCTACTTTGGGATGCTCCGCTGTGTGAAACCCCCCAGATTGCCTATAGAAACTCACCTTTCCCCAGATCTGTGGTGCATGCACATTTATAGCCATTTGCCGTGCATCTGAAATGCTCAGCAAATGGCTCCATTTATGACAATCAGGGTGAAACTGGTGCATCATCCAGGAGCGGGCGCGCACCCGCCCCCAGTCTAAAAAAAGCTGAGGCAGGAGCACATACACAGCCCAAAGATAATGGGGCTGCAGCCAACAAATATTTACACCTGTGCCAGGAGCCAGGAAGAAGGTGAGTTTTGCTGGGACCCAGGAAGGTTTCACACAGCGCAGCATCCTGATTTGGGATGTCCCAGGTGGTTGGGTTTTTGTTCTGCTTTAAGATACATTGCAAACATAGTTTGTAGAATGTGTGTTTGAAAATCATATATTTATCTACTTTGTACAATTAGAAGCTATGTTAGATTCTTTACTGATAACTCGAATGCAACTGAATTTGCAATAAAAGGAAAGAAAGCTGCCAGCATTCATGGTTTAAAACCAATATGGAAATAACACTCAGCCCTCGTCCACACATGTACTGCATGGGTTTGTACAATCACGGCAGGCGCATGGTACCAGAAGCAAAATGCTATAATAGACCCTCTACGGCCCCTTTCACCCCTCAGCAGAATATATAGTTGGTGGGGGATATTTAAAATGTAAAGGTTTGTTTTTTTAAACTGCAAGGTGTGCATAGTAGTTGTATTACTGTAAAATGCTCTTTTCAGTTTGGAATGTGTCCTGGGCAGGAGAGGTTGTCTACTGATGTGGTATCACTGTAACCAGGTAGAATGGGGCTTTTACACGCAATATAATTTAAAATTTTTTTAAAAAGACTACAAAATGTAAAAAAATATATTTATATATTAAATTTTTGCACGTATAAGGAATTCACAAGAAAATGACACACAAGACATTTAAAAAAGTCCAGATTCTGCCGAAAAAAACAATATATAAATTTCCTTGGACATTCCCTCAAAAATCATAAACATGCATAGCGCAAAATAGTAAAAAACAGCCTGGCAATGGCCCGGCACAAAGGGTGATGAAATCTCTAGGTAGACTGGCACTAAAAGGGTTAATACACATAAGATTAAAACAAAAAAAAATCTATATATCATTTTTGAATGGTGCATGTCCATCATCTTGTTTATTTAAAGTGGACCAAAACCCACATTTTTAACTAGCATCCACTGAATTTCTCCCCCAAAAAGAGCACCTTTTTCCAACTTTCACTGCTCTTGCTTCATTCTAATCCCAGATAATGGCGTCTGTTTTGGCTGAAAAGCTCCGTCTTCTCTATTCATTGCTACTGTTGTGTGTGGCAAAGATGTAATTGCCAAACCTATGCAATGACTGATCGCATGCCATCTTACAGAGAGGGACAGCAAAAAAACAAAAAAAAAAAAAAGTGTTCTAGGAAAATCTGAAAAGCGAAAAATACCATTTTGTGATTACTCACCTGTAAAATGGGTATTATAAGTATGTCACACCCCCCGCTTCCACTATTCATGACGTATGGGTTATGTCCAGTAGAGGGCAAACTTCTGCAGAGATGAAAGCAAAAAAGAAGCCCCTCCCGGTCCATAAATACCCATTTCCCAGTATATGACAGCAGTAAGGGGACCAGGGAGAGACAATAAAACATTCTTAACAATAATAATCACAAAATGGTATTATTCCAAGTATGTCACACACCCCACTTCCACTATTCATGACGTATGGGACATCAAATAGCAGTGTCCATCATGGGTGGGGATCCAAATACAGCAAAAAATGCACCAATTTAAACCACTGCAGCTTGCAGAACCTTGCGGCCAAAAACAGCATCCTCTGAGGCCCGCACATCAACCTTATAAAACTTGGAAAAAGTATGAACGGAAGACCAAGTAGCAGCCTTACAAACTTGTTCAACAGAAGCCTGGTGCTGAAAAGCCCAGGAAGCCCCAACAGCACGAGTAGAATGAGCAGTGATCTTAAAAGGAGGAACCCTCCCCTTAGCAGAATAGGCCCCAGCAATGGCCTGGCGTATCCATTTACTAATGGTAGACTTGGAAGGCGCCAAACCTTTCCTGGGCCTGGAGGGCACCACGAACAAGGCGTCCATCTTACGAAAAGGAGAAGTAGCAACCAAATAGTACTTCACACAACGAACCACATCCAAAGAGTGCAAAACCCTCTCCTTGTCATTGCTAGGCTTAGGACACAAGGAAGGGAGAACTACATCCTGATTGAGATGGAAAGCAGAAACCCCCTTAGGAAGGAAATCTGGTTTAAAACAAAAAAACACCTTGTCCTGGTGTCTCTCAAAGTAAGGGGCCTGAATAGACAGAGCCGCCAACTCAGAGACACGCCGAACAGAGGAAATAGCCACCAAAAAGGCAACCTTTTGAGTGAGCACAGAAAGAGCCACATCCTGCATCGGCTCAAAAGGAGGCCCCTGGGGGGCCAAGAGAAATTTAGGTCCCAAACGGGAACCAAAGTCTTTCTAGGGGGCCCAACATGAGTGACCCCTTGGAAAAAAGTCTTGACCAGATGATGCAAAGCAAAGGACCTTTGAAAAAAAGACAGCCAGAGCAGAAACCTGACCCTTCAAAGTACTGAGCTGGAACCCCAGATCCAGACCGTGTTGTAGAAACTCCAAAATCCTAGGAATCGAAAACACCCTGCAAGGTAAGGCCCTAGCCTCACACCAGTCAATATAGGACCACCAAGTCCTATAGTAAATGGTAGAGGAAGACCTCTAATCAAGGTTTGAATAACCGCCTCAGACAAACCTTCCTCCCTCAGGATGGAGGTTTCAGCAGCCACGCCGTCAAAGCAAGCGTTTGTAAATTGTGGTAACGTAGTTGACCCTGAGAGATCAGATCCGGAAACAGTGGCAGCCTGTACTGATCTACCGCCAATCTTACGACGTCTGCGAACCAAACCCATCTTGGCCACCTTGGGGCCACCAGAATTGCTGGTGCCCCCTCTAGAGCCAGCTTGCGCACTACCTTGCCTACTATCGAGAAGGGGGGAAACAGGTACAGAAACCCCAGATCCCTGCACGCAAGGGACAAGGCATCCACTGCCAGGGCCAGAGGATCCTGAGACAGCGATACAAAGGTTGGGAGCTTGTGATTGTGCCGAGAGGCAAAGAGATCCACCTCCGGAGTCCCCCACTTGTGACACAGGGCCCAAAATACCCTGTGGTTGAGAGACCATTCCCCTCGGCGAGAGAATCCCCTGCTCAGGGAGTCCGCCTCCGTGTTCTCCACTCCCGGAATGTACACTGTCGAGATGCAAGGAACATTGCTCTCCGCCCATGTCAGAATCAGAGAGATCTTCCTGAGGGCACTCCTGCTGCGAGTCCCTCCTTGGTGATTGATGTAAGCTACTGCAGTTCGATTGTCTGATCAAACCTGAACCGGTAAACCCCGAAGGTGAAATGTCAGACGTGACAAAACCAAAACGGATAGCTCTGAGCTCCAAGACATTGATGGGGGTGTGAGCCTCCTGAGGACCCCACAACCCCTGGAACTGATGATCCTTCCAGAAACCTCCCCAGCCCGACAGGCTGACATCCGTGGTAACCGTCTCCCAACAAGGGACCAGGAAAGATCTGCCCCTCATCAGATTGTTTGGCTCCAGCCACACTGAAGGGACTGCCGAACCCTGGGAGACATCAGAAAGGACTGATCCAAGGACTGAGGACATCTGTCCCATTTCAGCAATAGATGGAGTTGTTGCGACCTCATGTGGAACTGAGCAAAGGGGACTGCCTCGAAGGAAGCCACCGTCAAACCTACCAGAGTCATCCCTAGCCGTATAGAAGGTTGAGGATTGGTCAGGAGAACACGTATCAGATCCTGAACCCTCTGCACCTTTTGCTGAGGTAGGAACACTCTGGCCTGACTGGTATCCAGATTCATGCCCAGAAAAGAAATCTCCCTTGATGGGGAGAGAGAAGACTTGGTGCGGTTGATCACCCATCCGAACCTCTCCAGCATCGTCACCACCGTTCTGGTGTCCAGCTCTGCCTGGCAGAGGGAAGAAGCTGAACTGAGTAGATCGTCCAGATACGGCACAATGCGAATGCCCTGGGCTCTGAGCAGGGCCATTATGCCCGCCAGAACCTTGGTAAACACCCTCGGTGCCGAGGTCAGCCCGAATGGGAAGGCCACAAACTGAAAATGCTGATCTCCGACCACAAACATGAGAAATCTCTGGTGTGCCGGGAAAACTGGTACATAAAGATAAGCATCCTTGATATCTATGGACGTCATGAAATTCCCCGACCAAGGGAACCGATAGCTGAGCGGAGAGTCTCCATGCGGAACTTCTTGGTTCTGATGAACCTGTTGAGAAACTTCAAATCCAGAATGGGTCTTATGGAGCCATCCTTTTTGGGAACCGTGAAGAGATTGGAATAATAGACCCGGCCTCTCTCTGAAAGAGGCACCGGGCATATGACCGCCATATCCAGGAGATTCTTCACAGCCAACCGGAGCCCCTGCGCCGCCCGAGAATCCAAAGGCACCCGAGACCTTAGGAATCTGGGAGGAGGCTGGTACTCGAACTCCAGTTTGTACCCAGACGAGACCACTTCCAATATTCACCTGTCTGTGACCTCCTGGGCCCAGACCTGGAAGAAGAGCCGCAGCTGTCCCCCCACCCGCAAGGGTGAGGGCGCCTCCTCATTGTTGAACTGGCTTGGCAGCGGGCTTGGGCCTGGAACCCCAGGTAGAGGCTGGACGGGCACGTCCTCTACCTCTGTTCCAGGAATCACCTCTAAATCCAGAGTAGGCAAGACCTCTGCCCCCTCTGGCACCGCAAAAGGAAGGATTAAAGGAGTGACGCAGCTTCTTACGCTGAGGTAGCTTCCCACACTTCGCCACAGAATCCAATTTGTCTCCAAACAGCCGCGTTCCCAAGAAGGGCAAAGCTGTAAGTGACTTCTTGGCCACAATGTCAGCCGCCCACTGGTGCAGCCAGACCGATCGGTGCATGGCCACCAACAGAGCCGAAGTTCTACTACACATGGCAATAGTGTCGTCCATAGCCGACAAAACAAAATTCATGAACAATTCACACCTCTTAAGAGTTGTGAATTCAACGCTGTCCGGGTTGAGCTGGGACCCATTTAACATGTCCCTAATCTCAGACCTGGTAGCCACAGCCACAGGAGGCCGCAAGGCAGAACCCACACTGGCAAAGGCATGACATGCCATCAGATCAATGCGCTTGTCCTCGCCATCCTTAAGGGTAGTGGCGTCAGGAGTATGTACAACAGAGGTGTTGGACAATCCTAAGATGGGCGCATCGACCTCAGGAGGGGAAGACCAGTGCTTCATCGCGTCAGCTGGAATGGGATACTTCCTATCCCATCCCTGAGGAACACCGTGAAGCTGACTCGGCTTCTCCCATTCTCTAAGAATCATGCTGTCAAAATTATCCTGATTTGGGAACTCCAAGTGGGGCTTAGAGAACCCAAAGAATTCCCCCTTCTTCAGAGGGGCCTCCGCTGGTGGGGAAATATCCAGAACCTCTAAGAAATGGGCCAAGACCTTGGGGGTATCCACAGCATCCCCCAGCGCTTGCCCGGCATCAGAATCAAAGAACTGCAATTCCTCAGTCTCAGATTCCTCAAACGGGGAATAATCAGCCCAGTCAGGGGAGTCATAATCATCAAAATCAATTACCGGCGTAGCCGGTGACAGATTCCTTTTCTTAGCAGTGGCCTTTCTGCCCACTGAGCTAGAAATAATTTTCTCGAGGTTGGCCAGCCTGGCACATACATCCGAGTGCGACTCCCCACTAATGACAGTGTCACTTGGGGTACGGATGATGCGGGGTGGGGTAGGTGAGGCGTGCGGTACTGACCCAGACGCCTGGGGTCCCGGCTGCCGCGTTATGGCCTGTTGCGCACATGGTATGCAAATAAGTACATTCTCCCCCGTAAGGGGTACTCCACAACCCACACATAGCCGGGATTGTCCCGAAGGGAGCCCGAGCCCGGTATCCTGTGGAGCTTCCATATGGTGATTTTAAGGTAGTCGCAAGGACCCGAGGGAATTACGCTGGTAAGCAACCCGGGATGCCCCTTAAGTCCCAAGTGGGAGGATTTATAAGTGCCCCAAATTTCTGCTAGGGACCCTAGGACTGGGAGAACCCCCTTTTAAGCAAGGCACAGGGAGTCCTCCTGAAAGACACAAAGGAGTGGCCATAAGCACATGATTGATTTATGATGATATATATATATATATATATATATATATCATCATAAATCAAAGAAAAAATGAAAAAGGGACTAGCGCTGTCCCCAGTCAGAATGGGGCACATGGTTAAGTCAGGTACACAAAAGTGGGAGCCCGGGAGGGCACTCACGTGTCTTGTACAATGGCTGCCACCGCTCGGCAGCTCAGAGAGGGAGAGTGAGAAAGGGAGAAGAAGGGGCGGCCAGCGCGGATCGCGCGCCGTGCCTGGCCCCGCCCCCCTATTCTCACAACCAGCAGCGCGGTTCCCAGCCGTAGGCTGGGCTCCGCAATTGGCTCCAAAACAGAAGGGGGGCGGCCCGTGGCAGCGCGCGAGCGCCCAGCCCCGCCCCCTAAACACCGCAGCCTGAGGGGAAGAAGCTCCCCTCAGAAGAGCAAAAAATGGCGTCCAGCCTGTAATGTGAAGCACCAAGCACACATACACACACACATTCACACCTGAATGACAGGAAGGAAAAAGGAAAAGTCCGCCCCCCCCCCCACTGGAGGGTTAACAGTGGGACCCGGAAGGGGGATAATCCCGCACCAAGTATGGTGTAAGGGATATAGATAATATATATATTACACACACAATTAGGGACAGGGCATCCCAAACCGGGATCACCAACCCGGATTCCGCCTACCCCTTTATATGGGGTCTCACGGGGGAGCATGGCTTCCTGAACACCTATTAAGGCGATTCCTACCCTCACCCAGACCTGCAGCCAAGGCTTGGAGGCTAATATTGGGCTTAATGTATAAAGGTCCGGGCGGAAATAGGGCAAAAAATGGCTGGGTGCAAGCCCGGCTTACCTGCAAGGAAGAGAAGCAGACATCTTCTGACTTGCTCGCCGTCCTGCAGAGAAGGAACTGGGAAATGAGTGGGAGGTCCCAGGTATTTATGGACCGGGAGGGGCTTCTTTTTTGCTTTCATCTCTGCAGAAGTTCGCCCTCTACTGGACATAACCCATACGTCATGAATAGTGGAAGCGGGGTGTGTGACATACTTGGAATATATCCATTTCTTTTTCTACACCCTAAGAAGGGAGTATCAGCAGGGGCTTCGGCCAAATGTATTTCCCAAGTTCAGTGGGATATGGTCCGCTTTAATACATTTAACTATTGGTGGCGGCCAATGGTTAAGTGTATTAAAAAGAAATGTTGGCATGCAGCAATGCCCCGATACCCCCTTCAAGCACCAATGAACTCATTATGGGTTTGAAATCTGCCCACAAGCAGAAGCTTAACCATTCTTAAGTATATTTTTCTCTTTAAAGGATTTCCATCTTCTAGTTCCTGGCAAAACAAACTGTCTTTAGCTGCATAGCAATGTGTTGGTTAAACGTCAACCCCTGTGATTATCTTCCTGTTCTTCCCCCACCTGCCCTATATTACACTGCATTGTTGGGCAAGCTATAAGTATATGTCTCTGCTTCCAAACTACTGAGCCTATAGAGGAAGGGCCCCATTGAAAGCTGCCTTCCATGTGGCAAGAGCATTAGATTGGTGCAGATTGGTAAAACATTCAAGTGCATTGTGCATAGAACATTTAGAGAAACAATGTGCCCTGCAGAACCTACAGCATGGTTACGGCCCCTGGCATTCTTGCAGGCAGTGAACCAGCACTGCATACAGCTGCGGCACCCCCAGCATACAAACCAAATATGCAGTCCCTGTGCAATTTGTAATAATTGTGTAATTGTGTAATTGTAATGTATAATTTACTTTATGTTTTTACTTAAGTTTTTTTTAGGTGGGGACACTGTGACTTTTGCTATGGGGCCATTTAAAACCTATGTAAGTCCCTCCTTGCTGCCCTTAATCCAGGATAAACCTTCTGGAGAGGCATGAATGGAATCTCAAACTGGTGAACTGCCAAAGTCACAGTGAATGAAGCAGAAAGTGCATTAGGACAAACTCAGAATTAAATATCAAACCTGTGTGGTGTTGGAATCAAATTGTTTTTGTCAAAATGTAAAATAATCTTACCTGTGGTCTGACTGATGAATAGAAAATAGAACACCTGAATTTAAAGCTGCTTGTTTTAAAGAAAGCAATATGGTGAACTCATGTTTATTCCTTAGCTTCTGGAATATTTGTTCTGATGTTGTGGATGATGCTTTTAGATTTCTTGAAGTATCTAAAAGAGAAGTACGATATTGTTAGCTGCAAGTCTTTATATGTCAGTATACATGATGAATACGCACACATTGACACAAACACTCTGGTCTGTGCAGCGATTGGCTGGTTGGCCACGGCCACCCGCTGCATAGACCAGAGTGTGTGTGTGCGCCACCCCAAAAAAGCAGTGGTGGCAGACAAGAGCAGGGTCAATTGACTCTCTCCCTGCCTGCCCGCCGTTGCTCCATCGGCTGGCCTCCCGGTAGCTGCAGTGTGGGAGCAAGGCTCATGTAAGTTGACTTTTTTTTCTCTCTAGCATACGAGTGGGGATGATTTTGCCACACTGCATATGGAAATGGGGTAGGGGGAATGTGGCATTGCCTATGGGAATGGGATGGGGATGCCACACTGTCTATGGGAATAAGATGGGGGGATACCACACTGCCTATGGGAATGGGATGGGGGAATGCCACTATTGCCTATGGGAATGGGATGGGGGAATGCCACACTGTCTATGGGGAGTGAGATGGGGCAATGCCACACTGCATATGTGAATGGGGGAATGTAATACTGCCTATGGGAAAGGGAGGGGGGAATGCCACGCTGCCTGGAATGGGGAATAGGATAGCGAAGAATTCCACTCTGCGTGTAATAAAGGATTCTGCACCTTGCCTATTTTTTGGTTCTTGGGGAATGGCATTTTAGCACATTTGGTTCAGAATATTGCTTACGTTTTTATTGTTTTTTTGAGTTTGAATTTGGGCTTTAACATGAAATGTCTTGTTTGTAAATGTTTCATTGTGTTCTCAATATGTTTGGGTGAAAAATGTGGTAAAAAAAAAAAAGAATCCTATTGCTTGTGCTTGTAAAAGCCTCATTCTACCAGATTACAACGTAAACACATGTATCGGTAGAAACCTATTCCTTCCTAGGAGACACCCCAAACAGAAAAGAGCATTTTATGAAATTTTTAAATAAAATATAACTAACTGCCACCTGCAGGTAACTTTCAACGGTTGAACCCTTATTTAAGAAAATGGCATGGGCTTTTTTTTAAAGCTCCTTTTTTAAGGGTTCCAGTGCCATCAAACATCATCTCTCTCTATGATTATAGCAAGAGAGGATGCTGCAGCCGGGATGTAAAGCTACCTTGATTAAATGAACGTTAATAATGCACATGGCCCCAAATGCACTCAGAATCACAGCTCTCTCAGTGCCATTAAGATTTAATTTCAATTTGTTTCATTAGCCTAAAATTTCTATAATAAACACAGTCTAAATGACCATAAAATTATGTTATTGTGCCAGTAGATGTATATACAAAACAAAGGATGCATAATATCTTTATTTGACCCAGGCTATTTACTCAACACACAAGTAAATGCCTACAAAAATGATTGTATCCAATATTTTCAGATAAATCACTTGTGCCTGTGATGGGGCATTTCACCATGTGAGTTATGGAGATGTTCCAGCGAGATAATTTTAAGAATTAGGAAATACCAGCACCCTATGGGCTATGCAGAAAAATACAATTCTGTGAAACTCACCTGTAGAATTGTTTTTTATTATATCCAGTCCAGGTCGTCCCCCTGTGATGACATGCGGGTATTCCGCCCCTAGGGGGCGCTCGACGACAAGATCAAAAGCTGCATCTCCTCCCAGCCCCCTATAAAGGCAGGTGTCCCTCTATCATTCTCCAGTGGTTAAAAAGCAGTAAAGAAAAAAAAAAAAGGACAGGCCGGGAGGCCAAGAAACCAAGTTACTTCACATAGCTTCAGCTTGTACTCTCTCTAACAAGACTTAAGAATACAAAGTACAAAGAATAAAAGATGGTAATCACCATCACCAACAGGCAAACAGCAATAATGAACAAAAGGGCAGGGTGTGACAACCTGGACTGGATATAATCAAAAACAATTCTACAGGTGAGTTTCACAGAATTGTATTTTTCCCTATATCCAGTCCAGGTCGTCCAAGTGATGACATGTGGGACATCCAAAAGCAGTGTCCATTTGGGCGGGATCCCCAGTGCGGAACAGCATGTAGTTCATTTCACTACCGCCTGAAGCACCTTTCGTCCAAAAACAGCGTCAGCTGAGGCCCTAACATCCACCTTGTAAAACAATTTTCTGAAGGATTCAGTCGCAGTCAGGTAATACTTTATGGCTCTGACCACACCCAAGGCATGGAGGGTCCATACTTTAGAATTAGTCGGTGCTGGACACAAGGAAGGTAAGACAACCTCTTCAAGAAGGTGAAAGGGAGAAATGACCTTAGGCAAAAAATCAGGTTTAAAACGAAAAACCACCTTATCCCTATGCCGCTCAAAATAGGGAGGTTTCATACAAAGCGCGGCAAGCTCTGATACACGACACACCGAGGTGATCGCTACCCAAAATACCACTTTGAGAGTCAAAATAGATAATGCAGCATCGCACAATGGTTCGAAAGGAGGACCCTGAAGAGCAGAAAGTACTAAATTCAAGTCCCACACCGGTAATACTGACTTACGCGGTGGCCGGACATGGGTGACTCCCTGGAAAAAGGTCTTGATCAACCTATGGTTGGCAATGGATCTCTGGAAGAAGATTGCTAAGGCCGAGACCTGGCCCTTGAGGGTGCTCAGCTGGAGACCCAAGTCTAAACCATGTTGCAAAAACTCCAGAATCCTAGAAATAGAAAATGTGCGGCAAGGGAGACTCTTGGTCTCGCACCAGGCAATATAAGCGTGCCAAACTCTGTAATATATCATGGAGGAAGACTTCTTCCGTGCCTGAATCATGGTATGCACAACTGTGGCCGACAGCCCCTTTTCCGTCAGGATTGAGGTTTCAACAGCCGGGCCGTCAAAGCCAGTGTCCGTAAATTGGGGTGCCGCAGCGACCCCTGTGCGAGAAGCCCTGGGTCGTCGGGCATGATGTAGCGATCCACTGACATCTGAACTATGTCCAGAAACCAACTCCTTCTGGGCCAGAGAGGAGCCACCAGGATAGTTGGTACCCCCTCCTGGGCTATCTTGCGTGGCACTCCGCCCAGGAGTGGAAACGGGGGAAATGCATAAAGAAACTTGAACTCCGTCCAAGGAATCGCCAGAGCGTCTGTGGCAATGGCCAGAGGATCTCTTGAGAGGGAGACGAACCTTGGAAGCTTGTGATTGTGTCTGGACGCAAACAGGTCCACATCCGGCTGACCCCAGCGGAGACACAGAGCGTGAAAAGTCTTGCTGCTGAGAGACCATTCACCCAGGCGTAAGGTGCTCCTGCTCAGGGAGTCTGCCTCCAGGTTTTCTACCCCAGGAATGTAGACCGCCAAGATGCAGGGAACATTCTCCTCTGCCCAAGTCAGAATCTGGGTCACCTCCAGGAGGGCTCTCTTGCTTCGAGTCCCGCCCTGGTGATTGATGAAGGGGACAGCCGTTTGATTGTCCGAGCGAACCTGGATCGCACGCTTTAATTGGGAAGTCAAGCGAAGAAGCACCAACCGGATCGCTCTTAGCTCCAAGAGATATATGGGTAAGCGATTCTCCTGCAGACCCCACTGACCCTGGATCTTCTGAGACTGCGAAACGCCTCCCCAGCCTGTCAGACTGGCATCTGTGGTAACTCTCTCCCAATAGGGAGTCAGAAAGGACTTGCCCACCAGCAGGTTCCAGAAGTCCAACCACCACAAGAGGGACTGCCTGGCCAGGGGGGACAGTGAAAATTCTTGTTCCAGAGATTCCTGCATCTGATTCCAGCCGGTCAGCAGGTTCAATTGTAGAGGTCTCGTGAAATTGGGAGAAACCACCATTAGGCCTACCAATCTCATCCCCAGACGTATTGATGGCCGCTGACAAGACAGCAAGGCCTGCACCTGCGTCTGGAGACCCGAAACCTTCTGCTGTGGCAGAAAGACCATGACCTGAGCCATGTCTATCGTCATTCCCAGGAAGGATCTCACTGTTGAGGGAGTGATAAATGACTTCGGGTAATTGATTACCCAGCGGAAGGCCTCTAGGGTTGACAACACCGTCCGAGTATCGCTTTCTGCCTGCTGAAGGGACTGGGCCGCAATCAGCAAGTCGTCCAGATAGGGCAGCACACGAATGCCCTGGTTCCTCAGGATGGCCATGGTGCCCGCCAGCACCTTGGTGAAGACGCGGGGGGCAGAGGAAATCCCGATTGGAAGTGCCACAAACTGGTAATGCTGGTCCCCCAGAGCAAACCTCAGGAACTTCTGATGCCCCTGGAAAATCGGGATGTGCAGATAAGCATCCCTGATGTCCACCGTGGTCATGAAGACTCCGGGCCGAAGCGAACCCACCGCCAACCGTAAGGTTTCCATGCGGAAATGTCTGACTCTTACAAACCTGTTGAGACCCTTCAGGTCCAGATTGGTCTTAATTTTCCGTCCTTCTTGGGAACCATGAACAGGTTGGAGTAAAAACCTTAACCCTGTTCCTGCCGAGGCACAGGACAAATCACACCTAACCGCAGGAGGTGTTGCACGGCCATTCTCAAACCCTGTGCCTTCAATGGGTTTTGGGATATCCGAGACCGGAGACATTTTGTGGGCGGCCTAACTGCCAGCTCTATTTGTAACCGGAGGACACTACCTCCTGAATCCACCGATCCGAGACGTGCCGTCTCCCGATCTGAGCAAACAGCAGAAGCTGTCCCCCCACCCGGATGGGTGAGGGCGCCCCCTCATGCCTGAGGGGACTTGGCAGGGGGCTTGGATTTGGCTCCCCAGGAGGGATTGGGTCAGCTGCATGACCTACCTCTACCCCAGGTATCTATGCGGCCATCTGGCCAAAAAGAGCCTCTTCCTCCTCGAAAGGAGCGATAGGCGGAGGGATTCCGAAAGGACCGAGCAGGCTTCCCTCTCTAAGGGAGTCTACCATCCTTGACCAAAAGGTCCAGGCGCTCCCCAAACAGCCTGTGCCCCACAAAGGGGATACTCGTAAGCGACTTCTTGGCCGCAGCATCAGCCGACCATTGCCGCAGCATCAGCCGACCATTGCCGCAGCCAAAGCGAGCAGTGGAGGGCAACAAGCAGGGCCGAAATCCTGGCACCAAGCTGGACCCCATGGTCCATGGCAGAAGCAACAAAACAATGAATTCCAAGCAGGCCTTGAGTTCTTTATACTCCTCCGCCCGCTTGCGAGCCTTAGCTCTATCCACAAGATGTCTCACCATCTTTTTGATGGCCAGAGAGACAATCGCCGCGGCACAAACAGGGCGAAACAGGGCACCAGCAAAGGTGAATGCATGGCAGATCAGCTGATCCATGCGTTTGTCAGCCGGATCATGTAAGGAAGCGGTATCAGGTGATGGCATAACAGTAGTGTTGGACAACCCCGACACAGGGGGATCCACTTCGGGAGGGCAAGACCATAGCCGAACCAGCTCCTCCGGGAAGGGGTACCACCTATCCAGGCCCTTAGGCACCGACGGTAGCTTGTTAGGCCTTTCCCATTCCTTGAAAATCATATTAGAAAAATGGGCCTGCTGTCTTTCGGGCCTAAACAAAGCACCTTGTTTCTGGGAGGAACAATGTGTAGTGTCTCAAACACTGAGGTAAGCAACTTCTCCATATCATCAGGGAGCCACGCATCCTCGTCCGAGGAAGAACCAGACATACTGTCATCACCAACCGAATAAACCAAAGTGGAGCGGGAATCATCTGGCAACTCACCTTCCTCCACAGAGCCCAGATCATCAAAAAGATCATCATTATCCAAGTAAACGGGCTCAAGGTGCCGTTTCTTACTCCTGGCCTTCTTGGGAGCCGTCCGCAAGATCTGTCTCTCGAGACTGGCCAGCCTATGCGCCAAGTCCACATGGGACCCTCTGCTGGCTCCCCCCTGCTGGCTCCCCCCTCACTGGGGGCTGACTGCAGCAGCGGAGGGTCCGGAGAGGTCGCAGGCAGCGACGGGCTAGGGGCAGGGACAACCGCCTGGTCATGGTCTAAAATAATGCCTCTGGCGCAAGTGGTACAAACAGTGCTGAATCCGCCCAGAGGATTCCTACTGCCTAAGGGGCAAAGCTTTTCCTGCCCAAATGGGGCCCTTACTCACTATCCCCATGAAGCCTCCATTATGGTGATTAAAATTGGTCAATTGGTAAGGTTACAAGACACTAACGGCCCAAACCTATAGTGATCCCTCTTAATAAAAGAAAAAAAGGGGGGACCGGGAGGAACCACAACCCTCAACCACAAGCCCACGACCTAAACACAAGAGCAGGGAGAAAGCCCATCAATAATAAGCACAGGCAACTGGCATAATAAAACAGTATACACAAAGAGGGACTCACGACACCGACAGAGGGATAGTCCCTGGGACCGCTCGCAGCCTCCGATGATGGGGTCCTCAGCAGCGACAGCAGCAGCCAGAAGAGACTCCGCAACACACGGCTGTCCAGCAGGCCCCACAGCAAGGCAGCACAGCTCGCAGCCCAAAAAAAAAAACAGCCAGCCCGGCTTCCAGAGCGTTCCTCGAGGGGCGGGCGGCGCCTAATGACGCGGAACACGTCAGCGCCCGGCTCCGCCCCCTCCAGTGGCGTGCCCATCTCCTCTCTGAGGGAGTCTAGCAGTATGGCCGACGGCCAGAAAGAACATGGACGCGGGGCCGTGGCCCTCCTCCGCAGCGCGGCTCCCAGCGCATCGGAGTCGCGCCACATACTTAGCGTGTTTCACCCCCCCTCCCCGTCACGGACGGCGCCGCAGGACGGAGAAGGAGGCCTGCGTGTACGGCAACCCTTAGCAGATAGCAACAAGGGAGCGAGGAAGGTAAGGTACACATGCTCCAGACTCATGCTGAGCCAACGCGGAGCCACACAGTGAAACAGTTAAACGTCACAATAACAAAAATCCAATAAAGCTTGTGGGCAGGGAGGGTACATTAATACAACTAGTGGTTCCCCCTCCCCCAGGTTCACCATAAGCCTGTGGCCGACTACCCTTCAATATATGGTCTGAGGCCCAGAGCCGAGCTCTGCCAAACGCCATATAGACCCTGGAGTTCACCCTACCGTCACGATCCCACAGCAGCCAGTGGCTGGGAGGCAAGGATGGGTCAGAAGGGATCAGTGGGAATAGGGCCCACAGCAGCTGACGGGCTAGCTGGCCCCGCTCTGCTGCTACAGTCAGAGAGTATCCAACGATCTTCTGCAGCCAAGATTGCAAGATGAACACTGGAGAATGATAGAGGGACACCTGCCTTTATAGGGGGCCGGGAGGGGCTGCAGCTTTTGATCTTGCAGTCGAGCGCTCCCTAGGGGCGGAATATCCACATGTCATCACTGGGATGACCTGGACTGGATATAGGAAAAAAAATCAGAGAGGTTATCTGCTTTCAGATTTTGATTTTGAGTGTTTAATAGAAAGGCTGTCTCAAGAACAGGTTGCAATTCAAGCCTGAACACGTGCCCAAAGTGGACCTTGCTTCTCCAAATTTTTGCATGACCTTCTCTCTTGTTATTCCTTAGCTATACACCTATTTTTCTAAGTAAATTAAGGGCTGATTTTGCAGAGCACGTCTTTCCACTGATGCAGTGATGTTGCTGAAGAACAGGAAGGGCCATCTAAGTGTACATAAGACAGTACAATTTATAGTGTAATCAGACTCTAGTAAATGCTTGCTTTCACATTTGTTACATATTCATTTCAGTATCTAGATCAGCATATAATTTTAGCTTGCTACCCTCCACCACATACCCCGGAAGCTTGGTTAAAGTGGACCAACACCCACCGGTGATCGGCCCGGGAATCTATAAGATTCCCGGGCCGATCACCTCCCTCCCCGCGGGACATCCGAGATCGGGATGTCCCGCGGGGTGAAACCCCCCCCAAACACCCCAAACTCCTTACCTTAGTTTCCCTCGTGCCCCTCCAGACGTGCGCGCGCCCGCGCCGGCCGTCTGTATATGGCGGCGGTGGAGGAGCCGCTTGTCCGCGGCTTGTCCGTCGCCGCGGACAGAGGTGAGTTCGGGGGGTTCGGGGGGGTTTCCCCGATCGGGGGTGCCCCACCGAAGTGGACCAAGACCCAGGATAGTCAAAATCCTGGGTGTTGGTCCACTTTAAAGACCTAAGTAGTTCTGCTGTGCACATACTGTATTTATAACCAGATAGACTGGCACCAAGTAGGAAGTCAAACACTATATAGAAAAAATAAAAACTGTTGCAAAAATCATTGTGATTTTTCTAAGTTTACCAAATGATGACACTATCCAGACAAGAAAACAAGAAAAAATAAAACAAGAAAATTTCCTTTTCATTCCCTGCAGCTCTTCTGTCCGGCTACGGTGTTTTAAAACTTACAGATCAACCTGATTGAGCACTTTGTCATGCAGCACCAGTTTGGACCGAATGATGCCCCTGGGAACGCCCATTTCTTTCATTGCAGTGCAGGGGATGTGCCAAGGCAGAGGTGTGCTGAGGCCAGTGTCCAGGTCCACTACATTGTAATAAATGGAAAAGCCAGTGGAGGTGCATAATAACATCCTGGAGGAAAATGGACACCAGCACTGTATGATGGTTAGCTCGATCTTGGTGGTTGATAATTTACATAACACCAGGGCTGGGTGGAAGAGCTGCGGGGGACAAGAAGACTGGAAAGAGGGGAATAAGCAGAAAAGTAAATGAGTAGCAGAGGGAAAGGATTGCAGAAATCGGGGTAAGACGAAAGAAAGAAGAAGAGAGAGACAGGTAGGGAAGCAGTAGAGGAGAAAAAGGGGAGGAAGAACAGAAAAGGAAAGGGGAAGATCATAAATAAATCCTTTAAGTGCCAGCCTACCTGGAGCATACTCCATTCTCTGTTGCCAGACCATTTTGCACTATTTTTGCTCCATATGTTCAACTGTGATTTTTGATTTCCAGGGATTTCCCAGGAAAATTATATATTGTTTTTTAGTAGAGTCTGGGCTTTAACATGAAATATATTTTGGGGTGAAATATGTGCAAAAAAAATAAAAAAAAATAATTTTTTATTATAATTTGTAGTGTTTTTTGTAATAAAAAAGTAAGTTTGTCAATAAAATCTTATTGCTTGTAAAATCCTCATTTCTCCTGGTTACAACAGTACCACATGTGTATAGGTAGACACCCTTTCCTGCCCAGGAGACTCCCCTAAACTGAAACAGCGCTTTAGGAGATTTTCTTGCAGCTTTTAAATAAAAACAACCCTTTACATTTGAAATACCCCCCACAAACTATATATTCTCTGGAAGTACACACCTCAAGATTTCTAGGTGTACCAGGCTTGTTAACATGGGAGCAGTTTTCTGGATGTAATTCCTCAATGAATTCTTTGGTTGCACATAGTGTCACTAAAAAAGAATAAAAAAGCAGAATCAAACTCATATTTTCCTACTAAAAAATATGCAAATAAAAAAATACAATTCTGTGATTACTCACCAGTAGAATTGGTATTATATGTATACAGCACATCCTGTTCCAGAAGATATTCCTTACTCTTGGGTAATACATCCAGTAGATGGTGCTGGACTGCAGAGACAGAAAAGTGTCTCCTTCCGGAACCATATATACCAGGGACCTCACACAAATTCCCCAGTATTGAAAAGCAAACCGGAAGAACTATAACCATTACAAAAATTGAACAATCACCATACAGAGGTAACTAAGAAAAATGATAACAAGGGTGGGGTGGAACAGGACGTGCTGTATACATATACAGCCACCAGTATGGCTGGCACCCTTTCCTGAGCTATCTTGTGCAGCACCCTGCCCAGCAGGGGAAACACATACAGGAACTGAAACCTCGTCCAAGACATTGCCAGGGCATCCATGGCCAAGGCCAGAGGATCCTGGGACAGAGAGACAAAGACTGAAAGCTTGTGACGGGATGCAAAAAGATCCACATCCGGCTGACCCCAGCGGTGGCACAGGGAGCGAAACACCCTGCTGCTGAGGGAACATTCTCCCAGACGAGAGGTCCCCCTGCTCAGAGAGTCTGCCTCCAGATTCTCCACCCCCGGGATGCACACAGCTGAGATGCAGGGAACATTCTGCTCCGCCCAGGACAGTATCAGGGACACTTCCTTGAGGGCCCTCTTGCTCCGGGTCCCTCCCTGATGATTGATGTAGGCAACCGCCGTCTGGTTGTCCGAGCGGACCTGAACAGCCCGACCCTGCAGGTGTGGGGTTAAGTGGGTGAGAACCAACCTGATCGCCCTCAATTCCAGAATGTTGATAGGGGCATGGGCCTCCTGAGCGTCCCACTGACCCTGGAATTTCAGGGACTTCCAAAAGCGCCCCCAACCTGTCAGACTGGCATTTGTGGTGACAGTCTCCCAGCAGGGGGCCAGAAAGGATCTGCCCCCCAGCAGGTTCCTTGAGTCCAGCCACCACGATAGAGACTGCCTAACCAGAGGGGACAGGACAAACACCTGATCCAAGGACACAGGGTCCCGATCCCATACTGACAAGAGGTGAAGCTGAAGAGGCATATGGAACCGCCTCGAAGCAGGACACCATCAGGCCCACCAGCTGCATTCCCTGCCTGATGGATGGATGAGGACAAGACAGAAGAAGCTGAGCTTTCTCTTGAAGATTCTCCACCTTCTGCTGAGGAAGAAAGATCTTGACCTGAAATGAACCCAGAATCATGCCCAGAAAGGACTTCAACCACCCCAAATCTTCTGTCTCCTTCCATGGTGATCACCCAGCCGAATGACTACAGCTTGGACACCACCCGCTGAGTGTCCAGCTCTGCCTGATGGAAGGACTGAGAAGCGATAAGCATGTCGTCCAAGTAGGGAAGAATGCGAATGCCCTGAGATCTCAGCAGAGCCATCACTCCTGCCAGCACCTTGGTGAATACCCTGGGAGCCGAGGTGAGACCGAAGGTAGTGCTGATCCTCCAGAGCGAACCTGAGGAATCTCTGATGACCTGGAAAGATAGGTACATGGAAAGAAGGTAAGCATCCTTGATGTCTACAGAGGTCATGAAGTCCCCTGGGCAAAGGAAAGTCACAGCTGAGTGCAGAGTCTCCATGCAAAAGTGTCTGAATCTGACAAATTTGTTGAGGTGCTTCAAATCCAGGATGGGTCTGATGGACCCATATTTTTTTGGAACAATGAAGAGATTGGAATAATAGCCTTTGCCCCCTTTCCCTCAAGGGCACCCGGCAGATGACACCCAGTTCCAGAAGGCCTTGGACAGCCAGGGACAGACCCTGAGCTGACAGGGGGTTTTGAGCTAACCGAGATTTGATGAATCTTGGGGGTGGCCAGGCTGCAAACTCTATCTTGTAACCGGAGGACACTACCTCCTGAATCCACCGGTCTGCAACATGAAGCCTCCAGACATGAGCCAAGAGCCAAAGCCGTCCCCCCACCCGGATGGGTGAGGGCGCCCCTTCATGCCTGAGGGGGCTTGGGGGAGGACTTAGTCTTGGGACCACAGGAGGGGCCAGGGGGCCACGTCCTCTGCCCCAAAAAGCTCCACGGGCTCCAGCAAAGGAAGCTCCACGTCCAATTCTGGAACCCCTGAAGGAAGGAGAAAAGGCACCTGAACCCCGAAAGGACCGGGGCTGCCTTCTACGCTGAGGTAACTTGCCTCCCTTAGCAAACAAGTCCAGACATTCACCAAAGAGGCACAGCCCCTTGAAGGGAAACCCAGTGAGAGCCTTCTTAGCAGCGTTGTCAGCTGCCCATTGGCGCAGCCAGACCGAGCGGCATATCGCCACAAACAAGGCAGAAGCCCTGCCACACATTCTAATGGTATCATCCAAGGCAGAGAGAACATATGCAACAAATTCTTCACAACGCAGAAGAGCTCTATACTCTTCACTACCTGCATCATCAGGGGCCCCATCTAAGAGACCCTGAGCAAGCTTTTAATAGCAACAGCCGTGATAGCAGAGGCACAGACCGGACGCAGCGCGGTCCCCACACAGGCATAGGCATGGCAAGCCAGCTGATCAATCCGCCTGTCCTCCCCATCCCTCAGTGTAGTAGAGTCAGGGGAATGCATGACGGATGTGTTAAGACAACCAGAACTGGTGCATCCACCTCGGGAGGACATGACCACCGTTTAACCATTTCAGCAGGAAAGGGATACCGCTTATCCCAACTCTTTGGTACCCCGGGGAGCCGGCTAGGCCGTTCCCACTCCTTGAGCACCAGATTATTAAAATGAGCTTGTTCAGGAAACTCCAACCGTGGTTTAACAGTATGAAACAGCTCCCCCTGCTGCCGCGGAGCCACGGCAGGAGGAGAGATAAAGAGTACATCAAAAATGTGAGCTAAAAGCCTGTCAGTATCATCTGAAGCCCATGGGTCATGCCCATAATCGGCACCTAGAATGTTCCTCAGACGATTCTGAACCAGAAAACAATTCCCCCTCTCCTAGGGGGGTATAACCGGTAACGTCAACAAATTCCTCTGCCTCCATAGGAAAGAGGGAAACACCAGGTGATAAATGCCGCTTCTTAGCAGAAGCCTTACGCGGGCCAGAGCCAGCAATATGTCTCTCAATGCTGGCCACCCGAGCAGCCATATCAGGTTGAGACTCCCCACTGGTATGCAGCTCACTGGGAGTCAGATGCAAGCGTGGGGGGGGGGGTAGGCGAAGCCCGAGGGAGCGCAGGCCCAGCCACCGGTAACCAAGACTGCAGTGCAAGCGTCTGCTGGGCAAAGTGTACACACACCCTGACATCACTTATAGGGGATACCCCACACGCCACACACAGCCGGGCTTGTCCCGAAGGAACCCCAAGCACATTATCCTGAGAAGCCTCCATATGGTGATTATCGTGGCACAATAGGCCAATTGGGATTGACGCCAATAAGGCTACCCGGGATGCCCCAATAGCCCGCTAGGGAAGTGGGAGATATAAAATACAATAGCCCTCCAATAGGGAGTTAACACTTGAGGGGATAGGACTGGGAGAAACAAAGAAGTTTGACCTGCCTGCAAGACATAAGCAAAAAAGATCCCATAAGCAATATGCAATACAGAGGAAAACAAAATAAATCAGCCCGCAGGGGCACTTACAGACCGCGATAGGGAGACGCCAGACACACGCAGCAGAGAACTAAAATGGCACCCACATATACTTCGAGGGGCGGGCCGCGGAGACAGTGATGCAGAACGCGTCAGCCGCAAGGCCCGCCCCCCGAAGAGCGCGAAAACGCCCACATGACAAAGCAAGCCAATGATGGCGCAGCAGCGCCTGAGGCAATGTCGCCACCGACCGCGGAGCACAGTACAAGCGTGCGGCGGCGGCAAAAGAAACCAGTGCAGCCAATTCAAAAAGAGTAAGGAGTATCTTCTGGAACAGGACATGCTGTATACTTAGAATAACAAGCTCAATCTGAAAAAGCAACATCCCTCGAACAGAACGATACCCAACATGCATAGATACTGTCAAGGGAAGAGTTGGCAAACACCCCAAAGTAAAGCATGTGCGTAACGATAATTTTACTTGAAAATTTCAGCTGTGCAGACAAAAACCCTTTATGCAAAGAAAATGGCTGAGGGGAACTAATTCCCACTGCACCATATAACAGGAGCACCAAAAATACTACAGAAAATAATCTAAAGCATGAAGTACAAAATTTATTAATGACACAACATCATAAAATCACGTACAACAACAAACAAACACATTAAAAACCCTGCATGTCCCCAAATGCCACCAGAGCCATAATACAAGGCATAAAATAACTGGGAACTCTCCTAAGTAGCCAAAGAATAGGGACTATAAAGGCGGGAAACTATACTGTTTTGTGCCGGCACAAAGAAGTTCTAAGTGGACCTAAACCCCTGGAAATTGGGATAAACAACCCAAATAAAGTGGCTAGTGCAATTGCACAATACCCAATGGAACCAAACAACACACCTGTAAACCCTATATGAGGGATATCAAGACATACAATACTTATACTTATTATACTGTACTATTAGTCTAATATGAACAATTATTCAATACTCTAATACAAAAAAATCTAATACTAAAACGTGTACATAACATAACAACTGGTCATACCCACTCAAAGTGCAATATAAACAACAATGTGATAAATTGAACAATACCCAGTGCCTAAAAGAGCAAAAAAAAGGGGGGAAAATAAGGGAATTTTAGGAGTGATACTTATGCGCCAAACCGCCAGGTCCAAAGGCAAAATAAAAGAGAGGGACTAGCAGGAGGGACACCTGCGCACGCGGCCGCCCGTGCCGCTTCGCTGGGTGAGAAAGACAAGAAAATTAATCTACCTATGCTCCCTTTATGTGGTCCGCCGCAGCAATCCCCGCCAGGTGAAGGCCATCAGTATTTTAGGCGCGTATATGCGCGTCACGCCGTGAGCGGCGGAAGTCCCGCGCCCCGGATATGACGTGGGCGTCGGACTGTGGGAAAGCCCGAAGAAACCAAGTACTGGCAGAGCGCCTATCCCAATACTGCTGCGCATGCTCGGTGTCCCGTTGGACGTCTCAGCACCTACGCAGGCGCAGTGGGGGAAGTGCCCAAGTACAATCAAGCGCCTCGCCTGGAACGCAAATGCGTGCCAAACGGGGCGCAAGGGCAGACGCATCAATTCTTTACGGCGCGTATCTAAGGCGGTGTAAGTGGCAAATATGCCGCAGGCTATCATAACCCATAAGCTGAATAACACCGCATGCCCAGTACTAGGGTTCAAAAGCCCAAGGGGCTGGTGCCGTTGTACAGGATTAGTTCGCTAATTGTTAAAATAGCCATCCTTTTGTTGCAATAGTATTGACAGCTATTGGTACAATGTATTTAGATACACTATTGATTTTGTATATTATGTATGATTAGATGACAGCATTTATTTTAATACAAATCACTATGCTCGGGTTGTGTGGTCTGCTTTAACACTCCGTGCCAGCTTGAATCTCCACCACTCCTTACTGCACCCCCTTGGGCTTTTGAACCCTAGTACTGGGCATGCGGTGTTATTCAGCTTATGGGTTATGATAGCCTGCGGCATATTTGCCACTTACACCGCCTTAGATACGCGCCGTAAAGAATTGATGCGTCTGCCCTTGCGCCCCGTTTGGCACGCATTTGCGTTCCAGGCGAGGCGCTTGATTGTACTTGGGCACTTCCCCCACTGCGCCTGCGTAGGTGCTGAGACGTCCAACGGGACACCGAGCATGCGCAGCAGTATTGGGATAGGCGCTCTGCCAGTACTTGGTTTCTTCGGGCTTTCCCACAGTCCGACGCCCACGTCATATCCGGGGCGCGGGACTTCCGCCGCTCACGGCGTGACGCGCATATACGCGCCTAAAATACTGATGGCCTTCACCTGGCGGGGATTGCTGCGGCGGACCACATAAAGGGAGCATAGGTAGATTAATTTTCTTGTCTTTCTCACCCAGCGAAGCGGCACGGGCGGCCGCGTGCGCAGGTGTCCCTCCTGCTAGTCCCTCTCTTTTATTTTGCCTTTGGACCTGGCGGTTTGGCGCATAAGTATCACTCCTAAAATTCCCTTATTTTCCCCCCTTTTTTTTGCTCTTTTAGGCACTGGGTATTGTTCAATTTATCACATTGTTGTTTATATTGCACTTTGAGTGGGTATGACCAGTTGTTATGTTATGTACACGTTTTAGTATTAGATTTTTTTGTATTAGAGTATTGAATAATTGTTCATATTAGACTAATAGTACAGTATAATAAGTATAAGTATTGTATGTCTTGATATCCCTCATATAGGGTTTACAGGTGTGTTGTTTGGTTCCATTGGGTATTGTGCAATTGCACTAGCCACTTTATTTGGGTTGTTTATCCCAATTTCCAGGGGTTTAGGTCCACTTAGAACTTCTTTGTGCCGGCACAAAACAGTATAGTTTCCCGCCTTTATAGTCCCTATTCTTTGGCTACTTAGGAGAGTTCCCAGTTATTTTATGCCTTGTATTATGGCTCTGGTGGCATTTGGGGACATGCAGGGTTTTTAATGTGTTTGTTTGTTGTTGTACGTGATTTTATGATGTTGTGTCATTAATAAATTTTGTACTTCATGCTTTAGATTATTTTCTGTAGTATTTTTGGTGCTCCTGTTATATGGTGCAGTGGGAATTAGTTCCCCTCAGCCATTTTCTTTGCATTTAGGTTTTGAAACAGTGCAGCACAGATCATAATTAGATGTGGTGCACCCCCTTCGTGGTTTGGGGACAAAAACCCTTTACATTTGGAATACCCCCCACAAACCATATATTCCCTGAAAGGACATATGTTAAGCTTTCTAAGTGTACCCAGCTTGATGTAGTGGGCTCATCGTTTTAGAAGTAATCCCTTGAAGAACTCTTAGGTTGCACAGGGTTTCCCTCAAAAAAATGATAAAAAAGCAGAATAAAACACACATTTTCTTAAACAATCAATATGCAAACAAGAAAAAACAAGCTAAATCTGAAAGTGCATGGTCCAACGAGCAGAAAAATACCTAACATGCATAGGTACTATTAACCATTTTAATTGCCCACCTAGTTGAAATTTTGTCACCCTCGGTTGACAGGTCATTTTTCACCATTTTGCACCATGTTTAACCGTGATTTTTGAAGGAATTTCCAGGAAAATTATAGATATATTTTTTGCAGCAGAGTTTAGGCTTCAACATGAAATGTCTTGTTTGTAATTTTTCTACTGTTTTTTTAAATATTTTTGAGTAAAAAAAACAAAAAAAATAAAAAAAAAACATGTTTTTGAAAATTGTCTCCTTTATTTTAAATAAAACATTTACTTTATTAGAGAAAACCATATTGCATGTGAAAGCCCCATTTCTCCCGATTACAACGGTACCAATATGTATTGGCAGCCCCTCCATTCTTGCCAAGGAGACCCCCCCAAACTGAAAAGAGCACTTTATAACATTTACAAATAAAATACAACTACTATCCACACTATAATCATAAGGGGTTAATTAAAACAAATCCCCCCCAAAAAATGACATGGGGTCCCCCTTACCCAGCATAACCAGCCCGGGACCAGCTATGGGGCTTAAAGAACAGGGCGCAGGGGCCAGCTTTGGTGGCCCCCCTACCCTGCAGCCTACAAGCCCAAATACCCTCTGTGGGCCCGGGCTCTTCTGCCCCCCCGGGGTTTGGGGAGGTAGGTAATTGGTGTTCCAGGGGTTAATGGCAAGTCACCCGCTAGCCGCAGGTCACTTGCCAGCCCCCAGTCTTGTGAACTGGTATAGGGGTCTCATGGATCCCTTACCAGTTCACAAAGGGTTAAGTGTAAAAAAACAAAGAGAAAAAATATTTTATTTTTTAATACTTACCTACCATCCATCCCTGGGCACTGTGTCCCACGCTGATCACTCTGGCTTCTGCTCTCCTGCTGCTGCTGGAAGCCTTTTATAGCTGCTGGGCGACAGAGCATGGGGGGGGACCCCATTTTTTTTAAATTTTAAGGGTTAAAAACCCCCCAAAAAAATGACATGGGGTCCCCCTTACCCAGCATTACCAGCCCGGGACCAGATACGGGGGCTTGCAGGAACAGGGCGGAGGGGCCAGCTTCGGTGGCCCCTCGCCCTGCCGGCTACAAGCTCCGTGGGCCTGGGCTCTTTTGCCCCCCCCGGGCTTTGGGGAGGCAGGTAATTGTGGGTGCCGGGGGTTAATGGCAAGTCACCCGCTAGCTGCAGGTGACTTTCCAGTCCCCAGCCTTGTGAACTGGTATAGAGATCTCATGGACCCCTTACCAGTTCACAAAGGGTTAAATGTAAAAATAAATACACAGACATAAGAAAAAAAAATCACATTTATTATTTTGTTTTTCTTTACTCACCTCCGATCCTCCTCTGTCCCCCAGCAATCCCCGATGAAGCTGCCGGGTGCTTGGTGGAGGGAGGCTGGGGGGGGGGGGGACGAGGGATCACAGCCCTCTCCGCCCCAACCACTCTCCTGCGAGCACCCGGGGCTACTGATCATCTTGGGTCTCGGGTGAGAAAAGCCGGCTGTCAGATGACGTCATAATGACGTCACCCGCCCCCCAAGGGGCGGGGCTAGCAGCTGCAACCCAGGAAGTGAATCTCCCTCTCCTCACCACTGAAGAGCCCGCGGGGGCGATCGGAGCCCCCCCCCCGCTGAAGAGGAGACCCTGCAGGAGGCATCGCGACTGCAGGTGAGTAAATGTCTTTTTTTTCACATTTTTTTACTGTTAGCGGCGGCGGCACCCGAAGCGGGGGGGGGGGCTCGCTATTCCGGGGGCTCTCCTGGAGCCATCCGAGCCCCCACAGGGGATCGGATGGCACCAAATTAAAGAGGAGACCCGGCCGGATTGATAGAAGGGTTGGGGGAGTATTTTTTTACATTATTTTTTCAACTAGCAGCGGGGGAATGTCAAGCACGTAACACCTACCTGCTTGGCACTTAAAGCAGTCCTTCACTCTGGATAAGAGCCTATCTTATATGTTTCCCCCACCCTGTACATACAGATTGCTCACATTAAAAATCATCCTACCTGCATCTACTGCATGTTATGAGCCTTTAAACATCTAAAATGCCGGCTCATGGAGCATCAGGCAGCCTGCAAACAGGAAGTGTCTTTTTTATGGGTTTGGGCTTTTCAATAAATCATGGTGTAGGCCCGGACAAGCGAGCCCGTAGGTGTAACGTGCTTGGCAAAAGGGTTAAAAGAAGAGGAAAAGTTGGAATGGGAGAGATGAGTGGAGAGGGAAAGTGAGAAAGAACAGCAGTGGAAAGGAAAGGAGAGACAAGTATTGAACAGGTAAAGATATAGAATAAGTGGTGGCAAAGAAAGGGGGACTATTCAGGATAGATAGATAGATAGATAGATAGATAGATAGATAGATAGATAGATAAATAGATAGATAGCTAAATAGATAGCTAAATAGATAGCTAAATAGATAGCTAAATAGATAGCTAAATAGATAGCTAAATAGATAGCTACACCTACAGTACCTGCATTAACTGCCATTTAGGGGCCATGGCACAGCCGACTCCTGTAGCTAGACACCCAACCTCATGCCTAGTGTTGCCAAAAATAAAATAGAATATGCAGTATGTATGCAGATCCCCCATTCAGAAAAAAAGCCCACATGGTGGCCTTACATGATAGAACATTAATTTGATAAAATACCTTAAATAAAGTTATACAGCATCAATGATAAATTTAAGCTGGTATCTAGCTTTCATCATAACACCAAGTTGTAGAACAGAAGGTAACTTGGGATGTGAAACTTGATTTTCGCTCTTAAAGATTAAATGAGCCTGATTTCTGCCCTCCCAAACCTGGCTGTTAGATACTGCACCTTTCATTCAGCTTGCTTTAAATTTCTTAAGTCCTAGTGAATTCTCTCTCTTCTTCTGTGCTACATTAGCTACATGCTCATGCATGCATCCCTCAATGTGCCCCCTCAAGACTCACAAAGTTCAGTACGAACCCAAACTGATGTGGCCCCTGACCTGGATTGGGGAAAGTGGGAGGGGTAAAGAGAATTGACGTTTGAAAGGTTGTTAAATAGGCACAGTAAAGAGGATTGCTAGAAAAAGGATAAAGGAGGGGCACATTGCCAAATAGAGGTGGGAGTGCCGATATTGATAGTGCAACAAAACCCCTGGCTGAAATCTCTAGCACTATAACAAGATACCATCTTGTTAATTGTATGTTTAGCACTGGTAGGCGTTTAGATGGGAAGGCTTAAAAGGCAACCAGCATGTAGAGATTGCTAGATATAATTATGGTAATAAGGTGGTGTGTTGCAAGGATATATGAGTGTAAAAAAGCAATCTAATAAAGTTTGTGGAGACACTGGGTAACCTGATTGTTGTAGAAAATCTTAGGCATGCTATTCAAAATGATAAATTTGAAATTCTGTATCTTTAATCTTTAGCTCTCCTTTTAAAATCCCCCATTAAAGGTGCAAATTATTTTTTGGGAAAAAAATAGAACGAACATGTTTAATGCAGTGTTTGTGTGTTAAAAATATCACAAATATGTGGGTTGCAACTCACACCTAAATGTGCACCAAATAATTAGGATGACCACTACTGTCAACTTTACTGGCAGATGCAGAAGATTTACCACATTACTGTGTGCTTAGTAAAATGCATTTTCGCTGGTGAACCACTATACAATTTCAAAGGATGTAAATAACCCCCAAAGTCTTGTAACAAGACTTTTATGCAAGAAAGTCTTTGCAAGACGATGGTTATTTACATTTCTTCTTGGGTGTAAACCTCCGGGGAAAACAGTGTGATGCACTACCATCTAATGTTGTATCAAAAGAAAAAGAACGAAAGCTAAAATAAATCGTTTTGGTTATAATTACTGGAAAACGCTAATCCTGGAAAACAAATCAGTTCATTTCATATTGGAATATTCCTGTTTAGTTTGTGAAAACTTGCTGCCTTGTATGAAAATGACCAATTATAATGAAGCCATTTTATAACTAGGTTTATAGAACCTCTCTAAAAAAATGTTAGCAAAGCATATGGTATAGATGCAATTATGAAGAACAGAATGCTCTACAAGAAGCAGTATTAAATCGATCAACAAGTCTGACAGTCCTCCTGGGAATACTGCATAGAAAGCAGAAATGAAAAGCAAAGATGATGCATTTTTCAGGAGGTTATTATAATGTCCACACAATGTTTGGACATTATAATAAAAATGAATAGAACATTTTTACTACTCATTAATATGCCAGCTATTACTGCTCAAGTATATATTTGCAGTGAAATAAACTTTTAAAACATACACTGTGCTTTCTGCTGAATTGTTAGTGGTAATGGTTATTAATTTCATTATCAAAACTAAATTAAACCTTGACTACAGGCAGAAAATGAAACGGTTGTTATAAAGATAAACTTGCATCCAAACCCTTTGAAATATACTACTATGAGCAGATTTGGACTGCCCATAAAGGGTGGAGGAGGAGGGAGAATTCCTGGAGCACACTGCTTTGCAGGCCAGCTGGGCCCACCTCAACCAGAGCTTGTGGAAATATTTACTAATTTATCTTGTCTCCTCAGTCTCCATTCTTAAACCAGGAAATTCCAAAACTGCCCGAGTACCCAGCTATTTTATTTGCCTGGGCCTGAAAGAATGATACAGCCAATCCATACTGGGATTCCTGGTATGTGCAGTTTGGATTAAATTGAACCAAAACCCACGCCCCAATGGCCCTGGAATCTATAAGATTCCAGAGACACTAGATTCCCTTCCCCCCAGGGCATCCAGAATTGCCAGGAAAACTCACCTTCTTTCACGACCACATTCCCGCTATACCTTGCCAGGCATTTGTGAATGGCCGGCGTGGGCACGCTCCATGGTACATGGTAGCAGGGGATGTGGCCGCCAGTGCACTCGGAGCGCACTGATTGAGTGAGAGGATGCGCATGCGCCATAGGACCGGGGAAGGGCGAGTCAAATCGGGCGACCTGGGGGGTTTCACACAGCGTGGGCGTGGACAAAAACCCAGGATTTGGTCCACGTTAAGCCACAAGATCCTCTGCTGTTACAGACCCTGACAGTTTCACAGCTTCCACAGTCAGGTATATTTTTATATTTTTCCTACCCCTCCTCGCCATTAATGAACTTATTAAAATTAGTGCAGGAGCCTTACATTCTAATGCATTTTACAAAAAAAAAAAAAGCAGTTGCCTTTGACAAGTCAGGCTGGCAGCATATATTTTTAAGGAGGATTTTTCTAGGCTGAAACATAGCCGAATCATAGCAGTGAAAATTTTGTTGAATTACTTAATTTTGTAGCAACATCCTATTTGTGTATTCCTGAGATGGTGTTTGCTGACCTTAATCTGATTGCAGCTTTTACAGGCCAGGAATCAGAAGCGCCAGCTGAGCCTATTGCCACCATTTAACATATATTAGATGCATATGAGCCAGTGCCCCTGGTGACTCCACCAGAACTAATCTCATTTTTCAAGTCTTTGATACCCATGTCTCTGCCTGATGCCCTTGCTGCACCCTGCACCTGCTACTTTGACTTTATCCAGGTCTGAGGTTAAGCCTCCCATGGAGCCTGTCTGAGTCTGCTCACGTGCCATAGCTGTCTGTGAGCTCACTCCCATGCCTGACTCCGAGCCTGCTCCCATGCATGAGCATGCTTTGAAGTGCCCGTGCATGGTTTACACAGGACAGAAGTGCCTGTGTGTGGTTTTCTGGAGGTGGAAGTGACTCTTCGTGCTTTACCCAAGGTTGGATTGCCAGTGTCTGCATGCCCAAACCTCTAATGCCAGTACCTACCCAAGACTTTAGTACCTGTGTTCCTCTCACCCCAGTCAGCTGTTGCCTTCACTCTGGCGTGCCCAGTTTTTGCCTCTGCTCCAGCATGCCTGAATACTTCTGGACTTCCACTGCCAGCTGAGGGTTCTTTTAAGACCTGCCCTAAGCCTGAACCCTATGCCTCTCTGGTAATCATGGTAAAAAGAGCTCTGAAAGGTACATAAATGCCTGAGGTTTTAAAATATCTCAGTTTGCAGGTGGGGATTTCTCCAGTCTTTTTCCCAGCCAGTGACCATTGCTATGCCCTCAAGGGAGTAATTAGCTGCCTGGCTAAGGGCTGCCTGAGTCTCCCTATTCCTAAACTAGGAAATTCCCAAACCTTGAGTTCCCAGTGATATAATTTGCCTGGGCCTGGCAAATACTGTTTGTAAGGCCTAAACTTTATTTTAGCCATTGCTTAGCCAGAATAACACCCTTAAAAGTTGCGTGCATCTGGATAGCACACTAACGCTATCCAGATTGGCATTGAAATAACGCTCTCCTCTTATTTTTGTGAAAAATCCTCTTTTTGGACACTAATGGTGGCCCCTGTAGTCCCTTTAACCCACACTGCGGAAGCCCACTGTGTCGGAAATCCGGAAGCTCAGCTCCTGAGTGAGCCAGCAGCGCTCTCCCGCTGGCACTGACTATGCATGCCCAGCTGGAAGAGGGGGGGGAAAGCAGCGCTCTCCCGCTGGCACTGACTATGCATGCCCAGCTGGAAGAGGGGGGGGGGGAAGCAGCACGTTCCCACTGGCACTGACTATGCATGCCCAGCTGGAAGAGGGGGGGGGGGGGGAAGCAGCACGTTCCCGCTGGCATGTGCAGTCAGTGCCAGCAGGAACGCGCTGCTTGCTCGCACCGGAGCCGAGCTTCCAGATTACCAGAGTGACTACAAAGACTCCATTACTGTCATAAAAGCGGATTTTTCACTACAATAAAAGAGGTGAGCGTTATTTCAATGGTAACAAGTGTGCTATCCAGATGCACACAACATTTTTAAAGGGTGATTTTATTCCCAGACTGACAGATTTATAGGGGACCAAAACCTACTGAACTTGTGAGATACATTTAGCCAAAGCCCCTGACGATACTTTCTTCTTAGAGTGTAGAGCTAGAAATGGATATTTCCGCTTTTCGATTCGCCCTGAAACACTTATTTTTTGGTTGCCCCTCTCTAAGATGGCAAGCGATCAGACATCATTGCCACATACAACAATGAAAATGAATGGAGGAGGTGAAGTTTTCAGCTAAAACAGGCGGCATTATCTGGGATTAGAGTGAAGTAGGAGCAGTGAAAATTTGCAAAAGGTGCTCTTCATGGGAAGAGCAGTTCAGAGGATGCAAGTTAAAAATGTGGGTTTTGGTCTGCTTTAACTATACCTTTTATTAGATATGTTCACTTTTATTTTTTTTTACTTTTTACCCATAAGACCCCAAGTCGTAGAACCAAGCTCCCATTCCATCATTTTGCCCTAATCACTATGAGGTTTTTATTCTTCCAGTGTAGCTGCCTGTGTGTCTAGATTGAGCCATTGTTACAATCACAAGAACAAAGAGGTAATACTTGATATAGCTTCAAGAACTACAAGAACTATACAATTGTATAGTATAATGTATGAAAAATAAATAATAGTGTATATGTAGACAAAGTAATCCTTCCTGGTCATGTGGGGATCCCTATTCATAGGGGAGCCCCATGTGGCTGGAGAATTAAACTAGATCAATGCCCTTAAAAGAAACAGTGCTCATAAGCATCCCTCCCCAGGACAATTCAGATTGCTGCACAAAAAAAATAATTTACCTTTTTGTAGCTCCTGCTGTAGTCAAATTTAAAAACAAAATGGCCTCTCATGGAGCTGCAGGCCACCTGCAAAAATGACGTTTTCTGCCACTGTGCATAGTTATGACAGTTGAATTCAAGCAGCAGCATGCCGGGGATGCTGGGGAAGGAAGATCCAAAATGATGGATACCAGGAGAAAATCTGTGAGGTGACGTTTCAGCTTTTCAATGATTTACTATCATGTCTGTAGATGGGGCAAGTGAGTTTTAGGGAGTTTTTTTCAGCAAATGTGCAAAGACCAATTGGTGACTGTAGCCCAAAAGCACGAGGGAAGAGTTGCTGGATTCAATCAAGAGACCCAGGGTGGGGGAGGGTGAATGAAATTTTAATATATATATATACACATACATATATATATATATATATATATATATATATATATATACACACATAGTGCCTATGCACGTGTATTATGTGTAAAAGGCATCAGTCTGACAGCCTATATTAACATACTTTACATAAAAGGGTATGGAGCAAGCAGGACAGCAGAAGAAAACTGTTTCATCTAATAAAAGGGAACAATCTATATTTCTGTGTAGTAACACAAATAATTCTGTTAGTAGCTTAGGTAATTTAAAATAAGTGACAAGAAGCAATAGGGTCAACTCCAGCATTCTCCGAAAACACAATCATTATTTCATTTCCTATGAGAAAACTGTCATTTGGCAGAAAACATACCAAATGTAATATTCAATGGATCTGTAGTGAATGTTGCTGTGGTATTAGTTGCCTAGTGATCATAAGGACAGTAAGATCTTTCAGCTGCCATGTATAACCAGCTTGTATGTATTTTAGTAGGCAATTCTTTATTTTGCACTATATGATTCATTTTGCAAATAAATTACGTCAAAAATCTATTTCACAATTCACTTCCCAGAGTCACAAAAGAAACAAAAAGGCTTTTTCTGAAGCAACTAGCTAAGACCATGCTGAATCAATCTTAGGAAATGTGTTGCTGTTTTTTTAAGCGAGTAGTTCCTCAGTTAATCCCAATGGATATGGCTTTTATTAATAGGCTAAAATACTGGCTTGAGTCTGCCAGACTGCAAGGCAACTAGTGATGCGACCATTTCAAATGACCCAAGGGTCCCAATTTAGATGCCGTGTTTTACTGATGTGATTTAATCAAGAATCTTCCTGAAGAAGTCATCTGCAGGAATCCACATACAGTACACCAATTGAGCACTTTACCAAGAGCAATGCTTTAAGGCTCTGCATTGTGGTCATAGAAATGTGCCATTGAAGTCTATGGCAGAAGTTAACACAGAACAATGCTTTGAGGCTCTGCATTGTGGCCATAGAAATGTGCCATTATAGTCTGCATTGTGTTTTTCGATTCTATAACACTGCTTACTTGAAAAATTCGACACTAGGTAAAATGGGAACAATATAGGGCAACAAAGCACATCAGTGCCGCGGGTATAGATGTGTCTGGGATGCTTTTCTGCTCTCTACATTAACAGATGTTTCAGACGTTTCTGTACACAGAACTGGTGCTCAAATGTTCCTTCACACCATTCCCTGTACACTCATTTTCATCGAGGGCATTGGCATTCTGGATGCCTTCAAAGGGACAGTTAATAACAAACAGAACATATTGCAAACACGACCATTCAAATGTATGGTTACAGGACAGATGCTGAAATATTTTACCCAGGACAGACGCAAAATTATTTTGCCCAGGACAGATGCACAATTATTTTGCCCAGGGCAGATACTGAGGCAAAATTATTTTATAGTAATAACCCTTGCAGCAGCTGTGACACCCTCTGCTGTGGCAGTAAGTTTGGTGGGTTAATTGCCCCCCTTGTGTGGTGAGAGTTAGTTGCACAGAGACACTGAACAGTTGCACTGCAACAGCTGACACAACCCCCCCACAGAATTTTTAAAGGTGAAAACCAGCTGCTATTATAGACACAGCATCTGGGGACGGGATTTAAGGTGGTACTGCGCTTCACAGTGTAGCATAGCATACTAGCACATAACTTGGCAGAACCACACACAGGTGTAAAGATGTGCTGCCAGAGTCAGAAGCCTTGCAATGACCAGGCTGGCTAGAAAAGGCACCACCCAGCTGCCATTGCCTGCCACCTGTCAGAGGGCCACAATGAAAGGCTTGGAGGGCTGCATCGCCCCCCCCCCCCCCCCGGGCCTTGAGTTTGACACATGTATTCTAGACTGTGATATAGAAAAGGTCAGCCCTACCACTGTAATAGCAGTTTGCCAAAATCATGTTTCCATTATTCTGATGTCTGTATAATGTCTGTGGGCATAAGCCAGTAACATCAGAATGTAACTGTAGGATATGCATTCACTGGTTTGACACTGGTTTATTTTCTCATCGACATAATCTCAAATTCGAAGAGTTAACATCTTTTTTCAGTATAATAAGCATTCAACATAAATGGATCTTTAAGCATCGGTTCTCAAAGCATATCTCATGGGATTTAAATACAGCAGTCTTAAGTAAGCAGTCCCTAGCCACTCAGACTTACTCCCTTTGAGTGTCAACTTTGTTCCAGCCCAGGATCGTGGCCCGCTATCCTATAGACTTTCGAGCTACTTGCTCATTGGAAATGCTTTCCAGCTCTCACGGGTGCCTCTCCCTGAACATCTCCAAGGGGTATACCTTTCAAGCCCAAGGTGTATACCTTTCAAGCCCGACATGGCCCAGCCATCCTATAGGCCCAGGCACAGCTCAGCCCTGGGTGCCTCCTGTACTCCCATGGCTGTCTGGCTGTGGTCTCTTCACAGCCCAATCACAGCACCTGGTTGGGAACGTTTTTGAAGAAAGGATCCAATTTATAGTCATGTAATTGCAGGGGTAAAATAATGTAGAAGAAATTACTTATACACCCGGCATCAAGAAATATCCAGCCAGGCTTCTTTTTTTTATTTTAATGGAAGGAAGATAAATTAGGGGTGACAGGCTCTGTCAACCCCTGATAGACTAAAGCTGTGACCTCTGGATTTTATAAACCACAAGCTTGGCAGAAGTTTTATTCAGTTAATTTGTATAGGTGACTCCTCCTATCATTAGCCGGCATGTTTATATAAATTTTTAATTTTTAACACAATTTCTCTATAATCCTCCTTTAAAATGGAAACTCCACTTTTGTGGTCTTTCCCTGCAGTACTCCAAAAATGGGAAACCAGAGGACCTGAGGTGCCCCTGCTTACCCTTACCCATTCCTGGGAAGCAATCGCTCTTCCACAGCCCCAGTATCTGAAGCTGAGTACAAAACTATTAAAATATGTTTTCCAGCTGGCTGGACATGTACAGTGAAGTATTAAGGTGCCCATGGAGAGTAATGGGTGACTCATTATGGCCTTGTATACCACAGACCGTTATCTGCAGGCTGGGACATGGAAGTGCGACTCCTAGCTCCAAATGCTGGGGCTGCGTGATCAGTGACGTGGAATCGGGTAAAAGGTGAGCAGAAAGCCCTTTGCCCTCTGGCAACCCCCTGATCTGAGGTGTGAGAGAAAGTCCATGAATATGGACTTTGCCTTTAAGAAGTACTAAATGTCCACTGGGGGGGTGTGAAAGAGTCTCAAACAGGGTGTTGCTGCTCTGTACCAAGGCTCCCCTAATCTGGCCCTGTCCTGGTGTTTGGATTCTCTGTCAAGCTGATGTTATTTTGTAATTTGAAGCTTAATTTGTATTTACCCGATTAAGAAAAATTTGCACCTTACCTGTACAACTACTGCATTGCATTTTCAGGGGAGTTTAAACCGGACCAACAGTTGTACTGTCCCTATAAGACAGTCTAGGAGGGTAATACAGACTGCTGGAACCCCCCCCCCCCTGCAATAAAGACTACTGGAACCCTCCAGAAAGCCCTTAAACCTTACCTTAGCCTCGATCCTTCATCGGGAATTCAGTGCTGTGTTTGGCCACCAGTGCTCACAAGGGCAAGGCATTCTGGTGGCCAGAACAATGATGGTGCTCACTACCCACATGAGCGCTGGGTGGCCAGTCATAGCGCTGGATTCCTGGTGGGGATTGAGGCTAAAGGTAAGAATTATGGGCATTCTGGGGGGTTATGTATTCTGGATGCCCCCCCCCCAAACCAGACACAAGTGTTGGTCCATTTAAATAAAAGAAAACTATTTTTTTAATTCACATTTTTGTGTGTGGAATGAGAAAAATAATGAAAATAATATGAAAATAATAAAAAAAACTCTGTCTCTCCAGAAAACTCATCATCAATCATTTGGATAACCTTCATAGTGTCAGTAAGTTGTTGTACCGTGTTAGCCATCGATGTAAGCAGGAAATCCAAGGTTAAGGTAATACCATTTATTGGCTAACTCAATAAGATTGAAAATGCAAGCTTTCGAAGCTGTTCAAGCTTCTTCTTCAGGCATAATCATTATGCATGAAGAAGAAGCTTGAACAGCTTCGAAAGCTTGCATCTTTTATATTAGTTTAATATTTTAGGATCCTCAGGGAACAATAAGCAAACAAAGTACTTCGTTGTCATGTCAATTAAAAAGAAGGAGGCTTACCTGTACTGCTGCCCTGACTTGCCCTTTGCCTTTCTATCTGATGACAGTTTTTCCCAAGTGAACTTTTGTTGGTTCCCTCTGCAAAGTGTAAAGCAATTGGCAAGTGCTGGTCTCTCATGGGGGGGCTGCAGTCAACATGCTATGTGACAGCTCTGTTTTAAACAACTGGACTGACTACAAACATGGACAAAACAAGTTTTATGCTTCAATCTTTTTATTGTCACAATTCACATTAAGCATTAAGTCATATTCATTGCACATTATAATAACTAAATTGACAAAATATAGTGTAAATGCCTCCTCTTCATGTTTAACTATTTAACTTAAAAACTAATGCTTGTTTAATAAGGGTCAATGTGCCCTTTAAGAATTTAGGCTAATGTTATGCATCAGTTCTTGTGTGTTAGTACCAAGTAGATCTATGTATAGCATCAGAATATAGGATGGGGGGAACTAGAACTGTGTATCGGGAGGGGGGTTAGGTAAGGGCTGGGGAAATGCCTCCTGCTGGCCCGGATCTTATTTAGAGAGAAATAAATCACTGTACTGCAAATCTATCTGAATTGTGTATGTCATATAATCTCCAGGGCTCCGAGACATTCAGAAATGGTTGTTGCTTATCTGTCAGCACACTCAATAATATTTCATTTATAGAGAGCCCATTGATCCTTGATCTGACTTCCGTAAAAAACACAGATTGCTATTATCAAGCTTTTGCTTAGTAGTTAGGAAAATAAATGTTAGGTGTGTTGGAAAGATAGCTTTTATACATTTAGGTACCAATGGAGACTTATAGGCCGACTTAATTGCGGGTACCTTAATGGAGCATTTTGCTGTAGAAGACCATATTTTTGCCCATTCTTCCCTGGACTTGGTTTCCTTAAAATCCCTCTCCCATTTCACAACGTATTGACGGTCAGTGTGGTTGGGAAAGCCTTTCAGATTTGCATATAGACTAGAAAGCTTGAGGGGTGAAGGTTTTTGGCACAGACCGATTCAAAATTGGATAACTTTTTACAAGAGGAATCTGATAAGAATCTTGACTTTACCAGGTGTCATATAGGTCATGGGATTCGAGAAGTTCTCTAAACAGTTTCACCTGTAAGTTAGCTAATGATGTCCCTGGGTCCATCAGAGTCTGGAGAGAGCAATTCTGTGATAAAGGGTCAAGTTTGAGTCCACAGCCATAATTAATACTCCTTTTCTATGGGTACCCACCACCCTCAATAGGTGAGTGAAGAATATGGACAGGAAAGCATTTGGGGCATAATAGGATTTGATTGTTACCTCCTCATCAAAGAGGAATCCCTAAACTAATATGTATCTTCCTGTAGGGTCGGCTATCTCTTTGGTGCAGAGGAACAGGAAGCCCCTTTAGAATGCAATAATCCTACCCTTTTTTTTATCCCTTGCTGCTGTACTGTAGAAAAGAGGGAAATGAGTGCTCAAGTATTTTGGACTTGAGGGGGCTGCAAACCTGATCTCTTGTAAACAGAGAATCAATCTTGCTAGATTTATAATAATGAAACGCCTTACTTCTCTTTGTCTGTGAATTAAAGCCCTGTACATTGTGTGACAGTATCTTTAGATTACTTGTCCTCATTTACTGAAAGGTATGTTGTAGTACCTGGGCGTAGCTAATACATGGGGTGTGTTTAAGAGGGAGAGGGAAAGCTGAATTGTACGTAGGAAAAAACATTTCCAAAAACATGTTTAGACTTGGTCTTATGCCTTTGATGAATCTATGAAAGTAGATCTGGATTGTCTAAAGGACTAGTAAGTGGGTCCTTACATCAATTTAATTTGCTGGGGATCTTTTCCCCTCCAACATGCAGAACGCATGTAACGTTAGCCAATAACTGTGTAAAACTCAGAGTAAACAAGAACTTTTCCCACTGTCATTTGTTAGGGGAGCAATTTTATGGGGTTACACCCCAGGTCCACCTAGTTCAAGGCCCGAACACTCACAGCTGGCACCCAAGTCAACGCCATGCGATGGTCAAAGCCATGTCCCTTCAAAGGGAGACCCCCCTTCAAAGGGGGCCCTTTAGAAGAGCAGCGGCCCCTGGGGGGGAAGTCAAGCAATCTACAGTGTAAATTCAACAGTAACTTCTAGATAAACAATCTCAAACTGTGGAAAATAACCACTGTTATAAACAAATAACCACCAACCCAAATTTTAAACAACCTGAAAAGTAACAGTGTTAAATTATACAGTATAAGGAGTTTAACTACAAAAATGGTCCAGAGTGACATCTTATACCCCACCCCTGTTCGGCCGCCCAGGGAGGTGTCACGGATTTCTCAGCAGAGGAATCCCTATTGTAGAATGACCAGTAATTGAGATCTGTGGATATGCAGCAAACCATGTTCAATGGTGATAAACAGTGATAAGTGAACAGAGCACACTCCAGCCAGGCTGCTGTACAGATTTACAATATAAACATATATGTGTAAGGTATCTATGCAAGAGTGCTACAGCTGCTATGCAGAAATATAGACAAACATAAACACACTCTGGGTGCTGTACATATACACAGGTGGAGTCAGGAAACATACACGCATAAGGATCCAGTGAAAGTCCAAAGGCAGATACAAGGCTGAGATAGGGAAAGCAAAACACAGAGGCTGAGGCTAAGGCTAAGACATGAGTCCTGGGTTCTGGGTACCGAAGACAATGCAATGCTGATCCACTGGCTCCATGTGTGGAGAGGGCCACCTGCTGGTGGAGCAGCATACAGCAGGAAGTCCAGGAAAGAGAGCCAGTCAAAAGCAGTACTGAACAGATTCAGACTTACAAGCTGTGGAGGAACTCCAGACCTGACAGGAGGACTCCCCAGGCCCCCAAATGGAAGAGAACAGAGGGCCCGCATATTAAAGTAGTAGCTTGTGGTGGAGAGCATAGCCTTAGTGCAATGCAAGCACAGTGGCCACAGTTAAATATAAACCCAAACGTTTCATCGCCGAGGTTGGGATGGCTGGAGCGTGCAGCTGCCCTTTTGTGGATTTTTCTTAGGTCAGCTCTAAGGTCAGCCCTAAATTGTACTGTGGCAGAGCTTAGTTCCTGCTGCAGGAGTTGCCTACATTTATGTAGGAAATCTGCATCTCAGAGCTCTACATTCTCCCAATGTGGCTCCTGTGGTGAGAGAGGGCTTGCAGGGAGGGGGCTGCTCTCCCGGAAAATTTGGAGGTAGTGCTGCATGGTGTACTGGGGGCGACCGCCATCTTGTCCTGCAGTGCCTGTGCATATTTCACTTTGCTTCCTGTGTTGTTTTGCTTCTTTTGCTTGGGCTGGCGACTGAGGGGAGCCTAGGCATCTCGGTTTAGAGGGACAGGAATATCTAACGTGGTGGCAGAGACTCACTGCCTGTACCCCAGCCTTCTGTCTTCACCATCTTGCTGCAGTCAGTCTTTGAGTCCCGCCTTTGCTTCACTGGCTCAATGTCTCTTTAACACCTTCACTTCACTTCCCCATCGTTCTCTGCTGGCTCTCCGGCTCCCAAACAAGGGTTTCAGCCAAGATTGGGTCCACAGGTTGGTCTCCTTTTGTGTTGTCCGTGTGATCGATGTGCCAAACAGACTCAATGTGCGATCATCACAATCGGCTGCTAGCTATACCCCTCAGCCAAAAAAATGTTTTTAAATAAAAATAACAATGACTGCCAGTTATCTTCAGGTTTTCCTTGCACTAGTCTTGATAACCCTATAAATTCCATAACAAAAAGACTGAAGACAATTGAATGGTGGTAATACCGAAATACCATTTACCCTCTGCATATGTAGTTTTCCTATTGTCCAACAGAAAAAGCATCAACCAAATTAACATGGAAAACAATACATGGGGTTTGAAATGGTCATTTTATCAGTTGATGAAAAATACAATTCTCCAGGAGTGGCTTCACCCTTTAGAGAAGTATTTACTACCTGATTTTTATCAGTCATTGTAAGCTGGAGCATTTCATACAGGCAAAGATGCATTTGCAGATCAATTCTTTGTTCTGGGAATATTGTGTTAGATGCTATGACAAATGTTATACGTAATAGATCTGACAAATTCATGCATATTTATGAAACAGTTGGATATTAGTAATTCATTATCTGTTTTTGAAAAGGCCATTTTAACACTGGTCTAGTATTTCAAAAAATGAAGACTATATGGAAATTACTGACATTTTACACTTGAAACTCATAGTGTAAAAGATTGCAAATGTGAAAAATGAAGATTAATGTGACCTTACACAAACAAATGCATTGGGACAGCAATATTATATATAAATGCACACAAGTATTCACTATCATTTTATCTCCTAAAGCTTTATTTGGAAAATGCATACAATGTTCATTTTTAAAAATATTAAATGATTAAATTAGAAGCTTAAATTTATTTATCTGAACCCAAAACTAGTATCTGTACATTTTAAAAAGCTGAGGAAAAATGTAAATACACTACAGAAAATGCAGTGCATTGTTTAGTTTTATAAGCCAACAACCCCTCAAAATACAGTATGTTTAGGCTAGAGGTCACCAAGAAACTTAGTAGGGTTTTACTCATAATTTGTTTCCTTGGTGAAATGCAGCACCATATTAAGCTGCTGTGAGCTTTTTTTAAACATTTGCACAGTTAAATATGATGTGGAAAAACTCATGAGAAAAATGTTTTTGCTTACAAAAAAATTAGTAAAAATAATACAATTCTGTGATTACTCACCTGTAGAATTGGTATTATGAGTCTACAGTACGTCCTGCTCCAGAAAAAATACTTACACTCGGGTATTACTCCGCCAGATGGCGCTGGACTGCAGAGACATCGAAAACAGGCTCCTCCCGGCCCCTCAAATACCCAGGGACCTCCCACAATCCCCAGCATTGAAAAGCCGGGATAATTAAAACAACCCAAACTAGTAACTAGAACAATGATAACAAACACCATACAGGGGATCCAAGATAATGCAAAACCAAGGGTGGGGTGGAGCAGGACGTACTGTATACTCATAATACCAATTCTATAGGTGAGTAATCACAGAATTGTATTATTCTTAGTATACAGTACGTCCTGCTCCAGAAAGAATACTTACACTCGGGACATCCAATAGCAGTGTCCATAAAGTAGGGTGGGATCCCCAAGTTAACAGCAGACAGTTTAAACCACTGCCGCCTGCAGAACCTTTCGGCCAAAAGCAGCGTCAACTGAGGCCCTAACATCAACCTTGTAAAACTTAGAAAAGGTATGAACAGAAGACCAAGTAGCGGCCTTGCAAACTTGTTCAACAGAAGCCTGGTGCTGGAAGGCCCAAGAGGCACCAATAGCCCGAGTGGAATGAGCAGTAAGGCAGAAGGGAGGATTCTTCCCCTTAGCAGAATAGGCCTGAATCACAGCCCGACGGATCCATTTGCTGATAGTAGACTTGGCAGGAGCCAAACCCTTCCTAGGACCAGAAGGGACCACAAAAAGAGCAGTTTTCCTGAAAGGTGCAGTAGCCACCAGATAGTACTACAGACACCTAAACACGTCCAAAGAATGCAAAACCCTCTCCTTAGCATTACTAGGATTAGGGCACAATGAAGGGAGAACAATGTCCTGATTCAAATGAAAAGCAGACACTACCTTAGGCAGAAAATCTGGCTTGAAGCGAAACACAACCTTGTCCTGGTGTCTCTCATAGTAGGGGGACTGAATGAAAGCGCCGCCAACTCAGACACACGCCTAAGAGGCGATAGCAATCAAAAAGACAACTTTGAGAGTAAGAATGGCCAGGGCAGCATCCTGCACAGGTTCAAAGGGAGCACCCTGCAAGGCTGACAAACCAAGTTCAAATCCCAAACAGGCACCATAGGCTTACGTGGGGGACGCACATGAGTCACCCCCTGGAAAAAAGTCCAAATCAGAGAATGCTGAGCAAAGGACTTCTGGAAGAAAACAGCCAGGGCAGAAACCTGACCTTTTAGAGTACTAACTTGGAGCCCCATCTCCAACCCATGCTGTAGAAACTCCAGAATCCTGGGAATAGAGAACACACGACAGGGAAGAGACTTAGACTCACACCAGTCAATGTAGGCACGCCAAACCCTGTAATAAATAGAAGAAGAAGAAGACTTCTTCCTAGCCTTTATCAAGGTATCCACAACCAAGGTAGACAGCCCCTTCTCCATCAAGATGGATGTTTCAGCAGCCAGGCCATCAAAGCCAGAGTTTGTAAATTGGGATGGCGTAGTGAGCAGATCTGGCACCAAGGGCAGAGCGTACTGATCTACTGCCAGCTGCACCACGTCTGTGAACCAAACTCTTCTTGGCCACCTGGGGGCCACCAGAATTGCTGGCACCCCTTCCAGAGCAATTTTGCGCAGAACCCTGCCCAGCAGGGGGAATGGAGGGAAGACATACAGAAACTGAAAGTCCTGCCATGACGTTGCTAGAGCATCCGTGGTCAAGGCCAGAGGATCCTGGGACAGGGAGACAAAGGCCGGTAGCTTGTGATTGTAACGGGACGCAAACAAATCCACATCTGGTTGGCCCCAACGGTGACACAGAGATTGGAACACCCTGCTGCATAGGGACCATTCTCCCTGGCGAGAGGTCCCCCTGCTCAGAGAGTCTGCCAGGAGGTTTTCCACCCCCGGGATGTACACAGCTGATATGCAGGGAACATTGGTCTCTGCCCAGGTCAGGATCAGAGACACTTCCTGGCCCCCTTGCTCCGGGTCCCTCCCTGATGATTGATGTAGGCAACTGCTGTCTGGTTGTCCGAGCGCACCTGAACAGGCAGGCCCAGAAGGTGAGTAGTCAACTGAGCCAGAACTAACCTGATCGCCCGCAGTTCCAAGACATTGATAGGTGGGTGGGCCTCCTGAGGGCCCCACCTCCCCTGGAACTGCAGGGACTTCCAGAAACCCCCCCAACCTGACAGACTGGCATCTGTTGTGACCGTCTCCCAGGAAGGGGTAAGAAAGGATCTGCCCCCCAACAGGTTCCTTGAGTCCATCCACCACAAGAGGGACCTCCTGACCAGGGGGAAGAGCACACAGACCCTTTCCAGGGACGCTGGATCCTTGTCCCACACTGACAAGAGGTGGAGTTGCAGAGGCCTCAAGTGGAACTGAGCATAAGGGACCGCCTCAAAGCACGCCACCATCAGGCCCACCAGCTGCATCCCCTGCCTGATAGAGGGATGATGACAAGATAGCAGGAACTGAACTTGTGCAATCAGACTGTCCACCTTCTGTTGAGGAAGGAAAAACCTTGCCTGAACCGAGTCACCAAGGAAGGGGACAGTGAGGACTTGGGGTGGTTGATCACCCAACCAAATGACTCCAGGGTGGACACCACCAGCTGAGTATCCAATTCTGCCTGATTTAGAGATTGGGAGGCGATGACAATGTCGTCCAGATAAGGAAGCACGCGGACGCCCTGATACCTGAGCAGAGACATCACGCCCGCCAGCACCTTGGTGAGCACACTGGGAGCTGAGGTCAATGCCACAAACTGGTAGTGTTGATCCTCCAGAGCGAACCTGAGGAACCTTTGATGACCTGGAAATACAGGAATATGAAGGTAAGCATCCTTGATGTCCACAGAAGTCATGAAATCCCCTTGGCGCAGTGAACTGATGGCAAAGCGCAGAGTTTCCATGCGAAAGCCCCTGCTCCTGACAAATTTGTTGAGGATCTTTAAGTCAGGGTTAGGCCTGACTGAACCATCTTTTTTGGGGACTGTGAATAGGTTGGAATAGAAACCCTTGCCCATTTCTCTTAAAGGGACCTTGCAGATGACCCTCAGCTCCAGGAGGCCTTGCACTGCCTGCATCAGCTCCTGAGCTAACACAGGGTCCTGGGGAATCCGGGATCTGATGAATCTTGGGGGCGGCCAGGCAGCAAACTATCTTGTAACCGGAGGACACTACCTCCTGAATCCACTGGTCTGAGACATGAAGCCTCATCATGCCTGAGGGGGCTTGGGAGAGGATTTTGCCTTGGGGCCCCAGGAGGAGCCAGGACACCCACGTCCTCTGCCCCTGCCCCAGAAATCTCCCTGGGCCCCAGTAAAGGAAACCCCCGTTCCTTGTCTAGCACCACGGTAGGGGGAGGAGAATGAGCCCTGACCCCGAAAGGGCCGAGACTGCAGCCTGAGCTGGGGTAACCTTCCTCCCTTAGCAAAAAGGTCCAGGCGGTCCCCAAACAGGGGTAGTCCTTTGAAGGGAAACCCAATGAGGGCCTTCTTGGCAGCAGCCCACTGGTGAAGCCAAACCGAGCGGCGTATAGCCACCACAAGGGCAGATGTCCTGGCGCACATTCTAATGGTGTCATCCAAGGCAGAGAGGACAAAATTTACAAAAACATCACCTCACAAGGCAAATCATCAGGGGTACTATCAAGAATATTTCTGATAAGAGTTCTAGTGGCCACAGCGGTAATGGCAGAAGCACATGCAAAGGCATGGGACGCCAGCTGGTCAATGCGCCGGTCCTCAGCATCCCGTAGGGTAGTAGAGTCAGGGGAATGCATGACAGAGGTGTTAGATAACCCTAGGACCGGGGCATCCAGCTTGGGAGGGGATGACCAACATTTTACAACATCAGCAGGAAAGGGATACTTCCTATCCCAACTTTTAGGTACACCGGGAAGTCTACTGGGGCGCTCCCATTCCTTGAGCACAAGGTTATTTAAATGTGCTTGCTCGGGAAATTCCAAACGCGATTTAGCTGTATGGAAGAGTTCCCCCCTTTGCCTGGGAGCCGCAACAGGGGGAGAAAAGGACAGAACCTCAAAAATCTGGGTCAGCAATCTGTCAGTGTCATCCGGGGTCAGAGCCAGAATCGTCATGACCCCTTGGCCTCTCATCAGATGACCCTGTGTCAGAGAAAAGCTCCCCTTCATCCGAAGGGGTATAGCCACAAAGATCCCAAAACGCCTCAGTTTCCATAGGAAAAAGAGTGACATTAGGCGTTAAGTGCCGCTTTTTAGCAGGGGCCTTACGCGCCAAGGTCTTAGCAATCAACTGCTCAACAGTAGCCAGTCTAGAAGACACATCAGGCTGAGCATCCCCACTTGCATGCAACTCAGTAGGAGTGATATTTAAGCTTGGAGGGGTAGGAGAAGTGATACGAGGTGCAGGCCCAGCCACTGGAAGGCCAGATTGCAGTGCAAGCACCTGCTCAACACAGGGTACACAGACCCGCGCCTTGTCAGCGTCAGCATGAGGCTGCCCACACGCTACACACAGCCGGGCTTGTCCCCAAAGGAACCCCGGTCACATTATCCTTAGATGCCTCCATATGGTGATTATAGCGGCCGATAGGGATTAACGCTATAAAGCAACCCTGGATGCCCCAATAACCCGCTAAGGAGTGGGAGTAATTACATTAGGCCTATACAAGTTAGCAAACTAAAAGGAGGGCCGAGAGAAGCCAATGGATTCACCCGCCTGAAAGACATAATAAAAAGGGGGCCATAAGCAGGCAGTAATAAAAATGAGATAATAAAGCCGCCCACGAGGGCACTTACGGACCGCGGTAGGTAGGGGTCCGTCGCGCATAAGCCAACCAAGCAGATCAAGATGGCGTTGGCAAACCTTGAGGGGTGGGCCGGTATCAGCGATGACGCGGAACGCGCCATAGGCGGGCCCCGCCCCCCCGAAGAGCGCGAAGCCAGCACATGACAAGCAGCCAATGAAGCAAGACAGCGCGGCGGCTGACACAAGGCAATTGAAATAAAGTATAAGTCTAAAACACGTAAATGCATAGCATACATACCGACAAACCCCCCTTTTTTCCCCCAAAGGCTACCAGGAGAATGAGGGAGGGCAGCGGCCACTTAAATAGGGCCTGCAGGGGCAAGGGGCAATAGTGCGGGAGGGGCATCCCATAGAGGCTCACCATAAGCCTGAACCGCCTACCCTTTGGTGGGGGATTGCGGTGGAGCAGCGCTCCTAAGCACCTAACAGCGGTGCTGCCTACCATCACCAGACCAGCGCAGCCAAGGCTGGGAGACATATAACTAATGGAATGGGTGGGAATAGTCCTACAGGGCCGCAGGCTAATAGCCCCGCTCACCTGCGAGTAGAGAGAGCCATTTCTCGTCCTTAGCAGTCCAGACTGCAGAGAAAATCTGGGGATTTGTGGGAGGTCCCCGGGTATTTGAGGGGCCGGGATGAGCCTGTTTGCGATGTCTCTGCAGTCCGGCACCATCTGGCGAAGTAATACCCGAGTGTAAGTATTCTTTCTGGAGCAGGACATACTGTATACTAAGAATATACAGTGCTGATTCTATAGTGTGCTGTATTTTTATTACATTTGATGATTTCAAAAGTGGGATCTATTGTAGATACAGATAAGAATAGGATAGGATAGACAGGAAAAGAAAGATGACCCATTTCCTGATGCATTTTGTGGAAATGTTGCATGAAAGCGGGCCAAAACCCTCTAAAACATCCCTGTGCCCCCTACCCACCCCACCCACAGGAATACCTTGTGCAATGCAGCTGGCAACCCCAGGGGTTCTTCCAGGGATAGCCGGGCACTTTTGATCCACTTTTAGGTTTCACATTATAATAACCACCTTTGAGGGCAGCAGTTCTTAGCTTGTGAAGGAAGAAAAAGTGTTGGCTTGGAGGGTATATAAGATGTGTCATCCCTTATTGCTGTCATGGGTAGAAGGGATTTATGAGTTGCAAAAAGGGACAATTATTATATTTCAGGCCAGGAGTCACATTTTTTCTGAATCTGTTTGTGATTTGTTCCTATGCTGCAGTGCTGAAATCATATCATTTGTGGACAATGGCGAATAAGCAACATGGAAACAGAGAAGTGTGCCATGTGCCATTGATATGAGAGGTTAATTGTTGGATATAAAGGTGTGCAAGAAAAGATGCAAGATCTAGATGCTACAGTGGAGCAGATTACCTCCAAAATAAAACAGGACTGGATGGGCGTTGGCATGTGAGGGGAGAAAGATCAGAGAATGAACTGAAACCATTGCTGAAATAAAACAAACTTCTGGTGGCAGCATTATTGTTTGCTTTTGTAGAATTCTCTGGGCCCACTCTTCCACGTGGAAGGCGCTCTAAACTGATTTTGGTATACTGATATTTTCCATGGGGCAGATGGGATCTTCCAGCAAGACATTGCGACATTTCACACAACAAGAAATGTCCACCACTGGTAGAAAAAAAACATGACCAAAGCTTCCAAGTACTACACTAGTCCCCTAATTTCCCAGACTTAAACCCAACAGAGGCCACCTCAATTGTCCCAGTCCTTCCTTCTGCGCGCACTCTCTAGGAGCCAGATCCTCCTGTTATCTGTGACCAGGGCTGTAATTTCCATTAGGCAACCCAGGTCCTGTGTCTAGGGCAGCAACCTGCAAGGGGTGCACTGTTACTGCTATAATATAAATATATATATATATCAGCATTCATGGCAACATAAATCTTCCCATCCTGGGTTAAACTCAGCATAAAAAATGGGTTTCTCACCAGTAAAAGTAAGTCCACAGTATAGCAAGTCCACAGTATAGCAAGTCCACAGTATAGCAAGTCCACAGTATAGCAAGTCCACTCTTAGGAGGAGGAGACAGTTGTGGGACCTCTTTGGCTCGCCCTGCTTGAGATCTAGCTGCTTTATTATTGCCTTTAGTTTTATAGTTTTTATTCTTAAAACCTTTGATCATAGCATAGTCTTGCACATCTCTAACTTTTTAATGTTGTGAAAGAGGGTCAACTTTCAGAGAATATATCCTTTTCAGAAAAATACCCCATCCTACTATATTCAAGACTTGGAAATATATTGATTTTGTTCGCAATAATTCCTTTTAACAACATGCAATGCACAAAGTGGAAAAAGGGCATTTGGGTTTAAAAAAAGGGAAATGCTACTGTAGGAAAGGGCAAAAGTAACTGATCCAAAGTGTTCTACAGCAGCTTGACTGTGGATACACAGATATCACATCTGTTACACATTTTACACAATTACACATTTTATCCAAACTAAAAACAGGCATTATACAATAAATTGGGGGTAGTTATTTTCTTTCTGGTGTAAGCTTATTCAACAGTCTAGTTTGCCTTCCCTTGTGCTCCATTAATCTCAGTTTAAATTACAGAGTATTCCTTTCTTTTACCAGCATGTTAAACTGCGTAGTCATGAAAATGTGACTGCATTTAGAAGAATCTCATTAGTAAGAACTCAAATCCCATATGATGAACTACACTAGAAATAAACAAAGAACTGGGGCATGCGTTTTTGTCATTACAAGAAAGTGTAAAGTAATGATTTCCAAGGTAAAGTCAATACTTTGATTTACATAAATCAAACTTGGCAGTTGTAATCAATACCATTTCAATATGGACTTGCTTCTTTACTTCCCAGTAAACCGCAAGTGAACCCTGGCTGGTCAGGGGGTTATTTAGGAGAGAAAGCACCAACTAATATTTTAATTAGTAACCACATGTAGGCTAATAAAGACAAATGTCCATTATAACTTTTCTTTATAGACAGCAATTAAATATGACAAAGGCAAAATTAATTTACTATTTACATTAAAGCTAAGCAAAGTACAACCAAATATGTAAATTGACTAGAAATAGAATTAGGCCGCAGCTTTTGCTGAGAAAAGGATTTCAGGAATAACCCAAGCAGGTAATTTTTTTAAATAAGTATGCAAATTGTCTTTTTAATCGGTTTCAGGACTTCTCTAACTTGGTGGTGTTAGCAATATACTCATTGGGCTGTAACACAGTTGCAATGTAGAAAAAGAAAGACTTAAAAAAGGTGCAAACAAGAAAATGTGCAAAAGAGAAAGATGGAGGAAGTTTAGATTAGGAATATGTAGAAACGGTAAAATAAGATGGAGGGGAAGCAGAAAAGAGCGGCGGCATGTGCATCATAAAAAATGGAAAAAAAAAAAAAAAGAGAGCGAGAGATGCCTGCTGATCCAGCTAAGGGCATTGTTTGTAAAGGTGTGTGTGTGATTATTATCTCCTGGCACCCCCTTACACATGTCTGTTCACCTAGGGCAGCGTTCTCAACCTTTCTAATGCCGTGACCCCGCAATACAGTTCCTCATGTTGCGGTGACCCCCAAACCAAAAGATAATTTTGGTGGCTACTTCAAAACTGTAATTTTGCTACAGTTATGATTCGGAATGCAAATACCTGACAACAACAACAACAACATGCGCGCAGGCATTCAGTTTGGAATGTACATCCATAACGGGGTGTGTTCCAGCTGAATAGCGCTGCTGCAGACGGCAGTGCGACTTCTCAGCGGCTGTGGGCATTAGGGTGATCGACGTGGCGACAGGCTCCTTCATGGAGGTCCCGTGCTCGGTGATGCCTACGTTCTATGCTTTACCTAAGGTCCACAAATCCATCGTGATGCCTCTGGGCAGACCTATTGTGTTGGGCATGGGCTCCCTCACAGACGGGGCCAGACGCTATGTCGACTACCAGCTACAGCCTTTAGTCCACCAACTACCTTCTTATCTCAAGGACACAGGGCATTTGCTACGTATCCTTGATGGTATGACGGTGGCCCCTGGGTCCTTTCTGGTTGATGAGAGGGTTAAACTGGGTGGTAAATTAGTTCCCAGGCCCTGAATAATAATAATTTTGTATAAATAATAGTGATTGAGCTGCTCCCACCCCCCTTTATTCATTTGAATTGCCCTGAGCACAAGCAGGGAGGAATTCAGTCAATATGGATTTCTCCCTGTGAAGTGTTCTAAAGGGAGGCTGGCTGCTTCCCAGGTGAGTAGCTCTCAGATATTTGTCTGCATCGCATGTCCCAACTTTGGGGACTCAGAATTAAGAGTAGGGACCACACTAAACACAGAGTGCCTTGCCGGGGAAGTGTGGCTTCCACATGTTTCTGCAGATATATGCAACCAAATCTCTGTCTTTCCACATAGCTAGACATGTTTGTTGCTTGATATTTAGTTGATGAGAGGGTTAAACTGGGCGGTAAATTAGTTCCCAGGCCCTGAATAATAATAATAATTTTGTATAAATAATAGTGATTGAACTGCTCCCACCCCCCTTTATTCCTTTCTGGTTAGCCTGGATGTGGAGGCCCTTTAATCCAGCATACCCCATGATAAAGGTCTACAAACTATTCAGATGTTCCTCAATGAATTACCCATTGACAAGCACAATCATAATATATTTCTATTACAATTACTGCGTTTTGTCCTCACCCACAGCCTTTTCCTCTTCAACAACGTTTTGTACCACCAGATACAGTGAACGGCGATGGGGACCACCTGTGCCCCATCATACGTGAAACTGTATCTGGGGGGTTGGGAGAGAGGGTTGTGAGCTGAGGACAAACTAGCGATGTACCTGTGCTAAGTATTACTATGTACTACTATTGATAAACAATAATACAGGAACAGTTTGGGCCACTTAACGTAAGATCCACAATAACTTTGGGGCACCCAATGCAGATATAGGTACAAATTAAAAAGTAAAGAATGAGATATTAATAATCTCTTATTATGGCCTTTTCTTCCATTCTGGCCATCTATAAATGTGTTAAGGACTTGTCAGCATATAATATTAAACCAAATTCTGAGGCTGTTACCAGCCTGTCCCTCAGGCCCCCGATTTGCTATTCCCATTGAGCGGGCTCCGCAAAAATGGCGGCCGCAACTGAAGGCAAAGACTGGTGTCGGTACGTCACTTCCGCACCCCAGCCCCCTGGGGCATATGGAACGCAGTCACATGATCCTTCCCCATGTGTGTGGCTGGGGGCGGAAGTGAAGCCTGCGGTTCACGCAAGCCTCTGCTCTCCGGCGCCTGCCTGTCAATATGTCGGCACCTGGGGCGGATAGAAAGGAGGAGTACACAGGGCAGCGAGTACCATAAGGCCTGCACAGTGTGTGCTGCCTTGCCTTTCCTCTCTGAAATTATCGGCACCAGACGGGAGCACACGTTGGCTCCAGGCAGTATGGCCACTCGGACCACACTACAGGTACTTCATGTTTATTATATCCTTTATATTTACAACCTCATAAACCACATCAAGTGGGGACTCCATATCCGTTACCAGTGCTCCCCTTGCAATATCCCTGTGCTTTAAGTACACTTAGTATCCCTTGTCAGCGCTCCTATTTTCTTATCCCCTGTGCTTAACAGCATTTTCCCCGATTAGTAGTTACATTATACATATCCTGTATAATGGTATTGAAAATATTTTACAGTTAGTATTCATGTAATTATGTCTTTTAGGACTGTTCTTAATGGGGACAATTGCAACTTGGGAATCTGAAAGTCTCATCTACCGATCGTTCATTTTCCCCTGGTGCCGCGGGCCCTCATATATTTTTTTTGTGCATCCACCATACTATGCCATGGGTGAATCCAGGTATTATATCATGTTAATGTGGGTTAATTAATAAATTCTATGTATGAAGGCAAATACTAACTATAATATCTGTACAAACAGTGATTCTAGGAAAGGGCGCTGAAGAAGCCTAAAAACAGGCAAAACTAGTCCGCCCGCCCAATGTAAATTGGACCAACTACGATCTATCAAACTAGCTGCATGTTTATAAATGTTATGCAATGTATTGTGGGTCATTATGACAATGTTTGCCAGAGTGCATGCACAGTTACGTTTTTAACTCTACCTGTAATGGACTAATAAAACCTAGCAGACAAAATTTTACAAAATCCAATTATTGTCACTGTGAATGTATGCACATTTTGTTCATACGCGAGGTAAGGTTTAATGTGAGCTCCCTTGCTACATTGGGGTTGGCCTAAACCCCTTATCTTTGGCTATTTCTAACCAATAGGGGGAGCCAATTAACCCTAGCGTACACAGTTTAAAAGCAGTTCATTGCTTTACATGAAATTGGTGTAACAAACCCCCCTTTTTTTTCCTGAGATATTGTATGGTCACTTTTTCACACACAAAGGTGGGTCGTGTAATAATAGGTTCCTCTGAACCATTTCTTTTGTTTGTCTACGGTTGTCCTTTAAATTACTTAAATATATCAGAACAACAGACTGACAATATTTTGCCACTCCACCGTTTAATTTGCACCAGTATATCCTGCATGACCATACATGATAGACAATGCAAGAAACATTCTATTCTAAACCTTACTTAACACTGCAAAGTAGTGTAATTATCAAATGCAATATGCAAGTCAGAAAATAATAAAATATGATCTTTACCTACAATTAACTTTGTTTCTCAAAATAGGTCAGTGCTGAAATAGTGTATCCTGAGAGTATAAATAGTGCACCCTTCATATTAGCTAAGTCATGTTAGATTTATTGTAAGTAACCAAAACCTCTTTTGGAAATCTGCATACAAACACTGCATATACCATTCATAAATAATTTTGCAGTTACAAGGTTAGAAGAGCCTGGAAACCTTTCTGATACACTCATCTAGTCCCCATGCTAAAGTTAACTGGCCCTGTACAATTAAGGGGAAAACCTCATTAAATTTCTTTAAAGCACCTTGGAGTGTACATACAGTATAGGGGATTTCTTATTGTAATGTTAGAAAAAATTTCTAGTAATAAGGCTTAGAATGTAGGGGTTCTGCTAAATACATTCACATCCCTGCAGGAGCTATTATAACAAAGTGCTAACAACTTGCTCATTTTTCCACAGGTCCTGCCATCACGCTGTCCAAAACGGAGGCTTCCTGATGAGAGTCTGAGTTTTGTTTTTCTATGATGAAGAGACCACTGTATTGATTTTTCTTATTGGCCACTGGGATATACACACAGATACAGAGGAAGGATAGTAAACTCCTATCTGATTGCCGACTCGCTAAACAGCTTTAATCACCCAGTCATCTTAGATGCATTTGAGGTTTGACTGACGGAGAATTTCTTTAATTCATGTTAACCTGAGGCGTTGGCTGTGGCGGTCTAGAAAACAATCTTACTGCAATCTGTGCTCAGGGGACACATAATCCATCATTTTGCTTTAGTAATTGGTGCACCTGCCACTATTTTGTTTGTGGAGATTCTGACATTCATAATCACAGAGCTGCCAAGTTTCTCTGTCGTATTGTAGTCACCAGTTTAGAATTAAAATCATTTGACAGGTCATCAATCTTTCGAAACAAAAATCTACAATTACAGACTGGCCAAATAGTATTGAGGACTCATATCTACAGGTCTGCAGAAATGTCCTAAAATGCAATTGTGCAAAAGTTTATGCACAAACATTGAAAAAAACAAACATGACTAAAACAACTGAAGTTCCACTAAACCGTAACCTTTTTTAAAGCAGCACAGTTTAAAGCAGACCAAAACCCACTAAACTTGTGAAATACATTTAGCCAAAGCCCATGTCTATACTCCCTTCGTCGTGTATAGAACTAGAAATAGATAAAATACAATTCTGTGAGTACTCACCTGTAGAATTGATTTTGTAGTATACAGCACGTCCTGTTTCACCTAATTCTTTATGTCTGGGTTATCCGCCACAAGGTGGCGCAGTGGACTGCAGAAAAGACTTGTGGCAAAAGGCCAGGAACCTCCCACAAATTCCCAGTGTTACAAAGCAGTTAGACAAGAAGCCGGGAGAATAATAATGAAGGAAACCCCAACCAAACATTTGAACAAATCACCATACAGAGGTAACAAAGAATAATGATAACAAGGGAGGGATGAAACAAGACGTGCTGTATACTACAAAATCAATTCTACAGGCGAGTACTCACAGAATTGTATTTTTCCAAGTATACAGCACCTCCTGTTTCACTAAATTCTTTACGTCTGGGAGATCCAAAACCTTGCGGCCAAAAGCAGCATCAGCTGAGGCCTTAACATCAACCTTGTAAAAACTTGGAAAAAGTATTAAACAGAAGACCAAGTTGTGGCCTTACAAACTTGTTCATCAGAAGCTTGGTGCTGAAAGGCCCAAGATGCACCAATAGCACGAGTGGAATGAGCAGTAAGACGGAAGGGAGGATCTTTCCCCTTAGCAGAATAGGCTTGCACCACCGCCTGATGGATCCACTTGCTGATAGTGGATTTAGCCGGAGGCAAACGGTTCCTAGACCCAGAAGTGAGAACAAACAGAGCATCAGACTTCCTAAAAGTCTCAGTAGCAATCAAAGAGAACTTCAGAGCCCTGGCCACATCCAGAGAATACAGAGTCCGCTCCTTGCAATTAGCAGGATTAGGACACAATGAAGGCAAGACAATGTCCTGATTGAGATGAAAGGTAGACACAACCTTAGGCAATAAATCTGGCTTAAAGGAGCAGTATCGCAAATTTTTCTTGGTGAAATGGTACTTTGAATGGAGGTAAGTGTTGGAGTAAGAATTACAAATTTAGAAAAAAAATGGATGTGTGTGTTGAGCAGCTGGAGACTAATAGCTCATGTTTATGTCTTCTGAGTGTCGGAGCCCGACACTCTGGCCTGTTCCATGCTGAGGAGAGGGGTGAAACAATGTATCAAAGTATCAGCTGTTCAGTGCTGGCAGCTGTCCAGCATAAGATAACATAGCAACATTGCCTAGCCAGAACTTATATATCTAAAACAGAGAGAAAAGCTCTAGAAGTCATTTAGCTGATTTTGACAGTTTTCCCTTCATGTTGGCTCTGCTGCAGAATCTTTCAGTTTACCATTTTCTCTTTCATATTCTTATTTTTCATTTTTCCATATGATCTTTCTTTCAGCTTTGTGTGTTTTGAGCAAAGCCCAACCCAGAATTTTCACTATCTGGAGTTTTGTTTTGTGCCCTTAGGGGCATCCCAACTTGGGATGCCCTGATATGTGAAATCCCCAAGTTCGCCTGTGAAAACGTACCTTACCCTGTCCCACAGCGCATGCGCGGGCTCTCATCCAATCAGCTCTGTTTGCACGCAGATGGGGAGCCTGAGCAGTAACCTTCCTGGCCGCCCGGCCTGTCTAAATGACTATCTGCGCGAGTGCCAGAAAAATGGGGGGGGGGGATCTGTGGTTATCCAGGGGTTGTTTCACACAGTGGGCATCCCGATTTAGAATGCCCAAGGGGGAAGGTCAATGGCCGGGTCTTATAGACTTCAGGGTCGGCAACTCAGGGTTTTGTTCCACTTTAATACCTTTAGATTTTCCTGCACAGCTATTCAAAGAAGAATTTCAGTCGTTTTCAGTCAGTTTCGTTTATTTTGTATAGATTTTACACATTTGAGTCACCTGGTCTCATAACAAAAGCAGCACCTCACACACACACAGCCGTTACCACTGATTACAGTGTCAGGCTCTGAGGTAAAGTGTTGCTAGGAGACCAGTGGGCTAAATGAAGCAGCTCACTAAATAAACCCAGCAGATCCCCCTATTCAGCAAATAGACTGAGCCATTGTAATTATACAATTTAAAAGAAAGATATATACTTTTTCCTTTTTCTATCGTCAGATTATTTATACACGTTAGAAGCTATTGTGTGGCTATTTAATTATTTATCTTTTTTAATGCAAATTTCGCGATACTGCTCCTTTAAGCCGAAAGGAGGTTTGAAGGAAAGCGCCGCTAGCTCAGAAACTCACCATACAGAAGTGATAGCCACCAAAAAGGCTACCTTAAGAATCAAAATGGGCAAGGCAGCCTTACGGATAGGCTCAAAGGGAGGCCCTTGCATAGCAGAAAACACCAGATTCAGATCCCAGACTGGTAGCAAAGGCTTACGGGGTGGACGCACATGAGAAACACCCTGGAAAAAAAGTTTTAACCAGCCAGTGATTGGCAAAAAAATCTTCAGAAAAAAATTGCCAGAGCTGAAACATGGCCTTTGAGGGTACTAAGTTGAAGGCCCAAATCCAAACCATGTTACAAGAATTCCAGAATCCTGGGAAAAGAAAACACCCTACAGGGAAGAGACTTGGACTCACACCAGGCAATGTAAGCATGCCAGACTAGATAAAAAGATAAAAGACGAGGACTTCTTCCTAGTCCTAATCATGGTATCAACAACAGAAGCAAGTAACCCCTTTTCCATCAAGATGGAGTTTTCAGCAGCCAAGCCGTTAAAGCCAGCATTTGTAAATTGGGGAGGGGTAGCTGCCCCTGAGTGACGAGATCTGGATCCTTGGGCAAGACGTACCGGTCTACTGCCAACTGCACGACGTCTGCGAACCAAACCCTTCTTGGCCAACAAGGGGCCACCAGGATGGCAGGTACCTGCTCCTGGACTATCTTGCGCATGACCCTGCCCAGGAGAGGAAACAGAGGGAACACAGAGAAGCCGAAACTTCTTCCAAGGAATAGTCAATGCATCCGCGGCAAAGGCCAGAGGGACCTGAGACAGAGAGACAAATCTGGGAAGTTTGTGACGAAACGCAAACAGGTCCACGTCTGGCTGCCCCCAGCGATGACACAAGGAGAGAACATCCGGTTGTTGAGGGACCATTCCCCCATACAAGATGTCCCCCTGCTCAGGGAGTCCGCCTCCTGGTTCTCCACCCCCGGAATATAGACCGCTGAGATGCCGGGAACATGCTGTTCCGCCCAAGACCGGATCAGGGACACTTCCTTGAAGGCTCGCTTGCTCCGAATTCCTCCCTGATGAATGATGTAGGCAACCGCCGTCTGGTTGACTGAGCGGATCTGAACAGCCCGTACCCCAAAGGTGAGTGGTCAGGCGAGAAAGAACCAATCTGATCGCCCTCAGTTCCAGGACTTTGATGGAAGCATGGGCCTGTTGTGGGCTCCACCGACCCTGGAACCTCAGGGACTTCCAGAAGCCTCCCCAAACGGTCAGACCGGCATCTGTGGTGACCTTCTCCCAGCACGGGGGCAGAAAGGTCTTGCCCACTAGAAGGTTCGTTGAGTCCAGCCACGATGAGAGGGACCGTCTGGCCAGAGGGGACAGAGCAAACTCTTGATCCAAAGACACAGGGTCCCGATCCCAAACTGACAAGAGGAGTAACTAAAGATGTCTCATGTGAAACTGAACAAAGGGGACTGCCTCGAAGCAGGGCACCACCAGGCCCACCAACTGCATCCCCTGACGGGTGGAGGGATGAGGACAGATAGCAGAGCCCGAGCCTGCATCTGAAGATCCTCTCCCTTCTGCTGAGGAAGGAACATCCCGACCTGAGAGGTATCCAGAGTCATGCCCAGAAAGGACCTCACCAAGGACGGGGACAGAGAAGACTTGGGAAAGTTGAATACCCAGCCGAAGGACTCCAGAGTGGAGGTCACCATCTGAGTGTCTTGCCCGGCCCGAGGAAAGGACTGGGCAACAATCAGGATGTCGTCCAGGTAAGGAATGATGCGGATGTCCTGGATCCGTAGCAGAGCCATCACTCCCGCCAGTATCTTGGCGAACACCCAAGGTGCCGCAGACTGGTAATGCTGATCCTCCAGCGTGAACCTTAGAAATCTCTGAGGACCTGGAAAGATAGGCACATGAAGAGAAGCATCCTTGATGTCCAAGGAAGTCATGAAGTCGCCCGGGCGAAGGGTACTGACAGCAGAGCGTAGAGTCTCCATACGAAAATGCTTGAATCTGACAATTTATTAAGTCCCTTCAGATCTTGTAACCGGAGGACAATACCTCCTGTATCCACCGGTCTGATACGTGAAGCCTCCAGACGTGAGCAAAGAGCCGAAACTGTCCCCCCACCCGGATGGGTGAGGGCGCCCCTTCATGCCTGAGGGGGCTTGTGAGAGGGTTTGGGCTTGGTATCCAGGAGAGACCGGGACAACCTCGGGATCTGCCATGGCCCCAAGAATCTCTGTGGCCACTAGAGAAGAGGGAGCCACGACCTCCTCTGGGAGCCGAAAGGGAGGGAGGAGGATGGAGGACCCCCAAAATGGCCTCTAAATCAGAACAAAGTAAGAGAGTACTATAGTCCCCCCCACCCCCGCTACCAGCTGTAGCACCATCAAAGAGACGCTTGAGCAGCCTCTTGAGGGCAATAGCAGTAATGGCAGCGGCACAGGTCGGACGCAATCCAGCCCCCACACTGGTAAAAGCATGGCAGGCCAATTGATCCATGCGCCGGTCCTCACCATCCCTCAGAGAGGTAGAGTCAGGGGAAGGCATGACCGAAGTATAGGGCAAGCCTTCTTAACAAGATCAGCAGGAAAGGGATACCTTTTATCCAACCCTTGGGCACAGCAGGCAGCCTGCTAGGACGTTCCCATTCTTTAAGTACCAAAATGGTAAAATGTTCCTGCTCAGGGAACTCTGGACGCTGTTTACCAGGGCGAAAGAGCTCCCCCTGCTTTCTCTTAGCCACCCCAGGGGCAGAAATGTGCAATATATCAAAAATATGTGACAGCAGATTATCAGTGTCCTCAGGGTACCATGAATCCTCTCCAGACACCGACCCAGGGTCACTATCGCAACCCTCCTGCTGGTTCCCAGAGTCAGAATCCTGGGAAAGTCCCCCCATCTCAAGGGGGTGACAGCCACCAAACTCATCAATCCCCACATAAACCTTAGCAAGGGTGGAGGGCCTGAAATCCAGGTGCCACTTCTTGCTAGAGGCCTTCCTAGGAACAGGCCTAGCAAGCTGCCTCTCAATGTTAGCCACCTGCCGATCCAAATCAGAATGAGACTCCCTGCTAACAGTGCCTTCACAGGGGCCTAGTTGCAGGAGCGGGGGAGTAGGGGAAGCAGAGTGAGGCGCAGAGCTGGGAAGCGAAGCAGGCAAACCAGCTTGTAGCGCAATGACACTGTCAGCACAAGCCATTCGCACACCGTGACACTGTTAATCACAGGGGATAACCACACATGGAACATACCAAAGAATTGGGGGTAACCTCCCAAACCCCCTACAGACCGGGTCCCTGGGGACTAACACTTGCACTCTCGGATAATCAATTCATACAATAATCTTTTCAATAATCTTTATTAATAATCATCTCATTAAAAGCAATTAAAACAACATTAACCCAGTGCTGTTACCATGACCAGCCACATGGGGGAGCCATCCTGCCAATACAATCTATTACAGTCTACAGTGAGACAATCCTACCTACTATGATTATACAGTGCTACTTATGCTAAATATATATGTACAATAAAGTGCTAAGTGCTAAATAGTGGAGTGCATCAATTAACAAACACATAACAATGAGAAAGCCTTGAGAAAGAGCCCTACGGGCTCGGAACGCATGGGCTCGCTGCAGGGGCGCCATCCAGGTCAGCACAACAGTAAGGATCCGTAATTGTGTGTTTTATGTGCGGTCATAGTTTTTTGCACTTTATCCTCTGATGGGTTTTACCTTCATTGTTATGTGTTTGTTAATTGATGCACTCCACTATTTAGCACTTAGCACTTTATTGTACATATATATTTAGCATAGGTAGCACTGTATAATCATAGTAGGTAGGATTGTCTCACTGTAGGACTGTAATAGATTGTATTGGCAGGATGGCTCCCCCATGTGGCTGGTCATGGTAACAGCACTGGGTTAATGTTGTTTTAATTGCTTTTAATGAGATGATTATTAATAAAGATTATTGAAAAGATTATTGTATGAATTGATTATCCGAAAGTGCAAGTGTTAGTCCCCAGGGACCCGGTCTGTGGGGGGTTTGGGAGGTTACCCCCAATTCTTTGGTATTAGAGTGGTTCTTAGGGTCCCGTATAGAGGGGCAGTGCACCTCATATTCTCTTATAAACACTATAGGAGGTGCCACCTGCAGAGCTTCACGTTTACACATGGAACATAGCCGGGCTTTCCCCGCAGGGCCCCCAAGCACGCTATCCCCTGAAGCCTCCATATGGTGATTAACACAGGCACAATAGACCAGTAGTGGGTAAAGGCTTAAGACAGAAGCCACCCAGGATGCCCTCCCACGGGATGTCCCCAGAAGTCTATTTTGTGAAGGGGGAGTGGGGGGGAGGAAGGAGTAAGCCGGGAGAACCACAACCCAATGGTATCCCGCCTGAAAGACATAAGTAAAAATACACATGAGCATCCCGCAGCACATGAAACCCCCCCCCCCAAGGGGGACTCACAGACCAAAGACACCATGGGGTCAGTCAGGCACAGACCGCTAGGTAAAGCGATACACTAGAGAAAGCAGCGCTGCAACCAGGAATTAAGAAAACCAGACAAGCAGGTTGTACAAAATGGCGCCGGCTGAGGTACCTCGAGGGGCGGCCCGCAGGGAAACAGCGCGATCCACAGCATCACCAGGCCCCGCCCCTCTCGAAAAGCGCGAAAACGTCGCTCACGTGACCCGGCCGGGGCCATGACAAAGCAAATTTACCTCAGGCTATAGCGCCCACAGCCGCGGAGCGTAGTACAAAGCTGCGCGGCAGCTAAAAACACAAAAAAACACCAAAATCGCCAAATTACCTCAGAAAACACCACACGTGACCTGGCTGGCGCCATGACAAAGCAAAATGACCTCAGGTTACAGCGTCCACAGCCGCGGAGCGTAGTACAAAGCTAAAAACACCCCCCCAAAAAAAACACACCAAAATCGCCAAATTAACTCAGAAAACACCACTCACCACCACTAACACCCGCCCCCCCCCCCCCCTGAACGGAGTCAGAGAGGAGGGAGAAGAAAGGGAGACGAGGGAAGGCAGCGGTGAGTATCCATGGCCAGGGAGGGGAGGGGGGGAGCCCCAGAAGTAAAAGAAGAGGACATAGTCCCCAAATAACTCACCCCCTCAGAAGGCAGTGCATGAGCTCCGCATCCCAATCAGGCTCCCCTTTGTAGTACAGGGTCTGCGGCTTGGAGCAGCGCTCCTGGAGCACTTGACCCTAGTGCTCTTCTACCTATACCCGATCTATCAGCCGCGGCTGGGAGGCAGTGGGAGTCCAGAATCAGATGGGAATAGACTTGCAGGGCCGCAGGCTTGGTTGCCTCGCTCACCTGCGCAAGAGAGAGAGCCATCTTCTATCTTCGCAGTCTGACTGCAGAAGGAAACTGGGAATTTGTGGGAGGTTCCTGGCTTTTTATAGGGCCGCGAGATGCCACAAGTCTTTTCTGCAGTCCACTGCGCCACCTTGTGGCGGATAACCCAGACGTAAAATATTAAGTGAAACAGGACGTGCTGTATACTTGGAAAACACTGTTTTTTGCTGTCCCTCACTGAAATATGAAATGGGATCAGTCATTGCATAAGTGTAGCAATGACAGTGGCAATGAATGGAGGAGGTGGAGCTTTACAGCTAAAACGTGCACCATTATCTGGGATTAGAGTGAAGCAGGAGCAGTGAAAATTGGCAAATTGTACTGTTCATGGGGGGAGCAATTCAAGGATGGTAGTTAAAAATTAGGGTACTGGTCTGCTTTAAAGGGATACAGAAGGCAAAGACAATTGTTAGACCATTGTGTTGGGCTATGTTTCGCACCTAAACTGCTTTACATTTTTAAACTGAAGAAGAAATGGCCGAATAATAATAATCAGCATAATGGGCGGGGTCTGTAAGACAGGCATTCTCATCAACCTGGCTGTTCTCCCTCTCTTCCAGTGTCCACAGTCTGATGCTGTGGAGCTTTAAACCACCAACTTATCCCTATTATTGGTGGTCTATGGCAAAGGAAATCAGGGGGTGTGCCACTGCTCCTTGCTTTGTTTCTACATTCAGAAGCATCTGTGTTCTGATAAGAAGGGGGGAGGGTGTTCATGATATGGTGAGCTGCTGAATGACATAAAGCCTCACATCAACCACCCGCCCTCTTCACCGGAAAATCTTGTGCGATGCAGCTGGCTTGCTGGTGGCTCGGTTTGAAAAAAATGTTTGTTTCCACCGATGAGGCTACACCCACACGGCATATTTGGGATCAGCAATTGGCATTTCTCAAGAATGCTGGCCGACGTGAACAGCCTACTGGCCGCATTCCATGTAGACTGTCTGCATCAAGGAAGCTCCTGGTTCACAGGGACACTAAATTAACCTTACCCTATCCCACATGTTCTCGACCCTCCTCCTCAAGGGCCACCAACAGGCCAGGTTTGGCACATCTCCATACAGATATACAGGGAAGGTAATTAATGCTCAGACAAAGCTAAAGAGTGAGCACAAATTACTTTACCTGTGCATCTGTTTGGAGATTCTCAAAGCCTGGCCTGTTAGTGGCCCTTGAGGAGGAGGGTTGAGCACTTATGTACTACCCCTTAACTCCATCAGTGTGCCCAGCATTAGAGGGAAACTCATCTTTACCTATCAGAGCTCCATCTGATGGGGAACAGGAAACACAAGAGTACTCATGTGGCAGCCACATGAGTAATGCAGTGCACAGTTATTTTCTGCCGCCCATCATACAGAATTTCATGCCCGATTTTGTCTTATTAGGTATATTTAACTTCAGAGGCATCCAAAATCACGGACCCCCGAGGGCAATAGTTAAAATGAGACCTACATTTATTTTTACTAGATGCAGCCCCCCTTACCCACAATTTTAATGAGCAATGGTTAGGATATCCTAAAGTTCTTGTATCTGTGTAGCCCTAAAAAGAGGATTTAAAGCAGGCAAATACTGGTTTCCCACAAAATACCTGTTGAATGCAGCATGGGTGGGAAATCCCAATTGCTGGTGCCCCTGTGCATAAACCTCATGTAAGTCCCTGTTTTCTTACCTTAATCTTGCCACCAATTGCCCCTCAATTGGGAATTGTTGGCCATGTAGTCGGGAGTCCCTTTTGCAAGGCCTGGTTTTGCCAGAGGAGAGAAAAGAAGGTTAGAAAACCAGGGCTTTGCAAAAGCCAGAAAGTTATAGGGGGATTCTATGCTTCTAGCCAGGGCTGTATTGGCCACAGGGAGACCCAGGACAATGCCTGGTGGGGCGCACTGTTTTGGGGCCACTTGGGCTGCTGCTTTCAACACCCACATTTAATTCCTGTCCCCTTAGTCTCGCTTTCAGCCCCTTGTACCAAGCCCCACTGTACCCATAAGTCAAGAAACCCCAGGGAGGGTTCAGCAGAGATGCTTCGGGGCGGCCAGGGGCTGGTAAAATTCAGGGCTGATTTTTGTCCTCAGTCCACCGCTGCTTCTCGGTTATATGTTTTTCCCTTTCCTCACTACACAAGTGATGGACTGCAGGTTCAGTGCTAAAGCCTGCCCTTATTTTCTGCCTACTGGGTGTAGATTTTAAAGAACCATCTGTTTTTTTTAACTATTTTTTATTTTTTGCTCCAGGTCACATTGTATTTTCAGTAATTGTTGAAATACAACAAGTCAGCTACAGGTATCAGTAACTCACACAATGAATAAAGAGTGGATGACATCCATAATAGAAAGGGAAGTGGAGTAGAGGGGGTACACTGTTGAAAATCCCATACGTCAAAAAATAAATGTACTGCAGTGTGTAGAATCATGTTCGTGTTTAGTAGCATAAATGCTACAAGGGAGAGAGCACCTCCAAGAGTCATCCATATTTACAACAGGGGATTATACAATACATAACTAAAGCCATGGCAGCACTTCCTGTAAAGGAGTACAAAAAATAAAATATAAAACAAAAAGCCATGGCAGCACTTCCTGTAAAGGAGTACAAAAAATAAAATATAAAACAAAAACACACAACTACAAGTGACAACCCAGTCTGCTATTTATTTTACAATATACGAGACAACAGCTTCACAATGGCTGTAAATAATTCAAAAATAGGTAATTTCATCAAGAGATGCTGAAATTGGAAACACTGCATGGTGGCAGCTACGGTGACAATGAAAGCTGTGGCACAGCAGCATATGCCAACACCGAATCACACGTGATTGGACAATTGCTTAATTGTGGGTGATTAATCACAAGTGTCTGCTAATAATATCATTATACTAACAGCCATCATTTGCAGCTCTTATGCAAAAAGACACTGAAGAGCATGTGTGTAGTGACATCCTCAGAAAAATATTTCTAAACAGGCGTTACTTTACAAAGCAATGCAAATGCTAAAATCAGGATGTAAAGCTTATTGCCCAAATCAAATAAGGGCTTCTGAAGATAAAATGAGTTCACGCATATTTTGAATTAAGTTATGCCACCTAAACGCAGCTTGAATCAGTAATTGAGCCCACAAGCTGGTAAACGAATAGAAACTCCACCTTGGAAATCTCTAGTCTTTAACCCCGGAAAGTCTCCAAATTCTAACAATACACATTACAGTGGAAATCATTTTGACCCATTTCAAGCCCTAGGTTTGTTTACGCTTAAAAGAGCACTATTGCAAAAAATAGCCCCATGATAAAAAATGAGATAAATATGCTGGATGGCAAGAGGAGAGGTCACTTATACACCCGGCATCAAGAAATGTTCAGCCAGGCTTGTTTTTTTATTGCAATGGAAGGAAGAGGAAATCCAGGGGTGACAGGTCTAGTCTATCTAGAGAATAAACTACAAGCTTGGCGTAAGTTTTATACAGTTCAGGTGTATAAGTGACCCCTCCTTTCATTAGCGACGTGTTTATATGATTTTTAATATGACACAATTTCATGAGAGTGCTCCTTTTTTCTACACTTGTTAGATATTTTGATGGGCTTGGCTGTTTGATCTAAAGTGACATGTATAGATTTCTATCACAGCAATGTATAAGGAGGGTACATAGGTCATCTAAATGTAAAGAAAAGAATGCAATGATTTGAAAATCTTATAAAGCCATATTTTATTCACAATAGAACATATATAAGCTGTCGAAAGTAAGACATTTCTCCATTTCAGTTGAATAATTTTATTCACTAAGAAATTGATGGCAGCAGCACATCTCAAGTTACATGTCTGTATAACAAAACAAAGCAAGGCATAGGTATCGATTCAATAAGAGTTGAATCACTGTTGCTGAATCACCATCTAGGAAGACAATGAAAGTAAATGGCACTTTTTTTTTTTTTTACTCCTAAGAAATATAATGAACTTTTTACACTTTAGTAAAATATGCCATTGACTTAAGTCTTAAGAAGTTAACTAAAATGCATCTACAAAGAAAATGCTCCTTGAAGAGGAACAAGGCCCAACAAGGCTGGCTGTGTGACCCCCCCCCCCCCCCAGCACCACAATACAGACCTTCTTCCTGTCTCAATCACAAATGTAAACATTGGCGGACACATCCCCAGCGTGCGCTCCTGCCCACAGACTTTTAGATCCACGTTGCCACAAGATCTATGAACTGTGAATTAACTGTTCTGTGGTCCTAACATGTGGTACAGAAAGCCTCCAGGTTGGGGTAGACAGAGGGGACTGGGTGCAGCTAATCGTCTTTTAGACTTCAGGGCCAGCATTGGTGGCGATACCCCGTTTTATTAATTTTTGGGGGGACAGGGGACCTAAATAAAAATGTAGGGAATAGCAGTGGGAACACATGAAAGACAGGACACATGATTTGCATGGCCCAAATCACAAGTTTGCAGCGCAACACAAAAGTCCACAAACAATTCCAAACAGCACAGGGATCCTGTGACACATGCACTAGCCAAAATAAAAAAATAACAAAAGTGGACAAAATAATAACCATCCCAGCCCATTGAAATATATGGGATAAGGCCACATAGTTCAGGGCTGAGTGCCTGGTCCTATCTGGCACTGTAGGAAACTCAGTGTCGGCACTCATCCCATTTCCGGCGCTGTTGATGGGACACTACCTGGCACAATCACAGGCGCTCTGGATTTTTGCCATGATAAATACACCTTTTGCACTGGGACCTGACACTCATCTGGCACTACGTGGCCTTAGCGTTTCTTAAATAAACCCCTCAATCTATATAGGCAACCATCTTTCTTTATCATAAAATCAGAAATATGTGGAACAGTCTTCAAAAAAGGGTAGATGCTTTTAAGATGAAACCAACATCAGCTTTTATCTGTAAATAACAAAACTACCTCAACCTGTCCCTTGATTGAACTCCCTTGAGTGATCCTCTATCACCCTCAGCCCCTACTCACCTTTTGGATATTGCCGCTGCCCGCTGCGGTGACATCGGGCTGCATCAGGGCCCAATCTTCACTGCGCTGTACGCCTAACTGTCTGTTAATGACAAACAGGGCCTTAGCCGTGCTTGTCAATGCCCCATGGCGATCTCGCAGCTCAGTGAAGGCAGGGTTTCAGCTACCCCATGGCATTCCATTCATGGGCACTGTGCGGGTGCGAGATCGTGCAGTGCCTGACGGGATGGAAGATGGCGCAGCATCGCCCAGTTGACCAAGGGACCTAGAAAATGGATCCCTTGGCGAGGTGAGTAAAGAATGCCCAAATGTCCCCGATGTTCCTCTTTAACTATGTAACTGTATGTTATATTTAATCTATGCAACATTTATGGACATAATTATAATGTGTATGAATATACCAGTATTGGGTATTAGTGACACATATCTATGCTTAGATTTACTTATATTTGAGTCAGCTGTAAAAAGAAATCTATAGCTCTGGATGAATCAGTGTACATCATTTAGAGCTATACCATCAATAATGTAATCATTTGCAGCAATTAGGAAGTTAGGCTAAGCTTCCTTTAGCAGGATAGCTTTAGTTGAAATTTTGTTTTAGAGGAATAAAAAGGAACATGCTCAGCAAATGCCTGTGTAACTAAAATTAATAGCTTTCTATTGATCGTGCCATTTTTATTAGACTCAATACATTTATGCTAATCTCACAGGCCACATCAGTGTTTTCTAAGTTCAATTCTCACCCCCCACCAGAAGATTAGGATTTGGAAAGAGCTTTGCTTAATAAAAAGCAATTCTGTGAGTACTCACCTGTAGAATTGTTTTTGTTCTTGCATGGCACGGCCTGCTTCGGTATTCATAATAGTTGGGTTATTACGCCACAAGGTGACGCAGTGGTACTGCAGAAAGCTGTGGCATCTCCCGTCCCCCTATAAAAACGGGATTACCATAGAGTTCCCAGCATAGACAAGCAGCGAGACAAGAAGCCGGGAGAGAATAAAGGTAAAAAAATGTAAAAAAGGTAAAATAAAACCAATTTACTTGGAACAATCACCATAAAGAGGCAACCAAGAATAACGATAACAAGGGTGGGTCGAAGCACGCCGTGCCATGCAAGAACAAAAACAATTCTACAGGTGAGTACTCGCAGAATTGCTTTTTTCTTTATTGCATGGCACGGCCTGCTTCGGTATTCATAACAGTTGGGACATCCAAAAGCAGTGTCCAAAAGTAGGGTGGGATCCCCAATAAGTAACAGCTGGCAGTTCCGCCTGAAGCACCTTGCGGCCAAAAGCAGCATCCACTGAGGCCTTAACATCAACCTTGTAAAACTTGGAAAAGGTATGAACAGAAGACCAAGTAGCGGCCTTGCAAACTTGTTCAACAGAAGCTTGGTGCTGAAAAGCCCAAGAAGCACCAATAGCACGAGTGGAATGAGCATAATTCTAAAGGGAGGTTCCTTCCCCTTAGCAGAATAGGCTTGAACCACCGCCTGACAGATCCACTTGCTGATAGTGGATTTAGCCAGAGGCAAACCCTTCCTAGGTTCAGAAGTGAGAACAAAAAGAGCATCAGATTTCCTGAAAGGCTCAGTAGCGACCAAATGAAACTTCAGAGCCCTGACCACATCCAGAGAATGCAGTGTCCGCTCCTTGGAATTAGCAGGATTAAGAGACAATGAAGGCAAGACAATGTCCTGATTGAGATGAAAGGCAGACACCACTTTAGGCAAGAAATCCGGCTTAAGCAGAAACACCACCTTATCCTGATGCCTCTCAAAATAAGGAGTTTTGATGGAAAGCGCCGCCAGCTCAGAAACTCGCCTTACAGAAGTGATAGCCACCAAAAAGGCTACCTTAAGAGTCAGAATGGGCAAAGCAGCCCCACGGATAGGCTCAAAGGGAGGACCATGCAGAGCAGACAACACCAAATTCAAGTCCCAGACTGGTAGCATAGGCTTACGAGGTGGACGCACATGAGTAACACCCTGGAAAAAAGTTTTAACCAACCTGTGGTTGGCAAAGGATCTTTGGAAAAAAAAAATGCCAGAGCTGAAACATGGCCTTTGAGGGTACTTAGTTGAAGGCCAGAATCCAAACCATGTTGCAAAAATTCCAGAATCCTGGGAATGGAAAAAAAAACCTGACAGGGAAGAGACTTGGACTCACACCAGGCAATGTAAGCATGCCAGACCCTGTAATAGATAAAGGACGAGGACTTCTTCCTAGCCCGAATCATGGTATCCACAACAGAGGCAGGCAACCCCTTCTCTGTCAAGATGTAGGTTTCAGCAGCCAAGCCGTTAAAGCCAGCGTTTGTAAATTGGGATGGCGTAGCTGTCCCTGAGTGAGTAGATCTGTATCCCTGGGCAAGACATACTGGTCTACTGCCAACTGCACGACATCTGCGAACCCCACCCTTCTTGGCCAACAGGGGGCCACCAGGATTGACCTGCCCAGTAGAGGGAACGGAGGGAACACATAGGGAAGCCGAAACTCCATCCAAGGCATCGCCAGTGCATCCGTGGCGAAGGCCAGAGGATCCTGTGACAGGGAGACAAACCTGGGAAGTTTGTGATTGTGACGGGTCGTAAACAGGTCCACATTCGGCTGACCCCAGCGGTGACACAGGGAGAGAAACACCTGGTAGTTGAGGGACCATTCCCCCAGACGAGACGTCCCCCTGCTCAGGGAGTCCGCCATCTGGTTCTCCACCCCCGGAATGTATACCGCTGAGATGCAGACAGTATCAGAGACACTTCCTTGAAGGCTCGCTTGCTCCGAGTCCCTCCCTGATGGTTGATATAGGCAACCGCCGTCTGGTTGTCTGAGCGGATCTGAACAGCCCGACCCCGAAGGTGTGTGGTCAGGTGGGACAGAACCAACCTGATCGCCCTCAGTTCCAGGACATTGATGGGAGCATGGGCCTCCTGGGGGCCCCAACGACCCTGGAACTGTAGGGACTTCCAAAAGCCCCTCCAGCCCGTCAGACTGGCATCCGTGGTGACAGTCTCCCAGCACGGGGGCAGGAAGGTCCTGCCCACTAGAAGATTCCTTGAGTCCAGCCACCACGTAAGGGACAGAGCAAATTCCTGAAACAGGGACACAGGGTCCCGATCCCAAACTTACAAGAGGTGCAACTGAAGAGGTCTCATGTGAAACTGAGCAAAGGGGACCGCCTCGAAGCAGGACACCATCAGGCCCACCAACTGCATCCCCAGACGGATGGAGGGATGAGGACACAAGAGCAGAGCCCGTGCCTGCTTCTGAAGGCCCTCCACCTTCTGCTGAGGAAGGAACACCTTGACCTGAGAGGTATCCAGTGTCATGCCCAGAAAGGACCTCCAGAGTGGAGATCACCACCTGGGTATCCTGTTCGGCCTGATGAAAGGACTGAGCCACAATGAGGATGTCATCCAGGTAGGGAAGGATGCGAATGCCCCGGGTAGCAGAGCCATCACTCCCGCCAGCACCTTGGTGAACACCCGAGGCGATACCGAATGGTAAGGCCACAAACTGTTAATGCTGATCCTCCAGCATGAACCTCAGAAATCTGATGACCTGGGAAGATAGGCACATGAAGATAAGCATGTCCACGGTGGTCATGAAGTCGCCTAGGCGGCAGAGCGTAGCATCTCCATGCGAAAATGTTTGAATCTGACAAACTTGTTGAGGCCCTTCAAGTCCAGAATGGGCCTCAGAGAGCCGTCCTTTTTGGGGACAGTGAAGAGATTGGAATAGTACCCCTGACCCCGTTCTTGACGGGGCACCGGCGAAATGACCCCTGACTCCAGTAGGCATTGAACCGCCGAAAGTAACCCTTGAGCTGACAGGGGGTTTAAAGACATCCGGGATCTGATGAATCTTGGGGGCGGCCAGGCTGCAAACTCTATCTTGTAACCGGAGGACACCCCCTCCTGAATCCACCGGTCTGAAACGTGGAGCCTCCAGACGTGAGCAAAGAACCGAAACCGTCCCCCCACCCATTTGGGTGAGGGCGCCCCCTCATGCCTGGGGGGCCTTGGGAGGATGTTTGGGCTTGGAACCCCAGGAGAGAACGGGACGTCCACCTCAGAGGGACAGGACCAACGCTTTACTAGATCAGCAGGAAAGGGATACCTCTTATCCAATCCCTTGGGCACAGTGGGCAGCCTGTTAGAACGTTACCATTCCATAAGCACCATAGAAGTGAAATGGCCCTCAGGGAACTCCAGACGCTGTTTACCAGGATGAAAAAGCTCACCCTGCTTTCTCTTAGCCACCTCAGGGGGAGCAATGTGCAAGATTTCAAAAATTTGTGACAGCAGATTGTCAGTGTCCTCAGGGTACCATGATTCCTCCCCGGATGCAGACCCAGGGTCACTAATGCAACCCTCCTGTTGGTCCCCACAGGAGTAAGAGTCCTGGAACAGTTCCCCTTCCTCTAGGGAAAAAAAGTCCACCAGTGGCATCAACTTCTTCATACTCCTCAGTGGAGGGGTGGAAGTCAGGTGCTGCTTCTTGCCAGAAGCCTTACAAGGAATAGGCCCGGCAAGCTGCTTCTCAATGTTGGCCACACAAAGTGCCAGATCAGACTGTGACCGCCTGCTAGCATCCCCCTCACTGGGAGCGAATTGCAGCAGTGGAGGGGTAGGTAATGCTGAAGGGGGCACAGAGCTGGGAAGCGATGCAGGCAAACCAAGCTGGAGCGCAAGGACACTTTGATCGCACGGCACGCACACCCTGACACTGTCACTCACAGGGGATACCCCCACACATGGCACACAGCCGGGATTGCCTCGAAGGACCCCCAAGCATGCTATCCCCAGAAGCCTCCATATGGTGATTAACACAGGCGCAATAGGCCAGCACTGGGTAAAGGCTAATACAAAAGCCACCCGGGATGCCCTCCCACCCGAAGCTGGCCGAGCCATGCAATAAAGAAAAAATCAAGCATTAGCCATTAACACTAGAGTTCTTGTGGGAGTGACTAAACATTAAACTACTGGTGCCCTTTAGGGGGTGGCCTAATATATCCACAATGCTGCAGCTTTTAGGCAGCTCATCAGGATATAAACTAAACAGGCATAGCACTGGAGAATAAACCAACACCCATTTTCAACATTCAGATTGCTCATGCCCATCAGTGCATACACCACTGCTAGCTCCTTACCTGAAGCATGTCCCCCATTGAAATCCAGCCCCACAATTAGCAACAGTCACATGGTGCAGGCGCGTTTGATGTCCGAAGTTAACCATTTACTAAAGGCTGAGCTGATTTAAGAAGGCGGAAAAGAGGAACAATGGCCACATGAAAGAAATATGTTTGCATGTTATTGACACTAACACCATTCTCATTAAACCACACAGGAATACATGGAAAACTGGCCAGACCATAAAACAGATAATATTCTGTCGTCAGCTAAACCAGTCACCATGTAGGAATCACAGAAAGTTTAGCTTCTCATTTAGGGTTCTCTGACTCCACTAGCCCTCTGCAAGGCCAAATCTCAAAAAATAATAATAATCCACTAACAATAAGGTCATGTGAAACCATAATCAACTGAGTGGCAATATGACAAGCCAATCCTAAAAAATGTACATATCATGTGAAAATATTAACCAGTCAGCTGGTCACCACCATCTTCGGCGCTCCCTGGCTAGCCGCTCGGTGCCGCCTAGCACAGGGCTGGCGTACATCTGGCAGCAACGAGCAGCCAGCCAGGGAGACACGAAGATGGTGGCGACCAGCACCGCAATCACCCAGGGAACACTGTTGGATAGGGGGACATGTAAGTGTTTTTTATTTGTGTAACCCCCCCCCCCCCATCATGTTTCAGCGCTAGCGTAGGGTGGCGGGACAGACGGATTTGAAAAAATGGCCAGTCTGACTGGACTGGCCCTTTAACCCCTTTATGATGGGGCAGGAAGTAGCTGCCCACTTCAGTGAGGCAAGTCTCCGATTGGATGAGCTGCAGATTCCGCACATGTGCATAGTTATTAACTATTTCCCAAACTTCCCCCAATGACAGTCAGTCAAATAAAACTGTGTTACAAACACACAAAACAGCTGTTTAAAGTGCACATAAATCGTTAGCAACACCATTTGAGGCTAGTTTGTACTTCAGGCTTGGGAAAATTTAGATGGCAGCAGATGATGTTGGGGTATAGGTTAGAGTCTCTGAGTAAACCAGTAATCCCATCCCATCGAAAATTGAGATTGTAAGAATATTAACAGATGATTATCATCATAGGTTCACCTGAAAAGCAGTAACTTTCAAGAGCAAGGTGACCAGTTTCAGTTAAAGCAACAGATGAGCTTAATATTTAGCTGTGTTGTTATGACCTTAGGCTGTGATGTAGCTTAAAGCAGAACTTCAGTCACAATAAAACCCCCCGCCCGCCCTGCCACCCTATCCTTGCGCTGAGGCAGGATGGGGGGGGGGTTTATAAAGAATAAAAAACCTTTACCTTATCCCGGGGCCCCCGTCGCTCCTCACGGTCTCCCACGGTTACTGCAGGAAAAGATAGAAAGTGGCATCTGTGTTTTACTCTCAAGACCAGGATCTGGAGTGCCGGAGGAGCGGCGCGGGGCCCTGGATAAGGTAAGTGTTTTTTTTCTTTGTAACAATGTGACTGGTGTTTCGCTTTAATAAACACATTGGGGTGGATTCAGAGCCTGGCGAGAAATCTCAATTTTTTTTTTTTTAGGAGAACAACTTGCCATTGACTTTCATTTTCTACCTTGGGGATGAGTCAAGTGAAAATGTACAACCGATGGACATTGAAAGTCAATGGCAGTTTTCTCTCCTAAAAGATACATTGTTTTCTCACATGGCTTTGAATCAACCCCATTGTGACTGAAATGTATAATATTAATTGCTATTATGAGCCTAGAGGGACATCCAGCGCAGTGCACTGGAATGTGTCAGAACCATATTGTATTCTATGAACAATAGCATGGGAGGCTTAAGGGAATATTTGATGAGAATAGTTTAGTGTCTTCAATATTGCAGCATATACTGGTGATACAGGCAGAACAGGCATTATTTTACAAGTCATTTTCATTTTCTACAACTGCTTTAAATGCAGTTAGTTGCCTGTAGACATGTCAAATATGCTCACCATTTTAAAGTAACCAACCTTTTAGCTGCCTAATAATTCTTGAAACAATTGCTACTAAAGTGTATATATATATATATATATATAACGATATTAACTTTTGTAAAAGAAAATGTGAAGCCACAGAATGCTAAAGCTCTTTGAACACTTTCAGTACAGTCTAAGTAAAGCAATCTAGCACCTTTTTTTATACAAAATGGAGCAGCGCAGGGGAGGGCAACCCAATTGCCAATGTCTCCCCACATCCTTAGCTTTCTCTTACTTTCTCCTTAAGCCCCATGATTTGGCAGCAGCAGCCAATAGTATGTCCTCTCCGTGCTGTGCTGTGATTAACATCCATTATGCGTGGGATCCCTTAAAGGTTTATGAAACTTTTGGAACTTTTTCTGCCAGTAGTTAAGATATATAGGTGGAGAAAAAAAGTTGAACCTATTAGCTATTTACATTTGTATATAAGCTGATGTGTCAGTATTATACATTTAGGTGTAAGTTAACAAATAGATATCATTAAGAGAAATTAGCATTTTAACATGTCTGTCCTGCCCTCAGTTTATCTCCCTTCCCAATCTGACCACTAAAAAAAGAGTTTCTCAACCAGGGGTATGCGTTTCACTGGTGGTACACAGGATGCTGTTATAAGGCTGTATGCGTGTCGTGCTTCAGACTGATCCGTAATCCTGCACAATCCGCTGCCATTTACTTTACCCAAGCCTGGGCCTGTTACATAAAACAGCTTCAAAACAGGATTTAAAGTGGCACTATAACCATACTTCCATACTTACCTATGGCTGGTGATCACGTGACAGTCAGTAACCAATCTGAATTTCCCAGTGGGCTTGAACTTTAAAAAGGTTTATGTTGGTCACCTGATTAACTGCCATTTGGTGCCATACATCATGAATGAGGAAGTGGTGACTTGACTATAGTGCCGCTTTAAATGCATTATTTGTGTTTCATGCCCTTTGTGTACTGATAACACCATTTTAGGCGATTGCCACCCCATATGCACCAGGTGGTACTTGCGATAGTTCAAATATAGTGGTACTTGATAAAAAAAAAAAAGTTGGCGACCCGCTATAAAAGCCTTCTCCTATCAAGAAGCAAACTGGCACATTCCAAACTATTTACCTTATCTGGGGACAGAAAATATATAAAATATGAAATAAAGATCAATCAGGGCAAAATCTACACTGAACTGCTGTTTTTCAGTATTTCAAATATTAATCATTCTACTCTGCTATTATTACAATGCCAGGATGGACATTGAGTTTTCCAGATATCTCCATTTGTACAATAATGGCAACATAAAATTAAACAGTGACAAGCATTTAACCAAAGCAGATGATACATTGAAAACTATTCAAACTAATCAGCACTTTGACAGATCTCTATGGTGTCACAGTTGTTTTTTGCTAAAATTGAACAGTTCAACAGGAACAATTGGCTTAGAATAAACACTGATATCAGTAACCAGCTTTAGGTCTCTTATCAACATTACAAGGGCACCTGCACTTGTCACCAGTAACACAAAAAAATACAAAATACTAACCTCGACCTATTATCTTCTCCTAAAAGCAGCTTCTCAATAAATTTCCTTAATCTCAAGACAGCATTCTTCATGCAGCCTTCAATGTGCTACAGACCTTAACATCTCCTTTTCTCAAATCATTTTTAAGCCTCTCACATGATACCTATTGTATTTGGTGTACAACGGGTTATTCTTGTACATGTTTATTTTGCTATAAGAATAAATACAAATAATGCATATCTGTATCCTGCATTTATCTGCTGCATCTTAAATAGGCAATATAAAAAGTACACCTAATGTAATCTCCACAGTTTGCCTGCTCATTGGAACAGTGAACAGTGATATTAAACTAGGCTATATCCTGTGAATGATTGTAGCTATAAATCTGCTTGGTTTTAACACAGGGAAATATTCTGAGTGAACTTGACTAGAAAATCAATACTGGGAAAAGAGTTTTGATGACACAACACCCACATAGGCAGGCCTCTCATGATCAGGGTGTCCCGAGACCTCACTCATTAGCATTCTCTACCTAGAGGCCAATTCATTAATAGCGCCAGGTAGCGACAGATGAGCGCCAGTAGCGTGATTTTCACAGCGCCAGCTAGTATTCGCTGTGCTTGGCCGGGGTTTGCTTGTTGACAGCGTTGACAGGTTCAGCGTTGTATGGGTGCGCCTGACAGCGAATGGCCAGAGCGAACGGCTTGCTGCAGATTCATTAACAAATCACGCTCCGAATTTTTTCGCGCTGTGATTTCCTTGTTTAAACCCCAGAGCGCTGGCGGCGATGTGTGTAAAATAGTTTTTAACCCCCAAACAACCATATTTTTTGATTGTAAAATTATACAAGTTTTTATAAACATTTTGTAATATGAATACATTAATATCAGACCTGTAATATCAATTCTGCACAAATTCAATTTTTTTTTTTTTTACTTTAAAAAAAAATTCTAACATTGCAGAAGTGGTCACAGAATTTTTGACATTAGAAAAAAAAAAAACATTAATAGCAATTAATTATGATTAATTAAAGATTGCTCCATTGAAATGCATTGGACATCGCCAGGGAGCGACAGGTCATACCTGGCGCTGTGATGGGATTAGCAGCGGCGCTGTTCGTTGCAGTCGCCTACATGATGAATCCCGCGCTAGCTGACGCTCTCGCCGGCGCTAGCCTCATTTAGCGTGATAAATGCGTCATTGTGTCCGCCGCCGGGCATACTTGAGTCGGTAGTCGCCGTTAGCTGGTGGTACCTGGTGCTCGTCAGACACTACCTGGCGCTAGCCCTTGATAAATAAGGCCCCTAGTCAAATGACTAAAATAATGGAATCTGCTTCACCAACATCAATAGGGGAAAAAAAGGAGTAAAGGTGACCGTCAAAGAATCCTGCAGTGGCCTACTTCTGTATGTCCTTGGCCACTTTGACTAATGCACATTATACTTTACTCAGTGTTTGCAGAATGACAAGCACAGAATTAAAAAAATGCTCTACTGCTTTAAGAGACCAAGCATTTTGTTCTGGCAGCCTACCAAGCTATTAGCGGTCTGAATCAGCAAGACCAGAGAGCCAATATTCCAGATATCTGCAAGCTGTCACTCCATTATATAAGTACTGTAGGCCAAGACACAATATTCAGTTCACTTTACCTTCTACACTTAAATTGTTGATGATATGACTGCTTATACATACTGTATACTACTAATCAAAGCCACAATATCAAGTCATTGTCAACAGGGCGAGGCTCATTTTAAATGTCTTTAAATACCCCACATGGGGGCAGTTCTTTCTAAATATGTAAATAATTCAATAAAATGTGTTAGGTCAATGTGTTATAAAATCTCTCTATCTCAGTGCACAGCTGTTCAATGAAAGGTTGGAGAGGCTCCCCAACCTTTCATGGTGATTAAAGCCAACACTGGAAAGTGAGCTTTTACAATAGTTGAATAAGAACTAAAAAAATCGATAATTGGAAGGTAACAGCCTAAATTCAAAATATTTTCCTGCCCCTCAGACCTCAGTATATCAGTACATCAGTACAGCATTTGAATGCTTAATTTCTATTTATTAGATGTTTTGCAGGCAAAAACAAGAAAAAATAGCTTTTTTCAGCCATTTGTGAAATCGAGTCCTTTGGTGTGCACATGCATTGTAATATATTGGGTAAAGTGATACAAAACCCTTCCCCCCCCCAACCCACACGAATACCTTAGGCTACACAGCAAGCTCGTCAGTTGGCTGATCTCAAAAATCCTGGCTGATGTGACCAGCTGGCAAGTTGCATCCCCATCTTCCCTATAGTTCAAGAAGCTATCTCACCACAGATGCACACTTCAGCTACAGGGAAGCCAGGACTGCGGCCGTGGTCAGCAGAATCGCTGTAGGAGCTGCCGGGAAAGGTGATTTTTCTGGAGACCTGGGGGGGCATTTACACAGAGGGGCATCCCAATTTTGGATACCTTGGGGGCAGGCTAGTGGGCGGTACCTGGAGTCTTTTAGACTCTAGGACCAGGCTGCACAGCTTTACAGCCCACTTAGCTCTTGATTAGATTAACTTTCCCCTGATGAGATTATGGACAATAAACTTTTGCTGGAGGATAGCTCGCTTTCCTGCTGTATCCATAACATTGAAATCTTAGCTCACACACAGACACTTATATATCTTCTACTTCAGACCTAAAAGTAAGTGGAATACAAACCCCCAAAACAACAATTCCATATAAATACACCTTTTTAAATTAGGCCCCAATGTCTCAAAAAGATCCCAATTCCTGACAAGGAAATGCCTATGCAAGTATCCCAATGTTAGGGTTTACACAAAGCTAGCCATCCCAAATCAGGATGCCACAGGGATGAGGAAACTGGCCTCACTGGAGGGGTTCCTATTTAAAGGAAAAAAACTGGAGAAACACAACAGTTATAACCACTATATCCAAAACTAATTTAGGGCCAGAGATGTGCTTTAATGATTAAGTTAGTGATCAATCACCAGGACCTCATAGAATTTAATTTATTGCTGGGTCATGGGTAACCCAAACTGATAAAGCAGAAGTCTTATATGACAAATGACATCAGTAGTAAATTATTTGATGACACAACTCAGATACTGAAGATACACTAATATTCTTTTAGTGTTAACCCCCTAACAGTCGTAGTAAAATAGAGAAGACCAAAATGTCCAAAAATGTGTCCCCATTGTCAGGGGCAGCTCCTGTGTAGGGTCTTGTCACACAGTGTGAATAGGCAATAAGGCTCAGCAGTCTGCTCAACCAAACCTAAAAGCACCTTTTATCAAAAGGTCAAACCCAGGGGTTAAAATGATTGTCCATTACCTGGCTACCTGCAAAGTCGATCCCACATAGTCTTGTGGGCTGCATCAGTCCTGTTTCAATCGCTGCGGCCCAACCATGAGTGGGCTGTGTCAGCGCCAGAGTTGACAGCGCCAAAACCAGACCAACTCAGCCTACAGAAGTGTAATATGGCTGGACAATACTTTTAAAATAGAAGATCATATTTTAAACCGTTTTACCCCAGCAAGTTCAAAACAAGGAGCTATTTATTAAAAGGCTTTCTTCTAAAATACTGTATCTTTCACTCTATAAGATGCACTAATTTTCTCCCAAAGACTGGGGGAAAATGTCAGTGCGTCTTATAGGGCAAAGGCAAATGTGGCAGCCCCCCCATCCCCGACCAGCGCCGTGCCAGCTGTAAAATAAAAAAACTTCATACCTGCACCACGACCTAGAAGCCACCACTTCTTGCAGCCAGCGTGTGCCGATGCATGAATGACATCAGCACACCACTCTGTGCATTGTCGTAGATGAATCGCCATGTGGCTGGCTTTTACAAGTAACTGACTCATCGGGATTGTGGGGTGGAGGGGGATCTGCCACACTTCATGTTACATGGTGGATTCGGGGCTGCACTCTGTCTGCCATATGGGGAGAGGGATTCACCATGCTGCTTGCTTTTAGGGATGGGGGAGTCTGCCACACTACCCTGTTATGGGGGTATTCCACAAGCTACCCGTTATATGGGGAGGGGGATTCAGCATGCTGCTTGCTTTTAGGGATGGGGGAGTCTGCCACACTACCCTGTTATGGGGGTATTCCACAAGCTACCCGTTATATGGGGAGGGGGATTCAGCATGCTGCTTGCTTTTAGGGATGGGGGAGTCTGCCACACTACCCTGTTATGGGGGTATTCCACAAGCTACCTGTTATATGGGGAGGGGGATTCTGCATGCTGCTTGCTTTTAGGGATGGGGGAGTCTGCCACACTACCCTGTTATGGGGGTATTCCACAAGCTACCTGTTATATGGGGATTCAGCATGCTGCTTGTTTTGGGGCATTGGGGGAACTGCCACACTACCTGTTATAGGGGTGATTGAGTGATTCTGCCATGTCCGCTTCTGGGGGGGGGGGGGGGGGGGGTTAAGCACACTATTTGATTCAGAACATTTTTTTCTTTTTTTCCTCCTTAGGTGAATCTTACGGGCAGGTGTCTTTTTATATGACAAAAATATGGTACATTTAAGTTTCCTAAAAGATAAGCAATGCAATAAATTCTTCTGGCATATACTAAATTCAGTAGTATTTTTATATACCGTGTAAAGCTGCACAAATGGGATGAAAACTGTTACAAAAAATCCAGTTGTAGTGACACTAATATACCCTAGATTCCAGAATGTGCATGTTCCTTAAATGGGACAATTAAAAATAATACAGCAGTAGCTCATTCCAGATTCTATTATCACCCCAGTCATTGTTTGATGCTGAGCATTGCAGATGCTGCACATACTGAAAAGCTAGGGCTTTATTGTGGGCCAAAGTTAATATGATGATGCTCACCATAAGGATCTAAATTTACTGGAATAATGTGTACAGAAAACACAAGCGAAGATTATTCTATCATTGATATCATAGTGTCTAGTAAACAGTCATCTACACGTTTGTGGCACTTATTTATCTAACAGGAAATTGTGTCAAATCCTTGCATCTGCCCATACAAAGTTAAGTAGTGTGTGGGTGTGTGAACAATTGATGAATTGAAGAAAGTGATAAATAATTTGGTAATTTGTAGGATAAAAATACATGTTTCTTGTGTGTCAAGCCCATCATGCCAGTGTAGAAAATACAGAAGAATGCATAACACAATAGATTTTGTGATGAGCAAATATCAATGCGCTCCATTGGTAATCTGATGTAATATTGTATGCTGGCTTGGATTTAATCCAGACAAAAGCCGATATGGTACAGGTCCATTAGAGCCCTAAGTGGATTATTGGAAAAGCCTAAAGCCTCACACTTTCAGTTCCCCATTCATCTTTCAATGGCCATATTGAATGCGTGCGTTGCACTTGTACATCAATAAAAAGGGTGTACTCCATTGGATGTTCCCCTATTGCAATGTACTTTACTGGATGGTCTCCATTTCCACTTGCTTACCAGCGGGATATAAATGTGTAAATTTAATGTACAGTTGTACAAATATATCAATAAAACAAGTGAATTTATAGGAGCCATTTGCTTAAAGTGGAACAAAACCCAGCAGTGGCTGGCCTGTAATCTAGCTTTTCCCGATTCGCGAAGCCCTGCTGTATGAAACCAGGGCACCCTTAAAAACTCACCTTAACCCTCTCCAACGGCGCATACGCGGGCTCTCATCCTATGAGAGCCACCCACTATGACTATGTCACTTGGCAGGTGATTTCATTGTTTACATTCTTATAGGCTGGGGTGGGAGCGTGAACACGGCCGGGGATGTGGGGGATGCGGCAGCATGCACTCCCCATTCTAATAAATGACAGCTTCCTGCCAAATGACGTCATAGTTGATAGCTCTCACTGGACAAGAGCCCGGCACATACACTGTTGGAGTCTGAACAGGTGAGTTTTTTTCTGGCTTCTCCGGGGGTTTCAAACAGCACTGCATCCCGCTTCTGGATGCTCCCGGCACACAGAACAAAACCTAGAAAAGTCAATTCCTGGGTTTTGTTCCACTTTAAAATATAAACTGGTGACTCTTTAGCTTCTACTGACCTGAAGACTTCAGCGTGATGTTCCACTATGGCTACTTTGTCAGTATACTAACTGTACATAAGAAAGACAGGTATCATGAGCTGCATCTAAACTCTATACACCTCTCCCTCCAGTGAGGGAGCTCTGCTGGATAAGCTTCACTGAATGTCATTACAAAACTCTACCCTTCCAAAAAGCAAAGGGACAGAGCTCATTACATATTTCAGTCTAATGAGGTTTGTCCTGACAGACTGCAGATTGGGACATGGTGAAAATTCAAGTATCTTCTGAGGCTCAGCGGGGGGCTTTTTTGAAGCAATCAATATCAGTCATAGAAGAGACAAGCTGCAAGATTTACACAGCCTTTGACCTGGAACTGGTGTGCATGCGTATTACACATCAATGGCTCACACTTATGCACAAGCCATACCCTTATAAGCAGGATATGGAAGTATATCCCAATAAGCAATCTTTAACAGAGAAATAACATTTTACTGTCAGGTTGTGCAAACAAATGACAGACATATCCTAAAAAAATGGAGATTTGGTGGTGGTGGGTGCAAGGAGTGGCCATTGAGAGGTGCACAAAAATTGGGATGTCCCTGTGAAGCGGATTAAAACCAGGGTGGACCAAAAAGTAACCCTTCATTCAGCATCTAGTCGAAGTTGTGCTTACCCCCACACCCCTCAGGCATTTGGGATGCCCCCAAGCAGAAGCCATTATTCTGGGCAAAATGTAATTATCGGGTCTACACTACAATGCCCAGATGGCGGCTAGCAGCCAGGCAGGGGTGCACATGGCATGTGCCTAACTGTCGCTTTGTCTGCAAACAAACATATGAGGCACCATAGCAGATGCTGCCAGCGATGGAACCAGAAATTAGTCGTTTTGCCCAACTGCAGCCTATTTCTTCATTTTCTGGGCGGTGCAGCATCTCATATCAGAATACCCCGCCAGTGCATGGATTTTTAGTCATTTATGACTCAGTTTGATGGGGTCATTGCTGTGAAGGGCCTCAAAAGGTTAATCCATCAAAAGGGCTATGGATTCTCAAATGAACAAATTGCTGATATATGAGAATAATCACATAAACAGGAACTCCATAACAGAAGACCCTTTGCCACCTCTGCGATTAGTCCCAGTCAGGCATCCATTAATTATTTGTTTTAAATTCCATTAAAGGCCCCTGGTGGCAATCATCTCATATGCAGGACAATAAAATAAAAAGGTACATTCCAGCCAGTGGTGAAGCCTCATGGTAGTGTCAAATTAAACTTGTTTATTTAAAGAGACCCCAAGAGAGTGTTTCCCTTGGTACTGTCAAACCAGAAAGATCTCCGCCCAGGATCGGATTTTTAGGCTAGAGCAATGACACAACACAGAAATTGCACTAAAAGGGAAAAATGGCAAACAAAAGATGACATATAACTTAGGAAGAAACAAAAGCACCTTGACATCAGGAAACAAAAAGGCACAAGGCATAAGAAACAAAACTAGCTAACAAAAGCAAAGAATACAGAGGGACCCCAAGGTGCTGGTGCACTCACCAAGGGCCCAGCCTCCTGGAGCCAATAGGAGGCCTGCTGCATCAAGGACTGGGAACATAAAGTAGCAAAGCAGCCTCAGGGAAGCCTGCTGCTGGATTCCAACAGGGAACAAGACTAAGGGCCTGATTTATCAAGCACTTCTACCAGACACTGCCTTTTCAGTGCAAATTAGAGTAGTGCAGAATATGATTTATACATTTTTCAGCATGTTCCTACACTGCTAATGTTTTAGTAACTGAGCTTCTTTTAGTACAGCAACATGTGCAAGTGTGAACATTTTCTTATTTATTATATTTTTTACTACTCTAATTTGCACTGATGTGGCGCTGTCTGGCAGAAGTGCTTGATAAATCAGGACCTATGATTCAGAAGCAGCAGAGGTAAGCCACACAGATTTCAACAAAGCAACACGAACAAAAACCTGCAGCACCAGGTAGAGGGTGGTTCCCCCCATATAAGTCTAACAGCAGGTGCAGCAGCTGAGGGGCAGATAGAACATCCAGGGTCTCTGCCGACACCCGCTGGTGGCAGTCCAAACTATGGCCCTTATTTAGCAAGGGATAGCGCCAGGTAGCGAATGGTGAGCGAACGGTAATGACGGTCACCGCCACGAGAACGCCGGCTCCCCTCCGCAATCACACATTTATCAAGCCCATCCTGCTTAGCGACTGACAGAGCGCCAGATAGCGAATCATTCATCATTATTCCAGCCTCACCCCACAGCGCCAGCGAGCGACCTTGAACAGCGACAGGTATGACCTCTCGCTACCTGGCGCTCTCCAATGCATTTCAATGGAGCAATCTTTAAATATTCATAATTAATTGCTATTAATGTTTTTTTTTTTTTTTTAAATGTCAAAAATTCTGTGACAACTTCTGCAATGTTAGATATTTTTTTTTAAGGTAAAAAAAAAAAAAAAAAAAAAAAAATTTGTGCAGAATTGATATTACAGGTCTGATATTAATGTATTCATATTACAAAATGTTTTGAAAAACTTGTTTTTTTTTATCCAAAAATATGGTTGTTTGGGGGCTAAAAAACTACTTTTAACCCATCGCCGCCAGCGCTCTGGGGTTTAAACAAGCATTTCACTGCGCAAGAATTTTTTAAGCGTGATTTGTTAATGAATATGCTGGGAGCCGTTCGCTATGGCCATTCGCTGTCATGCGCTCCCATACAGCGCGGAACCTGTCAAATAGCGACTCCTCACCCAATATTCAACATTACGGCAAACCGACTGAGTCGCTATCAACTACAGAACAACGGCCAAGCACAGCGACTACTAGCGGGCGCTCTGAAAATGCCGCTACTGTCGCTCATCTGTCGCTACCTGGCGCTATTAATGAATCGGCCTCCCCGTGCCAGGTAGTAAATATTGCAAGCCACCAGCAATGCATCAGCCGATCCCCGGATCCTCACAGGTATGCTGTCCTAGATTTCCTTTCTAAATTATAGGTCTGCTTTAATAAAATGAAGCTATTAAACAATAATTTTAGACTTATTATGGCTACTACAAATCCTATGATATAAAAGAAAATATGTACATAAAAAAATAAATTTCAGCTGTTGGCTTTTTTTCTCCCAGCTTAGCGTAAAACTAATTTGTCCTTCTATGGTTCAAAAATCTTTACCATGTATCCATTGTGTTTCCAGGTAAATGTCTAATTGAAATGATGAAATCCCATTGAAGTACAAGGCTCATTAGGAAAACGTACCGCCTGAGCCTGGAGTCCCTGAATGCCCTATCTCTCATGTACATGAAAAAGAGCCATCCGACTTTCACAAACCAATTTTGTTTTTACCATAAGTCACAGGATCCCAGCAGCATTAATCTCCCTGATCAGGCTAGTGTGCCTTATTATTCATGGCTTCCCAGGACTCAAATCAACCATCTGGCAGCCTTGCTCCTGCTGTACATTAATTAAGGGACCATCAATCAGTAAAAAGCGAGCGGTAGCAATAGAGCAATGACACTTGAGTGGGGAGAGTGTGCAGTTAGGACGGATGATCTGTTCAGCACCGCTCAGCTGAAAATCACAGATTGTCTAATTGGAAAGTTAGTAGCAATTGTTGGTGAATATAAAGCTGTCAAACCGGACACTGCCACAATAGTAGAGATAATACTGGTATGGTAAATGGCACTAGATTGTGGAATAGAGAGGATACAAAAATAGATACAGCACTGCAATGCTAAAATCTGATCCAACACATAACAAGCATCTCTGGCTTTACAGCTATATTTAAAGCCTCGGTCACACCAGTATTGTGTACCAGCCTTAGGCTACATTCACACAAACGTGTGTGTGTTTTATTGCAGTATGTTGACATGCGATTGTGTGTGCTGCGATCTTTATTAACCTGAATGAATGGAGGGCCAAAAAGCATAGAAAATGCATTTAGCTATACCTTTCAAAATGCAATGCACTACAAAGGATGTGTTGTGAAAGAGCCCCATGGGAGAGATAAAACTGCTGGATGTCACTATATTTTGCATGGCAAAAATGCATGAAATACAGCGTCAGCTAGCCTCTAACCCATGTTAATGGACAGTTGAACTAAAATAAGTGGACTAACTTGTATACATGTACACATAGAGCCATGAAACATCACAAGACCTATTTTAGTAACTGTGTGTCAAAGCAGATATCACATATGTTAAACTATGCTGCCATCATTTTACTATTATACTCAGATAAGCAGATAAGCTTTGCTAATGAACAAGCAATAATCAACAAGGTTGTCCCAGAGGGCCACAAATCACAAGCAGAATATTAAAATATTAGTAAATAAAGATTTACTAATGCAAGGAAGAAATATTGTATGTATAATAAAGTGATTAATTGATATGGTTGATTGATTCCGTAAAACAAGGCCGAAGGCAAAAAGCATGGTCTACACAGCAACATACAATATACCTTGTGTTGTTCCCATTGCTTGCAGGTGGTTACTACACCTTCCTCCTAACCCCCACACTGTTAACTGCAGACATTTAGGGTCACTGTCACACGAATATATATATATATTATCAATGTTTTTAGACATCTGGCCAGCAATGGTCAGGGACAGAACAATCATCAATCATTTCAATTGAAATCCAATTCGTTGCTTTGAGAAACTGCTTCACTGTTGTTGCATTCTTGCCATATGGATATAGAATAAAAAGTACTGTGCTTAAAACATACAAAAAGCCTCCCCACCCACCCAAGTATTTCAGGCAATGCTGCAAGCTTAAAAAAAAATGTTTTTTTCAGCACTGTAGACATGCTGATTGGCTGACGTGGCAAGCCTGATGGCTGCATCCTGGGCTTTCCTCTAATATAATGCTCCCACCCCCAGCCATCTAAATTGCAAGGTGCTGGTGAGCACCTCAGCTAAAGGGAAGTAGCTGCAGGCAGCAAACACGCGGTGGTAGCTCATGGAAAGGTGACTTATGCGGGTGACCCAGGGCTTCGACATAGTGGGACATCCTAAATCAGGATTCTCCAGAGACTCCAGGGCTGCTGTTTGCAGAAAGTAGTTCTCTCTCAAAATTGTCTAATTGTAATAATCCATATAAACCTGCCAGACAGTGAGAGGGTGGGTTACTTCAACTCAAATCTCAATTAAAAAAATTCTCGCCAAATATATGGCTTTCCTAAATAGTAGAAAAAAAATCCAGGAAATCCAGGAAGGACAGGTTTTTGAACGTACCATTCCACTTTTAAAGTTTGAACAAAACCTTTCACCATGATTCTACTTTGTTGTCTAGCATTTTCATGTGAAATATATTTATTACGAGTATTTTTTAGCAATCGTGCTCCTTTAGTCGCTTGGCACAGAAGCCATTGAAAAGCACAGAATATTTCAAAATAACACTTTGCAATTTTAAAGGACAGTTCCACCTGTCCGTGGTCTTTTTAGATATAGGGGAGGGTCAGGCCCTATGAAGAACACATATAATGCACACATAGATGCACACATAGATATAATTGTAAGAGCATAAATCTATTTAACTTTTTAAAGCGTGGCACAGCTAATGCTGAATTGTATTGAATTGAATCTTGCAGTGCTCAGCTATATAAGGGTCATCATTCATAAGCTAATACTGGTCATCAGTCATTAGGATATAGCGGTCATCAGTCATTAGACTATACTCATCATCAGCATATACTGCCCACTGGTCATTAGGATATAGTAGACATTATTATATACTGGTCATAAGGAATTAGCATATACTGGTCATTAGTATATGCCTAGCATTGCTCATTAGGATATACTAGAAATCAGAGGAGCAGACAAAGGGCAGCCCTGGCAAGAGCAAAGGGTAAGGGGGGGGGGGGGTGTATTGTGTGTGTGTGTGTATGGCTTACCTTGGAACAGGTAGGCTTTGCTTGCGGTGTGTGTGTGTGTGTGTGTGTGTGTGTGTGTGTGTGTATGGCTTACCTTGGAACAGGTAGGCTTTGCTTGCGGTGTGTGTGTGTGTGTGTGTGTGTGTGTGTGTGTGTGTGTGTGTGTGTGTGTGTGTGTATGGCTTACCTTGGAACAGGTAGGCTTTGCTTGCGTTGTGGAGCCCCTGGACCTGATGCACACCAGGAGTGCTGCTCCCCAGCTGTAACTCCTCCAAGATGTCGATCTGCAGAGACGGGTCCACACCGAAGCCTGTCACTGACCCTGGAAGAGAGGGTGCAGCAGCGATTATACGGTGACCTCTCTGTCAGCCATGGCTACAGTGCCCATCACTACCTGTTCCCTACAGCAACATAACAAACACCCCGAACCTGAGCTGCGCCCTACTTGTAAACTTATTTTCCGGGGTGCCCGCCCGCCTGCCACCCTTGCCCAGGAGTGAGTGGCTCTTACCTGGCGCGAGGCTGGCGAGCAGCAGGCAGAGAGCGGCCACCAGAGCAGCCATGCTGGCAGGGCGCGGGGCGCTCACTCCATAGCCTCGGGGGGAATCCGGGTGACTGGGCGCCCTCCTAGCATGAAGCCAGCAGCAGCCTGCAGACAAGCCAGTAACTCCCATCCGCAGCTCGCATCATTCCGCAACTCGCATCATTCCGCAGCAGCCCGAACACCGGATCAACCCGCCGGCTGCAGGACACACACACGCCAGACAATGGAGGCTCCGGGAGAAGCTGCGAGCAGAATGAATGGCCGGTCTCTCCCCGTCTTTCTGAACTGCTCCTCCAGGGACTGGGAGGAGGGGAGCGGCCAGAACGCGGCGTCACACACACAGCTCCCTGCACTAGCTGCAGCTGCTGCCTGCCTGCACCCCTCTGCTGCTGGGCTGGCTCCTCCTCTGTCCAGTGACGGCAGGGGCATCACTCCGCCCATCACTCAGCTGTCACTGGGACAGGTCAGCTCACCTATTATGCCCACCCCCCACATTACCTCACATGTCTATTGTCCCCCCAATTACCTTACCTGAAGCACACACTCTGCTCTTAGCTGAAGGAGGGAAGTCAGCACTGACTGGGCTAGGGAAACAGGTTACCTCAGCTCACCTTCCCAATATCTTCACCCCCACATTACCTCACCCATTAACCCCCCCCAATTACCTCACCTGCCTTTTTCCCTTCATCACCTTACCTGAAGCCCACACCCTGCTCTTAGCTGAAGGAGGGAAGCCAGCACTGACTGTGCTAGGGAAACAGGTTACCTCAGATCACCTACCTATTATTTTCACCCCCACATTACCTCACCTATTACCCCCTCCCCCATTACCTCACCTACCTTTTACTCTTCATCACCTTACCTGAAACCCACACCCTTCTTACCTGAAGGAGGGAAGCCAGCACTGACTGGGCTAAGGAAACAGGTTACCTAAGCTCATTTGTCTATTATTTCCACCCCCACATTAACCCAATTGTTTTTTATCCCTCCATTACTTATCCTACCTATTGCCCCACCAATTACCTCACCTACATTTTATCCCCATCACTTCACCTGCTGTTCACACACTGCTCTTAGCTGCAGGAGGAGTGCTCATCACTCAGCCATCACTGACAGGGCTAGGAAAACGGGTTACCACAGCTCACCTGCCTTTTACCCTCACTCCCACATTACCTCACCTGCTCCCAGCTGCAAGAGGGAAGCCCTTACTGACAGGAGCGAAGGAATGGGTTACCTCAGCTTACCCGCCTATAACCTTTTCCGCTGAGGACCCCCCAACCATGATGCTGGGGCTATAGCATTAGGGCTGATGTTCCTTTGCATGTGGGTACAGTGGGGCTGGCTACAAGGGGCTGAGAGGGAGACTAAGGGGGCATGGATTGAAGGTGGGTTTTAAAAGCAGCAGCCCAACTAGCCCCAAAGCAGTGCAGCCCACCGGGCTTTGTCCCGGCTCTCCCTATGGCCAGTCCGCTCCTGCACCTATGCAGATGCAGTTGCAGATGCTGTCTCTGTTTCAATAATGTAAACACAGGAATAATATGTTGCCAAATGTAATTTTATTTTTTTCTTGTAAAATCTTTTTTGAAGGCTTATTTTTCTTAGGAATGTGTATTTTGGAGCTCAACTAAAATGCAAGTTTGTCCCCTTTGTTCCCAGCAATGATAATCCTGTGACTGTAATGATGGCGCCTGTTAAATATCGTGCCAAACTTTTCAGTTTGACAGAGATTATTAAATACTTAATGCGGCGCCTAAAAGTTGGTAGTACAGAGTGGGGCTCACTGGTGCTGTTATAATCGCCAACAGGCTGGCCAGTACCTAGTGCACTAATCCAATCTGATTATTTATCATCAGACGTTGTGACTTGCAGTGCCAATCTGTTAAATTAACAGCACCAAAATATAGATGCTGGAGCTCCAAAGCAGACCCCTAAAGTTCAGATATAAGGCCACATAACAAAATGTACTTACAAAAAGTTTGGGGGCAAAGATGGTTGATTACTACTTGTAATATGTTTGTCTGTAAATTATGAGTATGTTTACATATAGCACTATTTTTGCTTGTACTCTATACCTACACTGTGTTTGTTACATATATGAATGTGTGCATATGTATTATATGTGTGTTTGTGTTTTTTTGAATATGAATAGATTTAGGGGTAACCTTTTGGGTTTAGAATAAAATTCATATAATAATACTCATTGCTCATAGGCGATCAGGTGGCTCCCCCGTCATTCTGGAGAGATTGGGAAACTGACCTGGGCAGGACAATAGGAGAGAAAGAGAGGAATAAAATAGCGACCCTGGCGCACAAGTCCTCGGTAGCAACAAGAGTCCAAGAGGTCAACTACAAACTGCTGACGCTACACCCCAGATAAATTGGGCAAGATGTTCAACACAGTAGACCCAAGTTGCTGGAGATGTGGGGAGAATAGGGGGAGACTGTTTCACATTCTTTGGACATGCCCCAGAATTCAGGAATACTGCCCATTATCTCGCAGCTTACTGGGGCTAGGAGACCCGGCTCAGGTCCTACTCCACTCAACAAAGGTCCCGACAGGGAAATACAAAAAAACCCTGTTGATCCACTTACTGAATGCCGCCAAGCAAACAATACCCAGGCTATGGAAACAGAAAAAAGCCCCCTCTGTTAGGGACTGGGCGAGGAAAGTTAGGAATGTCAGGGAAATGGATGATTTGACGCTATCCCTACACGACAGAGATGAGCAGTATAGAACCACCTGGCTGCCATGGCTAATATATGAAGAATCGGCAGAATTTAGGAGCCTGTTTGAGCAATAGCACGTGGGGCGTGGTCGAGCTGTAGGCTTGCCTTGATCCACACAGGCTGAGGAGAACCCAGGTTCACCCATAGGCCATCAGTCGAGGGTGGGATATTGTAAGCGCCCGGCCGGAAGCCGCGTCCCACACACCATACATAGTCCCCTTTCCCCCCTTTCCCCTTCCCCTTCCCAACCTATTCATGTCCCTAGTGTTGCTTACCTCCCTCCACCCTCCTGGAATTGGACGGTTACACCTTGTGCTGCAAAGAGTTATCTCCAGTTGGGTAATAGCATGTTAGAATGTACTTGCTAGATGCGGGATGAGCTTTACCCTACCAGGATATGCCAGAACGGCATTTTATATGCCGATGGCGTATGGGGGGAGGCCACCTCCATTAAGAAAAAGTGTACCGGCGTCTGTAATTAGGGAAACTACAGCTATGATGGACGGTGCACCGCAATACAATCAGAAGTAGGTGCAGACCATGGGGGAAACACGACAAATGAGGAGTATATGTGGGGGATCCTAGACTGATCCCAAAACCCCCCACCAAAAAGGGCCGCACACTGAATGTAATTTAAAAAGCCAATAAATTTAATAAGTATTAATTATGTACATGAACATGAATAAGGGCACTAATCTAGACATATACAAGATTAAAAAACACAAAGACAAAACATGGGGGAGATCCCAGAAAGCGGTGACTATTCTATATCAGGTCTAAGACATTGGATTATATATATACAAAACACTGGATTATATATATACAAAATGTAAAGCATATGGTGTAAAAATACTATAAATGGGCCCAGATGAAAACCAGTATTGATGAGTGAGCGATCTCAATCAAACAAACCACTGTTAAACAATCATACCAATAAAATGTATCCAGTGAATGTGATGGACACAAGAACAAAGTGCTGAGTGCATGAAAATACTATTTACAATAATAACAACAAATAAAATATGTGCAGCTTGTGAAGCAGCCTGCGCTGTGCATACATGGCAGGCCGTTATACAAAATATCAACAAAGTGAATACCTAAATGTAAACTGTGAAGGATATATTATGCAGGCTTGGAGTAAGCCCGACTAGGCCCTAGAATGATTAACACCAAATAGCAAAATGTAACCAACATACAAGTAGTAAATAAATAAACAAACTGTTACATCACCATGTCACCAGGGGTCCCCCGCCGCCACCGACGCGTTGCGTGTCCGTATGACACTTCGTCTGTAATTAGCTCACTAATGTTATGATCTACATGCTTTGTAGGCGGTGTTCCAGGATGCCTTCCCTTTTTCCCTATAGGTCTTGTAATGTGAGTTTAAATGTCTGTATTGTTTAAAACTGAAAAACCTTTAAATATAGATTATTAAAAAAAAATTCATATACTAATAATACTCATTTGGAAGCTATTTAATTCTTTTTTAGTATGGTTACTTGTATTTGATTTAATATTGAATTATTATTATTTATATTTTATAATGATTATTAGTTTTTTCAAATGTTATTGAAGTTATCCTTTTTTATTATGCTTTTATTTGTATCCTTATAGTTGGCAGTGCAGCAGTGTTGTAGTAAGATTTTTTATATTATTTGTTAATTATTATTTTTTACTTAGGGAGATTTTAATTACCTCACCTGCTCCCAGCTGCAAGAGGGAAGCCCTTACTGACAGGAGTGAAGGAATGGGTTACCTCAGCTTACCTGCCTATAACCTTTTCCGCTGAGGACCCCTCAACCATGATGCTGGGGCTATAGCATTAGGGCTGATGTTCCTTTGCATGTGGGTACAGTGGGGCTGGGTACAAGGGGCTGAGAGGGAGACTAAGGGGGCATGGATTGAAGGTGGGTTTTAAAAGCAGCAGCCCAACTAGCCCCAAAGCAGTGCAGCCCACCGGGCTTTGTCCCGGGTCTCCCTATGGCCAGTCCGCTCCTGCACCTATGCAGATGCAGTTGCAGATGCTGTCTCTGTTTCAATAATGTAAACACAGGAATAATATTTTGCCAAATGTAATTTTATTTTTTTCTTGTAAAATCTTTTTTGAAGGCTTATTTTTCTTAGGAATGTGTATTTTGGAGCTCAACTAAAATGCAAGTTTGTCCCCTTTGTTCCCAGCAATGATAATCCTGTGACTGTAATGATGGCGCCTGTTAAATTTCGCGCCAAACTTTTCAGTTTGACAGAGATTATGAAATACTTAATGTGGCGCCTAAAAGTTGGTAGTACAGAGTGGGGCTCACTGGTGCTGTTATAATCGCCAACAGGCTGGCCAGTACCTAGTGCACTAATCCAATCTGATTATTTATCATCAGGCCTTGTGACTTGCAGTGCCAATCTGTTAAATTAACAGCACCAAAATATAGATGCTGGAGCTCCAAAGCAGACCCCTAAAGTTCATATATAAGGCCACATAACAAAATGTACTTACAAAAAGTTTGGGGGCAATGATGGTTGATTACTACTTGTAACATGTTTGTCTGTAAATTATGAGTATGTTTCCATATAGCACTTTATTTTTGCTTGTACTCTATACCTACACTGTGTTTGTTACATATATGAATGTGTGCATATGTATTATATGTGTGCTTGTGTTTTTTTTAATATGAATAGATTTAGGGGTAACCTTTTGGGTTTAGAATAAAATTCATATAATAATAATACTCATTTGGAAGCTATTTAATTCTTTTTTAGTATGGTTGCTTGTATTTGATTTAATATTGAATTATTATTATTTTATATTTTATAATGATTATTAGTTTTTTCAAATGTTATTGAAGTTATCCCTTTTTATTATGCTTTTATTTGTATCCTTATAGTTGGCAGTGCAGCAGTGTTGTAGTAAGATTTTTTATATTATTTGTTAATTATTATTTTTTACTTAGGGAGATTTTAATAACTCTCTCTGGTTATTACCAGGGAGTGATCAACAGCCCCTACATACTTCACTGCCCCCCTCTGCTTAGGCAGGGTGGGGATATGCTGCATGATAATGAGGCAATCTTCTATCTACTGGATCCTTTGAGGCCGATTCATTTATAGCACCAGTTAGCGACAGATGAGCGACTGTAGCAGTATTTTCACAGCACCCGCTAGTATTCGCTGTGCTTGGCCGCTGTTCGGTTGTTGACAGCGACTCAGTCGGTGTGCAGTAATGTTGAATATTGAGTGAGGAGTCGCTATTTGACAGATTCCGCGCTGTATAGGAGCGCATGATAGCGACTGGGCATAGCGACCGGCTCCCACCATATTCATTAACAAATAATATAATAATAATAATATGAATACATTAATATCAGACCTGTAATATCAATTCTGCACATATTTTTTTTTTTTTACCTTAAAAAAAGATCTAACATGGCAGAAGTGGTCACAGAATTTTTCACATTTAAAAAAAAAAAATATGAATTAATTATGAATATTTAAAGATTGTTCCATTGAAATGCATTGGAGAGCGCCAGGTAGCGAGAGGTCATACCTGTCGCTGTTCAAGGTCGGACGCTGGCGCTGTGGGCTGAGGCTGGAATAATGATGAATGATTCGCTATCTGGCGCTAAGCAGGATCGGCTTGATAAATGTGTGATTGTGGTGGGGAGCCGGCGTTCTCGTGGCGGTGCCCGTCATTACCGGTCGCTCACCAGGCGCTACCTGGCGCTATCCCTTGTTAAATAAGGGCCTTTGTTTTGTCAGACCAGCACTGACACAAAAACAAGGGCTCAGCTGTGAAATTTCCAGTTCACTAATACTGGAACACCAGGAGTGCATGCGATCTGCACTCACTGCAGGCAATGGCTGTGAGGTTTTGATTAAAAATGTATGTACTATAAGCTTATATTTAATAATCCCTGTCACAGACACATGTTTGATGGATGCACCTGCTTAAAGCATACCTGTTCAAACATTAGTATAATCTAGGTAACAGAGAAATAATTAGGAAAGGGCAAAGGGAAATATTAAAATAACCAATCAATTAAAATCTAGAAAGACTTGAAGGTTTTATATAATTTACATTTAGAAATCAACCTTCACATCCACCAAAGACAAAGGATCAAATATGTAAATTCCTTTAGCACTTACATCAAGACAATATAGCCTATAAAGACCCCCATTCTCCTGAATAATATTATGAAAGAACCCGTTTGCCCTATTTGCAAAACACAAATTAGAGCAGAAACAGAGGTCCTTAGAGGAATCCACCAATATCTAATTTTTAACTAACTTTAAGCACTAATCACAGATCTTGCCACAATGATGCTAAGTGAGCACAAATATGATAAATAAAGTGAAGGAGCAACAATAATGGGGCCCTCTGACTTTGCCCTGGTGCAATCATATACCCTTCACCCCCTGTAGTTATGGAACTGCACCTGTCCCCCACATATGTACAATATATGTGTTTTCCTCATATTGAAGGTAGAGAAAATGTTGGCCCCTTGTAAAATTAAATGATAACTTATGATGAACTATATTCAGCTGGGACTGAATTTAATTGAATCCCAGAATATTGAAAATCACAAAACTATAACATAGAAATGTGATAAAATGTAGTTTGCATCTTTTGTCTGCTTCACATATTCAATGTAAGTGGGTAAAACCAGTGTAAAACAAGCTTTAAGTCATAAAATGGGACTTGTTTTTGTACCCTGATTACAGTGAAATACATTTTTGGCCTCAATGAGTGCAGTGAAATTTGTAGCTAGAAAAAAACAGTGACAGAAGCAACAGTTAATTTGTTTTTTGCTATTCGAGTGCGACCAACTGTCATAGTTCCACACCATACTTCAAAAAAGGACACACACAGAGCGTCGGTGCTCTAAGAGGCTGATTCATTAATAGCGCCAGGTAGCGACAGTTGAGCGACTGTAGCAGTATTTTCACAGCGCCCGCTAGTAGTCGCTGTGCTTGGCCGTTGTTCTGTAGTTGATAGCGACTCAGTCGGTGTGCAGTAATGTTGAATACAAGGTGATGAGTCGCTATTTGACAGGTTCCGCGCTGTATGGGAGCGCATGATAGCGAATGGCCATAGCGACCGGCTCCCACCATATTCATTAACAAATCACGCTCCAAAAATTCTCGCGCTGTGAAATGCATGTTTAAACCCCAGAGCGCTGGCGGCGATGGGTTAAAAGTCGTTTTTTAACCCCCAAACAACCAAAAAAAACAAGTTTATAAAAACATTTTGGAATATGAATACATTAATATCAGACCTGTAATATCAATTCTGCACAAATTTGTTTTTAATTTTTTTCTTACCTTAAAAAAAATATCTAACATGGCAGAAGTGGTAACAGAAATGTTCACATTAAAAAAATATATATATATATATTAACAATTAATTATTAATATTTAAAGATTGCTCCATTGAAATGCATTGGAGAGCACCAGGTAGCGAGAGGTCATACCTGTCGCTGTTCAAGGTCGCTCGCTGGCGCTGTGGGGTGAGGCTGGAATAATGATGAATGAGTGGCTATATGGCGCTATCTCAGTCGCTAAGCAGGATCGGCTTGATAAATGTGTGATTGTGGTGGGGAGCCAGCGTTCTCGTGGCGGTGACCGTCATTACCGTTCGCTCACCAGTCGCTACCTGGCGCTATCCCTTGTTAAATAAGGCCTAAATCTGTTCGCTGTAGCATAGAGCGCCAGACAACAACAACAAGACAAGTAACAAAGCTAAAAAAACACATGGAATTACTTACTTTTACTTACACTGTGACATTAACACGGTGCCAGACCTGTAATGACAATTCTGCATAAAATACAAAAAGTCAAAAAAGTTCCTAAAAATGTTTGTTTGCAGCCAGGAGAGGTCACACAATGATTTGAGCAAAAAAAAATGTCAAAACGCTGTTTAAACACAAGCAAATGATCGGCCATTGAAATGTATGGGAGAGCGACACTGAGCGAAAGGTAATACCTGGCACTCCTGAGCCTAGAGCACTGGTGCTATACGCTGAGCCGCATATACATCGGGTCGCTCACCAGATTCCCTTTCATAAATGTGGTTTTGCCTACAGCGCCCGGCATTCACCAGACACTGCCTGCTGCTACAAGGCACTACCTGGCACTATCCCTTCTTAAATAACCCCCTTAGTGGCATAGCGCTTGATATATAAGGCCCCTAAGCTTAAGATTCTCTGAATTTCTCATGGTCCAAATGACATTTTTTTTTACTGGTGACAGAAATACTATGCTTAAATCTAGGCCAAAACTTTTTACCTTCCCCTTACACAATTTCCTTTTTTTCACTTTGAGAGTTAGGAAGAGTTAAAATCATTTTTTTTGGCTTCCGGTGCCCCCCTCTTGTGGCAATTCAGCCTGGCACACTGTTGTGTTTGCTGCAATAGGAGAAGCCATCTCCTGCCCACCCTATGATGGAACAATGTGGGTAATCCAGACCCGAAGAAATATATAAAGTGGCACAATATATGTACGAGTGGCATTTACCATTCAGTCAGTGTGCACATCATGACTCATCCATCCATTTATCATTTATGTAAGAAAAGTATGTATGTTTGCTTATAGTATGATCTGTTTCACCTAACTGCCGCCAGTCATTATAAATGAATCCTTTTTTAGATAAAGCACACTGTGTGTGATGGACAACTGTTCAACTTAAAATGAATGCATATTATTTATAAATAGGATTCTTTATTATACCAATGTTCCTATGGAAACCAAATACTTTAGAGACTTGCTGTTTTCATCTGATCTCCTTCATTCGGTAACACTACAGTTTTTCACAATCCTCAGTAATATACTGCAAGTTCTTTCATGTAAGCTTTGCTTTTTTATTTTTGAAACCTGGCTACGGAAAAACAAATGGTTTGTTTTTATGTATAATATACCTGTCAATGAGCCTCTCTTTGCACCTGTATTATTTTTCTTGCTGTTAGAATTTTTAGCTGAATGTGTTTCCACATAAATTCTTTCGCTTAGGTTCTCTTGACTTACATTAAAGCAAACAGCAATTTTCCTCAGTCAGTGAAATATACATTGCTTTTATAATAACCTTGCTTGATGCTTAATTTATCAGGGATGTCAGTAGTAAGTGGGGTGGATAAGGAAGATTGTGTGTTTCCAGTAGCAGGAAACAGACTCGCAAAAGGCAGAATTCAGAAACCTATCCAGGATAAGAAAAGTATTGAACTCCTCTTTATTGTGTGCTTATTTATCAAAATGGACCATTTCAGAACTAGCAGAGTTCAGCAAAGGAGCAAAGGTCAAAATCAATCCTAAAGCAATAATGAATGTGGAGAATATAGTCTCAAAGTATCAATGAAATTAATCCCTTGATAGAGCAATCAGGGAAGGCAAGAAATAAACACACAGGCCCTTATTTAAGAAGGGATAGCGTCAGGTAGCGCCTGGTTAATGAGAGGTAGCGACAGATAGCGACTGGTCAACGCCGGACACGGCACGCAATTACACATTTATCAAGCAGAATCTGTTTAACGACTGGGATAGCACCATGTAGCATCTGATTCATCATTTTCACAGCCTCAGCGAACAGCGCCAGCGTTCAGCCTTGCACAGCGCCAGGTATGACCAGAATCTGTTTAGCGACTGGGATAGCGCCATGTAGCGTCTGATTCATCATTTTCACAGCCTCAGCGAACAGCGCCAGCGTTCAGCCTTGCACAGCGGCAGGTATGACCTCTCGCTACCTGGCGCTCTCCCATACATTTCAAAGGACGATCCTTTTCTTCTCTTTAAACGGGTTTTTTTTTCTTTTTTTTTTTCAAAAAAATCACAAATAATTCTGTGACCTCTTCTGGCATTGAAAAAGCATTTTTTTAATAATTATTTAATTATTTAAATATTTCCTAAAAAATGACATTACAGGTCTGCCATTAAAGTGTTCATGTTACAATGTTGTTACAATGTAATTCCATATGTTTTCGCTTTGTTACTAGTTGACAGATGCTTGAAAACAGACTTTAAACACACAGCCTCCTGCGCTCTGGGCTTCAAACAACTATTTTTCAGCGCCAGAGATTTGGGAGGCTGTTTTTTTCCTGAATATGGTGTGAGTCAGTCGCTATAAGCAGTCGCTAACATGCGCTCCCATACAGCGCTGTACTGGTCAAATAGCGACTCCTCACAATGTATTCAACATTACTGAACAGCGACTGAGTCGCTATAAAGTAGCGACTCACGGCCGAGCACTGCGACTACTAGCGGGCGCTCTGAAAATGCTGCTACAGACGCTCATCTGTCACTACCTGCCTCTAATGATGAATCAGCCTCTTAGTCATTAGTGGTCATTGACTGCACTGAACCAGCATTTAAAATGTTACAGTTAGTGTAAGTGTTCAAGGGCAAGGTGTGAGAGAACATATCCATCAGAAGGAAATTGCCTGAGGCCCTTATTCATCAAGCGATAGCGTCAGGTAGTGTCCGACGAGCGCCAGGTAGCGGCAGCTAACGGCGACTACCGACTCAAGTACGCCCGGCGGCGGTCACAATGACGCATTTATCAAGCAAAATGAGGCTAGCGCCGGCGAGAGCGACGGCTAGCGCGGCATTCATCATGAAGCCGCCTGGACCGAATAGCGCCGCTGCAAATTCCCTCACAGCGCCAGGTATGAGCTGTCGCTCCCTGGCGATGTCCAATGCCTTTCAATGGAGCAATCTATAATAATTCATGATTAATTGGTAATAATTTTTTTTTTAATTTTTTTAATGTCAAAAAATCGGAGAACACTTCTGCAATGTTAGGATTTATTTTTAAGTCAAAAAAAAAAAATGTGCAGAATTGATCTAACAGGTCTGAGATTAATGTATTCATATAACAAAATGATTCAAAAAACATGTATAATGTTACATTCAAAAAATATGGTTGTTTAGGGGTTAAAAAATAGTTAATACAGATCGCCGCCAGCGCTCTGGGGTTTAAACAAGGAATGGACAGCGACAGCACATTCGGAGCGTGATTTGTTGATGAATATGAAGCTAGCCGTTCGCTCTGGCCATTCGTTGTCAGGCGCTCACATACAACGCTGGACCTGTGAAACAGCGACCCCCCAGCCCGTATTCAACATTACCGCACACCGACTGAGTCGCTGTCATCAAGCTAATGCCGGCCAAGCACAGCGAATACTGGCTGGCGCTGAAAAAATCACGCTACAGTCGCTCATCTGTCGCTACCTGGCGCTATTGATGAATCGGCCTCCCCAGTCCAGTCATGAAATATCATGGATAGTTATGTGGCTACAGGAAGGATGGGGGATACATCCCACAGCTCAATTATTGGAAGATACCACAAGAAATGTTGTTGATAGTGGCTGGGTATAATGAGTGGTTATCTTAACCATAACCTGCCACCTTTTAGGAAAGAACACACTGTATCACAGGGCCACCAATCTAAATCTATGTATGGGGTTCATAGACAACTGAAATATAACTAAACAACAGGTTGATTTGCGGTAAGATGGTATATGAGAGGTCATACTTACATTTAGAATTCTTTTCTTGTGACAGCAGCTATGGGCTAGGGTAGGGAGGGAATAAATGTTTCTAATGTTCCATGCAGCTAATACTCCTACTAAAGCTAAAATGGGTGGTAAACATCTGTGTTCATTTCCCAAATTGCTAAGGGAAAAGGCAGTTGTTATATCTTGAGGTTCTAGCCAGAGGTACTCTGTAACAGTGTCCCAGTGCTAGTGGCTTGAAGAGTGAGTTGCAGGGGTTTAGTGGGATGATTTTCATTGCTTGCATTCTTAATCTCCACATTTATATATTTTCAATAGTAGTCACCTATGATCTCGCCTGTTGTTATTTCTACCTTCTGTAGATGTTGTCTGCCTTCATTGCAGCATTCCCATACCAGACAGAGATATATGTGCTTATAATGGTTGCATTATATAAGGTAGTCTGGGTTCTTTCGCATCTTGAAGTTCATGAGCTGATGAAGAAAATATAGAATTGTTGGCAGATCAGCTGATCAATACCCCAACCTTATCTGCTGCAGTCTAATTCTGATTTGCTCCATAAGTACAGAACTGCTCCAAAGGGTAATAAAAACAATGAATGTGCATGTTTCTTTCACTTTGAATTGGTGTTTTGTGTGCTTTTACCTTTATTTTAGGTGACTGACAGGGGGTTTAGTGGGATGATTTTCATTGCTTGCATTTTTAATCTCCACATATTTTAGGCGACTGACAACCCACATGCATCACCAAGCTGATACTTTTAGAAAATGAAAAGTGGTACTTAATGCTAAAAGATGGAGACCCTTGGACTAGATTGTATAGTGTTTTCGTGTATCTCCTCCTTATATTGTTGGAGATATTCACAGCATCTGAGTATATTTTTTGGAGCTGACCTAAACTGCATGTTTTTTTCCAGAAAGTAGCGGTAATTATAAATTTGAATGCCATGGCCTTTGAAAATGACACGGCAAAGCACCTACTAAGCTCTTTCTAGAGATTGAGAGAGAAATTCAGAAAACTGTTCACTTGCTATAAGTAGCAAGAGACTGCATTACGGCAAATTGGAGGAAGACAGAAGTGTCTATAATCGCCCAATGGTTAATCAGAGTAGTCCTCTTCCTCTTCTGCAAGCAACAATGTAGATTCTCTTGACTTTTCAGATATTACACTCACCCATGTAATTTTGGGAAAAAATAACCAACAGTATATGCACACAAGAGGTATAGCAGAATAGTGAAGCAGCCTAGTGCTCAAAGGGTATCACACATTTTTTTTGCTTCTTGAAATCTCAGAACATGTATAATTCTAGAGAGCTGAGGTTGACTTATATTACCTGAAAAACAGAATTACATCTGCACTGTTGTAAACAGTGTTAAAGATTTAATTCCCTGTTCACACCAGGATGCCCATAGTTACCTTAGGGCACATTTATTCAACACTTAGAGGCCGATTCATTAATAGCGCCAGGTAGCGACAGATGAGCGACTGTAGCAGTATTTTCACAGCGCACGCTAGTATTCGCTGTGCTTGGCCGTTGTTCGGCTGTTGACAGCGACTCAGTCGGTGTGTGGTAATGTTGAATACGGGGTTAGGAGTCGCTGTTTGACAGGTTCCGCGCTGTATGGGAGCGCATGACAGCGCATGACAGCGAATGGCCATAGCGAACGGCTCCCGCATATTCATTAACAAATCACGCTCCAAAAATTCTCGCGCTGTGATATGCTTGTTTAAACCCCAGAGCGCTGGCGGCGATGGGTTAAAAGTAGTTTTTTAACCCCAAAACAACCATATTTTTAGAAAAAAAAAAAACATGTTTTTCAAAACATTTTGTAATATGAATACATTAATATCAGACCTGTAATATCAATTCTGCACAAATTTTTTTTTTTTTTTTTTTACCTTAAAAAAAAAATCTAACATTGCAGAAGTGGTCACAAAATTTTTGACATTTAAATAAAAAAAAAAAAAAATATTAGCAATTAATTATGAATATTTAAAGATTGCTCCATTGAAATGCATTGGAGAGCGCCAGGTAGCGAGAGGCCATACCTGTCGCTGTTCAAGGTCGCTCGCTGGCGCTGTGGGGTGAGGCTGGAATAATGATGAATGATTCGCTATCTGGCGCTCTGTCAGTCGCTAAGCAGGATCGGCTTGATAAATGTGTGATTGCGGAGGGGAGCCGACGTTCTCGTGGCGGTGAGCGTCATTACCGTTCGCTCACCATTCGCTACCTGGCGCTATCCCTTGTTAAATAAGGGCCTAAGCATTTGCTTGGTGACAAGACCATCACTTGTTAACAGCTCGGCTGTCTGAGATACAGTGCCATGCTTCTAGCTTGGGAGCAGGTGGATAGCCAAGACTAAATTATTTGTCTTAACTCTCAAATCGCAGGGGGTATGATGGGAGGTACACATGTGCTTTAGTTTATCACCCAACACAGGTACATGTGTAGGATAAAATTCTTTTAAACAGAAATGTACATCACATATAACCAACCAACTAAGGGCCAGGAATATATTTGTCTGATATTACTTTTCTGAGCTTGTATCTCTAAACTGATCCTATACCCAGAAATTACGTTTATGTCTTCACCTTCTAGCCCCTTCCCTGTATCCCAAAGGGGCCTGTATCTTTATTTATTAAAGCCTTTGCTCAATGTCCATAAAAAACACTAACAGGAAGCAGTATGATGTCCGACTAGCAGCCATATGCTAATTTATTCAGTTACAAGCTAAACTGTCACATAATGGCAGTTAAGTTGAAGTGCTTTCAGATTTATAGCAGTCATTATAACTGATAAGACTGACCCCCAATGCTGAGCTTTGTGTACGCTAACTGAAAGTGTCATTGTTGGAAAACACCAGGGACGGGGCTATTAATACAGGAAGCAATAAGGCTGACTGCATCCGGTTACTGTTGTTATGAATATTGGGCAACGGCTGTTTGGGCACACTGGGCTGGGGATAGAAGGTGATGACATAGACTTTCTTTCTGGCTATAAGATCACTTTAAGGTGCAAGGTATGCAGAGAGCAGTTAAACAGTGCCATCATAAAGCCTAAAAGGAAATTTATCATACAGTACAAACTCAGGCCACAGTTTGTCTCTAGTCTGTTTTGATTGAAATGATCACTATAACCTTCTATATGGCACTCTGCATTGCACCGTTTTTGTTGTAGTCAAAAACCTCTGTGTGCATTTCAAGCAATTATCTTGAGATATCCTGTAGCACAGCATAATCTGAAATCTGTATTCGTCTGCACGGGTAACACAAGCTACTGTAAGAGGTCATTTAGGTGAGCGCATTTCTCATAGTAACGTAAAGATTAATCTGTGCTAGTGAACCACAAGTATGCAGTATACTCTATAAGGGTAAATAGGAGATTTAGCTTGACAAATATATTTCACAAAGTATGGACCATGCCTCAGTTGAACCACAACAACACCGGGGAGGCCGATTCATTAATAGCGCCAGGTAGCGACAGATGAGCGCCAGTAGCGTGATTTTCACAGCGCCAGCTAGTATTCGCTGTGCTTGGCCGGGGTTTGCTTGTTGACAGCGACTCAGTCGGTATGCGGTAATGTTGAATACGGGGTTAGGGGTCGCTGTTTCACAGGTTCCGCGTTGTATGGGTGCGCCTGACAGCGAATGGCCATAGCGAACGGCTTGCTGCAGATTCATTAACAAATCACGCTCAAAAATTTCTCGCGCTGTGAATTCCTTGTTTAAACCCCAGAGCGCTGGCGCCGATGTGTGAAAAGTAGTTTTTAACCCCCAAACAACCTTTTTTTTTATATATGTAAAAATTATACAAGTTTTTCTAAACATTTTGTAATATGAATACATGAATATCAGACCTGTAATATCAATTCTGCACATTTATTTATTTATTTTTTTTTTACTTAAAAAAAAATTCCTAACATGGCAGAAGTGGTCACAGAATTTTTGACATTAAAACAAAAAAAAATACATTAATAGCAATTAATTATGATTATTTAAAGATTGCTCCATTGAAATGCATTGGACCATGCCAGGGAGCGCCAGGTCATACCTGTCGCTGTGATGGGATTAGCAGCGGTGCTGTTCGTTGCAGTCGGCTACATGATGAATCCCGCGCTAGCTGACGCTCTCGCCGGCGCTAGCCTCATTTAGCGTGATAAATGCGTCATTGTGACCGCCGCCGGGCGTACTTGATTCGGTAGCCGCCGTTAGCTGGCGGTACCTGGCGCTCGTCAGACACTACCTGGCGCTAGCCCTTGATAAATAAGGCCGCAAGTTTCAGAAAATTGGTGTTGTTTCTAGTGCATCCTGATTGCCAGTGCCCCCCTGTGCATTAACCCCATTAGTAAGTCCTTGCCTAGGGCCCTGCATATTTTGCTAGCTGTATCAAGGTTACACCTTAAACTGAACTGATGTGTCACCATATTATAGATGTCTGTAAAGTCATTCTGTAAATAATGGGCCTTTATGGAAAATCAATATTGTTAATAATGGTATATATATATATATATATATATATATATATATATATATATATATATATATATTTGAATATACAGCAGGGCATGACATGAAGTGGGAAGGCCTAAGGCACGTTTTCCAAGCTAGATAATATCTGCATTCCAAAACCAGAAAATAGAACAAAAGACATCTGAGAGGGCACTAGATAATATCAACATTCTGTGACCATACCATAAATATGTTGTAAATAGACATAGACCTGAAATAGCCGTTACACCCTCCTAGCAAAACACCTGGACATCAAAAGGTAGATAGACGCTGGCACCATAAATTATACAAACGGCTTCTGGGAATTTCCGGGATGCACCCTCTTTTGCATAACCTGTGGGTCAAGCCCAAGGGGGGGTAGAGGTCAGCAGGACTGAAGATCAAAAGGGCAGGGAGGTATAATTGAGGGGGGTGCAGACAGGAAAGGGAGAAGAAGGAAGGAAGGTTTGGACGGGAGACTGCTTTCAGAGGAGAAGCTTGTGAGTGCCGTATCAGGAGGGTAATGTGTCTTTCCCTGTATATATGTATGCCAGTCTCATAACTGTATGCCAGTCTCATGTATTGTGTTTGATTTGAGATTTGATTGCATTATTGTGTTATTTTGTCAACAATATATATCTTTATTTACTGCGTGTCTCAGTGTCTCTTGCATATACCAGAAGTCAAAAGAACTACAGTCTTATAGTCTTATGCGTGTATCCATTGCGTGATTATTGGCCGGATATTGATGATATTGGTATATGTGTTGCCTATTTTAGTCGAGCCGGGCAGGATATAAATATATACACAATATTATTAATATCTAGATATTGATATAATATTTTAGTTATTAATATTTTAGTTGTTTATGCTATTAATATTGTTTACATAATTTGCCGTGCGCCAGCCAGGAGATATTAATATTGTTTACAATTCCTCAGCCATATACCTAAAAAATGCTATGCTGCCCTTTTCTCAAATGATTGCTGCTAGTCCGACGCTCAGTCACTTGCCAGATTGTCTGGTCCAGTCCTGCACCAGCCGCCAGCCCCCGCCGCAGCATCGTTCTGCTCTGCAATAAATAGCATGCCAGTCACACAGACTCCATAGTTTTTCTTCTAGTTTTCTCATAAAACACTTCCTTCCTGAACTTACGCTTTGAATATATATAAAGGTATCAATAGCTCTATGCATGATGTCTACCCATGATGTCTTTAGCAATGAGCCAAACATGTGACTTGCTTACCTAATTACCTGGCTACTCAAGCTGCCAGGAATGTGAACTCCTAAATCCATCTCTTCTGATGTCTTAACATAGAACTGCTTAGACAGATGTGTCCTTCCTTTCATTTTACAATAGGAAATATTGAACTGTAGTTTCCATTGTTTGACAATTTATCCAGTAGAGCTAAATCATTTTCCACGTTACAGACTCTTTAGGAATACCAACCCTATTATTAACCCTTAATGCTACCATGACTACATATGATAGGATTAAATAGATTTATACTGTAAATTAAGCTCAGAATGTTATTCTATTAGCTTTAGCTGATATTTTACAACATTCTACTCTTCAGTCGTGGGTTTAAAAGACAAAACAGTTCATTATGTGATTAATACCACAGGCAGCAATTACATGTTTTGGCCACCGTCATGTGGAGGAAGGTGTTACAAATTATTATAATGTCAATCCTTTTTAAAATCTATTATAAAGCTACAAAGAAATCTATAACATAGAAAGTGAGTTAACTTCTGTGATATTTCTTCTTGGCGCAAGCTTGCAATATTTTTGCACCTTCCTTAAAAAGAGCACAGGTAAATGACATTAACCTTATAGACATTGCCTCCATACATGATGCTGTGTTCATCTGCAGCCCTGTGGCAGGAAAATTGTATATCCTTACAATCCCATATCAAAATGTTACATACCCATTTTTTAATGTAACTGTTTTTCGAAGTACACTGCCCGGCTCAGACAGTTACTGTCACATGCAGGATTAGGATTTCCTAAGATAGTGAAGACCTAAAATGTCAATACAGTGGTACTTACTCAGGTTTGGTTGATGCAGAAGCTTCATAGGGACACAGGACACCAGTTACTTTATTTTCTCAGGCAAGATTTTTTGCAGTAGTATTAGGAACAATAGTAGTAGCAGGAGTGGTAGTAGTATTGTCAGTAGTATCACTTCACAAGAATCAACAGTACACATAGAATATACTTCACCTTCTTAGAATGCACTATTTAACACTTCAAAAGACACAGTTCCTCTGGTAGGAATTAGTAAGCTACTTTTCACTTTCTCCACACATACAATGTGGCTATTGATCTTTTTCTCCTAAGGGGTGCCTGGATAGGTGCCGATTGTGGCCATATCTTTAGTACCTTTACGTGGAGAGGTTCCACCACTTTCTTGATTCAACCCAAATCCTACCTCTTATAGGTTTGGGGCAGACTATCTAAAAGAACACTCTAGCACAGGGGCTCCCAACCAGTGATTCTAGACACGGCTGCAGACCAACCCCCTCAAACCTTTTGTGTTGCCATATATAGCTTTAAGGGTAAGTCCACTTTTGATGGCATTTTTCTCTCCATTATCCTTGCCAAAATGATGCTGAACGTATCTATTTTTTTCTTTTCTTTGTTTGCAACTCTGTGTTATAAATGAAAACAGTTTTCTCTAGCAACAATTACCTTAGAAATGTACACCAACTGGTGTGTTTGGTGTACCTGGCAGAGACTTCCGGACTCTGGCTTGCTTATCATCTGTTTGGCTAAGGCAGAGATGACACTCCATATTCCTGAGTTCTTAGATTTAACTCCTCCTGCTCGAATTTAACATCTTTAGGTGAGGGGAATATAATCTTGTGTACTAGGAGCTAAATGGTTTTTGGGGGGTGGTCACTCACCTGAGAAGGTCATTACTGCTGCTTGATTTTGCCAAAGCTGCTTATGAGCTCACTTGTTACAGTGGAAGGATTTTGTAGTCAAAAGTTATACTAAGGGCTTTACTTAAAGTCAGGAAAACCACTCCCCCTTGGGCAACACAAAGCCACAAAAGAAAGAAACATGGAAACAACATGCTGATAAGTAAATTACAGGCATGTAGGCATAATCCTAGCACACATATTTATTTTACATTCCAGAAGAGTTAAAAAATTAGGCAGAAAATAAAAAACCTGACAAAAAAGGGAGGAACGTTCCAGGGGTGTTAATAAAAACTCCCCAAACCTGGCTTGCTTGGCCCCGCTGCCCCTCCAGTTTAAGATTTGGCAACTCTCTGGCATCGTGCAGTCCCCCGACATCTTCCATAGGGCAGCGCCATCTTGCCGTCCTGTCATGCACTGCGTGCATTTCAGAAAGGTCTTAAATGCATTTTCAATTCATTACAATTGATGGAAGCAGGGACTGCCAAACAAATGCATGCTATAGGAGTAATAAACCATATCAGGTGGAAACTACACCTAATTAAAGAGTTGCACATTGTTTATTCGATCCTGGTTCAAAAGTAAAAACCATAGAAACCCACACATGGGAATATTCCTCTGCAACCCAACAATAATAACTATTGTTTATTAACAATAAACTGATTCAATAACCTATTAAAACTGACACAAGCAAACAGGCAACATAACATTCACTATTCATGTATAAAGGCATATATTTAAACAACAAATTAAATACAATTCTTTAATTGTGTCCTCAAAATCTATCAATTTTTTACAACATCATATGCAGTATTGTAGTTTAGCGTGCATCTTGTTGCTTAAAATGTACCCACCCTACCCCATGCAGTTTATGAGACTCCAGGGCAGGCTTACTCCCTCCCCCTTTGGGCTTCCCGAACTGGGATACTACGCTGTGTGAAACCCCTCATAGCACCCAATTTTCTTACCTTTCCCCTGAGCCCAAGACATCACTTGCCGCCCTTCTGGACTGTGCATGGTCCTGCATGATGCCACTGAACAACTGTGCGGGGACATACACAGCCAAAGGGAGCAAATTGTGGGTTTGTGGAGAGGCGAGTGTTTCACGCTGCGGAGCACCCAAAACCGGAGTGCCCCAGGGGGAAGGGCCACAACCCGGGATAGTGAAAATCACAGGTTCTGGTCCACTTTATTGGAGGTGTATCACAAAAACAGATACCCCATCCACATTGCACAACTTTGTTGTGTCTGCCATTTTTAGTAGTTACACCCCATGCATACCATAGGGCCACTGCAGTACCCAATCAGGATACCTGCCTCATGATTCCTACCCCTATGACTCATTAGCTGCCACTATGGTCCCTTGGCTGTATGTACATATTGCCAGGTCACATGGCCAGCGAGAGCAGTGTAGAAATGTAAAAATCACCTAATTCGCCATTTAGAATGCCTATGCAGAAAGACATCCCTAACTGGTGCCACTAAAGAATATACATTGAAATATCAAACTAGCAGGTAAACATTCGGTTAGCATTTTGCAAATTTCCATATCTCTACTTTGGTAAGGCTTGTTTTTCTATAACCTAAGAGAGATTGCTTACTCACCATCCCACAGGGCTTGCAGCATCTCATTGTAGTCGGGTAGGCTTTTGGTAAGTTATGAGAGGCACAGTTGTACTAAGAAAGGATGAAGGGGTACAATCATTGTGGGACTTGGGTGTCTGGGGCCAAATAGTAGAACTGACTTTGGGGGCCCACCCAACACATAGATACAAGTATTACCAGCTTATATTTGGGGTTCATGCCCAGAAACATGTCAAACTGTATTGTCTGCGTCTGTGCACTTGGGATGCAACAGATAAGCTATGGATATTTCAGGTCTTGATGATAAAAGATCTGAAATGCGTCCATGGGGACCACTGGGAGATTCCCTGGTAACCCTGTGGTAACCAGATCGAGTCTGGGTAAACTAGCCAGCCTCCTGCCTTTGCCATCATTGCTAATCGTCTATCCCAGAATGAGGATTGTACAAAGATGGCTGCTACATACAACAGTAAAACAAAACACCAGCAGGAGATTGAGAAAACAATGTTGTTTCATTGTAGATACACCAATGTCATTTGGCCTGATAACAATTAGCTTTTCTTATTATTAATCAAGTTTTTATTCCTTTGCAAAACAAAACCTGTTTAAAATGCATTAAATATTATAACCATGAAACTAATTAGAACAACTTGTTTTTTAATTTAAATCATGGCACATCTTGCAAACTCATTTACTTGCCATAGACTTGTTCTCCGCACTGTGCAATTGATAGCCTAATTTCAGTTCTAGTAGTCAGCAAAGCCCTATGAAACTGTGAAGCGCTTTGGTGGCTTTAAGCACATCTTTGTTCATTAAATAGTATGGTTTATCTGACTGGGGTAAGTGGGTTCATAGGAAATATATTTCAAATCATCCAATGATGCCCCCACACTGCACTCAAAACCCATTGCCCATTGACCCATTACCCAAAGCCCAGTTGCTGTACATTACTTTTTGTTCTATGCAAGACCTCCACTCCAATGTATAATCTTGTTGCTCTATTTAGCATCAAATTCAGGATTTCTCCAAGATGAGTGTGGACCACTAGCACCACACCTAGTAGTGACAGTCTCCTAGGGCAGAGATTTTAAAAGATCATCTCATTCTTCCCCAGAGCCACCATATGGGGGAATACATTTCAGTGGCAGACTGGTCGAGGCCCCAATAAATCCTTGGTATGTTGTGCGCCAACTGGACATAAACAACAACAGCCTCAGTGACTGTAAGGACAAAGTCCAGTCTCCCAAGTGGTACTAGACCAAGAGATTGCTAAATAGGGACAGACAAAATGTAGTTACTCACAGAGCAGCTGTGGCTATTAGCTGGGGATGAGTTCTGGGAACAGGAGACATGGAGGCCGATTCATTAATAGCGCCAGGTAGCGACAGATGAGCGCCAGTAGCGTGATTTTCACAGCGCCAGCTAGTATTCGCTGTGCTTGGCCGGGGTTTGCTTGTTGACAGCGACTCAGTCGGTGTGCGGTAATGTTGAATACGGGGTTAGGGGTCGCTGTTTCACAGGTTCTGCGTTGTATGGGTGCGCCTGACAGCGAATGGCCAGAGCGAACGGCTTGCTGCAGATTCATTAACAAATCACGCTCAAAAATTTCTCGCGCTGTGAATTCCTTGTTTAAACCCCTGAACGCTGGCGGCAATGTGTGTAAAGTAGTTTTTAACCCCCAAACAACCTTTTTTTTTAATGTAAAAATTATACAAGTTTTTCTAAACATTTTGTAATATGAATACATTAATATCAGACCTGTAATATCAATTCTGCACATTTTTTTTTTTTTTTTTTTTTTAACTTAAAAAAAAATCCTAACATTGCAGAAGTGGTCACAGAATTTTTGACATTAAAAAAAATAAATAAATAAAAAAAGCAATTAATTATGATTATTTAAAGATTGCTCCATTGAAATGCATTGGACAACGCCAGGGAGCGCCAGGTCATACCTGTCGCTGTGATGGGATTAGCAGCAGCGCTGTTCGTTGCAGTCGGCTACATGATGAATCCCGCGCTAGCTGACGCTCTCGCCGGCGCTAGCCTCATTTAGCGTGATAAATGCGTCATTGTGACCGCCGCCGGGCGTACTTGAGTCGGTAGCCGCCGTTAGCTGGCGGAACCTGGCGCTCGTCAGACACTACCTGGAGCTAGCCCTTGATAAATAAACCCCATGGTTAACAGTTTAGTGTAGGAGCAATCAGAATTGGGGTACATGAGATCTAAACAAGGTGTCACTCAGTGCTGGATACAGGGTGTCACTCACAATGGGAGGCAAGGTGTCACAACATAAGGCAAGGTGTCTTTTATAGATACAAGTTGTAACTGTCAGTGGTAGACAAAGTTTGGGCCAAGGATCAGGCGCAAGATCTCACTACTAGTGGTAAGCAAAGTGTAAACCAAGGAAAAAAAGGTGTCCCTCACAGTAAAAAAGAAGGGCAGGACATGGCTAAACCAAGTATATGAAACATGATTGGGCACTGAATGCAGGTTCACCCAAGTTCAGCTCTTTTAAACCCTAGGTAGTGCTAAATAGCAGGTTATGCAGATTCTTATCCCTGGCTACTGTTACCCAGTCTATTATGAAAATGCCCACCCTAATTACTTGCTATTCGGTTCTAATCAAACCAAATCAGATGATGTTTAGGGCAATTTTGACTATAGCCTATATCTAAACAGCAACACTAAATCTGACAGCAAGTGGGTAAAATGTATACCCTTAAAGGAGGACTGTTGTAAAAAAAAATTCCCAATGATAAAAATCCATATACATATGCTGGATGTCGGAAGGAGGGATCTCTTATACGCCTGGCATCAAGAAATATCCAACCAGGCTTGTTTCTCACTTTTAATGGAAGGAACAGGTAATGAAACCACAAACCTAGCACCCCTGGATTATATTCCTACCAGAAGAAAAGCACAAGCTTGGTGGGAGTTTTATTCAGTTTGAGTGTATAAGTTATCCCTTCTCTCGTTAGCCAACATATCTAGATGACTTTTTAAAATGACAATTTTGCATTACACCCCCTTATGTAGACTGCTTTGGACATAATACGTTCAATGCAGAGCCTTCTATATTCCTTCCCGTTTTTATCTCTCAGTGTGAACATTACACATGACTTTCTTCAGTATGGGAGCGTTCACATGATTCAGAGCCTCTATTGGGAGCGTCTCGTATTGTTCCCGTAGATGTGAGAGCCATCGAGAACGCTGTATCTCTCTCAAAGCCAATTTCACAGACGACGCTCTTGTATATGTTGATGTGAAATTCTCACTCGCAGCATTTTTAGAGAGTTTGTGAACATATTTTGCTTTGAATGTGTGAATGTCAGGTGAGATCCTCCTAGTTCCCATTGGAATTTTACTTTCATTTAGCCCCTAAATTCTGTAATCTTTTGATTTTTGTGAAATTTATGCAATTTATGCAAATATATGCAAACTTTTTTTTAACTGTTTCCCATACCCTGGCCCTAAAATATCCCATTACTAACTTATTGCTGTGCCAACTCTCTTCTGTTCCAAACTACTTAGTATGCTATGCATGCCATGCATTTCTAAAGAATACCTTAACCATTTTAATACATTCTTCTTCCTAAAGCACACCTTAACCACTTTAATACATTCTTCTTCCTAAAGCACACCTTAACCACTTTAATACATTCTTCTTCCTAAAGCATACCCCAACCACTTTAATGAAAATTTTAAATAATTCTTAAGCATACCTTAACCACTTTAACACATTCTTCTTCCTAAAGCATACCTTAACCACTTTAATGAATTTTTAAAAATAATTCCTAAAGCATACCTTAACCCCTTTAATGCATGCCATGCATTTTTCTCTACTTCTTCCTAGTTGAATATTTGGGGTGCCCACATGGATATAATGGGGTTATTTAAGAAAGGCTAGTGCCAGGTAATGCTACATAGTGGCACGTAGAGCTAGGTGAATGCTGGGAACTGTATGTTAAACCACATTTAAGATAGCCAATCTGGTAAGCACCTCTAACAGTGCCATGTAGCGTCACATGTATTACTAGAGGCGACTCAGCGTATAGCGCCGACGTTCTAAGCTCAGGAGCACCGTGTAGTACCTGTCGCTATGTAGCGCTCTCCCATACTTTTCAATGGGGTTTTGTTAGTTGTGTATAAACAGCGTGTTTGCCAATTCATTTTTTTTTTTTTTGCTCAAATCATTGTGCGACCTCTCCTGGCTGCAAACAAACACTTTTAATAATATATTTTTTATATATTTTTATGCAGAATTGTCATTACAGGTCTGGCACTAAAGTGTCATTGTTACAGTGTTAAAACAATGTCATTCCATGTGTTTATGCTTTGTTACTGCTGTATATGTTTTCAAAATCAGGCTTTGATCACACATCGTCTGGTGCTCAGTTTTAGAGCGCCGAAGCTGTGTGTGTAGTTCTTTCTTAAGTATGGTGTTGAGTGCCGAGTGCCAGACCCACTGAGCTGGTGCTACCTATCGCTGGCTTAAGCGTTGTCCTCTTGTTAGATGTGGTATAGGCTTGGGCGCTATAGCTCAGGACACCTCCTAACGTTCGCTGCGGCGTTGTTCTCTCCTGTAGATGTAGCGTACTGTTGTGTGCTCTGGTCTCGGGGTGTTCTATAGCGTTCTTACCTTGCGATGGGCGTTCAATAGCGCTCGTACCTTGCGATGGGTTCAAAAGTTTTACTTTCAGTTTCACTTTATGCACTTTCGGTTTTCCTCTGCAAAACTATGGCTCCTACCAAGCACCGCTTCTCGTATTTTCCTTCAAGCTCCTCATCATCCTCAGAGGAGGGTCCAGCAAGGAAGAAAAGGCGGTGGGTGGACAAAAAAGGCCCCGAGTGAATGGACAGATAGTGAAGGTAATTTTTGGGCTACATTCTTGAAAATGTTTTTTTTGCTGTGTTGCGGCCTTCTTTAAATGTGTTAGTGTTTCCGGGTGGTTTTAGCATTTATGTGTTAATATTTGTGTTGTAATTTTTACTCTTTAGTGTTTTTTCTGCTTAGTGCAAATGTATTGTCAATTATGCTATGATTTTTTAAACTTTTTTTGGGGTTAATGTAAATGTTTTAACCCTTTAAATGCCAGCCACATAAAATTTACGTGGTTGCCTCTCTGTCACTTAAGTGCCAGCCACGTAAATTTCACGTGCCTGGCATTTACCACTAACAGTTAAAAGATAGAAAAAAAAAACCCACTTACCTCCGGTATCCCCGTGAAGCCTGGGGTCCCCTCTTCCTGCGGGGGGGGGGCATCCGATCGCCCCCCCGTCGTCCTCCGTCTTCAGGAGGGGGCCCGAAACCAGCCGCCCCCCCCCCCGTTTCCAGCGCTGACATCGCCGCTGTAAAAAAACAAAAAAAAAAACAAACTGTCATTTACTCACCTGCGCCCGAGCCTTCTATCAGGTCTCCTCTTCACCAGGGGGGGGGGTCCGATAAAAAAAAATAATAAAGATTTTTTTTTCTTATGTGTGTGTGTGTCATTTTTTACTTTTAACCCCTTGTGAACTGGTAAGGGGTCCATGACCCCTATACCAGTTCACAAGGCTGGGGGGATGGCAAGCCACCTGCGCTAGCGGGTGGCTTGCCATTAACCCCTGGCACCCCCATTACCTGCCTCCCCAAAGGCCAGGGGGGGGCAGAAGAGCCCGGGCCCACATAGGCTATGTGGGCTCGTAGGCTGCAGGGTGGGGGGGCCACAAAAGCTGGCCCCCCACTCTGTTCCTACAAGCCCCCATAGCTGGTCCCGGGCTGGTTACTTTGGGTAAGGGGGACCCCACGTCAATTTTTTTTTTGATTTTTAAGGGTTTTTAACCCTTAAAAATAAAAAAAAAAATGGGGTCTCCCTCCCCTGGGAGGGGGGACCCTATGTCATTTTTTTTCTCGATTTAACCCTTTGTAGTGTGGATGGTATTTGTATTTTTTTTGTGAATGTTATAAAATACTTGTTTCAGTTAGAGGGGTCTCCTGGGCAGGAACAGGGGGCTACCGATAAATATGTGGTACCGTTCTAATCGGTAGAAATGGGGCTTTCACATGCAATATGATTTTCCTTAATAAAATACATTTTTTATTTAAAATAAAGGAGTCAATTTTCTAAAAAAAATGTTTATTTATTTTTTTTTTTTTTACTTAATAATATTGTAAAAAAAAAAAAAATTTACAAACAAGACATTTCATGTTAAAGCCTAAACTCTGCTGCAAAAAAAATATATATAATTTTCCTGAAAGTTCCAGCAAAAATTGCGCAAAACATGACGCAAAATGGGGAAAAATGGCCTGTCAACAGAGGGTGACAAAATCTCAAGTAGGCTGGCAATTAAAAGGGTTAATAGTACCTATGCATGTTGGGTATTGTTCTGTTCGGGGGACCTTGCGCTTTCAGACTTAGCTTGTTTTTTCTGGTTTGCATATTTATATTTTAGGAAAACCAAAGAATTCTTTGAGGTAATAATTCCAGAAAGATGAGCCCACTAGAACAAGCTGGGTACCCTTAGAAAGCTTAACGTGTGTACTTTCAGGGAATATATGGTTTATGGGGGATATTCCAAATGTCAAGGGTTGTTTTGGTTGAAAAATCGCAAGGTGCGCACTTTGTCTGCAGAGCTGAAATTTTGAAGTAAAATTACCGTTACGCACATGCTTTACTTTGGGGTGTTTGGCAACTCTTCCCTTGACAGTAGCTATGCATGTTGGGTATTGTTCTGTTCGGGGGATGTTGCGTTTTCAGATTAAACTTGTTTTTTCTTGTTTGTATATAGTTTTTTTAGGAAAATGTGGCTTTGATTCTGCTTTTTTATCCTTTTTTTAGGGAAACTCTTTGCAACCAAAGAATCCATTGAGGGATTACTTCCAGAAAACTATGGCCACATCAACAAGCCTGGTACGCCTAGAAAGCCTGAGGTGTGTACTTCCAGAGAATATATAGTTTGTTGGGGGTATTTCAAATGTAAAGGGTTGTTTTTCTGGAAAAACTGCAAGGTGCGCATATTGCGTAGCACAGTTGTATTTTATCTGAAAATCCCCTAAAACGCTGTTTCAGTTTGGGGGAGTCTCCTGGGCAGGAAACGGTGTCTACCTATACATATGTGGTACCGCTGTAACCGGGAGAAATTGGGATTTCACACGCAATAAGATTTAATTGACAAACTTACATTTTTATTACAAAAAAAACTTTTTTTTTTTTTTTTGCACATATTTCACCCAAAAATATTGAGAATACACCTAAAAAATGACAAACAGGACATTTCATGTTAAAGCCCAGACTCTGCTGAAAAAAACAATATATCATTTTCCTGGGAAATCCCTGGAAATCCCTTCAAAAATCACATTTGAACATGGGGAGCGCAAAATAGTGCAAAATGGTCTGGCAACAGAGTGTGACAAAAACTCCAGGTAGGCTGGCACTTAAAGGGTTAATAGATAGTACTGTTATTAAAGTGGATCCCAACCCATGGAACAGATCTTAGTAATATACCCCAGGACATGCCAAATTGAGATTTTTTTGTTTTTGTTTAACAACCTGGGGGATTTCACATAGTGGCCCATCCACAATCCCTATATGGCGGGTTAAAGGACCCAAATCCAGATTTTTTTTGTTACACTTTAAGTAAAGTAATTTATTTATGTATTTATATTTGTAAAATTAATTATTTTTTTATTTATAATTTATTTTTGTGCATCTGGGATTTTTGCATACAGGAGTATTACTATGCCTTTAGGCAGAAGGCCAGCATCGTGGAAGAAGTAGAAAAGAATGCATGGCAAGCATTAAAGTGTTTAAGCTATGCTATAGGAATAAAAAGAAGACATTAAAGTGGTTAAGGTTTGCTTTAGGAATAAAAAATGCATTAGAGTGGTTAAGGTATGCTTTAGGAATATAAAGAATGCATTAAAGTGGTTAGGGTATGCTTTAGGAATAAAAATAATGTGTTACAGTGGTTAAGGTATGCTTTAGGAAGAAGAATGGATTAAAGTGGTTAATGTATGCTTTAGGAATAAAAAGAATGTATTAAAGTGGTTAAGGTCTGCTTTAAATGTAATTTAAAGCAGAATGCATTCAAGGAAGAAGAATGCATTCAAGAGGTTAAGGTATGCTTTAGGAATAAAACAATGAATTAAAGTGGTTAAGGTATGCTTTAGGAATAAAAAGAATGCATTAAAGTGATTAAGGCTGCTGCTACAATGATGCTCAAATGGCAAAACGTGGTGCTAGTCTAAAATTAGCCTCTTAATTTTTTATTGTGTAATTTTTATTTCATATTGCATTATTAAATTATTTTTCATAATGTATTTTTAAAATTGTATTCATAATATTTTTTGGGGATGGTTAATGTTTTAAAAAATCATATCATAAAACAGATCACATTTTATTCAAAAATATTTAAAAATGTTTATATTTGGGAGGTGACAGCCTCCCAGTGCCTTAAGAACTCCATTCTGTTTTCTCACACACCATGAAAACCCAATCTCACCAACAAATAGTTCCCAAAAGTGTGGTCGGAAATTCCCTGTTGCCCTCTCTCACACGCGGGGAGGCCGATTCATTAATAGCGCCAGGTAGCGCCAGATGAGCGACTGTAGCGTGATTTTTTCAGCGCCAGCCAGTATTCGCTGTGCTTGGCCGGCATTAGCTTGATGACAGCGACTCAGTCGGTGTGCGGTAATGTTGAATACGGGCTGGGGGGTCGCTGTTTCACAGGTTCAGCGTTGTATGTGAGCGCCTGACAACGAATGGCCAGAGCGAACGGCTAGCTTCATATTCATTAACAAATCACGCTCCGAGTGTGCTGTCGCTGTCCATTCCTTGTTTAAACCCCAGAGCGCTGGCGGCGATGGGTATTAACTAGTTTTTAACCCCTAAACAACCATATTTTTTGAATGTAACATTATACATGTCTTTAGAATCATTTTGTAATATGAATACATTAATCTCAGACCTGTTAGATCAATTCTGCACAAATTTTTTTTTAAAAATTTTTTAACTTAAAAATAAATCCTAACATTGCAGAAGTGGTCTCCGAATTTTTGACATTAAAAAAAAAAATAAATAAATAAATACCAATTAACTATGATTAATTATAGATTGCTCCATTGAAATGCATTGGACATCGCCAGGGAGCGACAGCTCATACCTGGCGCTGTGAGGGAATTTGCAGCGGCGCTGTTCGGTCCAGGCGGCTTCATGATGAATGCCGCGCTAGCCGTCGCTCTCGCCGGCAATAGCCTCATTTTGCTTGATAAATGCGTCATTGTGACCGCCGCCGGGCGTACTTGAGTCGGTAGTCGCCGTTAGCTGACGCTACCTGGCGCTCGTCAGACACTACCTGGCGCTAGCCCGTGATAAATAAGGGCCTAAATCTGGGCTCTGAAATATGTGGAAGCCCTCACTCATCCCGACTTTTACACATGAATGTGAAAAAAAAACACATTAGAGACGCTACCAGAAAAGGCTTTCACACAACGAAAACGCTAATACAATGGAACAAACGCTCAAGAAACTCACAAATGGCCCAAACACAACGGAAACAAATACAAATACACAAACTTGTGAAAGTTCAGGTAAAAGAGGCTGTGCATCGATCTTAATGTGTGCCTTTTCTTTAAGGCCACTGAAACATTTATCCTTAGCATAAGAAGCCTAGCATAGATGCCAAGAGTTTCCAACCACATCATTTATAAAAAAAAGGTCATTTCTCATTTGACTCCACTTTATCATCCTCCCCTTGTATTTGTCATTGTTTCCATGTTATGCTAATGGTGATGAAGTACAGGATGCACCTTTCAAATAGTAATTTGTTTAATAGATATTTTGGAGCAAAGGATTGCATAAATGTAATGGAGTGCTGGCACAAGTATACAGCTTTTTCAGTCTCTAATATGTGGTGTCTACATTTAGGACTACGGACTACAATAAGTATATATGTAATGATCTGAATGAGAGCCAACACTTTTTTTTAGACAAAATGTGCAGTAAGGAGTGGTGCTAAATTTGAAATGTTTGTATCTCAGCTTCTATGAAATTTCATATAGATAAAACCCAATTTATTTATTAATTAATTGAAGGTAAAGGGCAGATAAAGCTTACTTACTGGTACTGCAGACAGCTGGGGGCCCGGTGTTGACCATTTCTTTGGGGTGCTGCCGGGGAGGCTGATTTATTAATAGCGCCAGGTAGCGACAGTTGAGCGACTGTAGCGGCATTTTCACAGCGCCCGCTAGTAGTCGCTGTGCTTGGCCGTTGTTCGGTTGTTGATAGCGACTCAGTCGGTGTGCAGTAATGTTGAATACAAGGTGAGGAGTCGCTATTTGACAGGTTCCGCGCTGTATGGGAGCGTATGATAGCGAATGGCCATAGCGACCGGCTCCCACCATATTCATTAACAAATCACGCTCAAAAAATTCTCGCGCTGTGAAATGCTTGTTTAAACCCCAGAGCGCTGGCGGCGATGGGTTAAAAGTAGTTTTTTAACCCCCAAACAACCATATTTTGGGAAACCAAAAAAAACAAGTTTATAAAAACATTTTGAAATATGAATACATTAATATCAGACCTGTAATATCAATTCTGCACACATTTTTTTTTTTTTCTTACCTTAAAAAAAATATCTAACATGGCAGAAGTGGTAACAGAAATTTTCACATTAAAAAAAAAAAAAAAAATTATTAACAATGAATTATGAATATTTAAAGATTGTTCCATTGAAATGCATTGGAGAGCACCAGGTAGCGAGAGGTCATACCTGTCGCTGTTCAAGGTCGCTGGCACTGTGGGGTGAGGCTGGAATAATGATGAATGAGTCGCTATCCGGCGCTATCTCAGTCGCTAAGCAGGATTGGCTTGATAAATGTGTGATTGTGGTGGGGAGCCGGCCTTCTCGTGGCGGTGACCGTCATTACCGTTCGCTCACCAGTCGCTACCTGGCGCTATCCCTTGTTAAATAAGGGCCTAAGTAAGCAGAACTAAGAGCGAGGAACCAGAAAAGATTCACAGTTGTTCTGGGGGGTTTGACAGTTGGGCATTCCAGATTGGGATGCCATGGGGAGGGGCTTTTACCCCTCCCTGAATTTTTTCAGACTCTAGGGCCAGGTGGACAGGCTTTTGGTCTACTTTAAGGAGGAGCAACCAACCAGCCTGGAGTCAATAGGAATTGGGATGCCCCACTGTGTCAAACCTGTGAATCGCGCAGTTTACTTATGTCTTTCCTGGAGCCCTCACTGCGCTGTGCCCGTATCCCCAGCACACCCTTGCCAGGCCTTTCTGAATGGAATGTCAGCAGCTAGAGGTCAGCAGGCATGCGGCCGAAAACGTTGGCTCCATTCATATATCCTTGCTGCACTGACATCAATGTGGCAAAGGAAATCTGAATAGAACAAGCGCCGCTGGTCTGAGTGACCCACATGGGAACAAGGTAGAGGTGCATTTTTGTGAAATATGTGGGGATACACACAGGGAGGCATCCCAAATTGGGATTCCCTGGCAGAGAGGCTCAAAACCCATGAAAGTTAAATACTTAGGTTAATCCAACTAAAATCCATCCAGAACAGAACCATCGTCCTCCCTGTGAAGACATGACAGGTTGCCATAAAACAACCTCTACCAAACTAATCCTAAATAAATATTTAAAATGGAACCAAACATGATAATTTGACTTTCCCGAGTTTTGAGCCATGCCTCCGGGGCATCCTGCGGTGGGAGCATCCCAGCCGGGATGCGGCAGTGTGTGTCCTCCATTGTAAACAATGAGAGTCACCTGTCAAATAACGTAGTCATAGCAGGCGGCTCTCATTGGACCAGAGCTTGTTCATGTGCTGCCGGAGCAGGGAAAATCAGTTTTTATTTCCTCCTCTCTCCTCACAGCCCGGGAGAATAATGATGATGAGTTTGGGGGTCAGGGCAGGCTCAATTAGAATAACACACTGTATGTGCAGATTTGCCTGTGCAGCCCACGTGACCACACAATAAACAACCTGGCTTGTCATGCTGTCCTGCTATCTTAGACTGGGGCGCTCTACTGACAACTCAGCTGCCCCCCTAAGCTATGCCCCAGCCCACCAAATATGTACTGTTGTATCAGGTGTAACCCAACAGCAACAGCGTTTTTGATCTTTGTAGAAAAGTTATCCCAGCACTATAAAGGGGGGGTGGGTGTGATATACAAAAAGTATATAATTAAAGCCTGCCAGTATTTCAAACCAATCATTTGGCAAAACAAAATAAAGTAACAAAATAAAGGGAAATACAATACTAATTTCTTATTCTTCATAGTAGATGGCCCCCAATGACCATAGTCCCCAGTGACCATAGTCCCTCTTCAATTTGTAGCAGCAGGGCAGCTCGACCTTTCAATGGCACGATGTGCAGCCCATGATAATTGGCCCACTAAAATTCTGCATGAATATGCCAGATAGCAAGAAAGTGGTTAGGTGTATTGAATTAAAATCCAGACAAGCCTTTTTTTATTGGAAGGATATCCGGTTAGATAACCTAATGCCCAACTGGTGAAGAGACTAGACACACTAGGGGGTCTATTCAGATCCTGGTGAGAAAGCTCACTTCTTTTCTAGGATATGAAACTGCCATTGACTTTCATTGTCTACCAGGTGTAAATTTTCACCTGGCTCTGAATCCCCAGGGTAGACAATAAAAGTAAATGGCAATTTTCTCTCCTAAAAAAGAAGTGAGTTTTCTCACCACACTCTGAATCAACCCCTAGGACCTGGAATCTACAAGTAATCCTCAATTTTACCAGAGCCTCTGGTGGTAAGGATGCATTAGGCTGCAGGAACACCCTTGGCACCAGCACAGTGCCACTGAAACAAAGCCAAACAGCAAGAGGAATTCAAGAGAGCAGCTCAGGTTTATAATGAAATAATTTGGGCAGATATTAGAGTGGTTTATGTGACTATTTCTCTACAGAAGTAAGAGCAATTTCATCCAGCAACAACGCAATAATAGGTCCAGTTTATTGTTCCAACATGAAAAGATGAAATCCATAAAGATCAAGGTGTTTAAAATGGGTAATAAAGAACTTTTCTGTGTTTCAGATACTGGAATTATGACCCTTATTGATAAATAATAAATACAAAGTACACTTGCCCCAATAAAAGTAACTTCTCCATTTTATGCCATGACCCTCTCCACCGCCACCATAGGTCCACTCCCCGACGATCAAACACTGTGCGCCCAATGGGTTCGGATGTAAGATCACCGGCTCAGGGTGAGATGAGGTGCCCAGTCAGAAGACAGGGCAAGCCGGGGGCTGAGGAAACACCAGGAAGAGGAAAGTAGACCCATAGCAACACAGAGAATACTAAAGACCAAATTGGGGTATGAGATAACCTAGTTGGTATCTTAATCATGATTAAGTAAACAACTAGTTTACCATATTTTTCACCCTATAAAACACACTTCCCCCTCCAAAATTGGGGAGAAAATGTCAGTGAATCTTATTGGGCGAATGTAAAAAAAAAAAAAAGCAGCTGCACCATCCCTCACCATTACTGTTGCCTCCGCCATTGTCTGCTGTATTTTGTTTTTCTTCCTCCACTCCGTCCATGTATCTCCACCAAATTAGCTGTATGCCAAAATATCATCATTTAATGCTGATATTGTGTACCGACTGAATGGAGATAAGTTGGGATTCATCATTGTGGAATACTGTATTTATTTATGTAATCTTATGATTACATATTTATTGGTATTCCTTCTATCCTAGTGAAGGTTAGAAGAGGAATATGAACCTCATGAAGCTTACCCCCTCATTCCTCTCCCCCCTCCCACCCCCCTCTCTCCCTTCAAGAGTGCCACCAATAGTCATGCACAGGGGCTCAGTATTTTATTTAAGGATTGACCTAAGAGTTGGGCATAGTTGGCATGAGTGGTCAGTGCTGCCTCATTTTGATCCATAATCTCTTATCTGGGGGCGTGGGGTTAGCCCATAAGGTCTGCTGCCTCTGCCATCTCCTCTGCCTGACGCCGCCTCTCCCTATGTTGCCTGTCACCTCCACTGCTGTCCACCATCAACTCAGCTGTCCGCCGCTGTGACCTCAACTGTCCACCGCCACCTCCACTGCCGCCACCATCACCTCTGCTGCCGTCACCTCCGCTGTCCGCTGCTTCTCACGCCTCTAAACACAAGTTTCCATGTGCCAGTTCCGGCAACTGAGTGGGCGCCACGGTGACTCGTGTCAGCGTCCAATGATGCTGGTGCGATTATGGGCTGTGCCTACCCGGTAGCTGAAACTGGCGTCCAGGAAACTTGTGTGTAGAGGCGGTGGGCAGCGGAGGTGACAGCAGCGGGCAGTGGACACGGTTATATAAGGTTGTGGTTGTTTGTGTCTGTCTGTCTCTCTGTCTGTGTGTGTATTTTTTGTTTTATTTTTGGGGGCATGCTGTACGCTGCCTGTATTTGGGATGCCTTGCACTGCCTGTATTGGGGATGCCACACACGCTGCCTGTATTTGGGATGTTATGGGGGGGGGCGGGGGCTGTTCGGGAAGACAGAGTAAAGAAGTGTCGTGGGATGTTAGGTACTGAATCTAACCTAATCTAGGAGAAGGGGGTAGAATCACCCCACAGGTTCTGGAGGGGCTATTTTTTTCATGGCTGGGAGGGGGGTTCATGTACCATATTCCTCACATGTTGGTACATAATATTAGTGGAATACATAAATTAGGTGCATTTATTTATATTACAGAGATAGAATTCATACACAGATAGTATTGTACAATGGGTGCTCTCACAAGTATTGTACCATGGGTTTCACAGGTTGTAGCAAATACAGTTGTGTTTTTGTGTTATACCTGTCTCTGGTTTGTAGCAAGTAGAATACCTCATTTCTAGCAAGATTCTTTCTTTATACAGACGTTTTCAACCTGCTTGGCTTCTTCAGTGTATAGCAGTATCCTGGTGGATAATGAGGTTTTAGGACAAATACATAGGTATAGCATATTTAAATGGCATAATATGTGGTTAAGGTACTCACTGTTTATTTAGTTCCAGGTGTCTGTTCCTGGACTTAGAGCATCCTGTCAGCACTTTCTGTAAAGTTCCCTTGTGGTGTGTGATGTGGAGCAGTTTGCGCTATGGCTCCTGGTTGTGGGATAAAAGCTAGTGGTCCTATAGAGGGAGAGCTTGGTATCCTGTTAATGTTAGCTGAATGGCTAAACTAAACCCATTCGGACGGCGGTTTGGGCGTTGTCATTTTGTGTCATTTAGACCAGGTGGGCATGTTGCCTTCAGTTTTGTTATCCATCTAGTTTCACATTGCAATGTGAGTTTGGCTATCTCTCTTCTTCTGAGGTTGTCATGGAGTGTAATTCTTGGAAGGTTACATATTTTGGATTAGCGCCATGTTTTAATGCAAAGTGTCTTACGGTTCAAAATTATACCCTCTTTTTGCTAGTGGGAACCGACATACACGCTAACAATGGAGCCCCTTGATGAGTTCTGTGAAGAGTACAAGCGTCTGCAGCAGTGGGCGCTTTTAACCCTGTACCTAACACCCTCTTTTCCTAGTGGGAACCAGCATACGTGCTAACAATGGAGCCCCTTGATGAGTTCTATGAAGAGTACGACTATCTGCAGCAGTAGGGGCTGTTAACCATGTACATTCCAGAGCTTAGGCATACCCGCCACCTGGACATTGATTAGATGTTCGATCAGCAGGTTTTGGAATTGACCAGACTGAACCGCCTTTCTCTTGAGAAGCCATGGTTGGCCTCCGCCATATGAAAGCGGCATGCAATTGAGGGTATGACCAAATTGGTTGGCTGCCTTCACAGACAGGAGAACTGTCTGTTATATGACCCACCTTCGCTGAGCCGCGCCCTGACTAAATTTCTCGGTGGCATGGCTGTCCTGCAGGAAAAATATATCTCTTTTCCTGACAGCATGGCAGCCTAGAATTTGGTGAGCTGCTCAGGAGCATTTTTTCGGTATGTTTAGGTCCACATTACTCCTCCTTCTTGTGCCCTATCCTGTATTTATGTTAGCCTTGATTAAGCTCCCCTAAACTAGCTTCCCTGTGCCCCTTTTTCCCATGTTTTTGTTATTTTTTACTCTGTTCCTTTCTTGTTGCAAGTATATTAACCAGATTATTTTCTGCATTTATTGCAGCAACCACAAGATGGGCCACTCTCTTAACGTTCAATGCATCATGGGACCGGACCTGACCTTCTTCAGCGTTTTAGCAGCATTCCCTGGCTCATCTGACGACGCATTAATCTTCCAGAATTCCAGTTTTTTCACCCATTTTGAGAGTGGCGAGCTGAGTGGCGGTGGCTTTTGGGTAAGTGTGTCTATTCTTGTATTTGTTTTGCATTTCTAGAGCTAGCCGTGCATTTGCCATGTATTTTTCTGTTGTAATCTGTTGGCTCTTTTTAGTTTTTGAGGTAGTTTCTTGTTTCCCTGACCTCCCTCAGTACTACTGTGCTCATGTCCCTATTTTCAGGTCCTATTCTCCCTGTTGCTATTTTAAATCCTTTGTCCTTACATTGCGCCTTAGCTTTATTTCCCAAAGGTCTGTCTAATGCCTGTGTAAATTTGAGCCTCCTTACAACTGTGGGCCCTGCTGTTTCCATTTACTAGTTGTTCAATGCTGTTTTGCTTTTGCTATTTATTTTGGGATGTTTTAGGTGATTCATGTTACCCCCTGGCTACTCACGGCCTGCTTAAGACCCCAAACACCTGGCCAGGAGGCCTATAATCGGGCCCACTGCCCATAAAGGAGCGCGCCTTCGTCAATTTTGGTGGCTGGACCATACCGATTCCGGTGGCTGGACCATACAGGGGGCGCACTCCAGTATAAGCCAAAGAAAGTAGTCAAAATAATCTTGGCCTGCATCGCACTACACAACTTTTGCATTAATGGAGAGGATGGCAGCCTATATGGAAGAGGCAACCCCTGCTGCAGCTCCAGAGGTTTCCGGCCACATCTATTCTGGCTCACAGAGCCGTGCTTCTCAATCTATTCGGCAGCGTTTAGTGGACTCCTTTTTCCTAATTCCCCCCCCAAAGTCCCCGTGCCATGGTTATGGAGAGGTGGCCTGTTCCACCGTTGGTGTTGGTGACATGCCTCTAGTAGTGCCAGCATTTGGGCATTGTGTTGGTTGGCCTCCACCATTTGCCCTAGCAGTGTCTCCAAAGGTTCTGTTGTGGTGATACTGCTCCACCACCCCTGCAGCCAGGTCCTCATGGATCAAACTTGCAGCCCAATGCACCACTTTAAAATAGGGGGTGGAATTGCATTCAAAAGTGTTGCTATTATACTGCCTTAACAAGCATAGGTGCCGCCTGGCAGGCCGTGGCTTGTTTCCTCCGGGGAGCTTGGGGGAGGTGGTGACTGGTGGTCCTGCTGGCAGCCTGCTGACCATCCTGCAGGTTGGGGAACGTTAAATTTTCCACAGTGAGGCAGCAGTTGTTGGTGCAGTCTGTAGCCAATTTGGGGGCAGCTCAACACTCTACTGCTTGGGTTCCTCCATCTTCTGGATTTCATAAAGGTGCAATCTGTGTGGAGAAAAAGAAACATTAGTGTTTGCTTAGTGCAGCGGTCCTACACAGCCAAAAAATGTCTGAATTTCTTTGGCCACAACCTCCTCCTGATAAACAATGTAAGTCCAAAACATTCCTTAGCTGGCCTCCTTACAAGCATCAACATCTAGGTGTGCCAAACACACCTTTGTTCCTCCATCAATGGGCCTGCTGCAATTGCAATAGTTGTCCACCCTATTTGTGTATTATGTTGACCACTGTGTGTGTCCCAGGCAAGCTTGCGCAGTTTGTTTGTGCCAACTGTTTGTAGATGCCCCCCCCCTTGGGTCAAACTACAGTTTGCTGGAAACTCTTACCTTACCACATGCTGCCGATCAGTGTTGTAGGTCCCTGACACCCCCTGGTAGGTGTGGGGGTGCAGCAGCCCAGACACTCGCTCCTCTGCATGGGGAACTGCAATATCTCTGGCAGTCCACCACCAGTTTGCAACCAGACCACCTGTTTACCTGCTTCCAATGCTTTGGCTCCGGCCCCATACCCATCATGTTGTGGGCAATCTGGGTCAAATTTCCTCCCGCAGTGATTTTGGTGTGGAGTAGGACCAGGAATCAGCCAGCCGGTCACAGTTGTCCCACTTTCCATTCAGCAGGGCATAGTTAAAACTGGGGAAAAAGCATGCACAGCTGGGGCTCCGCTGTTCCGCCTTTGCTTCTGCAGAGGGCTCTGCTATGGGCTCCTCTGTGGGCTCCACACTGGGGCACCCACAGGGGCCACGCTGCTGTGGCATCTGTGTTTTGGCATATTCACACTCCAAGTAAGCACTGCTATCAAAGCCATGCGGTCAGGTGTTTTCTTTTATGCATAAGTGGTAGGCTAATTGAACAACAATTGTGTTTTTTTAACAGCCCAGCACAGGTGGGTGCAACCTATAGGCTACAACATCATGGGTGTTTGCATTTCGCAAGCAAACTTCAAGGGTCCGCCGGGGTGCATCGGCGCAGGAGTGCGTCATTCAGACGAACAGAAGACATGGACCAACATGGCCCCAACTGGCGATATATGATCGAACACCTGCCATTCAAAGACAAGCAGGGTTTGGGTCAAATGCCAATCGCAAAATAGCCCATACCAAAACCCTGAATGCCATTTGGCATGCACTGCGGCCACTGTCACATGTCCCACTCTTGTCTGTTTGTAGGAGATGCCGGGGGGTCCAAAGTTGTGTGTAGGTAAAGGCAATTGCAAAACTTTTGCAGGATCACACAGGTTATAGACTCCAATCCATCAGTAATAGCAGAGGGGAGAGCTATGTGCGCCGCTTGGCCTAAGTGCGTCCGTGACTCCTATCCACAAGTACTATGGGCTTGGAGAGCTGGGTCTGCCCTGTTGTCTAGCGATGTCATCAAGCACTATCTGACAGTACTTGCAGAGGGGAGAGCTAGGTGCACCACTTGGCCTATGTGCGTACGTGATTCCTATGTGGCAGTACAGTAGGCATGGAGAGCTGGCTCCGCTATGTTGCAGTGCGGTGTCAGCTAGCACTGTCTGACAGTACTAGCGGAGGGGAGTGCTAGGTGAGCCTCTTGGACTAAGTGCATACATGACTCCTATCTGCCATTACTGTAGGCATGGAGAGCTGGCTCCGCTATGTTGCCAAGCAATGTCAGCAAGCACTATCTGAGAGCTGGTTTCGCTATGTTGAAGCGCGGTGTCAGCTAGCACTAGCTGACCGTACTAGTGGAGGGGAGATCTAGGTGCGCCTCTCGGCCTAAGTACGTCAGTGACTCCTATCTGCCAGTACAGTAGGCATGGAGAGCTCTGATGGGTTTTGAGAGCCCTAGCCACATGCTGCTTATGGGCCTCAGTGGTGCATATGCACCGACTTGTGTGGACATGCATTTGGTGGTTGCATTGTAAGCTAGGTCAAGGCATGTAAGGCAATAAACTAACATTGTTTTTTGTCTTTGCAGACTGGTACGTCAAGCTCAACACCCATGAAAAGAGGACTTTTACAGTGGACGTAGCAGACCATCTAAGCAGGTAGGGCACGTTGGCTTACACCCACACACAAATTATTCAGTACTGGTCAGACCTCAAATGACAAAATTGGTGCCAGGTGTGCCGGTTCTACAGCCAGAACTTCCCAGGTAAGTGCATGGCCAAGGGAGAAGGTGAGCAATCAGGGCGAACTTTGTAAGTGACTGTTCTTATTCTTAGTATACAGTACGTCCTGCTCCAGATAGAATACTTACATTCGGGTACTACTCCGCCAGATGGCGCTGGACCGCAGAGACATCAAAAATAGGCTCCTCCCGACCCCTCAAATACCCAGGGACCTCCCACAATCCCCAGATTTTCTCTGCAGTCTGGACTGCGAAGGACAAGAAGATGGCTCTCTCTACTAGCAGGTGAGCGGGGCTATTAGCCTGCGGCCCTGTAGGACTATTCCCACCCGTTCCATCAGTAATTCTCTCCCAGCCTTGGCTGCGCTGGTCGGGTGATGGTAGGCAGCACCGCTGTTAGGGTTGCTGTATAGCGTTAATCCCTATTGGCCTATTGTGCTGCTATAATCACCATATGGAGGCATCTCAGGATAATGTGACCGGGGTTCCTTCGGGACAAGCCCAGCTGTGTGTAGCTTGTGGGGAGTCTCATGTTGACGCTGACAAGGCATGGGTCTGTGTACCTTGTGCCAAACAGGTGCTTGAACTGCAATCTGGTCTTCCAGTGGCTGACTGCGATTATTTTCACCTCACCTACTCCCCCAAGCTTAAATCTCACTCCCATTGAATTGCATACAAGGGGGGATTCTCAGCCTGATGTGTCTTCTAGACTGGCTAGTGTTGAGAAGTTAATTGCTAATACCTTGGCACATAAGGCCCCTGCAAAAAAGCGGCACTTAACGCCTGATGTCACTCTTTTCCCTATGGACGCTGGCGAGTTTTTGCATTTATCTAGCTATACCCCTTTTGAGGAAGGGGAGCTATTCTCTTATTCCTTCTCTCTCGGGGTCATCTGATGAGAGGCCCAGGGGTCAGGACGATTTTGACCTCTGGGCCCTGGATGATACTGATAGATTGTTGGCCCAGATTTTTGAGGTTCTGTCTATTTCTCCCCCTGTTGTGGCTCCCAGACAAAGGGGGGAACTTTTTCATACTGCTAAGTCACGCTTGGAATTTCCTGAGCAAGCACCTCTCAATAACCTTGTGCTCAAGGAATGGGAACATCCCAGTAGACTTCCCGGTGTATCTAAGAGTTGGGATAGGAAGTTTCGCTTTCCTGCTGATGTGGTAAAGTGTTGGTCATCCCCTCCCGAAGTGGATGCCCCGGTCCTAGGGTTATCTAACACCTCTGTCATGCATTCCCCTGACTCTACTACCCTGCGGGATGCTGAGGACCGGCGTATTGACCAGCTGGCGTCCCATGCCTTTGCATGTGTGGGGACGGCGCTGCGCCCGGTCTGTGCCTTGGCCATTATGGCTGTGGCTATTAGGACCCTGCTCAGAAGTATCCTTGATAGTGCCCCTGATGATTTGCCTTGTGAGGAGTTTAATGCACTCTCTAGTTGTGATGTTTTTGTGAATTTTGTCCTCTCTGCCTTGGATGACACCATTAGAATGTGTGCCAGAACCTCTGCCCTTGTGGTGGCTATACGCCGCTCGGTTTGGCTGCCCCAGTGGGCTGCTGACAACGCTGCCAAGAAGGCCCTCACTGGTTTTCCCTTCAAAGGACTACGCCTGTTTGGGGACCGCCTGGACCTATTTGCTAAGGGAGGCAGGTTACCCCAGCGCAGGCGGCAGTCTCGGCCCTTTCGGGGTCAGGGCTCCTTTTCCTCCCCCTACCGTGGTGCTAGACAAGGGAGGGGGTTTCCTTTACTAGGGCCCGAGGAGACTTCTGGGGTAGGGGCAGAGGACGTGGATGTCCTGGCTCCTCCTGGGGCTCCAAGCTTAAGTCCTCTCCCAAGCCCCCTCAGGCATGATGGGGCGCCCTCATCCATCCATCCGGGTGGGGGGACGGCTTCAGCACTTCTCACTCACGTCTACTCCCTCCCCCAAGGTTCATCAGCTCCCGGATTCCTCAGGACCCTGTGTCAGCTCAGGATCTAGTGCAGGCAGTGCAAAGCCTCCTGGAGCTGGGGGTCATCTGCAAGGTCCCTTTAAGAGAAAAAGGCAAGGGCTTCTATTCCAACCTCTTCACAGTGCCCAAGAAAGATGGGTCAGTCAGGCCCATCCTGGTCTTGAAGATCCTCAACAAATTTGTCAGGAGCAGGCGCTTTCGCATGGAAACTCTGCTCTCTGCCATCAGTTCCCTGCTCCCAGGGGATTTCACGACTTCTGTGGACATCAAAGATGCTTACCTTCATATTCCTGTATTTCCAGGTCATCAAAGGTTCCTCAGGTTCGCTCTAGAGGATCAACACTACCAGTTTGTGGCATTGCCCTTTGGTCTCACTTCAGCTCCCAGGGTGTTCACCAAGGTGCTGGCAGGAGTGATGTCTCTGCTCAGGTTTCAGGGCATCCGGGTGCTGCCTTATCTGGACGGCATTATCATCACCTCCCAGTCTCTACATCAGGCAGAATTGGATACTCAGCTGGTGGTGTCCACCCTGGAGTCATTTGAATGGGTAATCAACCACCCCAAGTCCTCTCTGTCCCACTCCTTGGTGACTCCATTCCTGGGAATGAATCTGGATACAGTTCAGGCAAGGATTTTTCTTCCTCAACAGAAGGTGGACAGTCTGATTGCGCAGGTCCAGTTCCTGCTATCTTGTCATCATCCCTCCATCAGGCAGGGAATGCAGCTGGTGGGCCTGATGGTGGCGTGCTTCGAGGGGGTCCCTTATGCTCAGTTCCACTTGAGGCCTCTGCAACTCCACCTCTTGTCAGTATAGGACAAGGACCCAGCGTCCCTGGACCGGGTCTGTGCACTTTCCCCCCTGGTCAGGCGGTCCCTCTCGTGGTGGCTGGACTCCAGGAACCTGTTGGGGGGCAGATCCTCTCTGACCCCCTCCTGGGAGACGGTCACCACGGATGCCAGTCTGTCAGGTTGGGGGGGTTTCTGGAAGTCCCTGTGGTTCCAAGGGAGGTGGGGCCCTCAGAAGGCCCACACACCTATCAACTTCTTGGAGCTGCGGGTGATCAGGTTAGTTCTGGCTCAGTTGACTCCTCACCTTCGTGGCCTGCCTGTTCAGGTGCGCTCAGACAACCAGGCAGTTGCCTACATCAATCATCAGGGAGGGACCCATAGCAAGAGGGCCCTCCAGGAAGTGCCTCTGATCCTGACCTGGGCAGAGGCCAATGTTCCCTGCATATCAGCTGTGTACATTTCGGGGGTGGAAAATCGCCTGGCAGACTCTCTGAGCAGGGGGACCTCTCGCCAGGTAGAATGGTCCCTCTGCAACAGGGTGTTCCAATCTCTGTGTCACCGTTGGGGCCAACCAGATGGGGATCTGTTTGCGTCCCGTCACAATCACAAGCTCCCGGCCTTTGTCTCCTTGTCCCAGGATCCTCTGGCCTTGACCACGGATGCTCTAGCAAGTTTATGGCAGGATTTTCAGTTTCTGCATGTCTTTCCTCCATGCAGATTGCTCTGGAAGGGGTGCCAGCAATTCTGGTGGCCCCCAGGTGGCCAAGAAGAGTGTGGTTCGCAGACGTGGAGCTGGCAGTAGATCAGTACGTTCTGCCCAGGGTGCCAGATCTGCTCACTCAGGGTCCCTTACGCCATCCCAATTTACAAACTCTGGCTTTGATGGCCTGGCTGCTGAAACCTCCATCTTGATGGAGAAGGGGCTGTCTACCTCGGTTGCGCCTACATTGACTGGTGTGAGTCTAAGTCTCTTCCCTGTCGTGTGTTCTCTATTCCCAGGTTTCTGGAGTTCCTGCAGCATGGGTTGGAGATGGGGCTCCAACTCAGTACTCTGAAGGGTTTTCTTCCAGAAGTCCTTTGCTCAGCATTCTCTGTTCAGGACTTTTTTCCAGGGGGTTACTCATGTGCGTCCTCCACGTAAGCCTATGGTGCCTGTTTGGGATTTGAACTTGGTTTTGTCAGCCTTGCAGGGTGCTCCCTTTGAGCCTGTGCAGGATGCTGCCCTGGCCATTCTTACTCTCAAAGTTGTCTTTCTGGTGGCTATCACCTCTTTTAGGTGTGTGTCTGAGTTGGCGGCGCTTTCCATTCAGCCCCCCTACTATGAGAGACACCAGGACAAGGTGGTGTTCCGATTTAAGCCAGATTTTCTGCCTAAGGTAATGTCTGCCTTTCATTTGAATCAGGACATTGTCCTTCTTTGTGCCCTAATCCTAGTAATGCTAAGGAGAGGGGTTTGCATTCTTTGGATGTGGTTAGGTGTCTGAAGTACTATCTGGTGGCTACTGCACCTTTCAGAAAGACTGATGCTCTTTTTGTGGTCCCTTCTGGTCCTAGGAAGGGTCTACTATCAGCAAATGGATCCGTCAGGCTGTGATTCAGGCCTACTCTGCTAAGGGGAAGAATCCTCCCTTCCGCCTTACTGCTCATTCTACTCGTGCTATTGGTGCCTCTTGGGCTTTTCAGCACCAGGCTTCTGTTGAACAAGTTTGCAAGGTCGCAACTTGGTCTTCTGTTCATACCTTTTCAAAGTTTTACAAGATTGATGTTAGGGCCTCAGCTGATGGTTCTGCAGGCGGCAGTGGTTTAAACTGGCTGCTGTTACCTTTGGGGATCCCACCCTACTTTATGGACACTGCTATTGGATGTCCCGAATGTAAGTATTCTATCTGGAGCAGGACGCACTGTATACTAAGAATAATACAATTCTGTGATTACTCACCTGTAGAATTGGTATTATGAGTATACAGTACGTCCTGCTCCACCCCACCCTTGGTTTTTGCATTATCTTGGATCCCCTGTATGGTGATTGTTATCATTGTTATAGTTACTAGTTTGGGTTGTTTTATTTCTCCCGGCTTCTCGTTGACTGCTTTTCAATTCTGGGGATTGTGGGAGGTCCCTGGGTATTTGAGGGGCCGAGAGGAGCCTATTTTCGATGTCTCTGCAGTCCAGCGCCATCTGGCGGAGTAGTACACAAATGTAAGTATTCTATCTGGAGCAGGACGTACTGTATACTCATAATACCAATTCTACAGGTGAGTAATCACAGAATTTTATTTTTGTCTTGTATCTGGGGAGTTATGGCCACACAGTGGTGAGGGGTCCAGCCAGTGCTGCAAAGAAGACGGGGTGTGGGTGTTAGATGGCGGCCCCGAACAGCCCCAGAACCTTGGAGTCGCACACAGTCCATGAGCAGTCAGGTAGGGCAATAGACTACAAACACACAGGTTGTGGGAAGGAGCCAACCTGAGACTGGTACAGCACAGCAGACTCAGGTGGGTGTAAACCAAGTCAAGCAGACCACTACACAAGCAGAACTCAAATAACACATGTGCAGAATTGTAACATCTGTTTGCATTTCATTCCAGAACCAGATAAAGGGATGGCGTGTTGTGGGCATAGTAGTGAGCATTTGGGGGGCCAGCAACAGGCACACATGTGTAGAAATAGGTGTTAACGTGCATTTGTTTTGTTTTTATATGCACCTTCAAAATATTACAAACCATCGTTTTATATTTAAAAAATAAAAATTTTAACCTGTTTACAAAAAATAAACACGTTTTTTTAAGGATAACACATTTTTGGACCAATTTATATTCTTTGAGGTGTCCTTTCTTAAAGCTAAAGCCTTCGAGCTGGGTGTAGCTGCTCAAGCAGGGGTGGGTAACGATGTGTGGAAAAAAGAGGTGGACTAGGACACAATACATAGATGCACACTACATGAGATGCCCCAACTGAAACCAAGGGGGAAAGATAAGTCACAATACATAATTGCACACTATACGGGATGCCCCAACTAGAACCAAGGGAGAAAGGTAAGTCAAAATGCATACATTCATACTACATGGGATTCCCCAACTGGAACCAAGGGGGAGGGTAAGTCAAAATACATACATGCACACTACATGAGATGCCCCAACTGGAACCAAGGTGGAACGATAAGTCACAATACATAAATTCACACTACATGGAATGCCCCAGCTGGAACCAAGAGGAAAAGGTTAGTCAAAATATATACATGCACACCACATAGAATGCTCCAACTGGAACCAAGGGGAAAGGTAAGTCAAAATACATACATGCACACTACATGGAATGGCCCACAGGTGGGGGCCAATGAGCTCTACCCTTACAAAAAAACCCTTGCTGTATACCAGAAGGCCAGTGAGTGACACAGAACACCAAGATGGATGGACTCCATGGTGAAAACACATAAAAATTTTGCTTCGCCAGGCAAAACCGTAAATGCTTGAGTAAAACGTATGTGTACGCTGAGCTATTGCAATCTTGTACAAAAAATGTTTGGGACGCGGCTGGGAATCATGCCTGCATTCACAACTTCCCAGTGTATGAGTTGATTTCCGCAAAAAAATGAGGAGGCTTTGAATCAGCTCTCTGGTCCCTCGCTTTTTTGTATGCCTGTTTAAAGGATCACTATCGTGAAATTGTGTAATATTAAAAATCCAAATAAACACATTGGCTAATGAGAGGAGGGGTCAGTTATAAACCTAAAATTAAAAAAAACAAGCCTGGCTGGATATTTCTTGATGTTGGGTGTATAAGTGACCTCCTTTAAGTATTTTCTTTGTGGAACCCCTCTTTGTTATATGTTACCCAATGCCCAATCTAAATGTCCTCTAAGGATTTTTTTTTAGTTTCTTCCTTCCTCCTCTCCATATAGGTTGCGTCTTTTAAAGTGGACCAAAACCCAGTATTTTGACTATCCTGGGTTTTGGTCCTTCCCTTCGGGGCCCAGCTATGTGAAACCCCCCAGATCACCCACATCAACTCACCTAATCCCAGTCCTACGGCGCCAGCATGGCTGCTCTTCCCATCAGCATGCTTGGAGCTGCTGAGCTATGCACGTCTGAGCGACGTCTTAGCACAGCGGCCACGAGCACTCTGGCGGCCGGGCATGCGCCGTTGGACCGGGAAGTAAGGTAAGGTAGGTGGGCAACCTGGGGGGGTTTCACACAGCGGAGCATCCTGATTTTGGATGCCCCAGAGAGAGGGAATGGATCGGCCCGGGAATCTTATAGAGGTTGTTATTCTTTAGTTTGTCCGTGAATTATTTACGTTTTTCCCACAGTATTAGGATGTCATCAATGTATCTTATCCAGGTGGATAAGTGATCTTAATAATCTGTGAGGGTTTTGTCTTGCCACAGGCTTCTCTTCCACCACAGTAAGTAGAGGTTAGTGTAAGTGGGGGCACATGCCGTCTCCTTAGCGGTCCTCTGTAGTTGATGGTAGAGTTGGTGGTGGAAGAGAAAGACACCGCAGGTCAGAACAAATCGTAACAGGTTAATAATGTAACAGCTATGTGGCTAATGCCTAACTGGTCCAAAAAGGATTTTACTGCTTTGAGCCTAAGGGAGTGTGGTATGCTGGAGTATAGTGCTTTCACACCTAAGGTGACCATAATAGTGTTTTTGGAAAAGGTTAGACCTTCTAGTGTCTGTAGGAGATGAGGAGTGTCTTTGAGGTATGAAGGTAATGTTTATACAAAGGTTTTGTACACATATTGGCTGGTTATCATAATCCTCTTGGTCTTTAGTGAGTTGTGATGGGGGTACTTTTTGGAACCATTCTTTGTTATCCAAAATCTTTTGGCACATCCTCTTGTATTGTTGTTTAGTGATGATTACTAATGACATTATTACATGATTAATATATGGGGTGATGGCGGATTCTGCACACTGTCTGTAATAGGGTGATTGGGAGAGGGTATTTAGCACACCATTTATAGAATCTGTACTGGCTAAACAAAAATATGACAAAAAGGAAACAAAATGTAATTTATGTAATTTATTTCTATACAATAGAACAAAAACACATATGAATACATTCTCAATGTAAAGATCAATTTCTCACTAATGTTGATAAAGTTCTGTGCCCCCCACCAGGTACTAACCTGACTCTATCCATGGACTGTGTAGTAAAATGTGATTGACTCGTTTACAGACTTCAGATATGTACCACAAAATGTCTCTATAGCTGGAGTATTGTGTGGCCTAAGTCATGAAGGGGGCAACTCCTCCCTGAAACAAGATAGAAGTCATTATGCAAATTACTATTTTTGTACTACCATGTTTTCCAACTCTCTCCCTTCGAGAGCCACCAACAGGACATTTGCAGATCTTCACACAGATGTACAAATTAAGTCATTAGTGCCTAAACAGAGCTATAGAACCTGGCTATAAAGAGGACAACAGCCTTTTGGTGTCCCTCAAGGAGATGTTTGGGGAACACTACTCTTCAGGTAGTCTCAGAGAATACAGTTTAAGGGTGAGCTGTTTTCCTTTGTAAAAGTGAAATGATACATTAAAAAAACTGAAACCTGGGATTATTCAGTGTACAAGTAACCCACCCTGTTGCCATCAAGCACTTTTGAAGAATTTTCCCAAGACTTCAGGGCAGTAGAAGACCAGGAACTCCTGTGTATGGAGGCTCTATTGTTTAGGATGGGAGACAGTTGTACACAAGCCACGCACACCCATCACCCGGAACCAGGAAGCGCAGCTCCTGGCTTTACAAACCAGGCATAGGGGAGACCAATTCATGATGCAGGAATGGCAGGTGGCAGCAAGCAGTGTAATATATTACTACATATATTACTACATGTATATCTTTAAAGGGTAAGTCTACTTTCTATGGAAGTGTATATTTTTTGTGCCAAATGGATTTCCTTAAGGTACTGAGCGGAGCTAGATTTTCTTTTCCTATGATAGAAAATGTGTATTTTATAGAAGCAGTTTTCACTACCTGCAATCTGTTGCCATTGACAAGGCACACCAAGTCTGTACACCAAGAAGAGGTGAGTCCTGTACTCACTGACCACTGCTGAGGTGAGGGAACTCACTCAAACTTACACATGCCCAGCAAAAGTATTCTTTGTGTATAGGACTCAGTTCTCTCCTTTTGTTGTACAGACTTGTGTATGTTGCCAATGGCAGCTATTAAAAATTGCTTCCGTAAAACACTCATTTACTAACATAAGAAAAAAAGTAAAAAATAATAGATAAGCTTGGTACCCTGAGGACATCATTTTAGCACACAAAAATATACTCTTTCAAAAAATCTGTTGAAAGTGGACATTCCCTTTCAACCTCCTGATACAGGCTCCTACACAGGCTTTCTTTGCCCAATAATATTGCAACTACTAGACCCTTTCTTCTACCACAGCACATTGTAAATAGGTGCTTATGCTTATAATAAAAGCAGATCAATATTATTTCATAAGCCTTAAAAAAGATTTAAAAAAAGCTGACCTAGAAACTGGGAAATAGTTTATTTTCTTTTTTCTGACAACCTTCAAACAGGCAACAAAGGAAAATTCGAACTGTTTCTTTGACATGGCAGATTGTTTTAAAAGTCCTTGACTTGTCTTTAGTTTGTGTCTTAGCTGAATTATAAGTGTACTACACTTCTTCCAAAAGATTGGTTATAGCTACCCCAGCCAGCAGTAAGTCATTCGATAAATCTGGCAGTGGCGTTATTTTCCTGTACTGCAAGGCAATACTTCTGACAGCGTCACGTCTTTTCTCAGCTTTAAGATGGCTTCCTTGACATTTTCTAATCAAAGTAAAACCACCTTTCTGGATGTGGGAGAGATTTTTTTCTTTAGTATTATCTTATATTTTTTTGGTCACCTACACACAGGATAAATCTTAAATTTTCTGCCTAAAATACCCAGGATTATTGATCATAGAAGAGAGAACAGGGCAAACATCACTTGGCAGACTCTGCTAAACTGAAGTCATTTTAACAGATTTATATTTTATACTGTAGAACTGTTCAGCAAGCAGGGTGATATATTATTACATAAAGGCCTTTTCTATAGTTTTAATATCTGTTTTTTAAAAAATGTTTTTAAGCTTTTAGTAGGTGGCAACCTTTTGATTTTCATAAGTATACAGTAGTTTCTTTGGTGCCAGATATATTTTATCTACTGGCATAATATATATGCATCTATTATCCATGATCCACTGCACATCAGTTCTGGTTGCGAGTTCTGGTTGCATTTTCAAGTGAGGTTGTTTTATAAGTGAGGGGACTTTTCATTAAAGGACTTTATATTGGGGGACTTTAAGTGTTTATTGCCTAAGTGCTATAGAGATAAAATAAGTTAAAACTGCAACTGTAAGCACTAAAATGTAGTTTTTACAGTTGTTTTTGTAACTTGGATAATGTCTAGCAATATTGGAGGTCTACTACAGTGCACAATTCGTCATATGTATACACTTCAGGGGCAGCACTTCCAGGGTGAATACCGCTGTGATAAATGTGAGCATGTTGCAACCTTGGAAGCTTGGGTTAGAGATCTAAACGCGCAAAATGCAACACTGAGGAGGATTGACAATATGGAAAAGGGCATCCTGCTCACTGAGCAGGCAGTAATGGGTCAGGAGGAGCAGATAAGTAGCTGGGTAAATGAAGATAGAGGGAGTAGAAAGGATGCACAGAAAAAGAAGGCTATACCTGTGTCTGTGCACCCTGGCAAAATTGCTAAGTTAGGTAATGATGCAAGAGTGTCAGTCTCAGAAATGTCAGCCTTAGAAGATATTGCTCTCCCTAAAAGCAAGGAGACAGCCCAGCTAGTGAGCGGGTGGTTGGAACTGCAGGTAGGACTAGACAGTTACTGGTAATAGAGGATCCTATATTCAGGCGGACTGAGAGATTAATTTGTCACTAAGACCACCTCAACCGAATGGTTTGCTGTCTCCCTGGTGCCAGGGTTCGGCAAGGGTGAACAAATTACTGGGAGGGGCTGGGGATGATCCAGTGGTCGTGGTCCACGTGGGGACCAATGAAAGAATTAATGGGAGATGGAGGCTGCTTAGGAATACATTTAAGGAATTAGGCACCAAGTTGAAGAGAAAGATCTCCAAGGTTGAGATACTACCACCGCCGCCAACCAGCCCCAGCTCATTCGCAGCAGCCAGAAAGATGAACAGTTCTAGGGCTGCCTGAGGGGCCAGGATCACGACACCTGCCAGGCCTTTGTTGGATTCTATAAATAAATGAGGAATATTAGTTTATAAATTATATGTGGAAGATTTTTACTACTAAGCGGTCATATAAGGATTCTAAGACCCCTTTGTATGAAAGATAAAGGGATCTACTACAGGAATCGGAGGAGTTTTAACACTTATAACAAAAGCTATCTGGTACGTGTTTTGTTTGGCAGGTGGCGGAATAAGCACAAAGACCCCTGATAAAGGCACGTGGTGAATTAATTTTTGTTTATTGGTTAGTCCCGCGGAGAATACACATAGCTTCTATGTGTGTGTATTATGGAATACTACCTGTGCCATGCACTACACATGAACGACAGCAGAAGCTTAGAAAGTTAAACACATGGCTCAAGTTCTGGTGCAGTGCAGAAGGATTTGGGTTCCTAGAGCACTGGGCTGACTTTTCATTGGGGTACAAACTGTATTCTACAGATAATTTGCACCTGAATGGAAGGGGAGCTGCTGTGCTGGGTAAGAGGATACTTGAAGGGGTATTTAAACTAGAGTTGAGTGGGGAGGGCAAGAAAGAAAATAAAAGGGAAAATTGGTTACTTAGGGGAAAGCATAAGATTTTGAGTGGAGAATTAAAAGGGGGGAGAACTGCTATGATGGATAAGGAGATCAATGTGTCAAACTAGATGGAAACTTAAAATTTCACAAATGCCAGAAGTCTGGCTAGTAAAGTGGGGGAGCTTGAGGCTCTGGTACTGGAAGAAAATATTGGTGTTATTGGTGTGGTTGAGACATGGCTGAATTCCACACATGACTGGACTGTCAATCTTCAAAGGTTGGCTCTCTTTAGGAAAGACAGAGCAGACAGTAAAGGTGACGTCATGTGTCTCTATGTAAAGGAAGAATTCAAAGCATATATTAATGAGGGGATATTTGGTACACCAAGTCTGTACACCAAGAAGAGAGAGGTGGGTCCTGTACTCACTGGCCACTGCTGAGGTGAGGAAGCTCACTCAAACTTACACATGCCCAGCAAAAGTGTTCTATGTGCATAGGAATCAGTTCTGTCTTTTTGTTGTACAGACTTGTGTATGTTGCCAGTGGCAACAGATTGCAGCTATTGAAAATTGCCTCCGTAAAACACTAATTTACTAACTGCTTCTTCGACAAGGGGGAGAGCATTCCTCAGATTGCTACAAGATAATAATATGAATCAGTTATACAAGGGTACAGAGCTCAGGTATGTTCATAAGCATTAATAGGTGATCCCACTGTGCATGCTCCACCACCATCAAAGGCACACACCAAATGAAGTGCCCCCGCTCTTACCAGAACACAATGATATCTTGGCCTTTAGATCACAGCAGGGGGTAACAGCATCCGTTTGGTCTCCAGATCACACACTCATTCTCAATGCTTCACAATAATCCCAATGGTCAGGTTCAATTAAAGCACTCGCATGAACATGGGTATAACGATATTGTTTTGCATGCAAAGCAAAAACAAGGGAAAAATAGTGCAATACGTCCAATCAAATTATAAATCTAGAAATTTTATTAAAATGCACTCACAAACATTCCATCTAAAAAAAGGCATGTAAACAGAGGGGAAGACAGCAACTTCTCACCGCCAACCGTCCCAAGGTTCGATCAATCTCCAAAAGATCCAAATCACTGTAACCGATTAGTGTCCAAATTCTCCAACACGTTTCGTCGCAGTTGCGACTTCAGACGGAATATCTGGACACAGGAAGAGCCGGTCTTTTAAACCGGAAGGCCACTGACGTCAGGAGCACATGATGCACCCAGCTGTCATGGTAAATAAAAGCGGGACTGGTAATTTTATCGTCACCGCTGCCAATAAACGTGCGCGCGCAGATAAACATTTGCGCACGCGCAATCTAACAGATAGAAGCAGGGGAGGCTAGTAATACTAGCGTCGTCATTGGAAATAGAGGTGCGTGCGCAGATCGAAACCTGCGCATGTGCAATGAGCCCCTTCCAGCCAGGGAGATCATAACAAAAATTGTGCTAACGCCGCCATTGTAAATAAATAAAGGTGCGCAAGCAAATCGACCCTTACGCATGCGCAATAAACCCCTTCCCACCAGGGTGATCATAACGGTATTCTGCCACAAGAATGTGCGCACGGTCCTAGCCATGCTCATGCGCAATAAGGCTACCTTCCAGCCACATAGATCTTAACCGCAATCCTGTCACTACAGTGCGCACGCACCTGTAGCCCTGCGCATGCGTATTGGAGCCACCTCCTGGTCATAAATTCAAATGAATTACAAAAAATGCCCTCACTGCCAAATTACCATAGCCGTTTCCACACATGGTAAAAAATAAAAATACCAAGGGTGGCCGACCCCAAACCCTTAATTATGTAAAGTAGACAGGAACCTTAGGTGGCAGACCGGCATGTGAGAAGTTACTTTACAATTAAAATCACATACACAGCACATACCTAAAACATTACCTAACAAAATTAACAGTTATTTCATAAATCTTGAAATATAAATAAGATCCTCATAATAAAAAGCTAAATCGCTTCACCATATGAATAGACTGCGAAAAAACCCATTGGGCAAAATAAATAAAAAATCATTGATAAAGCAATTCAAGTCGAATTCAACATTCAGACCTCCCAGGACCAATGTATCCAATCGATAGATCCATCTACTTTCACACTGTGACAGATCCCTCACCAAACAAGAACCCCTCCAATGATGGTCAACCTTCTCCAACCCAAGAAAAGACAAAAATTTGGGGTCACAGGCGTGAAACTATTTGAAATGGGCAGACAAGTTGTGACCCTCATAGCCCCTCTTAATATTGTAAATGTGTTCACGCACTCTGACCCTAAGTTCTCTGGTGGTCCTCCCTATATAGGTAAGTGCACAGGGACACCAAATAGCATAAACCACCCCTTTCGAGCAACAGGTAATAAATTGCTTGATTTTGTAAGATTTCCCTGTACGGGTATCAGAGAAAGATCTTTTCGGTTTCTCGATCCCCATCCCAACCTTACAGCCACAGCACTTACCACACCTATAGAAACCAACTGGTGGAGTTTCCACAAGGGATATGGGTCTCGGTGGATCTATAAAGCTCCGCACTAGTTTGTCCTTTAAATCGGGCGCTTTTCGAAAAATGCAAACTGGTTTGGTTGGTAGAGCTGGCCCCAAAAGTGGGTCCTCTTTCAGAATATGTCAGTGTCTGCCCAAAATCGTTTCCACCTTACGGTGGTGGATATTGTAGCCAGAAACAAATGCAAACTCCATATTATTAGATTGCTTCACCACGTTTTTTGATTTGGAAAGCAGAATGGTGCGGTCAAAGGCCCTAACGGACTGGAGCTGGGAAGCTACAATTTTCTCATCATAGCCTTTATCAACAAATCTTTTGGTAAGGTCAGCCGCTTGTAAATGAAATCTGTCTATATCACTACAATTTCTTCTCAGGCGCATGAATTGTCCCCTGGGAATAGCATGCAACCAATTAGGGTGATGACAGCTATCCCAGGGGACATATCCATTCCTATCCGTTGCCTTAAAGAAAGTAGAGGTCACCAATGTCGACCCCTCTATTTTAATCGAGAGGTCCAAAAATTGAACCTCAAGTGAACTTATTTCAGGGGTAAATTCAAGATTACACCCATTGGTGTTAACTGACACAAAAAAGTCTTCCAAGGTTGATCTGGGGCCTTCCCACACAACCAGCACGTCATCAATGTACCGCTGCCACACCTTTAGGTGGGGCCACGGTACACCGAAGACGCATTGGGATTCCCAGTACCCCACAAACAGATTGGCCATACTGGGGGCAAATTTTGCCCCCATCGCAACGCCCTTGATCTGTAGATAGAAACGTCCACTAAACCAAAAATAATTATGGTTTAGGGCATAAGTCAGGCATGCAATAATAAAATCAACCTGTTTGGCCGGAAGACCTGGTGTCATTTCCAGATAATACCGTACGGCTGAGATACCCATATCGTGCGGAATTACAGTGTAAAGGGACGTTACGTCCGCTGTCGCAAATATTGTGTTGGTTGACATTTTCAACTGGGCACATAATTCTAATACTTGCCCCGAGTCCCTCAAATTGGCTGGTAGTGCACATACAAGCGGTTGCAAAATGTTATCGACGTATTCCCCCAAGCGGCACGTGATCGAATTGACACCGCTCACAATTGGGCGACCTGGGGGCTTGTCTAGCCGCTTATGAACTTTTGGAAGATAATAGATTGTGGGAATGCGTGGGGCCCGGATATTTAAATACTCAAATTCCTTTGCATTAAGGATACCATCCTCCTGCCCCTGGTTCAAGAGGGAAGTGAGACCCTTTTGGAACTCTATAGTGGGATCACCAGTTAATAATTTATATGTCCCTTCATCCACCAGAAGTCTCTGCATTTCCTCAATATAGCCAGTCTTGTTCAGAATGACTAACCCCCCCTTATCCGCAGTTTATAACCAACTCGCGCTTTTGTTCAAGTTCCCTGATGCTTTTAAGCATAAACAACTTATGGGAGGGGGTCTTCAGATTTCTCAAATCCTTATTAACTAATTTCTCCAACTGGGCATTAGCAGGAATTTGGGGATTAAACACTGAGCTATTTTTTAGCGAAGTGTGCTGGATAGAGGGAGAAGTGGAATTCCCACTCACCTCAAGATCTTGATCACCAGGGGTTAGACTCTCGCCCTGTCTATCCCTTTCCTTTCCCAAGAAGAATTTTTTAATGCTGAGTTTCCTAATAAATTTCTGGAAATCTATATGTATCGCGAATTTGTCCAACTCCTTAGGAGGGGCATATTTTAAACCTCTATCAAGAATTTTTAATTCGTCATTACTTAATTGGACGGAGCTGAGGTTAAAAATACCCTGGCCCAGAACGGCCGAGGTCTTCTTGTGTTTGATACCTCCTCTCCGTCCTCTTTGTCCCAAACCTTTCTTTTTAGTGGCTGTCTCCTTATCAGGGTATCTGGTTTGTCCCTGTCTCTTAATGTCATATCTCTCGGCATTAGGGTTCTCCGCCGGTCCTCCTGAAAAGGGGAAAGTGGTTGAGGGCGTGACGGTGTCTCAAGCCCCCTCCTTACAAGGTAGCTATCCTGCCTTTTATATTCAGCTTTTTGCCTATCCCTCCATGAAAGCGATCTCTTACGCCAACTCCTTCCACCATTATTCCCCCAATGTCTTTCCCTGTTCACCATCCCTCTTTGTTCCATCCAAGGGGTCTGAGTATTACCCCTCCATTCCTCGGACGGTGCAACGCCCATTTTCTGATGGGAACAAGGGGGAGCTTCACACGGAATGGGCAATTGGTCCTTAATTGTAGCATCAGTAAGGGTTCCACTTATGAATTGCCATTTGAAAACCTTATCGGTAGAGTAATCTCTAATATCTCTTTGTAATTTCTTTACCTTACGGTTTTTAATGACTAATTCCTCTTTCTCCAATCTAGATTTAAGTTCAGAGGCTTTAGTTAAAAAAAAACTTCTGTTTGACTACAAGGCTCTAAGCGCTGTTTAAGATCATTCCTAACTAGTTCAATCCCTCTGTTGGATTTTTTTCTTCCCTATTAACTTCTCTACTAATAAAAGACCACACATGTTAAAAAATTCAAACCAATCCTTTTTTGCATCTGCAGAATCGTCACCATCATACACTTGCAGTGTCCATCGCAACTGCTGTGGAACCATTTTTTTACTTAAATATTTTTCTAAGGTTGCTACATCCCACTTCAATCTTAATTCCTTGTTAAGCAATTTGTGTAGCTCCTTAATAATCCAGGTCTGGTCCCACCAGGGATTCCTGGCCTGGAGTATTTAATTCCCCAAAGTCAATTCCTCTTTGAGAATTAAAACTAAAAATATCCATAGTGTATTTTACACAAATCAGCAGCGATTATATATGAAGGGGAAATGTACAGAAAACAACAACAGAAAAATACCGCACTATTCGGATAAGAAAAGAAAAAAGTCAGCTCAACGTACAAAGAGTCCTTCAGTCTCTCATAAGAAATTGTTATACAAGGGTACAGAGCTCAGGTATGTTCATAAGCATTATTAGGTGATCCCTATCACTGACTCTATTGAGAAAATGCAGAGGTACTGGCGGATGAAGGGACAAATTATTAACTGGTGATACCACTATAGAGTTCCAAAAGGGTCTCACTTCCCTCTTGAACCAAGGGCAGGAGGATGGTATCCTTAATGCAAAGGAATTTGAGAATTTAAATATCAAGCCCCCACGCATTCCCACAATCTATTATCTTCCAAAAGTTCATAAGCGGCTAGACAAGCCCCCAGGTCACCCAATTGTGAGCGGTGTCAATTCGATCACGTGCCGCTTGGGGGAATACGTCGATAACTTTTTGCAACCGCTCGTATGTGCACTACCAGCCTATTTGAGGGACTTGGGGCAAGTATTAGAATTATGTGCCCAGTTGAAAATGTCAACCAACACAATATTTGCGACAGCGGACGTAACGTCCCTTTACACTGTAATTCCGCACGATATGGGTATCTCAGCCGTACGGTATTATCTGGAAATGACACCAGGTCTTCCGGCCAAACAGGTTGATTTTATTATTGCATGCCTGACTTATGCCCTAAACCATAATTATTTTTGGTTTACTGGACGTTTCTATCTACAGATCAAGGGCGTTGCGATGGGGGCAGAATTTGCCCCCAGTATGGCCAATCTGTTTGTGGGGTACTGGGAATCCCGATGCGTCTTCGGTGTACCGTGGCCCCACCTAAAGGTGTGGCGGCGGTACATTGATGACGTGCTGGTTGTGTGGGAAGGCCCCAGATCAACCTTGGAAGACTTTTTTGTGTCAGTTAACACTAATGGGTGTAATCTTGAATTTACCCCTGAAATAAGTTCACTTGAGGTTCATTTTTTGGACCTCTCGATTAAAATAGAGGGGTCGACATTGGTGACCTCTACTTTCTTTAAGGCAATGGATAGGAATGGATATGTCCCCTGGGATAGCTGTCATCACCCTAATTGGTTGCGTGCTATTCCCAGGGGACAATTCATGCGCCTGAGAAGAAATTGTAGTGAAATAGACAGATTTGATTTACAAGTGGCTGACCTTACCAAAAGATTTGTTGATAAAGGCTATGATGAGAAAATTGTAGCTTCCCAGCTCCAGTCCGTTAGGGCCTTTGACCGCACCACTCTGCTTTCCAAATCAAAAAACGTGGTGAAGCAATCTAATAATATGGAGTTTGCATTTGTTTCTGGCTACAATATCCGCCACCGTAAGGTGGAAACGATTTTGGGCAGACACTGGCATATTCTGAAAGAGGACCCACTTTTGGGGCCAGGTCTACCAACCAAACCAGTTTGCATTTTTCGAAAAGCGCCCGATTTAAAGGACAAACTAGTGCGGAGCTTTATAGATCCACCGAGACCCATATCCCTTGTGGAAACTCCACCAATTGGTTTCTATAGGTGTGGTAAGTGCTGTGGCTGTAAGGTTGGGATGGGGATCGAGAAACCGAAAAGATCTTTCTCTGATACCCGTACAGGGAAATCTTACAAAATCAAGCAATTTATTACCTGTTGCTCGAAAGGGGTGGTTTATGCTATTTGGTGTCCCTGTGCACTTACCTATATAGGGAGGACCACCAGAGAACTTAGGGTCAGAGTGCGTGAACACATTTACAATATTAAGAGGGGCTATGAGGGTCACAACTTGTCTGCCCATTTCAAACAGTTTCACGCCTCTGACCCCAAATTTTTGTCTTTTCTTGGGTTGGAGAAGGTTGACCATCATTGGAGGGGTTCTTGTTTGGTGAGAGATCTGTCACAGTGTGAAAGTAGATGGATCTATCGATTGGATACATTGGTCCCGGGAGGTCTGAATGTTGAATTCGACTTGAATTGCTTTATCAATGATTTTTTATTTATTTTGCCCAATGGGTTTTTTCGCAGTCTATTCATATGGTGAAGCGATTTAGCTTTTTATTATGAGGATCTTATTTATATTTCAAGATTTATAAAATAACTTTTTATTTTGTTAGGTAATGTTTTACGTATGTGCTGTGTATGTGATTTTAATTGTAAAGTAACTTCTCACATGCCGGTCTGCCACCTAAGGTTCCTGTCCCCTTTATATAATTAAGGGTTTGGGGTCGGCCACCCTTGGTATTTTTATTTTTTACCATGTGTGGAAACGGCTATGGTTATTTGGCAGTGAGGGCATTTTTTGTAATTCATTTGGATTTATGACCAGGAGGTTGCTCCAATACGCATGCGCAGGGCTACAGGTGCGTGCGCACTGTAGTGACAGGATTGCGGTTAAGATCTATGTGGCTGGAAGGTAGCCTTATTGCCCATGAGCATGGCTAGGACCGTGCGCACATTCTTGTGACAAAATACCATTATGATCACCCTGGTTGGTAGGGGTTTATTGCGCATGCGTAAGGGTCGATTTGCGTGCGCATCTTTATATATTTACAATGGCGGCGTTAGCACTATTTTGGTTATGATCTCCCTGGCTGGAAGGGGCTCATTGCGCATGCGCAGGTTTCGATCTGCGCACGCACCTCTATTTCCAATGACGACGCTAGTATTATTAGCCTCCCCTGCTTCTATCTGTTAGATTGCGCGTGCGCAAATGTTTATCTGCGCGCGCACGATTATTGGCAGTGGTGACAATAAAATTACCAGTCCCGCTTTTATTTACCATGACAGCTGGGTGCATCATGTGCTCCTGACGTCAGTGGCCTTCCGGTTTAAAAGACCGGCTCTTCCTGTGTCCAGATATTCCGGCTGAAGTCGCAACTGTGACGAAACGCGTTGGAGAATTTGGACACCAATCGGTTACAGTGATTTGGATATTTTGGAGATTGATCGAACCTTGGGATGGTTGGCGGTGAGAAGCTGCTGTCTTCCCTTCTGTTTACATGCCTTTTTTTAGATGGAATGTTTATGAGTGCATTTTAATAAAATTTCTAGATTTATAATTTGATTGGACGTATTGCACTATTTTCCCTTGTTTTTGCTTTGCATGCAAAACAATATCGTTATACCCATGTTCATGGGAGTGCTTTAATTGAACCTGACCATTGGGATTATTGTGAAGCATTTGAGAATGAGTGTGTGATCTGGAGACCAAACGGATGCTGTTACCCCCTGCTGTGATCTAAAGGCCAAGATATCATTGTGTTCTGGTAAGAGTGGGGGCACTTCATTTGGTGTGTGCCTTTGATGGTGGTGGAGCATGCACCATGGGATCACCTACTAATGCTTACGAACATACCTGAGCTCTGTACCCTTGTAAAACTATTTCTTATGAGAGACTGAAGGACTCTTTGTACGTTGAGCCGACATTTTTCTTTTCTTATCCGAATAGCGTGGTATTTTTCTGTTGTTGCTTTCAATAATATGAATCAGTTCATGGAGGCACCTACTAGGGGTGATGCTCTTTTTGATCTGGTAATATCAAATATTGATAACCTGATAGGGACAGTAACAGTGACAACAATATAGTTGTATTTAACTGTAAGAAAGATTTTCAGTCTGGGAGGGCAAGAACACAGAATTTTAGGAATGCCTTCCCCAGGCTCAGAGTTGCACTCCAGGACATAGACTGGGAGCATCTGTTCAGGAATAAAGATACAGATGACAAATGGGAGTGTTTTAAATCCATTGTTAGTACCAAGATTGCAAAATGTATTCCTATGGGTAACAAATATAAGCGGCTAAAATTAAACCCCTCATGGCTGACACCTGCAGTTTAAAGAGCAATAAGGAAAAGGAAAAGGGCATTTAAACATTTCAAGGCTGAGCTCTCAGCTGTCACTACTGAAAAGTATAAATTAGTAAATAAAGCATGTAAGAAATAAATAAGGCTAGTGAAAGCACAAAATGAAAGAGATGTGGCCAAAGAAAGCAAAATTGATGATAATGGGGAAATGGTCACTGGGGATGAAGAAAAGGCGGAGCTGTAGAATGGATTCTTTAGCTCTGTGTACACAAGCGAGGAGCAAAGAGTCAACACAGGAGATGCCACTGATAGCAATCGCCCAAGTATAATACTTAACAAGCTAAACATGGATATCATCCGAGAAAGACTAAATAATTTAAATGTAGATAAGACTGCAGGACCAGGTGGACTTCACCCAAGGGTTCTTAAAGAACTCAGCTGAGTTATCTCATCAACTCTGTTCTTGATCTTTAAAGACTCATTAACATGTGGTATAGTGCCAAGAGGTTGGCGCAAGGCAAATGTAATATCCATTTTTATAAAAGGCTCTAGGTCTTCTCCCGGCAATTACAGACCGGTAAGTTTAACATTCATTGTGGGAAAATTGCTTGAGGGGCTATTAAGGGACTATATACACAAATATGTAACTATCCATAATATTATGGCTGTAGATATAGTTTTTCTGGATTTTGCAAAAGCATTTGACACTGTCCCCAATAGATGCTTATTGGGGAAATTGAGATATTCCGGATCAGAAAATACAGTTTCTAAATAGATTAAAAACTGGCTGAAGGATCATGTGCAGAGAGTTGTGGTTAATGATACCTATTCTGAATAATAAATTACTTCCTCCTACCTCAAAACCCTTGGTTGAACTTGAAGGAAATATGTCTTTTTTCAACCAAATTTACTATGTAACTTCATATCAGAAAGGACCATTTTTTAAAAATACAATATGCAACCATCTAACCTAAACTTTTCATAAGACATGATAGCCTTGTCTGATACAGTATTTAGAGGGTTACTACTGTCTGAAAGAAGTGTTTTTTAAATCAATACTCAAAGTGTTTTAATAAATCAAAAAACGTTTTTATTATATTTGCCTTTTTTATACTGTTTTCCAGACAAATAAATACTGCTAAATTTACTGCTGTTCAAAAACACAGACTGTTAGCCTGATTCTAAGCATCTCAATGATTGCTTGGTGTTTCGCAGAAGCAAACTCGCAGACTGGGAACCGGGAACACTCATATTATTCTCAAGCACGTACAAGATTTTCTTGGCCAGACGTATGCGTGTGGAAGTGTTTCGCATAAGTTTTCATTTCTAACCGAGCAATTATTTGGCCTGCGAACTAGCATCTTAAACCAAGTTTGTACCTGTTTCCAGCCGCATGTTGCTGCTGAGTCCTTGGTTCCCGGGGCTCTGTGACCATCTTGCTTGCATACTGGCATACACATAGGGGTTTGTTGTTTTTTTTCCATTACTGAACCCCACCTTTGGGGCATCCCATGTTTGTGTGCATCCCTGCAGTGGGACTCACCTTCTCCCTCCTGGTTCCTTTTAGGGCATCTAATGTAGTGTGTGTCCCCAGTGTCACTCATATTCTTCTACCTGGTTCTCCTGGTCCCTTTTGGGGTATCCCATGTAGGGTGTGTGTCCAGTGTGACTTACCTTCCCCCTCCTGGTTCCTTTTGGGGCATCCCATGTAGTGTGTGTACCCAATCCCCCCCCCCCCCCCCAGTGGTTGCTGTCACCTTTCCCCACCCCAGATCTTCCTTCTGCACCCTGCATTAAGCATGTTGGATTTTCTCAAAACATCATTTCCATTGTTAAACATTGTTGGTCCTTTTGGACTCCTATGTATGTTTTAAAAGTTTAGAAGTTAGTTAGAAGTTAGTTTAAAACTTTAAAAATGTAAATCATTTGGGGCTCACCTGGGTCTTGGCCCATCGCAATTCATGGCACTTGTAAAGACAAAAGAAAGGCAGGTCAACACTTGCTTGAACACGTCTCCCAGTTCTCCCTGACAAATGCCCCCAATTGCTCATTACTTACTGCACCCCTGTTGTTTCCTGTTTTGTGGCGCCACATTCCCTCTTGGCGCCATGCCTTCGCCGGGGTTTGTAAGGACATTAAAACATATTTCAGACACAGCTCTCCAGGCCACCATTACTGGCGGATTACTGGCGGAAGGTCTATGGCCTTGCTTCTGTTTCATTCTGAAACTCTGTCCCATACCCCTTGGTGTACACACATCTGAGTTCCCCCCAAATGTCCCCGAGAAACAGGCAAGGATGGCACATGTTACAGTGGCCGGAGCATATGGCTGACGGCATGAACACTAAGGTACATGTGGTGTGGCAAACTAATGGTGGAAGCCAGACAGGGTTGTGGTCTGCACATGTTTGCGCTATAAAGTAGACCCCAACCCTGTCTGACTTGAAAAAACGAGGCCTCTGCCATTACTGTGTGCCACACCTTGAGCCTTGATTTCTATGCCTTGCTCCGTGCAACTCTTGTCTGTCCATTTGCCTCATTGTAAAGTGGCAAACATGCATAGGCAAAGTATGGCATGGCATAGCATGGGTACTTACCAGCATAATGTACTCCTGCTTGTCGATGGTAAACGGAGCGTGCCATGGTGCCGAGTGTCTCTTCGGCCTCGTTTCAACAGTGTTATGCACCCCTGCGGATCCCGGAAGCGTTGTGCTGACCGACTTGCATACACCCATGAAGTTGTAGCCTTCAGGTTGAAAAGCCTGTGCTCAGCTGTTAAATATAGTCTTAACTGTTGCCCAATTTCCCCCCACCTGTACTTTGGTGGCAGTGCTTACTGATGGCAGAGGGATGCCATGACCTCGCCACCACTACAGCCCCCAGACCCCAGAAGCCAGACATGTCAGAAGGGAACACATCACCCAGACAAGGCACCACAGCCCCAGTCACAGTACACACTCTGAGCCGTTCACCCACAGCAGTGTGGCTCAGCAGCAGTGAAGAGCCACACCCACACACCACCAGCCCACAGCTGAGCAGCAGAACCACAGCCAGGGTTGCACGTTCTCCTGTCATCCTGCATGTCACCCATTTTGTGCCTGGGAGTGGCTGCAGTGGCTCCTCCTCCCCTCTCCACCCCAGTCACCAGGGAGCAGCTACTGCCCCACAGAGCTGGCGGAAGCTTAGCCATGGCAAGCTCAGTGGCCGATTCAATGCTGCGCAGTTCAAGGCACTGGTTGACGGGGTGTTCAATAACACAAGGATGCTGCCCAGGTCTTCAAGAAATTGGATGACTTAAAGATGGTGGTCCAGAAGAAAATAAACCAGAGATTGACTGAGGGGTAAGTGTGGAGGGCCAAGAGGGGTGTGCTCATCCCAAAACCCTGGAACACTGGCAGATCAGCAGTTATATAGGCTGCTGCACCCTGACACCTATGAACCGACATGGACACATGCCCACCAGGGGTAAGAGTTGGCTTTACAATGCTTAATTTGGGAGGGGGGCACAAACCACAAACATTTGGCACAAACTTGAGTGGCCAGAAGCATGCACCAGCTTTGCTGGGACACACGTTTGCTAAGCGCATAGATGTGTTTACCTACAACTACAATCCAAATCAGCTCTTGTAATTGGTTGCAAATGTGTGGTGCCCACACATACAGTAGCTGTGGTGCCCTGTGTGTACCCCATGTTGAGTAGTCTAAGGAGTACAGCTAGGGAATGTGTTTAGCTTAGATTGTTTCTCACTTGCTTTGCAGCACCCACTCAGCACCCACTGGACCTTCAGCCACCCTAGCTCCGCTTCCAACCTTGGAACCTAGAACAACACCTGGCCCAGCACAAAGCCAGACCAACAGTGATGGGACCAAATTAAATGAGGTAAATGTGGGGCCGCAATGTGCTGATGGAAAGGGACATGGGGGACATGTAGGCTCAGGCTAATGAAATGAAAGATTAGCTGTGTTTGACCGTAGGCACAAACAAACACTTAAGTTTACCTTTATCCACAAAGGCACCCACTATCCTTGAAAATATCCAGCAGATGGAGGAGTCCCAGGTCCAGCTGAGCCAGCAACACAACACACCATCCCTGCTCTCTGAAAATACCTTGTCTTACCTTGGGAAACAACAACACCTCCCACCTCCAACCCCCCAGATCATGGCCAGGAATCAACATCATCTGAGTCCACAGAGTGCCCAGGAACCAGCCATGCCCTGTAGCCCGAGACCACCTTTCCATAGTATGCAGGGCCCAATTGATGGAGGCAGACTGGTGGGCAAACAGTTCCACATTCAGGCGCAACACAAACAGGTATTACAAAATTGTATGGAGAACAACCTCCCTCATCCATGAGGACCTGGATGCAGGGGTGGCTGAACAGCAGTGCCTTAACCTTATACTAAAAGCAAGCCCGATTTTTGTTCCATTGTCTCGGGCTACACGTTGCACTGTCCCAAACTTCAATCCGTTTTCAAAAATACCCTGTAGTTTCTAAGTTATTTGTAAAAGTATTAGAGCATTGGAGATGCAGAGAAAAAATGAAGAGAAACAGTGGGTGTGGCAAAAGCTATGTGACGTAAGCACACGGTGTGCTTTATATATATTACAGTAGAAAAATAAGTGCATTGTTGTGGCTCTAGTTATCAATGTCAACACACAGCGTGATGAGAAAAAGGGTGTGAGAGAAGCTGAGAGAAGAGCAGGGTTTCATAGCTGCAGAGAGAGGCAGCCAATTAAGACAGGGGAGGGATCGGGGGTGTTTCTGTTCTTGGTCCACTGAAGAACCAAGTCAGCAGAGTGGGGACTGAAAGCTGAATTAGGATTTCCTCACTAAGGAGACCCTCAGGAGAGGAAGGAAAGCGCTGCAGACACTCAATGAAAGGTAAGCTACTGATATTTATTTTTTAACTTTTGACTTAGCAAACACTTTAACAACAGCCCAATGGATGAATAATCATACCGAGAGAATACTGGCACTACTAGAGGCAAGACAGCCACCAACAAGGGGGACCCAACCATCTTTGCCTATACCCTAAGCTTCTTGCACAGTGTGACCACGATTTTGGGGGCCCAGTTGTGGTAGGTCCCAAAATAAATTACACTAACAACAAAATTGTGTTTTTTTTAGTCACAACAAAACAAAATCAATGGGGGGGGGGGGGGTACAGCAGCAAATACAAAACAAAAAAAAGACAAAAATAAACTAAAAGAAGAGTCCATCAGGTGCTGGTGTACTAGAATAGAGATGTCCCGGCTCCTCCTGAGCAGGTAAACAGAAACCTTCTCCAGCAAGCCAAAATTGTAAAGAGCTACAGGTATGCAGGCCACGACCACAACGAGTATCCAGAGTCACCTAAAAGCCAAAAAACACAATTACAATTGAAAAACAAGGCAAGACCACAGAGAGAGAGAGAGCAACTAGAAAGGGGAACCACAAGTGCAAATGGGCAAAATAGCCAAGAAATATATGGCAAAAAGCTGACATGACAGGGGGGACACAGTTGCAAGTAGGTCAAGAATGTTTTTTTGCTGAGACAGACAGTTTGCAGGACCAACTAAAGGTAAGCCGCACTACAAGGCAAAGGAGTTAAACTCGGAACAGGGGGAATGGGGACTGAAAATAGGGACCTGACAACACAATTAGGGAGTGAGGACAGAGAGACAAATAGGCAACTACTTAAAAAGACACATAAATTCATCCTATGGGGCCCCGCTGATGCAAACATAAAACATCACAAATGCAAGACTAACAATATAAATGCAAAAAGGCAACACTAATACACACTTACCCAGAAGCCTGCAGATTGCCAATCTTAAAGCGTGAATGCGTCGAAAGAAGGCGTCATGGGTGGAACCTGGGAAGCTAGCCAAAACACTAAAGAACAGCAGATTGAGACGCACTGGACATTGATCGAATGCCCCATTTTCCCTGTGGCAACAGACACAGCTTATTACACTAGCAACATTACGGTAGCAGGCAAAGAGCAAGCAGAACCATGGGCAACTTGAACACAGGGATCAGTGTGCACAATGAGCAGCAATGATTAGCTAGTTTAGGGGAGCAGAACAAAGGCTAGACAAAACAGAGGCAATAAATCGCATACCCCTTTCTTGTGGCGGAGGGCCAACCATGGTTGCAGCTCTAAGTAAGCTTTTCGAGAGAAAGGCTGTACAGTAGGGTCAATTCAAACATTTGTTAATCGGACATCAATATCCAGACGATGGAAGGTGTGCATATGCTTGGGCAGGTACAAGGTGAGCAGCCCACGACACAGCAGATGCTTGCAGTCTGCTCCATCGCACACATTGACTGAGCATCTGCCAACAATCCCGCAAGCAACAAGAGGGAGTACGTTTAGACCGGCAAGTTTCGTTTTTATACGCCCGACCAAAGGGAAAATCAGGGCTCAGCAAGATTTCACACCACTTGCGCATGCCTGAATATGTTCGCTAGATTCTATGAATCAGGCTTTATCTGTATTGTAATTAAATAATTATATCTCTATTTCTCTCTTCTCTTGTCAGAAGCAGATACAATTAGACAGACCAGGGCCATGAAATGAAATTGAACATACAGATTGTGGACCTGAGATACTATGTTAAATATTATGATTACAATTTCCACAATAAAACTACATTTTCAGTTTACCTATTATGTAAAATGTCTACTGAGGATATACTGTGGAGATAATTAGATGAGTCTTCCTGTTGAGACCTGTTTGCAGGGCTTGCATATCAAAGGGAATGTTAAGGCAACAAATTTTGCAAAATGCAACATGATATATCAGCTCATCAAATCTGCCCTCTCCCTTGTAAACTCGCAGCAGCACCTAGAAGCAGAAACTTGGCCCTCCCCATGATTCCCCTAGAAGTAGATCATAGGGTTCAAGTAGTGGTCTATAACTCAGGCCTCCATGACCGCCTGTATATTGCAGCACAGTGATTAGGTGTCAAAGTATACTGATATAAACACCCAGTCTGCTATTGTACTGGAGAACAACCACACCCTCTGCCTGGAGATTTCAAAAATGAATAAAACCTTCAAATTAAGTTTGGGGGATTCATTTTGAAAAAAAAAAAGAAAGAAATGGGAAACATTAGTAGCTTTAGAGCTATGTGATTTTAAGGTCCATGTAGTTGCCTAGACAATCCCTTTAAGCTAGACACCTGGTCTCTAGTGATCTGCATATCAATAAATATGTTTATAAGACTATCCCCTCGATTCAAAGAGCAAAAGTTAATTGATTTCGTATCGAGAATCGTAAGTTTGGGTGGGTGTTAGTCATTTTTTCCTGTTTTTTTGGCCATTTCCGACTCGCACGAGCCTACGTACGAATGCGTATATGCTCTTACGATCAGCGGAAGTTCGTTCCTAAATTTTAGGATCAAAACGTTAAACTTAGGATCAAATCCTAAAACTTACGATCAAAACGTAAAACTTAGGTTAATTGGATGTGTTTAGGTGTGATTCAGAGAAACCTCTAAACGCGTTTTAAAAGAAAGCCACAGCCGACACCTTTTAGCAGCCGGATTGCTGTTCGTGAACAGGTTTTTTGGCTATGTGGAGGAGTCTGCGCGTCTTGAGCTCCAATGAACTGCATGTATCAGCATGGCCGAGGCCATAAATTGTATGGCAATGCATACCTGATTCATGTATGCCTTATAAAAGCTTTTTAATGTGGACCTTAATTAGTCCTTTGCATGTAAACCTTTATTTTGCAATATATTTGCGTTAATTAAAGAAACTTATGTCCTTTGTTTTTTATTTTAAAATTGAGGTACTAGAATAATATTTTTAGATTGAATTTATTGGTGTAGTTGTTTACCTTTGCTTTGTTTAATTATTTAAGCACATCTTTGGTCAGATGCATCACACTTACTGAGGAGAGGAGAGCGGGATAAAGTGCAGGATGTGGGTTACTGCTGTATTTTGCACAGACACAGCAGAGCTGGGGGCATGGAAAGGTCAGAAATCAAAGAATCCAGAGCAACACAGTCACAAGGCCCTTTCTGTTTGCAGGCTGCCCGATAATACCTGAGCCGCCATCTTGGCTGTTTCTAGGCTCATAACATGCAGAAGTTGCTGGGTGTTTTTTAATATTTGTGAGCAATCTGTATGGAGAGGGTGTGGGTAACCACACTAAAAATTTAAAGTTGTACCATTTGAAGCATAAATATTAAAATTAAATCCACAAGTAAAAAATGCAAGTTAACTAAAAATTAACCCTTTAAATGCCAAGCACGTAGTTTCTACGTGGTTGCTTCTCCTACCGTTAAGTGCCAAGCACGTAGAAACTACGTGCCTGGCATTTCCCCCAAACAGTTAAAAAATAGAAAAAAAAAATCACTTACCTCCGGTATCCTTGTGAAGCCTGGGGTCCCCTCTTCCTTGGGGGGGCATCCGATCGCCCCCCCGTCGTCCTCCGTCTTCAGGGGGGGGCCCGAAACCAGCCGCCCCCCCCCCGTTTCCAGCGCTGATCGCCGATCGCCGCTGTAAACAAAAAAAAAAAAAATGTCATTTACTCACCTCCGCGCCCGAGCCTTCTGTCCGGGTCTCCTCTTCACCAGGGGGGGGTCCGATCCCCCCCCTGGGCTGCGCAGTCTTCAGGTGAGGACCCTCTTCCGGGTCCTCACCTCTTGTAATGGCGGCGACGGCCGCCGCCGCTTAGCCCCGCCCATTGTGGGAGGAGCGGGATGACGTCATCCCGCTCCTCCTATACCCCCTCCGAGCTCCGGCATCTGTCAGATGCCGGTGGTGATCGGAGCAGAGCGGGTGTCAGGTGAGGAGGCTCCGATCGGAGCCCCCTCACCTGTCACCCGCCCTGCGCCGATCACCACCGGCATCTGTCAGTGACAGCGGCGCGGGACAGCGGCGAGGGACGTCGGATCGGAGGTGAGTATAGTGTAAAAAAAAGATAAATAAAGATTTTTTTTTCTCTGTGTGTGTGTCATTTTTTTACTATTAACCCCTTGTGAACTGGTAAGGGGTCCATGACCCCTATACCAGTTCACAAGGCTGGGGAGATGGCAAGCCACCTGCGCTAGCGGGTGGCTTGCCATTAACCCCTGGCACCCCCATTACCTGCCTCCCCAAAGGCCAGGGGGGGGCAGAAGAGCCCGGGCCCACATGGGCTATGTGGGCTCGTAGGCTGCAGGGTGGGGGGGCCACATAAGCTGGCCCCCCCACTCTGTGCCTACAAGCCCCCATAGCTGGTCCCGGGCTGGTTACTGTGGGTAAGGGGGACCCCACGTCAATTTTTTTTTTGATTTTTAAGGGTTTTTAACCCTTAAAAATCAAAAAAAAATGGGGTCCGCCCCCCCTGGGAGGGGGGACCCTATGTAATTTTTTTTTTTGATTAACCCTTTGTAATCTGTCATCCAGCAGCTATAAAAGGCTTCTAGCAAGTGAGCAGAAGCCAGTGATCGCCGAGGGACAGAGGGCTCCAGGATGGATGGGAGGTGAGTATAGTGTAAAAAAAAAAAAAAATTAATAAAATATTTTTTTCTTTATGTGTGTGTGTGTCATTATTTACTTTTAACCCCTTGTGAACTGGTAAGGGGTCCATGACCCCTATACCAGTTCACAAGGCTGGGGGGATGGCAAGCCACCTGCGCTAGCGGGTGGCTTGCCATTAACCCCCGGCACCCCCATTACCTGCCTCCCCAAAGGCCAGGGGGGGGCAGAAGAGCCCGGGCCCACATGGGCTATGTGGGCTCGTAGGCTGCAGGGTGGGGGGGCCACAAAAGCTGGCCCCCCCACTCTGTGCCTACAAGCCCCCATAGCTGGTCCCGGGCTGGTTACTTTGGGTAAGGGGGACCCCACGTCAATTTTTTTTTTGATTTTTAAGGGTTTTTAACCCTTAAAAATCAAAAAAAAAATGGGGTCTCCCTCCCCTGGGAGGGGGGACCCTATGTCATTTTTTTTCCCGATTTAACCCTTTGTAGTGTGGATGGTTTTTGTATTTTTTTTGTGAATGTTATAAAATACTTGTTTCAGTTAGGGGGGTCTCCTGGGCAGGAACGGGGGGCTACCGATAAATATGTGGTACCGTTCTAATCGGTAGAAATGGGGCTTTCACATGCAATATGATTTTCCTTAATAAAATACATTTTTTATTTAAAATAAAGGAGTCAATTTTCTAAAAAAATGTTTTTATTTATTTATTTTTTTTTTCACTTAATAATATTGTAAAAAAAAAAAAAAAAAAATACAAACAAGACATTTCATGTTAAAGTCTAAACTCTGCTGCAAAAAATATATATATAATTTTTCTGAAAGTTACAGCAAAAATGGCGCAAAACATGTCGCAAAACATGACGCAAAATGGGGAAAATGGCCTGTCAACAGAGGGTGACAAAATCTCAAGTAGGCTGGCAATTAAAAGGGTTAATAGTACCTCTGCATGTTGGGTATTGTTCTGTTCGGGGGACCTTGCGCTTTCAGACTTAGCTTGTTTTTTCTGGTTTGCATATTTATATTTTAGGAAAAGGTGTTTTTTATTCAGCTTTTTTATAAATTTTTTAGGGAAACCCTGCGCAACCAAAGAATTCTTTGAGGAATTAATTCCAGAAAGTTGAGCCCACTAGAACAAGCTGGGTACCCTTAAAAAGCTTAACGTGTGTACTTTCAGGGAATATATGGTTTATGGGGGATATTCCAAATGTAAAGGGTTGTTTTGGTTGAAAAATCGCAAGGTGCGCACTTTGTCTGCAGAGCTGAAATTTTCAAGTAAAATTACCGTTATGCGCATGCTTTACTTTGGGGTGTTTGGCAACTCTTCCCTTGACAGAACCTATGCATGTTGGGTGTTGTTCTGTTCGGGGGATGTTGCGTTTTCAGATTAAACTTGTTTTTTCTTGTTTGTATATAGTTTTTTTAGGAAAATGTGGCTTTGATTCTGCTTTTTTATCCTTTTTTTAGGGAAACTCTTTGCAACCAAAGATTACGTTGAGGGATTACTTCCAGAAAACTATGGCCACATCCACAAGCTTGGTACCCCTAGAAAGCCTGAGGTGTGTACTTCCAGAGAATATATAGTTTGTTGGGGGTATTTCAAATGTAAAGGGTTGTTTTTCTGGAAAAACCGCAAGGTGCGCATATTGCATAGCATAGTTGTATTTTATCTGAAAATCTCCTAAAGCGCTGTTTCAGTTTGGGGGAGTCTCCTGGGCAGGAAAGGGTGTCTACCTATACATATGTGATATCGCTGTAACCAGGAGAAATTGGGATTTCACACGCAATAAGATTTTATTGACAAACTTACATTTTTTATTCCAAAAAAAACTACAATATGTAAAAATTTTTTTTTTTTTTTTTTTTTTTGCACATATTTCACCCAAAAATATTAAGAATACACCTAACAAATGACAAACAAGACATTTCATGTTAAAGCCCAGACTCTGCTGAAAAAAACAATATATCATTTTCCTGGGAAATCCCTGGAAATCCCTTCAAAAATCACATTTGAACATGGGGAGCGCAAAATAGTGCAAAATGGTCTGGCAACAGAGTGTGACAAAAACTCCAGGTAGGCTGGCACTTAAAGGGTTAAACAAAGTAAGATTTACTTATGCAAATGCATTCATTAATGGTTGGTTACTACAAAATGAATGAAATAAAGAAAAATAAAAGACCAAATATTTAGAATGCACTTTAATGAGGTAAGTTTGTAGTGCGGAGCCGCAAGATCAGAAGGATTTACGTCCAGACAAAAAAGGAAAAAGGGCAAAACCAATGTTGCAACCTGAGAAATGAAACGGAAAAATCAGGATGGAAACTGACATAGGTCTGATTCCCGAACTGCCATACGAACGGACGTATATTTTAGGATAGAAACGTATTTGCTTATTGAATCACTCGCAAGTTCATACGAACGCACGAGCGTTCGGGAAAAATAGGATGATCGTGACCCAAATCCAAGCTGTTACATGTTTCTTTGAATCAACCCATATATATGGGCAAATAAATATTAGTCTTCAAAAATAGCATGGTAATAATCTATAAATGTCTTTCTTTCACAAACTTGAATCTGAACAGGAAATGTTGATGCTTCCCTTGTCTCAAACCCCGCAAATTTCAGTCCTTGGGAACCCACTGAATTGCAAAGGCCAGGGGCTGAGAGGAGATTGAGGCCTGCCACTCTACCTGCCGCTGGTAGTCTGTATGCGGGAGGGAAGGGGTTACCCATGTCAAGTGGGAGGGGGAGGCACACCTTTTTGCTCCATGCCCTGTTGGCCACTGCAAGGTCTATGAGCTGGGCGACCTAGGCCCCCCCTATCACTGGGCGCCAGGTGGGGTCAGGAGCTGTGGGGGGGGGGGTGGAAGCACGCCGCTCTGCCCCATGGCCTGCCTGCTGCCGTGATGTCTGTGTGCGGAAGTTAAGGGGTTGCCTGCACCCCAAGTAAACACACACTGTTAAACAGCAAAAAAATCCTTGTATCCCGCAGAAGTATGTTCTTGAAATGCACACCATCCTCACTAAAGAAAAATGCAGTGTTCCAGCAAAATAGCATTTTATTTAATCATTAAGTTAAAAAAAAGTCTGTATGAATGATTGCCATATAGTGGATCTATACAAAAACACACACACACACACACACACACACACACACACACACACACATATATATAGTAGACATGTCACTGGAGAAGTGGTCGAGGGGGTGTACATTTCACCTAGGTTACTACGCAGGGTGAGATGGTAAGTCCAGGATTGATTTGTTTCTCAGCAGTGATATGCTGCTGAGTTGTTGTTTAATCTTGCCGGGCCTGGATTTATATGGAATGGCAGGTAGGTTTGGTAGAGGGACCTGTCATTCCACACCCCCCCGATCCAGTTTGGGTTTTGGATCAGGTGAGCTCTGATCCTAATTAGCCTGGGAAGGTAAAAGCTCTGCAGAGCCTGCAGGTGATTGCTCTCAGCCAGGAATGAACAGCCTGTGGGTGTTTGGAGGAAGCTGCGAGCGCAGCCACTGCTGGAGCTGAAACTTACCCTGCGATATCCAGGCGAAAGCTGTGCTTTGAAAGTGTCAGATAGGTGAGAAGAACCTGTTAGTAAGCGCCCAGCCGGGCTAGGTCTTTTATTTTGATTGTATAAAAGAAGCACGTTGTTGCTGTATATTTTTCTTTGCTTGACTGTTTATGCCATGAATAAACACCAAGACCTGCTTTTATAAAATCTACGTCTGCTGTGAACTGTGTCCAAACACACCATCCCCCGGGAGGATCCCTACAATTGGTGCTGCGGAGCGGGCAAAAACGGTTGCTAGGGGCAACGGTGTGGACAGATTTGGCTACAGCTGCTTATGTCCTGGGTGAAAGCTGCAACTACACTCCAAGAACAGCCGGGCAACATGGAGGAGATGCTGAAGCAGTTTATGCAAGTGAGTTTGCAACAACAGCAGGCTCAGATAGAGGCCAATAGACGACATGAACAGACCATGGCTGCCCAACAACAACTTATTGAACACCTGATAGCAAAACAAGAGGCGCCTGTGGTTGCTAACCCCCAAACAGTGGTGCGAGCCGCTCCAGAGACTTTTGATGTGAGAAGAGCTGTACAGCGAGCGCTGCAAAAGATGACTGCTGAGGACGATGTTGAGGCCTTCCTAACTGTGTTTGAGTGTGTGGCTGAGCGTGAGAAGTTACCAGTCGCTGAGTGGGCAGAGGTAATTGCGCCCTATTTAACAGGAGAACCTCAAAAGGCCTACTATGACCTCAGTGAGCAAGAGGTTAAGGACTATACTCGGCTAAAAACGGAGATACTTGCCCGGCTAGGCGTTACTACTGCGGTTCGTGCCAGGAGGGTACGCAACTGGAGCTACAGTTTGGACAAATCAGCGAGGTCCCAGATGTATGACCTGATCCATTTGGCGAGAAAGTGGTTGGAGCCAGACTCTTCTTCTCCTGCACAGATCCTAGAGAGGGTTATGATGGATCGCTACCTCCGAGCACTTCCTGCTGACCTGCAACGCTGGGTGGGACAAGGTGACCCTAAGAATGCAACGAACTTGTCAACCTTGTGGATAGGTTCCAGGCGACTGAGGACTACCTCCGTGATATTCCTGCAGCATCTTCACCTCCCCGGAGTGCCAGATCTGTGCCATCAGCTCTATTGGGGGAGTGTGGAGGGGTGCTGAGGGAGGAAAAAGGGCTCAAGTGGTGTCTCAGGGGCAAAAGACTGGGGATGGTCCCGGGTGGCTAAGTGGCCCTAAAAAGGACTCCTTGCCAAGGAGACCAGGCTCTATCCAATGCTGGAGATGCCATGAGACGGGACACGTGTCTGCCCATTGCCCTCTTACCACTGAGCCCATGGAGTGTGAGGCTAGTCAGCGTCAGTCGCTATTTGCGGAACCATCTTGTGTTGCAGTTCCTGGACTAGAGACTGAACCGCAAATCTGCAACATTACAATTAATGACTTTCCTGTTAAGGCGTTGCTGGACTCAGGAAGCCTCGTAACCTTGGTGCATGCCAGCCTGGCGGCTGGGGACTTTGAGTGTAAAAAGCATGTGAGTGTTGTGTGTATACATGGGGATACAAAAGTGTACCCTATAGTGCTGGCTAAAGTCGGGACTGAACAAGGCACCGTACAATATGAAGTGGGTGTGGTTAAAAATCTCATGCATAACGTAATATTGGGGCACGATTTTCCATTATTCTGGGCTCTCTGGGGAAAAAAAAAATCCCCCGAAAGGAGTGAGGATACTCCTAAGGTTGTTGCATTACCCACTGTAAATGATAAAAGTGTGCAGGATGAAAATGGTTGTTTTCCTTTGCAGGTCCTGGCTGGAGAGGAGGAGGCTCCTCCCACTGAGCAAAATATACCAGACTTAGAGGTGTCTAGGGATAATTTTGGGACTGCACAGTTACAGGACCCCACTCTCAAAAATGCGAGAGAGCAGGTTGCTGTCATGAATGGGGTACCTCAGGAACCAGATGCTGAGAAAAGATTTCCACATTTTTCTGTGACTAATGATCTTTTCTATAGAGTCACTAAGATTAAGGATGAGATTGTGGAACAGCTTCTGGTGCCTAAGCCGTACCGGCGTCAGGTGCTTGACATGGCACATAACCATGTTCTTGGGGGACACTTGGGGACTGACAAAACGCAGGAGCGGGTTCTCCAGAGGTTTTACTGGCCGGCGATATATGATGATATTAAAAAGTACTGCGAGTCGTGCCCCACATGTCAGCTTAGTGCCCCAGTGTCACATTTTCGCAGTCCTTTGGTTTCGCTCCCTGTTATAGAGGTGCCTTTTGAGCGTATAGCCATGGATTTAGTGGGTCCCATTGTAAAATCAGCTAGAGGACACCAGTATATTTTGGTGGTCATGGATTATGCGACCCGCTATCCTGAGGCTGTGCCCTTAAAAAACACCTCATCTAAAACAATTGCACGTGAGTTGTTTTATATTTTCTCTAGGACTGGAATCCCCAAAGAAATCCTGACTGACCAAGGTACACCCTTTATGTCAAAGGTGATGAAGGAGTTATGCAAACTATTTAAAATCTCACCCATCCGTACCTCTGTATACCACCCCCAGACGGACGGATTGGTGGAGAGATTTAACAAAACTTTGAAACATATGTTGAAGAAAGTGGTGGAAAAAGATGGTCGTGACTGGGATCATTTGTTACCCTACCTCATGTTTGCTATTAGGGAAGTGCCCCAAGCGTCCACAGGGTTCTCACCATTCGAGTTGGTCTATGGTCGTCACCCTAGGGGTCTACTGGACATTGCAAAAGAAACATGGGAGAGCGAGTCCACCCCATACAAGAGTGTTATTGAGCATGTAGCACAAATGCAGGACCGTATAGCCACTGTAATGCCCCTAGTAAGGGAACACCTCCAGAGGGCGCAAGAGGCCCAAAGTAGAATTTACAACCGGTCTGCAAGAATCAGGACATTTAACCCAGGAGATAGGGTCCTTATACTAGTTCCCACTGTGGAGAGTAAATTCCTGGCGAAGTGGCAAGGTCCCTATGAAATTGTTGAAAAGGTCAGTGAGGTGAACTACAAGGTGCACCAACCAGGTAGAAGGAAGCCTTTCCAAGTTTACCACATAAACTTGATTAAGCCCTGGAAAGACAGGGAATCCTTGGGGGCGACAAATACTGTTAATAATTTGTCACAACCAATCCCTCCAGTCAAGGTTGGTGATACCCTATCAGTGTCACAGAAACAGGAGGCTCAGGAATTTTTACAGAAAAACAAAGACAAGTTTTCTGACCTTCCAGGGCGTACACACCTCATCTATCATCACGTTGAAACTGAGCCTAGAAGCAGAGTAAACCTCAAGCCCTATAGGATACCGGAAGCACGTAGGGAAGCCGTATCTGCCGAGGTAAAACGTATGCTTGATCTGGGGGTAATTGAGGTGTCGCAGAGTGAATGGTCCAGCCCGATTGTATTAATCCCAAAGCCTAATGGAACTTGGAGGTTCTGTAACGATTTCAGAAAGTTGAATGAGATCTCAAAATTCGATGCTTATCCTATGCCCAGGGCAGATGAGTTGATTGAGAAGTTGGGTAATGCCAGGTACATAACCACCCTCGATCTCACAAAGGGCTACTGGCAGATTCCACTTACTGATGAGGCTAAAGAGAAAACTGCATTCTCCACCCCTGATGGGCTATTCCAGTATGTAGTGATGCCGTTCGGGTTACATGGAGCACCTGCGACTTTCCAGAGGTTGATGGACTTGATTTTGCGACCACATTGTGATTACTCAGCTGCCTACCTCGATGATGTGGTCATTTTTAGCCCTGATTGGGAAAGTCACCTCTGTAAGGTACAGGCCGTATTGGATGCCATAAGTGGTGCAGGGTTGACCATAAATGCCGAGAAGTGTGCAATAGCCCTAGAAGAGGCCAAGTATCTGGGCTACATTATTGGGAGAGGGTTGATTAAGCCACAGCTAAATAAAATTGAGGCAATACAGAATTGGCCTAGACCCCTGACAAAGAAACAGGTCAGAGCTTTCCTTGGTATTACGGGCTATTACCGTAGATTTGTGGCGAACTTTGCCTCAGTTGCTGCTCCACTAACTGACTTGACAAAGGGCGGAAAGAGAGCAATGATCACGTGGACTCCAGAGGCCGAGAAGGCTTTCCAAAGCCTTAAATCTGCCTTGTGCCAACAACCTGTGTTAGTTACCCCCGATTTCAGGCGAGAATTTCTGGTCCAGACAGATGCTTCTAACACAGGCTTAGGTGCAGTACTCTCACAAGTAGTGAATGGTGAGGAGCATCCGGTGATGTACTTGAGTAGGAAGCTAACCCCGGCCGAGAAAAATTATGCCATTGTGGAGCGAGAATGTTTGGCAGTGAAGTGGGCCCTCGAATCCCTAAAATATTACTTGCTAGGCAGGAAATTCAAGTTAGTAACAAACCATGCCCCCCTAACATGGATGAAGTTAAACAAGGAGAGAAACGCAAGAGTGACTAGATGGTGTCTGTCCCTACAAAACTTTAATTTCACTGTGGAACACAGGCCAGGGAAATTACAGGCAAATGCTGACGCATTGTCGAGGGTACATTGTCTGTGGGGACAAAATGCTCAGCCCTCCGGTCTGAAAAAGAGGGGGGGGGATATGTAGACATGTCACGGGAGAAGTGGTCGAGGGGGTGTACATTTCACCTAGGTTACTACGCAGGGTGAGATGGTAAGTCCAGGATTGATTTGTTTCTCAGCAGTGATATGCTGCTGAGTTGTTGTTTAATCTTGCCGGGCCTGGATTTATATGGAATGGCAGGTAGGTTTGGTAGAGGGACCTGTCATTCCACACCCCCCCGATCCAGTTTGAGTTTTGGATCAGGTGAGCTCTGATCCTAATTAGCCTGGGAAGGTAAAAGCTCTGCAGAGCCGGCAGGTGATTGCTCTCAGCCAGGAATGAACAGCCTGTGGGTGTTTGGAGGAAGCTGCAAGCGCAGCCACTGCTGGAGCTGAAACTTACCCTGCGATATCCAGGCGAAAGCTGTTCTTTGAAAGTGTCAGATAGGTGAGAAGAACCTGTTAGTAAGCGCCCAGCCGGGCTAGGTCTTTTATTTTGATTGTATAAAAGAAGCACGTTGTTGCTGTATATTTTTCTTTGCTGGACTGTTTATGCCATGAATAAACACCAAGACCTGCTTTTATAAAATCTACGTCTGCTGTGAACTGTGTTCAAACTCACCATCCCCCGGGAGGATCCCTACAATATATATATATATATATATATATATATATATATATATATATGTACTGTTAAAACTAAAACTAAAAATATAATGACTATATTGCTAAACAGCTTTGAACACTGCACTTACATTTGATTATTCCTTCAGATTTTTAGATGGCAAGTGAGTTAAAAAGAGTATAATAGCCAAACCCCTGTCTGAGAAGTATTTAGAAACTTTACCATATTCTTTAAATATACTATTACTCATCCACATACCAGCTAATCAAATATACTTTACATGGTTTGCATCCTTGCCACAATTCTTGTTTCTTATTCATATGCCAACTACACTACTGCAACATCCTATTTTATGGTTTTTCAACAGACTGGCACCTCTTTCACCTGTCTTCACGCTCATCCAGCACTGCTCCAATTTTAATCTACAAAACTCTCTCCAGGCTCCTCCTTATATTTCATCATTAATAATCCAGTGATGTAACCTCCAACGTTTCCATGTCCCAACCCAGCACATTTTCTCTCACTCCTGACCCCTGCATTTCTCAAATGCCTGTCCATTTCTCTGGAATGCCTTCCTCCAATAAAGTTATCATTCAACCCTCCAAACGTATAAAAGTTCCCTCAAAACCCAACTCATCAGATAAACAAACAGCCTGGTTTAATGGCAAGTCACCCGCTGGTTGCAGGTGACTTGCCATCCCCCCAGCCTTGTGAACTGGTATAGGAGTCATGGACCCCTTACCAGTTCACAAGGGGTTAAATGTAAAAAAAACACAGACATACAAAGAGGAAAAAATATTATAATATTTATAATTTATAATAATATTTTATTATTATTATTTTTTTTTATACTTACCTCCCATCCATCCTGGAGCACTGTGTCCCTCGGCGATCACTGGCTTCTGATCACCTGCTGGAAGCCTTTTATAGCTGCTGGATGACAGAACACAAAGGGTTTGGGGACCCCATTTTTTGGGATTTTTAAGGGTTAAAAACCCTTAAAAATCTGAAAAAAAATGACATGGGGTCCCCCTTACCCGAAGTAACCAGCCCGGGACCAGCTATGCAGGGCTTGTAAGAACAGGGCACAGGGGCCAGCTTTTGTGGCCATTTTTTATTTAAATTTAAGGAGGCAATTTTCTAAAAAAAATGTATTTATGTATTTATTTTTATTACTTAATAATATTGTAAAAAACTAAATAAAATTTACAAACAAGACATTTCATGTTAAAGCCTAAACTCTGCTGCAAAAATATATATATAATTTTCCTGAAAATTCCAGCAAAAATGTTGCAAAACATGGCACAAAATGGGGAAAAATGACCTGTCAACAGAGGGTGACAAAATCTCAAGTAGGCTGTCAATTAAAAAGGTTAAAAGTAGCTATGCATGTTGGGTATTGTTCTGTCCGGGGACCTTGCGCTTTCAGACTTAGCTAGTTTTTTCTGTTTGTATATTTATATGTTAGGAAAAGGTGTTTTTTATTCAGCTTTTTTATACATTTTTTAGGAAAACCCTGCGCAACCAAAGAATTCTTTGAGGGATTAATTCCAGAAAGATGAGCCCACTACAACAAGCTGGGTACGCTTAGAAAGCCTAACATGTGTACTTTCAGGGAATATATGGTTTATGGGGGATATTCCAAATGTAAAGGGTTGTTTCGGTTGAAAAATCGCAAGGTGCGCACTTTGTCTGCAGAGCTGAAATTTTCAAGTAAAATTACCGTTACGCACATGCTTTACTTTGGGGTGTTTGGCAACTCTTCCCTTGACGGTAGCTATGCATGTTGGGTATCGTTCTGTTCGGGACATGTTGCTTTTTCAGAATAAACTTGTTTTTCTTGTTTGTATATAGTTTTTTTAGGAAAATGTGGCTTTGATTCTGCATTTTTATGCTTTTTTTACGGAAACTCTTTGCAACCAAAGAATACATTGAGGGATTACTTCCAGAAAGCTATGGCCACATCAACAAGCCTGGTACACCTAGAAAGCTTGAGGTGTGTACTTCCAAAGAATATATAGTTTGTTGGGGGTATTTCAAATGTATTTTTTCTGGAAAAACTGCAAGGTGCGCATAGCTCATAGCATAGTTGTATTTTATCTGAAAATCCCCTAAAGCGCTGTTTCAGTTTGGGGGAGTCTCCTGGGCAGGAAAGGATGTCTACCTATACATATGTGGTACTGCTGTAACCAGGATAAATTGGGATTTCACACGCAATAAGATTTTTTATTACAAAAAAACACTACAAATTGTAAAAAATAGATTTTTTTTATTTTTTTCACATATTTCACCCAAACATATTGAGAATACACCTAAAAAATGACAAACAAGACATTTCATGTTAAAGCCCAGACTATGCTGAAAAAAAACAATGTATAATTTTCCTGGGAAATCCCTTCAAAAATCACATTTGAACACGGGGAGTGAAAAATGGTCTGGTAACAAGTGTGACAAAAACTCCAGGTAGGCTGGCAGCGAAAGGGTTAAGGCATTAATTTGGAACTCTGCAGCATCTTGTTTGTACTAGTCTTTATACTGTATGTTTTACCCTGAATGTAATTATTACCTTGTACAGAGCTATGGCGGAGATGGTGCTATATAACAACAACACTAATAATAATAATATCAATATAATTGATAATAATATCAATAATAATAATATCTTTAAACTGTGCGAATAAACGATAAAATGGCAGGGTTTCAGGCAGCATTAAGCCTCCCCACTCAAAAAAGACCATGTTTCAAAAAACAAAAAAAACTTGTTCTAACATCCTAGCTTATGTCTTAACTGAAAAGAATAATGGGCATAACTTGTGGAGGAGAAGTTGAAGAAAATTGCTCAGGGATGTCTGTGTTACGGGTCCTGGAGTTTTGAAGATTGAGCATTTACACATGGCTGATCAGTGGACAAGTCTAATAAGTCAGCTATAAGTTTATAACCCTTACTGGCTAATGGATATGTCCCATCTTGATAAATGACAACTAGTTTAATTCCTATGAATTACTCAACTAAAGAGTTTTAGTAATTGCTGCTAGATTTAACATCTATCCATAGATCTGCCTGTAATATGCTGGCCACCATGATGCCCAAAGGCAGCAGATCACCAAACAATCTGTTAGCCAGTAGCCACAACTGACAATTTGACTTGCTGTCAGTCAAAGATTTGTGTAATGTTCAGAGAGTCCTATGGTGATCACATCATTAATATAAACAACGGTCCCAGTAAACCGTAAATGGGATGCCCAGAGAGGCACCAAATGTTCCTCGATAATCAATCATCCAAAGTCACATCAATACAATCATTTTTAATGTATATGTTTTAGTCTTTTTAACATACTAATGAATTAAAATGATTGTATTGATGTGACTTTGGATGATTGATTATTGAGGAACATTTGGTGCATCTCTGGGCATCCCATTTATGGTTTACTGGGACCATTGTTGTTTATATTGATACAGTGTACCTTTGGGTCCAGGGATTGGCACATTTGTTTTTTCCTCAGGTTGATGATAATTGGGAGTGGTGCTGAACATTTGCACATCGTGCAAAAGGTTTTTCTTAGTGATCACATCATTAGTTAAGAAAAGTGAAAAAAAAGTGTATATATATATATATAAATATATATATGTATTTGTACATTTTCTCTTTGAAGTCGAAGTATGTATATAGATTCCGCACCACAATGTTAAAATTAAATTTAAACTTAAACTTAATTCCTGTGGCCGTGCGGTGGTGGGAGACTATTTCTGACCAGGATTAGAATTAGAATATTATAGTGGTGAATCCAGCAATTCACCTAGTATAGCTCCAAACCTCCACAGTGATCAATGAATAAACTAAATATACATCATGAATTCATAAATAATTTATTAATAGTTACCCACAAAAAATTACATGACAAACGATTAAAAAACATATAAGACTAGACCGTACATTTCCAAGGGCATCCCAATCTAACCCAAGTGTTAATAAAAGCCATCCATAAATTGCATAAGTGCTAATCTGTGCAAATATAACATTGTTCATACAAAATGTGGCAAGAAAGAAACAACAGACAGACTAAAAATATCAAATACAACAAACCAATTGAAAAAACACATATCACCTGAGTGTATAAAGTGTTCCCCAGGAATGCCCAGGTCCAGTAACTATCCCCAACGAGTTTTGTGGCCCCCCGCTCACAGGCCACTTTATCAAGGTGTGGATTGCTACCCCATCATTGCCCTTATAAACAGAGACTCACCCCTAATTGCAGGTCTCGCGTCCGGGCGTGCAGCACGGCCCCGGCCGGAAGCCGCCTGCACGCACACACACAGCTGAGGCCTGCGCTCCAATCAGAGCAATGCAGCCGTCCAGTGACGTCATGGCCCCGCCCCCCAGACCGTCCCTCCAGCCAGCCGCGGCTGTAGGAGAGACGGAGGGGACGGAGCTCATCACGCAGCCAGCACGGGTCTCAATGGATAGTAAAAACCATGTAACAGGCAATATGATGGGATAGTTAGCCACCAATTACAATGATCAACAAGTACGATCCCAACAAGAAACATACATTTAAAAACATCATATAATAAAGAGTCTAAAAATAACACCCACAAATTATCCCCAATAATACATTCACATAAATATACAGAATTCTATCCACATATGATTATAACAATAATAACTATAACCAATCTATACACACAATATGATGGGTAAATAAACACATATCACACATGTCCCAAATTGGGGTGTTTATTCCCATTCATTTTATTTTCTTCTTTAAAGGTCTACAGGTTGGGTCCCAATTATAGTTTTTAAAGAGGATTTCCATCAGATTTGAATAACCCAAAGTAATACAAGAGTGGATGGAATAAGGGTAAACATTGACATTAAAAATAAAAATTAATGAAAATTAATTAACCAAATCTAATCCGAAATTCAATAGATAAATTAAATAAACCAAAAATTCAATCAATAATCCATATCCCATTTACAGTCTAAAGGGTGTATTGTATTAAGTTTAATGTAAATATCAATTATACCTGATCAATTAATCAATCAATCAATCCATATAATTTTATTTTATTCCATTCCATTTTATATTATTTTATTTTATTTTATTTTACTTTATTAAACTAACTTAATTAATTAAATTAATTAGTTGATCATTTGTCTTCAACTTCATTGAATCTGTCACCTCCTCCCTTCCCCCTATATGAAATATAATATTATACATGTAATAATAAATAAGTGCATAAATAAATTAAATACCTAAATAAATACCCAACAACCAAAATATATTATTAAATTAAAATTAAATACTTGTGCAATTAATTAAATGATAATGAATAATCCATTAAATAATTAATGAAACCATTGATGAAAATACTAATCAATACCCAAATTAATTACAATTTCAAAAATTAATTACAAAAGTTGTGCCCCCTACATATTTAAAAATTAAATGAAGTTAATAAAAGATGATCTATCCAAAAATTATATCCAAAAAATAAACAATTAATTAAATAAATAAATAAATAAATAATAAACAGGGCTATTTAACCATAAATTAATAAATAATCCAACCAATCAAAAAATATTATTAATAAATTAATAAATTATTAACCTATAATTCATCCATCCATATAATAAAATAAATTAATTAAGTGCATATAATGAAACAAATTTTTTGGCTTATTACATATATACATATAAATATATCAAATTCCAATAAGATGTTCTTCTTCAGGAAGTAATTCCATCTTCAAAGACCGGAGGAAGGGAGAAAGGGGGGGGGGGGGGTTGAATTCACACTTCCAAGACTCCCACTTAAAGAAAGAGAAAGAGGAGGCAGATCAATAAAGCCGAAGTAAATTACTACAATAGATTAAGCAAGTGGTAGCCAATTGATCCAATGCTGGTCTTTTCCATATTATCCCTCCTATCACTATCCCCCCAAAAAGAATCCAAAAATAGTATCCATATAATTTGTAAATCCATACAAGGGTACAATAGGTATTCTATCATGGATATATTATGGTTATTATCATTGTCTCCCTAAAAATGGCCCAAAGGCAATATCCTCATTTAAGCCCATAGGGGCCGCCGTCCCCAATTTATAAATCCATCTAAGTTCCTTCTGGAGTAGGGCCTTTTTCAGATTCCCCCCCCCCTAATTCCAAGACTCACCTTCTCTAATGCAATTATTTTCAAGGAGTCCATCTTTCCCCCATGAATTTTTAAGAAGTGGTCCGCCACTGGTGATATGATTTTACCAATTCCTATATCCCTTGATGCTAATCTAATATTTGATATGTGGGCTTGTATACGTTTTCTCAATTCATTTTTTGTTTCCCCCACACATCCACATTCAAACAGATATATCATGCCTTCCATTCTACAATTCAAGTATTGCCTTATCCGAAAGATCTCTCCTGTATTTTTATTTGACACCTGGTTTGTTTTTATCACAAACCTGCATATGGAGCATCTTCCACAGGGGTGGCAGCCCGTTGTCGTATCTTTCTCCAACCAAATCCTAGTTAACAAAGTCTGGCACCTTTGAAGAAGTGAGCTTGTCTCACGGAACGCGTGGGGGATCAGGACGCCAGTTACTAGCAGGGACACCTCTCAACTTCTGATTTGGTGATATCTTATGCACTTTTTCATTATTTCTATTCCAGTTTTTGGGGCAATTTGATTGGTTATTTGTTCTCTCTTTTTATATGGGATAAATTCATATAGGTTTTGAATGTTATAGCACTTAGCACTTTTATTAGCATTTAGCACCTTTATATTGCACTAGTCACTTTATTTACATTGTATTATATATTGTGAGATAGGGATGTATATATTTTTCACAAGGAGGAAGAGGAATGATTATCTATGTCCCTGCTATTAGTATCTTGTTTTTAATATATTTGTGATGATACTTTTGTAATCATTAATAAATATTGAATACTCGTGATATATTTTTGATTCAGTAATTCATTTGGTGGTGCCTGGGGATGTCCCTGGTGGTAGCTGGGGCCACCCATATTGTATACTTATATTTGGATATATTCCCTTTTCTTTGGGGATTCCTTTAAGGCACACCTACATTCATATATCATTAAGAAATAATTAGTGGTTGTTAGGCACTTACCTCATCGCCGTTCCTGGTCCCGCGGCGCGCTGCCGGGTGGCTCCCGCCGGGCTGCGGCCCGACGGTTCCCGGGTCTGCCAGCTCCTCGGCACCGTCGTGGGGATCAGGGGCTGGCGGTGCAGGACGCCGTGGGTGGCCGCGTCGCAGCCCGCTCCGCGCGGCTGCGCGGCCCTGCGGCTCTCCCCTGTGACGCGGCGCTTCCTCCTCCTGGCGGGGGCGCGCCCGATCCTCAACGTGCTCGCGCGCGCGCGCGAGCACGTCTGCTTTATGCCTCCCGGCGGCGCTTCCCCCAGCGCGCCCGCCGGGGGCGAGTTTGAAATGTCCAATCTGTGGCTGGTTCCTGGGATCGGACCCAGGGACTGGTCGGCCTGTCTGGCCTGGGCCGTCCAGCTCCTGGGACCGATCCCATTTCCTTTGTATGCACCAATCAGTTTGTTTCCCTCCATTGTCCCCTTTTCCCAATGGCCAGTGTTCCCTATAAAGTTATACTGCTTCAGTATCCCAGTGCCCGTTATAGCTTCTGGGTTCTGGATGTGCGTTGCTGTGTCTTTGTGTACTTTTGGATTTTTGGACTTTGACTACTCTTGCTTGCTGCCTGCCCTGACCTCCTGCTTTGCCCGACCACGCCTTTGCCTGACCCTTCTGTACCTCGCTCTGTGACCTCCTGGATTTGACCTCGGCTAGCCTCGACCATCCCTTCGTTACCTCCTTTGGATACCACGCCCCGTGACCTCCTGGTTTGACCTCGGCCTGTAATTTGGACTCTGCCTTCCGGCATCCTCGTTCGGGATTCCCTGCCTAACATCTATCTGCACCTTAAGCTGGTATCCTTTGCGCCTTATAAGTCCTGGGGGCAACCGACTGGGAGAGGCATTACCCGCGTCTCCTACAAGCGGGGGCTTGTCTATAGGCGGAAGTGGCGGTGGAGATTGGGGGATACCAGTTCAAGACAGACGGGTGTTTGGTACAGTCCTGACATTATAACGGGCCAGAAGAATGGACCAAATCCTGGAGCAGGTGCAAGCCTTGACAGCGGCAGTGGAGCACCTGGCTCACCGGGTTGCGGCTCGGGAGAACCGTCCTGCTCCTAACGTCCCCAGTCCTCAGGGGACTCCGGCCGCAATGTTTGTGGAACCTAAGATCCCACTTCCCGAAAAATTCCACGGCGACAGGGCAAAATTTGCCAACTTCCGGGACTCTTGTAAATTATACTTTCAGCTTCGTCCTGTCTCCTCAGGGTCACAAGAGCAGAGGGTCGGCTTGATTGTTTCCCTACTCCAAGGAGATCCTCAGTCCTGGGCCTTCAGCTTATCAGCTCAGGACCCTACTCGCCTCTCTGTGGACAGCTTTTTCTCTGCGATGGAGGTTCTCTATGATGACCCCGACAAAGGGGCCACAGCTGATGCTAAGTTACGTACTCTTCGCCAGGGACGCCGTCCAGCCGAAGACTACTGCTCAGAATTCCGGCGCTGGGCGGTAGATTCCCGTTGGAACAATCCTGCTCTTTGCGGCCAATTCCGGCTAGGATTGGCCGATGCCATCAAGGACACCTTGGTGAACCACCCGGAACCTCAGACCCTAGACGAATTGATGCACCTTGCCATCCGCATTGATCGTCGGCTTCGGGAGAGGCGCCTAGAAAAAGGGTCGCATGCCGAGTCTGCCTCAAGGTCTGAGGTCCCAGTCATACAACCTTCGGATGAGCCCATGCAACTAGGTGCCACAAGGCTCACTGAAGGCGAGAGGCGACGACGTCTTTCCGAGGGGCTTTGTCTGTATTGTGGGGGAACCGGCCACATGGTCAGACTTTGCCCAAAGAAGCCGGCGGGAAACTCCAGAGCCTAGGGGGTTTCGAGGGGGCCCTCCTAGGCTGTAAGGTATCTCCTCAAGTATCGTCTCCAGTTCTGATTCCAGTTCAGATTAAGATTAACCTTAAGTGTTTGAATCTAAAGGCTCTTCTAGATTCAGGAGCAGCTGGGAACTTCCTAGACTCCGAACTAGCACTGACTTTAGGAATTATGGTCCAGCCCTTGCCGACTCCCATCCGGGTTTCAGCCATTGATGGCACTCCTGTGGCCGGGGGTTTAGTTCGGTTCCAAACCCCTCCTATGCAAATCAAAGTGGGAGCCAATCATTCTGAAGTTATCAGTTTTTTGGTATTAAGTATGCCTAGCACCCCTTTAATTTTGGGATTGCCATGGCTACAGGAGCACAATCCCCAAATTGATTGGGTCTCAGGGCAAATCACTAAGTGGGGTCGCCAGTGTTTTCAGAGCTGCTTAGAATTTCCACTCAGGGTCGCGCACCTAGCACCGGTTGGGGTCCCCACTCCATACTTAGAGTTTGCTGACGTCTTTTCTGAAAGGGCGGCAGACAAACTTCCTCCCCATAGACCATGGGATTGCCCTATTGAACTTCTCCCAGGTACCATGCCTCCCAGAGGGAGAATATTTAATTTGACCCGGACGGAAACCCTTGCCATGCGGGAATATATTGCCGAGAACTTAAAGAAGGGGTTTATTTGGCCTTCATCTTCCCCAGCAGGGGCAGGGTTTTTTTTCGTGGAGAAGAAAGATGGGGGACTTCGCCCATGTATTGATTATCGGGGCTTAAATAACATCACGATAAAGGATAAGTACCCCTTACCACTTATTGAGGGTCTGTTTACACAGGTGGTTGGGGCACAAGTCTTCTCTAAACTCGATCTCCGGGGGGCCTATAACCTCATTAGAATTAGGCAGGGGGACGAGTGGAAGACGGCCTTCAATACCCTTGAAGGGCATTATGAGTATCTAGTAATGCCTTTCGGCCTGTGCAACGCCCCCGCGGTCTTTCAAAGTTTTGTTAATAAAATTTTTAGGGACTATCTTGGCCGTTTTGTGGTCGTTTATTTAGACGACATCTTAATTTTTTCTTCGTCCATTGAGGAACATCGCAAACACGTGTGTTTGGTCCTGCAAAAACGTAGGGAAAACTGTTTATATGCTAAGTTAAAGAAATGTCAATTTGAAGTGTCAGAGGTTCCGTTTCTCGGTTATATTATCTCTAAATCTGGTCTATCCATGGACCTTCTAAGGTGAAGGCCGTCTTAGAATGGGAACAGCCCAGGGATCTAAAGGGCCTGCAAAGGTTTCTGGGCTTTGCTAATTTCTATAGGAGGTTCATTAAAATTTTTTCTGCCCTTGTAACACCACTAACCAATCTGACCAAGAAAAGCGGGTCCCCTTCAGTATGGCCTGTTCAAGCTGTCCAGGCCTTCGAGAATCTTAAAAGGGTGTTTAGTGCCGCTCCCGTCTTAGTCCACCCTGATGAGCAACGACCCTTCCTTGTGGAGGTGGATGCTTCCGAAGTCGCAGTTGGGGCAGTCTTGTCACAGTATTGCGGCTCACCTGAACGCCTCCATCCATGTGCCTTCTTTTCCAAGAAATTCTCAGCGGCCGAAAGAAATTACGATATCGGCAATAGAGAATTATTGGCCATCAAGTTAGCCTTTCAGGAGTGGAGACACTGGCTGGAGGGCGCTCAGTATCCAGTCATGGTCTTTACGGATCATAAAAATCTGGAATACATCCAATCTGCCAAGAGATTAACTCCTAGACAGGCTCGCTGGTCCTTATTCTTTTCTCGGTTTAACTTTTCTATAACTTATAAGCCTGGATCCAAAAACATTAAAGCTGATGCCCTGTCTCGGAGTTTCTCCCCTTCCGACTCACCTGAAAGGTTGGTTTCTCCCATTTTACCCCGCTCCCTGGTGGTAGCCGCCATCCAACCTCAACTTCCTGACCTAGCTCAATTTCAGGCCGAAGCGCCACCTGAAAAACCTGAGTCGGTCCAGTTTGTGCCCTCTCCTTTCCGCACTGCCTTTTTGTCTCATTTTCACGAAACTAAAACAGCGGGTCATCCGGGAGTAAAGAAAACTATTGCTCTATTGTCCCGCCAAGTCTGGTGGCCATCCATTAGGAGCGATGCACAGAAATTTGTCCTAGCCTGTAAGGTCTGTGCTCGAAGTAAGGCTTTAAGACACTCCCCTGAAGGCCCTCTATATTACCTTTGCCCATTCCTGCCTCTCCATGGACCCATTTGGCCATGGATTTCGTTACGGATCTTCCCCCTTCCCAGGGATATACCGTCATCTGGGTAGTAGTGGACCGCTTTAGCAAAATGGCACATTTCATCCCTTTAAAAAAGCTTCCCACAGCTCAAATCTTAGCTCAACTCTTTATCACTCACATTTTTAGAATCCACGGTATCCCGGTAGACATTGTTTCGGATAGGGGGGTCCAATTTGTCTCCCGGTTTTGGAGGGCTTTCTGTACTAAGCTAGGCTTCACCGTCTCTCTTTCCTCGGCATTCCACCCTCAGTCGAATGGGCAAACCGAAAGAACAAACCAATCTTTAGAACAGTATTTGCGTTGTTTCACGGCTGATACTCAGACGGATTGGGCTTTCTTCCTGCCGTTTGCTGAATTCGCATTAAACAACGCTTCACATTCTTCCACGGGGGTTTCTCCCTTCCATTGTGTTTATGGCAAAGATCTGAAATTCTCAGCCCTTTCGGACCAACCCTCTAGTGTCCCCTCCTTGGATGACTGGGTGTCCAAATGGCCGGGGTTATGGAATAAAATCCAGCAACATCTGACTAAGGCTGTTCTTCAACAAAAAAAATTTTCAGATCGTAAACGTTCTTCTAATTCTGGTTATGAGGTGGGGGACTGGGTTTGGCTTTCAACCAAGAATCTGGCCTTACGCCAGCCCTCCGCTAAGTTAGGCCCTAAATTTATCGGCCCCTTCCCCATAACACGAAAAATTAATCAGGTTGCGTATCAGTTGGCCCTCCCTTCCTCCATGAAAATCTGTAAATCCTTTCATGTTTCACTTCTTAAGCCTGCAAAAAACCATGAATCTAATAGTCCTCCTAGTCCTGTGTTGGTCGATGGACATCAGGAGTTTGAGATTGCCCGGGTTCTTGATTCCCGCTTTTTTAGAAACTCTCTTCAATATTTAATTGACTGGAAGGGGTACGGCCCGGAAGAAAGATCTTGGGTTCCGGCCAGAGAGGTTCATGCGCAGAATTTGATAAAAAGATTTCACAGGGAGAATCCTTTGAAGCCCAGCTTGGAGGGTCCAGTGGCCCCTCCTCAGGGGGGGGGTAATGTTAGGCACTTACCTCATCGCCGTTCCTGGTCCCGCGGCGCGCTGCCGGGTGGCTCCCGCCGGGCTGCGGCCCGACGGTTCCCAGGTCTGCCAGCTCCTCGGCACCGTCGTGGGGATCAGGGGCTGGCGGTGCAGGACGCCGTGGGTGGCCGCGTCGCAGCCCGCTCCGCGCGGCTGCGCGGCCCTGCGGCTCTCCCCTGTGACGCGGCGCTTCCTCCTCCTGGCGGGGGCGCGCCCGATCCTCAACGTGCTACAACGTCTACTTTATGCCTCCCGGCGGCGCTTCCCCCAGCGCGCCCGCCGGGGGCGAGTTTGAAATGTCCAATCTGTGGCTGGTTCCTGGGATCGGACCCAGGGACTGGTCGGCCTGTCTGGCCTGGGCCGTCCAGCTCCTGGGACCGATCCCATTTCCTTTGTATGCACCAATCAGTTTGTTTCCCTCCATTGTCCCCTTTTCCCAATGGCCAGTGTTCCCTATAAAGTTATACTGCTTCAGTATCCCAGTGCCCGTTATAGCTTCTGGGTTCTGGATGTGCGTTGCTGTGTCTTTGTGTACTTTTGGATTTTTGGACTTTGACTACTCTTGCTTGCTGCCTGCCCTGACCTCCTGCTTTGCCCGACCACGCCTTTGCCTGACCCTTCTGTACCTCGCTCTGTGACCTCCTGGATTTGACCTCGGCTAGCCTCGACCATCCCTTCGTTACCTCCTTTGGATACCACGCCCCGTGACCTCCTGGTTTGACCTCGGCCTGTAATTTGGACTCTGCCTTCCGGCATCCTCATTCGGGATTCCCTGCCTAACATCTATCTGCACCTTAAGCTGGTATCCTTTGCGCCTTATAAGTCCTGGGGGCAACCGACTGGGAGAGGCATTACCCGCGTCTCCTACAAGCGGGGGCTTGTCTATAGGCGGAAGTGGCGGTGGAGATTGGGGGATACCAGTTCAAGACAGACGGGTGTTTGGTACAGTCCTGACAGTGGTGTATTGGGGAAAAAATTCTCTTTGGTCCAACCAAATCCTAGGTTGTGTGAAGTGAAGTGACACCTTTTAGCTGTCAATTTCGGTTTCTGTGGAATGAATGAATTAATGGAGGGGTCCAAAGTTAGAATACTCCAATGTTTACTTAGGATCGCTCGTAGGGGTCCCCAATTATTATTGTAACCCGTAGTAAATCTTACCAAGTTATCTTTTCTTTTTATTCTCGGTTTTAGCATCTCCCCCCAATTCTTATCCTTTACATCTTGGAAAGCTCTTGAAACCAGTTTCTTTGGGTAACCCCGATCGAGAAAGCGTTTTGTAAGATCCTTGCCCTGTATTTTAAATGGAACTTCTTCTGAACAGTTTCGTCTAAGTCTTGCAAACTGGCCACGTGGAATCCCACCTCTAAGGTGTCTTGGGTGGAAGCTCTGGTAATGCAACAGACCATTTACTGCTGTTTCCTTCCTGTATAATGTTGTGGAAATCCTTCCATTTTCCATATTCAAATTTAGGTCCAAGAAGTTGATCTGATCATTGGATATATGATAGGTTAAAAAGATGTTAAGATCATTTTGATTGAGTTTTTTCAAAAAACTCTCACATATATCCCGAGGTCCCTGCCACAAAAGTAATATGTCATCCAAAAAGCGGTACCAACCAATGATAAATGGTTGGTACTCGCTCATATCCTCGCCAAAAACGATTTCCCTCTCCCACCATCCCAGAAAAAGGTTAGCTATAGATGGTGCACACCGTGCACGCATAGCTACCCCTCTGGTCTGGTGGAAGTGTTGTGAGTCAAATGTGAAATGATTATGTGTTAAGATAAAATGCACTAGATCCAGGATGAATTCATAATTATTTTTTAGGGACGTGTTCTCCATATCCAGGAAGTACTTTACCACCCTAAGTGCCCAATCAAGCGATATATTAGTATAGAGGGATTCCACATCTGCCGTTATCATTAATGTGTCCGTATCCCAAAAGGTTCCCTCCAATTTGTTAAGAAGGTCAAGGGAGTCCCGCAAATATGATGTTAGTGTGACTACAAAATTCTGTAAGTGAAGATCCACAAAAGTACTGGCAAATTCTGTGAGACAACCCACACCCGATACAATCTCTTTGAAGTCCTTTCCTAGGAAAAAATAAAAAAACAATAAAAAATCTTGTTCCCGCATCTTGGCAGCAAGAAACTCAGCGGCTGTAATCACTACAATAAAGGAGGCCTTTGGCACGCCCCCTCCATTGAATGGAGCCGGTGTGGGCAGTCATCATGAGTGATGTGAGGAGGCAGCCGGATGACCACAGGCTGTTGTCTTGGCACGGTCTGGATCTCTGAGCCACTGAGTTTGATACTTCCAGCATAGGGCCAGCTGCACTGAACTATTGATGAGTATCTATCCCTTTATATTTTTGTCGGCCAGTCCCTTTAATTATATAAATCAAGGTGCCAATTGTTAAAATTTATCATAATGTTTAAGTGATGAAGGTTTAACTACATACCCCAGACACTCTTTTTTCTGAAAAAAAACTCTAAGGGGTTTATTTAAGAAACGCTAAGGCCATGTAGTGTCACATAGTGCCAGATGAGTGTCAGATCTCAGTGCAAAAAGGTGTATTTATCAAGTCAAAAAGCCAGAGCGCCTGTTATAGTGGCAGATACTGTCCTGTTATAGTGGCAGATACTGTCTAGATACTGTGTATCTATCAACAACGTCGGAAACGTGATGAGTGTCGGCACTGAGTTCTCTACAGTGCCAGACCAGGCGCTCACCCTGCACTTTTCATACATTTCAATGGGTTTGGATGGTTATAATTATGTAAGGCTCATCCCCTTCCTTCCCTGGGTCCTTGATTTGGGAGCGACGAGAGGGGCCCTCCCCTGCTGAACCAGCCACTCTTGTGCGGGGGAGAACACCCTTTCCATGCTTTCCCAGGGAAGGGGGCTTATCTGTGGTGAAAAAAAACAAAAATTAAATTAGTTAAAACATCAGCAGTACAACGTGTAGATATGTAAGAATAGTGTATTAACCTTACCAGAAGCATAGGCATCATAGAGCCGATAGGTGCCCTCATTCTCCAGGTGCTTGAAGTCAGACCATCGCTGTCGTATGGCCTTGTCTTTCAATTCAGTTTTGAAGCGCCGGGACACGGCGGTTGTAATAAAAAATGTTTGTCAATAAAATCTTATTGTTTGTGAAATCCCAATTTCTCCCTGTTACAACAGTGCCACATATGTATTGGTAGACACCCTTTTCTGCCCAGAAGACTCCCCCAAACTAAAACAGCACTTTAAGAGATTTTCAGATAAGATACAACTATGCTATGTGCTATGCACACATTGCAGTTTTTCAAGAAAAACAATCCTTTACATACCCCCCACAAACTATATATTCTCTGGAAGTACACACCTCAAGCTTTCTAGGCGTACCAGGCTTGTTGATGTGGGCGCAGTTTTCTGGAAGTAAACCCTCAATGAATTCTTTGGTTGCCTAAAAAAGAATAAAAAAGCTGAATCAAAGCCACATTTTCCTGAAAAAAACTATATGCAAAAAAAAAACAAGTTAAATCTGAAAAAGCAACATCCCCCGAACAGAACAATACCCAAACACCCCAAAGTAAAGCATGCGTGTAAGGGTAATTTTACTTGAAAATGTCATCTCTGCAAACTGCGCACCTTGCAATTTTTCAACCAAAACAACCCTTTACATTTGGAATACCTCCCACAAACCATACATTCCCTGAAAGTACACACACTAAGCTTTCTAGGTGTACACAGCTTATTGTAGTGGCTTCATATTTCTGGAAGTAATCTCTGGAAGAATATTTAGGTTGCACAGGGTTTCCCTAAAAAATGTATAAAAAAGCAGAATAAAAGACATGTTTTCCTAAAATATAAATATGCAAATAGAAAAAAACAAGCTAAATCTGAAAGCACAAGGTCCCCCAAACAGAACAATACCCAACATGCATAGGTATTATTAACCCTTTTAATTGCCCGCCTACTTGAAGTTTTGTCACCCTCTGTTGGCAGGTAATTTTTCACCATTTTGCGCCATGTTTAACTGTGATTTTTGCAGGTATTTCTAGGAAAATAATCTATATTTATTGGCAGCAGAGTTTAGGCTTTAACATGAAATGTAATTTTTCTACAGTTTTTTTAAGTATTTTTCCGTAAAAAATATTTTTTAGAAAAGTGTCTTCCTTTTTTTTAAATAAAACATTTGTTTTATTAAAGAAAACCATATTGCATGTGAAAGCCCCATTTCTCCCAATTACAACGATATCACATATGTATCGGAAGCCCCCCCATTCTTGCCCAGGAGACCCCTAAACTAAAAAGAGCACTTTATAACATTTACAAATAAAATATAACTACTATCCACACTATAAAGGGTTAAAAAATGGTGGTCCCTTTCCCGGGGCCAGCTTTGGTGGCCCCCGCCCTGCTGGCTACAAGCCCAGGGGATGGAAATCCCATTTTTTTGGAAATTTTAGTCAAAAACCCTTAAAAATCCCCCCCAAAATTACGTGGGGCACCCCCTACCCAGCATAACTAGCCCTGGACCAGCTATGCAGGGCTTGTAGAGCAGAGCACAGGGGCCAGCTTTGGTGGCCCCCCACCCTGCCGGCTACAATCCCACATAGCCACGGGCTGGGCCCCCCTGTCCCCCCTGGGCTTTGGGGAGGCAGGTAATTGGGGAGCCGGGGGTTAATTTCAAGTCATCCGCTCGCCCTCACCTCACCACGGAAGAGCCTGGGGGGGCGATCAGAGCGCCCCCGGGGAAGGGGAAACCAGGCAGAAGACATTGCGCCACGGGTGAGTAAATGTCATTTTTTTTTTACACTTAGCAGCGCCCCCGTCCGAAGCGGGGGGGGGGGGGGGCGCTATTGCGGGGGCTCTCCTGGAGCCATCCAAGCCCAGGATCGAATGGCACCCAGTTAAAGAGGCGACCTGGCCGGATCGATAGAGGGGTCAGGTAAGTATTTTTTTACATTTCTTTTTAAACTAGCAAGGGGGGAAGTAAAGCACCTAACACCTACGTGCTTGGTACTTAGGTCTTGGACAAGCCAGCACGTAGGTGTTACGTGCTTGGCACTTGAGGGTTAAATATATAGCAGTAATAAAAATTAGGACTGAGATCTGTCACCTTTAATAACAGTATGAACTAATTCAACATTTACATTAACACAAAAAAAAAATTAAAACATTTTGGATACAAAAAACCCCCCAAAAATATACAAACATAAATTAAGCAAACATTTAAAGCAGCAAGAAATAATAACACATTGAAAGAAAGCCACAACAGAATAAAGAATGCTTTATGATACATTTAATTTAAAAAAAAAAATTATAAAAACAATTTGGCCAATGACCTGAGGGTCAACCCGCTGCCTGTTCCTCCTCAAATGATGAGGAGCATGAAGAGCTGCGAAGGCGGCGAGCTCTACGGGGCCAATCGTTCCGCAGTGCATAAAATGAAACCAAAACCAAAACCTTTCACCCTATTGCAAGGTACCAATGCTATGGAATTCACCGATACATGATACACGCTATAGTACGCACTGAGACCAGAACTAATATCACGCTACATCTACAGAAGAGAAAAACACAAATGCTAACACTTTACAAATTCAGAAATGTAACTCTCATTAAACAGCACTGTTTAGCATTTAATGTATATTCAAAATTTTTTTATTAACTTTCACAGCATGTACTTCTGTTACTGTAATAATAGGCTCCTAACTCTTAAGCAATACTGCTTCCCTCGTGGCCGCAGCGAACGCAAGGCGGTGTTCGGAACTATAGCATCCGGCACTTGGCGCTCCACACCATATTCAACCAAAAAACAGACACAAAGAGCGTCGGCGCTCCAAAGCTGGTCGCTGTAACATAGAGCACCAGGCACTGTGTGATTAAAGTGTGTTTTTGAACACATATCCACCAGTAACAAAGCGAAAACAGATCGAATTACATTATTGGAACACTGTGACATTAACACTTTAGTGCCAGACCTGTAATGACAATTCTGCATAAAAAACAAAAAAATCAAAAGAATATTTAAAAAATGACTTTTTCTAGGCCAGGAAAGGTGACACAATGATTTGAGGGAAAAAACCCTGTGTTTAAAAAGAAGAAAAGGAACGTCCATTGAAATGGGAGAGCGACAGTGAGCAAGAGGTGATACCTGGCGCTCTGGAAGCTAGAGCGCCGGCGCTATACGCTGAGCCACCTGTAATAATACATCAGACGGTACATGGCACTGTTACAGTTGCTCCTCAGAAACGCCTGGTTGTGGTTTTGCATACGGCATCCAGCGTTCACCAGACACTGACTGCCGCTATGAGGCACTACCTGCCGCTATCTCTTCTTGAATAGACCCCATAGTTTTTTCATTGTAAAATAAAAAATAGTTTACTACTTTTTAAAAATGAAAATCCCCGGCGCATGTGACAGGGCAGGTCTACAAATTATTTATAACAGAGTTAATTTTAATTTAAAAGTTAAAATAATAGCAGCCAATGGTAAATTGTAATATAAAATATCTAACCTGTTAAGATATTTTGCACACCTGTTTTTTATTTTCATCTTAAATAGAAGAAAACATTTTTTCCTTTGCGCAAAAGGAAATCTGTATGAAAAGAGCGCCACTGATTGGCTAAGTCTGCAGAGCATGCACCATGGGGATGACTAAAAGATGAGTTTACAAGCGATAATAGGGGCTACACACAGCGGGGCATCCCAAAACAGGATGCTGCCACCAGGAGGAACAGAACCCATGAAAGTGAAAATCTTGGATTTTACTCCTCTTTAGAAATGCCTCCATCCTTGCAGGGTGGTGTGGGACTGAGGCTTGTGTCTGGGGGGACCTGATTGGTGATGACTTGGAATCACGTGACTGCCGGTGGCCAATTGCTATGGCCCCCAGAAGAGGAGCTTAGAAGACGTGTTCCGTGTTAGTTCCCAAGGTTCTCGGGCTTGTGGCTGTGTGTGTGCGTGTGTGGGTGTGTGTGTGTGTGTGGGGGGGGGGGGGGTCTGAGCATCTCTTTGAAGTAACATTGTTATTTGTCAACGAAATGGCACAATTATCATCCATAGAAAGGGATGTACGATGTTGTGCAGTCCTATTTAGCAAGAGGGTAACTTTAAAGAGGACCAACTGTCAAAAATGAATGTTGATCCTCTAAAAATCTCTCCACATATTGGCCCATTTCCCAGGGGGACCCAAGCTCTGGACCTGTTACTGACCTTTTTCTTTGTTCCCACATAGCTTTTCAGGCTTCCTTGGCAGCCAGTGAAGTTTACAGGCAAACCCCACTGGTTGCCAGTCATCACGCAGGATTTTCAAGGATCACGGAAGTAGGTGAGTAATGATGCTGGCTTTGGGTTCTTCTGGAGAATTAACTGGTATGTGAAATGTTTTTTTGTCCTCTTGGAAGGATCTAGGAATATGTCACAATAAATCTTTTAATAAATATTCATTAAAAAAAGAATAACCCCTGTGAGTATACGATCAGCCATCGCACTGATACTATACACACTGGGGCCTTGTAAAACATCAACTTATATAATATGACCTCTGGGCCTGATTCAGGGAGGTGAGCTGCATTATTTTGTTTCGATTTATTTTTGAATTAGAGTGTCCACTCTAATTGCTGTTTAGACGAGAGGACTATAGGGTTGATTCAGAGCCCCTTTCTCATCATTTTTATGGAGGTCTTGCTACCAAACGAAAAATCATGCAAAAATGAAAACATTTCACACTAAAGTTCTCGCAGGAAAAAGGCTCTGCTGAATCAGACGAGGGGAAAAAATTAACGAGAATGGAAATATTCGCGCAAAAAAAAAGGTGAGAAAGGGGCTCTGAATCAACCCTAATGTCCCCTGTGTAAGATCCCTCAATTGTATATCATATGAGCACCTCCGTGTCTTCTCTGCATATGATCCCAGTACTGCCACTCTATACAGTACAGGGTTACTGTATACACAGCCTATACACAATATTTTAGACAGCAGCAATAATTATAGTGGCAGCTCTGTAGCCTAGATGGGACTGTTTTCTGTGTGCATGAGCCCTGTACGCTATAGAGTGGTTACTCTGCTCAGCTCTGGCTGTGGGGTGAGACAGTGGGGGGACTGCATTGTATGAAGAAGTGTGTAATGTTGATGTGGGGTGCCTCCTTAAAATTCCTGCCCCGTACCAAAGGATCTTTAGCTTTAGGAGCCTAAAGGCTTTCCTTGGTCTATATTGGTCTCCCCATGTAGATATTTTGTGACCTTAATGTATCTTTTGAGATTTTTCATTCTGACTCAGCGTACATGTTATGCAGAATATTGACATTGAAATGTTTATGTTGTGTTGCTATCTTCTGTATTTGTAACATAATTTGAGCAACCTCATCCTCACAATATGAATTACATTTTTGTTAGTTGCATGTGGTTGTGTAGAAAAGGCATTATTGAACCACTTTGGCCATTTATTGGACAGTAATTACTAATAACTGCATTATATCAAGCCCATTTTGCAATAGAATAGGTCCTGGCGTAGAACCCCATGACTTTCAAATCAGCATTGTCATGAGCTTTTCTACAAATGATTCAGTTTTGTTCAATGCTAGACCTTCTTTGGTCAACTGTTAGTTCTGGTGAAACAAGCAAACCATCCACCACAAATACATTATTCACTGGCATGTTCATATGCTTTGTTAGTCTCATCTATATTTGATCAGTTTATGCGGTTATATATTTATGGAAGCATTGAAGAACACTTTTTGTAATATAACCCATATCAGGAATTATATAATGGCAGAACTTCAATTACATTATCTCTTACGCTTGCATGAATTTCAGGCACACCAGATTTTACATTGATAGTGTCCTTCTCAGAATGACACATGGAGTCAAAGCAGCATGCGACCTTCATAACAGCTGTATGTTAATGTAAGCCATCACTGTCCAATTATACACCAGCCTAAGGATTTAATATGAAGCCAGGAAAAGTGCGGCATAATAACTGCTATTTAATTATACAGAACCATAACAGCACTAAAAAAAATTACAAATTCAGTATTCTTAAGATAACAGAATATTAGTATTACTGACAATGATGAAATAAAAACGAAATGTAGCATGCCCCTGGACACATAACAGCATTTATGGAAGCTTCTAACCTGCAAGCGTGTTTTGAGCTCCAGACAAATCTTAAAAAAGGGGTACATTTTAACATAAGCTGAATTCTATAATTTCATTTCCTTACCTATCATTCACAGCTAGTAATTAATGAGAGCAGGTTATTTGCTAATATGCATTAAAATGATTTAAAGGGGGCTACTATTTGGGGGTCATGCTAATTATGTAGGTGGGTATGTTTATTTCTGGGGTAACACACAAAAATGCAGTACTTTTTGTTTTTTGTCCCCAAAACCACATGTACCTGCAAAGGTATTATGCTGAAGAATTAGCATTTTTTCTGCATAGCCCATAGGATCCTGTGGTTTCCAAACATCGAAAACAATATCCTTACCTTACTGGAAAAATGATGTACCTACCGTAATCTGTAAAAATGCTTAATCATGGATACAAGTGATTTTTTATTGCACATTTTGTGCAGTTAAAATGCTCCGAGATGCAGGTTCAATTTACATTCATATGTGGACCTAGAGTTACGCTTGCTTCACTAAATAATTAGCATGGCCCCAATAGAGAAGTGTTAGCTCAGCCTTTTACTTTTTCTTTCTCTCTCTCTTTTTATTTTCTTTCTAGTGTTTCATTCTTTCCTGAGAGATGAATAATTAGGCTTCTTACCTTGCATGAGGTCTTTTCCAACACCAGGGGAAACAATGTCTGATCTTTAGACGTATGGCATTGCAAGCAATAGAGAAAAACCTTAAAACAACATCTAGCTGCCGGTTACCCCAGTGCCATTAATGCATTCAGCCTCTGAGGAAGATCTTATACAATTCCCATTATATGAGAATTTTAATAAAAGTGTGATTTTCCTTTGTACTGGACACAACAGGGTACAACAGTGTGTGTGCTTGTATCCACCCCTCCCCCCCCAAGTAAGGGCTTTTTATGTTGAAGAAATCATCATTGGAATTAATTATTCTCATCCTATTGGAATTTTTTTTGAGCGAAATGAGCAAATGAAAGTGCATTATTAAAAAAATCATGACATACAGCTTTATATTTTCCCTGGATTTAACAGTTCACGTCTTGATCCATGTCTATGTACATATATCACGTAGCCTAATGCCGATAATAGTAGTTTATATTGCTATAAGTAGTCAGGATTTTTATAATGTATGACTAGAAAACAAATTCAGGGTTACAGGGGTATATTCTAAAAAGTAACTAGACGCACGCCCTGATGAAGTGACGCTGTGACGTCGGCGGTGAGGTGGGGGTGAGGTGTGTGTTGGTTGGGGCCGTTGCTGCTGGCTGATTGTGGACTTGTAAGATATATGTTACGTGTTGTGTGTTTGTTTGTTCTCCATCTGGCTGGTCCTTTTTGATATAAAAGATTAGTTACACTTTGCTAATTAGGTTTATAGGAGTATTCAGCACTTTATTTGAAGTTTTATAATAACTAACACTTAGAGATTTGGGCATTACTGTGTTTTTTCAGATGAAGAGGGATTAATATGGTTGGCACTTGCTTATAAGTTTGGTTTATATATAAATTTTGGATTCTTGTGGATTATTTGTGGTTTGCAGGGCCAGTCCCTTACAGACGCCAGTTAACATGATGGGATGATTTTGTATATACTAGGTTTAGCAGCATGTGATTTCCATTTCTGTATATATTGGTCCCCTCCCATCCTCCTCCTCTGTATTTGTCCCCCTCCTCGATCTCTATATATTGTGTTCATGTTTTTTAAAAAAATGGGTTTTAAGATTTCCTTGTACTGTGTATGTATATGACATAATAAAGTGGTTTATATATTTTTGATAAATAATTTAGTGGTGCCACTCAGATTGTTGGGGTTGGGCTCTTGGGGTTTGTGGGCCCCTCTTTGTGGTTTTTAAAAAGTAACTAGATATACCATATACTGTATACACAGAAGAGTAAAACTCTCTGTTTATTTCAAATTACTGTCATTTAAATTGAACTGCCATTCCCAAAGTGCCATAAAATATGCAATAATTACCATATTTTCCACTCAATAAGATACACACCTAGGGTATAGAGGAGGAAATAAGAAAAAAATATTCTGAACCAAATAGGGTGCTAAAATACCCTCACCTAATCGCCCCATAAAAGGCAGCATGCAGAATCCCCTTCCAATCACCCCATTACAATGTGTAGAATCCCACACAATCACCCCGTTACATTGTGAAGAATCCCCCACAATCACCCCTACAGTGTGCAGAATCCCTCCCAATCACCCCATTACATACAGTGTGCAGAATCCCTCCCAATCCCCCCATTACATACAGTGTGCAGAATCCCTCCCAATCCCCCCATTACAGACAGTGTGCAGAATCCCCCACAATCACCCCATTACAGACACTGTGCAGAATCCCCCCCAATCACCCCATTACAGACATTGTGCAGAATCCCCCACAATCACCCCATTACAGTGTGCAGAATCCCCCACAATCACCCCATTACAGACACTGTGCAGAATCCCCCCCAATCACCCCATTACAGACATTGTGCAGAATCCCCCACAATCACCCCATTACAGTGTGCAGAATCCCCCACAATCACCCCATTACAGTGTGCAGAATCCCCCCCAATCACCCCATTACAGACATTGTGCAGAATCCCCCACAATCACCCCATTACAGTGTGCAGAATCCCCCACAATCACCCCATTACAGACACTGTGCAGAATCCCCCCCAATCACCCCATTACAGACATTGTGCAGAATCCCCCACAATCACCCCATTACAGTGTGCAGAATCCCCCACAATCACCCCATTACAGTGTGCAGAATCCCCCCCAATCACCCCATTACAGACATTGTGCAGAATCCCCCCCAATCACCCCATTACATACAGTGTGCAGAATCCCCCACAATCACCCCATTACAGACATTGTGCAGAATCCCCCACAATCACCCCATTACAGTGTGCAGAATCCCCCCATTACAGACATTGTACAGAATCCCCCACAATCACCCCATTACAGACATTGTGCAGAATCCCCCACAATCACCCCATTACAGTGTACAGAATCCCTCCCAATCACCCCATTACAGACATTGTGCAGAATCCCCCACAATCACCCCATTACAGACATTGTGCAACATTTTAATAATGAATACACTATAATGAGCTTGAACATACACAAAATACAAGGTTAAAATCAATCAGGGGATGCACTCAAGCACATTTATCTCCAGCAAAATATATCAATGTTGCAGACCGTATCCACTGTCAGTATGAACACAGTGTAACCAAACAGTGCTAATACTATTGAAAAAAATGTAAGAATATATAAATATACACATGTAACAAATAGTCTGTGCAATTAAAAAAACAAGGAGGCTGTCTGAAAGGTGTCTCTAAAGTGCAACATATTTGGGCTCATTTACTGCTGACTAGATAAGTATCCACTTTAATATCACGCCTGAATTTTTTTCTTTTGCATATGTACTTTATTTGTAAACCTCAAAGTTTGTTTTCTCTAATGTTAGCCCTTTAGAGAAACTTTTCAGGCAGTCTCATTGTGTATTATCTGAACAGACTATCATGTGTATAATACTGTGTTCACACTAACAATAGATACATTTTGCATACATTTGATACATTTTGCTGGAGATAAATGTGCTTGAGGGAAAATCCCCTGATTGTTCAAGCTGATGATAGTGTATTAATTATTAAAATAAATCTATTTTTGTATTAATCACGGGCAATCTGCTTTTGCTACACTTCTGAAAATAATTTAGTGGGTATATCGTCCCCCTATGAGTGAAAGGGTAAAACGATAGAAAGAAAGAAAGAAAAGCATTTGCACCATTAGACGCTAACCCTCCTATTTCTGGGTGAGAAATACAGTATGTTACTGCATGCATCGGAAATCATCTAAATTTAAACTAATAAACACATACTACTGTAACTATACATTGAGCAAATGTGCGTAGACCATGTAGGTTTTTATAGTATATATTTATACAAATACACAATATAATGTCGTCATCTTTGGAAATCAGGTTTCTTTGTCCTAACTATAAAACATTCCGTTCAGAGTGTAATTCACACATGTCTAGAAATAATACACAGCAATCTTTCAAATCAATCAAAATGAAATGATGGCAGAGCTGACATCTGAACTTTAAGCCAGATGAAATATACAATTCCTTTTATGTACTCAAGGGTCTGTTGTATAGAACAGTGCACGAAATACAGACCTGAGAGTATAAGGTAAATGGAAACTAAGAGGTTACTTGACACAAGAAAGACTACAAATCAGTATGTGATTATTATCAAAACTGTAAAGCAACAAATAGATAATTAAAGGTCATATGCTTCTTCTTGAATAGCAATGACTTGTCATCCATATGTATTTTGGGTAACTTTGTGTACCTGTGTGACAATCAGCATCATGTTTAATAGATGATATCCTGTAACTGTCAGCTCATACAGTATATCACTTCTTTGATCTGTTGGGGAATTAAGGATCAACTTTAACTCAACCAAGTGAGCAGTAAATTGTCACATACAAAGAAACCAGCATTTTAGATTTGCCAGGCTTTGAATCAACAGACAAGTGGGTTTGCATGTAAAAGACTTTGTTTTGTTCATAGAGCTAAAGTCCAGCCTAGAATAAAAAACACACACCTCATCCAGCCCTTCCCCTGACACGGGGAGGCCAATTCATTAATAGCGGCAGGTAGAGATGAGCGAACTTCTTGAAAGTTCGATTCGGGCGATTCGCCGAATTTCCCCAAGAAATTCGAGTTCGCCCGAATCGAACTTTCACGAATCGCTCATCTGAAAAAAAAAAAATGCCGGCATGGTGGGAGCAGGCAGGCCGGCTACGCCTGTCAGCGGGCCGCATCTTTCTGATGCAAGAAAGAATATTTTTTTACTGCAAAAATATAGCAGATCTGTCAGACCCCCCTTGTTGGTGTACCCTTGATCACTGCTGAGTACCCCCTGAGGTTCAGAAACAGTGGTCTAGAACAGTGGTTCTCAACCTTTTTGCACCAAGTACCCCCTACCAAAATAAGCAGGGCACAGACCTAGCTGTACTTTAAAAGTTAGAAGGGATAATGATTCAATGTTAAAATAATATACCAGGTGAGTTAGACCACGGTGTTGGAGTGACCCTCAACACTGACGTGTATCTCCTGGGGTGTATATACTGCAGGTTGAGAGTCAGTGGTCTGGGGGGCTAAACAAAAAAGTCTCTGAGCACATTAGACCGATGAACGGGCATTACAATACAAAGGTGTGTGTGTATGTCTTGTGTCGCAGGTTGTGCATGCCAAGAAAATCAGAGCGCTCCGATGAGGAAGCCAAACCCTTTGCTTCATGACAGAACTGATTTTATTGAATGCACTTCAATCTTCGCAAATAGATATATATAATATGGAATACCCCGTGTAGGTCACTTAACTCTAAGCATTAAAAAAATGGACACATTCTACACTAATTATGCAAACAACGCCATTAAAATTAACTAGGAATGTATTTTATTGGTGAGGACCAGAAGGTTGTTTTCCAGGATTTTAATTTCTACCTATTATCTGCAATGTGTATGGGAGGGGAGAGAGGACAGCCGTGTTTAGATGTAATTACATTTAATGGCTAGTTTGTGGCCACAACACAAACACCACACAGACACAAGATTGTATGGCGCAGCTATAATTTTGTCTGCAGATCTTATTTGCCAAACATTACTTTTTCTTCTTGGAATATTAGACAGATGTTATTTTGGAATCATTCATTTTGTCAACATTATTTTTACTTCATAAAATATGAGACAGATGGTATTTTCTGTATGGCATTTTGCAAGCTTACAACCTCTTTGCATTTTGCAAGCTTACAACAATTACAAATTGAATCTTATATAAAATATACAACTAGATAAAATGTAATATCAAACAAAAATATGAGAACAATGCAAAAATCCTATAAAGACAATAAAGCACTGTGCAAACACAGGTGGTGGTGCGTGCAATCATTTTTTATTTGTAAGCTTAGATGGCTGTCCTAGCAGTCTGTCAAAAGGCTTAGCTTCTGCCATCTGCCTCAGCCCATTTAATACATCGCTTCCTCATAAGCCCCAGTGCTCAAACGCTTTGAAAAGGTCAGCAACCTCTGGATGCCTGTCAATTGTCTATACACCTTCTTGGACTGATTTGACCTATAAATGACATCCATCAATTTATTTACACTGAATTATGATGAAACATAACACTAAATAATCACAGTTATGTGATAAAAAAAACCTGACTGTACATTTACTGCACCACAATGAACTTTCTGTTAAAGAAAAAATAATTATTGCTGCATTTTTATTAAACTGACAGTTGTGATATAACTTAAAAAAATCTATAATGTAACTGTAAAGGGCAAGTCAGAATAAAAAAGCTCACACGCCTGACCTCCTTCAGACTTCATACCTTAATGTCCCGTAAGCTGAATCTCTTTTTTGGGATCTGGCTTGACAACATGGTCCTGATGTCTCTCAGTGAGACTAGCCACATGCTCATAAAACCAGGGCTGTGGATAGAATGCCCCCTAGTGGCTTGTAACTGACATCATTTTCCCCCTATTCCAGATCTGGCCTCCCTGCTTCCTTTAGGTACCCCCCACCGCCTGCAACACAATGTATAGCCAAAAACCTGCTGAGACGTACATAGAAAATCTACGTGGCGTTCTCCCTGCTGCCAGTCAGCAAGGGAGCCTACTGTCTTATACCAAAGCTGGCAAGGAAGTGTGCTCAGCATCATAGATCACAGATTCACGGCTGAGCTGGTCACTCTAAAATCCCAATTGGCTGCCTGTCTGCTCTGGCCTGCCCCATCCTGTTGCCATCCATTCACCACATTCCATCCAGACAGGGATGCCCGTATGAGCATGCTGACTTGCAGGGACTTCTGTTTTGGCTCATTTAAATTACGCTTGAGTATATACCAACGGGTCCAAAAGTCCCGGAAGGACAAAACACATTGGTGGAACACATGCATACACATGTGACATAGCACCTACAAAGACTTGGACAATGGAAGGTGCAGGCCGAGGTACTCTCGTGAGAGTTCAGGGATGACAGTGTGTTTGGGGAACACCGAAGTTCCCATGGGAAGTTCGAGACTGGGACACTGCGCTCCATCATGTACTAAAGGCACTGTAGCTATACAAAATGTGCATGGTCTACTAATATTTTATAAAATAGGTTCACACTTTGTGGATCTGTTTGGATCTTTTCTATTTATGAGGATACTGTGAGAATTTAGAGTGCCTATACCATTTATTGCAAAAGGGGCCATGTGCAGCTGGTGAAGTGCACATGCTAGATGATTCCCTGCACTTAAGGACATTTATATATACAAAAAAAACTTTTTTATTGCTCTGACTTATTGGGTTGGCTTTAAATCACAGGCATAATAACCTGTATTATTCAGTATAGTGGTACAGACCTAATTTTGTTCTTTGGGAGCAATTTCTGTGCACAGTCAAAAGTTTTAAAGCGGATTTACGAACCCTGAGCCCAGTATCCTGGGTTTTAGTCTGTTCCTCTGTTTGGGGTGCCCCACTGTGTGAAACCCCCCAGACTGCCTGCTTTTCTTACCATTCCTTGAGCCCTCGGCGCATGTACCGGTGATGGGTGGCAGCATCACTTGCATCCTTTTCCGGCTGTGCGCGGTCATGCCTGCTGTAACTAAATGGCCACGCACAGGTGAAGTATGACAGTGATACTGCACGCCACTCATGAGTGCAACAGGGATTCCATTCAGCTTCTACAGCCATACATTAATATGCACAGCCGGAGAAGCAGATTGGACGAGAGCCGAACCTGCACTGTGGGCTTGAGGCAAAGTAAGAACAGCGGGCGATCTGGGGGGTTTCACACAGTGAGACATTCCAAACCCCAGGAGGACCTATATCCGGAAAAGTGAAAATCATGGGTTTTGGTCCACTTTAAAGATGTATTTTCTATGGCAGTGCAGGTTTTGAGCATACAGCAGCACTTCTATAGGCATTGCTTCTATAGGATACAGTGAACATATTACACGGCACGTTATTTCACCTGTTTTTTTTAACAGATTTTGTCTATGGTTTTCAAATTATGACAGAAGCTCAAAATAAGTTGATTTGAGATAAAACAGCACCATATACATCCATTTGTCACATATGTGACAGTCATAGTAAGTATTGTATTTTTACCTTTCGATTATTAAACAACTATACATGTCTGTGCCAAGTATAGGGTAGTAGTAAAATGGCTTAGCCATTTAATGAAATACTAGCGCACTCTGGCATAGCCTATGGCATAGGCCATGTAGAACCTGGCTTTATAGGCCCACAGTGGCCATGGGGTGGAGGTGCTGTGTTGGGGATTGCCATACTGCACTAGAGTTTACATTGTTGTGCTCATAAAACTAGTGCACTAGGCATAATATGGCAAGTGTGTAGTTTGGGGGGGCTTCATGAATTGCCTTCTAAGTTTACAGTGGAGTGGCAAGAAGTGTGAAGAGGACATGGAAGGGAAGTACACATTAATTTGCATTATTTCTTTCTAACTTTACTTTTTCGATGAGCAGATAGAGGGCAGAGCTTACTATTATATAATACTATTATATAGTATTAGTGGCAGGCCTGCAGAGAACCCCGTCAGAAATACAAACAATCCAGTTTGAGCATCTGTCCCCCAGATGGCGCTTGCGCGGCAGAGGCTTGCGGGGAGCAACATGATTAGTGATGGTGTGAACAGGGGTACCCAGGATACAGCCAGCATGGTATTCCCCTCCCCCCCCCCCCAGTTCATACATACAATAGAAATCTATGTTGCTAGTGGATACAATATTTACATTTATCAGGTACAATTATCTGCATTCATCAGTAATGGGACAATTCTCAGACTAGAACTAGAACTCAATTTGTGTATTCGTTTTTTGTGTTGACAATGTGTTTTGAAAAATATAGAAAATGTAAAAAGGAACATGAAAGAAAAGCGCTTGAAAATTACAGATTACAATTTATTTGTGTTGTGTTCATTCTGAAGCTTCAGCGCAGCTACAACGAGTCAAAGGTCAGAGAATGTGTCGCATGTTTCATTAGAATTCTGTAGTTTTCTATTTAAAACTTTGCAGCACAAGCTGAACAAGTCAACAAAATCCAAAGGACAGATGCAGTCAGACAGGACAGATGAGTAAAAAAGCAGGTCAGTGTCGTACACAGCCTAAGCAACATGCATTTATCATAGTGTTATTCTATCCCGTGATTATGCCTTTACAAATCTTCTGTATAGTCTTGTCTGGCAAGCTGTATTAGGTAAATAATGCATTAAAAATAAAATATTATATAATACATGCCTAAATGATGCTGTTTATTTTGCTATGGTTATCTGTTATTGTTATTTATTTAACCCTTGGCGGGCATCAGCACCTAGCAAACCTGGGAAGGAGCCAGGGCCCTCTACTGCTTTGGGGGCCTCTTTTACTTGGTAATTCTTACTTTAAGTGCTCAGGGACGAAATACTATATGGACCATAGAATGGGGATTAAAGAGTGAAATGCCACAGGAAAATGTTATGTCCCCTCTCCTGCATTTCAGGATCTGTAGGGTGGGATCTGCTTGCCTACATATTTTGGGAGGACTTGTGGGAACCTGTTTGCTCCCTAGTAATTATTTGGTGCCTGCAGAATATACTTGCACTGTGTGTGTATGGGGGGGGGTATGCCCACACACTTTACAGTCTTAATTTAACTTTTGTAAAGTGCTGCCCACATTATTGCTCACATTTTGTAAATGTGTGTTATCTAGGTGGGCTATTTGCCCTGTGGCCATACCGCATGCACATGAATGTGTATTAAGGGACACCACTGGCCTGGAGAAGTTGCCATCTTCTCGGAGTGACGCCAGTCATCTTGTTCCATGTTTCTATATCGGTCCGGACCTAGGCTATTGTCTCATTACCCTCTTTGGCCACGACCGTGGCTTGTATGACTTCCCACTTTGGCTTCAACCCTGGCTTGTCTGACTATCTCCCTTAGCTTCGACCTTGGCTTGTCTGACTACCTCCTTTAGCTATGTCCCTAGGCTTCATCATGTGACTTTTCTCCTCACCTCCTGTGTACGGTAAAGTAGTGGGACCATGGTTGTGTCCAAAGCCCATCCTGTTCCCCTGCAGTGGAGGGCAGTGAAGAAACTGAGTGGGAAAGTAGCTTGTTACTGTACTTACCTGTTCCAGCATCTCCAGTGGTTCCAGTACTCACTTCCAGTCTAGTCCTGCTAATCTCCCTCATTGACATGTCGGCTTCTTCTGCTTTAGTTCCCTCCCTGTTGCTACTTTTGGGAGGACCTCAGCGAGTGCCACTACCTGGAAGAACATTCAGGTATGTGGCAATGGCAGATGTCTACAGGCTACTTTAGTTCTTACCAAACTTGTGCCAGCCCCCCCATCACATGAGTCAACCACATTTCCTATCCATTGTTTAAATTGCTAGAGGTACCATTGAAGTGGGAAAGCCATCTCCTAAAATTATTTTAACCACTTTTTGATGTTGCGAAAGTGAGGGGCCTCTTTATCATATTTGGTCCAAAAAACAGTAGTTTCCGAACAATGGTTATCAATGAAGTGTGAAGTGAAGCAAATGAGTAAATCTATTATAGCAGTCATAGGCATGTTTTCGTTTTGTACTTTTCTTTTTGATTTACTCTCTACAATATTTTAGTATTCTTGATGATATATCATTGTGCCTACATGTCTATCCTATATCCTGCAAATAATATAAAAAATGTGTTTTTGATTGAACTGAGTTTCTATTGCACATCATTTGTGCATCAAGTTAAATTGGAGAATAATGAAAGTCAGTAAATTCTTAATACTACTCATATATTTTTGAATTTGAGTTGCTGTTCCTTGGCCTTTACCCATTTGCAGAAAGCTTTAGTTGAAATGCAGAGAGACACTCTGCCTCTCCTGCTCACACCTGAAATGCTTTAATGCAAAAGTGCTTGATGAGGTGCAGAATTGCTTTAGAGAGATATACACACATTAGCAAATAACAGCCACTTGTGGGAAATGTGATGTCAGTGTCAGACATAGAGCCTTCCACTTTTCACTTCTTTCATGTCTCACCCCCTTAAAATATTTTACTATATATTTAAACAATATTATATAACACTACCTCATACACAATTCAGCAAATACTCCAAAACCCTAAAAAATATACCCTAAAAAAACCCTAAAAAATACACTAAAGTCATAAAATAATAAAAAATTATCAATAAAACTGCTGTGCCATGCATTATAATGTCAGATTAAAAGGCCTTGGCACTTACATTGTTGATCATCAGCAGTATTTCATGTCTTATATTCCAGGAGCTGAATTCTTTCCAAACTAAACCTTAAATCATATACGTTAATAATCAAGCTAACAATCAAGCATACATTGTTGCACAAAAACGAAATGACATTCCGTTTGCTTGCAAGTGTTACTATTGGTACAGAGCTTATAAGATATTTCTAAAATGTTTTTTCTGGTGAATGTGCATGATACACACAGAGTTCAAGAAAAACTACAAAAATGTATTTTGCAGATGTTTGTATTTATAGAAAACTAGAAAATGTACCCAGCACTGCCTGGGTATAAAGTGTCAGTGTGTTAATTAGACTTGTTCCAAGGGTGCCCAGGAGGCCACTCTATGCCCATATTTTTTGGTTCACATGGAAATCACCAGAAGCCCTATATACCCTGACAGTTATGCAATTTTTATGTAAATTGTAACATAAATGCACATTAGAAATAAACAGAATTTTTTTTTAACATCCCAAATCCCTAATAGCCAAACTAAGATGTCATAAGACTGTTTAAGTTGTTTAAACATTGGCAGTTTTTTGCCAGGTACATAGAACTAAATCTTTTTACCTGATCCAACTCTGGAGTAGGCAACATACAACTGTACATGCAAAAAACATGCAGAATCCAGATTTATGCCAGCCACCTGCAGTGATTGGCCTTGGGCCTTGTTTATTTTCATTGCAAATGATAGCTTAACAGGAAACTGTAATTGTTTAAATTATATTGTTGCATCTGAGTTAATCAGTGACATTTGTGGAATAAAAACTTTTTCCCAGGCAGCACATCCAGTAAGGATGTTTGCTTCTAGCACATGGAGATGACATGTTTTAATGCACATCCTGCTTCTATTACACATTTTTGGTGCATTTACCCTGTCATTTCTTGGTGCCAAAATAGCTCTTTGACATATCTAGGCATGGTAAGAACATAATGGTGCCTGAAATCACCAGCAAGCAAGACCAATGCCACACCCATTAGTTTGGTCTCTCAGTGTATGATCTAAGGTTGCCAGAGCACGCCTATGTGCCTTGGAGCACTCAGACAACGAGTTGACATTGACTGAAGATATGGGCATTTCCTGCATCTGCAAGGATTTTGCAGACTGGTGTGTCATCCCTTGTAAGATGTGGCATGTGTGGCTCTGTCACCACTCAGTAGCATGCTACTTTTCCAGATGTTGCAGCAGCAGCAATACCACCCATACTTCTAACCTAGTCAAGAAGCAGGTTGATAAGAAATGTCTTGTCAGCTCCACCTGGAACATCAAGAAAGAAGTGACTTCCAGAGCCATTTTCAATGATTTCAGGTAGCCTGTGATATGCTAGCTTCTGATCTGGAGCTTTGTCCATTTGACACTCTTTCAAACTGACTTCAGCCAACAGCTGTGTTTTGTCATAACTTGTTTCCCTAGGGTAGGTACTGCTTATGACAGCAGAACCAAGTCTTGTCGAGGAGGTCATACTTAATTTTTTGCCAGTCATTTGAATGACTTTGCCTGGTTCAATATGGCATCTGTGAAACTGAGTGAGGGGTTATTGACCTCTTGGCGAGCCAGATATATAAAAAAAAAAATATCATCTGCCATATAATGCCAGTGTGTATCCCAAAGAGGATTTTTGAATGGCTGGGGTACAGCAGGTAAGAATTATTGCAAGCAGTGCACCCTTATTTTGGGAGCAGAGTGACTTGTTGCTGCCTCATTAAGACAGTCGTGCAAATGCTGATCATCTTCAAGAAGACCAAGCAGCTGGCAAGCACAGACAGTGCCATTGACTGTCCTGAGAAATTCAAATGAAGTAGGACCTTTGACAACATGCAGTAACATCTAACAGTTGTTAGAATGCACATAATATAATCATCCAAGAGCATCAGCACAATAGATATCTGGCTGGCCCTGCACAGGAGTGTCTTGTTTTCACAATTGAAACTTCTTTTTGGAGATATTCCAAACATAGTATGGAGGAACATGTGCATAAAACATACCCGCCAATCGCCATCTTCAGCTATGAAGTTCCTTGGGTATCTTTTTCAGCGAATTCCTTGCTGCATGCACGGTGAGTTTGGAAAACCTGGACCACAGGGCCAATGAATCATTTGGGTCGTAACTGTTGCAAACTGTACAGGATCCACATATTCATTCAGCATTTCTGTGCATATGACATAGCCAATGTCATTTGGCCTGATGTTTTTCATTTCAATTGTTTTTATTTAGAGAATAAACCTTACACAACGTATGTTGACATTCAGTAGAGCTTAAACTTTCAGTAGAACAAGGTATACTTTGGCCTGATTTTTTAATTAGCCAAACCAAGATATGAGCATGTGGCAGACCTCACTTCTGCCGCTCAATAGAATACATCCAGCACCGGGGTGCATGGAAAAGGTGCCATCTTTTTAATTTTTGGAAAAGACTCAAGCAATCATGTTCCCACTAAACAGGTGAAACAAGGCCCCTGTATGCCAACAAAGGATTTGCAATGCCAGAAAGTTGACTCATGTCACCACCATTTTGTCCATCCCAAAATATCAATGGATACTGCAGGGCATAATATGACCTATGAAATTCAGATATATGCTTTTGTAAGATGATATCTCTCTTATCAAAGTTGTCACCAACCACTAAATCTGCCTGCATTTCTGAAGCATTTTTTTAACTGCCGCCTTAAGCAAAGTGATATTGGGATTATGCTGATGCAGCATGTCCTGTAATGTGCATATTGTTTCCTGCTTGGCAGTTTGAAATGTACAGTGGTGGGCATTTGCCTCTACCTGATCATCACCCATGAAGTAGATCTGTAGGAATGCATGTTCCTGATTCTGTACAGGCAAAAAAGAGGGATATCTGACCTTATATCTTAAATATGAGCATGAAACCACGTTCTCTAATTTCAGTTGCACTAAAAGAATTCATGAGAAAGCATATATTATAACTTGCTTTTTTGCTAAAGAAAATTCTGGACTATTGCCAATAAGCAAAGTGGCTTTGGATGAGTTGGCAAATCTGGTATCTGTACCTTGCCTCCAGAGCTGCACATACCTGGTGGCTCCTTGGTAAACTTTAGGAAACCACATGAAGCACATAAAACTTTCATTTTGCCAATCACAATCAATCTATGTTGGCCATGTTTGGATCATAAGCAAAAGCAGCATCATGCATCAAATCCCACTAATTACTCTGAGCAACAAGATGTGCTCTCTCAGTTTGTTTTCTAGCCTGAGGTTCCTGAGGCATTGCAGCAGCTCAAGCAGCAGCATGCTGTATTATTTAGTGATTTTCCAACATGTCTGAGTTTCCTAAGGTGCCTTAGAAGCTCAAGCAGCAGCATTATGCATCGATCAACTTGCTGCCTGGCCTGAGTTTGCTGAGGTGTTTCAGAGCTTGAGCAGCAGGAGGGGGGTGTGGTCGACATTGACATAATTTTTGTGAGGTTAAATGTGATCTCCAGAACACTACTACATTTAGTTCTATGGGCCTGTATTTCCCAACCCTCTCCTCGTGAGCTACCAACAAGCCTGGCTGACACATGTTCTCTTGCTCTCTCATAAACAACTGTTTAAATACTGCAAAGCATTTTTTTTGTATGTAATGCGTATAGAAACGAATTATATTGCACACAGCCTGATAAATTAATAAGCCGGGGTGCAAACCCCTAAATTACAACCGCAAAGAGCAAGTAAACAAGAGCTGATTACCTACTACAGGGAATGCACGCCCAAAGGCGTATGTTTATTGTTACATAATCACCAAAATATGACACATGAAAATCACAATGACCCACATACACATTAAAATCAAGGCCAAAAGCCGTCATCCCACCGAGCGTGCAGGTGCCGGATGAGACACTCCTGACTGCTTTCCGACACAGCACACATGCTAGTTCAGGTCATGCTAAATTTTTTGGTTCATTTTTAGTGCTCTGTTTACTCTTCATGGTGATCACTTTTTATAATATTTTTTTTCTTTTTGATCAGTGTTTTCTATTATCTTCTGATTGTTTGGAGTTTGATAAATATATTAATATTAATGGGAAAACTTTATTAACTCGTCATACAGGGAGCTTATTAACCTCATTTATTTGAAATGTTTTTTATCACATGTTTGGTTAGTATTTATAATGATTTTTTGATTGTTTTGGAGTTTGATCCATATGAAGGAGATCACTTACTATATTATTTACTATATACTATATATTATTACTATATACTATATATTACTATATAATTACGCATTATTTGTTATATTGATATCTATGCACCAGCACTTTACCCACTCTATAATGTGGGATTTTTTGTATTAGTGATTCTTTATTGTTGTATGTATTGGCTCTCCTTTGTGTTTTTTCAATTTATTTGTCTGCTGGGTTTGCATTATATATACCTTTATACTGACCCGACAGTTAGCTAGAGATCAGATTAATTGATCCAATTGCTGTTGGTAGGACTTCTATTTTATGTTTTATATTTTGGTGATTTTGTAACATAAACTTTATTTTGTTAAGAAGCCTTTGAGTGTGCATTCCATGTAGCAGGTAATCAGCTCTAGTTCTTTGTGGTATGAAATGTGAGTACTTGGGGATCAATTCTGATTCTGTTTCAGACTATTTGGATCTGCACATTTGTGGCTCTAGAGCTCTGGCTAAGCACTAATTACCTCACCTCTGCATTGCTGGGGAGAGCTGCCGCTCTAATTATGTCACCTGTGCGCTTTTGTGGAGATTCTCCTATTCATTTCTATGGGCCGGCCCTCCTCTCCTGTACATCTGGCAAGGACAGGACCTTCGCCCTAATCTTCCTGGGCACCCAATGTACCTGTGTGCCAAATTTGAGGTCAAGCGGTTCAGGCGTTCGGATGTTTATAATGGACAGACAGAAGGACAAACGGACGGACATTAATTTTTATTCTATAGATATAATTAGAGATGAGCGAACTTTTGAAAAATTAGATTCGACTGAATCGCCGAATTTTCCGACAAAAATCGCTTCGACCCGAATTTATTCGCGACGAATCGCTATTAAAAACGGCTATTTCTGAGCCTCCTAGAGCCTCAATAGGGTTGTAAACCATTCTGCCTTGCTGTAACACGCATAGCATGCGTGCTGGGTTAGTGAAATAATACTGTAAATAATTATCACATGCAGATCAGAGGCATCGCTAATAGAATCGCAGAGCGGCACAATTGCAGAGAGTTGAAGTGGCATCACTATGAGGGGCCCCTATAGTGCCTGAAAAACACACCCTGGAGCTGGCAGCAGCAGGAGCCAAAAAATTTGCTGAATCCCACCCGGGAGTTGCAAGCAGCAGCAGCCGCCCAAACATTGGTTGAAAGAGACACTGGAGTTGGCAGCAGGAGCCCAAAAATTGGATGAATCACAGCCTGGAGTTGCAAGCAGCAGCAGCAGGAGCCCAAACATTGCTTTAAAGAGACACTGGAGTTGGCAGCAGGAGGCCAAAAATTGGATGAATCACACCCTGGAGTTGCAAGCAGCAGCAGCCCGAACATAGCTTGAAAGATACACTGGAGTTGGCAGCAGGAGCCCAAAAATTGGCTGTATGACACCCTGGAGTTGCAAGCAGCAGCAGCAGCAGCCCAAACATAGCTTGAAAGAGACACTGGAGTTGGCTGCAGGAGCCCAAAAATTGGCTGAATGACACACTGGAGTTGCAAGCAGCAGCCCAAACATAGCTTGAAAGAGACACTGGAGTTGGCTGCAGGAGCCCAAAAATTGGATGAATCACACCCTGGAGTTGCAAGCAGCAGCAGCAGCAGGAGCCCAAACATAGCTTGAAAGAGACACTGGAGTTGGCTGCAGGAGGCCAAAAATTGGATGAATCACACCCTGGAGTTGCAAGCAACAGCAGGAGCCCAAACATTACTTTAAAGAGACACTGGAGTTGGCTGCAGGAGGCCAAAAATTGGATGAATCACACCCTGGAGTTGCAAGCAGCAGCAGCAGCAGCAGCAGCAGCAGGAGCCCAAACATTGCATGAAAGAGACACTGGAGTTGGCTGCAGGAGCCCAAAAATTGGATGAATCACACCCTGGAGTTGCAAGCAGCAGGAGCCCAAACATAGCTTGAAAGAGACACTGGAGTTGGCTACAGGAGGCCAAAAATTGGATGAATCACACCCTGGAGTTGCAAGCAGGAGCAGGAGCCCAAACATTACTTTAAAGAGACACTGGGGTTGGCTGCAGGAGGCCAAAAATTGGATGAATCACACCCTGGAGTTGCAAGCAGCAGCAGGAGCACAAACATTACTTTAAAGAGACACTGGAGTTGGCTGCAGGAGGCCAAAAATTGGATGAATCACACCCTGGAGTTGCAAGCAGCAGCAGCAGGAGCCCAAACATTGCATGAAAGAGACATTGCAGTTGGCTGCAGGAGCCCAAAAATTGGATGAATCACACCCTGGAGTTGCAAGCAGCAGCAGCAGGAGCCCAAACATAGCTTGAAAGAGACACTGGAGTTGGCTGCAGGAGCCCAAAAATTGGATGAATCACACCCTGGAGTTGCAAGCAGCAGCAGGAGCACAAACATTACTTTAAAGAGACACTGGAGTTGGCTGCAGGAGGCCAAAAATTGGATGAATCACACCCTGGAGTTGCAAGCAGCAGCAGCAGGAGCCCAAACATTCCGTGAAAGAGACACTGGAGTTGGCTGCAGGAGGCCAAGAATTGGATGAATCACACCCTGAAGTTGGCAGCAGCAGGAGCACAAACATTAGCTGGAAGGCACACCCTGGAGTTGGCAGCAGCAAAGCAGGAGCCCAAACATTGCTTGAAAGACACCCTGGAGTTGGCAGCAGCAGCAGGAGGCCAAAAATTGGCTGAAAGGCACACCCTGAAGTTGGCATCACCAGGAGGCCAAAAATTGGCTGAAAGGCACACCCTGAAGTTGGCATCAGCAGGAGCCCAAAAATTGGCCTAAAGACATAAATATGTTTTGCACCATTTGGAAAGTGTAAAACATGGCATCATGCTGAATCTAGTCGCATGCATCAGCCATTGGTGGGTGGAAATCCTGGCTGATCCATCCCTGATTCATTTTGACAAAGGTGAGTCTCTCCACATTTTTAGTTGACAGACGAGTTCTCCTCGCCATAACTACGGCCCCCGCCGCACTAAACACCCGCTCAGATAGCACGCTACTGGCCGGGCAGGACAGTTTTTCCAGGGCAAACTCTGCAAGGTATGACATGACCTGCTGGTTGAGGTCCTGCTCCAGGTCTTCCTGCTGCTCATGAGTAGCCTCACTATGCGGGTGTAGAAAGCTACTCATTAGCGACTGAAGACTGAGGCTGCTGCTGATGGAGCTGCTGCTGCTGCTCCTGCCAACCCCCCCAGCAGCCATGGCAGTGGAAGGTGAGCGCAGAGGTCCCCCTGAGTCAGACCTGCGAGAGTATGGACCATGGCGCAGATAGGCATCGGCCAACTGACTACGTAGAATGTCTTTGTAGTAGTTCAGTTTGTCCTCCCTCTCGGCGGGTTTAAAAAATGCCCCCATTTTGTGCCGGAAGCGAGGGTCCAATAAGGTGGACAGCCAGTAGTCATCCCGGCGACAAATGGAAACAATTCTAGGGTCACTACGCAAGCACGTGAGCATGCTTCCTGCCATTTGCGCAAGTGACTCGGAGGGACTACCTGTCTCCATCTCCACTGCATACTGCCACGGTGTGTCCGGGTCCTCTGTCTCGCCTTCCTCACAACCCTCTAGCTCCTCTGGCTGCTCCTTCTCTCCTGTCCGCTGACTAGATAAACCAGCCATTTCGCCAAGCCTAAACTGTGCTTCACTGGGCCACTCCTCCTCCTCTTCCTCCTCCAGTTCAGCTCCAACGGGGTTCATGTGGCGTAAGATGTAGACGCCATGTCTCCAGTGCCCTGACCAGCCATGGTTTCCAACATGTGCAGTAGTACATGAAGCAGTAGAATCACGTCGTTCATCCCGTAATCCTGCCCACTGGCAAATAAAGTGACTTCCTCAAAGGGCCTGAGCAAACGGCAGGTGTCACGTATGAGCTGCCACTGGTTGACATTGAAGTTACACAGGGGAGTCCCTCTATCCGCTTGGATCATCAGGAAATCTGTGATGGCTTTTCTCTGTTCATATAATCGGTCCAACATGTGAAGGGTGGAATTCCAACGGCTGGAAACATCGCAAATCAGACTATGTTAGGGGCTACCATTCTGACGCTGTAGCTCAAGAAGGGTGTGTTTGGCGGTGTATGAGTGGCTGAAGTGCATGCAAAATTTCCTTGAAGTTGTTAGGATGTCTTGCAGATGGGGGGAACACTTCAGAAACCGCTTGACAACCAGATTGAAGACGTGAGCCATGCAGGGCGCATGGGTCAGGCTTCCTTGGCGCAGCGCAGACAAAATGTGCGCATGGTGTAACAGGCACAACGGCTAGGGAGCGTGGAGGCTGAAGCGGCGTGACCTGCCCAAGTTGCTGCTGCTGCTGCAAAGGGACCACATTCACCCAGTGGGCCGTAAACGACATGTACTGTCCCTGACCGTAGTTACAGCTCCAGACGTCGGCGCTGCCATGCACTTTGCTACACACCGACAGGCTCAAGGACTGGCCCACCTTCTGTTCAACAAAAGTGTGCAGCGCTGGTACTGCCTTCTTGGCAAAGAAATGATGGCTTGGGACTCTCCACCTCGGCTCGGCACAAGCCATCAGTTCTCTGAAAGATGCAGAGTCCACCACCTGAAAAGGGAGCGACTGCAGCACCAGCAACTTGGACAGGAGCACTTCAGCTTCTGCGCCGTAGGATGAGTGGGCGCATACTGCTTTCTTTTGGACATGGCTTCGCTGATGGATTGCTGGTGGGATGCATGACTTGGAGGAGGAGGAGCAGGAGCATCAGGAGCAACAGAGGATGGGTATGACGCACAGCTGCCTTCGGCTGAGGTGCTGGGCCTTGGCTGGCAGAAATTGGGAGCGGCGTGCTACTTGGTGAGGAAGCAGGCTGGACCACCTCTTCGGAGCCTCGGTTCTCCCAGGCCGCTTTATGGTGACGCATCATATGTTGACGCAGGGCCGTGGTGCCAGCATTTGGGCCCTGGCCACGCTTCACCTTCTGCCTACATATCTTGCATGTGGCCATGTTACCCTCCTGCGGATGCTTCAGGAAAAACTGCCACACTGCCGAGTAGCTACTTTTCCCACCAACAGGCCGCACTGATTCACTGCTACTGTCACCAACTCCAGGAACCCCTGCTCCGCTACCTCCCGATAAGGTAGCCTGCCGTGCAGCAGATGCTCTACCCCGGCCCCGTTTGGCTCCAGGCTTTACAATTGTGCCCCCATGCTGACTGACAACCATGCTGCTAACACCTTGCTGCCTCAGCAACAATCCAAAACCAATAGCTTAATTAAAATGAGGCTGAACAACGCTTATTTAGTATTACAGATAGGGTGACATGTGCTGGTTTGGGATGCCTATGTGGGCTGGTGTATTTAAAGCAGACAAAAAACAATTCAAAATGCAATAGCTGAATTAAAATGAGGCTGAACAACACTTATTTAGTATAACAGGGTGACGTGCTGGTTTGGGATGCCCATGTGGGCTGGTGTATTTAAACTAGACAAAAACAATTCAAAATGCAATAGCTGAATTAAAATGAGGCTGAACAACGCTTATTTAGTATAACAGATAGGGTGCTACGTGCAGGTTTGGGATACCCTGCAGCCTGCTGTTTTTTTGACAGCAGGACAAAAAACAATTCAAAATGCAATAGCTTGATTAAGCTGAGGATGAACAACGCTTATTTAGTATAACAGATAGGGTGCTACGTGCAGGTTTGGGATACCCTGCGGCCTTGTGTTTTTTTGACAGCAGGACAAAAAACAATTCAAAATGCAATAGCTTAATTAAAATGAGGCTGAACAACGCTTATTTAGTATAACAGATAGGGTGACATGTGCTGGTTTGGGATGCCCATGTGGGCCGGTGTATTTAAGCCAGACAAAAACTAATTCAAAATGCAATAGCTGAATAAAAATGAGGCTGAACAACGCTTATTTAGTATAACAGATAGGGTGCTACGTGCAGGTTTGGGATACCCTGCAGGCTGGTGTTTTTTTGACAGCAGGAAAAAAAACAATTCAAAATGCAATAGCTTGATTAAGCTGAGGATGAACAACGCTTATTTAGTATAACAGATAGGGTGCTACGTGCAGGTTTGGGATATCCTGCAGGCTGGTGTTTTTTTGACAGCAGGAAAAAAAACAATTCAAAATGCAATAGCTTGATTAAGCTGAGGATGAACAACGCTTATTTAGTATAACAGATAGGGTGCTACGTGCAGGTTTGGGATACCCTGTGGCCTAGTGTTTTGGCAGCAGACCAAAAACCAATTCAAAATGCAATAGCTTGATAAAGCTGAGGATGAACAACGCTTATTTAGTATAACAGATAGGGTGCTACGTGCAGGTTTGGGATACCCTGCGGCCTAGTGTTTTGGCAGCAGACCAAAAACCAATTCAAAAGGCAATAGCTTGATTAAGCTGAGGATGAACAACGCTTATTTAGTATTACAGATAGGGTGACATGTGCTGGTTTGGGATGCCCATGTGGGCTGGTGTATTTAAAGCAGACAAAAAACAATTCAAAATGCAATAGCTTGATTAAAATGAGGCTGAACAACGCTTATTTAGTATAACAGATAGGGTGACATGTGCTGGTTTGGGATGCCCATGTGGGCTGGTGTATTTAAACCAGACAAAAACCAATTCAAAATGCAATATCTTTATGAGAAATAGTCTTTAAAAGCTGCTTTAGTGTAACAGATAGGGTCAAATGTGCTGAAATAGGATGCACATGTGGGCTGGGGTTTTTACAGCAGACACAAAAAAACTTTAAACTAATCGAGTTATAAGAAATGCTTGTGTGTAACAGGGTTAAATATGCCACTGCCAACATGGCATGCACAGTGGCAAGGAATTTTTACAGCACAAACAAAAGCAATTTAAAACTGATCTGGCAAATGAAGTGAAATGAAAATAAAAAACAGCTTTCCCTGTCATTTTCTCTGCTGTCCCTGCCTCAATCTTTCCCGATTTTTCCCTATCTTTCCCTGGTTCTGTCTGGCACTCTGTGGGTCTCCCTGACTCTCTCTTAGTCTCTCCCTGTCTCTAAACAGCTCCGTTGTGGCCACAATACAAGGCTGAAATGCGCACCAGCAAGATGGCCGCTGTTTATATAGCGCTGTGACGTCACCGGGGCTTCTGACTGCTGATAGGCTGCATGTGACCTTCCCATGATAACTTGCCCCAGGGGATATGTCCAGACATGTCCATCCACCATTTTACAATGCCTGTAATTGAAGTAAATGGAGTTTAAAGGAAAACTTCGATTGATCGAATCACGGGGAAATTCGGATTCGTTCAGAATCGAATATTTCCTGAAATTCGGAATGAATTCGGGTTCGTCCGGATCGAAAGGCAGACGGATGGACCGACGGACGGACATTCATTTTTATTCTATAGATATAATGATGTGTTAATCCTTAAATTAGCATCCACGGCCAGGAAAAGCCATTGAAGCCACTGGTTAGAATCTTGTACTGCCTCTGCCGCGGCTGTTGGCTTTCCCCTGGGGATGGCTTGGCTTTCTTCCAATTCGGGATGCTCCACTGTGTGAACCCCCCCCCCCCAGGGACCCAGTAATGACTTACCTATGGCTCTCATTGTTTTCAGGCTGTCCAGGGATGCGGGGGATGCTGCAGCACGCTCCCCATTGAAGTCAATGAGATTCATTTGCCGAATGACATAGTCAGGACAGGTGGCTCTCATTGACGTGAGCCCATGCACGCACTGTCCTTGAAGAAGTGAGTTGTTATGGCCTTTCTTAGGGGTTACACACAGCGAGGCATCCCAGTTTGGGATGCCCAGGGGAACAGAACAAAATTCAGGAAAGTCAAACTCTCTAGCCTACTTAAAATCACATGCAATTTTCTCTGTTCCAAACTAACCCTGTGTGATAGGACCAATGAGGCACTCTTGCCTTCCTCTTGCCTTCCTCTTGCCAATATATTTTTCCTGTCCAGGAAAGCAAGAGTGATATTTTCATGTGTTTGCCATAGGAATCTCATAGCTAAGCTAAAGTCTTATTCATATTTGGAGTCTGTTATAACTAGCTGATTAAAGTAAATTGTTAATAATAAATAAAAAAAATAAAATTCTAGGTGCAACCAGACTATTTTTAGTTTTCCTGCATATGATAACCACAACTGACAGCGGAGTACAGATTGTGGGCACTCAGACTTCCACTGACTGGCAAGTACTGGTTCCCTGTACAGGTGGTACAGTAGCATGCAGAAGCAGAATTTTAGTCTAACGTAGATGAGGTCGAGGATTGGAGAAGTTCAAAGCTAAAGGTCTTGTGCGGACAGAGAGCAACAAGTCCGAAATCCAAGGTGGTAGGCAGGCAGCAAATAAACAGTCATGTCCAGGCAAAGGTCAGCTATGACAGACGTCTGAGCATGCTCATTTGTGCATAGCAATCAGCGCACATGCACCATAATTAGTTTGTGCATGCACAAACTACCTTACTAAAGTTAGTGCATGCGCAATGGCACAGTGCATGGAGGTTAATGCACACATACTGCCACTGTTAGTAGATTCATGAATAGCTCTTTCTGGTCTGCGACATATTTTTTTGGTTGTAGTCAACCTGTAAAGAATATCTATTTTTTACAATTTGTAGTATATGTTTGTAATAAAAAATGTAAACTTTTCAATAGAATCAAAAGCCCAATAAAAGCCCAATTTCTCCTGGTTACAATGGTACCACGTATGTATTGGTAGACACCCTTTCCTGCTCAGGAGACTCCCCCAAACTAGAAGAGCGCTTTAGGAGATTTTCAGATAAAAAACTATTATGCGCACCTTGCAGTTTTTCAATAAAAACATTTGAAATCCTCCCCTCCCACAACTGATATAGTCTCTGGAAGCACGCACCTCAAGCTTTCTAGGTGTTCCAGGCTTGTTGACGTCTGCACGTCTGGAAGTAATCCCTTGATGAATTCTTTGGTTGCACAGGGTTTCCTTAAAAAAAGAATAGAAAAGTAGAATCAAAGCCACATTTTTCTAAAAAAAATCAAAATGCAAACAAGAAAAAACAAGTTAAACCTGAAACAGCAAGGTCCCCTGAACAGAACAATACCCCAAAGTAAAACTTTCCTGTAGCTCTGCAGGCACCTTGCGCTTTTACAACCAAAACAACCCTTTACATTTGGAATTCCCCCCCTAAATCGGAAAGGTCTCCCGAACACAGCAATATTCAACATGCATAAGTACTTTTAACCATTTTAACTGCCAGCCTACTTGAGATCTTGTCACCCTCTGTTAACAGGTCATTTCTTAGCATTTTGCGCTATGTTTAACTGTAATTTTTGCTTAAATTTCCAGGAAATTTTAGGACAATTATATATTGTTTTTTTTTCAACAGATTTGGGGTTTTGTCTTATTTGTAAGTTTTTCTGTGCTTTCATAAAAACTTTATGTAAAAGTTTGTTAAAAATTAAATAAATTTTTTTTATTTTGTTGTGTTTTCATTTAATAATTTATTTTTTGCGCGTAAAAGCCCCATTACTCACAATTTCAATGGTACCTCATATGTATTGGTAGCCCCCGGCTCCTGCCCAGTACTTTATGGCCTTTTTAAATGAAAAATGTAGGTGCTATCCGTACTATCAAGACTTTTTTAAATATGGGCAGTAGGGTGGGGGGTCCCTCTTTGGAAGGGGGGATCTCACGCTTTTTTTTTTAAGGTTTAAACCCCTTAAAAATAAAAAAAAATGGCATGGCGCCCCCGCTTCCTATTAAAACCAGCCCGTGCACCAGCTATGTGGGGCTTATAAACCAGGGTGTGTAGGCCAGCCTCGGTGGTCCCCGGCCCTGAAGGCTACAAGGGTTTGCTATAGGTGACTTCCACGCCCTCCAAGCCTTGTGAACTGGTATAGGGGTTTCATGCATCCCTTACCAGTTTACAAAGGATTAAATATAAAAAAAAGACAAAACACAGCCAGAGTTAAAAATGAACTTTTTTTTATCTTTACTTACCTCAATCCCTGCGATCCCCAATGTCCTGTGATGATCACTGTCCCTCGGTGACCATTGCTGTCACTTGGCAGCCAGTGGTGATTGGTGGACGGAGGTTGGGGACAGGAGACTGGAGCCCCCTGCCCCTCCACCCTCCTTCTACTGACCACTACCTTCATCTGAGAGGAGCGATGATGCATGGAGCAGGATGATGTCATCTGCCCGCCTCTTAAAGGCCGGGCTAGAGACAGAACTCCAGCAAAGGTGGAAGGACAATGGGCCCTCTCCTGTTGGCGAAAGTGCCCTGGGGGGAATCGGAGGCCCCCCTTGGTGAAGAGAAGACCCTGCCGGACGGACTGGTGAGCATTTAAATTTTTTTATTACTAGCAGGGGGGAAGCCAGCCTGTGAATTTTACGTTGCTGTCATTTAATCGTTGGAGAGGAAATTACGTAAGAGGCTCAGAGTAAAGTATGTAGTAAAGTAGGACTACAAGTGGCAGAGAAGAGTTTTGACATTTTCTGAAATATAGCCATTGTGGTGGCATTATGTTAGTTTATTAATTAATGAGCTATGAGGCCACATACAACCAAATAATGTAAAATTGATCCTTGCTCATGAAGTGAAGTGAATGCATGCAAAACAACATTTATAATGGTAGGCAGGAGGTGAGGGTCAGGTTGATGATGATTCATTATAATTGCCTTACAATTGCAGAAATAGAATCACTGTAATGAACTGTGGTTCAGCACAATTCTTTAATTTCCCCTGCTCGGGACATAATTATATACCAAAACATTTTTCATTTTCGTAAGCTGCCTGGATCATGTAATAGGTTAACACATTATACAACCAAACACAGAATAGGTCATAACTGAATACCATAATTATCAGGTCATGGGGGTAGGTGCAACAAGCTACTATTGGGAATGACCAGCTCCAACCAAAACCTTTAGCCTTGTTTTGCAATGAATTATGAACTAGTTCCTGTCCCTGGTGACTAGACAATCAGACAAGAACCTTATGTAAAAGAATAGTCATAATGTAAGGAGTCACTTGTTTTGTGTTGGTCACTAAAGTTCAGTCCCAATGACACTTTCTGTCAAAAGTCTAGTCTTTGCTGATTGGAGAATTAACTGAACATGGGTCTATCCAATTTCAAGTTATCTGGCCTGATAAGCACCAGTATCTGCCATCCCAAACTCCCCTAATACTGGGTACCATTAATGTGTAGGGAGGCAAGTCTGGACATATTATTTTGTCATTTCCCATATTTTTTTACCAAGTAAAGTAAAAAATGGTCCCCTCAGGGGCACCAGGTATAGGGGTTTGCGAGCCAGGGCTCAGAAGCTCCCACCTCCTTCCCTGCAAGTTTTCCAGACCCTATGCCCCTCAGCAACACAACCAGTCAATGCTGATGGGCACTGGACACTTCTGCTACCCCTAGGCAGTGGAGGTGCATGATATTGGATAGGGGGTATCCCTTGGCAGCTTGACTGATAATCCCCAGTGGGGCTGACTTAGCCAGCAGGGCACTGGACTTTGACATTCGCTAGTGGCATCTGTGGTGTATCCAGGAGGTGTTTACAGTATTATCTGATGGTGTTTTCTTCTTCAGGGGTAACACATGCCCCCCCCCCCCCCACCAATTCATCTGTTATTCCCATACAGAGAAATGATGTAGAGTACCTAGTAGTGGCTTTAAAACTTTGAGGGCCAGGTTTCTTGGGATTGGGATATGTACCCAGAAATAAAAACCCCACCCAACTACCAACACCCTCTGGTCTCATTCACATGACCATGGGCCCCCAGCACTGCAGGAAGTGCACCAGGCATGTGTTGAGGGGCCTAAGAGCAGGTACATTTGCAGGGAGAGAGGCCAGCATCTGAGCCCTGGATACCAGCCCCTATACATGGTGTGCTGGACTAGTAACTTCAGGGGAATAGAGTCTGATTTTTGTTTAGTAAAAAAAATATAAAAAAAAATATCCTGGCCCAGGCCGATCAGACTGAATGGCCAGGATTGAGGTTGAATTTAACATTGATGCAGATTTGGAGCCTAGATATTACATTTCCAGAAAGGGATTACTAACAAAAATGAAAGTAAAATAAAAACGATTCTTTAGTTGGGCCTTAAAACACTACTAATATAATGTAGAACTTTGGGCTCAACAAAAATGGGAACAGGGATGTACATGTGAGCACAATAGGGATTAATAAATCTTAATTTTGGTTTGCATGACTAACTTTGTAAAGCTGGAAAAGGGCAATACCACACATCTTAATTCCTTGCAGGACCCTGGAGAGTTAAACAGCCTAAATTATATCTAACTAGCTGTTCTCTGTCACCTATATCAAGCCTTTGAGCACCAGGATAGGGAGATCTGTTTTCTTTCTGTGCTTCTACACTGCTAATGAGTCAGTGCTAGTTACTGACTCAATTTACAGCAGCAGAGCATGTAAAGTGTAACTGCCAGATAAAGCCAGTTACCGATTCCCTGCCTGATCTTCAGTGGTAAAAGCAAGCACCTAGGTACTGTAGGTATAATTTAAGTGGTCTCTCATGGGGGTCCTGCATGGAATTAAGATGGTGGATTTGCCTTTTAAATGACTAGAAAGTGCTAAACTGAGCATTTATGATTCTAATAAAATATTAAGTCATTTTTCTCAGTTATCTGAGACTCGGAGACTGTAAGAGCTGGCTCTTTGTATTCTCCAAACTGGGCCTTTCCAGCTTTTCATAAGATGTATTAGTCTTCATATTATACAAGAGCCTGCTTGCTATTAATTAAAAAATATTATTTAGATCTGTTTGGTCATGCTGCTTGATGGAGATATTTGTTTCTTAACTTTATAAACAATTGAATACAATTATTTTTGTGCTATCTAATGCCAGTTGTTCTCCTAATCATTTCACTTTTTTAAAGCCATTCATTAAAGGAAAGTCAGCCGCTAAGACAGTACAAGGGTGAGGATCATTGATTTCCATGCCCAATAAAATCTTTTATTTACATGCTCATTTATCAGTTCCAAGAAGGGTCAGAACAACAGTCGCACTACTGTTGACCCCTCAAAAAGGAAATTTGCTTTCCTAAATCTGCTAAATAAGTATGTTACTAAACTAAAGCAACTTAATTAACAAATAGTTATCCATTATAATATTGTCTTTAGCTAGTTTCTTTGGACTGCCTATAAGTTATCCACTACATTTTGGAGAGCTTATAAACAGCATCATATTTTTGTAAATTAAAACTAAACATTTACAAATAATAATTATTGTTAATTTATAAAGCGCCATCATATGCCGTGGCGCTGTACAAGTTACAAGTACAGAGGTAAGACAAGCGGATACCTATAAAACAACAATGACAACAATACATATAAAACACACAATATTATGAATCAATTGTAACAGACAAGTAAAAACCACAAATATGCAGGAATACATTAGGAGAGAGGGCACTCCCCTTGCGAGATTACAATCTAAAGGGAGGGGGGTTGAGACAATAGGCCGGGTCTAAAATATGTGCAGGGGAAAATCATGGGCTGGGGTGTTTTGGTCGGTTGAGGGGGGGCACAGTGGGAACAAGTACATGGAGGGGAGACTTGGGAGGCAGGGGGTGGATTAGGGGGGTGTTACAAAATGTTTTGGGATTGGTGTGGGGGTAAGAGAGGCAATATTGTTGGCTGTCTATTGTGATTGTATTAAACAGTTGGTATCCTGATTTTTTTTTAAAAACGTCATCATGCTATTTAAACCTTTAAGTGCCAAGCCCGGGAATTTTACGTGGTTGCCTCTCCGACATTTTAGTGCCAGCCACTTAAAATTTACGGGCCTGGCATTTACCCCTGCTAGCGGGCCAAAAAATACCACTCACCTAATGCCTCTATCGATCCGGCTGGGTCTTCTCTTTAACCTGGTGCCATCCGATCCCCCGTGGGGGTTCTTCTGGCTCCAAGAGAGTGGCCAGAATCGCCTCCCCCAACTTCAGCAGTGGCCACTACTAACTGTAAAAAAAAAAATACATTTACTCACCCGCGGCCGTGATTGCTCACGCCAGGTTTCCTTTTCACTGGAGGGGCTCTCCTGGGCTCTTCCATGGTGAGGAGTGTGAAAGAAATTGCCCTCTTCCTCACTTCCTGGGTCGCCTGCTGCTAGCCCCGCCCATAGGGGCGCCCTCTATGGGTGGGGCAAATTACGTCATCTGTGATGTCACCTGGCAGCCAGCATTTCTCATCCACCCCTCTACGATCAGTAACGACAGGTGATCGGAGGAGGGAGGTTGGAGGGGCAGAGGGCTGTGATCCCTTGCTCCCCAACCCCCCTCCACAGTCACCCGGCAGCTGTCATCAGACAGGATGTCACTAAATGTCATTTTTTTTCTGTATGTGTGTTCATTTTTACTGTTAACCCCTTGTGAACTGGCTAAGGACCCATGAGATTCCTATTCCAGCTCACAAGGTTGGGGGCTGGCAAGTCACCTGTGGCTAGCAGGTGGCTTGCCATTAAGCCCTGGCTCCCCAATGACCTGCCTCCCCAAAGCCTGGGGGCAGAAGGGCCTGGGCCCACGGCGGCTATGCAGACTTGTAGCCGGCAGGGTGGGGGCCACTCAAGCTGGCCCCTGCGCCCTGTTCTAAAAGCCCTGCATAGCTGGTCCCAGGCTGATTATGCTGGGTAGGGGGGTCCCCATGTCATTTTTGGGAGATTTTGAGGGGGGATCCCATATGTTCTGTCGCCCAGCAGGTATAAAAGGTATAAAAGGCTTCCAGCAGCAGCAGGAGAGCAGAAGCCAGAGTGATTGGTCAGGGAAGGAGAGGAATGGGAGGTAAGTATTAAAAAACCCTATACCAGATAACAAGGCTAAAGGGCTGGCGAGTCAACTGCGGCTAGCGGGAGGGGGGGGAGCTGGCCGCAGCGGCGCGCCACGCTCCCCATCATCTCAGAGTGACGGACGCACCCTGCAGCCAGAAGCTGCCGAGCGCCACGCCGCTCAGCAGACGCTCGCCGCTGGCCCCCTGGCACAGGTAAGTCCCTTACAGACTACTTGTGCTTTATCTAACATAATAGATTATATTTCTAGGAGAACTACTGGGAAATACATTATTCAGAAAAATCTAAATGCAAACCACTTTTTGCCTTTAAATCTGCAGAAGCGTTCAGTTGAGTCGCATGCATTTTCCAAAGGAACAAGCAAGTTAGGCTGTCACAAGCATTCTGGAGAACCTGTCACAGTGCCACAACAGACGTTAACTGTCCTACATATCTCCAGGGTTAATCAAATTAGATTTTCAGAGCCTCATTAACCTTTATTTGAGGGTCATACTAATTCTTTAGTGAAGCAAGTGCAACTCTGGGGGCACACTCAGGTGTTAATTTCAACCTTAATTTCCACAGGCTTTTTAACTTTCATATTCATTTTTTTACCTGCATGTGCATTTTTCCAGGTGAGAAAAAATTGCAAATTCTTTTTCATATCACATAGGATACTGTTATTTCCAAACTCTTCAAAAATAATCCTAATCTGCAGGTCTCCAAGGCCCATCCTTTCCAAAACCAGGGTGTCCTAGAATGAGCCTAGAATGGAACTGCATAATCTAGATGCGGCTGAACCAGTGACTTCTAAAGGGGGCAATAATTAATCAATATTGCACAATTCCATGTCACTTTTATTGTATGAAAATATCTTGGAGGCACTAAAAGCATCAGCTTGACATTGGATACTGGTAATTAGGCTTTAGTCTTCTAGCATCCTCGGATCCTTATCAAATGACTGCTCATTTTACCCCCCAAGGGCCTGCAGATTACCCTGTTTCCCCGAAAATAAGACAGTGTCTTATATTAATTTTTGCTCCCAAAGATGCGCTAGGTCTTATTTTCAGGGGATGTCTTACATTTTTCCATGAAGAAGAATTCACATGCATTCACAAAAAAAGGAAATTTATTAACTGTTAAACAGTAGTAGTTGCCATCACAAACCAGCATAACCAGACAAAATGTGACTCCTGTCAAAATTTCATGTTACCTCCCCCCCCTGATCCTCCTGTCCCAATTTACCCCCCTTCTCCTGTACTACCGGTAGTGGCATATGTGGGGAATCCAAAACATACAACCCCCCCTCCTCATCATCAGTGGGTGAAGGTGGGGGAGGTGGGGGTAGAGTCTAGAGAATCCAGGGAATTCTCTAGTTTCCATCCCCCCCTCCCCTCACTTCACCTGGCATTTCCCCCATAGAAATTCTTTTTCTTCTTCACAGTCTGCTGCCACTACTCACTAACTTACTGTCAGAGAGCGAGCAGCAGACGGCAGCTTTCACTTTGGTGGCGGCCGCTTTGATGACGAGTGACGTCCCCCAGTGACGTCCCCCTATGCACAACGTCCGGGGCGTCACTCGTCATCAGAGAGAGCCGGCCGCAGCTGACTGAGGACTCTTGCTGCGGGGGGAGGTCTTATTTTCGGGGGAGGTCTTATTTTCGGGGGAGGTCGTATATTTAGCCTTCATGCTAAAAGCACAGTAGGCCTTATTTTCGGAGTAGGTCTTATTTTCGGGGAAACACGGTATTAGACCCCAAGTGCTTTACTTTATATGTATCTACATTGAACTTCATTTACCAGATAATCAAAGAGTCAAAGCCAGCCTGAAGCATTTACACATCTTGAATGGACTGCACTGTGCTATATATCTAGGTGTCACCTGTAAATAAAGAGACCGTGCCATTAATTCCATCTTCAATATCACTTATACAGTGAAGTGAACCGAAGTATACAGTGAAGTGAAGTGAATAATAGTGAGCCCAGTGCTGAACTCTGGGATACATCGAGTACAACCAATTTTCTAATCCTATAGACCTCAATTTTCCCATTATAAGGGACATCAATAAGGGACATTGTCAACACCTTTGCAAAATCCATAAACATATCTACAATACAGCCAACCCTCTGTCCATGATTTTACTCACTTCATCATAAAAGCCAATCAGTTTCATTTTGCAGCTCCTGTACTTAGTAAAACCATACCAGTTGTCACTTTAAATATTATGGGTGTGATTTACAATGTGCTACTTTCAGCTTCTCTGCTTTCTTCATGTGTGAAGCCAGAGGAGAAAACTGCAGCAAATTGAGCAAAACTTACTGCAGTGAACACCAGTAAACAATGACTTTCGAAATGCATTTTTCTGTGTTTGTGACGTCAATCACAGGCATTTATATTGAAAAGTGGTTTGGAGAATGCCGGCAAACTACTGTGGCAGATTTTGTTAAAAAATAAAACCATGAAAAGGTGTTCACCAGCATTCACCGAACCAAACTGACAGAAGTAAGTCCAAAAAACATGGATATCACCACACTTCACTTGGTAAATGCTTGGCAAATAAAATCACCCCCTATGTCTCATAACTGTATTCCCTTGGGAGCCACTATATTGCCACAATGGATGTTAAGCTTACAGGCATATCATTTGGAGAAGACTTGGGCCCTTATTTATCAAGGGATAGCGCCAGGTAGTGTCTCACTAGCGCCAGGCAGCGCCAGCTATCGGCGGCTACTGACTCCAGAACGCCAGGCTGCGAACACAATCACGCATTTATCACGCTAAATGAGGCTAGCGCCGGCGAGAGCGCCAGCTAGCGCGGGATTCATCATGTTGCAGACTTCAGCGAACAGCGCCGCTGCTAATCCCATCACAGCGCCAGGTATGACCTCTCGCTACCTGGCGCTCTCCAATGCATTTCAATGGAGCAATCTTTAAATATTCATAATAAATTGATATTAATGTTTTTTTTTTTTTTTTTTTTAAATGTCAAAAATTCGGTGACCACTTCTGCAATGTTATATCTTTTTTTTAAGGTAAAAAAAAAATAAAAATTTGTGCAGAATTGATATTACAGGTCTGATATTAATGTATTCATATTACAAAATGTTTTAAAAAACTTGTTTATTATTTTTTTCCAAAAATAAGGTTGTTTGGGGGTTAAAAAACTACTTTTAACGCATCGCCGCCAGCGCTCTGGGGTTTAAACATGCATTTTACAGCGCGAGAATTTTTTGAGCGTGATTTGTTAATGAATATGCTGGGAGCCGTTCGCTATGGCCATTCGTTGTCATGCGCTCCCATACAGCGCGGAACCTGTCAAATAGCGACTCCTAACCCCGTATTCAACATTACCGCACACCGACTGAGTCGCTGTCAACAACCGAACAACGGCCAAGCACAGCGAATACTAGCCGGCGCTATGAAAATCACGCTACTGTCGCTCATCTGTCGCTACCTGGCGCTATTAATAAATCGGCCTCCCCGACCTCCCCGAGCCCTGTCTAAAATGAACACCACATTTGCCTTTATATTGCCTAATATTGGGTGATGTCAAACTTTAAAAATTCATCAAGAGTTATTTAAGAACTTATAAAATATAGGAATACATGTATCAATGTTGTTACGGATGATGATTTAAAGTGAACAAAACCTAAACTGGCCAGCCCTGGAATCTAAAACATTTCAGGGCCAGCAGCTGTCCTTCCCCTGCAGCATCTCAAATCAGGATGCCCTGCTGTGTGACGCAATCCCCCCCCCCCCCCCCCCAAGGTCACAGCAAAACTCACCTTTTCTGGCGACTATCTTGGTGAGGTAAACACCAAGATACTGTTATCAAGGTTTTCATGGATGGCAGGTGTCTGCACATGTAGTTTAATGTTCGCTTTCCCTTCTAAAATACAGCATCACCCCTAGAGGGTCCCTTCCCAAATTGGCAAGGTAAGAAATAAGTCAGAATAAGGCACCACTTAATATCTGGGATGATGAAATCTCCCATTTTCACCACTAAAGTGTACATTTTCCCAGCGCAGCCTCCAAAGCAAAAATAATAAGAATCCAGTTTAACATCACTCTTTTGAAAACCTCAGGAATTTGTCTTCAAATTGCATATGTCACAAAAGCAATCATTCACCTATGTTTCAGTAAACGATCTGTGACCTGTATGCAGATTGCTTCTAGCACAGATGTGCAATCACACCAGAATCACCTACACACTGGTACCAATAGCTCCAACCACTGTGGAAATACAATCCTATTGGGCTATTGGAATCGACCTATCAAACTCATCGACCTATCAAACTCTGCTGGTGAGTAATCTCCACAGTCACTATGCAGTTAAACACTTCCACATAAAAACAGGACACAGGCAATTCTGCTGTCAAACAATCATATACTATTAGCTTGCAATGATTTTCTGGCTTACACACACATCAAGCAGCACCTAGGATCAGGTTAGTAGCAAATCTTTGAAGGTTAGTGACACTTTTATAGTCAGTCAACAGATTATGTACATTCGATCTTACAGTATATGGGTTAGTTCAATTTATTGAGTTTATGCATCCACTTCTAAAACTATTATTTGTTTTTCATGCTAATTTAGAACCAGCTAATGTAATTAAAATAAAAATAAAAAGACAATTTAATCAACAGAAAACAGTTATTAAAAATGAATTGGAGAAATCTTTGGAAATCCTAAATACCATGTTGTACAGAAAGTTTCAGGTTCCAAGGGCTGGAATGAGATGGACATTTGATCAGGAAGTGGACTCCCTGTATGTGACCCAGAGCCAATTCCCCCCACCGCCTTTATGCAAGACCTGAAGGACATATCCCCCCTCCCGGGTGGAAGCTAGGGATAGCTGATATTTTTTTATGCTTTAGTAAAAGGACAAAGAATGAGCCCATTCACAATTGCAACCATAACTTGTGCTGGGCCGCCATGTGTCTTGTGTTTGCATATATACATCAAACATATGGCACCATTTCGACAGCCACTTTTCAGAAGTATAATGGTGGCATGAGGATGGCGTTTGGCATAATTTTGCCAATGAAAAAATAGACACAGGCTGGTGGGCACATTAGCGCTGACAGCTTTTTGTTTGTTAAATCGGGAACTGAGTGATGATGAGGCTAAATATTGGCATTGACTGGTACTGATGCTTGATAAATGAGGCTCTTATATTTAGTTATTTATATTTGGTACGCTTTTTAACTCTAACTCCACCCCCCCCCCCCATTCTCTACAATTGCTACAATTGTAAATATCTAGCCAGTGCATAACAGGCATATATATGACTGATGCTATTCCAAAGAGACCAGGCCTGTGCAGGCAGTGTTTATTGTTATTAGGAAATCACCAATAACTGCTGCACTCAATGAAGTGGGGAGAAGAGAGATAGAGACAGTTAAATATAAAATAAAAAATGACACGGAATGTCAAGGTATAATTTAAAAGGAAATTTAAATGTAAACAATCTAAAAATGAAAAAAGGGGTAAAGAATTTATTAGTGTTGTGTTTGTAAGGGTAGTGGCATCAATTTCAACTTACTACCATTTTTGTAGAAACCCTCTACTAATGTTATTATTGCTTTTTTGCAATGTATCATATTACTAATACAAATACAGTGACAACAATAATCATATATAACAAGAGCTGGCGTAATTTGTACTTTGCTAATTGTTTTTAATGCAAAGCATAGAAATAATATTTCTGCAAGTTTACATTAACATTACTTAACCCTTTCGCTGCCAGCCTACCTGGAGTTTTTGTCACCCTTTGTTGCCAGACCATTTTGCACTATTTTGCGCTCCCCATGTTCAAATGTGATTTTTGAAGGCATTTCCAGGGAATTCCCAGGAAAATTATATATTGTATGGGGGGGGGCATTTTTTTTGATTTTTAAGAGTTAAAACTCTTAAAAAAAAAATATATGACATGGGGTCCCCCTTACACGAAGTAACTAGCCCGGGACCAGCTATGCAGGGCTTGTAGGAACAGGGCGCAGGGGCCAGCTTTTGTGGCCCCTGGCCCTGCAGGCTACAAGCCTACATGGCCACAGGCTCTTCTGCCCCCTGCTGGGCTTTGGGGAGGCAGGTAATGGGGGTGCAGGGGGTTAATGGCAAGTCACCCGCTAGCCGCAGGTGACTTGCCATCCCCCAGCCTTGTGAACTGGTATAGGGGTCTCATGGACTAGCAGGGGGGAAAGTCAGGCACGTAGATTCTACGTGCTTGGCACTTAAGTGGAGTAGAAGCGAGCACTTAGAATCTATGTGCTTGGCACTGAAAGGGTTAAACAAAGTATTTGGCCTGGTTGCCTATTGTGCAGATCATTGTGAAAGTTCTATATTACTAATGATTCCAGCTTTCACTATTTTGTTATAAATGAGTAGCCTCAGCATCCCTTTCCTGGAAAAATTACAATTTGCATATGTTGCTGTCAGGATAACGACATATTAAGTAAAAGCGACACTGGTTCAAATCCAAGAGCCGGAAATCATGTATATAGCCACCATCATTTTATACATATTTTTGTGATGCATTATAGGGAAATTAAGCAGTACATGCACTAACAGCATGAATGTATACATAAGCAATTCTAGGAGCATATGACATCAATATCCATTTTGTGCAATCTAATTAAAAAGAACAAGGCCTGTGATTTACTGGAAGTCACTCCCAATATCCTGAAATCATAAAAAGCTGGCTATAATAGAGAGGCACAGTGTGATCTATCTCTTCATCAATAGCTTAGTTAAGGAATGTGCATTAACCCAGTGTCATGAGCATTGTAAGTCAAACTGAAGCGCTGTGGTGTAACAGCCACAGCTTCTGCAGGAATAAGGCCACTTTGAAGGGCAGGTTTCGCAAAATAGCTGGCTGCTCAGTTAGTGAACTCTACAATCACATATCTGAACATTTTCTTGAGAGATAAAAATACATTTTACTGGAATCACCATGCAATTGACATGAACTAGCATATTCATTGTTGCATTACTGTATATGATGGCAGTTCCTGGGAGAGTTGCCCCACCTATTTTACTATACTGAGGCACCCCTATTACTATCTACTCTACACAACTTCAAAAGAGTAAATTATCATTGAAAAATGCCCCCCACCACAGGAATAGCAAACAAATGTGAGGGAGGGAGACAACCTGGATCCTGCAAAACTTTTCATCGGATCATTCCTTTGTTACGTATTCTATTTAAGAGTTTAAGTAATTACTTCATGACTTTAAACAGGTGGTTGCGTGAACTAGGGCCACATGTCTGCCATCTTCCTCCTCCCCGATAGCCGCAAAAGATAAACACTAATTTGCTTTGGGAAAGCCATTAATGCACGCTGCTCCCCACTAGTGGGTGTTTGTTGTTGACTATCTTCGTATATTCGTCCTCCCTGCTTAGCGCAAATCAGAAACGCTAAAGAGTTTTTGAGTTCCCCTGCTGGACACAGCCCTGGAGGTTCATCTCATGGCCATGCCAGCAGAACCAATCATGCTTGTGGTGTGTTGCGTGGTCGGGGTGGTCTAGTCGTCGAGGTTCTACCAGGGCTGTGTTTGCTGCTGCTATGGTTGCCTTGCCTGCATTTGGATTGGTGGCTGTCTAATCACTTTGTGTTGGAACTCTGCAGCTCGCACGTGAGCAATGCCCTGTGGGGAAAAATGGAGCTCCAACTGGGAATTTCCTTTATCCGGCTCTAACAACTGTCTCTGGTGGCCGAGAAGGATGTGGAGATTCCAGGTTTGCCATCATGCAGTGGGCGCAGCGGCCTGAATAAAGATTTGTACCCACCAAGGGGGGACGGGCAAGTAAAGAGCACCATTAGAGGATACTGTTAAGGCCCTGGATGAGATGGTGGGCTGTTTGTGTGCTAAATTGGAGGACCGATCCCGATCCTCTAATGCAAGGAGGGAAGACAGGCAGCGAACTGGACCATCTCGACCGGGACCAGAAATGGTTTGCCCGAACTGTCTGCGAAGCGGGCATTTTGCCAGAGACTGCCCCAATGGACCTTCTTTTAGCCGGGTGGTCATTGAACTATCCAGCTCCGGAGTGGCAGTTGTCTCAAGGGGACAACATGATTGGGGTACCCATTATATGTGATACCTGATTTAGTTGTGGAGTGGGTGGGGCTGGAGTCATTCATTCCCATCCCAAAAAACTCATATTCCCAGCTCAGAAGGAGGTGGGTGTGCCCTTAGGGATGAGAACCAGCCAACCACTGCAGGGTCACACTGTATTAGTCGTGGAGTGCCGTCGATGTAGCTGAGTTCGGGCCACTGTAGATGCAGGGCGAGTCCTGATCTGGATGGTAAATACGGGGCCTTGGGAGGTGAGGGTGGGTAGTGGGACTGTTCTAGTCGAAGAAGAGGTCTTTCAGGGGCAAGTGCTGGTTGGGGGGTACTTATAGGAGGGAGGGGCTCAGGGCCATTGTGGGTGGAGGGAATCCTGAAACAACTTGATATTAAAGAAGACTAAATCAGTGACCAGCAAAAGCAAGAATTGTGTTATCTGATACAGGAGTTTCAGGGTGTCGTCTCCACTCACGAGCTGGATCTGGGGCATACCAAGGAGATTCAGCACAAAATAAATACTGGAGATTCCCATTCCCCTCCTATCTGGGGATAGGAAATATTCCCCCTCACCTATACCAAGAGGCCAAGGAGTTCTTGGGAAAAATTATTAAAGGGGGAATGACTGAAGAGAGTAAAAGCCCCTGGGCAGCCCCCATTGTGTTGGTGAAGAAGCCTGATGGGACCCTTAAGGTTTTGTGTGAATTATCCTAAGCTGAACACCACCACTGTGTGGGATGCTATGCTTTGCCCTGGATTGATGAGTCTCTGGCAGCTTTGGGTTGGGCAAGTTCTTCTCCTCTCTGGACCTTGCCAGTGGCTATTGGGAGGTGCCAGTAGCAGAGAAGGACAAGGAGAAGACCACTTTTGTCACTCCTAATGGGCTCCATCATTTTAACACTTTGATCTCATGACCTCATGAATGCCCCAGTAACCTTCCAGAGACTCATGGAGAGATGTTTGGGGGCTTGAATTTTGAATGTGTACTAATTTACCTGGATGATGTCATTGTGTATTCTCAGACTTTTGAACAATACCTGCAACACCTGCGGTTAGTGTTTCAGAGATTGGCCCGATTCCTGCTTAAGTTAAAGCCGAAGAAGTACCACCTTATGAAATAAGAGATGCAGTATCTGGGTCACATTGTCTCTCAGGAAGATGTCCGGCCAAACCCAGAAAAGGTGGCCCCAAGGCTGTATATTCCGATCAGGGTCTTGCATTTAAGTCAGACCTCTTCAAACAGTTGTGCCAATTGTACCAGTTACGTAAGATCCCCATACCATCCCCATAGAAACGTGCAAGTGATTTAACTGCACCCTGATCCAACTGCTGAGAAGTTTAGAGAGAGAAGCAGAAGAACTGGCCAACCCATGTAGCGGAGATGGTATGGATGTACAATCACACACCAAGCTTACGCCGTACTACTTGTTGTTTGGGCTAGAGGGGTAGGACCCTTTGGAAGTAGCCTTTGATTCAGTGCAGCCAGATGTGTAGTGGACTCCAGGGACCTGGCTAGGTCAGTACAGGAAGTGATTAAAGTTTGCCAAGCAAGTGCTGCAGAGGGAGAGACCCCGCCAGGCAGGGCTGTAGTGCCCCTGGTTCTTGGGGAAAAAGTATTGCCAGTTAACAACAATTTGTCCAAAAGTATCATTTGATCTATGACAGCATCAGCCCCCAGTCTCAACATGAGGAACCGTTGGCTGTCACCATAAATACACATAATTCTGTATTGTGTTTGCTTTGTTCTCTGGTGTTCTGGGTTGGTCCAGTTGCAAATTTTCTACTAAAACAGGTACTTGTTCCTTTAAACCAATAATTCCTTTGCGTACACTGCCAGAACACCAAGATGTGACAGGGGGTTTGTTCAAACATGAGGTTAGTGTTAGAAAGGCAGAGGGCATATGGGGAGGAGGGTTTGCAGGACATTCCCGGAGGCCTGGGGATTCTCCAGTGCAGGAGTTTGAAACTGGGTAGGGGACCAGACAGCGAAATATAGGACTAGGTATATAAAGGACTGATGACAAACAACCTGCCTGCATCACCACAGAGGCAAGCTGCCAACCACCCGGGGTGTGGGAGGTCTGGCACTGACCCACCCAGTTCTTCAACAGCGCTCCTGAAGGTGAAGCTGCACAGGCCCTGGGTAGTCCCTTCCAGGTCGCAGGGGAAGGAAAACACAAGGCAGACGTACACAAGACACGAACAGATGGTCTGGGCCCCAGTGCAGACTATGACAAACCTAGGCCCCAGTGTAGGCTATGGCGAAGCTGGGCCCCAGTGCAGGCTATGGCAGGGCTGGGCCCCAGTGCAGGCCCCACAAGGACATGGTGAGCAGGGCTAGAACCCAAGAGAGAACCACACCATTCCAGCAGACACATAGCAATACCACCACAGTGGATAACACAGTGCTATAACTGATGGTGGATTGCTGGTTCAAGCCCCCATTCAAGGCAGTCCATACAATAGCTTCCATACCCAGATATGAAAACCAAGCACAGCAATTCCCCATTTTCATTTGTCTTTAACTGATCTGCAAGTCAACAATGGGCATCTGATCCCCTATTACACATCAGAGTGGCAACTGTAATTGCCTAGTATGCCTAGTGCCAGGGGCGGGCTGGCCGCAGGGCATAACGGGATGAATCCCGGTAGGCCGCGGCTTGTCCTGCATTTCTGGCTCCCCGTTTACCTTCTGGGGGGCTGCTCTGGCTGCTTCCTAGTTCCGCCATGGGCCGGGTGATAGCAGGGGAGGCCTTTGATGTCCGGGCTGCAATACAAGTGAGTGTCATTAGTTCCGGCCAGCCGCTTCTGCCTTCACCTGACAGTAATGTGGAACTGTCAAACCTTGCTGCAGTTTCCCCCTCGGCGGTGTTACACTGAGGGACAGTCCAGAGCCAGATTCTGGGCAGATTGGCACGCTGTTCTGTATTTCCCTGCCTGTGCTCTGCTTTGTAGTGGTAAGCTGATAGCTGCTTATCATTTATTTCATTTTTTATTTTTTAATGGGGGGGTTGTACATTTCTAAATTTCCTGGAGTTTGGCTTGATTGGTGACGAGGGTCGCCTGATTCCCTATCCCTGGGGCATCCCAAACTGTTTTGGTCTACTTTAAAGAGTTTTGGCCTTTTTCTGTGGGACGCCCTGATTTGGGATGCCCCATTATGTCAAATCCCCAGTAAAAATACCTGACCATTAAACAAACAGCACATGCGTGGTTAAAACATGTTTCTGCACCAGCTGGCGGGATGTGGCTGGCAACCTGCTTGGCTCCATCCAGCCCTTAGCAAGGAGAACCCATGCATGAGCCACTGGATCGGCGGCCAGGTGAGTTTTACTGGCGATCTGAGGGGGTTGTACAAAATGGGAATCCCAAATCAGGACGCCCCACAGAAAAAGAACCAAAACCCTTTGAAGTGGCCCAAAACCCAGGATTTTGACTATCCTGCCAGCGTCTAAGTGCAGCTGCGCATGCGTGAGCCGCAGCCGCAACCCCCGCTACCCTCTAACAGGGAGCGTGCCCCCACCGGCCATTCACAAATGCATGGCACGGGCACATGCCCTGCTAGACGGGATGCGGTTGCAGCTCATGCATGTGCCGTTGGACCAGGAAACAAAGTAAGTTAACGGGGTGACCTGGGGGGGGGGGATTCACATAGTGGGGCATCCCGATTTTGGATGCTCCGGGAGAAGGAAAGGAATGGCCGGGAATCTTATAGATTCCCGGGCCGATCCAGCTCGGTTTTATATATTATATATAATATATATATATGTATATTAATGTGGCATTGACTCACTTTACCGGGCCGAGCACAGTACAGCAGGGCCAGTCTGACCAAAAAGTCCAGGGCCGTTTTTTGGTCCCAGTCCGCAACTGCCTAGTGCCCAGAGAATGTTTACACAGCAAAGTTGAACTTTTACATTTTAAATGAGGATGATACGGGGCCGTTATAGTTTTCAACCAAGGGAGTATGAGAGGGTAAGTGAAACATGTTAAAAGACCAACTGGCCTCATCTAGGTGGACATTTTCAGAAGATTATAATAAAGAACAGGAGCATCTCTTTTATGTGACTAGAATTAAACCTAGGGTGCTAAGGATCAATGCCAATCCTTTGCAATTAAAGCAGACCAAAACCCACATTTTTAACTTGCATTCTCTGAATTGGTCCCCCCATGAAGAGTACCTGTTGCTAATTTTCACTGCTCCCGCTTCACTCTAATCCTAGATAATGGCGCCTGTTTTAGCTATAAAGTTCTGCCTCCTCCATTCATTTCTACTGTTGTGTGTGGCAATTATGTTATTGCCACACCTATGCAATGACTGACTGCCTGCCATCTTACAGAGAGGGACAGCAAATAAACCAGTGTTCCAGGATGATTTGAAAAGCGGAAATATCCTTTTCTAGTTCTACCCCCCAAGAAAAGATTATTGACAGGGGCTTTGGTCCAGTGGATTTTGATCCGCTTTAATGCACATAATTCCTTCTCCTGTGTACTTATATCAGGACTAGCATGTTTCGCCATAGCTATTAGATTCCCTGAACATTTGACTGTGCTACTGCTAACAGTTACAGTACATGTAACTTCCCCCTTCCACTTTCACCTTGATCCAGTCCCTAGCCAAATTAGATTCCTTGAATGTTTGCTATGAATGTACCTGATGATTACATTTATTCTGATTAATTATATGTCTATAGAGGGTGCACACAGCACCTGGGCAGCATGTTTGGCACCATTGTTATAAAGGGATATCACACCACTATTTTAAAGAGCTGTATTGCCAGTTTACACAATATTAAAATCCATATAAGCATGCTGGATAGTGAGAGGAGCTACGTATACACCCCCAACTGAAAAAAAAATCCCACCAAGCTTGTGGCTTTCTTCTACTGGGAGATATGAAATCCAGGGATTACAGGTTTCTGAGCTTACCATTCCACTTTTACAGGGGAGATCTGCTCCACTCCAATGCCTGTCTCTGAGCCAGCCTTTGGAGAGCATAGTTACATAGTTAATATGGTTGAAAAAAGACATATGTCCATCAAGTTCAACCAAGGGTGTTGGGGTAGGGGAAGTTATTTTTTATTTTATTTTATAGGGGAAGCTATTTATTTTATTTATTTATTTTTTTTTTTTACCACTTATAGTAACCGTTAATGTAATTTTCTTCTAAATAAGCATCTAATCCTTTTTTGAAGCTGTCAGGGGTTGATGCTGTAACAAGCTTCTGTGGGAGGCTATTCCATAGATTTATAGTTCTTATGGTAAAAAACGATTGTCACCTCCGGAGAGTAAATTTCTTTTTTTTCCAGCCGAAGGGAGTGCCCCCTTGTCTTTACAGAGGATTTTACCTGAAATAGTGTTCTCCCATATTTTTGTATGGTCCATTTATATATTTATACAAGTTAATCATGTCCCCCCTCAGCCGTCTCCTCTCAAGACTAAACAGATTGAATTCTCGTAATCTTTCCTCATAACTAAGATCCTTCATTCCCCTTATTAGTTTGGTGGCTCTCCTCTGCACCCTTTCCATAGTCAGAGCGTGCTTTCTATGAATGGGTCCCCAGAACTGGACGGCATATTCCAGGTGAGGGCGCACCAGTGTCTTGTAAAGAGGCAAAATTACATCTCTATCCTGTGATTCTATGCTTCTTTTAATGCATGATAATATCTTGGTGGCATTGGAAGCAGCTGCTTGGCATTGCATGCTGTTATTTAGTCTGTGATCTACTAGTACCCCCAGATCCTTCTCAATAAGTGACTCTCCCAGTTTTACTTCCCCGAGGACATATGTGGCCTTCAGGTTATTAGACTTCAAATGCATGACTTTACATTTTTCCACATTGAACTTCATTTGCCAAGTGGATGCCCAAAGTGTCTAGGTCAGCCTGAAGCTTGTGAACATCTTCCATAGACTGCACTGTGCTACATATATTTTCGTCATCTGCAAAAATAGAGACAGTGCTTTTAATTCCAGCTTCTATGTCGTTTATAAATAAGTTGAATAAAAGTGGGCCCAGCACTGAACCCTGGGGTACACCACTTACAACCGGTAACCACTCAGAGTAGGTATCATTAACCACAACTCTCTACGCATGATCCTTCAGCCAGTTTTCAATCCTGTTACAAACTGTGTTTTCTAATCCTGAAGATCTCAATTTCCCCAATAAGTGTCTATGGGGGACAGTGTCAAATGCTTTTGCAAAAACTATATCCAGAGCCACCCCTCTGTCCAGGCTTCTACTCACCTCCTCATAGAAGCCAATCAGGTTAGTCTGGCAGCTTCTGTCCTTAGTAAAACTGTATTGGTTGTCACTTATAATATTATGGATAGTTACATATTCGTGTATGTTGTCCCTTAAAAGTCCCTCAAGCAATTTCCCCACAATAGATATTAAGCTAACAGGTCTGTAAATGCCCGGAGAAGACCTAGAGCCCTTGTTAAAAATGTGCACCACAATTGACAATTGACCCTGCGTCAATCTCTTGGCACTATACCAGTTGCTAGTGAGTCTTTAGAGATCAACAACAGGGGTGATAAGATAACAAAACGGGGAGGGCGATTCATTAATAGCGCCAGGTAGCGACAGATGAGCGCCAGTAGCGTGATTTTCACAGCGCCAGCTAGTATTCGCTGTGCTTGGCCGGGGTTTGCTTGTTGTCAGCGACTCAGTCGGTGTGCGGTAATGTTGAATACGGGGTTAGGGGTCGCTGTTTCACAGGTTCCGCGTTGTATGGGTGCGCCTGACAGCGAATGGCCAGAGCGAACGGCTTGCTGCAGATTCATTAACAAATCACGCTCAAAAATTTCTCGCGCTGTGAATTCCTTGTTTAAACCCCAGAGCGCTGGCGGCGATGTGTGTAAAGTAGTTTTTAACCCCCAAACAACCATTTTTTTTATGTAAAAATTATACAAGTTTTTCTAAACATTTTGTAATATGAATAAATAAATATCAGACCTGTAATATCAATTCTGCACATTTTTTATTTATTTATTTTTTTTCTTTAAAAAAAAACCTAACATTGCAGAAGTGGTCACAGAATTTTTGACATTAAAAAAAAAACAAAAAACAGTAACAGCAATTAATTATGATTATTTAAAGATTGCTCCATTGAAATGCATTGGACCACGCCAGGGAGCGCCAGGTCATACCTGTCGCTGTGATGGGATTAGCAGCGGCGCTGTTCGTTGCAGTCGGCTACATGATGAATCCCGCGCTAGCTGACGCTCTCGCCGGCGCTAGCCTCATTTAGCGTGATAAATGCGTCATTGTGACCGCCGCCGGGCGTACTTGAGTCGGTAGCCGCCGTTAGCTGTCGGTAACTGGCGCTCGTCAGACACTACCTGGCGCTAGCCCTTGATAAATAAGGGCCTGAGTTCTTTGAGAACTCCTGGGTGAAGTCCATCTGGTCCTGCAGTCTTATTCACATTAAATTATTTAGTTTTTCTTGGATGATAATATCAACGTTTAGTTTGTAAATTATTATACTTGGCTATTGCCATCAGTGGCGTTTCCTGTGTTGGCTCCTTGCTCTTCTCTTGTGTACACAGAGCTAAAGAATCCATTTAACAGCTCCGCCTTATCTTCATCCCCAGTGACCATTTCCCCATTATTATTAATCAGGGCACCTATCTGTTCTGATTTAATTTTCTTTGAATTAATATATTAAAAAAAACGTTTAGAGTTTGTTTTGCTTTCTTTGGCCACATATCCTTCATTTTGTGCTTTTATTTATTGAGCATCATCAGTAAACCAGTCTAATGAATGATCTGAGCATTTAATGGTGGTAGACATATCAGAACAATTGTAATAGCAGTCATTTATTGTTCTAGCACAGGCTAGCTCAAGGGCAGTGCATTAAAGTTGTGCAGATCTCCCCTGTAAAAGCAGAATAGTAGATTCAAAACATGTCACCCTAGATGCTTCTTCCTTTTATATAAAGACAGGAAATGGGTGTGGGTGGAATTTTGTTTTATGTTGGGTTTACAAGTGACCCTTCAACTTGCTATTGCTATCTAGCATATGTATGTGGATTTTCTTTTTTGCCACAGTGCGCCTTTTAGCGGGAATTAATAAAATCTATAATCTCATGGCATGGTGCAAAATCCGTTAGAAACTTGTTTTTAGCTTGCAACTGAATATGTGTGCTTTCTGCACTATTTATATGGAACTTACATTATTTATTATTTGTTTGGTATGAGCCTGTTCAAAGTGTTCCACCAGATTGCATATAAAGCATGCATTCAGACTGTACGAATAAATATAGAATAGTGTGTGTTCCTTCATTAAATTTCAGAGGCACAAATTCCCAGGCAAAGAAGGCTTATTTAGCTTTTTCAAAGGGGATTTGCCATCTGCACATTTATACACTTCAAACCAATAGTCATATTCTCAGGAATAAATGTAATTAAGTCCTGTGTTTTGTGAGTCTAAATATAGAAATCCGTAGGTGATAGCTGAATAGATTTGTTACAGTCAAGATAAAACCACCTTAACCATACAATGCAACAGGTAAAAATTCAGAGCAGTTTGCACTCAATGTTTTCTTTTCCACTATAATGATATGAATGCGGTATTTTTAACTTCTGTTTGTGTCAAAACTGCAAATGCATTAGAATGTTAAAATTGGTTTTTGATCCAGTTTTGTACTATGGCCACTGGATTGCATTATACTGTGCTGCATTATTAAAGCAGATGGGCGTCTAAGAATGTTGCTTTAAAGTGGGTCTAAACTCAAAAACTACTTTAGGCCTATTTAACCCCCTTAGGCTCTCCAGTTAAATATGCCTGTGCTGTGTTGATACTTTCTCCAGCCATGAACAAAGAAACCTAATAGCTGCTAGTGGTCAGATGGAGAGTAAAGTAATCTTGCTGGTTTTCAAGATTGCTAGAGCTCACCGGGATTCCATGGGCCAAAAATCTTTCCAGGATATTACTTTAAGTTTACATGAAACATAAATGGCATTTTTACCCCCCCCCCCCCCCCCCCCCAAAAAAAAGTGTACTTTTTGCACCTGGTGAAAAGTGAGATATATTTTTACTGTCTATGTAACCTTATCCCCTTGGGAATCATGTAAAATGACCCATGATAAAGCATCTCAAAATCTCCAATGATAGGTAAATATTGTATGTATGCTATGTAAAGCTTCATTCTTCACTTCAATTTCTGTGTTGTGGCCAAACTGAGAAGAGGAATATCATGGCGCAGCTTTTTGAGTCATTGAGCATGTTCTGCTGTGGTCAGAGACAGCTGCAGAACCTCTGTGGCTTGCTGTGCTTGCTCACGCTCATAGGGACAGAGTGGCTGTTAGACCACTGTGACAGTTGTTACACCACTTATTTGCATGTCCTGGAGAAATGAAATTGAAAGGAGGGTAAACTTTGGAGCCCTGCTATGGCCTCTACCCGGCACTGCAGGAAATGAAGAGGAGACACATGGGACAGGTATCAGATGATCTGCTTGCTGCCTTATTATTTGCATTGAGTTTACAGTTCCTTTAGAAATGTGTAAACGTTTAATGGATAGGAATGCTTTTGAAGGCACTGTATGTATCAAAACCCTCACACAAATGTTACATACCCAACTGACTGAATGCTTTTTTTATCTCTTTCCTCTCTCCTGCTAGGAGCATTATTTACTACAAAACAGAAAAGAGCCTCAGTAAGGGCTTATGGGGCCCTTGATAGAGTAAACATTTACTTGCACAGAAAGTGTTATGAATATAGAGAATACCATAAAGAAAAGGGAGGGATGAGGATTTCAGTTGTTTTTGTTGAACACAATATTTAATGCCAGTGGCACTAAATAGGTTAAAGAATATCCATGCTCACTCTCAGGAAAGCCTGTAAATTATCAAATCCACTGTTTCTGGGCTTACTTTATTTGTAAAAATTCAAAACAGTGCTAGGTGATTGACCAGTATACTGTCAGAGCAGGGATTCCAGAGTTATGCAAACATTTTACAAAAATGTGTCACATATATCTCTCACATATCCTCATCCTAAAAAAACTGGAATGGCTGTTTCGTACATGTTCTTGTAGCATGATAAGGAAATATTGCTAGTCAGCCCCTCAGTGACATGGCTGCACCTATTCTACTCAATCCAACAACTATGTTCTACAAAATTGGTGGCTGGAGGCAAAAATAACAGGTTTTGCAAACACCTCGCACCACAATAACTGCCGACATGCAGGGCATGGTTTTGCAGGGGCAGCAAGAAGCAGGTACGGAGAAAACACAGTTTGCTGGGGGGTAAGCACGGTGTTGCAGAGTATAAGTGTTGGGTGCAGTCAAATCCAGATAAACATTATCGGTATAACAGGAACCGGAGAAAATGGCACCTTAACATGGCGGCTAATACAGACAGGAAAAAGAAGTCATAGAGCAGCTGAATATACATGAAATTCAACACAGCAGAACTAAAGCATAAGGAGAATACAGTAGCATTGGTAACAACACCACCTACTGCCATAACTTGTCATAACTGTAAACTGCAGTCAATCCGAAGTCCCAAAATAACATTCAGGGGCAAACAGAAGCTGTTGCAAAGTATTGTATCTCCAACACCCCTTCTCAGCAGCTGAGGTTTAGTATTTCAAACCCATCTTTGCCTCAAGTGTTTTTCAGTGGTCCAGGACTAAGTAGGATATCTGCTTTCATATCCTCAATAGGGCAGTAAAGTAATTCAAAAAGTCCCTGCTCTTGAAGATCCCTCAGGAAGTGGAACTTTGTGCTTGGTTCTCAAGCTAAGTCTTTCCATCTACGCAAGTGCAAGGCATCCTTTATTGTCCTCAAATATTCTCGTTGGTTCCAGCTGTGGTTGACAAGTTGGTCAAGTCTATTGTCTCAGCCATAAAACTTCTTGGTTTTCCTGTGCGGCAGCAACATATTCTGCTTCAGTAGATGAAAGTGTAACAGAGAGCAGCTTTCTGCTAGTCCAACTGATATCACCTCCTTACAGAAGGTCACTGGTATCCCCAGGCTAGCTGGTGTCCCTATATCCTGTCAGGATGCTTTCATCACTTGCTGTTAACTTTAGCTTCTAATGTAAAGACCCTTTAAGATAGCAAATGACTTCCTTTACAGCAATCCAGTCCATCTGACTTGGCATTGAAACCTTTCTGCATAGGATCCCAATAGCTGCTGCAATGTCAGGTCTTGTAGCAGTGGTAATGTACATCAATTTCCCTAATGCTCTCCTGTACTTTTAGTTGGTAGTGGCATATCTTGTCTGTTTATCTCCTTCAGGTAGTTGGTTTCTATAAGGTATTTTACTGGTTTGACATCTTCAATTGCAAATGTTTCAATTATTTCTTGTATTTTGTGCTTTTGGTTCAGAGGAGAGCTGCCATTTTCTTCTCTCTCATTCTGAATGCTGAGGTAATTATCTATGCTTCCAAGATCTTGGTTTCAAAGTGCTGATTCAGGGTTTGCAGTATTTCTGGTTTATCCCCTTCTTGCTTGAAGCAAATCAGGATATCACCCACATAAATAGGCAAATAGATCCATCTGTTTGCCAATTTCTTTTCGTATAATCCGGGGGTCTGCTTTACTCCTCTAAAAGTTCTCATGTAAACTTTATGTAGTTTTTCATTACATGCTCTGGCAGCTTGCTTTATGCCATATATACTCCTCTGAGGTTTGCATGCTAGGTCTAGCCTTTGTTCATCTTTGAACCCTGGTGGTTGTTTTATGTAGATGTCTTCTGTTAACCCACCCTGTATGAATGCTTTGCATCCAAAAACTCTTAGGTGCTTAACACTTGGCTTCTCATTGTGCCACGGTTCATATATCATTGATGCCTCACTCCAGTATTTTTGTGGTAGTCCAGAGTCTGTCAGCATACATCTTATTATTTCAGTCAGAGTTCTGTTCTTTCTTTCAACAATCCCATTTTGCTTTGCTGGGTATGGAACTGTCGTTTGATGCCCTATCCTATTTCATTCAGATTTAAGTACTCTTGTATTTTGTGTCCTGTGAATTAACCTCCATTGTCACTTCGAAGTATGAGGGGCTTCCTCTGAAACTTGTTACTTGTCTTTACTACATAGTCCTGGAATTTGTCAGGAACTTCACTCTTCACTTTAATGTTGCATTAGATAAGTGAATCTGTACCTTGAATAGTCATCTATGAAAGTCACTATGTACCTATTGCCTCTATTAGTAGGTGAGTTTAGGGTACCACATACATCACTGTGAACTAGGTCAAGTGGTCTTGAAGCTCTATCCTGACTGACTTTAGGAAGTGTTGCTCTTGTAGTTTTGAATTTGATGCAACATTCACAATTAACAGTAACTGGACACGGGAATACTGTCAGATCCTTTGTCAGATTCCTCTTTTGTAGCTCTTGTATGCATTCTGGGTGTCTGTGACCCAAACGCCTGTGCCACATGTGTATACAGTCATTGTGTTTATGGGTGCATAGTCTCACCTTTTCCTTCACTGTCTTGAAGTGATACAGGTGCTCCCTATGGTCTGCTTGTCACCTTGGAATTTTACATTGAGTTATTTGGCTGTCAGAGATAAGAGTCCTCCTTCTAGATCAGGAACATAAAACACATCCTTCACTGGTATGGCTAAATTGTGTCCCATGCCCATATACCCTGCATGCATTTTACTTCCATCTGCAAGGTAAATTGTCTATTTGTTATTCAGATCAAGTTCAGTGAAAAAGTTTCTATCACTTGTCATGTGACTGGTTGCTCCTGAGTCAATGCACCAGCCTTGAAATGTATAGTCATGTGTCCCTTTAAATGTGGCATTCCAGTTCCCTTCACATGGATCAGAGATTGTGGCTTTCACTTTTTGTTTAGTATAAGAGGGATGCTGTCTCATTTGCTCTGCTTTCCATATGGTACAGTCTCTCTTTAAGTGTCACTGTTTGTTGCATCAAAAGCACTCCCTGGTTTCCTTCGTGTGTATCTTTGTGCCTGTCGCTTAAAGAGAGGTCATGCACAAGCTCCTTTCATCACATATCTATGAACCTGGTCTTTACAAATACTAGTGTCAAATCTGTCTTGGGCCTTGTCTCAGCACATATACAGCACATAAAATCAGTGCAGTGTATGTCTCACGTGAGCTGCACAACAGCATGGTGGTGGTGTGACTGCCTGTTATATGTTATATATACAGACTGATCTGAGTTGTGTGATAACTTCCAGCAGAAAAAAAAACCTGTTTAACCCTTTAAGTGCCAGACTTCACTATTTTGCGCTACACATTTTTTAGTGTATTCTCAATAATTTTGGGTGAAATATGTGCAAAAAATTGTAAAAAAATCTATTCTAAAATTTTTTGCAATAAAAAATGTAAGTTTGTCAATAACATCTTATTGCGTGTGAAACCCCATGTTCTCCCGGTTACAGCGGTACCACATATGTATAGGTAGACACCCTTTCCTACCCAGGAGATTCCCCCAAACTGAAACAGAGCTTTAGGAGATTTTCAGATAAAATACGCACCTTGCAATTTTTCAACCAAAACAACCCTTTACATTTGGAATATCCCCCATAAACCATATATTCCCTGAAAGTACACGTTAAGCTTTCTAAGCATACCCAGCTTGTTGTAGTGGGCTCATCTTTCTGGAAGTAATCCCTTAAAGAATTCTTAGGTTGCACAGGGTTTCCCTAAAAAATGTATAAAAAAGCTGAATAAAAAACATGTTTTCCTAAAATATCAATATGCAAACAAGAAAAAACAAGCTAAATATAAAAGCGCAAGGGTCCCTGAGCAGAACAATACCCAACATGCATAGGTACTATTTACCCTTTTAATTGCCAGCCTACTTGAAGTTTTGTCACCCTCTGTTGACAGGTCATTTTTCTCCATTTTGCACCATGTTTAACCGTGATTTTTGCCGGAATTTCCAGGAAAATTATATATCTATATTTTGCAGCTGAGTTTAGGCTTTAACATGAAATGTCTTGTTTGTAATTTTTTTTGCGTAAAAAAACACAAAACAATAAATAAAAAAAATATTTTTTAGACAATTGTCTCCGTTATTTTAAATAAAACATTTGTTTTATTAATGAAAACCACATTGCATGTGAAAGCCCTATTTCTCCCAAATACAACGGTACCACATATGTATCGGTAGCCCCCCATTCTTGCCCAGGAGAATCCCCAAACTGAAAAGAGCACTTTATAACATTTACAAATAAAATACTACTATCCACACTATAAACATAAGGGGTTAATAAAAAAAAAAAGACATAGGGTCCTCCCTCCTTAAAAATCCACCCCCAAAAATTATATGTGTCCCCCTTACCCATCATAACCAGCCCGGGACCAGCTATGGGGGCTTGTAGGAACAGGGTGCAGGGGCCATCTTTGGTGGCCCCTCGCCCTGCCGGCTACAAGCTCGGTGGGCCGGGCTCTTCTGCCACCCTGAGCTTTGGGGAGGCAGGTAATTGGGGGTGCCGGGGTTAATGGCAAGTCACCCAGTAGCGGCAGATGACTTGCTATCCCCCAGCCTTGTGAACTGGTATAGGGGTCTCATGGATCCCTTACCAGTTCACAAGGGGTTAAGTGTAAAAAAACACACAGTGACAAGCAGAAAAAATATTTTATATATTTTTTTTCATACTTACCTCCCCATCCATCCCTGGGCGCTGTGTCCCACGCTGATCACTCTGGCATTAGCTCTCTTGCTGCAGCTGGAAGCCTTTTATAGCTGCTGGGGGACAGAGCATAAGGAGTTAATTTAAAACAAAAATGACATGGGGTCCCCCCTGCCTAGTGTAACCAGCCCGAGACCAGCTATGGGGGCTTGTAGGAACAGGGCGCAGTGGCCATCTTTGGTGGCCCCTCGCCCTGCCGGCTACAAGCTCAGTGAGCCGGGCTCTTCTGCCCCCCTGGGCTTTGGGGAGGCAAGTAATTGGGGGTGCCGGGGGTTAATGGCAAGTCACCCGCTAGTTACAGGTGACTTGCCAGCCCCCAGCCTTGTGAACTGGCATAGGGGTCTCATGGATCCCTTACCTGTTCACAAGGGGTTAACAGTATAAAATAAAACACACACACAGAAAAATGACATTTATTCTTTTTTTTTTCTTTACTCACCTCGGTTCCTCTGCTGTTCCCCGGCGATCATGTCCCACAAAGCTCCAATGACAGCTGCGGGTGATCAGTGGAGGAGGGCTGGGGGGGGCAGAGATCAGAGCAATCTCGCCCCCTCCAACCTTCCTCCTCTGAACACCCGCAGCTACTGAGCTTCTCGGCTCAGATGCGAGGTGTCGACTGGCAGGTGACGTCATAATAACGTCACTGACCCTGCCACAAAAGCTAGCAGTCGCGAACCAGGAAGTGCGGGGGGCACTATTTTGGGCGCCCTCCTGAAGTGAGAAGAGCCCCAGGGGGATCGGATGCCCCCGGGTGAAGAGAAGACCCGGCCCGATTCAACGTGGGGTCAGGTGAGTTTTTTGCTTTTATACTTTTTTTCTGTGGGGGTTTAAAGTCAGCTATGTGAGACTCACGTAGCTGGCACTAAAAGGGTTAAACTGGATCTCTCATGCAGTATTTTCAGTACATCCCATATGCCTTTTGCTGTATTCTCAGTGCATATGTGATTGAGCTGATCGTCTCAACTAGTAAGCTTACGGTGGATCGTGCCTGTCCTGTGGCCTTTAAAGCGGACCTTCACTCTGAATAAGAGTATATCTTATATGTTCCCCACACTGTGTACATACAGATTGCTCACAATAAAAAATATTCTACCTGCATCTACTGCATGGAGCATCAGGCAGCCTGCAAACAGGAAGTGTCGTATGACTGTGTCGATCTGTATTCTGGGATTGCTGTCCTTTCCCTGACCCCAGCTCTGCTCTTTCTGTGCAAAGCACAGCTATATCCCCACCCCCTGTACTTTATCCCCTTCTCCTCTTCTCAGTATGTGTGATGCTTCTGAGTCAATATGGCGGCACCCATATCCTAGAGTCCTGAATAGAGTTGCAGCCCAGTGGGGGAAAGAATAATAAGTAAGTGACTAAAAACTTGAAATATATTAATTTTAGATGCTGGGGAATAGTTTTTTTAAGGGTTTGGGCTTTTCATTAAATCATGCTGAAGGCTTTCTACTCTAGCCTGGCATAGAAACTATTGAAAAGTATGGTAGCTAACATTCTATTGCAAGGGGGTTGTGCCAAGGGAACAGTATCTAACCCTCTTGATTACTGTTATGTGAACAAGCGTCTATCATTTATTTGCCGATGTCCAAGTAGTCCTCTGTTTAGAAGTGACCCACTGAGTGTTACTAAGTGCATTATTACTATTAACGTACATATGACAATTTTGAGGCATCTTTATGTTTATGTAAATATATTTACAAGTATTTAAATGCCAACAATTTGTTGCCATTCTTTTAGTCAGTAAAACTCCAGGGCCTCGCTTTGATCATTGTCTTGTTCAGTTCCTGCATGCACGGCCATGTTTTTTAGCTCCATATAAACACTGTTTTACAAATATATGATTACTTAAGTTAATACTGTAATTACTATTTTCCTTATAAGGCTATACAAATGTTTATGAATTGGCTTCTGAATGATTTAGTGAACATGGTTAGTAGAAGTAAATTGCTGTTTGTGACTGTTATGAGAACATGGTGCCATAGCCCGAGAATTTTTATGTTTGAGAACTTTTGTACGTTTGATTTTTTTTTTTTTTTTTTTTTTTTTGCTGAGTCAAAATGCCAGATGGAGAGATTGCAAATCTGAACTGTTCAAAGCCCACATAATCCTCAGCTTCCAAACAATCACTACTATATGTAATTCCAATCACATGCCAGACTGAGAGCAGCAGCAGAACATTAAGGAAAGTCTACTTACATAGGCATTTTTAAAAGTGCAAATATTTTTGGTGCCAAAAGGATGTCCTGAAGGTGCTGGGTAGATCTATTATTTTTTTATGTTTTTTCTTATGTTAGCAAAAGTGTGTTTTATGGAAGCAGTTTTCACTACCTTCATTCTGTTGCTATTGGCAAATGTACACCAAGAAGAGAGATGTGAGCCCTGTAGAACACAACTGTTATGGCAAATGCTGAAGTTAGAGAGCTCACTTAACCTCACACATACCTAGCAGCAGTGTTCTGCTGGTACAGGGTCACTTTCTCTTCTTGTAGATCTTGGTGTACAGACTTGGTGCACAGTTGCCAATAGCGACATATTACAGATGCCATCATGCCTAGAATCTAGAACCTCATGCAAAAGCAAAATCATACCATCAACAAAGTCTACAGCTGTAAACCAACTAATTTGGCAAAATAATTCAGTGGACTCGCTCTTTCGCAATGTTTATGTGTCCCATGCAAATGTTGGTGCAATTGCATTTTTGTGTATCCAGCTAACCCTATTGCTTGTTGCTGGAACCAAATATGCTAAATCATTTTGAGAGTACCGACAAGGAGTGCCCCCAATAGACCTCGGAAGGGTGAGTATCTTGCTCAATTTAGGGCATCCTATTGTTTATTAACTGGCAGCCCTGGGGTGGGCCAGCAAGTGGATCTTATGTGCTTAAAGCGGTCCTTCACTCTGAATAAGAGTCTATCTTATATGTTTCCCACACCCTGTACATACAGATTGTCCACATAAAAATCATCCCACCTGCATCTACTGCATGTTATGAGCCTTTAAACATCCAAGATGGCGGCTCATGGGACATCAGGCAGCCTGCAAACAGGAAGTGCTATCTGACTGTGCTGCTCTGCATTCTGGGACTGCTGACCTTTTCCTGACCCCAGCTCTGCTCTGTCTGAGCAAAGCACAGCTATAACCCGCCCCCCTGTACTTTATCCTGCTCTCCTCTCCTCAGTAAGTGTGATGCTTCTGAGTCAAGATGGCGGCACCCGTATCCTAAAATCCTGAACAGAGTTGCAGCCCAGTGAGGGAAAGAATAATAAGTAAGTGACTAAAAACTTAAAATATATTAATTTTAGATGCCAGGGAATCGTTTTTTAAGGGTTTGGGCTTCTCAATAAATCATGGTGAAGGTCTGGTTTAAGAAGAGTATGAAATGAAAAATAGAGTCTCCAATTTTTTGTAGCTCCTCTGTACAGCCCTTTCACGACTTATACAGTAATTTTAATTGGATGCAACTAAAGACTGAAACAGTAGAGACAAATGGTGCTTCCTTTCTCTTAATGAGTGAGCACAAATATGATTAATAAAGTGGAGCAGCAACAATGACAGGGCCCCCTGCATTTCTAGGCCCCGGTGTGGTTGCAACCCCTGAATCACCTCAAATTACTTCCCTGATGGGAAGCTTCACTCCTGCCCTCTGGTCACTGACTGCATCCATTTTTCATAACTTTTACCTTATTGGTTTAATGGTTTAATAAACCCCAGGCCGAAGCTCCCAAAAAATAAACTTCTATGCCTAAGCAACATTTTCTTTAGTTTTCTATCAGCACTACCTTTCACATGGCTCCTATGCCTAGAAATGACTGTCCATACTAAAGGAAGGTTGCCGAATATATATATATATATATATATATATATATATATATATATATATATATATATATATATAATATCAATTTGCATCCCTCATGATGTGATGTGGAGCTCACACAGACAGGTGATAGACAGGCAGAAACAGTGGACTTTGTGAGGTGACCAGGCACTGAAAGCACTTTTTCACTGCCTAGTCAGTCATTTTAGCCTAGAGTTAAAATACATAGAAATTGCTCAAAAAGCATTGACACTACTATAAAATGTTATTTTCTTTACAGTATGTCCTGTATGTGATTAGATATCAAATACAACAATGCATAGATACAGTTAACATTTTGTAGTGGTTTGGGTTGCTATATTTTGCTGTGTTTGTGTGCATAGTGTAGTTTTGAATTTTGAGAACAGCTGCTCAGCACTATGATGGTTAATTAAATATTAGGCTCTGAGCCAATATTAATCAATAGTTACAGTAGTTGCTTCAAGTCATGTCAAGATCTTGCTGAATCGTCATTCAGCTCAATGTTTCTGTCTTTCTGTAATCTGGAACACTGTCATTTTATTGGTGTTTAGGGAAAGGCGTGCCTGTATTTGCATGTATAGACTGAAATACTAGAAAGTGTAATTAGGAGCAATATAGATAACTAATTAGCTCATTGTAATGAAAGTCAATAGAAGCAACCAGCTTCCTCGAAAAGAAATGAAATGGGATTGCCTTCTTGTAATATAATCACATCATGTCCATTACATGTCTAAAAAGAAAAGTCATCATTTTAGGGTAGTGAATTGAGCCATACACATAATTAATTTTTTCCTCCAAGGGCAATAGTGCTCATTGTTTATGGCAGACATACAGCCTACAATTAGAAACGTTTTTTAGTCTTGCGAGTACTAATATTCTTTTTCTCTGACTTTATATTTATTTTTTTATATGCATGGTATGAAAACAATGACTGTATTATGTAACTGACATGTTTGGAGTTATTTACAGGAAAACAATTAATTAATAATTGGGCTACGATAAAAAAAAATAAATAAAAGAGGGAAGAAACTTGGACCCATACTGATCAGTATCCACTTCTAACTATCCACTGGTACACAATCTCTGGTGACGTTTTATAAAACGTAAAGTTACTTTGGTGAATGCCAGCAGTTACCTCAAGGCCTTGGAGTTTTTTAAATATCTTGCAGTCTTAAAAATCTAGAAGATGCAGGGTGCGTGGCAAACACCAGATGAAGATGGCCGCATGTTTCTAGAGCTCTGTTCTCCTGTGGCAGAAATTGTGAGCACAGACAAGCACAAAGGCTTTACTGCACAGCATATTGTGGTGCTCCGATAGAACAGGTCTGCACAGAAGGACCAGTAAGTGGTAGACACTAAGACCAAACTGGTGAAACTAATGGTGATTTATTGTGACAAAAGGGGTAAACACAGGGCAGCAACAACAACTATGTAAAACAACCCTGCACCTACACCAAATATAAACACAGCATGCAGCCATAAATATATACAAGCAAAGAATATATACAAGACCAAATACAGAGCACCGCAAACCAGACATAATATATACAACTCTAACCGAATACCACCACTCAAATACATTATATACAGATATAAACAGTATAAACAAGCTCCACAGACAATGGTTGCCAAATACCTGAATGATTGGATAGAGTATGGGCAGGGGGAACCGGAGAGCAGAAAGTGTAATAAATGTTTGTATATTGTTGAAAATCCTTTGAAGAACAGCGCCCGGGCAGGATGCCGCTTCCGCCATCTTGGTTGTGGGCAAGAGACCTGCAAGATCACATGGTATTATGACCAGGACAAGATCTGGGGGTGGAGCCATATAAAAGGGAGGTGTTGGAGGCCCCGGGAGAGAATCAAGCCAAAAGGGAGAACTAGGAGGGCAGCCGCTGTCACCGGGTCGAGCAGAGTAGGCCCCAGAACACCTTAACAACTTGATGTGCCCCTGGAGAACTTCCCTAACCTGTATCCACACTCCTGAGCTGACTCCCTAGTTGAGGGAGAGGCTCCAGTCTGCTTTTTCCAGGATACACCTGAGGTGGCCATTTCCTGAGGTGAAATCTGGGGCCTATAGCATGAAGGAGTCACTGGGGTGAAGACTTTGCTGTGTAGTGGCTCACACCTGGCCAGCACCCCAGGAACAGAGTGGAGAATGGGGCACAACTGCTGAAGGGAGTACATTTTTATTCTTGGTGAAAAGGAACAAAAGTTCACTTCCTCCCTCTGTTCTAGTTGCCACCTTCTATAGTTAGATCTGAATAGTTAAGCTGGTCAGTGGCTGGGTATGGCATATATTTACAAACAGAAGAGTAATGGGACCCAGGCTGTTTCCTTGCCCCAGATATTTCCACTACCAAGCTATATTAATCTGATATAAAATACATTTTATTTTGTATACATTAAAATTCTTTGCTGTGTATATACATAGTAAATTACAAATACAAAGGTTATTTAACAAGCATGTCTCTTTGAAAAATACTTGATATGGTGCTGAGTTCCATCAAAGGTTCAAAATGGAGCTTATTGATCTCTTCTGTTCTGAACCAGGTTTGCCTCTGAGACATATGTTTCGGGCTTTCTCAACATACAGTGCTCTTGTTAGGCTTGATGGGCAGAAACATAGGAAAAGGGACACTTGTCAAAAAGCAGTTATTATGAAAATACTGAACAGCAGCTTATTTAAAAAAAATGATGCATAAGGCATACCTGTTATCATATGGTACATTGAACAAGCTGTGATGAATAATCCCTGCATCAAAAATAGTGGGGAGTCTATCCTTGTCTATTAGGCGTTCCCATGTATAAATAGAAAGGTCTTCAATATATCCTATGTAGTAGCTTCCAAAGGTTAGGTATAGTTTAGGTATGTATTAGGACTGCTATAAAACTCACCCAGATTCAGGCTCTGACTCCCCTGTGGAGTTCAAGAAGTGACTGTTAGTGCTGAAATGAGCAGGGTTCACGCCAGTTTCAAGGCTTCCAAAGTGCGCCATGTATGGAAGAGGCCCAAAGGCTGTCTCTCGCTGCATAGCCTAGCGGTGCTGCAACTCTCCTCCACGTTCCAGTGCCACTGTAAGCGGGCAGGAAATGGCGCAGGTATAGTACCTTGTCGCCTGCTCTCTCTTCTATTGCGGCCTCTGGCCTGGAACGCAGAAGCATGTGACATCACTTTTGTATGCGCCCTACCATTGGAAGGCGTGTGCAGCTTGGATCCCTGCCCCTCCAAGCTACCACCTGTCCATCATGGTTGGAAGGCTATGGAGCAGGTGAGGTGCTGATATTAACTGCAGCCACACCATGGTCTCTTCCCCACCCAGCACAGTATTACATGTGCTGCCACTGAACCTCCTGAACCTCCTCCACTGGGGTGAATTAACCCTTCTATTGCCAGTCACGTAAATTTTACGCTGTGGGACACAGGAGATGAAGATCGGAGGTGAGTAAAGTAAAAAAAATTTTTTTTTTTTTAATAAAGTATTTAAAAAAAAAGTGTCTGTCTTTTTTTTTTACTTTAACCCTTTGTGAACTGGTAAGGGGTCCATGTGACCCCTATACCAGTTCACAGGGCTTGGGGGTCTGGCAAGTCACCTGCGGCTGGCGGGTGACTTGCCATTAACCCCTGGCCCCCCAAATTAGCTGCCTCCCCAAAGCCCAGGGGGGGGCAGAAGAGCCGTGGCCCTAGGCTATGACGGCTTGTAGCCGCATGGCCAGGGGCCACTAAAGCCTTCGAGGGGGGACCCTATGTCATTTTTTTTTTTAATTAACCCTTTGTTACCTGTAGCCCAGTAGGTATAAAAGGCTTCCAGCAGCAGCAGGAGAGCAGAAGCCTAAGATCAGCGTGGGACACAGGGATGGATGGGAGGTAAGTATTAAAAAAAATATTAAAAAACATTTTTTTTTCAATAAAGATATTTTTAAAAAAGTGTGTCTGTGTGTTTATTTTACTTTTAACCCTTTGTGAACTGGTAAGGGGTCCATGTGACCCCTATACCAGTTCACAAGGCTCGGGGGTCTGGCAAGTCACCTGCGGCTAGCGGGTGACTTGCCATTAACCCCTGGCCCCCCAAATTACCTGCCTCCCCAAAGCCCAGGGGGGGCAGAATAGCCGTGGCCCTAGGCTATGACGGCTTGTAGCCGGAAGGGCCAGGGGCCACTAAAGCTGGCCCCTGCGCCCTGTTCTACAAGCCCCCATAGCTGGTCACAGGCTGGTTATGCTGGGTAGGGGGGACCTCACGCCATTTTTGGGGGGGATTTTTAAGGGTTTTAACCCTTAAAAATCCAAAAAATAAAATGTCATTTTTTGTTAATTAACCCTTTGTTACCTGTAACCCAGTAGGGGTTAAAAGGCTTCCAGCAGCAGCAGGAGAGCAAAAGCCTAAGTGATCAGCGTGGGACACAGGGATGGATGGGAGGTAAGTATTAAAAAAAATAATATTATTTTTTTTTAATAAAGTGTGCCTCTGTCTGTTTTTTTTAAAAAAACTTTTAACCCTTTGTGAACTGGTAAGGGGTCCATGTGACCCCTATACCAGCTCACAGGGCTCGGGGGTCTGGCAAGTCACCTGCGGCTAGTGGGTGACTTGCCATTAACCCAGAGACCCCCCATTACCTGCCTCCCAAAAAAACCTTAAAATCTCCCCAAGAAATGGTGCCCCCCCCCCCTGTGAATGGGGACCCCACACCAATTTTTTTTATTTAACCCTTTATTATGTGGATAGTAGTTGTATTTTATTTGTAAATGTTATAAAGTGCTCTTTTCAGTTTATGGGATCACCTGGACAGGAACGGGGGGCTACCGATACATATGTGGTATCATTGTAATCGGGAGAAATGGGGCTTTCACATGCAATATGGTTTTCTTTAATAAAATAAATGTTTTTGTTTAAAATAAAGGAGACAATTTAAAAAATATATATTTTTTTATTTTTTTATTTATTTAAAAATATTTAAAAAAGTAGAAAAAATACAAACAAGACATTTCATGTTAAAGCCTAAACTCTGCCACAAAAAAAAAATATGCCATTTTCTTGGAAATTCCTGCAAAAGTCACAGTTAAACATCACGCAAAATGGTGAAAAATATCCTGTCAGGAGAGGGTGACAAAATCTCAAGTAGACTGGCAGTCAAAAGGTTACAGGTACCTATGCATGTTGGGTATTGTTCTGCTCGGGGGACCTTGCGCTTTCAGATTTAGCTTGTTTTTTCTTATTTGCATATTGATATTTTAGGAAAAGGTGCTTTTTATTCTGCTTTTTTATACTTTTTTGTGAAACCCTGTGCAACCTAAGAATTCTTCGAGATATTACTTCCAGAAAGATGAGCCCACTACAACAAGCTGGGTACGCTTAGAAAACTTAACATGTGTACTTTCAGGGAATATATGGTTTATGGGGGATATTCCAAATGTAAAGGGTTGGTTTGGTAGAAAAAGCACAAGGTGCGCACTTTGTCTGCAGAGCTGAAAATCTGAAGTAAAATTACCGTTATGTGCATGCTTTACTTTGGTGTGTTTGGCAACTCTTTCCTTGACAGAACCTATGCATGTTGGGTGTCATTCTGTTTGGGGGATGTTGCTTTTTCAGATTTTCTGTTTTTTTCTGGTTTGCATATAGGTTTTTTAGGAAAATGTGGTTTTGATTCTGCTTTTTTATTCATTTTTAGGGAAACCCTGTGCAACCAAAGAATACATTGAGGGATTACTTCCAGAAAACTGCACCCATGTCAACAAGCCTGGTACACCTAGAAAGCTTGAGGTGTGTACTTCTAGGGAATATATAGTTTGTGGGGGGTATTTCAAATGTAAATGGTTGTTTTTCTTGAAAAACTGCAAGGTGCGCATATTGATTAGCATAGTTGTATTTTTATCTGAAAATCTCCTAAAGCGTTGTTCCAGTTTGGGGGAGTCTCCTGGGCAGGAAAGGGTATCTACCTATACATATGTGGTACCGCTGTAACCGGGAGAAATTGGGGTTTCACATGCAATAAGATTTTATTGACAAACTTACATTTTTTATTTTAAAAAAACACTACAAATTGTAAAAAATAGTTTTTTTTTATTTTTTTGCACAATTTTCACCCAAAAATATTGAGAATACACTTAGAAAATGACAAACAAGACATTTCATGTTAAAGCCCAGGCTCTGCTGAAAAAAACAATATATCACTTTCCTGGGAAATCCCTGGAAATCCCTTCAAAAATCACAGTTGAACATGGGGAGTGCAGAATAGGGCAAAATAATCTGGCAACAAAGGGTGACAAAAACTCCAGGTAGGCTGGCAGTTAAAGGGTTAATATATATTCATAATTTTTAAGGAGATATAAATTACTGGTTACTAATATTTATCAACGATGCAATGTTTATTGTGTTATTTATTGACATTGCTTTACAAATAATTCATCAGTGATCCAATTTAAGTACCAGGTTTAATGCTATATTTATGTTTGTATATGTAACTAGAGATGAGCGAACTTTTGAAAAATTCGATTCGACTGATTCGCCGAATTTTCCGACAAAAATCGTTTCGACCCGAATAAATTCGCGACGAATCGCTATTAAAAACGGCTATTTCTGAGCCTCCTACAGCCTCAATAGGGTTGTAAACCATTCAGCCTTGCTGTAACACGCACAGGATGCGTGCTGGGTTAGTTAAATAATACTTTGAAGAAATATCACATGCAGATCAGAGCATCGCTAATAGAATCGCAGAGCGGCACAATTGCAGAGAGTTGAAGTGGCATCACTATGAGGGGCAGAAGGAGCCCAAATATACACTGGAGTTGGCCTCAGGAGCCCAAAAATTGGATGAATCACACCCTGGAGTTGGCAGGAGTTGGCAGCAGCAGCAGCAGGAGCCCAAATATACACTGGAGTTGGCTTCAGGAGCCCAAAAATTGGATGAATCACACCCTGGAGTTGGCAGGAGTTGGCAGCAGCAGCAGCAGGAGCCCAAATATACACTGGAGTTGGCTTCAGGAGCCCAAAAATTGGATGAATCACACCCTGGAGTTGGCAGGAGTTGACAGCAGCAGCAGCAGGAGCCCAAATATACACTGGAGTTGGCTTCAGGAGCCCAAAAATTGGATGAATCACACCCTGGAGTTGGCAGGAGTTGACAGTAGCAGCAGCAGGAGCCCAAATATACACTGGAGTTGGCCTCAGGAGCCCAAAAATTGGATGAATCACACCCTGGAGTTGGCAGAAGTTGGCAGCAGCAGCAGCAGGAGCCCAAATATACACTGGAGTTGGCTTCAGGAGCCCAAAAATTGGATGAATCACACCCTGGAGTTGGCAGGAGTTGACAGTAGCAGCAGCAGGAGCCCAAATATACACTGGAGTTGGCTTCAGGAGCCCAAAAATTGGATGAATCACACCCTGGAGTTGGCAGGAGTTGACAGTAGCAGCAGCAGGAGCCCAAATATACACTGGAGTTGGCTTCAGGAGCCCAAAAATTGGATGAATCACACCCTGGAGTTGGCAGGAGTTGGCAGCAGCAGCAGGAGCCCAAATATACACTGGAGTTGGCTTCAGGAGCCCAAAAATTGGATGAATCACACCCTGGAGTTGGCAGAAGTTGGCAGCAGCAGCAGCAGGAGCCCAAATATACACTGGAGTTGGCTTCAGGAGCCCAAAAATTGGATGAATCACACCCTGGAGTTGGCAGGAGTTGGCAGCAGCAGCAGCAGGAGCCCAAATATACACTGGAGTTGGCTTCAGGAGCCCAAAAATTGGATGAATCACACCCTGGAGTTGGCAGGAGTTGACAGCAGCAGCAGCAGGAGCCCAAATATACACTGGAGTTGGCTTCAGGAGCCCAAAAATTGGATGAATCACACCCTGGAGTTGGCAGGAGTTGACAGTAGCAGCAGCAGGAGCCCAAATATACACTGGAGTTGGCTTCAGGAGCCCAAAAATTGGATGAATCACACCCTGGAGTTGGCAGAAGTTGGCAGCAGCAGCAGCAGGAGCCCAAATATACACTGGAGTTGGCTTCAGGAGCCCAAAAATTGGATGAATCACACCCTGGAGTTGGCAGGAGTTGACAGTAGCAGCAGCAGGAGCCCAAATATACACTGGAGTTGGCCTCAGGAGCCCAAAAATTGGATGAATCACACCCTGGAGTTGGCAGGAGTTGACAGTAGCAGCAGCAGGAGCCCAAATATACACTGGAGTTGGCTTCAGGAGCCCAAAAATTGGATGAATCACACCCTGGAGTTGGCAGAAGTTGACAGTAGCAGCAGCAGGAGCCCAAATATACACTGGAGTTGGCCTCAGGAGCCCAAAAATTGGATGAATCACACCCTGGAGTTGGCAGAAGTTGGCAGCAGCAGCAGCAGGAGCCCAAATATACACTGGAGTTGGCTTCAGGAGCCCAAAAATTGGATGAATCACACCCTGGAGTTGGCAGAAGTTGGCAGCAGCAGCAGCAGGAGCCCAAATATACACTGGAGTTGGCTTCAGGAGCCCAAAAATTGGATGAATCACACCCTGGAGTTGGCAGGAGTTGACAGTAGCAGCAGCAGGAGCCCAAATATACACTGGAGTTGGCCTCAGGAGCCCAAAAATTGGATGAATCACACCCTGGAGTTGGCAGGAGTTGACAGTAGCAGCAGCAGGAGCCCAAATATACACTGGAGTTGGCCTCAGGAGCCCAAAAATTGGATGAATCACACCCTGGAGTTGGCAGGAGTTGACAGTAGCAGCAGCAGGAGCCCAAATATACACTGGAGTTGGCTTCAGGAGCCCAAAAATTGGATGAATCACACCCTGGAGTTGGCAGAAGTTGACAGTAGCAGCAGCAGGAGCCCAAATATACACTGGAGTTGGCTTCAGGAGCCCAAAAATTGGATGAATCACACCCTGGAGTTGGCAGAAGTTGGCAGCAGCAGCAGCAGGAGCCCAAATATACACTGGAGTTGGCTTCAGGAGCCCAAAAATTGGATGAATCACACCCTGGAGTTGGCAGGAGTTGACAGTAGCAGCAGCAGGAGCCCAAATATACACTGGAGTTGGCCTCAGGAGCCCAAAAATTGGATGAATCACACCCTGGAGTTGGCAGGAGTTGACAGTAGCAGCAGCAGGAGCCCAAATATACACTGGAGTTGGCCTCAGGAGCCCAAAAATTGGATGAATCACACCCTGGAGTTGGCAGGAGTTGGCAGCAGCAGCAGCAGGAGCCCAAATATACACTGGAGTTGGCTTCAGGAGCCCAAAAATTGGATGAATCACACCCTGGAGTTGGCAGAAGTTGGCAGCAGCAGCAGCAGGAGCCCAAATATACACTGGAGTTGGCTTCAGGAGCCCAAAAATTGGATGAATCACACCCTGGAGTTGGCAGGAGTTGGCAGCAGCAGCAGCAGGAGCCCAAATATACACTGGAGTTGGCTTCAGGAGGCCAAAAATTGGATGAATCACACCCTGGAGTTGGCAGGAGTTGACAGTAGCAGCAGCAGGAGCCCAAATATACACTGGAGTTGGCCTCAGGAGCCCAAAAATTGGATGAATCACACCCTGGAGTTGGCAGGAGTTGACAGTAGCAGCAGCAGGAGCCCAAATATACACTGGAGTTGGCCTCAGGAGCCCAAAAATTGGATGAATCACACCCTGGAGTTGGCAGAAGTTGACAGTAGCAGCAGCAGGAGCCCAAATATACACTGGAGTTGGCCTCAGGAGCCCAAAAATTGGATGAATCACACCCTGGAGTTGGCAGAAGTTGGCAGCAGCAGCAACAGGAGCCCAAATATACACTGGAGTTGGCCTCAGGAGCCCAAAAATTGGATGAATCACACCCTGGAGTTGGCAGGAGTTGGCAGCAGCAGCAGCAGGAGCCCAAATATACACTGGAGTTGGCTTCAGGAGCCCAAAAATTGGATGAATCACACCCTGGAGTTGGCAGAAGTTGGCAGCAGCAGCAGCAGGAGCCCAAATATACACTGGAGTTGGCTTCAGGAGCCCAAAAATTGGATGAATCACACCCTGGAGTTGGCAGGAGTTGACAGTAGCAGCAGCAGGAGCCCAAATATACACTGGAGTTGGCCTCAGGAGCCCAAAAATTGGATGAATCACACCCTGGAGTTGGCAGAAGTTGGCAGCAGCAGCAGCAGGAGCCCAAATATACACTGGAGTTGGCCTCAGGAGCCCAAAAATTGGATGAATCACACCCTGGAGTTGGCAGGAGTTGACAGTAGCAGCAGCAGGAGCCCAAAAAATGGCCTAAAGACATAAATATGTTTTGCACCATTTGGAAAGTGTAAAACGTGGCACCATGCTGAATCTAGTCGCATGCATCAGGCATTGGTGGGTGGAAATCCTGGCTGATCCATCCCTGATTCATTTTGACAAAGGTGAGTCTCTCCACATTTTTAGTTGACAGACGAGTTCTCCTCGCCGTAACTATGGCCCCCGCCGCACTAAACACCCGCTCAGATGGCACGCTACTTGCCGGGCAGGACAGCTTTTCCAGGGCAAACTCTGCTAGTTGCGGCCACAAATCAAGTTTGGCTGCCCAGAAGTCCAGCAGATCCTCAAGGTGTGTTGGCATGGTCATGTCAAAGTATGACATGACCTGCTGGTTCAGGTCCTGCTCCAGGTCTTCCTGCTGCTCATGAGTAGCCTCACTATGCGGGTGTAGAAAGCTACTCATTAGCGACTGAAGACTGAGGCTGCTGCTGCTGATGGAGCTTCTGCTGCTGCTGCTGCCAACCCCCCCAGCGGCCATGGCAGTGGAAGGTGAGCGCAGAGGTCCCCTCGAGTCAGACCTGCGAGAGTATGGACCATGGCGCAGATAGGCATCGGCCAACTGCCTACGTAGAATGTCTTTGTAGTAGTTGAGTTTGTCCTCCCTCTCGGTGGGTTTAAAAAATGCCCCCATTTTGTGCCGGAAGCGAGGGTCCAATAAGGTGGACAGCCAGAAGTCATCCCGCCGACAGATGGAAACAATTCTGGGGTCACTACGCAAGCATGTGAGCATGCTTCGTGCCATTTGCGCAAGTGACTCGGATGGACTACCTGTCTCCATCTCCACTGCATACTGCCACGGTGTGCCCGGGTCCTCTGTCTCTCCTTCCTCAAAAACCTCTAGCTCCTCTGGCTGCTCCTGCTCCTCCTCTCCTGTCCGCTGACTAGATAAACCAGCCATTTCGCCAAGCCTAAACTGTGTTTCGCTGGGCAACTCCTCCTCCTCCTCTTCCTCCTCCTCCTCCTCCAGTTCAGCTCCAAGGGGGTTCATGTGGCCGTAAGATGTAAACGCCATGTCTCCAGTGCCCTGACCAGCCATGGTTTCCAACATGTGCTGTAGTACATGAAGCAGTGGAATCACGTCGTTCATCCCGTAATCCTGCCGACTGACAAATAAAGTGGCTTCCTCAAAGGGCCTGAGCAAACGGCAGGTGTCACGTATGAGCTGCCACTGGTTGACATTGAAGTTACACAGGGGAGTCCCCCTATCTGCTTGGATCATCAGGAAATCCGTGATGGCTTTTCTCTGTTCATATAATCGGTCCAACATGTGAAGGGTGGAATTCCAACGGGTGGAAACATCGCAAATCAGACTATGTTGGGGGATACCATTCTGACGCTGTAGCTCAAGAAGGGTGTGTTTGGCGGTGTAGGAGTGGCTGAAGTGCATGCAAAGTTTCCGTGAAGTTGTTAGGATGTCCTGCAGATGGGGGGAACACTTCAGAAACCGCTTGACAACCAGATTGAAGACGTGAGCCATGCAGGGGGCATGGGTCAGGCTTCCTTGGCGCAGCGCAGACAAAATGTTCTTCCCATTGTCGGTAACCATGATTCCCATTTTAAGTTTTCTCGGAGTAAGCCATGTTTGGATTTCCTGATGAATACATTTAAGCAGTTCCTCCCCTGTGTGACTCCGTTCGCCAAGACAAACCATGTGAAGCACTGCGTGACACCTCCGTGCCCTGCACACATGGTAGACTGGAGGGGCACTGAGACTTGAGCCTACAGTGGAGGGTGAGGAGATGGCGGAGGATGAGGAGGCCGAGTCGCACGGTGTCACAGGCCCAATGGGCAGAGAGCGCGGAGGCCGAAGCGGCGTGACCTGTCCAAGTTGCTGCTGCAAAGGGACCACATTCACCCAGTGGGCCGTAAACGACATGTACTGCCCCTGACCGTAGTTACAGCTCCAGATGTCGGCGCTGCCATGTATTTTGCTACACACCGACAGGCTCAAGGACTGGCCCACCTTCTGTTCAACAAAAGTGTGCAGCGCTGGTACTGCCTTCTTGGCAAAGAAATGACGGCTTGGGACTCTCCACCTCGGCTCGGCACAAGCCATCAGTTCTCTGAAAGGTGCAGATTCCACCACCTGAAAAGGGAGCGACTGCAGCACCAGCAACTTGGACAGGAGCACATTCAGCTTCTGCGCCGTAGGATGAGTGGGCGCATACTGCTGTCTCTTGGACATGGCTTCGCTGATGGATTGCTGGCGGGATGCATGACTTGGAGGAGGAGGAGGAGGAGCAGGAGCGACAGAGGATGGGTGTGACGCACAGCTGCCTTCGGCTGAGGTGCTGGAGCCTTGGCTGGCAGAAATTGGGAGCTCACTTGGTGAGGAAGCAGACTGGACCACCCCTTGGGAGCCTCGGTTCTCCCAGGTCGTTTTATGGTGACGCATCATATGTTGACGCAGGGCCGTGGTGCCAACATTTGGACCCTGGCCACGCTTCACCTTTTGCCTACATATCTTGCATGTGGCCATGTTACCCTCCTGCGGATGCCTCAGGAAAAACTGCCACACTGCCGAGTAGCTACTTTTCCCACCCCCTGGCCTCACTGATTCACTGCTGCTGTTGCCAACTCCAGGAACCCCTGCTCCACTACCTCCCGATAAGGTAGACTGCCGCACAGCAGGTGCTCTACCCCGGCCCCGGCCCCGGCCGGCTCCAGCCTTTGGAATTGTGCCCCCATGCTGACTGCTACCACCTTGCTGCCTCAGCTGCTGACTCCGGGGCAACCTGCGCCCCTCTTCTCCTGATGATGACGATGAAGCCCCTTCATCACCCGGCTCCCAAGTGCGATCGGCTTCATCGTCATCATCATCATCATCACCGGGTTGTGGCTGTACGTCACTGATGTTCGTGGATTCGTCAACAGTGTCTGGCGCAGGAGCTGGAACGCTCGCAGCACCCACGACACTGTCCACATCACTATTTGTCTGCCTAGCTAAAGAAGCCACCTCCATTTCTTGGCTGGGCAGTAGCTGCTGACTGTCCTCCTGTATCTGATCGTCCTCCTCACTAAAGAGTGGAGCTGAACCCAAAGCATAGGATACGTCGCTGGGGGAGGGAACGGCGTAGGACAGAGGCAATGGGAGGACAGGGACTGCTCTCGGGGCATGCCAACTCAGGGTTGTGTCAGAGGAACCTACCGACCCTAGACTGGGGGTCTCAGATGTAAGTTGTGATGATGTTGTTGATGAGCGCGTCAGCCAATCTACCACGGCAGATGCGTTACTGGTGGAGACCCGACCGCTAGCAGATACTGGCAGATTAGGTCTCTCAGCGTGACTCCTGCTGCTACTGGCCCCCAGTCTGATGCGAGCTCTGCCTGCGGAATCTTGGCCTCTGCCACTCCTCTTTTCACTTCCAGGCACTTGTCTGCCCGACATAGTCTAACTGGCGTGGTAGTAGGTGATATTTTAAGAACCCCCAGGCAGCAGTGGGTCTATATAAAACAGAATATAATGCACACCAAAAGTGAGCAGTAACACTCAGCCTCCAACAGGCCTGCTTAGTGTAAATAAGAGAGCTGCTTAGTGTAAATAAAGAGGGGTATGCTATGTTACAGAATGGGATGCCTCAACAGAAGTGCACCTGGCAGGCAGCAGTAAGCCTATGCCCAGCAAAAGTGTCTTATAATATAAATATAATAAGAGCAAATGCTTATATGGTCTTAAACAGAGGCTGCTTTAGTCACAGAATGGGATGCCCTGGGCAGGAATCGACCTGGCAGGGTCCAGTAGTGCTTTGGCCAGCAAAAGTGTCTTTATCAGGCCTAATTTCAAATATAATAAGAGCAAATGCTTATATGGTCTTAAACAGAGGCTGCTTTAGTCACAGAATGGGATGCCCTGGGCAGAAATGGACCTGGCAGGGTCCAGTAGTGCTTTGGCCAGCAAAAGTGTCTTTATCAGGCTAATTTCAAATATAATAAGAGCAAATGCTTATATGGTCTTAAACAGAGGCTGCTATAGTCACAGAATGGGATGCCCTTGCAGGGTCCAGTAGTGCTATGCCCAGCAAAAGTGTCTTTATCAGGCTAATTTCAAATATGATAAGAGCAAATGCTTATATGGTCTTAAACAGAGGCTGCTGTAGTCACAGAATGGGATGCCCTGGGCAGGAATGGACCTGGCAGGGTCCAGTAGTGCTTTGGCCAGCAAAAGTGTCTTTATCAGGCTAATTTCAAATATAATAAGAGCAAATGCTTATATGGTCTTAAACAGAGGCTGCTATAGTCACAGAATGGGATGCCCTTGCAGGGTCCAGTAGTGCTATGCCCAGCAAAAGTGTCTTTATCAGGCTAATTTCAAATATGATAAGAGCAAATGCTTATATGGTCTTAAACAGAGGCTGCTGTAGTCACAGAATGGGATGCCCTGGGCAGGAATGGACCTGGCAGGGTCCAGTAGGGCTTTGGCCAGCAAAAGTGTCTTTATCAGGCTAATTTCAAATATGATAAGAGCAAATGCTTATATGGTCTTAAACAGAGGCTGCTTTAGTCACAGAATGGGATGCCCCGGGCAGGAATCGAGCTGGCAGGGTCCAGTAGTGCTTTGGCCAGCAAAAGTGTCTTTATCAGGCTAATTTCAAATATGATAAGAGCAAATGCTTATATGGTCTTAAACAGAGGCTGCTGTAGTCACAGAATGGGATGCCTGGGCAGGAATGGACCTGGCAGGGTCCAGTAGGGCTTTGGCCAGCAAAAGTGTCTTTATCAGGCTAATTTCAAATATGATAAGAGCAAATGCTTATATGGTCTTAAACAGAGGCTGCTTTAGTCACAGAATGGGATGCCCCGGGCAGGAATCGAGCTGGCAGGGTCCAGTAGTGCTTTGGCCAGCAAAAGTGTCTTTATCAGGCTAATTTCAAATATGATAAGAGCAAATGCTTATATGGTCTTAAACAGAGGCTGCTTTAGTCACAGAATGGGATGCCCTGGGCAGGAATGGACCTGGCAGGGTCCAGTAGGGCTTTGGCCAGCAAAAGTGTCTTTATCAGGCTAATTTCAAATATGATAAGAGCAAATGCTTATATGGTCTTAAACAGAGGCTGCTGTAGTCACAGAATGGGATGCCCCGGGCAGGAATCGAGCTGGCAGGGTCCAGTAGTGCTTTGGCCAGCAAAAGTGTCTTTATCAGGCTAATTTCAAATATGATAAGAGCAAATGCTTATATGGTCTTAAACAGAGGCTGCTGTAGTCACAGAATGGGATGCCCCGGGCAGGAATCGAGCTGGCAGGGTCCAGTAGTGCTTTGGCCAGCAAAAGTGTCTTTATCAGGCCTAATTTCAAATATGATAAGAGCAAATGCTTATATGGTCTTAAACAGAGGCTGCTTTAGTCACAGAATGGGATGCCCTGGGCAGGAATGGACCTGGCAGGGTCCAGTAGGGCTTTGGCCAGCAAAAGTGTCTTTATCAGGCTAATTTCAAATATGATAAGAGCAAATGCTTATATGGTCTTAAACAGAGGCTGCTTTAGTCACAGAATGGGATGCCCCGGGCAGGAATCGAGCTGGCAGGGTCCAGTAGTGCTTTGGCCAGCAAAAGTGTCTTTATCAGGCTAATTTCAAATATGATAAGAGCAAATGCTTATATGGTCTTAAACAGAGGCTGCTGTAGTCACAGAATGGGATGCCCCGGGCAGGAATCGAGCTGGCAGGGTCCAGTAGGGCTTTGGCCAGCAAAAGTGTCTTTATCAGGCCTAATTTCAAATATGATAAGAGCAAATGCTTATATGGTCTTAAACAGAGGCTGCTTTAGTCACAGAATGGGATGCCCTGGGCAGGAATCGACCTGGCAGGGTCCAGTAGGGCTTTGGCCAGCAAAAGTGTCTTTATCAGGCTAATTTCAAATATGATAAGAGCAAATGCTTATATGGTCTTAAACAGAGGCTGCTTTAGTCACAGAATGGGATGCCCCGGGCAGGAATCGAGCTGGCAGGGTCCAGTAGTGCTTTGGCCAGCAAAAGTGTCTTTATCAGGCCTAATTTCAAATATGATAAGAGCAAATGCTTATATGGTCTTAAACAGAGGCTGCTTTAGTCACAGAATGGGATGCCCTGGGCAGGAATGGACCTGGCAGGGTCCAGTAGGGCTTTGGCCAGCAAAAGTGTCTTTATCAGGCTAATTTCAAATATGATAAGAGCAAATGCTTATATGGTCTTAAACAGAGGCTGCTGTAGTCACAGAATGGGATGCCCCGGGCAGGAATCGAGCTGGCAGGGTCCAGTAGTGCTTTGGCCAGCAAAAGTGTCTTTATCAGGCCTAATTTCAAATATGATAAGAGCAAATGCTTATATGGTCTTAAACAGAGGCTGCTTTAGTCACAGAATGGGATGCCCTGGGCAGGAATGGACCTGGCAGGGTCCAGTAGGGCTTTGGCCAGCAAAAGTGTCTTTATCAGGCCTAATTTCAAATATGATAAGAGCAAATGCTTATATGGTCTTAAACAGAGGCTGCTGTAGTCACAGAATGGGATGCCCCGGGCAGGAATCGAGCTGGCAGGGTCCAGTAGTGCTTTGGCCAGCAAAAGTGTCTTTATCAGGCCTAATTTCAAATATGATAAGAGCAAATGCTTATATGGTCTTAAACAGAGGCTGCTTTAGTCACAGAATGGGATGCCCTGGGCAGGAATGGACCTGGCAGGGTCCAGTAGGGCTTTGGCCAGCAAAAGTGTCTTTATCAGGCTAATTTCAAATATGATAAGAGCAAATGCTTATATGGTCTTAAACAGAGGCTGCTGTAGTCACAGAATGGGATGCCCCGGGCAGGAATCGAGCTGGCAGGGTCCAGTAGGGCTTTGGCCAGCAAAAGTGTCTTTATCAGGCCTAATTTCAAATATGATAAGAGCAAATGCTTATATGGTCTTAAACAGAGGCTGCTTTAGTCACAGAATGGGATGCCCTGGGCAGGAATGGACCTGGCAGGGTCCAGTAGGGCTTTGGCCAGCAAAAGTGTCTTTATCAGGCTAATTTCAAATATGATAAGAGCAAATGCTTATATGGTCTTAAACAGAGGCTGCTTTAGTCACAGAATGGGATGCCCTGGGCAGGAATGGACCTGGCAGGGTCCAGTAGGGCTTTGGCCAGCAAAAGTGTCTTTATCAGGCTAATTTCAAATATGATAAGAGCAAATGCTTATATGGTCTTAAACAGAGGCTGCTTTAGTCACAGAATGGGATGCCCCGGGCAGGAATCGAGCTGGCAGGTCCAGTAGTGCTTTGGCCAGCAAAAGTGTCCTTTATCAGGCCTAATTTCAAATATGATAAGAGCAAATGGCTTATAGTGGTCTTAAACAGAGGCTGCTTTAGTCACAGGAATGGGATGCCCTGGGCAGGAATGGACCTGGCAGGGTCCAGTAGGGCTTTGGCCAGCAAAAGTGTCTTTATCAGGCTAATTTCAAATATGATAAGAGCAAATGCTTATATGGTCTTAAACAGAGGCTGCTGTAGTCACA